>OX578279.1:48865821-51619997 GCA_951217055.1 Gerris lacustris
ACAAAGTATAATGCCATCAGTAAAGTTGAAGAACTTCTAAGCAGACATAAATATTATTATATAAATGATCATACCATAAATGTGAATGAATAATACGTAAATGTGCATTATGTAGGTTAATCATACTAGGCAAACTACGTATAGCAAAAATTCCCCTTTCAATGGGTGCCACAGCGCACTGCTGATTTTAAATCAATAGTTTAAAACTAAGCTAAATATTAATTTTCAATGAATATATATATTTATATATATACCTATTTAATTCAAGGATGTGAGTGTGATAGTCCAATATCAATTAGAATAAAAAATGAATGGTGTAGTATATAAGAGATAAATAAAATGCACAACTAACACAATTTATTATATATAGTCTATTCAATTTATACAATATTAAATAATATTTAAAATAAAATATATAATTTAAAGATAAGTGACGCAGTAAAAAAACAACTGAAAATTAAATCTTATAGGAGTTAATTTTGCAGAATAATAACAGTATCAGATGGAAACGTGCCTTTGATATAAAAAAAAAGTATTCATTATAAATTTATAAAAAAATACTAAATAATTCGGGTAATTAGCATCAGATTACAGTTTTATATAAGTAGTTAAATATCTATGTCAACAGAAACAAATGGTTTGGTTATGTGCTATAAAAAATAGTTTTTATTTTGCAATCATTACATACATGTATGAATTGATATATAATATACCTATTCATGTTTTTAAAGATAAAAAAATTGTAAATTGTGTTCATGTTATTTTCGTTATAAGTGTATTTTTTAAATATGGTGTTTAACATTTGTTTCTTTGACCTGACGTTTCATCGGGGGCGACATTTTCATTTTTAACAAACACACGTCGCAGCTACGCCCGCACTATAGGTACATAGATCTCGGAATTATATTTTACTGTGTGAAGCAATGAAAATGAAGGAATTTCTGTTTTAAAATCCTTAACATATTAGTTCCTATTTTATGGTTGGTTGAAAATTGGTCAACAAAATCTTTGGAGGCTAATTAACCCTCTTGCAGCCATCCAATAGAGCTTAAACTTAGCTCTTTACCAATTCAACAACACTTTATCAAATTCTAGGTTTACCCACTGTTAACACACACTGATTAATAACGTTTGCTTGTAGAACTCAATAACTTTAATTGTTATGAAAATTTTCAAAGCTTTTTTTTTTTATTAATGAACAACTCTTCGAAGACTCACATAACAAAAATGCATACATATTAAGGATTTATAATGAAAACTTTGTTTTTATGGGTTGGTATTATTTGAAGAGTAATAACCAAAAGAACTTAATTCTTAAACAACATGCTTTGTTTTGTACAATATGTTAAACATATTAAGTGGTTTTTCGATTTAACCGTCTTAGAAAGTCCACTGAAATCTGAAGTGAACTGTCACCATTTTTATTGTTAATTTGTTGCCGAGCTTATTTCCTTCCACGTGTTCACCTTCTATTTCCAAAGACAAATTTCATGATGTCGTTAAGTAATGGGCTTGTTGGATGTGAAGCTGTGAACCGCCACAACGCTCTGCACATAGGAAAGGAAAGTGTGTTGTGTTACAGCTGATTGGGTTGAAGTCCAAGCAGGTGAAATTCACTCATAGAAATTCAGTTAAGATGCTTTCCTCTGCTGTCTGCTCTGTTCCTATTGGTGAGAGAAAGAGATCCAGGGAAAGGTTAATTATGTGGTTGTAGACGACGGTGGACATCTTGTTGTGCAATCAAGTTGTGTGGCCTCGGAGAGCCTCTTTTGGGATGATAGCCGCCAAGTATATTCAATATTTGAAAGCTCACTATACGGATCCAACGTTGCCCTAGTTTTCGATGGCTATTCATAAATGCTGCGCCTAAAAAAGAGCCAAATCTGGATAAGATGGTCCATAGCAAACCGGATGAAGTAAGCAACATTCAGCTATCGGGCAATCGGACTTCACAATGGTACGGAATATGGATAATAAGCTCGTAAACCATATCCAATTCGGCCAAAAAAAAACGTATAAGACTTGTACGGTCATTTTTAATGTTTGAAATAGCATTTGATTATGAAGAACTTATAACTTTGCATTATTTAGGTTAATTTGTTAACTTCTTTCGTGACGCGGCAGGCCGACTAAAACCTCTAATAAACCGTAGCTTGGAGACCCTGGATTAAACAAATAGGGAATTAATAAAAACAATATTTTTCCTCAGAGAAATCCAAATGATTGATAAAAGAAAAATAGATTAAACAAATAGGAATGTATAAAAATCAATGATTTCCTTCACAGATATCAAAATTATTGACAAGAGAATAATAGATTAAACAAATAGAGAATTAATACTTTTTTCACAGAACTTACAACTTCAGAAGTCATAATGATTGACAAAAGAACAATAGATTAAATAAATAGAGGATCAATAATTTTCTGCACTGGTATTAAACTAATTTCAAGACAGGAATGGATTAAAATCTAGAACATTGTCATCTTCTGCTTCTGAGTTCACCTCTTATGAATTAAGTATTGATCCAGGTGCTAAAGAGCGTTCTTATTACTTAAAAAACCAAGTTCGATTTATTGTCATGTTAAAGATGCAAGTGGAGAGGAGTAAAATGCTAGTTCTACAGGCAGATGAAGATGCAGACAGGTTGATTGTAACCACATTAATTTCAATGGCCTATGCCAGACGAGGACATTGCGTTATTGGTCATTCTCTGTGGCGTAGCACGACTTGCACCAGATGCAGCAGACGACGCACGTTTAACAAACGTTGAAGTACCAGAGCAGAACATATTCTTGAAAAATGTAGGAGAGGTAAAACGGACGTCATGTTTTCAACGATTTTCTTTAAGCACGGAAAACAATCTGGACTTAAACTTTTCTACAAGCTTTCAGCGGATTCGACATTGAAAAAATAACTACACCTTGACATAAATATTAGATTCTACTAAAATATATTATGGAATGATTTAGTGATTGTGTAAATACTGAATTTGTTAATAATAAATTATAAATATAATAAAAAGGACAAAACATTACCAACCCTACTTCTAAAATTTCCATACATACTTACTACTTACCTAGTCAAATATGAACTGCTGTATCTCGGCAAGTATTGGGTATACAAAGACCAATTTGGTTATATTTAGTTGCAAATTTAGTTTACTTTAAAAATATGTATTATTTTTGCCGAAAAATAAGTAATTCCGTGTCAAAAGCGGCGAACTGAAAAAAACCTTTTAATTTTTGATCAGCTGTATCTTGGAAAGTAGAATTTTGTAGAAACCATTTTAGTCTCATTTTGCAACAAATTTAGTCTTCTTTAAAAGAGAATATAGTCACTTTTACCGTAAAATGGGTGCTTGGGAGTAAAAATTGACAAAAACCTGAAAAGGTTAGCAGTTCTTAAAATATTTCTCAATGATCTGGAGGTCTGCCGAGGCCGAAAACTTAGATTTATCAATAGCCAGCCATCCGTCATATACAACATACCAAAAAATCAAAACTTCCTAATTTGATGTAAAGTAAAATATACAAATTTTAAAGCAATTGACAAAATGCAAGATAGTGAGTTATGCATTCTAGCGGGCTTGTTGGCGACTTCACTGCAAGCCCCCCTCCTCCCCCTACATTCAATAAACAATTCAACAAATTCAATGCCACTAAATTGCATTCAATCACTGAAATCGAGTTCACCAGGCGTACGAATAGGGAAATCAAATTGCATGTCTTTCACGGGGAAACCTCTATTTCAACAAACACTAATCTGGAAAATTCCAAGGTCAACTTATGAGACCATTAAACATTCAAGTAAGAGCTTCAATTGGAAAAAAATATACTTTAAAAAAAAAACAAAAAAACATAAAACAGCATTACTAGCGATCAGTGCATACGCGTATGTCACTAAAGATACAATCTTAGGGCGCTATCAGCAAATGACAAAAACTATTTACACACTGAATAGCAAAATACATAATTTATAAACATTTACAAGCTTTATAAAAGCGTATTTTTATTATTAAAAAATCGGTCCGAGACAACTCAGACAAACTTTCTCATATACAAGTTCATAATTACCAATTTTTCCAGTTCATGTTTTTGCCAATGTTACGTTTAATTATTATTGAAAATTATATCAAAATTTACCATAAAAATAACTTCTCCAGGGCGGGGAATCGAACCCGGGATCTCTCCGTCCACGTTTTAAGCTATTTCCTCAGGAAATAGATTTTTCCCGGGAAAACTGCATATATCGTTGGGTCTGTATTTAAATGGACTACATTTTAGAATTTTTTAATCAAAATCGTCGGAAACGTTTTCGAGAAATATTTTTTTTTCACGTTTTTTCAGAGTTTTTGGGGGGTAGCACCCCCAAATTTAAAGCTAAAATTAATTTCTCGATTTCGCCTCGGGGTATGATTTTTCTGAACATGTATGCCAAATTTCGTCAATATCGGCCCAGTAGTTTAGGCTCCAGGCGTCTGCACAGACAGACAACATACAGACGACAGACGACGGACAGACATTTTTTAAAAACCACTTTTTTGGACTCAGGGGACCTCAAAACGTGTAAATACATCAAAATTTCAATATCGAATTTTCGCGCCATCACAATACTTTCTCTTTATATGAGAAAGTAAAAAATGTACTTAATATTTATATATATATATATATATATATATATATATATATATATATATATATATATATATATATATATATATGTATATGTGTGTGTGTGTGTGTGTGTATGTGTGTGTGGGTGTCTTCGTCAAATTAACTCTTGTAATGAATTTGAAGCTAACTAAGCGTGGTTGTTACGTCATAGCAACCACTCTAACCACCTTATTTTCTTGGCCATGCTATTTTGCATCAGAATTATTTTATATATAATTTATAATAAATCAGTTGACACATGATAAACAATTTAAGCAGAGGAAACTGGTCGATTAATCATCAACTATTGCGCTTTGTTTTTGCTTTAATAATCCGATCATTTGCCCTTTCAGCTTAATTCACATTGAGTAAGTTGATTTTCTACTTTTAAAACTTTTAAAGAAAACTCCAGTTTACACAGTATGGAGCAGCGGAAGAATATCAATTTCTACATTATGGTTGGATTTATAAGTAACCTTAAGAGTAACCTTAAACGTGTGTTTATTTTCGGGAGCTTGAAATCTAAAAGATATAAACCACATAGGTTGAAACACTGTTTAGGAGCGTCTAGAAAAGACTAATAAAATTTGAATACATTAACGTGGCATATTTTACGAATATAAATGGTGTTAAAATGTATGCATACACAAATATATAATGTTCAATTAGATGGTTTATTTATTTAGTAAGACCACATTTTAAAGCAAAAATTGAAAATTCGAGGAGCGGAGAGAGGATATATATATATATATATATATATATATATATATATATATATATATATATATATATATATATATATATATATATATATATACATATATATATATACATATACATATATATATATATATATATATATATATATATATATATATATATATATATATATATATATATATATATATATATATATATATATATATATATATATATATATATATATATATACTTACAGAAAGATTTTGTGCTGCAGTAAGCATCAGCATAACATTTTCTAACGAATATGTTCTAAAACAGTTATTGTTACTGAGTATACGGAGAGTTTTTTTGGGGGGGGGGGCAGCTGCTTTGTTGAATAAATAGGTCCTTTTTCTTTTTACCACTACGAATTACCCCCCCCCCCCCCAATCTAAACTGACTTAGAATGTGCCCCCTCCAGACCTAGCCGCTGGATACGCTACTGATGGTGAATCACTATAAACTGCTTGAGTGCGTAGGCTTACATGGTTGATGTCAATATGGGTTACTAGTCTAGGCTGCCTATGTACTCCCGCATTAGATCGACATGTACAAACCTGAAGATTCCTCCAGGATAGGAGGCGAAATGTCGAGAAAACCACCTAACATGACAGGCTCACTTTCAGCACACCTAGAAATCCACTATGAAATGTGATTAATTTTAAAAAGTGTTTGAAACAGTATGAACTGTGTTTAATTAAATATTTGTGAAGATCAGTATGAACAGTGATTGGTTCTCAAAACGTCTACACCACTAAGAGCAATGCTTGATCCAAAACGTTTTTGAATCAGTATAAATTCAATTTGAGATCAGTACAAACAGTTTTTGATTCAAAATGGCTGTAGGAGTGAGAGGCTATAGTAAAGGTGGATAATGTTGAGACGATAGTGCGACCGTGTGAACCAACCAACGACTCCAACTTCAGCCGACCAATAATAAACCTTGTAGATAACAAACTCTTATCAAACTATTTTAATGTATTTAAAGCAATAAAGAAAAAATCTAATTGTCTAAAACCCAAGACAATAAGTAGTTGGCAGGGCATTGTTTTAATAAAATGTATGTTTAATCTCTTTTCATAAACTTAACTGCGTTGTTAGTTTGAACCCACTAAAATGTTGTATTTTAAGGCAACTAGGTCCGTCTTTAACTTAAACTAACAATAGACATTTTAATTGATTTATTATTACTAAACAAATTCAGGAGGATAAAAATTTACTCCACCACTGAGAGTCCTACCAGGGGTCTCTGTGTGTACACTCCACCACTAGAGGTCCTACCAAATGTCACAATGTTAACACTCCACAACAGGGAGTCCTACCAGGGGTCTTCTTTCACTTAAACCTTTATTATTACTAAGCAAATAAAAGAGGATAGAAATGTACTCCACCACCGGGACTCCTTCCAGGGGTCTCTATGTTTACACTCCACCACAAGGAGTTCAACCAGAGGTCTCTGTGTTTACAATCCACTGCTCTCCAAACTCCAGACACAAAGATTTTTGTTTTCTTAAATTATTTATCATTCTTATTCAAACAGAGAAATGAGTGTTGATACGCTACTACAGTTACTAGGCAAATATTTTCTACCTGAGACGGAAAACTACCTTTAATTTGAGGACGTAAATCTTTTTAGAACAAAACAATAACCGAAAGAAATAATAAAAATAGTCTGCTAATTAGTGTGGCGCACAGCTTCCTCGCGTCCTATCACGCCCATTAATGTTTTGCTTTTACGACCCATAATTGTCAAATTTATTCACATTTCCCCTAAAAAAAAAAAAAATAATAAAAATAAAAAAAACTGTAAAAATCAATTTAGCAATATTAAATCTTCATAGACAATCGAGAAACCATCATCATTTCTTAAAAGTCGGATATGAACTTTTAAAGATAATAGGTGTTGATAAAAATTATTTACGCGCATAAGGAAAAGAAACTAATATACGCAGAAGATTGAAATTTGGGACCAGCATTGACTAATTGTAATTAAATTTTATCAAAATCGTACAAGTAACTTTTAAGATTGGGTAAGTTAGTTCATAAAAATGTTGAACGACTGTGCAACCGAAAGACTGACTTGACACTAATGTTCCCGGATGTCTGTCAAGGAATTTTAAGACAAATAAAAAATGTTCGGCGCCCATTTAACTTTTTTTAATTTGACAACAAAAATAGAAGTATAAGGAGTGAACATTCCCTTGTCTTATCAGTTAGTTAGATTAAGTGATATTATCACTTTTACATACAGAAAGTGTGATTTTCCTTTGTAGCGAAGTTCATTAGACTTAGTTCATATTCCTTAGTCTTAAATAGTTATTTATAAGTGGTAAACAAATACAGGGTGGGTAACCAAAAAGTAAATAATTCATAATCATCCAAGTAAATCATTGCCAAATGACACCTAATTTACTTGGTTACCCACCCATAGGTGGGGAAAAAGTTTTTCAGAACTATTACAATGTTTCTGTTACACTTGGTAAGCTCGGAAGGAAATAAATAAATAAATTTAGCAATAATACCTATTAACGGTACTTTATTGGCCGAGTCATACTAGAGAACTCACAACAAGTCAAAGAGCAAACCAAATTTCAACTTTATTTAATAAACCATTTTGGGAAATATCGACAAAGGCCAATCATACGAAGCGTGAAAACGCAAGTTAAGCCTGTTGAATTTTTTGAGCTTTATTTCCTTGCTTTTCATCGAAAAGCCTTTAATTATTAATATGTCTTTAGTTGGGTAGTTAGTAAGTAAAGTTTTGTTTCAGGCCTTCCACTTCAGCGGAGTTCTCGGCCTAGCCAGGATGTTAATTAGTGGTTTTACTGAGTTGTTACCGCTGTCCATTAAATAATTTAGATATCCTTTTCCAAAGTACATAGTTTCTATAATAAAGTAGCACAAATTTTTAACACTTTCTGGTTTGCCACTAAAAATTTCACTTAAAAATTGGTGCAAGCCTGTGCTTTTGACGTACACGATTATTCGACGTATTCGATAACAAGTGTCTCTTGAACATGGAGGACTGTCAGGGGTACTATGCAACAAACCAACTTCTTTTTGCAAAGCATCGGATGACATTTCAACAACTAACTCAACATTGTCAAATGTCAATTTTAATTTTAGAATACTCAAAGGAATAGGAACTACGAACCAAAATTAACCCACCTGAGAGATGGGAATAGACACGTACATACAGAAAAGCGGAACAGACGCCCAACCATCGTAAACATTCACAATTCATTCTATTGGAAACCTTCCCATCAATAACATACCTTTAAATAAAATGTATTCATGTTATTTATCAAATCAGATCCGAGACAGCTCACAGTACCTTAACCAATATTATAATTTAATAATATATTCATTGATTAAATAATATCATTTGTACAAAGTTTATACTTAAAATACAAATAGTTTTTCATTCAGCTCTTTCACTTGTTGCTATTACTTACTTTCAAAATTTTAGGTAAGACTTAAGAACAAATAAAAAGTCTGTTAATTAGTGTAGCACATAGTTTCCTTGCGTTCTATCATTAGACGAATGGTCACATGAGTATAAAATAAAGTAAAATTTGATAGATTTCAAAATATAAATGCTTTATAAAAACATATAGGATGTGAGAAATAAAAAAAATAACCTCTGGGAATTGAAAGGTGGTTTATTAGACCAGTTTCTATTTCCAGCAGAATAAAATTTGTTTTTATTAAAAACCAGATACTAGTATTGCCTCATTACTTGTATAGCTAGATACTAGTATACCTAGATACTATGTTCTAATATAAAACTTCCAAATTTGGGTTCAATCACAAAAAACAAGTTGACAAATTGGGCAAAAAGAAATAAAGACATGGTGGTAACGTAGCAAACATGTTGACGGACCAACCAAGGGACTGTCAGTCGATCTAAAATCTAATAACATAATACAAATATCGTGCTTTAAAGCTCAAAATAATTTTGTTACTTTCGTTAAGCACAGAAGCTTTTTTTTATTTGGCATTCAGTATTATTTGGCAACACGGGACCATGTATACTAAGACATTAAATAAATCTTATACTTTTAAACTTTAATTTGTGACTGTAATAAAAATTAACACAAAAGATTATATATTTTTATATTTCTACCATAGCAAATGACGTCATATAATTATAAGCAATATTTTAAAAAAAAGAAAAAATCATAATCGCTTTGTTCTTGTCCTTTTCATTGTGTCTGTGTTTAGTTCTGACAGGGTTATCCCAGTTAAATTTAATAATAATTAAAAATTAATTACAATTTAAACTGACAATAATCGTACCCGGCGGGTAATCGAAACCCGAATTTTCTCATATAAAATATTTTTTGAAACCAATGTTTTTATCATATTAACTAATAAAGTAGATATTATTGGTAATTTTCTATATTCTCCAATTACATATTATGTATTTTTATAATGAAAACATCATCCCATTCTTCAACTTTTACCCCTTATCACCTAAACAAAACCGAGATATTCCCGGTAAAGCGAGCATAAGGTTTCATTGATGTTAAAGTAAACGAAAATCACAATTATATATATATATTTAAAAAAAAATGAGCAAAGCACGGGTAATATCAAATGCGTTACCGGGGATTATAACTTAACTTAAATACATAATTAATAATAAATCCAGTTAAAATCACTACTGACATGAGTATATATATATATATATATATATATATATATATATATATATATATATATATATATATATATATATATATATACATATATATATAAAAAATAAATTAAGTAAAAAAACATTTTAAAAACAATCTTTTATTCGTATTCTTTACAGCAAACCTTTTCTTTTGATATCCCATATCATGGGCGCTTAAAAAATAACTACCGTCATCTTGGGCTGTCCGCCATATTAAATTTAGAATGACGCCGCTTAGCTAACCATGCATTGTCATCTAAACTAAACGTGTATGCAGCAAAATTTCAATTCAATCGGTTGAGGATAACTGCTTTAAAATTCATTGCAAGATTTGACCCGAACATGTTTGTACGTAACATTGCAAGTTAAATAAAAGCTTGCGGTCGGTATTGTTTACTTAGCCAGAAGGTTTTAGTCAAGTAAATTCGAGAGATATTGTCAAGTTGTGTTGCTTGACCAAACTGTGGAATTATTCAATATTATTTTTTATTTGATATATTTTACGATCAATTAGTGGTGTTGTGACACGGAGGGTTTGGTAGCGAGTGTACATACGTCGCGTCGCCTCGCTGTTTTCCATAATTAGAAGGTCAAGCACCACTCATGCAATTTCACTGCACCACACTGCAAGTCCCTACCCAAACCAATGCTTGATATTTTTTATCCCATCAAATTACCAGCCTTGGTTTTTATGACTGAGCTTTGTAGTGGGAAGACATCAGTAGCTAAGTTCTGAACACTGTCTAATTCTCATACAACTTGTTGACTTGTTCGCCAATCTAATTATCAACTGCTTTCTAACTCAATAACATCAGCTGTGCACAACAAATAAATACACTTACAAATTCCCAACCACTTGCCAATTCTTCAGTACTTGGATGTGAAAGGAGTTGCAATAACCATTGCTGCTATTAATAAGACCCCTCTTTGGGTCATTATCAAACTAATATCATTTAGAATTATAATAAATATACATTTAAATTATATTAATTTAAAAGATAAATATTTTACTTCATTTTTCCAATTAGCGAATAAAAGATGGGAAATGCTAGTTTAGAGAATTTTTTCATGAAATATTATAAAAATTTGGATGGCAATGTGTCTAAGTTTTTAACTGGACAACTTATACAGGATGACTGGCGATATATGTGAAAAAATGAAGTAGGTTGTTCTACGAATAGGGGCTACAAAAAACCCTATATAAATCATAGGTAAAATCTTGACCGTTCTCCCACAAGGTCAAATATTATGATTTGTTTTTAAAGATCGCATACCTTTGCTCATAAAAACACTTATTGCTCCAAAAGTATAAAAACTATAACAACATTTTTGGTGTAGTTGTAAAGCTGACAAACTTTCCTACAAGAACAGTGTAATTTAAATTTTCATGTCCTCAAATTACACGACAAAAAATGTGTACAAATTGTATTTTAAAGAAAAAATAAATAAACAATTATTTTTTGGTTCCATAACTTAGTATAGAGAACCGAACTAAACTTTTCGGACTTCAGGCAAAACTTCCTTATTTATTAAATTTTCAATCAAATTAATATTGACCTATCATTAACCTACCACCTATCATAAGAGGTGATGTTTAGTAAACATGTATAGGAAACATGTTTATTGTTATTGTTCCTATAGTTGACTTCCAGGTGAGTAATAGTACATTACGCGTCGAGTGCGGAAAGCAGCATTTTGCATGCGAGTGTGGAGTTTGCACCCGAGCGACAGCGAGGGTAGTAAAACCACACGAGCAATGCAAAATGCCGTTTTCGCACGAGTTGCATACCGTACTTTATCTACGATTGTTGGATTAAAATAATAAATACAGAAAAAAATAAACTTGCTGTATGTAAGTTCGTATCTTTTCTCTTGATAAAGATGGCATTAATCTTGAGTTGTATTTTTTGCCGAATTAATTATTTCTGGAGGAGTATTATTCTCTACATTTTCGTCAAAGCCACTTGATTCATTCATTGTTTTTCACTAAAAACTCGATATAAACAGTTACTTTAATCAAAAGAATAGCAAATTAGTTTTGTTAAATGTAAACAAACTCGCTAATCGTGCGTAAAGCTGAAGAATTCCTCTTCTTTATCGCGCTAGCGTGGTAAAGAAGAGGAATTATTCAGAACTATGAGACGCGAATGCGCAATGAATACAAGTAGGGGAGGGCGGGGCTAGTTGAGCATAGGGGTAAGTTGGGCAATTTAAATATCTCTAAAACTACGCATGTCACAAAAATACTTCAAATGATGGAAAGATGGGGACAAGGAAGGAGAACCTATCGCGTGACCTTCAGTTGCCCTAAGACATTCGAGAAAGATGACAGACACTTTTTTAAATTTTCTTAGTAAAAAGTAAAAAAACTGTTGATCGCCATTTTTCTCCTAGACTCGTACTAAAACAACCATTTACAATCACGTAAGTGTTTATATTTTATACTTTTGACTATAATTAGTTATTTAGTCCTAAGTCTACCCGTTTTTTTAATAACTTAACTTTTTATCTATAAGTCTATAGTCGGGGCTAGTTGGGCAGGCTTGCACAACTTGCCCCACTCTTATACTACTACAAAAGTTAAATGTTTATTTTTTATTTTTACAAATACTAAGCAGACTCTGGCAGACGGCTATAATAGGTATGCCTTTTTATACTTTTTAATAACAATTTTTATAATAATTGTATTCAAATTTTGACATTATTAATTAAAAAAAAAAGTTAAATGTCTTGCATTTCATTTTAGGATGCGGACATATAAACGAAAAAACGTCAAGGGGTACTGCTACGAGTCAACAGTCAAGTGAAGCTGCAAAATCTGTGATGGAGGATACAAGAGCATGAACGCAGCTGCAAAAGAATTTAACGTAAAACGAATGACTCTCACAAGACTGATGATAAACCCTGCATTAATATTTTTACCTTACTAACCTCGAAATTACCTACTAACCTCGAATTTTTATATTTTTTTATATTTATATTTATGTTATTCTTAAAAATTAATAATAAAGCATAATTCTACATACAAAGAGTGTAAAAATATCCAAAGATAAATAATAAGTTATGTCGTAAAAGTGTTTTATATTTGCTTTAGATTTTTTGTTGTTTGTTTGGTGTTGTTTCTGTACCTACATTAGAGATGGAACTTAAAAAATATATATTTGATTATCAACTGAAGTTTTATTGTAGTTTTGAGCAATTTCCACATCGCTATTAACCTATTCTTTCCATTGCCCAACTTGCCCCATGTTCTTGCTCAACTTACCCCTACTGTGGGGCAAGTTGAGCAAGTAGGAGGTTTCTCGCATTAATGATAATATTTTCTAAACCAGATCTAAAATAGTTTTATTTTCCGAATACATTTAAAGAAGGGTAAATTACTTATCTAAAGTTGAAGGAATCAAGTAAATCGGATGAACCGTTTAGGAGTTATTATAGATTATATAAAAAATTGCTCAACTAGCCCCGCCCTACCCTACGTAAATAATCACTTTCTACGCATCTAAACAGAGATATAATGTTTATATTTCGTATCAATCGTAGATAAAAATAATAAAGCATTAAAAAAAAAGAAGCAAGATGGGCTTAGTATACTCATCGATAGGTCAACAATAGGAACAATAAACATGTTTCATTTTTACTTTCAGCGAAGTTTACTAAAAATTCCACCTTATGAATGAGTAATAATATTAATATTGATCGAAACGTTAGTAAATAAGGAAGTTTTTTCTGTAGTCCGAAAAGTTTAAGCTTATTTCTTTACCAAGTTATGGAACCACAAAAAAAATATATGTTTATTTTATATTAAATAAAATTTGTATACATTTTTTGTCATGTAATTTGAGGACATGAAAATTTAGATTATACTATTCTTGTAGGAAAGCGCAGACTACGGACGACAAAATAATGACTACAAACGTGGACAGACATTTTTAAAAATCACTGTAAGTACAAATCTCCAAAATTTTCGCGTTATCACAATACTATCTCTCTACATAAAGAATTAATAAGAGAAAGTAAAAATAAATAATGACAAGGTTGTAATAAGTTAATGCACAAGTGGTAATATTAAAACTTGATTGTTCTTCAATAAATATATCATGTTAATAAATAAAAGCTAAATAACCCTTTATTTAGACTCTTTGCTTTATGTATTTTTAAATTTTATATTATTCAAATTTTTCTTTAATGGACAAGATAATATAAAACATTTTTTTATATATTTATGTAGTCGAATTGTAGATAGTGGGATAAATAGTTTAATTGTCTTTAGGATACCGATAATAACCGGAGAGCTTAGTTATTTATAGGCGATACAGCCTAAATAAATATATATTTGACAGTTCGGTATTTTATAAATAATACATGTCTAAATAAATTAAAGTGAAGATATTCTACCTAAATAAAATTTCTTTTAAATACAAAATAAATCAGTCGAACAAAAATTACTCATATATAAACACTGATGCTGAATGTGAACACTAATATATTGTTGGTCCCATATTATAAGTTTCAACCTTCTGCGTCTATTTGCTTCAGTTCCACATGCTTTATTTACACCTATATCTTTAAAAGTACTCATCTGGTTTTTATGAGTTTTGAATGGTTTGTCGAAAGTAGACCGAAAATAGCACCAGATTAATTTTAACAGTCTGCGCTCTTCAACTTTTGCTTAGTTGGTACTTTTATTATTGATGTAAAAAATCAAAACAATTTTCACTATATAAAAAACGGGGGAAACAATTAAATAAATTAGACAATAATGGCTCGTAAAAGCATAAAATCAATTAAGTACGTGATAGGATGCGAGGAAGCTCTGTGCACACTAATTGGCAGTCTATTTTTAAACACATTTAAAAAGTTCCTAATTACTTGTTTTTTCGATTTTCAGCTAAATTAGTTTTATTACCATTAACATCTAGGAAACTAGATATGGACGACAGTCGACGGACAATATTTGGACTCAAGGAACCTCAAAACGTGTAAATATATTTAAAAAAAATCTCCATAACACTTACAAAATCACATATAAAAAAAAAATCTACATAACACTTACAAAATCACATATATATTTTCTACGTACTTGAGAAAACATAATCACTTTTAATTATTAAAAAAATACGTGTGGTTTTTTTAGGAACTAAGTTCCTTACGCCTTTCATTAAATATAAATTATTTAATAACACTGCTATGTATACGATGCTATCTACTTATAAAGAGCGGAGTTAAAAAAAGCGTAATTTGCGTAGTTAGGGCAAAATTAAAGGAAAAACTTTTTTTTTATCATTGAAGCGAAATAAATATGTATTGAATATTGAGAAAAAAAGGTCATCAGGATGAGTTTACAGTTAAAGAGTATGGTTGTAGTACAGTCTTGTTCCCTAACTATCCAGCACTCAATTTAAAATATAAAATATATCACTTCACTACCTAAAAACTTCTGCTTGTATCAGGTTGAAATTTTACATGCATGTTTCAATTGTACTTTAGACGATGTGTAATAGGTTTCATTAAAATCGTAAGGTTAGAACGTAAGATATCGGTAAAAACGTCGTTTTCTCTATTTTAAACGTTCAGGTCCGCTTTAGTAATTTTAGTGATTTTTAATGACGGTCTTGGATTTACTAAAAAAAAATTATTTAAACATGTGGTTTGTCTCATTGAATAGATGAAGTTAAAAAAATTCACCCGTCCCAAAATTCCAATTTTATATTTTAAGCTTACGTTTACGCGAGAGTTGCACGCGAACGCTTGGGCGGATAATGTTGTCCAACGCACTCATCCTGGGCATTGGTAAAATGAACATGAATACCAAATTTCAACTTAATCGGTATTTCGTGACGGTCGGTTTTGTGACGGTTGGTTTTGTGATGGTCGGTTTTGTGACGGTTGGTTTTGTGATGGTCGGTTTTGTGACGGTTGGTTTTGTGATGGTCGGTTTTGTGACAGTAGTTTTTTTCGGATTCACTCCCGGACGTAACGTGCCATAAGGAACTTCGTTTCAATAATAAAAAAAATACTTAAATATAGTCAGTAATAATTTGATAGAATATTAACAAATTCTATAAATTTATCATGGTGGATAAAATTCAGGGTAATCAGAGAGCTATAAATTAGCCCGCTGACAAGATGAAAATAATTTCTTTACAAACAAGGACTAGCCTTTCGGACAAAGAAAAAATCATTCTGTAGTGTAGCTTAATCGGTAGAGGATTACACCGGCAATCCAGAATTCAAATACAGGTAGCCAAGTATTTTTTCTCTTTCTGCCTCCCTTTAAAAATTCTAAATTAATTTAAAATAGATAGATTAGTAGTAGGAGTATAAATAGGATAGTACTAAAGGGACACTAAATTCTTTAGTGTACCTATTTAATTTAATATTACTTTTAATGTTACTACATTAAAGTGGGTAAGTATGTGTACTTTCAGTATACACATAGAATTCGTAGGCAATTTAACAAATCGGACGTATTCGTTAATAAGCATAATTGGCCATTGCCGAACCCCTATTGTTTTACTAAGAAGTTTATTATTATAATTTTATAAGGAGAATGGAGAACATGGCCAACACATGGTTTGCACAGTTAATATCTGTATATTGTTTACTATTTCATGTTTTTTTTTTTTTTTTTAAATATAATTAATTCTGAACTAATTTGATAACATTTATTATTATTATTATTTATTATTTTAATAGCCTCCAAACTGCGATTAGCCGGGTATTTTATCTTCATAATAAAATGAATTACCTACTTATAGTATAGTCCTGATTCTTTTCTACGAAGGCATTGGAAACCAAGCTGCTTAGGTGCGTTTGGTTTAATTGCTCGGCCTATATGATAATAGGAAGCACAGCCACTGATTTCTAGCATGAGCCCCGCGAGGGGCACAGGGTAAAGGCAAGTTACACATTAAATAGCTGTATAAGCCAATTGGAAGACATAAACCCTCCATGGGCTGTGGATTATCCGTGCACGGATTACTATTAAGGAATATTATCGTTAATTCAACAAATAATTCCATTTACCATTATTTGTATGTTATCAATGTTACTGACTGAAGTTATAAACCAACTTCAATCCATAACACAGATAACATTAAAATAATAATATTTGAATTTAATTCAATTATAACATTTGATAAAAATAAATAATTTTAGACAGATTGTGGCCTCATGACCATCTTTAGGTTTGGTAGTAAAAGATCAAAGGAAGAAACTCGGCGAGGTGTCACATGATCAACTAAATTGAGATTATATAGTTCAAAACACTGTATAGACTGACAGGGTGTCGGCGGTAAACTGTATAAAATGACGGGATGTTGACGGTAAACCTGTATTAACTTGCGTCGCATCGACAGTAAAATTAATAAAATACTATAAATCGATGGCAAATTATATAAACTGACAAAATGTCGGCGCCAAACTGCATAAAATTACGATAAATTAGTGGTAAACTTTATATAGATTGACAGTATATTGGTAGTAAACTGTTTAGACTGACTGTCGGCGGTAAACTTAAAAAAAATTGCGTTATATCGACGGTCAATTGAATGAAATGATGGTATGTCAAAGGTAAACCGTATAGAAATTAAGATAGGCAGACATTAAACTACATAAACTTACAGTATACTCGTATAGACAGTCAATTGAATGAAATAGCGGTATGCCGACCTTAAAGTATATACAACTTATATACTTACTTCATATCGACGGTAAACTGAATAAACCAACAGTATGTCTACAGTAAATTATATAAACTGAATCGACGCCACTAATTTATTAACAAGTAAGGCGCGCATCACGTAAATACGTGGGGCAATAATCGCCGCTTTCTATACATTAAAGTTAAAATTATTAAGTATAAT
Organism: Gerris lacustris; assembly: GCA_951217055.1. Classification (NCBI taxonomy): domain Eukaryota; kingdom Metazoa; phylum Arthropoda; class Insecta; order Hemiptera; family Gerridae; genus Gerris; species Gerris lacustris. The sequence continues at coordinate 48,883,765 of OX578279.1, forward strand.
ATAATTACACTACTTTTAATAGTAATATTCTTTTTCTACACTTCAAGACCTTTAAATTGATGTATAATATGTCATAATTACTAAGAACTTTTTTAGTCACCCGCCATATTGGCCGCCATCTTGAAAATATTACGTGTAAAATTTTAATAGTTGCATATTCTTTTTCTTCATTTCAAGACCTTTAAATTGATAGATAACATGTCATGGTGACTAAAAACTTTTTTTTTATTCGCCCGCCATATTGGCCGCCATCTTGAAAATATTAAGAGTGAAAAATCTAAAATGTGTCCAGTTGTCTCAATTGCCGAGATGCACCTGTGTGCCGAATTTCATGTTTCTAGCTATAGTAGTTTATGAATTGAAACAAGCAAGGTTTATTAATAAGGGTTATTTTTGTACTTCGTACAGAAACCTAAAACCTACTCAAATGAAACAGTTTGCCTAAAAACCACTAAAGCCTACAATATGTGCACTACTAACTGGTTTATTCCCTGGTAACGCTGCATCTCTTGTAAGATATGTTGATAATATCTGTTGAAAAACTTAGTTATTTCTTATTTCCACTCAGATATTTTTATGCAACGTATAAAAAAAAAAATCCAAACAGCAAAAAATATCGATTCATCATTTATATAATCGAGTAGTATCGCGACGACTTACCTCAAAATGATTTGTTATTGCTAAGCTAAGGCAACCACATTTATTCAAATAAAAATATATGTTTGTTTTGATTTATTGGTCTTCAAATAGAAGTAATAAATTATCTAAATTAATCTAATTAATTTTACATTTTTTTCTCGTTATAAAATAAACCCACAATGTATTCATCTTTAGTACAGGCCGAGTTTTAGACAACATGATTTAAATTTATGTTTATAACTTAGCAATTATTAACGAATAAAACCCTGTGTTAAACTAACAACCGAAGTATCCCATTATTAAATGTATAATAAACAAGACTTCAACCGGCGGAGCTCATGCTAGAAAAAAATTGATGCAAATCATGTCATGGTGACTAAAAACATTTTTAGTCGCTCGCCATATTGGCCGCCATCCTGGAAATATTAAGTGTGAAAACTCCAAATGCCGAGATGCACCTGTGTGCCAAATTTCATGTTTCTAGCTATAGCAGTTTATGAATTGAAATATGCCAACGAACACACAGACAGAGCCGTTATATAAGGTTTCTTTTCGTACTTCGTACAGAAACCTAAAATTAAAAAAATCCATTATTTTATTAGGCATGATAAACATTTTTCAATCAAGATTGCATTAAATCTCACAGCAAGTCACTTGTGCGCATAAACATATTAAAACCCTGAACATGCAGCAAGTAAGAAAACGAACAACGCAGAAATGTTATAAAACATTGGTTAATAGAGGGATTTAAAGGGGTATTTTTTGTGTTGTTTTTTAATTATTAATTGAATTTTATTAAAAATATTTACATAATTTTTTTATACATAAATTTAGATCCTTCTCACCACCTGAGGATACGGGATCCTTATTGTTGTAGTGGGAGTCTTCTCTTTGACCATAATATAATAATTTTAATATGCATATTAAAGAAAAGTAAATAGATAAATACAATAAATTTAAATTACCTGTAATGAGTTTATAATATAGCAACAGAGATTATTTTGTTTAATCAGCAATCGTTTTTTTTTGTAACAGGTTATATAGCAGAAATCTTGCTATCCATTTAGAGTCGGTAAAGATAAAAAGAGAACTGTACTCTATTTGGTTTTGCTATACAAAAGCATGTTACTCAGCAAACGTTAAATAGTAGGTTTGCAGCTTATAACAATGTTATATGACAATGTAAACACGGCTTTAATATATGCTCCAAGAGCGTTCATACGATATGCGTTCATATACATAAAGTAAATGCGATCATATCAGTTCAGAATTAATTATTTATAAAGGAAACCCATTAAATCATAAACCGTATACATATATGAACACATTAAAAGTGAAACGTAAACAAAGCAAGTTAAAGAAAATCGTAGTTTTCATCTGCTTCACAAATTACCGAAGGTATCGGAAGCTGTGTGATCGTTCTGAAGAACGAACATTTTTTATGGCTACGATTGCTGGCTAAGACAGAAATCCGTTTCAGACATCAGAGAACATTTTTGGACCCGCTTCTGTCTCGGTCCGTCGTTCATTTCAGCGAACTAACATATCTTAAAAAGTACTCGTCCGATTTTAATGAAATTTTGATGGAAGGGCATAATTAGCCCATTGTTGTATAAGTTTCAACCTTCTGGACCATTTGTTTCACGCGTGCAAACATACATTTATTTACACTTATCTTCATAAGTAATCATCTGATTTTTATTTAAGAAATGTCGATGGTTTGTTGAAAGTAGTCCGTAGATAGCCCAAAATTAATTTCAACAAACTGCGCATATTTAATTTTGCTAAATTGATTCTTTTATTCGTTTAAAAAATAAAACAACAATTTTGACAGATTTAAAATAGTCTGCCAATTCTTGAGGCACAGCTTAAAATCGGACGAGTAGTTTTTAAGATATGTTGGTTCGCAAAAATTGAACGACGGACCAAAAGACCGGCACGAAACTTTTTGAATCGGAGACATGAAAAATGTTTGTTCTTCAGAATGATCACATAGCAAAAGAGGGGATAACTAAATAAACTAGATAATAATGGGTTGTAACATCAATAATGGGTGTTCTAACATCATAAAATCATTACAGAATGCGCCATAGCTCGCAAGGAAGCCAAAAATCAGTCAAATCTGTGTTTTTACCGACGCATGTATTTTGTATCTATATTTTAATAAATCCTTTATATCAGTTTGGATTTGGTTTACTTGTTTGTTTGTGGCTGCCGGCTAAATCATAGTAGGCTAATTAGCTCTCTTCCATTCATCCAACTGAGCTGAAACTTGGCACATAGATGTACCAATACAAAAACATTCTATATAATTTTATTTATCGTTATTATTATCAAATTGTATTTATTTTGACTAGTTATTGTGAGTAAATAACACTAAAATTATTTATTTTGTTGTTGTTACTAGTTACGAGCCAAATTCATCAGTTCTTTGCGAAATTTAATAAAAAACAATAACTAATATTTACTTGAGAACATTTTACTAGTACATAATGAGTACCTTTGAGAGACATGTTGTCGCTGAGGACGCTGGACCGGTAGCGGGGGCTGATGTTGAGGGTAGGGGTAGCAGAAGGACTGATGATGATGGTACTGGTAGTACTGAGCGGGAGTGAGATCATGATGAGGGCCGACTGGCTGCACCTGGTTGACCGGGTACTGGGCCCGGTATTCCGAATAGTAGAGCTGATGATTGTAAGGAGTCCACGCGCACATCTCACATCATCACTTAAAACACGACTGAGAGAACTAGAGAACACGCGACCGTCACAATGTCAGGGTGAAGACTGAGGTGGTGGGGATACTTGCATCTACCTCGTTCAACCCGGCAGCGCTGAGGCTAGGTCAGGGCTACCCGAGGGGGGGACAGAGGGGGTCCACTCACACCGCCCCCCTTCCCCCTAATTACACCTCTCCCACAAACGTACATCTCCCCACTAAATATGGCACTGCATTAAATATAAATATATTACTACATTATTCTTAACTGCGACACTCCTTAAAATAAAAATATCGTATCGCTAAATAAAAAAATTAAAAACGATTAAATTTTTACATTTAAAAATAAGGAAATTATACACTTACTTTGGGAAAAAGGAACATCCCACTTTCATACATCCCTTTTTCTTAATATTAATTAGACTATGGGATTTTCATTTTACATAACAGTCATATTCCATTGCCTCTAAGTACTTTGGACTACACATTGTAAAATCGCTAACACGAAACATTACGAAATATTTTGGTTTTATAATTTTTGTGATTTATTGTCATTGTCATTCCGGACTTGATCGTTTCGGCGGACTGCAACCGTCTGCGTTGTGCGGCGTCCAGTCGCACGGCATCTCTATAGTTAATTCCTTTCCGAAATACGGGTGTTTGACGTTCGTATCACCACCATAGTAGGGATGTTGTCTTCCAGCAGGTTACGCCTGTGGCATATTTGCAGCAAAACCTGCTTGGCTGTGCTTAATTTTAAGTTAACGAAACAGATGTGTTAAGTGCTGTGAAGAAGATTTGAAGAGATTATAGGTTGATTGTGCAATTATACATGAATAAAATTATACAAACATTAAACAAAGTTAACTTGTTAACAAAGTGGTAAGCCACTTTTAACATATACATGATTTCCAGATAATGTCAGGTAGATTGAGGTGATAAATCAAGTAAATTAGTTACCTTGGTAATGTGGTCTGTTAATATAAGTAAATGAGTAACCTAGGTAATGTGGTCTGTCAATATAAGTAAATGAGTTACCTTGGTAATGTGGTCTGAGCGGGAGGTCTTTCGTCCTCCGTAGTGTTGTCTTCGTCCTCTCCACTCCGTGAATTTCCTTCCTCCATTCTGTTAACAATTAAAAATGCCACTTAAAAATCAAAGTTTCAATCAGATGTTAACATATACGTTTGTATATATATAAATATTAGCCACTCGGAGCTACCGAATTCTTAAATAAGATAGCAGTTGGCTCTCCTATTATTTAAGTTAAACTGCGAAGGGTGTGGTCACAACTTGTATGGGTCCAATTCCCGAACCGGGCCCAACTCGGTGTTATCCCAGGATCACCATATAAATGGGTACCTGCTCACGTGAAGTGGCGACTAACAAGAGATGGAGCGAAATACTAACCCCGACCATTACACATATAGTTGTATAAGCACTTTGGCAGGCCTAACCCTCAAGGGGCTGTTGTGCTACGGTATTAGTTAGTTACTTAGTCGATTTCCACTTTTTAAACAGGTTATCGAGTTGTTAGAGGGTTCTTAGGGAACAGCCGAGTGGTTAGTATGGCAGACCAGGTTCTAGTAAACATGCCAATGCATCTTTACTTGATATCGCATACACCAAATAATAATATCACCATAATAATATAATATATAATACTCTATACCCAAGTTATTCTTTGAAGGTTAAATGTATGGGGAAAATACAGGGGTCTTGCTCCCTCCAGTAGCACGTATAAAACTAAGACGATGGGCACGATGCTGAAGCCAGCAAAAAGGATGGCATCCTCAAGACAATTTTATATTGTACAATTTTAGATTGTATAGGACAAAATAAATAATATAATACAATATAAAGCATAGATCGTTTGATTTATCACATTGTAAATATTATTAATAGATTAGATTCTATCGACTTTTGAAAATTTAACGCTAAATATTTTCGGAACTACTTCACCGATTGAGTTGAAATTTGCACCAATTATACATTTCTATAAGACAAATAGGTCCTATATATTACAACATAATATCTGCCGCAATTTTGGAATAATTTAGTAAGGACAAATTCCGGCAAACCCCATGTCCAATTTTTTGATCTATTTTTCCGGACTAAGAAATAAAAAGTCATTATGACGATGTGAGTTTTTATTTTTATAATTAAAAAAATGCTTTTATATCAACAGATATAGTTATACGGATAGAGTTCAAAGAAAAAAAAAATGATAGTTTGAATATCTCATCTTAAAATCTAGACTTTACACTCTAAAATTTATATTTCCCAAAAAATAAATGTCATAAAATGGACATTTCATGATTTCTCTTAACACCCTTCAACTATGGTACAGATTAAAAAAAAAAATATATTTAATATATTATAAAGGTAAGGGAACAATTTTGATAGTACTCACTCAAGAAATTCAAACAGTGATGAGGAATTATAATTGATAACAGATTTAATTGATAACATATTGAGACCCTTGAAATATCGGATATTTAAAAAAAAATCTGGGTCAAATTAAAAAAAAATTCAAGTATCAACTCGTCCAAAAATAACAATACAATGTCTTGGTATAGCACTCGAAATATCGCTAACTCATGTCGCTCTTATCTACGACTGTCTATTTGGAAGTTACGTCATCGCATTCATTTGCTACACAATTAAATTTATAAATTCTCAATAATACTAAAGATTAAAAATCAATTGTTGCAACAATGTATACTTTTATTGCACGATTATTTTAATTATTCTGGTTCGTACATTTTCAAAAGAGTTATATAGTTGGAGTCAACACCAGGTATAAAAGACTAGATGAATGGTCAATAGTAGATTGAGAGTCCATCATGGTTTATGTCTTTTTAATGTATGTACAAGGATAGGAAACGAGTTATTTTTGCTGTGATCAAAATGCGGTGTAGAGTTGTAGAGGACACTGAGCAAATTATCCGTTGTTTAAAATATTCATTTCGTAGACTTTCTGTTTTAAATGCTCCATTGGAATTGGAATAGACTCATTTAGCAACATCTAGGAATTCATGTACAAGTTGATGCCAAATTTAAAAAGAAAATAAACGAAAAGTAATAACAAGAAGAAATTAAATATGAAATTATTTTAGCATAGTTAAGAAATATTTCATCATGACTAAAAGTCTGTAAGGCTTTAAGGCCAAGGAAAGTGTTTTAGATAAAGATAAAGGATAACATATATATTGCATCATGGCTTCGCTTTCACATAACATGATGCTAATATAATAAATTATTTATTACTGTTATTATTAAAAAATAAATTATTTTCTCTTAAGACTTAACAGAATATAGAAAGTGTTGTAAGTTAATGAAAATGTCTTTTAATATTCCGATGTACCTATTATGGATTTAAACATTTTAAGTTCTTCTGAGCCCAAAAACGTTATTAAAGAATGTCTGTCTGTCTGTCTGCGTTCTGAGCAGGAACCTGGAGCCTAAGGCGGCTTTCGCACTGCGTGCGAGACCGATTCCGCTTGAGAAACTAACACATGTATCAGCAAGGGGCTATTGACATTAAACGCCAAGAGAGACCGGGCCGAGCTTGACCGATCCGAGCCGGGAGAGTTGTATCAACTTGTTTTTTTAGCTAAGCGTTTTCCGAAAACGCATTGTAAACGGTTGTACGCGGACTGGTAGATAATCGGTCGATCGGCGTCGGTCTCGCGGGCAGTGTAAATACAAAAACGCTGGCTCGGTCTCGCGCGAGTGTGAAAGCTGCCTAAGCCACCCAAGCCATTTCGTTTAAATTTGGGCAGCCAAACTTACAACAATCAAATTTCACAAGTTATGGCAGCTAAAAGGTTGATAATCACTTTTGATCAAATAAAATATTAATTTTTAGTAGTTTGTAACATATCGATAACAAACCTAATTTGGCCAAACAAATGGTGTATAGTAAAGTAAATTTACTCTCCTTCCGAATGCCGAAATTCATTTAATTTATTTATTCATTTAAATCATATATAGGTAATGACTTGAAATAATTTTAATAACCAACAAATTATAAAAAAAAATCGATAGTTCGAAAACTAAGGTCGATAGACAATGGGTAATATTTTTTTTACTGGAATAACAACGTAGAATCACCCCCTTTCCTGTGTCTGTGCTTAGCTAAAACACACTTATATATATTATAAAACACCCTTTTAACAGTTCAATAAGAATTGTGTTTTTTTACATAATAATATATTTATATACGTAAAAACTAATCGAAAAAAAAATAGAACAAATAAAGTAGATTTTCGTGTTTTAACTTAGATGTTGCATTGTCATAGGGAATAAACAATTTGTAAAAGTTTCAGGTTTCTAAGTACTCGCAAAGTGGCTTAAAAATTAATTATAAAATGTGTACCTCACAAACTAGTCAAGTTAAAATAAAAAATTGTACAAATAATGATTTATTTAAATGTCTAAGTTAAATTCGAAGAATGAGACAGCAGACAGCTGTTAAGAGAATTAGTTTAAATATATATAAATAAGACAAAAACCAACCAAACAGCATCACCTTTAAATAAATAATAAAAGAGCTCTGAAAATAAAAAAATAAAAATAATTGCTTCAACTTACAAATAAGTATTACTTTGTAAGCTAATTTGTACTAGTTTTTAAGTTACAGGTTGAAAAACTTGAAGCACAACTTTAACTGACATTGGACAGTTCGCTAAAATTATATTAATAACACAAAAAATCAACAAAACCAGCTGAATACAACAGTTTGAACGAAATAAGTTACAACTAAACTTTTATTAAAAAAAACAAAAAAAAAAAATTAAAAAGTTATTAAAATAAATTCTTTTTAGCGCTTGTTTCACGAATCGATTATAAACAACTACTTTTAGTTTTTTTTCTCCAATAAATAACCTCCTAAAATGAACCCCCGTTAAATGCTTAGTCTATACTTAATAAGGTGGAAAAGAAACTGAAGAAATAAATGAAAAATAAACTTATTTAATTCATACGATTCTTTAGAAAAAAAGTTGAATATTCAAGTTAATAATGCAATAGTGCAACGGTGATAACAACTTGATAATGTCAGGGTCAAGCCCCGTACAAAACTAAACTTTCTTTAAACCAACATAACACACTTAATAATTTCTGCTACGTAATTTTAACAAATCATCGATTTTTGTTTGAATCGACAATATTCTTTAAAGAAGTATAAATAGAGAGAAAGTATAGCAATAATTCATTATTTTTTAAACAATTTAGGTGCATGTAGCCTCAAATATTGAATTTATTTTATAAAATAAATTTATTTAAATAAAATTAGATGTACACATAAAAAAAAAAAAACAGTCCGACAAACTCCAACTAAACTTTTCCTTAAATATGACACAGCATTAAACTCCCATGATTGAGCGGAACAAGCGTATGTTTGTGTGTATCTTTGCCTAACGATAACAGTCGTATAAATTGACTATTTTGAACGAAATTCGGCGCACTCGTGCAGCCCAGCATTTGTGACTACTGTATAGTTTTTTTTGGAAATTTCACACTTAATATTTTTAAAATGGCGGCCAATATAACGAACGATAAAAAAAAAGCTTTAGATGAAGCATGGCATGTTATAAATCATTTCAAAGGTATTTAGGCGTATGGAAAAGAATATGTAATTATTACAATTTCACACTTAATATTTTCAAGATGGCGGTCAGCATGACATATATCGTTATAAAGATCTTAAAGACTAGGAAAATATTAAGTAACTATTGTTACAATTATTTCATTTTTTGCTGGCTTTGTGAAAACAAATATGGCCGGAATGATGAAAAAAATCGTTTTCTCTGATATCATTAAATGGGGGTACGAAGTTCGCCGGGTCAGCTAGTATTATATAAAAATTTTATATAATACTAGCTGACCCGGCGAACTTCGTACTACCTAATAAACATTAATAACATAAGAAATGTATAGCTGCTATACCTTTGAAAAACCTAATAAATAGTATATTTAGTGAAATAATGATGCCTTAGATGAAAAATGTACATTACAATTTGCAATGTATATTATACTTACAGTATAACAGTACAGTACTTACAGTATGTATATTATGCTTGTACAGTATACAATATTGGCATAAAGACATACAGATAAACAAATATTCATTTTTATTTATATAGATATAGATTATAGAAATATTTTTCCTGCATTTTGCACTTTACACCCCTCCTATATAAAAACATGACAAAAATTTATATAACAACAATTATTTTACTCTTAAAGAGCGTTTCAACGATATGCATCATTAAAGGTTTTCATTATTTTGTCATTTGTACCCCGTATTAAAATTTAAACATAGTTTCACTAACTTAGAAACCTTCCCGGGCATGCATCCAACCATTCCCCAAAGTTTCATCGCAATCAGATGATAGATATAGATTATAGAAATATTTTCCATTCATTACTTTGACATTTGCAACCCATGGCCGTGTGTACCAAAATCGGAACATAGTTTTACTAACTCAGAAACCTTCCCGGGAATGTGTCCAACCATTCCCCAAAGTTTCATCGCAATCGGATGAACGGTTTAGGCAGGCATAAGAGACAGACAGACAGACAGAATATGGCGACATATAGTACTAAACAGGTGAAAACCGAGCTACCTCCTATTAGCTTCTAACTTCTGGGTACTATATTTAACAAAAAAATCGGTCAGAGACAACTCAGGCAAACTTTCTCATGTACGAGTTCATATTCACTTGGCCCAATGTTTTCCATTTATTAGTTTGGTACGTTTAATTATTAATGAACATTTTATCAAAATATTGCACAATATCCAGGAATTCATGTATAAACATTTCATCAAAATGTATCATAACAATAACTTCTCCTGGGCGGGGAATCGAACCCGGGCTGGGCTCTCTCCGTCCGCGTTTTAAGCTAATTTCTCAGGAACTAGATTTTTCCCGGGAAAACGGCTTATATCGTTAGATTCGTATTAATATATGGATTTCATTTTAGAATTTTTTAATCAAAATCGTCAAAAACGTTTTCGAGAAATAATTTCTTTTTTCAAGTTTTTTCTGAGTTTTTGGGGGTATTGCCCCAAATTTGGAGCTAAAATCCATTTCTCAATTTCGCCTCGGGGTATGATTTTTCTGAACATGTATGCCAAATTTCGTTAAATCGGCCCAGTAGTTTAGGGTCAAGGCGTCTGCACAGACAGACATTTTTTTTAAAACCCACTTTTCTGGACTCAGTGGACCTCAAAACGAGTAATTCCATCAACATCTCAAAATCGAGTTTTCGCGCCATCACAATACTTTCTCTTTATATGAGAAAGTATAAGAAAAACAGACCATCTAGATTTTCATATTGGAAAATTTCGATCGACCCCAGCCCAAAAATAAATCCATGTTAAAAAATGTATGTTTATGCGTATTGTTGCACATTGCAAATAATCGATACTACGTCGCGTCGTTTCAAAGGTATTGCATATAAGATAAGTGTTTCAAGCATACAAAATGCTTGAGGTTTGCTTATAATGAAGCAAACCTCCATGGTTCCTCATATCTTACAACTATTTGGCATTTTTCTATAATTGTTTTTTTTCCCATATGTAAACAGGCTCGCTAATTTCCCCTGCTTGGTCTCTGAAATCTTATCTTATAACTATAAGATGTTCTTTTATTATGACATTCTTTCTCCCTACAATGAGCATAGCGCGCCTGCACGCTTTCTTATATCTTACAAATACGATTTTGAATTGGTAGGTCGAAAGTAGTCCACAGATGGTCCCAATTAATTTAACCATCTGCACACATTAAAAGATGCTGTATTGATACATCCCTTCATACAGAAAAAAAAATAAACTGACAGTTAATTAGAGGGGGATGAAATTAAATACATTATACAATAGTGGGAGGTAAAAGCAAAAGAGCTTTAAAGTACGCGAGGAGCTATGTGCCGCACTAAAAATAGTCTACCAATTGGTAGACTATTTTTAAATGTGGCCATTCACTCATAAATAAAATTAGGAGACCAGTCTGGACGATTTAATTATTAAAAATTTAAATCGTAAGAAGTAATCCTAAAAACCAATTAGTAACACCTTAATTATTTACTCCTCAGTTATCAACTTCTAAGTTATAAAAATTATTAATTTAATTAATTTTTGTGTGAAGATAAGAATCTATAAAGGCGGAGGATTGTTGATTATAATTACTTATATAGAAAGTATGAAATTTAGATGAATTAACGCGTATTGAAAGAAATCAACAAAAAAGTTGTTAAAACGTAGTGTCTGCTATCTATGTAGACCAGGCCGAAATTTTGATGTGCCCCAAGGCGAAATCAATGATAGCTCTAAATTTTCCCTAGAAACTGAAAAATCTAAAAAATATTATATCTAAAACCGTTTTCACGTTTTTTATTAAAAAAAAAAAAAAAAAAATAGTTTAGTGTTAGTTGTTTATTAAAATTAGTGAGGCATGTAACTTTCTCACGTACTTTAACAGTGTTTTGCATATAGGCCCAATTATCGTCGGATATACTATATACATAATTATTCTCCCCTTTTTAAAAAAAAAAAAAAATCTATTAAAATTGATTTTTTTTTTTTTACTGGAGTGAAAGTATCAATTCAGCAGTATTTATAATGCTCGCAGATCTGTGGGTTGCTTTTTACGTATAGGTGGAAGAAAAACCAATAGGCTCAGATGATTTAAATTGATGTCACACTAACAACAGGTTATTAATATTACCACCCAAATTTCATTACAACCGGACAAGTAGTTTTTAGTTAAGTAGGTACACGAAATTGCTGAGCTAAGTTAAATTACTAATCACCTCTGCTCGGCCATAACTGAATCAAGGGCGGTACGATGTTGAGGGTTCGCTCCCTCGTCGTGATGCTCTGATTTATATGGCTCACTAATAATCACATCATACTCGCTTCAGCGGTCCAATGTACAGAGGTATGATGTGTGAAGTGGCTGGAACTCTCTACCAAGGGGATAGTAAAATGGGCCTAAGTGATGGCCTAATTGCTAGGTTCGAAATAGTGGTTCGTGGTTACTAGTACGAGGACTCGTACTAGAGGGGTAGGACTCTAGTACGTGTCCTCGTACTAGTACTAGGACCTTACTACTACTAAGACAGACACGAGAACATTATAATGTTCCCTGAGATCTGAAGCGGATTTCTGTCTGGAACTTTTTGAATTCAGAGACAAAAAATATTTCTTCTGGTGCAAAATAACTATAGTCAAGCTGAGTAATTTTCCACCAAATTGTAAATTCAAAAATTACAACCTGTTAAAAATTCATGGTTAATTTAACTTACAGTCGACAAACCATGACATGGACTTTCTGGCCATTAACTTGTAACATTATTACTATATATATAAATATATATATATATATAAGTTAATTTTATATTTGGGCATAATTAATACGTCGATCCATCCATGGATCGACATTGAAAATATCTTTCATCAATTTACAGATGCTTCCATAGTAAGGCAAAGCCCTTTTCCCTTGAGATAAGTATGTATTAACTTCCTAGGTTAAAAAACCAGTCTGAGCTCAATCCCCACTCTTTTCTAATTTGCTCATCTTCCCCCTCAGAGGTATTATTGCATTGTAGAAAATCTTTTTGGCATACATCAATATTATTATAACTTCAATCATGTACGGGTCGTTTAGGGTTTGGATTATAATAAAGAAAAACAATTAGATTATTATATATATATTTAAGTTAATTTTATATTTGGGCATAATTAATAAGGATGTAATACGTGACAATAGAAAACACCGACATGGCTAACGTGAGAAGTGAGATATTTTACCACTGATGATGATCACCAATTCATGAATTACCATAAATTTGGAATTTCGTAATACAAGAATTGATTTAAGATATTTTTTTTTAATTATTTCATAATTAATTTTTCTACTATGCAATATGGAAAATACTGATATATTTATTGGTGTGTGTTTATATACATATAAAACACGTGATATTAATACTGATTTCTCACTGTGAGCGTAAGAGTACGAGTTGAGATTATTTTATTTATATTTCTTTTTTTTTTCAAGAGCCAATTAAAATGATATTGAAATGCTGTTATCTTATCAGTAAGTAAACTATGTGTGTCTGTGTGTACAGAGATGTGAAATGATGAAACACACACATGAATATATATTAGCTACATTGTACGACTGTTTAGCCTTCTCTCTGCAGTTTATTACATGTGTGTGTATTGTGTATATGCACACATACACACATGTGAGAGTGTATATATTTTTAATGATTGTTAGGAAATGCTGTGCAAACAGAGTGCATACACTCAACTCTTGATACATAGTGTATTCACTATACTTATCTCTCTTATCTAGATTTTCATATTTTCTCTCTTTAGAAAAATAGATTTTTCCTTTTACAAATTTACTTTTTCATATTTAACCACATTGTTATAAAGCAAGGTTGTGTGCACTGCAGTGCATATTATGACAATAGTGATTTTCCACAACTCATTATTGCATATACTTTTTTTAATCTTTATTTAATTTGTCTGGTATTCACTGTGTTTTTTTAATTTCTCCATTGTTTAGTACATATTACTAGTTTGATACCTTGCAACGGAGTGTGTTACGAATATTTTACCGGTTCCTCATCGCATCCATGGATCGAAATTGAAAATATCTTTCATCAATTAACAGATGCTTCCATCGTAAGGCAAAGCCCTTTTCCCTTGAGATAAGTATGTATTTACTTCCTAGGTTTAAAAATCAGTCTGAGCTCAATTCCCACTCTTTTCTACTTTGCTCATCTTTCCCCTCACAGGTATTATTGCATTGTAGAAAATATTTATGGCAGACATCAATATTATTATAACTTTAATCATGTAGGTAGTTTAGGGTTAGGATTATAATAAAGAAAAACACTTAGATTATCATCAGCTGTTAATTAACTTGGCTCTACACTACAGGGTGTTTAAAAAAGAACTGCCTAGTTTTATTAAATAATAGAGTCTGTAATAAGTAACCTACACTATTCCAGTACCTCTAGTTGTATTCATCAACTGTTTAAGTTTTCCTCATGTACTTATGGTCATTTACTTTCTATAGTTGTCATGCCAAGCCTGCAAAAATTGAGACAAGACGAGTCCCTAAGTGATTCATGAAATTAGCGAGTGTCTTTCAAACACCCTGTATATTACGTTCCTCTCATTCCATGCTTAAAGCGGCGTTTACTCGATGCGAGTTGACTCATACACTTTGAAGACAGTTCAAAATATTAGCTTGCATGCGGGTTGACTCTTCTGCCTATTGTCGTACCAGTAAACTCGAATCAAGTATACGCATCTTAAAAACATCATAAATATTATACTACTTTTAAGTTTACGATGCGTTTGCATCGTCTACCTCAAGAGATAAGGAGCCCTGTTAATACCCACCCCTGCCAAGCCGACTGGAGTGACGATGTACGACGTTAACATAATATATTTCAATTTGGTCACCTAGACCTAGAGTACTCTTGACCTTGTCTAAGAAGGACTGACAGTTTGACCGGATTAATGTATATAAATTGGCTGTCTAATTTTTTTGTACTTATTAATTTTCTAAAAATGTAATATAAGTTTGAGAAGATTGCTCCATGCCCGATATAATTTCTTTGGTAGTTTTCTTTTTATTTCAGTCAGGTATATATTTAGGATTGAGGGATAGGCATTTAAAGATGTATTAAGGTAAATGTGAAGATATTATAATTATAAATATATTATAACACCTACCTATATTAAAAATGACGAAATCAAATAATTGGTGAAAAATTAAATTGATTTTAAAGTTCATTATTTTTCACTGTAGAATCCAAATATGCTATCAAAAATATACATTCCAATTTGAAATTCTGAAGTTGGGTGGCCTGGGGGCAAAGTGGGTGGTTGCCCCTAGTGGTTGATTGCATGAAAACAAACTTCCCTTTGCATGGTAGAGATCCCCCAAGTTTCATTAATTTATCTCAAACCATTCAAAAGTTAAGAGGGGGGGGGGAGACTTTTGGACCACCCTATATAAATCTCCGACGTGAACCTCAAGAGATAAGGAGCTAATGCACCACCCCTTTCACAACATTTATATATTTCAGTTTTGACCTTGCCTACAAAGATATTCCAGATGGTGATTGCCTAAAACTTCATGTTAGATGTTTTACAAATGTGCTCCCTTAGGTTACCAGCCATTGGTGGCGTTCTTCTTCAAAGGTCCTGTAAAGCAATGGCGACATCAAGGTTGGACCTAATGTCCTTGATTTGCCTTGGAGTTTAACTTTTTCTCCTGGCATTACAGGCAACCAATCACCATCCAGAATTTCTTTATAGACTAGAGGTGGGCTTCAGAGACTCTAGGTCTGCCGTGACCGGACTGAAATACATAAAAGTCGTACATCGTCACAGGTTGCGTATCAGCAGGGATGCCATGAACTTTAATTAAGAATTGGATGGTGATTAAAGGTTGCATGGAAATGTAGATAGCGTGAAGAAGCGATACCATGTACAAAAGGAATTGTATGATCGTGATGAAATGTGAGGTTAGAAACGTATGATCGGGAATTTGTTATTTTCGAAGGATCTTTGATTAAAGGGATTGGACACCTAAGAATTTGAGCGCTTGGTACTATCCCTGAGCTCTATTCTATATCTCCAAATGGGTTTAAGGATTGAATTGTAAACAAGGATTTTAATATAAAGGGATAAGTGGAATCTTAGGAGGAGTCCTCTTTGCAACGATCAAAGAGGAGTTTATAGCGTCTGTTAGTGACGGTATATTTTAGTGAGTTGAGCCCAAGTGAATGGTGGGTCAAGATGAAGGCCGAGGTTTCCTACGGAAGAGAATTGTGGGATCTCTCTCTGGGATTTAAATCTTTCCTTTATTTATTTCTCAATTTTTGTTGCAGATTTATTAAGAGTAAGCTATTAAAAATGATTTTAAGTTATATTTATAAAATTAATACAACGCCTCCAACTTATTTTAAATTGTTAATTATATAGTTTTTAACTAGGTAACTAGTTTTTAATTGAATCTAGATTTAAAAGAGTTGGTTCAACAGTGCATTGTAGTTGATTTTTACAATTCGGATAGAATACAATTACCAACTTCTCTACTTGTCCAACTAGTAAAATTAATAACGGGGTCTTTACTAACTTAATTTGACAATTTCCAAATTGATTTTAATCGCCGGTGTCAGCAATTTTAGTTTGATATAGTTAAAGTTACAAAACAAAGTGGTGTTTCCGAGCTCTTGCCAGGACGATTGTTCAAAATAGTTGAGAGAAGCTGCTTGTATGGTCCAGTTGACAGTAAATTTCGTTTATTACTGGGAACAATATAAAAAAGTTTCTGTTTCAAGCTCCGAAGGTTACAACAAATATTTTAAAAAGATACTTAAACGCTTTAAAACTCGAGCTCCTAGTTTATTGGTCATTTTCGTTTAAAGAAGAAAGTTTAAAAAAATGATTTATTGACTCTTTTTTTGTATTTTGCTTCCGGGCTCACGGCTCACCCAAGGTAAAGGAAGAATTGTGATCGTTCTAAAAATCTTGTTTTTTGTCTTCAAATTCACAAATCTAAGACAGAAATCCGTTTCAGACATCAAGAACATAAATATTGGGTAATTTGTGAATTAAGAGGTTTATGGGATTATCTTACTTTCTTTTTGATGAGGTTGTTGGAAAGAATCTCTATATTCAAAGATATTGACGTGCATAAAAGTCACTGAATAACATCAAACAAGAATTTTGTTTATGAGTTCGCATCTTTTGGTGTCCTAAAGATGCGAACTTCGGGACATGGTTTGTCTATAAGTAGTTTTTTAAAAAAAGATCAGTGGAGAGCGGTTATGTCCCACCCATTATGGCGGACAAGGAAATTATCATAATCCTGAGTACAAAATTAATCAGTAGACCAAAAATCAAGTTGATGTTAGTCAATCACTTGATAGGTGACAACTTTCATTTGGAGAAATATTTTACTAACAAACCTATTAAGACTAACATCAACTTGAAATTTTGTCTATTAACTAATTTTGTACTAGGATCATGCAAATCGCTAATATGGGAGAGACTTGGCCGCTCTTCACCGTTAGTTTTTTAACAGCTTATGGCCGTTATAACCCGCCAAATTATAACCCGCAGACCAAATTTACCAACCACATAATCTTGGACGACACTAAAATTTATTTCATACACAAAATTCTAGCATGAAGTTAGTCACATTCTCCTGGACTACTAGGAAAAGATGGAAGATATAAGAATTGCAATGATTGTGACATTGTGTAGCTAAACCAAGAAGGCGACTCAAAGTCGACTCGAGTTAAAAATAGAATCGAATTATATTAAAAAATAACAAACATGAGTATTACCGTTCCAAATTTAATATTGCACTTATATATTATTTTATTTTAAAAATAACATTTAAAAGACAAATATAAGCATAAATGGTAAAGAAATTTATTTAAAATATGGCTTCATTAAGATTTCAGGTTTTTCTTCCTTAACTCCATTCTAGAGTTTCCTTTTCGAGGAAAAAATAAACATTTTTGAAAAATCTTACGAGTAGTTTTTTGTTGTCTTTTCAATGAATCGAAGCACTGATTGCTTTAAAATTATTATTCAGTCTGGGGGAGGAGCCAAAATAGAACGACATATTTACCTCACAAAATAACATGTCCAATAATAGGAATAGAATATGATTTACACAATATATGCATATATATGTATATATATATATATATATGTTTCCAGTCAAATATGTAGGAGTTAAATAAGTATGAAAATATAGCTTATTCCAAGAAAAGCTGACACAAGCTTTTTTCATCATTCAAAACCTGAAAAAGGTTTATTTTGATTAAGTTTTGGTTTCTGGTGAATTTTATCCCTTCGAAGTATTTCATTTTAGAATTGAAAAATAATTGAATAAGGATAATGTTTCAATAAAACTGACAATTTAGTTCAATTTCAATTCATTAGGGTTGTTGTATAGTTTACCAGACGGATATTACACGTGGCAAAAAAGAATTACAACAAATAAATAGAAAAAAATGAGCTGTGAATAAAAAATAGGTCATGTAGATGACAGTTTACCATTCCAAATGCAATATTGTATTTATTTTATTTTAAAATAAATATTAAAAATATAGTCACGTGGTCTGTAAACTGTCCCAGATCTATGGACCACTCCGTCAAGATCGGTCTACAGACCACTCCGACAGGGTCGGTTCTACGGACCTCTACGTCAAATATGTTTGCAGGTCCGCAGGAAGAATCGAGTTAAAAATACAATTTAAAATATCTAGTTATTAATTTCTTGTACATGATGTGTTTAATTTAAGATTCGACAATGTTTCTATAGAAAGATGTTTCCATCAAAATGTCTACAAATAAATAATTCACGGAAGAGAAAAACTTTGTTTAATTTATTTAGCGGTGTTTTTCGATATGCAGGTGGATTTTCTCAGTACCTACTTTACAAGCTTCACTCTTTTACAGTATTCGTTCTGCGTATATCCCTTCCTCCCTCAAGATAATGAAAGGACCCCCTATAGATACAGACTATACTGGTCGCTTCTAAAGTCCATGGGAAGCCAACATTTCGGTATAATTGGGGGTACTAAGTTATGTTTTCACCGCAGTTAGATAGGTTTATTAGGATGTCAAAAAACCATGATTACCATTTCAAAGTGGTAGCTAATAAAAATGGCGGGCAATCCAAGATGGTGGATGTCAAGTTTTAAAACATCGACTGTATCTCGAGAACTATTCATCCGATTTGATTACTATTTCTTTTTAACTAAAGCACGACATAATTATGTGCTTCAAATGTTGTCATATGCACAGTTTCGTTAAAGACAACCGTTAATTAGTAATTAAAGAAATATTGATTATTTTCTTATTTGTTTGTGATTTTTTTTTTTTTTAAATCAAGTTTTTACAAAATTTAGAAAACATAGAAAAACGATGTAGTGTTATACATTTTCTTTAATTTAATGTATTAAATGTTTGGGTAGGATGGTTGAAAACACATGCAAACAGAATTTGAGTATACTTCAGTTGAAATCCACCGTTTACTAAATAACTTCTTAAAACTTCTTAAAAGAAAAGGCTTCAGATATAGAAGTCACAGTGTTTCCAAAAATAATGTTTTGACTATATTTTAATAATTTTAAGTAAATAATCATACATAGTATTTATTTGTATATTGATTATATATTTATTTAAAGAGGGGCGGAGGAACTAATGTTATGTTTTAAAATATAAAACCCGTTTTCACGTATTCCTGTAGATCAAACACTGGAGGAGACTGTGGGGAAAAAATCGTCTGGAAAAACAGGAGAATTATTTTCGGATCTAATCGTCGCATCAGATTGATACACAAAAAAATAGCATCTGTTGTTGGCTGTAGTTTAAAATCAGAATTGTCAGGATTACATGCGTGGAAAAAGTTGTGATACAGTATGTGCGTGTGCGTGTTCTGAGCAAGGAAAGCAAAAAGAAACTGTTGCAAGCTAATACAGAATTTAACTTGCTGTTTTCACGGCTGGGAGTGAATTTACACTTTTAATTTCAGACCACAATTTAATCCAAAAGTTCACTAGTCAGTTAAACTCAAGGAAAACCAAAATAGAAAACATAAACGAACTAAGATAACACTTGTTCCTAAGTCGACAAAGCCAAGTAGACTCAGCTCAACTTCCTCCATGCGAAAATTGCTGAAGTCAATATTCTAACGAGCAAATTATCAAGCAGCTATTTGGAAGAGATGTTTGGATACCTTTCCCGAAATACCAGATCTAGAGATTCATAAATGGATGCTAGATGAAGACGGTATTCTCAACAAATCCAGCAACTCCTAAGTTGCTCTTAAGGTCCGATAAAATAAGGTTCTACTGTAAATAAATAAAATTAACTGAATGGTGATTGCAGATTTAGCAGTTAATAAATGATTAAATGGAACTAAAAAATGAGTGATTATTAGGGATGAAACCATTCCAGTATTTTCACCAAAAAGATAAGTAATATGTACACCGAATTTGGTTGAAATACCTCAAAAAATGGAAGTTTCTACAAAGAACATACTCACATGTTACCTTAAATTATAAATATATATTTATATATTAAATTTAATTCATAAATATCTATATGAAAATGCGTTTTAATTAGAAGTGTATGTTTTGCTTGTACAAGATTATTTTCTTACATTTATATAACTCGCCCACGTTGACTTCAATATACATACACATATATAATTTGTCAGTTTATTTAATAATAAAATAATAATGTTTATTTATATAACATGCAACGCAGTAGCTATATCACAAGATAGAATAATCTCACAAGATTATACTTAAAATCATTTATAAATACATATCTAACCTCATTATAATGCAATTAACCCAATTTATTATCTATTTTTACACAGTTAAACACCATGAGAAGGGTAATTTAAAACTAGGGATAAATTAAGGATTCTAGAGCGTGGGCAGCAACTATATGAGTCCCATGCAACAATTTCTATTCAAAGACGCAATATTTATTGCACCATCGGCTTCAATCAAAGAATCCACAACATTAGTCATTAAACTATAATTAATACACAAAAAAATTAAATTAATTAAAATTAAATAATAGTAGGGGAGGTTTCCTTTCCCTAAGCCGAATTTACACAATGTCAGTTGATGAGACAATTGTCGGGGACAGTTGTCTTTAACTGGTTGCGGGACAGTCGCCGGCCAGTCTAGTTGAACTTAACCCGTTCACACAGCTATGCAAATTAGCACGGCAGCAGATGCTGATAAATGGGCCGGGAGCAAAGAGTATCTCTCGGTAGGCACAATCAAACTGGCACAAACAAAGACAATGCTACTATCCTGCTACGTTTACAAGGTGCCAATTGTTGCAACAATACCGTGATCCGGGCATTGGGGAGCAGCAGCGCCCAGTTTGTTGTCCTAAGTCTACTTCTCGAGAAAATGGCTTACCAGAGCAATTGGACAGGCAATTGGACAAAAGTATTCACACATAGCCAATAATTTAATGCCAATAAACTGTCTTCTGACAATTGGCATCGTGTAAACCCGAATTTATACAGTTATGTACCTTGGACATTTGCAACTTGAACACTTATGTATTTTGGGCAGCAGTACCTCGAACATTTATGTACCTTGAATACTTATGTACCCTGGAAAGTCGTACCTTGAACGCTTAAGTACCTTAGACGCTTGCTCTCATCACAATTCCGCAGGGAGAAACGAAATGATTTGTGTGAATTTACTTGTCAGAGCGGAGCCTGGCGACACCATGTTAGCAACCTTGCCGTCTTCACCAGCTATGACATCAGCGATAGTTATCAGCGTGTTATCAGCAATAGTTAAAGTTTGCAAAGAGTCTAAGGTACGGCGACCTCCCCCAAATGCAGAATGATGCATAAGTTGATAAAGTTTCAACAATTAAGAATCAAAGTTAGAGTACAAATAGTAGTAAGAAATATGTGTGGACCAGCTGACATGTGCTTTTCCAGATATGGAGGTTTTCTTTTTAAGAGACCACTATTTTCATCATAAGAAGAAACTACTGTACGATAAGAGATTTTAAAACCATTGTTGGAAAGATAACTAAATTTTCAAAAGTGAAATATTCATTTTATTTTGTGTTTTATAACAATATTTTTGCAAGTAAATGTCCTTCAAAGTGTAATCAGCCAATTTTATTTAAAAAATAAATGCTTCTTAATACTTTGCAGCAAACTAAAATAAAATTTAAAAAATAGGTCCGATAAATTAAACAAAACTTTCTCATAAAGATATTGATATTTATAATGATATTAAAATCGCATAATATCTCATTTAATTGATTTAAAAAAAAAAAGTGTTAACAGATGGTGGGTGGTTTACTTTATGCTTCTGATTTTTAACAAAAGTAGATTTATTTTCGTAAATATCTAGGAAACAAGATTTTCCTATGCAAGAGGTATGCCAAATTTCATCGTAATCGGTCCAGCAATTTAGGCTCCACGCGTTTGCATAGACTAAAAACAGAATATATATATATATATTTTTTTTTTTTTTAAACGCATCTTAGGGACTCAAAACGTATAAATCCATCAAAATTAAATTTTGGCGCCATCACAATAATGATTCTCTAAATATATTGCGTACATGAGAAAGTAAAATAATCCTACCGCGGGTTTCCGCAAGCCAAGCGAATTTCCATTGGAAATTTGTAGTTCAATGTTGTGCAGTTTAAACTTCCTTCATAACTGCTACAATTATGTGGATTGTTTTAAGTTAAGAAAATTTAAAAGAAATATATTAGTTAGATTAGGGTTTTTATAATAATGCTTAGTTAAACATAATAGTAGTAGTTTCAAAGAGGTTTAAACTACACAACATTGAACTACAAATTTCCAATGGAAATTCGCTTGGCTTGCGGAAACCCGCGGTAGGATTATTTTTTTAGATTCAAGACCCTAAAAAACATAAGAAGCGATACCTCACTTGATTTTTCTTTAATTTTTTAAATCTTTGTTGACTCATTAGGAGAGGTTAACGACGTCATAAAGATCCCTTTTTCAATAAGGATCCTCATCTCAACGAGCTTGATTTTTCGATGCAAGTTTTATTTTGATACGTCAATTCGTTCGAGAGCTATCGTGCTTACAAGAAATCCTCAAGAAATTGTTATTACTATTGTTAAATTATTATTCGAATCGTTATGGTAACTCATTTTTGGATTCAGGACCCTAAAAAACATAAGAAGCGATACATCACTTGATTTTTTGTATTTTTTTAATCTTTGGTGACTCATCAGGAGGGGTTAATGACGTCATAAAGATCCCATTTGTTATGGGGATTCTCATCTCAACGAGCTTGATTTTTCGGTGCAAGTTTTATTTTGATACGTCAATTCATTCGAGAGCTATCGTGCTCACAAGAAATCCGCTAGAAATACATATACCTATATATATATAAAGTTTTGTAAAACCTATTTTTTCGTGATCAGGGACCCATGAAACGTATTTTGGCCACCGTCCCGGCTCAAACTCCCGCCATGCCAGTGGTTCTATTAGCGAATTTTTTCCAATGGAAATTCGCTAAAATAAACTAGCCGGATACCCGTGCTTCGCTATAGTGTTGGTAAACTACCGGCAAAAAAGGTAAAATTTTAAATTAGCTTACCAAGATTTCCTAGAAAATGTTTTTTATAGTTTTTATGGAAAATGATAAGTTCCTCTTGACGATCCTTTATTCTCCACTTTGACAAGAACATTTTTCCTCAACAATAGTCAGGATGCGGTTCAAAAAAAAAAAATGTTTGAAAAATCATATTCTTTAATTTGGCACACATAGGTATGTAATTATTAAAACTCAGTCACTCTAGTTAAAGATCATCAGCTGACAGATGATGTACAGCTAAAGCGGTTCAAACCGCTGTGAGACAATTTCGTAAACGTGAAACAGTAATAAATAAAACATTTGATTTGAGGACAGATTAAGTTGAACAGGATAAGTTGGATAAGAGGAGAGTTTGAAGGGGTCGAACTGAGCAGACAGCGCATTCTAGGAGTGAGCACTACAACTAAACGACAAAACCCCCGCCAGACCTTCCTTACACCTACAGACAACTAAACAAAATCAAATTCAAAGCTTCGTCCCACGCCGCTCTATTCAGCGCACTCTATCGACAAAAGATGAACCCAAACAATAACGTGATTCAAATTCGAATTTATAAGAGTCGATTTAGTGAAAAGCATATTTGGATGATCCGTAAGTTCTCGGTGATAGATTCGAGGTGAATTTGAAAGGCACTGTTTTTCCCGTGGTGAACAAGTCATACTGACTGCACTAGGGAAATACCGTGATCACGAAGGCGGTTCCCTCGGGCGTGGTTCACCCATTGCACTACCGGGTGCATATCCACGACCGTGAATTAACAAGTGGTTAATTCGAGTGTACAATTTTTGCCTACTTGGGATTACTCTAGCAAGTGCTGGGTGTCCCAATCATTTGTATCAACTTCGTGCATCTAAAACTTTTAATATATTAAGTTCCTGAATGAACGGATATAGTGGATAAGATGTAAATGCCAATAAAAATTAGTAGAATAGGTCTGTTGTGGTGGGTTGGAACTGCCCTATTTAAACAAAGTAGCAAGGTATTTACACACACTTAACTATGGATGTACAAAAGCAATGTAAAACCGGTACTATTTGGTGCATTTATACTCGTACCATTATACTTTGTTACTCTCAGGTGTTATTCTGGGAAAATCGAAGAAAAAAAAACTGGTGGGGAGCCAATGAGAGCTTGAGATTTTGGCGGGTTTTAGGTCGGGGCATTTGGTAATTAAAAATATCACTGGATAACCGCCTAGTGGTTTTTTTCCCCCCCTCACATAGGATGGCAAATCTGATTAGTCATCAGATTTACAAAGTATAATGGCATGAGAATAGCAATGCTTCTAACTTCATACTCCTGGCATAATCTTTGTGACACGGTTTCCCCAGAATTTGAATCAATGAAATAAACAAATCATATGCAGACGGATAAAGGAAAGTCAAGAGTTAACACTAACAGCATGGGGGGGGGAAAAAAAAAAGGGAGGGGAGCCAATGGAGCTTGTGATTTTGACATTTAGAAGATCGGTTCATTTAGAAATAAAAATTTAATATTAATGAAAATTCTTTTTTTTTTAATCCAGACATCCTAACAGGAAAATAGAGGGGATTTAGTCAATATTATTGACCATGTGTCGCCTTATATCAATATTTTATTTAATACTTAGTTGACCTGAAGATTTCCCATACTTAGTAACAACTAAGCCACATTATTTATTCTTATATTTTCAAATGTGATTTTGAGATGTCAATGGAATGTTTTTGTGTATCCAAATGTTCAATTAACCTTAAGCAGAGGGTTATTATTAGCGTGCGTAATTATATTTATTAGAGTACGGTTTATAAAACAGATTTAATCCAACAAAGTAGGGAACCGTCCACGGGACAGTCTTGGGCTTGCACAATGGATAAAAGCCGTTCCAACCTGACGGGACTGTGTATTGTACCCTCCTCCAAACTGTTTTAACAGATCGCTCCTGCATGGAACTTTTGTGAATCGTTTATCGTAAGGTCCAAATGATCCTCAGAAAAAATCAAGGACCGGTTTATGCGACATTCGCAGTAATGTCAATCGTGACACATGTCAGCAGGAAGTTCCCTATCTGTCTTTAATGATTTTAATAAGATTTCTGATGACGATTTAAGGGACGGTACAATTAGGAGAGTTAGAAAAAAAAACCTTGTGGATTGACAATAGAATTGACATATCTGGATATATCAATAATATTGACCATGTGCTTTATCATTTTAGTTTTAAAAGGTGGAAGGTACTAGAGAACAGGTTATTGGAGTGGTTTGTTTTGTTCAAGTAGTAGTAGTAGTAGTGTTTTGTTCAAAATTCAAATCTTGTTTCGGTTATTCCTACAATTATCCTTTTATTTATATTTTGATAATGTCCTTCAGAAAAAAGCAAAAACTTAAAAAAAAATGGAGTAATTGTCCAGGAAAAGTATATTGTTTAGTGGACTAGATCATAATAATTGGATTTAAATTTATTTAAACTATCATGTTTGAAGATAAAAAATTGGTTAACTTTACTTGATATAAAGAGATCAAGAGATCTCTTAGTAGATTTCATAATGGGGTGCTAACACCAAACATTAAGAAGGTTAGAAAAATCCTGTTATAACACTTTATAAAGAGAAATAAAAAAGAAAAATATAGCAGACAGTCTGATATAAACTACTCATAACAGTTTCTTATAAATAATGAATAAAGCTATTGATCTTTCTTACTTATAAAGAGGGAAAAGTTTTATTTGTTATATGTAGAATATACAGTGCTTCAAGTAGACATCTTAACAAAAACAAATCATGTCAAAATTCTATTGCACTCCAATCAGTGGTTAAATCTCTGTGACATTATAATTAACATCTGACATTCTAATAAGCTAATGTTCTAAAGAAGTAAATAATTACAAGATAAAAAGAACTTTTTATATACTACGTTTTTAAAGTTTCTGTCATAAATCATAAATTTGAAACCCGACAAAATGAAGATCGTAAATATGGGATATGTCAAAACAAATAAAATAACTTGCGGATTTTTTCCGAACTAACTTTCCATACAGCAAAATTTCCTGAAAACGAATTAAATTCAGCTGAAAGAATTAAAATAATGCATTGTCATCGTGATCTGAGCTATTCTAAAAGTATCAAATGCCTAGCTACTCGGGAAGTTAGTTAAAAATCGATTGCAAGATTTGTACTGGACAAACAAACAAACAAACAAGAAAGCAAGCTAATAAAAAGCTAGTAATAAAGTGTTATTAGAAGTAAAATATGTGGTACCTACTATTAAAGAAGTAAATAAAGTGATGTTACATTCTTTATTTAAATAAAATATATTTTTTTAAATACACACCCATTTCTTGAATATACACCCTTCTCATTCAAGATATATAAGCAATTAATGGATATTTAAGGACTAAATAAATCCAGTAATTTATCTTTACTGATTAATATTGATGATACATTTTAACCTTTTATAAGGTCATCCTTGGTCATTTATTTATTCAAAAATAAACAATAAAATAAAGGAAAAATAAAAAAAAGAAAATGCACTCCATCACTGGGAATCAAATAGAGGAAAACAAACTTTTCCCATCAAACCCTGTTTTCTTAAAAGTATCAACATGCTTTTCTTTCCATGGCTGGCAAGATAGAGAATTTAGAGGGGTTTTAAATCAACGATAATTATTTTAAAAAATAAATAAATAAATTACGTGTTACAAAAAAGCAATTTTGTCGTGCCTCTGCATATTAACTTTGAAATAAAGTTTACCAAACCGTTAATTTACAACATGGAAGAGTTTGGAATTACTTCAAGTATATTTCATTTACCACATCAACTACGACCTCCTAATGCAATGTTAAAGCTTGTTGAACATAAAAATGCAAACCAACACGACAAAAGACAGACCAAACTAATAAGCTATCATAAGCCTAAAAGTGACATTTTAAGGCAATTATTATCTTTTGAGGATATTATCAGTACCTTTTCCACAATGAAATAAAGAGTTTTTTTTTATTTGTTTATTGCAATGACCAAATATATTGTAACAGGCAATAGTGCGGTTATTTGATAGGTAGTGGCTTGAATAACATGATTTAATAAACTGACCATTGTCATAGCTTAATGAAAGATTTCAAGTTTTTAATTATATTATATACAATTGATGGAATTTATAAAAATGTTGAAAGTTACACACTTGACTTACTCAGTTGCTAACTGGTGTTTTAATCTTCAAAGAGGGTTATCTGGGATGTGAGGAGACAATATGAGGTGAATTAAGAGATTGGGATGAGTGAAAACATTTACATAGAATTTGATGTAAAACGTAATGGCTAGGTCACAAACAAAGACAACTTGAAAGAAGCACCAAGTTAACTTCAAAGTAATTGAGTAGGATAAGGTTGGATCTGTAGAAAGGAGCGTTACCTATTTTGCATCTTACATCAAGCTAAACTTGAGCTAAGTGTAAAACGTATTTAATCAATAACGGATCTTTATTAATATAATCCTAAATGCTCTTTTGTTATAAAGTTCAAATGTTCCCGCACTACATCTTCAGCCAGAGGAGCCAAAACTCTCTAAATCCAACCTTTTCACACAAGAAGCAATCTTTTCTCCTTTAAAATTTCCTCTTTAATTAAGGTTGACTACATCTTGTTACTTTGTTGCTGATACCTTGTCAGAATGGAACATGAACAATGGTGCATACAACAAATGATAATAGAAGTACCTTCTTCTAAAACATAGATAGTTTCCAGAAGTAGAACAGGGAGGATGAACCACTTAGGCCACTTTTTCAAACCAGTTCATTAATCCCATATGGAGTTGAGCCACTTCAAACACCTATGCACTACCCAAAGTCAATACAGTGTGATCGATACTGAATGAGCCCTGTAAATCAATGTACCGAAGGTGTGGGATCGAACTTATCACCTCAAACTTGATTCTTAGATGGACAATAACTTACAGCTACTTGGAATCCTAAATTAACATCGATAGTTAATAATAATTCAGTTTGGACCCAGCCTAAAAGAAATTATGTATTAAAATATCCCATTGTCCTAACAAAATCATTATTAATTAGACCTTTAAAAGCTAAAAATAAATCAACTAAATGTCTCATCCAATAAAAAAATAAAAATAAAGTCTTAAATCTACTAAATGAATTTTCGTTATCGGAGCTACCTAGGCCCATTGAGATAGGACCTCCGTTTATCTACAATGTAACAAAAGCTTTGTTGTGTCTAGCTGATTATTGTTCAAGATATCATTTTAAATTACAAGATAACAATGTCATTTCAGTCTTACTTATCAGGAATACTATAAAGTTAAATATTTCAAAGTGTAGACACTATAATAATAAAAAAAAGGGAATAATTTTACTAATTGAATAAAATAAAAATAATTCTTATCTGACATCTACTATAAAACTATATTTTTTTTCTGAAGGCTGTTCATATCTGAACCCAAGGCGGCCCCTAATTGCCTTTAACACTATTAATCTTAGGCTATTTATTTTTAAAAAAAGACTGGAACTTACTTATAGTAAATAAAACTCAATAATAAATAAAATTTTATCAGTTTATTGTCAATTATCATAAAAGAGAATATTTATTACAGACTGGGTTGACCGATGTAGTTAGTTGCCTTCAGATCACTTATCATAACCAACTACTTTAAAAATACTTGACAAATTACATGTTTCACAGAAAACTTATAAATTAAAAGTTCTACTCTCCAACAGACTGTTTAAATTACTTCTGAAAACATGTCAACAACTGGACCTTATTATACCCTGCAACAGCAGAGCGCAATAGTTGGTAATACACAAATGTCAAGAGAGAGTCGACGCTGAAGTGAAGTCAAGTGGGTAACTAGAAAAATAGGGAAACCTCGGAGAAATGAAGGAGTAGGGTATGAAATGTGTTATCAGCCACCAGCAGCAACTATAATGTGTGATAAAGTGTCACCATCCACATTAAAAAACTAACTAAATCTGTGAACGGGCGCCTAGGCCTGCCAAAATGCTGTAATAGATGACATGGGGTTATAGTGTCACTCAATCAGTAATATAAACCTTACAATTTATATGCACAACGAGTTAGCCGCCACTTCACATAAGTAGCTACCCATTACTATGGCGATGCTGGGTGAGTGGAGGGGCCTGGTCATGGAATTGAACCCAGATCTGTAGTCACCATCCAAATTGTTACCATGCCGATGCTGAAGAGCCAACTGCTCTGCTATACATGATACCGATGCCCCACACTAATTATAAGGATTATAATATTTACAAAATGATGATAATAAAGAACCAGCAGGGTGCTGCATTAATTTCTTCTTTAATAACGTTTGATGTTTTAAAGTAATCATGTGTACTGCTCGTGTTTGATTCGAATTCAGGCATGTAGACCCTACACATACTGATTTACTTTTTTTGTTCTTCCTTCAGTAAAGGCAGAACTTTGATTTTTAGTTCCCAACCACATTAAACCTCTTTACAATTATTAACTTGAAACATCTGATCATTGTGTCCTAATGTTTATGATAGGTTTAAAAAGTTAAGTCTTCTTTAAAAAAAAAGTGAATACTAAAAACTAGCCAACTGTTGGCAGTGAGCCAGCTATTGGCACCCCTACTAAAGCACTTTTCTTATAAATATAATAGAACAAAAAAAGTTGAGAGAGAGCAGGAAAATTTTAGCAAAATAAAGGTAGCAGTATATAAGTCTAAAAATAAATTACGGCTATGAATCCTGGGCACTCATACCCTCGGGTCTGACTGTTTTAGTCCGGTGACAAGCCTACACACGCTCCAACTGTTGAGACCATCCCTGTTGGCCCCGACAGTCATGATTGTGTGTAGGGAGAAGATACCTGAGGTCTACAGCTGGAAAAATCAAAAGTGACAGAGTGAGGAATCAGGAAATTAGAGATAACCTTGGCAGCACACCTATAGCTCAAGTAGTCAATTAAAATATACTTCAGTGGCTTGGACATGTCCAAAGAATGGAAAAGGAGTGTGTGCAGAGGAGGAAGAGTTACTTGGAAAGATAACCTCTCCAACATCTTCAGAGAAAAAATAATCATCTGGTCTCAAGCTGTGACTAAAGCTCAGGACGGATGTGAATGGAAATTTAATCGTAATTTCTTTACAAAGCAAGGTAAAAGGTAACACAAATAAGTATGTAGCAGACATGATAAATGACGACATAAAAAAATATAAAAAAATAATCAAATGTTTATTTTTAAATAAACAGGTCAAGTGTGTGCTAGTCAGCACACAGCAAGGGTCCGTAGGCCACACTATAATATAGTGTTTAACTGTAAAGTGTACAAACAGTGTTTTTTTAAAATGCTAAAAAGCTTACTTTGAACCATTCTAAGGGTATAATATTCTCAAAACACACTCTGATAAAGTATTTTTTTGCCACTGAACCGGACTACAACCATATAAATACATCGAAAAGACCATAATTATAAAAAAAACACAACTATTTTGTCAATAAAAAATAAAATAATATTTTTTTCGAAATTTCCAAAAAGTGGTATCTTTACTTTTGGTCAAAGAATGTTCAGGAATTTTTTCAGATTCTTTGCACTTCACATAAGCGAGATAGAGCACATAACGCTCGCCCTATCAAAGTTATAACCAAAGAATTGTATATTTTTGTAATCAGCTCAACGTACCCTTTCATAAGATACCCCTCACGGTGTCGAAAAAAAATAAAAAAATTTTAACCCTTAAGTTTTTTTACCCTAATTTTTTTGAAAAATATTTTTTTTAAGTCGCTATATTTTTTAAATATGTGGGCAGGTACAAGACACATACATGCCAAATTTCAAAGTGATCGGACAAAAGGTGTAGCCGTGAGAGCACGCGAGAGGACGGACGGACAGACACACGCAGGAAAATATAAGGGTCCTTGGTTTTGCCTACGGACACTAAAAAAGAAATAAATTCAGTTCGTATTTTGAATTTCATTAGAACAAAGTGTATTTTATCAAATCTTTTAAGGACTCCTTCATTGGTGACCCCTAGTGAAATAGAAGATATAAGAACACAACATGAATCAGAATCAAAATGAAAACAATAATTCAAACAATCAAGCTGGAGAAAATAATGCTTTTAGTGAGGTGCAAGTAATAAGACCCACACCTTTCTGGAAAGCAAATCCGCGCCTTGGTTTTGCCAGTTAGAGAGCCAATTTATTAATGCTAATATACGCAGTGATTCAACAAAATATCACACTATAATTGGAGCTATCGAAGGTGACATTTTAACTCAGATATCCGATATCATAATTAACCCCCCGTTGGAAAACAAATACGAAACGTTAAAAAATAAAATTATAGAACGATTTTCGGACTCAGAAGAAAAAAGGGTCAGAAAATTACTTTCAGACATTGTAAGAGGTGACAGAAAACCTAGTCAATTTCTCAGAGAAATGAAAGAGCCTGCAGGTGATCATGTCAATGACCATTTTTTAAAAAGTCTATGGCTTTAACGCCTTCCGCCACAGGTGCAAGCTGTCTTAACAGTAAGTGAGGACAACTTAACTAAAGTGGCCCAGATGGCAGACAAAATTATAGAAGTAACGTCCCATACACAATCAAACTTATATTCGGCTTCAACATCCAAAATAGAGGCAGTTTACTCCAAAAACGATCAAGACGAAAGAATTTCAAAATTAGAAAAAGTAATAGAAAATTTGAACTCTGAAATTAAAAATCTTAAATTCTCTAGACAAAACAGAAGCAGATCAAACAATACCAGATTTAAGAGAAATAGAAGTCA
Source organism: Gerris lacustris (assembly GCA_951217055.1). Taxonomy (NCBI): domain Eukaryota; kingdom Metazoa; phylum Arthropoda; class Insecta; order Hemiptera; family Gerridae; genus Gerris; species Gerris lacustris. The sequence continues at coordinate 48,916,074 of OX578279.1, forward strand.
ATCCCGATCAACTACCCAGAAGTACAATGACACAAAAGTACAAATGACAAATGAGAACGGCTATGAGAACTAGCGTATAATATAATAACTAATAAAACAGATAATATTGAGTGTGAAAACTTGTATACTCTTGACATAAAACTTGAGTTTTGACATATAACAAAAATATTAAAATATAAAATAAAAACAGTGCTGCCGCATAACAAATGACTTGACATAAAAAAATAATAAAATGTTTATTTTTTAACCCATTCAATGCGTAATCCAATTCATGAACCTACCTTAGTTACTGAATGTATCTAAACGATTTTAAAAGTTAATTTAAAAATAAAAAAAAAAATAAAAAAAAAGTTTGGATCCACTGTGGATACAAACGTGAGTGGGCCTGACGGAGCCTTGCAAGATGGTTCTACTCGAGGCACGGAGAATAGAGCTACAGAGGGCTGAAAAAGAGGGCTTGGATCCACTGTGGATCCACCCGCCAGGCGCGTTAGCACGGCATGGATCCACAGTGGATCCACCCGCATTGAATGGGTAAAAAAGAAATAAATTCAGTTCGTATTTTGAATTTCATTAGAACAAAGTGTACTTTATCAAATCTTTTAAGGACTCCTTCAAGTAAGTATAAAGGTTATTGTAGTTTTATTGACGTGACATTGTTGTTTGATTCTTCCTTGAAAAATGAGTTAAACTGAATTTGCAATAGTATCCTTCTGAGGGTGTGTCAGGGTGATAGTGTAACCCCTTGGCTGTTGCCCCACAGTTGATTATTACAGGCTGCCAACATTCCACTACTAACAGATTCCAAGAAAAAAAATAGGCTTTATAAAACAAAAATTATGGCAATATAGGACTTTAGAAGCTTCAAATTCATTTCAGCGATGACAGCAAACTAAAAAGCTGCCAGTAGACTCCTTTCACTCTGACCAAACATTTCTAAACAAGGAGGAGGTTTCTACTCAAATCTAAAGGCTATGTACAAGAAGAAGAATGTTTTGAGCCGACACTTGGGTTATAACTGAATGGACTCAATGTGAATCATAAAATCTGCTCGGCAAACACGAGAGTAGATTACAAGCTAAAGAGATTTAGATACTTCAAGAAAGTTGCTGGAAGAAGAGATAAAATTAGGAACATGTGAAATTTTGGTGAGACCTTTTTGAAGAGACAGCTAATGTACAAACAGATGAGATGGTTTGGTTAAATAAACAATAAAAGTAGTTTTGGTTATTAAAACTTATTTTGTGGAGAGGCTTCCGTTTTTATTATTTAATTAATATCAACTCCACTTGCGCTGCTATTCTTCAGATGGTTTGGTTTTGTCCAAAGGATGAACAACAGCAACAAAGTTTCCTAGAAGAGTTTTTGAAGTTAGGCATGACATTCACCAGACTAGAGGAAGGAAGAGGATTGTAGAGACTAACAGTTGCCGCTTACAAAGACATGACTTACAAAGACAATAAGACATTTCTTGGGAAAAGGTAAAAATCTGTCAGGGTAGAAAACTTTAGAAACATGTTATGTTTACCAACCAACTACATCTCATAGAATAGTAAGTAAAAATGTAAACAATAATAACCCTTGGTGCAACAGCCAGTGAAAGGTTTAGGCATGCCAAAGAGCTTTTACAACCATATGTAGTGGCTGATATGGGGTTAGTGTGTCAATCCATTAGCTATATCAACTTTATAATGTACATTTGCAGGTAAGTAGCAAACCACTTATACAGGGATGCTGGGTGAACAAGGAGCCCCTTGTTGTAATCACGAATTTAACCTGCATTTCCTGCTTCCAAAGCGCAATAGCCATGAACTACCAAGTCAAATATACAACAGAGAAAAAAATATCTACATTTAAAAATAATTATTCTTATCCCACTAAAGACAAAAGTGATACCAAGCCTTTAACAATGTCTCTCAGTGCTGCTTATAAGACAAAGGGAAATTAGCTCTACTTAACTGTCAAAACATTGATAATTAGTCAACGCATCAATAATACAAAACCATCAGCCAGAAAACTATAAAGATTACCTGTTTTACTGCAATATCTATTAAATCCACTATAGAAGTCGTAAAAAGATTCATTTTGAAAAGAGCAATTGACCAAAATGTAAATTATTTTTTATTTTTGAATTCTGAGCAAAAAAAAAAAAAAAAAAAAAAATGCTTTATGTCAAATATTTAGTTAGAGGAGAGCAAATATTAACTTATAATTTATATGGATCTGTCCTGGGTGCATATGAACCCCCAGCTGTCCAACACCCTTTAAAGCAAATAAATAATATATATCTGTACATCAGACAAGAGTACATTTTGACAATTACAGGAGAGCCATTTTCTACTCACTAAGAACAAAAAATGAATCAGTCTCTCTTCAAAAGATAAATAATTTTTACATTTATCTCTTTATTTACTAAAAAAGGATTTAGAATACTTTTTACCGAAATTATCTGCTAGCTGAGTTTTAATGCAGTGCATACCATACATAGTGATTTTTAAAAGAAAGAAAAAAAAAAAAAAATACAAATTAAGTAAGAATCATTTATTGATTGGTAAAAGAATTTTATTTTTCAATATCAGAGAAAAAAAATAACTTTCTGTTTCAATCCTCAAAAGATCGCGGGGGAGCGTGTCACTCCTATTTTATGTTTGAAATGTATCTGTAATTTACAGGAAATTTGAAGTTTGTAAGAGCTTGGGGTCATAAGAATCTTTTAATCAAACCTTTATCATTAACCTAAAACAACCCCATCCTGATATTACTTCTGTTTTATGGCATTATTGTTTTAACTATAGCTTGAGTGTTTGGTGTTTTAACCCACTGTGGCCTACCCCCTTACTTCATACTATCACTTTTTTTTAATTCCAAAAAAAAGAACTTTTTTTTTCCCATGAGTTTTGAATTATTTATTTCTTAATATGAAGAAAAGTCTACTGATTCACATTAGTAGCTTAAGTGGTATATAGAAGCAGGGTTGGGCAAAATTAAATTTTTATTTTAAAAAAATCAAAAATCATTGAATTTAAAAAAAAAAAAAAATCATTGATTTTTTTATTTTAATCAAAAATCATGATTGTTTACTACGTTTTTATTAGCTTGCTTTCTTGTTTGTTTGTCCAGTACAAATCTTGCAATCGATTTTTAACTAACTTCCCGAGTAGCTAAACATTTGAAACTTTTAGAATAGCTCAGAACACGATGACAATGCATTATTTTAATACATTTAGCCATCTTTCAGCAGAATTTAATTAGTTTTCAGCAAATTTTACTGTATGGAAAGTTAGTTCGGAAAAATTCCACAAGTTATTTTATTTGTTTTGACATATCCCATAGTATATACAATCTTCATTTTGACGGGTTTAAAATTTCTGATTTTTTATTAAGAGGTTAACATTGAATGACAGCGAAAAGTAAACAAAGAAATAAATTAATTGACGTGTGACACCCAGGTTTGTTTACACTTGTGTCCTAGGTATAGGTTTAATTTTTCTGCATCTGTACTTCTTTACTTGTACACATTTTTCTTCTCTTACTGTCCCTACACAGGGGCATATCAATGGCACGGTTTAGATTCGGTGTTGGTGAGATCCGTTGTACAAAGATTTGTCCTTTTATAGGTTTAAGATCAGCTCTCTAGACGGTTGTCATTATTATGTGAAGTAAATAAATTTGGATTTTTTTTTTTTTTTTTTCACTAACATTATATATAGCAATGACAATTATATTATCAACATTTCATATGATTCAACAGACAATTTAAAAAGGTAGTGTATAAAAAGTCCTTTTTATCTGGAAATTATTTATTTTAATCAAAAATTATGATTTTTGTTATTTTAATGTAAAATTTCGAAAACTAACTGATAAAATATATAATCTTTATCATCCTTAAAAAATGCGAGCGATAATTTCAAGTTCAAGTAAGCAAAAAGAGTCGGTTTCGAGAAGATAGGTGTAAGACAGAGTTAAACAGCGGCCGGTGTCACGGAAGGGGGTTCTTTCGATAAAAATGATCGTTATCGTTTTGTCTCACCATGTGAGTCAAGACGAAACCAACTCCCTTTGACGTTGGTTTTAATCATTTCAAGCGATTTAAAGGGTTTCAATCTGGGTGTCAGAACCCTGTATATTGTCACCGGCTTAAATAAGGTATATTTGTTCGTTCCGAGAAGCAAAATCTTTTTTTGTAAGCGATTTTTGTTTGGTGTAATACATTTGAGCACACTCTGTTATGTATTTTGCGGTCTGTTTGTTTGTTTCTATTAAATAATGTTAATTGCGAAAAAAAATAAATAAATAAATAAAAAGAAGAAGATTTGATTTAGAAAATTTTTAGTTTGATTATAATCATGATTTATTTTTTAAAAAAATCAGCCCAACCCTGTATAGAAGAGGTTGAATTGGATTATTTCACAGCCCTTCAGATTGTCAGATTACAATTGGGATAGTGAAGTATTATTCAACATCTGAGCAGTGATCATATTTTAAATAATTTTTCATTATAATTCACCTTTAAAGTTCAGTGAAAAGTTGTTAAAAGCATATAAAGTAGTATATGCCTTGCTGTTGAGGAAGACTTGGAAAGCATTTAGGTCTCTAGAAAAGATATCTGGGCGGCCAAAGTGTTTGATTAGCTTTGCACTCTGCTGAAGCAGTAAGGAGAGACATACTATCAGACTAAAAAAGGTAATCAAATTTTTAAAAGAGGAAAAATTGTAAAAAAAAGTATATAAATTTATTAACACAATATTTGATAATATTTATTTATCAATGTTTACTTATTAATTCTTATTTATTAATATCATATTCAACTTTAGCTTGTATCTGCTGGGTCCATTATACTTTTCAGATAAACTAATTTCCCATAGAAAAGGCTTGTCATTTTTTATTTTGTCGTGGAATTCTGAGCATGTCATAATGGAATTTACTTTAATATTAAGAAGCTCTTTTGCAACTGACTGAGATAATCTTCCTCTTTCAGGCGTCCAAATAGACCCTATCATTGAAAAAATACGTTCAGTGGGAGCCTATAAGTGATTCTATAGTGCCTATAGTGAATTCTACTATTTTACATATATTCAAAAAGAGATGTTTCTTCTACAAAATGATTCAAATATTTCTTTCCATTTCTCATGAGTTTGGGGGTTTCTTCTTTTAGTAGGAAGCCCATTTAGCTTTTTGATTTTTCTTAATATCCGGACATTTCTCAAATCCGGACAGTCCGGAGGAAATCTGGACGTATGGTAACCCTACCTATAAGCAAAGAGAATAAGAAAGATCAAAGACTTGACATGGCCCAGTTTAAACTACAAACTAGAGAAACACATGAGCTGTTCAATTCATCCTCATAGTGTACAATATAGATGTTTGTGTGAGTTTTTACAATCAGGTACTTATTTCACTTGGTATCAACAAATTTTACTTTTATTTGATTCTCCTTACCAATTCAATTCAATTCAATAAATAGTCTGAGGTTTTTCGAGTTTTCGCAATGGAAGAAGAGCTTATGTTGCTCCACTATACTAACATTATATATAGCAATGACAATTATATTATCAACATTTCATATGATTCAACAGACAATTTAAAAAGGTAGTGTATAAAAAGTCCTTTTTATCTGGAAATTATTTATTTTAATCAAAAATTATGATTTTTGTTATTTTAATGTAAAATTTCGAAAACTAACTGATAAAATATATAATCTTTATCATCCTTAAAAAATGCGAGCGATAATTTCAAGTTCAAGTAAGCAAAAAGAGTCGGTTTCGAGAAGATAGGTGTAAGTCAGAGTTAAACAGCGGCCGGTGTCACGGAAGGGGGTTCTTTCGATAAAAATTATCGTTATCGTTTTGTCTCACCATGTGAGTCAAGACGAAACCAACTCCCTTTGACGTTGGTTTTAATCATTTCAAGCGATTTAAAGGGTTTCAATCTGGGTGTCAGAACCCTGTATATTGTCACTGGCTTAAATAAGGTATATTTGTTCGTTCCGAGAAGCAAAATCTTTTTTTGTAAGTGATTTTTGTTTGGTGTAATACATTTGAGCACACTCTGTTATGTATTAATAACATAATTAAAAACGTGATATAGGCTCTTCTTCCATTCAGTTATTGATGAGCATTTGTATGTTTTAAGAAATTAAAAAGATTTCACTTTTGAGATATTTTGAATTCTCCTCGGGTCATTCTCAATCTGACACTAGAAAAATTAAATTTTAATAGTTTTTATAAGTTACTGATTCTCATAATTTTTACTAGAATTCAGGTATTGTTGATTTTACTTTATTTAATATAAATTTCATCCTACGGTTTTTTAGTTTTCACTATCCTAAATGAAGGTCGTACATTTTGAAGGTATCGTCTATCCTTGTACATCCATAACATTTGTCCCTCACCACGACAAATCTAAACATTACCTTATTGACAACTTAACAATCTAGGCGATTGAGTTTCATTCACAGATTAAGTTGCACAGATTCTCGGTAAAAACAGTTAATTTCATATGAAATCTTAACTGATAAAAGATAATCAAAGCAAGCACAATTTCATAGAAAAACGTATTCACTAAATATCTGCAGTGCACTCAAGCAAAGCTGAAGTAGTAGTGAATAAATATCAATTTAAAAAGTAATGCTAAGTACTAAGAAGAAACTAAAGGTTTCCATACAGGTTAAGACATGTTGTAAAATCAAGTCCTACAATACGCTCATACACAGTCCAAAAAGTTTATTAACGGTCTTTCGATTTTATTAACACATTTGCCAAACCTGAAACTTGGTTGAAAGACCAGCCAACACACATTAGGACATTTTCCCTTCAAAGATTTGTCGGTAAAAACTATAGAACATGGGGCCTCTGCCTAATATCTATTATTAGAATAAGATAGACTATCACTTCTATACACTCGAGAGATGATATTATCACTTCTATACACTGGAGAGATAATATTCCAGGGTCTAAATAACTTTTGGAGAAAGGAACACCACTTGTGAGGAGATGCTTATTTAGAAGAGTGTTGTATGGTTCATCCAATTTGTCTATCGACAACTCTTAAATTAAAATGTATTATTGTATTAGAAGTTCAAGTCATGAAAGATATAACAGAACTTAGCAACCATAATAAAAGTCCATATTAACAATAATTGTCACAAAAAAATTAAAGAAGAACTTAAAAAATACAAATGGGCTAAGATTAAATCGATTTACCGTTGTTGTTTTTAGGGTTTTAAGAGAAAATCAATTACACAATTATGTTTAATCTACATTGTATACAAAATGTAAAAGACGCCTCGACAAGAACAATGATGAAAATCTCTATTCGTGATATTTGGTGAAAATAATCGACATAAAACAACAAAAATACTTAAAACTTGAACAAAGAATAACATTTAACAAATTAGACACGAAAAAACACATTAAATTGGACAGGCAACAATCAAAAATAATTTAACAATGTCACGAATAAATCTAGAAAGGAATAATAAATAAGAATAACATACTGAAAAACTTATGTTCATCGGAGAAGAACAGTCGGATATTCCTATGTAGGTATTTACGCAACAATACAATTTAACAATGTGACAATTCAATTCTTAGAATCTATAAAACGTCGTAAGAAATTAAAATCTGAATTGTCTGACAGACGACGAATTAATAAGAAATAATAGTTTAATTCATAAATGAAAACAAAAGAGTATTGTAAAAGCTAATCTTAAAACCCAATAAGGGAGGAGACTCGATAAGCTACGGCACATTCTTATAACAGCAGAGCTGTCTGGTTCTTATCTAATTTTAAGTAACGTCTATTATAGGTTTTAGATTGTTTGTAATTGATACTTGAAGATCAAGTCGATAAGGGATTGGTAAAGCGAGGAGTGGAGCAGTTAGTTTTATAATTTGAAAAAGCAGTGCGCTAACCTTTTTTCCAGCTTAGTCTACGGTATCCTCTAAATAATCAGTCTTGGTTTGCAGTCTTACAGGATGGCACATGAGCCTCTCCACCGTTTTATTAAGGTCCCGACAGTATGTCGCACTTAATCATCGCACCGATAACCGGAAAACTTTCAAAACCGTCGATTTAACCATCCCGATTGTAAATAAATACATTCAAAACAACGGAGGACAACAAATACGGCCATTTTGGTTTTTCTGATATGATTACAAAAGCGCTCCTAGTAGCGGCAATAGAAAGTAACACGGAGGCGCCAAGTCCAGACTTTCGGTACCAAATACATGGGTACGTGCATTATACACACGACACACAAATGTACTAAAATTGTACAGAGGTTCGACCAGCCCTATTATAATGTACTTAGACTTTCATCGCTACAACTAGTAAATTTCGAATAGAATAATTGTTAGGAAATTCAAAAAGTCTCTCATATAGAAATACATTATATTTATGCAGTTTGTCCAAGAGAGAGTATTGAAGAGGGCATTTTAATTTTTGTTTTTGTATCAGAATTGAATTTTATTTAATACTTTTTCATTTCATATATCACGATATCCAAAATCGGCCTTAATTTTTTCCTGCCGATCTATATGTCTCTGTAAGTTTGTCGTCACCTGTACGAAATAATAGGCCCAAAACAGGTTTAATCCAGGCGAAAATTGCGCCTCTACCACCCCCACGTTCCGGAGGAGGGGGGGGGGGGTTCTTCCCAAGGAGGGCACCGAAAAAAATTTCGTATAAAATTATAATAAAAAACACTCTGTTCTCGGAATTGATGTTAGTAAACCAATTTTTTGGGAGTAGCGCAAATAAGTGCGTTTGAATCAGAGTAAAGAATGTTATATAAGATGTTATGGTTTTGAGTTCAAATCTCAGTTTAGTTTCTTCTTACGTTTGATTATTATTACTAATATTATGTAATACTTGCCAATTATTATGTAGTAAAAACCTTAATTTCTATTTTTTACTTTCTCATACCATCTATTTTGGCGTGAAAGCTCGATTTTAATGAAATTAACGGTTTTAAGGCCCTGAGTCGAAGAGTATTTTTTTTCTTTTTAATATCTGTCTGTCGTCTGTGCAAGAGCTTGAGCTACAAGGCCAATTTCGATTAAATTGTTTATACATTTTCAGTAAAATCATACCCGAGGTAAAATGGAAAAATCAATTTTAGCTCCAAATTTAGGACTCTATCCCCCAAAATAAAGGAAAATCCTTTTTCGGAACGATTTTGATTACAAAACTCTAAAATGTAGTCCATTTAAATAGAAAGCTAAAGACATAAGTCGTTTTCCTGGGAAAAATATGGTTTCCTAGATATTCATAAAAATAAATCCAATTTTGCTGAAAATCGAAAACAAAAAGCAAACAACCACCTGTTGAACTTTTTTAAATATGCTTAAAAATAAATCAATTAAATACAATTATATGGGATTTACATACAGCATCAATATCGCACTCTTAAAGAAAAACGATCAAAGTGAGCAGCACTGAGTCAGCTGTGTACAACAAATTTTAAAATTCAATATTAGGCAGTAGGGAGTCTATGGGGGAAAAAATCGGCAAGTGGTATATGGGGGAAAATTTTTTGACTTTATGTCTACTATATATTATGAACAAAACTCAATATTGAGTTTATTAAACAAATCATTTTATCGTCCTCACTTCATCTGTCCCCGAAGACCGAGAGAGAGGGGCAGGGGGGAATTTTGTAAGTTATAGGGCGCATTTTTCTAAAGTTACTCGGGGGGGGGGGGGGGGGCGCCGGATTCCTTAGTTACGCCACTGTTCGGATTTTTTTTCCCTCGGCGTGGCGCCCTTTCCAAGCTGGTGCCTGGAGCAAGTTGCTCCACGGTAGTGCGCCACTGTTACAGAGGTATGTTGACAAACCATCTTTTGAGAGGGCAAGGAGCTCTAGACCCCTTGATAAGAATGACGAACAAGTAGGAGCATTATATAGTATGATATTCAGGGATGATTGCTGTATATTCTGTATAAAGAATAGGACCAAGGATACTCGCCTGTGGTACTCCAGGAGCCACAGGGAAATATATTTAAAACGACTATTTTCTATTACTTGCTTTGTTACAATTACAGTGTTAATATCATCATATATGTATACTGTTTACATTGACATGGGTTTTTCTTTAAAACTAATTAATTCTGAACTAATTTGACTGCATTTACTTTTGTGATCATTTTACTCTTATGTAAAAGCTCTTTAGGCGTAGGTTAAGAATGTTTGTGGTTATTAATATATTCATAGTCACAATTAGGTTCATTGTGAAATTAAATAAAATCTTGATTATAAATTGGTGATTTATCGTGTTTAATAATAAAATAGAGGCATTTTTGGATGTAATAAATAGCCTTCAAACTGCGATTCACATGGTGTTTTATTCTTAATAATGGAATGAATTATGTACAATAATATAGGCCTGGTTCTTTTCTATGAAGACTTTAGAAACTAAACAATTTAGGCATTTAATCACAGGATAATGGTTTACAGGATAATGGGAAACATAGCCACCGGCAATAGCATGTGAGGTGAAGGCTAGTACACAAATAGAGAGAATAATAACAGTGGATATTGACTGTCAATTGAATAGATATTAAGGATAACAGGGATCAGTCAAAAGTAATCATCTAAGTTTTTAAGTTTTCATAAAGGGAGTTTATTTTTATCTGGCTAATATTATGAGCAATTACTAAGTCAGTTATTAACTGAAAAAATAAGAAGCAAATAAACCCAGCAGAAAATTGTGATTTTTTTCAAACCACTATATCAATCAACGTGAACATTTTCAATTAACAAGACCTTTTGACATTTTTATGTCTTGGCTATGGTCGACACCAAAAAGCATCACACGTGTTGTTACATATATATCCTCCTAACTCCCTGTTGGGAGTTAGGAGGATATAGGAGGTGTGCAATCTAGTCTGCCCGCTCTCACTATACGGTCTCACCCTACCATGCTTGGTAGGGCCTACCCACCCCTCCCCTCCTGATCTGTTTTTGATTTAATTTAATCATGGCTCTATGTAACGGAATAACTAAATGAAACTAATAGATTTTTTTTTTTTTTTTTAAATATAAGGAACTGAGAAATTAACAATTACAATATTTGGTCTCGCAACATTAAATTCATTAATTGTTTAAATAGTTGTAAAATACGTTTTATCTGTAACAATGTGCTGATTTATTAACCTCAATGAACCAAATATAATATATTGACAGAATCTACTGTTAAAAAAAAAAAAATTCAACCTTATGAAGTGTTTGTTGAGGCTCAATAAAAAATATTTAATTTTTTAAACTGAGTACTACCTGAAAGTTGTAAGAACTTTCTAAAACAGTAATTTTGGCCAAAAGAAAAGCAACTTCCTGATCATTTTTTTGTTACTATTATTAAATATAGAAATAAAAAGTAACAAATTAATGTGAACAACAGTATTTTTTTAAATTTACATGAAGATTTGGGTGTTAGCAATTTTTGCTAACAATAGATTTTTATAAAAAAATATTCACATTTCAGTTATTTTCATAGTTGTCGGATTGTGCTTAGATGCCAATGAAATTGGAGGAAAATGTGAAGAACACTATACAAGTCAGAGGAATGAGAAATCATTTGAGAGGATGGAAATAAAAAATAAGTTATGGAAAGGAAAAACAAAAAAAACAGGGTAAACACATTTTAAAAAAACAACAACAAAATGAGAAAAGAACACTACAATTTATTTATTGAAAAAAAAAAAAAACACAATGATATGGAAATTGAAATCTAATTTATCATAAATTACAATTTGGTATCACAAATTTTGATTTTGAACTACAATCACTTTTTTTTATTTTTTTATTTTTTTTTAACAAATTGGTACTACATACAACAGAGAAAAACTATGAAACAATTGTTTGTTTTTTTGTCTAAAAATTATGATTTTTAATTTCTTTACTTTTTGTGTTCTAAATTTTATACTTATATTTAAGACTATTAATATAATCGACTACACTAATAAACTAACAGTAGAAAATAGAAAGGAATCCAAAAATGAAAATCTTGCAAAATAAAAAGAAAACTTGGATGAACAAATTTTTTTGTTAAAATTGAATAAAATATATTGACAATTACTTTTAAGTTCTACCAGTCTTCTTGTCTATTAATGAAATTTAGTATTTTAGGACTATTATACAGTTGATTTATTTTCTGCAGACTTAGGGTACCTACACATTGGGACCTGGTAGGTAGAAGGGCCACAGAAGCTTGTTTAGTATGAGCAGTTTTGTTTATACAAGTTTAGCCAGGATTCATTGTGTTTTAATCCTTATTCCAAGGCTGGAATGCAGGAGGCAGGAAGTGGAATGAGGAGGCTGGCATGCTCCAAGACAATTTTTTTTTTTTTACATATATTTAACAAAACCATCAGCACTGAAATCACCGTACCTCCTCTCTCCTGAGAGATCCTCAGAATGTGGAGTGACATTATCAGTTAAAACTACTAAATACTTTGTTAATGCCTCCAGGCAGCCAGGTGTTTTGGCTAAGAATGGTTCCTGTAGTTAGAGGTAGGTGGAGGTTCTTCCAAGAATGGACTCAATAGGAAGGTAGTTAGAGATAGGTGGAGGTTCTTCGAAGAATGGACCCTGCAGGGAGGTAACTCCTACAGACCCTGTAGGAAGGTAGTTAGAACTAGGTGAAGGATCTGCCAAGAACAGACTCCATAGGAAGGTATTTAAAGGTAGGTGAAGGACTTTCCAAAGAATGGACTCTATAGAAAGGTAGTTAGAGGTTCTTCCAAGAATGGACTCAATAGGAAGTTAGTTAGAGGTAGGTGGAGGGTAGAGGTTTGAGTTTAGTGTTCACACTAAAAACCTTCAGCTAATACCATCAACCCACCACTTTATTAGAGTGTGGTCTTAGCTTTAAACAGGGCCGTCCCTAGGGATTTAGGCGCCCGGGTCAAAAGCATCTTTGACCCCCCCCCCCTCCCCCTTATTGCCAAATTCACCTAGTAGTTATGAAGGGGGCCTGGCGGCGCCCCCTAGACGTGGCGCCCGGGTCCCCCCCTAGGGACGGCCCTGGCTTTAAATACCTTTGAAACACCTCACTTGCATCGGCCCTCCCTTATTTACCTATCTAGACTCAACCTCGCTTTAATTAGATCCAATAATTACATTTACATTCCTCATTCACTCCTAGACATTATAAGCACTTTGATATCTTAATGAATTTATACATTCAAGCTTTCCAAACATAAACAGCAAGAATTTAGCTCTCAAATAAGCTTAATTCATAAAAACGTAACACGTGTTTTGTCAATGTTGTTTTAAGCCCATATTAATACATTAGCCATTACAGTAAAGAGAGATAGGCCTTTATAACTCAAGTAGTCAATGTTATCCTCAGAGTGAAACGTCACACTTTTCTGGGATTAGAATCAGATACGTCTGTGATTGGAATTAGGTTCAAGACAAGACACATGATTTAATAACTACTATACCAATATCCTAACTTGTAAATGTTTTAATTTTATGAGCCATGGCTTTATTTTCACAGTATAATAGTTTTATTTCAATTGATAGACTAGTCCTTAAAGGAGAAAACAGGTGTATAAGGAACAACAAGGAGATTGAAGATTTCCTGCAAGATGAAGATCTGGTAACATTTGTGAAGCAAAGGAGATTGTAATGGATAGGACAAGCGGAAGGGATGGAGAGAGAGTGCATTGAGAAATGTATGATGAGAAAAGAAAAGGAAGACCAAGAAGAAGATGATGGCAACAGGTAGAGGAAGATATGAAGACCATGTGAGTTAGAGGGATAGGGAACTAGTCGTCCAACAAGCCTAGGCCCATATTAGCCTGTAGTGCTGCTCAATGTACTACTTTTCTTAAGGTGTGATTAAAATGGAGCACTGGAGAGGAAGGATAAGAGGAGAGAGACTGAGGTTGTAGACCACTATGTGAACAAACATGTTAAGCAATGAGTCAGTATAGACATTTGATTTTGAGATTTAGATGGATTTTTATCTTTAAAAAGAGCTGTAATATTAGCATACCAATGTACAAGAAGAGAATGGAGAAAAGGTAAATAAGAATATATTTATACATACATTCATAAGAAAACAAAAAGATATCTAAAAAAAAAGAAAAAAGTTTGGACTAAAGGGAACTTCAATTTTTAAATATATTTTTGTTCCTCATATTAGTTTATATGTAAGGTGATGTGTGGGCAAGAAAGAGGAAAAAAATTACGCACTAATTCACAGCTCCAATGACTATATTTCGCCTCCTGCTACGAGGCATATTCATGTCTACACAACTGATAACAAAAAATGTGTGAAAAAATTAATTAGCGTGCTAAAATACAATAATCTTAATTTAATTTAATTTAATATTTATTAAGATTATTGTATTTTAGCACGCTAATTAATTTTTTCACACATTTTTTGTTATCAGTTGTGTAGACATGAATATGCCTCATAGCAGGAGGCGAAATATAGTCATTGGAGCTGTGAATTAGTGCGTAATTTTTTTCCTCTTTCTTGCCCACACATCACCTTACTTGGGAACTTCAATGTTAAAATCCATTAAAAGTCTCGATATCAAGCTTTTTGGAAAATGACAATACTTCCTCTTTATCCACAAAGCATTACATATTTATTATCTTTAAGTTTTACTTCACTATGAGGAAGTGCCACAAAATATCAGTATAATCTACAAACTATATGTATGAGAAAAAAAAGTATCAAATTAAATTTCTTTAATTTTGCAAGATCATAGAATTTTCTCTTAATTACTATAAAAGTGTGTATAACTTTAACAATTTAAATACTAGTTAAATATAATATAAAATAAGAATATTTAAAGAAATTGTTTTTTTGAAAGTAAATAAATATTAAATTCAGTGTGATATGGTAACCTGATAAAGTTGTCAATAATAAAACATTTAATCTTTTGTTGAAGAACAATAACATATTAGTATAATTATTAAACAAAATATAATGATGACAGCAGTATATTAATAATAAGAATTTAAACGTTGATTTTTGAACAATTTTAACATAGTAGTAGAAAACCCTTTACTTTTATTTATCTTGTTTGTTTGTTTGTCCAGTACAAATCTTGCAATCGATTTTAACTAACTTCCCGAGTAGCTAGACTGAAACTTTTAGAATAGCTCAGAACACGATGACAATGCAATATTTCAAAACTTTTAGCCATCTTTCAGCAGAATTTAATTCGTTTTCAGCAAATTTTGCTGTATGGAAAGTTAGTTCGAAATAAATCCGCAAGTTATTTTATTTGTTTTGACATATCCCATATTTACGATCTTCATTTTGACGGGTTTCAAGTTTATGACTTATGACAGAAAATTTAAAAACGAAGTATATAAAAAGTTCTTTTTATCTTGTAATTATTACATATCCAGGTCTTAAGGGTAATAAAGAAATATATGTTAACGCTTCAATTGGTAATTAACATGTTTTTTCTTAACTCACTTGTGGAAAAAATTTGTCTCTTTTAAAGAAATTTAAAATTTCATATACACACACACAATAACATAACCCATTTTAAAGCATAATTCATGAATATATTTGGCTCATTTGTCTGTATTCAGGAATTTATAAAATAATAATAATATACTTTTGTTTTTAATTTAAAAAAAAAAAATATACTGAAAAAAAAAAAAATAAATAAACTTGAAATTTCATAAAAATATATATTTGTTAAAGAAAAATGGAAAAAGTAGATAAGATATTTTCATGAAAACTTAAAATTGCTCTCACTTGAGTAAAAAGTTTAACCCATAACCTGTGAACTAACTATTCCAAATTTTTGATTTAACCAAAGGGCGTACACATACCACATTTTGTTTTACATAAAATTTGTTAAACATTAATCCTACCCAATACATTCTACAAATAAATCAAATTTGTACATTACCAACATAAAGATCATGAATCAATTTATCAATTTAATTAAAGCAACCATTATTTTCAAAGCAACCATTATTTTACTTTAAATTTATATTTTTCATGCTGAAATTTTGAGCATTCAAATCAATTCAATCATATCTCATAAATAATAATTATTATTTTTATTTATTAAATTGAGCAAAAAACAAAACTAAACAAAAAAATACGTTTGGTGTCGTGGGACACCCGGTAGGAACGAAGTTCCTTACGCTTTTCATTAAATATAAATTATAAAATCGCTGTAATAACTACGTATACATGGTGGAGTTAGAAAAGAGACAACATTAAAAGTAACTAACTATTTGTACTAGCGGAGTTAAGGCAAAATTAAATGAAAATCTTTTTATTATCTTTGAAGCGAGCGTCTTTCAATAAATAATGTATTTTATATTGAGAAAAAAGTTAATGATAAATTTATAGTTAAAGCAGATGGTTGTAGAACGAAAAAGAACTGTCCTCCCAGGCCCCGTCGGCATATTACTCCAATTAAATATTAAAATAAAAAATATAAATAATTAACTCACAAAAACTTCTGCTTGTATCAGGTTGAAATGTTACATGCTTGTTTCAATTGTACTGTAGGTGATGTATACAAAGTTTCATTTAAAAATTTACGTTTGAACGTAAGATATCGGTAAAAACGTTGTTTTCTTTATTTTAATCGGTTTGGTCCGCTTTAATAAATTTAGCGATCTTTATCACTTCATAGTAGTGTCAGTGTTCGTTTTACTAAAAAAGATTATTTAAAAAAGTTGTTTGTCTCATTAAATAGATGAAGTTAGAATTCTTTCCCGTCCAAAAATTCCAATTTTAAATTCGAAGCTTACGTTTACGCGAGCCCTGCCCATGAACGCTTGGGCGGATAACGTTGTCCAACGAACTTGTCCCGGACATTGGTAAAATGAACATGTGTACCAAATTTCAACTAAGTCGGTCAACTTTTACTCCAGTAATCGCCATCGGTAGATTTCGTGACGGATTTTGCGTGACGGTGATTTTGGTAGTTTTTTTCGGATTTACTCCCAGGCTCCAGAACGTGCCATAAGGAACTTCGTTCCAAAAATTAACAAAATGTCAAGCACTTTTTCCAAATATAAGATACATCATTGAGAGGTTTATTAAATTTATTTTACAATAGATACCATTCCAAAACAACAAAATCAGTTTTTTATTTATTATAAACTATATCTTTCCTTTAAAATCATTAAATATTTTTTTTAAGTTTCTGATTGTGGCATTAGGTATGAACCAACAGTATGGAATTAAAAATACTTCAATTTTGCTATATTTTTTTTAGCCCTTCTTGGGTTATTATTCTCAAGCTCAAGGTAAAAATCATAATTTATTGAAATATTAAAATTGTAAAAAACAATGTATAAAAAATCAATTTTAATATTTAAAAAAAACATTTATTTAACATAGTATAGTAGAAAATAAAATCAATATTAAAATGACTGAAATAGATGATGCAATTTTGATGATTGTGGGTGAAAAATAATAAGAATCCTTATGGTATAATAAATAATAAAAATCTAGTTTTCGATTTTTAGCAAAATCAGATTTGCTAAAAAAAAAAAAAAAAAAAGAAGGATTTTTCCCAAAGACCCAAAGAGGGGCGCGACAAATATTGCAAAAATGAGCCTTAATACATTATTTTCTTAAACGCAATTTGAATAATACAAAATCAATATTTATTGGTAAAAAGAACATAGACATTTTCATGTAAACTCAACATTGGTGTTTCAACTCATGACTTGATATTTTGATTCTGATAGGTGCAGCTCCCATATTCATTAAAACTAGAGGAGTTGCACAACATTTTTGATTTTTTAAATATTTAATATTACTAATGAATAAATATTTAAATCAAATTATAATTATTATTTACTACGGGAAACAGACAGTGAAAAATACACTACCGCGCCGGGATTTGAACCACAGGTCTCCTGTATTTCTAGTACAGATGCTCTGGCCAACTAAGCTACGCAGGAGAATGATTTTTAACTGTCGATAACTAGTCCCGAATCCAAGCTTTCAATATTCATATATATTTAGACAGTCAATATTTATGACAGAACTAAACCAAGAATTAACGCTTATAATTATAAAGTACTCAATTAGTACCTGTACCTTGTAAAATCAATTCGAAATTCAATTTTAAGTTTTTGGTAGTTTTCATACTACGGAAAGTTTAAATTTTAATTTAAATCAAATTATAATTATTATTTACTACGGGAAACAGACAGTGAAAAATAATAAAAAATTGGATCGTAAGTTGAGAACTATCTGTATATGTAGCCATAACACACTGAATTATAATTAAATTACATTATAAATATTAATTATTTCTAATAACAACTACTTTACAATGATAGAGAGAAAAAAAATTAAATAAGTATAAAATAATTCAAAAAATAAATTATAAATTAGCAATAAAAAAAAAATACAGTAGAACCTCATTATAATGGACAGGTAAATAATAAGAAATCAACATAAACCAAGGCCTTCTAATTCTAAAAATGAACGCAGTGTATACCCACACATCTTTTTCAATGAAACCGATGTTTAAGGCTGCTTTATATTGGATGTATAATAAACATTTTACTTGTTAACTACTGTACTTTTATTGATGTCCACTCTTTCGCCTTTTTATTTGAAAGAATCATTTGTTATAAACTGGACTTTCATCAAAACGGACAACCTTTAGCCTCTAATAGTGTTATAACGAGGTTCTCCTGTATTTTAGTAAAACAAGAAGCAACCCTGAAGAATAGACTAAGTGTAGTTGTCCAAAACCCAACAAAACAAACAAAAATAATAATATTAATAATAAGCAAAAAAAAAAAAATAAAAATAAATCTTTGACTCTGGCAGCTGGAAGAGCCCTATAACATCCTCTGTGCATAAAACTTTACAAAAAACAGCCCTACAGATCGTCTCTATTCATAAATACATACTTTTAATCTCATTTCCCCTGACTTCTTGTAGCTGGAAGAGTAAGAACTAACCTCCTTAGTTGTCACAGCCTAGTAAGAATTAGGTCCTAGTACTAGTAGTAGTGGGTGGGGCAAACCACTTGTTCAAACCTTTCTATGTACAGTGTTTCAATTTTATGAACAAGTTTAAAACTTGGTACAAAGACCAGCCCCTGACACAGTAATCTAACAATCAGGATAAACGTACTTTTACGACATTTAAATGTTTTCCAAATTACAATAAAGTAATCCCGTCATATCTGATTGAGTTCCACACTTATCCAGGGATGCAGGAACCGCGGAAAACTGATGGTGAAATGTTTTGGCCATTTCTCACATAATTTACGAGCTTAAAGGAACTTTTTTCTTTGTCTGATCCTCGATCCACAAGTTGAAGGATCTTCTCTTCAATCTAACATCTCTGGTTTTCCAACATATTTTAGCAGTAATCTTCATCATATATATTTACTGTGAATAATCAAAACCACAGATATTAAGGTAGTATTGTAAACAGTAAAGTAAAAATGGATAAAATGAATAGAGATAATTATTTCTTATCACACCAATAAAAGTGATAGCAATCCTTTAATGAATCCATTTAGTACGAACTGTTCCCAACGGGGTTTTGTTGAGATTGTTTTCCTTTCAAATTTAAGTACATACTTAAATTTCAACACAAACGAATAAATAATATTATTTGTTAACACTATTAAAATTATCAAGTAGAATGTAATTAGATTATTAATGTTATTGCTGTGGTTCTCAAGGAGAAAAAAAAAACAAAAAAAACTTTATTTGCCACTGATCTAAAAATAAATGGTCATATGAGGTTTGTTCCAACCAAGCTTGGAACTATTTGTGGGATCATCACAGGCTTGCACAATAGATAAAAGCCATTCCAACCAGACAGAGGAAATGTGTTCTGGACCGACCTTCAAGCTGTTCCAACCTATGCATGGATTGTTTACCATACCATACCGTCCAAACAAACCTCAGCCAAAACTAAGCACTGGCTTCTGAGATAAGTGATGTTGTGTCAATCATCAGCCATGTCAACAGGAAGGTTCTTTATCTGTTGATTTTTCTAAGATGTTTTTAATACAGTGCCAAAAAAGTCACAAACTTGTTCCAACCTTATGAAGATTATATAATAGTACAAAGTAAGCACATGACCATAAATATGTCCTAAACGATCTGTGGGACGATGTATAGGATGGTATTAATAGGAGGGTTAGAATAAACCTATGATATGTTAACCTTTATATTTTATATCAACAACCTTTATTATTATTAGTGAAATTGTTTATTAGACCGACCACCAGAGTCAAACACAAATCCAAAAGCCAAGTAACACAAATAATGCATATATTTATAGGGTGAACTAGCCAATTGTTGTCATCCTAGTGCACTTTTATTTTAATAATAAGAAAACAAAAAAAAGTTATTGCAGTAAACCCTCAGGAACGCGCGGTCCTGTGATGCCTAATTTTGAGATATAACTGTGAAATTGAGATAGATGTGGGTGCAATTGGAAGCTAGGGATTTTTCTAGCTACGTTTCTTGCTTATATCAAGAGAATCAGTCACTGTTTGACATTGTACGTGATTATACTTAAATTCTGTGCCCATATAGTCCTGACAGGGGACCTGCGCCACTTTCACTTAAATTTTAGTATTACGCTAATTTTAGTGAAATGTATACATATAATACAAAATAAATTAGTATGATACCAGAATTTAAAAATAAAAAAATAAAAATATACAAAACAAATTAAAAATTTGAAAATTATAATTGAGACTGACTAATTTTGTGCTTATAAACTATGAGAGTAAAAAACGGTATTATATAAATTAAGAAAATAATAAAACAATAAAACCAATTTAAATATGTTTTATAATATTTTGCTAAAATAATTTCAAGTTTATATTTATTTTAGCTGTTGTGTGGGCATATAAAACAGATTAAGTCCTGTCAGGGGTCCGCGCCTCCTTGTGTCTGTATTAGACCCCACGCACCCGAGGGTTAAAGGGTTTACCTAGTCTATGGATAGAGAGTGCAGGAAGACACTAAGAAAGTGTCAATAAATTCTAGTAATTATTATGGGCCAGCAATGTGCAATTGGCACATTATAACTAATTATAGCTCTAACTACCTTCTCCCCTCTTACTTAGTTGCATTTAATAAATATATTTTTAATTTAAACTGTACTGGACTAGAGGGAACTTACAACTGGCTCAAGTAACTTTTTTGTTAATTCTATTTGTTTCCTAATAAAATAAATTTATGCTTTCGCATGAAAATATATTTTAAGTCCAAAAGAAACAGTCTGAGATTTTCTACACAAGAAAATGCATTAATTAAACCATTTTAAGGTGAAATTTACTTTATCTACCCAGAGAGCCAATACTAGGTGAGTTTACCCTACAAATATATATAAAAAAATCAACTTAAAAAATAAAAATAAATAAATAATAATAGGTACTAAATTAAATAATTAATCTAAAACTAAATTAAAATCACCCAGAAGAAGAAAGATTACAATTCTAGTTAAACAAATAAATAAACATAATAATGTTAATCACTATTGACACAAGAATAGTCAAATCAGTATAATATATATATTTTTAAAAAAATAAACGAAGAGAGACAGGAAAAAAAGTCAGATAAAATGAAGTATAATAATAATAATTAAATAAAATATTTAAGATATTGTAAGTTTTATTTTGAAATTTTGATTCTTTAAGAAGCATAAAAATTATAATGAATCATTAATTAGTTTGTTTTGACAATAAACTAATTAATCGATTTTAAAATCTTCAAGTTAATTTTATTTATTATTAGTAAAACTCTTAATTATACAGACTAATTAGTACCAAGGTCCTTATAATTAAATATCTGGAAAGTTAGATTTCCAATTAAAATCAGGCATTTTAAAGGAAAAACGTCAAGTGATTAATAAATAAAATTTTAAACTTAATCTAGAGAATTTAGAAGCATTCTTTGGAGGCAACTTTAAAATAAATTAGACTTGTAGAAAGGTAATAGAACAGAGAAAAATGAACACTTTTACCAGGATTTTAACTGCAGACCTTTGATTTGTCATTCCAATCTCTACCAATTAAGCTACAATAGAGAAAGAGTTTTCTCTGTACGCAAACGATTGACTAAAGAGAAATAATTTTCATTTTGTTTACAAGATTAATTTTATAGTACACAAACTGGACAAGAGAAAGTTTTTGCAATAATTTCACTCAATCTTGCAGTTAAACAAGTTCATAACAAGAGAATTTATTTACTTTCAAAAAATTTCAGATTAAAAAGAAAATAGACTAAATATAAGAATTATTAATAAATACATATTCAAAACACGTCTGTAATTTTACATCACTTTCTAGCTTATCCAGATAATTGGAGTTTTACTGTTTTTATTTTTATTTTTTTAATTTTAAGCCTGCTTAAAGAGTGACTAAGTACAGTAGAGCGTCGATTATCCGAATGTCAGTTATCTTAATAATTATCCAACTGGCTTCATAGAAAAATAAACTGCCAATAAGTGTGGATCTTAGCTTCCTCAAAAGAAAAAAAAAAAAATAAATAAATAAATAAAAAATAATAATAATGGCGATCATCTAGGGTCAACTTTCCACCAATTCTGAGCAAAATCCGTTTGTTAGACCTTGAAAAATGGTGGATTTTTATGTTTGTGCGTGCGCAGTGGCTACAATAAATCCAATCACAATGACATCCATACGGGACCATGTAGGGCATATAACCAGCACACTCCCTGAAAACTTAATTGAAATCAGATGAAAATTGTGGAAGTTATACATGTGGCAAGGATTTGTGGACATTGACAGACAAAAAACTAAATTTGTTCAGAAAAAGATCGTTGTTAGCTGAATACTTATATACAGCATTTTTCCACTTTTTTTTTTACATTTTTCACTACACCAAAAAATATGAATAATAATTATTGTTGTACACTCATCAATTATTTTTTTAGTGGTCCTGAAAAGGACTGTTTGACTCTGTCAAGCATAACCACCACACTGCTCTTAATTGTAAATGTTATTGAACCAAAGAGCTCTCAAAACAAAGAAATCATTGAGTCTTTCCTGCCCTTATTTGGGACTGCCTAGATAACCATTCAAACTTATCAACCCATAATTAAATTACTATTGGCTAGGTACAAGCCATAGAAATATAAATTATAAATACATAATATAAAATAAAACAATAATAAACAATAAGAACAAATAAATACTTATAAAACATAAATTTGATTAAAAAAATTGATTTACTTTATGAAAAAAAATAAATAAAAAAATAATATAACAAATAAATTTATTGGGCGTAATTGACCATAGAAGTTAAACGGCCAAAAAATATTCAAATAGATAAATAATAATAATAATAATAATAATAATAAATTCAATTAAAATAATACATAATAATAAATGTTATATATTATTAATAAATAAATAGATAAAATAATACAAATAAATAACTGAAGAATATTTAATAATAAAGATGATTTTAACAACAATATGAAAGATTCAAATATAAATTTAGTAATTTATTTAATCTAAATAGCATAAAATAATAATCAACTACTTAAGAAGAATGTATCCAAAAATACTATAGCACAGTTATAATTTGGCATTTAAAAAAATAAAAATAAAATAAAAAAATATAACAATCAAAGAAAAAAACAAAAACATAAATATAGCCTCAAAAATTAATGATGCTTAGTTCTACATAAAGCCAATATAATTAATTGAAATAGTTTAAGCACTATTTTTTTAATCTTATTGAAATTGTGCTTTTTTGAACTGTCAAAAACTTTTATTTTTTAGTTTTGGCTAATTTTTTTTAGATGTTGACATCCTAATTGTATTTTTTATACCTTATTAAAAATCATTAATAGACTCTTTTAAAAATAAAAATAAATTATAAATATAATAAAAATAATAATAAGAAAAGAGAGGACATAACTAAGAAGAGCTTTAATGATAATGAAGGCATATACAATAGATTTTACATTTTATATTTTTTTTTTGGCTCGGTCGGCGTCCATTTTAAATTATGCGAAAAATTCAAAAAACAAAAAAAATTCGCTTATAAAGGGTTATAAAAAAGCTTTGTTTTTTTTTTACAAAATATATATATAACCCCATGTCGAGTCGATTCGTTAAAACGACTACCGACCTTATTATTTCAAGAGCCCCACACAAAAACAAACAGATGGGGACGGTTTTTTTTAGTATTAAAATCCGTCGTTTGTTCCCCCTGTTTTCTGCCTTTGTGGTTATTTGGAAGGAAAACTCGGGCGTCGAGTTTTGCTTTTTCCCAAAACAGTGAAGTGAATTGTTTTTTAATATTTATTTTCTTTTTGTCGTCTTTAAGTCAAACCAAGAGGCATTTCCCAGGTGTACTATGTCTTGCCGTAGATGTTTCTCTCTTTCATTGCGCCCCACGACTGAGAGGGTCGGGAATAATCCGAGAGATTTGAATTCTTCTTTATGTTCTCCCAGATTTTCACCACATAGTGATACCTGTAACAACCAATCAAAATTAGATAAGAACTAGCTGATGCAATGTCAACAAATCTTATACGCATGACAATGTCAATCAAACACAAATGTTTCCTTTTTCTTCCAATATTGAATGTATCTTCAGAAGTTATGAGCCTCAAAATAGTGCAAAATGAGGAGTAAAAGAGTATTGTTTTATTGGTCTTAAGACCTAAATGCATAATCTACATAAAAATCAACCTTTCAGTACTGGATGGGGTATTTGAAGATGTGTGCTGTAGACTGAGAGCATTTTATCAATGAGGAACCCCTGGATGAACTTAGTTTCCTCCATGCAATGAAACTATCCTTTCTTTGACACGCCCTCACTAATTATGTTTTTATTTCTAAACTTTTTTCATAATAACAAAATTCTATTTACACTGTTTTGGTACTTTTAATTGATTGCCCAAAGCCTAGATTTATTATTTTTTGTTCGTAATTGTTTCTCTATTATGTTTTATTAAAAATAAAATGCGGAAATTGAGCAAAAAAATCAACACCTAATCCATAAAAAAAGATATTACATAAATTTGGAGTTACGCAACACCCAACGCTGCTGCTGAAAGTTATCATCAGGGGTCCATTTAGTAACTTTGAAACCTTCCTTTACAAGTGATAATACATCAAAAATTGACAGGAAGATGCGTGCGCAGCCTGTCAACGTAAATTTGAAACTCTGTTGTTGCAAAAATAAAAAAGTTGATACTTAGTGAGTGGTATGTTACAACTTAAAATTGATTTTGGTATATCCGCCAGGTTATGTATTTATAAATTGTTATGTTTATTTACATCAAACTGAAGTTGAAATCATAACAGGTTGACACCGTTATTGTTTTCGTACTAAAGTAACTTTTATTGGACTTTATTTTCAGACTTCGTTTGGAAAAGGAGTTATTTATATCTATTTGGACAATGTTCTTTTTGTCTATTCTAATACCCATTATATATTATTCTAGCACAGAGTAACACCATTATGGTTTTCATTTTCGGACTGAAATAACTTTTATTGCACTTATAGTTTGTAAAGATTTTTTATCCCTTAGTATTAAGGAACCTTTAAATATATAAATCCATCAAAAACTCAAAATCAAATAATTGTGCAATCGCAATACTTTTTCCTTTTTTATAAAGTGTACATAAAAAAGTAAAAACAAGAGAAGTAATTAATCGAAAGTAAAGTTACCAGTTCTTTTCAGTTAGTGGGTTGTAAGTGAGAGACATGGGCTCGAATGCAAATATCTGTTGCCTGAGTTTGCTCACTAACTTATGATATCCAAGGTGACCTCGGTACTTGTCTAAATTCTTCAACTCTTCTGCAACAAAGTTAACATTATATTAATAATTATTGTAGTTACATCATAACTATGTGCATTATCGACAGAAAATTAAACTCAGCATCACGCACCTCTATCGTTGAAGTGAGCATATTGCAATAAATATTGAATATTTAGGAAATTGTTAATCATGATGAATGTCACATGTGGAAGTTGATGAGTGGAATAAAGGGTAGTGGAGTAGGGGTGCTGAGTGCCTTCCTACATTCCCTTAACCTAACCACACAGCCCAAGTTCTATTCAAGTAATTGAAGCGAGTGCAACGAGCTTCTTACGTTAAACAAAATATGCACATTGTCAGTTTGTTTATTTATAATGACTGTCATCAGTAATGTTTACTAGTAAGATGCTAACTTAAGTAAAAATTGACTGATTTAGTTGAAATTTAGTACACATGTTCCTTTAACCAATTCTCAGGCTAAGTTTGTTAGACAACATTATCTGTCAAAGCTTTTGTGTGCAATACTCGAGTAAACATGAGCTTCAAAGTTAAAATTAGAATTTTAGGTTGGGAAAAGATTCTAACTTTATCTATTACACCAACACCATTATCAAGTGATCAAGATTACTTAATCCTTTATATCGGATCTAAACATCTAAAAAGAAAAAAAAAAAAGAAAAAAATATTACCAATATATAGTTTACTTATAGGGTAATCTAGGAAGGTTACCAACCGGCATCCATATTCCACAATTTCTATTCTACTTGTCACCTTCAACTGTGACATTCATCATGATTAACTATTTTCTTAAATATTCAATTTATTGCAATCCACTCACTTCAATTATAGAGCCATGCAATCAAATTGCTTTTATAGCCACTTCCTGAGAAATAAATATATTAGTTTCCAGCAATTATCCAGTCTTTAAACATCACTGGCCCAACAAATTTAGAGTTAAAATAATTTCTCAATGTTGTCTCGGAATAAAATTTTTCTAAACATGTATGTAAAATGTTATAGAAAATTTTTGGTCAAGAGTAGAGGTACATGCCTCCCCAAGAAGGACAATGAAAAAGTTGATAATGCAGGACTGTAGCATACCTTTGGACTCGCGTACAGGTAGAAGGAAGATGTTGATGGGATCTGTCTGACAGAGATCAGGGGTGAGAGTAGGAAGTACCTGACCGTTAGTTATTCCGAGACCTGAATCTATATGCATCTTAGAATTCTGCAAATTAATCCTGTACGACTCCTGCAAAACCAATATTTATTAACATAAAATTAATAGTGTGGATTATAACATAGTATGTTACACAGCTTCCTCACATTATTGAAAGAATAGTCACACCATTATAAAGTAAGTATTTAACCATTATAAGTTAAGTATTTAACTAGGAGTTGAAAGTGATTGGACCTGTTTCAATACCCAGTAGGGCGATTAAGATTAATTAAGAACATTACATTATGGAATACATTATGGAATAATGTATTCCAATCTTCTCAAAATTAGGTAAGATGTAAATTTTAATTTTATTTGTTATTAGTTGTCGATATCTTAATGAAGTTATATTAATACTTATTATATTTTAATGTTAATCAATATGTATACGGAGTATTAAAAAAATACTTTATGATGTTTTAGGCATGATTATGCCCCGGAGGGGGGCGAAATATAGCCAGTGCTCACACTAATGTGTTGAATTATATCTTTTCACCCTAATTGACCCAACAGAAGAAAAAATTATTTTTCACTTAAGTTGATAATTTTTTCTGTTCATTTGCTAAAAGAATTAGAGAGGGGAGGGGGGGGGGAGGGACTTGAGAAACGAAATTATCAAGGACACATGAAGCAAAGATGAATAGCTACAAAAACTAAACAAAATATACATTTGTACTCATGGGTTCTTTCTCTTTCATTTGAAACCCCAAATTTCCAACAAGCCCTAGTTTTTGAGGGATGATTTTTTGGGTCTTCTCAATAATTTTCCAGTTATTAGGTTATTAAAATAACAGCAAAGTTTCAAATTTTTGTTGGGTACTTTTGGAGATCAAGTGTGTTACAGACAGACAAGTGCAGGAATGTATATAAGGGTAACTCGTTTTTGACTACGGGTCATCAAAATTTATATTTTTTGGTTGTGACAACTTTGAAGAGAGGTGAGACATGTTTAACACTAATAATCATATTGAGTAGATGAGTAGTGTTAATCAATTCGCACTTGAAACACACAGTTTGTTTAATCTAAAATAATGTATAGTTGTCAAACCACAATATAAATACAAATAAAAATCAGACAATGTTTCAGTCTATGTATAATAGTCATTGAAAATAGTCAAAAGATTGAAACGATCGTCTGATCGTTATTTTTATTTATATTGTGGTTAGACAATTATTTATTATTTTATATTAAACGACCTGTGTGCTTTATTCAAGTGTGAATTAATATCATTATGTTTGATTACCACAAAATATCGTTCAATACAAAAAGTTTTTAAGATGACTGAAGTGAACGATCTCTCCGTTTAGTAATAAGCTAATGATGTATTGATAGAGATATAAAAATTAAAAAAAAAATCACCTGAAGAGTTTTGAGGTTTTTACAGGAATAGTCTTCGGGTTCACACTTGTTGTGTATCAGCAGTAGTGTGGGTGAGTACTCCACTACTTCATCTCCATCTACCGAGTGTGTCGTAGTTACAGGCTTCAGAACTTCCACTCTCAGCAAAAACCTAACAACATACAAATAAATGTATGTCTTGCAAACAACAACCTCCAATCTCTAGAGATTGGGTGAGAATAAGAGGCCTGGTATACAGTGAGCAAACGAGGAAATCATGTGGAGGAGCAACCTGGAAGAGAGTAGCTGGGGATAGAATAGAATAGTGTAGAATGAAAAAAGTATACTATGCAGGTATTGCTCTACAAAAAGTAAAGTCTAATGAACGTTTTATAAAAGTAACTTGAGGTTGTTTATTTTAGTTTAATGAGACAGAGAGCAATTACAAAAAGGCAACTCAAAATATCATAACCATTGCCACAGCATATTGCCGATTTTTGCAAAAGGAAAGTGTGCAAGTAGATTATGAACTCTTAAAATTGACTATAATTTATTGCAGTAAAATGTTTAACAATTTATGTCTTTTTATTTTTATACATGCAGTAAATGGGTATCAATTTATTAAACGATAACCTTATACGTATGACTACCTGACCTGGAATGTCAAATGGGAGATCCCTAAAGCTGGCTTGTCAACCAAGACCCTAAGAGAAAAGACTTTATCTTGTTTTCTTTTCACAAAATCCACCTTTTTTGTTGTAAGTACTGTTTTCATAAATCATTTATGACTTTAATCATAATTCATTTAGACCAGTTGTTAGCTAGTTTCTTTTAAAATAATTAATCAGAAATGTGGGATCTTTTGGATCAATATAAGTGTTCCTGTTAAATGGTATTTTTGTTTTATGTGTAACTTAAACAGGTTATGGGCCCAGTACCAACTTGTCTTCCTCCATAAACTAGAGGGAAAGTGTTGAAATTACTGATTTTATAATGTCATTTTATGACTTGAATGCGCCAATTTAGACCAGTGCTAAAGTAGGTTATATAGGGAAACACTTTACTTTAACACCCCCATTTATAAAGTAACAAAATAGTGTTGCTAGGTTCCACTCATACATTTTTCAATAATACAAAGATTTCAGCTAGTCATAAAGAAAAATCTATTATCATAACAATATTTAATCTCTTACTTGATAAGGTTTTCATCAGTTTTTTTGTCCATAACACAGCAAACAATGTGACAGACAGATAGGAGCAGTGCTACATACTGATAAGACTGGAGCTCAGCGTCATTATCAAACAGTCTAATCTCCTCCGAGTCTTTTTTGGCTAGTTTAACGAGGACAGAGGGACAGATAGCCTGGCTGTCTAGGAATATGACTCTACCCTCAGTTACGTAAACGTCTATCTTGTCCAGTCCTTGTGTCTGAGTAGTGTTGGACTCAGTCTGTTCGTCCTGGACATTAAATACGCTTCGTCTGAATCAACAACAAAAACACAACAAACTAATTAATCCATACAAATGTGCATATGCAAATAAAAATATTATTGCCTACCTATGTTAGAGAAGAAATAAATTTACTGAAGACAGTAAAATATCACTGTTCAAAAAGGTGACTCCGTAACTTAAATTGATTAATATCAAGGTGTTGTTAATATCCTAGTGCTTCTGTAAAATAATGGCAGCATTGTTCCTAGCCTAACCCCAAACAAAGTTGACATGGTTTCATTGATTTATTACAGAAAACAAGTTAGTGTGCATTGTGTTAACTCTTTTATTAGTTCTCTTTAGGGTCTGAGCAAAACCAAGGGTCTGATTTCCTTTGCTTAGAGGTCATTAACACTCCTGTAAACACAGCACAGATGATCCCATAATAATTTCATCCGTCCACACTCATTAAATTTTGCAAAATTATACTTTTATGTTAAAATCAAATAATTTTGAAAGATTTAAAAAGGGGGGAATTAAATAAATAAAACAATAAAGGGTCCTAAAAGCAAAACACCATTAAAGTATGCAATAGGACGTGAGGAAGCAATATGACATTAATTAGCAGACTATTTTATTTGGTCCTCAAGTTATCTTAAATAAGCTGTAAATTCATCAAAACTCAAAATTTGTTTGTCCAAAATACTTTAACACTACATATAATGTGCTTATGAGAAAATAATCATGAAGAGGACACTTACGACTTGGTGTGATAGTTGACAAGAGTCGACAGGAAGTAGGACTTGCCTACAGAGGGAGGTCCAAGACACCCAACTACAAGGTAATCAGTTTGGTCCGTAAGGAAACTCAGAACATGATCCTTCACTAGACTCCCTTCCAGCAGTCGTACACTGGTCTTCATCTTGCTGTCATCCTCCATCACCAGTTTGCTCACTGCATCAATATACAACATATAAACACATCATCAATGACAATCACAATACAAACAATAGCTAAGTATCAAGTGGTGATAGTACTTGTGACGCTATTTTGTTACAAACATCCTTTTTACGAATTAAACAAGTTGAATTATAGTGATTATTACACATCCCTGCAATACAGTCCACCGCAAACTGGCACACAACTGGAAAGAGAGATCGGTGGTTTTACTCACAAAAAGATATTTATCTGCTCTTGCAGTAACAATTAAGACCAAGTCTCTCTAAACTCTTCACTTTTAAAAATAGTTTAGCCATAGTTATTTTAAAAGTATTTCAAGATGGATAAGAAAAGTAACAATAGCTGTAGATCTCAGGTAAATTCTAGGGTCTGTGAGGAAAAAACCACTTAAGAAATTTTACAGAACTCAACAGTAGAGTAAAAAACTATCAGCCTTACCAAGCAAAAACAGAAAATTTTAGATTTCTCTTAAAATTTTACACCTAGGAAGTTGAAACCTTTTGGCATTTTATCAATTGTCATAGTCTTGTAAAAATAGTTCATTTATTGGTTATCATATTCGTCTACTTATGAGGAATTTAAATTTATACAAAATTTAATGAAGTCAAAGGTTTCTTTTTCCTATAACACCTTTATAGTTAGTTTTGTCTTGTAGTAAAATGGTTTTTACAACAGGTAAAGTAAGAGTTTAGGAATAATTAAAATTAGATTTTTTTTTTTTTTTTACAAATGTGGTTTTTCCGGCTGACCCTAGAATTATTGTGTCGCATTTTAACAATTGCAGGAGAGCTATTTTCTATTCATTAAAACTGGTGAATTGAGCAGATGTATGTAGCAGTCCTTTTCCATTTCGAATATACAACATTTTTACATCGATTAACTCTTTATTTACTAATGAAGGAGTTAACACTACTTTACCTCATGCATCAAAAACCACAAAAAATTTTATTTTATTATTTTTTTTTTTAAATTGGACACAATAATGCACCAATGAGGTACAGATATACTAGCACTAGAGAGACAGGGTGAACCACTTATTCAAACCTACCGATTAGGCCATATTTTAGGACCATTTTACTAGCCCCGTGGTGGAGAGTTCTAGCCACTTCACACTACAAACCTCTGTACCATCGTACCTAACTGTACTATAGTCTAGATAACATGTAGATAGGTTTGTAATTGAATTGAATTGCTGCCGGCAACCAAAAGATACTCACAGTCAGGAGGTGCCGGAGTCTTTGTAACGATCTGATAACTTGGATTCCCACTATTAGTAACTCCTTCACTAGGCCGACTCCTGAAATTATACAATGAATAACTTAGATTAAAACTCAAAATTGCATTAAATAAACTTATAAAAAAACTAACATAACAGTCCAGTCAAATTAGACACAAAAAATCGGTCTAGATTTTTCCAGGAAAACGGCTTATATCATTAGATTCATACTTAAATGGACTACATTTTAGAATATTTTAATCGAAATCGTAGCAAACCGTTTTAGAGAAATAATGTTTTTCAGAGTTTTTGGGGGTAGCACCCCCAAATTTGGAGCTAAAATTCATTTATCGATTTCACCTCGGGATATGCTTTTTTTTTTTAACATTAATGCCAAATTTTGTCAACATCAGCCCAGTAGTTTAGGCTCCAGGCGTCTGCATAGACGACAGACAGACATTTTTCTTCTTTTTCGACAGAAAACCACTTTTCTGGACTCAGGGGACCTCAAAACGTGTAAATCCATCAAAATCTCATAATCGAATTCTCGCGACATCCCAATACTTTCTCTATATATGAGATAGTAAAAAGGTCTTGACCATTTGCAGTTTAGAAAGACCTGTGCGAGCAGACCTATGTTGAAAATTTTAGACATTTTTGGCTTTTGCTTAATATCTAGTTCTTATGCATCCGTGGGCAAAAGAAATTATCATTATTGTAGAGGATTTATCTCCTTTTCAAATTAGTTCATGGCAAGGTCAAAATTCCCCCCCCCCCCCTTTAAATAAAGTAGGAATACTAACATAGGCGAGGATGGAGGGTTAGGTGAGACAGTGCGACTATCTGCTTGGCGAGCCTTGAGAAGTAGAGTAGGCTGTACAGGAACCTCCGAGGGAGAATCGTTATCATGTTCAGGTTTAGGCTTGGTAAGTATAACCATGTGTTTCATTTCTTTCTCCTCTTCTTTGCCACATCTCTGCTCCTTCTTATCGTAGAAGTACCGGTCTCTCCCCCGACCATGCTGACGCTCTTTATCTCTTTCCTAAAAATATTTCATTATAGCAATTAGTTTAGTTAATATGTACAACATACAAACAAACTTATAAAATAATAATAACAAATTGTTTTGTCAAGAGAAATACATAAACTGTGAAATTTTTAGCTTTCTAGTTAGTCGGAAAGTGGGTTAAAAAAATGATTACAACATTTTTACCTCACAAACAAGTGACGTTAAATCTGCCAATTAAAGTGGCACATAGTTTCCTCAGGTCATCTTAATCTTATGTTTTGATTCCAAAGGGGGGTCCGACTGTTTAAGCAATATAATATTTCACAGACGGTTGAAATTAATGGGACAATCTGAGGGCTACTTTCAACAAACCATCCAAATTTCTTCAAAATTAGATGAATACTTTTGAAGGCATAGTTGTTAATAAAAACAAATTTGTGTACATGTGGATGGAACAAATGGGCGTATATGGTTGTAATAAATATGGGACCTAGAAGGTTAATGCTTGTTGTTGGTCCCACATTATTTGCTATTGTAGGTTATTAATCTACCATCCAAATTTCATCAAAATTAGACGATTAGTTTTTAAGATTTGGCGGTTTACAATAATGTAAGCGGACAGACACGAGTCAAAAAAAGGTTCTCTGATGTCTAAAATGGATTTCTGTGCAGGATTTTTTGAAATTGGCAACAAAAAAAATTGTTTTTCAGAACGATCAACATGCTTCCCCATTACTTTCAGTAAGCTTAAAAGCTTAAGTAGATGATTACATTACTTGATTGTTTAGACTAAAATTACGAGAACCTTAAGTGAATAAAAGTCAGTAAATGAAAAGTAATTAGAGAAATCTCAACACCTAATATGCAATGAAGTAGCTTCAATGGTTAATATTATGATAGAGTCCTAGAGTCCTAGGTGTTCTAGTGGTGACCTATTCTCTACGAGAGTAGGTCCTGATGTTTCATACCCAGTGCTGAGGACATTTTTCCAGGGAGTACAACATTTGAAGGTAGTATTAACTGAAGGATTAGTGTACCCACAAAGGTTGCTCATAAAACCAGGATGAATTACAGGACAATGTTTGCCAGAAAGTTAGGCATGCAAAGGACAATAGAGCAGTCAAAAACAATGATTGGAAGCTAGTAGTTTCAGAGCACTTAAAGAAAAAAGGCCGCCCAGGTGTCAGCGTCGTTTCTCCCCCTGAAGATGTGTCCAGTGAAAGGGAAAGAAAGGTATAGCTATCCTTCAGTACCTGGTATTCACCTATAACTTGAGAATATTATATCAAATACGGCTACTATTCTAACCTCAAATACAATTAATAGATTTAGTAAAATTCTATTTAAATTCAACACACTCTTCAGGCAATGAACAAGGTATAACAACAAGCAGGCAGTAAAACAAGGACTTAGGGCAACATACAGGCAATCAACAAGGTTAATCAACAAACAGGCAATAAAACAACGACTCAGGGCAACAAGCAGGCAGGCAACAAGAAGGCAGTTCAACAAGGTATAACAACAAGCAGTCGTAAAACAAGGACTTGGGGCAACAAAAAGGCAGTAGAACAAGAACTTGGGGCAACAAAAATTTCAAACTCAAACTGCATAAAACACCACTATATTATGAACATCACTTGTCTCTAACAAAAGATGAAAAAGATAAATCTATTGTCAAAAACAAAATTCCAACAAGTAGTCCGTACCTCCCTGTTCTACTACTAATGTTTAGTGCAGACTAAAGAAAGAGTCAAACATGTATTGACACTAGGAAAATTAAGCTATTGCAATGGCTTCAAAGTTACTGTAATGCGAATTTTTGAAAATTTTCTCCATGGAAATCCGTTTTAGACCATTCTGAATTGATTCATAAAATTTAACACTTCTTTTTATGTATATTTGTATGTATGTGTCACTCCAGATGATATCTCCCCTTAGGATGCACTTAAAAATTTGAAACAAATTTTAAAATGTCAATAATATCAAAAGAAAGGATGAGTTCGTTGGCCAGAATTTTTGGAGTTCATTAAGGGGTGAAATTTTGACAATTTAGGGTCAAAAATAGCATAAAAACCTGTTGTTTTTTTTTATTTTACCACCTCTAATATGCAAATATGATAAAAGTGTACATATCAACAATTACTGTACTCTTAAAGAGCTTTCTAACGACATGCATCTTGAAGGGTAAATACTATTTTGACTTTTGTACCCCATACCCCTGTGTACCATCAATTTTCTTTTCTCCCATCCAAATTCTAAACCAAAATTTTCCTATATTATCATAAGCCAATAATACGAAGATTTCTTTGAAAATTCGCTCATTAAGTCATGGTGCATGACTAGACTTTATTTTATCTTATTTAATTGTATTTTTTTAACCTCTACTACCGGTGGGTAAGACGGGTTGAAATCTGTTCTCTTTGACCTCCCCTCTTGACATTAGTGAGACCGACAAAAGTGTGACAAATATTATAATTTGGGTTTTTCCCCAATTTTTTTCTCAAATCTGATTTTACCCTTGGAGTTTTATTCAACAATATATTATAACGTATTTAAAATAAAATAATACTTAGATGTATGGTTTGTGCATTCATGCATCCATGCAAATATTCATGCAACTTTTAAAAATTTGAAATACATTGTTTTCTTAAGAGAATAAAAAAAATCTGCATGTATCCTTAAATTACCAAGGCAAACAACATAAGAAGCAGTGGTTTGATAATTTTGGCTGAGAGCAAGGGACGGATAAACAAGTTAATATATTTCAATAATATCAGATTAATTTGATAATTTTTCCAATCTACATAATGAATTTGGAACCAAATGAGTTTTTTCTACTGAGATTTCACGAAGCTTACAATTCCTGGAGAATAAAACCTAAAAAGCAAAATTGTTTAGTTTATTTTAAAAAGTTAGTTAGGAAATTAAAGTATCAGATTGAAAGCTCCTCAAATGCTCTAATAATAATCTGATTAACTGTTTTCAGGAGATTTGCGAATATGCAAATCATTTGTGGTAACCATTTGCTTACCACTGTTATATAGTCACCATTAAACAATAACTGTGTTCTTGCCTAATAAAAATTAAACCAGAAAAGTACAAGTGGTACAAATTGTGTTTAATATATTGCATGGTTAATCATCTTGAAATTTGTTACATATTATTTAAGCCAAGTAGTATCCAGAAAACTATTAATACCATAGACTAGCTTTTATTACCACAGTGACAAATTTTTAGACAAGTTTTATCATGGTTTTAAAATTTTAGATACCAAATTAAACCCACTAATATCAAGTCTGGATAACGCATTATTAAGACAAATAATTATAAACCACAAACAAAAATCTTTTAACTAAAACAACTTTTCAAATCTTCTCATTTTAAATTGATAATAAATCAATTTGTTCTACCTCCAACAATTCCTTTAAATTTAGAATACAAGAATGTACACAGTAAAACCTGTTAAAGTGACCACCTGTTAAAGGTGACTACCTGGTCAAGTCGACCACTTTTCTATGGTCCTTATGGAAAAATGTCTTATTTCCTAATTTGGGTAAGGTGACACCCTGCCTATGGTGACACCTTCAAGTGATCTCTCAAGTGGTCACTTTATGGAGGTTTTACTGTACTTGCAAAATAAAATAAATAACAACAAACAAAGAAAAACTCAAACAGAAAGGATAGTATCGATCACTACGTCTACTTAGGGCAAGAAAAAAGGGTCTAATAATTTTACAGGGAATAATTTTGATTAAGGTAATTAAAAAGAAATGATTACCATTTTTATTGTTTGTTGTTGTTTTTAAAATTAAAATAAATCTGATTGGATTAAACAGGTAATTTGTCGTTTGTTGTTTATTTGTTAAAAATGTTGCAATTTGTAGACATTAAGTTTCTCTCTCACTTCTACATGGCTCTCTCTTTGCACGTTCTCTCCACCATCTCCTGGACAATTACATGTATTCGTAGTCCACATATTTTTTTATTTTTTTTTAAAGATTTTTTTTTTTACAATTAAGGAAGAAAAAAAGGGAGGGGGAAAGTGTTTTTTTAACATCTAAAAACTTAAGTCAGGCTGTTTTGATTGAATGTAACAAAAAAAAGAAGCAGATAATTTGGAGCATATTTTCCAAATTTAGGTGTTATTCAATGTCTTAGGATATGGCCACAGCACTTATTCACCAAATTCATTTTTAAGATGACTCCAAAAACAAATGTGAGAATTAAACAGTGTAATAAAAGCTAACCCAGGCCATAATGGAATAAGGCAACTGGTTATGCATGCAGGGTTCAGAGTCAGAGACTTAACCTTTATTTTTAGAACATTTTTTTTTCAGATTGAGAATGCTATCAGCTTGCACGGAGTGTAGTTTGAAGTTGTTTATGAACCTTTTTCTTAGTTACATACAAATACTTCTTGTTTGTTTTGCTTTGTTTCAATTTACTTGTAATATTAGTGCAATAAATAAAGAATTACTTATCACAAAAGTATTTCTCAATTTTGTTTTAAATGTTAGTAGAATGTCTCCACAATCTTGCATTCTAAAAAAATGGAAGAAACGTTCTCTATAGTTTTTAAATGCTTGAGCAAGTAGTGGTATTCGCTATTTTCACTCCTCAACTTATTCATTTCATGACCGGCAATTCTTTCACTTTTAATTATACATGAACACTCTCTGTGGTCATAAGCAAGAACGCTATATCTTCATTGGACAACTCCTTGTTTACAACGGTAAGTATTGCTATCTGCATCTACCGCAGTCATCTCAAGCCGACACATCACACAACTGTTTTCAGAGTCTAAACCTGATTGGAAACCAGTGTGTACTCTGGCCATACCCTTATATTGTTCTGTCATTACCATTACCAGTACTAAACTAATTTATGGTTTACAATTTTAGAATGTTCAGAAATTATACTTATTTCAGAACGATTAGAAATAATAGAATAAAGTCATAGCTTTGCAAATAAACAAAAAACAATGGATAGGAATCGCCAGATCAAATTTAAAATAATAACATTAAAGTCCATTGATAAAGTATTAAAAAGGTAAGTTAATTTAAATAAAATTGTACACTGAATTTACTAAATAATGAATGTTAATAATAATATCTAAAAGAGAATAAATGAGGCAAATGTGATAATTCAGTGGAAAACAAATATGATACCATTTTGTAGTTATTTAAATAAGTATAGAAAGAATTTTTTTAAAAAAAAATGAGTAAGACAGAGAGTTAATAGAATCATTTGTAGTTTTCGACAAATAATGATTATAAAAGTTACATTGAATTTTGTTAATACAAAAACAGGCAAACGTTTAAATAAAACAATAATAGTTAGCACATTTAATTTATAATGATTTCAAAAGTATTTTAATTGTGAATATTATGACTTAGGAATTGTAAAAGTATGATTTTTATTACAATTTAATGTTTAATTTTGAAATAAAAATTCATTATACAGATAATAAGTTGTTTAGAAATATTGGGGCAACGTTTAAACTCACCCTGTTTGAGTAAAAGCGTCTTCTTCTGAAGCCTCCTCGTCCTCTGTCCCCATCAGCCATTAAGAACCACAATATTCAAACAGAATAAACAACCAACAAAACCCAATAAATCTCACGTAAAAAACAAAACAAAATTTCAACCACAATAAGCGTGAAAAAAAACCTCGAAATATTATCAACTTAATCTACAAGTTTTTAAAAATTTACCATCATAACCTGACTATAACCTAGAAGGAGAAGGTAATCAGTGTTGCCAGCAATAAAAAAATTTATATTTTACGAAAATACATTAATTTAAATTATATAAATATTAAATTGTTGGGTGTTTAAAAGAATATTAACATTTTATTATAATCATGTAGTCTTAAATTAAGCTTAAGTTTAAAGTAAACA
Organism: Gerris lacustris; assembly: GCA_951217055.1. Lineage (NCBI taxonomy): Eukaryota > Metazoa > Arthropoda > Insecta > Hemiptera > Gerridae > Gerris > Gerris lacustris. Next base: position 48,954,897 of record OX578279.1, read on the forward strand.
CGTTATGATAAGTGAAACATATCAGATGAAAATGTCTTCCAGTTGATTGCAGTTACGTTGTAGGATTGTAGGTAACTTATATAATATAGGTTAATTCAGACACTGTAACTATATGAAATTGAAAATTATTTTAATTGCAATGCAAGGTACTAATCTATCATTTTAAAAGATAATAAAATTGCTTATTACAATAATAGCATTTAAAAGTAAAATATATTGCAATTCTGTACTCTTATAATAAGTGACTAAATGAGAACTAAACGTATTTATATAATAATTACTGACTGAAGGCTGGAACATACTACACACATTTTTTTTTAACAGGTAAACTCGTTTCAATAAAATACTTATACACTTGCAACTTTCGAGAATGAATCACTTCTCAAAAACTGGTGGAGGTTTTGATGCTGATATGTTTAATATCTATTATATTATAAAAATCCAAAAATACCACTCACGATATCTCTGAAACCACTGGACCTATGACCATGAAATATTTAGGTATGTTATGTTCCTCATATCCTTGAGAGTACTCGTTAAGAAATTTTTTGTTTCTTCAATCGAACAAAAACATTTTATTGATCCGACATCTTAATTTAAGATGGCGGTCATTTATATTGAAAATACGATGTGCTAATGTTTCCTGGACCAATTGCACTAGAACCTTGAATTTTGCTTCCTTTTATAACATCCACTTTTGTTAACTCATTCGTTCCATGAGACTAGTTATGGACTCCAACTTTAGGGGTGTGTGACGTTGTTTTTTTCTTATTGACCGAGCGAAGCAAGGTCTATGTTTTAACTTTTTCTTAATATTTCGTCGTCTAGAAAATAAATATCTATAGTTTTTTTTTTTTATATATGTATATAAAAGGTCATTTTAAAATAAATTGGGCATTTGGCTTTTTCTAAATGCCGAAAAATAAAAGAGAAAATTTCGACATTTTTGATACACCCTGGTCCCTTTACTATTCCAATAATGTTTTCGGGCAATTATACGCGAGTTCTATGCACCCTGATTTTTTAAAGTTTTCTTTTGTATTTAAAGTCGTAATTTTTATGTCACATACGTTACCATTGAAAACTGCACTATTTAATACTTAGCTCAGTTTTCCTGCAATAATAATCGTTCTAAATGAGTAATTTAATCACTTAACGTATAAGAGATCCTCATTTATTTAACTTTATTCGTAAAATGTAAAAAAATTACCAACATGTATCACATACGTTACCTACAATATTAGAAAAGTTCCAATATTTTTAGTTTCAAAGCTGATAATTTTAAAGTAATGAGCTGTAATTTTTATAAAACCATATTTTAAACAGAACAATATACTTCCTTGCATAAATTATTAGCAAAAGTAATTTTCAGAAGAAAAATAAATTCATATATTTGAGTAGCGTACGTGACATAGGAGAATAAGTTGCATTGGGAAAATAAAAATGTAAAATACACCAATGAAAAAATCTTATTTTTTTAAATATTATATATTTATATATGTCTTAAATATATTTTGAAGAATAATCATTGCAAAAAGAAACAATTTTACGCAAAATAATAGAAATGACAATAAAAAAATATAAAGTTAAAAAATGATCGTATAACATGAGTAACAATTATTTGTATCACATTTAATTCCCAATTTTTCATCCAAACGTTTTTCTTAGTGGAATGTTGATAATTCGTGACAAGAAACACATTTGAACTACGTTACCAAAAAAATTCTAAAAAGTAACGTCCGTGACAGGTAACGTAAGGGACAATCAAAATCTATTTTAAAATATATCTATGAAAAAACATTATATAAGCTAAAATAATTTGACTCGTTAAGTTAAGAATCTAAAAACCTATCACGTAACAACAATTAAATTTTAATATTAATAGCATTTCATAGTGAGAAGGTGGTAACGTCCGTGACATTGAATTAAAATACGCGCCATGTTTTTGTAGTTGACGTGATGTAGCGTCGCTCCTGATGAAAGGACAGCAACATGGCAACTTAAGGTACAACTGTATACATCAAAGGGTCTAAAAACGTCATCCATAATTGATTTTATCCATAAGTGATTCTATAAGAATCTGAGCCTATTTTAATTAATACGATTTTTTAAAGCAGATCAACTTGTGAAATGATCAGCAGATATTCACACAAAATTAGTGACAATCCGATAATAGATTTCTTACAGGGGTGCCGCAGTAAAACAAACCTCAGAGCTTTTACCTGCTTACTAATCCATATGTCAATAATTGTAGTTTTAAATAGATTTAAAAGCATTTCTTCCTTATCAAATATTAGAAAAAATTTCTTACTGCAACGTAAAATTGTGGCTAGATTTGAATCAGAACTATTTGGAGCTTTAGCTTTGTATACGTCACAAAGCAATTTTATCTAAATGAATAGATAAGTAACTCGGTAAGTCTGGAATCTCTTGTGCTGATATGGAAGTATATTTACCCCTAACTATCTTTTTTCACCTCAAATCACACCAAGGACTGTAGATTAGACAAATGTATCTTCTTATCTCTAACCGCCTGGAGGTTCCACTAGTTTTTTTCTTTCTCTAATACGTAATGTATTGCGAGGAAGTATTGTGATGACGCTAAAAATTTACTCCGACACAAGAACAACAATATACGTCATCCGTAACCTACTATTCATTTGTTATACATGTGATATATGTACATATTTATAATAATATTTGAAAGGGGCTGAGGGGTGGTTAATGTTCTTTTAGGGCATTCTGGGGAGGGTCTTTTAGTAGTTGGAAAGCCCGGTTCTACAACTCAACAACCCTCCTTTACTCCTAATATCTTTAACAATGACACTCATCGCGAATATCAATTTTCTTAATAATCAACATTTATCGCAATACGCTCGCTTCAAAGATAGAGACACACGATGCCTAGTTTTATATATAAACGAACATATAGATTAGTTAGATTTTATATTGGGATTTAAATTTAGTATCAATAAATGTAAATGAGAATTAGAATTATAATTCACATAATTTTAGTATAAAAGAGAGACAGAACAGAGTAAATATCTTGCTTCAATTATAATTAAATTAAAAATTGATTGCCAAAGGACGCGAGATTCTCAAGGTATGTTTATGAAAATCTTTTGTTCGAGATTGTCGAACCGATATTTCCTTTTAAATATGCAAATGGAATGCATTCTCACTGCATTTTGTTATTAAACCTTGACCTTTTCATTATAATACATTTCATATATTATAAATGTGTTAAAAATGTAGGGTTTCTAGTTTGACCCACTTATATAATATATAGTTCGTAGACCTGTATACGAGCCTCTACGTTGATAGACTGAGGACGCTATACGTCAACTTAAGTGTCCAAAATGATTAATTGTTTCTAGCGTCGGAAAAACCACAATGGATTTACCTTGTTCGATTCACTCAGCGCAGCGGAGTTACTTTATAGCGAGTTATAAAGCCAGGTTATATACTATAATGTAGCACCGACACAAGTCCAACTATACACGTCATCCATAAACTGCTAATACATTTATACACCCTAAATCATTTATAACCCTTCCTTTGAGATTGTTACCGTCAAAAAAGTAAACTTTATCGCTAGTTCATTCAATTAACGAAACTACTAAATTCGTTTTTTGGCTTCTACATTTAAAAATTCTAAGGCATTGACATTTAAAATTAAAATTCATTACCAATGGAATTAAAAAAAAAAATAGTCTGCCAATTATTGTGCATACAGCTTCCTCGCTGTCGCGTACTTTAATGATGTTTAATTTTAGGACCCAATTTGTATCATTTATTTAATTTTACCGTGCGTAGACCGATTTAGTTCAAATGTTCTTTTTTACAATGCTCAGTTATTTAGACAGCGACATCCATCATCGCGTTCTCTTGCAACGCTCGTACAAACGTATATTGAAGGTTTTAATGCGCACCTTCAAATTCATACGTTATGCTCATGGGCGCCCATACCTATGCCCCCCCCCCAGCTCTCAGGAAAAGAGGAAAAATATATATTTCCGTAGACAAGTCAGGTGTTTTGCTTTCAAGAAACCTACCCCTACCCCCTCCCCGGTGTCGGTGACTGAATTGATGCCATTTAGTCGTCAGAACGCAGTGGTTACAATGAGTGCGTAGGTACACTCACTATTAGTTTGCTTGAACTATCAACTTGGTTGGAAGTGTTACGGACGATGCGGCTGCAGCCACAGTGACCGCTCTCTTAGCATTTAATATATTTGATTGTTCGACGAAATACGTCCGACCAATTTTCTTCCGAACACGCATCCACTGTAACCGTAGATCAGGCAAGACGTATACCGTATACCTACAATAAGTTAGGTGTTGACCCGAAATTCATAAACATATTAGAAAAATAAATACCTACTATTAGTTTTAAACTAGTATTATTAAGGCCAACAAATTTCGGTCTCAACCGATTTCCTTCAAAAAGTTGTGCAAACAGTCATACAGCCCCATACACAACTCATGTTTGCGCAAACATTTTGACCGTGTATGAGGCTGTTTGACTTTTTGCACAACTTTTTGAAGGAAATCGGTTGAGACCGAAATTTGTTGCGCTAACACTTAGCAATTGACAAGCGGTTTGAACGTCAATTCGGTGTTTGACAACATTTTCCCGAGGAAATACTGTTCGAAACCCATCTAGAATGGAGAATGGAGAATTGTTTATTTCTTTACTTTCTCATATACACAGTAATACATAAAAAAGAAGCATTGTGACAGCGCGAAAATTCGATCGATCCGATTGTAATAAAATTTGACACTGAGGTGTAGAAAAATCATACCCCGAGGTGAAATTAAGAAATTAATTTTAGCTCTAAATTTGTGGTATTTCTCGAAAACGCTTAACACGATTCTGAGTAAACAAGTATCAAATGTCAAAAAGTAATAAAAAATCATGTAAGTAGTTTTTTTCCGGGAAAAAAGTGTCCGGGGAAGTTTCTTTTTCTTTTCACGCTTTGTTTGAGTTTTTGGGGAGAGAACCCCTAAATTTAGAGATTTTCAGAACCACTATGCCAAAGATTATGAAAATCAGCCCAGTAATTCAGGCTCCTAAATCTTCATTCTTAAACATGCAGGAGACATTATAAAGTAAACTTGCTTTACCATAATTTCTTCATCCAGTTATTTTCATTTCTTAATTGTTTCAGGTTTTCACCGCTACATTAATTTATTATTTAACATTTAATCAAAATTAATTATAAAAATAATTCCTCTCCTACGGGGAATCGTATCCAACCCCTTTGAAATCCAATTTATTTTTATCAGTATCTTGAAAACTAGATTTATATATGTATATTATGGATGTATAACGAGTAGATGGTTAGAAATTGCACTACATTTGAGATTGTTTTTAAAATTAACATCCTTGGCCGAAATCGTTGTTTGAGGTATGTTTTTCTTGATTTTTGACGTATAGCATCCTCAAATTTAGGGATAAATTAGTATCTCTATCTCACCACTGGATATAATTTTTCTGAAGATGTAATGTTCGAAATGTCTTGTTTTTCTGTGGTTCTTTTTGAGGATAGTTTAAAGATTGGACTTTTTTAAAATTGAAAGTTAAAAAAAAATTGGACGGAAGGTACTTAAAAACGTGTAAATACATCAACTTTTTAAATAGAATTTTCGTGCAGTACTCATTTCATTTCTCTCTATTATAAGCCAACAAAACTCCTTTACAATGCAGGTTTAGTCTAAACTTCCACTAGATCTGTGAAACAACGTAATTTAAAAACAAATTTGAAATGAGCAACAATAAAAGTACTATTAAACAGGTTAACAGATAAATTAACTCACATTGCTTGTTTACATAGAACACATTGGTTAAGTGTAATTTTAGTTGTTATTATTAAATTTAGTTAATTATATTTTTACTTTTTCATATAAAAAGAAAGTATGCACGAACCCCCTAACCACCCTAAAACGTGGCGAATGTTATTAAATCAGGAAAAAATAAAAATAAATTTTTTTTTTTGTAACATTCTGCGTTTTATTACATTTCCAAATTAATACGTCTGCCGCGCTCCACCCTGTATATATATATATATATATATATATATATATATATATATATATATATATATATATATATATATATATATATATATATATATATATATATATTATATAGAGCAAGATGGGAAAATAAAACAATTTATTTCATAATATAATGTTTATTTATAAACTTTTTTATGAGCCCCTAAACAGCAAGATTGCCAGAAGTAGGGTGCTCGCGAATACAGAAAGAAAAATGATAGATACTATAAACAAGAGATAATAGAACAAATATTTAACAAAAAATAAAAAATAAATAAACATTTACAGTAAAATATGATATACATTTATAAAAATAGCTAGTTAGTATGATGAAATTATAACTTATTGAATAAGTTAGACGTATTTTGCATAAGCAAAAATAATCAGGACCACAGACTAGAGCATTGATTAATGAGACAGAACGGACAAGGGAAAACTTCTGATAACTCCTTGATATAGGGAGGACGACCAGCTCACCTACTAGGAGGAAGGACTAATACTTGGTCCGAACCAGTGAACAGATTATCTTACCCGACAGATGGAACCTCATAAGCTTTGCGCCTCCTATATATAATAGGATTGAGACAGAGGCGGTACCACAGAGATTCATACTCATAGAAGACACGCCGGTACATATAATTCAAATAACTTGTGCGAAGAAAGCTGCGCAGAATATTCTCAATAGAATTAAACTTGGTTATACCATACACATTCCACAAAGGAAGCACATATTTGAGGACAGGACAAAAACTAATGGAAAAATATCGGAGAGAGATCATGGGAGATCCCGCATATTAAACTAAGCCGTTGGCTAGCCTTGCAATCAAAGCATCAAACATACCAGCGAACCTAAGCTTACAATCCAAGATAACACCCAGTTCTCTCACTGAGGAAACACGGGGATGAAAAACACCATTCAATGAGTAGGGAAAGGACATAAAGGAGGGGAGGTATGACAGAAGCAAATCACCTGACTTTTTCTAAAGAGCACCACTGGCCAACTAGGTCGATGCATGCTTAAAGTTTATGTCCAGAGGTAAAATGATCAATATCAAGAAAAATGTTGAGGTCGAGGTCATCAACATAAAATTCAAAAGCACAGTTATGAAGACTCTAGGGTTAAGCCCTGGTGGATACCGAGGAAGCGGAGGAATAGGGTGAGGAAAAATGACCAGGCGGAGGTACGAGAGGAGAGAACCAGAGGAAAAGAGTAGGAGCGGAGTTTAAAGAAGAGAGTTCGGTACACCATGATCTTCTCTATCAAAGGCCTTGACAAAATCAAATTATATTGTATCGGCGTCGACTTATGAGCCTTTGGAAATAGAATATTTAACACGACTGACGGAAACCAAAACGAAGACTAAATTGAGGATCGATTTGAAGAAAAAGGTAAGAATGGATAATACGTCCAAAAACTTTACAAAAACCATTGCAAAAGGAATAGGGTGGTATCCAAACAGAGAATCGACACCGGATTTATATCGTATGTAGGAGCTATTAATTCTGAGTTCGAAAAAGATGGACAAACGTTTGAATCAAAACTCATATTGAATACATTCAAGAACTGGTGAAAATAAGAAGGCACAAGATTTGACGAGAAAGGCCGGAATACTGTCGTTTTCTGATCTTTAAGAAGGTTTTAGTAGGTAAATAGCACTATAGATAGATGTCACTTGAGGTGATGCCGGGGAACTGGATAATATTAGAAGGACTAAAAGAAAAAGTTTTACTGTTTTGGTTAAAGGGGCCTTAAGCATCGCAATGCTGGGTTAACACCGAGGACTGAGGTGGAGGAGGCCTTGGTAGACATCAGGGCCTCCGAATAGATTAGAGCAATGAGATACCTGGGCCTTCTTATAGATAACAGCAATGAGCTACCAGGACCCTATATCCCCTCCTTATAAATTGATGTTTTATAAAATATTTTCTCTTTGAAATACCAATAGATATTATTTTTAAAAGCGGATGTTAGTGGAACTGTTGGAGGCTTGACTCAAGTTGAAAACATAGATGAATATAAATAGAATGTAAATACAGAATATTATGTCTGCTGCACTTCTCGCTTCATTTCAATAACTACTAGGTACTTACAGGTCACAATACATTTTATCTATTAGAGTTACTTGTCAATAACATTGCTTTGTTTAACTTGGCCTACATAACGCAGGCTTTAAACTCCTGTTCCCATTAATAACAACTCTGTCACAAGTAGAACATTCCTTGCAATAAATTCTTCATGAAGCAGGATGTAGGATAAATTTAACTTTTCAAATTTATTCACTTGTAAGAACCACTAATCAGAGCCGTAGGCTGGAAACATTTTTTTGGGGGTGGGGATATGTTAATTAAATGCTCACAAACACATATAAATATATACATCCTACTGAGCTTACATCAACTATTCATAGGTCTAGACTAAAGAAAATAGTTACAAATATACATTTTACAAAGGGTCTTTATGACCTCAGCTGTTCAACACCCAACATAACAAATAAATAAATACATTTTACATACAAGTAAACTCAATTTATTTAAATGATATGTGAGAGTCAATAAAAATAATATACACACAAGTAGGAATAATAAATCCACACCAATTGGTCTACTACCAGGTCAAATCAAAAGTACCAAAAATAAAAACCTAACACACTATAAAATAAACAAACATATTATATAACTAGAGTGAAGTTCCTTATGGAACGTTCTGGAGCCCAGGAGTGAATCCGAAAAAAAACGACCAAAATCACCGTCACAAAATAACCGTCACAAAATCACCGTCACGCAAAATCCGTCACGAAATCTTCAGATGACGATAACTTGAGTAAAAGATCACCGAGTTAGATGAAATTTGGTACACATGTTTATTTTACCAATGCCCAGGCTGAGTTCGTCGGAAAACGTTATCCGCCCAAGCGTTCACGCGCAACGCTCGCGTAAACGAAAGCTTCAAAAGACGGGAAAGAGTGTTATTAAGGAAGCCTGCTACTTGACTTGTTTTGATTATTTTTGTTATACATGTCAAAAATGTCACTTTGTTTTGTAAATAAATAAAATATAATCATGTAAAATTTCACCCAGATACAAGCAGAAGCTGAAGAGTAGGGAAGAGATATATTTTATAATATTATTTTAAATTAATTGGCCGGGTAGGTAGAAAACAGTCCTATTTCAATCCAAACTCCTTTAACAAACATACTCTTTCACTATAAACTCATCATGATCAACTTTTTTCTTATATTCAATACATATTTATAGTAAGACGCTTGCTTTAATTATACAAATAATGATTTTCTTTTAATTTTGCCTTAACTCTGCTAGGTACAAATAGTTCGTTATTTTTAATTTTGTCCCATGTATAAGTAGTTAGCAATGTATACGTACTTAGCAGTGTGATTTTATAATTTATATTTAATGAAAAATGTAAGGAACTTCGTTCCTACCGGGTGTCCCGCGACACCACACGTATTTTTTTTTATCTAGGATTGCTGTCGCTATTCAGTGCAAACATTAGTTTTCTATGTTGGTTGTACAAATAAAGTAATTATTCACATGTTAGTGAAGATATTGCGGGGATATTTTAAGGGAATACGCATGCACAGTTCATTAAACTTTTGAAAACAAAAGGTAAAGATACTTCACTTTACCACATCACGCCAGTTTAGATGACCATTCGTGATTTTTTTCTTTTTTAACGAATTCTTATAGTCCGGGTGCCCATAGGCAAAAAATTCAATTATACATACTCTTTCCAAACCTTTTTTTATGGCTTGTTTAGGCCAAGTCTGACACCTTTTTCCTCTGTGACTTTTTTTGGTTTTGGGGCTTTTTTCATTATTTGGGCCCTATAACTTTGACGCCTCTGACTGGAAAATCGAAAAAAGTTCTGCGTCAGACAATATTAGAATGTTACAATGTTGAGTTATAGGGTTCAAATAATGTATCTTGAGAAAATCAGCTGGTTATTAATCATTAATTAATATTAATTAATAATAATTATTATTATTAATTACTATTAATTATTATTAATTACTATTAATTATTATTAATTATTATTAATTATTATTAATTATTATTAATTATTATTAATTATTATTAATTATTATTAATTATTATTAATTAATGATTAATAACCAGCTGATTTTCTCAAGATACATTATTTGAACCCTATAACTCAATATTTTAATATTGTCTGACGCAGAACTTTTTCCGATTTTCCAGTCTGAGGCGTCAAAGTTATAGGGCCCAAATAATAATAATCGCCCCAAAACCAAAAAAAGTCACAGAGTAAAACGGTGTCAGACTTGGCCTAAACAAGCCATACAAAAAGGTTTGGAAAGAGTATGTATAATTTACTTTTTTGCCTATGGGCACCCTGACTATTATGGTTGGTCATCATTAGATTAATTTAAATTCCTACACAACTTACAATTTGTAAATAATGTCCTTTCATTGGGTACATTGCTCTAAAAACCTAACATAACCTTCACCGACATAGACTAATTTACACGACAATAGTTACTCATTTCTCAAGTTGTCTAGATTATCTCGATTGACGAAACATCGCAGTCCTAAGAACTATCTCGCCTAGTACCACATATAAAACTTATCTATGAGACAAAGGGTGATAACTCGCTCATATTGTGTATATAATTGGTGTTATTTTCCTAAATATAAGTTTAACCCCCTTACCTTTTTATTTTTTTATTTCATCAATGACAGCAGCTACAGCTGCTGCTAGTTCCGTACCGGCAATTTTGCTTACACGGATATTGCTACCTTTACCTCTGCTATGTCCAACTACCATAGAAGAGGGTGTACTAACGTTCGCGATGGTGTTACACCTTGGAACTGTCAAAAAGTGAAACTAAAACAGGGCGAACAAACTTAACCGGCTTTTTTCTGACTTTTTATCCAATTTAACAACTTCTAAACATAAAGTTATATAACCGAGGTGTCTAATGGGTTTTTTAATATATAATGAGGTCGCAGTTTCGTATCCCGTCCACGAGATAGACTTTGTGTATAGTTCTTTTCGGTAGTATAATTTAACTTTTTCTTGAGTAGCTGGGGTCGCTACTGTCTATATTTGATAATACTATTTTCTAAACTATAACGGACAGTATCCCTTCCTCTCTAACCTTAGCAAAGGTCGTTTAAAAGGGAAAATTGACTATCTTCTTATATTGATAATTTCTGTGTCCCTTCGTCCCCTAAATGTGCTCGTGCACTTTCATGACAGTACTATCGAGGGGGCAGATATGGTAGTTCTCTCATCTATCGCGACAGTACCTACTATTACACGTGAGGCTTTACTAAACTGTGAAAATACGATTATATTGCATAGATTGTATAGCAACCGTAGGTAGTAGTTATTTCGAATGTTTGGAATTATTTTGGCTTCCAAGCTTAACTAAGGTACTTCTAGTATTGTGATCATGACGGCCCTGTGAGGCCATGGGGTAGGCTTATATTTGTTAAAAGTAACAAAAATATATTTTTTTTTTATAAATAAAGCTTTTCAATTCTATTTTATTTATTCTGATTTTTTTTTTTTTTTTATAAAGTTGAGAACTTGGAGTATAAAACGCGTATTGTGTACTATTTTCTTGTATTAAACTTTACCTAGTGTGCTTGTTTTAACAATAAATTAACCAGTTGCTCTTGGTATAAATTAGGATATTTTTTTATAAAATTGCTTTTATAAAATCACGTCCTAACTTCTAATTTTTATTTCATATACTTTTTAAAAAATGTATCAAATCAGCTGATTACATACGTAATTATATATATTATAATATGGAACAAGGAATAAGTAAATTATAACATATAGCCTGTTATAATTAATTACAAATACACTCACTGTTATTTTTATGACCATGTTATAATCCTATGACTTAAAAAAGACAAAGATCAGGAATGAGCCTGCATATTACTAAATTTACTTGAATTTTATAGCTGCTGATAGCCTTAACACCAATAACTAACAACTAATAAATCTATTTAATATGACATAATGTTAAATTTCCTATGGGCGTTGTCAACCTGCATATACACGGAAAAAGTGCAAAAATAAAATAATTTAAAAACCAATAATAATTAATATTCACATTGTATTTTGGTGATTCATATATTGAGAACGAGGAACTTCATTATTATGTACATTTGTTTTATTAAATTTTAAATATATAATATATCCAGAGAGAAATACAAATAGTTCAGATTTAAGTAAATCCAGATCTTCTAAACACGAGGACAGTTTTTTTTGAGAAATGCCAAAATCTCTAATTTGGTTATAAATTAATATATGAATACTATACAATGATCATTTATAAATAAAATGGTTAAATTATTATAGTGATTAAAGCGTAATGATAATAAATTTAAAACAAACAAAAATTACAAATAAAGATGCTAATTTGGAACAAGTAGAGGATTAACTCGGAAACTAGATTTTTTCGGGAAAAACGACAGGGGGCTTTCACACCGAAGCTGAAGTAACAAGTCGCAGGTTGCATGCGTCCTAGTAACACCGGATTATCTAAGGAGTCGAGGTAATTGAACATTGAACGAGAGCCTCCACACCGAAGATGCACGTCGCACTTGCATAATCTGGTGATACTAGGACGCATGCAATCTGCGACTTGCTACTTCGGTTTCGGTGTGAAAGCCGCCTTAGTTAGAATCTTAGTTAAATGGACTAATACTTTTTAGAATTTTAATTCGGAATCATCAAAACCATTTCGAGGAATATTTTTTTCCACGTTTAAGTTTTAAAAATGATTTTTTTTTTTTTTTTATTTCTCGTCGGGGCGGGGTGTAATTTTTCTAAACATGTATGCCAGATTTATTCGAAATCGGCCCATTTTGGCTGTAAGTGTCTGCACAGAAGACAGACTGCAGATAGCAGATTAAAGACTATAGACAACAGACAGAAGTTCTTAATAACTACTATTTTGGACTCAGAGAAACTCAAAACGTGTTAATCCATCAAGAATTATTGCCAATCACAATACTTTCTGTCTCTACGTATATTATTCTACGTATATGGAAATAAAAAATGAAGAAGAATAACATCATCATCTGTGAATTACATTGAGTAAAACAATTACAATCCATACCGAAGTCCATTTAGATCAGAGGTAGAAGTAGAAAAAAATAAAAGGATACGGTACTTGTGTGTGCTTCCGGTGATGATTTATGGATGAGAAACATGGGCATTGAATAAACGAATAATGAAGTCATTGATAAACCGAGTATGGCGCAAACAATAGTAATTGGAAGTATGCTAAAATTAGGTAAATATATTCAAACATATCAATTAATAAAATAACTTCGAGATAATTATTTCTATATATAAAATTTAGATGAAGTTAAATTGTGATGGTTTCTAAAAAATTCTTATTATTGAATCATTCCAATTATCCTAATCGAAGTCAATGTGCCAGTTTTCAGCTTTTTTATGGCTTCTGGAGACCACGGAAGACTAATCATACCTTACGTTTTATTTAATTTTTCCAGATTACATTTCCTATTAGATACCATTGCTTTGATTACTGTCCTCCATGTCATTCTTATCACCTTTATCATAATTACTAATTAATGTATAGCTGAGAGTTTAGGATATTAATTACGTTCCCAGCGGGATAAATCTAAGAAGCGTAGCCCAGGTTGAAATAGAGGTAATTTGCCTGATTCTTTTTTGTTTTCTCGACTAAACAGAAAAACCAAGAGATGAGACGGATTAATATGGGGTATCTAATTATAAGAAGAGTGGAAGAGGAAGAAGATTGAATAGTTGTTGGAAGTTATACTGGAATATATGTCAGGGTCGTACCGAAGAGCGAGTTAAGGATGCGAGGAAACTAGACGGTATAGCCTGTAATCACGCAGGATCGATTCTTCCGCTAATCCTCCAGTAGCTATACCACAACTATATATATCTTCAGATCCAGAGAATCCATCCTGTAACAAGGTCTTTTCCTATATTCCTCACCTTATTTTTCCTTCACATAATTGACGTTTATGCCATCATTTCCCTGGAAGATTGATTTTTTTTTAATGCGTCTTAATATGAAAGCTTATTGTTTTTTGTTATTTAAGGATAAGAATATCCTTGGTTTCAGTATGAGATTAGTGGTTTTGTAGTTGTTTTTTAGAATAAGGATCAACGTACTGGATGCAAAAGAATAAGAAAAAGAGTCCGTAAACCACGAAAAATATAAATTATTTATTTTGCTTTTTATTACGATCACGAAATTTATTATATATATATACATATATATTATATATTATCTTTGCTATTCGTTACGGTTCAATGAAGAACAACCCGAAATAACAAATGATAAAAGAATTGAATAAAATAAAGAGAAGAAAAAGAATTTAAAGATTTATAATACTATACTAAAGATATATATATATATATATATAAGGGCCGATTTGACATACAGACATGGTCAGGAAAATCGTATATCGAGGAAAAATCAAGAAATTTATTTGCCTTAAATTTTGGGGCGCTGCTCCACAAACCCTCTGAACATTGAGAAAAATAAAAATAATTTCTTGAAGATGGTTCTTAAGATTTTAAAATGTAATTAATTTAAATAAGGATTTAAGTCGTTTTAATCAAAAATAAATCTGATTAAGCTGATAATGGAAATGTAAATATGAACATCTAATTGAAAATCACCTGCAAATTGGTTTTAAATATGTTTTCTTATAAATTAATTAAATTAGATACTATCGCATTTAAATTCACTATCATTATGCAAATGAGAAGTTTTGTTCGAGTTTGTCGGAAGTAATCTTGTGATTACCAGAAGATACATTTAACAAGGTGCAATATAAACAAAAAATTATAACCTTCACGCATGGTTATCTAATGTGGAGCGATGTTAGGTTTTTTTTATCGCAGTTTCTCTGTCAGTTTTCAGTGCGGTATAATGAATTGCGAATGTACATTGTTTTTAAACACGAAAAATTGCCTTAACTGTCATGTAAACACCTTATTATCGTGTAATAACCTTCTTTAAAATGTAAGCATCCACCTTTAAAGCAACTAAATAGTAAAATAATGTTTATGTTGCATACACTAAGAAAAAAAATCGAGGATTATTTAGAAGTTTATCAGCCGAACTACAACTCCATTAAAACTAAGTCCGAAACTTGGTAGAACGATATACGCCCAAAGTTCAGCCGAGTAGAAGTAAAATATATCGATATATTTCAATCGAACTGTTCGGAAGAACTTGTGAATTTGAGCGGACAAATTTTTATTGATTACAGAAATTTTTTGTTGGAAATATTTATTGAATTTTGATTGTTGTTTGATCCAATAATCGAAATGCACTCAAGTACATTTAACAAGGTACAATATATTTATAATGTTTATATTTATATTGTTAGGTTTATTTATACCTACAACAACCTTCAAGCGAGGTTTTCTGACCTAGAGTGATGTGGTAAAGTTACTTTATTTAGAGCCACTCAATGAGAAACTAATGTGAAAAATAAAATGTAATAAATATATTAATCTAGTTTCTCATACCCAATAATATATGAATCACCAAAATCTCATATCAATTATTATTTATTTTCAAATAACTTTATTTTACTCTCTATTCATGTATCAAGATTGTCGACGCCCTTCAGGTAGTGTCACATTATTAAATTATTATTTATATATTATTATTATTTATATTTAATTATTGTTATTATTATTTATTAGGTTAGTAGTTATTGCCGTTCGGGTTATCAGCAGTTGTAAAGTTCTGTTAACTAGTGAGATCCAGGTTTATTAAAAATATTTATTTGACTCTATGTTTAATAATTTCTATTAGCCATAGAATTATAACACGGTCATTAATTTTACAGTGTGTATTAGTAATTAATTACTACCCCGCTATATATAAGCGTATTTATATTTACATTACGTATAAATTCAGCTAATTTGATATATGTACTTTGATATATGAAATACAAGCTAGTGTTTTGGAAAGAGGTTGTAATTAGTTACTTCAAGCACTGTTATATTTATAACCGTGTTATAATTCTATGACTAATTGAAATTAAACAAACCTAAACTTACTTGGAATTATATAAAAATTGTGGATAAATCTGGATATTACTGAGTTCAATAAATATTTACGGCTGCTTATAACTCCAACAGCAAAAACTAACAGCCTAATAAATAATGATTTAATATGAACCCCAACAGCAAAAACTAACAGCCTAATAAATAATGATTTAATATGAAATAATGTGAAATTTCCTGTAGGGCGTCGTCAACCTTTATACAAGGATATAGTGCAGAAATAAAGTCATTCAAAAAGAAATATTAATTTTATTATTCACACGACATTTAGGTGATTCATATATTGGGTATGAGGAACTTCATTATTATGTTCATTAAAATTTATTTTCAATTTAAATAATTAACTTATTGATTTTAAATAAATTAACTTTACTGGATTGCTCTAGTTTTATTATCTCGCATGAAGGTTATATGTTTGTTTCAACCCCCTTATTTGTACTGTCCTTTAAATCGTCCCACGAGTTGTTCGGGAATAGTTTAGGACAGGTTCAATAAGCAGGCGCTCACTTTGTACCAATATAAAATCATCGTTAGGCTGGAACGGGTTTGTGACTCTTTCGAACCGTATTAAATAGATTCAAGGAAACCTAACAGATAGGAAATCTTCCTGTTGACATGTCTGACAATTGAAATTACTGTGCATATCGTATATCGTACAAACAGGATCGCAAACTAATACTCAGGTTGGAGGATGGTACAAAACACAGTCCGTACTCGGGTTGCAACGTTTTTTATCCATTGCGCTTGCCCGTGACGATCCCGCGGACTGGTTGGAACGAACCTTATATTATCCCTTGTTAAATTTATTTACAGGCAATGAGCAATAATCCATCATTTAAAAAGATAGACGTTAAGATATTCAACACGTCCATAACAACATTTTATGGGCGTGTGCATCTAAAATTCACACGAGCCTGCTACTTTACTGACTCGTTACGTGCAAAAAGTATGACAAAGAAAATGAAGTCATATTTTACTATTTTACACTTACCGTAGGTAAAATGAATTACAAATTAATCAATCTAATTATTTATAAGCATTAATAATACTTTACTTATTCCAATGCTCTTCTACCTCTCGGTATAGAGGGTGTGCAAAGGGTAGGGAGGGTGTTCTTCGTATCAGAAGCCACTGTGCTGGCACTTTTAGGGTCAATGTCCCGTTTGCGGAAAGCCGTATCGAGGGAGTCTAGTCAAGTCATTCTCGGACGGCCTGGAGGTTGTGCCTTCCCTCGCTCTTCGACTCACTTGCTTCGAGGTTTTGTGGTCCTCCATCCTGGCCACGCTGGCATGTGCCTGTCTATCCTATCCGATAAAGGCTCTGCACGCTGGCTTGCTATCAGTACTCATTACTGCTACGAGGTACTTGAATTCTTCTACCGATTTTAGCTGGATTGGTCCTTCCGTTATATTGATTGAGAGTGGGCTCAATCTGTTCCTGACTGATAACTATAGTTTCTGTTGAGGCTGTGTTGATCCGTATAGACTACGCTTCCTTATCTCCGATGCCCATGCATCTAGGTTTCACTTCCTCTCTGCTGAGCCATGCATGGGCCATGGGCATATGCAGGCAACGAAAGCAACACAGGGTTCATCCTCCAGTTCCACCTTAAAGGGTTCATCTCACTCTTGCAGTCATTGGTTACTTAAAAAACTAAAACGAACATTATTTTATAGGAAATTTCCTGATATTTCCAAAAATAGGCGATTCATTGTTCCAAGATTAATATATTCTTTTGAGTTTTGTGAATTTGTAAGATAGAGGTCAATTAATTTAAACACTCTATTTATGCTTATAGCTCTCCTACACCGTTGAGAATTGGACTATAGCTTATATGATTTTTTTTTTCTCCAAATGACCTGTAGAAAATCCCAGTAATAAATATGGTAATCTTAAATTGGTAATCTAATAATATGGTAATCTGAAATTGATGCACCATATATAAAGTTTGTCCCACGATAGAGAACTGAAAGAGGAAAAAATTGTATATTTATGGGTTTACAAAAATAGTCTGCCAATTAGTATAGCCACAGTTTCCTCGCCTATTACTTTGCATACTTTAATGATTTTACTGAGCTATGATGATTTTATTATGCTATTACAACCTATTATTGTCAAATTTATTCAATTTACCCCTTTTTTTACTCTGTCAAAATTCGTTCAAGATCGTCTGAATCTGTCAAGATTGTTCTGAAGAACAAAAATATTTGATGCCCCCGAATACAAAAATTCCAAGACAGAAATACGTTTCAGACATTTTTGGTTCCGTGCCTGTCTGCGTCACTCAATTTTTGCGAACCGACATATCATAAAATTACCCGTCCGATTTTAATTAAATTTGGATGGTAGGTCATAATCAGCCCATTGTTGGTCCCATACACGTGTCAACCTTCTACGCCTATTTTTTTTATCTTTCACATTCGCACAAACATACATTTATTTGCACATAATATATAGCTACACAAATATCTGATTTGTATGAAACATTTATAGTTTATCGAAAGTAACCCGCAGATAACCTCAGATTAATTTGAACCGTATCTCTTTAACTTTTTCTGAATTAATTCATGTAGAAAATTAAAACAATTAAAAAAACATGGGAAATAATTAAACAAATCAGACAATAATGGCTTGTACAAGCATAAAATCAATAAAGTACGCGATAGGATGCGAGGAAACTATGTGGCACCGATTTTGCAGTCTATTTTATATTCGATCTACACTTATTAGGTTATTACAGGACGGGGGAACCAGCCATTTTATTCATATACTCTAATTACATGTCTCACATCTCGGGGTTTCAATTTCACATGATTTGTAGGATTTGAGACCTAGGACCTAGGTTTTATATCGTGGGACACACTGTATATATAAGTAGTTTTTGTTTTAAATTATTGAAGTGATTTTTTGGAATTTTAATTCAATTTTTCATCACAATACATTCTCATAATATATATTACTTACATGAGAAAAGTAAAGAATAGAAAAAAAATAGTCTTAAGTTACATATTTCCTGAAGGAAAAGATAATATTGTAAAAAAAGTAGGCTTGATTCCAAGTGAATTACATATCTGGTAAGGTTATTAGTGAACGGTCCAGTTGCCTGCCATTATATTATATAATAGATAATTAACTGAAAAGAGAACATGTACCTTTAAATATTTGAGAGGTGGACTCGCCTGACCTTGGTCATCAAGCTGTCTACAGTCACCTGGATCAACATAATCACCGCCTTTTGTCTTTAGCATCCAAATAGCACAACAGATAACAACCAGGACTTCATACTTAAACAACAACAAAAAATTTCCGGTCCAACCAAAAAAATCAATCCACTCCAAAAATTGATCGGATAAACCTTGAAACGTGTTGTTTTTTTTCTCCTAATATTAGGATAAATACAACTCATTTCCTATTAGTTTTGTTATAAAAACTAGATCGTTTGCTTGAAAAAAAGTCTAAATCTACTAAATTTGTTCAAAGTTGGAAAATTATACTTCCTTCTTGGATATATGCCACACACACCCTTATCCTTTTTTTTGTTGTTTAATTAAAGAATTTAAGAACAAATACTAAAGGAATAGCGGTATTTATGTACATATATATTTTATTTATTTTGGAAGCGACAATATTAAAAAGTTTCCGTTTTCTCTAATTGCCCAATTTTTATAATGAATTGTTTGTTTAAGCGAATTTTGTATCAGTATTTTAATTTTACTTGCGACACGCACGCTAACTTGAAAATTATTAGAGCTAAAAATTATTCAATGGTACAACCTACTTAAAAATTATCTCGATATATATATTGTACGGGAAATGAATGTGAGGCAACTTGGACACATTTCCTTAAAGACATATTTTTGTTTGATTGTCCCCATTATTTCTGTACAAAGAAGGTAAGTATTTTTAAATGTTTGTATGTGGTCTGTACAGACGCGTGGAGCTTAAACCGAATCTATGGATAATTGTAATAATTGTTCAGAAATATCCTACCCTGAGTTGAAATCGAGATATGTTTTAAGCTTTAAATTTGAGGGCCTTGGCCTCCAAAGCCTCTAAAAGAAATTGATAAAAATGATTTCTAAAAAAAAGGTCCCACGATTTAGATTTTAAATATAGACTGCCAATTGGTGTGGCACATAGCTTCCTCGCATCCTTTTACGTACTTTATTGATTTTATACTTTTACGAGCTATTATTGTCTAATATGTCTAATTGTTTCCCCCGGTTTTTTTAATCTGCCAAAATTGTTAGGTTTTTTTACATAAATTAAAGTATTAATTTAGCAAAAGTTATAGAGCGCAGACGGTTCAAATTAATCTAGGGCTATCTGCGGATATAATATAATATAATATAATATAATATAATCTATTACTTTCAATAAACTATAAAAGTTTCATACCAATCAGATTAGAAAATTTGAAGCTATAGGTGTAAATAAATGTATGTTTGTGCGCATGTGGAAGAGAATTAAATTAGGGCAGAAGGTTGAAACTAATATGGGACCTCCAATGAGCTAATTATGACCTACCATCCAAATTTCGTTAAAACCGGACGTGTAGTTTTTAAAATATGTTGGTTCGCAAAAATTGAACGACAGACCGACAGACCGGCAGACCGACGGACCGACAGACCGACAGACAGACAGACAGACACGGAACCAAAAATGTTCCCTTATGTCTGAAACGGATTTCTGTCTTGGAATTTTTGAAATCGGAGACCTAAATTTTTTTGTTCTTCAGAACGATCACATAGCTTCCGTTACCTTCGGTAAGCTCGGAATAAAAAATCAAATTGAAGTAAATTTAACAATTAGAAGTCAATATCCCAATCAAATACGAGATATTTTGCAAAACAAGTGTAGCCTCACTGGAAATCAAAACAGATCCAAACATCCACTAATTCAATTCCCAATGCATTTTATGTTCATTTTTTATGATTTGTTTTTAAATATATAAATGAATGAAATTAGACCTGGGACTTTTCTATTAGAATATGTATTTTGCTCTCGTGATGCTTTGTTTAATATTGTTTGCTTGTTTATTTGATCATTAGTTTACTTGTTTTCATGTTACCTTGTTGCTTTGTTTTATATTGTTTGCTTGTTTATTTGTTCATTAGTTTACTCGTTATCTTGTTTTCTTTTGACATTTTTATGTTTAGGCTATGGAACATAAGTCAAAAACGTTGCGTTACTTTTAGCTTAAAAACTCAGAAAAGTATAACAGGGAGTTAAAAAGCTATAGGAGGTGTGTAATCCTGCCTCCAGCCGTTGGGCCTCCCTCCACCGCACGTCATAGGGCCGAAGAGAGTCGAAAAGATTTACACGTGTGACAGGGAGTTAGGAAAGTACAGGGGGTTGCCATCAACTCTCAGCCCTCTCGGCCTACCTAGTATGAAGGCATATTAACAATTCGTGGAAGGCGCCTTCGAATTCAGTATTTTGTAATCAAGCCGCGGCAGTGGCGGTGTGGAGATAAGAATAAAAATGATCTTCTATCTACTTTTATCAATTACTTGAATAAATTACCGATTTTATTTCATTTTATGTCGGTAGTTTACGCAGAGCGAAAACATGAAAATGTCTCACTGTCTTGCGGACTCGTATGCAAGAAGTATTTTTAGATGTTGCTTTGTTTTATATTGTTTGCTTGTTTATTCTTTATCTTGTTTTGATAGCGATACCGCATTATGTTTATGAAAAATATTTAAACATATTTTAAATATGTTTAATAATAAATCATTAAATATGATATTTTGGGATTTAAATTTAATATTACTATGCAGATAAAAACCCCGATGATATAGAATTATTGGGACCGAGGACGGCCCGGATAATTAAATATTCCGATAATTGCATTTCCAATTAAAACAAGGTGATTAATAAACAAAAGTAATTAATAGTAGTAATTAATAAACAAAATCCAAAACTTTATTTCTTTTAAATAAACCTGACAGTGACTGTGCCTTTACTGTCAGGTACAGTGACATGACAGTGACGGCACAGTGCATTTTTTTTCTATTTGAAGTGTTTCGTCCGTTGTGTGGCTATCGCAAGCTGGGTATTGCACAGTTCACAAGATCTTACTAGAAACCTGCAAGATAATTACTGAAAATCTGATTTTTTTTCTTGGATTTTATTTATTGATTTATATATTTTAAGATAGAAAATCGGGTAATCTGTAGCGTTATTTACAGGTGCGGAAGCCTTTGCGTACGTGAAGAGTGTCTATTTTGTATTCATCAAGAGCCGACCCTGAACAAAATGCTTGAAAGCTTTTATTTTATTTTCTAATATCCGCGTAATCCAGTGCCGGACGTAACTCCACTGATTATGGACAACAGCGTCCTTTAAACGGATCTAGATCAAAGTGC
Source organism: Gerris lacustris (assembly GCA_951217055.1). Taxonomy (NCBI): domain Eukaryota; kingdom Metazoa; phylum Arthropoda; class Insecta; order Hemiptera; family Gerridae; genus Gerris; species Gerris lacustris. The sequence goes on from OX578279.1 coordinate 48,977,418, forward strand.
GTAGGAGTATAACAATATATATATTTATAATATTCAGTCAAGTTTCGAGCAACCGAAAAAAAAATTAAAAACCTTGAAATAATTCGAGATAGTTGAAAAGTGCTTTATAGAAGGAAGTAGTGAAAGGAATAGATCAAATAGGATCTTGTGCTAAATCAAGATCAAGGATCTACAAACGAAGCTTACTCACACATAAAAACAGCTGATCTGATAAACAATAACCTCTTGTTTTATAAATAACAGTTGTTCAATTATCCGCCTTTAAACAACTAAACTATATCTTGCTAAAAAAAAAAAAATAAAATAAAATAATGAATTACAATAAATTAAGATATCAATAATCCGGCTTGATCTTAACTGTTAAAAGTTATTTTTAAAGTTCAATTTAGAGACACACACTAATAATATTAAATCCCATTAAGCAAAACTTGCTAAGTTTTGAATAATTCATTATAATATACTCTGTTAATTATCTCACACATTTAAAATCAGATTTAAATAATCACTTAATGGTAGGTGTGACAAAATAAGGCCGAGGACACTACGCACAAACCCTATTTATTTACAATAAGATTATGCATTTAATTTTCCATCAGCCAACCATATCGCTTTCCGTGCATTTTTTTTTTTGTCACATATAGAGAAAATTTGTTGTAATGTCACAAACATTCCATTTTGAGATGTTCATATAGATCTACACGCTTCAAGGTCCCCTGAATCCATATAAAGTGTTAAAATTGTAAAAATGAGCTTTCATTAGATATATAAGCTAAATAGATTTTACCATAAACTATTGATTGTCCTCACACTAATATTAAGCGTGTTTATTTTCATTTAAATAATCGTCATATTTAATATTGTAATCTATTCTAACCTCACTTAATCAACAACATCAGTGGTCGTTGTTGATATCTATTTGAATTTTAGCGTCAAAATTTCTCCATATAAATTTGAAAATTTATTTATTCACCGGCTAGTACAAACGATTTTGCAAAACTTATTGACTTATTTTTGTTTGTCATCGGAAATACATAACCTGTGCTAATTTCAGCTCTCTAGCTCTCTAGTAAAATCGAAAAGTTAATTTTAGCTCTAAACTTGGGGGCACTCTGGAAAATTCTGGAGAGACAAAATAATTAAACTATTTCTCGAAAACGAAAAACGACGATTTATATTAAAAATAGACTGCCAATTAGTGTGGCACATAGCTTCCTCGCATCCTATCTCGTACTTTATTGATTTTATGCTTTTACAAGTTATGATTGCCTAATTTATTTAATTGTTTCCCCCCTATATTTTTAATGTGTAAACATTTTCATTTTTTACATAAATTAAGCAAAAGTTAAAAAGCATAGACGGTTGAAATTAATCTGGTGCTACCTGCGGTCTACTTTTGACAAACCATTTATACTTTTGAAGATATACCTTTAAATAAATGTATGTTTGTGCACATGTTGAAGAGAATCAAATTGGCGCAAAAGGTTGAAACTTATATGGGACCATCAATGGGTTAATTATGACCTAACCTATAATTATGTTAGTTTGTCTCTTGATAGTTAAGCACTTTGATTGGGAGTAATATTTGAATAACTGACCATTCAAGTGACAAACTAACATCAACTTGATTTTCGTTCCTAACTAATTTTGTACTCAGATTCATGAAAATCACAATGTCCACTCTCCACCGGTTTGTTTCTTTCAAATGCAGACGAACTTAGCCGACAACACATTCTTAATAGGCTCTAAAAGATTGACTTGTACTCAAATTCTGGCTTGATTTAGTCAGACTTTTTTGCACTCTACCTCCTGGACTATTATTTTACGGGCGCACCATATATAGTTCTATATTAATCTTCTGTGTCCATTATGTCTTTTGGTGTCTCGTTTACGTCCCAGTCAACTTATGATTGTCTTTACATGGTGAAGGATCTGGCACTTAACTCATATACTCTATGTTAAAATTGTTCCCAGCGCCGGTGCTACACTTTTGGCTGCCACAGGCAAGACGGTTTTTAGCCGCCCCATTGAAATGGGAATTTTTTGAGGGGGGGGGGGGGGGGGGGGAAGGGAGTGGGAGAAGGGTGATTTTTTGGGGCTTTGCTACATTTATGTGTTCATACATAAATTAGTTTTTTTTTTTTCTGGGGCCCTGAAATTTTCTAAAGTCATCTTTTAAATATTATCCTTAGTGGACATTCTATTGTGAATAATAATGAAACGCGAAACACGCCTCCTCTGATACTTTATTTTAGATTAGATTAAAAAGTAAATTTTTACTAATAAGCCAACGTTTGTCAAATTCGGACAGTCTCGCTTTTCTGGTTCTTGAGGTATAAGTCTATTTAATATATCCTGACTGCTTTTTAAAATAGTGCATGTCACTATTATTATCTATGATAGTTCTTGAGTAATAAAGTAAAGTAGGCATTTTTTAAAAACTCAATATTAGAGGAAGGGCACTTCTTTAGATAGTTACACCCTTATGTTGCATTAGAATAAAAATGACTTTGACTAAATAACTATTAAGAAAAAGTGATGTTTAGTCCAATATAGTTTCGGACCAAGGAATATCCCATTTTTTTTATAAGGGGAGTAACAGTCTAAAGAAGAACATTCCGTACACATTCTTTAGATTGTTACTCCCCTCTGTTTTTTTTTATAAGGGCAGTAACAATCTAAAAACGAGCCAGAAGAAGAAACCTACAACAGAACTGAGCTTTATATTTTTACTTTCTGATATACTAAGAAAGTAAAAATATTTGTGATGGAGCAAAAATTTGATCTTGAGATTGTGATGAATTTGCACGTTTTGAGGTCCCCTGAGCCCAAAAAAGCTGTTTTTAAAAAATGTCTGTTTGTCGTCTGTGCAGACGCCTGGAGCCTAAACTACTGGGCTAATTTTGACAAAATTTGGCTTACATGTTCAGCACAATCATACCCCAAATTAATTTTAGCTCCAAATTTGGAGCCACTACCCCCCCAAAACTCTGAAAAAAAAACGTAAAAAAAAATTATTTCTCGAAAACGGTTCCGACTATTTTGATTATAACATTCTAAAATATAGTCCATTTAAATACGAATCTAACGATATAAGCCGTTTAACCTGGAAAAGTCTAGTTCCTGAGAAAATAGCTTAAAACTCGGAGGGAGAGATCGATTCCCTGCCGAGCCGAGAAGTTATTTTTCAATTTTGATGAAAATGTTGAATAATAATTAAATGTACCTACTAAAACTAATAAATCGAAAACACTGGGCTAAATAATTATGAACTCATATATGAAAAACTTCGTCCGTTTTGTCTGGGACCGATTTTTATTTTATTATGATTAGGAGAGATATAACAATTAACAAATTAAGGGAAGGGAGAAAATATAACAGCAATAAAGGGGTAAGAAAAGAGTTAAGTGAATAAATAAAAAAAATATATGAGGTGTAATGGAAAAGACTTAAGGAGGGTTAACGAGAGAAAGAAAAATACTTACATAGATAAATATATATGTACTCATATAATATCAAAGACAGCCGATAGTTTTTTATGAATAATAAGAAATAACATCAGTGTAACCAAGAATCAACCCGAAATGCGATTAGCTCGGCTACTTAACTAAAACAGCACCTGATAAGGTATTGTCTAGGGGTGTTATTACTAGGGTTCCATCTATAACTACCTCACGCACATTATTATCCTTTCACTACTATAGATTTTGTTTTTTAATTTATATAATAAAACAAACTGAGGTCGTCATCGGCCGCCCCCTGAGTTTGGCCGCCACAGGCGGCCGCCTGCCCCGCCTGTGCGTAGCGCCGGCGCTGATTGTTCCCCTGTTTTTTTAGTATTACAAGTGACTTTTACTAAATAATTATTAAGGCAAATGGATGTTTAGTCTAATGTACTTTGGGACAGAGGAATATCACACTTTGTTTTCTAAGGGGAGTAACAGTCTAAAGAAGAACATTCCGTACACTTTCTTTAGATTGTAACTCCCCTTAGTTTTATTTATAAGAGGAGTAACAATAAAAAGAAGTGCAATCATACATCATAAGTAACCTTATATATGTATATATATATATATATATATATATATATATATATATATATATATATATATATATATATATATATATATATATATATATATATATATATATATATATATATTATTGAGTTGAGGCAGTTAATCAGCGAATATAGTAAAGTATAAATAATAAGAAAAAGTTAGGAATATAATTGCACAACTCAAGTGAAGGCTAGGTTTGAATAATTGGTTGCTTATTTCAATAAGCAAATGTTTCAACATTTTAACTGGATAATTGTTATAGATTATTTAATCATGGATGAGAAACACTTAAGCGTTTCCTCTCGTTAGACAAAGACTTGTGCACGAACTAAATGTTCCTGGCATTGAAAAATATTAGCATACATTTTAATCTATTTTTCTGTACGGTAAAAAGCAAAATTAAACTTAACCAAAAAAATAATAGTTTTATTATTTATTTTGGGAGTTAAATGCCGTAGTTATTTTCACCTTAAGTGTAATTTGTTGTAATTGATTACAATATTAAATTGGATAAAGTAAAAAGGTGAGATTACATCCACGTTAACAATAATTATCTTGGATTAATTACAATATTAAGTTGATACAGTTAGTAACTGATAAATAATATTCTTCAGGAATTGGAGCGCTGATCGATATCATCTTAATGTATTCAAAGAAAATCTCTCTCCCGGTAAAAATAATAAGGCTATCATTAATAATTAGGTCATTATCAATAATCAAATCAAAATAATTAGACTATCAGTGCCAGTTATGGAAGACCTAGAGTTATTTTCATTATATTACTAGCTGTATTCCTATGAATCGCTATGAAGTGTGTTATATCTAATAAATTTAATTTAATTTGATGGGTCATACCGTTAAAAATCATTAAAACTATTTTATTATATGAACATATTTAGATGACTTAGAGAGTTTCCATACAACCTACCCCTCCCTTAAATCCACACCCCCCCTCCCATGAATTAATACTGGGGGCACAGCAGTCCCCCGCCGAGTCGGGCACAGCCGTACCATTCTTTACTGGAACCAACACAAGGCACTTTGGAACCCCCTCTATTATTCTGTTAAAGATACTTAGATTTATAATAGTACATTACGCGTCGAGTGCGGAAAGTAGCATTTTGCATGCGAGTGTGGAGTTTGCACCCGAGCGATAGCGAGGGTGGTAAAACCACTCGAGCAATGCAAAATGCCGTTTTCGCACGAGTTGCGTACCGTACTTTATCTACGATTGTTAGATTTAAATAATAAATACAGAAACAAATAAACTTGCTGTATGTAAGTTCGTATCTCTCTCTTGATAAAGATGGCATTAATTCATTAGTTGTATTTTTTGCCGAATTAATTATTTCTGGAGGATTATTATTCTCCACATTTTCGTCAAAGTCACTTGATTCACTCATTGTTTATCACTAAAAACTCGATATAAACAGTTACTTTAATAAAAGAACACCAAATTAGTTTTGTTAAATGTAAACAAACTCACTAATCGTGCGTAAAGCTGAAGAATTCCTCTTCTTTACCGCCCTAGGGTGGTAAAGAAGAGGAATTCTTCAGAACTATGAGACTCGCATGCGCAATGAATACAAGTACGTAAAGAATCACTTTCTACGCATCTAAACAGAGATATAATGTTTATATTTCGTATCAGTCGTAGATAAAATTAATTTTATATTAGAGTTCACAAAGAAAAAGAAAAAGAAAACACTCTTCTACCTATATTACTTTTTTGCATCGAATATTAGACGTATCCCAATGTTCGAACTTAAAATTTGGAAAAAACATTAATGCATCGAATAATAGACGCACCCTATTTCAAAGGGGAAATCTTCCTTTCTCTTTTTTAACAACTTGTCCAGACGTAAAATTTAGGTATCTACTATGGATATTGATGGAATATTGAATCTTTATTTAGATGCAAGGCAGACGTCATGCTGTCAGAGAAATACTAAGGCTAGGGATCTTCCCTTAGGGATCAAATTTCAGAAAATCCCTTCTTGGCATATCAATATTATCTTAGAAATAATCATTATTATCATATGCAATGGTTTATTTTTGCACATTATAAAGAAGTGGTGATGCTAATGAGGAAGAATAACTTCATTCATTCAATTCGTATATGGTCGCCATCTTAAATCAAAATGTCTGATTAAAGAAATCCTTTTACAAAAGTCATGGATGTCATAAAAATGATTTAACTTCCAAATTTCAAGGTTCTAGTGCAATTAGTTCCGGAGATATTGCTGTTTCTTTTACGTGCCGATCAACACGTCGTTAGGTTTTACAGGAAGGACAGATCGGCTAGCTGTGATCAACAGTGTGAAACTTCTCTCACCTCTCTGGCATTCCAACCTTTAATAAACTTAATGGATGTAGTTAAAAACAGGTATATGTAGTTGAAAAAAAACTATAACTAGTTCAAGTAGTCGGTATATTGTCATAAACCATAAATTAAAATATGAAATATAGACCGGTTTCGACTACACAATTATCGTCAGTGTACTGATAAGTACCATCAAATAAATACCATAGAATCTCAATCGATACTTTTTACTATATTTACCAAATATATGGGTATTTGTACGTAGTTTCACCTCTCGTCTACACAATAAAATGTATTTAATTATTAGCTAATAATCATTAATGGCCATGAATTTATTGAACTATTAGTAAGTTATAGTCTTAAATTTACTTCAGTTGACAGATAAATAATCATTTAAAGTGTTCGAAATCTGTATTAAATTTAAGCTAATCCTAATTAGTGTATTTTTTATTACAAAAGTATAAATTTTGATAATAAAAATACAATATTAATTGTTATTGTATTAATTTTGATGGACGAGTGTCTATTGACTGGGTGTAGATTGTGTAGATAGATTGAACAATAATTGTTCACGTGTTTGCGCTCAATTAATTACTCATATAAGTTTCTGCTACATTTTTCACTTTCTATAGTTCAAGGACTTTGCTTCAACTAAACTTGAAGTTAATTTCCTTGTCATATTTTATTTCTCGGGGTTTATTTGTCTGGTCCATCTATTTTGTGTAGCTTTTATTATTTTTAATATTTAATTTAATGTTTTTTTTTTTTTTGTTTTACGTAGTATGTAATAAAGAAAGGAATGTGATGCAACTTAAATTATATTTAAATGGATTTACACGTTTTAGGTTTTCTGAATCCATAAATGTCTTTCCCTCTGTGCAGACGGGTGAAACATACATTTTTTATTTTTAATAAATGTAAGACCGATTTTTTTCTATAGGTACGGGACTTAAAATAATTAGAATACAAGGTCAAAGTCCACGGTCACTCCATGGCTTCATATTGATCGCTTAGTCAGTCAATAATAGTAATGGATAATAAATTTATGTACCTTACTCGCATTAATTAAGAAAAAAAAACCTAAAACAATTGATCTTAAATAGTAAGTTAAAAGAACTCTAATAAATATCAAATTGATTGCTAGCTATAAGATAATGGAGAGCAAACGACTCAAAAAAGTTTAAATCCTGAATGCTAATATTAGATTTATATTAGAAAAAACTATACGCGGATACTTTATTTTTAAATTGACTAGGGGGTTTGTTTCTTTTGTTTTATTTAATGTATCGAGAAGGAAACAGGATCTGTAGCAGGTTGGAATGATTTGTAGGGTTTATTAGTCTCAGGTATTCAGATAAAGTGAATTTATATACATATGTACAAGGATCAAGTGTGAAGGTCAACCTTCCAGTCCACTCCGATCTTGGAGAATACAGCTTTTATTTTTGAAATACAAAAGTGCAACGAACTATCTATTCTAACTTAGTCAATTAAGCCAAAGTCAAAAAATTGGTCCATCAAACTCAAACAAAATTTTCTTATACACATTGTGATACTGAATTTTAAACTTATGATATTTAATTGAATTTATTTATAATAATAGTCTGCCAATTAATGTGACTACATTCAACCACCTCCTCTGCTCCTCGCGTTGCTATATTTATTCCACAAAATATTTCTGTGGCAGCATGAAGGGCAGTGAGTGTCTACATTATTCCTTTCTTGGTTTTCATTCTACCTCGGACAATGGAGGCTTCAGCGACGTATTGCATTTGATCAATTATGTTAAAATGTTTCTATATTATAAATATAGATATATTATTAAATTTTATTATAAATATTATATTCTATATCTATACTAGGCATCGCGTGGCTCTATCATTGAAGCGAGCGTATAGTAATAAATATGTATGAATATTGAAAAAATAGATAATCATGAATCATGATGAGTTTATAGATACTGGGTATAGAAGTAGTACAGCGGCTATTAGTAAGGGAACCACCCCGCATTCTTACTATTCCTCTAACCACACCATCTCCTTTTCAATTATTATAAAATGTATCTCTTTGCTACAATCAAACTACTGCATGTATCAAATTGAAATTTTGCATACCTGTTTCAATTGTGCATTAGATGGTGTATATGAAGTTTTATTAAAAGTGTTACGTTAGAACGTAAGATATCGGTCGTTTAGGTCCGCTTTATAGTTTTAGCGATCTTTATTAATTCATAGCGGTGTCGCTGTTGGTTTTAGTAAAAAATGTTATTTGAAAAAAATGTTCGTCTCATCGAATAGATGATGATAGAAACTTTTCCCGTCCTGAAATTCCAATTTAATTTTTGTACCTCTCGTTTACGCGAGCGTTGCGCGCGAACTCTTGGACGGATCATGCTGTCCAACGAACTTAGCCTGAGTATTAGTAAGAGGAACATGTATACCAGATTTCAACTAAATCGGTTAACTTTTACTCAAGTTATCGTCACACGCGTGAACGTTACTGACAGACAGACAGACAGACAGACAGACAGACAGACAGACAGACAGACAGACAGACACGGAGCATATTTCGTTGAATGTAGGAAGCTCGCTACGCTCGCTTCAATTATTTGTGGATATTGCCGAAATAGTTCCGAAAAAAATTATTTAGCGTTAAAGTTTTAAATGTCGATATTTTCAAAAATGGCGGCAGATGTAACAAAATTCAGTGGAAATGTTTGTCGTATGAAGAGGCATAATTCCTGCTAATTTCAGCGCAATCGAAACATTTTTCAATTTTTGACGAATTTTAGAAATATTTGCCTACTCAGCAAAATGGGTTAATGCAAGTAAATAGAAGTGCAAACATTCTCTGCCACGCAGACTGCGTTCTTTGACTTCCGCACTAAAAACAGCCAACGAAACGCAACGTGTACTTTCTGTTTCGAGTGGAAGGAGCATGGGCAGCACAAGAAATCTGTTTATATGCTTGCTCTTTTCTAATTCATGCCCAATTCCCTACTCACTTTCACGGAAGAGGGCTGAATATAAACGAGTCATAATGATTATATGCGTTAACTATCAATTAATGTTTAACTTATTTAATTTTCCATCCTTTTTTAAAACTATCAAAATTGTTTTGATTTTTTACGAGAAATAAAGTATCATTACAAAATTTAAAGAGTGTTAGACAGTTGAAATGAATCTGGGACTATCTGCGGGCTTTATAGACAAACCATCCAAATTTTATAAATATCAGATGAATACTTTTGAAGATATAGGTGTAAATTGATGTGTGTTTGTGCGCATGTGGAAGAGAAACAAATAGGCACAGAAAGTTGAGACTTATATGGGACCAATAACGGGCTAATTATGACCACCACTAAATTTCATTAAAATCGGACGACTAATCTGAGATATGTTGGTTCGCAAAATTTGAGCGACAGACACGGAACCAAAAATGCTTCCTGATATCTGATTAGGATTCCTGTCTTGGAATTTTCAAAAACGGAGAGATAACAAATTTTCGCTCTTCAGAACGATCACATAGTTTCAGTTACCTACGGCATGCTCGGATGCAATAAACTGAAAATGATAAAACAAATATTAGGTCAATCTAATATTATCTTATTCATTTATAAATCTAGGGTTTTTTCTTCCTAGATAGTTCGTCACCGGATATCATGAGATGAGATTATCTACATATTATAATACCCGGTCTAATCTGGTTATATCTATTAGAAAAAAGCAATAAACTATATAATAATTATTTTATTCATCAACAAATGGAAGAGATTAATTATAGTTTCTGAATATTAATTGTGTATGTAATAGTACTAGCTATGTTTGAAGAGCACTAGGATACCTATACGCCTATGTAGTGAACTAATTAGCATTGCTACTTTACACGGCCAAGGTCAAGCCACGCCCCGTTAAGTCACCCGGCTTCATTTTGCAATCACAACTTAACTATTCATTTACTTAAGCATTATTAATAAAAAAAAAAAAAAAAAACACACACTTAAAGGAAACACTCGACTTGCAAACTATTGTCACATATTATTTATTAAGAAAATTATAATTATATTAAAGAATATATTTTATAAATATTCAATATATATATATATATATATATATATATATATATATATATATATATATATATATATATATATATATATATATATATATGTATGTTCTGTACAGGGTGTCCCAGCTAATATGGAACAGCGAAATATCTCCGGAACCAAGATAGAAAGATGCGGTTTTCAGGGATCTAAATGCACTTCCAGAAAAAATGCTGAACATTGTCTGTGTTCAGCAAAAGTGTGTGCATGTGCAGTTTACATAATTAAAAAAAAGTGAATACGAAGCTATATTTTTAAACTAGATTTGGATTTTATGGCTAAAAATAAGATTTTTTACTCTTGGAATTGTTTCGCTCAGAGCATTAGTTTGCCGTCTGGAGAGCCCTGAGCCTGCTAAAATTGAAGCTTTAACTCCATTTTACAGCTAAACTAATGGGTTTAGGGAAAAAAATGCAAGATACAAAAAGTTCTTATTTTTTGCCGTACAATTAAAATTCATTCTTAAAAACATGCATTATCGGTAATCTTTTTTCACGTTTTAAGCCTTGCTGAACACCTTTTTTTGGCAAAAAAGTTACAAATAAGAATTAAAATTATTTTGGTCAGACGAAAGTTTAAAAAAGACAGAAAAGTTAGACTGATAAGAAAGTAGACAAAACACAAATGTTAGACGGAAGGAACAGAAGAGTTAAACAGAAGCAACAGAAAGTAGACACAAGCAATCTTTTCATTAATCTTTCAAGACATAATCTTATTATATTAATTTCAGAATTCAATGTTATGCGGATAACAGAATTTATTAGTGACAAGAAAATAAAGATTCATAAGAAAACTTTAAAACCCATTCTTTTGAACTCGTATGAAACGAAATAGAAATCACTGGACGATCTGATTATGTTCATGGAAATGTTTAATAAGAGAACCGTCATTTATAAATATTGATAGAGGTAAAATATAATTATATTTATTGTGTTTGACAACTTGGTCAATATAATGTCATCTCCTCTAACCCACCTCTAACCATCAAGGGGAGATTGCCTTACCCTAGATACTTGCCCTAGCACTCAGCACAATTGCTGGGTAACACTATTTTCAGTAACCTTCCCACCTTCACCAGCTATCTTAAGTATTATCAGCGATAGCATATTTTTGCTAAGGTGTCCAAGGTAAGACAACCATTTCTATATAGAATGATAAATTCCTCAGATAGAATAAAGTTTTCTTGGTAAAATAGATAAATCAGAGGAAGTTATCTTAATGAACCCAAAAGTAATTTAATTAAATCATAAAAATTGAATGATTTTTATTTAGTAAATAATTGTTTACGGTGATTAGGTTTAAGGAGGAAATGACAGTGATTATTATTTTTGATTGATTCAAGGCTAATCTGTGGTTATTTCTTCCAAATAAAATATAACGGGAGATAAACAGGCGTTACTTAGGTAACTAAAAGACGTCTACCCAGTGTAACTAATACCACTTCATATAAGATCATGTAACACTACCTGTTTAACTGTCTTGACGCCTTTTGTCTATTAGCATTTAGTTCTTTAAGTTTTTAATTTTTACATTTCAGGATAAAACTTATTCTATTGTCGTAAATTTATTATTTAATACGGATTTTTTTTAAAGAAGAATCTTCAGCCTGCAAAATGTAATTGGACCAACCCAAGTGGCCTGTGGGGTTTAGAACCCGAACCCTCGGAATAAACATCTTAGAGTTGATATATCAATACCTAAATATCGATCGAGTCAGTGACTAGGTGTCAACTAGACAACTACTAAATGACTCAAAAAAATTAAGTTAACAATTCTGACGGTTTAAATAAGAAATAACTTTCAATGATTTTACACAACTTAGACCTCTAACTCTAACAAGGTTTGAAGATGTCAATATTCGGGATGAAATAACATGTTTTAACCATTAATTAATGAGCATTTATTTGCCCCTGAAGACATTAAAATTTAATATATTATAAATATTGATGTTTGAGGTCTGTGTATCGACCCAAATTAACATCGATGTCAGTCTAACCATAAAAATATTATACTAACTGTGAAATAAGAGACCATTCCTTTTAAGAACTATTAATATAATAATGACAGAATATACATAAAAATATAAATATGTCAAAAAAGAAAACATGGTGGGGCGAGGCAAAGTCGGTCGGTCTCTAACAAAAAAACATAGATGTTTTCGATACACCAACATAGTCGTCCCAGCCCAGTGAAAAGTCAAAGACAAAAAGTCCATTTTTAAGCCAAAAAAAATCCTTCCCTCCTTTTCGACAAGCCAAAAAAGTCGTATCTTTTGACTTTTCTTTCTCTCGATGTGTCTTCAGTTCAACATCTATGTTGCCGATAAACTATGAGTCTCATGTATGAGTGAGGACTGGTGAGCAAAAGAATGACACACGGAGACATGCTCTGGCTGGCTCGGCAGTCTGATTAGCTGAAAGTTTCGCATGCGCTTCCGTGAAGTCCAGGGAGGCCTGCCTCTCCTTTCATTATCTAAACGCACATAACTATACCACATTCAAGTCACCCTTTTCCTCGGGGGGTTCTAGTTTTATAATTATTATATTTTTACGCCCTACAGTCGCAAATGCAATTTTTTCCTATAAACAAATTAAGGATTTGAAATAGTTGACATAGATTAGTACTGCCTTCTTCAACATTTTAATTCCCATTTTATCTCTATCTTATGCCTCTCTTACACCATCCCAAAACGTAAATATATTATGATTGTATGAGATCATGAAAAGAATAAGGAAATGGAAAAATAGAAAGGAAAAGAAATAGAAAAATAAGAAAATGCATTAAAAGATATATTTCAAAAGAGGAAACATTTATCATTACGTAAATACAAGTTATTTAATATAATCAAGGGGGAAAAATTAATTTATTAATTTTCATTTTACCTTTACTTCTGACTCTACGTATATAAAAATACAAATCGATACTTTAATACATAGATAAAACAAGTTAGAAAAAAAAACTGGAAACAATTGACAATATAATCATATATTCTCATGTTAAATTTATGTTTAGTATACTTAAAATAATAAATTATTATTATATTTTGAGTTTCATGACTTCTTAAGTGTTCATATAGGATAATAATATGAAAAGAAAAATATTTCTTCAAATAATTATAAATAATAACTGTTGTATTTGTTTTGTACAGAGACCTTGAACTTCAAAATGACTGAAAGTCAACCTTTCGAAAACAGCAATATGAACCATCTCAGGTGTGCAGGAGAAAATGTCCTTGAAATAATAAGGTTAAAAAGAAAATGTTTCTACTAATAGTTATTTATGCACCTAGGGAGTAAAGTAAGCCATTATTCCCTGAGCGAAAAAGTTGGTTCTTGAGGCGAAGCCGAAGGAACCATGGTCCCTAAATCCCGAGGCGAAGCCGAGGGAATAACTCTAATTAGCTCAGATAATTATCGAGAGGGGAATAATGGCATTTAACTCACGAGGTACATACAATATTTTATCTCCAGTAGGAAAAAAATGCACATTTTCGTCCATTGCACAGTTTTTATTTATTATTTTAATAAATAACAATATTTTTTTTTTTTTTTTTTTTTTTTTTGACTGGCGGGAAAAGACAACGGCGCCTGCAAGGCACAAGTTTTATGCCCCAGGGTGCATGAAGCTAAGCTAAGGCACCCTGGAGCCTCGCTATCCTACTCTCGATAACGAGACCTATCGCAGGATCCCGGGATCCCTGAGTGTGGGGATTGAGCTACTTCCCGACTGCTCAGCCGGCACCGAGACAGACGCTGGTAGCCCTTGCCCCACTAAAATCCCGGCCGGTGAAAAAACCCTCCATTTTGGGTACCATACTCTTGAAGGAGCATATGGTACCTCACGCGACTATAATTATAATTATAACTATAACTATCAAGAGCTACAACGTCATCATAGTTTCATATGACAATAATACGTCGTTGAATAACAATAATTATTACCACTTTTAATAGCAGATATAAAGGTGGTGACACACTTGAGCATTCGCCCCGAATGAGCATGCATTCGCCCCCGAATGAGCATGCGTTCGCCGCCGAATGAGCATGCGTTCGCCTCGAATCGCTAGATATGGAGAGGACGAGCCGAACGGAAACGCATGCTCATTCGGGGCGAATGCTCAGGTGTGTCTCCGCCTTAAGAGATTCAATATTAAAAACCAATATGAATTGGAATTCAACTCAAATAGAAGGTTATTTAGATGCAGGTTATAAACAATGAATCAATGATAAATATGGTCAAAAAAGCGCAGTGCCGCCAACCTGATTTCAACAACTTCATTATATTTGCCATTCATTTTCTACTATTTATAAAATAATTAAGTTGCAATCTTTACTTTTTCTCCCTACTTTTTGAGTTCAGGGATGAAAAGACCTGTTTTAGTCCCTCTAAACTAATTCTAAATCATAACTTTTTGTCCCTACTGGAGATAAAAGAATGTATATCTTCTTTATAATGTTAGTTTTTCTAAATTATGTATTTGATTCTTTTGTGAGGGTACTTATGCTATATTCTCTTAATAACATACAGCAGTATGCGGAAGTCAATCAAAAGTGGTCGAGCTGTCTTCAAGCTAGAAAAACAAAGCGGTACGATGTATGCGTTAGGACGCTAAGAAGCTGTGTCAGACTATAAAAATAATAATTTCAAACTTTTGCAAATTTGATGCTTAATTGATCCTTTTAATTACGTGAAAATAGTGTGGCGCTTCCTCGCGTCCTAACGTATACTTCCATGACAATGCTGTGTGGTGCTAAGCTTTTAAAATTTTAATTTTTCCTCGCATTTTTTAAAAATCTGTCAAAATTATTGTTTTGATTCTTTACATGGATAAAAAAATTAATTTATAAAAAATTTAATAAGTGGAGACGGTTGAAATTTATATGGGACAATGTGAGCTAGATTTATAAGCACCTAAATTTCTTAAACAACAGATTAGTACTTTTAGAGATAAGGTCGTATTGAAAAAAAAAAGCTTTGTGCGAATGTGGAAGAGAAATCAATGGGCGAGGAATCTTTGAGCCACACTAATTGGTAGTATATTTAATACAGTAATCTTCTGAAGCTAAAAGACGTCATCCAACAACGG
Organism: Gerris lacustris; assembly: GCA_951217055.1. Taxonomy (NCBI): domain Eukaryota; kingdom Metazoa; phylum Arthropoda; class Insecta; order Hemiptera; family Gerridae; genus Gerris; species Gerris lacustris. The sequence continues at coordinate 48,992,990 of OX578279.1, forward strand.
AATAGCCCACATATAATCAAGTATTAAACCTTCTGCACACGTTTAATATTGAATATTAATAAATGTGGCTTCACCAGTAGTTGAAATAGGTCTAAACAACTACACTTTCAAACCACATAGACACTATTTTACATTCATGTAACAATTATATTCATGTGACTATTTGTCCAATAGTAAACCGTGAGGAAGCTATGACCAACACTTATAATTGTCAGAATATTTTAAATTGATTTATGTTATTGGTTTCATAATGAAATTGATTTTTATCTTATTTAAATTTTTTAAATGCTCACACCAAAGTTTTTCAAATCAACTCCAATTTACTTTTTAAGGTAGGGATTTAAGTATATTTTTAAGACACCGGGAGACCTTCTATTATGGATATATTAGAAATAATATGTGATCAAAAAATTATTTTCGAAACAAATTTTAAAACATATATGTATATATATATATATATATATATATATATATATATATATATATATATATATATATATATATATATATATATATATATATATATATATATATATATATATATATATATATATATATATATATATATATATATATATATATATATATATACACACAATGTGTCCCAAGAAAGAGTATCCGAGAGGAAAAAGTTTCTTATTTTTGGTTTTTCGAAAAAAGTCATTCTTTATAAAAACTCTTGCTTGTTAAACCTCTAAAAATGATAAAATTTTCTTGATTTTGTGTACAGGATGTTGTTTTTATAAAACTTTAAAATATGACCAAGAGTAAACTACCCTTATTTTTAAAGGTATCAAAAAATATTATTTAGATAAGTGGTTCAGAATTTCAAATAACGTATAAATATTAAATATAATTTCTTTTAAAGAATTATTAAATTTTAGTTAATTATCTGAAATAATAAATTTTAGTTTATTTTCTAAAAATAAGCAATAAGCAATAAAACTAATAAGATATATATATATATATATATATATATATATATATATATATATATATATATATATATATATATAAATATATATATATATATATATATATATATATATATATATATATATATATATATATATATATATATATATATATATATATATATATATTAAGAGAGATAAGGAGAAAAAAATTGAGTAATTAAACAATTAAAACTAATTAATAGATCGATGTTAACAAAAGATATTGCAGTAATTAAATATAAAGCAATTAAATTGCTCGTTTCTAATTTTTAGGGTCCGTAGGCAAAACCAAGGACCCTTATATTTTCCTGCGTGTGTCTGTCCGTCCGTCCTCTCGCGTGCTCTCACGGCTACACCTTTCGTCCGATCTCTTTGAAATTTGGCATGTATGTGTCTTGTGCCTACCCACATATTTTAAAAATATAGCGACTTAAAAAAAATATTTTTCAAAAAAATTAGGGTAAATAAACTTAAGGGTTAACATTTTTTTATTTTTTTTCGACACCGTGAGGGTATCATATAAAAGGGTACTTCGAGCTGATTACAAAAATATATAATTCTTTCGGATATAACTTTGATAGGGCGAGCGTAGGCAAGTTTGAAGTGGGTGTGAAACGTGTCCCCCCCCCCCCCTCTATCTCGCTTATGTGGAGAGCAAAAAATCTGAAAAAAATCCTAAAAATTCTTCGACCAAAAGTAAAAATACCACTTTTTGGAAATTTCGAAAAAAATATTATTTTCTTTTTATTGACAAAATACGTTTTTTTTAAAAATAATTATGGTCTTTTCGATGTATTTATATGATTGTAGTCCGGTTCAGTGGCAAAAAAAAAAAAAAATACTTTATTAGAGTGAGTTTTGAGAATATCAGACCCTTAGAATGGTTCAAAGTAAGCTTTTTAGCATTTAAAAAAAACACTGTTTATACACTTTACAGTTAAACACTATATACTGTGGCCTACGGACCATAGCTGTGTGCTGACTAGCACACACTTGACCTGTTTATTAATTTTTCCTAGTTGAAAAGGACAAATTAAAATGATGCAATTTGCCATAATCATAGCTTTATTAATTAATTTTAATTGGTGGAGTATAATAATATTAATTTGTTTTACACACTAAAATCAGCGTTTTTCTTAATTTTAAGTGTTAAAAAAGCTTTCAAGCTTGAGCAAGTCAGAAATTTTAAGTATCTGGGAGTAATGGTAACAAAGCTGATGGAAAGCAAAAAGTAGAAGCAAGGATAGCAGCCACGGGTAAACTGTTTCATGCAATAAATAGGAGAAAGAGAACAAAGATAGTTGTATACAAAACAGTTTATGTTCCTACCTTGACGTACGGATGCGAGTCGTGGGCACTAACCAAAAAGAAAGAAAACAGGATGCAGGCTACAGAGATGAGATACTTAAGAAGAGCTGCCGATAAAACTCGAAGAGACCGTATTAGAAATACCACTATAAGGCTGGAATTGGAAGTGGAGCCCATCCTACACTCTGTTAAAAGTGCCCAGCTTCGCTGGTTTGGGCACTTGCAAAGAATGGACAAGGAGAGATTGCCTAAAAATGTTTTCGAAGCTCGTTGTGAAGGAAGTAGACGTAGGGGAAGAAGAAGGACGACTTGGATGGATAACATCACATCCACCCTAGCGGAGCGAGGAACGTCTGTCCAACAAGCAAGGACCATGTCCAAAAATAGGGAACGCTGGAAATCCTTTTGGTCATCCACAACACCTACCGGTAGACGATGAACCGACTAAGTAAGTAGTAAGTAATGCTTTCAATTGTGTAGGACAATTGATACTCTGTATTTAGCAACTTTAAAAAAAAAAAAAAAACACGACTTTCATTCTCTTAAACATTATTATATCAATGATCCATTAGTTTAAAACTAAAGATTATTTGTATTATTCATGAATTTAATTGATAAATTAATTAATTTAATTAAATATTAATAAATTTAATTAATAAATTATTCCTTGAAGTCATTAATTCGATGTGCTCTTATATGGTTCGTTTTTTGGAAGCGAGGTATACTAGAACTATCAGTTTTTCAAAGTATTCTCCAGCGTTTATAATGTCATTATCAGTGCTTTTGAACAAACACATGGGGTTAAAACACGAATAAACCAAAATAACAAGTAAACAAATTACAGCTTAAAACAGAATCGACAGAAATAACATTATAAAGTACATATAAACAAGTAACAGTTTACGTGAGGAGACCGTTGCTTTGAATTCATCGAGTGTTTGAATTCTCAATCAACGCTCATATTCTCGAAGACACATACACGCTTGTACTTTTTACATTACAGACTAATAAAAAATATATATATCAAGGTTAATGAGCCATAAATTCACCATTTTGTAATATGACTGTATATATTATGGTAATATGATATTTCTTCAACTTATTCACTTTAATATCCAAAGTGATTACAGACAATATAATAATGTGTTTAGTTATTATGGTTATTGTTATTTAATAACAGACTAGGCTAGAAGTGAGTTTTCCATGGGTGTGGTTCAACAAAAGAAAAATCTAAAGACCTTGGACCAAGTTTTTCTTCTTTTTTGGACCAATTTTCTTTGTATTAGTCCTTGGCAAGTTATTAATTAGACGTGGGTAATTACTCATTCGTACGATTAGGTTTATTACTGCCGGAAATAATTAGTCCAAGCAACAAAGGTAAAATATGGTATAACCTCCGATTTCCATGAAGATGCATAGATTTTCATGAAATTTTGTAAATAAGCTCTACTTACCCTTCAGATCAAAATCTACCCTATGCCGATATGTGCTTATTATTATGAAGGGTGAAAACTACCCCTTAATGCAAAAAATCAATAAAATTAGGAATTGAAGCATATAATAAGTTTAAAAACACAGGGCTAGAATTAAGGCTGTTCGATGCTTCAATACACTATTTATCATTTTTCAACCCTTTCTGACTTATTTCATCCCTTATACAGCACTCCTATTAATATATAATTTGAAAAAATTAATGACTTTTTAAATACATACATCTAAATTTCGGTTAAATCCGGTTAAAGCATCTTTAACCGTATCTAAATTTCCAACCCTTACAAAAAAAAAAAAAAAAAAAAAAAAAAAAAAAATGAAAAAAATCATTTAAGGATATATTTATACAAAAATTTTGAATGCATGGAAGGAAAATTTTAATGAAAAATAGATGTCTTATATTTAATTAAATGTGTAATATTTTATTTTACATAAAAGTAAAAAAAAACGAAATGAGTCAATACATAAAATAGAATTCAATTAAAAGTTATCGTCATCGTCAATATCGGTATTTTCGCTTTCTTCCTCATCTAAATCCATTTATTGGAGCACAATTCTGGCAATTTTGAATAGCACATTCACCGCAAGTAGAGTTGCGAAAAAAAATCCAACTTTACGGCAGCCACATGACCCACCGCATCCTTTTTTGCAATTGTAAATATAAATTGCAAAAGTTCGTCGGGTGCAGAATTGCTCCGGAGCCTGATGGGTTGCAAAGATCCCTCTACTGTAATCCACCCCCAATCAGTTGGATCAATGTTTTTATTTCCAAGCCAAACTTGAAGTTGGTAGTAGCATCTTTAAATATGCTCATTGAGAGAATCCACTGTGGGAACGAGGGATGACAATTTCACCGCACTGTTTTTGGTGGTTGCTTTAATGAAGGACTCATATCGCATTTTTTCAATAAATTCTGGCAAGTCTTTAATTTTTTGAATTTGTTTAGTTGCGAGTCATTAGGAGCTGCATATAAAATTATTTAACAGTACATACCGGCTTCTAGAATTTGTTCTGTTTTGGAGGTACTGTTGTAAAATATCTCTGCCTTTTCTCTTAAATCTGCCCTTTGTCCATAATTTCATTTTACCTTTATTATAAAATGTATGTATGTATGTATGGCTGTATCTCAGTTAATTATTAAGGAAATGGGTTGTTTAATAGCTCATTTTATTGGGAATTTCATTACCTACAAGCTTATTTAAGTTAAACATTTTTTTAGCCCTTCAATTTTAAAAGGGCAACGTTTAAACGGCTATAAAACGGCACCAGTCACACGTTAATGTGAATTTTTGAAGGTCATATTTCGGTTAATGTTTAAGCTACAGAAAATTAAAAAAAAGGAAAATGTCCAGTAAAAAAAATTCTAACTTTTTGTTCTCTAGTAATTTTTACGTATTTTTGATAGTTTTTAATTATTTTGAAAAAAAAAAACATTTTTTAAATTTCAAAAATGCTTCATCCACTTTAAACATAATTTTTTTCAGAATCAAGCATTCTAAATTGTTCAAACTTCTGTATACTATTGCTAGAGCATAAATAAAGTAAATCGTAGGTGAATTATCCTTTATAAACAATAAGGGCAGTAATGCCAAGGGTATTATTGTGTTTTTTTCCACACAAAAAAAATGTATCTATCTTCATAATTCTCTAGTTTTTGTACTAGAGAGTTCTACAACATCTCATTTTAAAGCTTTAAAAAAGGTAAATACATTTTCCCCATAAAATTGACCGTTTTCCTGTTATCTAATGTTCAATTTTAACTATTTTCGTTCGATAAAAATTTTTAACGTTTACAAAGATAATTCTCGATGAGTATTGGGTCTACAGTAAAACTAAAAAACCAAATCTCTTGGTTTTTTAATAAGTTTCATTTTTACACCTTATAGTTTTTTCGATAAAATGAAGACTATTTCAGTTATTCGTAAAAAACCAATTAAAAACGTAGTTTTTTTCCTTTTTTTTTATCACGAATAAGTCAAAAACTATTGAGTTTTCAAAAAAACTCTATAGAATATTTTTTGCTTAAAATATGTCTCTATCCATTTGTGAGGTTATTTTGAATATAAAAATTCCCACCCCCGAGTTGGGGTGGTATCAACCCCCAGGGTAAAAGCACACATCGGCATAGGGTAGATTTTGTTTATTGAGGTATTCCCTACTTACTGTTAAAATTTCAAGAAAATCTATGCGTCTTCATGGAATTCGGAGGTGAAAACCTTGGGAGCCTGGACTAAATTTATTTCTTGTTTTTTTTGTCAAATTATTGGGATTAAAAGTTATTATTTTCAGAAACACTGTTTGGGGTAACTTTTAACATATCTGAAATGAAGACCTCACTTACGCTTGTAAGAATAGGTGCTCTACAGGTACTCATCGCTCTCTATTTTGAGCTAAACTCGTCATTATTACCCATTCATAAGGCAGAATGTTTAGTAAACTTCGCTGAAAGTAAAAATAGAAACATGATTTTGTTGTTATTGCTGACTTTTACAGTATACTAGACCACTCTTGCTTTTTTCTTATAAAAGAAACAACAAGATTTGTCTAGTATATTACTAAAAATTCCGCCTTATGAATGGGTAATGATATTAATATTAATCGAAACGGTAAATAAAGAAGTGTTTTCTGAAGTCCGACAAGTTTAAGCTCGGTTCTTTACCAAGTTATGGAACCACAAAAAACAATCATAAAAATAAAAGTTGTATACATTTTTCGTCATGTAATTTGAGGGCATTAAAATTAATTTTTTACACTTTTATTGTAAGAAATTTTGTCAGCTTTACAACGAAACCAAAATTGTCGTCTTAGCTTTTATATTTTTGGAGCAATAAGTGTTTTTATGAGCAAAGGTATGCGATCTTAAAAAAAATCATAAAATTTGACCTTGTGGGAAAACGGTTGAGAATAGACCCATGGTTTGTATCATGGTTGATTTTTGCCAATGAGGTTTCGAATCACCCTATTTATTTTTGAACATACATCGCCAGGCACCCTGTATAATTTGAATTTAGCTATATACTCGTATATGACATATTTGTTTCCAATAAGGGTACCAGAAAACATTTTTATGTAAAAACTTAAGTTATTAATCTAACTGAAAAGAGCTTTAAAATGATATGTGACATGCTATATAAGCATTAAATTTAAAAACATTAGCATTAAAAACACCCACATTTCCACCATATTTGTTTTCAAAATACCGGAGGGAAAAAAATAATAATGTATTATTAATTATTGTAATACACCTTTGACTTATTGGTTTAATATATGGGAGGTAAAATGGCTGTTGAGGTGTACTTTTAATACCAAAAACAACTACTATTTCATTAACTTGGTGCGTATGCTTCCGCGGGTAGACTCGTAATAAACAGCTTGGTTTTCCGGTGAAATCACGAAGGGGATGAAGTGCGACCCACTACTGGAAGCGAAACGTCGGACTTCATCCCGTTCGTGACGTGGATTTCACCGGAAAACCAAGCTGTTTATTACTATTTCATTAATTGAAACGTTACGATCCTTATTTGAAGGCCATTTTCAGTCGTATTTAATTCTAAAAATAAAACAAAGATACCTCAAATTAATTAGTTGTATTAAATATAAACCTTATCAGCCATCTTACCTCCCACTTATAAAAAATAATTGTTACTACGTTTTTATTAGCTTCCTTTCTTGTTTGTTTGTTTGTTTGTCCGGTACAAATCTGGCAATCGACTCTAACTAACTTCCCGAATAGCTAGACATTTGAAACTTTTAGCATAGCTCAGAACACGACGACAATGCATTATTTTAATACTTTTAGCCATCTTTCAGCAGAATGTAATTGGTCTTCAGCAGATTTTGCTGTATGGAAAGTTAGTTCGGAAAAAATAAAGTTATTTTATTTGTTTTGCCATGTCCCATATTTAAGCAATCTTCATTTTGACGGGTTTCAAATTTGTGATTTTTATAATTAAGAGATAAACATTGAATTACAGCAAAACAGGAAATATATCGATTATATTATTTATATTATTTCAAATATATCGATGGCACGGTTTAGATTTGATGTTGGGGAGATCCGTTGTACAAAGATTTGTCCTTTTATAGGTTTAAGATCAGCTCTCTAGATGGTTGTCATTTATGTGAAGTAAATAAATTCGAAACTATTTTTTTTTTCACAAACATTATATATTATATAACAATAACAATTATATTATCAATATTCATACGATTCAACAGAAAATTTAAAAACGTAGTATATAATAAATTATTTTTATCTTGCAATTATTATAATATATAGTTATACATTCTTTTCATACTTTTTAAGGCTTCTAAAACTTTGTATAACATGTCTTGCTGACTAAAAACTTTTTCTTAGTCGTGCTAATTAAAAATATAAAATGTTAAATTTCCAAAAACTTTAAAGTAGTCACAAAATGCTAAGATGCACCTGTTTTGTCGGGCCAAATAAACAAAGTGTTAAAATCCCTAGTCTCTAAAGTAAAAGAACTTACTACCGCTTGTTCAACCATATTTTGCCCGAAAAAAACTTATATGGATAGATTTACATGTATTTAAACATGGACTATAAATATAATTTTGCAAAAATCCTATTTATACATGTAAAACTAAGAATATTAGAGTCTAGGACTAAAATATCACGATTTCTCCATAATAACTCATCTCATTTATCATTTGTTTATAATCTAGGTCAATGAATTTGTTAGTATAAACATCAAATTATAAGAAATTACTTATTTACTTTAAAATAATGCATTTACTTAAGATAATTCTTGACCACAATTTTTTCAAAAAAAAGAAAATAAATAAATAAAAACAACTCATTAAATTTAAAAATTATCCATAAATTTGTAATTAAAATGCCTGACTATAATTTTTATTAAGGCCTTTAAAAAAAATCATAATTATTAAAAATGATTTGACCTTTTTTCTCCACACTTGGACTTAGTGAAAGATATTGTGAACTTTATTTATTTTGAAAAAAAAAAAAGTGTGTAGCCTTGAAGGCTAAGATTATTAATAGTTGGATTCTGTAAAGAGTCCTGACTGGGTGCATAAAGTCCAAGCTAGACCATCAAAACACGAGTTTTTCTAGATCAATGCCGACATTCCAACTGCCTTCACTTAATCCAAGTTTGTTTTTGAAATAAAAGCGATAGTTTTACATTGAAAATAAAAACTACAAAAAGGTCATGAAATATAATTAAATTAATTATTATCAATGAGTTTGTAGATATTAAACTGCTACAGGTTTCCCACCTCTGCTTTACTCAGCACTTATACTATTTAATTAATTAATTAATTATTTGTTCGTAATATTTTCAAGTATTGTAAATCTATGTAGTGCAATTAGTAGATGTAATATTTGCCTTCTATATCTGTCAATAATAATAGTTATATGTATAAGTAATACTAAGAGAATCGGATGCAACTGCATATGCATATTTATATTGATATAATTAAGTTTATAACTTTCTGACAACATTAAATGCAATTTACTTTTACAATCAGCAATCATTTACAATCACCATGTCAAATTGTGTACGCATTTGAATAAATAAGACTGCCAGTTAGTGTGGCACATAGCTTCCTCGCATCCTATCACGTACTTTATTGATTCTATGCTTTTACAAGCCATTATTGCCAAATTTATTTAATTGTTTCCCCGCTTTTTTTAAAGTCAAAATTGTTTTGATTTTTTACCTGAATTAAAGTATTAATTAAGCAAATGTTAAAGAGCGCAGACGGTTGAAATTAATCTGCGGTCTACTTTCGACGAACCATCCAAAATTCATAAAAATCAGATGAGAACTATTAAAGATACAGGTGTAAATAAATGTATGTTGAAGAGAAACAAATGGCCACAGTGGGTTGAAATTTATATTTGGCCAACAATGAGCTAATTATGACCTACCAAACAAATCTCATTAAAATCGGGATGTAGTTTTTAAGATATTTTTATTCGCAAAAATTGATCGACAGACCGACACGGAACCAAAAATGTTCCCTGATGTCTGAAACGGATTTCTTTCTTGGAATTTTTGAAATCTGAGACATAAAAATTTCGCTCTTCAGAACGATCACATAGCTTCCGTTACCTTCGGTAAGCTCGGAAACATTAAAATTGGTGCAAAAATTAAAAAAAAAAAAAAAAAATGAATGCCTAGAGTTTCATATCAGTATTATGATTATTAATAGATTATACGGCTGATTGAGTGTCATACCAACAACCCCTTGTTATTAATTACATATATTAGTTGAATAAACCCTTTGGCAGGCTTAGGCCCCTCATGGGCTTTTGCGCTACGGAGTTAGTTAGTTAAATTGCATGATTATTTATTAAAGAGCAAGTAAGAAAGACTGATAAAAATTAACTGACTGAGTAGACTGATAAATTACTCGGGTTCTGGAATCAAAAGACAGATTCCTTTGTTCAAGCCGCAATGTTCTTCTATTAACAAAGGAAAGTTTGTTAGTTTAGCTTCCGTGCTTGCAGAAGGTAACGGAAGAATTGTGATGATTCTGAATAGTGACATTAATGTTCTCAGAATTGAAAAAATCTTGACAAAAATCAGTAACAGAAGACGTGAACAATTTTTGTTCTTGAGTCTGTCTGTTGGTCTGGCAACCCGTCGTTTAACGTGTTTTTAACAGCATATTTTAACCGCTACTCCTCCGATTTTTGATGGAATTTGGATGGTTAGTCACAATCAACCTACTGTAGTCTCCTATTAATTTCTACCGCTCTAATCTATATTTTTTTAAATCTATCTTATCATACTTTTTTGTATTCTTATTTTACTGCTTGTCCAGTGATAAGATGCGAGTTATTACTTTCACTTCCACATGTGCACTAACTTCCTTTATTAACACCAAAATCTTTAAAAGTACTTACCCGATTTTGAAGAAGTTAGGTTGGTTTGTCAAAAGTAGCTCACAAATGTGACCTCATGGGGAATCGAAACAGGTCCAAATAATTACACTTTCAATGCCCATGGAACCATGTTTTGGAATTGTAAATGTGTGCAGATGGTGAAAGAAATATATGACGATACTTTGAAGCTTTTAGACCATTTATGTCCTCTATTAATTTCAACCATTCGTGCAATTTTAACATAGCTGAATAATAAGTGTGGTCTCACTGGGAATCGAAACCTATTTAAATCTAGTGTGGTCATTCTTCCAAGAATAGACGTGTGGAAGTGTATGCACCACACGAATTAGCAGACTATTTAGTAGATATAATAATCGAACTTTTGTCAAATTTGCAATTTAGATAAGGTGTTAGAGATAGTTCGGAGGTGGTTCGAGGTTGTTATTGTGATTAGGGGTGATTTATTTTTTAACTAAAATTTATATTTTAATTGGGTCCGTTGTATGGCCCGCCTGAATATGTGTCAACATTTAGTTGAAGTAGCCAGTTTAATTAATGGATTTGGGGTTCCACATAATACATAAAATTAGATTTTTTAAACTAAATTTAACTCCAGGAATGGTAATTTATTTTAATATTTTAAAACCTTAGGTAGTATTACACCGAAAAAAAACAAGACATAGATAGTGATTATAAATTAATTTTTTCCGTGGTAGGCCGTGAAATAGTAACTTTAGAGCCTAAAAGACATAGCTAAAATCCATTTTTTCATTACGTGGACTTAAAAAATCTTTTCATTACTCCTAGCTGTAAAGAAAAAATCTTTTACATCCTAGGAACTAAAAGATTTTTTATGTCCGGCTGGTAGTTGTCAAAACTTCCGTTAGTAGTGCTGCAGTCTTTGTAGAAATGCTTCTAGTACGATTAAAATCCGCTAGATGTCAATGCGTTTTGTTTATCTTTTCTTATAGTGTAACCTCTTTTTAAGGTTTCTTTTTTTAAGTCTTAAGTATGTACTAATATTTGTTATTATTATATATTGATTAGTGATTAATATTTAATGTTTTTTCATTGTCTGCTACCTCGGAAAAAATAGCATATGCTACGCGACTGTGAAGTGTTTTTTCTTTACCTTGGCAATATTTACTGTCTCGCTTCGCTCGACAGTAAATGTAATTGCCGCGGTAAAGAAAAAACTCACTTCACAGCCTAGTAACATAATATACTATTAGTTGCATTGATCTAGTAATTAACAACTGTATACTTGCAACTTAGTACATTTTTTTAACTGACTATTATAGACGTGACAAAACAAGGAAAGGATCAGTAATTTAGTTATTATGTCAGCTATTGTTTGCAAATTAGTCTTGAACGTGAATTTGAAGCTTATAAATAACTAAAAGGTAAATATTTGACCGAGTTAAATTATTTATTTTAATAACTCTCGACGATAAATGACGTCCGATTATAGGAGAATGTACTATTAAAAATCAAGTAGGCATTTCCGCATTTGAAAATCAGCTGGGTACATAAATGTGATAATTAAAGTTCAAACAATACATAACATTAAATTAATCAAATATATTCTGTTATCTCACATGAAATTTATTAATATTAATCAACAAAGTATTATATTACATATTCAAGGACATACATATTCATAAGGAAGCTCCTTATTACATATTAAAATGATAAATTGTTCAAATACAAATAAATATAATATGTGTTGACAAGCAGTAGCCACATTGAATACAATAATGTTTAGTACTTAACACTACAAGTCAATTTTAAGGCCCCCATACACGATCAAAATGTTTGACCGTGTATGGGGGCCTTTACACCAATTGATAGTTGGAAAGCTATTATAACAGACGCTTTCGTGAAGAAAAATTAAGGATAGTGATTTATCGACGTTACGATAAAATGCATTTTGTTCTTGTTTAAAGTATAAACAATAATAAAACATAAATTATTGAAACCATCTTTGTTAATACCTTGAACAAGCAAATACATGTATCATTTTATTTTTAACTAGAATAAATTTATCAAATTAGACATGCTTATTGTGATTAGGCGTCCAAACTTCCACGTTTATTAAGCTTTTATATCATGCATTGGGTTTTGAATTTACCTGTAGCTTTCAGTCAAAGACAGTGTAAAATAGTCTGCCAATTGGTGTGGAACATAGCTCTCTCGCGTCCTATCGTATATAGTTATATTTATATAAATAAAAGTCAATTTAGCAAAATTAAAAGAGCTCAGACGGATAAAATTATCATGGAACCATCTGTGGGCTACATTCGACAACCATCAAAATTCCTTAAACATCTGATAGGTTCATTTAAAGCTATAGGTGTTAGTAAAAAAACTTTGTGCGCATAGAATAGTAACCAATAAACGCAGAAAGTAGAAACTTATATGGGACCAACAATGGACTAATTATGACCTACCTCACAAAATGCATTTGGTAATATTATTGGAATTTTTGTATTCAGATACATAATACATTTTCTTTCTTTAGAACGATCACATACCTTTTATTACCTTTAAAATGCTCGGAAGCAAAATTGCTTTTTTTAAAATAAATTATTATTGTGTATGTGTATATAATCAATAATCGAGATTGTTATAATTTATTTGTTATTTTTCAAAGCCTGTTGTCAATTAATATAATACAACTTTTATTTTTAGGTTTTACTCTATATTTTTCTATGTAACCAAGCTTATAAACATGATCCTCATGTTAGCGCACGTCCTTGCATAAAAATTAATTAATTTCGTTCAGGAAGTTTTGCGTCTATAAAGTCGGACCTGTGGTGACAGACATACATCCACACAAACATTGAGACAGACATGATAAAAGTTAAAGCCGGTTTTGGTTTTCGAAATGTATGATATGACAATGTGTTCAACAATTTTCAAATCTTGATCAATATATAGACAAACCTTTTATTTGGTGTAATATTGATAATAGATTATAATTGATTTCTTGGATGCAGGGTCTAAACTCGAAACAGCTGATTGGTAACGTAATGTTGAGGAAGGAAGTGGATTGGATGTGAGAAGTGAAATTGCAGGAAGGTAGGACAGAAAGAGTAATGCCAAGGTCAGGACAGTGACAGTGACAGTGACATAGAGACAGTCGGCTGTCATTTACCCCGTACACAGTCGAGCCTGATGTATCACGACTCTCCTGTCATTGTACACCAAACCTTTCTCTTCCAATCTCTTTATCTTTTTCTTTTGAACTCATTTTTTGTTCATATCTATTGTTTTTTTGGTTATACACTGTTTACAATTTGAATTCTAAACATTTATTCTTAGTGTTGTATCAACACAGGTTTTTCTTTTTTTTTTTTTTTTTTTTTTAAATTAGGTTTTACAATGACTGGTTTTTATTGATTTTCTTTTTATAATTTTAGGGAGAAAAGTTTTTTCTTGTGTCAACACTGCTTTTTAAAAGAAGTAGGTTTTGTATAATTTTATCACGTCTGGTATTTTTTATTGAATGTTTCTTTTAAAAGTTTTTGAGAAAAAAGAGTATACATTTTATTATCTTTAAACTCTTTGTTAATAGCACTTGCTAGTATATTACGATAACTTGACTTTATAAACTCACTTTTAGATAATTTTATAAAATGGTTATTTTTATTTTATCTTCATAAAAATATTTCAAATGCGAGTAGACTTGTTGTTATACATGTTAATGTAGGGAAATAAAAGTTTGAATTAGATATATAGAACAATATAGCCTTGCCAGTGAGGGGTAACGGTAGCTCGTAAAGGTTGTAGGACAATTACTGTTTACACATTTGACGGTTTTTGTAAACAACTATTGTCCCTAACTAATCAAGTTGATGGTAGTTTATCACTTAAATAGATTAGTTAGTCAAATATTACTCCAAATCAAAGAGGTCACCTTTTAAGTGACAAACTAAAGTGACTCCATACATAAAAGTAAATTTATGTATGGATTAAGTAAAATCTGTTTAAATAAGTGATTACATCTTTTGAGGACCAACATATCAAAACAATAATTTATATTTATTGTAATAAATATGGTAGCCTTAGCTTAGGAGTAACAAATCATTTCGAGGAGAGTCGTGGCCGTCGTCAGGAAAATATTAATGATGATATAGCAAATAGAAAGAAATATTGTGCATAGATAAGATAATTTACCTTAAATTTTACACTTTGAGTAAGTGAAGTCATAATCTATATGAATATAAGTAGGAAATATAGGGTTCTACCGCCTTATCCAATCCAAAGCAACTTTTAATTAAAAAATATTACTAAAACAGAAATAATAACAATTAAAGAACGACTAAAATAACAATTTATAACATTATTGAATGATGTAAAAAGTTATCACAGATAAAGTACGAAAACAAAATTGAAGTTATAAACTATACGTTTTTTATTATTTCTTTTATCACAACGGTATTTATAAAATTTAAATATTTTAGTTTTTAAAAAACAAAAATTCTACTTAATGTGAGAATGAGAGATTTTTAAATAATACATAAGTGTAATAATATAGGTAACCGTACCACATGAACTCAGATAGGCATTGACTGTTGTACATAAGGGGAATTTTGATTTGAACGATCATAGAAAATCATACTGTAATATTTGTTGAGAGAGCGAGAATCTGTTTTTCTATATTAACTGTTTTATTAGATTTTATAGCAATGTCTTCTATTAATGCCCTTCTATTGGTTTTTGTCTCTCTCTCTCCCTATGCTCTTCGTCTCTTTAAATAGAAATTTATGTTTGGTGGCTAATGTGTGACTAAATAAGACTGTGTTAGTATTACCTTGGGTCTTTGGTTTGGTCATATTTGTGTTGATCAATCCTATTTTTAATTTGTCGGAACTTACTCTCTATGAGTAAGTTCTACATAAATTTTGTTACAAAACAAGTTTTTAGATTGCATACAAGAACAAGGTAGAAAAGGTTTTAATTTAAATCTCGATGAATAATTATTAATTAAAGTTAATGAACTTGTCCTTTTTACTTAGATAATTTATAAATATAAAACTGACAAGTTAGTCAGATAAATACATTAAATTTACATATTCGAACAAAACGAGACAATTGAAATTATGCAATGTGCAAAGTTTCTGTAAAATGGATAATTATGGTTTGCCATGTTAGTCGGGCGTTGAATGTCTTGGCGTTACGAAACCCAGCTCTATATTACGATCCTCATGCAGGTTGTTGGGAAACTCCTCGAGTCACGATTTTCTCGCTTTTATCACAAGTTTGGTATCACAAGTTGTAGAGAATCGTTGCTACAATTTACCTCTCGCAGATAAGATTTAAATACAACAACAATGATTAATTGCAGTTGCATAATTTATCTGTAAAGAAAAACTGCAGCTGTTGTTATATCTGTAATCGTTTGAAACCTACAACTTAACAGATTCGATTTTTCAACATTTAATAAAAAAATAAATTTTAAATTTACTTAAAGAAAATAGCTTGAAGGACAGCACTGTTTTTTTGTTTTGTTTTTCTACATATATATTGTAAGTTAAATCGTGTTTATTTCAAACGAATTATTACATTGAATGATTAAAATAATTTTTATTTTTGCTTAGTAAATTTTAACTTACTGAACTACTCACTTACCTACTGTGTTTTTAATTTTTTAATAATTTTATAAATTAACTGTTATATTATTTTTAATTTGTGATTTGACAATTTTGATAGTTTTTATTTGATTTAATATGAGTATTACGAGATTATTGAGAAGGCTACACTGAAAAATGTCATCATTTACCTCTAAGATATTTTACTGAGCGTTGGTGATCCATCTCTAAGTTACGGTTACGAGAGATTTTGTTTCTATACTAATACCGCATTGCTTCGAATATAAGACGCACTTTTTTCCCGTTTTTGCTTCGCAAAAATCGGGATGTGTCTTATATTTGAGGTGCGTCTCATAATCGATCAATTCAAGAGTAACAGATCTAACTAACAACCTTTTTTCGACGAATTTCTCTTTCAAAAATACCTCTGAGATCTTGTTTTTACTTTTTATAATCTCTATTGTAGTCCCTCCTACTTCTTGTTTTACTTTTTATTTGCATTTTTCTGAATTTTTAGCCCAGCTAATGAAGGTTCTTACCTGCAACTAATTAGGGGAAATCTGGATTTTTTCCTGATGATAGAAAAGTCCCCACTTCTCCCCCTTGTGCTTCCCCCCATACCCCATCTTAAAGTTCAAAATTTACTTATTTTTCACTTTTTACGCAAAAATGTTTATTTTTTGAAGAGAAGTGTTATTAACAAAAATATTTCTCACATAATTCTGCACAAAAAAGGTCCTATGCATGTTTGAAGTGGGACATACCGTTTTTGAGATATTATTGATTAAAAATCCAATTTTTTATTTTTGCGAATCAAGATATGTCAAAAACAACACTTCTGATTATAATGAAATTTGGATGGTAGGCCATACTTAGCCTATTGTTGATCCTATATAAATTTCAACCTTCTGTGCCTATTATTTTATCTTGCACATGCGCACAAACATACATTTATTTCGACCTTTATCTTCAAAAGTACTTAACTGATTAATATGAAATTTGGATGTAACTTAACTTAATTTCAACCGACTGCGGTCTTTAAATTTTGCTAAATTGATACATTAAATGTATGTTTGTGCGCATGTGCAAGATAAAATAATGGGCGCAGAAGGTTGAAATTTATATGGGATCAACAATAGGCTATGTATGACCTACCATCCAAATTTTATTAAAATCAGAAGTGTTGTTTTTAACACATCTTGGTTCGAAAAAATGAAAAATTGGAATTTTCATCAACAATATCTCGAAAACAGTATGTCTCACTTCAAACATGCTTAGGACCTTTTTTGTGCAGAATTATGTGAGAAATATTTTTGTTAAGAACACTTCTCTTCAAAAAATAAACAGTTTTGCGTAAAAGGTGAAAAATAAGTAAATTTTGAGGAAAAATTGCAAAAAAAAAATTTTTTTTTTGGGAAATTGGAAAAATAAATAAGTTACAAATATATAATTACGTTATATATAAATTTATTAATACAATATTTATTTATTGATATTTATTTATTTATTAATATACATATATCATATTCAACTTTAGCTAGTATCTGCTACCCAGCAAGTATCATGGACCCCCATGATACTTTTCAGATAAACTAATTTTCCTTAGAAAAGGCTTGTCATTTTTTATTTTGTCGTGGAATTCTGAGCATAATATTCTTAATAATATTAAGAAGCTCTTTTACAACTGACAGAGATAATCTTTCTCTTTCAGCCTTCCAAATTGACCCCCATCATTGAAAAAATACGTTCAATGGGAGCCTATAAGTACCAGGCAGACACATGACAATTTCTACTATTTTAAATACATATATTAAAAAAGAGACGTTTCTTCTAGAAAAATACTTCAAATATTTATTTCCATTTCTCATGAGTTTTTAGGGTTTCTTCATTTGGTAGGAAAGCCCATTTAGCTTTCTGATTTTTCTTAAAATCCGGACATTTCTCAAATCCGGACGAATAGTAACCCTAACCTTACATCTAAATAAAGATTCAAATGCGCCCTTCATCTAAATAAAGATTCAATATTCTAACAATATCCATGGTAGACTGCCTAAATTTGACGTCTAAACAAGTTGATAAAAAAAGAGAACAAAGTATTTTCACACAAGGAAAATACCTCTGATTTTCCCGGAAGGTTAATTTTTAAAACTGTTTCTCTAGTAGTTGGAGTCAATTACAAATAAGGGGCGTTTACAAATTATATTATTCAAAAGGGTGGTGAGACGCAGGGAAACTGGGGTATTAAGATATTCTCACTTAGTAAAATAACTTGTTGTTTCTTGATAATAATTGTTTCTTGAAAAAAATACATTAAGAAAATAACTATAGCGGAGTACCAGCTAGTTTATTCAAGATCTTCCTTAGTCTCAAATGCTTTATAATTATTGTTCTTTTTTCTTTCTTTTTAAAGGATTTTTATGGTAATATTACACTCACAGAAAAGCAATTAATTTCAAGAAAATTTAAAAACAGTTACTTTATATTATGAATTGTTGTCTTTTAATTTAGTTCATCTTTTAATTTATACTTTCATTTGCTTAATTTCAATTGCCTAAACTCACAAAGGGGAGACTCAAAAAATCATATTTTCTGGCGATGAAAAAAAAAGAGTTAATTTTAAAATTATATGTAAATCTTAAATTTTTATTTGGTCCCTTAAACAAAAGCAACTGTTATTACAGTTTTTAGATTTGTGAAGAGATATCTATGTGACTTTACTCGGGGTTTTCACGTTTATCATTCATGTGTATTTTTCAACGTTTTATGTTTTTCCGGTGAAAACTGCATTTCATGGAATGTGATCTTCAAGGTTTCCATATCTGATGGAAAGTGTATTCAAGGGTTATAAAGTTATGGTAGCTAACTAGCTAACTTAGTTTATTAACTCAACTGCACACTAATGACGCGCATTCGTCCACCTTCTAGATTTATTAATTAGTTTTCAAAACTACTCCACTAACACTAGCTTGGTGTTAGTCAGACACTTTTTTGCACGCTATCTCCTGGACTAAAAGGTTTATTAAGAGAAATCAACTTTTTTTTTTTTTTTTTTTAACAATATCTTACATGTTAATGTATCGATTTTAATAAAATTCATATAAATCGTCAAATATACAATTGTAAATGGCCTGTAAAGTTATATTCACCTTGTATATACTTTACAATTTTCATCTTCAACTATGAACTTATTTATACTTATGCGACAATTTGTCTCATGATGGAATAGGAGGAAGCTATCTGCCACACTAATTGGCTGACGTTTTGATTAATTAGCAAATTTCAGGAGGTATTAAAACCATATGAGTTATATTCCCGGAAAATATCTAGTTTCCGTGATAATGGAAAACAAAAAATGGGTAGTACCTGAATCATTTAAAAAGGCGTAAGATTTTCATCTTTAATTTTAAATATATTTATATACAACCTTTATAGTCAGTTTCAGATTATTATTTTTTATTTTTTAGAATGAATAATCATTTGCATTGGGATATACAGAGAGGTAAAATATAATCAGTGTTGAAATAAATCAGCTCATCAGATTAACAGGTACAAGACGGTTCTATAACCTGATCTAGATAAAACATGGGTGTCTCAATCTCACTGCAACCCCAAACATTAAGTTGCTTCAAGATCTAGCTCATCATCGTTCACGAGTATGAAACGTTGTAAGACTTCACTTTACTGCAGATCCTCAGGTACCTATAGCTTTTTATTCATCGTTGATTGTACATTATGATACAATCTTAAAGAGCAGGAGTTTAAAAAATATTAAAATAAATAAGATAGAGATCTTATAGATCCGGGTTGCTTATTGCGCAGATACATCCCGGATCTGCAGTATGTGCATGTTAAAATTGGCTTTTATCAAATCTGCTAACGCAGATGTGAGACGCACTGTGACGCACGGAGAGATTGTGGGGTTAAAACGCACTGGAAGCGCAGGGTTCTCGAGTAGGGTGGGTCGAAAATAAAATGTTTGGGAAATCCAACAAGTCAATGTGATAAAAACTTGCCAAATGTGTAGAAAACACGACACAAAAAATTGAGCCCGATCGGACCCAATTTAGGTCGGGAGCGGGACCCCATAGTTTAAAATTTTTTTTATTTTCTATATATGTCTACTGATAACGCATAATTATATAATTATTTGTAAAAAGAAAAAAATATTACTTAATCCTTTATACTGACGAATGATAGAAAACTACTTGAAATTAATAAATGTTGATTAACCTCTTAGCTATAATAATTAGACATATAGCGTTTTTATATATATATATATATATAATATATATGTGTGTATATATATATATATATATATATATATATATATATATATATATATATATATATATATATATATATATATATATATATATAAATATATATATATTTTTTTTTTTTTTTTTTTTTTTTATTTTTTTTTTTGTAAAATTTTGTAACTAAGTCAAGTTCCTGCAGCAACTCAGCTTATTTTTGACAATTTGTTTTTTTTTTAAAAAGAAATCCAAAATAATTACCAGGACCACGTTGAGGCGGCTGCATAAGCTTCACCCTTGTCTCCCCCAACCACCCCTATGAGCTATGAACTGGCATTGTCATGGAACTTTCATCAGAAATTACCTAAATTCAAACTGAGTATAGCGAGACTAGATAACATTAAAAAAGATGATGATATTATCAAAGGGTAAAATCATTGTTTAATCCCAAATCCCAACTTAATAATTTGTTTATTATGTATATATGTAATAATGTGTTTCCTCACTTTTATACACTGAAGATGAAACCTCCGTCACTAGTTTAATGCTTCTTTAAACAGCTTCACTTATGTGTCAAGTTGTTGTTCCATCGTCAAACACTGTATGAGGATGGAACAATTATTTGTTCCTATTATAACTTATGTAACATGTTAACGATCCTTACAACAGCGACAATTAGGCTTGAGAATGGCAGGTTAGTGCAAAACGTTGCCTACTTACGAAACGATAGTTTTATTATTACCCTATAAGGATCTTACACTAGAGAATATAATTTTGGTTGACTTCTATTCGCAGCTGCATATTTTAACTCTTTAATCGATAAATGCTTCGTTAAAGGTGGTTCTGTAATAATTTCGCACTCTAAATTTAAGAGATTGAAGTATCCATCTGCGTTAAAATTAATATTGGGAATTATAAAAGGCCAAACATCTTTTATTTTTTGTTGTTCAACGTTTTTCTTACTCTGTAAGATCTTGTTCCACCCTTCAATTCTAATATCATCAGCATCATCGTAAATGGCTGCCACAATAGGTTTTCTGATTGAAAAGAGACTGAATATGTGTGCCAAATTTCGTCAAATTCGTCCCAGTAGTTTAGGCTCCACGCATCTTCACCGTCCTGTGTTTCGTACCGTCCTCTAAACTGTTCCAACCCGCGCAAGGATAGTATACAAACCGTTTACTATGCTGTCCAAACGATCCTCTGACAATACCAAGTACTGGTTTGCATAACATGCGCAGTGCGCAGTTACATCCATTGTCACTCATGCCAACAGGAAGGTTCCCTAACTTTTCGGTTTCCTTAAATACGGTGCGAATTATAGTCCTATACCCGTTCCAACCTGCCATCATTTTATTACAGTACTATGTTGGCATATGCGTATACAACCAAACCTAAACGTTTCCCGAACGATCCGTGGGACGATACAAAGGACGGTACAAATTGCCTACGAATTATGTGTCTTAAGCTGCTTTTGTTACAAAAATGGTTAAGGTGCTGGAGCGCGTTGAAATTTGACAAACATTTCAAAATCGTCTAAATAACTGTTTTTATTTTAGGGCTGCTTATCTTTCTCATATATTTCATAATGCTCAATAGAAGAAGGGGAGGCTGCTCATCTGAAAGATCATAGAGAAGGATAAGCGTGATACTTAAGAATGATAATTAAGGGTGAATAGTTATATTTTCAATTATATACGTAACGCGTAGTAATGCAAATACCTTGTGTCCTAGCTACCATATCTTGTGTCGGTGGTTGATCATCAGAATGATCCACGTCATCGCCATTATCGGCGTGATATTTTTCAAGTACTAAACAACTGCTGCCTTAGTTTTTGATGGCTATCCTGATTATGACAAAAGTGCTAAAACGATAGAGCTTTTGAGGAGGTCAAGTGAAAAAAATCCATCTAAGTAATGTGACACAATACTGCCAGTAATATCTGAGAAGAACTTCCTTTGCCAATTCAGGGACCAAAAACAGGGAAAGCCGCTGTCCCCCCAACAAAAGGTGCAGCGTGACAGTATTCGCTGAAAGTATACTCGGAGGTTAAGCTGTACTGTGGACAGAAAAAAAGCAAAATTATTGGGTTGGACGGTGGACTATAATTAATAACAGCCTGATCGCCACCTTGGCAAATCACCTACACCCAACAAACTTCTGGCACTGATTTCTTTCAAATTAAATAAGGACTGTAAAGGGTATTCATGCTTAAATTTCTCTTTGATCTTTCAGATAAGCAGCCTCGCCCTTCTTCTGCCGAGCATTATGAAATATATTAGGAAGATGAGCAGCTCAGACCTTTAGTGCTAGTGCCAAGCGACTGCGGCAACATTGAATAATTTTGAGTAGTTCAATGTTTAGCCGCTACGTCTTATATACAGAAAATTTATAGGTGCGAAAGGTATAGGTGCTCTTGCACCTAAACCGTTCGTCTGACGAAATAACTTAAGAGTCTTAAACTAAAGGCAATTTATTACTTTGACAAGAGCCACATTTTTCTAAAAATTTGTATTTATTCAGTAATAAACTATTCTTTTCAAACTGTAACCGAAAAACGTAAAAAAAAAGAAATCATTTTTTCGCATTTTTCTCAGAATACGCATCACTTTTGCGAGGTGGCAAAGTTAAAATTCAGATTCAGCACCCCAAATTTTTGAAACTTCGAAAAAGAAAATGAATAATGCATTTTTTCCTGGATAGGTCTCTTTTTTTTACTTTCTCATATAAAGAGTAAGTATTTTGATGGCGCGAAAATTCGATTTTGATATTTTGTTGGATTTACACGTTTTGAGGTCCCCTGAGACCAAAAAAGGTGGTTTTTAAAAAATGTCTTTCTGTCGTCTGTGCAGACGCCTGGAGCTGAAATTACTGGGCCAATTTTCACGAAATTTGGCATACAAGTTCAGAAAAATCATACCCTGAGGCGAAATCGAGAAATGAATTTTAGCTCCACATTTGGGGGCGCTACCCCCCAAAAACACTGAAAAAATGTGGAAAAAATTATTTCTCGAAAACCGTTCCGACGATTTTGTTTTTAAAAAATTCTAAAATGTAGTCCATTCAAACACGAATCTAACGATATAAGCAGTTTTCCCGGGAAAAATCTAGTTCCTGAGAAAATAGCTTAAAACGCGGACGATTCCCCGCGAAACGGGGTTCGATTCTCTGCGCAGGGGAAGTTATTTTTATGATAAATATGCATGAAATGTTCAATAATAATTAAATGTACATACAAAACTAATAAATGGGTAACACTGGGCTAAGTATTTATGAACTTTTATATGAGAAAGTTTGTCTGATTTGTCTCGGACCGATTTTTAATTTTATGGCTGGACTAATAGGGTATTATTTTATTGTTTATATATTATGATGTGCCAGAATGTTAGATTGGCTGTTTGTTATAATATTTTGATTGCACTATTTATGAAAAGAAAAAACAGTGTGCGTGGGACGTATCGTTTGTTGGGTAATATAATCCATTTAGTTTCTTAGTTTTACTGGTCTTATATTACTTTGCTTTGTAAGTTTCATCGCACATTTCCGTTTCCCCAATTTCGAACCACTTCCCGTGATTCAATCTTCCCCAAATATTGCACATAGAAACAACTATGGTGAAGAATACAGAAACAAAAAAAAAAAAAAAGTTGAAAATAAGACCAGTTTTGATAAATGGCATTTTTATATTAATTATTTCTTCAACAGATTATGAGACAACTGCGTTAGCTATAAAGACATATCGTCGTTGCGCGCTGCTGGAGTAGAAACTTGGATAAAGGTAATTATCGTTTAAAAGTAGTAATTGAGTGAATTATTTCTGGTTATTGATTGATTAAACTTACAGGTCAGTCAAATTTGGTAGATTGAACTGTCTATGTTTTAACGCTTTTAAGGCACTGTTGATCTATCCATCTTCATCCTTGTACCTTAAAAGATCAGCCATAAAACATGTGCTTTCCTATCTACCTAATTTGACTGATCAGTTAGCAAAACTATCCACAGGCTGTTTTGTCTCCAGTGTACGCCTGGCTCAAGGCATGTCGGCAACAATAATCAGGAAGTTTGTCCCTTCAAATGTTTATTTATTTTTGTTATACCTACATCAAAATATCACTTGAGATATAAAAAATATAATCGAGGTTTTGCATAAAATTAAAATTGACCAGTGATGCTGATTATTGCAATACAAAATAATATAAAACTGCGTAATTGTGCAAGAAGGCGCGGAGTATCAAACAATAAAATAAAGCTTATAATGTATTATTAAAATATATAAAAAAATGTTAATTCCCTTATTTATTATTATTGATTTATCGCATTTGTTTATTTTATTTTTTTCATTATTCTATTACAATCTATTGTATTCGTATTATTTTTCCTATCAATAGCTTGTATATTATTTTATTTTTTCTGTTTTTTCACGATCAATTGTGTATTATTATCAATAATACATACTTGCAATACAAGCACTTCATATAATTTTCAAGCAGGAAGTAAGTACTTGATTTATATTATAATATATAACACGCTTATAATAATCGGTAATGTATAATTTTATTTATTATTTAAAGCTCAATACAAAAGCAATTTCGTGAATTTTACTTTACTTTTTATATACATTAGTTGCTGTAATAAAAAATAATTTATGTATTTAAAAAGTACAGTGCTCTCGTAGATTAAAAACAAGAAACTAATTTAATAATTCCGATCATGAACTTGGTCTTGCTCAACAATAGACACGAGCGTAATCAGATATACCAATCAGATCCTTTAATTTTTATCAAAGTAGTTACATAGCATTAAATATATATTTACATATATTATGTGTGTATGGGTGTTTAGTTTAATATATAGCCGTTCATTTCAGGAGGGCAGTGCATTATAAGTTATTACGTTATATTGACAAATTTAGTCCACCAATCCCATCCCTTCTTTCTTCCTTCTCATATACGTAGTACATACAGAGAAAGTATTGTGAGAAAATTCGATTTTGTAGGATTTCCATATTTTAAGGTCCCCTGAGTGCAAAAAAAACTAATGGACCGATTTCGATAAAATTTGGCGTTCATGTTCAGAAAAATCATACTAAAAAATGAACACAAGAAATTAATTTTAGATCTAAATTTGGGGGAACTACTCCCCAAAAAGTACTAGAAAACGCGAAGAAATTATTTGTTTGAAATGGTTCTGATAAATTTTAATTAAATCATTCTAAAATGCAGTCCATTTAAATACGAATCTAACAATATGTCGTTTTCCAAAATTTCCTAAATGTGGAAAACCAGATGTTACATGCATCAGCTAATACCAGAAGTCGAGTAACATCAGTTTTTAGGTGTCTGTACGAAGTAGGAAAAGAAACCTAATATAAAACGGCTCTGTCTGTCTGTCCGTTGGCGTCTGTCCGTTGGCATGTTTCAATAATTCATGAACTACTATAGCTAGGAACATGAAATTCTGCACACAGGTAAATCTCGGCATTTGTGACAACTGTACACTTTTTGGAGTTTTAACACTTAATATTTTCGGCGGCCAATATAGCGGGTGACAAAAAAAATGTTTTAGTCACCATGTAAAATACCTGATAGGAGTACTATCACTGGGTAGCCTCTCCTCTCACGATCAACCACGCTAATTAACCATTGTCATCCATGTTACTAATAGCAATCTTTTGCAAGTAGCTTAAAATAAAAATTAAAATTAAAAAAAAAAAAAAAAAAAAATCACCATGACATGTTATACATCAATTTAAAAGTCTTGAAGTGTAGAAAAAGAATATGCAACTACATATTACAATTTTACACTTAATAACTTAAACTTAATCGTACAGAAACCGGTGATTATCGCCTCACGTACTTACGTGAAGCATTACTTGTTTCTCATTCTCATCGGCTGAAGGTCTGAGATCAACCCTAGAATATACCAAAAATTTAGCAATATTTTTTTTTTAATATATATGTAATAAGTTGCATATAGGAAAAGAAAATTTACGCGGCATTACTGTACTATCTCTCTATACATGGGTCTTAAATAAGAAAATAAATATACCTTTTACCACTGAGTTAAAGAATTATTTATTTATATTTTGGAACAGATTTCAACCATTAATTAATATCAAAGTAGATATATTTTATATGGTCCTTAGCATAAAACGAGGACCCTCAGACATTCCTGCGCTTGTCTGGAACCTGATCTCTCAAAGTACCCAACATAAAAATTTGAAATTTTAGAGTTATGTGTAATAAATAACTCACTCACAGGAAATTGAATAAAAGCCCCAAAAAATCATCCCTCAAAAACTAGGGGTTAAAGTTTAAGGGGTTTATTTTTTTTAACGGAAATGCATTAAGTGGCTTTTGTTAAATGAAAGAGAAATATATTTTTTTTCGTTTTTGTACAAAACATTTTTTTTACAAATAAACAAAAAAGCTGAAAAAATAAAAATAATAATAATTTTTTTTTACGACGCAAATTTTGTGAAAAAAAAATGACCGCTAGACACTTCGGTGTGGTTTACTTGAGTTTGGACAGTACAAAAATGCATGTAAATGCGTTTGTTATAATAAATAACTGTCGTCATAAAAATAAATTCATATTTCATAAGTTATAACTAAAATAAACATTTAAATAGCCGCCATCTTAATAGGGCTGAGCCCACTATACGAACTCGTCCTAATTGTTATACTACCTAAGTAACCTCTTTATGTGCTAAAAGCACATACTTGGCCAATTTATTTAAAATTATTGATATATAGTTTGTTTCGCTTCCGAGGTTACCGAAGGTAACGGAAGGTATGTACTCTTTCTGAAGAACGAATTTTTTTTATATCTCCGATTTAAAAAAAATCAATGACAGAAATCCGTTTTAGGCAGCAGGGAATATTTTGGTCCCCCCATTTTTTGTCTGCCTGCCGGTCTATCTGTCGCTCAATATTTGCGTACCAACAAACCGTACAAAATATAGTCGTCGGATTTGAATGGAATTTAGTTGTTCGGCCCAATATAAGTTTCTACCTTCTCCGGGTGGAGTATAATAATAAGAGAAATAAATGGGTATTTATTTCTCTTCCACATGCACACCAACATACATTTATTTACACCTATATCTTCAACAGTACTCACCTGATTTTATTAAATTTGGATGGTTTATCGAAAGTAGTTTATTGATATCTCCAGATTAATTTTATTCGTCTCCCTCTCTTAATTTTGCGAAATTGACACTTTAATTCATGTAAAAAATCGAAACAATTTTGACATATCTAAAATATAGGACGAAAATAAAATAAATTTTATAATCGTAGGTTGTAAAAGCATAACATTATCAGTTATGTTCCACACTAATATGATAGACTATTTTATTTTAAATTACATTTATCTATATATATAAAATCCAAATACCACTCACTCACTGACTCACTGACTCACTGACTGACACATCACGATATCTCTGAAACCACTGGACCTACGACCATGAAATTTTGTAGGTGTGTTCCTCTAACCTCCTAGGTGCTCGCTAAGAAATATTTTAAAAATCCGCCATCTTGATTCAAGATGGCGGCCATTTATATACAAAATTCGACAAGACGATATCTCGGGAACCAATTGCACTAGAACAGCTATTCTCAAAGGGGTCCATGTGGACCCCCTGGGGGTCTATGGGACTTCATGGGGGGTCTATGATCACCAAGGGGTCTATTGGGGGTCTATGGATGTCTCTTTAGTAAAACATAAATTTATAAATAAAAAATAAATAAATAAATAAATAAAATGAACATATTAATATTATTAATAATAAATAAAATAATATTTATAAATGAATATTAAGGTATTCGTATTGTAATAAAAATAATAAGTAAATATAAACTAGATTTGGGGAGGAAGTGAGCATGAGTAATGAAAAAGTATGTTTTGATAACTTATAAAATATGTCCAATGTTTTGATATGAGAGTTTAATCCCGAAATTAAAAAACCCCCCCACCATACCACCTACCCCTTCAACCGGCAAAAACATGTTACTAACTTGTTTTTAAATGTAATCTGAGTGTTATTCTCTGTACAATTTTTATTTTTGAACAGTAATTTATGTTAACCCTCGAGTGGTCGCACTTATGTTCATTACACAATTGGTCGCGGGGGAGCGCGGCGCTCCCCTGCTAAGAATATATTATTTTATTTGTTTTATCGTGTTTACTGAACGATAAAGCTATATTATAATTAAAAATAATGTGAATAAGGTATATCGTCAATATTTTGCCAAAACAACGAATCGGAAAATGTTCATACTTCCAAATTTTCACCCTCAACATCGGAAAATAGAGCATTTTTTCAGATGTCATATACATTTCAGATTAGTATATTTGTGGTTTTGGTAAATTACCCACGATATTTAAACATATTTATGCTGTTTTCAGTATTTAAAACACACAAGTTTTTAATAATATATTTTTACAAAAAAAGATGAAGTAAGACCTTAAGTATACATATTCATCTTCTGTACAATTTCCCCTCATTTTCCTATTACTATGTGTTTTAAAATGAGTCGTCTGTGGTAGCCATTGCACACACACACAATTAGATGTGTGTATATATGATATATTCCTTAGGTAGGGGGTCTATGAAAAAAATAAAATTCGTACAGGGGGTCTATGGAAGAAAAAGTTTGAGAACCCCTGCACTAGAACCTTGAAATTCAGAAGTTGGCTTCCTTTTATGAAATTAGTAACTTTTGATAAATAGTTTACCAATCAGGCATATTGATTCAAGATGGCGGGCATACATATATAAAAGTCAACATGTGTGCATGTTCTTTATACAAATCTACACTTTTAGTCCGATCTCGATGAAAATTTGCAAACTTGACCTTCAAAGCAAGGGGAAAATCACTGTCTACTTGAATATTCAAAATTTTAATTTTGGTACACAGGGTTACGGGGTACAAATGTTAAAGTAATGAACATCCTTCATGATGCATATCGTTGAAAAGCTCTTTAAGAGGACAGGAATTGTGGTTATGTACAGTTTTATCATATTTTCACTTAGGAGGGGGGTATAATTTAAAAATATAGCTATATCTTATATAAAAAGAAGTGTATCCGTATGAGGGTATGTCTTTTATCCTAATTTGATGAATATTTACACACTTTTTCTTCAAAATAAGGTGAAGGACACTGCCTACATGAGATTACGAAATTAAAATTTTGGTACACAGGGGTACGGGGTACAAGTGATGAATACCCTTCATCTTCATGACGCATATCGTTGAAATGCTCTCTAAGAGTACAGTAATTGTTGTTATGTGTACGGGGTACAAATGACAAAGTAATGGATACCCTTCATAATACAAATCGTTGAAAAGCTGTTTAAGAGAAAAGTAATTGTTCTTAAGTACAGTTTTGTCATATTTTCATTTAGAAGGGGGAGAGGTAAAATGGAAATTTATATCTATATTTATAGTCAACATATGTGTGTATATATGCATGTTCTTTTATACAAATCTACAGTTTTATTCCGAGCTCGATGAAAATTTGCACACTTGACCTTCAAAGCAAGGGGAAGGTAACTGTTTACATGAATTTTTGAACTATAACTTTTGGTTCAAAGGTGTACGGGGTGCAAGTAATGAATACCCTTTATCTTCATGATGCATATCGTTGAAATGCTCTTTATGAGTAAATTGTTGTTATGTGAACAGTTTTGTCATATTTTCATTTAGGAGGGGGTAAATTTAGGATATTTGCAAATGATCTTATCAAAGAGGTGGGGGATATAACTAGGAGGGATAGAATCTAGATATTCTCTAGTAAAATAATTTGTATGCTTTCCTGGTAGTTTATAAACTTATCAAATTTAAAAACACTCCGTAGCGAAGCACGGGTATCCAGCTAGTACCTCAATAAAACTTACAAATTTTTACACAATGTTATTGCATTATTACATTTTTGAAGCAAAATTGATTACACATTTTTTCCACAATTATATATATATATATATATATATATATATATATATATATATATATATATATATATATATATATATATGTATATGTATATGTATTATATATATATATATACTCATATATAACAATAACTGTTATTTTAGCCTTCAATGGATTGAAAACAAAATTAAAGACATACAACTTTATTGCCTTTATTTATATATTTTTTATAATAGATAGAAAATAATGTATTAGATTTTTAGATACATTTAAATAATAAATTAAAATAAATATTTCCATTCAAGTTAAATCATTTTTTTCTCATACATCTATTATAAAAATTATAATTATTAAATTAATTAATATAAATTGATAACTTTCAAGCAATTAAATACCAAATCATATTATGCAAATTAATTTTACGCATATATATATGTATATAATTTAAAAAATTTAAATTTTTTAATCTTAAAACAACGAGGCTTATTAGAAACTTCCGTTAATCATGGGAGGAGTTGAAGTGTAAAGATATAAAATCCAAACAAACAATAGTTTTACATAATGTTGCGAAACTTATAATTAACTGTTTCAACACTGACGGTTAGGTGCATGAGAATCCGTTATTTTTTATTTTCAAGTCATCAATTTAAATTGTTTATAAATAGGTATGAAAAATTTTAGTATCAAGTTATATTAATCCTCATGAAATAAAATATTATAAGAGGATGAAGATTTTCTTTTATTTATACAACTACGATTTTAATCAGATCATTTATTAAATCTTATTTACAATCATGACAATCTTTTATTTTACTGTTAATTGGTCATTGGTTTTTTTAAGTTTTAATTTCGTCAAAGCACTCTAAATTCTACCGCATTCAATCTTTTTTGTTGCACCTTCATCCTTCCTAACGATCTTAAAGAACCCTTTGTTTGTGACGTAGCCACAAATAGATATCAATGCTTTCATGATTGTGTACCCTTTTCTTTTAATTTCATCCAGGAAATTTTTTCCCGACGACTGAAAAGGCAGTGGCCACGCGATTTGTTTAACAATAAAAAAAAACCCAACCTAATTGAGGTTTTCTGTGGTCTCCCTCAATTTACTAGGCAAATGCCAGGTTGGTCCCCCATTAAGTCAGCCCACAGACTGCCTATGATACCCATTTAAACGCCTGCAAACTATCCTAACAAAAGTCCAACCAAAAATTCCCATTTAAAAAAATAAAATCAAATTAAAAGATAATAAAATATTTACTCCGAAATTATCCAATATACCCTTCCACAAATGTAATTCAAAAAGCTCCAATCCTTTACAAAATATCAAAAAAATTATGAAAGGCGCAAACTATCCCCACTCAAAATAACTTTATGGCTCCGGTATACACAAAAATGTTTTGTTAATTATGCCAATAAATAACTTGTTTAATAAAAATAAATAAATAAATAAAAAAATAACTTAAAAATATGCATAATATAGATTAGATATTGTACTCATGTCATTAATTGTAAGTTCTGTCACTGGACAGTTTCTCTCGTCCATGAGAAGCACGACTTTACATCCACAGGACCAGTCACTTGGTCCATTGGGATATCCTGTAGAGGGTAGAATTGTTGCTTCCGATGCCTTATGGCTGACCCGATGTCCGCCCTTTTGTTCGCTTTTTTCTTTCTCAGAGAAGTTTCATTAATCTGGAGAAGGGTAGAAATCACTTTGTCCAGTTATTGAATTAGTGGAGTATAGCCATGTAGTTGGATAGAGGAGACTATATTTTTCTCATCGTACTCCAGCAGCTCGTGTAGGGTTGGGACATCGATAATCGATATCGATGTATCGGACCAAAATACATCAATATTTAACATCGATGTAGTGGACGACATAGACTTTTCTTTGAGAAACATCGGCAATAGTTTTTTTTATGGTCACCGGAGGGAGATTTGATAGCAATCGACTTTTTTTTGCTGACATCTGGGAAGAATCAACCTTTTCTTGCCGGAGATAGGGGGGGGGGGGGGATTGAGAGCTTCTTCTTTAATATTTTTCTTGTCAAGTTGGGTTGAGAGGTCGATGTCGATGTTTTCGTATGAGGTTTTTACTAACATCAATGTTAAGCTATCAATGTCCCAACCCTAAGCTCGTGTAGAAAAAATAACCAGGTTCGTCGGCCAGTGGCGCATCAGTTGAACCTTCTTCACAATGTTGGTCCATTCGAATCCTTTTTGAGCTGAGCGAAGCGAAGCTCTTATACTACACTTAGCATTTTGTCTGACGCATACTCCTCCTGAACGGCTGAAAGGATCTGCACAAAATTTGGCACGGTCATAGTGACTAACCACAGGAAGGTATATATCTGAAATGGTCCAAATTGGTACACAGGGGTACGGGGTACGGGGTACAAAAGTTTCCTCCTGAACGGCTGAACCGATTCGCACGAAATTCGGCACGGTCATAGTGACCATCCACAGGAAGGTATATAAATCTAAAATGGTCCAAATTGGTACACAGGGGTACGGGGTACAAAAGAGAAAATAGTATATGCCCTTCATGATGCTTGTTGTTGGAAAGCTCTTTAAGAGTACAGTTATTGTTGTTATGTTCACTTTTGTCATATTTTCATTTAAGAGGGGGTAAAATAGAAAAACAGGAAAAAATGCTTTTTAATTAAAAATAGAGATTTTACTATTTTTGATCCGATTTCAGCTCTTTATAAATACAAATGTTTAATGGTTAAGATTAAAATACACGCTCAACTCAATATTGCAAGCAGACAACTGCATTGCACACCTAGTATACCTCTCCCAGAAACCCCCTTATAAATAGAGAAGGGTTGTATCTCCCCTCCCCTCGATTCTTCTCCCCCTCCTGGACACACCAGAATAATCTTTTGTTATTTATTTACGTTCTTTTTTTTATTTACTTATATAATATTTTCTTTTTTTAAAATGTATTATAATTTTTTGTGGACAAAATATGTCCTCAGTAAATGAGTCAGTTAGTCAGTTTCAAAATAACAAAACTTTAGGCTCATATATTATATCTTATGAACTAATATGAGGCGTGAAATATTTATATCTAGTTCAGTTTGTAATGAACTCGAATTTGAAATTAATTTGATATATCTAAGAATCATTAATAGGATAATAGAAGAGGACCTAAAGTGCCTTGAGTTGGTTCCAGTAAGGATAGTACTGCTACTGCTCGACTCGGTGGTGCACTGCCGTGCTCCCAGATTTCAAAATTGTTTTGACATAATATTTTTGTTTTTTGTTAAGTTCTCGTCTCAAAAATGCGTGTTCTGTACACTGTCTCGAGAATACTATCGAGGTGACTGACAAGATAGTTCTATTGTGAGAGTACTGTCCAGTGGAAAACAGATCTTGTTCTTGTGGAAACATCCCAATAATTCTACTTAGATGGGACTGTTCTTAGTTCGATCGTGTTCAGAATTAAACGGACGAAAGTGTCCCAACCTTACAAACGACTTTCGATATTTTGAACAGATTCTAATACTCATTAAAATATAAATAAATATCAACGACTGCATTAAAAATCAATATCCTCATTATTATTATTATTATTCAGGTCTGTTGTATTTAAGTTGTTTCTTGCATTATAGTTTCGAAACTATTGACCAAAACCTTGATAAGCTTGTTGGAAGAAACTGTGGGGTTTAACTGCATCGTGAAGAGTAAGAGGTGACCGGTGATGCAGAACGCTGCATGCAGTGTTAGCTTGAACCTGTAGACTGTAGCCTGTTTAGTGCAGAACCTCGAGGTTCCAGTTCATATCCTCACGCTGTCCTTAACTCCACCATCCTCGGCCAAGGATCTCTCCGTCCACCTACAATTATATTTAACCTCCGTCCAATTTATTGCGTCTGGTTTCATTCTTTTTAGTCTTGTTTTTATTTTTTAATTCTCATGTACGTAGAAGGGTAGATATATACATATAATGTAGACTGTGATGGCGTGAAAATTAGATTTTTAACTGATTTACACGTTTAAGGTTCCATGAGTCCAAAAAACAAAAAAAATGCCAAAACGTGGTTTTTTATTTATTTATTATTTTTTTGCTTCCGAGCTTACCGAAGGTAACGGAAGCTATGTGATCGTTCCGAAGAACGAAACATTTTTAGGTCTCCGATTTCAAAAATTCCAAGACAGAAATCCGTTTCAGACATCAGGGAACATTTTTGGTTTCGTGTCTGTCTGTCGGTCTGTCGGTCGGTCTGTCGTTCAATTTTTGCGAACCAACATATCTTAAAAACTACACGTTCAATTTTAATGCAATTTGGGTGGTTGGTCATAATTAGCCCATTGTTGGTCCCATATAAGTTTCAACCTTCTGCGCCTATTTGTTTCTCTTCCACATGCGCACAAACATACATTTATTTACACCTATAGCTTCAAAAGTACTTATCTGATTTGAATGAAACTTTTATAGTTTATCGAAAGTAACCCGTAGATAGCCTCAGATTAATTTAAACCGTCTACGCTCTTTAACTTTTGCTACATTGATACTTTAATTCGTGTAAAAAATCTAAACAATTTTGACAGATTAAAAAAAACGGGGGAAACAATTAAACCAATTTGACAATAATGACTTGTAAAAGCATAAAATCAATGAAGTACGTGGATAGGATGCGTGGAAGCTACGTGCCACACCAATTGGCAGTCTATTCATAAAAAAAATTTCGCCTGACATCTTAAGTCAGTTGTCTGTCATCTGTGCAGGCTAAACTACTGGACCACGTGGAGCTTGAACTGCTGGGAAGATT
The DNA here is from genome assembly GCA_951217055.1 of Gerris lacustris. Taxonomy (NCBI): domain Eukaryota; kingdom Metazoa; phylum Arthropoda; class Insecta; order Hemiptera; family Gerridae; genus Gerris; species Gerris lacustris. Next base: position 49,028,186 of record OX578279.1, read on the forward strand.
TTTATGAAATGTAGCATATATATTATGTTCAGAAACATCATACCTCGAGGGGGCAACCAAGAAACGAATTTTTGCTTTAAATTTGAGGGCGCTACCTTAAAACAAATTGTTTCTAGAAAACGGTTCCGACCAGAGGTTTAGTCCATTTATAATAGGAATCTAACCATTTAACCATTTATTTTTCTCGGGCAAAGAATTGATAAACATAATTTTGATTGAAGAGAGTGAGAGGTTATTCCTCGCCAGGGAGGACTTATCTTTACCGAAATTTCAATGAAATGTTGACTAATAAATAATTATACTCGTGATAACCTGAAGCAATTGAAACATAGCAATAAACGCGGACGAGGTGGCCGTGTTTGATTCCCCGCCGGAGAGGAGTTATTATTATGGTACATTTTGATATAATGTTTTATAATAATGAAATTTAACCACGAAAGTGCGAAGCAACTAAGTGATGGAAAACACTGGACGCCGCACATATTACTAAGATATCACATTATTGCATCCTGCAATACGATACGCAATACTCCAGGCATTTTCGAACGGGTACGTCAGTCACTAAGACAAAGATTGGGAAACCTACTTTTTGTTGCAGGAAGCCATTTTCAAAATTATATGAGAAAATTTAGAATGACTTGTATTAACAGATTTTATGCAGTTGTTTGCCGATACATCTATAATTTATGAGTAGAATTATATTTATTTTAAAATAAAAAAAGTTATATTGAATAGAAAATTTTATCTGGAGATGTTTGAATATCCAGATATTATATATTCATATTATTAAAAAAAAAAAATAAAAAATAAAATAAATGGAAATGACTAATAAAATGCACTAAGTCAATACAACCCCTGTCCCATATTCATTTCAAACATCTGCGGAAACATATCCATAGTTTTTAGTAACACTCATATTTTGAAATCTATCTCATTAAAATTTATTTTTACTTTCTCCTATACGTAGTATATAAAAAGAGAAAGAATTGTGATGGCGAGAAAATTTTGAAACGTTTTGAGGTCCCCTGAGTCCAAAATATTGTTTAAAAGGAGCCTAAACTATTAAAAAAAGCGAAATAAAAAAAAATGTTTGGGGTGGAACCCTAATAAATCTAAAAAATTATATTATTTCACTAAAAAAAGTTCCGACCATTTTGATTAAAAAAATACTATAGGTTCAGTCCATTTAAATACGAATTTAACCAAATAAGTCTCTTTCCCAAGGAAAAATTCTGTTTCCCGGAATATTAAAAAATATTGTTTCGTAGAAAATAAATCTGGTTAGGTTGGAAATAAAAGAAAACCGGGTATTTGTTTACTGTATTTTGAACTCTGTTTGAATATGTTTAAATTAAAATGATGGGAAGTTATTATGGGATTTAAATAAAATTAACAATATAAGAAAGTTTTGTTCGATTTAATGAACCAATTGTTTGTCCAAGTGTCCAAGGAAGGTATGTTCAACTCTAATAATTGGCAGACATTTTTAATTTTATTTTATTAATACATATATTTATTTTCTTAATTTATTGTATTCTATAAATGGTTTTTCGATGGCTCAAATCACTAAAAAATATTTCGTATAAATGGTATTACGTAACGAATTCTAAAATTGAATCTTATGTAACTATATTTTTCACTTAATGAATTCTTCGAATTTTGTTAATATCTTTTTAATTTATTTATAATTTTTGTTGTTGTTTGTTTTATTTTTTTAAATGATTATTTAGGTAAACTATGTATTAAGATTGTGCTTTATTTTTTGTATTTTATTTCTTGAATGATCCAATAAGAAACAATTTTTCTACGATTGTAAAAACAGTTTTGATTATAATATTCTCCCCATACTAACAAAGGTATGGCTCAACAAATAATTTTTATAATATAAGCATTTTTGGTTGAGGTGTACTATGCAATGATACTTGCATAATCTAATTTGAAACTTTTGGAGCTTATATGATACTGTTGCATCCCTGGTAAGATGTATACAAATTGAAAATAATTGGTTTTATTGATAAGTTTGATGTGCTTTACATCGTTTATATGATGTTTCTTGTTATGTATTATGATGATGTTTTATGCCTTATTAAAAAACTGGCGAAATCTTAATGGTCAGGGTGCCCATAGGCAAAAAAGTAACTTATACATACTCTTTCCAAACCTTTTTGTATGGCTTGTTTAGGCCAAATCTGACACCGTTTTCCTCTGTGCCTTTTTTTAGTTTTGGGGCGTTTTTTTTTATTTGAACCCTAAAATTTTGACGCGTCAGACTTGAAAATCGGAAAAAGTTCTGCGTCAGACAATATTAAAATGTTGATTTATAGGGTTCAAATAATGTATCTTGAGAAAATCAGTCAGTTATTAATTAATTTTAATTAATAATAATGGATATTAATTAATATGAACTAATATTAATTAATGATTAATAATCAGATGATTTTCTCAAGATACATTATTTGAACCCTATAAATCAACATTTTAATATTGTCTGACGCAGAACTTTTTCCGATTTTCAAGTCTGACGCGTCAAAATTTTAGGGTTCAAATAAAAAAAAACGCCCCAAAACTAAAAAAAGTCACAGAGGAAAACGGTGTCAGACTTTGCCTATACAAGCCATACAAAAAGGTTTGGAAAGAGTATGTATAAGTTCCTTTTTTGCCTATGGGCACCCTGACTATAAGCAATAAAATTGAAAGAGCAGTCTGGCTCTACGAATGTAGTAGTGAAAAGTTTATAGACTAAAAAAAGCATATTAATTTTGATATCACTATTTTGATATACTTTAATAGGTTGAATTTTTTTGGGAGGGGATGGAACGACCCTTATTTCACGGTTAGTTTTATGTTGGTGATATATATATATGTGTGTGTGTTGTGTGCGTGTTTGTGTTTTAATATACTCTGTATTAAGATGAATGTACATACAAACATTTTTAGTGTAATTAATTCCTTACTAATAATATTTATTTATACAAAACATTATGTATATACAACAAATTAATTCCCTACATCCTTTCATAAATAACAAATTTTAATGAAAATAAGTGTTAAAATTTAATAGGTAGATGTAGGAAGAATAATATATCATTCTCTAGGACAATATTCAATAACAACCTATTTCAAATTTATTAATAAGGGTTCTTTATGTGATATTTATTGTGACAAAAAAATTATACTAATTTAAATCAATTAACTTATGAAAAAACCAAATTAACATTATACTACCTGAAATTAAATACAGGCCAATAAATTAAAAATGAATAAAAAAAACTACGAGGGCGATTTTTTTTGTATATATATCAATTTTTTATGTAGTTAATTTAAATGCAGGTAAAACTCTCAGCCCTGTTGACCTTAATTACGTTAAATATATAAAATATATATTGACCTTTATAAGCAACGCTATCATCAACTTTCAATCAATAAGGTAACACAAGCAAAAAAAAAAGAACAAAAACCGGGAAAACGGTACGAAAATTAGAGCAAACAAGATAATAATAATGCAGAGTTAGAAAAAGCAAGGATATAAAAGTGAGTTCTGACTCATAATTAAGTGAATTGTTAATGACCCTGATACATTTGGTTGTCATTGACCATCGAAAATAAATAAATTCAATATTGACCATGAAATTGTTATTTTTGTTTTCTTAAACAGATGAAAGTTAAGTGACTGTTTGTTGTGAAATAAGGTGTGTTGCTATGTATAAACACAGGATGCATTTTTAAAGTGGAAAATAAAGAAGGCAAAGCATTTGTAATCAATCATTTTGAGGATGTTAAGGATACGCGAATTTAGGATATATACGTACATATTTAATAGTGACTAAATCCCAATACCTTAACTGTAAAAAATTGGTTTAACAAACTGGAATAAATCTTTCTCAAATAAATTGTGAAATTTGGATGGTTTGTCGAAAGAAGCCCGCAGATGGCCCCAGATTAATTAATTTCAATCACCGGCGCATTAAATATTGCTAAGTAGATACTTTTGTTCATGTAAAATAACAAAAAACAAATTTTCATCCAGAAGGGAGAAACATTAACTTTCCACCCTACTTTATAGGGAGGAAAGGATCCCATTACAGCCTAGTTGTGAAAATCGTGGCGGAAAGTAGAAATCGTGGCGGAAAGTAAAAATCGTGGTGGAAAGTAACAGTAGAGCCAACTTATTATTGTTTAAAAATCAGTGTTGCCTGTTTTGTAACTAGTAGAAGTTTCTTTTTAACTGAATGACTCGACCGCTTAACAGCTTTTTTAAAAAAAATATTAGAGAGTTTAAATAACACGTACTTTTGATTGCCGTGATGCTTTAATTTTTATCGTCATTTTAAAAAGTCGTATGACTTCATAATTGAGTTTAAACAAGACGTATACAAAGAGGTAAGTTACGTCTAATCAGGTTATATTTATGTTTTTGACTTCTCGTATTTTAGAGTTAAACACAAATAAATTAAATGTTATTCAGTTACGTCATTTTGTAGTATTATTAAACATTTTAATTATTATTATAGTTATACATAGTTATAGAAAGTAATTATAGAAATCAAATAAAACATAGTTGAAATTGATGAATTGCACATTTAATTTATATTATTTTTTTTCTGCAAGACGTTATACTTTTTCTTTTGTTTTTAAAAGTCATTTTTAAAATTAAAGGTACAAAAATTTGTAAATTTAGTTATTATAATACCTAAATAAATAGATAAATCGAAATCTTAGGTTTTATTTGTGTTGATTTTCTCCCTTCTAGAGGAAAAATTTTGTACGTACCACGGGAGCAAAAAGTCATACTACCCTCGCTATAATTAACTCCCGAGGCGTAGCCGAGGGATTAAACTTCATGGTTCCCTCGGCTGCGCCTCAGGAACCAACTAAATAACTCCCTCGGCTACGCCTTGGGATTTAGACAGTATGGTTCCCTCGGCTACACCTCAGGAACCAACCAAAACGCTCAGGGTGTAATGACTTTGTTTCCTCCCTTGGTGCGTAAATAACTATTATCAAATTAAAAAATCGGTCCGAGACAACTCAGACAAACTTTCTCATATACGAGTTTATAATTACTTAGCCCAGTGTTTCCATTTATTAGTTTTCAAATGTACATTTAAATATTATTAAACATTTCATCAAAATTTATCATAAAAATAATTTTTCCTGGGCGGGGAATCGAACCCGGGCTCTCTCCGTCCGCGTTTTAAGCTTTTTTCTCAGGAACTCTCAGGATTCGTATTCAAATGGACTACATTTTAGAATTTTTTAATCAAAATCGTTGGAACCGTTTTCGAGAAATATTAAAAATATTTTTTCACGTTTTTTCAGAGTTTCTGGGGGGTAGCGCCCCCAAATTTGAAGCTAAAATTAATTTCTCGATTTCGCCTCGGGGTATGATTTTTGTGAACATGTATGCCAAGTTTCGTCAAAATCGGCTCAGTAGTTTAGGCTCTAGACGACAGACAGACGACAGACAGACGACAGACAAACGACAGACAGACGACAGACAGTCGACAGACAGACGACAGACAGACGACAGACAGACGACAGACAGACGACAGACAGACGACAGACAGACGACAGACAGACGACAGACAGACATTTTTTAAAAACCACTTTTTTGGACTCAGGGGACCTCAAAACGTGTAAATCCATCAAAATCTCAAAATCGAATTTTCGCGCCATCACAATACTTTCTCTTTATATGAGAAAGTAAAAAGGGGAAAAATTAAATATATATACAGGGTGTTCCGCATAAGTACCTACAGAGAAAAACCTATGAATCTACATCAAATTTCTGACCAAAAATGTCAAGTAACCTTGGGTCCTACGGACCTTCATTTTCGAGATATAACGATATATCGATTTTTTTATTTAGGTCATGTTTTTAGCCATAAACTACGTAATAAATAAAAATCTAAATAAGATAGAAAGATGCAGTTTGCATCATCGTAAAGAGCATTAAATTGTCATTAAGAAATCACTACTTTTAGTACTTAATACGTTTATAAACTTAGTGATAATGCAAGAAAAACATTAAAATTGGAAATTATATTAAATGTTTATACAACTTGGAGCTTTCATTACTTCTATATTTTTATACCTATCGTAATGTTTAAAATGTTTAAAAAACTGCGCCATTTTATAAGCTTTAATTCGATAAAGCATTGTCTATAGTTTACGTAAATTTTCATAGAGAAATAGTAGAAAAACTATTAGGAAATCAACTTATTAAGTAACCGCTCTATGAATTTTCTGCAATTTTAAAATTAAAATTTGATTGTTTTCTTTTCATATGCTGGCGCGGTAGTGTCTGAAGAATAGCAGGGGGTCTGCTCGTGAGTATGCCAGGCAGTTCCAAACAGACGACATCTTTCCTATTATGTACATTTTTCAAGTTTTGCATTACATGGTTTATTGCATGAGTGTTGTGAAAATTAATAGCACCAGCTCTTGTAAGAAGGGACTCGTCTATCCACAAAATAAAATGTGACACAGTTCTTTGTAATATCCAATCCCAATACCCCCGCAGCACCCTCGCATTAAAATCAGCTATGGTCAGCTCCTAGACGGGAGTGTCATGGAAGGCACAGTTGAATTCTTTTCAAAATTCTAAAAATCTGCGTCCCTGGAATTCCCAATACAGCCGACCCCCCCCCCCCCCCCCCCCGCCCTTCTAATACTGGTCCTAGAATCAGTAAACAATCAACAGTGCCTGTAGTTTGGCAACCTGAAAAATGTACATAATAGGAAAGATGTCTGTTTAGAACTGCCTGGCATACTCACAAGCAGACCCCCTGCTATTCTTCAGACACTACCGCGCCAGCATATGAAAAGAAAACAATCAAATTTTAATTTTAAAATTGCAGAAAATTCATAGAGCTGTTACTTAATAAGTTGATTTCCTAATAGTTTTTCTACTATTTCTCTATGAAAATTTACATAAACTATAGACAATGCTATATCGAATTAAAGCTTATAAAATAGCGCAGTTTTTTAAACATTTTAAACATTACGATAGGTATAAAAATATAGAAGTTATGAAAGCTCCAAGTTGTATAAACATTTAATATAATTTCCAATTTTAATGTTTTTCTTGCATTATCACTAAGTTTATAAATGTATTAAGAACTAAAAGTAGTGATTTCTTAAAGACAATTTAGTGCTCTTTACGGTGCTGCAAACTGCATCTTTCTATCTTATTTAGATTTTCTTTATTACGTAGTTTATGGCTAAAAACATGACCTAAATAAAAAAACCGATATATCGATATATCTCGAAAAAGAAGGTCCGTAGGACCCATGGTTACTTGACATTTTTGGTCAGAAATTTGATGTAGATTCATAGGTTTTTCTCTGTAGGTACTTATGCGGAACACCCTGTATATTAGACAATAATGGGTTATAAAAGCATTATATTATTAAAGTAAGTAATAGGATGCGAGAATGCAATGTGCCACATTAATTGGCGGACTAATAAATTAGGAGGAATCGTATTTGAGAAATTGTTTTTTCACGATTTTTCATTTTAGGGGTTTTAGTGTGCGTAGACGCTGTAAAAATAACTGACTGTTGAGTCTAGGCCTTAAGATTTACGATCTAAGGTTTACATTTCAGATGGGAAATTTTATTTTTATTTTCAATATCTTGGAAACTAGATTATTCTCAGCTAAGGGAAAGTAATCATGAATTTTGTGTGAAAGCGTACACGCATTTTGTGTGAAAGTGTACACGCATTTTGTGTGAAAGTGTACACACGCATTTTGAGTGAAAGTGAACACTCATTTTGTGTGAAAGTATACATGAAGTAATACGTGTATTTTGACAATATTTGTCAAAACTCGTCTACACTGAACGAAGTTTAAATTTGTTTTTTCACCTCCCCCCAAAAACATTATATACATATATTTATATATACATTTATTTTGAAATATATAATACATATTGCAAACAGAATATTGAGATTTTAGTAAACAATATAATAAAATAGAAGTTTATTGATTGGAGAAATTTACATTTCCTATACAATTGTAGTAAACAACAAAATATGATATAATATCTCAAAGGTTGCGTCCTAGATCTGTATTTACAAGAGATAACACACATATTTACAATAGGCCTCAGGTACGATACGAGCGGTGAGCGGTGGGTGGCAGAGCGATGCCGCTTACGTTTATGTTTACATTGAGTACAATGGAAGTAGAGGACGAGCGACCATGACAAGCTCGAGCGTCTGAGCGAAAAATGTTGCCGCTTGAAAATGCTGCTAGGCTTCCTATTGAGCCTAGACTTTTATAGACATGCCTAGTCTTTTCAGTTGATTAGAAACTCTCGCCAAGTAAACATGGCAGGGAACTTATAGAAAATACCACCTAGCCTATTATTTTCGTTCTTATCTTAAGCCAGCGCCGCTCACCACTCTACTGCACTGACGCTCTCCCACCCACCTCTCACCACTCGTATCATACACGAAGCCTAAGCCAATCAGCATCTAGATCTGGGATGATAGTTCTTCTGAAGAGAGTACTCAGACTGCTGCGATAGTACTCTTCAACTATCCGGTCAGATATGATAGTGCGATAGTGTTGTCATACAATATGACAGTAGCTATCACGTACTATAGGCGTTGTTGGTTCATGCGATAGTTGCAGTCACGACAGCAATTGTAAACGGAGTTTTACAGATTAACTTCTTGTAACCTTGTAAGAGGTTAAATATTAAAACAAACGTAACAAGTTGATTATCGTTTCTTCTTACTTGTTCTTATACTTTCTAGGTTTTTAATATAATTAAGTTTTCAAAGCGCTACTAATGAATAAAGTTTGTCTACCTGCGCCACTGATAACCCTGATAATAACATTGAACCTTAATACTGTAAGAAAAGGTTAAGATTATATATCTATAAATAGAAATTAATTTTTACAAAAAGAGTTGATTTATTAAAGTATAAATCTAGAAGGCGCGTGTTGAAATACACGTGTCTATATGCGTAAAGTGTTTATCTATAATGTCCTTTAGGTCTGAAAACTATTAGTATACTACGATGTATCCAGGTGTCAATCCTTGTCTGTTAATCTTGTGTAAATGAAGGACTAGAAGTCCTTGCAGATCGGATCAAGAGATGATATTGGGAAATCGTTTCGATCTTTCGATCCTCCATCAGCACATTATATTCATATCCTGTGTGATTGACTGTTTTTAAACATTTCGTCTAGATGGTGTGGTTTGAAGAGTTCCTAGAAAAACACAAGCTAGTATTATAATATACTGACCTTACCAAGGTTAGTTTACATCATAAATAGATAACTTTATATTCGGTTTCTTTTTTTTTTATCAATTAATATAGATTGAGCAACGGTTCCAATTTTCCAATGTCAAATAATAAGTTAAGTTTTAGGTTAATTATTTAAAGTATTTTTGATAAAATTAGTGAAGGTCTAAGCGTTATAGTGTGCGGGATGTTAGTCACGACACGACATTTCGTACCCATATCATCAAGGAAGTCTATATTGTTTTAAGCAAGTAACACCGTAACTTGTTAACTTAGTATAGAACATTATTTGTTATTATAAAATCTAAATTTTGTAAAAATTGATTTGCCTACATAATGGGTTGTTGAAAAAGCAGGGATGGACAAAAATAAGAAACTTTGTAGTTAGTGATATTATGTGCAATAACTCAAAGGAAATATTCAGTAAAGCCCCAAAAACAACATTTAAATTTAATGGAAATACATCATGGTGGAGAACACACTGAGTATAAATATAGTATATATTTGGTTTCACCATGTGTCCTTTAAAATTGCGTTTTCCGTGACTCCGTCAATTTTTATAACAAGTCAACGACAACATTTTTTCAAACAAATTTAGTAAGCCTTTGTCAAAAAGACCAGTCATGCACCATGACTTAATGAGCGAATTTTCAAATAAATCTGCGTATTATTGGTTTATGATAATATGGGAAAATTTTGGTTTAGAATTTGGATGGGTGAAAAGAAATTGGTACACACAGGTACGGGGTACAAAAGTCAAAATAGTATAAACCCTTTAAGATGCATGTCGTTGGAAAGCTCTTTAAGAGTACAGTAATTGTTGTTATGTACCTACACGTTTGTCATATTTCCATATAAGAGGGAGGTAAAATGGAAAAAACACGATATTATGCTGTTTTTGACTCCTAAATGGACCCCACAAATTTTGGATTACGAACTCATCCTTTCTTTTGATATTATTGACATTTTAAAATTTGTTTGAAATTTTTAAGTGCAACCTAAGGGGAGATATCGTCTGGAGTGACACATATATACATACATACATATATACATTTATGCATACATACATATATACATACATTCATAAAAAAAAGTGTTAAATATTAGGAATCGATTCAGAATGGTCTAAAACGGATTTCCGTGGAAAAATTTTTCAAAAATTCGCATTACAAAATTTTTGAAGCCATTGCAATAGCTTAATTTTCTTCGAAAATTCGCTAAAAAAAAAATAAAAAAAAATAAAAAAATAAAAAATAAAACAGATTTTAAGGGATTTTTCATAAGTTGCATGTTTTGAAAAACAAACTTTTAAGAAGCCGCTATTTGAAATTGCTGGGCCGATTATACTTCTCAAAATACATTTGCACAACATTTAGGTAATAAAGAAATGCAGCCACCATCAAGCGCCGGGCGTTCCGAGATTTCCCGGAATTCAGGTACATATTTTCTTTGTGTCTGCCCCACCTTCTGTTTAAATTAGAATTATCTTTAATAATTACATCTAAAACCTAAGAAGACTCATTTTCTAAAATTTCATGGTTCTAGTGTGATTGTTTCCGGAGATATCACGTTCAAATTTACATATAATTATAGCCACTAACTTGATTTAAAATGGCGGATGGAAAAAATATTTTTACTAAAAAATTGCAATGGTTTACTGAAACAAGTTCCATAGATATCGCTTTGACAAATTTTTCCATTTAAATAGCCGTTATCTTGATATAAAATAGCCGAATAGAAAATCCTTTTACAAAAGTTGTTCTTCTGCTGCATAAGCTCAATCTAAAACCTAAATCTGTGCAGGCGAGTCCCATACACATTTCGGCCTGCAAAACTTGCGCAGGTAAAAATAATCAAATTTGTATTACTCTCAGGTCACCAGTACAGGTCATAACTTGATACCAAACAAGTTCCGGTTTACCTGCACAGGTTACCTGTCTCAGGTTCACCTGTCAGGTATACCGCATTTTGCATCCGAGACCAAGTGCAAAACGTCCATACCTACTCATCTACCCATTGGCTATATCCGAACATCATTATAATTATAACACCAAATGTGCAAACCATCAGCATAACTTTAAAGTACAATAAGATAAATGTGATCGTGTACACCCAAATAATGATGGTTAAAATCAAGGGTGAAAAACTCCTCGAATCCAAACTCTCATCATCCAATAATTGCATTAATTAGTGCATCAACTCTTTGCAGATGTTCTTCAATAATCTCAACGATTACAACTTTGGGCTTGTATCATGTTAACCTTGAAATTTGGTTCCAACAGTTTTATTTACTTACTCAAATTACAGGTAATTGGGCAATATTAAATTTAAGTACCATATAATAACATTAGAATTTTAAAAATTAATATCTTTAGTAAGTAATAATAGTTTTCATTCTATAGTATCTTATTACCAATATTACTAAAAGCGATAAGCAATGTTTGATTATAGCTAATACACATAGTAGTATAATTATTGCAACTGAAAGATGTGAATTAGTTCTTTTAGCGTAGGTGCGAAAACCTTGAACTTAGAAAGTATAATTATGGAATTAACAAGTATGGAGAAGTAACACGTGGACATGAGATAACTATGCAGGTTTCGAAACGCATTGTAATTAAAACAACATCTTATATATTATGTCTTCATATCATATCGTTGCAATGTTACATTCGTGAGTTGGCAGATTAATAAAATTCCAAGACAACATTTCTAAACTCCAAACGTGTTTCTATATAATTGTGTATCAAACTTGTACATTAGAGTGATTCGATATATTTCTATATCAACTTGGATTTTGGATATATGAGTGAATATACAGCTTGTAACAGCATTGAAACGAGAGTGTCGATTTATCAGTACATCAAACATATAGCAGTTTTAACACCGGGTCGTTATATTTGAATATCAAACTTATAACAGCATTAATAGGTGAGGTTTGATATATTTTTATATCAAATTTGAATCCTCAATAATGCAAGAGGACAATGTATATTATACCTTGTAACAGATCTGTGACGTGATAAAATTACGTAGATTATTTAATTATTATTATTATTATTAAGTGAACGATAAACAAAACAATAAAAGTTAGTAATATTATCCATAGAACATAGTTTGCGAGCGTTTATAATACTTTAGAATTCGTAATATAGACATATTATTATTATTATTTATTTTTTTTTTTAAAACACGTTTATTTCATAAACGTGAATTCCCTGAGGTAATTTATCCTCGTAAAGTATTGTCTCAGAGCACAGTTATACCTAAATTATAGATAAGAAACTATTAAATGATGATTTTTCTTAATAGCTCATTGGTCAACGAATGGTTGGCTTTTAATAGCAACAAGTATTCCATAACTTCCATCTTCACGTGAGAACGGAAAAGAAACTATCGAATGAATTTGATGATATCATAGATGAGATCATTATAATTCTTATTTCAAATAGATTATTTCGCAGCTGTAATTAATTCGATGTTTCAACGTTTGATAACTATGTACATCGATTGTGAATTTAATACAAATTTGACAATCAGTCAATAATAAAAGTAAAAATTTTGATTTCCTTTTTTTCTTTTTTTTTATGAACAAAAATGATTTTTATCTCCAGTAGGGACGAAATGTAACTTTTCAGGGCTAGTTTATATAATAATGTTGGTCTTTTCATCCCTGTTCTTAAAAACGGGGAAATAATGTAAAAACGGGATTATAATCCACGTTCGCCAACCTAATTATTTTGTAAATAGAAGAGAATGAATAGCAAATGTAGTGAATTGGTTGAAATCAGGTTGGCAACACTGCTTTTAAACTCCCAGCTGTATTGCGAGTCATTCTACGATGTTTTGTTTAGCTTTCGTTGAACTTTATTTTTTTTTATTACTTTAAAAGTGATTACTAATTGTTTTAAATCATTTATATTATTTAATTTCTGTATTAAATTCGTTTAATAAAGAAATACAAATTTTTTTTTTGTTGAATAAATCTTATATAGCGCTTTTTCTGGAGATAAAATTTTGTATGTACCTCGAGAATAATGCATTAATTTCCTTGTTATAATTATCTCCCTCGGCTACGCCTCGGGAGCTAATTGGCAATAATCCCTCGGCTTCGCCTCGGGAATTAAGATACCTAATACCCTCGGCTTCGCCTCGGGATTTAGTTACCTTGATTCCTTCGGCTTTGCCTCAGGAATCAACTCAGTCACACGGGAAATAATATCTTACATTTTACATTATTTCCCTAGGTGCATAAATAACTATTATCTAATGCATAAAGAATAGCGGTTATAAAAAAGCCATAATCTACTGGAGGATATCGTGTCACCGATTTTTAGAACTTCAAACTACCCAGTGAATCCAAAAAATTGATTCAGTGATAATTTTGAGGCATCATAAAAAGAGTTAAACAGATTTTATATACCCATTCTAGAAAATATTCTTTCAACTTTTATACTATACGACTTTTCAAACCATCCATATACCTAGAATACACGTTTATAGAAATAAAATTATATACTAGACTAGAAATTGATGTAATAAATAAATTATGCATAAAATAATAATAAATCAGGTTGAATTTTCAATTATAAAAAAAAAATTTACAAAATTTAGTTTGATATAACAAAAATATAATTTAAATAATATTGAAGTTAGATAATAATGTATAAGAAAGATGTTTATTATTCAGATTGGTTAGTAATAAATTCAAATATTACTCCAAATCAATATGGTCACCTATCAAGTGAAGAACTAACATCAACTTGATTTTCGAACTACTTACTAATTTTGTACTCAGGATCATGAAAATAACATTGCGAATCTATAATTAGCGGGACATGGCCGCTCTACGCCAGTTTGTTTTCTTTTAAAATGCCTATTATGAAGCCATGTATAGTCATAGCCGACCACATATTCTTAAAAGATTAACTTATACACAAAATTATAGCCAGATGTTAGTCAGACACTATTTTGCAAGCTATCTCCTGGACTATAATGTTTTAGTAACACTATTTATTTTTTTTTAAATCTATCTGATTATACTTTATTTTATATACTCATGAGACCATTAAACCTTCCAATGATTGCACGTGAGGGAACTATGTGCCACAGTAATTGGCAGATAAGCGTTGCAAATGTTTAGTTTTCATTTCTATCTTTCTTCCGATGTATCAGTTAATATAGAATTTCTTGGGTATTACTAAAATTGTCCTACCGTAAGCAGGATTTAAGAAATGTCCTAGTGTTAGAATGCTATTCAAAAGAGAAATTAATTTGAGTTTTGCAGGCGAATTAATTAATACACCAATACCACTTACTGACCGGCAGTATCAAGGTATTGCCGTTCTAGATGTAAGAACGGTAATTGCTTGAGAGCTGAAATTTTACATAAAGGTTTCACTTATACGATAGGCTCTCGCTACGAAACATTTTCACCTTCTTGATTAAAAATGGCGACCATTTTTATGCAATATTTGTCATGAAGGTATCTCCGGAACGAATAACAAAAAAAAAACTAGAGGAGAAAATATACTCTCGCTTAGTAAAACAACTTTAATATTTCATAACGGTAGTTTATAAACCCATCATTTTAAAAATAACACACTCAGTAGTGAAACAAAGATTGAGAAGGTAGTGAGTGTTGTGTCCGTGGAGCAAACCTTGTGTTAGGATGTGTAAAAGTAAGGTTATTAGGTATGAAGTAAAAGATAGGGAAGTAGCCAGCAGGGATGTCTGAATCATATTGTCTAATAACTAAGTCCTGCACGACGGAAAGCAAATACATATACAGCTTACTTGGGGTGCGTTACTTAACCTTGTTCGCTAATAGTCTTATATACAATATGTTAACATAAGTTTTTAGTAATGATTCTAAAGATTGTGAATGTTCCGACAGGTGAATGACAAATAGAGAGTTCTGGTGTGAAAGACCTCAGAACGTCAAGGTTAAATGGCATTTGGTTGAAAGTAGATTAAGAGGGATGCAGATAAGGTTTCAGGTTGGAAGTGGTTTCCATGAATAGAAAAGGTTGGATTTAGTTGGATATGGATTGGATAGGAGGTTTGAAGGGGTTCGAAATGGATACAGGGAGTTGGAATGGGATTGAAATGGTTTGAGATGGACAGAGGGAGTTGGAAGTAGTTTCAAATTAATATATAAAAGTTTGGATTTGGTTTGATATGGATAGAGGAGGTTCAAAGGGATTTGAAATGGTTTGAGTTGGTTAGAGTTTGTGAAAGGTGGTAAAGGGGATAAAGAATAAAGGTGATCAAATGCAGCCATCATAAAACAATATTTAGTTTTATTACTTATATTTTAAGTTTATCAATGGATTATTACAGTTATTTTTATATTATATTTTTTTTTTTTTTAAAAGTCCAGTCATGCACCATGACTTAATGAGCGAATTTTCAAAGAAATCTGCGTTTTATTGGCTTATGATAATATAGGAAAATTTTGGTTTAGAATTTGCACGGGTGAAAAAAAAAAATTGGTAGACAGGGGTACGGGGTACAAAATTCAAAATAGTATTTACCCTTCAAGATGCATGTCTTTGGAAAGCTCTTTAAGAATACAGCAATTGTTGTTATTTACACTTTTATCATAATTTCACATAAAAGGGGGATAAAAAGGAAAAACACGTTTTTTGACCCTAAATGGTCAAAATTTGACCCCTAAATGGACTCCAAAAATTCTGGCCAACGAACTCATCCTCTCTTTTGATATTATTGACATTTTAAAATTTGTTTGAAATTTTTAAGTGCATCCTAAGGGGAGATATCGTCTGGAGTGACACATATATACATACATATATACATACATATATACATACATATATACATACATATATACATAAAAAAAAGTGTTAAATTTTAGGAATCGATTCAGAATGGTCTAAAACGGATTTCCATGGAAAAAATTTTCAAAAATTCGCATTACAAAAATTTTGAAGCCATTGCAATAGCGTAATTTTCTTTGAAAATTCGCTAATAAAAAATAATTTAGCCTTAATCAATGGATACCACAAACTAGGTGTACTGTACATGGTTACAGTAGGTTAGATGGATAGTAGAGGTTTGAAATGGATTGAGATTGATAGAAGTGGTAGAGTCGGATAGAGATTAATAGAGTTGGTTAGAGCTTGTTTTAGGATTTTAGGTAGTTGTTACAGTAGGTGGATAGTGGAGTTTTTAAATGGATAGAGATGGATAGAGAAAGTTGGAAGTGGTTTAAAATGGATAGAGATAGATCCAGGATACTGAGTTGGATAGAGGTGTAGGTCTATGAATCTTTTCATTTCAAATGTAACACGTGCTTTATACTTTGACCTATTTTATTTTACAAAATTCTTCGTATACTGTAAATATATAATATGTATTCACTAAAAGAGATCAATATGATTAAATAAATAATTAATAGTCAACTCAATACTGAACTAAGAATGTATCATTCTTCATAATAATTATACATCCACTGTATCTTATTTAATATTTCACAAGAATTAAAAATGAACGGCATATTTAATTTCTGCCTACGTGACGACCCGCACACATCAATCAACAAAACATCATAATATGTATTAACTTAACAATACATAAGCTTTATAATCTTCTTCTTCCGAGACAATTTTCAATTTTTATATATGTATGTATATTAAACAATATATACCTGTATATTGTGTATTTCCTTATCTACTCAAGTAAATCATCAATGCGTTTTGAGTTTATCAAATACGGAAACAAAGAAACGATAGAAGGAGATATAAATCGTAGGTAATCGAGCATATCCTTCCTTAGACACTAGGTACTCTAAAGACCTTTCTATACAATATACCTATATATATATATATATATATATATATATATATATATATATATTCACTATTAAACAATAAAGACTACTACGTATTGTATAATATTATCTTGCAAGAGGAAACAGTCATTTAGTATTTTAAACTTTTGTTTTTGTACTGTCATTAATAATTAATTGTTATATATATATATATATATATATATATATATATATATATATATATATATATATATATATATATATATATATATATATATATATATATGTATATATATATATATATATATATATATATATATATATATATATATATATATATATATATATATATTTTTTTTTTTGTTCTTGTAGTTTTTATTATTATTAATTTATAAAAGAGGGCATGAAGAATTAAAGGTCAACGAAGGAAAAATCTATGATGATCAAAATTACTTTCTATAAAATTCAAATTTAATCGTAAAAGATTTGAAATTTATATTTTATCCTTAATTATAGCTGTTTTACTTCGTACATGTAATGAAGTATATGCATAGAAAAATTACATATAGTGATTAAATAGGGGTCACAAATGACTTGGTCTATTGAATGGAGCTCTATTTATTGAAAAATAAGGTAAAAATACCACACATAAATTAGTATGTGCGTTATCAGCACACTAAAAGGATATTTAAGCAATTTGACAAAACAGGACGATTTCATTAACCAGCATAATCGGCCTAGCCGTATCAAGACTGTGGTCATATAAAAGTTTATTTTTGCTATAACTTTTGAGCCATAAGTTTAGTATTTTAGTTTTTTGACAAATAATAACTAAGTCATATTACTTTTTAAATTTTCCTTTGATTTGCTAATGAAAAATTGAGAGGAAGAGGACACGAGAAATGCAATTTTTAACGAAGGACACATGGTGCGAAGATTAATTATTACAAAAACGAAACTAAAAATACATTTGTATACTCAAGGTTTAGTACACGTACTACAGTAAATCTGAAAATTTCGAGACTAGCTTCTATTGCGTGAATGAATTGGGGCACATGAGAAAAGCTTCCGGAGAGTGGAGGTACGGGGTACGAGATACCAAAGTCAAAAAAGTATATATCCTTCATGATGCATGTCGTTGGAAAGCTTTAAGAGTACAGTAATTGTTATTATATACACTTTTGTTATATTTTCATTTAAGAGGGGGGTAAATTGGAATAAAAAGGTCAAGTGTGTGCTAGTCAGCACACAGCGTGGGTCCGTAGGCATCACTGTATTGTTTAAGTAGTACCCTATTAATGGTGTTTTTTAAAATGCTAAAAAGCTTACTTTGAACTATCCTATGGGTCTGATATTCTCAAAACACATAAACAAACTTCTGATAAAGTATTTTGTGCCACTGAACTGGACTACAACCATATAAATACATTGAATCTTTTTTTACATGAATCACTTGGGGCACATGACAAAAGCTTAATTCCAACTTGGCGGGATTGTTCGGGTGGTGGAGGGGGAAAACTTTTTTTTTTAACTTAAGTTCAATTTTTTATTATTTTTATGACTCCGCTTCCTCTTTCATACCGGTTGATCGTCCGCTGATGAATTTAAAGCTGATTCTGCTTCTCTCACTGAGGCACTTTTATCTTTTTCGCTGGTTGACATTAAAGGCAAAAGTACGACTTGGGAGGGAAAGCCCAAGTCAGAATCCTCAAGGAAGTCATCTTCAGAGTCTACGAACTGTTCGTTGCTGCAATTTTCTCGGCCACAGTGTTTGCAAGCAACTGACATCACATAAAGCAGGTATATATTAATGTTTATTCATATCGGATCAAAAATAGTAATATTTATAATTTATTTCCCTGATTTTCCATTTTACCCCCCTCTTAAATAAAAATATGACATGACAACAATTACTGTACTATTAAAGAGCTTTCCATATCCATACATCATGAAGGGTAGATACTATTTTGACTTTTATACCCTGTATCCCGTACTTCCGCCTTCCGGGAGGTCCCTCAAAGTTGGAGCCAGGCTTTTCTCAAGTGCCCCAAGCGACCCATGAATGAAAAAAGTAGTCTAGAATTTTGTCGCAGACAACCTTTTATCACGACAGATTGGCTGTACTAGTGTCCCCTTCTTTCATCTAACACCTCACATGACAAATTACCTTTTAATATTAATGTTCAACCCCTAGTTTTTGAAGGATAGTTTTTTTGGAGCTATCCTATAATGTTCCTGTGTTTGGGTTATACACACATCTCATAACTGCATAATTTCAAAAATTTTGTGTGGAGGGTCCTCGTTTTGTCTACCTCATTTTAAAATGAAGTTATCATCAGTGAGCAAGATGAGATGATCAACTGTAATTCTGTAATCAACTTATCAGTTATTTTTTGAGATTTGTTAAATAAAAATCCTCTCATTATCAATTAATTTTAAATGCACCTTAAACTCTAAATTCGGGTTATATGACTTAAGTGACGCCTCTACTTTGAGGCTAATATACATTTTTTAAAAACTACTTTTTTGGACTTATAAAAGTATAATTGTTCCATTTCTTTAATAATTTCTTGCTGCTGAGCTTACCAAAGGAAACTGAAGTATTGTGATAACTCTGCAAACGCCCTTAATTGAAAATCTACTTGTTTTATTTTGATGAAATTTTGGACGAACTGTCAAAGTTCGCCTCCATTATGATCTTATAATTGCTAGGGATTGATGACTCTACGCACTAACTATTTATCTATCACCAAATATATTTTTAAAAACTATAATTTCTTTATCCTATTGCACATTATTGTGCCTCCATGGCACTGGTTCTTCACCGCAAACTTTTGCATTTCCTAATCCCATGCTGTTTAGGGAAATCCTATCTTTCTTTCTCTTTTCTTATTGTATTAACAATGGCAATTAGTGCACTCTATAATGATTGTGGTTTAATTTAAAATAATATATGATTGTCTAACCACAATTTACGTCAAAATAATAATTAGAAGATCGTTCCAGTCTTTCATCTATTTTCAATGATAATTATAAATCAATGGACTGATTATATCAAACATGTTAATAATACAAAAAGTAGTGTAGAGTAGCTGCATGAAGTAATAAGATGTGGAGTTAATAGTGAGAATTAGGCTTTTTAATTCCCTCGGATAAGCCTGGGGAATAAAGCTAATAATTATCGTGATATTTATCGTGTGGCGAGTTATAGCTCTTTACTCCTGAGGTACATACAATATTTTATCTCCTGTAGGGAGAAAATACATAAACATGCATACGTTGTATTGATAATAAACAAATCGGCTTAACTGTAATTCTATAAAAATTGCATTAGAGATTCGATATTAAAAACAAATAAGAATTGAAATTAAACTCTAATAGAAGGTTATTTAGGTGTAGGTTTAAACAATGATAAGCGCTAATTACAAATAAGGTCGAAAAGCAGTGTCGCCAACCTGATTTCAACAATTTCACTCCATTTGCCATTTATTCTCTAATATTTATAAAATAATTAAGTTGGCAATCCTTCTTTTTCTCCCTGGTTTTACTTTTTCTCCCTACTTTTGGAGTTCAAAAGACTTTCTTTAGTCCCTCTAAACTAATCCAAAATTATAACTTTTTCTCCCTACTGGAGATAAAATTATTTAATAATAGAAGTTGCTATAGAAACTGCATGAAAGTTAACATAATTTGATGTTTGAATTGCACATATTGTGATTGATAATGAAAACTATAACCTGCATGATAAGAGAAAGGCCACATAATATTATAGAAGTAAGGTTGATAAGGTGAAAGTGAATTATCAGGGTTTAAACTTGTAAAGGTTTTACATAGTATTCAGTTGGTGCATATAGGCATCAGCAGGTGACTCGTTCTAAATAATTCTTTTTTTCGGTACATACGCGTCACGAATGGTTTGAAGTCCAACGACTCCCTCCACTACTAGAAGCATCTTCTGGGATGTGGTGCATCGTGATGTTAAGTACAAAGCAGCTATATATATTGTTCTTATAATTAACATCACAATGCAACACTCCCATAAAAATTTTTCCAGTAGTGATTCGAATTCTACCGGAAAAATAAGTAATTTATTAGCATTAATTTGAATAGTATTAAAAATTGAAACTTTAAAAAAAAAAAATAAAAATAACGTTCCTCTTGCTCTGATATGGCCTTATAATGTGTTGACTGAGACAATAAAAAGAAATGTAATCAGTTAAGGCTATTATAAATCTTTGAAAATGTGCTAATAAAGCCCATACCTATGTGATGTTATCCATATGTATGAGATTAAATCTTTTTATTCTCAATAAAAATGTTGTTCGTATTAATTATAAATTATTAATACGGACTCCAACACTAATCATCAGCAAATTTTTTCCTGTTGGAAAAAAAAAAAAAAAAAAAAAAAAAAAAAAATCTTGTTATCTTTACGTTATCATAAACTAAATATAGAATTACTGACCTATAAGAATGATAATGATTGTATACATACAATTATATTATGATATGAACTAACTGTGGATTAGAGGTATAATTAATTTCCTGATTTCCCCAAGTGATATGACCTTACTAAAGATTTCCATGTCATGATTTTTTGATTTAATTTATCGTCAAACCAGTGTTACTACGTGTTCTATCTTAAGAAAATTAACAATATCGTTCTGTGGTTAATCCAAGACTGAGAATATATTTACAATATTTATATAAATTACATCTGACAAGTTGTCAGTTGACACAAAGTATGTGTCAATCCTCCACCCTTAATTGACAAGGAACGCAACTGGTCAATATGCCTCCGATGTTCTACTTGCGTTCCATCTTCCTTCACCGTGTAGTGGAGTTGTCCGTGTCTGGCCGCCACTATTCCGAATATCCACTTTTCCCTCCTTTTCCTTGTATTCGTGTCTTCTTTTCTTTTACGTATCCAATTACGGCCAAAAGTTGGTGTTCGTTTTACAAAAAATTGTCCGGTTTTGTCACATGTTATCTGATTTATTTCATGTTCATAATTTTCCTCGTTTTCCGAAAATTCTTTGTTAGCTGTCCATACATCCTTTTCTTCTGTTAATTGTTGAAGTTCTGTTGTCTTTGTCAAACATACCCTTTCCAAGTGTCCATTTTTTTTACAGAGCGTACAAATTGTCTTTATGTGCCTACAGTTCTGTCCCCTATGTTCTTTTGAGTCACACCTAAAACAGCGGTCCTTCAATATATCAAAGTTGTTCGATTTTTGTTTTTGAAGTTTTGAATAATTTGATTCTGTCGGCTGTCTTGTCATCGAATTGTTTTTATTTATTTGAAATATAGTTTGGTTTTGTTCAGGTTTGGCTATAAGTAAATTGTCATTTTTTGCCAGTTCAATCGTTGTTGCCATGTCTACTGTCTGTGTACAAGCTAACTCCTTATTTTTATTTTTGTCTATACTATAAGTTATGGTATTGCCTGTATTATAAAGTACTGTATTTGTAGTCCTTAATAACTGTATACATTTTTTTATTTCCATGTAGTGTTCCGTAATTTCTGTGCGATAGTCTATTTCATGTTCTAAAAATTCATAGTCAGTCATTATGTCAATTTTATCTTGTATCTCGTCGTACTTATTAAACATGTGTTCGAGTGTGTCCAGTCCAGTTGTAACTTCATGTTCTTCGAGATTAGATCCTGATTTTCCGTTGTTATAAAATTTTGTCAATCTTGTCATCTGTCCTGTAATGACTGTCCGTGCTTTTTTCAGATTCGTTAGTTCTTGGTTGTTCTGTTCTGTCCTGAAAGTGTTCATTTCAGTTTTATCCTCGTCGCCACTGTTCTATCTTAAGAAAATTAACAATATCGTTCTGTGGTTAATCCAAGACTGGGAATATATTTACAATATTTATATAAATTACATCTGACAAGTTGTCAGTTGACACAAAGTATGTGTCACTACGATAAAAGGTTCAGTACATAGTATAGTAACACATAATATAGTAAACATAAATTCACCAGAAATATTGAAAAAAAGTCCATATTTAATTCTGGGTATATATATATATATATATATATATATATATATATATATATATATATATATATATATATATATATATATATATATATATATATATATATATATAATTTGTGTAGTGAGAGACACCAAGGGATGTGCCACGCAAGCGTGACACATAGGAGCTGTTCCAACACTAGACAATACGTCACAAAGATGTTGGCTCGGCATTACGCCATGTCCTGCATTGTTTCGTCGCGTCCGGCTCATCAGGGGCCCGACGATGCCCACCCAACTCTGGACCTATACCAACTCGAGAAGATCAGGTATAGGGCTTTATCAGAGACGAGCGTGCTCTCACACCGCCATTCTTGCTTGGCTGGCAAAACAAATCAGCAATGTAATACCGTGTTTTTGCACACTGCAATAAGGTACACAATTTGTGTAGTGAGAGGCACCAAGGGATGTGCCACGCAAGCGTGACACATAGGAGCTGTTCCAACACTAGACAATACGTCACAAAGATGTTGGCTCGGCATTACGCCATGTCCTGCATTGTTTCGTCGCGTCCGACTCATCAGGGGCCCGACGATGCCCACCCAACTCTGGACCTATACCAACTCGAGAAGATCAGGTATAGGGCTTTATCAGAGACGAGCGTGCTCTCACACCGCCATTCTTGCTTGGCTGGCAAAACAAATCAGCAATGTAATACCGTGTTTTTGCACACTGCAATAAGGTACACAATTTGTGTAGTGAGAGGCACCAAGGGATGTGCCACGCAAGCGTGACACATAGGAGCTGTTCCAACACTAGACAATACGTCACAAAGATGTTGGCTCGGCATTACGCCATGTCCTGCATTGTTTCGTCGCGTCCGACTCATCAGGGGCCCGACGATGCCCACCCAACTCTGGACCTATACCAACTCGAGAAGATCAGGTATAGGGCTTTATCAGAGACGAGCGTGCTCTCACACCGCCATTCTTGCTTGGCTGGCAAAACAAATCAGCAATGTAATACCGTGTTTTTGCACACTGCAATAAGGTACACAATTTGTGTAGTGAGAGACACCAAGGGATGTGCCACGCAAGCGTGACACATAGGAGCTGTTCCAACACTAGACAATACGTCACAAAGATGTTGGCTCGGCATTACGCCATGTCCTGCATCGTTTCGTCGCGTCCGACTCATCAGGGGCCCGACGATGCCCACCCAACTCTGGACCTATACCAACTCGAGAAGATCAGGTATAGGGCTTTATCAGAGACGAGCGTGCTCTCACACCGCCATTCTTGCTTGGCTGGCAAAACAAATCAGCAATGTAATACCGTGTTTTTGCACACTGCAATAAGGTACACAATTTTTGTAGTGAGAGGCACCAAGGGATGTGCCACGCAAGCGTGACACATAGGAGCTGTTCCAACACTAGACAATACGTCACAAAGATGTTGGCTCGGCATTACGCCATGTCCTGCATCGTTTCGTCGCGTCCGACTCATCAGGGGCCCGACGATGCCCACCCAACTCTGGACCTATACCAACTCGAGAAGATCAGGTATAGGGCTTTATCAGAGACGAGCGTGCTCTCACACCGCCATTCTTGCTTGGCTGGCAAAACAAATCAGACATGTAATACCGTGTTTTTGCACACTACAATAAGGTACACAATTTGTGTAGTAAGAGACACCAATGACACGTCTGCATTTAAGCAATTTTCTCAGGAACTAGATTTTTCCCGGGAAAATGGCTTAAATCGTTAGATTAGTATCTAAAAGGACTATATTTTAGATTTTTTTAACTGAACTGTTGAACTGTTTTCGAGAAATAATTTTTTGAGTGTTAGAGTTTTTGGCCCCCAAATTTGGAGCAAAATTCATATCTCGATTTCACTCTGTGGTAGATTTTTCTGAATTTGTATGAAAATTTAGGCCCAGTAATTTAGGCTCCAGGCGTCTGCAAGAAGACGTCAGACAGACATTTTTAAAAACCACTTTTTTGGACTCAGGGGACACCAAAACTGTAAATCCATCAAAATCGAATTTTTGCCCCATTACAATACTTCCTCTTTATATGAGAAAGTAAGAAAGTTAATTGCTTAATTACTAAATGACTTATTTGGTTCAAGCTAGTTATGAAATGTATTATCCCTTCCGAAACTTAACGAAGATTTGTGATCATCTTTCGGTCTATCCACAATTTTTGCGAACAACCGTATCTTAAAAGCTACTAGTCCAATTTTGATTAAATTTTGGTGGTAGGTTCTAATTATTATAAACCTTTTCTTCATGAGCAAAAATCATTTTTTTATTTTAGTTTCCAAAGAAAATCTTCTAAAATACAAATTGAAGGGTAATTCATAAATACTACAAGCATTTTTTATTAAAAGTCTATATCTATAAATGTGCTTATCTTATGCTTCAGAAATTTCGATGGTTTGTCAAGTTAGCCCACATATTATGGTCCTATTTCAATTTCAACCGATTGATTATATATATATATATATATATATATATATATATATATATATATATATATATATATATATATATATATATATATATATATATATATATAATTTGTGTGATATAATATATATCGCACTTTTAGGTTAGGGTTACGTTTAGCTACAAATTTATCTATATATATATATTATTCTCTCTCTCTCTCTCTCTCTCTCTCTCTCTATATATATATATATATATATATATATATATATATATATATATATATATATATATATATATATATATATATATATATATATATATATATATAAAATATACTAGCTTTCACCGGCTCATAGTATTAGTGGCTGGTTCCTATAATCAAGTAGGCCTAGCAATTAAATGAAATGCCTAAATAGTTTTGTTTCCAAAGCCTTCTAGGAATAGAATCAGGACTATATTATACATAATTCATTCCATTACTAAAGTATGAGAATGTTTACTCCAAATCATAGTTTGGACTCTATTTATATACATAAAAAAATAGACTGCCAATTAATGTGGCACATAGCTTCCTCGCATCCTATCATGTACTTTATTCTTATAATGTTTATTGTGTAAAAACTATTAATAGTTTTAGCGATCTTTAACACTTCATAGCAGTGTCGCTGTTGGTTTTACTGAAAAATTGTATTTGTAAAATATGTTTGTCTCATTGAATAGATGAAGTAAGATTTTTTTCCCAAACTAAAATTCCAATTTTAAATTTGAAGTTCACGTTTACGCGAGCGTTGCTCGTGAACGCTTGGACGGATAACGTTGTCCAACGAACTCGTCCTGGGGATTGGTAAAATGAACATGTTTACCAAATTTCATCAAAATCGGTTGACATTTACTCAAGTTATCGTCGCACGTTTCATAATTCGCGGACACACAGACCGACAGACAGACAGACAGACAGACAGGCAGATAGACAGACAGACAGACAGACACGAGACCAAAAATGTTCCCTGATGTCTGAAACGGATTTCTGTCTTGGAATTTTTAAAATCGGAGGCATAAAAGTTTTCGTTCTCAAAAGTGAACACAATGCTTCCGTTACCTTCGGTAAGCTCGGAAGCAATAACAAATCAAAGATAAGTAATATAGTAATAAATAACAATGCTAAAAAAGATATATAGTAAATTATAAAAATAACTTAGTCAAAACCAATTAGACTGAGAACTCATTGATCAATCATCAACCATTGACCATTGATGCCTTAATTTAATTACCAGTTTCTTCTTTCAATATAGGCAGTTAGATTTAATGTCTCAATATACAGTCTAGAAGTACCTAAACATTTTGATTAGCGAGTCTGTGGAGTTTGGTTGCGATGTGTCAGCCTATTTTTTTTAGGTTATTTTTTTGATACATTTTTTTAAAATAAAAGTGCTAATAACTTTGGTTCTACTCAACATTTTTAGATGAAACCGAGCCTACAAATTGCGCAACATGTTTGCGCTCACCTCTGAAAAAAAATTAATCAAGTTCATTTAGCCAGTTTTGCGCCTATAAAGTCGGACTGGGACGACATACACATATACCCACATAAATACACACATACACGAAAAAAGTTAAGACGGGTTCGGTTTTTGGAATGTATGAAATGAAAAAGTATCCAAAGAATTTTTAATTCTGACCAATGTACAGACAAAATTTTAATTTTATATATATATATATATATATATATATATATATATATATATATATATATATATATATATATATATATATATATAAATATATTAATTACCTGACTTAGGAATAATTAGTGCTTAAGGACAAATTAGTTATTTTTTGTTTGTACGGACATTTATACCTAATTAACCTTGATTATATTTGTTTTCTTTTTTTTTAATAAACATTAGATTTAAGGTGACTCGTTAAGAAAAATACAGACAAATTATTTTTTATTAATAGAAAGGCTTGACTTGAGACATGTTAAAATTCCAATCTGACCAACTGTGACACTAATCTTATGAGATGGAGTTTAGAAGGGCGATCTATCAGGTGAGATATTGTAATTTTTAATAGTTAACGTTTATACAAGATTTTTTCAGCTTTCGGCCGTGAAGAAGATGACTCTCACATCCTGTGAAAGACCAGAAGAATTGAACAACGCAGCGATCAGTGATCACCCAGCCGTTCTTATCTCTTTTTACCTGTTTAACGTTTAAGGTTACCTACTTTTACCGTTCCTCTTCTCTGACAATAAAAAATAAAACCAAACAATCATTTGCGCCATTATTATTGGTTTTTACTTTACCTCCCCTATGGTAGGAAAAATATTGTTTTCACCCAATTTTTTTTTTTTTCGAGATTTCAACTGAATTATCCATTTTGGGAATTTTCAAGACCTCCTGAGTGGTTTTCAGCATGACGTCTGTATGTGTGTTATCATTTATCATCGTAGCGCCCAGGGTATTTAAACTACAGAGTTGAAACTAAGCAGAAAAATCATTCCTTACTTCTAGTTGTGCCACCCGGAAAATCAACATTTTCCGCCATCTTGAACCCAGTTTGCTGAGTAAGCAAAAATTTAAAAAAATAGTAAAACATCGAAGAGTCGTCCGATCAAGTTGAGATTTGGCACAATGTACCTCTCTGTATGACAAACACATCCACTAAATTTAATTTTGTTGTTGGCCGCCATTTTTAAGTTATAGATTTTTTAATATTGAAACTTTGACGGTGAATAATACCGACTATAAATACGTTTTTGAAGTATAGCATATCGATGGAACCGGTGAAAAATAAGGAACACATATATAAAAAAAACTATGAAATTCCATTAATTTGTTTCTAAGTTAAAAGCGAACATGATTAATCATTAGTGCGATACTTTTGTTAAACATCAAAGTTTGTTGACATCTGTCAAACTACCGCCAAAATTCAAATAATTAAATAAAATAATGTATAACATTTTTTTTGAAAAATGATAAAAAAAAAAAAAAAATCAGTTAGTTTAAAACGGCTACCCATCCAAGTACCTACTGACGACGCCCAATGGTGCATCTTCCTACAGCTTCGCAGCAGGAGAGGCCACTTTAGAGCCTCCGAAGTAAGGAAAAGTTCCGATTTTTATTTTTAAATAAATTTATTGATATATTTTAATTCTTTTCTTTTTATTAATTGTATATTGTTTATAACTTTATATATTTCTATGAGGTTTTTTACAAGATTAATAACAAATAATAGTTAAATATAATAACTAAGTGGATATCAGCAGTAAATATAATCAAATTTGAGGAGCACGCGGATCAGTCCAAAGTAAAAATAGTCTGCCAATTAATGTGGCACATAGAATCATCTTATCTTACGTAACGTAATTTATTGATGTGATGATTGACATGGGACCAAATTCCCTGATTTATTAATGTGTTTTCTGCCTTGGATTTGGATTTCTTTTAAATCGGAGACAAATATCTTTCGTTCTCCAGAACGATTACATAGCTTTCGTTACCTTCGGTAAGCTCGGAACTAAACAAAAAAAATTAAATACACTAAATATATATATATGTACATAGTTTTTTTGTGAAACCGAGCCAAGCGGGGTCTCATTAAAATCAATGTGGTTTGGATAAGTGGAATGTACTTAAAGTGGTGAGTCCGAAACCTCCTACATATGTGCAAACATGAATAACAAGATATCTAATCTAAGATATCTAATTTTAGGTTAGAAAAAAAACCTTAATATAAACAACATATCTACACAACTTGAAACTGTATTTCTTATTTAAAAGTCATAAAATATTCGTTTGAAAAAAAATCACTTAACTCCACTCAAATTTATGTGAATAATATTTAATCTTTTTCCCCCTTTAAAAAGATCAAAAATAATTATAGGGGTAAAAAATATATTTATACAAGTTTTAATTTAAAGAATTTGAAGCAAAAAAAGAAATGAATATTAAGGAATATTTTAGAGTTACGTAATGGTGGTGTCAGCCGGTGTCATGGTCTTATATAACTCTAATTATTATATTTTGTTTGAATATGTGAACAAAAAAAAGAAATAAATTTGCATTCCTTAAGTTCATCCATTGGATTGAAATGAACAAAATATACGCTGTAAAACATAAGCATTCATCCCAAATTTCCACCAAATTACTCACAGTGCATAAATCTTACTTTGCAACATATTTTAGCTTGTTACCGAAAATATCATAATAGCTTATAGCTTATCATGAAAGAGGTGTAGTTCAATAACCAAACAACGTCTTCACATAAAAAAAATTTGAATAAATAATTGACCGGTTTCGGCAGTTCTGAAGCAGCCGAAACCGGTCAATTGTTTATTACAATTTTTTGTGTGAGAGCGTTGTTTGGTTATTGAACTTCACCTTCTTCATGATGAGTTAGTATTACACATTGGAGAACACACAGTCGAGGATCTTATAGCTTATGTTATTGATAACCATTTTTTACCAATATTGGTTATTCCATAGAAACCATTTGTGGCCTACATTTAACAAATTATTCAAATTAGATCTGGAGTTTTTAAGATGTAGTGGTTCTCAAAAAATGTTAACGGTCCCAATACAGAGCACGATATCCAAAATATACACTGTCTCAAACGTTTGACAGGGAAGTTTAAAATTTAGATAAATTACTATTGTTTCTTATTTATAATTAACATAATGCTTACGTAATCTTCGGTCAGCTCTGCAGCAAAAATAGTTAGAGTACTACGAAAATAGTCTAACTAATTAGTGTGGCACATATCTTCCTCGTGTCCTATTATTGAAATAATAGACACATGGGAATTTAAAGTGAATTTATTTAGACCTGTTTCGATTTCCAGTAGGATCACAGTCATTATTTAATATTATATGTGCTCGGGTACAGTGGGCTACTTTTGACAATCCATCCAATTTTCTTCAAAGTCAAAAGTACTTTTAAAGATAAAATGTTTGTGCTTATACAGGGAAGAGAAACTAGTGGGCGAAAAAGGTTAGAATTGATATGGGGTAATATTATTACCCATCATTCAAAATTTATTAAATTGGGACAAGTATAATTTTAGAATTTGGTGGTTCGCTGAAATATTGAGCAACAGACTGACAGACACAAGAACAAAAATATTCACTAATGTCTAAAATGCCTTACTGAATAGGAAATTTCGAATTTGGAGACATAAAATATATTTGTTTTTTAGAATAATCACAATGTTTTCGTTAACTTTGGTAAGCTTGGGAGCAAAAATAGTTAGATTAACAAGAAATATATAGGCAGAAGACAAAACAATTTTTGATCAAACAAACTATTTTGTTACTTCAATTATTCTTTATTAGCTTTAGGTCAATTATAATTTTTGAGCTTACCGAAGGTGACAAAAGCGATCTGATCATTCTGAAAAACAAATTTCTTTAATTTCTTTTATCTCAGAAATTCCGAGCAATTTTTGGTCTCGTCTGACTATCGTTCAACATTATTGGAACCCACCATATCTTCAATACTACTGGTTCGATTTAAATGGTACGTCATAATAAGTCCAATGTTGGTTTGATATAAATTTCAATCTTCTGCGAATATTGGGTTCTCTTCCACATGCACACAAACATTTTTTTATTAATACCCATATCTTTAACAGTACTTTTCCGATTTGAATGAAATTAAGATGGTTTGTTGAAAGTAACGCATAGATGGTCCCATATTAATTCCATGCGTCTACGGCTATTAAATAATGCTAAATTGATACTTTTATTTATTTTTTGATATTACTTTTTTTAAATACTTACAAGTTATGCAAATGTTTTCTAACGTTACTGTTACGTTAAAAAAAGAGAATTATTGTGAAAGGCGGATCAGGTTGCCGTGAGTCAACCACAAGCTATCTCTAGGTTAAATAGAATAGGCTGCAACTCACAGTAGTAAAATAATAAGTCAAATAAATAAAAATATTAAGAAAAAATAATAAAATATATCGTCGATTGACCTTGGTATAAATTTTCAAGGGTATTGTTTTCATTTAAGGCCTCCATTTGGTAGACACCTTGACGCACTGTTCTAGCACCGTCTACCGTCAAAAGAAAAAAAGTTATCGTACAAAAACTATCTCTGTCATATAATGACTTGGTGCGAGAAAGAAAAAACTAAAAGTAAAACTATTAGATATCACTGTACACCATACTGCACCTCTATTACCTGCACTGTAACCCGTTATAATGGCAAAATCGTGAGATAATAAATGTATTAAAGAAAATAAAAATATAAAATGGCCCGATTAACGCCTCTATTATTTAACCTTGATACATCTTAAGAACTAAATGTAATCGGGGTTTGGATGCTATTGAAAATGATCAAGACCTTAGATACGACCGTAAAATTATTTTTGATTTTATGATTAAAGATAATTAGAATAACAAACAATAAGGCTTTTTAGTAGATGAAAACAAACAAAAAATTAAATATGAGCATACATTGTAGTTTCATATCCTTTATTTTTAAGGAAGTAACGAAGAGAAGATAAAAATACCGATGAAAATTAAAGGTTAATATTTTTGTCTTTACTTCCTTTGTATTATAAAACTTAATTTCAATATTAATTTTCTGCGAAAGGAATTGTTTGTCAGTTAAGATTATATTTGAAAGCAATTTACTTATTGAATACGCAGTCGAATACAGCAATAAAAAAATTGCTCCAATCTTTATATTTCTTTATCTTTTTTTGTTTATTAAGCTGGGAACCTTCCGCGGTATCGGCACGGGTATGCGAAATGATGAAGAGGCATGCGCAATTGATTAAAGCTGTTGGTTTTTATCCTTTGCGCATGGCCGTGGCGATCCCACAAACTGATTCCAGCTTGGGTGAAAATTTTAGTGGCTTTGGGGGTTAGTGAGTGGAGTCAGATGGTGTGCTGGTACGATAATTAAGCATTGTGTAAGTTAAAGCAAGGTGACCATGGTAAAAGTAGTAACTACTCGGGTTCGGGAGTTTGCGGCGTCAGATAGTTTATCGGAATGTTTGGGCCATACTTGCACCCTATTCTGATTGCTATCGGCGTCCACGGGTTGTAGTTGTTTTCAACCTTATATAACTAAGAAAAAGGTTATAAACAATTGCTATTTTCTTGCTCTTGCTTGCTGTTCATTTTTAGGGTCTGAAGACAAAACCGAGGCACTTCCTCATTTCCTGAGTTTGTCTGATTCTTTGTCTACCTGTAGGTCGTTAACGAATCTTTGTCTCCGAAAGTTCCCTCATAACATAACATCGCAGTTATGTTATGAGTAATAATAACCCAAAAACAGAAAAATAATCGGTAAGCCCCAAATTACCAAAACTAAAAATGATGGGGGGGGGGGGGCTGAGGCGGAAATGCTAAAATATGCATCACATGGGCTGTTATATAATAAAGGAGGACGCTTTGAGTATACATTTGTATTTGATTACGTTTTAGTACCAATTACTCTTTGCGTCATGTATCCTTAAAAATTTAGTTTTTCGTGTCCCCTTTTTTTTAACAAACCAACGAAAAAAAATAAATAAAGAAAACAAGATTTTTTCATGTATCGCATATTTTGTAAAAGAAAATGTTTCCACCTCTCAATGATCTAAACAAATATTATCTTGGAATTGTTTGAGCTGGAGACTTCTGAGTAGTTCCAAAGGCGTTTGATAATAAACTCTATATAACACACTTTTAAATAGCCACCATATTGCAACAGCTGGGTCGATTCTTCTAGTTAATGAACTCGATAGACCTGTAAAATGGCCTACGGACTCATTGTGTGCGCTAAAAGCCCATACTTCATCTAATGTTATATCGTGGATAAAAAGCACTGATCGCTAGCTCAGGATTTTATCTTGCAATATGGGACAAAAATATTAAATAACCACTATCATCACAATATTTTAGATAATTGTTGGCAATATATTGCAGAAGGATATTGATAAGTATTGTGGTAATAAACTTGCGATATTCCTTTGTTTAAGCAGTGGAGAGTTGCTTTCAACCATTTGTGAGGCGTTATGGCAACTCTTATATTTGTATCTTACTTTGTGAAAAAAAAAAAAAAAAAAAAATACGTGTGGTGTCGCGGGACACCCGTTAGGAACGAATCCTTATGCTTTTCATTAAATATAAATTATAAAATCACACTGCTAAATATATGCTAACTACTTATACATGGCGTAGTTAGAAAAGAGACAACATTTAATGTAATTAACTAATTGTACTTAGCGGAGTTGAAGCAAAATTAAAAGAATACTTTTTTTTATCATTTAAGCGAGAGTCTTGCAATAACTTGTATTGAATATTGAGAAAATAGTTAATCATGATGAGTTTATAGTTAAAGTAGATGGTTGTAGTGTAGATAGTCCTAATTCGTCCTAATCCTCGCTTCCTGACCAGACTCCAATTAAAATATGATTAAATATATCACTTCAATTCACAAAAACGTCAGCTTGAAATTTTACATGCCTATTTCAATTGTACTTTAGACAATGTGTTAGAAGTTTTAATGAAAATCGTTACGTTAGAAAGTAATAAGTTGGTAATAACGTTGTTATCTTTACTTTAAAGGTTTAGTGCCACTTTAATAAATTTAGTGATATTTAACAGTTCATAAGGGTGTCGGTGTTGGTTTTACTTAAAAAAATTATTTATAAAAGTTGTATGTCTCATTGAATAGATAAAGAAAGAATTTTTTCCTGTCCTAAAATTTCAATTTTACATTTGAAGTTTACGTTTACGCAAGCGTTGCGTGAGTACGCTTGGACGGATAATGTTGCCAACGACCTCGTTCTGGGAATTAGTAAAATGAACATGTGTACCAAATTTCAACAAAATCGGTCATCTTTTACTCTAGTCATCGTCTTCTGTCGATTTCGTGACGGTAGATTTCGTGACGGTTTTTCGGATTCACTACCGGGCTCCAGACGGTGTAACGTTCCATAAGGAACTTCGTTCCAAAAACTTCGTCAGTCATCTTAGTCAACTTTAAGTCAGTTTCTTTATTTATCCGCACATAATTACTCCAATCTTCAAGTCTGTCAAATGTTCTCAAGTCAATATTTATCTGGTTTCAAGAGTATGGTTCGATACGTGATTTGACAAAAATATGGTTCGATACGTATTTAAATTAAATTAATTTTCAGTGTATAATGGCGCTGGAGTTTATTTTTCTCTGTCTGTCTCCCGTTGTTAATAATAATTATAATTTGATTTAAACTAAAATTTAAACTTTCCATTGTATGAAACTACCAAAAACGTAATAAATGAATTAAATTAATTTTAGAATTTTATAAAAAAAAAATCGTCGGAACAGTTTTCCACAAATAATTTTTCAGAGTTTTGGTAGGCAGCGCCCCTAAATTTAGGCCAAGAAGCCTAAGCTTCTCATGCCTGCACAGAGGACAGATACATTTTTTTTTTTACCAATTGGACTTTAAAACGTGTAATTCCATCAAAATCAAATAGTTACGCAATCACAATACTTGTATTCTGTATAAACACTGCGTTTGTGAGAAACTGAAGAACTGTTGATAATACGAGTATAATATATAAAATAATTAGAAATCATTTTAAAAATATAAAAATGATTATTAAACTAAATAAAAAAAAGAAATTGTTTCCCGGTAATAATATAATTAATTGATTAATTATAAAACTATTTATTATTCTCTAAGTATAACATTTTCTTTATAATATAAGATATTTTTATATACATAATATAAAAGGCCAATTATAATGAAAATAATAAATCAATCTATAATATAGCACAATATTAAATATTGATTGAAAATTATTATATAATTTATAAATTACAGTTAAATTGTTTTATATCTAACTTATTGTTTTAGATCTAGTTTAATTATATTCTTATTTTCTCTTGTATTCTTTGTTTTCTTCTTAGAATTCTACTCATTTATAAGTTTAACTTATTAAAAACTACAAGAGATTATCTGCAATATTTACGTGTTTTACATTTTAATGATTCATGTTTGTAGTTAGTGAATTTTTTTACCTAGTGGTAAACTTGATTCTTATTTTAAAAAATTCTGTAAGACAGGTTTGTACAGTTAAATCTAAAACTAGATCTATTAATCTTAATTTAGTTCTCGAGGGGAAATAACAGTGTTGGCATTCATTGAGTGAAGAAGCATCACGTTCCTGTTATAATAAATCATTTAATATTTATAACTTTCGGAAAAGTCTATATTTGTTTTTCCTTCTAGTTTCCATACTAAACAAAAATAAAAATTTATAGAAATTAAAATTAAATGTAACATTTTTTTATGAGAAGCTATTTTAGATATTTACTTATTCTAATTTAAATAACTTGACTGAATTGATTGAACAGATCTAGAAATCTGATTTGATTAAACAGTGTTGCCAATCTACAGTATAATAAAAGATAATTTACTACTAACAATTTCACCAATTTTATACATTTTTTAAATTCAAATTCAACAGATTGCTGTTACAATATTATATTGTTAAAAAATTTCTTTAGTTTAGTTGTAAGAAGGATGAGTTGTTTAAAATGTACATTTCAATACATTATACACCAGCATTAAGTAACACAGCATCTAAATACTAAATTAATATTGTGTGACTCATATTTAAATAAACTTCAATTACACATTGTTTAATCTAAATCGTCTGAACGTTTTCCGAAAGTTTGCAGGGAGTAGGGCCTTCAAATTTGGGGCTACAGATCATTTCTCGATTTTATCTCAAAATATGATTTATCTGAAGATGCATGCAAAAGTTCATCGAAATCGACAAAAGACTGACATTTGTTAAAATCCTCAAAACGTGTAAATCCATTAAAATCTTTAAATCGAATTTCTGGGCCATCACAATTCTTTCTCTTTATATATACTGCGTATATGAGAAAGTAAAGAAATTGACATGTGAGATTTAGAAATGCTGAATATACATAGTTAGGATATTAACAGAAAGTAGACCGCGAAAATAAATAAGACGATTTTTGTTCTACCATTCTTATACTATAATATGAAGGAAATAGATTTTTGTTACTATCATTCTTATATTCAATTAATATTCATTCTCATGTTCTCTAGTGGAGAGATAACCTTATGTAGTGCTAAAATATAAAATCAATAAATTACATAAATTGATGTACTAAAGAATTATTTATGTATTAATATCTTTTATTCAATAAAGGTATTTAAAAAAAAAAAAAAAATTACACCACAAAGGAAATAGATTTTTGTTACTACCATTCTAATACTATACCATAAAGGAAATAGATTTTTGTTACTACTATTCTTAAGCCTTGTCCACACTAGTAGACATGTTGCGCGATTTTGGTCTCAGAGACATGTCTAGCGATTTGTCTATAGACATCCGTAGGCGTCTACGGTCTCGTTGCTAGACCAAAAATCGCATGTCTATGGTTTTCCATTCTGAATGGTAGACATGGTGCAACGTTAGGCATGTTGCGCAACGTGTCTATAAGTGTGGACGCTAGACCTATGCCATAGAGGGTCTCAGCAGATGTCTATAGACACGTTGCGAGACATTTCTATAGACGGTCAATGAGACCGTCTACAGAAATGTCTCGCAACGTGTCTACTGGTGTGGACTAGGCTTTATATTATACCACGAAGAAAATAGATTTTCCGAAAGATCGGTAAATATTATTCGAATATTTGTTTTTTTCCGTTTGACTGATCCTCGCTATCATCAGTATAAGAAATGTTGAACTGCATTAAATATTTTCTGTCTGGTTTTTAAGCAGTGTTTAACAGACTTGTGATTGACATGTGCAAAAGAGATTTGAATGAAAGTGAGTTCAACAAACAAATCTACAAACTTGTTTGTTCTATGTAAATCCCCGTCAGTTCGGTCAGGAGAAGAGAAAGGTGCATTGGGAGGTTTGTTTAAAGTCAGGTCTTTCCCAAGGGGTTTTCCCCATCCCAGTTCTCTTCACAGTGTACTAAGTACATTAGATGTAGCAGGATCGTCACTCGTATCACCATTACATAATGAAAAACTTCATTTTTTCCCTCCCTGGGATAACCTGGAATAACCCACACAAATAATCAGGTCGCGATTTTATTCGAGATAAAATTAATCTGGAATTCTTTACTTGTGGTCAATTATTGAATATAAATTAAGATGAATGCCTTTTAAAAACAACTTGTTGGGGAAAAGACCCAAACATTTTACAATATTGTGCAATAATTTTATTTGAAAACGGTGACTATGCAGTTATAAAAAATATTTCACTATTTAGTGGAGGATATGTGAATTATATTATATAGTAATGCGCATGCAAGTGGTCCGTTTCTGCCCTGAAAAATAAGCCACCGTAATGCAGTAAAGTTACTTTTCCGGTTGGTCATTTTATTTTGTCTGTTTACAGTTATTTCCATCGTTTTTTTTTCATTGGTTTAATTGAACCCCTTACGCAACTTACAAGTAAGTGACTTAAAAAAGTTTACTTAAACCTAGGCACCACAGATAAAGTACGGTATCTATAACATTCAAAAAGATAATATTATAAACTTGTGTGAATTATATTGCAGTAAACTGAACTAGCCTATAAAATGCAAGTTTTATACACTTGTTACGTAATTTACTATTATAATAATGCTTATTACTTGAGAAACATGACATGGTTTGAAAACATGAGATAAACTTAGTGGCCATAATTACGGTACTTAACACGTACATAAAACTCCATTTTATAGATTTTACTCCTCTATAATCAGCTACTTTACACAGTTGTTATGTAATTTAATATTATATAACTATCTATAGCTGTCCAGCTAACCGAACTTCCTTAACCAAAATTTGTTTCAGACATTAGACAGAATATTTGATTTCATTGTTTGTTTCTAGGTTACTTGTGTCCGATTTTGATGAAATGTGGACGGTAACTCAAAGTTATCCCACAAATAATTAGAATAACAATCAATAGTGCTTCATAGTTAATAAAAAATACGAGTGATGTCGCGGGACACCCGGTAGGAACGAAGTTCCTTACATTTTTCATTAAATATAAATTATAAAGTCACATTGCTAAGTACGTATACGTTGCTAACTACTTATACATGGCATAGTTAGAAAAGAGACAAAATTAAAAGTAACTAACTGTTTGTACCTAGCGGAGTGAAGGCAAAATTAAAAGAAAATCATTATTTGTATCATTAAAGCAAGTGTCTTAAAATAAATATGTATTGAATATTAAGAAAAAGGTTAATCATGACGAGCTTATAGTAAAAGAGTATGTTTGTAGTTGGTAGGAAATAGGACTGTTTTCTACCTACCCCGCCTACTAATTTAAAACATTATAAAATATTATCTCTTCTCAACTCAAAAACGTCTGCTTGCATCAGAATTTTTACATGCCTCTTTCAATTGTGCTTTAAACGATGTGTAAGAAGTTTTATTAAAATCGTTACGTTAGAACGTAAGATATCGGTGAAAACGTTGTTTTCTTTACTTTGAACGTTTAGGTCAGCTTTAATAAGTTTAGCGATCTTTATCACTTTATAGCAGTGTCGGTGTTCGGTTTACTAAAAAAATGTATTTATAAAAGTTGTTTGTCCAATTAAATAGATGAAGTTAGAATTTTTTCCTGTCCAAAACTTCCAAATTTTAAATTTGAAGCTTACGCTTACGCGAGCGTTACGCGTGAACGCTTGGGTGGATAATGTTGTTCCACGAACTCAGCCATCTTTTACTCAAATTATCGTCATCGGTAGATTTTTTGACGGTCTTTTTTTCGGACTCACTCCCAGGCTCCAGAACGTGCCATAAGGAACTCAGTTCCAAATAAACAAAAGAGAATATTAAATATATATTTTATATCTTTAATTTTTAAGAAATTAACATATATATAATTCCGACGTTGTATTATTTGAGGCATCAGGTTTTTCAGGTTTACCATAATTTTAAAAAAGTTTTCAGTTACTTAATTGTTCCACCGGAGGTATAGTATATTATTTTCAATCTCTGTTTCAGTGTTGGAATCCCTTATTTACATTCTCACATACATAGAGAAAGAGAACATATAAAGAGAAAATATTGTGATGGCGCGAAAATTCTATTTTAATTTTTTTTTTATAGATTTACAGTCCAAAAAAGTGTTTTTTTTTTTTTTTTTTTTAAATATCTTTACTCTTGTCTTTAAAATTTTTGTGGCATGAGGGTTGACGATTGACACTTAGTTTGGCTATGCGAGGAAAAACAAAATACGTGTGGTGTCGTGGGACACCCGTTAGGAACTCCTTATACATTACGGAGTTATAAGAGATATAAAATTAAAAGTAACTTACTATTTTTACTTTTTACCTTTTACGGAGTTAAGGCAAACTTAGAAAATCATTTTTTATCATTGAAGCGAACGTCTTGCAATAAATATGTATTGAATAGTGAGAAAAAAGTTAATCATGATGATGATGAGTTGATAGATGAAGAAGATGGTTATAGTACAGTAAGGGAATAGGACTGTTCTCTTACCCTCACTCCCCAGTCTACTCAATTTAAAATATTGGAAAATAGGTCACTTCACTGCCCAAAAACTCTGCTTGAATCAGGTTGAAATTTTCCATGTCTATTTCAATTGTACTTTAGACAATGAGTATGAAGTTTTATTAAAATCGTTACGTTAGAACGTAAGGTATCGGTAAAAACGTTGTTTTCTCTATTTAAACGATTAGGTCAGCTTTAATAATTTAACGATCTTTAACACTTCATAGCGCTGTCGGTGTTGGTTTTTTTTATAAAAAAAAAATTATTTAAAAAAGTTGTTTGTCTCTTGTCTAATTAAATAGATGAAGTTAGAATTTTTTTCCGTCCTAAAATTACAATGTAACATTTGAAACTTACGTTTACGCGAGCGTTGCGCGTGAACGCTTAAGCCACATGGTGGTTATCTTAAGTGCCACACAACCCTTTCCTAGTGACATTTCTATTTGCCTAGTTGGCCGAACCTTCTAGAATTCATAATTCTGACATCTCGTTGGCTCCCAACAGTAATTTTTAGATTTTATCACGCTGGCTAAAGTCAACACTCATTCCATATAAACTG
Source organism: Gerris lacustris (assembly GCA_951217055.1). Lineage (NCBI taxonomy): Eukaryota > Metazoa > Arthropoda > Insecta > Hemiptera > Gerridae > Gerris > Gerris lacustris. The sequence goes on from OX578279.1 coordinate 49,068,726, forward strand.
TAGTCTGTGTATACGTGTGGACTGTGGACCCTAAACTACTGCAGGCTAATTTCGATGTACTTTTTATAAATGTTTAGAAAATTTCACCTTCAGGCAAAATAGTGAAATTAATTTTAGCCCCAAAAACATTGAATAAACTGAATAAAAAGGAACTTCGTTCCAAAAATTCTAATTTTTAAATATAGGTAGTTCTTTTAAATTCGTAATTTACCCTTTTAGCTTAGTACCCTTCTATTTCATTGAAAATTTATGATGGCCTGGGTGGTCATGAAAAATTAGACAAAGGAACATTATCTCTCCTGTTTATAGAAATAGTAATATCCCTTTATCTAGCTATCTTTTGACAAACAATTAATATTTTGTCTAAAGTACTTTGGACTAAATATCCCTTTGTCTTAATACATGCAGGGAGAACTCAACTAATGTTTTGCCTCCTACTGCACTTTAGTATCCCTTATTAGGGGGGTACTAAAGTAAAAAAAGTACCTTCATTTCTATATGTCTCACAAAACACTTCTAAGTAAAAACAAAAAAAAGAATAGAAAATCAGTAATCATGGTAGCCACTGTAGCATTAAAATATAATGGACAATTGAAAATTATTTTTTTAATTCCATAGTAGCATTAGGAGAAGTATTTCCACCTTATTAAATTGCTAATATTTAATAACTCATAATAAAGAAGAAAGGTATTAAATATAATTGATAGATTATATTTAAAGAAAAAAGAAATTCCAATTAGCCGTGATTAAAAGAAAGAGAACAGGTTTACAACTGAGAAATGAAAGAAATGAATCCTCGTTCAGAGAAATATATATACCTATATATAAAATAGATCTAAGGCCTCCTAAGAAATCTTCCTTCTTAGAACTCCATAGCTTCTTATAAAGTAGTCTTATAAAGAGAAGTAATAATCTCTACTAAGAAGTTATAACTATTACTATCAAATCCTTCATGGCCTAATTTAAGTCCTTATATGGTTAATTCTCTTCAATCTACTTCTTTTAAGTACAGGTGTCCCCAAAAAGTATACTCATCAAGTTGCACTCTTCTGTGGCAAAATAGCGTTGTAATATATGTTAGCCTAATTGTTTCACAATAGTAATAATTGCTGCTGACATTAGTTAACTTGTGGTTCAGATTTTTTAAGGTTTATGATACGTTTGAGTAGCCTCACCCTACTGAATGTTTATTTTTGAAAACTCCATTTTGAGTGCATTCCGCACTTAGTTCAGTCAAATCAAACGTGGTTTCTAGTAAAAGGTTGTTGTTAGACCAAGGCTACTTACTAGTAAAAAACTAAGTTTGCGAAAACGAAAGCCCTGTGAATCCGATTATATTTATAATAAAAACGTCGAAATGTTCGGACTTTTTTCGGTTTTTACCCAATATCTCTGTCTTTATGCATTGGAGAGGAAAAGTAGTTACATCAATATTAAAAACGACAAGATTTGGTACAACATTAGTCTTTATAATTTCTTTGTAAGGGCTGTAGTTATTGACAACAGATTAATGAAAGTGCGATAATCTTCTACCTGTCTGTCTTCGTGTCAGTAAAGTTTATGCGAGTGACGTTATCTTGAATGACAGTAAACCTATTTAGTTGAAATTTATTATAATGCTCAGTAAGTTCACTAAGTTCATTGGACTGCATATGTATATAAAAATTGAAAATTAAATTTTTTAAGACTGGAAAAGATTATGTATGTATGCATTCATTGAGTCGAATATTTATTTAAATTACACACGTTTTAGTTAAACCAACAGCGATATTATTGTAAAGAGATAAAGATCACTGTTTTTCAAAATAATTTTCCATGCATAGGGCTTTGTTTCCAAAAACGTAGTATTTTACTAGTGGCCTTGGTCCTATATCAAATCCAAAAAAAATTATAGATCCTCAACCTTTTGCAAGTAAACCAATTTTTGTGACAAACTATGTGCATAACTCATTCCTTCCTATGTGATCGTTCCGAAGAACGACAATGTTTTATACCTCCGTTTTAAAAAATTCCTGGACAGAAATCCGTTTCGGACATCAGGAAACATTTTGGTCTCGTGTCTCTCTGTTGGTCATTCGCTCTATCCATAATTTTTCCGAACCAACGTATCTTAAAAACAATTTGTCCGATTTTAATGAAATCTTGATGGTAGGTCAAAATTAGCCTATTGTTGGTCCCATATAAATTTCACTTTCTGCGTCTACTTGTTTCTCTTCCACATACGTACACATTCATTTACTCCAACATCTTCAAAAGAGCTGATCTGAGTTAAAAGAAATTTGGATGGCTTGTCGAAAGTTGACCATAGAGAGCCCCAAATTATTCCACCACCTGCTCACAATTAATATTGCTAAATTGATACTTTTTATTCATGTAAAATATCCAAACAATTTTGTCGATTTAAAAAAAGGGGAGAAAATTAACTAAATTTGACAATAATAGGTCTTAAAAGTATAAAATCAATAACGTATACGAAATAGGACGCGAGGAAGCTCCAGCTAATTGTCAATGTCAATAATAATGGAATTTAATTTATTATCCATTGAGAATTATTTATTATCAAGATTATTAGTTGTAAACTAGTCTATATACTATTGTGAAGTCAGACATTTTAAAACTATTTATATTCTATTAAAGATATTTTTTTGTATTTTAAACCCCTCAGCTAAAACGTTTTCTTTTGCAAAAAACGAAAAACGTGAGAAGTCGCATCAATTTTGTCCGGCTCGGAGGAGGAAAAAGAAAAAAATAAATCTGGGACAGAAAGTGCAAAATCTAGTAGAGCTGGAAGTGTAGAAACCCTTAAAAACATTCTCGTGGAAAAAAGTGAATTCAGCAACGGAAACCTTCTGTTGAAAATCTTCTAAGCCAAGACCGGAAAAAAGGGGTCAGAGAGTGGGACCGGAATAATTTTACAATTGAGATATAACCTTTAGCCATGGAGAGGGACTTAGACCATGGACTTAGTGGAGGGACTTAGACATGGAAAGTACGCGACCACCGGTAAACCATCCAAGCTCAACAAGTATGATTTATAACTTGGACATCTCTCTGACTTATGTATTATGTAATATATCTAAAAATAAACAGCAAACTTCTATTCTCATATACTAGTTGCTTATTCTGCTTAATTTATGTCAATTATTTTTGTCGTGTGGGTAAACTCTAATTGAAGTAAATGATCCAATATATAAAAAAAAAATCTATTAAAATTGGTACAACTGTAAGTAATTTAAAAAAAAAAAAAATAAATAAGTTGCCTAGTGTGAGCTTTCAGTGCGTACTATGGTTCCTTAAGCAATTTAACAAATACCACGGGTTCATTGACGAGCATAAGTGGAATTTATTTCGTAGAATATCTAAAACTATTCCTTTAAGACTAATCTACCAAAATATATATATATATTTTTTTATACAAAGTTTGTTTGAAGAACAATGAAGAATTAACAAAAAGGAGTAGTTTCAGCCAGTTGTTGGCAACCTTTGTCCTTTAGTCTAGTACAGTTTAAAATTTAAAAAAAAAAATTCATAAATGCATCCTAGTAAGGTGTGAGGTGGTGGTTGGAATTGGTCAGGGGTGGTTAAAGCTATAATTACCTATGTGCTAATTGCTGGTCTATGTAAATAACTAAACCTGATTTACACCTTATTGGTGTAAATCTTTTGGTTTGAAATAGTATTCAATGAATTATTACTATTTACAATAATTATTATATTAATAAAAAAAAAAAAACAGAAACATATCGTTTAATTTATATTTTATAACAAAATGTATGTACATTTATTTTCAATACATTTAGTTTATTTTATTCTATTTGGTTTTAGTTAGCTTAGTGTAGATTAAAGACATGTTCATGTCCTTCTAAAATGATTTACTGGCTTACATGATCTCTACTAATAATTCATACACGATCCATAATGTAATCTGAGAATGATTTATTTTACAGGGTATGGAATAGTGAAAAAGTTAAAGAAACAAGGAAGTGCACGAAATGCAATGGGCAACAAATAGTTTGAACCAAGTTTAACTTATGTGAGCAAGGTCAAATAATTTATAATAATTTTATGTTTAAATAGTAGATTAACTGATAAATAATTGATAACTCAAGTATTTTTAAGAATGAAGAACATATTTCTACTGAAGTAACTTTATTATACAAAATCGGTTTCAACCTAAAAATATATTAACCCATTACAAAAATATATGTATAAAACTAAAAGTATAAAAGTAATAGATTTATAAGTTAAAAGTATAAAGTTAAAAACATCAAAATTATGCAGCACTTTTTAATATTTATTTTATTTATTCAATAAATATTTTTCCTATGGCTTATGCTTATATTAAGATCTTCTTTTAAAATTATGTAAATGTTATGCTGTGTCGTATAAAACTTTGTAACACCGTACTGCGTAATTGCCAAGTGAGAAAATGTTTATAAATTTAAACTTGTACTTGTAGTGATTTGGGATAGAAAATTTTTGAGTTTGTGTAGAGAGGAGATAGACAAATAAGATCATTTACTTGTACTGGATGGATTATATTAGATCTAGCTGAATTTACTTGCTTAGAGGGAGACTTGGCTGAGCCTGTGATTTCACAACAATTTACCAGAGACTTATTTTTTTTACATAAGTGTTATTGTTAGGATTTAACTATTTTTGGAAGTAACTTTTTGTCTCTTAGCCTCTTGTTCTATTTGAACATATAATATAGACATATTATATAATACAAAATAATATAAGAAATGATAGATTAGATAGATAAGATAAGAATAAGGAATATAGGATATAATAGGAAGATAAAGAAAGACAATGAAAGGAAATAAAAAGCAATAGAGAATAATAATCATTATATAGAAGAAGGGGTTTTAAACGCAAACGCAAGCTATGAAACGAGGTGGCTGTTCAAATTTAAGTAAACAATTATGTGGTGTACGTGTGCGGACGAATGGGAAGTGCATGTTTACAATCTTCGAGATTAATACTCAATAAAGCTCAACCACACTTATTACAGAATATAATTTTATTAATAAGAATAAAATAATACTTTAGTTTTGACGTTCTCTACTTGGTAGTACTAGTAGCACTAGTTATACATTTTTTTTTAAAGATTTTTAATTGGTGTTTATTTTAGCCTTGAAAGGGGCAAAGAACCAGATTTTTTAATTTTTACTTTTTTTGTAAATTAAACTCTACCTATGTACAAAACTTTTAATGTTCTAGTATGTTAGAATTACGATGTGTAGAGAGTGAAAATGAGTCAGTCAGTCAGTATCAAAATAACAAAACTTTAGGCTAATATAATATCTTATGTAACTAATATGGATAGAGGTTGGACATTTTTATTTCTGGTTCAGTTTGTAATGAACTCTAATTTAAAATTAATTTTTTACTGGTCTTATATTACTTTGCTTTGTAAGTTTCATCGCACATTTCCGTTTCCCCAATTTTGAACCACTTCCCGTGATTCAATCTTCCTCAAATTTTGCACATAGATACAACTTAGGCGAACAATACAGAAACCAAAAAAAAAAAAAAAAAAAAAAAAAAATGGCGTAAAATTTATTTGCTTTTCAAGTTTCATCGCACACCTATTTCCCCAATTGTGAACCACTTACCGTCATTCAATCTTTCCCAAATTTTGCACATAGATACAACTAAGGTGAAGAATACTGAAACCAAAAATAAAAAAATTTAAAAAAAAAATGGCGTCAAATTTATTTGCTTTTCAAGTTTCATCGCACACCTATTACCCCAATTTTGAACCACTTACCGTCATTTAATCTTCCCTAAATTTTGCACATAGATACAACTAAGGTGAAGAATACAGAAACCAAAAAAAAAAAAAAAAAAAAAAAAAAAAATGGCGTCAAATTTATTTGCTTTTTAAGTTTCATCGCACACCTATTACCCCCATTTTGAACCACTTACCGTCATTCAATCTTCCCCAAATTTTTGCACATAGATACAACTAAGGTAAATAATACAGAAACCAAAAAAAAAAAAAAAAAAAAAAAAAAATGGCGTCAAATTTATTTGCTTTTTAAGTTTCATCGCACACCTATTACCCCCATTTTGAACCACTTACCGTCATTCAATCTTTCCCAAATTTTGCACATAGATACAACTAAGGTGAAGAATACAGGAACCAAAAAAAATAAAAACAAAAACAAAGTGGCGTCAAATTTATTTGCTTTTTAAGTTTCATCGCACACCTTTTACCCCAATTTTGAACCACTTCCCGTCATTTAATGTTCCCCAAATTTTGCACATAGATGCAACTAAGATAAAGAATACAGAAACCAAAAATAAAAAAAAAATAAAAAAAAGGTTGAAAATAAGACCAGTTTTGAAAAATGGCATTTTTGTATGAATTATTATATTAAAGTATTATATATTTTGAGTATCTTTAATAGGATGATAGAGGGGGGTCCAAAGTGCCTTGAGTGGTTCCAGTAAAGGATGGTACGGCTGTGCTCGACTTGGAGGGGGCATTGCTGAGGCCCCAGTATATATGTAATCACATAATTATGAACTTAATTGATATAAATGTAAATAGGGAAATATAATGATTTCGGTTAACTTGACTTGGTTGACAACGATGTTTCAAGTTGACATTGATTTGTATAAATGGAATAAAAGTTTTGTTGTGTTCTAACTTTAACAACCTCTTATATATCTATTTATTAAGCCGGTTTACATTGGTGGCAGCGGTTCAAGATGGGACCAAAGAAAGCGAAGGAGAATTTGCGGATGGAATCACCCTTCGAACGAGCCTCAACGGCTAAGGCAAGGAATGTGTTTAGGAACTCTTAGCAGTGTAAAAGTAATGGAAACAGGTGAAGGTAATAAGAGAAATGGGTGTAGTGATATGAGTGATGCATTTTCTTTAGATAAAACTATACTCACAGACAGACACGCAGATTAAGATCATAAGGACACTTCTTAGAGATTTTAATGATACTGCGTCCAAAGGAGACTATGACTTGGGAAGAACTAACGTAATACGTAATTAAGCACAGCATTGATACGGGGAATGCCAAACCTATAAGGCCGCGTGTTCGTCAGGTGCCAGTCCACCTTCAGGGTGAAGTGGACAATCTAGTTAAAGGAATGCTTAGTGCTGGAGTTATTAAGGAGTAAGGAGTCATTCTCACCTTGGAGTAGCCCTGCTGTTCTAGTAAAAAAAAGATGGATCACTCAGATTTTGTGTTGACTACCACAGGCTAAATGATGTCACTGTTAAAGATGCTTTCCCTCTGCCGAAAATTGATGAGATCCATGACTCAGGAGGTAGTTAGTGGTTCAGCCCTATTGACCTAGCTAGTGCATATCACCAAGTTGAAGTGGAAAAGGCAGATAGAGAGAAAACTGCGTTTGCTACCACGGCAGGACATTATGAATTCAATGTGTTGCCATTTGGTTTAATGAACTCGCCACATTTCAAAGGCTGATGGGGCAGGTCTTAGCTGGGTTAGAGTGGCAAGTAGCCTTAGTATACTTGGATGACATAATTGTGTGGGGGAAATCTTTTGAGGAGCACATCGAAAGACTAAGAGACGTTTATAAAAGGCTCAGACAGGCACGGTTAAAAATCAAACCAAGTAAATGCAAGCTCTTCCAAAAAGAGGTTGAATTCCTGGGGCACAAGGTTACAGAAAAGGGAATAGCCACAATGCCAGAAAAAGTAAGAGCAGTGAATGAATGGGAGAGCCCAAAAATCTGAGGGAACTCTAGGCATTATGGACTGTAGGATACTACCGCAAATACATAAGAGCATTTCTGACATTGCTCTGCCTTTGCTCAATTTATCAAAGAAAGGATACAAATACTTATTTGATGAACGGAGTCGGAAGGCTTTTAAGGAATTAAAAGAAAAACTTATAACTGCACCGATCTTGGCTTATCCTAGGTCAGAGGAGACATTTATTTTAGATACTGATGCCAGCAATACCGGGCTAGGGGCAATTTTGAGTAAAATTCAGGATGGAGAGGAAAAGGTCATAAGCTATGCTAGCGGACTCTAACTAAACAAAAACGATCATATTGTGCTCGGAAAACCAAGCTGTTTATTACGAGTCTACCCGCGGAAGCCTACGCACCAAACATATATATTATTAATTCAAGGTAATTATAATTATTCATTATAAATTTTGACATATCCTTCTAATCCCACTGAAATCAAGTTTTCATTAAGAACCATTGTATAAGATGATTCTCCTCGATGAATAGTTGTTTTGAAGATCACATACTTACAGCTTTTTGATAATTTTGTTTTTAGAATGTTATAAATTGTTACTAGTTTTGTTTAATGTTTTAATTTATATTTATACATATATAACATTTACTGGTTATTTCGATGTCGGTATGTTATACCAACGTGCCAATGTTAAACCTATTAATTTTAGACCCTCTCTTATGGAGATAGTATATTATATAATGAGACAATAATGACGCATGTAAGTATATTTTGTACTGAATGCAAATCTTAATTAAAACTTGATTTCAGTGAGATTAGAAGTATATGTCAAAATTTATAATGAATAATTATAATTACTTTAATTCAATGTTATATATTATGCTTGTTTGAATTTTAGAATAAAACAAGACTGAAGACGACATTAATAAATGGTCGAAACGTTTCTCAAATGAAATAGTGATTTTCTACACTTTATTAGCCATCTAATCTCTCGTTCATTTATCTACAAGAGTGTATTAATCAACTAGGTGTGCAATGCAGTTGTCTGCTTGCAATATTGAGCTGAGCGTGCATTTTAATCTTAACCAATAAACATTTGTATTTATATACAGCTGAAATCGGATACAAAATAGTAAAATCTCTATTTTTAATTAAATAGCATTTTTTCTTGTTTCTATTTTACCCCCTGATGAAAATATGACAAAAGTGAACATAACAACAATAACTGTACTTGTAAAGAACTTTCCAACGACAAGCATCATGAAGGGCATGTACTATTTTCACTTTTGTACCCCGTTCCCCGTATCCCTGTGTACCAATTTGGACCATTTCAGATTTATACCTTCCTGTGGTTAGTCACTATGACCGTGCCAAATTTTGTACTGATCGCTTCAGCCGTTCAGGAGGAGTATGCGTCAGAAAAAATGCAAAGTGTAGTATAAGAGCTTCGCTTCGCTCAGCTCAATTAATAAAAAGTTTATTCATTTAATTTTTTAATAATATTATTGTTGTGGGTGGAGGGGGAAGCGGAGTCAGCTTTCAAAACCGACCGACTAAGCGGAGTCGAGATGCGTCTCTAGGCTCAGCTCAACTCCGCTTCGCAACCGGTGGCCACCCTTACATTTAAAACAATGGGATTCGACTTCACAAGCGGAGGCAACTCCGCTCAGCTTCTGATCGGCCTAAGTATATCAACGAGGACCAGACTGACTGGGACAGACAACTGCCATTTATAATGATGGCATACCGCTCAAGCGTACACTCGTCCACCAAATTCACCCCATTTAGATTGATGTTCGGCAGAGAAATGCGCTTGTCGATTGACTACGAACATGGGCTGCTAGTTGAAGTCGAAGGCAACCACTACCCAAGTTTTGTAAAATTAATGGAAGAGAAACTAAAAAAATGTCACGGTGCTGCTCGACAATGGCAACAACGCAACGTAGTCATGTAGGACAAAAAGAGTTTTATTACCCGCGTGTAAATGGGGACCCTATCACTGAAGGAGACCAAGTATGGCTTTGCACACCGCAAAAACGAGTAGGACGGAGTGCCAAGCTCAGCCAGCCATGGCAAGGACCTTACACCGTAAAGAAGAGGTTATCGGACGTTACATATCGTATCCAGGCTGCGAATGGCATCGGACGACGAGGTCAAACGCGAATGGTGGTCCACTTCAATAGATAGAAAGCATTCCAGGAGCGTCAGCCTAAACCCCCAGGGGAGGGAGAAGTGTAAATAGGGAAATATATTGATGTCGGTTAACTTGACTTGGTTGACAACGTTGTGTCAAGTTGACATTGTATACGTATAAATGGAATAAAAGTTTAGTTGTGTTCTAACTTTAACAACCTCTTATATATCTATTTAATACGCCGGTTTACATAAATATAAAGGTTATCAAAATATAAACAATAGTACATTACGCGTCGAGTGCGGAAAGTAGCATTTTGCATGCGAGTGTGGAGTTTGCACCCGAGCGACAGCGAGGGTGGTAAAACCACACGAGCAATGCAAAATGTCGTTTTCGCACGAGTTGCGTACCGTACTTTATCTAAGATTGTTAGATTTAAATAATAAATACAGAAAGAAATAAACTTCCAGTATACAAGTTCGTATTTCTTTTTTGATAAAGATAACATTAATTCATTAGTTGTATTTTGTGCCGACTTATTTCGGGAGGCGTATTATTCTCCTCATATTCGTCATAATCATTTAAATCACTCATTGATTTTCACAAAAAACTCGATATAAAAGTTATTTTTATTGAACAAACAGCAAATTAGTCTTGTTAAATGTAAACAAACTCTCTAATCGTGCGTAAATCTGAAGAATTCCTCTTCTTTACCGCACTAGTGTGGTAAAGAAGAGGAATTCTTCAGAACTATGAGACGCGCATGCGCAATGAATACAAGTACGTAAAGAATCACTTTCTACGCATCTAAACAGAGATATAATGTTTATATTTCGTATCAATCGTAGATAAAACATATTAACCATTAAATTATTGTTTAAGCTTCCGTGGGTTGACTAGTAATAAGAAATAACAGTTTTCCGGTGAAATCCGCATCACGATGGGCTTCCTTGGTGCATTGAGATGTTAAGTCGAAGCAAAACAGGATCCACACATAGAACATGAACAGGAAATATCTTTATGTCATATTGTCGCTTCCAGTTAGCATCATGATGCACCTCATCTCTCAGGGTGATTTCGGAGTGGAAGCGAAACCAAGGGCTTCGAACACCTTCATGACACAATTTCATAGGAGAACCAGGTTATTCATATTAATTATTGTTCAATACAGAACAGGCACAACCACACTATGCCGAATGTGGCCGATCGGGTGTGCCGGTCCGGCAGTTCGGGTCGGGATGACATTCCCATTACTTTAGTAGTGTGGACGCCCCGATCGGTGCCGAACCATCTCACAATTACCTGCACGGTAGTAGAAAATAATCTGCGAACCTCACTATATAAAAACTATCTGGTGACTGAGGCCGATCGGTACGTCTACACTACAAACTTCGGTTCGGTTCTGTTCGGCTTTCTTTGATCAGGAAGGAGCAAATTCGGGTTGGATTCGGTACGATTCGGGTCGGCTTTCGGCACGTCGGTAAAGCCGACCGGCACGTCCACACTAATTCGGCTTTACCGATCGGCTCAAGCCGTATAATGCCGATCGGCATAGTGTGGACGTGCCTTAAGAATCGAAGCACAGATTTATCGCTTAACTAGTTAAGTTCATGTTTGGTTCAGATTATTTAATCTTAGTTATTTTTTCCTTGTTCCTCGTTCCTATATCTTATCTCACGTTTGTTTATTAAGCTAATCTATATTATTCTATCTCAGAAACTTCTTCCACCTTTTTCATAATCTATTGTTATATTAATCCCCACAAGAGAAGTTTAAGGACAAGAGAATAAATAAACTAAACAGAAACAACAACTTAGCGTATTTAATAATAAACGTTGACGGAGACAACTAAGATAAATCTATTGTTGTTTTTGTTTAAGTTGTTTCATTGTGCGTTATAAAGGACTCGATTAGAGGTCGAAATCTTCTTAACTCTGTCCTAATTAATAGTCGCAAACCATTCAAAAACATTATCAATTAATAGTTGAACTTGTCTGCAAAATTATTAGAATTTTTAAACTGAATAAAACAATTAATGCTTTTCATTACCATTATTATTATTATTTGATAGATGCAAGAAATATTTAATTAAAGATAATAGATTACAGAAGTAAGAATCGTCTAATTAGAGGCTATTAATTACAACAAAGAAACTTGACCTTATCTGCACAACTTGCTATAAAAATGCATTACTTTGACATTGCATACTTTAATACCTGATAATTAGCTACTTAAAAATCTAAACAACTAATAAATATCTTACTTAAATGTGTAATATTAAAACAAGGAATTTTAAAAATTAGAATCAAGTTTGCCTCATTAAATATACAACAACGAATTTTTAATCATAAAAAATGTTAACGTCATAAATTAATTCCTAATAATTCTTTATATAAATGAATGTAATTCAAAGAATAAAATGAAGAAGATAATAGAAAATAAGTTGAATTTAATAAAAAAAATATAAGAATTAAAGGTACTTTTTTAGTTTAGCACAGATTGACAATTTTATTTTATACCTTCCATGCTCACAGAAGGTTATAGCTGACTTTTTCAATTATCATTTTTATTTGATTTTTACTTTCTCATATAAAGAGAAAGTATTGTGATGGCGCGAAAATTCGATTTTGAGATTTTGATGGATTTACACGTTTTGAGGTCCCCTGAGTCCAAAAAAGTGGTTTTTAAAAAATGTCTGTCTGTCGTCTGTCGTCTGTCGTCTGTCTGTCGTCTGTCTGTCGTCTGTCTGTCGTCTGTCTGTCGTCTGTGCAGACGCCTGGAGCCCAAACTACTGGGCCGATTTTGACGAAATTTGGCATACATGTTCAGAAAAATCATACCCCGAGGCGAAATCGAGAAATGAATTTTAGCTCTAAATTTGGGGGCGCTACCCCCCAAAAACTCTGAAAAAACATGAAAAAAAATTATTTCTCGAAAACGGTTCCGACGATTTTGATTAAAAAATTCTAAAATGTAGTCCATTTGAATACGAATCCAACGATATAAGCCGTTTTCCCGGGAAAAATCTAGTTCCTGAGATATTAGCTTAAAACGCGGACGGAGAGAGCCCGGGTTCGATTCCCCGACCAGGAGAAGTTATTTTTATGATAAATTTTGATGAAATGTTCAATAATATTTAAATGTACATTTGAAAACTAATAAATGGAAACACTGGGCTAAGTAATTATAAACTCATATATGAGAAAGTTTGTCTGAGTTGTCTCGGACCGATTTTTTTGTTAGTTGTGACCACCGAGTATAGAGGTGTCATAATATAGGCAAGAGGGTGTGGGGAGTGGCACCAGCTTCCCCCTCCCCTAGAATACCAACAAGCTATAAAATACAAGACTTTTCTCAGTGTAAAAAGGTAGTGTTAAGACAGGAGACAAGTATTTAAAAGGTGTTTATATTATAATTTGAAAACTGACAACTTGACAACCAGGACGAAGGTTTCAATCTTAGTATTCTAGTGGTGGGGAAAAGTGGTGCCATCTGCCTTCCCTCTTTACCTACTCTATTTAGTTTATACTCGGTGGTTGTGACACTGTGTTGACAAGCTGTCAATGATTAGTTCAATGTAAAATAATAATACAGTTATATACGATATGGTTTTACCTATTATCTGAGTTAGTTATTTAGTGACTAGTAGCTTTACATAGTCTAAATTAGCCCACAGAAGTGATCTACTCTTTTGAATTGTGAGACTCTAATATTTCGTTCTTTATAATGATCCCATTGCTTCTTATTACCTTCGGTAAGCTTGGAAGCAAAATTTATAGAATATCATGTCTATAGTACTTATTGATCTATTTTAGACCCTAAATTACCATTTTTGACACTTCAAATATAAAATTAAAGCACTCTTTATATTAAAGGTAAAAATTAAATTAGTATTTGAAAATATATTTGAAGGCTAAATGTACTTAGTACCTTAGTACATTTGTACTACACATTATTACCACTGAACTAAATTTAGTTTTATGAAAATACGCTGTACCAAACAACATTTTCTTCTTTCTTTTTTAATAATGACAAAATCATTAGTTTGATTCTCTTTAATGAAGCATCATTTTGATATTTTTTTCTGTTGAACATCATCAAAAGAAAAACAATAAAAAAATGAGGAAAGGTAATCATTAAAACACAACAACATACATTAGCCATTCCTGACTAATGTAGTGAATAAAAAAAAGTTAAATTCGCGTTTTAATTCGTACTGAGTTTGTGAAGCAAAAGTATGAATTTTCTCTTATGACCTTCTATTAAAGATTTTTATTTTTCTCTTCTCATAAAATAGACAGCTGTCAATTTTTCTCGAGTGATAATGACAGTCTGAAGTTTGTAATTTTATAGCATTAGATGGATTTATTTTCAAGTTGAAAAAATCTCTCATTTTTTTTTGGTTCAAAATATAATATTTATCGTTGGTTGGTTTTTTTTTAAATAACGATTTCATCAAGAGGAAATCGTCAAAAATAATTGAACTAGATAACTAAACAAATTACATCAATCTTTTTACAAATCCACATGATGCAAATATGAATTTGACTTGCATCATTCAAGAACAAACAAAATGAGTTTAAAACAAATTATAATTCGAAACATTGTATACTGAGAGACATGATGTGTTTTTCTTTCTGAAATCATTAAAAAAAACGGTTCGAAGGTTATGAACGTTACTCTTTTCAATTCCAACAATTGTAATGTTCGCCAAATTGAAGATAATAATTACCTAATGTGCAGAGATCTGGAAAATTATTAACAACTTAATTTTTTTTTTTTAATGTTTATATTTTTTATTGGATGATGCAATAAGGAGAAGTGCTGATCTTTATTTTCTTTTAATGATTTCTAATGATAGTAAACAGGTATTTAGTAAGAACGTGAGAAAAATAATTATAAATGATAATTTTTAGTTAGATCAGCTGATAACAAGAACTATTTCAGTATTTTTTTAATTGTAACTTTTGATTTAATTATCTGTGATGATGCAATAATTTTACTTTATTTTTTTCCTTCCGAGTTTAACGAAGGTAACAGAAGCATTTTGTGATCTTTTTTAAATAAACAGGTCAAGTGTGTGCTAGTCAGCACACAGCTAGGGTCCGTAGGCAACCCTGTATAGTTTAAGTAGTACCCTATTGTTGGTGTTTTTTAAAATGCTAAAAAGCTTACTTTGAACTATCCTATGGGTCTGATATTTTCAAAACACATAAACAAACTTCTGATAAAGTATTTTTTTGCCACTGAACCGGACTACAACCATATAAATACATCGAAAATAACATAGTTATAATAAACATAT
Source organism: Gerris lacustris (assembly GCA_951217055.1). NCBI lineage: Eukaryota > Metazoa > Arthropoda > Insecta > Hemiptera > Gerridae > Gerris > Gerris lacustris. The sequence goes on from OX578279.1 coordinate 49,083,864, forward strand.
TTTAATAAAAAATAAAATAATATTTTTTTCAAAATTTCCAAAAAGTGGTATCTTTACTTTTGGTTAAAGAATGTTCAGGAATTTTTTCAGATTTTTTGCACTTCACATAAGCGAGATAGAGGGGGCGGGGGGGGGGGGGACACGTTTCAAACCCACTTCAATTTTGCCTACGCTCGCCCTATAAAAGTTAAAACCAAAGAATTATATATTTTTGTAATCAGCTCGACGTACCCTTTCATATGATACCCCTCACGGTGTCGAAAAAAATTTAAAAAATTTTAACCCTTAAGTTTTTTTGCCCTAATTTTTTTAAAAAATTTTTTTTTTAAGTCGCTATATTTTTAAAATATGTGGGCGTACAAGACACATACATGCCAAATTTCAAAGTGATCGGACGAAAGGTGTAGCCATGCGAGCAGGCGACAGGACGGACGGACAGACACACGCAGGAAAATATAAGGGTCCTTGGTTTTGCCTACGGACCCTAAAAACGGAATTATCTCATGAAAATTCCTAAAATGAATTCCGTTTTTAATGGCTCGTTGGTAAATCCATATAAAAGGAACCCTTATAGCATTATTCGTTCCTGCGTGTCTGTCTGTCACTCTGTACTGTACGGTTCCAATAAAATTTGAATCAAAAGAGATGATAAAAACATGAAACTTTGGGTTATGTAAGATCTTTTTGATGCGCACACAGGAACAATGTAGCAAACTTAAACTTGGATTTGAACGGCCGTTCAAATCCAAAATGGCGGATAATTAATGGTTCGTGATTTCTTTTTTTTTCATTTTTAGTAGGATATCAAATTGAAAGGTATTAAAGAGTAAATTAAAAAAATATAAAACACTTGTGGAATTTGTTTAATTTTCCACGTAGTCTTGCCCCCCCCCCCCCCCCCAAAAAAAAACAAACAAAACAACAAACAAACAAAACAACATATTTCTTCAGTTACTAAAAATATGCAAAATGTGTGGTGTTCAGGGTCATATAAAAAATAAGAATAGCAATTTGAAGTGATTAACTGGCCCTAGAAAATCATTGTGCATTTTATTGTATCAGCAGTTCTTCTGCCAATTAATAATTTAATTTCCACAATACCAACGCACAACCATTTTTTATTTAATGTTTTTGTTTTTCGAGCCTGTCAATCATCAATTTCAGTGAACCACCATAATATCTTATAAACCATTTGTCCAAATAAAATGAAATTTGGATGATAATTCATAATGTATGTACACATTAATCAACTGTTTGCTCAATTTTAATATTTATTACCAACTAATGTGACCTCATAGGGTATTGAAACTGGGAACCATACAACCACTCATGCGATTTCCCAGTTAGGTCATTATTTCATACTCATGTGGGCCGAGTTTTTTTGTTTTTTTTAAATAATGTTGGTTTGCAAAAATTTAACAACAGAGAGACTGAGACAAGATCATAAATGTTGCCTGATATCTGAAACGGATTTCTGTCCTAAAATCTAAAAAGAATTATTACAATGTTTCTAATACCCTGGGTAAGCGTGGAAACAAAATAGATTAAAATATATTGTAGAATATGTTAATTTTAGTTATTATTACTATTGTAGAATGCGATTTATTTAGATATTATTACTACTATTAATGTCGAATAAAACAGAATAGTAAAATTATAACATGTTGATAATGGTTTTTTAAAAGTTGTAAGTATCAAGACTTAAATTTGAAGTTCAAGTTTTATTATCAAAGTAATTAAACATCTGTTAAAGTTTTAATTTGTATTTAGTTAACACCAATTATTCAGTTCAATTACAACACAAGCTTATAATCATTTAACCTAAGACTTTAACCTGCTTTTAAACAGATTATAGTATTTAACATTTTGTTATAAGACATTGTAAGTAAAGTTGTCTACCTGTTAATATACCAGGAGTTCCAAGGCCAAGAACAAAGATTGAAATAGTATTTCAGCCCCTGTAAATCGGCTATATTTTTTTTTTTTTGTTTTCAAGCCCTAAAAAATGTGCAATGTTTTACACAACCTTTAATTTGTTGGCCATTTTTTAAGATTTTCGGAAATTTGCATGGTAAATCCCAAAAATTGACAAAGAGTTAAAACACAAGATTCATTTTGTCGAGCATAAAGAGACGACTCTAATGCACCTTTCTATCTTTGTTTTCAGCCACCCAACGCCTTTTTTTAGAAACTATTATAACGATAATTCTCGCTACCTGAATTGCCTTAGATCAGACGTTTCGGGGCCGAGAACCAAAGAAAGAAACTTGAATCGTTATTTGATCTTCATGCTCCCAAAAATAAGCCACGTTTCGCTAATACTTTTTTTCGTGTCATTTTTCATGGGCCATGAATTCCAATGAAACCTACCTATGAAATTGCCAAACATGAAAAGTCGAAAAAATGGCTTTTTTGTCGGCCTTGCAGTGCCGATTTTGGAACACCAAATATTACTTTATTGTCAGTCCTGGAAAGCATTTTTGGGCTTTCTAAAAAATGTTGTTAAGCAATTCTTAAGGTCCCCTAACAAAGTAGTTTTTTAAAAAATGTTTGTCTGAAAAACACAGGAGCAAAAAACTATGTACTCGTGCACGATAAAGTTTGGTGAAAGTTGTATCGGTCCAATTTTTAAACTTTGGTTACAAAAATATTTTAATTTCTAGTTTGAAGGTAAAATTAGTTTCATACTGATAAGTTAGCTCGTAGAGTTTTACTTATATCTAAGGAAGTTTATGGAAGTTGTCTCTAACTGGATTTTATTATTATAATTTATTTTCAAAATACAAATATGACAGCAAGTACATTCCAACAATATATTATCTTAAAAACAATCTGTCAAATTCCAAGAATAAGTCGAGGAAGCTACACTCTTAGCTGAACTGTCATATTTCTTCACTTATTCTTAATCCTTATATTCTTCTTAAAACAATCAATTCTCCTTCATTATAATTGTTTAATTTCTCATCATGTTTATTGTTTAACGTTTATTTCATTAGATTCTCATAATTATTATTAATCTTATTATTATTACTTATTTTCCTTCTCTTCTTACTAATATTGCTCCTTAATTATCCTCAATTGCTGTTGTTAATCATTTTTTTTAACATTTTGTCTCATTATGTTTAACACATCCGCATTAAATCATTACACAATCCTTCCTTGTACACTATCTTTTGTTTCGTTTATTTTATTTTTTAAGTATTCTAAAATTTAGTGTCTTTGTTATGAATATCCTAGCTGTATTCCTGTGCTTCGCTACGAAGTGTCTTATTTTTTAATGTATGTACATTTTGTTTCTCTATTTTATGGGATTAAAAACAATTGTCAAGAAACATTATAGCTATTTGACCAAGTGGAAACATCTAGATGCCACAGTTTACTAAATTTCTCCCCCCTCCCTCCCTCAAATAATATTATTTTCAATAATTCCTAATTAGTAATTGACTTGGACAACTGGCTAATCAGTTTTAAAAGTTAACCTTCTTAGGTACCTTCCCTCTCTACCCTCCCTTAGCATCGCATCCTTAAATTGAAATTGTTTTTTATTAATATATGCTTATATCCTAAAAGAAGCCCTCTGCCCTCTGCCAAGTATTTAATTTAGGGTCCGTCAGTATAACCGAAAAACCTGATTATTTATTGTGTTTTTTTATCTGTCTGTCTAAACATTATAATTAAAGATGCACTTTGTTACGCTTTAATACACATTGAGGTTAGATATTATGTTGCTTCATAAGGAAAATGAAGTGTATATATACCTACATATTATAATTATAATACAAAAATATTTATTTAAATAAAGTATTAATATAACATGAACAAATAAATACGAAAAGAAAATGGTCATTGTAATTTTTCTTTGCGTTTGAAAACAGGAAGAATTGTAATATAATAGAAGGATTGTTGTAATAAAATATACAATAGATTATGACTTAATGGTTCTAAATCAGGCTAGGTCATCTTAACATTTTATATAAAATGATAAAATAATTCCATTAAGAATAAGGTAAGAGACACCTTGGCCTCTAAAATAGAGGTTAAGTTCAGAGGAAGGTATTTTTGAAGTGTTTGGTTGCGGTCAGTGGCTACAGGAGAGTAGGTTTCATAACTGGGTGGGAAGTTATTAGTCTGCGCCACTCAGTTCTCATTCATTTTACCCGCCCAGAGGCGTAGTTCTTTTTGCGAAAGAACGAGGTTCCTGTACGAGATGCTGGAGTTCATTGGCAAGGTTACTACTAAGTCTGGTCTTATTCCTGAGGGTACATATTCGAGGTCAGTGGCGAAACAGAATGTTTCCAAGCAAAGTCGAAATTAAATTCCTTTATGTATCCGGCCAACTTTTCATTATCTTTTAGTAGCCCGTTTTAGATCAAGCTCAGTTCTTTCCAGTTCAATTTATAATATTTTTTTTATATCGAGTACTTAAGAAATCAAAAATATATTTTTAAAATATAAAACTAAATCATTACTATCCACCCTAGTACTCTTGTCAAGATCATTTTATTTCTCACCATATTCCCGGTAACCCTAGACAGGTCGTAAGAAGAAATAACGTCCAGCAAATTTCTTGGAAACGACCAGAATAGAAATAATAAAAATGAAGGTGAGAGGAGTACTATTAGTAGATAGCTTTTACATATCTGTGACTGGATTTTTTTATTTTTTTATTCTTATTGTAACAATTTAATAATCAGTTAAAACTAGAATCTCCTAGTAACTATTGATGTAGCATATATAGAACTCACGTAGCTCTTTTTAAAAACTTACATACTCGTGTTCTTAATCAACCTGAAAAGAGCTTTATAATAATAACATGCCTTATCAGCATAATTTTTTTATTTGACCATGTTTTCAAAATGCCGCCAAAAAATGATATTAGTTATGTATTCTTTTTCTACTTTTTAAGACCTTTAAAACGATGTATATAACATGTTATGCGGACTAATTTTTTTTTAGTAATCAACTATATTGGCCGCTGAGATGCTGAGATGTATCTGTGAGCCGAAATTTGTTCAAATCGGTCAATTTGTACGGTAGCTATCGTTAGACAAACATAAAAACAATCAAACGTTTAAAATCCCTAACTTATAACTTGTAAATGTCATTTATCGGACGAACTCACTTACGCTACCGATATTGACTTGTCAAAATTAAAATTGTCTGTTAATATCTTGTCAAAATTAGATTTGACTGAAATAGGGCAGTTAACCGCGTCTATGTCAAACTTGCAATATTTGTTTACAAGGATAATGAAGAGAACATAAGCAAGGAACGTTTCTTGTAACAAATCCTTTGGTTTAAAAATGACTCAAAACAGTCTCAAAAAGGTGAAATGACACTAGAGATTTATCATTTATCATTTATAATTTATAAATCACCAACTTCAACTTAGTTAAGCTATTGAGGAGAGGCAGCGCCTGACTGTTTCATCTCAGTACTTTACTGACTTACAGAATTAGTAAATGTCAATGAAAATGTTTAATAATTTAAAAGCAGTTAAGGATGGAAATAACAAATAAATATATGGATATTATAATATAAAGAAATAGTAAAAAGGAGAGAATCTTAAACTATTTCAGTATTAAAATCGAGGGAGTGTCTTGATATAAATTAATCGTAAAATAAATATATATTTATTACATTTCTTGTAATTTGATTACATTTATTTTTAACTTAAAAAGGAATCTGTGGTCACATTATGCAAACTGAATTAAACGTTATTGATATTTAATTTATATATAAACATATATATATATATATATAATATATATATATGTTATATATATATATTATATATGTATATAAATATATATATATATATATATATATATATATATATATATATATATATATATATATATATATATATATATATGTATATATATATATATATATACACAGTATGTCCACGGATTGAGTTGCCTATACGTGTAAATTCCAAAAAATTTCAATTTTCGAAGAAATGTCACGCTTCATAAAATCTCCTGCTTGTTCTTAAATGAAGATGTATAGTATTACTTTTGTTCAAAATGTGCCCTGTACCCAGAAAGTACAATTTCCTAAAATCGTACAAGAGGAAAAAGGTCCAAATTTCGACTATTGAATAAAAAAGTATTCTTTATAATTTCTTTTAAATACTATTCAAAATTCAAATTTCAAAATGCCCCCCCCCTCCACCCTGTCATTTATAAAAAGTAAAATTTGTCTGATTCTAATGCAAGAGGGGATTGCTTTTTTTTTATAATAACAACACGAAAGTTATTAAAAGGGAAATTAATTATAAAAATAAATTCATGTTTATTTATTTTTTTTAAAAGAAATAAGTAATAAATAGATAAATACAATATTTCATATGGTTTTTATCAAAAAAAGCAATATTACAACTTTTAATGCACTCAATGAGACCTTTAAGTCGACCCCTCTTGTATTAGAATCAGACAAATTTTACTTTTTATAAATGGCAAGGGGGGGGGATTTTGAAACTTGACTATTGACATTTTTATGCGAAAAATAAATTTTGAATATTATTTAAAAGAAATTGTAAAGAATTGTATGAGAATACATTTTTATTCAATAGTCGTAATTTGGACCAGTTTTTTCTTGTACGATTTTAGGAAATTGTACTTTCTGGGTACAGGGTACATTTTGAACAAAAAGGAATACTATACATCTTCATTTAAGAACAAGCAGGAGATTTTATGAAGGGTGGCTTTTCTTCGAAAATTGAAATTTTTTGGAATTTACACGTATAGGCAACTCAATCCGTGGACATACTGTACATATGTTTAACATATGAATTTATGATAACAGCATAACATTAACAAATAATTATTTCTAAAATCAAAAGATAATTATGAGCGTCTCTTTTAGTGCATTTAACCTCTCGGATACACTTATATACAAAATCTCATTAGTAATCATCAACTTACAAATTAATAGATATAAAAAAAATGTAGATCAAAACTCAAACTAATGAAGTCTATTTCTGATCTTGTATTTTCTCATTTTTATTTTAAAAATATAGGTTATAAAAAGTAATTTTTAGATATTTAAAAAAACGAATTTTATGTTAATTGGACGTTTGATATAGAGACGATGTTAAGGATTCTTTGATTGAGGAGTGGTTATTAGGGAGTAGCTCACCTTAAGATCATATAAAACATTATAATTGATCTATAAAAGCCACACATGGGTCGGTGTGGAGTGAGTAAGAGCAGGTAGCTGTTGATCTAATTGTTTCAGGATCTGCGAGGGTGTGGTCAGGTTCTTAGACTCACTGGCCAAACCAATTAACCTGATCTGACAACCTCCCTCTTCCTGCATTTATATATATCATTCAAGGACAAATATCACATCACATTCTGAGAGGCTTTTACCCTATAATATGAAGATCAATGTTTAGAAAAAGGGATAATATATTTTGATGATTGATTTGTGCGTGTAGATCAATCTTATCACACTAAGAAAACATCCTTGTAGGTATAGATAATAATGATGTAGGTAGATCAATATTATCTCCCTTTAAACTAATCCCCAGATAATCAGGTAATAAATGTTATCTCACTTTAAAAATCCCTAATGTACGTTATGATTAAAGTAGATCATTTTCTTTAATCAGAACTTCCATCTATGGTCTTTCAAGTAATTATATAAAATACTCAGCAAATAAGAGTGGCACATAGCTTCCTCTTAATTTCATAAAATTAAATGATTTTTGCTTTTAAAACCTATCATTATATTATTATTTAAAATCTATTTCATTTTTCCCCCGTTTTTTAAATCTGTCAAAAAAAAAATTTATTTCTACCTATTTAGTACTTTCTCATATAAAGAGAAAGTATTGTGATGGTGCGCAAATTAGATTTTTTACATTTTGATGGATTTACACGTTTTAAGGTCCCCTGAGTCCAAAAAAGTGGTTTTTAAAAAATTTCTGACTGTCGTCTGGGCAGACGCCTAAACTATTGAGCCCATTTTGACGAAATTTGGCATACAAGTTCAGAAAAATCATACCCCGAGGCGAAATCGAGAAATGAATTCAAGCTCAAAATTTAGGGGCGCGCTACCCCTAAAAACTTTGAAATAATATGAAAAAAAAATTATTTCTTAAAAACGGTTCCGACGATTTTGATTAAAAAATTCTAAAATGTATTCCATTTAAATACGAATCTAACTATATAAGCAGTTTTCCCGGGAAAAATCTAGTTCCTGAGAAAATGGTTTCCTGGGTTCGATTCACCGCCCAGGAGAAGTTATTTTTATGATAAATTTTTATGAAATGTATAATAATTATTAAATATACATAAGAAAACTAATAAATGGAAAACACTGGGCTAAGAAATTATGAACTTTATATGAGAAAGTTTGTCTGAGTTGTCTCGGACCGATATTTATTTACCTACCATCTAACTACCATTTAACTACCATCCAAATTTCAATAAAATCGGACTTGTACTTTTTAAGATATGTTGGTTCGCAAAAATGTTTCCTGATGCCTGAAACGGATTTCGGTCTTGAAATTTTTGAAATCGGAGTCCTTAAAATTTTTCGTTCTTCTAAGGTGTGAAGCAAAAGCTAGGTTTTCATTACCTACATCTGCTGTTCTTTTTACCTCACTTTACAAATATCTTATTGATAATATAATATAGGTAGAACAATTATATGTCACTTTAAGCTCTCCATATAGGAAATCTAGTGTTTATGGATTATATAGGCTCTTATTGATTATTTACAGTATATTTTAAATCTTATTCTATAAACACTGTCAAATTGAATGTCAAGGGCTTTTGTGAGAGTGGTCTACTTTTTCTAGAGAATAAAGATGATATATTATTTACAACTTCTGCCGCAAATATCTTAAACAACAGCAACTTTTCAGAAATCAAGTAATAGCATTAAGGAGCGCGATATATTATGTCATCTCGTTACCCCTGTGATATAACTTTTTAACGTGTAAAGGTTGACAAGACATTAAATGTCAAGTACATTGACTTTTTAAACAAAGTACAAGTGATCCATTAGATAAAACAGTAGTGAAGAGGATATCCTTACAACTTAGATGGGACAATTGTTCCAATAAAACTGTCTAGGTCAGGTTGCATAAGATTCTCAAGGAATATCTTTACACTCAATTCCTTCCCTGTATCACAAAAGACTATCACTAAAAGCCTGTTGACAATCACTAAATGCCTGTTGACAATCACTAAAAGCCTGTTGACAATCACTAAATGCCTGTTGACAATCGTTAATAACCGGTTGACAATTTCTAAAACCCAGTAGACCATTTCTAAAAACCTGTTAAAACTCACTAAAAAGCTGTAGATGGTCCTTACACTGAGATTAAAAAACGACCCTTCTCCCCTATAATTTCGCCTATGCTATTGTGGACACATTGTTGTTGACTTATGTTTTACTAATAAAAAACAAAACAAAAAAAAACATAGTTTTATTAAAAATAGTGGTCCCCCAAGTGCGTTCCCATTAATGGAGAAAAAAGTTGTTGAAGCTTATTTAATTTAATTGGCTACTTTAAGTGTACCCTTTTTTTCTTAATTTAATAAATAATTTATAATTAATAAATAAAAATGTTACTAAAGTAATATCATTTTACAGAATCATTTGTTCATCTATAGTCTATAGTCCAAGACAAAAGATATCAAATAAAGGTTTTAGCTGATTTGGTAATTGATCGCCTTCAAACTGATACTGTCCTTGGATGCACACTAGTATTTCATCTGTATAAGATGATTAAGGTATTTGGTTGGAGAGTTTTGTCGACTGATACAAGTGAGATGTGCATCCAGGCATTGCTAACGACCTGCATTCTGCATTACCAAATGCATTATATTCCTTATCTTAGTTACCTTTTCATTTTTACAAGAACTACGAGGAAGGAGAAGAGAAATTCAGAAGAGCATCTAAGGTCAAATATGTTTAATTATGTATTATAAAATTCAACACCCTTATTTGCCTTTAAAAATACGTTTTTACAAATTACTTATACTTCGCCATATTATATGAAGTAGTCAGGTTAAGCTAGTTTATTTTCTTTCGGTCTGCCTCTCTTCTACCACGTTTAAGGCTATTTTCTCAGGAACAAGATTTTTCCCGGGGAAAACGGCTTATATCGTTGGATTAAAGGACTACATTTTAGATTTTTTTTTTTTTTTTTTTTTTTTTTTTTTTTTTTTTTTAATCAAAATCGTTGGAATCGTTTTCAAGAATTTTTTTTTCAAGTTTGTTCAGTTTTTTGGGGTAGCAATCCCAAATTTGGAGCTAAAATTCTTTTCTTGATTTCACCTCGGGGTATTATTTTTCTGAACATGAATAATTTTGTCAGTACACAGTTAGTTTAGGTTCCAGGCGTCTGCACAGACGACAGATAACAGACATTTTTTAAAAACCTCTTTTTTGGATTCAGGGAACATGAAAACGTGTAAATCTATCAAAATCGAATTTTCGCGCCATCACAATACTTTCTCTTTATATGAGAAAGTAAAAAGTAAACAACCACATATTGAAGGCTTTTTTAAAAAAATTAATTAAATGAGGTATAGAGTTGTATCAGCCCGATTTTTTTTTCAAACTATACCTACTTGATAATAAATGATAACCTAAACCTAACCAACAAAAAATAAAATAATTATTATGAAAAATATAATTTTATTTGTACCATGCTACAATAATAACAGAGGACATCCGAAAAAAAGTAAAAGAAGAAGATAACAATATTTTCGTTTTAGGTTCACACCCCGATATAAAAATAGCCCCCCGAAAAATAAAATAAAAATTAAAACAATTAAAAATCTTTATTCTCCTCTTTATTTTTACCTTTTAGTTATGAAAAATTTGAAAATAATAATAATAAAGCCTTAAATGGAATATTCCAGAGCGAACATAACGCCACAATAACAATGTATTTATTTTTTTAAAAAAGTGTAAATATGAGCGAACATGTAAATTACCTTCACAAGAGAGAAAACCGGTCCAATTTCGTTCTTTTATTATATTTAAACTCAGAGATTTTAATTCTAGAGCTTGAAAATTATTATTGGATAAAGACTATATCAAGTATTATCCACAATTTAATAATAGGTCTTAAACTCGGCAATAAAAAGAGGGGGAAAAGTTCACTAAAGCTAATTTTACGTATAAACCTCTATTTATCCTTTTTTGAAAATAAAATTCACAGTGACCTTGTTATTTTCTTTTCTTATGGTAATTCTTCAGTTTTTTAGCAGGTGTTTTTGAAAATAAACTGCGCCATGAACTTTATAATTATATGTTTCTTTTTGTCTTTTTTTTCTTAGGAGGTTTTCTTAGTTCATTTTGGTGATTTGGTGGGATAGCATTTATTTTTTAATACATTTTTTTCTTTTAATATTTAAATACCTTTATAAATTGTGAGTTAAAATTGTAGTAATCTTTAGAGTTAGCTGACTTAAAATAAGTTTTGAAAATGAAAATCTTTTTTCTAAATTATAGAAAAAAGTATTGGATGTATTTATAAATACTAGTTGAATAGGTTTTTCTTCAGAGTAGATTAGTTTTGCTTCTGACCGAAGGAAATGGAACGTTCTAAAGAACGACTTGTTGGCACTTCTTGAGATAGTTACTCCCCTCTTTTAAAGAACAGAGGGAAGTAACAATCTAAAGAAGGTGTACGGAGTGTTCTTCTTTAGACTGTTACTCCTCTTATAAAAAAGTCATTTATATTCTAGGAATGTAATAATATAAAGAAGTACCGACTTTTCTTATGTCTCTAATTTCAAAAAATCATTTTTGCGAACCATAATTTTAAAAACTACTCGTCTGGTATTATTTCAATTTGGATGGTAGGTCATAATCAGCCCCTTATGATCATATTTGATTTTCAACCTTCTACTGCGATTGGATGCTCTTACACATACAGCAAACGTTTTTTAAATATTTTCCTTTTAGCGCATTTTTGAAGAAAATTATGCTATTATTGCTTCAAAATTTTTGTAATGTGCATTTTTTAAAATTTTCTCCATGGAAATCCGTTCTAGACTATTCTTAATTGATTCCTGAAATTTAACACTTTTTACTTTTCCTCACTACCTATAGTAGGAAAAGTATTGTTTTCACCAAAAACATTTTTTTCGAGATTTTAACGGAATTTTCCGTTTTAGTTGTTTTGATAATAATCAGTTAGTTCAGAACGGTCACCCATCCAAGTACTGACCACGTCCAATGCTGCTTCCTCCTGCTGCGAAGCAGCGGGAGAGGCCACTTTAGTGGCCTCTAAAGTGAGAAAAAGTTCCGAGGTATTCCGTACCCAATTTTTTTATGTATGTGTCATTCCAGGGGATATCTCACGCTAGGATGCACTTAAAAAATCCAAACAAATTTTAAAATGTCAATAATATCACAAGAAAGGATGAGTTCGTTGGCCAGAAATTTTGGAGTTCATTTAGGGGTCAAATTTTGACAATTTAGGGTCAAAAATAGAATAAAAACGTGTTTTCCATTTTACTCCCCTCTTATATGAAAATATGACAAAAGTGTACATAACAACAATTACTGTACTCTTAAAGAGCTTTCCAACCACATGCATCTTGATGGGTAAATACTATTTTGACTTTGGCACCCCGTACAACAGTAAACCAATTTTTTTTTTTTTTCACCCACCCAAATTCTATACCAAAAATTTCCTATATTATCATAGGCCAATAATACGCAGATTTATTTGAAATTTCGCTCATTAAGTCATGGTGCATGACTGGTCTTTTTTATTATTTCAACTCCAACTGGTCTAGAAGGAGTTCATTAAAAACACAACTTCATGGTTTTGCGATATTTCGCCTCTTCTCGAGGCATCTTCAGGCCTTTAGAATTTGTTTTCTGGTTACAATCAACATATGCTAATTCTCTATCTATCAAAACGTCTATACATTAACTTCGTGCTTAGGCTTACGGGGGTAGATTCGTAATAAACAGCTTTGTTTTCCGGTGAAATCCGTGTCACGAAGGGGAAGAAGTCCAACGTTTCGCTTCCACTACTGGAAGCATCTTCAGGGGTGTGGTGCATCGTGATGTTTACTAGACATACTGACGACTGGAGTGAAGGACGGTGTATCTATAGTTGCTTTCTGGAACGTAGATTATACCTAGATTCCCCGGGGGTTCTTTGAGTCCAGTTTATCCTTTGTCGGGATGACGCAATAGGGCAGGTGACGCCTTTGTCGGATTGATGTTTGAAGTCGAGAAGTGACCGCGACGCCGCTTCTTGCTTTCTCCTTGTCACAGGTGCTGACCAGCGGCTTCCAGGTCCGGGAAAGAGTATGAATCCATCCTCTCTGTTAAAGATGTTTTGCGGTTGTTTCTCGATCTCGATAGCCTCCCGTACTACCCTGTTGACCGAAGCAATTACTCGTATGTCCTCAAATTTTATGAGATGGCCGGTTTCATCAGAATTTTGTGCAATCGCTGATCTGTGATCGTTGTTCTTCACTGCTAGTTGCCTTGATTAGCTTGATTAGTTGACTTGATAAGCCTTCCGTTGGTCTATCGTCCTAGGACGGAAGACCAACGGAAGGCTTATCTCCCCTACATCCAAGGAACGACCGACAAGATAACCACATTCAACGCCCACATGACCATCAGAGGCCTCCTGAAATCGCCGAAAGATCAACTTCATCTCAAAACTTGCGGTGTCTACCAAATCCCTTGCAGTTGCGGCTTACAAGAACACGTAAAAGCAGTGAAGAACAACGATCACAGATCAGCGATTGCACAAAATTCTGATGAAACCGGCCATCTCATAAAATTTGAGGACATACGAGTAATTGCTTCGGTCAACAGGTATCACAACAGGGTAGTACGGGAGGCTATCGAGATCGAGAAACAACCGGAAAACTTCAGCAGAGAGGATGGATTCTCTCTTTCCAGGACCTGGATCCGCTGGTCAGCACCTGGCCAAGGAGAAAGCAAGAAGCGGCGCCGCGGTCACTTCTCGACTTCAAATATCACCCGCTCCACAACGGAACACCGACAAAGGCGACACCTGCCAGATTGCGTCATCCCGACAAAGGATAAACCGGACTCAAAGAACCCCCGGGGAATCTAAGTATAATCTACGTTCCAGAGAGCAACTATAAATACGCCGTCCTTCACTCTAGTCGTCAGTATGTCTAGTAAACATCACGATGCACCACACCCCTGAAGAAGCTTCCAGTAGTGGAAGCGAAACGTCGGACTTCTTACCCTTCGTGACGCAGATTTCACCGGAAAACCAAGCTGTTTATTACGTCTATACATTGTCATAGTATTTTCGTCTTATACATGTTCAAAAATAAAAGCTATGAATTAAACTAATCTTCTCGAAGAGAAAACATGATAATCTGAACAAATCTGATACTACATAGTATGATACCAGTAGCATCAGAATTGTTCATATTAACATTGTTAAATGGACAATGAAAAATATGCTTTGCGACCGGGATTTGAACTCCGGGCCTTTGGATAGGTAATTCCAAAGGAAGGTCGTTCGAACTTCGATAGCAGAGGTTATACTTCTCGGTTCTGTCTTCCTTTTCAAAATTCTAATTCTAATTTAAATAGTTGTTTATAAAAGTTTATTTTATTAAATATTATTTGTCAATAAATTAATAAACAAACAACTTGGGTGACTCATAACCAAGTTAATTAAGATGTGAATTAATTACTATCAAATCAATTAAATTCATTAATACTGTTTTCATTTTGATTCTACAACCGGATATTATAAAAAATCAACAATATAAATATTAATATAATAAAGGCATATAATTTTAACCTTAACCTAGATTTAAATCATTTTAATAATGCAATATAATTCATTAATTAGTCAAATTTTACAACCACAAAAATATTTATAATTATAAAGCACAACTGTTTCTCTTAGCAACTTATAAAATTCCGTTTCAGTACCAAAAAAGGATAAATAGCCCTTCCGGAAAAAGTCTATCTCTAGGAATATATTTAAAAATACAATTTCTATTTGTTTCGTTGCTTGTATATCCAAAGCTAAAAAAGCGTGCAAATGTATTTCTCATATATTTAGTACTTATAGAGAGAAAGTATTGTGAGGGTGCAAACATTCTATTTTGAGATTTTGATGGATTTACACGTTTTAAGTTCCCCTGAGTCCAAAAAAAATTAAAAATAAATATCTGACAGTGTATGTTATACATAAACTTAAAAAGAAGTAATTAATGAAAAGCTAAAAATGTTTGTCTTTATGTATGCAATTAGCCCAGGCGACAGACTGTCATTTGGTCCGATTTCGAATCAATAAAACTTGGCATACATGACCTGAAAATTCATACCCTTTATTATAAATTTATTTTAGCTTTAAATGTGAGAGTTTCACCATCTTTCCCTACCACAAATATTCACGCTTGGGAAGAATTATTATTATGGTAAATTTTGACAAAATCTTCATATACGTTGTTATATGATTTTCGAGGTATAGAAAAATGTTTAAATAAAAATCATCTTTTAAACACATTTTAAATATGTTTAATTATATTAGAATTGATGGCGTTTAAATTTAGTATCAATATGTAACACGAGAACTGTAATTTTCTTATCATCCCATATTGAAAAAAAGAAACTGCCAAACATTGGTGGGAATTAGCTGTCAAGTTTACCTTGTCACTGACAGTAATCACATTCTCTTTTATGATTTTCCCAATATTGACTTACACGTTGCTACTTAGTTACCTAAATTGTTTTATTTTGACTTGTCCTTCGATAACATAAATATAGAACAGTAAAGTAACTTAAAAAATAATCCTTTCACTCATTATCATATGTTCCTTAACATTTTGCTCACTTCCTACATATCTAAACTTTAATATTATTATCATTTAGAGAGACTTATTTTTTTATTTACTAATTTAATGTTAGTAGGATCAATGTAAGTACTACTAACTTCATATACGGAATAAAAGTAAGTACATAAATTTATATTGTATGGATAGATTATGATTTAATTCATTTCTTCCTTGTCTATCCGAATTTGTCTTTGTGAGTGTCCTTCGCAGTTTACTACCTTAATGACTATGTTCTAACTCGTATCTTACGATAGTATTGTATACTTAAATACAATGTACTTATTTTTTTGTAAAGATCATTAAAAGCTGTAACAACCCTATTTCTTTATTATTTAGTTAAAGGTCAAATAATGATAATGTCTTTACTCTTTTCAAAATAAAGGAAATAATAATTAAATTGTATTTTAACAGTAGATAAAATATAATAAAATCGGTCCAACAAACACTAACTAAACTTCCTCGTATTCATGATACTAAATTTAAATGCCATAATATCTCATATAAATAAATATATAAATAAGATAATATATATTACTAAACATACGTATATAATATGTAATATACTAACTTTTAAATTTAATTTAATGTATCTAAAATTAATGTAATGAATTAAATTTATATAATGTAACCTCTCAGGCCCTTAGAAGGGGAACCACGTAAAATACCGTTTACGATTTGAAACTATAACTTATAATTTAGAAATGTATGATTATCGTCAGTTGCAAGCGATGGATATTTTAATAAATAAATAAATATCTCACTTAAATAATTGAATATTATACAAGTATAAAACGTGTTTTATTGTTACATACCATTGTGTTGTTTTGTTGTTGTTTGTATAACCGATTATTGTTTACATTTTAGTTGTTTAGATTTTAAGCTAAATCAGATTTATTTTCATCAATATCTCGAAAACTAGATTTTTCTTTGAGAACATCAACACAACACTATTTAATGATTTTGATAATTAATACACACTGGTAGTTAGAGAGGGTTAGAGGATGTTAGAGGTGGTTAGGGGTGGATAGGGATGTTAGGATTGGTTAAGGGTGGCTAGAGGTGAGTAGAGGTGGTTAGAGGACCTAGGATATACGAATACCTTTCATATTAATTACTTTTAGAAAGTACTCGAGGAATTGCGTAGAAGTTAGCATAATACTTACTATGGCTTATTTATCATTAATATATACTTTTTTCTAATCAATATCCGGTGTTGAGAAATAATTGTATTTCGACGAGTAATAAAATTATCGTCACTAAATTTAGAGTTAATTAATTTCTCAAATTCGAATAATGGGATCATTTTTTTTTAACATAAATTCCAAATTTCATATTTTGACCTTAAGACCCTTAAATCTACCTAAATATCCAAACCGTTTATTTTGCAATTTTTTATAATATAGTATACTACGTACTCTAAACTCTCACGCCAGTTTTATACTTTCTTTAGTACATTTTATACATACATATATATATATATATATATATATATATATATATATATATATATATATATATATATATATATAATATATATACTCACGTTATTAAGACATTCATGTCTAAAGACGAAAACACATCTGTGTTGATTTTGTTTTGAATATGATTTTGATAAATTTTTATTTTTTTTTAAATTGTTTAGTTTACCATATAATGAATTGTTTGTTTCCATTTGCTCGACACAGGAAGGTGTCAATTTTGGGTTTATGGAGGGTACACTTTTCTTAGATACTTTCCTCTAGCAAAATGCCAGGGTGAGAGGAAATTATTTCCCCTATTCTACATGTCATAGAAACAAAATCAATATTCCTTGATATTTAATTTTAAAAATCATTATAACAGTATGATTTTCAAAGGAAACAAAACAAAAGATTGTGTACTATCCTAGACCCTGATCGTGTAAACTATGTGGTTGTTATAAAACTATAACTCATTATTTTATTCTAATTTATCTTGAACCAGTTTATTATAATCGGCTACCTACAAATCTAAAGAAAATATTAATAAAAATAAAATTTTTAAGAGATTCAATTTTCTATGTGTTATTTTTATGAAATGTTCAATAATAATTAAATGTACAAAAACTCAAAAATTAATAAATGGAAAACACTGGGCTAAGTAATTATGAACTCGTATATATGAGAAAGTTTGACTGACTTGTCTAGGACCGATTTTTTAATTTATTGGCAGACAGAAATTTTTGTCAATAATTAACATTAAGAGATTTATGAGGAAAGGATTGGAGATGTATGTAAAAGTTAGATTCTAGCTGGTATGTGGAGCGGGGCCGCCTAGCCAGGAGATAATCTTCTATATTATCTAGCCTTCAGATAGTAACGCTGTGGAACCTCTATCTAGCCAATTAATTGTAACTTCCTTTCAAATAGCACCACAGACTTCACTCAGCTGACCAACACACTCGACGCTTCATTTTATTAATTAGGTACTTAAGAAGTAGGTACTTAGGTACTTGGTAACAATTTGTTTACACTGCTTAATGCTTCCGAGTATACCGAAGGGAACGGGCGTTGTGATCATTCCGAAGAACAAAATTTGAAATTCCTAGACGGAAATCCACTTCAGACATCAGGGAGCCATTTTGGTCCAGATCATTAAGAGTACTTATCAAATTTTTAATAAATTTGGATGGTTTGTCGAAAGAAGTCCAGAGATTGTCCTATATTAATTTCAACCGCCTGCGCAAATTTTATATTTGTTAATTGAACCGTTTATTCATGTAAAAAACAAAACTATTGTGACAGGTTTAAAAAATAGCCTGCCAATTAGTGTGGCACATAGCTTTCTCGCCTCCTATCCCCTACTTCAATATTGCTTTGCTTTTACAACCAATTACGTATAATTAATCCCAACAAAAACACTTAGTAAAAAATAAGCTGTCTCGCGTAAAAAGTTGTGAGCTAGGTTTAGCCAAGTCTCGCCCGTCCAAGTAAGTTTATTTATCCAGCACAAGTAATTTATATTGACTGTCGACTATTCTCTATCCCTCATCAACTCAAAAATTTTCTTTCCAAAATCACCCTACTCTACACGTTTATATTTAAATTAAACGTTAAATTGGCAATTACGAAGCTCGAGGGTACAAAGTTGTAGTTGTATACGAAATTGTTTTTTAAAAAAATCTGTCCGAGGCAACTCAGAATAACTTTCTCATATAATCTCGGTACCAGATCCCAGAAACTTTTATTATTCAGTTTTCAACAAAATCAGATTTATTTTCATCAATATCTCGAAAAATAGATTTTCCCCGGGTAACGGCTTATATCGTTAGACTCGTATTTAAATGGACTACATTTTAGAATTTTTTAATCAAAATCTTCGGAACCGTTTTCAAGAAATAATTTCACGTTTATTTTTCATAGTTTTTGGGGAGTAGTGCTCCCAAATTTGGAGCTAAAATTCATTTTTTCGATTTCACCTTGGGTTATGCGTTTTCTAAACATGTACGCCAAATTGTGTCAAAATCGGCTCAGTAATTTAGGCTCCACGCGTCTTCACAAACGAATTACAGACATTTTTAGCTTTTCATTCTTCTTTTTAGGTTTCAAAATACCTACCACTGACTAACAGATATTCATTTGTAAAAAAACATTGTTTTGGACTCATGGAACCTCAAAACGTGTAAATCCATCAAAATCTAATGATAGGATTTTCGCGCTATCACAATACTTTCTTTTTTATATGAGAAAATACAAAAGATCTTAATATAAACCATCGCCTAAAGCCAACTCCCTCAGACGGCAAAATGCCATGAGTTATCATGTAAGCTTGATGTATTGTGTATTCCTATTTATGTTCTATTAAAATAAAGCATGTTTTTCATTCATTCATTCATAAACCATCGGAAATTACAGGTACTTGTTAATTTAGAGGCCTCCCTAAAAGTAATAGGTGTTTAGAGGTGGTTAGAGGAGAGGAACCACTTGCAAATTTTAGGGAGGGCTCCTAATTAACAAGTACCAAATATAAATTAAATACATAACAGCAAACTGTTGAACCTCTTGTGATGATCCATGAAAGTAGAAGTAAATCGATGCTGTGGACTAAAAAGAGCAGACTTGAACACAATGTAGATGGTATAGGCTGGACTTTTTAGGTGGTGATCTGGTCTGGAACTTGGTCCTTTTTATTTAAATCCTTCATAATATTAACTTCAATTTTGTGGCTGGGTGCCTGCCTGCCTGCCTGTCGTTAAAATCTTTGGAAGGCTAGTCAGCCCACTTCCAGTCATCAAATCGAGCTGAAACTTGATACATAGACTCTCTACCAATGCAAAAATATTTTAATTAATTAATTAGCAATTAATTAATTTATAGTAAATTAATTTTTAAATTTAATTAAGTATCTTTTTAAAAAATGAATGGATTAATTAAATTTTAAAAACAATTTTGTAATAAAAATAAAATTAATTAATAAATGAATTTTATATAAAATCTTTGGAGGGTGAGTTAACCCTCTTCCAGTCATCTAATTGAGCTGAAACTTAGCACATAGGCTTTGTACTAATACAAAAACATTAAACATTCTAACAAATTAATTAATTAATTAAATTAATGGCTTGTATATTTAATTAATTATCTTTTTAAAAACGAATTAATTAATATAATTTAAAAAGTAATAAAAATGAAATTAATTAATTAATTAATTGGTATTTAAAATCTTTGGAGGGTGAGTTAACCCTCTTTCAGTCCTCCAATCGCGCTGAAACTTGACACTTAGACTGTGCCAATACAAAAACATTCTAAAAAATTAATTACTTATTAATTTTTAAATGAATTAATTATCTATTTCATTTACCCTTACACCATAAATGGATGAATTTAAAGGATTTATATTAAAAACTTTGTTTCTATGGGCTAGTATTATTTACACATTTAATTCCTTTGGATTAAAACGTGCAGAGATGAAGTTTTAACGCTATATTTTTTATTATGTTTTAGCTCGGAGTAAAGAAGAAGCCTCAAGTTAAGGTCAAAGTTGTGGAAATGGTGGCCTTGGCCCCTAACAATTTGTTTCAAGTTGGAAGGGTCTGCAAGTTTTTAAAGTGATCTTGATCCACGAGCTTAGCAATTAAGCTAAAACTAAACCAACGGCTTGATCAACAAACCCCTGGCTTAAAGTTCAGGGGAAAATATGAACTAAGGCATTATATAACTTTAATAAAGAAAAAAATTTAGAAAAGAATGTAACCTGCTTTCAATTATATATATATATATATATATATATATATATATATATATATATATATATATATATATATATATATATATATATATTACAATTGTAAATATTCTGATTATGAAGTGTCAATGACAGATAAATGACAGATGGTTAGCTTGGAATGTTAATATAATTATAATTTAACTTAAATATGTTAATTTTGTTCATATTTTATATTAAATTACATTGAACTGTGTAAAAGAAGAAGAAAAAAACATTTCCAAGGATTTTATTTTTTTATAATTAATTAATTTAAATAAGCTCCAATACTATATTATTAAAGAATGCACATTGAATCAATGTAACTCGTATTTTGAATGATAAATACAAATTCTTAAAATACGTATTATATCCAGACAAATATAATTACTAAAGAACATTTAAAATTAGCATTATATAATTTAAAATACTATTAAATTATAACGATAATACTAAATTTAGACATGATACGACATATACCTCTATATAATACATACAACAAAATTATTTATACCCACTTGAACTGAACAGAATCCATTTGTTTATTTAATTAACAAAATGTTATTTTAATTTATTATTTCATTGCACACTACTATAACTTGGTATTTTTTGACCTATAAATGTTCATTAAATATATTTATAATCTAATAAATTTCAACTTCACTGATATTTATTTATTTCCAATTTTTATTGTGTACATTAAAGACACAATTAAAATTAAAAAAAAAAAAAATAGTTACAAAATAAAAAGTTGTATTTGGTATATAATATTCATAATTGTGTAATATACAATGTTCACGGAGATTTAAAAAACGTTTGTTTATCATACCGGTAACACTGTAATACAAATAAACAAATAATATATTTAAAAAAAATAAACTTATAAAACTGCAGAAAAATATCCCAAATATGAAATTATACAACAAATAACTAAAATTTGATAATATAAAAAAAAAAAGATTTATTCACTGATCCTGCATACACCACTGAATTATTGGAACATGTATAAATGTATAACTGACTGATTGATTTAACAATGTAGACATCGATGCAGCTGCCACCTGTCGAAGGACATAACAACTATATAAAGAATTTCTCAAATATGTTTTGTATTGAATATTAATTCTAAAAATAAATTCCTGTGAAAAAAATTCTTGTTTACTCCACTTTATTATATATTATATATATATATATATATATATATATATATATATATATATATATATATATATATATATATATATATATATATATAAATATATGTGTGTGTGTGTGTGTGTGCGTCGTGCGTGTGTGTGTGTATAATAACTATAACGAATCGATAAACATTCCAGTGGAAGAGCAAATTGCGACTTATTTGAGCTTTATTTATTTATTTTTTTTTACATTTCATACATTGTTATTTTATTTATATTTTTCGTAAAAGATAATTCTTAAAATATGGCAAGTAAAAAAAATTAAATAAAAGTTTAACTCATGCATGTAATAAAATGATAATTAATGTAATAGTAATCATAAAAGAGAAACATTGAAAAAAAAAAAAAAAAAATGCATTAATCAGCAAAATGGTTCCTCATTCTAGCTAGACTGCGAGTCTACATTTTTATTACACGTTATTAAACAGATATAATTTAAAAAAAAATATATGCATTTCTTATAAAATATTTTATAATAACTATAAACTGGTTTTGAAAATTAGAAATATAAGAAGAAAAAAAATGTGAACAATTTTATGATTACATATCAGAAAATAAGGTGGAGACCCGCAGTCTGCTCAAATGTCCTTGGTTTCATTTAAATTTTTGTTTTTTTTAATTTGTAAACCTTAAGTTTATATCCAAGGTTTAAAAGTTCCGGCATTTTCTTTTATCTTAAAAAAATGTAATAACAATGTATATTTATGTATATATATATATATATATATATATATATATATATATATATATATATATATATATATATATATATATATATATATATAAAATTCATGTAATTTTAAGACACTTTATTAAAATGAATGTAAAACATTATTTTATACACGTGACATAGATTATGGATTAAACTATAGATTTTATCAAAATTGAATTACGAAATGCTTTTATATATAGAGAGTAATTATTGTATCACCGCAAAAATTCTATTTTGAGATTTCGATGGGGTTTCATGTATTAAGGTTTATCCTGAGTCTTAAAAAGTGTTTTTTTTGTCTTTGTTTTTTTTTTTTTAAATAATTCGGTCTGTCTTCTGTTGTATGTGCAGATGTGTTGAGCCAAAACTATATCCTGAGTTTATAACTACCAAATGTTTCACACTTGTTCAGAAAAACCATCTACCAGGCGAAATTGATAAATTAATTAATTTTAGGTATAAAACTTTTTGGGTTGATACGCCCCAAAAACTAATTTCAAAGCAAAATAGTACCGACAATTTTTATTAAACAAATTCTAAAATGTAGTCCATTTAAATATAAATCTTTTCATATTTAATCATTTTCCGAATATAATAAAGTTTCTGAAATACTGATCTAATTCCAAAAAGTGAGAGGTCAGGTTCGAGGCCACCGCCAGGGAGGAATTATATTTGTAGTAAAATATGATAAAATGTTAAATAATAAATAAATGTCACGGTAAAAACCCGACACAATTAACAAATGGAAAAAAAATGGAAGATGAAATAATGTGAGAAAACTTAGAACGAGTTCTATCGCACAGATATATATATTACTTCGTGTTTGATATATCGATTGTTTTGAACCAAATGACAAGTGCGAATTCTCGAGAAACATTTTTAAGTGAGAAATTGAAATGCAATGTTCGTCTTGCTAAAGAGGACGATTGTGAATTACAGAGGGTAATCAAAGCTGAGTACTTCACTTACACACTAATAAACATATACATGCATGATAAACAGCTATTAGTAGTCAGAAACAGATAAGAGCTTAAAGTACAAGAACATTGATATTCAGAATACAACTTTAGATGACCTCAAGAATATCAGAAATTCTTCAGAATTGTCTTAATCTCAGAGTATAGTCTATAGAATGCATATCCATGTGATTTCTATCGGAATTTGGCTAATCTATAGTCTTTGGTGTGTTTGGAGGAGGTTAGAGTTAGTGTGATGATGGTCACAGCTAGTTGTTAAAAGTGGTCAAAGGTAGTTTGAGTAAGTCAAACGTGATTTGAGATAATTAAAGGAGGTTTGAGATATTTAAAGATGGTTTGAGTTAGCCAATGGTATTTGGCTAACTCTTGAAAAAAGACCTCCAATGGTCTTTGGCTAACTAATTGGTATTTGAGTTGATCAGAGTTAGTTTGAGCTAATCAAAGGTGCTTTGAGTTAGTCAGAGGTGGTTACAGTTAGTCCAAGGAGGTTACAGATGGTTGAGTAGTCACAGATGGTTATTTATTAAATATTTATAATGTACTTCAGTAGTAGGGTCAGTAAGAAATTAATAAGGCTTACATTTGTGATATTTTGACCCTTCACTGGATAATTACTTGAGAATCACCCAAAGAGGAGAAAACAAATCGCAAATGTAGCCCTTTTAATTTCCTTCTTAGACTTAACTACCCAATAATTGAAACCGGAGAAGAGAAGGGGTGTTTATAGGAAATCAGTGGTGGTTAGAAGAGATTAGTCGTGGTTTGAAATGGTAATTGAAGGTGTTTGAAAAATATTTTTGTTTGTTGAAGGTATTTAGAGATGATTAGTGGGCACTTTTTTAGATTGTTACTCCCCTTATAAAAAAGCAAACAGAGGGGAGTAACAATCTAAAAAACGTGTACAGAATGTTCTTCTTTAGATTGTTACTCCCCTGATCAAAACAGAAATGGGATATTCCTTTGTCCTAAAGTACATTGGATTAAACATCCCTTTTTCTGAATAGTTATTTAGTCAAAGTAATTTTTATTCTAAAACAACTTAGGGGAGTAACAATCTAAAGAAGTACCGATTAGTAGTGGTTTGTTATTTGTGACATGGTTATTCTTTTAGTAATTCAAATTATCTGTCAGATTAATAAACTTTCACCCAATAATTTATATTTATATTGATTTTTGTGTAGTATAATATTTAAAGTGAGCCCACTAATATATTAATAAGCTATTACGTATAAATAGATTTACAAAATTGATGGTTTTATGGAGCTAAATTTTGTTCAACTTGGTCAGATTTGAAATCTTAATGACTTTTAGACTTGAAAAGTATACCGGCAAAACAAATAAATAAACGATGAAAAATATATTTACATTAATTGAAAAATGTACTTGTTTTAGAATATTTATATTATACTATAGTTGAACGAAGGAGTTCAACTTTTTTTTATTATTTTTCAAATTGTTCCTTAACAGATATTAAAGTAATTACCATTTATTTAAAACAAATTACAATAAAGGATACATTTTTGACTTTTTAAAAAATAATTATATACAAATATATATATATATATATATATATATATATATATATATATATATATATATATATATATATATATATATATTTATTTATATAATATTATTGATTGGAAAGTATATAGGTCGAAGTAACTACTCGTAGATGTTGACATCCTTCAGATAAGTACAATTATATTTTTTTTTTTAACAAAATTTTGAATTTAATTTTATTAATGTAAACTTCAATAAATTTACAAAGTGGTTCAACGTATTTATTTATTATAACGTACATTTATGGCAAGGTTTGTTAAGTCCACTTTTTGTCTTTAATTCAAGTTTACTTTTTTGTTGATATTTTTAATTATTTGTATGTATTGTATATAAAGACAAATAATATATAATATATATCGCTTGGCTATAGGTTAAAGTCACTTAATTATGAATTTTTCTTTATATCAACAATTAGTTGAGAAAAGAGTATTGATTGGGAATGATAATAGTTGATTAAAAATCATTTTTTAAAAAAACTTTTCTTTCCGAGATTTTCTGGAATTTAAATTGGTTTGTAATGATCATCTGCTATCGTGTTGAATAAATTGTATTGATTGATTTGTCAATAAGAATTATTAGAAATATGAATTAATTGAATCGATAACACGTATTAACTTATTCAATATCATATCTATTGGTAGAGTAATAAGTATTAATTAATTTTATGGTAATTACTCTCTAACTTATTATTAAATAATAATTGAGAAATTGGTATTAATTGACTTGATGTAGTGCATTAAGTAATTAGTATTGATGGAGAAATAAATAATAAATTGATAAATAAATAAATTGATTCAACCATATGTATGTATGTATTGACTCATTAGAAATGATTGATTGAAAAATAGTACAAATAAATAAAATATGTGTTATTTATTTATTTTTTTATTGCAGTCGGAGAAGTAACTATTAATTGATTCGATGAAAGGTATTGATTGAATCTTTAAATAGTATTTAAATAAAAAATTAATAAAATAGATACATTATTAACCCTCCGAGTACGAGTGGGGCCCTGGAGGACCCCAGCGCTATTTTATTACTGCATTGTGCATGGGACGTCGAACTAGGTCCTGTTCCTTCAGTTGTCCTAAAGACTGGAGTGGAATCATTTTTACCACTAAACATTTTTTTTTACTAATTATAAAACTTTTTTCTTTAAATAAATGTATAAAATAGAAATACATGGTTGCATTTGTTATTGCAAGAATAACAATATTAAGAATTATAAATTAAATACAAATGCTAATGAATGAATATTTAAATTAATAATGTATCTACTTTTTTTAAATACAAATATACATAAAATATTTGTTTTACATTAAAATGTATACCTATTTTAGTTATTAGTGTATTATTATTTATTCCTAGCCTTCATTCCGCTCTCCACGCGTGGCTTAATCGGGGAATCAGTGGCTATGCTTCCTGTTATCTTGTAGGCCAAGCCTTTAAAGATATTGCTTAATAATTTCGTTTACAAAGCCTTCATAAAACTAATTGCATTTATTAAATGCAAAACATGCCAAAACACTATACCTACTTTTTTTTATGGAAAAACCAACACAACAATTGTTATGATCATTTTCAAGTTTTTAAAATAGTCTGTAAATTTGTGTGAATTGTGTATGAAGGATTGTGTGAATAGGTTTCTCGCGTTCTATCACTAAACAGGTGGTCACATAATATCTGTTTGGTTCCCAGTGGAGTCTCATTTATTTTCATTCCATATATTAAATTAATGTGTACAGACGGTTAATATTGATATGCGACCACCTATGGGTTACTTTCAACAAACCATATTTCCAAATTTCTATAAAATTTGATGAGTACTTTTTAAAATATAGATTTTAATTTACCTCTACTGTGCATAGGGGGAGTGAAGCAATGGAGGATTGAAATTCTTTTAGGGCCAGCAATGGGCTAATTATGATCTACCATCCAAATTTCATAAAAATCGTTCTAGTAGTTTTTAAGATATAGTCGTTCGCAAAAACTGAAGCGGATAACATGCTCTCTGATGTCTGAAGCGGATTTCCGTCTTGGGATTATTGAGATATAAAGAAGTTTTGTTCTACAGATCGATCACACAGCTTCCGTTACCTTCTATAAGCCAATAATTTTCTAAAATTATGTGTACTTTTAAGGCATACTTTTTAGATATTGTAACTATAATATAAGGATAATATTATTTCCATAACATAAGAATTTATTGCTTAGCTTTAAGCAGTTTAAATAAATTGTATACCTAACTCCACACCCACACCGGAGTCCTATACTTGCACCTTCATACTTCATACCCTTGTCCTTTACTTAATCCTTCTATTCACACGGCCCTAATCCCCACCTTGTAATTTTACAGCCTTTTAAGCCACGAATAGTTAGTAAAATATGTAATTAGAAGTAATTTTACTCTTGCTAAGTTAACATTGAAGATGACTTATATTTCGAAACACGTTAGTTAATTTTAATACACAATTGTGTTGACAATATTGTTGTGTTACTTGTTTATCAATCTCTCTTATCATTCTGTATTGTTGGAGGTTATAATTGTTGGATGTGTAAGGTACTTCTCCTTTTAGTACTGCTTCAGATGAAATAGTTCGAAGGAGAAGGGCTCACGTTGCATTCTGAACTAACCTTGAGTGTAGGTAAGTCTAAAGTATTAAAGACTAAATGCTTAAAGCACTAAGTCCTATAAAGAGAAATAACTTACAAATGCAAAAGAGGGTTGTTACACAACTTTAAAAACTAGGGTGGGGTTTTGTACCACGTCTAAGCATCTCGACTAAGATCAAGTTCAAACTAAGTACCCACTATGCTACTACTCCATGTCAACTTGTTTTGTATCACTTTTAAGCAACCAACTTACTTATACAATATCTTACAGATAACTAAGTATAGAGCAACTTACAATGACTTTACCTAACTTCAGTTAGATATAAAAAATAATAATAATAATAATAATAACATTTATCTCAATTATAATGCTGATTTTGTTACAACGTTAGTTTTTTAAAAGTAAGTAATATATATCATAGGTGTAGACAAGTTTCCCTCGTCCAAGTAAGTTCTACTAGATCTGATTTATCCAGTACAAGTAAATGATGTGACTGCCCCCCCCCCCCCCCCCCCCCCCCCCTTTATTCTTTGTCCCTCACAATCACAAACATTTTCTTTTCCATATTATTCTACATGTTTAAATTTAAAAAGATTTTCTGACTTGGAAAATACGCAGCACAAAGAGGCTAAAATTAGATACAGTGTCTTATAAAATTTTGTATCCTCGTGCTGCGACACTAAAATTAAAATTTATTATTTGATTTGTTGTAGTTTAATAACTTTGGGCTGCGTATTTGTCAAGTCTGAAAATGTTTTTAAATTTAAACGTGTAGAGTAATTTGGGAAGAAAATATTTGAGTTTGTGAGGGGAAAAGAATCTCTATTCTTTTCCCTCTCTCTAGAGGGGACTCACAAACTTCATTTACTTGTACTTTATAAATCAGACCAAAGTAGAGCCTACTTGGACGAGGGAAACTTTCCTTCATCTATGATCTCAAACTTTTATGCGAGACTTGGCTTATTTTTTACATTAGTTTTTTTGTTGGGATTTCACTAATTTTTGTAAGTATATAATAGAAAGATAATGAAAAAAATATTAGGAAATAAAGAGTAGTAGGAATAATAAGAATTGTTTCGAAGAAAGGGTTTGAAACACAAAGACAAGGTATGGAACGCCGTGGGTGTTCAAATTGAACTAAATAATTATCTCGAACAATACTGTCAACCTCACTTATTCCAATGTAATTCTATAAATGAGAGTAAAATATTTTTTTAGTTTTAAAGTTCTCTACTAGGTAGCTCTAGTAAGTTTTATTTTTTTATTATTAATTTTGAATAGGCGGATTTTCTAATAGCCTTTAGATGGGCAAAGAAACGGATTTTTTAATTTCTCCTTTATTTGTACATTAAACTATAAACTAAATTTTTTAAGTTTCTAGGATTGCTGGAAGTGGCTTAGAATAATGATGAGTCAGTGACAAAATAGCAAAACTTTAGGTTCATATATCTTATAAACAAATATAGGTAGAGGTGTGAAATTTATATTTTTGGTTCAGTCTGTAATGAACTCTAACTTAAAATTAATTTGACATATCAAAGTATCATTAATAAGATTTTAGAGGGGGGTCCAAAATGCCTTAAAATGGTTCCAGTAAGAATGGTACGGCTGTGCTTGACTGGACTTGGGCACTGCCGTGCCCCTAGATTAAAGAAGTATACACTAGAAGTATATATAATTATTTTTATTTTTTTTATAAGAAATGGGTATTATTAGCCATACACAGGTGGACTACAGTAAGCATCAAAGTGAAATTTATTCATTTCACCTTTGAACAGTTCGAAGAAATCATTTTAATTCCCAAGAAACAATTTATAAAAGGAAATTTTCATTAGAGGAGGTAAAAAATTGTACATTAGTAGATCACCGGAAATTGTTACGTGTGGTTAAAAAACCCAAACAGAAAGTAAAAAAAATGGGAATCCCCAATGTTCTCGTAGATGGGTAAACTAACGGCTCAAAGTTTCATATAATATAATGTTACGTTGTACTGTGTTACACGAGGAAGCTTCTCATTTTGTGGTTTTCATAATGATTCATTCCTTCATTTATTTGTTCTATCATATATTATAATTACTCTATGACATTATTTTCACACTAGATATTAATTATAAATGATAATTATTAAGTTACATACAAACACAAGCAAATCAACTTTAATAGGTAATACAGAGTGACATGCTTTTTGGTCTTATATAATATATTTATTTGTAAAAAATTTTCCATTCCAAAAAAATAATAATTTTCTAGTTATATCAAATGTGCACCACAAAATATATACAACCAATGTCAATGGAAAGTGGATTTCAATACATAATGATTGCGATTACAACCACATAGTTTTGCAAAAGGACACCTGTTCTAGAATAATTGTGAACTCTAGAACTTCC
This sequence comes from Gerris lacustris, assembly GCA_951217055.1. Taxonomy (NCBI): domain Eukaryota; kingdom Metazoa; phylum Arthropoda; class Insecta; order Hemiptera; family Gerridae; genus Gerris; species Gerris lacustris. The sequence continues at coordinate 49,114,372 of OX578279.1, forward strand.
AACATGTCTAAAAAAAACTCTAACCATCTCTAATTCATCTTAAACAATCTTTAAGAAACTAAACAAAAAAAAACTAAGTACGCCCAAAATATAAACTCAAACTGAACTAATAAAAAAATAAATTTTACATGAGCTATATTTTATTTTGTTTTAATTTTAATAAGATTCCAACCCACGCGTTGTATTCTTGTTTAATAATTTGAAAAAATTATATAATAAAACATATATTATTATATTTTAAACTAAACTTTTATGTTATAAACAAAATTTGTCATCATATTATATTAGCATCCAACTTAGTTTCTGTTTTTTGTTATTTTTTAAATTAGGTGTGGTAGAAAAAATGTTTAACTTTTTTTTTGGAATTATCTATTTTATTTTTTAAATAAAATTATGTAATCGAATAGTTATATATTATATAATTTTTTAGTTTTTTTTGTATAGGTTTTGTGGTGAAGAGCTTTACAAATGGAATTTAATTACAGAACATTTTAAGGAAAAAGACACTCGTTCCTACGAAAGCCAGGCAATATGGCCGAAATTTTGTCTGGATCTCCACGTTTTGTTTTGATCACCACTTTTGATTGGATCTCAAAGTTTTGTTTAGATCACCACGTTTAACGATCACTATATGGTATTTTCTGTAAAATTAAATAAATTCATTTTCACTATTGACCTCTGTATACAAATTTTCATCTCAATACAAACTTTTACTCAAATTTTACTAATTTGGGGTAGCGCCCCTAGATTTAGAGCTATAATACATTTCTTGATCACGCCTCGGGGTATGATATTTGTGATCATGCATGCTAAATTTGTTCGAAAACGGACGATTAGTTAAGGCTTCACGCGATAAAAAAGAATACAGACAACAAACTCCAGATACGCAATGTTCAAAACCACTTTTTTGGACTCGGGAGATTATTAAAACGTATGCATTCATATAATGTTACTCATTATTATAACAATGAAACCACATCTGTTTCAACAATTCTTAAAAAGAATTGTCTATAGTGATAGCACATTGATATTTGGAAAAACATTTTTCTCGATTTTGCTAATGTTTTTATTTATTTAAAAAAAAAAAAAAAAAAAAAAAAAAAAAAAAAAAAAATTCTCATCAATATCTAATTTCCTGATAATATATACATTTTTACTGTTCTGTTTAACCAATATGAGATCATTATATAATAATGAAGAAATTAGACACTAATACAATTAAAAATATAATTAGATAATTAGTAATTATATCGTTAATTATTTATTATATAAATCTAGAGATAATTCCAGCAAGTGTGATAATTCCTAAATAATGAATATAATAATTGTGAAATAATTGTTGGTATTATCTTTCATCAAATACATCTGTTGTTTGTCTTAATAGTGAAAAGCTAGTTTGAAGATGCTTAATTCTATAGCATAATGACTTTTTTTTTAGATTTCTGCATGGAGACTGCCTTAGAGAGTTTGTGAAGCCCGAAGTTTCAAAAATCACTAGAAGGATAATTTTCTAGGGAACTACTCATGATTCATTTGCAAATGAATTCCTTTGGACCCCTATTTTGGATATATATGTTGTATGTTCATGAAAGTTAAATTAATTCATCATATTATTTATTAGTCACATTATTTGACTTCCTTACTAATTTTAATGTCAATAAAAAATTATACTAATTGGGGATAGAGTCTCAAAATTTAAAGCTAAACCTATTATATAAAATCATTCATTTCTCTTAAATGTACTGCATTGCGCTTCGTCATAATGGTGGTGAAGTATTGTACCTTTTTCATTATTAAATAAAGAGATAAATGTAAAAGACTTCAATTTTACTATTTTTAGTTTAGTCAATAAAGTATAGCTCTCGTATTAAATATTTAATGTGACAAACATTTACCTCAGAGTTAAAGAATATTTGATAATTGTAAAATTTAACTAATGATCGGAAAAAAGTTTGGGGAAAAATTATTAAATGATTTTACTAGCCATCTCTAAAAATCATATTTCAACATATACTAGCTCTTTTAGTATCTTCGGGCGTTATTGTCTAAAAATAGGCTTTATTGGCTTCCATTGGTATTTAATGAGGCTACATTTGTTTATTTTAATTTGTCACAAAAGAAATCATCTCAGTCTAAACAATTAACTTAAAAAATCCTACCGCGGGGTTCCGCAAGCCGAGCGAATTTCCATTGGAAATTTGTAGTTCAATGTTGTGCAGTTTAAACTTCCTTCATAACTGCTACCATTGTGTGTGTTATTTTAAGTTACGATAATTTAAAAGAATTATTTTAGTTGGATTAGGGTTTTTAGAATATAGTTTAGTTAAACATAATCGTAGTAGTTTAAAAGAAGTTTAAACTGCACAACATTGAACTACAAATTTCCAATGGAAATTCGCTCGGCTTGCGGAACCCCGCGGTAGGATTATTTTAAATCATTGGTGACTCATCAGGAGTGACGTCATAAAGATCCCATTTTCAATAGGGAGAGCTATCGTGCTCACAAGAAATCCGCTAGAAATACATATACCTATATATATATAAAGTTTTGTAAAACCTATTTTTTCGTGAACACCCCAAACGGCCCACTCGTATCGGTGGCCACCTTTACCACTGTTTTTTAAATAATTTAATGAAACGATCCTGTGAAAATCAAAATGTTATCTATCTCTTTTCAATGTTTCCGCACAAGGGCAAGTTTGGCATGTCAACAAAAAAGAAATGGCCCAGCGTCCAGTTGCCATATACCCAATTCATCGGTGGACAAGGCATAAATAAGCGATTCCATAAGGTAAGAAAACTTTATCAATCAGCGACTCACTTCTTATGGTGGCCTGTGGACTAAATGATCTAGCTTAGAATTATTTTTTCTTTTCATATTTGAATTTAGTTAATGCTGGACGGTGATTAGCTGTACCATTAGATTGTTGCTTACCATGAATTTATCTTTTTAGATTTAAGTTTGAGTCATTTAAGATTTACAAGGCAGGTAAAATTTCACACTCATTTTTGTGTTGAATCAATGTTCATTTGCTTTTGGGAGAAAACACATATTGTTTGCATGGAAATCAGATATTTGATATTACGTATGATTTGTTATCGTGTGTTAAGTTAGATTTTAAGAAGTTTGTGGTGTAGTTAGTTTTAGGGTTTGCATGATTATTTTTATAACTGTGACTTCGGATCGTAAGGTGAGTTTAGTCATAATACCGGGACCTCAGTTATAATATACACAAATCGTGTAATCATTCAATATTAGCTTATTATTATTATTGATTTGTGAGTAATTTATTTTATTTTCATTAAATAAAATAATATTTAATACTTACGCAGTTTTCACAATTCTAAATAATATTTTTCGATACCATCAAATATAAGGGTAGTTTCCTCTTTTAAAAAACTGAACGCCCAGTACACAAAATAAAGAAAAAATAATTTCAAGATTTTTAAGAATAAACAGGAGTTTCTAAAAACAATGACATTTTTTGGAAAACCTAAAAATAAGAAAATGTTTTGCTCTTGGATATGTTGGGACTCACTGAATATATTTAATGGGGTGAGTGGAAGGTGTCCGTTATAGTGATGTAAATGAAGGCAGTGGAAGGCAGCAGGTTGTGCCAGTATAGTGATTATGTCACTACACACTGGCTTTCAAAGCCAAGGTCAGGGCTGCCAACACACCCCTCATAACTGACACTAACCTCTGCTAACCACCCACTCTACATATTTAACACAAGTATCCTGTTTTTTAACCCCAAGCTGTCTTTTTATCCAGTTTTTATTTTTAGTATCTTCTTTAACTAGGGTTTAGGGGCAAATGGTCACATGAGTATAAAATAAAGGGCATACAGGGTGCGCCAGTAAAACTTGTTCTTTTCAAAGGTGAATAAAAAGGTAGTGTGCCAATTAGTGTGGCACATAGCTTCCCTGCGTCCTATCGCATACTTTAATGGTGTCATACTTATACCGCCCATTATTGTATAATTTATTTCATTCCCCTCCTCTTTTTTGCTTTCTAATACATAGTATAATATATAATGAGAAAGTACTGTGAAAATTCGATATTGAGATTTGATAGATATACACATTTTGATATTTCAGTCCAAAAGTCCAAATAATGAATTTTAAAGAATTTCTGTCTGTTTCTGGTTGTCTGTTGTCTACAGTCTCTCTGCTCTACACACACGTTAAGCCGATACTACTTGGCTGATTTCGATCAATATGGCACACAATTGAACAGTAAAATTATTTTTGCTCTAAAAGTTATGGAGCTTCCCTTAAATAACCTTAAAAAGTCTTGGTAATAGTCCATTACGCGTCTAGTGCGTAAAGTAGCATTTTGCATGCGAGTGTGGAGTTTGAACCCAAGCGATAGCGAGGGTAGTAAAACCACACGAGTACACGAGCATAGCAAAATGCCATATTCGCGCGAGTTGCGCACCGTACTTTATCTACGATTGTTGGATTTTAATAATAAATACAGAAAAAAATTAATAAACTTCGAGTATGTAAGTTCGTATTTCTCTTTTGATAAAGATGACATTAATTCATTAGTTGTATTTTGTACCGAATTAATTATTTCGGGAGGGGTATTGTTCTCCTCATATTCATCATAATCACTTAAATCACTTATTGTTTTTCACTAAAAACTCGATATAAATACAATGTTTATATTTCGTATCAATCGTAGATAAAACATTATGTTTCATAAACAGTTTTAACGATGCGAATTTTACCTTGTAATTTAAATATATATATCGAAAACAGTTCGACAATATTTATTAAAATATTCTAAAAATGAATTATTTTTGAATACGTATGTAATCATACATGAAGTTTTTAACTAGAAAAATCTAATTTCCAAGATATTGATCAAAATAAATTTGATTTAGCTGAAAATCTAAAACGAAATATAAATAATCACCTGTTGAACACTTTTATATAATACATTGAATTATAAATGTATTTAACTAAATATTATAGTATTTAAAATAAGGGTTACTATGTTAGTATATAAGACAGTTTTGTTCGAGTGTGCCGGACAAATTATTTCATATTAATATTATATATATATATATCGTAACATCGTATTGTTTGTTAATTATTTTAACAATGAAATCATATCTGATTCAACAATTATTATATGAAATTTCCCACATTGGTAACTAATTGTTTTTTTGGAAAAATTCCCCCTTTTTTTATGAATTAGTCTCATCACTATCTTTAATTATGCATCTAATTTCCAGAAATTAGATACTTTTCTACTGTTATATCTTCTTAATGTTTAACCAATATGAGGTCATTATATAATATGAAGAATATACATGACACAAATGTAACTTGGTATAATAAGTACATACTTATATTATTAATTTTGCAAATCAGGACATAAATGCTGGGTACATTTTCTAGGGAGTTTTTGATGAGGATTTTGCAATTGACTCACATGCAATCCCTAGGAATCAAGAAGAAAACATAATATATTTATGTAACATTATCTGATTAATAAATAATATAGTTTTGTTTCAAAAATCAAGTCGATATATAACTAACCTAAGGGATATAAAACATTAAAGTGAAATACAATTTACGGTATAAACAAAATAAAATAATTCGGCTAAATTGGGCTGAATTATATACTATATTATTTAATTTTTTTTAAAAAAGTTCTCACATATAATATTAACGTATAAATTATCTCTTTGTTAATTTATGTACATATGTATAATATATTATTTAATATAATCTATGAATACATAAGTTATGTATTATTGTACAGTATTAAGCATTATCATTGAATCGTATAAAAGGAGAAGATATTATAAGGCAGACATGGATAGCTCGAGGCACATTGTCGAATTTATGCTATACATCCATTGTTATGACTTTGTATCCGGTATTGTTATATTTGGGTTCTTTTGTTTGTTAGTTTTTTTTAAAAAACTTTATTTGATTTATTGATGATCGGAATTTAAAAAAATTTAAATCATTTAAATAATAAAAAAGAATATTAATAAGATTAAGATGAGGATATTAACACGGATATCGTTCTATATTAATAGATATTATATTTAGTAATTACATTTATATTGATTAAGTACTTAACTAATATAATTAATGTCAACTCTGGTTAAATAAAGTCTTAATAAATACGTCATATTTTGATAACTGGAAGTGGTTTAGTCTATCCCTGGATACATCGATTGGTAATTTGAATTTTAATTGGTAAGTTTATTGGTCATTTGTAATTTGAATTAGCCTTATTCCGTCAACATTGTATTGTGGCTATCCCTTGGGTTTAGGAAATTAAATTACAGCTTTCTTGGCTAGTGGGTTACAAAAAGGAAATTAAATTACTGCTTTCTTGGCTAGTGGGTTACAAAAAGGAAATTAAATTTCTAAGTTCTTGGCTATTTTCTAAAAGGAAATTAAATTAAAATAAATTAATTATGTATATTTCTAGGAAGATATTGCTAATAAATTGGGTCTTTTCTGTTAGCCCCCCCCCCCCCCCCACGCCTTCAGGGCGTTTTTTCGCATATACAAGGTTGCGCCCTTTAACTTTTATGGAGCATTTTGATTTTCCACAACTGTCTAGTGTACAAGAAGCTGAAAAACCACTCACTAGGTTGAACACTTTATTATTAATCGGTATACATATATAACTACTTTTTCCGACCTCTGTCCAAGACAATACCATACTGATAAAATATCCTTATTATTTATTGAAATAAACATATGAAACCTTTTGTTTGACCTTTGTCACCAAAACAATGAAGTGTAGAAGTGTAGATATTGCTATTATCTCATTATAGTTTTAAGAGGAAACCTATTAGTCTAATACGTATTAGTGTAATATACACTTCTTTGCGTCGAGAGTTGGGAGTCCAATATTTACAAAGGTATTACACCTGACTCGTCTTTGTCCATCTGGCCATGACATGGCATTGCCACTGTCTGAAAACTTTAAGCACTGTCTTTCCAATAACAAATATGAGTTTCAAGCCGTAAGTTGTGTATTTTTTTAACCTTTTACTTTCTTGTAAAATGTGTTTATTTATGTATGTATGCCAAAAATAAATGAGGTGATCTATCTAGCACATTGTATTTTAGATTTCTGTGCACTAAACAGTTTAGTTGTGGATTAAATAGTTGTGGAAAATCGAAATGCCCCTTGAAAGTTAAAAGGTGCAACCCTGTATATGCGAAAAAGCGCCCGAAAAGCTTGGGGAGGGGATTAACAGAAAAAACCCAATAAATTTAACTTCCAAATACGTCAACATCAATCCTGTAATAACAATATTGGGGTTGATCGGAACATAAATAATAATATTGATAAAAACAGTCTGGCATTTTTGTGACATAGCTTCCTCCATCTTATTATTGTTCAAATGGTTACCACAGGAAAATGTAATAATGTGATTTCAACAGAGATTAAAAGATCAGTTATTTAGACCTTATTCAACACCCAGTGGAGGAACATTTAATTTAATTCAATATTAAATGAGCGCAGAAGGTTTAAATTAATATGGGACCATCTTTGAGTTATACTTTCAACAAACTATCAAAATTGGAGGAGTACTTTTAATGAAATAGTTAATAAAACGAAATTTGTGTTCATTCACTAGCAAGTGCTATATGCACAGAAGGTTGGGATAATATGAGACCAACAATTGGTTAATTATGATCTACCATCCAAGTTTCATTAAAATCAGACGAGTAGTTTTTAAGATATGGCGGTTCACAAAAATCTTGACAGGCAGACGCACAAAAATAAGACTCAAATTGTTCTCTGTATGAATTGGTTCTGTCTGGGAATTTTTAATTCGGAGACATAAAGAAAAATCTATTTTTTCAGAATGATCACAAAACTTCCGATACCTTCGGTGGGACCGGAAGCCAAAAATAAAGTCTGGCAACAAACAGACAATGTTGTGACACAGGTTAAAAAAAATAGAGTTGCGTGATTGCGTACGAAAGAAAATTAAGATCGAATCATATGTGAGCTTGAGCTAACATTAACATATCATCCGAATTTCATCAAAATAGAACAAGTAGAATTGTATAAATAGGCACACAAAATAATGTTTAGAGACAGGCAAACACGAGACCAAATGTTCCCTGATGTCTGAAACGCATTTCTGTTAAAAAAAAAGAATTGGATTTGGAAAACATAAAAAAACATTTCGTACTTGAAAATAATAAAAATACATCTTTTACTTTAGGTAAGCCCGGAAGCAAACATTACTATTGTAGCATCATATTTCCATCTTTCCATTTAATTCTTTACATCAGATATAAATAGTTATATATTTAGATACAGAAGCAATCTTTAAAAATTGTGTTACAAATAACTATTATATTGTTAAAAAAAAGAATAATTGTTAAATACCAGCGTAAAATCAATGACGCAAATGACCATATTTAAACGCAAAAGATCATAAATGGTTTGCTTAAAATAATTTTCTTAAGACTCTATTAAACTAAACAATTAAATAATATTAAACTGATTTATTTCGTGAACGTGTTTTATGCAAAGAAAACGTTTAAAAGAAAATTAATTTGTTATAGTAAATGAATTGACGTCGGTAGAGTGAATGAATCACACAAACCAATCATATTAACTTATATAATTATAAGAAAGAAAAAACCAGAGTGAGAGAAATCCCAGAAAAACAGAAATATACTACTGATATTCTTTCATTAGCTTTGTATTTTCATTTATTTTTAGCATTATAATCCAGGGAAATAAGGTAAATAAAAACCCAAATCTGTGGAATGAGAAAAAGCAAGCTGAAGTTTTGCAGAGATCTTCGTTTTGATGTTCAAATTAAGCACCAAAAAGTTTCATATGCTCACAAAAGATTCATATGCTCACCCTTGTGCGTCTCGAGATATCGAAGGTCAAAGGTCAGAAAATCAGTTTTTTGCGAAAATATTGCTTCTTGTCAGTCTGAGGTCTTGAGAAGTTATAACAAAACTTACGTAAAACAGTAATCTCAACAAGTTTGGTTATATACATTTTTTTCGTACGATCAACCGTTTTCGAGATACCGTTGTCGGTCTGTCCTAAATTTTTGCTAACCAACATATCTTAAATCTCGGTGAGAAATTTGGATGGTTTGTCGAAAGTAGCCTGCAGACGGCCCCGTCTGCGCTGCTTAAATTTTGCTAAATTGATACTCTAATTATTGTAAAAAATCAAAAAAATGTTGACAGTTTTTAAAAATTTAAATAAATTTGTCGATAATAGGTTTTAATAGTATAAAATCAATAAAGTATGCAAAATAGAACTCCTGAAATATGGAAGTTAGCTTCTTTTTATCATATAAACAACTTTTGTGAAAAGACTCTCGAAACAGCCATTTCGATTCAAGATGGCGGTCATATAAGTATTTGAAACTAAGCCCTCCTCTTACTATATAATATATGTATCATCACTCCTTTAATTAAAATAACAATTGTGCATTTGGTATGATAATTTGAAAAATAATAAAGATGGCTGCCGTGTTTCTTTTTATTTTTATTTTTTTCATTTTCATTTTTAGTGTGTTGTCCTCTTTAATTTATTTATTATTTTTTCTGTACTGTCTTTAGGGATATTTGTAATAATAAATCAAATGAAATTAGAGCCTAATACATTTGTTTTGCTTCCGAGCTTACCGAAGGTAACGGAAGCATTGTGTTCACTTTTGAAAACGAAAAACTTTTATGCCTCCGATTTCAAAAAACTTTATCTATTCAATGAGACTAACATTTTTTACAAATACAATTTTTTAGTAAAACCAACAGCGACACCGCTATGAAGTGTTAAAGATCGCTAAAACTATTAATAGTTTTTACAAAATAAACAATATAACAATAAAGTAATATAACAATAATTGTTATAGTACATGATAGCATGCGAGGAAGCTATGTGCCACACTAATTGGCAGTCTATTTATATTTATTTATTAAGGTAATAGTTTTTAGGTAAAATTTCATCTCTTAAATTGAGACATTCATAAACCTTTATTGTTGTTTATTTTCAAATGTATCAAGTGTTTTTACTGGTCTTATATTACTTTGCTTTGTAAGTTTCATCGCACATTTCCGTTTCCCCAATTTTGAACCACTTCACTTGATTCAATCTCCCCCTAATTTTGCACATAGATACAACTAAGGTAAAGAATACAGAAACCAAAAACAAAAAAACAAAAAAGTTGAAATAAGACCAGTTTTTAAAAATGGCATTTTTATATTAATTATTATTATTACTGGTCTTATATTACTTTGCTTTGTAAGTTTCATCGCACATTTCCGTTTCCCCAATTTTGAACCACTTCCCGTGATTCAATCTTCCTCAAATGTTGCACATAGATACAACTTAGGCGAACAATACAGAAACCAAAAAAAAAAAAAAAAAAAAAAATGGCATCAAACTTATTTGCTTTTCAAGTTTCATCGCACACCTATTACCCCAATGTTGAACCACTTACCTTCATTCAATCTTCCCCAAATTTTGCACATGGATACAACTAGGGTGAACAATACAGAAAAAAAAAATTGAAAATAAGACCAGTTTTGAAAAATGGCATTTTTATATTAATTATTTAAAATTGAGTTATTTATTACACAGTAATTCGTCAAAAATTAAAAACGACTATCAATTTTTACATATTTTTACTATTATCTTTTAACATAAAACGTAAGTCATGATCAACTCTGGTCTCTGAAACATGCGACGCTTCTGAGATATTTAGGAAATTCTGTGGCAACTGCATGTTATTGTTTATATGCATAACGTTAATTATTCTTGAAAAGAACGATAGTTGATATATAATCATCAAATTAAAATAATAAATTAAAAATATTACACACTCTTAAAGAAGCACGGGAATCCAGCAAGTAACAGATAAAATATCTAAATTCATCAACATTTAAAATTAATTTCATGTTGTCACAATACTTTCTCTCTTTATAAATATAATATAAATGGTATATGGAAAATGAAGAGAAGAAATATTTTTATAAGTTCCGCGTAGTACTCATCAGAACAATGGATAAACGGTAGGTAATAAATATTATATAATTATATTTAATAGAATATAATCGTGAATAAAAAATAGAAAACCTACAGAAGGTTATTTCAAACCACGAGATGACCTGTAGTGTTTGCTTGGAAATCAATCAAGTACAAACCAACAATGCGAAGGTGAAAAACCCCAGACTAACAGCACCAGTATCAGGTCCAGTCAGGTATCTCGGGGAAGGCCTCTTAGATCTGGTCAACCTACCTCTGTCTCAAGTCTGCGTCACTTTCCTGTTTCTTTACTCGAACATCTTCTCATACTGTACTCAAACTTCTTTCCCCAGACTAAAATCGACATTATCATATAAATATATTATTTGAGTATTCCCCAGAAATACGAATAACAGAACCTGCTTTTAGAGGAAAAGAAGTCTTCTATTATTAGAACCAAAAATTTTATTTAGAAGTAAAACAATTAATTTGTTTAAAGTTTAGCGAAAAGACAAATTTAAAGTTTATATTATTCAAATTTACAACTGAAGTTTTTTTTTTACAATTATTCATAGCATATACAGGGTTTCCGAGCTATACAAGAGTCTCCCAGCTAAACATGGTGTCCCAGCTATACAGGTTGTCCCAGCTATATAGGGTGTCCTAGCTGTATAGGGTGTCCCCTACTGTATAGGGTATCCCAGCCATACAGGTGCCCCAGCTACACAGGGTGTCCCAGCTATAAAGGGTGTCCCAGCTATATAGGGTGTCCAAGCTGTATAGGGTGTCCCCTACTATATAGGGTGTCCCAGCTATACAGGAGCCCCAGCTACACAGGGTTTCTCAGCAATACAGAGTGTCTCAGCAATAGAGGGTATCCCAGCTACACAGAGTGTCCCAGCTCTATAGGGTTCCTAGCAACACAGGGTGTCTCAGCAATACAGAATGTCTCAGCAACACAGGGTGTCCCAGATGTAATGGGTGTCTCAGCAATACAGTATATCTCAGCAGCACTGGGTGTCCCAGCTACACTAGGTGTCTCAGCTAGTTATTGTGCACCAACCATTTATAATTTTTTTTAATGATAAAAAAAAAAAAAATTATGACTGTTTTTCCTAGCGTAGTTTCTTCAACTAGAATTTTCGTTTGAAGTGGTACACCTTTCTTATATTAAATTAGAGTATATAATTTTTAATATTATTTATTATTTTTATGAAGAAAAATAGTTGTTTGAAAATATCAGAAAAAATAGATAATATGATTATATTCTATTAAAAATTTCAAGAAAAAATATTGATGGAAAGTAGAGAAATCCTAAAAACTTGTTATAAGATGTCACTATATATATGTAATAATAATAATAAAATGAAATAAGATAATTACTACTTGATTTAATAAGCTGAACGTGTTAACAACTAAACAACTCAGACAAATTGCGTGCTAACTAGAACCTAATTGAACCAAATTAAATATATATGACCTCACTGCTTCTTTACATTACTTCCGTATGCCCTATATACGAGTATTTTAATTCAATTGCTTTTTTTAAAAAGTTGTTCGTTTTAGTAAAAAAAAAAAAAAAAAACTTAGAAGCATGATTCTTAATTTATTTAAATAATGGAGATTTTTAAATTATATAGATTTTTTTAAAAATAAAATGATTAATTATTATTGATATTTATATTGAAATTAAGTTTATATGTATTTTTTAAACATAACCAACAATTATCTAGTACATTTCTTTAATATATAAATACTATTATTACTTTAGCCTATTTTTTTTATTGGTTAATTGAAAATATCTTATTCTAGTTATTATTCATTGTCTGAACAGTTTAATTTATAAAACAGATCAAATTAATTATAAAACAATAATTAATTTAAATCAATAAAAATCAAGGATACTCAACCTGACAACAATGTTATAAAGCAGGACGACATAAAAATGAAATTTAATAATATGGTTTTACAAACAAATTTTAAGGTATACTTCTGTAACAATAAAAATGTATATTTAATTATGATAGGATAACGGGGAACCGGCGCATGCGCCGGGACATGCGCAGCCGAGTGGTTTGCAACTTCGCTCGAAACCTAGGTCTAAATCGACATAATCTGGTAAGTTGGAACCCCAGAGAGGTGGCACATGTTTCACACTGATGTTACTGGATTACTGTATACTCTGTATAGAGTAGATTAGTAAAGTGGCCGGATCACCAGTCCTGAAATGACCTAATCATGTGTTGATCGGCTCGTAAAAGAAACACCAAAAAAATGAATAAATAAATAATAATAAAAAAGAATAATAATAAAAATATAATTTATAATAAAGCAAGTTGATAGAGCATAGAGTAGCAACGCTTAATAAGAGATTATAAGGCTGCATACACAACCAGGTAGTCGCCATTTAACATAAGCAGCTGTTCATTTATATAGCGATGCTGGGTAAACACCGAAAGGGGGGGGGGGATTGAACCTAAATCTGTGGTCACCCATACAAATGGTGACCACGCCTGATGCTGTTTATCTTTATTGGCCAGCCCTCGCCTATACAAGCTCAGAAACTTATAAGATAACAATAATAATAACGTCTGTTGTCATTTATAATCCAAATCAAAACTAATAAAGACAAGTCATCCTGAAAATGAACAATTATACCGAATTCCAATGAATAGAAGACTCATCCCGATTTTCGAACCACAAATTTGGAAAAAAAAACATTAATGTATCGAATGTAAGATGTATCCTACTTACAACTTAACTCCAAAGGGAAAATGCTTCCCTTCTCTTTATAACAACTTGTTCAGACTTCAAATTTAGGCCTTCCATGGGTATTGTTGGAATATTGAATCTTCATTTAGATGTAAGGCGTATTTGAATCTTTATTTAGATGTGAGACAGATGCCGACCTCACTGTCAGCTGGCAGAGAAACAGTGAGGTCGGCTGTTGAAAATAAAATTTTGAAACTAACAAGATATAAATTGGTACAACGGAATCTACCCGTTTCACCCAAAATCTCACCAGAAAAACTTGTTAAAATTCCTGAAACTTGAGGAAATAGAAGGGCTTGACAATGATATCCTGGCAAAATCAAGAGAATTGTAAGTAAAAAGTATAAACAAGACCTCAGAGGTAGTCTTGAAAGAGAACTTCGTAGAAAAAAGGTTGTTAGATATGTTACACTTGAACACATCGATTACAAGACGCATCCAGATTTTCACGATGCAAAAATGGGGAAAAAAGTGCTTCTTATATTCCAATCAATACGGTATATATTTGAATTAAAATTGTAATAAATGCATTGCAAATTTCATAATAATCTAATAAATATACAAATAGTAAATAGTTTTCCAATTTTTAGGTCACAAGTTCTTCGCTCGAGATTTAGACCTCTTTCGATTCCCAGTAGGATTTTACTTATTTTTAAGCAACATTAAATATGTTTAGACGATTGGTTTGGCTACTTAGAATATTTCTTATATTTTTTCCAAAATCAAATGAGTACTTTCAAACACATACGTGTTAACATAAAATAGTCGGTGTGCATGCGGAAGGAATATAAATGGGAGCAGCAGAAGTTTTAAATTAATATTGGACCAATAGTGGGATAAATATGGGTAGATCGCAAAAATTTTAACGAAATGTTGACCTACTGGCCGATAGACAGACATGAGACCAAATATTTCCTTGATGTCAGAAATGAATTTCTGAATTAGGAGACATTAATAAATGTTGTTCTTTAAAATAATAATTCTTCCGTAAGCTTGGAAGCAAAAATACTTTTAAGAAAATATTATAAGTTGAATGAAAACTAAGAATTATAGGTAAACATATTAATGTATGTCACACAATCGTGTCCACTTTGCTGGAGCAATCTTGTAGAGGAGTACTACACAAAATTACTCATCTCATTCATGTATTTATTTAACTAAATGTATTACTTTATGTAAAGTAAATTATGTTGGGGGAAAAAATTAAATGTTTCATAATATTTTGGGGATAAGTGAGTATTAATAAATGATTTTGTCATAAATTAATTTATCTATCACTATGTACACTACAAAGTTTTATCATAGTTAAACTATTTTTTAATTAGTTAAAAAGAAATAGAGAAACTTAAAAAAGAAAATCCTTTTACACTGGCTGGGAAATAAATATACTTGGTAATAATTAAATACTAGAGACAGGTTGATGCTACTGGTATTTTTTATTACGAGGAATTCTGAGCCATTAGTGGTTTTTCTCAGACGCTCTAATTGACATCTTGGTATATTCTTTCCACTGCTTTACTGATGACTGGTGACGTGTTTAGAAATTAACTTTCGCTATTCACTCATTTAGTAGTTTTTGTTTGTAAGTTAACAGAGTGGGCTGTAATGTTACTCATTTAGAAGCATTCTGTTACATATATATTAAGTATGGCTGCATATTATGTATATATGCAGCCCATATATACATAATGGGCTTTAACGTTACAATTTTTCATAAAATAAAATCGTAATTTTAAAAGAGCTGTAAGATTTTTGGATATAGTGGTGAGATGTGTAGTGGTTAGATTGGTGTTATTTTTGCTATGATGTAATGAAGGAAATGAATGTGGTTCGTGGTTTTCCACAGGGAAACACTTTGCACGTTGTACTTCTTTACCGTTAGATATCGCTTTTCCAGTTCTCGGAACCACCTCAGTTTTCTAATTTTTTTAATTTTAAATTTTTTTAGAAATAATTGAATTCAGTTTTTAGAAGAATAGGAACAAGGAAGAAACCGGAAGCAATAAAAAAAAAAAAAAAAAAAAAAAAAAAAATGTGTCAAGGATTCATAAAAAAACCAAAACAATAGTAATATATCATAATAGAATAAAATGTGCTTCAGATTTATGATTAATTAACAGAATAATTAAAACGTCAGAAACTAATTAAAGATAAACAAAATGTGTATAAAATTAACAAAATAAAATATTGTTAATTAAATAGATTATTTATTTTATACATTTTTAATGAAATAATAAATAATATGTAATGATTTAATATATTATACATTTTATAAATGAGAACTTTAATTGATGCATAATATTATTATTACATATATATATATATATATATATATATATATTTGAGTGCGTGCAAATGTAGATAAACATATATATGTGTATATATATATATATATATATATATATATATATATATATATATATATAATACGAAGGATAATAACAAAATTATCATCAAAAATAATAAATACATAATTTTTTTCGTTGAAAAATAAATTAAATACGTGATAAAGAGAACACTGTAAGATACAATTTATTGGTTGAGTTGTTGTCTTTAGTAATTAATTAATATAATTTACTGGAGTTACAGCTGATAATATTATATTTAGTATTTTGTTAATACAATTAGAATCGAAATATTATTTTATGGTTAGTATTGATATTACCGTAAGTAATTAAATTGTAATCTGTTAATTAGTGTGGCACATAGATTCCTTGCGTCTATTATTGGAAAAATGGTCATATAGAAATTTAGTAGGTGTTTTAAGTTATTTTGATTCCCAGTTGAATCATAGTTACATCTCTTCGAAATTGAATGTATGCGCAAACAGTTAGAATTAACAGCGAACCAACATTGTTAGTCTAATTATGACTTATTATTGAAATTTCATTAGAATCGGGCAAGCAGTTTTTGATTTTGATATATGATGGTTGGAATATAAGTTGACGGAAAGCTCGACAAACCAACAAACAGATTTTAGACTAAAATTTGTTGACTCATTTTGAAACTGGGGATACGTTGTAGCAACGTTTGCTGCACATTGCTTTCACATTATCCTCGTTATTCACCAGTAAACATGAAAAAATATTGTCAGCCAATTTATGTCGCACATCCTTCCTATAATTGGAAGACGGATCATATAATCTGATCAATATTAAATTGGTCAGACGTTTGAAATTAATATGGGATATTCTGTGGCCTATATTCAACAAACCATCAAACTTTTTTACTTTAAAAGATAAAGGTGTTAATATTTAAAATATATCTCCAATAATATTGCTCTCTGTTCATTTGTTGACGATTTTATTATTTCAGGATTAAGAAATGGTTATGTGGAATTTAATTCAAAAATAAAATATTTTTATAACATTTTAGTGAATAATGAAGAAAAAAACATGAGAACAACATTTATATATATCATGTTATATTATTATCATGTATATAATATTGCACTTATATACCAATTATGTGAATTGAAAAATCATCTACCTTCGTGGTGCAATGGTTAGCACTTATGCTTACTGAGTAAGAGGTCGGTGGATCGAGACTCGTCCAAATGATAGATTCTTTACAGGTAAATCAAATGCCGACATAAGCCGTCAGTTGATTTATCTATAAAAAATGTTGGACTTAGACGAGTCTCGAATCACAAACTTCGTTACATGCAATTTCGTTTCATCCAAGCCAATTTACTCTACCACGCCTAAAGAAGTTTCACTTCAAATAAATTATCGTTTCAATTCCCAGTGATGTCACACTTATTTAAGGAATTATTAAATTTGAAATTATTGTGGGACCATCGTTGGACGAATTATGACATACCTTCCACTCCGGATTTCATTAAAATCAGATAAATAGTTAGACTGGACGATAGACTGGAGACCGAAATTTTTTCCTAATACCAGATTTCTGTCTAGGAATTTTTAAATTCAGCAATATAAAAAAATCTGTTTTTCAGAACAATCACAATGCTTTCGTCACCTTCAGTAAGCTCGGAATCAAATCAAATAATAAAAATTAACATATAATAATGCAAGTTGAGACATGCAAAAATATTTTTATATTTTGTTTTGGATTGGTTTTATGACGTTTCGTCATTTATGCTGGAGGGATCCTTAAAGAAGGACATGATGATCAGTGAGAGAGACAACGTGGACTAATCTACGATGCCTAGATACATATGTTTTAGATTTTTATAAAAATACATTTTAATACGTCTTATAAGAAATTCTCTCCTGCATATCTAAAATTAAACGTACTTGTACGAAACATAGGAAATCCTAAGTGTTAAAACTTCGGTTCAGGGTTTCTCAAAAAAAACTTAATGAAGTCCGATGACGTCATGGCTTCCTCTTCCTTCAAGTACTTCTCGGAACCAAGTCCCTTTTAGTCGACTTCATTATAATAAGCACACACAATCAAGTACTGTATTTTACTTTCCATTATATTGATCTATTTCATCTAATCTTTGTTTTATTTTTATTTTTAAACATTCTGCATTCCAGGAAGTATACATTTGAATAAAAATTATAATATAGCATGACTTCTTAAATTTTTATTGACACTTAATAAGTCGTTTTTAAAAATAAATGACAGTATTCAAATCAAAAGTAAGGAACTTCATGTACTTGAGACTTTGATCCAACTTCATAACTATTATAGATAATAATAATGATAAAAAACAACTCATATAACAATCAATATACAGTATTTATGTTAAATTGGGGCCAAAACTTTCAAAATCAGACCTTGCTAAGTTAGAACTATGCGTTACCAAGGTTACTTAAACAAAATTGTCTTTAATCTTGAGTTTCTACTTCCTACCAATAAACGGAAACAGACGTTAATTCATAAATTACTTCTTTTTTTGTACCTAAGAAAAAAAAAAAATTAAATAACCTTAAATCTAAGTCTATAATCGAGCCTATTATCTACCAGTATTTGAATGAAGGTAACACACTTTTACACACACACACACTTATATATATATATATATATATATATATATATATATATATATATATATATATATATATATATATATATATATATATATGCAGTTACTATAATAAATTAAATTAATATAATATTCCTACTAGCAAATAAATATATTTGGATATACAATGATTAATTGTATCTTGAGTTGCGGTATCCAGCGCTTATCCTTTGTCAATGATCTCATATTAAGAAATAAATGCGAATTTTTCGAACGGCTTACACACCTCTTTGTTGATTTTCGATTATTGTTTCTAATGAATACAAAATAAGTAACATCGATAAAAATTCATAACTACCTGTTCTCTTATGTTTATTAATATGGTAGTATATTTACAATTTTATTAAAAACAAATTTGTACATTAATGTTAAATGTAAGCATTTTTCTTAGAAATTTTATATGTTTATTATTTCACATTAATAAATTTTAATTAATAAACGGATAATTACAATTTTTTATTTGTCGTTTAAGTTAAAAATTAGGATTTTTTAAATTTTCTCATATCGTGGTATTAGCGCAAAAATCCGGTTTTTTTTTATTAATAATAAGTGTTCATCTAGCGAAAGCGATGATATTTGACAAATATATATATACATTCTACTTTGAATAAAATTTTAGCGGCACAAGGCACGATAAATTCAACCAACATCACTGTAAAACTGTAATTTTTTTTTATCAAAATTCTATTATTTATAAATATAAAACTATCGGCTCTAATTTAAAATAAAAAATTTGATGATGCTCTTTATAAAACGTCCAATCAAATTAGTCACCTTTTTAAAAACTACGCTACAAAATAACACATGTAGCAATTTACAATTTTTGTCTATCTTAAAACTAAAAAGATAAATGGGCGATTCATTCTAGCTGAGACAACCTGTATACCGGAACAGCCTATAGTATGTGCAGGGTAATTACAATTGATGTCGATTGAAAATATTACTGGATTATTATGTTTTAATACCACTTCAGTTAGTACTACTGGAAAGAAACATAAAGTTTTGATTACATTGGTTTGGGTACGTATCAGCTGTTTGTTAAGTCAATTGTTGTCAGTGTTGTGTAATGGCTGAATTTGAAGACAGAAAAGCATTTTGTGTGTTGGATTATCACATTAACCAATCAGTTATTAGTGCGCAACGTCTCTTTAGAACCAGTTTTAAGGACGATCTTCCTAGCAATCACTCTATTTGCAAGTGGTACTTGAATTTTGAGAGAAATGGCTGCATTTGTAAAAAGAAATCAACTGGAAGGCCCTCAGTGAGCAATGAAGTTGTAGAGCAGTTTGGTAGTAGGTATTATTTCCCCCATATCGAATATTTATAATTCTGAGTACCTGTGATGAAACTTTTTGAGTTTTCCTTAAAATGTTACCGTTTTATTTCTTTATATGATTAATAAAACTACATTTATGTACACTTGAAATCATGATCATTATTTGTAATAACCCCTGCATTATAGTAAAGGTGCCCTACGTTAGTTTATATTTCTTACTTCATGCACATTTCTTTAAGCGGTGGTGATATTTTGAAATTGATAAGGTAGTATATTTACAATTTTATTAAAAACAAATTTGTACATTAATGTTAAATGTAAGAATTTTACCTTAGGATTGTTATTATTAAATGTAAACGATTTTCTTCTAAATATAAAATATTAGTACGGGAATTTTTAAAACTAAATATAGACCAAAATAATGTGTATTATGACTATGAATATTAATTCTCCTCATTGACTAATATGTCGTCATTCATTATTATTGCTACTTCTATATATATAAATATATATAAGAACGGATGATGTCATGGTTATAGTAAAGCTTATTTTTAGTTTCAAAGGGAACGGTAAACGAGGAATTAAGTGGCTCTACCTGTAATTAACAAAGAGGTGTTAGAATGTGTTTTTATTTACCGGTGTATTTTCCTTTATCAAGTTTCTTGGGATTTTTCACTTGAGGAAATGCCTGAGTCTGTCAGAAAGTTTATAAAACTACTGTTAGACGCATCCTGACTACCTTATTTATAATTTTGTAAAATAGCAAGGTTGTATTCCGAGAATTTTGTGACTGGACATTACACACATCTTTGATATAAATAATAATAATATTTATTCCACAATATAAATGAAAGTAATTTTTCTAGACTATATTTAATTAAATGCAATAAGTTATTATAATCACAATAGGTAATAAGTTGAAATATAGATGCGAGCAGTAAAGGCACTTTGTAGGAAATACAGACAGACGAGTCTCTACTTAATTTAGTTTATTGAACAAAGCTGGCTTTTAACCAGTGAGGTCGGGAGATTTCGAATTGATTCCTAATCCTTACTTATTGGCTAAATTGATTCCCGATTCAGTATTACTCATTTTTTTTATCAAATTTTATTATTAAAAGAAATACAAAGTATATCGCAAAATTGCTACAATAATTACAAGATAAAAAGAACTTTTTATATACTACGTTTTTAAATTTTCTGTTGAATCATATGTAATGTTGATAATATAATTGTCATTGTTATATTATGATAGTGAAAAAAAAAAAAAAAAAAAGTTCGAATTTATTTACATCACATTATTGACAACCATCTAGAGAGCTGATCTTAAACCTATAAAAGGACAAATCTTTGTACAACGGATCTCACCTCATCTTGGATCAATTAATTTATTTCTTTGTTTACTTTTCCATTTTCGCTGTCATTCAATATTTACCTCTAAATCACAAAATTGAAACCCGTCAAAATGAAGATTGTAAATATGGGACATGACAAAACAAATAAAATAACTAGCGGATTTTTTTCAAACTAACTTTCCATACAGCAAAATTTGCTGAAAACGAATTTAATTCTGCTGATGGGTGACTAAAAGTATTAAAATAATGCATTGTCATCGTGTTCTGAGCTATTCTAAAAATTTCAAATACTCAAAAAGCTACTCGGGAAGTTAGTTAAAAATCGATTGCAAGATTTGTACTGGACAAACAAACAAACAAACAAGAAAGCAAGCTAATAAAAACGTAGTAAAAATACAAAAATCATATAAAAATTTAAAAAAAAATCAAAATTACAATTAAAAGATTAAAAATCTAAAATAGATCTTACAAAGAAGATTTACAGCACGTCCAACGCTTCACTACATCTTTTAAATTTTTATGAAAACAAAATTTGAATCCATCAAGTACAATCAATGGCTTCAACTTTTCACTTTCAATAACTTCCATAATAGTAGAAATATGATAAATAATATTGTCCGATATAAACGAGTTGTTTTGGGCAAATTTTCTCAATACATAATTTCTTCGTCCAGTGTTTTCACAGTTACATTTTATTTATATTATTCATCACTTTATCAAAATTTACAAAAAAAAAAATTCGAATCAAACCTGACCTTCACCTTTTGTAATTAAATTTATTCTCATCAATATCTAAGAAGCAAGATATTTCCCGGGAAATTTGTTTATTTAGTTAGATTCGAATTTATTTATTTAATTTGGCTACTTCTTTGGCTTTTCCATCAAAATTAGGATATTAAGACTTCATCTTTTATGTTAGCTGTTAATTATATGCTTAATTATTAGCTAAAATATTATCATTGTTAATTATTAGCTAAATTATTATTATTATTGTTATTTATTAGCTAAATTATTATTATTGTTAATTATTAGTTAAATTATTATTATTGTTAATTATTAGCTAAATTATTATTATTGTAAATTATTAGCTTATTATAGCCGTAAATTTAAGATCACTCAGAGATTGGGATCACTCTTACTTTTATTTAAAAAAAAAATCTTATCCAATATTCTTTGTATGCTCCAAAATATAAATAGATATAATATATATAAATGATTTTAATTAAAAAATTGTTCTTTCAGAAGAATTACAAAAGAGCAATTAGTGCGTGAATAATAAAGATAACCTTGATTTAACTCTAAATGATGACCCTCGGTGACCTTAATTAATCATTAGCTTAATTCATTAACACTTTGCATTTCTCTTAAAATAAATTTTAATTATGTTGTTAAGAATAAGAGTAATATTAAAATTAATACATCTATTTAAAGTATAAAAAGGAAGAATCCTTATATACTTTTTAATAAAATACAAGGAAAAGGTCATAAATAACTTGCATTAAAAAGAAACAACTTCATTTTAATTGAAATTCTTTAATTTGTAATAAAGCAATCTGCAAAAAGAAAATAAAATGATGATATTTAATATTGCATTTTAATATATAAAAAAAACCTCACGGCTTTGGCCAATGGGGCTTAAGATATTGTTATATTATGTAATTAATTGATTGTTTTTCGTACAAATAAATATCATTTTCTATTTCTTTTCTGTTCTATATAAAAAAAAAATTATGCTGAACGCCTGGTTATTAGCTTAGATGAGCAAAAGGAAAGGACTACTTAGGTCCTTGCCAATATTCCCCTTAAACACATTCAACATTCTTGCCGAGAATTTGTATAACAGAATCTAAATTTACGCAGAAGTAGATGACAATACACCTTTACACACCTGTGATGAATGATATTTTATTTATTATCTCTGGTAAGGGTTTTGTGATAGTTGTTTTCTAATAAGAAATTAGGAAAAAATTAAAATTATGAATTACTTTTTGTGATTTTTAACAAAATATTTTAATTAATTTTCTTATAATAATAACATAATAATTTCAAGATAAAAAGAACTTTTTATATACTACGTTTTTAAATTTTCTGTTGAATCGTATGTAATGTTGATAATATAATTGTTATTGTTATATAATATATAATGGTAGTGAAAAAAAAATAGTTCCGAATTTATTTACTTCACATAAATGACAACCATCTAGAGAGCTGATCTTAAACCTATAAAAGGACAAATCTTTGTACAACGGATCTCCCCAACACCAAATCTAAACCGTGCCATCGATATATTTGAAATAGTATAAATAATATAATCGATAAATAATAAAATCGATATTTGCTGTTTTGCTGTCATTCAATGTTTATCTATCACAAATTTGAGACCCGTCAAAATGAAGATTGCGTAAATATGGGATATGGCAAAACAAATAAAATAAATTGCGGATTTTTTCCGAACTAACTTTCCGTACAGCAAAATTTGCCGAAAACCAATTAAATTCTGCTGAAAGATGGCTAAAAGTATAAAAATAATGCATTGTCATCGTGTTCTGAGCTATGCTAAAAGTTTCAAATGTCTAGCTATTCGGGAAGTTAGTTAGAAATCGATTGCCAGATTTGTACCGGACAAACAAACAAACAAACAAACAGTCAAACAAACAAACAAACAAGAAAGCAAGCTAATAAAAACGTAGTAAAATAATAACATAGTTGCCACAGTGATCTGCTAATTTGATCTATTTTAAATACATAGTATTAGTTTATTATAGAAGTAAGATCAATAAAAGACTTATTTATTTGTTTATAACACAAAAAAAATACTCTGCTAATTAGTGTGGCACATAGCTTCCTCACATCCTATTTTGTAAAATTTAATGATTTTATAACTTATTATTATCCAATTTATTTAATTTATCCCACGATTTTTAAATCTGTTAAATTTGTTTTTAAATTTCTACATGTATTAAAGTATCAATTTAAAAATGTATAAAGCCGAGGCAGTTGAAATTAATCTGGGGCTATCTGCGTGCTACTTTCGACCAACTATCAAAATTTCATAAAAATCAGATAAGTAGTGGAAAATAAACAAATGTTCGCAGAAGGTTGAAACTTATATGGGACCAACAATGGGCTAATTATGGCCTACCTGAGTAGTTTTTAAGATATGTTGGTTCGCAAAAATTGAGCTGCAGACCGACAGACAGACATGGAACCACAAATGTTCCCTGATGTCTGAAACGGATTTCTGTCGAGGAATTTTTGAAGTCGGAGACATACAATTTTTTTTGTTCTCCAGAAAGATCACATAACTCCTATAGTGGTTCAGCTCACGGCCAAAGCTGCTTGCGTTTATCCATTCCGAGGGCCTCTTCCTTGAACAAAATCATCAGCAGGGCGTACCTCCACAGAGAACAACAAACAAATCAATCTGAACGATTGCCGGACTTTATTTTTACCGGTTGGTGAAATTAAACTTATACAAAAATTTAAAATAGAAACAACAAACAAATTAATTAATAAATAGAATTTTCTATGTCACCCTATATCAAAATTATAATGATACCACCAAACAAAATCCAATAAAATGGCCCTCCTGAATAATTTTTTACAACATTAATATAAAATAATTTAACTGAAAATTTACCCAAAATACCATCCGTTACATAATTCCTGACAATATAGCGTTATGAGGAGTTAAAACAACAAATTATATTAAAACAAACTAGAAACCTATAGTATCTTATTTTCAACTCAAAATAACAAATCTTGTTAATTTAAACAAATTCCAACATTTGTTAATTATGTTTTGTTACAAAAATACAAAACCTTAGGGTGTTATTTTAGTTAATTAGTGTGTTAGGTACAGTAATTAACTACGATAAACATCACTAAATAGTGAACACATAATACCTTAATGATACTTTTTGTATCTCTTACTATGTTTATTCAAATATCATGTTATTAAAGTTCATTTGACTGCATAATGTAAATGTTTTTGTTGTATTTTTGTAAAACAAAAGAAAAAATAGAAAATTGTTTAGTCCTATTTCTAAACAAATAAATAAATAATGAAAATATTAAGGTCTAATGGATATAATGGTAATTACATCCATTAGAGATAATCTAAGCAATTGCTTAATAGCATATTTTAAATATAATTTCATATTTGAAACATTTCTTTTTGAAGACGGTGGCTGTTTATTTAAATTTATATAATGACAATATATTTTTATTATCAATTGCTATTCTTTCATCTCTTCTTAAGCCCTCTTTATATAGGTAGTATGTGATTATTGTTTTCATTTATTATTCTTTTAATTTATAAATTGCAATAATTCATTTAATTATATGGATATATATTGAGTATCGCTATATTGTAATAAATGAAAAAAATGAAAAAACGCTATAATGATAATTATAATAAAATAACCTACAAATTAAATGTACAAGGCATAAATGACCATAGCAATCTAACATCCTGAACATTTTAAAATAAATTATTGAATGTACTAGTAATAATGAAATACTAATAGAATGTAATACTAATATAATATAAAATGCAATACTAATAGAATGTAATATTAATAGAATATAAAATGTAATACTAGTAGAATTTAATACTAATAGAATGTTATACTAATAGAATATAAAATGTAATACTAATAGAATTTAATACTAATAGAATGTAATACTAATAGAATATAAAATGTAATACTAGTAGAATTTAATACTAATAGAATGTAATACTAATAGAATATAAAATGTAATACTAGTAGAATTTAATACTAATAGAATGTAATACTAATAGAATATAAAATGTAATACTAATAGAATTTAATACTAATAGAATGTAATAATAATAGAATATAAAATGTAATACTAGTAGAATTTAATACTAATAGAATGTAATACTAATAGAATATAAAATGTAATACTAATAGAATTTAATACTAATAGAATGTAATAATAATAGAAGGTGATACAAATAGACTGAAATACTTATAGAATGATATTCTAATAAAATTTATTACTTCGGTCAAACGGGAAGAGGACGACTCTCCGCTTTCTGTTTGACTACCCCAGTCCGCTACGGACTGCGGACAGTCTGTCCGCGCGAATACCCTCGCTCTATAGATACAATGTAACATTTACTAAGTTTCCTTACCTATAAATGAAAAAAACAAAAACAATGCAGTTTAACCAAAATGTAACAACAGATGGTTGTTAACTTTTTTTTCGATTTTTAGCTAAGTCAGAGTTATTTTCATCAATATCCCGGAAACAAGATTTTTCCATCCAACTTTCAACCGGCTTATATTTTTATGTAAGATGGATTTATTTTGCCTGAAACAGAAAATGAACCACTAGTGATTGAAAGTGGTTTTGTTCTATCAAGTGACTTTAGGTGGAGAGACCTTTTTCATCATTCTAACATCAAGTGACTCCAAATGCTTTAAAAGTTTACATAAACTCTTATATATATATATATATATATATATATATATATATATATATATATATATATATATATATATATATATATATGTGTGTGTGTGTGTGTGTGTGTGTGTGTGTGTGTGTGTGTGTAGCTGAGTTAATTCATAATTTATAATAAACTCACTTAAATATGTATATGTGGTTTAATTATGTTTTTAATATTCGTAATATTATACTTACCTAGATATTTCATTCATAAACATTTAAATAAAATGAATGACGTACTCGTATATAGTGAAGGACACAATTATTATTTGTTTATAAGTTTTTTTTTTTTTTTACAAAAAAAAGAAAAAAAGGTCAATATAATTTTTAAAAGAATATTTCAGCAATGAAAGACAGATTGATTAGCAGGTATTATATCGGTCAATAAGATATAAATTAAGTAAGTAGCTTTTAAGTTTATGTCTAAAGCAGAACAAGTCTTTATGAGCTATTAAGATCCCAAACTTACTTCCTAATCTTTTTAACCTTGTATTTTAACTCGAAATATTTAGGTTGTAATATATTTTAATTTAAATGTATTACAAATACATTTATAGTTACTCTTGGGCTGGTTTAAGCCCTCCACGGGGTGTTACGTCGCAAAGTTAGTTAGTTCGTTAGTAATTACAAATAATCGATTGATTCAAGAAAAATTCAAATTAGCTTTACTTTTCTGTAAATTGATTTTTTCAAATCAAATTTTCGCATTTTACCGTCGTTTCGGAAAAATCTATTTAATTTCTTCAAGGGAAAACTTTATTTCCTTCTATAATGAAATAGAAAAATTATTTATTTAATTTTTTACTTATCCCCTACTTTACATAAATACCCATTTAGTGATTAGCCGATATTTGTATAGATAATAAAATTATAGGTCATTGAATTATTTTTTTATAGCAATAAAAATGGTTTTTAATTACTTTCTTATATCAGCTGGAGATAATGAGAAAGGATTGCTAATACTTTCTCATATCTGCAAGAGATAATAAGATAGGACTGATATTACTTTCTCATGTCCACAGAAGATAATGAGAAAGTATTGTTATTACTTGCTCATATCCACAGGAATAATAAGAAAGGATTGTTAATACTTTCTCATATCCTCAGGAGATAATAAGAAAGGACTGTTATTACTTTCTCATGTCCATAGAAGGTAATGAGAAAGTATTGGTATTACTTGCTCATATCCACGCAGGAAATAATGAGAAAGGGTTGATAATACTTTCTCATATCAGCTGGAAATTATGTGAAAGACTACTTGATTTTGCATGAGAATTACACTGATATGCACTTATAATAATATTCGATTATGTGAGCTAAATTTATGGCATAAATGATAAAAAAAAATGTCAAATGCTTAAAATAGTAAGCAAACAGTTAAGAATAATAAATGTTGACAAAATAGAATAATTAGATATAATAGTTAATTAAATGATTAACTGTTACATAATCAAGTATTGATTAATTAATAATTAAGATATGGGGAGGAAGTAATCAAGCGAGGTTATTTGTATTACTATTGTCCTTCGTATCAGATGTCCTTCTTAAAATGATTACTTTCGTTCAAAAAATATTAAAGCAGGTGGGATTCATATTGAAAGGATATCGAGGCGACTAGACACACAATGTTGAGGTCGCAAATCTTGTGACCCTGATAACTCGGTGTTATGAATTTTTGCTTTCATGGATTTACAAGCGAAAATTTTACAATTGTATCGAATTTTAAAATCTTTAGCTGTTGTAGACTCATGCTATGATAATAATTCATAGAAAATCAACTTAACCACTCAAAATATATAGCTATTATTTTAAATAATTAATAATAATAAGAACTGTGTTTATAACAATGCTTTTTATCAGACTAAATCAGTAAAGAAACATAATTAAAATATTTTGAAATAATGAATAACAACAAATACAAATACATTTCTTAGCACATCAATATATTTTGAGTGTAATTAACTGCTATATTCCATTTTTTCAAATTAAGTTGCTTTATCAATAAATTTTATTGCATTAATTTACAGGATATCGACGTAGCAAAGTGGTTATAGCGTACTTGCAGAACTACTTGAAACCAAAACGCATACACCGACATATCGATATTCCATTAACAGACAAGTTACTTATGTTTATTTGTATATATGTTTTTATATAGCCTCCAAGCGGATTAAATGACCTGGTATTACCAATTCAAATCCATTTTAATCTTATTTTAACGTAATTATACATACATTTCTGTTATATACTATGCATATTGTGCATGCAGTAAGCAGTTTTATACTAATTATATCATGCCTACATAGACAGTTGTATACTATTATATATCATATTGTAGAATACTAAGTTATGTATTACGTCTCATACCTGCAATACGAAATTATATGCTATATATGCCATACAATACGCAGTAATATGCCATGCAATGAACAGCATATATGTAAGAAAGTATATTTAAATAAATTAGTCACTGAATAAATTATAAAAATAAATTGGCTTAGGTTATTGTAATAAATAATAAGAACATTTTAAATACCTTCCCGCAGACAGTTTTATTTAATTTCTGAAAATTGTAACTTTTTTAACAAGAAATTTCAATTGGTCATCAATTATACAAGGATAGCCGTTTTGTGGTAAATCTTTTCCATTTTTTTAAAAAAAAATAAAAAGTTATTATATTTATATTTTATTCTTAGTACAACCGCAAATATTAAATATAGATTAGTTTCTACAACGTATTCATTCTGAATCAGAGATCTGATAACAATCAATTTAAAATAATCCATAATGGACATGGGCCCATTTGGTTCAATAATCCAAAATGGGCCAATATATATACAATATAATCTCATTTAATCATTAAGTATTTCCTGAGTAAGTATGGACTAAAAACTGAAACATAAAGATCATAATTTTGATCATAAAGATCATAATTTTGATCATAAAGATCATAAATTTGAAAGACTTTCACTTTTATCCTTTTTTTTATTATTATTGTAGTAGTCCCCATTTTGCAGTTTTTGTTCCTATGTACATATTTTTTTTATGTAAAAATTGTTTATTCTACATTTTTCTGCTCTTGTGGAAAACTATTTATTTTTCCTCAAAAAATCATCTTATATATTTATTATCAACTTATTAGTTCTATAATTTCATTCGACGCAAGAGTTTCGTTTAAAAATGCCACAATATGTTCATATTTTTCTGGAGGTAGCAGCCTCAAATACAGAGATTAATTCATTTGTTGCTTTCTAAATATATCTACTGATAACTACAGACTACAATGAGACCTTTATTTAACCGGGGGCGGAGGGGGGGGGGGGGGTCGTCCTTAAAACGTGTAAATCTAATAAAACTCAAAATTTTAAAATTTCACACGATTATGCTAACGTACGACACAGGATATTCTTTAAAATAATTATAAAAAAAAAATTTGTTGGGCTTTACAAAATCTGTTTTAAATTTTGTGACACTACACTGAAAAAAATGTTCGTACAAAACAAGTGTAAAATCATATGAATCATAGTTTATTGGTTAAAATTGGTCACTCGGGGTAAGCTACTATGTTTCACAGAATGCGATTTCTATGATTCTTGCATTATGAATTTGCACATGAAACATGGAGTCGTTATCTATATTGAGGAAAGAAGATATCTGGTTATGAAACATAGATGGGGCTGTCTATGTATCACAGGGAACGTATTAGCAGTGATCTTTGAAACAAAGATCACTGGTTAATAAGTGATCTGGGAAACATAGATATCCTCCTATGTTTCGGTGTACTGCAGTTTATAGTATGTCCATGACTCATGGTAAATAGTCTATGCTTCATCAATTAATCCCTAATCATCACAGTCCTTTTGCGCCACTTGTACATGTAAGATCGTCAAGTTCTTATGAATTACAGTAGGTTACACATAAATCTCAATGCAAAGTCTATAGACTTTGCAATTTAAAATTCTACTCGTTGTATTTATCAGTGAGAATATAAAAAAAAAGCCATACTTATAAATATACTTATCTTTTTGGGATTCGAACCATCCACTAAATTTGGATTGATATAGGAATACCTGAATTTAGATTCCATGACTTAAGATTACATTAACCACACAATCTCTCTCTCTCTCTCTAAATATATATATACCTGTGTATATATATATATATATATATATATATATATATATATATATATATATATATATATATATATATATATATATATATATATATATAATACGCAAAGTGAATCAGTAAGATAATTACAATAAGTATCAAGAGTATCATTAACGTTGTTTGTATATATATTTACATCCCACATAAATAAGGAAGTGAAAACCAAATAAATAAAAACTAAAGAATATTAATAACAATTAAAAAAAAAAAAAAAAAAAAAAAAAAAAACCACGTGATATAAAGTTAAGGAGAAATATTAAATCTAAAAATAAAATCCTTACATATACAATTCACCTGTACAAATGTTACATAATACATTTATAAATAAAACCAGATATACATTTATGAATGAATGAAAGTAAATAAATAAATAAAATAAAACAAATAACAATTTTTATAAAGGTGAATAATCACTTCTTTATTAATACTATTACAATGGTTTTCCCCTTTTTTAAAAAGGAAAAGAGTTCGAAAGAGGATAAAACCCCAAAATTCAATAGGAAATTAATTAAAGTTTATCAATAAATGAAATGCTTACGAGCTATTTCATATGTATGTACTTTAATATTGCTTAGATTATCCTACTATGCTATAGCTAATTATGAAGTCATTCCGATATTACATGATGATAATGATTACATAAAGTTATAATAATTACTTATAAGTGAAGATGAAAATTTAAATGAACGATCCTTGTTAGTAAGTATCAATAATTATTGAAGAAATAATAAATAGAAGAATATGATAGTAAAAATTAATTGTAGCTTGCAATTACACAACTAAGAAGTGATTTAATTTAACAGGAGAAAACCAAACCAATTATTCTTTTGTTAAAAACCAAAAAATAAATAAATAAATAAAATAAAATAAATTATTATAAATGATATGTAGTCTTTAAAAAAAATAAAAATAAAAAAGTTCTAAATTTTTGTATCTACTCTGGATGATGATTGTTTTTTTGTTTTTGTTTTGTACTTAAACAATAGTGCAACTAAAAATATTAAACAATTATGGCAAAATATAAGTATGTATAATTATTCTAAAAACAATATTTTACTCAAAATTATGCAATAAAAATATAATTATTTTTATTCACATACGAACTAATAAAAACTGAAACAAAATAATTATAAAAATCAATTAAAATCAATTTATGAAAGAAGTGAAAATGCTTTAAAATAAATATAAAATATAGAAGAAGGTGCGAAATGAATTTAAACAAAGGTGGAATATGATGGTTTAATTGAAATACAAAAAATTAAATAAAAAATACAAAAGTATTTTCTTATTATTTATTTGGTAAAGTATGTGTCTGGTGAAATTGTGAAATAGGGTTTTCTTTATGTATGTAATAGAAAAGGAAAACTATATAAATGTAATTTATAGGGACAATAATTATTTATTTTGGAATGATTTTGCCAAATAAAGCATGGGTTGAACAATACAAGGTGAAAAGTAGTGATTTTTTAGTATTGAATAAATAATAAGTAAAAAAAATAACAATTTTATATGTAAAAAAATGTGTATATTGAAACAAGCCCGTTCGGAAAATACGGTGGATGACAATGACAGTGGTTTGGAGGTGGGGGGTGGGTATTGCCACCGGTAGTAGAGTACGGGGGTGGGGGCTGTACTGGGGGTCCCCGTGAGTACCAATATATACCGGCAAGGAGGCTGCGGTAGTCACACTTCGACCAGTGAGCCCCTCGTAAACTTAACGTTTTCCTCAAACGAAGAGAAATAGACTTCGCAGAGTCTTTGCTCTAAACTCCCTTGTCACAACTTTTTTCTAGATTTTCTCCTATTATTACCGACTTTAGAAAAGTCTTTTAATTTTAAAGTGAATTTCGCGATTCATTAATTTAAAAATTTAAAGATTGTCTTTATTTGAAGAAAAATAAGAGAAAATAATTTTTAAAAAATCCCCCTTTTTAGTGGAAAATATATTTAAGGAGAGTCACGTCGAGTATTAACAAACAAAGAGAGCCCTGGAGTTCGGTGGATTCGCTTTGATTAATTACCTACAACAAGAAACCAAGATGATGGCCGTAGCTGCTGCTCAGAAGAACAGGGAGATGTTCGCTATCAACAAGTCTTACAGCATCGAGGTAAATATCAACATATTGATAACAAATATCTTAAATTATAATATTTAAAAAAAAAAGTTAATAACCAAAACTTAAAATACCGGCAGTGAACGTGTTCGAAAAAAAAGCAATTTAAGAAACTTTTATGATAAATCTCGCCAACAGACTAACTTCCCTTAATAATAAAAAACTATTCAAAAACATTTATAGTAATGAAAATATATAAAATACAAATACTAATTTAAGAAAATATATGTTAATTTAATGATCACCATTTAAAAGAAAATTATATTATTGGCAATATATATCTACCTATATATATTTTCTAAAACTTCAATTACAAAGAACAAGAAATAGCTTGATAACAATAACAATTTTATTCTTGTAATATCTGAGATTTAAAAACCAAATTTTTAATCTTTAAAATTGGAAAATATTAAATTTTTCCTTTTTACACCTTAGAAATAATCATTATGAACAAATTTTCATGAACAAAAATAATATTATGTAATTTTATCTTACAAAAAGCCAAAATAGCAAATTTAAAACAAAGAATTTGTAAATTTATTTGACAAAGATTATAGTTTAATTTTACTGAAAATAAATACATAAATATCCTTTTCATTTGCTTATAAGAATATTATTTTCTAACTAGAGCAAGTTATTTTTAAATAAGAACAATTATTTCACTTAAATAATAAAAATAAGTTAAGATCTTTTAAGTTAACCTTTTTTAATGTCTAAATTTAGTTTAATTAATATAGGTAAAATATGTATAATTACAAATATAATTATTTTTTACCAATATTTATGTTAAATACATTTTTAAGTAAGGGCATATACACAAAAATTAAAATTGGAATGTTTACATTTTTTTACAATAATACTAATTTACTTTAATTAAACTATGTTTTAAGGTTAAATTTAAAATGTTGTTGTGGTAGGGTTAATTATATGCATGATTTCAAGTAGGGTTAATATATATTATATATAACCCCAAAGATATTTAAATTCCATTTAGTCGTAAATTTGAATTGGTTCGAGACAGAATTTGGTTTCCAGTCTAGTGATTTAACAATATTTTAGTTAAACAAATAAATTTTAAATTTTAATTTAGTGTTCCATAATCGTTCTCAAATTAAGAAAATAAAACCAAGTTAAGTTTGTCTAATTTATTATAATATATATTTTTGTTAAATAAATTAAATTTATTTTCGTTAAATTAAACAAAAATAAAAATAAAATGCATTATATTCTGATAATTTCTCATCTTATACATCTACTGTATACGCACTTTAGTTTTGTCATATTTACTGTCATATATTACAATATACTGCCACTTTATAATTATATAGTCTTCTGCAATTTAGATTTGTATCTATTTGTAAGTTTATTTTAATTCAATCCTTTCTTAATCCTAAGTATTTTTAATTTTCGTTTATAATAAATAATATTTATTATTTAACACATATATATATATATATATATATATATATATATATATATATATATATATATATATATATATATGTGTGTGTGTGTGTGTGTGTGTGTGTGTGTTCACATGTTCTCAAAACTTAAGTTACTAAAGTTTAAAATTTGTCTTATTTCGTGAAGTGATCTTTATCACTTTCACATTCAAAATATTTTTGATAAGAAATTAAATTTATTTTAAAAATAATTTTTTCCCATCTTACAATATTGAAAAGAAATTCTTATCAGGATAACACATAGTAGTAAACTTTTTAAATATATTTTCCAGAACTTTTTAAACTTGTAAATATACAACCAGCAATTTGATGAATATTATTTTTTAAATCTGAATATGCCAAATATTTTCCTTCAAAATTGATTATTATAGTTAATTCATTAAATATATTTGAAAAAGCGTTCAGTTAACCAATTTTTAACAAGGCTTAATCTAGATCAAAGTTTTATTTATATATTTCATTTTTTTCTTATTATATAAAAGTTCTGAATTGAACTTTAGACGTATATGCATTATCTATATTTCTCTCTCTCTCTCTCATACACACACACATATATATATTTTTATATATATATATATATATATATATATATATATATATATATATATATATATATATATATATATATATATATATATATATATATATATATATATATATAATTAACTACAAATTCATAAAACAATTGGATGCGATTAGTTCGTTTTACTTGATTAATTATCTTTTTTCTAATTATTATTTGTTCTTATATTGAAACCAAAGAGTAATTACTCTTGAGGGTGACTTTAAGATGTTTATCTTTATTATTATTGTTATTGTTATTGTTTTATTTCATATTTTTCCTTTTAATAGCTCACGATGAATTAAGATGCGTTTTGGTTTGTTTTTATTTTCAAAGAAAAATAATGAACAATAGGAAGGGGAAAAGAAAAATAATATAATAAATAGAATAGGAATTGTTTGGGGAGAGATTATTGGTTTGTTTCTGAAAAGTTGATAATGACGCATGGAACCTAGATCTACTGACCCTCACCCAGTATAGAACCAGCCTAGGACGCGTTCACTGGCTCACAATCAACCAAGGACTTTACTTGCTTCATGTTATTAAGTCAGTTCTAACTTCTTCCTTTAAGTCCTTATTTTATATTATCAAAGCGTCCCATACTAAACTATTTGTTGTTTCCATCGGGATTATAACGAAGTCACTCCCAGTGAATTTAATACAGATCGGTTCCTAAAGCTATAGTTTCCATGTCATCAATCGCTTCCCCATGCTAAAGATTTCATGTCATCAATCGCTTCCCAATGCTATAGTTTCCATGTCATCAATCGGTTCCTAATGCTAAAGATTTCATGTCATCAATCGGTTCCTAATGCTTAAGATTTCATGTCATCAATCGCTTCCTAATGCTATAGTTTCCATGTCATCAATCGGTTCCTAATGCTAAAGATTTCATGTCATCAATCGCTTCCCAATGCTATAGTTTCCATGTCATCAATCGGTTCCTATTGCTAAAGATTTCATGTCATCAATCGCTTCCCAATGCTATAGCTTCCATGTCATCAATCGGTTCCTAATGCTAAAGATTTCATGTCATCAATCGCTTCCCAATGCTATAGTTTCCATGTCATCAATCGGTTCCTAATGCTAAAGATTTCATGTCATCAATCGCTTCCCAATGCTATAGTTTCCATGTCATCAATCGGTTCCTATTGCTAAAGATTTCATGTCATCAATCGCTTCCCGATGCTATAGTTTCCATTTCTCCAATCGGTCCCTAATGATATCTCCTTTTATATCCACAATTTGTTTTCTAATTCTAATGGAGATTTTTTTTTTATATCTATATTATTTAAAACAATACTTAACAAAAGAATTTTCTTTTAGGAAAAGAATGTTATGGAAAAAATCCATCCCGGAAGATTTGAATTATTATAAAGAATGTGTAGTCAAGTTTGCTCTAATATTGTGAAATATATATATATATATAAAAAAAAGTTGTATTTTCAACCTTGAAATGTTGCAGCTTTTCTAAACTAGTTTCTTCTTTTTGGTTATAAAAAGAAAACAACTTCTTTTTTTAAATGACATCCAATTAATTGTGATTGTTGTTTTTAAATATTATATATATATATATATATATATATATATATATATATATATATATATATATATATATAAATATATATATATATATATATATATAAATATATATATATATATATATATATATATATAATATTTTAAAAAAACAATATATAATATATATATATATGTGTGTGTGTGTGTGTGTTTAATTCGCGAAAGATTTTTAAATAGATTACTTTCAGATCGGGTACGTTTACTTATACATTATTATAAGTTTCGGTGAATCGGCATATAGTTCTGTGTTAAAAATACAATCATTTATGAACGAATTAAAAAATCATGTTAAATTATACTAATTTCTTTGTATTTTAATTTCTTATAATTAACTGAGGAATATTTAAGCTAATTACCCAATTTATTATCATAAAGTTATTTCCAAGTACCTAATATTTTTCAAATGCATTGATTGAAAATTTCGCCTGATGGATATCTGAAGTCCTTCTCTGACGCTGGTATCTGTCGAAAGCAGATTCCGCTGTCGGAACTCACTGTACAATACCAGCACTCAGTTTAGAGTGCCTCACCGGACACCACTCTTCACATTCCTCTTGTCCTTCTTGACACTCACACTCATTTGAGTGTCTGTCAACAGACCGTTTAAAACAAACGAAATTCGATCCCCGTGATAACCCTAAAATACATTTTCTTTCATTTTTACTCGCCATTCACCAGTGAAAGGGAAGATAAGAAAAACACAATCTTTTAGTTGTCTCATCTATAGTAACTCTTCTTTTTACTAAAAGAGCTTACACGACAACTAAATAAACCATTCATTAAAAAATTAAATATATTTTTTATTAAAAAATCGAAAAAATGTCAACAAATCAGTGTTAATTCCAGTGTTTACGTAAAACAATATAATAAGGGGATTTTCCTTAATTAATCTTCGAAAATCTATTTAACAAGGAAAGCTAATATAACCAATATATTAATAAATTTGTAAATCCCAGACCCATTAATATAGATTAGTATGAAATCCCGTAAGTTTATCATCTTGAAACATTCTATAATCTCCACCTCTCTCTGAAATCTATTTATATCCTATACAAGAATGAGTTTCCTAAAAGATTTGTTTCAAATCGAATAAAATGAAATAGAATCGTCCATTATCGAATAAAGAAAAAGGACAATCTTATACTATAACTAAATCCTGTACCTACTGAAATAAAAGGTTTTGATCAATTTAATATTAATACACCTGTTATTCAATTTTATTGTTTAATTTTGCATATTATTTTTGGGTTAAAAGTAAATTTTATAATTTAAATAATATTTAAACATAATATGTATCACACACACATTTATATTGTAGTCAGTATTTTTTTTTTTTTTTTTTAAATGTTTGTTGTTTTTTGCAGAATGGATATCCCAGCCGCAGGAGGTCTCTTGTGGATGATGCCCGTTTCGAAACAATTGTTGTCAAGCAAACCAAACAGAATGTACTAGAAGAGGCCAGACAGAGGTCTAATGGTAAATATAATTAATTTTGCAGCAAATGTTTACTATATATTATACTCTATCATAATAAAGGGAATAAAGACAGGCAGAAAGAAAGTATCTGTCATTGGACACCCTACAGATATTTACCATATCTTGTGGTTTTTCTTTATAAAACAAGTCACCATTTTGGGAATTGAACTCACACGAGTAAAATATTTCGAATTAGGCAGAAGAATTATCAATATTATTTATAAAATTTAAATATACTAAACATTTAATATTTTCATTATGGATAAGAATTGTACTTACTTTCATTCAATATTCTAATAATAACAGAAGTTTTTAGTCATTTCAAATTTCAAATTCCCTTCCTATCTTTGTTTCCACTTATGAAATAGAGTAGGTTGACAACACATCACCTAAAAATTGTTGATAAACAGACGTAGTCAGACATATAAATTGTATTTTTCAATCTATTAATTATATAATTTTTAAATTTCATCAAAGCCAACATTTCTAAGAAGTATCATCAAATCAACCAACGTAAAAAGATAAGTTCAAACAACATTATTTGCTTATCAGCTGTTTATCTTTTCTTCTTAAATGTTTTCTTGTTTTGTTTTACGTTTCTAGTTTGATTTAGTTATATACCCTTTTTGTATTTTTGTAGCTAAATTGGTTCACATAGTTATATTTTTTTGTTACTTAGATAAAAACCTTAAAAAACGTAATAATGTAGCAATTTGTTCCTCTGAACCTTGTGTTTTGCACTTTTTCAAATTCCATATGTTTTTATCCAAAAATACGTTAATTTTTGCTTATTTTTGTTTTCTGTTATTGCACGATTATTTTTTTTGTTATGCACACATAACGCGCATTATTTTATACTTTTACTTTCTTATATATAAGTAGTCTATATAAAGAAAGAACGTATTGTTTTGTATATTTGTATTTAATAATTTTGCACTTTGTAGTTATATGTTGTTTATTTTTGTCTATTCTATTCTGTTTGTATAGAAAACACAACTGAAATCGCTCAGATTGCTCAGGCCCAACAGAAATCAGGTAATTTAAATGTCTTTTTTTCGTTTTTTTTTCGTAAAGTAGTAAAACTTTAACTAATAGAAACTATTTTTGAAAAATTATATAGTGGAAGTGTTAACGTTAAATAAATATACATCAAATCATTAAAAAATAAAGTACTTGCCATATTTCTGTTTAAAAAAAACAAACAAATATTAACGTAAGTAAATAACATTTTCTGAATCCCTCAAAGTCCTACAATTAAATTTAGAAAGATTCTATCACTGCATATATTCTATGTTATTCTTATTCACTTTCGGAATTAAGAGACAAATTTTAGATGCGTGATCAAGAAAATTAAATCTTAAATGGACATAACACAAAGACATTAACACTTCCAGGATGTATTGCAGTATTACTTCAAATAATTATTTTATGTATGGTTTAAGGAATGTTAATTTTATTTATTTATTTTTTTGTGGAAATTTTAGAAGAAATTTTGAAGACTGTTGAGAAGACAGCTGAACCCGTTATCGTTGACTCTAAGACTGGTAAGCTAGATGTTTGTTTTTTTTTATTGTTGATTTATTTTAAATAGTTACACTTTTATTTTTCATTATACATTATAATAAAAAAATTCATAAAAATAATAAATATTGGGGAATTTAATTCTAGTAGTTAAACCATTACAACCAAATAAATAATTTATTAAATGAAATAACTAGAAAAATTAATGTTGTTAGAGGTGTTAAACATAATACTTAAAAAATAAAAATAAAAACAATAATAATCAAAATGAGAATTAACATATTAATAATAATATTATAATACGATTACACATTATTGTGTATAAAATTAAATGGCTTATAATACCTGCAACAAATATATTATGCATTTCTAAATTTTAATAATAAATACATTAATATTTGAACTGGTTGTTCGAGTTTACGTGTATTGTATTGATTAAATTTATTTTTAGCATCACATTAAATAAATAAACAAGATTAAAAATAATTTATTTTAATTTTCTTAGAATATTTGTTGTAAATAAAAAATAATACTTAAACATGGATGGTATAGAATAAATTAATAAAGTTATAACTATCATTTATTAAAGCTGCAATAAATATATTATAATAATATATACTAAAATTAGATATGTATTATGTATTTATTAATAGTTCAAATATAACCTAAATAATAATCAGTAGTAAGAAGTGAATGCTTGAATGTTTTATGTTATCTGTAATAGGTCTTATATTTTGCACTAGTTTTTTTTTTTGTTTTTTTTTTTGTTTGTTTTTATTGTTTGTGCACGATTTTGTTTGCTTTTGTTATCTGCATGGTTTGGTTTTTGTTATGTTGTTCAGTTGATATCGATGAAGAAAACAAGGAGAATGTACAAAATGAAGCACAAACTATCAAGGAGAACGACTCAGATGGTAAATATACATATCTTAAAAAATTAAAATTAAAATCTCATACGTCAATTATTCTGACATCGTCTTTATATCACATTTATTGATTTTTTTCATTACTTTAAGATCAATACTTTCAATCCACTTATAACTGGTTTCTTTTATAAAAAAATTAAATAAATAAACGCATATATATATATATATATATATGCTTAAGTATTTAGGTGTAGGATATCTAGTAAACCATGTATGTATTATATTTATATAGGAATAATAATAAATAAATAAATACTGTTAATCATTAAATATATAAAATATAATATTTTAAAATTAAATATGTAAGAAATATATTAACTAATATTAAGTCAAACTATCTAATAAATA
Source organism: Gerris lacustris (assembly GCA_951217055.1). Taxonomy (NCBI): domain Eukaryota; kingdom Metazoa; phylum Arthropoda; class Insecta; order Hemiptera; family Gerridae; genus Gerris; species Gerris lacustris. Next base: position 49,155,415 of record OX578279.1, read on the forward strand.
AAATATATATATTTAATTACAATTATCTTCCAACGAATTTATTATCTTACATCTATCTAAAATTCTATGCTACTATCTTAAGTTTAGTAAATTCTAACTTTTTGAATAAGTATATATAATTTATTATTTAAATAATAAGTTTAAATAATTTTATCTTAAAATTACAAAATGTTTGTATTATTTCTCATATAATATTAAGCTTTTAGCTTTTAGAATGAAGAGGTACTTAGAACACCCTAAAATTAATGGACTTTTATTACGCTTAATCCTTTTTGCACTTATACTTTTATAAAAAAAAAAAAGTAGATGTGAAAAAAAGGTGGGTATAAAAAAAAGAAATCATTATAAAACTAACGTTTTCATGAATAAAATGTACAAAAGAGGTGTTTTTTTCAGAAAAATGTGTAAAATAATCGCGGATATATGCTGGATAAAGACAAAATTTTTTTAAAAATAAATATATAAGCAAAAACAAAAAAATCTTTTAGATCTTGATGTATTCTACAAAAATCCGCATTAAAAGTAATTTCTTATTATCTCCTTTATTTTTCTAGAAAAAGATTTTTGGGTAATAAACCATTATCACATTTTTCTTTTTCTTAAATATCACATCAAAGGCCTTAACACCACCATCCCTCTCGACCCCTATCGATTCTTTCGGATTAAAGTTAGATTTGCGGCCTCTTTAATTCTATAGCAGTTGTTAATAACAAAACGTCTATCCTAACTTAAAGAACAACCATTCTTCAATAAATCTAGTCCGTTATCGATTTGATTATCTTTATTTAATTATTAAGAAGATTAAATAATGTTTTCACTACATTATGAATCCATGATATACTTTAATATGAATGAACTGGAAAATTCATATTTTTGAATAATCCATCCCTTGTTCATAATTTACAAATTAAAATCTTTATAACTAATTAAACACTTCTTTATAAATTACGCAATAAAAAAAACAGAACATGGAGTAGTTGGTTCCTTATTAAGTCTAACCTGTTCGTGATTTAAAAAAGAGGAATTCGAAGGGGTTTTTTATATTAGTGCAAATTAAAGAAATAAAAAAAAGAAATAATCAAACCTGTTTCTCTTAACCGCTCAAGTTTTAAAAGCGTGGTTTTTCCCCAGGAGCAATCTTTTTTTAAAACGTTTAGATCAATTAAAAATTATGATAATTATAAGATGAAATGTTTCATTTTTATTATTTACAATCTGATGGTCAAGAAAGAATTAGTCATTTGGCTTGATTAGATTATATTTTGGTTGTTTGAACGTAAATATATATTTTTTCTTCCTCTGTGTGATGATAGATGCCGGTTTGACTGAAGAAGAACTTCTTCTTTCTAATGCCGTTAACGAGGCTAAGGACGGCGATGCCATTCAGAGGGCTGCCCTCGTTCTGAAGATGAAGGAAGGCATGGGATCTCTGGCAAGAATTCTCAAGACCATCGAGGTAAAATAAAAAGAACATAATCCCCATAATGAAACTTAAAATAAAGCAACGTCTTAATTGAATTATTCTCATTTAGTAGAATTTGATTTTTTTTTCTTTAACAATAATTATTTGTTTATTAATTCAGAACTACAAGGGCACTGTAGTGCACTTGGAAACAAGGCCATCTCAACAACCTGGAACCCAGTTCGACATCCTGGTCAAGGTAGACATGAGCAAGCAGAACCTTCTCGTTCTCATCCGCTCACTCCGTCAGAGTTCTTCTCTCGATGGTGTCACCCTTCTTCAGGAAAACACTACCTCCGTATCCGTCAAGGGTAATTATCTCCTCAATATACTCCATTTTTAAATCTGCATCCTTAACAAATTTATTTAGAGTAAGAGAGATTTGATTGAAATTATTAGAAAACTTGTTCTCTGGATTCAGAATGAAAGCGATCTCATAATTTTACCTCAATCAATAAACTCATTATTATTGTATTCGACATTTGTATTGTTATTGATTACTAACGGTGATGTTTTCTATCTTTTTAGATCCCTGGTTCCCAAAACACGCTCGTGATCTTGACCAATGCAACCACTTGATGACCAAATACGAACCAGAGCTCGATCTGAACCATCCCGGATTCGCCGATAAGGTTTACAGAGAGAGACGTAAGGAGATCGCCAACATTGCTTTCGAATACAAATAGTAAGATATCTTTCTTCGTGTCTTATATTGATCTTATTGAAACCTCCTCTAACTTATTAAATCATTCTAACATTTTTAACATTATTAATTTGGTTCTTTTTTCTGCAGTGGTGATCCTATCCCCTTCATCCCATACACTGAGAGCGAAGTAAGCACATGGAAGGCCGTTTTCAACATCGTCAAGGACTTGATGCCCAAGCATTTCTGCAAGGAATATCAAGCCGTATTTAAGAAACTCGAGGACGAGAATATCTTCCACGAAGATAAGATTCCTCAGCTCCAAGAAATGTCAGACTTCCTCTGCAGTACGTATTTTATTATATTTTTTCAAACATCCAATCACGTTTGCCGATAACTTCATTTCTACTTATAAATGCATTTTCTAATTTGACTGATTGTTTGGTTTGCAGAGAACACCGGATTCACTTTGAGACCCGCTGCCGGTCTTCTTTCAGCCCGCGACTTCCTGGCAAGTTTGGCTTTCCGTGTCTTCCAGAGCACTCAGTACGTCAGACACACAACCTCTCCCTTCCACACACCCGAACCGTAAATAGCTTAAACTTAATATTTTTCCCATTAGCATTGCTTCGACAAAATCTTCTTGAGGAAATCCCCTCCCCTGAGAATAAAGGATCAATAAAATAATTTTATTTCCTTCTATCTAAGCTAGTAATAATCCTTCGTTCCTACGACATTAAATCTTCTTTTCTCTCAAGAATTTGATTTCTATTTTTACTTTTTTAATAAAATTGAATTATCTTTTCAACTTTCTTTCTTTCAAATTCATTAGTTCAAAGAAAAGTGCTTTTTTAAAAAATAAAATACCGTCTGCAGTTACGAAATAACCTCTTTCATCACAAGTCGAGCAAGGTTTTAATAGACTCTTGTTCTTCTCACCCTTGCATTCTAACAGGGGGCTAATTCAATTTGGTCCCGGGACATCGACACCTTGTTCTAAAGGGTGGAACAGCCTAATGGCTTTCGGGGCGTCGAAGGGTTAATTCATTTACATCTCGCTTTGACTTGATCGATGTACTATCAGCTCTTGATGAGGGGCTGTACTTCACCTCTTGAAATTTCTCCAAATCATTCCTGACAGTTTGCCCAACAATGACTGTTTTCGATAATCAAACTAATCGAACACTGAAGATGAATTTTCAAAGCACACTAATAAACATCAAATAATTTTAAGAGTAAACTTTAAGAATAACAGATTTGGTCGTTTTATTTTAAACGACCGTTTTTATTTTCCTCCTCAATTTGTTTTTTATATATATATTTGTAATATTAGATTTTATTTATCTTGGGTCTTTTAACTTGTTAATTGTTGACTTTATCTTTTTATCTTTCGTTGCAGTGATTGCATCCACGAACTTCTTGGTCACATGCCTCTTCTTGCCGATGTAAGCTTCGCCCAATTCTCTCAGGAAATCGGTCTTGCTTCCCTTGGCGCTTCAGACGAGGAGATCGAGAAGCTTTCCACCGTCTACTGGTTCACCGTTGAGTTCGGTCTCTGCATGGAAGGTGGCGAGAAGAAGGCCTATGGCGCTGGACTCCTCTCCTCTTATGGCGAGCTCCTCCACGCCATCTCAGACAAGCCCGAGCACAGGCCCTTCGAACCTTCCCTCACCGCCGTTCAGTCTTACCAAGATCAACAGTACCAGCCCATCTACTACGTCGCTGAAAGCTTCGAAGACGCCAAGGACAAGTTCAGGTAAATATCTTCTTCGATATTACAACGTTAACACTTGCATTTCTCCCTAATTCAATTTTGAATTCAACATCAAACAAGTCAATCATCCAAATAACAATAAGCTACTAACTTTCAAATAGGTAGTGTTTGCAAATTCTATTTTAAAATTCCCTATAATCTTTTATAACTTCGAGTAAAAAAAAAAAAAAAAATCATAGACATAACCAGGTCGTTTAATTTAATTTAAGAAATAGAGGTAAAAAACTAAAAGAAATAGAATGAAAATCTTGCTACGAATAATTTAATCTGCAGATTAAATAGATTACAAAGTAATAATTTGGAATTTTTAAAATCTAATTTTTAAACCCTGCATAATTCGCTTTAGACGAAATTAGCCTCTAATCAAACGACTGAAGTACATCATATCTTCCTTGATTTTTTTTATCCAAAGCTTCAATTAAGGGATTGAAGACTTTTTTTTCTTGCCATGAAAAAGAGGGTTTTTAAAAACTTAATAGACTTATAGGAGGTAAAAGGACCTTTTCAATTTCCGAATTCACATCCAATATCTTTCTTTTTAAGACACCTTACCCAATTTAAAAAAAAAGTGATAACGCTTTTATTTTTGACCAAAATCTCTTTTGAAATATTGTATCATCAACTCTTAGATAGTACTTCATGAATTTGTGAATAAGTTACAATTTTATTACTATATTGTAGGACTTAGCTAATCTTGGTATCTTTGTTGACAGGCAATGGGTATCTACCATGTCCAGACCCTTCGAAGTCAGGTTCAACCCCCACACTCAGACCGTGGAAATCCTCGACTCAGTGGAAACCCTGGGAAACCTCGTATCTCAGATGAACTTAGAAATCACTCACCTCACCACAGCGCTTAATAAGCTCCGAGCCACTAGGATCGCTTAAATTCCATCCCTTTCCTCCCAAAATCACTCCCTCCTAATAAAAAATTTAAAAAGAAGTCCCTAATCGACCAAATCGTACCAAATATCCCCTTTTACTTCTTTCTCCCCTGTTTAGCTATTACACCCCCTCCCCCTTTCCCCAAAAACGCGCTATTAATCTAATTAATTATATTTAATCTAAAACTATATTTATGATTATAATTGAATATTAAAAAATTAAAGAAAGTTCTCTTTTGATGAAACCATTAATCATCATTATCTTTCTTTAATTTATTTTAATTATAATTTACTTTATTATTGAGTGTATATATTAAAAAAAGGTAAACAAGAAATGGAAAAACATATTTATTATCATTATTTATATTCTTGTTTCTTTTTTTTATAAAAAGTTCATTTGAGATTTTTTTTTTTTTTCTTTTCATTTATTATCGACCTAGATTTTATTATTTCTATAAAAATCTAACCGATTTCGATGAGAGAAAAAATAAACAGTATTAAGCGAAAGTGGAAAATGTTGTTTAGCCTTGTTTTTATTATTTTAAAAAATCAGATTTGAATTATGTATTTAAAAGCCTCAATTTTATTTGTTCTCTTGTATCTGTGATGTTCCTTTATTTTTATTTTTTATTATTTGGCTTTTATTTAATTTGATTAATTTATTTATTTAATTTCGAGGCATTTTTTTTTATAATTATTAATTTATTTTGTTTTATTATTTCTTTCGGTAGAATTTAGAATATAAATTATATATTTGTTTATTTATTGAAGAATTAAAAGTAAAAATTATATATAATATTGAAATGAACAAAGTAATGGTGAAGTATTGTAAATGTTAAAAGTTTAGTATTTTAGCCTAGTTGAGCTAGTTGTTTACATTCTCCTTGTGTTCTAAGTATTTAAAGAAAAATAAAAGATAAGTTGCAGCCTAAAAGAGTGTCTTGTTGTTTGTTATTTTATATTATTATAAACCTGAATCCTTAATTAGCTTTTAAGAACTTATTTGATTGTAAGTTATTTAAAAATAAAATTGAATAATTAAAATATTATTTATTACATTTTTATGAATTAAAAATCAACAATTTATTTGAACTTCCAAAGCCTTTGGATTGAACTGCAACAATAGTTGAATAAAACATTAAATTTAACTTCAAATGCTCCTGATTTAAATATATTAATAAACATTGTTCAATTAAACTTCAATATTGATAGTATCATAAATATTGATAATTGCTGAATAAATCATCTTCACTGGTTAAATTGAACTTCAAATTTATTTGCATTGAACTTTAATTAAATAACAACATTTTAATCAAATATTAACATCTGAATACAACAATAACATCTAAATTCAACAATAACATCTGAATTCAATAATAACCAATAACATCTGAATTCAACATTAACATTTTATGTTAACAATATCATATGAATTTAACAATAACAGTGCGTAAAATATACTTAACAACCATAAAGTTAGCTTTCACACGCTTCTACAAAATAAGAGGTTAAGGGGCTTGATATACTCGTACTTATCTATCTAACGCAATATCATGCAAGTACTTTCGGCAGTACAATTGCCTGCCATATAAATACTAGCATCTTCAAAAGTACCTGGACTATACACTACACAAGTACCCTGGAAACCATAGTCTAGAAGATAGAATACGGGTTTTTGTGACTGAGAGCGCTGCATACATATTGAAAGCGGGGGAGTGTTTAAAAGTGTTGTTCCCTAGAATGGTCCATATAACCTGCTTGACCCATGCTGTTCATCGAGTAGCTGTGGAAGTAAAAAAACTTTTCACTAGCTGTAAATGACTTAATTTCAGCGGGTAAAAAAATATTTATTAAAGCTCCAAGTCGAGTTTCTGTCTTCAAGGAGATGCTGCCAGGGACCCCTCTTCCTCCAGAGCCTATCCTAACAAGATGGGGAACTTGGATAACAACGGCTCTTTATTACCCCGAACATGGAGAAAAAATGAAAGTTCTATTAGAAGAAATTCGAAGAGGATAACATGGCAATTAAAAAAGCGAAGCAGGCACGAGAAAACATTCAAACTTGGACGCAGCTAAATTTTATCCGAGCTCATTTTCTTAAGTTGGCAATGATGATGGAAGAATTGGAGGTGCAAGGCGCTTCGCTAACTTCAGCTGCTAAAGTTGTCCTGGAGCTCCAAAAAGCTGCATTGGTTGGCCGGACCAAAGAGGAGAGCAAGCCAGAAAAAAAACTAGGTTTTGTTTTAAATAGAAATCCGGATTGGAACGAAATAGTTAATATATATAAAATAATGCAAGGCGAAGACGCAGTATTAAAGACTGTTCTATATTGAAGACCAAGCCAATTGTTTCTGCCGACGAGGTAATGATATTTTCGAAATTAAAAAATATACTAGCAAAAACATCACTTGAAATTGACCACAGAAAATCTTTTAAAGTATAGTTTTTTTAATTAAAGTATAATAATTTTAATTTAATATTTCTTAACAATGCATATTGTGCTACATAAAAAGATGTGTATAATTAAGAAACTTCCTTCACCTTATATATATAAATATGTATATGCTCAAATTCTAATAAATGTAATTAAGTAGTGAATGTATTTTTTTCGAATTATCACCTCCCCCCCCCCCCCCCCCCCCCTGATGGCTAAATAGTTAATAGAGAATATAAAAGAATATTTCGGGCATGCAAAAAGAATATATTTAGGCTTTTTAGAGCATATAATTCCTAACCCTAACCCATATAATTATCTTAACTATAGAAGTACTAGTTTCTACTTAAGTGCCTGAACTGTATATTACAGGACTATATGGTACCTGCCAGACTAGATGGACGAGACTAGCTAGTTATACATCTCTTTAACACAATGTTATTTAATGAATACTAGTTGTTACATAACACCACTTGTACAGATGGATTCTGCTTTATTACTTATACTTTATAAGTTAATTATGAAGAGAGGGTTATGAAGTATAGTCCCTCCACCTTTTCAAAGCTCTTTGTTAAAAACTAACTTTGTATTAAACTGGCTGATTATTACTGAAGGAAATTTTATTCAATAAGGCATGTCCCACACTGGATCCACTCATCTCATCTCATCTCAGCTCAGCTCAGACCCTTCCGCTCCGGTCCGGCAGTTTTCTGCACACTGCTTCCGCTCAGACCGCTTAGATATTTTAATGCAATTCCAATTTTTAAGCCAGTCTTGTCTCATCTATCCACTGGTATGCTTCGACATGAGTTATTTTATTGATAGTAGAAGTAGTAGTAGTAGTGATAAGGAAGAGGCTGTTGTAATAGCTACGCTACTTACGGCTGAACAACAGACCAGGAAAAAAAGACTGGGTGAACGCAATAAATGCTGCCAGAGATGAAGAAGGAGAGTTTCACACTTTATTTAATAGGTTGAAACTAGACAATAAGAGATTTTTTCGTTATTTCCGCATGAGTTATGAAAAATGTATGGAGCTACTAACGTTAATAGAACCTCTAATCAAAAAACAAGACACCAATTGGAGAAGATCCATTACACCAAAAGAGTGGCTGGCGGTAACTTTGAGGTAAGTTCTTTACTGTTTACAAAGGCAGCCTGGTGCGCCTGCGCATTCCTTCCGCCCTCCGCGGCTTCCGGCAAAATATTCACGCCGAGCGAAAGAGGCCGGGCTGAGCGGAGCGGAGAGGACCGGAGCCGGAGCGCAGCGGACGCAGTGTGTGGGTTTTCATTTAAATACATGGGTTTTATTTTTTTCGTCAAAGGCTGAGCTGAGATGAGATGAGATGAGCGGATCCTGTATGGGACAAGCCTAAGAATCTCTTCAGTCGGATGCTTCCTCTCTCCCTTTTAAGCTCTTTAGTATTTTAGATCAGTAATTCCCCAACACGTATCGGAGATGCGGGTTGCCTATCCTTCATTTTTAGGAGTTATACTTTAAGACAAGGTAATTGAATTTCTTGTAGTTTACAACCAATTTACCTAACAAATTGTGTTTTAAAGGAAGTTGAGCGACACAAGTCAAATATTTCACGATGTACTTATGTTTCAACATGCTGGAGATAAGTAATTAAAAATATTAATCCTGTATAATATATAATATATATGTTATGTATTATAAAAAATATATATGTTATATATAATAAATATATATTATATATATCATAAAGGGTGTTTCACCTAACCACACACAGAAAAGGGAAGGAAATTCTTCATCGAATTTCCAGCAAAAATGTCCTGTTAACCCATGATCTATTGACACCTTAGTTTTCGAGATGTCGATTTTTTATTTTTTCGATTATTTAGTCTTTTAGCATACATTGAGTAATACCTCAACTATAAATTATAGTAATATTTAGTTTACGGCATACGTATTAGTAGTAATTTTACTTTAAAATGCACCATTAGTTTGATCAAGTACCTGGTTTGTCTTGCTGACATTTAGCAGCAATCTCTCAGTGATTAATGATATACTAATTTTGTTAATTACTTGTTTTATTAATTTATTTTAATAATATTTTTATTTAAATCGGCATGGAAAAGTATAAACTCTGGATGAATACAAAGACATGTTGCTAATTTACGGCGAGACTCACAAAATGCGAGGGAAGCATCAAGTGCGGCGTCACCCATGCCACCAAATCTTTCCATCTATTGAAAGGAGATGCCGTACAGGAAACCTTGCCCCCACCGGTCGACATGAAATACGTTTGCCAGCTGCAGGTGATAATGAAGAGGCTGTTCTAGAGTATTTTAATATCAATTCTAGATCCAGTCTTAGGAGAGCTTCCAAAGCGTTAGAACATCTACATTTCAGAGAGTTTTGAAAAACAATATTTTTTACCCGTACCACGGCACCCCAGTACAAGAACTGATGGAGGCAGACTTTCCATGTAGACTGAACTTTTATAATTAGTTCCTATACAACGCAATAGGTTTTATGAACCGATGAGCCTACTTTTACCCGAACCGGGGCTGTAAACTTTCACAACACTCAATTCAAGATCCACCTACTCCTGGGCCGTACTTCTTTCAGTATCGTTTTTTCTGTAACGGTAATACATTTCTTCGTTTTCTACAAGATGATTTTGTACACATAATGGAGGATTCACCAATCAATGTAAGAAGGGACATGTGGTTCGAAATGGACGGATGCCCGGCACACTATTCCATAAATGTACAGGAATGGATGGAACAAAAATTCCAGGAAGGTAGATAGGGCATGGTGGTCCTATTAACTGGACTCCGCACTCATTAGATTTTAGATTTAACCTCAATTTATTTTTATCTTAGGGGAACTGTAAAATGCCAGGTCTATGATACAGTGGTGGACACTAGGGGAATTAATCCAGCGAACAATCGACGTATTTGACGCAATAAAACAGAGGATTGTGGAAAAAAGAAACGTAATCAACAGCATCGAACAACGCTGCAAATGATGCCGTAATCCAAATGGAGGTTATTTTGAAAATTTGAAATAGATTTAAATTTGATTTTTTTTTTTATTGAATGTCTTTTGTGGTAATTTTGATCTCCGCGCAGCCAAACTTCGAGTAAACTTTGCAACCGTTGAAGCATTAGAAAGCTTTAAGACTTATCAAACCTGAGACATGCTTGATCAAAATCAGTATAATTTGGAATCTGATAACTTTGATTGCCTTTGTCTCGGAAACTATAAGCCATATAAAATATACTGCCAATTAGTGTGGGACATAGCTTCCTCGCAACCTATCACGTACTTTATTGTTGTTATGCTTTCACAACCCATTATTCTCTAATTTATTTAATTGTTCCCCCCCCCCCGTTTTTTTAATATGACAAAATTGTTTTGATTTTTACTTGAATTAAAGTATCAATGTAGTTAAAGTTAAAGAGTATAGCATAGACGGTTGAAATTAATCTGGTGCTATCTGCAGTCTACTTTCAAACTTTCCTCATTTCATAAGAAATCAGATAAGTGCTTTTAATGACATGAAGGTTGAAACTTACATGGGACCAACAATGAGCTAATTTTGACATACCATACAAATTTCATTAAAATCGGAGGTGTAGTTTTTAAGATATGTTGGTTCGCAAAAATTGAGCGACAGACCGACAAACAGACATGGAACCAAAAATGTTCCCAGATGTCGGAAACGGATTTTTGTCTTGGGAATTTTTGAAATCGGAGACATACAATATTTTCGTTCCTCAGAACGATCACATAGCTTCCGTTAAATGTAGTATGCCCGGAAGCAAAATTAAATAATACATTATAAAATCCTAAAAGAAAATAGAATTCAAATTAGGGTGGCTCATAGCTTCCACGCGTCCTATCTTATTGGTTTTTGCTTTTGCAACCCATTATTGCCTAATTTATTAAATTTACCTTCTTTTAAATCTCTCAAAATTGGTGGGATTTATTACATGAATAAAAGTATCAATTTAGCAAAATTCTGTACCACCCTTGAAATTATGATGGTACCATTTGTGGGTTAAATTTGACAACAATCAAAATTTCTTAAAAATCGGATGTGTGCTTTTAAAGATATAGCCAATCAGTGCGCGTGTACAAGAGAAACTAACCAATGAGCGTTGGTTTCCAAAAAATTTAAACAACAGATCGAAAAACAGACACGAAACCAGTACCACGAAAACAGTTTTCCCTGACGTCTGAAACGGATATCTGTCTTGGAATTTGTGGATTAAGATAGATAAAAAAATATCGTTCCTGGAACGAGAACACAAGACACAATGCTTCCGCTTATCTTCGGTAAGTTTGATAGCAAAATAATTTATTAATTTAAATTATGCTAAATACTGAGATATTTGTGAATATACTGATACAACTCAAACTAAAAGAAAACCTCTATTTTGAACTCAGGAAGCCCTAAAATATATCAATCCTATTTTAATTCCAATTTAACATATTATTATTTCATCCTTTTTACCTATTTTACTACACACTCTCCTGTACGACAATATAGGAAGTTCATTAAATTAGTCTGCCAATGTTGGTAGTTCATGGCTTCCTCCTATTATTGGATAAATGGTCTCATGAGATTCCCAGTAGGGACAAACTTATTTTTGTTGAGAAAATATGGGACTATCTTCAGGATGCTTTTTACAAACTATCAAAATTACTTCAAACTCAGTTTAATTACTTTTAAAGTTATTGGTGTTAATAAAATAAAGTTTTTGTTTCGATTCCCAATGGACAATTTTTTCTAATATTAAAAATCCTTTAAAATTTTACTAGATGTGATCATCAGTGTGAATTTACGAATGTATAAAAATAAATGGGATTTGAACCAAAATTGAACTTAGTTTCCGAGATTTCGGAATACGTTAAAGGCCCCCTAAAGAAAATTACCCCTTACACTAAAGAAAATTTTCACGATTCCAAATCAAGGAGAATCTAATTCACAAAGATTCGGCGCAGGATTTACATTAAAACGTAAACAAACTCTGTTCCCACCTTCACTCCACTCAAAATCAACATCAATCCACCTTGATTCAGTTGATTTAATAACCGTGCTTGCTACTATCTTGTGCCAGTCACTCAAGAGCTAACAACCAGAAGCGATGAACGTAGACTTTTTGATAATAAAAGTAAAAGAAAATGGTGCGATTGATGAAGTGAGTCACAAAACTTAAGAATTAAAATAGATTTCGTTTTCATATATTTATAAGTTAATTATTTATGAAGTTAATTAAAGGGAAATGTTAAAACTAAAAATAAAATCCTTACATATATAAGCCACCTTAGAAATGTTACATAATATATTTATAAATAAAATCAGATATACATTTATGAATGATGAAAATAAATAAATAATAATAAAACAATTCTTATAAAGAAGAAAGAGAATAATCATGTTATATTATGGTTTTTCCCCTTTTTAGTGAAAAAGTTGGAAGAAGTGTAAAACCCCATGAATTCAGCAGTAAAAGAACTTAAGTATGTTTTCGTTGCATATATATAAATAAGATGATGGTGGTTTGGAGGTCGGGGTGGGTATTGCCCCCGGTAGTTGAGTACGGGGTGGGGGCAGTTCAGGGGGTTCCCTTGCGTACCAATATATACCGGCAAGGAGGCTGCGGTAGTCACACTTCGACCAGTGAGCCCCTAGTAAACTTAACGTTTTCCTCAAACGAAGAGAAATAGACTTCGCAGAGTCTTTGCTCTAAACTCCCTTGTCACAACTTTTTTCTAGATTTTCTCCTATTATTACCGACTTTAGAAAAGTCTTTTTATTTTAAAGTGAATTTCGCGATTCATTAATTTAAAAATTTAAAGATTGTCTTTATTTGAAGAAAAATAAGAGAAAATATTTTTAAAAAATCCCCCTTTTTAGTGGAAAATATATTTAAGGAGAGTCACGTCGAGTATTAACAAACAAAGAGAGCCCTGGCGTTTGGTGGATTCGCTTTGATTAATTACCTACAACAAGAAACCAAGATGATGGCCGTAGCTGCTGCTCAGAAGAACAGGGAGATGTTCGCTATCACCAAGTCTTACAGCATTGAGGTGAATATCATAATTTTGATAGCATAAATCATAAAATTATTTAACTCCAAAGACAAAATTTGGATGGTAAAGAGTGATGGACCACTTTAGGTGTGAATAAATTCAATTGATACCATTTTCAACGAGACGTTTCGACCCTTCTTTATAAGGTCATCCTCAGTCATAGCTTTATTTCTGTAATAACCACAATTGACAGTGACAACAGACAAAATGTTGATATACTATTTAATCCCAAAAAAATGTTATTCAATTTAATTTATAAAAATGGAAAATTCTAGATTTACTCTAAACTAAAAAAAAATTTTGAACTTTAAAAAACAAAAATCGAAATAGTAGTAGTTTGCACAGACGAAGTTCCAATATAAACTTTTTTAATGTTAAAAATGAATTTTACTTAATACAACAAAATAACTATAGTATCTTATAAAACTACTGTTGTTTGATTTAACTCTATTTTCTTTTATAAATATTACAATTTCCTTAAAATATCTTATATTTAAAAAAAAGCTCGAAATTTATGTTTTGAAAATATTATAAAGTTTATATTTTGCACCTTAGTAATAAACTCTTCTATTTTTTTCATTCATTTCTTTATATTATCAGCCAAAACAGAAAATTCTGAAATTGATTGCTGAATTTAACAAAATAAAATTGTATAAATTTTTTAATAGTTGGGTCAAAAAAAAACTAAAAATGTATCTTTAAGAAATTTGTCAATTACCATATTTAACAAAGACTATAGATTTCTTTAACTGAAAATGAATACCTAAAAATTCTATTTAATCACTTATAATAATATAATCTTCAAACAATTAGTGTTAAATATTAAAATTTGTTTATCAATTACCTGTAATTTTCATTACAGAAATAAATGTTAATTTTTCTAAATGTATTTTTAGATATATTTCATATCCAATATATTTGTTTACTAACATTTAGAATTATATAAATTTTGTAGGTAAACTCATTTACAATAAAATTAAAGCTAAAACTTTTAGTTTTATTACAAAATTTCTAATTTAATAATAATAAATAAATAAAATATATTTTTATTTATTTATCAAATAAATAAAAAAAGGGGTTAAATCAAAATTAATTTGTTAATTATGTGTGCATAATTTAGAGTAGGGTTAAAAATAAATCATATATAACACTAAAGATATTTAAATTCCATTTAGTCGTAAGCTTGAATTTGTCCGAGACCAAATTTAATTTCCAGACTAGTGTTTGTAAAAATACTTTAATTTAACAAATACACGTGACTTTGAATTTTAAATATTTTACAACTTAGTGTTCCATAAACGACGTAATTAAGTAACTTAAAGAAAGAAACAGTTAATTATTTTATTAACAAATCAAAACTAAGTTCATCAAACATTTTCGTTAAATGAATTAAATTTATTTTCATTAAATTAAACAAAAATAAAAATAAAATGCCTTATATTCTGATACTTTCTCATCTTTTGTGAGTTAATGATTTATATTTTTTATTTTAATATTTAATTGGAGTAATGTGGCGACGGGGCCTGGGAGGACAGTTCTTTTTCGTTCTACAACCATCTGCTTTAACTATAAATTTATCATTAACTTTTTTCTCAATATACAATACATTATTTATTGAAAGACGCTCGCTTCAAAGATAATAAAAAGATTTTCATTTAATTTTGCCTTAACTCCGCTAGTACAAATAGTTAGTTACTTTTAATTTTGTCTCTTTTCTAACTCCACCATGTAGACGTAGTTATTACAGCGATTTTAGAATTTATATTTAATGAAAAGCGTAAGGAACTTCGTTCCTACCGGGTGTCCCGCGACACCACACGTATTTTTTAAGTCCCTATATTTTTAAAATGTGTGGGTAGGTACTATACACATATATGCCAAATTTCAAAGTGATCACCTTTTGTGATGTCATTTCCGGTTTGTTTTTCTTTTTTCCGATTGGTGAAAAATATATAATAGCAGCATCAAGTCCAGTTAAGGAATGAAACCTTTCATAACTAATAGTTAAATTAATATTTTAGCGTAGACATATATAAAAGATACAGATATTAACAAATAATTACTACTTCAGTTGTACAATATACGAGTTATTTACACTGTGTATTACATCATTATCGGGTAACATATGTATCCAAAATCTAAACTGCAATTAAATATTCTGCAATAAGTCAAATAATATAAGATTCATAAAGTGAATAGATACAACAATAAACAACAGAAATACATTATGATTTTTATGTTTATTTGAAACTTCTTTATATCCTAAGAATGAGTTTCCTTCAAGATTTGTTTTGAATCTAATAAAATGAAGTAGAATTGAATAACAAAAAAGGACAGTCGTATAATATATCTAAATCTTATATCCAGTGAAATGAAAGGTTTTATGAAGTTCATATTGGTACTCTAGTTGATCTATTTTATTGCTTCCGAGCTTACCGAAGGTAACGGAAGCAGTGTGTTCACTTTAGTGAACGAAAAACTTTGATGCCTCCGTTTTTAAAAATTCCAAGACAGAAATCCGTTTCAGACATCAGGGAACATTTTTGGTCTGTCTGTCTGTCTGTCTGTCGGTCTGTGTGTCCGCGAATTATGAAACGTGCGACGATAACTTGAGTAAATGTCGACCGATTTTGATGAAATTTGGTAGACATGTTCATTTTACCAATGCCCAAGACAAGTTCGTTGGACAACGTTATCCAAGCAAGCGTTCATGAGCAACGCTCGCGTAAACGTGAACCTCAAATTTAAAATTGGAGTTTTAGGTCGGGGAAAAAATGTATCTTCATCTATTCAATGAGTTAAACATTTTTTACAAATACACTTTTTTAGTAAAACCAACTGCGACACCGCTATGAAGTGTTAAAGATCGCTAAAACTATTAATAGTTTTTACACAATAAACAATCTAACAATAACGTAATATAACAATAATTTTAATGTTAATATAACAATAAAGTACATGATAGGATGCGAGGAAGCTATGTGCCACACTAATTGGCAGTCTATTTTTTATTTTGTTTATTATTTTAGGGTGAAAATAAAATAAATTTTAACAAAAAGAACAACTTAGTTTGTCTATATATTTAATGATTAAAATTGTTTTTTTTTTTTTTTTTGTTTTGTTTTTTTACTCCAGTCAGTACTTAATATTTTTTTCTAAAATATTTTTTGTTTTTGCAGAATGGATATCCCAGCCGCAGGAGGTCTCTTGTGGATGATGCCCGTTTTGAATCAATTGTTGTCAAGCAAACCAAACAGAATGTATTAGAAGAGGCCAGACAGAGGTCTAATGGTAAATAAATTTAAATTTGCTGCCATGTTTTATTATACACTATACACGTGATAATAGAAAAGAAACAGACAGAAAGGACAGATCTGTCATTAAAGCCTTAACAGATATTTATAATAATTTGTGTGTAATTATAAAATAATTCACCTTTTTGGGAATTGAACTCACACGAGTAAAATGTTTGGATTAGGCAGGCCTAAGCCTTTCGTTGTGCCACGGATTATCAATATTATTAGAAATATTTTATAAAATTTAAAAAAAAAAAAAAAAAAAAAAAAAAAAAAAAAAAAAAAAAAAACTAAGCATTAAATAATTTGGACAAGAGTAGTGCTGAACATTAAATTATTTGGATAAGAATAGTACTAACGTTCATTCTCCTCTAATTATAATTTTGAATTCTCAATAATTTCAAATTTCAAATTCCTTAAATCTTTCTTTACACTCATGACCATGACATAGACTTGGTTGACAATACAAACTTTTAAAATCGTAGATTATTAGACATAGTGAGACATATAAATTGCATTTATCCATTTTTTTTCGATGTATTGATTACAAAATTTTAAAATTTCATCAAAGCCAACATTTCTAAGAAGTATCATCATATCAACATACGTAAAAAGATAAGTTCAAACAACATTATTTGCTTATTAGCATGGTTTTTTGTCGTAAATATTTTCTTGTTTTTTATATTCCTAGTATAATTTAGTTATTTACCTTTTTTGTTTTTTTTGTTGCTAAATTGGCTCACATAGTTATACTTTTCGTTACTTAGATAAAAACGTAATGTTATAACAATTTGTTGCAAATTTGGTCCTCTGAACCTTGTTTTTTTTTTTGCACTTCAAATTCCATATGTTTTGGTCCAAGAATACGTTAATTTTTGCATATTTTCTTTTTTTTTTATTGCTCGATTATTTTTTGTTATGCACACATACGCACGATATTTTATACTTTTACTTTCTTGTATATAAGTATTCTATATAAAGAAAGAAATTATTGTTTTGTATATCTGTATTTAATAATTTTGCACTTTTGTAGTTATATGTTTGTTTATTTTTGTCTATTCTATTCTGTTTTTATAGAAAACACAACTGAAATCGCTCAGATTGCTCAGGCCCAACAGAAATCAGGTAATTTAAATGTTTCTTGTTTTTTAAGTGTTGTAAAGTTTTAAAATCAAGTACATTTAACTAATTTACAACTATATTGAAAAAAATATTACAAAAAGAATGGAAGAGTTAACGTTAAATAAGTAAATAAATATAGATCCTGAACCTTAAAAATTAAGTACATAAAGAAAAAAAAAGGTTATCGTAAATAAATATAAACTCTGAATCTTTCAAGGTAAAATATTCTATTAAACTCTTTATATTCTATATTATTTCTCCTTATTTTTCGAAAATTAGAGATAAATATTAAAGAAAAGAAATGTTAAATTAACATAAAGATATTAACCCTTCCACGATGTATTAAAGTATTATTTATAATTATTGTTTTATGCACGGCATGAGGAATGTTTTATTATTTTATTTTATTTTTTCTTGTAAATTTTAGAAGAAATTTTGAAGACTGTTGAGAAGACAGCTGAACCCATTATCAATGACTCTAAGACTGGTAAGATGGATGTTTGTTTTCTTATTGTTCTTTACTTATATTATTTATTTACTTTCATTAGTTGCAATTTCATATTTCATTATTTATAATAATAAAATACACATAAATATAATAAATATTAAGGATGTTTAGGAGTTGTAAGTGAATATAGTAGGTTAAACCGTAAACGACCAAATAAATAATGAAATTAATAAGAACGAACAAATAAGTATATAAAAATAAACGTTGATAAAGTTGTTAAACTTGAAATAAAAATAATATTTAGAAAATGCTATTAACATATTAATAATAATGATAAAATACTATTTCACATTATTATGTATAAAGTAAAATAACTATATATTATAGTACATAAATTATACATTTCTAAATTTAAACATAAAATATATTAAATTTGTAAAAGTAGTTCGGGCTTACAAGTATTATATTATTCATAATCTCTATTATTAGAATCACATCATATAAATAAACAAGATTAAAAATAATTCGTTGAAATTATTTACATAACTCAATGATAGATAATATATTAATATACTCATCTATTAACTTAAAATATCATATGAATATTTTATATTAATCTATTTCAACGCCATTTCTTTATATTTAACATTTCAATAACAACTTTATCATTAATAAATTATAAATAGTTAAAGAATTCAAATAATGTTAACTTAGTTTTATTAAAAAATATTCTTTACAAATTGCACTTGAAATAAAATAATTTTTAAATTACCTTTTTACTGATTTCCTGGATTCCAGTTCCTTTGTGGAATTTCTGTTCTTATTAGGTATGTTTTTTGTTCATATCATAAATATACTTATTTATATACTTTAAATTGATTTTATAGTAGGTATTTATATAATTTACATAAATATTTCTTGTAGCTAAATACATAATATTTATAAACGTAGATAATAAAAATACAATAGTAATTTATTTTACCCCTTCTAAAACATTGTTTACAATTCTAATAAAATACGATAGTTGATGTCAATAAAATTGTAAATAAAACGAAAAGCTGCTCCAAAAAATGAAAGCTTATTTTCATCAGTCCGTTCTTTATCTCTCATGTGATTCTGCGTTGACGTTTTCCTTTAACTTTTACCGGCACTGATGATGGCCGAGACGCTGAAAGCTAATTAAGAACTTTCATTTTTTGGAGGGGCTTTTCGTTTTTTATTTATGATTCTATTAACATCAACTCCATTTCCGATCTTAACTTAACCGTATGAAATCTAGTGTAATGTATTATAATCGTATATATATTAAATACCTAATAATAGTTTGTATATACCTTAAGATAATCAGAAGTAAGAAGTAGATGCTTGAATGTATTATGTTTTCTTTAAAAGATCTTGAATTTTGCATTTGTATTTTTTAGTTTTTTGTTTGTGCACAATTTTGTTTGTTTTTGTTATCTGCATGGCTTGGTTTTTGTTATTATGTTGCTCAGTTGATACCGATGAAGAAAACAAGGAGAATGTACAAACTATCAAGGAGAACAACTCACATGGTAAATATACATTTCTCTAAAAAAAATTAAATTTCTTACGTCAATTATTATTCTTACATCGTCTTCATATCACATTTTCTAATTTTTTAATACATCAATTACTTTTAAATCAATATTTCCGCTTATAAAGAGTTTATTTTTTAAAACAAAAAATGACATATGTATATATAAACACATGTGCGATTATGTATGTAGGTGTAGATTATCTAGTGAAATATATATTATATTTATACAGGATATGTATTGAACTAGATATCAAAAATCCAGGAAAGAAAAAAAAATAAATCTTAACATCTTGAATAAATGTAATTAATTTATTATTTAAATATTAAGTTAAAACCTTTTTATCGTAAAATTACAGAAACTTTGTAATCATATTTCTTAAAATGTTAAGCTTTAAGATTTTAAAACAAAAGAGGTACTTAGAACATCCCTAAATTAATGGATTTCCATAACGCTTAATGTTTTCTGTACTTATACTTTTATATAAGTAGGATGGGGGAAAATATGGTGGGTTTAAATGAAAAAAATAAAAAAATCTATTAAAGAACAAAGACGCGGCAAAAATGAGTTTTACAGAACAAGAAGAAAAATAATCGCGGATGTCCGCTGGATAAAGACAGACAAAAAATATATATTAGCCAAAAAAAAAAATCTTTTAGTTCTAGATGGATTCTACAAAAATTTGTTCTTAAAAAACCATTTATCAAAAAGAACATTCTTTTTCTTCTTTCCTCTAAGTCTAGATAAAGATTTTGTTGGTAATAAACCGTTATCAAATTTTTTATGAAAAAGCTAAAAATCGTTTTTGTAACTTATGTTTTATATATATATATATATATATATATATATATATATATATATATATATATATATATATATATATATATATATATATATATATGTGTGTATAGAGAGAGAGAGAGTGTGTGTAAAAAAGTTAAAAAAAGAATAGTCTTTTGTTCTTAAAAGGGCGTTAAAACGTTAAGAAAGGATGGAAGAATTGTGGTTGAGCTTTGGGAGTGTTTAACGCTCGGTTGAACAAATTGCTTGATGGTGTGGGGATACGGGGGGGAGGAGATTTGAAGATCCACCCACCAGATGTCTGAACTTAAACCGTTTCTTTGGGTTGAAAAAAAGAAGAAGAGAAATCTGACAATGGGTGTCATCCGGAATATTTGAAAGCAGCGGAGAGGGTCTTAGAAGACACAGAGTCAAGTCCGGAAATTGCTCTGGATCCTCTCTTATCTGGTTGTACTTTAGTCCGACGACATGCCCAATCAAAGGCTCTTAACTTCACCCTCTAGAAAGATGCGGATTCGGGTTAGATTTGCGTCCTCGTTTATTCTGTTGTAGTTTTAGATAACAAAACCTCGATCCTGACTGAAAGGACGATTTAAAAAATATATATAAAAAAAATGATTCATCCTTTTGGCTTAATCAAATGACCCTTCGATGAAGCATCGATCACCCTTTAAGGATATAAAAATCCTTAAATAATTATTCATTATTAGAAACTTATAATTAAATACTACTTTATAAATAAGTTGTTAATTAAATAATACGATAAGTCGCAATTTTTTTTTACTTGCATTTATTTCTATTCAAGTGATCATTCAATTAAGCATTACCAGTCCATTATGGATGGAAATATTGTTATTTAATCACTAAGCAGATTAATTGTATTCTCTTTGTTATGAATTCTTAAGTAAGTGTAATATACTTATTTTTTATTAATTTGTCACTTCTTTATAATTATAAATAATTCAAATCTTTATTACAAATTAGTCATTTCTTTATAAACGACATTAATTAAATAAAGATGTGATGAAGTATTTGGTTTGCTATAAAAATTAACCTGTTGGTGATTTAAAAGAGGAAAATCACACTTTATATGTATTATTACGAATTTAAAAAAGCTTCTCTTTTAAATCTTGTTTTTATTATTCTTCTTTAAATTACTTTTGATGTTATATAACCGTGGTTTTCCCCCTAGCCCAATCATTCTTTAAAGAGTTAAAATTAATTAAAAATAATAATTATAATAAGATATTTATAATGTGACGGTCAAGAATAGATAAGTCATTTTGATTTGTATGTCGGTACGTTTTGGTTGATTGATCGTAAATATATATTTTATCTTTCCTTGCCTTTTAATAGATTCTGGTTTGACCGAAGAAGAACTTCTTCTTTCTAATGCCGTTAACGAAGCTAAGGACGGCGATGCCATTCAGAGAGCTGCCCTCGTTCTGAAGATGAAGGAAGGCATGGGATCTCTGGCAAGGATTCTAAAGACCATCGAGGTAAAATAAAAAGAACATAACCCCCATAATGAAACTGAAATTAAAACGTCTTAATTGAATTATTACCATTTAGAAGAATTTGTAGTTTATAGTTTAATAATGATTTGTTTTTTTTAATTCAGAACTACAAGGGCAGTGTAGTGCACTTGGAAACAAGGCCATCTCAACTACCAGGAACCCAGTTCGACATCCTGGTCAAGATAGACATGAGCAAGCAGAACCTTCTCGTTCTCATCCGCTCACTCCGTCAGAGTTCTTCTCTCGATGGTGTCACCCTTCTTCAGGAAAACACTTCCTCCGTATCCGTCAAGGGTAATTATATCTTCTCAATATACTCCATTTTTAAATCTTCATCCATAACAAAGTTATCATAGTTAGTCACATTTAATTGAAAACGATTTGACAACTTGATCCGGATTCAGAATGGAAGCGATCTCATCATTTTCTTATAAAATCTATATGACTACGTAATTTCGTAACATCCATTACAGCCATTTAGGAGTCATAAGCCTTTCATAAGTTGGTGTACATGGATTCCCATGGAAACCCATGCTTAGCCTTCTATTGGTTGTTGTGCATTTTACTGTGCAGAGTATTTTACTTCCTTACCTCAAACAATAAACTCATTATCTCATTGTCACCATTTTTATCCAACTCTGACTCTAATGTTTTCTATCTTTATAGATCCTTGGTTCCCAAAACACGCTCGTGATCTTGACCAATGCAACCACTTGATGACCAAATACGAACCAGAGCTCGATCTGAACCATCCTGGATTCGCCGATAAGGTTTACAGAGAGAGACGTAAGGAGATCGCCAACATTGCTTTCGAATACAAATAGTAAGATATCTTTCTTCGCGTGTTATTTTGATCTTATTGAAACCTTCTCTAACTTATTAAATCATTTTAATCTTATTTTTAACATTATTAATTTGGTTCTTTTCTCTGCAGTGGTGATCCCATTCCCTTCATCTCATACACTGAGAGCGAAGTAAGCACATGGAAGGCCGTTTTCAACATCGTCAAGGACTTGATGCCCAAGCATTTCTGCAAGGAATATCAAGCCGTATTTAAGAAACTCGAGGACGAAAATATCTTCCACGAAGATAAGATTCCTCAGCTCCAAGAAATGTCAGACTTCCTCTGCAGTACGTATTTTTTTATTTTATATTTCTTCCTTAACATCCAATCATGGTCATTCATTTATATTTAATTTGCATATACATTCTCTAATTTGACTGATTGTTTGGTTTGCAGAGAACACCGGATTCACCTTGAGACCTGCTGCCGGTCTTCTTTCAGCCCGCGACTTCCTGGCAAGTTTGGCTTTCCGTGTCTTCCAGAGCACTCAGTACGTCAGACACACAACCTCTCCTTTCCATACACCCGAACCGTAAGTAGCTTAAACTTAATATTTTTCCCCTTAGAATTGCTTCGACAAAATCTTCTTGAGGAAATCCCCTCCCCTGAGAATAAAGGATC
This sequence comes from Gerris lacustris, assembly GCA_951217055.1. Lineage (NCBI taxonomy): Eukaryota > Metazoa > Arthropoda > Insecta > Hemiptera > Gerridae > Gerris > Gerris lacustris. Next base: position 49,178,890 of record OX578279.1, read on the forward strand.
AATAAAATAATTTTATTTCCTTCTATCTAAGCTGGTAATAATCCTACGTTCCTACGACGATAGTTATTCTTTTCTCTTCTCAGTCATTTTACTTTTATTTTTATTTTTCAAATTTGAATTATCTTATGAACTTTTTTTCCTTTATTCATTTGTTCAAAGAAAAGCGCTTTTATAAAATTGTCAAATAAAAAACTCTCTGCAGTAACGAAATAAGCTTTTTAGTCACAATTCGAGGAAGCTTTTAATAGACTCTTGTTCTTTTCACCCTCCCATACTAACAAGGAGCTAATTCAATTTTGTCCCGGGACATCGACACCTTGTTCTAAAGGGTGGAACAGCCTAATGGCTTTCGGGGCGTCGAAGGGTTAATTCATTTACATCTCGCTTTGACTTGATCGATGTACTATCAGCTCTTGATGAGGGGTCGTGCTTTACCTCTTGAAAGTTCTCACAATCATTCTCGACAGTTTGCTCAACAACAGCAGTTTTCCATAATCGAGCTAGTTGTAGAGTAACATAAGTAGAAGACTAGTAATAAGCATAAAATAATTTTAAGAGCAAACTTTGAAGAAAATTAGACTTGTTTTTTAACGATCGTATTTATTTTTATCCTTAATTTGTTTCATATAGATATATTTTTAATATTAGTTCTTTATTTATCTTGGGTCTTTTAACTTGTTAATTGTTGACTTTATCTTTTTATCTTTCGTTGCAGTGATTGCATCCACGAACTTCTTGGTCACATGCCTCTTCTTGCCGATGTAAGCTTCGCCCAATTCTCTCAGGAAATCGGTCTTGCTTCCCTTGGCGCTTCAGACGAGGAGATCGAGAAGCTGTCCACCGTCTACTGGTTCACCGTTGAGTTCGGTCTCTGCATGGAAGGTGGCGAGAAGAAAGCATATGGCGCTGGACTCCTCTCCTCTTATGGCGAGCTCCTCCACGCCATCTCAGACAAGCCCGAGCACAGGCCCTTCGAACCTTCCCTCACCGCCGTTCAGTCTTACCAAGATCAACAGTACCAGCCCATCTACTACGTCGCTGAAAGCTTCGAAGACGCCAAGGACAAGTTCAGGTAAATATCTTCTTCGATATTACAACGTTAACTCCTGCATTTCTCTCTTATTCAATTGATATTTAACAACAGACAAGTTGGACATCCAAATAATAACAAGCTATTAACCTACAAGTAGGTAGCGTTTGCATACATTTTGGACCGAATAGCCAATGACTCATAATTAATAATATTACAGCAAACTGATTATTATATTATGACTGAATCGTATTAGGTTGCTAAATCTCTAGGCTCAGCTTAAATTCTTTTCTAAAATTTCCTACCATCTTTTATAACTTGAAGCGAATAAAAGTATAAAACTCCTACTCACAGACTAGATCATCAAATTAGAGTAGATAACTGAAGAAATAGAGCTAAATAACTAAAAGAAATTTAATTGCAATCTTGCTACATATTATTAAATCTGGAGATTAATTACAAAGTGATAACTTTGAATTTTTAAAATCTAATTTTTAATTTCATCAGTATTCGCTTTAGATGAAATTAGCCTCTAATCAAATGACTTTAAAGTACATTATATCATCCTTACCCAATTAGTAACTCTTGTGATAACCAATTTAAAAAAGTAATAATACTATTATTTTTCACCGAAATCTCTAGTAAAATATTTTATCATCAACTCACAGAGAAATTTGGGACTTATTGTTAACCCATCCTTAATTGAAATTAAATTTCGACTTTATATCTATATCATAGAACTTAGCTTATCTGAGTTTCATCTTTGTTTACAGGCAATGGGTATCTACCATGTCCAGACCCTTCGAAGTCAGGTTCAACCCCCACACTCAGACCGTGGAAATCCTCGACTCAGTGGAAACCCTGGGAAACCTCGTATCTCAGATGAACTTAGAAATCACTCATCTCACCACAGCGCTTAATAAGCTCCGAGCCACTAGGATCGCTTAAATTTTACCCTTTTCCTCAACCCTCCTAATAAAAAATTAAAAAAGTCCTTAATCGACCAAATTGTACCAAATATCCCCTTTTTAGCTATTATTCCCCCCACCCTCCCCCAAAAAACGCGTTATTAATTTAATTATATTTAATCCATATACTATATTTATGATTATAATTAAATATTAAAAATTAAAGAAAGTTCCCTTTTGATGAAACCATTAATCATCATTATCTTTCATAAATTAATTTAATTATGATTTACTTTTTTAAAGAGTGTATATATTAAAAAAATAGTAAACAAGAAATGGAAAAACATTTATAATACCATTATTTATATTCTTGTTTCTTTTTTTTAAAGAAAAAGTTCATTTGAGATTTTTTTTTTCTTTTCATTTATTATCGACCTAGATTTTATTCTTTATATAAAAATCTAACCGATTTCGATGAGAGAAAAAATAAAAAGTATTAATCGAAAGTAGAAAATGTTGTTTAGCCTTGTTTTTATTATTTTAAAAAATTTATTTGAATTATGTATTTAAAAGCCTCAATTTTATTTGCTCTCTTGTATCTGTGATGTTCCTTTATTTTTATTTTTTATTATTTGGCTTTTATTTAATTTTATTAATATATTTATTTAATATCAAGGCATTTTTTATAATTATTTATTTATTTTATTTTATTATTTTTTTCGGTAGAGTTTAGAATATAAATTATATATTTGTATATTTATTGAAGAATTAAAAGTAAAAAAAAAAAAAAAAATTATATATATATATTGAAATGAACAAAGTAATGGTGAAGTATTGTAAAAGTTAAAAGTTTAGTATTTTAGCCTAGTTGAGCTAGTTGTTTACATTCTCCTTGTGTTCTAAGTATTTAAAGAAAAATAAAAGATAAGTTGCAGCCTAAAAGAGTGTCTTGTTGTTTGTTATTTTATATTCCTATATACCTGAATCCCTAATTAGCTTTTAAGAATTTATTAGATTGTAAGTTATACAAAAACTAAACAGGATAAATACAATTTAACAATGGGACAATAGTTTAATTAAATCCTATATTAACTTAATATTAGTTCAATAAAACTTCAACAGTTGTTGAATTTAAATTTGAAATAAAAAATTATTTGAACTTTTTATGGTGTTGAATTAAACTGCAACAATAGTTAAATAAAACATTAAATTCAACGTTAACTCTAGTTGAATTGAACATATTAAACAATATTCATGTTGATAATAGCAAAAATATACAATTGGTTGAAATAAACTAAATCAACAGTTATGTATTGAATTTAAACTTCATTTGAATTACATTTTAATTCAATATCAACATTTACAAAATAAACAGGGATGAGGGGTATCAACTTTCATACCTTAATTCTATTTTACTTAAGCCACATCATTAGAAAATATAATTAAATTTAATAATAAAAGCTTATTTTATTATACATCAATAATTTTTTAATTTAAATGAAACTGGGTTTTAAATTTAAATTTTATAATAGTTGGATCAAATACAATAATTGCTTTACATTCAAAATTTACAAATTCTTAAATTTAACTTCAGGAATAGTTCAATTAATGTTTACAGTAAATGACTTGAAATTCAACATTAACTTAATATAATATGTCGTATCTGACCTACTTTTTTCTTTTTTTTCTTTACACACCGGCAATTAAACCAATATTTGAAAAATGGGGTTCTGAGGAGAGGGAAGTACGCTTAACATAGCTAAAACCTCTTTATGCTTGGCACAAAAAAGTATATAACGATTTTTTTTAAATACTAAGTGGTTAGTTGCCTATTTATAATTTTGGAGGAGATATTTTCAAAAATCTATAGTTGAAACCAACCATTTCTGCTGATGTTGAAAATTGGTCCAACTTTGAGCTATTGTTGTATGGTAACGGGGGGTTTATAGAAAGCGGAAAGATAGAAGCGGTTCTCTTGGTTTCATTCAACGCAGAATTTAATTTTCTAAAACTTTTTATGTGGCATACTTTTATGTTAAACCGGTTTTTTCAAAGATACTTGTGTAAAGCTCACGTTGAAACGGAAATATTTCGAAAATGTGACAAATTTGTCCAACTTTGACCTACTGTTGATTAGTAGCACGTAGTCCAAAAAATATGATCTTGGTCTTATTCGACGCAGAATTTAATTTTCTAAAACTTTTTATGTGGCATACTTTTATGTTAAACCGGTTTTTTCAAAGATACTTGTGTAAAGCTCACGTTGAAACGGAAATATTTCGAAAATGTGACAAATTTGTCCAACTTTGACCTACTGTTGATTAGTAGCACGTAGTCCAAAAAATATGCTCTTGGTCTTATTCGACGCAGAATTTAATGCTCTATATAGCATACAAACCATTTTTTAAAAAAAACATTATTTTTTAGATGGTATAAGTGAAAAACCACTCAAAACTCCCTTGGAGGGATACTTTTTTTTACACCTCCCTCCCTTTCCACAGCTCTTCCAAGGGGTAAAACCCAAGACAGTCATATTAGGTCACAGTCACAAATGAGATCATTAACACAAAAAAACCATTTGAAGGGTGATTTTTGAGTCTAACACTACTAGCGTATAAGTATAGATTTAAAAATCTAATTAAAACTAGAAAGAAGTAGGTACCTTTAAAAAAAGGAAGAAGCTGGTTATTTGTCAAATATTTCAAAAAGAGATTAAAATGAGATTGATGTCAATGTCAGATTAATTAGTAAACATAATATTACTTAGGTAAAATATTGAGTGAAGGCAGAGATAAAAATGAGATTTAGTGTTGCTAGATGGAGTCTAAGAGAACTCATAGAACACATCAATGTACCTTTAATTAAAATACCGACTAATAAGTACGAAGAAATAGTGATCAACCATAAAGTTAGTTCTCAAGCTCTCAAAGAAAATCAGAGGTAATAATATCATCACATAAATATAAAACAGATATGTATCTGTTTAACACAATATGATGTAGTAAAAATGACTGTAACTCACCACTGAACATAATCATAAGGTAGACTGGAGTTGATTGTCACATTTTTCACATTATATATTTATCTAATTTACAGTTCATAGCAGAATTTTAGGATTTTTACTAAACATATTAATAGCATTTGGTTATGTTTTGCAAGCACGCATTTTGCTTCCGAGTTTACTGTAGATAACGGAAGCTATGAGTTCGTTTCAAAGAATCAATTTTTTTATGACTATAAATTCAACAATTCCAAGACAAAAATCCCTTTTTTTTACGCATCAGAGAACAATTTTGGTCCCGTGTCTGTTTGCTGGTCTGCCGTTCAACATTTTTTCAAGCAAATATATTCTAAAAACTGCTAGTTTAATTTTAATAAAATTTTGGTAGTAGGTTATGTAAAGCACATTGTTGATCCCATATAAATTTCAACCTTGTGCGCCTATTAGTTTCTCCTTCACATGCGCACAAACATATATATTTATTAACACCTATACCTTTACAAGTAGGTAGTCATATGATTTTTCAGAAATTTGGATGGTATGTCGAACATAGCTCACAGATGGTCCCATATTAATTTCAACCGTCAGCGCTTTTTAAATTTTGATAAATTGATATTTTTATTCATATAAAAAATAAATAATTTTGACAGATTTGAAAAAAGGGGGGAAATTTAATTAAATTAGACGATAATGTATCAAAGCATAACATCATTAAACAACGCTATTGGACGAGAGAAAGCCATGTGAACCACTAGGCAGACTATTTTTATCATTTTTATTTTTATTTTTTCATAGAGTTCAGTATGGTTTAAATTTGATCCTGACTCTGGGGTCAAATGTAACATGAGTTGTATCTAATATAAAAGATTTCGAATTAAGAGTATAATATTGAGTATAATATAATCTATAAAAAAAGTTCTTTAGATGATTACTCCTCTATGTTGTTTTACAATATAACGATGGCCAAGAAGTGATACCTCGTTTCTTCAAAATGTCAGGTTTACAGGAGGAACAAAAAACTATTTAAAAAATAGTACACTACGAGTCTAGTGCGGAAAGTACATTTTTTCATGCGAGTGTGGAGTTTGCACCCGAGCGACAGCGATGGTAGTAAGGCCACACGAGCAAAGCAAAATGCAGTTTTCGTACGAGTTGCGTAACGTAATTGGTACTTCGTAATTCGGGATGCGTATTATTCTCCTCATTTTCGTCATAATCACTTAAATCAATCATTGTTTTTCACTAAAAACTCGATATAAACAGTTACTTTAATAAAACAAACAGCACATTAGTTTGTATTTAACTCGAATATAGAATCTTTTCAGTGGAATGCTTCCTTTGTCACTCAAGTTCTTTAGTATTTTAGCATATTTAATCCCGAAACATGTATCGGAGATGCGGGTTGCCTATCCTTTATTTTTAGGCGTTATACTTTAAGATAAGATGTTTGCTTGTCGTGTAGTTTACAATCACTTTACCTTATTAATTGCCAAAATAAATTGTATTTTACAGGAAGCTAAGTGATATGAGTCAAATGATTCACGATGTACTTATGTCTCAACATGGTGAAGATAAGTCCAAACAATTTATGGACTTAAAAATGCTTTATCCTTTCCAAGAAGTAATTATAATCTTACATTTATTTATTTTTCTTATCATAAATCTAAATCTGATTCAGAGTAAAAAAAAAAACTTTTATAACTCATTTACTTGGTTACTTACCCCAAAATACTTTAATGTTAAAATATTCCCTTGTTTTAAACTTTACATGCCAAATAGTAATGTTCCTTTGTTCCATAGTTATTTTGACAAAATATCCCTTTGTGTTAATAGTTATTTGGACAAAAGAGTTCCTTCTAAGTGGTCCATAAACATGTCTACCACATGGCAACACATTTACAGGGTGCACGATATACAGGGTGTCCCAAGTCTAGATGTCAAAATTCAATGACCGTATTCAGGAAGTCAAAAAAGAACTTATTTCCACTCTAAGGATAGCCTCGTGTGTTTTTGTTTTTGATTTTATAGATATCACTTTTTTTAGTTTCTTTTATAACAGAAATATAGAAAAGTGCTGTTAGCAAAATTTGAAACTGCAAACAATTTCTTTAAAAATGTTCCTTTTGAGTTAAGATTTAGGATGTCAAAACATAGATTGGGTACAAAAAAATTAATGCTTATGTCGTTTAGAAATAAAACTTATGATTTTTAGTGTAATAGTTTGTCCCTCCTTAATGCTTTAAAATTGGTGCATTTTATGACCTTTAACATGAAATCTTGGCAGATATCTTTTCATATCTTTTTTTTCTTTCGTTCGTAAGTTTGGTGTCTACTAACCTAAAGGCGTTCCTCATAACTACATTCCTCATAAAGGAAATTCTTTGAGACACAAATCTACTCAGACATGATTTTGTTTGTCTGTGTTAAGTATTGATAATTTAGCATTTGTAAGCATGTTCTTTTTTACAATGAGCTCAACATAACTCATATTCAAAAGTGTCTCATTTCTAAACCTAGTCTTAGTAGCATATCGTGTTAAAGTATTTATGAATTCAAGGATATGTTTTTTTTAAGCGAAATGTCGTTTGTTTTCTCTTACGAGGTGTATGCGAATATGGTATTGTTCCGTTCGTTGTGTACATAAACTATGACTGAAACTATAGTAGTGTGAAACACTTAACTCTAAAACAGAGTTGCAACAGCAAAACGCAAATTGAATAAAACCTATCGGTATTTTTGGACCAACTGTGAACAAGAATCATAACATTTTGGACGCCATAAGAGACGACCACACTTTAACAAAATACAAACAGTTCAGAAATTAAACGATTTTTAATATGTGTTATTGTTTGTCTATATATTAAATCGATAAGAGATAAGGACCTCCTGGACATTGAGCTCATTGTCTAAAAAAAATAAAACTATTTCCATATTCATGATCAATATATTTAGCAGTGACAAACAAAATCATGTATGCGTCTTGATCCATGTAAAATGTACTTTATGAGGAACGGACCTAGAATGGAGTATCACTGCTTCAAAACAAGAATTATAACAGCATGTAAATAAAAAAAAGTTACATAAAAGCGTGTAATAGGCATGTAATTTCATAGGGAAGCACTGAAAATCCAGTTAGTACTCTATTGACTGACTAATTTCCTTTAACTCCTACGTGGAGCATAGGGCTTCGACGAACTTTCGCCAACGCTATTCTTTGCTAATGCTTTTATCTCGAACCAGGTTTTTCCTCCTCTCTTGATACCTTCTGCTTCAACGCTCCTTCTCCAAGTATGTCTTGGCCTACCTCTGCTTCTTGAGCCTTGTGGATTCCATTCCAGAGCTTGTCTAGCTATATTGCACTCCTCTCGACGTAGCGTATGTCCAATCCACCTCCACTTTCTGTGGTGTACCTCGATGTCTATGCGTCTAGTTCGTTCTCCTCCACAACTCTTCATTTGAGATAACTTGGGCCACCATATCCACAGGATATTTCTCAGACTCTTGTTTACAATAGTCTGGAGCCTCTTTGTAAGTTGTAGAATCGTCTTCCAGGTTTCACAGCCGTAGAGGAGTACGGACATAACGTTCGAGTTAAAGATGCGAAGCTTGGTGTTCGTACTAAGCTCCTGTGACTTCCATATAGGTCGCAGCATTGAGAACCCACCCTTGGCTTTATTTATGCGGTTCTGAATATCCTCAGCAGCACCTCCATCTGTAGTGATGATGCTTCCTAGGAGAACTGGTTAACTTCTTCGATCTCTTGGTTGCCCAGGAAGAATCTTGCGTTATTTCTGCTCATGAACCGCATTTCCTTCGTCATTTTTGCATTAATATTTAAACCGACTTCTGCTGCTTCAACCTTTAAGTCGTTCGATTTTGTTTCCATATCCTTGATGCTGTTTGCCAAGAGACAAAGGTCGTCAGCAAAATCTAAATCCTCCAGTCTATCCGCTAGTCTCCATTGTAAGCCTCTGCGTCGATTCATTGCTTTCCTCATCGCCAGACTGAGTTCCTTCAGGAACAGGATTGGCGATAAGAGACAGCCTTCTTTGACTCCAGAGTTGACTGGAAAAGGTAGTTAGTACTCTATTTGTAATAAATAATTTAATTTATTTCAGGTAATGAAACAGTATAACAACATAAAATTGTCTTATGGTCCGACTAAAATACCACCTAATCATGTCATCAATAAATTTCTAAATGATTTCTTTGAAGAAGACCGCGATATAGAGGTTAGTAAATTTTATGAGTAATGGCCTTATTTCGAGCTTCCCGAAGGTAACGAAAGCATTGGGAACGTTCTGAAATACGAACTTTTTAAAAATCCTTTTTTGAATCCTAGATAAAAATCCTTTTTAAAAACTAGGGGCATTTTTGGTTAGCATATTCGATTTTGATGGTAGGTCATAATTAGTCTATTGTTTTTTTCTATTTCATTTTAATTTCAACCTTCTGCACCCATTGGTTTCTCTTGAAAATGTGCACAAGCCTTTTTTTAATAGCACCTATATTTTCAAAAATAATCATCTGATTAATACATTTTGTCGAAAGTAACCCACAGATGGGCCTATATAAATTTCAACCATCTATGCACATTAAAATTACTAAATATATATTTATTCATGTAAAACTCAATAACATTTTGACAAGGTTTAATAAAAGAGGGAGGGGAGGGAATTTTAAATTAATTAGATAATAATGAGTCGTAAAAGCAAAAATCTTTGGATTAGTCGATAGGACGCGAGGAAGCTAGGAGCCAAATTAAGTGGAAGGCTATTATTGGATGTTTATTTTGTTCATATGTTTGCACTGGAAGAATTGGTCACCACCAGACTGGGTTTGGGAGCCTAAAGTGATCAAATCAATCAAGGATCCTGGATTTAGGAATTTAGGGGCTCACATTAACGAAATGTGGACTAAACTTGGAAGAAAAACAAACGATAACATCAGAATCAACAGAGATAGGCACAGTATTACATATGTCAAAAATGGGTAATTATTCAATATATAATACTAAATTAATAATTTTATACTAATGGCAATCAATACCTGCAGATGTCTCTGGTAGCTGCTTGAGTGAAAAGCAGTCCAACCCGTCATTGAACCCGATACAACGGTATATACAGCTGATGATTACAAACAGGATGTTTCAAAAAGGCCAAAAACACCTGGATAAGATGTCGAGATCATGTTTCAGTGAAAAATGTTTAATACAAAAGCTGTCATAATTAATTAGGAGGACTTTACCACTTTTATTACTTTGACCTTGACATTGCTCTTCAAGTAGATTGTTCCTGGATTTCCCAGGGGTTCCAGTAATAACCCTGAATATGCTACCAGTAGTGGAAGTGAAACGTTGGGCTTCAAACCCTTCGTGACGCGGATTTCATCGGAAAACCAAACTGATCATGATGTATGATTATTTTTATATTTATAAGTTTGATGTATCGAGCTTTGTTTTTTGTTGAAGCTGTTTATGTTATAATTTTGAAGGACTTTCTGTATATATAATTTTAGTTTCTTGTAGTTCAGAAAGTAAAAGAAAGAGGTTAGATTTATTGTGATAACTAGAAATAAATATAACCCTTAAAAATTATATTATAGACTTATGACTGCTTCAACGAAAAGATGAAACCAGTTTACGAACCGTCTAATTGAACTGGAAATATAAGTAGTCTATTATATGTGTCCCTTTTAAAAGTATTGCCTTCATTATGAATAAATACCATAAAATCAATACTTTTTTACGTCCCAATAAATAGCATTAGGGTATTACAAGACAGGGGATCCGGCTACGTCACTCATCTAGTCGATGAGATCATCAGTTTGAAACATGTCTTACATCTCTGAGATTTCTTCTCACCACCGGTGTTAAGACCTATAAAGATTTCAGAGGCACTCACCTCTAGGATACGCCGGCCACCAATTAATACTATTAGGTGATTGCATTAAAATATATGTTGTGTTTGAGCAGGTTTATCGTGAGTAGTCCGGGTCTAGAGGAAATGATTTACTGGGATTCATATTGGATAATCAGAGGACTTCTCGTTTGTGAAATGTTTTCTACTGTCAAAGGTACCGTAATACATAATGATGAGAGTTGATGATTAACAAGTTTTGGTGGGCTTAAAGGCGATTAGAGGTTTATACAGAAGTTTGAGGTGGATAGTGGTGGTTAGAAGTGGATAGAGATAGATAGAGGCTGATAGTGGTGGTTAAAGGTGGTTTAAATTAAGCCAGTTTGTTTTTGTCACAGTGCTTGCATCATCTTCACTAAAGATGATCCTGATGACTTAATAGAGATGACCCTGACTTCAATGTAGAGATGATTCAGGTAGAGTTAATTGAGGGGTTGCTTAGCTATTTCTAGCTTCAATACAGACATTCTAAAAAAACAGTTCTATATGACGGAATTTAATTAACACTGTTATATTAGACGGTTTAAATATTATAGCTAAAAAAAAATGTAAATGCCCAACATCTTGAAATGGATTATGCTGGTTAACCAACTCTGATATTTCAAAATGTCTACGAACCCTTTGTATGTCCTGAAAGCACATATTTGTCAACATCATTTCTATGTGACGATCATGCGTTGCTCTTCACCGCTGACTAACAGTTTTAAATTATAGTTTTTGGACTATCCTCTGTTTGGCGAGTATACATTTTTCCATTCATTATTAAAATTCTCACTTTCCGAATATCCCTCGTATCTTGTCATTGTCCTGTTTTGTGCAGCAAAACAACCCATTTAAAAATAAATTTTAAAATGTTTGCTGCATTATTTATCTGATGCAGGTATTCTGGAGAATTTTATATCCCTGTTGGAGCAGTATGGGTATGTTCCTAAAAGTAACAGGATCTATCATCAGGAACGCACTCAAATACCCATGCTCATCATGATGATGGATGAATATCTTAACTATACTTCGGATCATAGATTTCTCAAGGAAAACATTCAGGTATTAAAAATAAATACGTGTGGTGTCGCGGGACACCCGTTAGAAACCAAGTTCCTTAAGCTTTTCATTAAATATAAATTATAAAATCACACTGCTAAATATTCGATGCTAACTACTTATACACGGCGGAGTTAGAAAAGAGTCAAAATTAATTAATACTTAGCGGAGTTAAGGCAAAATAACAAAATGAGCATTATTTTTATTATTGAAGCGAGCGTCTTACAATAAATATGTAGGTATTGAATATTGAGAAGAAAGTTTATCATTATGAGTTGATAGTTAAAAAGGATGGTTGTGGTATAGTGAGGGAACAGGACTGTTCTCTAACCCTCAAGCCTATTCAATTTAAAATATTGTAAAATATATCACTTCACTACGCAAAAACGTCTGCTTGTATCAGGTTGAAATTTTACATGACTGTTTCATAGTCAATGTGTATGAAGTTTTATTAAAATCATTACGTTAGAACGTAAGATATCAGTAGAAACGTTATTTTCTCTATTTTGAACGTTAAGGTCCGCTCAGCGACCTATAACACTTCATAGCGGTGTCGGCCTTGGTTTTAATAAAAAAAATATATTTTTAAAAGTTGTTTGTCTCAATGAATTGATGAAGTTAGAATTTTTTTCCTTCCTAAAATTACAATTTTACATTTCAAGGTTACGTTTACGCGAGCGTTGCTTGCGAACACTTGGGCGGGTAACGTTGCTCAACGAACTCGTCCTAGGCATTGGTATAATGAACATGTGTACAAAAGTTTTTCTAAATCGGTCATCATTTACTCAAGTTATCATCATCGGTCAATATCGGGACGGTTGGTTTTGTGACGGTCGTCTTTTTTCGGATTCACTCCCGGGCTCCAGACGCTGTAATGTGCCGTAAGGAACTTCGAAAAAATCTTATTAGTATTAGGTGCCATATAGGAGTAGTTTGTAAATTTTTTTTATGAAAAAATAAGACATTATATCATACATTTTTATAATGCAAACCCAGCAATTGCTGGCCCAGGTAAATAAATAGCAAAGATCGACACCCTCTTGGTGCGTTCCAGTTTATCCATAAACTACTATAACACACTTTTCAAGGAAGGATCAAGCAACAATGTCTTGCATGGGATGCAATAAAACTGCAAGAACATTTTTTGTGTTATAATTATAAGAAAAGTGTACTAAAGTGCCAACAACTGGCTCACTACCAACAATTGGGATACTTTACTCTGTTGTTTTTGTGTGAAATATATATTAAGTTGAATTAGTGATTTATATTGTTTTTAGACACTGGAGAAGGAGTTAATATTTTGGAAGAATAAAAGAGTTCTGCCAGTTACAGTGAATAACTCGGTGCACAATCTTTACAGATACCTTTCTACTGGAGGAGGGGCTCGTCCGGAATTCTACAAGCAAGTTTTTTATCTTATCTATTTATGTATATGACATATACATTGTATTTATAAAATATAAATACCACTGACTGACTGACTAACTGACTCATCACGATATCTCTGAAACTACTGGATCTACAACCATGAATTGTTGTAGGTCTTACCCTCTAGGTGCTCGCAAAGAAATAATTGTATCCATCTTGATTTAAGATGGATACAATAAGATTTAAGATGGAGATGTATCCGGACCCAATTACGGTAGAGCCTTAAAATTAAAAATTAGGTTCCTTTTATAACATAAACAACTCTTGTGAAAGGATTATTTAATCGGCCATTTTGCTTATATACGTATATGAAACCATGTCCCCTCATTATAATTATCATATCTTCTTTTAGACCAGGAGAGATAGCGAATAACATCAAGCTACAATTTTGTGTATAAGTAAATCTTTTGGCGTCTACTATAAGAATATTTAGAAACACCTCACGATATTAACTGAACTTAATCGCTTAATCGCTTACCCGGCTATTGGTCACAAGAGTTGAAGACTGGGGTGACGTGATATACTAGCGGCTTGTACGAGCCTCGTGGCATGCCTCTATTCCTGCAACGAGTGCTTTCCTCTCTCTCATAGAATCCTTTTTATTGCTTTTGAACTGTATTTTACCCCTTAAAATTGCAGTCTTAAAGTGAGGATATTATTACTTTTTGAAACTATAGAAGGACATGAGAGTTTGTGGAATATAGAACATAATGACTATAATAATAAAATTAAAAGGGATGGTATGATGCCAAAATTTATTGCGAAGGCAAGTGATGAAAGGAATTGCCAGTGTCAAGATATCAAAATGTTACGTCAAGCTTCAATCTGCATCAGGAATCGCCGCTTTTAATAGTAGTATCTACTTTTGATATATTATTTTCCATCAACAATAGCAGATAATCGAATTTTCTACACTCATCATCCTCTTTTGTGTAAATCCCATTCGGCAAGGGTTACGGAGAATCCGAAGATAAGAGGAGGAATGGTCACTATGTAATAAAAGACACGCTACAGCTTATTAACTGCATACTTAGATCTTATCTACTTTACTCAAACAAATAATTAAACATGAAACATAACTGGCTTGAGTCTTGTCTCTAATTATTAATACACAACAATGAATATAACATTTAACATACTACCCCCTTAAAACTAGTAATGATTTCACCGAACCTTCATGGCTATCTTGATTCTAAGTTACACATTAACAATGTCACATTAAGCTTTCAAGTCTTTAAGGAAGGTCTAACCTTGAGACCTAGGCTTAACTTGTAGAGTGAGGGTGAAAAAGATCGCGAGAAGACTCATTGCAGTTAGATATTCCAATGTCCGGATCACACTGTAGCTAAGCACAGATTGGCTTCCTCGTGGTACCTCCCCAACTGTACCTCTTCCCCAGCTTTCCTAACCATGTGTATGTGGGTCACGTATCGGTCACTATAAATCTGAGTGCGTTATGCATTTCTGTGTCAGTGTTCGTTTAAAAAGGGAGACCAGTCTATTCCAACAGTATCAAGAGTGCAACCTCAGGCAAGTATAATAAAGGGAAAAGTAGAAAACAGAGGAAGGAAATTGAGCCCAGACTAATCATCTGAGGTTAGGTTGTTAATACTGTGGAAAGGGCTTCTCTTTAGGATGTAAGCTTATATATTAATAAAAAATAATTCCAATTTCAATCCAGGGATGCGATAAAACATCAGGAAGGGATACATTACTTTTCTCGGAAAGTTAACTTTCAATATGTTTCTCAAGTAGTCAATCAGGTACTTCTTTAGATTGTTACTCCCCTATTATTTTTTAGAATGTAAATGACTTTGACTAAATAACTATTAAGACAAAGGGATGTTTAGTCCAATGTACTTTGGGACAAAGGAATATCACACTTCTGTTTTTATAAGGGGAGTAACAGTCTAAAGAAGAACATACCGTACACCTTATTTAGATTGTTACTCCCCTCTGCTTTATTTATAAGGGGAGTAACAATCTAAAGAAGTGCCGTCAATCATTTACTAATTAGCGATTTTTGAAAATTATTTTATCTAAGGGAAGGAGATACAGAATTAAGGGGACAGAAAAGTAAAATAAATTTAATGTTTCTCAACAGCTGTTTATTAAGCTATCAAATTTATATAGGAACCTCTTCTTATCATAATTTCTGATCATTATGACCTAGAATTATACGTATGTTATTATTATTTAGGTCCGACTTCATGTATTTAAGTACTCAGGTCAAAGTGTCTACGATACTCTCCGGTTTAAGAGCAGCTGAACAATCTTGCTGGACAAGAAGTTCAAGATGGATCGATCTACTTGGGGAAAATGAAGGTACTGTTCTTAATGAAGTTTAAACTTTTTAGGATCTTTTTCACGCTTGTTTGTCAGGGACTAATCTTGTTGACCCACTTCTCAAGCTAGAAAACTGAAACTTGCTCAGATTTTACAATGGCAATACAATAACCAATAACTTATTTGTATTAGCCGACAAATCCGTAAATTTTCACATTAATATGGTGAAATTTTGCGGTAAAAATTAAAATATATATCATACTTTTTAAAACTGAAAATGAAGAGTTTAATTTAGTTTTATAAATAAGAGAGGTCAGAATTAATTACGAGTGATCATAATATACACGTCAATAGAAATAAATGCGTGGGGAGTGTCCGTCTTCGTAAAAGAGGGAGTAGCGACCGCGAACGCGAAGTAATGTGTGTAAAGATTTGACGCTCAGCCTTAACCTTATCCAACCTGACAGGTATATATATATATATTAGGGTGGCCCTTAATTATTAACTTTTTTTTTTCTTTGCTCCCAACCCCTAATTTTGTTCGAATACATGAAAAACATATTCCATGAAAATTTTAGACCGATTGGAGGCGATTAACCCGTGCCGCCGGGCCTTTAAAGTTTTATAATGGTCAAAATTGCCAATTTTGGTTACATCACTATACTTTTTTAACATTAGGATGTGGTAAAATAACATATAAAGGTAAATACATACATGTTTTGTAAACTAGACATATTAAACTTATTATCCTGACCTAGAACAAACCTATTATTGGCTTGGTTCGAAATTTAATGATTGACATACATAACATTTTTCATTTTTTTTTCGTATTTTCTTAATAAAATAGTGTATTAAAAAAAAAAACTTTATTTTTATTTATTTTTTTTTATTTCAATAATAATATTATGTTATTGTATATTATGTAATCTAATTTAAAAGACAAATATTTATTAATAACTTCCAATTATTAGTCATCTATTGCTTGACATATAAAACACCATCAGTAGTATCATTACTCACTGGATTTGTATGAAGGGATTTGAAGGGTTAAGTGACCCTTAATAAGTTGTAAAGATAAAAAAAGTCACATTAACTTAGATACCTACAGGTAAAAGTTTTATCTAGACACATACTTAAGGATTAAAGTATAAAGAATGAGTCAAGGAAAACCCCCTAAGATTTTGTATTAAACAGTTGGATTGCAATGAGTGACTCATTTTAGCTTGAAGAACAGTTATACCTAGAGACCGTCTTAGTCTTGGTTCAGACATCAAATAGTGATCATTAGTGCTTTTTCTTATTTGTGCTTAGTGCTTATAATAACAATGTCTAGTGAGAAAGTTAGTCTTCGCTCAAATCAACCCTTTTTGATTGGTCCTGTGTCCTATCAGATTACAGGATGCAAACTTCCCTCAAACAGACAAGTCTTGAGTGTTTTTTTTTTTATAATCCTAGGACTATTAAGTTAGATGTGAAAATTAGTGCTGCTTTAGTGATAAAAGAGGTTAGTGTTTTTTGGGAAAAAGCTAGGATACCGATGAATAGGAGCGATCATAGCTGTGAAATGCTTATCAAATTACACGATGAGTGGAGAGGACTTCAAAAAAGTGCTAATAAGACATCAGAATCAGCTAAAAATAGTCGATCCACTTTTACTGAGAAGTTAGACGATTTATTTGACATTGCTCATAAGGATGCCGAAGAGCAAATGCGAATCCAGGAAGATATTGAATTTTTACGAATGCAGCGAATGAAAGGGAGACCTGGTATAATGCTGGGTGTCGATAATAACTTACACCGGGCAGAAAAGCGTTATGTAGATCGTAAACAAGAAGAGGTAGCCAGGAAAACCCGTTGCTTGGAACAAATGGAACAATCGAGTCTGGTAGCTGAGTTGTTACCGAGTACTAGTAGCAGTAGCAGTACAGGAGAAAGTGTAGGAATTCTCGACGCAGTTGTTGCTGAAGGAACACTCCCTACATCAGGTCTAAGAGGTACCCATGACTTTTTTAATGATCGCTTAGCAGCATTAGATAGATGTAAAATTAGTGATCGAGATGCAGTACACATTTTAATGGCTACTGCAGAGGCGTTGGGGCATGGAACAAAGAATTTAGTAGTCAATAGAAATTCTATTAGTCGAAAGCGCTCTCAGTTTAGAACCCTGAGATATAAAGAAATGTTAAAGAACTTCAATATAGACGAAAACCAAGTAGTTGTCGTTCATTGGGACGGAAAACCTCTACCTGCTATTAGTGGCGATGACAAAATTGAGAGATTGGCAATTTTTTTTACTTTTGATGGGAAGGAACAGCTGATAGGTGCTCCAAGTATAAATCAAGCAAGTGGTCTAGAGCAAGCAAATGCAGTGTTCAGAAGTTTAGAAGAATGGGGTCTTTTGGACTCAGTCCAGGCAATGTGTTTTGACACAACTGTGTCAAATACGGGAAGAATTAATGGTGCTTGCAGGAATATTGGAACCATTTTGGAAAAAGAATTGCTATATCTTCCTTGTAGGCATCACATTTTTGAGGTGGTACTAAAAGGAGTGTTTGATGAGCTAATAGGACCTACTTCTGGTCCTGAAGTTCCAATCTTTTCTAGATTTAAAAATAAGTGGAGTGATATCAACACAAAAATAAATCTTCTGGTATTGAAGACAATGATGTAAACAAGGCCATTTCAGAGGTGTTAAAAAAAGAGCTTATCGATTTTTTCTTCAATAAGTTACAAGAAAAGCAGTTCAGAGAAGATTATAGGGAACTTTTGGAACTTGCAGTAATTTTTCTTGGAGAAACTCCACCTCGTGGAATATCTTTTAGGAAACCAGGCGCTATAAGCCATGCAAGATGGATGGCCAAAGCTATCTACTGCATTAAATTTTTTTTATTTAGAGATGAGTTTCGATTATCGGACAAAGAGAGGTCTTCTCTAAAACATATGTGTATGTTTCTTGTAAGAATCTATTTACCTGCTTGGTATGAAGCTACAAATGCCATTAAGGCTCCATTATCAGATCCGAACTTCATTAAAAAATTAGTTAATTATGTGGAAATAAATTCAAGTATTAGTAACGCTGCGATCAAGAAATTTTCCAACCATTTGTGGTATTTAGCTCCAGAAACGGCAGCATTTGTTTTTTTTTTACGAAAGAGTTACAATTGAAACGAAAGTTAAAATGGTTGAAAGACTACATGAAATTATTGAAGAAGAGCAAGAAAGAGAAAATAAATTTTTTCTAAGACCTAGAGAAGAATCAAACATCCCTTCTTAAAGATCTCTCAGATTTCATAACACCTGCTTCATTAAAACTGTTTAGTCGCTTCAACATTAAGAAGGATTTCTTACAAACTCCTCCCACAACGTGGTGTCAAAATAAAGAATATTTAGAAGGATTAAATATTATGAGGAAAGTTGAGGTTGTCAACGATGTTGCAGAGAGAGGCATTCAGGAATACAACAACATTTTAACAAGAAATGATGACGAAAAACAATTTATTCTACAAGTTGTAAAAGATTATCGACAACAATATCCCAGCAGTTCAAAAAGCACTTTATTAGAGAAATACAATTAAGGACTAATTTTAATATTTAATGTTTTTAATTTTATAATTTAGTAATACGATATATATATACTTAATTTTATTATTTTGATAAAAGTAGTAATTATAAAATTCAAATAAAATATATATTATATTGAATAGTAAAATTATTTTTATTTAATATTCCTAAATTTTTAATTTCAATTTAATCATCATGATAAAAAAAAGCACACCATCTCATAAATAAAATGAGCTGATACTACAACTACTTATGCAATAAACACTATGCAGATGAACAGGAATTACCATAAAATTAAATTAGTTTATTTACTAATGCCAATATTAACTCTCACCTACTGCAAGATAGGGTGATTTTGTATGCCAAGTAATAGATTGCTAATAATTAGAAGTTATTAATAACTATTTGTATTTTCAATTAGAATACACAATATATTATTGAAATAATAAAAACAAAAAAAAAAAAAAAAAAAAAAAAAAATTAATAAGTACACCATTTTGTTTAGAAAATACGAAAAAAAAGAAAAAAGTTATGTATGTCAATCATTAAATTTCGAACCAAGCCAATAATAGGTTTGTTCTAGGTCAGGATAATAAGTTTAATATGTCTAGTTTACAAAACATGTATTTATTTACCTTTATATGTTATTTTACCACACCCTAATGTTAAAAAAAGTATAGTGATGTAACCAAAATTGGCAATTTTGACCATTATAAAACTTTAAAGGCCCGGCGGCACGGGTTAATCGCCTCCAATCGGTCTAAAATTTTCATGGAATATGTTTTTCATGTATTCGAACAAAATTAGGGGTTGGGAGCTCAAAATTTTTGACATTTTTTTTTCACCCCTATAGCTAAGGGCCACCCTAATATATATATATATATATATATATATATATATATATATATATATATATATATATATATATATATATATATATATATATATATATATATATATATTATTAGCGATTATTAACTCCACGAGAATTACTCACGGCTACCTGTTTACTTTAAGGACAACCAACTTCCTAAGTAAAGAACATCTTCTGAAAGACTGCCACCGACGATAACATATCCCACCTGTGCCACTGTCATAAATATTGGGGATAACCAGGTGGCAGTTACAAAATTGATACAATTCTAACACGAAGCTGACATACAGCCACATCTGAACTTATTTTAATTATTTCTAACTTGTTATTTGATTAATCTAAATTACATATTGTAAGGGGGGGAGTTGTTATATGTATATAACTAATTAATTACCCAAAATAAAAATAAAAATATATAATTATACTCAACGAATATCAAGGTAAAGACTTTCCTGCATTAAACCTAAATAGTCAAATGGAAACCTTGCAATTAAATGTAGACAAAAATCATTTAGGTTTCAAATACAAAATGGTCAACTGGTTTCGATTTTGTTTCCCTAGATGAGCAACATTAAAATTAAAATTTAATTATATTACATTTCATCGTTGACCTATGTTAAATTAATGGTTGATAGTTAAGTGGTATGCCATGTTATATTAATGGTTACTAGTTATATGCTATGGCATTTTATATTAATGGTTATCTTATCTCTGTTAAAAATGTATCTTAAGGTACTATGACAGATATAGCAACGGAACATATAATCCCAGTAGATCTGAACGCCGTACTTCACAAGAATATGGAGATCTTATCAAGATGGTACAGAAGTCTGGGAGAAGATAAGAAAACTGCATACTACAAGCAGGCGGCAGATGAGCTACAACAGAGTATTCACGAAGTACAAACTTTATTGACTTTATAAAAATAATAATATTCTTAGACGCCTACTTAGGTCTAACTTATAAACTATTTGGCTATAATCGACAACTATCCCAATTTCTTAAAAATCAGATGAATCCTAAAGATATAGGTAAAGATAACATTGTGCGCATGTGGAAAAGAAACCAATTTGCGAAAGAGGTTGAAACTTATATGGGACTAACAATGGACTAATATTGACTTATCACCAAAATTTTATCAAATTGGACGAGTAGTTTTAAGGTATGTGGAAAAAGTTTCAAAAATAGACATAGATGAACTATGTGGATAGTTTTAAAAAATGTTGGACAGACTGGCAGGCAGACTCAGACCAAAAATGTTCTCTGATGTCTAAAACGGACATCTTAGATTTTTTTAAATTGGAGACGAAAGAAATGTTTCGTTCCTCAAAACGCTCACATAATCTCTGTTACCCTTGGTAAGCTCAGAAGCAATATGTACATGACAAGGGAATCTGCAAAATAAGTTTACTTGGAGGGATATTGAGTATCATCATGTTTCACAAAGTGGTGTATTGGACCTTATATTGACCTTGAATATGCTAAAGTATTCCAGTCTAATGGGATATTGATAATAAGTTAAATATTTGTTGGTAGGTGCTTTGGCAAAAGAATCTTGGATTTTGGTGTGATTACAATTTTGCTAACTCTGAAGCCAGAAGATATCATTATCTGTCAAATTTTACTCCAATTTGGACTCAAAGTTACCTTGATGACCCTAGCAAACTTTCAACAAGTATTCTTCAATATATTAGCGATCATAAACTCCACGAATATCAAGGTAAATACGTTTCTGCTTTAAGAGACTATGGTTCCTTCCCCTCAAGAACCAACTTATTTGCTCAGGGAATAATGGCTTACTTTACTCTCTAGGTGCATAAATAACTATTTTACCGATATCTTACGTTCTAACGTAACGATTTTAATAAAACTTCATACACATCGACTTAAGTGCAATTGAAACAGTAATATAAAATTGCAACCTAATACAAGCACAAGTTTTTTAATAGTGAAATGATATATTTTACAATATTTTTAAATTGAGTAAGCCGTGCGTGAGGGCTAGAGGACAGTCCTGTTCTCTCGCTATACTTCAACCATCATCTTTAACTATCAACTCATCGTGATAAACTTTTTTCTCAATATTTAATACATATTTATTGCTAGACGCTCACTTCAATGATTAAAAAAATGCTTTTCTTTAAATTTTTCCTTTACTGCTCTAAGTACAAATAGTTTGTTATTTTAAATTTTGTGTCTTTTCAAACTCCGCCATGTATAAGTAGTTAGCACTGTGATGTACAATGTAGAGTGCTGCATACTTAGCAGTGTGATTTTATAATTTATATTTCATGAAAAACGTTAGGAACTTCGTTGCTAACGGGTGTCCCGCGACACCATACGTTTTTTTTTTATTATTCAGGTGGAGTGCCTGTATCTATGGAGTTTAGCGGAGAGCCGTGGGATTTCCCTAATGTCCAGCCGCCTCAAGTAGCTATATTCCTTGAAGGACTCGCTTCCTTAGGAGACGCTGGATCAAAAACTGCCTTCCTAATGGCCGAGATGTGGTTAGATTCTGTTTACAAAGGATTCGTCGACAAACAGCACATTTACAATGAGGTTTAATATAATTAATGTATGATTTTGAAAGGTTCCAAGTTAGTTTGATTACCACAACCTCACCCTTAGAATAATAATGTGGGATAAATAATAATCTACTAATAAATAAATAATCTACCATAATCGATGTGGGATTGAGCTGAAATTAGAAATACAGAACTGAGTGCGATTTCGACAAGAAATTTTCTCAGGATTCAAAATTTATTAATTCAAACGCTCAATTTTGAGCTAAGATATTTTTATATGAACATAATATTTTAAAATAAACCGTTATATTTTAATGAACCATTGTGTGTCAATAAAGCTACTCGATCGACACACTAACCCCGCGTCATCCGTTACAATTTATAGTTGTATTAGCCCATTGCCAGCCCTAGGCACTTTACGGACTATCGTGCCACGGAGTTAGTTGGAAACATTACGATTTGATAGTGAAAAATGATATATGGCATAGTTAAGCCTATCTTCACTTTCTAGGCAGGCAGTTACTCACAAGCATACTGTCTTAAGTTTGTACATTGTATGATTTCATCCAGATGAATTCACGGTTGCCACTCGTATTCTTTGAATTTCTCATCATAACTGTTGTTTCGGTGGGGGCATTGCTGCATACAAAGATCACGAATAAACTGGATCTTCTTTGCATACTCCCATTTTTAAGTTTTCACAATTAAGATGCATTGCTCGTTAGTATAATAAGTATATAACTCATATAGTGGAAGAATTAATACGAGCAGAATTTTTTCACTTCAAAATAAATATGTTAAAGCAATATAGTTACATTTAATATGACACATAATTGTGGCATACCATCTAAATTTTAATCAAAATTAGACTGGTGGTTTTCAAACTTTGGGAGTTTGCAAAAATGTTAAGTACAGACACGTGAAATTTCCGGGATAAACAGTACTCTTTAGAAGAAGTCACCACTGGAAAACCCTAAAATTTTATGAAGAAGTCTAATGACTCATTTTACATAAGTTAATGTGTTGTTTTAGTATAGCTGTTTGAAGATGGGTGAGTTAGCAGATGACAGCGATGGACAAATTCTAACTGGATTTGGAACAACTAACGGAGTGATCATGTCTTTCTTAGCTAAATGGGGCAACACACTCCGTTCCACATCACAAGCTGGTATTTATTATAAATTATTTGACTAAAGTTGACCCTTAACATTCGCGATAGTATACAGTCCCAAAAGAAAACGCAGTACCTTGTCTGTGTTTAGACCTGATCATAACTGTAGGTGTGAGTGTAAATCCACCTTTAAGGGTTAAGTATTAAAGTCAAACGCGCAAAACTCCAAGATATTTTACTGAAGCGCTGTGTGTCAATAAATATACACGATCGATACACTAACCCCGTGCCATCCATGGGAATCATCGTAGACGAGTTGATAGGATACTAGCAACTTTTATCTACAAACTAAGATTTATTTTCCGACACATCTGGTGACGATTCGAATCCCAGGATATGGTAACACATTTTATTGATCATTTATAGTGGATGTGTGAAGTTGCCGATTCCCTTCAATCTTTGTTTTTGAACAGGGGGAATACCGGGTGAACTCAATCCAAAATGTTTAGTTCTAAATCCTTATTCAAACTAATTTCCTAGTTTAAATAGTTCCTAGTTCATTGTTTGTTGAACACCCACTTACATAGACTCCTCCTTCAAACTTCATTCCACTAGAATTCTCCACTGTATGTTACAGAAATGAATCCAAAAGAAGGAAGATATGGAACCAAATAAGGTAATACAGAAAGCATCATGATAATATCGATAACTGAAAACTAGTCTGCTAACAAATACATGATAGTCGTAGAGCATTACATATTTATACACACGATCTAATTTTAATATTGTCCGAATAAAATAATTATTTAAACTATTACTATTATAAAAATAACTATGTATTGTATATATTATACTTTAATAAATACTTAAAATAAGTAAACTATGTCATTTACTCTGTTTTTTATTTATTTAATAGTAGTTATTTATACTCATATAAACGGTAAACTGCGGTAACAACAAAATTATTGAATTTGAAATTTTTATTACGAAGTTTTTTAAAATGAGGACTTGCGGAATAATTGCCAAACCAATAAAATTCAAAAATCAAACTCGAAAAAAAACTTCCTCTCATGCATATTAATATGGAATTTAAATCTAATAATCTCTAATATAAAGAATTTATTTATAAAAAATTTAGAAAGTGTTAACCTGATGATTGTATATACTTTGTTTTCGATTTTCAGCAAAATCGGATTTTTTCGTTAATATCTCAAAAACTAGATTTTTCCCAGAAAAGCAACTTTTACATATGGTTGGATTTGTATTTATATAGAGTACATTTTGGAATCCATTTGCCAAAACTGTGGGAACCTGTATACATATAATATATACAAGCTCGCCAATAGTTAAAATATGGTAATAAGTTACATTTTAAGAGAAAGACTCAAACCGTGTTTGAAATTAAAGCACTAATGAATAAATTGTAGACTGAATACATTTCTATGAATGCTCCTGTTATAAATTTTCTTTTCTATTAAAAACCACGCTTTAAAAATTTAAACTTACATAATATGTGAGTCTGAGGTTTCTGGGTAGTCGTAAAAAAAAGCCCCTTAAAAATATATTAGTATTACAAAATGTGAACTGCACTAACATGTCATTAAATATATGAGAGAAGAAAAAGAAAAAAATAAAATAAAATAACATTATATTTTATATACATTTCTATTCATACAAATAATAATTTAAAAGTGTGGTCATAACAACCCACATTATAAAAATATAGCATATAAGTTTCTTTCTGGTAAAAATTGGTTGTTATTATTACTTATCTAATATTTTATTAGCCAACCTAATATAATTATAATTATTATTTAACTAATAGTAGTTATCTAACTTATTTAGATAACTACTATTATAACTGGCAGGTATCTAACTGATATTAGTTATTTAACTAATTTCAGGTATTTAACAGATAGTGATAGTAGTTATTTAGTTATAGTTTAGAATATATAGTTATCATTTAGAAGAAACTCCATGAAGATTTTTTCTTTGTTGCTTCAATTTCTGCTTTTCTTTTTTCAATGAAATTGATTACCTCGGCGTCATCTTCCAGAAACACGTCTCTCATCTCCAACATCCACTTCTTGTAATCCTCTGCAACAAAAAGGTAATTCAAATAGTCAATTAAATATTAAAAAAAAAAGAAAAAAAAAGCAGTATGACCCCTTGAGAAAATTCGGTTATGACAGTCATATTAGTTAAATACAGTGGTAGGGATGAAAAACTACTGCAACCTCCCTGGAATATTTGACACGATAAGAAAATGTTTAACAATTTCTTGCTTGTAAAGCATTAAGGAAACTGAAATACTAAATTAAATAAAAAAAATCAAATAACAACCGTGAAGCGTAGCTATGGATGGTTGTGTACCACCGAAGTCACTGGGTAGACAATCTGCCGGAACATACTCCTTAATTTCGTCATAATTATCGCTGTGGAAGTGCAACTAAAAAAGAAAATATAATAATAATTGCATAGTTAACATAAAGACTTTTACTTGACGTAAGTAAGTTGCCGATGAATATTAAGTATATTTTTGTTTCTTAAAATTTGTATTCGCAAAATGAAGATCAGCATAAGATTAAATTCAATCTTAATTAGAAACTGGTTATTTATCGTGGCTAATAATAAAATAGAGCAAATTATGTTTGTAATATAGAGCCTCAATACTGCGATTCGCAGGGTATTTTATTCTTAATAATGGGATTAATGATGAATAATAATAATTATAGTCCTGATTATTTTCTATGAAGGTTTTGGAAACAAAACAATTTAGGTATTTTTTGTTAACAAATTAGCCTACATGATAACAGAAAACGTAGCCACTGATTCCTAGCAAGAAGGGTAATTTCTACCTTTCAAAGGTAGAAAGCTGCTTTAGTAAAAAAACAAACATTTTTTACGTGGAAAGATAGTTTCAATGCTATAACTCAAGTAGATAGTTAATGTTGCAGACAATCTATCCCATACTTGAAGCCAAGCATCTTTGTTTAACCATCGAAAACTAAGTATATTGATAATCATATGATAAAAGAAGGCTATAATTGAATGAGCATAGTGAGTTTTCATTTCAGAAAATTGAGCTTTGAAAAAAATTTGTTTGTGTCTTTGTCTAACAATAACGCGGTAAAATTGATTGAATTGAACAAAATTTGGCACAGGTGAATCTCAGAATTTGTAACATGGTCAATGTTGGTTTGTAACATGGTTTAATGGTCTTTGAGTGAAAAAAAAATGTGCATCTATCAAATTTCAAACTTAATATTTTAAAGATGACGGCCATTACGGCAATTAACGGTTATAGTCAGCATGCCATGTTTTATTTGGTTTTAAAGGTATTGAAGAATTAGTAATTAAAATTATACACATAATATTTTCAAGGTAGTGGTCAATATGGCGGAATAAGTAAGTTCTTCCCCGAAAAATGTTTCCTGGTAGCTTTATTCAAAGCAAATATGGCCGATATAAGAGCACATATTAACGCGAGTTCTTTAAGCGTCGCATCACAATTACGTAATTAGTTATTGTTAAGATTAAATTAAATCGGACTTACAAGATCTAAAATTTCTTTTTTAATAAACGGCCTGATGACGAACATTATTTTAGCTGCAATGGGAAGTGTGTTGACCACGTGAACTGCTTTCAGTCTTAGAGGGCACCCTTCCTACTCATGAAACAGAACAATGAAACATATCATTACAACAATGAAACCAATAAATAGTACCAAGAACATCGGTGAGTATAAGACAGAAATCAACGGTGTGTACAAGTACAGAGAACATTGGTGTGTACAAGTAAAGGATTATTCCATCTGAGTTAATTAAGTGAAGAAGTCGGAAAGCTTCTTTTGGATAAAAGATTCTAAAAGGAAAATGCATTGAAATATTTGATTTTACTTTCTATTATACTTAGAGAGAAAGTATTGTGATAGTGGAAAATTTTATTTTTTAAGATTTTATTAATTTACCCGTTTTGTTGTCCTCTGTGTTAAAAAAATAATGGATTTTAAAAAATCTCTCTGGTCTTTGTAGTCAGTGCAGACGTGGGTAGTCTAAACTACTGGTCTAACTTTGGCACTAATGTTCACCAAAATCATACTCAGAAATTAATTTTAACTTTTAATTTGGGGACTACCCCCCAGATCTACGAAAAAACGTGAAAACATCTATAAAACAGATAAAAGAAAATTGAAATCCACAGAATATAGTTTAAAACACAAACAGTGAGAGGTCGAGTTCGACTCCCCACCAAGGAAAAGTTTCTTTGATAGTAAATTTGGATAAATTGTTCAGTAATAATTAAGTTTAACAACGGAAATTCGGATAACTAATAAATCGAATGCACTGAACCAAGTTACGTAATTAAGTACTCATAAGTGAGGAAGTTTAGTACGATTTGTATCCAACAGAGTTTTCAATTATCATTAAAATTAAAATACATCTGATCATAAATTAACACAGTTTGAGTATGAAAGTTTAATATCTTAAATCTCCTTCATTAAAATATCATGAGGATATGAATATCTGTTGAGTACCTGAACGTAATGCAAGAAGAGTTTAAGAGTTGCAATTTTGAGACGAAATAGGTGCATTAAAGAGACACCTCTCATGTCGAAAATAATAACGAAGCCTTTCATACATCCTTGTTGTCTGTTGAGGGCTTCTATCATCATACCGAACAACCTGCAAGAGTGGATGAAGATGTACTGAGAGGGATCGAATACTTGGAGGCGATGTACAGCCACTCGGTATCCGTTAGGATCTTCCTTCGGTATAATAGCGTATTCCCTGAAACAGAAAAACACGCCAATATCACAACTTGATAAAGAGGAAACATTTGTTGTTTTTTTGTTATGGGCAATATCTTTTTACGATCCTATATTGTCCATTTTATTTTTTAATTATAGTTTTAATTTTTAGTTCTATATTGTCCTTTTTTCCTTGTTCTAATATCTTATGATTTTAGGGCTCAAGATATGAAAAATGTGTTTCATGTGTTGCATTGAGTCAATTATACACAAAACCAAGTACCACTGACTGACTTATCACGATATCTCTGGGACCACTGGACCTATGACCATATAAGTAGTAGGTAAGTTTCTCTTAACCCCTAGGTGCTCGTTAAGAAATCTTTTGTCACAAATTTGTTTTCGATCAACCATCTTGAATCATGATGTTGGAAAATTATATTTAGAATTTGTCACAATGTTGTCTCTAGCACCTTTTGTAGTAGAACTTTAAAATTTTAAAGATAGCTTCCTTTTATAACATAAAAGACTTTTGTGAAAGAGTTTTCAAATCAGCCATTTTAATTTAACATGATAATTTCTAAAATAATATTTATGTTTTCCAAGATTTTTTTTAAAATTCGATCCTTAAGGAAAGGGCTAATCTTTAATGGATTTAAGCATATTATTAAAAGAGAATCCCTATTTCAACCCAGGGATGTGATAAGACACCGGCGGGGGGTGTGCATATAACAGGAAATACCTCTGCTTATGCAAATCACTAAAGTACGAAAGATTAAGAAAATTATAAAATTGTTAATTTTTTAAGAACAAGAAGGAGGTATTATAAAGAAGTATTTGTTCTCGAAAATCCACAAATAAAATATTTTTTAAATGAGTACTCAGTACTCAATCCTGGGACTGACTGTAGAAACGTTTTTAATAATAAATTTATTAAGTTAAAGGCTGTGGGATTTAAATGCAGTATTATTATATATATATTTAAAAAATTACCATTTATAAATTTTTCTTTTACGTATTTATGTATAAAGAGGAACAATTTAATGAGACGAAAATTCGATTTTGAGATTTTGATAGACTCGTACCTTGAATCCAAAATATTTTTTATTATTTTTAAGTGCCGTCTGAAGTCTGTGCAAACGCATGGGCCGTTTTCGGTAAAAGTTGGCATACATAATTAGAAAAATCAAATCCCAAAGCAAAATCGAGAAATGGATTTTAAAATCGAAAACAAAAAGTAAACAACTATCTTCTGAGAACCTTTTAAATATGTTAAAATTAAACAAATTAAATGATATGAGATTTCAATATGAATGAGATTTCAATTTTTTTCAATATCTATTTGAGAAAGTTTTGTTCGATTTATCGGACCGATTCTTTTTTTGTTTTTCTTAAAAACGAAATAAAGGGGGTTGAAAAAAAATTGGCATTAAAAAACAAAAATAAAAAAGTAGGCATTGTTTTAAATAAAAATGCAAAAAAAAACGACTTACACAACTTCGAGCTGAGTTTTAAGATCATCCCTGAGAACGTCTCTGCCCAAGAAGAAGTCAGTATTTTCATGTTTAACAGTGTAATAATGATAAACACATTTCTTTGCATTTTCCATCACGCAGTAGCAGGACAGTAGAAATCTAATCACTACCTCCTCTGAATTAAAAGGTAAATAAATAAATAAAATGCCATTAAAAAGTTTGTTTTTTGCTACAACTTCTGAAGTGCTTATTATAATATGGTAAAACAAATTTTTATTTCTGTAATAAATATAGGATGTACGGAACATTTTTTGTAATAGCAGATTTTTGTTTTTTGACAAATAATGACTATGATTTCTTCGTTAATATGTTTATCTACGATTGATACGAAATATAAACATTGTATCTCTGTTTAGATGCGTAGATAGTGATTCTTTACGTACTTTTATTCATTGCGCATGAGTGTTTCATAGTTCTAAAGAATTCCTCTTCTTTACCACCCTAGGGCGGTAAAGAAGAGGAATTCTTCAGCTTTACGCACGATTAGCGAGTTTGTTTACATTTAACAAAACTAATTTGCTGTTCTTTTATTAAAGTAACTGTTTATATCGAGTTTTTAGTGAAATACAATGAGTGAATCAAGTGACTTTGACCAAAATGTGGAGAATAATACTCCTCCAGAAATAATTAATTCGGCAAAAAATACAGGTCAAGTATTAATGCCATCTTTATCAAGAGAGAGATACCAACTTACATACAGCAAGTTTATTTTTTTCTGTATTTAGGTATTATTAAAATCCAACAAATGTAGATAAAGTACGGTACGTAAATCTTGCGAAAAACTGCATTTGGCTTTGCTCGTGTAGTTTTACTACCCTCGCTTTCGCTCGGGTGCAAACTCCACACTCGCATGCAATATGCTACTTTCCCCACTAGACGCATAATGTACTATTTCCTGTTGATGTTATTACACTTAACATAACTGCAAACTATAAAATTTTGATATTACATACTTTTGGAGATACAGGTGCGTTAACACCAACAAATGCAGGTAATCATAAGGACCCTAAATATAGTTATAAAAGAAATCAAAGTTATTAAAAAAAAAAGAAATAATATCTGACCGGATGGAGTGGGGTACTCCGGATGCTGCCGAATCCATTCTGCTAGTTCCTGGACGTCCTCCTTTTTCAGTTCCGGAAAATTCCGGTACTGTTCTTCTGCTGAAACTATTTCCTTCATTCTCGGTTAATAGCCACCTGTACCTGAACATAAACATATAACTATAATAATAATATTTTGGGTGCAACATTCCGTGGTGGTCTTAGACCTTCCAAAGGGCTTAATCAACCATATATGTTATGAATGGCAAGGTGTTCCTCCATTAGCTGTATAAACTTTACAATTGCCATAGGCAACTAGTTGCCTATGTTAAGCTGCCACTTAACATAAGCAGCTACCCATTTATAATGGCAATGCTAGGTCCGAGTGAGGTAACTGTCTAGGAATTGAACCCACATCAATTCCAAGGTGTGACCACGCCCGATACTGATTAGCTTTACTGATAGGAGAGCCTAATGCTCTCTTAAGTAAACTACCGAGCCCCTTACGAAAAATCATACTCTGGAGCGAAATCGGGAGATTGGGAGATACATTTTAGCCTTAGTTTAAGGGCGCCGGCCCTCCGAAAAAACGTGGCAGACTAATTATTTTTTTAAAACGGTTCCGACGATTTTTTTTTTTTTTTTTTTTTTATTTATAATTATATTTATCTACTAGCGGCAGCAAAATAAGGCATTATTACTACGTTTTTATTAGCTTGCTTTCTTGTTTGTTTGTTTGTTTGTCCGGTACAAATCTGGCAATCGATTTCTAACTATCTTCCCGAATAGCTAGACATTTGAAACTTTTAGCATAGCTCAGAACACAATGACAATGCATTATTTTAATACTTTTAGCCACCTTTCAGCCAAATTTAATTGGTTTTCAGAAAATTTTGCTCTATGGAAAGTTAGTTCGGAAAAAATTCGCAAGTTATTTTATTTGTTTTGACATGTCCCATATTTCAAATTTGTGATTTCTTTTATTAAAGGTGGTGACACACTTGAGCATTCGCCCCGAATGAGCATGCATTCGCCCCCGAATGAGCATGCGTTCGCCCCTGAATGAGCATGCGCTCGCCCCGAATCGCTTAGATATGGAGAGGACGAGCCGAACGGAAACACATGCTCATTCGGGGCGAATGCTCAGGTGTGTCTCCGCCTTAAGAGATAAACATTGAATGACAGCGAAACAGGAAAAGTAAACAAAGAAATAAATGAATTGATCCAAGATGAGGCGAGATCCGTTGTACAAAGATTTGTACTTTTATAGGTTTAAGATCAGCTCTCTAGATGGTTGTCATTTATGTGAAGTAAATAAATTCGGAACTATTTATTTATTTATTTATTTTTTTTTTTTTTCACTAACATTATAATATTATAACAATGAGAATTATATTATCAACATTACATATAATTCAACAGAAACAGAAAATTTAAAAACGTAGTATATAAAAAGTTCTTTTTATCTTGTAATTATTGAACTAATTTCGGGCAGGGAAATGTAATTTTACTGTCTAGGCAGTAAAATTAGGAAACTTCTTTCTGCCTAGGCAGCAAAATGTGTATTGTCATGATCTTGGCAATAAAAGTTTATATTATTATCTCTATCTTTGTACAGTCAATACTTTTTGAGATATTGGTGCCTTTTGTACTTTTCAGATATTTTTTAGCTAAAAAAAAAAGCATGTTTTTGAGCAATTTTTTTAATTCGCAAGTTATTTTATTTGTTTTGACATGTCCCATATTTCAAATTTGTGATTTCTTTTATTAAGAGATAAACATTGAATGACAGCGAAACAGGAAAAGTAAACAAAGAAATAAATGAATTGATCCAAGATGAGGCGAGATCCGTTGTACAAAGATTTGTACTTTTATAGGTTTAAGATCAGCTCTCTAGATGGTTGTCATTTATGTGAAGTAAATAAATTCGGAACTATTTATTTATTTATTTATTTATTTATTTTTTTTCACTAACATTATAATATTATAACAATGAGAATTATATTATCAACATTACATATAATTCAACAGAAACAGAAAATTTAAAAACGTAGTATATAAAAAGTTCTTTTTATCTTGTAATTATTGAACTAATTTCGGGCAGGGAAATGTAATTTTACTGTCTAGGCAGTAAAATTAGGAAACTTCTTTCTGCCTAGGCAGCAAAATGTGTATTGTCATGATCTTGGCAATAAAAGTTTATATTATTATCTCTATCTTATGTCATTATATATTATAGTTCAATAACGCTGTTCTACAAAAAATGGTTCAGAATGAAAATGTAATTTTTTAAAGTATTTCTGTGTGCTAAATCCGAATCTGAAGTCAAAATTTCTCCTATACGTACAGTTTTCCCGGAAAATGCGCCTAAAGTTCGGAACAATTGTGTTTTTGGGGGGTTTTCGACCCAATTTTTCGCCCAAAACAATTTTGTAAAAATAAATGTATTGGACGTTTCAATATCTTCAAACCATGAAGAACACGACTCTAAAGTCTGCTGACCTTACTTTTTTAAGAAAATTGAAAAATACAAAACAAAAAAAAACCTATTTTTCCTCATATTGAGTCTTTGTATTTCTATCCCTTTTTCAGTTACTTACTTAGTGATTTTTTCTGACTTTTATTGACATTATTCTAGATCAAAATTAATGTGACTGAGGGGGGAGAGTGCACAAGAAACATTTAGGGGGGGGATATTATATTTTAGCATATCATATTTAATTGAAAAAAGTACATACAAGTTGTGGTTTTTTTTTATTATTCCCCCCCCCCCCCTCCCCCATTGGTCTAATATATTGTAATGCTCTAGAATAATGTCAGAAAAAAGTCATTTGTTATAAGTATAACTGAAAAAGGGATAGAAATACAAAACTTATTAAACTAACAGAAAAAATCGATTTTTTTTCTTATTTTTCAATTTTCTTAAAAAAGTAATAGTCCAGTCAATGAAGCATTTTGGCTCCCAATTTTTTCGGATTAGATGGATTGATGTGAAATTTGAACTGTAGCTAGGGTCTAGCCCAAAAAACAA
The DNA here is from genome assembly GCA_951217055.1 of Gerris lacustris. Lineage (NCBI taxonomy): Eukaryota > Metazoa > Arthropoda > Insecta > Hemiptera > Gerridae > Gerris > Gerris lacustris. The sequence continues at coordinate 49,212,932 of OX578279.1, forward strand.
AAGCTATATTGTCCCGATGTGTGCTTTAAACTTTTCAACCCTAGGGGTGAATGCCACCCCTTCTCGGGGGTGAAATTTTATTAATAAAAAATAACTTCAAGATTCGATGCAGGGATAAATTTTAAACAAAAAATAAAAAATATAAGAATTTTTTGTACAGTCAATACTTTTTGAGATATTGGTGCCTTTTGTACTTTTCAGATATTTTTTAGCTAAAAAAAAAGCATTTTTTTGAGCAATTTTTTGCTAATATCTCAAAAACTAAAAGTTTTATTAAAAATAAGGTTTTAGTCAAAAATAAAGGTAATTAAATAACAAAGATATTGATTTTTATTTTATTTTTGTAGGTAGTATAGAACCTGAGTTATGACTCCCTGAGGTTGAAGTCGACTTTGAAAGTTAAAATCGAAGCTTTCCATGTCAAGTAGCGGAAAAATGAAAGGTTATTCAAAGAAAACTTGAATTACACTTTTTAAAGTACTTGAATAGAACTTTAAATTGACTACTGGCAAAAGTCGTTAGCATAAAAACTAACGGAGTTAAATTCAAAATAAAGTGGTTGACTTGATTTTTGAGAAAAATAATCAGTATTAAAATTGAAAAAAAAAACTTAAAAACTATCTTTACAGGGCCGCTCGCAGTTCGAGAAGCGGCCGCTTCCTGGCCGGGCTGCGGCGTACAGGAAGCGCTGGTAGTTCTCAGCGTCAGCTGTTCAATTAGTAACAATCAATATCTTTATAACTGCGGTTTGTTTCGGTACTGATGTAACCTTAATATGCATTTATTGTTTTGAAGATTACGGCAAAATAGTTTGCATGTTTAGTAATTATTTGGGCGATAATAGCTATTTACGTGCCTAGAGCAGTAAGGGCGTTATTACAGGCCAAGGGCGAAGTTTGAAAGCACGAGTGCGTTTAACGCCCGAGGCCTGTCACTGTCATATCGCTTACTGCTCGTGGTGCGTACACTATTTTACCGCCCACCACATGTAAACTAATTACTAAGCATGCAAACTATTTTGCCGTAATCTTCAAAACAATAAATACATATTAAGGTTACATCAAGGTTACAAAACCTGATGTAACATCGACATGTTACATCATGACATGTTTTCAGTACCAAAACAAACCGCAGTTATAAAAATATTGATTGAACAGCTGACGCTGAGAACTACTAGCGCTTCCTGCACGCCGCGGCCCGGCCAGGAAGCGGTCGCTTCTCGAACTACTAGCGGCCCTGTAAAGATAAAGCATGCATTTTTACAGGCCCCAGGGCTGTAAAACGGAACTTTACGGCCGCTCAGGATAGGAATGTTTACAAGTGGAGGGCGATAATATTTACGTACCTAGAGCAGTAAGGGTGTTATTACAGTCCGAGGGCGAAGTTTGAAAGCAAGAGGGCGTTTAACGCCCGAGGCCTGTCATGTCGCTTACTGCTCGTGGTGCGTACACTTAGTTATGCGGAGTTTATCAACTTCAGTTATCGAGTTATGCGGAAAAAACGTTTTTTTCCGGGAAAGAAAACCGTTTTTTCCGCATAACTCGAATACGGTCGACCTCAGCGGTCCGACGCAAAGAACCTTTTTTGTAGGTCTTGCGAAAAGGGAAAAAATGTTTTTTTTTGTTTGTTTTTTTAAAGTGAATAGAAAAAGAGATACACGCCCCCGAAAAAGCCCCTAAGACGGACGTCTAAGAGCGGACCCCAACAAGCTGACCATAACCCAATATTTTTCAAAAAGTAACAATGTTATGAAAAAAATGATAGAATAAGAAATTTTAGGTTTTTTCTTATTGAAAAAGTCTCTTTTTTATTCATTTTTTATGACAAAATTTGACAGAGTTATGACCGTTAGAAGCTCAAAACAAAGTACGAAGACCACCTTTCCTGAGCCCTTTTAACTTACGAATCTTAAAAACAAATGGCTAAAAAAACCTGAAAATAACGGGACTTATAGCGTTTTAAATTCCCTACAAAATGGTTTTTGAGCAAATTTATAACTTAAAAAGTTATGGTAAAAAGAGTAATCGCAATTTTTCAGGAAAAAAATTTCGGAGCAGGTAAATTACCATCATCCTAGTGTATTTTGATGCGCTTGTGACTTGATTTGAGTAATTATATTAATAATATATATTGTTTAGACGATTAAGTGGACTGTACTGTTTTGGGGGCGAGTAATAAATTATCAAAATCGTCGGAACCATTTTCGAGAAATAATTTGTTTCACTTTTTTTCAGTTTTTGAGGGGTAGCGCCCCAAATTTGGAGCTAAAATTGGTAGAACATTTTAAAGTATCATATCATTGATACTTTAAAATACTTTTTACAAAATGTATTTTTAATTAATAAGAGAGAAAATATTTACTTACACACTATAAGCTTGTGCTGTGATAAAGTTAAAAATCCAATATGAAATTTTGCAGATCCACTTTAAGCAGCACTTTGTCAACTTGCTGCTTCGACTAAAACAATTATTTAGACTCGTTACTTGATCACTTTTTTCCTTCGAACTTGATATATTAACGTTAATATTTATCTTACTTCTTATATTCACTTCGATTAAGTTTGTCATTCGATGAAAAATTTAATTTAAAATACATTAAACAAAATGTAATGAAATTATTTAATTGAAATTATAAAAAAAAAACTTACATCTTATTCTTACGAGATTGATTTCGATGTTTTTTCATTAAAAATAAAATATGAGTTTAACGATTTCAAATTTATTTCTGTCTTTTTAAAAATAAAAAAAAATAAAAATGGAAGAATCACTTTCAGTTTTCAAGGGATAGGATGAGCATGCAGTGACGCATGTGAGGACACTGATTGTTTGTACTGAGTCAAAAAGGAAGTGGCGTCAGTGAGTTCGAATGGTTAAATGTGCTCTGAATTATTAATAAGAATGAAAGTTCTCATATGATACTATTGTGTTTTGAATACGTGATAGCTGATCTCAGTCAGGTTAACGTGTTCTACTGAAATAATTTATATTTTTATAAAAACATACTATATTTGTAATTTGAAATATACTCTGCAGTAAAAAGAGATAAAATAGGTAAACTTACCAATTGTTTGTCCCCCTACAGAGCATATTTACCTTTCAGAGGAAATTTTACACCTTAAGAGCAAATGTTACTCTTTAAGAGCAAATTCTTCTTTAATGGTTGTAAATATGACATTTTCTTCCGTTTTGTTTTGTTAAATATCTCAAATTCTTCCTTTAGGGCTTATCGGCCAAATTAATTTTTCATACGAAAGCATAATTTTATTTTAATTTCGAGAAAATGACGGATTAGAAAAATATTTGTATGATACACTAAACTTTCTCATCTACGAGTACATAATTGCTTGGTTCAATGTTTTCTATTTGCCAGTTGTTTTGGGTTTTTACGGATACATTTATTTATTATTTAACATTTTATCATAATTGGGATGAAATTTTAAATAATTTGAATTAATTTTTTCACAAAGCAATTATTTTTATTGTAAATTTACCATAAAAATAATTCCTCATCCTTGGTGGGGAACATTTATAAAAACACTTTTTGGACCCGGGGGCATTAAAACGTGTAAATCCATTAATATCTCAAAATGGAATTTTTGTGATATCACAGTACTTTCTCTCTAAATTTAATACGTACATAAGAAAGTAAAAAGTATCCTGAGCCAGTTGTTATCTCCCTGATTCATAGCATGCGTTTTTTACGCGCGCTTGGGCTATGTAGATAAAAATACATTCATGAAGCCGGGGAGACGTCCCTGAGTGATTTCCCCCACCCTTCATTCCTTGTGCACTTGCGTGGTGTTCCGTTCAGGTTAAAAACAAAGTCGAATTTATAATTAAAATACAATAATAACTTTCTAAAAGGTTAATTTTAAAATGAAAAACATGTGTGTATTCAATATTTACAATGTAAAATGGATGACTCAAAAAATTATATAAAATACATATATAAACATGAGGGAAGAGGACGGGAAGGCTTCATTCAGGTTAGCTTTGACGAGAAAGTTGGTTTAGAACCAACTTTTCGCGTCACGTTATGGCAGCCTATAGATTATCCTGAATCACGTATAAAACAGAGGCTATGAACCCACCTTAATACATCTAATTAAGGTGGGAGGAGATAATCATTGCTATAATTTGCCAATTGCTGGCTCTTGTGTCAACTGATTGACACCTTCTTGGTGTGTTCCAGCGTACTCTATCTATGTTTAATACATAAAAGGGACACATCATTGTACAAAGGATCTCGCCAAAACCGAATCTAGTCCGTGCCATCAATATGCCCCCGTGTAGGGGACGGTGAAAGAAGAAAAATGTGCCCAAAATCGAGGGGTTATTAAGGTTTGTGCCCTTCCTTTAGATTTAAAGTGTCATGGGCGGCTCGGTCCCTGGTGCTAGTCTACTGCAACACACTTTCTAAAGAAGAATCAATCAACAATGTCACATTAATACTACTACAATAACTTAATTTGTCTCCTTATTATAAGAATAGTGTAATAGTTTATTCTACATTGATTACCCTTGAAATGGACCCTTCATGGAATGGATAAGCCTTAAGAAATGGCCCTCCTTAAAGGCCACCTACACACTTCAATTTGTTGCCCTACTGTGTCTTTCAACTTGTTGTCTAGCTGTGTCTTTCAACTTGTTGTCTAGCTGTGTCTTTCAACTTGTTGTCTAGCTGTGTCTTTCAACTTGTTGTCTAGCTGTGTCTTTCAACTTGTTGTCTAGCTGTGTCTTTCAACTTGTTGTCTAGCTGTGTCTTTCAACTTTTCTAGCTGTGTCTTTCAACCTGGTTAAACAACTTGCCCAATCAAAAAGGTGCAATCAAAAGGTTTTGATGTATTTAACTTGGTTGTATGTACAACTTGTGATTCGGTCTCTCAACCTGCCCATACCCTGTCCAGCTTTAACTACAACATAACCAAGTTGTACAACATGTTGAAGAGTTCATGTAGCCCTTAAGAATGGATAACCCTTAAGAAATGGTGAATATATAGAAAAAATACCGTCTATAACTTTCTTCATTCACAGACCGTACAAATAACAATATGTTTTTCGCAGTTCCAAAGGATAAAAAGATTGAAGAAAACATTTATAAAAAATTAAACATATTATTTATTTTCACACATAAATACAATAGAAATATACAAATATAATAAATACAAAATAAATTCATATTTTTGCATTTTCCCACATTCATAATAACAGTTTTCCATTTTTATGGTTAAATTTAATAAATTATAAAAGACTAGCTGGATTTCCTTTCTTTGGCTATGCGGAGTATTTAATTATTTATTTAGCATAAATTCTAAATGCCACAGAGTTTTCAAAAATATCATCATAAACCTTCCCCCCCCCCCCCTTATTTCCATAGTTCTCACAATACATAATTGGCAAAAAAATCCCTTATTATTAATTGATGTCAATTAGAGAAGCATTTTTAAAAGTTAATTCTTCGGGAAAAGCAAGTTCTTCCCTTCTGTCCGTAAAAAATCAATTTTGATTTTTAATTTTTGACTGATCCTTACTCTTTATTTAAATCAATGTTGATAACTTGCATAGCTATACATTATTATTGAACATTTTACTATGTATACAGTATAACAATAAGCCCATTCCCGACCTTCCACCTTAACTATTTTTTATAAATATTATATTGTTTTAGGGAAAGTGTGTTATAATGATTATATAAATGCCCTGCCTCCATCTCTAACCTTTTAATAAAATTTATAATTAATGTAGTTATAGGTAGGATAGGTTCCTTCACCTTGGAAATTTGCCCCAGCATAGTTCCAGGAAGAATGGAATATTTTTCTGTAATGCTCCTTGTCAGATTGAAGCCTGTATACACTATTTTAGCAATCATCCCACCTTCTTCATCTATCATGTCAGTGTTACCATCCATAATTTATTAATTGCAAAGAGGCAAAGGTATAGGAGAACTTCCCCTGCATATTATTATACAGGGTGATTGGTGATATATGTACAAAAATAAATAGGGGGATTCTAAACCTCATTGGCTACAAAACACGACATATAAACCATGGGCCTATTCTCAACCGTTTTCCCACAAGATCAAAAATAAATAGAATTATAAAATTTGTATACATTTTTAGTCATGTAATTTGAGGATATGAAAATTACACTTTTCTTGTAGAAAATGTTGTCACCTTTACAACGATATCAAAAATGGTGTATTAGCTTTTATACTTTTGTAGCATTAAGTGTTTTTATGAGCAAAGGTACGCGATCTTAGAAAAATCAAAAAGTTTTACCTAGTGGGAAAACAGTTGAGAATAGACCCATGGTTTATATGACGTTTTTTGAAGCCAATGAGGTTTAGAATCACCCTATTTATTTTTGTACGTATATCACCAATCACCCTGTATATTTGTTATACATTTTTATTATTGCTTAATGATGCTGTATTGCATTTAATTGTTTTAAAATATTGAATTTTACACTCAGATGAGATTCATATCAGAAACAAGAAAGTACTTTTTTTTCTCGTGTGAAGCAATGCAAATATAAAAAGTTTATTTAAAAGAAAAACCAAGATTTATTTTTTGTTGGCCCAGTTTCTGCTTTTCTTTTCTCGATGAATTCTTTTATCTCTTCATCATCTTCTACAAATACTTCCCTCATCTCCAGCATCCACTTCTTGTAATCCTCTAATAACAGATCAAATTCTATTTAATAATGCAGTAAGAAAATTAATAATATATTTATTTATAATTTAAATCAAATTATAATTATTATTAACTACGGGAAACAGGCAGAGAAAAATAGACTCCAGCGCCGGGATTTGAACCACGGGCCTCTATATTTCCTGTATAGCGCTCTACCAACTAAGCTACGCAGGAGAATGATTTTCTCTTAATGATGTTAATGATACCTTGACCCGAATTTAAAGCTTTCAAATTTTCCACAGGTCTGAGAAGTCAACATTAATGCCATAGAACTAGACCGAGAAATAACGCTTAAAATTATAAAGTACCCAATTAGTACCTGTACCTCGTACAATCAATTTGAAATTCATATTTTACGATTTTTTAAATTTATTTATAAAAGCCTTTCCAACCTGGTTTGAGACTGAGTTTCATACCGCCTTACAATGTCAATCGCCTCACATGTCAACAGGAAGGTTTATCTGATAGGGTTCCTTGGATGTTTTTAATACGGCTTAAAAGAGTCACAAACCCGTTCCAAGTTACCATGATTTTTATAACAGTACATGAGAAAAACGCCTGCGCCTAAAGACACATGTTAAAACCTGTCTGACGATTCCCGAACGATCCTTGGAACGATAAATAGGATAGGACGTAAGGAATACTATATCACTACCAATAATATTATTTACAGTTAATTTACTCTATAACTATGACTTGTAGCCTTTAATTTTCGGTATTTCGTCGGTTATTTTGACTATCGACAATACAACGGTGATGAGCCTGAACTAGTAAAACTTGCACGTGTCACCATCATGTACACCATTGTGTGCCGTCATGTTGTATCAGAACGGTCTAGCTGTAGGTTTAATTCCTAGGCTTTGCCTTTCCTTCCTACTACTACATATATATATTAGGCGAGGCTTACACTGGAGACAAACCAGTCTGCGAACTCTCTTCGGTGTGTCAGACTCGTTACACTCGAGTTTCTACAGCCTCGCACTTTGTGAATAACAGTCTGCGGATAAAATGACTTCGAGCTGTCTCCTAGACTTAAGGATAATTCTGTCCTTACCTCCAGTGTGTGCACTCCCACATAAGATCTTGAAGTGGCAACAAAACTGCCTGGGGCAAAATGTCTCCAATACAAGCCTGGTCTTATGATTTAGTAAAATTAAAATTCGATGCAAAGTTACCATGAAGTTGGGCGATGGATGGCTGGGTACCGCCGAAGTCACAAGGTAGACAGTCCAGGGGCAGAAATTTCTGAACCTCCTCATAATTATCAGAGTGGAAGTGTAACTGTAAAAGAAACATTATCACAATATTTATAAGTTTAAAGTTAGCACCACCAGATTGCAGCCTGGAAAATCAACGTCGACACTCTCGATAAAAAATTGAGTTGTAAAACATGGTTTACAGACCAACTCTTTCACACAAATGTGAAGAGTTTGGTCATTTAGCCCAGGTGTGTTTGTTGGACCCACATACATGGTCTGAGTCCTTAGGTGCAATAGCCCCCCGGAATAAAAATAAATAAATAAAATACAAGAAGGTTTCCTCATGAACAGTTTTCTTAAAAGCTCTGGTGATTTCCGTGAAACTGAATACCATTGTCAACATTTAATGTAACTCTGCATTAATGTTTATTTATCAATAGTTTTGGGCTCAACGGCATGGTTATATACACCCTCTTACAATATTTAATTTACCTTCATTATGTAACAAGTTAAACACAGAATATATTGAGATGTGGCTGGTATAAGTCTGCTTCTTGTAGGTAATATACGAATTTCGTTACGAATACCTGGTTGTCTCCAAATATTTCTCTTAGTGTCCCAGGTAAGTTGGGTTTTATCCGCAGTTGTTTAAGTCGGTGGCAGCCTTTCAGAATATGTTCTACGGTTATAGAATCGTCTAGGGTTGGGACATCGATGTTTTCGATACATCGACATCGAAAGAACAAACATCGATTTTAGCCAAAACATCGAACGCAAAGATCGACATTGGTCCTCCAACCCGACGAGCAAAAAAAAAAAGAAAAGAAAAAAGGTCACCGGTTTCAAAAAAAATCCTTTATTTTCGCTCATCATTTTCGCTCCCGACAATCGTTGTCACCGTTTTTTGCGGTCTGATACAGCGATCTTTTCGATGTTTCGGAAAAACATCGATGTTGTCCGATACATCGATGTTGTCCGATGCATCGAAAGATCATCATCGATGTCAAAGATCGATGGTTTTAAATCCGATGCCAACCCTAGAATCGTCTCACTACGGTTATGGAAACATTTAAGTTTACGCACTAATAAAAATCACAATACTAATTCAAAATTATTAACTAACTATACCTGAGAATTAATATTTTAATATAATTATTAAAGTTGTAGGGATATGGATATATACAGATAAAATATTACCTAACCACCGAAAATCGAACTGTGAATCCCTTTGTTGTACTATAATGGATGATTCTTTCTAAGGCTTTAATTGCAATGGAAGTTGCTCCTAGAACTCTAACTACAATGGATTATTACTCTCCGTGCTCTAATTACAATGGATGATTCTTTCTAGTACTTTAACAATGGATGATTCCTTCTATAGTACTCTAACCACAATGGATATTACTCCCAGTGAATGATTGCTCCTAGTGCTCTAACTCCAATAGATTTTTACTCCGTTTCACGGTGAGTAGAGATAATAAATAAAGAACAAACGGCTCCACCCCCGAAATTGAAGTTTTGAGCTAAGACTCTAAAATCTCATAATATTTATATTTATAAATATACTTACTAGATCCAACAGTTCTTTCTTAAGGAATGGCCTGATGAGAAACATAATTTTAGCTGCAATTGGAAGAGTGTTGACTATGTGAACAGCTTTCAGTCTTACTGGAGATCCTTCCTGTTATGATACAAACCAAAATCCGTCTGTCAATTAATGTGACACATAGCTTCCTTTGCATCCTATTATATTGGACGAATAGTCGCACGAGTTTAAAATAATGTTATTCTACTGGGCATTTAAATTGTACCTGTTTCAACTACCATATGAGCATTTATTTGTATCCAGTATATTAAGCAGCTCGAGGATACACTGCATAACATTTTTTTTTTTTTTTTTTTTTTTAATCTTAAATTAAATAAAACTATAAATATAAATAAAATAACAACTAACTGTTTGGCAGACTTGTGCTGAGTAATTGCCCAGTCAGAAAATGTTTTAAATTTAAACGTGTAGAGTGATTTGAGAAAGAGAAGTTTGAGTTTGTGAGGGACAGAGAATAGTGAGGGCACCCCCTGTCATCCCCCCGGATGACAGACAAACAACATCCTTTACTTGTAATGGATCAATTAGACCTAGTAGAACTTACTTGGATAGGGAGAATTGGCTAAACCAATTATCTGACAACGTTTTACGCGAGACTTGGATTATTTTATTACACAAGTGTTTTTGTTGGGATTGTATCGACTTAGAGACCAACAAATCAAAATAAACAATTTTTTTTATTCGAATAAGAATGTGGTTGCCTTAGCTTAGCAATAACAAATCATTTCGAAATGCGTCCTCACACTATTCGGTTATATAAATGATACTTATAGTGTTAAACAAGAAATACTAGTAAATAAATTTGAAATATTAAATAAAGTTTCAAGTCTATCCATTTATATATCGTAATTAACTCAAGGCTTTTGTTCTAAAAAGATCCTCATTTATCCAAGAGATTGATTATATGCAATTAGAGAATAGAATGACTTAAAACACTTAGATTTCAGACAATTGTTCTTAATATGACGTAAGTTAAACACTTGAAATAACTTATTGCTTCGACCTCTTTCATTGTGTCATTTTAATAAGTTGGAACAATTTCAAAAATTATAGTTGATTTCTTGTAAAATTAAAAGGATTTATATTGATTACTATTATTGTCCGATAATATTAGTTTTAATATAAAAAGGGGGGTTAGTATGCCACTCCATCAGCTCAATAAAACTTACAATTGACTCAACTACTTTGTCACCACTTCAAATAAGTACGAGTAACAACCATTTATATGGCGATGCTGGGTGAACACCGAGCATGGGGCCCGGTCCTGGAATTGAACCCAGATCTGTGGTCACCTATCCATAACGTGACCACGCCGAAACCAACTGCAATTAAAAGAAAAAACAACAGTTGTGAAATTTCGTACCTGAACATATGTAAAGAAGGCATTTAAAGCTGAAAGTTTAGGACGGAAAAGATGCATGAGAGAGACACCCTTCATGTCGAAAACCATAATAAATCCTTTCATATTGCCTTCCCTGTACAATAAGGCGTCGACGAGCATGCACAGTAGTTTGCAGGAGTGGTCGAAGATGTATTGAGAAGGATCGAACACCTGCAGACGATGAAGAGCTATGACATACCCATTAGGATCCTTGTTTGGAATAACGCCGTACTGTCTGAAACATAAATTAGTTTTAAAACAACCAAATAAGATCAAATTTACATTTGACACTCATAAAGACTAATGTGAGTAATATTAATTCCTGTCACTCCGTGAGGATAATAGGGCAGATATAATGATTTTTCAGATGGAAAGATTAACTTCCCCCCACTCTTGGAGAGCCAGCATGGCCCTGTGGCTTCATTTGCAATCATTTGTCACGTCTGCTCGGTCATCAATGAATCGAGGGCAGCACTAGGACGTGGGTGCGATCCCGCTCCACGATGTTCTGATTTACAATGCTAACTAATAACCACTCGTACACGTGCGAATTGTCTAATAATTCCACATCCATAATAAAGCATTGATTTGATTTTGTTGCGTTCTTCTGGAGATGAAAACGGCTCCTTCACACTAGATAAAGCCGGACGAATACTCCATTTACTCTTCTAATGCTGTTCATGATATCTTCCTTTACTCCCTCAGTCGTCGTCACCTCACTTCCATGGTCCACTAAGGACTCGACCATCTCTAATTCTGTCTCATTGATTTTCAGCCTGATGTGTATACATTATAATAATGGCTATAGTATTGTTATTTTTAAAACATTTCCTGCTGCTGATTGCCTCCATGCGGTCATCTGTGCCAATCTGGTTTTGTTTTTATAACTCTGGTTAAATTTAATTATTACTGACTATCTCCCCCTGCTTACCTTTAACCTGCCCTTTACCAATCTACCCAGCAGTCTGACTTCGTCCGATCTCGTATTTAAACTTTTAGTCCTGTGAACATTTAGATCATAACTTTGAATTTATTATTTTATTTACCCTCTGTGTTAACGATCGAATGGTAAAGTTTTAACATTAATTTAATGTATATAGCCTGTGGAAGACGACAAAGCAACAACCTATCACACAGCAAATAAAGAGAAGGAAATAGCGTATGATTATAGGTACACAAGCTTAGATAGCAATAAGATAGTATTACAAAAAAGCACTTACTTGAGTGCAACTAAAGAGTAGCAGAAGAAGAGGTTAGCTCAAGATAACTTAGGAAAGAAACTGAGAAATAACTGGGGTTAAACAGCACATTCATCACATTTCATCATAAGGTCCAGACACATGACGGATAAATATATAACATTCATAGGAACTAGATCTTCACCACTTAAGAGCTAATATTAACATCTGAGAAAACTTACACAACATCAGCTTGAGTTTGAAGTTCTTCTCTAAGCATATCTCTGCATGAGAAGACATCGAGATATTCCAGTCTTAAAGAGTAATATCGCTGAACACATTTCTTAGCTCTTTCTATATTAAAGTAACAGCTGAATAAAAATCTTATCACTTGTTGCTCTGAAAATTAAAAACAAAATAAACAGTTAAATGTGTACTAATATTATAATAATAATAGTATTTTATGCAGAAGAAAGGAGATTAGGGAAGAAGCCAAGAAAAAGAAACAACTAGCAATTGTAAACAGCACGTTGACACAACGAAGGTACACGATAGTCAATATGGAGAACATTCATGAAAAATATAATTGTTATCACGAAAATAAATCTTTCTTCTAGATCACTACCTATCAGATCACATTGAAATTTGATACGATTATCTTAATGCTGTTAACATAGACCAAAAACGCGAACCTAATTACAGAGGAAGTTAACAGAAGAATCCAGGCAGGAACAATCGTATTTCTTAACTATAAATCATCTTAAATCAAAGCTTCTCTTCAGGGAAACCTACATCAAGCTATAAAAAACTCTAATCAGAATGTTTTGGATCCTTTTAGGAATATGTAGTCTGCTAAGATCGTCTGTGGGGCATAACTTGGCAATAGGCATTTGAAAAAAATAAACCGGTGGAGAGCGGCCATGTTCCACCAATTTTTGGTGGATAATGCGATTTTCATGATCCTGAGTACAAAATTAGTTAATAGACCGAAAATCAAGTTGATGTTAGTTGGTCATTTAATTGGTGGTCACTTTGATTTAGAGTAATATTTGACTAACTAACCTATTAAGTTACGAACTACCATCAACTTGATTTTTTGTCTACCAATTTCGTACCCAGGATCATGAAAATCACATTGTCAACCAAAAAGGGTGGGACATGACCGCTCTCCGCCGTTTTTTTTTTCTAATTCCTATTGCCAAGCTATGTCCCGCAGACGAACTTAGCCGACCACATATTCTTAAAAGGCACCAAAACATTTACTTGTACACAAAATTATAGCTTGATGTTAGTCAAACACTTTTGTGCACTCTATCTCCTGGACTAATAGGACTTTGAAAAAATCTCAAAACTCTTAGTGTCAGGAACTGGCAGGAAAAGGCTAAAAAGAAGAGAAAAGTGGAGTCTGGCGACAAGGGAAGCTAAAACCCAGTGGCTGTCGGCAGTGCTCTGGAAGTTTACAATAGACACATAAGTTTTCACTATTGTTTATGTTTATATACATATATTATATGAGCTCAATTAAATAAAATATTTAAATTGAAGTTTTTCTTTTGTGGACTTGGTTTCTTTATAAGTAGTTGGTTGTTTCTTTGGAATGTAAGTACACAATTATTCCTAAATACAAAAACAAAGATAAACAAAGAGACCCCACACTTAAAAGACAAACCCAACAAAACAAATTAATTAATCGTTTACACGAAGAAAAAATCATTAATTTCCCAACTAAAAAATCTTTGACAAATTACACAGCAGTTCCCCCTAGAATTTATGCTCTTCCCAAAATCCACAAAAATCCTGTTTCTCTCAGACCCATAGTATCATGTATAAACTCCCCTTCTTACAACCTTTCTAAATTTCTCTCAAACATGTTATCTCCTTTTAGGAATAGCTATAATTTTAATATCTCCAACGCATATCAACTGATTGATCTAATCAAAGATATTCCCGACCTAGATCCAAATGATTCCCTTATCTCACTTGATGTCCAATCTCTTTTTACATCGATTCCCCTGGACCTAGCTAAAGACCTCACTAAGTCCCTTTGGCCCAAAATTTTTACCCACACCCAAATTTCTAAACCACTTTTTTATGACATAGTAGATTTTTGCCTTGACTACACTTATTTCTCCCACAACAACGTCCTTTACTTACAAAAAGAAGGCCTCCCTATGGGTGACCCTTTATCACCTATTATTGCCGATATTGTCCTAGACAAATTATTCTTTGATGTCATACCCCAATTTAATTCCCACATTAAACTCTTCAAAAAATACGTTGATGATAGCTTTTTCATAATTAACAAAAACCACATACCCTCCCTTCTTAACAACTTCAATAACTACCACCCCAACCTCAAATTCACCATAGAATCTGAAGAAAACAGTGCCCTTCCTTTTCTCAACATAAAAATAATAAAAACTAACGATAACAAACTAACATATAAACACTACACAAAACCCACTTATTCAGGTAGACTCCTCCATTTCTATTCACACCAACCATATTCTTACAAAATTAACTGTGCTAATAACTTCATTAATCAAATCCTTACCCTCTCTGATAAACAATTTCATAACGAAAACATATCATTTATAAAAGATACACTTAATAAAAATAATTACCCTAACAGAATAATTAATAAACTACTCCAAAAACACAATAACAACATTAACAATACCTCACAAAATACGACACCTCCCGTTTTAGCTAAATACTACACCCTGCCCTACATAAAACACACTACTGAACAAATTAAAAAATTGTTTCGACCTTATAATAATATCAAAATAGCTCAAAAAAATTCCACCACCCTAAAATCAATTTTATACTCCAAACTCAAAGATTCTATCCCTCCTCTGCAACAAAGTAACATCGTATACCAAATTAACTGTAAACAATGCCCTGCAACATACATAGGAGAAACTTCACAACAATTCAAAAACAGATTTCATCAACATATTAAAGACATCTCAAATAACAACACTAACACAGCTATATCAGAACACGCACACAACACTAAACACACATTAGACACAGATAAATATTATATTCTACACACTGAAAAACACCACCAAAAACGACTTACACTTGAAATGTTATACATAAAATCAAATACTAACAACATAAACTTGAAACAAGACACCAATAAATTAAGCAACTATTATATTTAATACAAATAAAAATAAATAATTCAAAAAATTTTTGATTAGGTATGTCATTTAAAAAAATAAAATAAATTCTTTTCAAAAAAACATTAAAACAATCAAAATTAACTTTGGTAAGACTTTCTTTTCCAAAATTCGTTTTCATTTTGATCATTTGTTTCTCTAAATTTACAGTATTTCAAAAACCTGAAGAAGCCTAGGTTCCCTAGGCGAAAGCTTGTTTTAATCAAATATAATAAGGACTTACATTCCAAAGAAACAACCAACTACTTATAAAATATTTAGTTGATTATAACATGGCGCAGTCGGTAGGACCCGAACCTACACTCCCAAGAAAGTTGTAATTCTGATAATGGGGATGTTGTAATAAATCCAGTGTAAATGATGTTAGCCACATAGTCAGATTACACTTATTCAGGAAGATAATGACTTGAGGCTTGATCAAGGGACCAGGGAAATACCTTAAATTGACAGAAATAAGTTTAACTGAAATTTAGTGATTACCTGTCGGCTTAGGATACTCCGGATGTTGACGCATCCATTCCGTAAGTTCCTGGACATCCTCTCTCTTCAGTTCTGGATATTCCTCGTATTGTTTCTCAGCTGTCACTGTCTCCCTCATTCTTGGTTAGTTGGCTATCTGCAACTTAATAAAAAAGGTCAACTGTGTTTTAGTCAGCACACAGCGGGGGTCCGTAGGCAACACTGTATTGTTTAAGTAGTACTTATTGGGGGGGCTTTTTAAAATGCTAAAAAGCCTACTTTGAACTATCCTATGGGTCTGATATTCTCAAAACACATAAACAAACTTCTGATAAAGTATTGTTGAGCCACTGAACAGGACTATAAACATATAAATACACCGAAAAGAGCATAATTATAAAAAAAAAATTGGCAATATTTTTTTTATCTTTTTTTTAAAATTTCCAAAAAGTGGTATCTCTACTTTTGGTCGAAGGATGTTCAGGATTTTTTTCAGATTTTTTCCACTATACATAAGCGAGATAGACGGGGTGCACTTTTCACACCCACTTCAAACTCACCTACGCTCGCCCTGTCACAGCTTAAAACCAAAAATTATATATTTTTTTAATCAGCTCAACGTACCCTTTCATAGGATTCCCCACAAGGTGTCCAAAAAAAATACCCCTTAATTTTTTTTACCCTATTTAAAAAAAAAAAAAAAAAAAAAAAACATTTTTTTAAGTCACTATATTTTTAAAATATGTGGGTAGGTATTATACACATATATGCCAAATTTCAAATTGTCAGACACAAGGTGTAGCCGTGAGAGCAGGCGACAGACGGACGGAATATAAGGGTCCTTGGTTTTGCCTACTGACCTTAAAAATACACATTATTAATTGTATAGCGTAGGTTTCCGTCTGGTTCCTGCCACTTTTTCAGGACTAGTGGCGATTCCTGTGGCAGATACAACATGACCTAAGAACCAGATTTTAGTTCGTATGAACTGACATTTCTTTGGTTTTAATTATTAATTAGCGGGACGGAACCTTTCAAATACTTCCGCCAGTGTCGTTAGGTGACTATCAATATTTTTGCTCCATATCCCCACGTCGCTAAGATACACGATGGCAGTCTTCCATATAAGACCAAGGCCCTGCAAGGTCGCAATAGTTAGTCTCTGAAACGTCCCAGGTCCATTTCACCAGTAAATGTTAGAACCTTGCCCACGGTGACATAAACTACTCGATAATATCATAATCTTTCATTTTCGAGGACAGTTTTGAGACCTCTTTACTCCTATGAAAGGAAATCCAATGAAAGGGCTCACCCCAGAATATTCCGTGCAAAGTTCGATTTATGCGTCTTAGAGAATATATCTTTATATTTGCCCATCACTTGAACAGCTTATTCTCTCCTCTTATTTATCCTTTCCTTTCAGATTTTCTAAATCTACCACGTCTTTGATAACATTATTTTCTATTTCCTTCAGCGTTTAGCTGTTAATTTTGCTACTTAGTATTACTGATAAGTCTTTTTTTTCTTATTGTTCCCATCACCGTATTTACGTAACATTTTTTTTATCCCCTGGCCCTGGATCGAAATTTTCAAGACAATGCTATTTTGCACTCTGCCTGCCCTGAAACCGAACATTAGTCATTAAAAGCACTCACGACCGTCGCAGCTAGCCCATGGATAGCTAGCATTGTTTTCCTCTAAAGCTCTGGTAATGGCTGATTCAAATGAGTTCGGCCTCAACAGTGCTGAAGCCGGACATTTTGCCGGACACAACTACTAATAACCGAGCAGTTCATCCTTTTGGGAACCTCTCGACTCAGGAAATGCTTCCGTGTACAGTTTTCTTAAAATAATGTCCAATTTTTGTAAATTCCTGATTATTGAAAGCGTTCTTTATTAGTTGCCTGTCAAAGCCATCTAAACAAATTTGAAATTATTCTTTATTTAGTCCAGCGATGTATTTAAGTATCCTAATAAATTTCAAGATATTCTCCTGTCAAGCACACTGCCGAAAATTTGGCCTTTGCCCTATCAGATCAGCCATTAAGGCAACTAATACTATTTAAATATAATAAATACTCTTGCCAAGAGGAGCCTGCGTTGAATGAATTTAGATGGACGACGGGTTCCTCATAACTGTTCTATCCTCATCTTCTTTCGATATTGATCAACTGTTTTTTTCTTTCCTTTTAAGCGGCACATTATCCCACCGCTGCCACCAAATCTAACGATGCTAACGGTATCACTAATATTGGTGGTTTCTTTCCTAATACTCAGGAAGTAGAACCTTGACCACAAAGTGCTGGTTTGGAGGGGTGGACCGCAGATTAATAAGTCAATTGAAATAAAGATAGTGGTTTATATAATTCAGATATATGGAAATAGACAGTTGTGTTATAAATATAATGATATATGGGTGGATAACATAAGAAGTCGGGCTCACCTTGGCTATTAAAAGCTTATATCTGGCTGTATCCCCAGCAGTTGATATTTGAAATTACTGGAAGTAATTATATTGTTTTTAACTAGATAATTTTTTCTATGTTTAAAACTCATATAAAACACCTGAATAGCGGTAAACTAAGGTGAAAGAAAGTTGGCGCGGACAATAAAAAATGTTGAGTGTGTCTCTAGCAGAGCCTTTTTCAACACTGGGAAGAGAAGTAGAGGGAAGAAGACATAAGCTGTGATTCTCGGATTATTTTCCAGAGTGCAGCACTTGGTGATTTTCTTTTTCCTCTTATCTACAAGTATACATATTTTAAAATATATGTAAGATAGGTAAAAGTATAAAAAGATAAGAAAATGTTGTCCAAATATATTATAAGAAGTCTGGCTTAACTACAAGAAATTCTAATCTTTATTAAAACACAATTATTATTAAAGTCGAAACAATAACAACGTAAAAATCGATGTCGCAAACATACATTTCACTGCATCCACATAGACTCTGGTTCGATTTCCAGATGGCGAACTTCTATGCAACGGGGTTAAGGAAATTGTTGCAGTGTTACGAAAAGTGCTTAGAAGTGAATGGCAATTATGTGGAAAAGTGAAGTAGGTTGGTAGGAATAGTCCGTCAATAAAAACTTGTTTTAACGAATATACTTTTTTTATGACCAAACGTCACTTAATTTTCGAATACCGTCTACTTTCAAAAGTGTTGGGTTTCGAACAGGTTTCGGAACAGAAAATCTATGTTTATTATGATCAAAAGATGTTTAAAAACAAGTTGCTTAACATCTTTGTTCATCTCTACCGTTACTGGACGTGGACAATAAACAAACACTCATACTTTCCACTAGTAAATGTTTCACCAGAGTAACTCTCTCCAAACAAATATTTAGATACAAGTTCCGGAACAATGTTTAGAAACAATTGTTTGTAAATATTGTTCCTAAACATGTTTCTTCTAAAACATGTTTAGGAAGCGCCTAAAGGTTACATACCATGGAATCCTCTCTCCGAGGAAGGATTTGACCCTGGATTAACTGATCCATAACTCCATTAGAGATGGTATTAACTAGACAAACTAGATATGATGCAATAACAATAAGGAGTCTTCAGGGATGTAAGTATTACCTTTTATGTTGTCAAAAAGGTATTAGGGTGGTATGTCTTTTCCAATATTTTTATTAAGACCAGTCAAAAACAGGGATATAAGCAAATCTTTGCTAGCAGAACATTCTGATGCCACCAAAAACCTTTTTAATTTTGAACGGACAGAAATTGTACCATCGAGTTCAAACTACACCAAAAGGCTCGTGAGAGAAGCCATTGAAATCGAAAAAATATCCTCTGATTTATAAAGAAGATTGTTTATAAGATTTACAATGCCTGGAAACCGCTTATCAAAAACAAAAAAGGTTATTGTCTTTGGTATGATAATTTATAAAATGATATAGCTGTCTTCTAAGAGGGGGTTTTCCGAAATTCGACCCTAAAGGGGGGAAATAGAGACACAATTAAAATAAAGAAGGGAAATTGAAAATTTTTAACATTAAGAAGTTGGGAAGAGTCTTGAAGATGTAATCATTTATTTATATAAAATTAAAGTATGTATGTTTTTTTGGAGGCATATTGCGGCTAAACGGTAAGTTGTATCGAAAACCAGATTGCATCAGCGGTAACTGATTTTAAAAGATTTACAACTTTAGTCCTATGACCTTTTTTGTCGTACCTCCATCGATTCTACCTTAAATAGAGTTAAATTTTATTTTTTTTTATTTTTGAGCTCTTATGGCGTCCGCAGTTATTGACCAATTTCATTTCTGATGGGGGTGCTTAAACCTCACTCTAATGCTCTTTAAATCGAGTATTTATTATTTTATTCATTTGCTCTAGAACTAGAGTTATTAAATATTTACTGGTGCAGCTGCCGTATAGAGAAGAGACTGGTAATTGAATTAATGCACCAATGGTTGAAGATGGTTCTACGACTTCCCAGTCTGATTGGTTTTGACTGGCTGACTGCGTTTATTTTCTCATTTATTTTATCTTTTTTTATCATTGTTATTTATAACTGCATTACTTAGTTTCGATTGGCTATATTTTTAATATAATATAATCTCCTTTAATAAATAGACTCCAGACTACGATTTGGAGAGTATTATATCCTTAGTAATGAAATTAATTATGTATAAAATAGTCCTGATTCTATTCCTAGGCATTTTATTTAATTGCTAGGCCAACATAGCCACTAATGCCTGGCATGAGCCCCGAATCCCCGAAGATGAATATCTTTTATATTCATAAAAGATAGCACATCTTTTATCTTCATTATTATCATCTTATTATTATCATCTTTTATTTTATTATTATCTTCATTTCAACCCAAGAATGCGATGAAACACCAAGGGAGGGTGCAATACAATACAGCAGTAAAAAAACGTTTGCTTTACCTAGCAAGTTAACGTTTAAAAATCCTTCTTCAGTACTCGGTACTCGGAATTATTCACTTATTATGGATTTTTACAAATTATATTTGATCCATGGCGGGAGGTATAGAAATAAAGGGGTATTTAGAAGAAGTTGACTATCTTCTCTATTTATTGTCTCTGATTCCAGGTATCTACTTGGAGGTTATTTTTTATCAATTTAACGACAATGATACTATCCCACGGTACCGCGACAAGATGTGGTCTGCTTATCAATTCTCATCACCGTTAAGGACAGAGTTGATATCTTGACCTTCAAACAATTGGGTCATTGAACTCTGTGGCAAATATAAATTTGCATTTAGCATATAAATGCTTCCGTGTTTATAGATAGAATATTACCTATCACAAAAATCGAGTGATTGATTATTAAATATAAAAATAAAACTCGGACGCGATGCGCCTCAGAACTTTTCCTTACCAAATAATTCCAAAATGGCGGCAGATTATAAGTTTAAATATGGAGGATAGAAATATATGAGACAGGATTGAAATATATGTTTAAGAATACTAAACGAAAGTTCAATAAAGTAAATCTTCACCTGTAAAACATGGATCTATTATTTGTAATATTGTCTAAAGAATAATAAAACAGCCAAAAGACAAAAATAGCAACATGACTCACCTCGATTTAAAATGTGAATTTTCAATTTGATATCATAAACTATAAAAAATTAAATAACGCAGGTACACACTAAGCACCACTACCTAACAGACTGAGTGTTACCTCCTACAAAAATTTAACTTGAGTAAGCCAGAAAAAAAAGAATTTCACCAAGAGAAATGTTTAATTTCAAGTACAGGTTGAGGAAACCTGTTTGACTACACAAACAACACTGACAAACATTTAATATAAAATGAAGAGAAACAACATAACACGGATCCTTATCTCTTTTATAAATTAAGAATATCAAAACAAGGTAAAATGGACAATTACTTAATTCTAAAGACAATTTTGTGAAACTTTGGTGATTAAAAATCAAATTAATTAGGTTAGAAACAAAATGTAATAGCTAATGTTTACAGAATATGTTCTATCACTTTTGTCAATTCACTGATTATGATTATAAACTTAAAAATTTTGTGTTTATTTATGGCTTGTTTTTATTGGTTATTGGACCAACTCAAGTCGATTTGTGTTTGTAATATTGCAACTAATCAAATAAAAATTGCTCTTTTTATAGTAAAATCTATAAAACATTGAATGTAATATAAATATGATATCAAACAAGTATATTTGAAAAAGAACAAAAAACTTATAGATTTTCCTAATTCAATAATTGCAACTCAATTAATGAATACCTTAACTAAAGGCTGATTATTGTATTGTCATTGTAAATAATACACAATCTGTGTAAGTTTCACCTTTCTAGGAAATCGGGCAGTGGTTCACATGTAGGTTGCAAGATTTGGAGACAAGTACATGTTAAATAAAAGAGTGTATAAAAGTAAGCATTGAATCGCAGGTCTGCATCTAGGTAAATGAAACAGATAAAGATTAGAATGATTTAGTGATAGGATAGGTCTATATGTAGTTACGTAAATCCTTAACTTTCGGACTTTTTTTTAATAACCTTAATTTGTGACTTGAGGATAGGTACTTGTAGTTCTATTAAGACGAATTCAGAGTAAGAGAATTGTGGATGGTAAACTTGAATTCAGGGATTATTTGATTTGAAAAAAGAAGCCAATTGTGAGTAATTAACCATCCAACCATTAACCACCAGGTGACAATGCTTTATGAATTATATTAGTTTTGTTATTTCAAACATTTTTGCTTTAAAAGTCTATTTGTTCTCCGTCCAGTTACTCAATATTTTTTGTATGTGTTTTCCAAGTTCCGTTACACGCATTAAAAAGTGGGGTAAAACTGCAATTTTCCAGCCACCTAGGAGAAGAGGTTAGAAAATTGGTTACTGTTTAGATAAAGGGATATTATCATCTCTAAAATGTATGAATTATATAGATATAATCTTTTAATTGTATAAATCTTAAAAATTAACTGTTTTTACAAAGGGATATAATTAATCTCTTAAGTGAATAAATCAAGCGAAATTGTGCCGCCAAGCAATTTTCGACTGTACGGATAACTGCAGATTAGCCCTTTGTAGAAAAGAATCAGGGCTATATTATTCATAATTTATTCCATTATATCCTGTGAATCGCCGTATAAAGACTAGTTATTAGATGCAAAAATTCCTCAATTTTTTTTTATCTGATAAGTAACCATTTTTTAATCGAGATTGACATTAATTTCACAATGATCTCAAATGTGCCAACAATATTAGAAATCTAAATATTCTAAACAACGCCTCAAGAACTTTTTTGATAATAAAGTAAACAGTATACAAATAACAATGTAAACAGATCAAGTGATAAAAAATGAGAAGTTTTTAAAAAATCTTATAAATTATTATTTAATTAAAAAATATTTGTAAAAAAAACAAACACAAAAACACTTACAGCTGTACAAAAGATGTGGTCCAAATATGCTCTTATAAAGAAATAAATATTAAAAAACAATAAAAAATAATTTCAATGAATTGATGTTAAAAATTTTAAACTTTTACTATAATATGATACATAAATAATACGTAATAATTTAGTTATAATAAATTAATTATTAACTAATAAAAAACACTAATTAAGTTCTAAATTAGAAATATAATTAAAATGTTTAGTTCAAAATATAAATAAATTAATTATTAACTAATAAAAAACACTAATTAAGTTCTAAATTAGAAATATAATTAAAATGTTTAGTTCAAAATATAAACTGTGAAGTAGAATTTAATATTTCCGGTTAGTGGCCGCTACTGACAGAATGGAGTGTGAACGATAACACAAAAATCAATGATGGAGCGAAATTATCATATTTATATGATGATATATTATTATATATAACGATAAAGATAAATCATTAGCTCTATTATCAGCTTATCTTTCAGACCACAAAGATGAGACCAGGCCACAGATAACCGCGTCCTAACAATCTTCCCATTATGATTTTAATTCCTTTGTAGGTCGTATTTTTTATCAAATAAGATTAAATATTTAAAAAACAAATTAATATTGATTATTTTGGTTGTAGGTGGCAGTAATGTTTTTTTTTTCCACGGGTTTCCACTAATGAAACAAGTTTAAAAAAAGTTGCTAAGTACTAGCTTTCAGTTCAGTACACACAAAGGATTAAAATAATATAGGAGGGGGGGGGGGGAGCACGAATTTAAATTGCTACGTCTATGACTTTTATTTAACACCTCACATGACGCTTTCCGTTAAAAAAAAGTTCAACCTCTCGTTTTTGAGGGATGCTTTATAAGGGCATCTTTGTATTTGAGTTACTACTTAATACATATGACGATATAGCAACTGCAAACTGCAAAGTTTCAAATTTTAGTGTTTGGTACTTGACTGGACGACAAGTGATAGACAGACAGATAGATAAATACAGGAAATTATAAGAGTCCTCGGTTTTGCCCACGGTTCCTAGATACAGATTTGTTTTCAAAAAACAGAACAATAACATGTTTTGGTTCTATCGACGATTTTATTTTAACAGTGTTCCAAAAAAAAGAGTTTTTTCTATAGTCGCTAATAAGATTTGTAGATCTATATTTATATATATAAATGTAATCTGGTTTTTTTTGGGGGGGGGAGGGGGTAACACTGGCGATTGAATGTAATAATTCATCTACTCACGGCAGCAAAATTAAGCTTTACTTAACAGTTTTTAGGCTGGAAAGTACTATTTCGCTGATTTATCATTAAAATGTTAAAACAGGCAGGAAAGTAATAGAAACAGTCAGGGAAATATTTACCTGCCTATGCAGGAAAAGTACAGTGTTTGCCAGTGCGTGTCATAACATCTGTTTTTGTTTGTGTTTAGTTTTATACTTTTTTATTACAAAGCAATGTCATATTATTAATGTATTAATATGTTTACCTAAGCTTCCATTTTTTATCTAAATAGTGAGAGTAGATAAAATATTGTATGCCACAAGGCAGCAAAGAAAACATTTCTGCCTCTTGTATTTATTGCCGGCCTCGTCTTCACCTCAGCAGTTAATTTTCATAGCCTTGCACTCGCCTCCGGCTTGGAGGCTAACTTAATCACACGTCAGTAAAATTCAATTTTGCTGCCTAGTTACATAAATAACTATTTCGTCATTATGTAACAGAATTAGACTGTGAAGAGATACGAAAAATTTAATATTTGTTGTATTTTGTATACATCTATGTATTCTATAAAACAGGTAAAAAGTTGTGTTGTCATGATTTAATCAATATTTTATTCAATTCAATTAAAACTCTTCATTAGTTCACAACCAGATTGGGAAAGAATACCCAAAACAATTACAGCTAAAATATAAATAAATTAAATTTGTTTTTTGTTCACAATTTAGCATATTCGCAGAATTCGAGTCTATTTCATTTATCATATCAACTACGATTATCATGAAAGTTTATTACTCATCAAGGTAAATAAAGTTAAATTTGAAAAGTTAAAATTTAATTTAGCTCCGGCACAAGCTACAATTATTTTGTCCACAAACAGGTTGACAATATTGGTAATATTGCTAAATTGACTAATATCTTACAGACATCTTTCATATCTCACAGAACATCGAAATGTGTGCGAAGTTAAGTGTACAAAGGAACAAACGTAAAGTTTTTCCTAGGTAGTGCAGCATGAGTTGAAGTTAAATTCCTTCCCTACACAGTTTTCTCAGTGGCACTTGTCCCGTTGTTCGGCCACACCCTTCAATTTTCTTTTTTTGTTAAGTTCAAATATTCAATCTATAATTAAGAAGTATTTGATGACATGCTTTTATAGATTTTGAAATATGTTGTTAAACTAATGACTGAATATTGTAAAGTTTCTAGGTTTTCGGGAAGTGGGTAAAATTTAAGGGTTACAAGATTTGGATGAATAACAAAGCAAATTAAATAAAAGCATGTAAAAATTGGTTGGATTAAACGTAGCCTGAAATTTTAACGTAGGTTACACAAGGGCTTAAAGCTATGATCTTAAAATTTTCCCAAGACTGTAAAATTTCCTTCCTCGGGGGAAAATTTTAATTCGACAATGAGAGTTGTCAAACAACATTGTTATATGGGGAAAAACAAAAAAATAAATAGAATAACTATAATAAAATATATTTCTTCTATTATACATATTTATATGAAATTTTACTAAGAAACAATAATAATTATTACAAAAGAACAAAACAATTAAGTACAAAACAATTTGTTCCTATGTAAAAACAAAATATATATTAAAAAAAAAACGAGATTTTCTAAAATGATCTTATAATGTATAACTGGAATAAAAAATAAATAAAAATAGTAATAATAAAATATAATTGTCAACTAATTCATTAGCAATATAAGAATAATAAGTACTTAAACTAATTTTAATTACAGTTTAAGTGTCTCAAAGAAAAAAAAAGAAAATATTTATATCTATTGTGACAATGAGACTTTGTGTCTTTAAAGGGGGAAATTATAGTTTAAATGTTTGGAAAACTTAGTGCATCCTTGTATTTTAGCTGGTAAGAGATGTAAGACTTAAAAAATGTGAGGGTACACTAGGTCAATAGAGGTATTTCTCCTGACCATTTTGACTATGATATCTCAAATATGCCAAATTTTAAAACACATTGTCTTACTGTGTCAACATCAATATATTTTTTAACAAGAAGTAGTGAAAAATACCTAGTGTATAAAGGTAATTATAATTAAGATCAAAGAAGTGAAAAAAGAGCAACTAAGTGGAATTCACTAGTAGTTAGGTTGCCAATAAAAACATTTATTAAGACTACAAAACAGGCAACTTAAATTCTTGAAGAATTAGTACTCGTTGAGTCCTACCAAAAGTAAATGTTTTAAAAATTACATTCAACATTGTCATGCCACATATATATAGTATAAATGGTAATAAATAAACAAAAAAAATAATGAGGCTGATGGCAATGCATAAAGAAGAATATAAAAAATGATTCATAAGTAGATGGAATGATTAAATTTTGTCACCCAGCGATTTAGCAATATTCTTTGAAGATGAAAGAGGGCAATTCAGTTTCGTCGCTCCCATGAAAATTTTATGAAAAGTTACTTAAGAGGTTTTATACAGACACTACCGATACAATGGATGACTTACTTACTTACTTAGTCGAGTCCTCTTCTACATTGCAGTGTTGAGGAGTACCAAAAATTTCTTCACCTTTTCCTGTCCAAAGACATGGAGCGAGCACTTTGCACAGCAGGCTTGGATGCTTTGAGGAGGCAGCCCCTCCACCAAGCTAGGGATCTATAGGCTAATTCCCCGTAATCCTGAATGAACAATTTATTAAAAGAGACCAAAAAGAACAAAACCGGACAATGGATGACACGGGGTAAGTATTTCGGCCAAGCCAAATGTATCTGCACACGCCGCACATTGATGACAATCCCAACCATACGTTATTTATAAACAAATAAAAATACATCAGTCGGGATAAAGCAAGCCATTGGTAAAATGATAAACTGTAAAAGAATCATGCATTGCTAGCGAAACAAACCACAAAATTATGAGTTTTAAAAGTATGACATTCTCAAGAATACCTTAATTCTGACAAGCTTAAGGAAAACCCTGAAGTCACCAGTATAGAAGACTTTTATCCATTACAATCAGTTTTAATACTTTTAAAACCCTTCATTTTAAGCAGTTCGTATCGCCAACAATGCATGCTTGTTTTGCATTTAAGCATTTTACCACTGGCTATACTTGTGGCTCCGTTTGCTTTACTTGACTAAAATATCTAATGAAACAGTCAATTTTCAAGACACTTTTTTATAAACAAATTGAGACTCATTATGCTACTGTTTGCCGAATAGTGGCAAGCAAAGTGTTGTTCAGCTGGTCATACTGATCCTCCTGAAGAATCCGGAGATGCCGCTATACTCGTTAGATTTCTTTCTCTTAGTTTCGTCTATTCTTAGAGATTCGTCCTTCTGGTACCAAGAAGCAAACTTTCTAATCTGAGCGTAACTATCCGCTGAAAACAATATATAAACAAAATTAAAAGTGGTTATTTAAGAAGAAGGTAATAAATGGAATTAAATAAGCAATCATGCCACGCCTTAAAAGGTGACTGCCGATTAAAGGCACCTACAGCTACTTGGACTGGTGAACAAACCAATCTGTAGGCTTTGCGGGGAGGACAAAGAAACTCCTTTACACCAAATTAGTTGATGCCTTGGGCTGATAAATCATACGACACAGATCTTTTGTAGAGCACAGTTCCTATAAGGGAGCTGAGAAAAATACCCATCACAAAATGATAGCATTTTGTGCTATCTTTTTAGGCATCAGACTGTTGAAGGAGTAGAAGGTTTAATGATTAATTGAGGGAATACTTTTTACAATTTATTTTCTATTTCTATAATTTGGTTTGTTCAAAGGACCCATCTGATGGTCTATGTCTCTGGGACTAATATCCCTCCGGCTCTTAAGAAAAGAGATATAAAAAAATTAAGTCTCTGCACTGAAAATTTAGCAGGATGCTGTGGGGACCGAATTCTAGCATTTTTCCCTAATGCTCTTACCACTTACTATAGGGGAACAAAGAATTCCATCATTCTCAATATATGAGCCACCCACTCGCCAAATTTATTAACTCCACTTACAAATAGAGGAAAAATTGTATAAAATAATATAGGCTTTTTACACCCTGAAATTTCTTTTGAGGTAACTAAGTCGCAATTAAACACTTTAAGTTCTTGTACTTTTATAAAATTTTACAATATTTCAATCTCTACTTGGGTCATTATCAAGCTAGAATAATAATTTATTTAATAAAAATAGTAACGAATTAACTCAAACACATATACAATATAATATATTTTACTTTAAATCAAATTATAATTAAAACCTAACAACAAAAGTTTTAACATATTTCATCTTTAATGTTCAATAAGTATATTAGAAAGTTTTTTTAAAAAATAAATATGTAAAGTAATATTCTTTATAAAATAAATAAAACAATGTCACAATCACACACAAGATTTACAGACATATAAACTGGGTGTACATTGTACATGATCAACCTGGCTAACACCCCTTAAAAAGAAATAGATATAAAAATATATTTCCTGAATTGTCTCAAACACAAACCTTTAAGGTCGGCTAGACTGGCTGATTTCCCACCGTATTCTTGAGGCAACACTTCTTGAGGAACCGCTGTGTACATATCTTCAATCTTGTCTGGCGTGTGCAGAATAATCTGTCAAAAAGTAGGTTAGACTAAATTATTAGCAAGAGGTGTTAAAAAGTTATAAGAGTTGGTTAGAATAGCACACATTTACTTGGTTAGAGAAGTGTGATTTTCCTATATCCCAAAGTTCTTGATCCTAAATATCCCTTGGTCAATAGTTATTTATGCAAAGAAATTCATTATTAGTAGAAACAAATACAGTTTTGGTAAAGAGTAATTAATTAAATGTTTTCCACGTGGCACCTGATTTACTTTGTTACCCACACACAGGTAGCTCACCGAGTACCAGGTAATTTAGTAATCTTGGTCCGCAGGCTTCCGCGGATAGGTTCGTCATAAACAGCTTGGGTTTCCGGTGAAATCCGCGTCACGAAGGGGTTGAAATCCGACGTTTCGCTTCCACTACTGGAAGCATCTTCAGGGGTGTGGTGCATCGTGGTGTTGACTCGAAGCAAACACAGGATATACTGACGACTGGAGAGAAGAACGGCGTATTTATACTGGTTTCCTTGACCGTAGATTGTACCTGGGTGTCCCAGTACTCGGGGTGATCCTTTGTCGGGATGATGCAATCACCCAGGTGCTGCCTTTGTCGTTGTTTCTTTGTGGAGATGAAGGATCCGGATTCCCCGGGGCACCGGATCCGGATTTTCTGGGGTGCCAGATTCTCCGAAAACATGGCATTGCGACCACCTTCAACGCAAACATGACCACCAGAAGCCTCCTAAAGTCACCAAAAGCCATCTTCATCTCAAGACTTGCGGTGTATACCAGATCCCATGCAGTTGCGGCAAGAACTACATCGGGCAAACCGGAAGATTGATCTTAATCCGCCTTCAAGAACACGTAAGAGCAGTGAAAAACAACGACCACAGATCAGCGATAGCTCAACATTCTGGAGAAACCGGCCATCTCATAAAGTTTGAGGACATACGAGTACTCGCTTCAGACAACAGATATCACAGCAGGGTAGTAAGGGAGGCTATTGAGATCGAGAAACAACCGGAGAACTTCAACAGAGAGGATGGTTTCACTCTCTCCCGGACCTGGAAACCTCTAGTTAGCACCTGTGCCAAGCAGAAAGCAAGAAGCGGCGCTGCTGTCACTGCCCGACATATTACATCACTCGCCCGACAAGGGAACACCGGCGAAGGCAGCACCTGCCTGATTGCATCATATCCACAAAGAAACACCAACAAAGGCAGCACCTGCGTGATTGCATCATCCCAACAAAGGATCACCCCAAGTACTGGGACACCCAGGTACAATCTACGGTCTAGGAAACCAGTATAAATACGCCGTTCTTCTCTCCAGTCGTCAGTATATCCTGTTTTTGCTTCGAGTTAACACCACGATGCACCACACCCCTGAAGATGCTTCCAGTAGTGGAAGCGAAATGTCGGATTTCAACCCCTTCGTGACGCGGATTTCACCGGAAACCCAAGCTATTTATAATTTAGTAATGTAAGAGTTAGGTACGCCCAGAGTGCATGTTGGTTCCGAATCAGGTTTAGACTCTGAATAATTAAACAGTGTAGTTAAAGTATGGTGGCCAAGTGGAAGCAGGCTACTGGTTCCTTATACAGGCTTGTAAACTTTGGCTCAAAACCTTGGCTTTTTGGGGGGAGGACACTTAGGAATCTCTGACCCAAAGGCCTCAACCTCTAAGCAGGGTCCTGATTAAAATTTTGCACAAAAAGTCCTTTAAAATAATTTGTCATAGCTTTTAATTGAGTTTACCTCATGAGATCCATTTAGAAATGGCTTAATTAGATTCATGATTTGAGTAACGATGAAATTACAGTTCAGTACGTGAATCTGCTTCATTCTAACTGGAAGACCTTCCTGAAATCATTAAAAACTTTAACATTTAGATTCAACAAAGTTTCATATTATAACAAAAAAAAAAGAGGAAGAGAGAAAGAACACAGAAGTTTATAAACTCATATGTAATTTAATTTCTCTTTGAGAAATAAATAAAGAAAAAGAAAAAAGAAACAGTAATAATAAAGAATGAGTATTTTAAAAAATAAAATTAATGTTTCTTCTTGGATACTCTATCTTGGGATTCTATAGATACAGTATTAAGTAAATTATCAAAATTAATTATTATAGATTAGAATAAAAGGTAAAGGTTTTTTGTTTTTGGAACGAAGTTCCTTATGGCACGTTCTGGAGCCCGGGAGTGAATCCGAAAAAAACGACCAAAATCACCGTCACAAAATAACCGTCACAAAATCACCTTCACAAAATCACCGTCACGCTAAAAGCGTCTCGAAATCTACGGATGACGATAACTTGTGTAAAAGTTAACCGACTTGTTAACTTTGGTTGTTAACAAGTCCAAAGTTGAAATTTGGTACACATGTTCATTTTACAAATGCCCAGGACAGGTTTGTTGGACAACGTTATCCGCCCAAGTGTCACGCGCAACGCTCGCGTAAACGTAAGCTTCAAATTTAAAATTGGATTTTTTGGACGGGAAAAAATTCTAACTTCATCTATAATGAGACAAACAACTTTTTTAAATATTTTTTTTAGTAAAACGAACACCGACACTGCTATGGAAGTGATAAAGATCGCTAAATTTATTAAAGCGGACCTAAACGTTTTAAATAAAGAAAACAACGTTTTTACCGATATCTTACGTTCTAACGTAACGATTTTAATAAAACTTCATACACACCGTTTAAAGTACAATTGAAACAGGCGTGTAAAATTTCAACCTGATATAAGCAGCAGTTTTTTTACAGTGAAGTGATATATTTTACAATTTTTAAAAGTTGATGGTTTAAGTGTGGGGTTTGTAGTTAGTCTAGGTGGAATATTAAGAATGTAGAGTGATTCCCCCTCTACTATAGCTGGTATGGTGTCCTTTCGTGCGCAATCCCAACTCTTCTATCTTTCCATCTCTCTCTCACTATACTCTCTCTCTCTTACTCCTTCTTCCTGTCAAACTCGCTATTTATCCACAAAGCAACGCTTTTTTTCAATTATTGTTTCTATCATTGAGAAAAGTATTCGTATATTATTTAAAATGGAAAGTGCACCAAGAGAATCGTCAGAAATTGACAGTGTCGACTGTGTTAAATTATTAACCAGTAAAACTGTAAATATATATGTATAAATTGATGTAATAAAATAATATTGCTATAAGCGGATCAAGGGATTTTTGTAATAAGTTTTATGTAATAATTTTAGAAATAATAATTTTCTAATTGATTCAAAAATATTTATTGGAACGAGTAGTTAGCAACGTATACGTACTTAGCAGTGTGATTTTATATTTAATGAAAAATGTAAGGAACTTCGTTCCTACCGGGTGTCCTGCGACACCACACGTATTTTTTTTTTTTTTTTCTATTTATGTAACTAATAAAAGAAACAAGTGATTGCATTGGCATGTGACGGTATGTTAATTTGATTAAGTTTTATATGATAACTGTATGAAAACAATCTACAAAACTATAAATAAACAGAGCTCTAATCTCATCATTGTATTAGGTTTTTTATTTGTATAAAGGAAAAAAGTCTCTACAAAAATCTCAGAAGAAACAACTAAATTAATATTTCCAACCGACTTGATTGTGTAATGTTTATGACAGATTAAACATCAAATTTAACTAAGATAGGTGAGATTAATAAAAATCTGTTATTAGAGATTAAACATTTTATTATTACTATTTACACGAACATGTTGATGGCAGATGAACTATTGCTTGGAACTGTGCGGGGATGGGAAATAAAACAATAAATCAACTTTGAATAATTGAGGAACCAAAAGCTAGGAGAGAGTGTAACGGATGTATAGAACCAAACAAATGCACTCTACAGGGCTAACTGGTTAGAAAGAATCTGAACTGTGGACCTGGGTATAAAAAAATAGATAGAAGTGTAGTTATTTTATTTTATTTTTTAATTTGAAGGGTTTATAAACCACCATTAAGAAACATTAAACTTATTTTACTAAGCGAGAATATCTAAATGCCAAGGAGTTTTTCTTAATCCTACCTCTTATTTCGATACCCCCTCTCATTTGAAACACCACCGAGAGTGATAATTGGAATTATCACGGATTAGAGTGTCGCTTCATTAGTTGTATAAACCTTAGTATTGGCTTCTATAACTGGATGGACGCCCCTTCACTGAGCATAGGGCCCCTTGCTGGATTCAAATACAATGATTTTATTTTAGCGTTCCAGAGGAATGGTGAAAATTATGTTAATTAGGGGGACTTGGTTTCAAATACACTTATGGCCGTCAGCTTGGATCAAAATGGTCGAGTGGAAAACCCTTTTCACAAAAGTTTTTTATTTCATAAAGGCAGCTGACCTCCAAATTTCACGGTTCTAGAGCAATTGCTTCTGGAGATATGTATCATCATCTAGAATTTTTCATATAAAGTTCACCATCTTGAATCAAGATGGCAGGCTGTTGAAAGATTTCTTAGCAAGCATCTAGGGGTTAAGAGGAACCTACCTACAAAATTTCATGGTCATAAGTCCAGTGGTTTCAGTGTCAGTCAGTTAGTGGTATTTGGATTTTGTGTTAATAGATTTTGAAAGGTGTAAATCATTCCTCCAAGTTTGCTCAGAACCATTTTCGAAAAATATATTTATGTGTTAAGCCTTTTAAAAAAATTATAAAAATGAATAAAAAGCAAAAAAAAAAAGTGTGGTGTCGTGGGACACCCGGTAGGAACGAAGTTCCTTACGCTTTATATTAAATATAAATGATATAATTACAGTGCTAAGTATATGATACTAACTACTTATACATGGCGGAGTTAGAATAAGAGACAAAAATAAAAGTAACTATTTGCACTACCGGCGTTAAGGAAAAATTAAAAGAAAAACTTTTTATTATCTTTGAAAAGAGCGTCTTACAATAAATGATATTGTATTGTAAATTGAAAAAAAAAGTTAATTTTGATTAGTTTATAGTTAAAGCAGATGGTTGTAGAGAAGAAAAGAACTGTCCCAACAGACCTCCGTCGGCGAATCTCCAATTAAAGTATTATAATAAAAAATATAAATCACCTTCAAAAAACTTCTGCTTGTATCAGGTTGAAATTGTACATGCCTGTTTCAATTGTACTTTAGACGATGTGTATGAAGTTTTATTGAAATCGTTACGTTAGAACGTAAGATATCGGTAATAACGTTGTTTTCTTTATTTAAAACGTTTAGGTCCGCTTTAATAAATTTAGCGATCTTTATCACTCCATAGCAGTGTCGGTGTTCGTTTTACTAAAAAAAATATTTAAAAAAGTTGTTTGTCTCATTATAGATGAAGTTAGAATTTTTTCCCGTCCAAAAAATCCAATTTTAAATTTGAAGCTTACGTTTACGCGAGCGTTGCGCATGAACGCTTAGGCGGATAACGTTGTCCAACGAACTTAGCCTGGGCATTTGTAAAATGAACATGTGTACCAAATTTCAACTAACTCAGTGATCTTTTACTCAAGTTATTGTCATCGGTAGATTTCGTGACGGATTTTGCGTGACGGTGATTATGTGACGGTGATTTTGTGACAGTTATTTTGTGACGGTGATTTTGGTCGTTTTTTCGGATTTATACTCCCGGGCTCCAGAACGTGCCATAAGGAACTTCGTTCCAAAAAACCTGGCAATATAGACCTTTATTAACAATTCAAAAAAGCTCAGGTTTACAAAATGATAACAATCTCAATAATTAATTCTCAAACTGATAATAATTTGTTTTAATGTAGACTATGTAATCTATATTACACAAATAGAACTCTTCAGATAAAGATTAAAGATTACTAATTAACTTTATTAACTTGGCAACTAAAATAATAATGCAGTGTATTAATAACCAAATATTGATCCTTTCCAATATAACATCAAACTAATGAAACGTGTTATCAAATAATCAAACATGCATTTAGATAACTAATTTTACAAATTGGTAATACCTGACAAGTTACAGAAATAAAAATGCAAATACAAACAAGATTGTTCTAAAATTAGAGTGCAATCAAAGTTGTAAGTAAATAATACTAAAAAGAAACAACAACAAAAAATATTCTGCCAATTACTGTAGCACTAAGCTTCCTCACGTCCCATTCCGTACTATAATTTAGTTTTGCTTACAACTGATTCTAGCCATGTCCCGCATCCATATAATAGCACAAATGTTTGTATTGAAGATCCCGATTTTAGTGATGTTTCCAAAGCATGAGGAACGCCATGTATTATTTAAAGCTACAATCACTCCTCTTGATTTGCTTATCCTTATAGCAATATCAAGAGTAGCACCATCTTGAGCAATCTGACTTCCAAGGTAACTCGGAGTCCAAGCTTGCAAAAAAAAACTTCTTCAGTTTATAATCATCCAGCTCGAAAACCTGCCTGTTGCTAGTGGAGTGTAGCATAAACTTTTCCTTCTATGAGGTACAGAATTATTTTCAATTACCACTAATTGACTGACTAACTCATCACAAAATCAGAACCATAGGACCTATGACCACGGAATTTTGTAGGGAGGTTCCTCTTAGCCCCTGGAAAACTAATTAATAATTTGTGATGGTAAATCTTTTGGCAGCTCAGTGTGTCAAAATTTGAAAAAGAAAAGAAAAAAAACTAGCTTTACTCGGGTGCCATGTCACTTATAGAAATATTTTGTGATATTTGTAGCTTTAGTAAAAAAAGAAAGAGCAAAAACAAATAATTGTTTATATTAGTTAATTTTTTGTTGCTGAATTTAATTTTCTAAATCTTCAATTGAAGGTTGGTATTTGAACACATCAAGCCCAATCAAAAGCTTCTTTGCCTTAGGACTTAAGCACTCATTATTAGGAAGCATTTCAGTTTTAAGCCGGGGAGAGAGGGGATGGGAGAGGAAGAGTCATAGGGAGAGTGAGTATGGCAAAGGTAGAAATCACCTGCTCCCAGAAAGTTAAATCCCAAAGAAGGCTTCTCTTTTGTCATAATCAGTCACTAATCAATTATTTATGCAAACTGTATAACGACTAAATAATCTTGCTCAGCTTAAGAATTGTAATGTGCTAGCTTTAGTTCATAAACCTATCAAAATAAATGCAAATAACAAAATACAGTGAACATAGCACATTTAGTAGCAATGTGTGGGAACCCAGTATAGCCAATTAAAATAAATAATTTTCAGCGCTTTTCTACTCCTTCATGACCCCACACTTGAGATATGCACCAACTATACTGCACTAGCACTAAGTGAAATAATATAATAAGAAAGACATACCTGAAGATATGTAATGTATCTTTTAATTATGGATATGGTGGCTTTTAACATATGCTTGTAGTTGGTTCCTTCATTGTCAAAGACAAACACAAATCCTTTAGGTGTCGGATCTGTCAGAAGCACTGAGTCTATCATCATGAACAGAAGTTTGATGGCATCTTCCAAGACGAACCTAGAAGGATCACAGTCATTCAGTCGAGCAAAAAGCACCACATAGCCTTTAGCTGACTCCTTTGGCATTATGCACATGTCCCTGTTACAAAAAAGAAATACAAATTTCAATTTAGCTCACACAGGCAGATTAAAGCAACTTGAGGCCTGAAAATATATTTTGAGAGCCCTAACAGAGCAGTCAATTTTCAAATATTAGTAGAATACCCTTATTGTATTTTAATCATTAAATCATTTCTCATAAATAGTCTTTGTGGTATTTACTTAAATATAGCCATAAAAATGATGGTACTCTTTTAGTTTGGTATCATACTAAAAGACTACAAACACTAATTTTTTCACTAAAAAAATTAGTTAAGTATTTTGGCTCTATGAGTCTTTCACAACTGCAACAGCCCACTGATAGACATTTTAACAAAGAAAACCAATTTATAGAAGGTGTACCTGGTAGGAACTAACTGCCCTAGATAATAGAGCTATTATAACAAAACAAAAGTAACAGTAATATGAAATTAATTACATACACAACATCACAGAGTTGAAGCATTTCCGGAATATCCAGATCTCTGTTACTGAAGAAATCAGGTGAATTACTTTTAACTTGATAATATACCTCTATAGTTCGCTTAGTTTTGTCTATGTTTAAGTAATTACTATGAAGAAACGACTCGATCAGATCTCCTGCAATCATATAATAATTATTACATTTTTAAATTTTCTCACAAAATAATTAGTTTTAGTTGATTCCCTGGTTCATCATTGCAATTGTATACTCTTGGTCATCAGGAAGGCCACATCATGGTAAAAAACCATGATCAGTACAGAAGATAGCGTACATTAAAGTAACTAACTAGCATTAACCTAGAATTTTGTGTACTAGTGATGTGGTGCATAAAGAACTCACATATAATTGTGCTCTTTCATTAGCGATATTTGTTTTCAATATGGCTACCAGCAAACATTTTCCAAAATTCTTAATCTATCTGAAAGAGCTTC
The DNA here is from genome assembly GCA_951217055.1 of Gerris lacustris. Lineage (NCBI taxonomy): Eukaryota > Metazoa > Arthropoda > Insecta > Hemiptera > Gerridae > Gerris > Gerris lacustris. The sequence continues at coordinate 49,250,242 of OX578279.1, forward strand.
AAAAAGATACATAACAAACTATATAAGCATTAACTTATCTTTTAACACCCTCATTTAGGACTTATTTGTTTAAAAATGCGTGCAAAAAATTAAAACTTTGTAATAATTGTTACTTAATATTTTCATACTATTCAAGACTTTTAAAACTATGTATAACATGCCATGCTGATTAAAATTATTTTTTTAGTTGTCTGCCATTTTCAAAAATTAAATATGAAATTCCAAAAATCTATATAGTTATCAAAAATGCTGAAATACACCTTTGCATCAAATTCCGTTCAAATAGATCAGTTTGTACACCAGTTATCGTTAGACTAAGGAACACAAATAAACTTATAAAATTCTAAGCCTTTGAAATGAAGAACTCACAGCGCTCGTTGAATGAATTCATTTTTTGGTTTACTCCAAGAATGTGGTCAGCAAAGTTTTTTTGTAGGACATAGCTATATAGTATAACTTTGTATAGTGTAATTTGTTATAGTGGTGGAGAGTAACCGTTATGGCGTACAAGGTGATTTTCTTGATTTTGAGTACAAAATTAGTTAGTAGACCAACATTAGTTTGTGACTTTACAGGTTTTTTGATTAGGAGAAATATCAATGTTATTTTAACCAACCTATTAAGTGACAAACTAGCATCAAATTGAATTTTGGTCTATACTATTTTTGTACTAAGGTTCGTGAGGAATCAAGTTAGACAACTAAAAATTAATTTCAAAATTATAATATGGACTGCTTTAACAAAAAAAGATTGAACATCAATATTCATAAAAAGCCTATACAATAAAAACATAACATCAAACATAAGCCCTCAATTAATTCAAACATATGCTTCAAATTTTATGTACAGTAGTACCTAACAATTATAACAGACAGGTAAACAAATTATAATACACATAACAATAAAAGTTGCATATTGTAATACGGCATTATTATGAAATCATATGCCATCTCCGTAGCATATTGTTGAGTGAGGGATGGTCCTGGTAGTTGGTGACCAGGCCATTGTTGATGGGTCCCCGTTACACCTTCTTAAGATACACATCTTAAGATGATACCATGGAACAACTGAAGGTGCTTCTAATACGAAGAGAAAACTTCATTATCTAACCTCTTAAGAGACATTGCCTTTTCTAAAAACCCTCAACTTGATGACAACAAATGTACCTGATATATTTTGAGGAAGATGTGGCTGAGTTTCAAGCCAAAGTTGAATCTCCTCTATGTCCTGATCCTCCACTGCAGCAGTGGATCTTATCTCTTTCTCTTCTGTCTCCATCTTAGGAGATCAGTCTCTTGTCACGAATCTGAAACAAATTCAAATTAATATTAAAATAATCTCCAAGTAAAAGCATATTTTCAAGTGATGCACCTTGAAAAGTATTATTATAAATCGCTGAAGTTAGTCTGTAATCTCAATAATTTGGTGCAGTTGCATAGACTTCTCCAAATAAGGTTAAGTCAAAACAAAAAAAATATGAAATTTATGCAGCAGTTGCACAGACTACATCAAACTAGGTTGAGCAAAGAAAATTAATTTATGAAATTTATGCAAACATAAAAAATGTTACCTTATTTTAGGAAAATATGTTTAATTTAGCAAAACCATTGTGAATTGAAATAGAGAGAGAAAAAAAAAAAAACACTAATTGACAATAATTATAAAGCCCCTATTAAGGTCTCTAATCTTCTGGCCTTACTTGCTCACATTCTATAGTGTAGGTTTTCATGGTCTAATAAATCTAGATCTTCTAGAGGAAGATCTATTCTGTCTGGAAGATCTGTTGTGCAATGTCAGAAATTTTGTGAATCCAGAAAATCAGAATTTTAAAACTTATTACAGGGATCAATCTCCATGAGCAATTGCTCTCAATATATGCATTTATCCTTGAGAATGATCCCTGTAAAGGGTTCACAAAATCTCTGAAGTAGTCTGTAGATTTATTATACAAGTACACACTCCATACAATGCCTCACATTACAAGTGAAGATTAAGAGATATTGTATATTTAAATGTATTGCTATTTGACTATTGACCTCTGCATTAGTACTAGGCATCGCTTGGCTCTATCATTGAAGCGAGCGTATTGCAATAAAATACTGAATATTAAAATTTGTTAATCATGATGAATGTCATAGTTGAAGATAAGTGGAAGAGGGCAGTGTGAGGTAGAGTGGGGGTACTCGGTACAAAGCTTTACTTCCTAAACAAACCTGCACACAATAGGACTAACCACCCGTCATAGCTTTTAAACTAATATTATAAATGTATCACTTCATTACTCAAATACTACTGCTTGTATCAAATTGAAATTTTACATACTTGTTTCAAATGAACTTTAGACGATGTATATGAAGTTTTATTAAAATCGTTACGTTAGAACGTAAGATATCGGTAAAAAGGTTGTTTTCTCTATTTTAAACGTTTAGGTCCGCTTTAATAGTTTTAGAGATCTTTATTAATTCATAGCAGTGTCGTTGTTGGTTTTACTAAAAAATGTTATTTGAAAAAAATGTTCGTCTCATCGAATAGGTGATGATAGAATTTTTTCCTGTCCTGAAATTCCAATTTTAAATTTGAAGCTCATGTTTACGCGAGCATTGCGCGCGAACTCTTAGACGGATCACGCTGTCCAACGAACTTAGCCTGGGTATTAGTTAGAGGATCATGTATACAAAATTTCAACTAAATCGGTCAACTTTTACTCAAGTTATCGTCACACGCGTAAACGTTACTGACAGACAGACAGACAGACAGACAGACAGACAAGATGCATATTTCGTTGAATGTAAGAAGCTCGCTTACGCTCGCTTCAATTAATATGTTTTATTCAATAAAGGTTTTTAAAAACTAGGCATCGCGTGGCTCTATCATTGAAGCGAGCGTATTGCAATGAAATACTGAATATTGAAATTTATTAATCATGATGAATGTCATAGTTGAAGATAAGTGGAAGAGGGTAGTTGTGAGGTAGAGTGGGGGTACTCGGTACAAAGCTTTACTTCCTAAACAAACCATACACTATACGACTAAAACAATCTTCACCACCCGCGGTAGCTTTTAAACAATTATTGAAGCGAGCGTAGCGAGCTTCCTACATTCAACGAAATATGCTCCGTGTCTGTCTGTCTGTCTGTCTGTCTGTCTGTCTGTCAGTAACGTTCACGCGTGTGACGATAACTTGAGTAAAAGTTTACCGATTTAGTTGAAATTTGGTATACATGATCCTCTTACTAATACTCAGGCTAAGTTCGTTGGACAGCGTGATCCGTCCAAGAGTTCGCGCGCAACGCTCGCGTAAACGAGAGGTTCAAAAATTAAATTGGAATTTCAGGACGGGAAAAAATTCTATCATCATCTATTCGATGAGACGAACATTTTTTTCCAAATAACATTTTTTAGTAAAACCAACAGCGACACCGCTATGAACTAGGCATCGCGTGGCTCTATCATTGAAGCGAGCGTATAGTAATAAATATGTATTGAATATTGAAAAAAATGATTATTGTGAATCATGATGAGTTGATAGATAATGGGTCTGGTAGTAGAGCAGCGGCTAGTAGTAAGGGAACCACCCCGCATTCTTACTATTCCACTACCACACATCTCTATTTCAATATTTATAATTTGTATCTCTTTGCTACAAACAAACTACTGCATGTATCAAATTGAAATTTTGCATGCCTGTTTCAATTGTGCATCAGATGGTGTCTATGAAGTTTTATTAAAATCGTTACGTTAGAACGTAAGATATCGGTAAAAAGGTTGTTTTCTCTATTTTAAACGTTTAGGCCCGCTTTAATAGTTTTAGCGATCTTTATTAATTCATAGCGGTGTCGCTGTTGGTTTTACTAAAAAATGTTATTTGAAAAAAATGTTCGTCTCATCGAATAGATGATGATAGAATCTTTTCCCGTCCTGAAATTCCAATTTAATTTTTGAACCTCTCGTTTACGCGAGCGTTGCGCGCGAACTCTTGGACGGATCCCGCTGTCCAACGAACTTAGCCTGAGTATTAGTAAGAGGATCATGTATACCAAATTTCAACTAAATCGGTCAACTTTTACTCAAGTTATCGTCACACGCGTGAACGTTACTGACAGACAGACAGACAGACAGACAGACAGACAGACAGACAGACAGACACGGAGCATATTTCGTTGAATGTAGGAAGCTCGCTACGCTCGCTTCAATTAATAAAGATCGCTAAAACTATTAAAGCGGGCCTAAACGTTTAAAATAGAGAAAACAACCTTTTTACCGATATCTTACGTTCTAACGTAACGATTTTAATAAAACTTCATAGACACCATCTGATGCACAATTGAAACAGGCATGCAAAATTTCAATTTGATACATGCAGTAGTTTGTTTGTAGCAAAGAGATACAAATTATAAATATTGAAATAGAGATGTGTGGTTAGTGGAATAGTAAGAATGCGGGGTGGTTCCCTTACTACTAGCCGCTGCACTACTACCAGACCCACTATCTATCAACTCATCATGATTCACAATAATCTTTTTTTTTAATATTCAATACATATTTATTACTATACGCTCGCTTCAATGATAGAGCCACGCGATGCCTAGTTATAAATGTATCTCGTCACTACGCAAAGAATTTTGCTTGTATCAAGTTGAAATTTTGCATACCTGTTTCAATTGTGCATTAGATGGTGTATATGAAGTTTTATTAAAATCGTTTCGTTAGAACGTAAGATATCGGTAAAAAGGTTGTTTTCTCTATTATAAACGTTTAGGTCCGCTTTAATAGTTTTAGCGATCTTTATTAAGTCATAGCGGTGTCGCTGTTGGTTTTAGTAAAAAATGTTATTTGAAAAAAATGTTCGTCTCATCGAGTAGATGGTGATAGAATCTTTTCCCGTCCTGAAATTCCAATTTAATTTTTGTACCTCTCGTTTACGCGAGCGTTGCGCGCGAACTCATGGACGGATCACGCTGTCCAACGAACTTAGCCTGAGTATTAGTAAGAGGAACATGTATACCAAATTTAAACTAAATCGGTCAACTTTTACTCAAGTTATCGTCACACGCGTAAACGTTACTGACAGACAGACAGACAGACAGACAGACAGACAGACAGACAGACAGACAGACAGACAGACAGACAGACACGGAGCATATTTCGTTGAATGTAGGAAGCTCGCTACGCTCGCTTCAATTACACTTAGATTAAATTCTGACAGCGGGGGAAAATCTAAAAAAATGTGGAGGGGATTCAATGGGAGCTCGAGATTTTGATGTCTATTAGGTAGGGCAATCAATAATGCCACTGATGGATGAACTTTGCTCCTTAAAAATAGGTCATGTGGCTTATTTTTCCCCCTCACATAGGTTGGCCAACCTGAGATGTAAGAATTAACTCGAATTGTAATAGTTACTGTAAGAAATTAAAAAAAAAAAAATCCTAACAGTGACTCTTTATTTAGACTGAAATATTGTGGAGGTGATTCAGTAAAAACATTATTATATTCTGCAGAGAACAAGATAAGTACGTCCATTATATACAATTTATAACTATTTCTTAAGGTTTTCACTTCAAAAGTCAAGTAGCATGTACACGGTGATTCAAAAAGAATATACGCATTTTTAATTTTTAAGAGCAATATTTTAAACACGAAAATACGTTCAGCACATCCGCCAATCCACCGCTGCGGCAACTTTTCCTTCATGCATCGATATTCCTCTCATTAGAAGGGTCAATGTTGTAATGATAACGAAATTCACGCTAAACCGTAATAACAAAAATGATCCACTTATCACAAATTGTAAAACACAATTTTTGTTGTGGCGTCGTCATTGCGAAAAATAATGGTACAGCTTATTTCTGATTTCTTTATTAGATAACATAATAGATAACGATAACTTCCTCATACCATTTTCTCAGCGCGTTCTGTGTGTAAGTTGTGTGACTAATTGAAACTATACTAATATAATTTTTGCATTAACTCTGACAGCGAAGGGAAATTGAAGGGAGAGCCCATGAGAGCTCGATATTTTGATAAATGACCTTATAGATGTCAAAAGCTCGAGCTCTCCTATTCTATATACTTCGCTTTTTTATTTAATAATATTTAAATTATTAAAAGGGCTAATGTCTCTATGTCTACATTATATCACAGAGTAAATATCATTATAAAAGCGACAAATAATAGAAGAAGAATAAAAACAAAAGAGAGACAGATGACAGATCTAACAATTTAAATAGACCAAAGGTCATTAAAGGAATGGCGTCGGGGATCAGTGATGACTCAATGATAATAAATTTATTCAATGATCAGAGGAAAGCTAAATGAAATTTTCTATTTAAAGGTGAGAATTTTATACGTGAATTGAAGAAATTATCATGACAGTACGATTGTTTAAAGACATGACGAATTGTGACTTTAATGTCATAACATTATGTCAGGAGTATAGATAGTATCAATTTTGTAGAGGTTGAAGAGATTTTTGTGCGTCAACAAGCATTTTCTTGTTTGTTAAGACTTGGTACTACATAAATAATTAATACGAGTTCATTTATAGGTACAACAATTTTTTATATTTGTACTATTACATTAAAATAAGATATTTAGTAAATCAAATAGCGCGTCTATTTTTTTTCATAAATCGAAAATATACGATACTTCACATCAGCAAAACAAACATTAAATTATAATAATCATAGACAGTGTTACCCAACAAACAGCAGATTCAGTTAATTAATTATAGACTTACAAATCCTTCTAAGCATGCAATTTTTACAAGACACACCTAAACTCAACATGCAGATGCAGAACAAAGTACTCATCTAAACACAATAATAAAACCATCATGTACACACGGCATAGAACTCTGGGGTTGCACCAAGCCTTCCAATTCCAATCACATCTAATCTCTCCAATACAAGATTCTACGTGTCTAACTAATTTTATTATTCATATTTTACGATTTTGGTAGTATTCATACTACGGAAAGATTTAATTTTAATTTAAATCAAGTTATAATTATTAACAACTAGTTGTTAATAATTATAACTTGATTTAAATTATAATTTTATTATTTATAATGACCTTAATGTACTCTTTGCCCGTGAATTAGCCATTTCCAGATACATGTTCATCCATGATTCTCTTTACCACCATTCCAATCCACTAGTCCACACTCTGTTTTCTCGTTCCATTCCTGACAATCCTCCTAGACGTCTGATGAAGGAGGCGGAATCTTCTAAATAACTAAATTAATATTCATTTATTTTATTTAATTATTTCCTTTATTTATCATTTCTTCAATTTGACTTAGGTTATATTATACATCTGTCTTGTACATTTATTATTTTTGTAAAATATATTATTTACTTTTATAGTATATACATATATTTTTAATATTTACATATATTTTAAATCTTCTCATGAAGTTTGTTGGATAGCAGCTTAGATCCTGTTTTTTTTCTTACGCCACTATAACCTCACATCTTTATTACTTGGTACAAATATAAATTGTAGTTGTAATAATCTAATCAAATTTAAAAAAAAAGAATAATCTTCTATAAAAAAAATTAACATTAAATATTTTTAATGATTTAATTAGTACCGTTGCTTTACATTTATTTATCTGCAGTAGGTATTTAGTATTGTTATATGTTTCGTTTATTCCTGGCAGAAACTAATTAAAATGAATAATAGGATCTACAAGGCAAAGGTGAATGTCACTTCCTGTTGGTTCGGCAAGATGAAGTAACTCATCCGTGAATTTCGTTTACGTAAACGTTAAATTACACACATCTTTGCTCCTAGTGCCTATATTTTGTTTTGGATTTCAGCACTATGATGTTTTGAAATAAATAGGATATTACTTTCAATAAAATGTACAATCGGATGTTAAAAAAATTGTTTTTTAAGTTTTTAAGCCAAAAGTTTAGCTATTCTCTCGACTGGCAAAATGTTTGACTATAAAAATACATATGTGTACTTATATTTTACACTTTACACTCGTATTATACACATACTTATGAGTAAGTATAATATATTTCCATATGTAAAAGCAGGCTAAGGAATGCTTCTCCTAAAATCTCCTAAAATATACACGTACTTCTAAAAGTTTGCGGACCAAGTTTCTAGACCAACCGACTAGCCTAGAGTTTTGCCGATAGAATTGAATGAGGATGCAAACATTAAACCGGCACGAGTCAGCCTGGATTTTATCCAGGCTTTTTATTATCGGTGGTATTGAATTAGGGTGCAAACATTGCACCAGCCCAGGCCAGTCTGGATTTTTGCTGGTAAAAATGAATCTATTGAATTAAGTTTTGAAGTAAATATTAGACTGGCCCGGAGTTCTGAAGGAAATGAATACTTTGAATTGAACAAGGATGCGACAATTTGACAGGCCTAAGTCAGCCCGGAGTGAAATAACAGAGAGGAAAATGGATTCTATCAGTAAAGCTGGAGTTGTGGAAAACAAAATGCGCTTGCTTTAAGCTACGGCAATTTTGCGTCATTGGGAAGATTTCCTGGCCAACTTGGTCTTGAGAGAGTTAACCTTAAGAAATAGATAACAAATATCGTTCGCCTAACTCGGACAAACTTTTCTCATATACGGGTTCATAAAATTATTACTTATTACTTAGCCCAATATTTTCCATTTATTAGTTTTCGTATGTACATTTAATTATTATTGAACATTTAATCAAAATTTATCATACAAATAACTTCTCCTGGGAGGGGAATCGAACCCGGGCTCCCTCCGTCCGCGTTTTAATTTTCTCAGAAACTAGATTTTTCCCGGGAAAACGGCTTATATCGTTAGCGTTGTATTTAAATGGACTACAGTTTAGAATTTTTTAATCAAAATCGTTTTCGAGAAATAATTTTTTTTCACGTTTTTTTAGTGTTTTTGGGGGGTAGCGCCCCCAAATTAGGAGCAAAAATTAATTTCTCGATTTCGCCTCGGGGTATGATTTTTCTGAACATGTATGCCAAATTTTGTCAAAATCGACCATGTAGTTTAGGCTCTAGGCGTCTGCACAGACGACAGACGACAGACGACGGACAGACATTTTTTAAAAACCACTTTTTTGGGACCTCAAAACGTGTAAATCCATCAAAATCTCAAAATCGATATTTCGCGCCATCACAATACTTTCTCTTTATATGAGAAAGTAAAAACCTAAAAGGAGCCAGAAAACAGACATTTAGAATTTTTAAGATAAATCATAAGTTTAACTTTTTTTTCATTTTTAACTATGTGTAAAATAGTTATTTGTGCAACTAGTTAAGTGCGCAAAGTGGCACTTTTTTAAAAAAATAAATAAATCTAATCAAATCAAATCATAGGATACCATGTGTAATTATTTAATTGGAAAATTTAGTAAAAATTGTAACTTCTAGCTAGAGTTTAGATAATAAGGCTTAGATTAGAAGTTAAATGGTAGTTTATAGAGCAATCAAATAAGAGAAATGCATAACACATTCACAGATGGTGCATTACTAAATGATTGGTTATGCTAAATATAATATTTTAAGACATATCCCTTCCCCACCCATCTTTAAAATGTTCGCTAGATAACGCTAATGTGTAGAAGAGTATGTATAGAAGAAAAATTGGCACAAGTATTATAATTAGGTGTTTGAAGATTGTCGAAAGCGTTGACTTTAAAAAGTAACATTTTCCAGACAATTTGGTTTTGGAAAAGGTCACCCCACTTAACTTCCTCAGTGTATCAAGAGTTTTTTTTTGACATCTTATAGGAAAATTTACTGCGTACTATAAGCAACTTCAAAGATAAAACGAATTAAAATAGAATGGTACATAAAAGACAAAGGACTTAAAAGGGCCGGAGAGAACAACGTCAATAAAGAAAGGGCCTCAAGCTTTGGAGACAAGTGCTGCTAAAGCGGATATTAAGAGCAAAATCAACTAATTTGACAGTTTCTCTCCGAGATAATAAATAGAGAAAATAGCCAGCTTTCCTTTTCCTTTTACTAAGGTTAGAGAAGAGGAGATGCTCTCTTTTTAGAACATAGGCAGTAGCGTCCCCAGGCTACTCAGGGAAAAGAGAAACTAAACCTGCCGAAAAAGCCTATCAAATAATTCTTCCTCCTAGACGGTATATTATGAACCTTCCATTGTGAACCTCCTAGACGGTATATGAATTCCATTCCACCGACTTTATTCGTAGAGGTAGGTAAATTGGGCAAGAAAGAAGTGTTTACCGTTTCCGCTTTCTTTACGTTCCGTTTTTTGAGAGTTACCAGCCTGCACCACCATTGTGAACGATGCTAAACCCCCACCCCTGCTAGTTGAGCTGGGCTGGTTTTTTTGAAGTAAGTAGGTTTCGTCTAAAGGCTGATCAAAGCTGCTAATTAATCAACTAATTAATACAACTTAATTTAACCTTGCTTTTAATGAAATCTTACTTAATTATTCCCTTCTCTTATACCGCGAGGTGTAGAGGTTAGACAAAAATAGATTTCCATTTTGTTCTTAAGGTCGATCAAGAAGTGATTTCACTCGGGCAAAACAGTAAATTTAGCTTCCTGAGAATTGCCGAAGTCAGTACAGTCTGGTGCTAATATATGATATTCTATAAATGACAGCTCTCTATGACAATTAATAAAAATAAAAATAGTATTAGCGAATTTCTAGTGTGCATTTTTTATTAAAAACTGATTATACATGACAAAAAAAACAGCAACACTAGCGAACTCCTCCGATTTCCATTACTTCTTGGTCGACCTTAATCTTCAGCTAGCCGTTGGGCTTTGATTCCAGTCTACTCTTCACTCCTAGCATGAACTTCTTATATTTTCCTCTCATGTTAGCCTTCTTCTGCCTTGGGGGGTCTTGCTTCATAAGCCAGTTTTACCACTAATTTTCTATCCTTATTGTCACATGGCCGAACCATCTAAGTTGCTTGGAGCTCACCATGTTTCTTACGGAGTTGATTTGAAGCTATACTCTGATTTCTTATACGTTCACTTCTAGTATTACCGTCTACTCTTCTCAAATATCTCATTTCAGCTGACTGAAGATTAGCTGCCTCTTTATGAGTAACAGCCCAGCTTTCTGAACCGTATGTAAGTATAGGTAAAAATAAACTTTTTATTTTAGGTTTAGAATAGTTTACCAGCGGATGCTGCTCTTGCGTTTATTTCCGGTCTAATTTTAAGTCTTGCTGATAATTAGCCAAGACACTTAAAAAAGGAAGCTTGCTCCAATATTTCACCAATTCTCCCCTAAAACGTATGTACATTATCATTTCATCCCGAGAGATATTTATTTGTCTTATCCAAACTGATCTTCATACCATTCCTTTTCAGTTCTTTGTCCCATAAACATTCCTTTTTAAATTTACTTGAGCGCATGTTTGATGACCGTACATAATGCAGTTTTGTAAGATAGTCTTAATACGAAGTGTTTTATACAGTTTGAATGCCACTTTTTTCAACTCCTAGGGCGGATGACCCTAGCGAATTATATTACCTTAACGTAAGCTTGTCAATTCATCTCATTTTATATTTAACGAGCTTTATCCTTGTAAAGGTGGTCCTTACTCAGTATGGATACTTGTTTGATAATTGGATTTTCTAAATCCCCTTCGGCTGCGACACGAAGAATCAGTGAATCAAAGACACTTTTCCTTTTAAGGGCTCTCCACAGAATCTTCCAGGATATTTTGGAAAATGCCTTTTCTAAATCGATGGAACATAGAAAAATTCCTTGTTTCTTTCTATGACCTTTTCACTGATCTACGACCTGGTAAGGATGATATCATTAGTACTTAGAACAACATTCACTGATCATTCACTTTTCACTGATCTACGACTTGGTAAGGATGATATCATTAGTACTAGAAACAACATTACGCTTCATGCAGCTGAGGTTCCACCAAACTTAGAAAGCGTGCTTAAGGTTTTACTGTAATTTTAACGAATTATTCAGATGAAATTACCAAAAAGACGAGTTTACAAGTCTATTTCTATAAAACTAATACATAATAGTAAAGAAAAAAAGGTGATGTATGAATGAAACATTTGCTTGTTATTGTATATCTCTATCATGTACACTCTCATAGTTAACATGATAACAAACTATGATAAAAAATAATAACAAAAGAGAAAAAATATAGAATTTGCTGAAAAAAAGCAATTATTGGCAATGGTGACAAGGTATCTGGTGACAACACACTTGTCTTCAAAGTTGAACTCACTTTATTAAGCCAAGACTTTTGACTTTTTTGCACTTTTATTTTTCTTCATTAGCCATACAACTATAGTGAAATATTTTGTTGATTACATAGTTAACAGTTAACTATTCTAAAAGAAAAAAAAATCGTTTTTAATACTTTTTTATATTTTATTTTTAATACTTGGTTATATTTAATTTATTTGTATTAATGTTTATATATTTTTTAATTTTTAAAATAATTTTTTAAATTAATTTTTAAAATTAAGTCTCTATGGAATTAATACATTGAGCAATTGATTTTTGATATTAATATTTTTACAAAAAATTACACTTTTCCTATTCCGAATAAATAAAAATTACAGATGCCCTGACTGGCACTCAATCTACCAATGGTTGCCACCATTGATCTGGAGTACATCTATATTATCACGATGTTTGCCCAAAACTAACTATTGATAGATTTGTAAAAACTTGCTGCGAAGGTTGTATTGTGCAACTTTGCACAGCTGCTTTGTTAATCGCTGCATAAAGATCACTAACCCAACTTATATTCTCTATATAATTGCGATTTCTTCGTTAGTTCTAGGTTTTGTATCGTTTTAAACCATACAATAACGACTTGTTCATTTTTATTTTTTATATCATGTTTTTATAATACTTGATAACAAATAATTGGAGAGTAGAAAGCTGGTTTTATTTTTTATCGCTTCGGCCGTGCTTAAACTTTCAATAAAGATAACGAATTTGTAGATAACGAACAATGATGTAAGAGCTGCTAAAATAGGTATTAATTCAGCTGCAAAGCTCGAGCAAAAGGAGTTGATGTTTAGACACCGTCTAGTAGAAAAATTAAATTTTTTACGGATATTTTAGACCCTCTGTAAATAAGTAATAAGATGGGGAATAACAACGTTTTTCCACATCATTCCAAAACATATTGTTTCGAATATTTACGGGGTATTAAGAGAAATCATCAGGTTTCAATGTATTAATATCAAAGAACAATTCATGGTAGCTAAGCAAAAAGTAAGGTGAGTCGGAGTAAATGTTAACATCATGTCGAATTTTATGTGTACTAATAAAACTATCAATCAATGGAGGGGTTTATATCTTTTGCCAAAATGAAAAAGTTAAGCTTCCGTTGAGGCAAAAATCGCATATGTGTTTCCTACACAATATTGGCGTAAGAATAATTTCCTACAACACTACTACAACTACCACACTGACTCCCTCCATCCCTTATAAGATCTTTGATTAAAGACTAAACAACAAGCATAAAGGAAAAAGGAAGTTTACTGGTAACAAAAAAACGAGAGGATTAGAGTAGGTATAGGACATTGATGTAAAAGCATAGAAAACATCGATGTTGGCCTGAAGAAACATTGAAACAAAATACGGAGAAGAAGCTATAAAATAGGCAATCATTTTTTTATTTTAAACTTGTAGAAATGTTTTGGAAAAGGAGCGACCTTTTATTTGCTCGTCTTATGGGATCGATGTCTATGTATCGAAAACATCCATGTTTTCTATCGATATTGGTTCAGTTCGATGTCAAACATATAAATATGATAAATATCGACGTTTAGCAATCGAAATCCCAACCCTATAGAATAATGTTAAACTGGATCAGATTCGAGTAATTGGCCTTTTAGTTCTCGGAAGTAGACATGGCTGCTATTTCAAAGAGAAATGATAACCGACAAGAGAATTGGTCAGAGTTGGCGGAAACATTTAAAAGGAAAGATATCAATTGTGCGGAGTTGGTAATAAACAAAATAATTGGTCAAAACCCAGAAATTGTTCTATTTCCTATTACATCACATGCATTTTTCAAAAACTCATAATAGTTCCAACCATAACTATAGTAGGGTTGAGATGAGTTTTAAAAAAAATGATTTTGGTAAAATCGAAAAAATGGGGAGGGGAGCCAATAATAACTAGAGATTTTTATGTTTCACATTTTAGACGTCAAAATCTCGAGCTCTCGTTGGCTCCCCGCCCCATTTTTATATCGATCTAACCACGCTATCAGAATTAAAACTTAACTTAACTCTTCTGTAGTTCCAATTTTTATCATAACGTATCTTATTGCATGAGGGGCCACAGTCGTTCGTATAGGAGATCAGTTGGTTCTCCTACTAATAAAGTTAAGCAGTTGGGTTAAGAAGTTGGGGATCACAGTTCTAGGTTCAACCCCCCTCCCCCTTCCTCTACACCAAATTTCGATGCATGGCTGCTCCAAATTTCAATGAAATTGGTTTAATAGTTTAGGCTCAACGCATAAACAAAGATGATCAGCTCTATAAAACTAAACAATTAAAAATATAGTTTATAATTAACTAACAATGGATATGATAATTACAGAGAATCAATTGTGGAAGTAGAAATATTTATATAAGTATTTAATAACTCTTTTAAATTTTTAACCTTGACATTATGTAAGGAACTCTTTTTCTTTTCTTTGAATAAAGTTTCTGTTATATAATGTTCTCTTCTTAAATTAAAATACATAATATTATTGAAGTTTTTCATTCCAATTTCTTATTCCGTGGAAACACAGATAAAATCATACCTGCATCTAAAGGTACACCTTAAGTACGAACGAACACTTACGAACACGATTAGAGACAAACCAAAGTTTATAGTGTTCGTTACCATTAAATATCAGAAAAATCTGTGGGTCATACTAAACTTTCTCATACACGAAGACATAATTAATTGGTTCAGTTTTTGTCATTTACTGGTTGTTTCGAGTTTTCGTGGTTACATTTAGTTATTATTGAACGTTTTATCAAAATTTACGATAAAATACTCTTTCCTCGAGGGGAAATGAACCTAGCTTCTCATCGTGCGCGTTAATAGTTATTTTCTATTCTAGCGTTAATAGTTATTTTTCCCGGAAACGACTTATTATTATAAGTTCGATTTGTATTTTAAATAGACTGTAATTTAGAATTTATCAAATCAAAAAATTGTCGAAACCGTTTTCGAGGCATATTTATTTCAGGTTTTTTTTAGAGTTTTTGGGAGATGGCGCCCCCAAATGTGAAGTTAAAATTAATTTATTAATGGAAAGAATTTTTATTAGGGTATGATTATTCTGAAAATGTATATAGGATTTTCATCGTAATAAGCCAAATTGTTTTGGCTCCTCGCGTATGCGAAGATTGTCTGAAGCAACAGACAGACATTTTTTAAATTCCACTTTCTTGCACTTAGAGGAATCGAACTTTCGTGTTATCAGAATACTTCATCTTTACATATATACACTACGTATATGAGGAAGTAAAAAAGCATTTTAGCAGCTGAAACAATTGGAGGATAAATTAAAAATAATATTTACATATTTGGAGAGTTATGTGAGGGGAGAAAAATAATGTTCTCTGGCAGCACTATTTTAGCAACCTTCCCGCCTTTACTAGCTATCACATCAGTGATATCAGCTATAGTTAATTTTCGTCAACTTCCCCTCGAAATAGGTTTGATATTTAAGGCTTCACGGGTCTTTATAATATATAATATTAATTGAACAGTTGTTATGTATTTGTTTAACTATTCAAATATTTGCTTTTGACTGTTTCTATAATGTATTCTTATAGTTGAAATTATAAAATATAATTTTATTTTCCAAGTGCATTTAGATTTTTTTTTTTTTTTTTTGTTTCTACATTACTTGTTATACAATTTCCAATATTGGTTTTCCTTCCTTATAGACACTAGATTGTGAATTTAAATTTGGTTATCTACCTGCCCCAATAATAATGAAAAATTTTCTGTTTTGAGTGTCCTATATGCAATCATATTCGGAACATTTATTTTCCGAGAACATATCAAGTAGTTAAGTTTTTCTCCAAATTCAGGGAGGCTTACCTCCTAAAAGAAAAAGAGAAATCGGTCCGATAAATCGAACAAAACTTTTTCATTTAGTAGTCCAGTCAATCTGTCGTCAAAAACGGGGGCTCACATGTAAAAAGTCCGGTGTTACTGATTTTTTGATATGTTGTAGGTGTAGGTACACCAATAAAGTAAGTTTTTGACCTCGACGGTGCTCATCATGCACGGAGATGACGGTGCACTGTCATCTTTTTAACGCTAATATCTCTTGAGTTGCAGCCTTTTAAAAATTGAGTAAATTTATATACGTGCTTGTTTTTAGTTGATATTGTTGATTTTAATGATTTTTTAAGTAGAAATATTGTCCAATAATTTGTAGGTAACCGCAGTATGAGGTTTCAATTGTAACTAGCTCCCGAAATACGGCTGTTAAATGTAGGGATGGTTTATTGAGAAATTACCTTACAACTGTTTTGAAGAAATAATTTTTTAAAGTCTTATTACAGTTTTTGGGGGGGGGGGGGAATTTAGAGCTAAAATGCATTTCTCAATTTAGCCTCGGGGAATGCTTTTCCTGTAAGCCAAATTTCGCCATCAAAAAACTTTCTCTTAATACATACTACGTATAAAAGAAAGTAATGATCTGTCCGATACAACTAGTTTTAAAAATTCTTATATACATAATTTCTTCGTCCAGTGTTTGGTTTTTACGGTTAAAATTCATTATTGAACATTTCATTAAAATTTACTAAAAAAAAATAGCGGGTAATCGAAGTCGACCTCGGCGGAGACAAAGGAAAGAATTGTGTGGAAGAGTGGTTTTAGTTGTCTATATTAATAAAATTTGACAAATTTTTCTTAAAATGCTTCAAACTATTTTTAATTATTAATGTATTAACTACACTAAAGGTCGACCAAGAAGTCATGGAAATCTGAGGAGTGCGCTAGTGTCGTTGTTTTGGTGTCATGTATAGTCAGTTTTTAATAAAATAGACAATAGACCACTGTCAAAAAACACAGTGTTGTTCTTTTGTTAGTTATAATTTTATTTTTGAAAAAATTCTATATTTTTTTAATATTTTTGCAACAGGCAACACTGTGCCTGATAAGAAATCACTAATAATATACGATAATATCTTTATATTTATATTATTATTTATTAATTATTCATAATAATATTCTTTAAATCTAAATCTAGATTTTCTTCTTTCTTAATCTATTTTTTTCTCCCTCTTTATTTCTGAGTTTGATTTGGATTAAGGACAGTTGTGGCTATAATTCGTACTGTATAAAAACAAACAAAACAGGAAACCTAACAGATTGGAAACCTTCCTGTTGTTATTCGTGAGATTTGATAAAACTGCGCATGTCATACAAACTAGAAATGGGTATTGTCTTAGCACCCGACTGTACTGAATTCGGCAATACTCGGAAGTTCCGACTTTAAACGAAGTGAAGCTTTCAGTTTCTCCCGTGTTCATGACTTCTTGGTCGACCTTTAGCAGTTAACAGGTAATTGCAAATTTTTTAGTTAATTTCTGTTTTAATACATGTAATAGATTTTAATTTTGTGAATATGAGTGAGAGAATCTAGTATTCATCTTGACTTACATTATAAAAGTGGTAGCTTAATATTTTATTAATTGTAACCGATAATTTCTTAATTTATATAAAAAAGACCTTTGTTTACAGGTCTGAAGATGTTCCTTAAGCGACGAAATATAGCCAATTTCATGAAGTAGTTCTTCACATTTATTTCACCCCTCAGTGACCCAACACTTTCGACATTAGTACTTTCAGGGGACCCTACCTAATAATTATAGACATTTTATTGTTTTTTTTGTCTAAGGAAATGACAGTTACTATGGAAACGTACTAAAAGCAATAGTTATTGTAGTTTCGTACGAGTGATTTATTTATTATTTTTTCTTTTAATTAAAGCAAATTAACGTCATTGTGAGACAATATTATCTGTACCACAACAAAATTATTAGAGCGAATCTCTACGTTTCTAATTATAAACCACAACGATCAGCTGATATGAATACCTCATTGATAATGCAAAACCTAAATAGTTTTGTTTCCAAGCCCTCAATTAAAATTAATCAAAACTACATTAATTTCATTATTAAGAATAAAATTCCCTGTGAATCGTAGTTTAAAGGCCATTTATTGTATGCAAAAATGTCTCTATTTTATTATAAGGTACAGTAAAAACAGGTAGGGGCAACACGCCTTAGAAAAGATTGGGAAGTGGGGCCTCACCATGGATAGCAAAATTGTAAATAAATATTCCAATTACCCGCAAATGTTGCATATTGCTCCAGTAATATTACACTCCTTTATTTAATTTAATTTAACTTAAATCAGACCTGCGATGCGCCTCGACAAACATGCAGGCAGAAAATAAGTTAAGGCCGGTTTTGGTTTTCGTAATCTATAAAATGAAAAAATATCCACAAATTTTGCAATTCTGATTATTGAAGGGATGAATGAATAATTCAAATGTACTGCTATGAAGTTCTGACTGTTATGAAACAGTCAGAACTTTATATTTTTTTAAACATGGTCACAATTTTACAATAAACGAAAAATAAGTAGGTATACAAATAAAAATAAATATATTTAAAAAAAAAAAATTAACAATAAACGAACTTTAACTCTTCATTAAGATACATTGATAAGGCCACTTCTTTAGATTGTTACTCCCCTTATAAAAACAGAAGTGTGATATTCCTTTGTCCCAAAATACATTGGACTAAACATCTCTTTGTCTTAATAGTTAATAAGTCAAAGTCATTTATATTCTAAATCAACATAGGGGAGTAACAAGCAAAAGAAGTACCTTGATATGTATACCATTTAACATAATTCCCGGACAACCCCCCCTCCCCCCTCCCAACCCCACGTTCGTTGGGTTGGGAGGGTTATTCCCACGCATTATAATAATGGGAAGAGCTAAATATTATAAATTACATCAATTTAAACTTTTAACACAATTAGCATGAGCTCGAGGTTACTTATTGCGTTATCTAAGTGCAATTCTTCTTTGAATGAACTTGAATCCCGGACCTGACTCATAAATTACGTTAAATGAACTGTTTATTAATAAAACATTCATAATTATTCATAAATGGAAGTTACATTGAGAATATATTATATTCAGAGAATAAAATAATATTGTTGTATGCAGCTTACAATTAATTAAAGTAGGAAGGTTAGATCCAGGTTATCTCAAAGTTACCATGCGATTACGTTCTATATATATTCAAATTTGTTTTTATTACTTATTAATTATTAATTAATAGTGCAGGCGCCATTTCAATACAACGATAAAACTCGTGGTATTAAAATGGCGCCATAGGAAGTTGAAATAGGGCTCAAATTGTGCAGAATTAAAATTAGGAATGAAGCCTGTGATTAGATTTTTGATATCTTGCTTAGAACCAGTATAATTTTAATTTTACTGTTTCTCCTAATCTCAAAGGGCGGTAGAGCCTTAAATCCCAGTGAACTATTCTTTTGTTCAAAATTTATAGGATTAAAGGTTACTTTGCCTTACTTGATTGATAAACCAAAGGGTATTGTCATTTTTATTTACAGAAGTGTGATATTCCTTTGTCTCAAATGAATATTTGAACATTTCCCATTTAAGATTGCCAATTAATTTGAAATATAATGTCAAATAAAATAATATAAACAAATGGTGGGTAACCAAGTAAAATCTTGCCGCATCTGACCTAATTTACTTTGTTACCCACCTTAGGGTGGGATGACCCCTCCTTGGGTCATCCAAACAACAATTAAATTAAACAAATTTGTTTATACTCCGTTCTGAAAGCCTAGTCCACACCAGTAGACATGTTGCGAGACATTTCTATAGACGGTCTCATAGACCGTCTACAGAAATGTCTCGCAACATGTCTATAGACATCTGCTGAGACTGTCTATGGTCTAGGTCTAGCGTCCACACTTGTAGACACGTTGCGCAACATGCCTAACGTTGTACTATGTCTACCATTTAGAATGGAAAACCATAGACATGCGATTTTTGGTCTAGCAACGATACCGTAGACGCCGTTTGTCTCAGCCGATGTCTATAGACAAATCGCTAGACATGTCTCTGAGACCAAAATCGCGCAACATGTCTACTAGTGTGGACAAGGCTTAGGTTTTATGTTCGCTGCAGTAATTTAACAACTAAATAAATCTAAAAGACATGTAAATATGATGTTTATCATGGTTCATAAATGGCTGTGCGGGAAATGGTGGTTTGCATTTAAATAAGGATTTTTATTAGGGGGGGGGGGGAGGGATCATAAAATTTTGATGTTTTTTAACAAAATGGCGTGAAAAAATTAAAAAATTCACAGAAAGAAAGCATCATTGCAAATTTAAGGGGGCAACAACCAAATATGTAAAAGGGTTTCTTTTTTTTGGTTTTACCAACGAATCCCTAAAAAAGGGACAAGCAAAAAAAAAAAAACACTTAACTCGTTGGTGAGAATAAAATGGGAGAAAATAAAAAATATACACACCACCGGCGGAGATGGAACACCGATCCTGGGATTAGCGTCCAGAACTGAATTCTTTGCCTGTTGTCCTGTTTGGGGTTAGACTGTTTGAAAGAATGCTTTGTTCTTTTACCAAGAATTGTAAAGCAAAGGATACCTATTTTTTTATTTTGACAGTTGGTGTGAAAGTAGAGGGGATGGTGTAACGTCACCCGTGTTGACATTTTGTAAACAAATTGACCAAGCCCGCCTGAGAAGCCAACCAATAATCTATCCGTTTTTCAGTTTACCATAGTGAATTAATTTGTAAATTAATTAATTTCTACGAAAATTGGAATTGTAATAAGAATGATGTACTATTATTATTTTTTATAGTCAAGCTTTAAATAACAGCTTCAATAACATTCAGTATTTAGGTAAATTTCAATTTCTGTAAAACGTGTAAATAAATATTTCTAAACTAATATCTATTATTAGTTAATTCTATTCTATTTAAGTTAGTTCTCTTATTAGATAATTTCTATTACTGTTTAATTTTATTATTCTTTTATATAAAATAATTTCTCTGAAACTTTAACTCATTAAGTTTTTATTATTTTATAACTGTTTTGAACTCCATATCAAATTTTAGAGAGCGGGAATATTTTCCACACGGTGACGTCAGAATATTTTAAAGACATGTCTACTAATCAAAATCGAGGTATCCTTTATGTTTATCCCAACCCCCAAAACAAATTATACCACCCTCATCGTCCTGCAGATCCTTTAGGACAGATTTTATGAGCAGGAGCTTACTTTGTACTTTAATAAATCATCGTCAGGTTGGAACGAATTAAAACATTCAAGGAAACCTAACTATTGACAAGTGTGACGATTGACATTTCTGCGCATGCCGTACAAACTGGTGCCGGTACTTAGTTTTGCCTGAGGATTGTTTGGACTGTTCGGTTAACGATCCCTGCAGAGGTGGGAACAGCTTGGAGAACGGTGACGGTGCGTAACACAAGTCAGGTTGGAACAGATTGTATCTATTGCTCATGCCCGTGAAATACTAATAGAAATAACCTTTTAACTTTAATAATTCTTGTTTTTGTTTTTTTACCAGAACAACAGTCTAAATTTGACTGGGTCAGAAGAAAAAGGAATCATTCTTCTCTCCCCATTCTTCTTGTTTGCAAGCTCTTAAACAGAATAAGAAGTCGAAAGTGAGGCGAAGGTATGATCTATCACACATCACAAGAGCATCCATGCATTGGGCTATTCACTTGTCAAATCCTCATTTTACTTTGGTTTAGGCTAACGTCAACGTACTTAATAAAGTTCTAAAAACGCTTAAGGTGGCCATAATCGTTGTGTCATACTTGAGGAAACCTTTACAGGTATACCTATTCAGGTGCACGGCACGCACATAGTGGGTAAGCCGTAATTTTTTTTTTTCCGCGTTGCTTGCCTCAAATTGAACAGAAAGAAATTCTTCTTGGTCGGAGGAACTGATAGACATGTTGATTAAAACAATAAACAAAACACAAGTTAAAGACAGAAATAAAGGAAGATCAAGCAGAACGCACTTGGTCCGCATTCTGTTTGACTGCGCCCCAGCGGATATTCCACTTCCTGTTTGACCAAGCTTTAAAAGTGATGTGAGATAAGTTGATTCGGTCCAGGCTAATCACATAATTATACATTTGTAATCACCTTTAACTCAGTACCATTACATATAAAAAAAAAACCTGTTGTAGGTCATAATGCTTCACTTATAATTCCGGTTTTTGAACTTTCCAATCTGGTTTTGAACTCAAGCGCACTATAAAACTGTACCTGTTATTAAATTAAATTAAATATTATTCACTTTTACCAGGTCAGTTATACAAGAAATAATTATGTCAAACAAGCAATCTTAAACCGAGTACACGATCCGGTAGTTTAGACTGAACAGTTCGTCTGAAAACCTGTCCCCAGAGCGTGAATATGATCCGGCCGTCTGAACAGTCTGACGATGGACTGTCGCCTGAGCATGTGTTTGATGCAGCCATCTTATCAGTCGTGAGTTAATATAAGTTATAAATAAGCCGGCTTTATTTATAATTTATTTAGAAATCATAAAGTTTAATTTATTGATGAGTTAGGTATGGTTTCAGTTGACTGAAGAGGGTTAAGACATTTTTCACTGTCTTCGCCGAACCAAATATATAAACTTAAATAAATTTATTAATTTATCAATTAACAGCATTAAGCCATAATTTATTATATAAAGAAAACAGAACAACACATTTTGACAAATAAATAGCTCGCAGCATGAAGAATAAAATATACCTAAATTAAATGCAAAACCTAAATAAGTACAACTTATACACCTATATAATGATTCCAGCTTCTGAAACCTACGAACAATATTTGACTAAAATTATATCATGTAGGTATATCGTGAAATTTAGTAAGTGTTAACAATCTTAAATATAAATATGTTATACAGCACACTTATATTATAGCACTTTTAGCATAAATTAGACCCGAGAGAAATTGACGATAAAGATGCATTTAGATCTAGCAATAAATAAAAAATATTCAATTTAATCGAAAACTATCCATGTAGAACATTTAATTAGATCGAAAGCAATTGATGAAGACCAATCAAGCAGATCTAAAGCAATTGATAAAGAATATTCAATTAAATTATATCAATTGTATTTGTAAGAAGTTGTAAGATTTAATTTGATTGAGAACTTAGATAAAGAAGATTTAATTAGATCAGGCTCAGTTGATGAAGGAGATTCAGTAAGATCAAAAGCAATTTATGAAGAACATTCAATAAGGATAGAGAGGAATATTATTGATGATCGCTGTAGAAACATATCATTTAGCTTTTTTATATTCATAGTTATTTATTTTTATTATAATAATTTATTTTATGAACAAGTAGTTTGAAAAACCAACCATTAACTGAAGCTATTATAAATAGGTTTTAATTTATATAGTGTGTTGATTTTGTTTTGAGCTGGGAATGAATGATCATTGTGTTGGTCATGTTTGCTATTGTTTGGAGTTGTATTTTTGTTTTGGTCCAATTCTTTTTATTGGTGGGTCCAAAACATTTGAATAGGTGGAAGAGTTGAGATAAACTACTCATTACGTGATAAGAAATTGAATTCAACATCTGATGTCATACTAACACTTGATGAATCTAATTCAACAATAATGTCTGTGTGTAAGAGAATATATGTACATTTGTACATTATAATAATATATTATGTTAAAAGATTCATAGCAACGGATGATATAACACGGAAGATAATAAATCACGCTCTTAAAATTGAAAGTTGATACTACAAAATATATACTTTCTTATATACGAAGTATTTTGTTTATACAATATCAAATATAATTTTTATATATACAATATATATAGATGAGTTCGTTGGCCAGAATTTTTGGAGTCCATTTAGAGGACAAATTTTGACAATTTAGGGTCAAAAATAGCATAAAAACGTGTATTTTCCATTTTACCCTCCTCTTATATGAAAATGTGACAAAAGTGACCTTAACAACAATTACTGTACTACTAAGAGCTTTCCAACGACATGCATCTTAAAGGGTGAATACTATTTTGACTTTTGTACCCCGTACCCCGTACCCCTGTGTACCAAATTTTATTTTCACCCATCCAAATTCTAAACCAAAATTTTCCCATATTATCATAAGCCAATAATACGCAGATTTCTTTGAAAATTCGCTTATTAAATCATGGTGCATGACTGGACTTTTTTTCATTATTATCTAGCGTTTTTATAATTCTACTGATTTCATGAAACTTCATATTAGATAGAACTCAATATACCTAATTGAAAGTGTGTGTGATTGAAGTCAGGATTGTCAATCTGATTTAACGTTTAGGGGCCCTTTAACCCTTATAATGTAAAATAATTTTATCAGGGTAACTAATTTTATCAGTTATCTATAAAATCAAAACTAACATGCTAAAATAAATTGGCCAAGTATGTTTTTTAAGCACACACAAAGCGAGGACGAGTTCGTTAAGCAGCATAATCGGCCCAGCTGCATCAAGATGGTGGCTATTTAAAAGCTTGTTTGAGGTGTAACTTAAGAACCATTTATTATAATAACATTATAATAAGAAAATTCCTTTATATGCATTATTATTGTCCAAACGCAATGAAACTATTCCGAAGTGACTAGCCCAATCCGTTATTCCGTTCTTAAGACAATCATTTTTTAAGATTTTGTGGGGGAATATTCATTTCCCCACAATTTTTTTCTTTTCTTTGACAACGAATAACCATGATTTTTTCAGATAAATCAACGAGGGGGACAAAAAAAAATCATTCTTTAAGGACACATGGTACAAAAACGAAACCAAATATATTTTGTAATCAGGGCGTCCAGATCTTTCATTTAACACCCCACATGATGTTTTTTCGATAAAAACAACCCCTTAGACTCACTGCACACAACAGACTTTCAATCGGCTGCTTCATTAGTATAAAGTGTGAGTGTGCACATCAAGTGATTCTATTCGGCCGATAGTGTGACCGATTAAATAGTTGGATAGGCTTCCCGATTCCCTTTCCACTAAAAAGTTGGCCAACTATCGGCCGACTGCTAATTCAGTATGTTGTATACTATGGGAATACGCACACTCGCCGACTATTTTATCGGTGGTCGACACTTGCGACCAGTGCAAATAAACTATATAAATAAAAATGTCTGGTCTCCTTAACCGTTCATCTGATTCCGATGAAACTTCGGGGAATAGTTGGACATGCCTGGGAAGGTTTCTGAGTTAATAAAACTATGTTCCGAAAGATTGCGCGCAAGTCGATTCACTGAATGTGTGAATTTCATATTGTTTAACTGCCAACACAACATCAGTCTAACAGCTATTATGTTAATAAATACTACAATAAGTTTAGCTAAAGTTAACACGACATTCATTGACTGTTAGGCGGTACGAAGTTCACCGGGTCAGCTAGTATTGCATAATAGTATATTATGTTACTAGGCTGTGAAGTGAGAAAAAACACTTCACAGTCGCGTAGCATAAGCTATTTTTTCCGAGGTAGCAGACAATGAAAAAACATTAAATATGAATCACTAATCAATATATAATAATAACAAATATTAGTACATACTTAAGACTTAAAAAAAGAAACCTTAAAAAGAGGTTACACAATAAGAAAAGATAAATAAAACGCATTGACATCTAGCGGATTTTAATCGTACTAGAAGCATTTCTACAAAGACTGCAGCGGTACTAACGGAAGTTTTGACAACTACCCGCCGGACATAAAAAATCTTTTAGTTCCTAGGACGTAAAAGATTTTTTCTTTACAGCTAGGAGTAATAAAAAGATTTTTTAAGTCCACGTAATGAAAAAATGGATTTTAGCTATGTCTTTTAGGCTCTAAAGTTACTATTTCACAGCCTACCACGGAAAAAATATATTTTATATACTTATACGTATTTTTTAAAATACAAGAGTTCGACAATGTCGACAACACATTAATTGAGTCTTTAATTCATTTAATTAAGTCTTTAAGTGAGAGTTCAAAAAGAGAACATCCTTATATAAAAAGAAATTTAAAAGAGTACCTATGCAGACGCTCATTCTATACAAAGTGAAAAACTTTTTCGGATACTTGAGTAGTTTAGGATGGATCGTGTATAATTGCGCTAGGAACAATCTATCACTGTAAATAGGATGCACCCAATATTCACGGACTGCCTTGTTCATGGTTCTTCTATTTGGTTTTATAATATTAGCAACCATTTCAGCCCTCGGTAACACTCTGTAATACTACTGGACAGAAGTTAAAATCCAGTGTAGTTTCAACAGCAACTCTGTAAAAGAAATCGGACGATAATGTTGGGCAGTCTGCACACCAACACCAAACCAAATAGTTTAGTCTGCCTGGTGTGCGTGAATGCACCCCAACCAGACTATACTATTGGCCGATAGAATAATCTGTAGAGTGCGGCGACCCTAAATTTTTAGGGGGTTCCTTGTAATTTTCCTGTGATTACAAAAAACATATCAGCAAAGTTTTAAATATTTGTGTTGGGCTACAGACAGATGGATGGACGGACAAGCGTAGGAAAGTATGAGGGACCTTTTTTTGGCTTCGGACCCAAACAATGACGATATTGTAGTCAAAAGACGGTGTTACCCGACAAATAGTAGTTAAGGTTAAATTAAACTTATAGACTTTCAAACCGTTCTATAAAACGTACTGTCTATAAGCGTAAATATTTAATAAACATAAATATAGAATCAGTATTTAATTTTACTGATGACGAAATGTAATTTAACTTGTTCATACTCAACAAAAGTCGAAAAATTCAAAAGTGATCAGATCAAAATGATTATGAATGCTTAATGCGAACCCTAACCAGAGTTGCATTTGCATGCTAAAGGTCACAGTGTCATTCAACCTTTGTTTTTCACAATATAACGGTCAAAACAACACAAGATCTTGAATAATAATAATATGCAATATAACAAAATAAGCATTTTATACTTTAAAAATCGCATTTTGAATACGAAATTTGCTCAAAATGGAGGAATATATATATAAGTACATGTTATGTGTGGAAAAGGCGTGACTGGAACGAAGCCCAAACTATCTCGCACACCTTAACTTCAAAAATGTATACTTTAAAAAAATTTTGCCACTGTGAAGGTCAAGTAGTATCGATGCACACGCATTCTCTAAGTATCTGAATATCGTGAAAGCGTGAAATCAGCAATATTTCAGCTAAAGAAGTGCACAAATTAACAAGGGAATCAAAAACTTAAAACTACTTTATCATTTCTACTCAAAAGGAAATACAACAACAACAAGAAATAACCTGACTTGGTTTAGCACCAAACTATAGTTCTTTCCTACAATCCATTCTAGAAAGTCAGCGTGGTCGTGCCGGTTGGCTATCAATGAACACACAAAGATTGGTTAGATTCAGTGTCATGGTGCTCAAATTTACATCTATGAATAGAGAGTGGAACATGGCGAGGGCACCCCCTATGAGTCTGTGAATCAAGTCAAGAACGGTACAAGATCATGGGTATGACCCTACGCTTTGACGCTCTCATTTTCATAGTCCTAATGATACCACCATACTACCAATCGGTTTTCAAATGGGTTTTCTTCATGAATCGTTGCTTTCGGAATATTCTCAGGTATGGTGGCCAGAGAGGATATCCAACCAAGAGCTAAGGAGGATAGCCAGTCAGGAACCTGTCAACCTGAAAACAGGGCCGTTTCTACTAGTAGGCAAGACTAGGCGGCCGCCTAGGGCGGCAAAAGGAAGGGGAAAAATGAATGTTCAATCAAAAAACAAAAAAATCGAGCAAATTAGGAGAGAAAAAAAATAAATATAGAAAAAATTGAATTGTTTTCAAATGCATATATACCGATAATTACTTAATATGTGCTTACTTTGACTAAATAAATTGGACACAAATTAAGAACTCTTTTGGTTGAAAATAGGCCAAAACAAGTGAGATGAAAATTTTGTTTTGATGAAAAACTCAAATTAATAGAAACCTATCTGCTCAGTTCCATATGAGCCAATAAAGACTCGTATAGACTAGCCACAATTTTATTAGAAAAAGATATTACTCGCCAGCTGGACATTACAGATCTTATTAAAGACTTTCCCTAAAATGAAGGTAAGGAAGGTACTAAACAACCAAAGAAAGTTAAAAGAAAGAACCTAAAATACCGCTAAAGTTATGAGATATTTAAAATGAAATAAAATATAACTCCTTATTTAGATATTTAATTTTTGATGGGATTATGTTAGATACAAGTTCTTTTGTGTATAATACATTAATTTCTTTTAGCCTGGATGGCAAAGGGAAAAGGCGAATAGTAAAAGGGAGGGGTGGGGGGGGGGATTTTTTAATTTTTGCCTAGGGCGGCAAAATACCTAGAAACGGCCCTGCCTGAAAAATAAGGAGAGGAAGTGGCGTTTAATATGCCACACTCTTTGGAGAAGAAAGCTGCCTATAAAAGCACGTCCCTGATTAGAACCCCCAGGTATCTCACAGACCTGGTAGGCCCAGGGAAATCAGGAAAAGGACAGTACACGTCTCCCTGGTCTATGGTCCTGCGGGTGGTTGGCAGGACGTGGAACCAGGTTAAGGAGGTAACCCGGGACCGGCAGTCATGGAGAAATCTTGTTACGGCTCTATATTCCATCTAAGGAATTTGTAGGACATAAGTCAAGCCTATGGGATAAGAGACGTGATGCTTACAAGGATAGAATGGAGAGGGAAAGAGCTGGGTAATGACCACCAAGGAGCTCATGGGAAAATTGAGAAGAGCTCTCCAAAGCCATTCGGTAATAATTAAAATCATACTTTCTAATATCTTCGAAAAACCGCTGAAACCAACAAGAATTTCCCCTTGCTTGATTGTACGGAATATTGCTTGCTTCTGCTTACCAGCAAACCTCCTTTTAGCGCAAAACAAATTGCAGCTAACTGCAAAGTGACCGCTTAGAAAGTTGTAGTAGTAGGAGAATCCGCACCCTGATGTGGCATTAATAAAGACGTTCTACGTTGAGAAACTGTGAAACCACCACATGCGTTTTCCGATTTTTCAAAAAACCGCACACTATATTATGTCATGAACCATAGACAGATATTCTTTTGTGGTTAAGGCTAGTAAATTAACATCAATTCTTGACGCCCATGGCCTAAAATGTTCCTGATGTTTCCATGGGCGTAGCCAGGGGGGGGCAGGGGGGGGGCCATGGCCCCCCCCTAGGCCGGCTCAACTCTCAAAAAAAATACGATTATTATGCATATACAGGTTAAAATAAAAAATAAATAAATAAAAAGTAAAAATAATGCTGTATAATAATAATAATAATATATATATATATATATTATTATTATACAAATTTATTTTATGGCTAGAGGGGGTCTTCAGGTAAAAAAATGTAAATCTCGTTTTAGTTGTCAAGTTACTACAGCTGTGGCGTGGCTGCACTGGTTTGGTTAGCATTGCTTTGATAAACAAGATGCCTATGATAAGAAAAGAAGCTGGACAATAATTATGTTTTCCTTCTCTCAGCCAGTGGCGTACCCAGAGGGGGGGGGGGGGGGGGGGCACAGGGGGCCCGGGGCCTCCCCCCAAAGCTAAAGACCTGAAATTTAAGCAATTGCAGTTTCACAGCAGATTTTAAAGTAATAGCGTTGTGATAGTAAAAAAAAAAAAAATAAATATAATAAATAATTATATACCTAGTTTTGCCCGACATTGTTTTGTTATTTGGCGTTAAAAACACGTCCCCCCCCCCTCCAAAGCCAAAGACCTGAAATTTAAGTATGCAATTATGCAGCACATGTTCAAGTAATAGTGTTGTGATAGTCAAAAAAATAAATAAATATAATAAGTAATTATATACCTAGTTTTGCCCGACATATTTTTTTTTGGCGTTTAAAAAGACCCCAAAGCCATAGTCCTAAAATTTAAGTATGCAAATAAGTAAATACATATTACTTTTTTTTTTTTTTGTGCAAGCAAGTCAAAAAAATAAATAAATAAGTAATTATAAACCTAGTTTTGCCCGACATATATATATATATATATTTTTTTTTTTTTGGCGTTAAAAAAGAAGATGAAGAAGAAGAATTGAAGTAAGTAGTCCTTAATCAGTTTAGGTTAAGGATCTAAAATAGGGATGGAGCACTAAGTTACATATATATCCTGGGTAAAAATATGTCGTCTATATAGTCTATAGTCTATAGAACTTGGAAAAAAATCTACGTAAAATTACGACTGTGCATGGTAAGAACTTTTTAGTGGGACGAATTTCTTCCCGACTATTATTATCCATTGTTTATTGAATGAAAGGTTACAATATAAAATTTTAAGATCAAGTTTTTAATGAAATATTTTCTTGTGTAAGGGTTCTTATTTTAATCTACAGCTTTACTTTTATATATTAATTAAATTTAATTAAAATAGTTCGTAGCAGTCATTAGAATAGTTTTTAATTATCGAATAATTAATATTAATTAATTTGGAAACGGGTTCAATTGTAGAATAAGATTTTAAAAATTGCAGATACCCGTCCTTTCGCAAGGAAGACTATTTTTTGTATTTATTGACTGGACTGTTAGATACCCTACTATTTTTATTTGGTTATGGTTTTGCATAAAACTCAGTATGAGTATGGTTCTGCATATTTGATTCTTAAAAAACGATTAATTACTATTTATTTAAAATTTAAAATTAGAGATGTAGTAGTTCAGACAATATCTCATTGGAAGCGCTAATGTCGCTTCAAATACTCTCTGTCCAATCTTAATGTGAACTATTTTACGTTAAGAGTAGATTTATAAATTTAAACAGCAACTTTTCCTTAAAAAAATCTATTTCAAATAAACAATTTTTTCCCCTATAATTAATAGTTCTATTGAGTTTTTTTTTTTTTTTTTAATTAAAATAAATCCTTTTGAAAATATTAATAATGGTACTGTCAGACTCTTGGCATTTTTAAGGAAAACACTTTTTTGGTTTTACATACACCACACCACACACACACACATATATATATGTGTGTATATGAGTATATATACAGGGCTCGATTTGAGGCGGAACGGCGTTCCGGGACCTCTTTCTCTCTGATAAATAAAAAAAAATAATAGGCCCTAAGATTTGCACTAAAAGTGTGGGTTTATGTCTAAAACTGTTAAAATTTCAAGATAAAAATAACTTTTTATAAACTACGTTTTTAAATTTTCTATTGAATCGTATGTAATGTTAATATGTAATATAATTGTTATTGTTATATAATATATAATGTTAGTGAAAAAAAAAGTTTAGTAGTTCCAAATTTGTTTACTTCACATAAATGACAACCATCTAGATAGCTGATCTTAAACCTATAAAAGGACAAATCTTTGTACAATGGTCTTCCCAACACCAAATCTAAAGCGCGCCATTGATATATTTGAAATAATATAAATAATATAATCGATATATAATATAATCGATATTTTCTGTTTTGCAGTCATTCAATGTTTATCTATCACAAATTTGAGACCCGTCAAAATGAAGATTACGTAAATATGGGACATGGCAAAACAAATAAAATAACTTGCGGATTTTTTCCGACTTTTCGTACAGCAAAATTTGCTGAAAACCAATAAAATTCTGCTGAAAGATGGCTAAAAGTATTGGACAAGTATATAATGCATTGTCATCGTGTTCTGAGCTATGCTAAAAGTTTCAAATGTCTAGCTATTCGGGAAGTTAGTTAGAAATCGAAATAAAAACGTAGTAAAAATGCTGTTTTTGAACGTTTATTTTTCAAATTTTTCCCGGGGGAGGACCCCCGGACCCCCCTTCTATAGGGGGGGGGGGTAGAGGGTAGGTTGTAGTTTAGGCACCTATATATATATATATCCAAAAAAATTAGCCCCCCCCTAAAGGCAACCCTGGCTACGCCCATGGATGTTTCTCCTTCTTTCCTTTATTCCTTTAAAATTTAAAATGTACTTAGGCCCTCTTATTTTTTGGGTTTGTATCTGCATATTATCTATTCATATCTTCATTCGAATTTTTCCAGCCTCAGGAGAATTATTTTTAAGGTCAGGTTGCGATGTTTGACTAGGTCCACAAGTTTATGTCTTAAAAAATATTCAACAGTTTTCTTATAGGAAAAATAAACGTTTCACTTCATAAGATACCGTTTTCAATTGAGTAACTGTTAAACAAGGGAATTGAAAAGAGGTTTGATACTGTTACTTCTTAAGAATATGTAATAGCTGATAAAAAGATCGGTCCGATAAATCGCCCAAACTTTCTCACTTAGATATTGATACTGTATTTAAATCTAATATTAGCTCCCATTTAAATGATTTATTTTTAAACATGTTTTAAAAAGTGTTCAAAAGGTGGTTTTTTACTTTTTGTTTTTGATTTTCAACCAAATCAGATTTATTTTCATCAATATCTAGGAAACTAGATTTTTCCCGAGAAAACAACTTACATCGTTGTATTCTTATTTGAAAGAAACAAATAGAATTTGTTAAAGTTTTAGAGTAGCCCTCCAAATTTCGTGCTAAAATTAATTTCACGACATCGCTTCTAGGTACGATTTTCTTATATTCTTAATTTCATCAAAATCTGCCCAGTAGTTCCCAGTAGTCCACATGTGCCAGACTGCAGGCGATAGATTACGGACGATAAACAGACATTTTTAAAAAACCACATTTTTGGACTCAAGGGACCTCAAAACGATCAAAATCTGAAACTTCGATTTTCTGCCATCACAATACTTTCTCTTTATATATACTACGTACATGAGAAAGTAAAAAACGTTGTTGAAAACGTATATGTATACGTCATAATTGTTGATAAGAAGTATTAGAAACATTCAAATAATTTCCAAGATTATTATGCAAGCTTTGAATAATTATATTACGTCAAGTTCGAATACGTAAATTAAAAATATTTTGATAACTTACAATCATTTTTCTTGACTGTCAAACAAATTCACCGAACCCAACATTGTAAATAACTACTAGTTTAGTGATCTTTTTAATAATTTTTAACATTTTTTATATAATAATTTAGTCTTCTTTTAAACATATACAGTACATGACAGCGCAGCACAGGGCAGTATACTGTATATTTTTAAAATAAGGTAATAAATTAACATATAATATGTATGTACTTCTTGCCATACTGAATTACATTTCTGAAATACCGTCAACAATGACGGTGGTTTACATTTAGTCATTTTTTTAAAGTTTTCAAAAATTAAACACCCTGTACAAAAAGTAATGAAAAAGCAGGAGTTTTTATAAAGAATCACTTATTCTCGAAAACCAATTATTTTCCCTCTCCATCCACAAAATATGAGGTATGTTTTGTCAATATTATATTCCGGTTCTGTTGATAGTATGTCCTTTGTTCTGTATGTCAGTATGTGTTGTTATGACATGCACCATGTCATAACAACACATGCAGTCACAAGCTGTCACAAGCTAATGTGGTATTGTCAATAAAATAATGACTGTTAATCAATAAAGAATTAAATTATTTCATATTTTTTAAGGTCACAGCATTATTTAACTATATAGGACCCAGGAAAAAGTCACAAATTAGCAGTTCTCAAGTAGTTGTTGTTTGAGCGACTGATATTTATGCGATTTTTATATTTCTTTTATGTATAATAATAAAAATAACAAACTAATAAATTATAATTATCAATGGTTAGTATTGCCAAACAAAAAAATATGTATGCAATTTGCAATTATAAATATAGATCTACAAATCTTATACATTAATCATCAACACAGCAATAAGGTAGAGTAAATCAAGCTCTGGGGGAGGGGGGGGGGGCTGAAGTAATTTATTAAGTTTCTCTCCTTTTTTCGTATATTGGCGTTTAAAAATAATCATTCTAATTTCTAAATTAGACAATTTTTTAAAATACATAGGGGTTTATGAAAAAAAAAGTTGTGTGGATGCAGAAGAGAAAGGTATGTGGACGCAGAAGGATGAAACTTATTTGGGACCGACAATTGGCTAATTGCGCCCTACCATCGAAATTTCATCGAACTGAGACGAGTAGTCAGTGGCGCACCACCGGGGGGGCTGAAGGGACTAAAGCTCCCCCCCCCCCCCCCCCCTCCCCCCAGGGCCTCCAAGGAAATAAACAGGCTTAAGAAAATACTATTTACTTATACGAAATACTCGTGAGGAAAACGATTTAAGAGTGTTTTTTAATACTTACTATACTCATACAACACATAAAAAGTAACATTTTTTATAGACTAACAACAACGTAAGTCGTTAAGCGAGGAAGAAAAATAAATAATAATTACCAAATCGCATAGACCGATCTGTCTGTTTTTTGTGTTTGACGATCGATGTTTTACTATGTCGCAATTCGTTGTATTTAACAATCTCTTTTATAATTTTTAAGAATGAAAATAAATAAATAGCACAATCACCAGGTTTATATTTCAACGATTTTATTGTTTATATATTATATGGAGAGATTTTAAATGTTAAAATTTGAACGAAAGTTTTTAAATAAAACTATTTATAACAAAAAAAAAATACAAATTTAATTAAATCAAATAAAATTTTGTGAAAATAAAAACTTCGATAAAATAAAAAAGTTAGTTGGATTGGAAGATAGCGACACAACCCAAGTTAACAGCGGGAGAGTTCAAAGAGTACTGAAGTCAGTGAATACTGAATACAAGTTTATTGGCTGACCTTGGCTTAAAGGAGGTCACTCGTACCCCCCTCCATGTAGTTCCACTCTCCCCTGAACTTAATATCTCCTCACTGTACTACTGTACTCTGTACTACAGTAAACATAGTTCTTCAATCCTTTAAAGACATATCTCGTATAACATCATATCAAACTGTATATTAGATTTCATTTTTTATTATATTTTAAGACTAAAACCAAAAAAACAACTGGAAATCCTTCGACTTAAATTTAAAAGAAAAAAAGATTCCGTTCTGATAACTTTTCGACGTTTTAAATGTCAATCAAGTTCAAAATACAAGTATTAATGTTTGACCTATTTATATTTTTACTTCCGAGGTTACCAAAGGTAACGGAAGCTGTGTTATCGTTCCGAAGAACGAATATTGTTTAGGTCTCCGATTTTAAAAATTCCAAGTCAGAAATCCGTTCCAAACATCAGGGAACATTTTTGGTTGTGCGACATCAGACATTGCAAACAAACATATCTTAAAAACTACTTATCTGATTTTATTAAAATTTGGACGGTAGGTCATAATTAGCCTATTGTTGGTCCCACATAAGTTTCAACCTTCTGCGCCTATTTGTTTCTCTTCCACATGCGCACAAATATACAATTATTTACACCTATATCATCAAAAGCACTTATCTGATTTTTATGAAATTTGGATGGTTTGTCGAAAGTAGCCTGCAAATGGCCCTAGATTAATTTTAACCGTTTACGCTCTTTAAATTTTGCTAAATTGATACTTTAATTAATGTAAAAAATCAAACAAATTTTGACAGTTTTAAAAACCGGGGGAAAATTAAATCAATTTGACAACAGGTTTTAATAGTATAAAATCATTAAAGTATACAAAATAGAATACGAGGAAGCTATGTGCCACACTAATTGGCAGAGTATTTTTTACTTATGCATATAGGTACAATGGTTATTATAAATAAAGAGAAAGTATAGAGATGAAGAGTTCACTTGATTTTGTTACTTTGATGGAATTACACAATTCCAATTCCAATTAATTCAAATTTTTAAAGATCCCAATTTTTAAAAATCCCTCCGAGTGGTTGGGTGTAGTAGCTGATCTCTCTGTCCTGTAATGACGGTAAGTTTATCAGAAAGACCTAAAACTAATTAAGAAGTCTTAAGAGCTTCCAAACCCCACTTAAGCCCCGATAAAGAATTTCAGTTTCATAAATATAATTACTTTGAATTACGTACAAAAATCTGCATAAATAATATTATATTCAATAAAAAGAAATAGAAAAATTAGCTTTTATAAAACATACTCTAAAAAGGATAACATTTATTTTCTAAACATCTTCAGTACTTCGAACGATCACAGTGCATATATGCTTACGTCACTTAAGATAAAAAGTGGGCGGTTATAAACAGTTTTTGTCATTTTTGTCACCCGACACAATTTACTTAAGTGGCATACGCATGTTCTAATAATCGCTAATCGCTTATAGTGCTGAGGCCGATAAACAATTTAATTTTTCCTTCATAGTGCATGCTTTTATAGGCATGTTATTTTTTTAAATATATATTATTATCTACTATTTAGTCTTCGTCACATTAAATCTTATAATATTTTTTAACCCTGTCTGTTATCATCGTTGTTAAATTCCTGATTTCCTTATTTTTTTATAATTTCCCCTCCAAATTTTTTCCATATAAATATGATGAAATTTATTGCGTTATCAGCTAATAAAAAAGCGTTTGTTAAACGAATGAGTGATTATTATATTCATCGGTAATACATCTGTGCTAGTTTCAGCTTTCTGGGTAGCCGGGAAGTGGATCAAATATAGATCACAAGATTTGTTCTAGACAAACAAAACAAGTCAAGGTAATTAAAAGCGTTTAAATTAACAATAAACAATTAACTGGTTTAGGCCCGCTTCCGAAATCCTGACTTGTTTTTAATTACTACCAACCCTGAAATGTGCAGTCAAAAGCCGTGAATATTGAGTCATTAAATGTATGTGAAAAGGAGGTTTACGTCCTGAGGTAAAATTAACTGTTAACTATGCAATAACAACGTTACTTTCAAAATATTTTAATATTTCGACTACTACAGCTGACATACCTCCTCTTAGTTTTAGTCTAAGATGTTTATTTTGTTGCCAAATTTCATTTCTTTGTTTAGGCTGGTTCCACAACAAAAAATACTATGCCAATTAGTGTGGCACATGGCTTCCTCGCGTACTATTTTGTATAATTTAATGATTTTATACTATTAACACCTATTATTGTAAAATTTATTTCATTTCCCCCCGTTTTTTTTAAACTGTCAAAATTGTTTTAATTTTTAGAGGTTCGAGGTCATCCTAGAAAACTTATGCTTTTGGTAGTTCGTCCGTCTGTCCGTCGCATTTTGGAGTATATCTCCCGACCTACTGTAGCTAGATATTTTAAATTTGGTATACAAGTTAAACATTTTTGCCCAAATGCAGAAAAATATTACGAACTTAAACACTCAAAATGTCTGCTATCAGCAATTGCGAATTGATCGCAATATTTTATATTTTTTCTAATTTTTAAGTTCATCGTCATTTTAAAGGTATTACAAATATATATCATGTTAACAAAATGGTGGCCATTTTACCCCCAAAAAAGTAAAACAAAACCCAAAAATAAATGTCCCCGCTACCCCATTAGTGCAGGTCCTAAAAATAAGGTAAAAACACAAAATTAAACATCTCTGTGGCCCAAAATATTTCCGGGAATTAATATAAAAAAGTCAAATTTTAGAAATTTTAAATGGTCGTAACAAACTATAAAGACCCAAAATTGGTATTATTTGAAAATTTGAAGTAGGTTATCATTTTAAAGGTATTGAAATTTGGTTCACAAATATATATAACGTTTCCAAAATGGCGGCCATTTTACCCCTAAAAGAACCAAATAAGTGCATACCTAAGATATAAAGGATAATCCCAACAAAAACACTAGTGTAAAAAAATAAGCCAAGTCTCGCGTAAAAAGTTGTGAGATCATAGGTTTAGCCAAGACTCCCACACTGTCCGAGTAAGTTCTACTAGGTCTCATTTATCCAGTGCAAGTACATGATATTGGTCTGTCTGTGCCTCTCTCTATTCTCTTTCCCAAATCACTCTACACGTTTAAATTTAAAAACATTTTCTGACTTAGCAAATGCACACCACAAACTTAAATCATAATAAATATTATTTTTTCATTAAAGCGTCGCAGCACAAGGATACAAATTTGTATACGACTCTACATTTAATTTTAACCTCTTTGTGGTGTGTATTTTCCAAGTCCAAAAATGTGTTTAAATTCTGTGAACTTATTTCTGCGCAGACAGAACGACCGTAGTCTATCGCAGACTGGAGAGGTCAAATAGGCAAGTCAGAACGAACCAGTGTGAAAACAGTCGCTAATCGAGTTCGTATAGCCTGATTCACCCTTTCTTTCTGTCTTGAAATGTTGTTTTCTTTTTTGATTTAATCAATATTTCTAGCTATTCCTCTGACGATGAAGTATTGCTTCTTCAATTCACTTGGAAGCAAGTAAGACGAAAAAATATGAAAAAAAGAGGAGATCAGTGTATATATCACAAGGGTGAGATTTTTTCCACAAGACGCCTCTGCACTCAGGAGAGAATGTCAGCAATATCAGTGGGGAGGGAATTCATAATTTTACTCATTTTATATGTATACTAATATATGTAGTCTCCTTTTTATGTATAATTTATTAACTCTTTTGTGTACATCACATAGAGGTGCCATGGGGGTTCATAGGATCCATCTCTTTATGGACACATAAGAGTTAATAAAGTAATTTTATTAAATTTTATTGGCTGGAAAAGAATAGGATATTTGTTTTTAACTTTAGCTCAAAAACGTAACTCCCCTTCCCCCCCCCCCCCCCCCCCTCTCCTTCCATTTCCATAGATTTAATGACTTGACATTCGAGATTTTAGCACTCAAGGTGTATTTCTGGGACCGTATACTATCCTAAAAGTGAACAGATACTATATTAAAAATATTAAACTATTAATTAACTCCTATTTCTTCTATTAATTATATCCTGTATCATTCTAATATCCGATGCAAGTCAGTCAAATAAACAAGGTCATCCGGTGTAAAAAACAAACAATTTTTTCTAAAGCTAACCTTTACAAAAAATAACTGGCCATGGAATAAACTATGAAAATATTTTATGTGCTAAGTTCCGTCGAAGGACGACACCTTCATCAAAGAAATTTGCAAAACACACACACACACACACACAAATATATATATATATCATTGTGATATACTGTTTAAATGTAATTGGGAACGAGTTGATTTTTTTATTGTTATTGGAACGAAATGGGACGAGTTGTTTTTTAGATATGGTGGTTCACGTGAACGTCTGACCGAGGAACTTATGTACTAATGTTAGCTAATAGATTTTCATCAAAACAACTAAATTATTTTTTATGTCTCCAAATTCAACAAGTCCAAGACAGGAAAAAAGAAATGTTAAAGAAAAATAAGAAGGGGAAGAAAAATAAATAAATTAAAAAAATATTTCTTAATTTTCTTTTCTTGAAGGAGCGGTTCTTTTGAATCATTAAATCGATTTATAATAGTATAGTTATTTTTTATTTTTTTGGGAGGTAAGTTTAATGTTCACAGATGTACCAGTATTTTTATGGTAGATTTATTGCGAATTCATGTATTTTAATTAAAGAATAATTAAATTAAAGAACGTTTATCTAATTCTTTTGACTATTCAGTTGATGTTGTTTCCAGTTTAAGTGACATTCTATTACTCCAAAGTATTTAACTGAGTACTACTCTTTCAAATCTTCTATTATTTAGGTGATTTTATATTGTGGAGTCGCAGCGTTTCAAATTAAAATTATCACATTAAAAGTGTTTAAACGAGAGTATTTCAATAAAGCTAATCAAATTTAAATTAAAAATTTACCCAAACTACAACCTGTTACAAATTGTCAGTGCGAATAAGAACTTAGTGTGAAACTTCACGGATGATATAAATGAATCTTGTCATTTTCTGAACGAAAACGTGACGCTCCTGCGCTGTGTCTAGCCGGATAATATAAAACTACCTTAAATACTGCTGACAACACAGAAAAAAAATAATATACAAATAACTGGCTTCATCGAATTGCTGATGTATTAAAAAAAAAAATCAGGTTAAATTTAAATGATTTATGCATTAAAGTAAAACTAGAAAAAGCTCTTTAGTTGTTTACATAGACTGGTTTCAATTTTTAACGGGGTCACATTTTTTTTTAATCAAAATCTCGGGAACTAGATTTTCCTTCTTCTTCTTTATTGGACTACATTTTTTCTCAAAAATCGGAACTGAACTAGTTAAAACAGTTGTTTTTTGGCTTTAAACCAAGTTCATTTTTATTTTAAACATGTTTTTTAAAACAAATAAGTTGCGCGACTTCTAGTGAAAATGGCTTGGATGAGATCCCCACCAGCACAAGGCGAACGAAGAAGCAATGTTGAGTTTTCATTTCATGAAATTATCTTTGTAATTATTTCATTTTCTTTTCCATTTTATATGATCCCCAACAAAAACCTAACCGTGAAAAAGTGTGTATTAATCACATTATTATTATTATTATTATTATACAAATCATTAGAAAAGTACATGTAACAAATTTTAAAAAAAATTACACAACCCGTAAGTACAAATTGTGACCTTTCAAATGATATGCATAAATACAATAACAAACTAAAAAAAAGTAGTCACGTGACACGTGTTCGTGTTTTCAGCAAATGGGACGAATTTATAAAATAATAAATACTCGATCAGAAATGAAATCGGTCAATAATTGCGGACGATAAGAGAGCTATAAGTCAAAAAATATAAATAATAAAATCAAATCTAGCTCCAACTAAGGCACAAACTATGGAAGTTCGAAAAAAGCCATAGAATCAAACTTTTAGATCTTTAAAATCAGTAGCTGTTTGTGCATCCAGTTTCTCGATACGACTTGCCGTTAATTCACAAAAAAAAACTTTTAAAACTCTGCAACTACAATTTTTAATTTTTTGGGGAAGGTAAAAATGAAAAACTTCAAGTTTTTGGATTTTTCCCAGAATTTTTGAATATTCTGCCCTTAATATTAAGGGCAGAAACTTTTTACAGTGCCCTAAGCTACTTAAGCTTAATTTTTGTTTCATATTTTAAAAGACCACTTTAAGAGGAAGCAGAGATATGAGTGTGAGCAAAACCGGATGAATTGGCAAGTAAAGATACACTGTGTGCTTGGATCTTGGCCTTGCACACAGATTTCTTGTAAAGTGCGATTGTTTACATGTCAGTGAAGGTTATGGTACGAATTTTAAAGCAATGAGAAAGTGCAGTCCGCTTTAATTGAAAGAGCGTATATAAGAGAGTTTTTCATTTCAGGGACTTGGAATTTTAAAAGTTTGTCAAACAACTGGCGTAAAAATTAACCAATTTGAACTATATAATAATATTATAAGCATTACCTTTTTTTCAACATTTAAGCCATTTAGTTTTCAAAATGTAGAGTTAACTAAGTACAGTAATTACAAAGTTGTCACAAATGCTGAGATACCGAAATTCGTTTGGTTTGGTGTCTCATCTTGATTGGTTATTGCTTCCGAGCTTACCAAAGGTAACGGAAGCATATCGTGAACGTTCTGAAGAACGACATTTTTTTTCCTCCGAATTCAAAAATTCCAAGGCATATATCTGTTTCAGACATCAGGGAACGTTTATGTCTGATGTCTGATGTCTGGCTGTCATTCAACATTTTTTTTTTAACATGGATCTATCCATCCTCCTTACTCATTTTCCATCCTGCAACTCTAAGCTTGACTGTATATTTCTTACTTGGGCTGCATGTTTCGCAAACATCCAGGACTGGTTGGACTACTGAATTCCACAACCTCTTTTTTTGTGCAGTCCATTACCACACTGCAAACAGACCGCGGCACTGCGGTAAAGTAACTATACCACATCATCCAGCTCAGATAACCTAGCAGGAAGGTTTTTTTTGTTCGGATCGTACTCGCTTATATGAAATTCAAGATTACATTCTTGATACACAATAGTATGGGAGCCAGCATGGCCGTTTGGATTTAATTACTTGCCACATCTACTCGGCCATCAATAAATCAAGGGCGGCACAAGGTCGTGGGTTCGATCCCGCGCCGATGCTCTGATTTATATGGCTCACTAATGATTAATGATTTCACCATAATTACTTCGGCGGTAAATTATGTGTGAAGTGGCTGTAACTCTCTTCAATGGACTCGAAACCACATATAAATGGGAGAACACTGGACCAAGTAATTATGTACCGAATATAAGAAAGT
Organism: Gerris lacustris; assembly: GCA_951217055.1. NCBI lineage: Eukaryota > Metazoa > Arthropoda > Insecta > Hemiptera > Gerridae > Gerris > Gerris lacustris. The sequence goes on from OX578279.1 coordinate 49,292,381, forward strand.
TTAGTACCGCACAGTTTAATATACCGAAGAGTTGTACCGCACAGAATTATTTTCATAGACAATTGGTTACACGGAATGTGGGTTTATTTCAACAAAATTTTTAAAAATTAAGTTGATCCAATAAAGCTAGAGAGGTTTAAATCCTCAACATCCTATTTCAATTCTCAGAGTACGACGTCACTTAGCTAACCATGCATTGTCATCTAAACTAAACGTGTATCCAAAATTTCAATTCAATCGGTTGAGGATAACTTAAAATTCAGTTGCAAGATTTAGCCCGAATATACATGCATGCAAATACAATCATTGCAAGTTAAGGTACTCTTATAGAAAAGGGCCCCCTTTTTGTTTTTTATACAGAAGAGTTTATATCCCTTAGTCTAACTACCTATTAAGACAAAGGGACATTCAGTCCAATATGCTTTGGGACAAAGGAATATCACACTTTTGCGTATAAAAAGTGTGTATTCGGTTGTCAAAAGGTATATTAGATTAAAAAAAAGTGGGGGGCCCTTTTCTATAAAAGTGCCGCAAGTTAAATAAAAGCTTGTAAAAAAATAACACTATAATTATGCAAACAATCAGAAGTGTGATATTACATAATGCTTCCTAAGAATATGTTTTACATATCTTAATCACAAGTAATTTAGCTTCTCAACATTAGATTAAACAATAACGATATTCTATATTTTATCACGTGGTGTTTCTTGTTTTACCAGAATCGTCTATTGTTATTTTGTTATTCTCACAGGAAATGACCGCTGGTTGTTTATTAACATAATAACATTTCATCACAATTTACAATAAAAATGACTCCTCGGTGGGGCATGAAAACCCATCGATTGAAAACCCACCTCTTATCCCTTGCGTTTACAGCTACTTTCTCAAGAAATAGATTTTTTTTTTTAGGTTAGATTAGCGTTTAAATGAATTACATTTTATAATTTGTCAATCAAAATCGTCGGAACAGTTTTCAAGATTTTTTTTTATCAGGGGAGGGGGTAGCGCCGCTATAGAGATAAAATTGATTTTTTATTTCACCTCGGGGTATTATTTTTTTGAACCTGTATGCCATTTTTCATCGAAATCAGCCCACGACTTTAGGCTCCACTCTTTTGTACATATACGATAGACAAATTACAAGAGTACACATGGACCGGACAGTCATTTTTAAACCACATTTATAGACTAAATCGTATAAATCCATCAAAATTTTAAAATCAACTTTTCGCGTTATCACAATATTTTCTCTCTATATACGTACATGATACTAAAACATATATGGGAAAATAAAAAAGTGTGCTTTTGTTAAGTAAAAAAAAAAAAAAAAATTAAAAACCATTAAAAAAACACATTTAAACAATAAAATAAGTATAGGCTGTCAAACTTTACAAATACTTTCACATAAGTAATCTTTGAACCCATCTATTCTGTTTTGGATTTACCTGCATAGGTTCAAAGTATAAAACCAGGATTAGTGTAGATAGAGCGCTATGACACTAGAACAAATCATCAAAATAAAATTCTATCAACCACAATGCAAAACTACAATTTAGTTGCAGTTGTATTTATTTAAATTATTTACAAAACGAAATGACAATAATTTACGAAGAGCTATAAATAAATTTAAAAAAGTATTCGTAATTATCTTTCAATCCGCGTTCACAGTTCACATGATACGGCAGGTCTGTGAACAGTCCGTCTGAAGGCCTGCCGCCTGAATTTATTTACGATTCGGCTGCCTGGACAGTCACAAGGTTGCCGGATCATACACATGTTTAGGCACCAGGCCTTCAGATGGACTCTTCTGTAATTGTCAATTGGATCAAGTTTTATTATCTAGAAGCCCGGGGATGCATTACGAAGCTTTCTATGGGTGTAACATATAAATAAGGTATCTGCGTGTCTACGGTGTTAGCCGTAGTTTGGGTTCTTTTTAATTGGATATTGATTCCATAGCAATTATTTAAGAGCGTAATTGAAGTTTTTTTAATCTTTATTTGGTGAAAACATGGTCAATTTGAAGGTTATTCAACCATTTTTCTTGGATAAACTCGATTAATAAAAATATTTTTATGAAAACACATCAGCCAAAAGCTGGCATTGTTCATAATAATAAGCATTAACTTATTTATTTATAATTATTATATGCGTACTATTAGAATTATTGTACAATAAAAAGGTCATTAATTCCATACTATTACAATAATACATTAACATGGCTGATGGATTTAAGGATATATGGGGATTTTAGTGAGACAACGTAAAGCCTGGTCTATACCTTATTTCTTATCGCTTGTCTTGCCTCAGCAGGCAGGCGTATGATATAAGACGTCCAATCTATGGGCATGTCTTGAGTAGTATTACAATTAGAATTGATTTTAACTGCGTGGGAATATCGAAGGATAAGCCAATAAGAGCTCGAGATTCGAGATTTTGACATCTAGAATGTCACATGTAAAAATTTCTAGCTTACTTGGTCACCTCTGCTCCCATTCTTTTTCGACTATCCTACCTCTCCAATGAGTGCGAACGCGAGGATGGACAACGCAGCCTGACGAAATTGGCCTGAGCATTGATAAAATTAATATTTATATTAAATTTCAACTAAATCAATTGACTTTTATTTAAATTAAGGGTGCATGTAAAAAGATAAGGTGACAGACTGAATTTGACGATGAGTTAAGCCTTTGTCAAACCCTGTGACCTAACGACTTTCTGATACGTTTTGTCTGATCAGGTATTAGTATAAAAGAAAATTCTGGAAATCCACATGCCACTCCTCATGTGGAATAACGACTAAACGCATACAATCCAATTTTACGGGCAACTTAAAACTGAGAACTTATATAATTAGAATTTATAAACATTACACAAAACAATTAACTTGTGTTTATTCTGTACAAGATGCAAACTATCATTATCTATTAATTTATTTATTTATTGTTTTATTAGGGTGTCAGACAACTAGGTCATATACACCCAATATGATTATCTATTTTACCTTCTTTTGACCATCGTATCTATTTTAGGAATCAGGTTTTCCAGTCACTTGTCACGTGTTCACCTTAATTTCACTAAATTTTGCAGTTACATCCTTGTTCCACTGGAAGGGCGATGTGAGAAATCTTTAGAACCTCCTTCAGTTATGTATTGTGCATATCTGTGTTGCATTGGGCCGTTCACTCACGTAGTTTAAAGGCAGCAGAAGCCCTACAATACTTTAAAGATAATAGCCCAGGAGACAGCGTATGAAAAAGTGTCTGACTAACATCAAGCTATAATTTTGTTTATAAGTCTATCTTTTGGTGCCTTTTAAGGATATGTGATCGGCTAAGTTCGTCTGCGGGACACAGCTTGGCAATAGGCATTTGAAAAAAAACAAACCGGTGGAGAGCGGCCATGTCCCGACAATTATGGTGGACAATATGATTTTCATGATCCTGAGTACAAAATTAGTTAATAGACCATAAATCAAGTTGATGCTAGTTTGTCAATTGATAGATGTTCTCTTTGATTTGGAGAAATATCTGAATTACTAACCTGTCAAGTGTCAAACTAACATCAACTTGATTTTCAGTTTACTAACTAATTTTGTACTCAGAATCATGAAAGTCACACGGTCCACCATAAAGGGCGGGACATGGCCACTCCCCACCGTTTTTTTGTTTTTTTTAAATGCCATTAGCCAAGCTATGTCCCGCAGACGAACTTGGCCGACCACATATTCTTAAAAGGCACCAAAAGATTAACTTATACACAAAATTAAAGCTTGATGTTAGTCAGACACTTTTTTGCACGCTATCTCTTGGACTATAAGAGAAATCATTTCATTAATTTTCTGATAAAGAAAAACAATTTTTTTGTTTTAATTAAAAATGTCAAAATAAAGGGTTTTGACTAAGATGTTAATATAGCAGGACAGGTATCAAACGAGAGATGGAAGAGTCCAAGTGACATCGGATGGAAGATGAAGGCGAAGAAAGTCTTCTGCCGGAAATGCGGCCGGCTCTTAAGTCGTCGTGTTCGTCCAACGGAAGCAGTAAGAAGAACAAGAGAGTTGTGTTCTCTAACAAGGTGACGTGCTACGAATACGAGCCTGCCGTAGCTTCGTCAAGACCCTCGTGCTGGAGAATCGTTCTCGTCAGACTTCTCTTATCATTCTTGTTAATCTCCTCCATAGTGACCATTGTAGTTCTATTTTTAATATAAAACAAAATCATGTCCAATATTGGTGTTTAATTTGTATTGTGAAACGGTGTTTGTGACAGACTTCAACACGAAGAAAAACACTTTAAGAACTCCAACGTACATAGAAGTGAATAAAACCCAGAGATCAAAATATATCAGTATGTTAATGAACAATAGCTAATGTTTAATACAGGCCTAGGTAATCTATCATATCCACCCCAACATTTTATTTTCGTTGTATATATTTATCAATCCATTTCGGAAGTTCCGATGACATTTCAGTCTCTTTTTGATCCAGGGAACATTAAAAAGTCTGTGAAAGCTAGATTCGCACGTTAAAGTAATTGGGGAAGCGTTGCCATTTTGAGTTTGGCCAATGCCTCCCTCGCAATTAGCGACCTGTGACACATGGTCTTGATGGGGTTCCAGATATCGGAAATCTCCCTTCACATGCGACAGACCCTAATCTTTAAGGGTTTAAGCACTTCTGTGCTAAATTTAACTCCTCTGCTATTAAACGAAAACTTAACCGACGATCAGAATTCAACATTTTTAGCACTTTGGCCACATTTTGATCGGTTCAGATCGTTGTCGGACGTCCAGCGCGTTGCTTGTCTTCCCGGTCTTCTTTGGATTGTTTATGCCACTCAAAAACAGGCGTTCTGCTCACAGTGTCGTCCTTGTAAGCCTCACAGATCATATCAAAAGTCTCCGAAGCAGATTTGTTCTGTTAACCGCAAAATTTGAAGGCACGATGATGCTCGATGGTCCGTTGCATCTTGGCTTTTGGCGCGATCACTTTCACTTTGAGAGCGAACTTCTCACTCCAATGGCTCGAAGGTTACTTAGCCGGGTCTCACGTGACATCCCCAATTCCCAGCCACCAACCAACCCCGCCTATAGAGATCACCCATTCCCATTGGTAGGAAAAATCAGTCCCTATATGCTTTAGACAAACTATATATATTCAAAAAAAACTATTTTGTCTATCTTCAGCTAATCCCTTTAATTTGATATTATTTCTTTTTTTCTTTGGTCTTTAAAAAACTATTGACTCGAAAAATTCCAAGGTTTAAAGTTCTTAAAATTTAAAAAGGAATAAAAAAATACGAGGGCACGAACGTTACTGCGAACTTACCATTAATTTAATAGATATTAATAATTTACTTATAATTCGTGATAATATAATTTTGCTTTTATAAACTTTTAAGGAAAAGGATTTCCTTCTCAATATACACAGAAGAGTGATGTTCCTTGGTAGAAAAAGTTCTTGAAACTAAGGTATATAATTCTCTTTGTAACTATTAATATTTTAAATTCAAATTAATTTAGCATCAAAACATCAGTTAATTTTATAAAAACGATTTTGCTCTACAACAGATACATCGATCGTGTAGTTTTATAGTTCAATATTCTTCAAAGCGTCAATGTTTAATTTTCATTATTTTTTTTATTTTTTTTGTACGTTTTTAATTAAACACTTAGAAACTATTTCCACGCATTTAAATCCCGTAATATCTTTAATAATTGATAAGTAATAATAGTATAAAAAGTTTGGTTGTTTACTTTTTGTTGAATAATCCGAGCACACATTGAGACGCTAGGTAGTTTTTACTTTTGCTCACCTCTGGTAGAAAAAGTATTGTTTTCACCAGCGATCATAGAATCCTTAAACGGAAAGATTTCCAACTCCCCTCTTTATCTACCTGTGTTAGACTACTAGAGCTCCACGGGAATTCCGGTTAATATTGTAACTAAATCTTTTACACCATTCAAAAGATATAGAGCTTCTTAATTCAAAGAAATAAATTAATAAATTAATTTGTCAATTTACTAGATTCGAACCCGGGAACTTCCTCATTCTGAGCTGTCGCGCATCTCATTCGGCCACCGTGGCTGTTTATTTTGTTGTATTGTTTATTTACAAAATAGTACAAATGTCAAAAGATCATAATTAGTTTACAATTTTAACCGCCATATTCTCGTGGAGCGCTAGTGCTCTTACACCTCTAGAATACTGGAGTTGGATACCCCTGGTTTTCACCAAACAATTTTTTTCTCGAGATTCCAACTGAATTATCCGTTTTGGGTGTTTTTAAGACCTCCTGAGTGCTTTTCAGCATGACGTCTGTACGTGTGTTATCATGTTAGCGCCCAGGGTATTTAACCTAGAGAGTTGAAACTTGGCAGCAAAATCCGTCCTTACTGCCCGGAAGTTCAACCAGTTGTGCCGCCCGGAAAATCAACATTTTCCGCCATCTTGAACCCAGTTTGTTGAAATTTTAAAAAAGTCGAAAAGTTGAATTCGGCACGAATGTGCCTCTCTGTATGACAAACAAATCTACCAATTTTAATTTTGATATTGGCCGCCATTTTGAAGTTATCGATTTTTAATTTTGAAACTTTGACGGTTAATAATACCGAAAGTATAAATAAGTTTTTGACATATAGCATATCGTTGGAACCGGTAAAAATAAGGAATAAATATAAAAAAAGAAGAAATTCCATTAATTATTTTAAAAGTTATAAGCAAGCATAATTATTAATTACTGCGATACTTTTGTTAAACGTCAAAGTTTGTTTACATCTGTGAAAATACCGCAAAAATTCAAATAATGAAATAAATGAAATAGAATAAATAAAAATAATGTGTAATTTTTTTTTGGAAAATAATAATTAAAAAAACAGTTAGTTCAAAACGGTCACCCATCCAAGTACTGACCACGCCCAATGCTGCTTCCTCGTAAGCAGCAGGAGAGCCCACTTTAGTGGCTTCCGAAGTGAGAGATTTTTTTTACCTTAGAAATATACGAAATCGCTAATTGAAACGCAGTTCAGGGTAGGGCAGTATTGTGCCCCACTATATTCAATATCTCGGAAACTGGATTTTTCCCGGTAATCCAAATCGTCGGTACCGCTTACGAGCTTTTTTGAGTTTTTAGAGGGTAACGCCCTTAAATTTAAAGCAATTGAGTTCTGGATTTCACCTCAAAGTAAGATTTTTTTTTAAAAAAAAAAGCATATATATATTTGTCCTACTCTTCCGCAGCTCATTTGATACCCAACTCAAAATTTTAAAAAAATAAAATTTTGGGAGCACTTTAAATTTTCGCGCCCAAAATTGGAAATTTTTGAAAATTTGGGATGTACTCCCGGAATTTTCATCACCCCACAATAAGGCATTAGCATAAATTATTTCGAAATTTTGTGACCAGCCGTTATATAGTAGTTGGGGGGGGGGGGGATTTTTTGGGTATATTTTGATTTTTTTTACCCAGTAAGGAATGCAACATTTAAAAAAGCATATATATATTTGCGTCCTACTCTTCAACACCTTTCATTTGATACCCCACTCAAAAATTAAAAAAATATATAAATTTTTGAGTTTACCACATTTTTGTGAATTGCGCATATTTAATTTTGAACTTCTGTATATTTTTCCTGTGGTTGGGTCAAACAGTTGCACCAGTGTTCCAAATTTCAGCACTTTCGCTTAAACGGTTCGGGCCCTATGAACCGAAGAGCGACGGACAGAAGGACACATCACCCTCACCCTCGGCATAAGGTTTGAGAAGTATCTACAAAACCCTAAAAACCACTTTTTTGGAATGGAACCTTAAAATGTGTAAATCAATCAAAACAAAATTCCGTGCCATCACAATCCTATATCTCTACATATGAGAAAGTAAACAAATTATCAGATTATTGACGAAAACTAAGATACCCAACATTATTGTCTTAATAATTATTATTACCTACAAATATTTGGACAAATCTTAATGCATATGTTTGATTTCTGAATTTGCTTTTAATTCTTTTAATTGTTCAGTTGTCTCTTTTCATTAGTCTAGTTTTCCTTCTTGACAAGTTTTTTTTTTTACAATATTTGCACTAAACTTATAACATATTAGTATTTACATTCCTTACACCATATTATAATGTAATATGAAATAACTTTAGAAAAAAACAACGAAGGACTCTCGGGAAACAGGTCATTGTTAACCTAACTGATTAAAATGTCACTTATGGGGTTGAAACAGCGATCAATGGCATTCCACTGAGATCTCAGAAGAAATTCGTCTCGTCACTCGTATTTAGAAGAAAGCCAGCAACTTCCAACATCATTAAGAACCCTTATGAAAAATAATGAAGTGATCATTCTCCCTACGGACTAGGGAAATGCTAAGGTCATAAAAGAGCTACAAGTCTAAAATGAAAGAGCTTCTACTCAGTGATCAGACCTACTCAAAAACAAGTTACACAACTCTAAGGCTCAAGGGAACTCAAAGGCTACAAGGCGACACAGGAGCCCTCAATTGCAGAGTCAGGCATACGGACTTTTCCAGCCACCTAGAAGAAGTTAGAGAATTGGGAGGGGGGAGGGGCTCACTCGAATTTACTGTTTACATAAAGGGATATCATCTCTAGAATGTATTATACATAGATAGTCTTTCGAATATATAAATCTTACAAATGACCTGTTTTGACAAAGGAATTTAATCTCTTTAGTGTACCTATAAAATTAAGCGAAATTGTGCCGCCAAGTGATTCTCAACTGTATGATGGATAACAGCAGATTAGCAAAACTGGTTTCTTGTAGAATTGATCAAATGTTAAAAAAGCTTAAATTTTTAATAAAAACATCGTCATATTCCAGTAATGAACTAAATAATACAAATACTGCATATATTTTATCTTGACATGAAGTTTGTATAAAAATTGCATTTATATAGTTCAAATTTAACTTTTATTTAATATAATTTAATTATTAACAGTTAAAACTAAATGTATCCGTAACTAAAGCATCATAAGAATGGTGCTCAGTTTTCATGGAAAGAAACAACTGATAACAACTAGTAAACAAATAAATATGTTTTAAAATACCATTGTAAAAATAACAATAGAAGTGTAACAGAATACAATTAGTGGTAACAAATAAAACTATTTGAATATTAAAATCAATACTGAATAAATAATTAAAATAAAAGAGTCATTGATTTATAGAGAAGTACGAGAAACTAAAGAAGGTAATATTAAAAAGTACAAAAAACCTTTGAACAATTAAAAAGGAAAATGAAAGTGAATAAATTTAAATATAAAATAATTTAAATTAATATTAAAACTATTAAAGTATAAGTGATTTCTTTTAAAATAAAATAAAAGTAGAGACTTGATAAAGAATGATAAAAGGTACCTGGGGTTATCTATCATGTGTTGCCTAGGAGGCAGGGCTGGGAAGCAGTGTTGCCTGCGGTAGACTAACAGTTACTGAGGTGTAAAGTGTAAAGTGCATTGACACGCAACAGTTAACAGAATTAAGTCTGGGGTCAGTGGGGGGGGACCCACGGGGCAACCTCCGGGGGGTTCGGCAAAATATTCTTTCCTCTACTTGTTGCACCTTACACTTAAGGTGATTAAAATATTTACCTGGCTTAATTACGTAAGTAGATTTGACTACATAGGTAGGTACGAGTACCATACCTATATAGTCTATTTAATTACGAATTTAACAATGTAAGTTGTTTTCCATTTTTAGGGTTTTGTAGATACTTCTCAAAACCCTTAACCCTTATGCCGAGGGTGATGTGTCCGTCCGTCCGTCGCTCTTTGGTTCATAGGACCAGAACCGTTTAAGCTTAAGTGCTGAAATTCGAAACACTGGTGCAACTTTTTGACCCAACAACAGGAAAAATATACAGAAGTTAAAAATCAAATATGCGCTTGCGCAAGTAGCAAAAATGTGGTGAACTCAAAAAATTATATTTTTTAAATTTTTGAGTGGTGTATCAAATGAGAGCTGCTGAATAGTAGGTTACAAATATATGTAAATGTTTGCATTTCTTATTGGTTAAATAAATAAAAATATACCCAAAAAATCCCCCCCCCCCAACCACTATATTACGGCTGGTCCTACAAATGGTGGGGCGACGAAAATTCCGGGAGTGCATCTCCAATTTTCAAAAATTGCAAATTTTGTGCGCGAAAGTGTGAAGTGCACCCAAAATTTTATTTTTTTTAAATTTTAAGTTGGGTATCAAATGAAAGCTACTGAAGAGTAGGATACAAATATATATATGCTTTTTTAAATGTTGCATTCCATATTGGTTAAATAAGTCAAAATATACCCAAAAATAATCCCCCCCCCCCCAACCATTATATAACGGCTAGTCCTAAAATTTGGAAGTAATTCATGCTAATACCTTATTGTGGGGCGATGAAAATTCCGGGAGCGCGTCTCCAATTTTTAAAAATTGGCATTTTGTGCGCGGCGAAAATGTGAAGTGCGCCAAAATTTAAATTTTGAGTGGGGTATCAAATGAAAGCTGCTGAAGAGTAAGACAAAAATATATAAATATGCTTTTTTAAATTTTGCATTAATCATTGGTATCACATTCAAAATATACCCCAAAAAAAATCCCCCCCCCCCCTAAAAAATTATATAACGGCGGGTCTAAAATTTCGAAATAATTCATGCTGATACCTTATTGTGGGGCAATGAAAATTTCCTGAAGAATGTAATTTATCTTTTCGTTATTACCGATGAAAAACATTGTGACCCACCCGTCCTCAGGGATCGAACCCTTGACTTTTGAGATCGAAGAAAAAAAATCATTATTTTATAACGGGTATGCTTAATCATCTACAAAACCCCGCAAGTACTTTCCTGTGATTTTTTTTCTTTGAGGAAGGATAGTGCGGTACTTAGCTAATTAACAGTTTATTTACGTTGAAATGCTTTTTTTTAAAAAAAAAATAATAATAAAAAATAGAGGGAAGGACATGGAAAACACAATTTTAAAGTACAAATGGTGCAAAGACGAATTGGTAGAAAAAAAATATTTATATTTACACTCAAGGAGCCCTCTTCTTTAATTACTTACACGACTTACTTCCGTAAAGAAAAAAGTGCAATACCTTAAACTCCCTTGTTTTGAGGGAGAAATTAATGTTTGGCAGATTTTTGCGTTTTGTTTACAGTTTATGAAGGTATAAAATGTAAAATGCGAGTGGAAATTTTGATTTTGGAGGGAAAAAAATTTTTCATTTCCCAAAAGTGAACCTTGGTATGCTCGGACGCAACATCTAAAACAAAGTTATTCTTTTTTTAAAAAAAGAAAGGTTTTGGAATTTTTCATACGTCATATATTTTTAATAGGAAAAATGTCCCGGCCCCCCAAAAACTTTGCTCTCTTTCTTCAAAATTAATACTTGCCCAAACAGCATATAGTAATACATTTTAAAACAATACATTAATTGTGAAATAAAGTAGGGTTTATAAAGAGCAACAACTCAGATTAAAAAAAATTAGTTTTGCCTAGTTGATACCTTTTAAACGTAATAATCAAATTTGATTCTCCCAGGTAGTCAGAAACTCTAACTTTAAGACTAGTATAAAAGTTAAAGGTTTTAAGACATAATCAACATCACACTAATTAAGTATACTGTATTGAACTGATTTTTATAAAAAAACAGTATTTAATATCAAACATAATTGACAGAATTACACTCAACTGACTTCACATAATGTTTCAACAAAATAAATATTTTTGTGTAAAGGTATCAAAAATGTTCAAGTGTACTGTACTCGGCAAATTATAATAAATAAATAGTAATTTATTGTCAGAATTAAAATTTACATTTCCACAAAAAATGAAAATGTCATATTAAAAAAAAAAATCACAAATAAAAGTAAATACATAGTAAAATATAGAATACTAACATAATCTTGAAAATTAGCAATTTGCCATGGCACCTTTTTAATGTGTTTGATTTGCAGTAGTAGTAGTAGGTCCTAGTACTTGAGCTAGACAGGTAGGACAAACAACTTGTTAGCACTTAGCAATTAGGCCTTATTTTAGGGTCCCGGCCCCCCAAAAACCACCATGGTGGTGGTTTTTACTACCTCCATGGTGGCGAGTTCCAGCAACTTCACACATCATACCATTGTACATTGTATATCCCAAAGCGAGTATTGCCCTCGACTCTGTGTGCTACCCCACTACCCTCCAACCACCCAAAGTGAACACAAAGGTGAACACACTACCTATCAATTAAGATCAAAAAAGTGTGAGGTCATTAGTGAGCTAAGTACTTCAGAGCGCCAAAGTGTGGGGTCATACCTACTTCACTATGGCATTTTGTTATTGTTACCTGTCCTTGAGAATAAAACATTATTTTGTTGGGTACTGGGTCTACAATTAAATGTTCATGATATGATTAACTTTATATTTTACAAAAATAAAGATTTTTTTGCAATAAAAATTAACCTTTTTTTTATTAAAATAAATTTCCGTGACGCAAAAAACGACATGAAAAAATGCTTGCATACAAGTCTGCAAGACAGTTCTTTTTTGGAAACGCTTTTTGGTGTCATTTTTTGGTAACGCTTGTGTAATACTTTTTGGTGTCGTTTTTTGGTAACGCTTTTCGAGTTTATGGGCCAAAGTAAAGACATGAAAATGTCAAAAAATTTGAGCATGCAGATTCTTGCGTTTGTAAATTAGGAATTAAATCAAACATATGTATGTTGTGCATGAAGAAAGAAAGTACTTATCTTCTTTTCCAGTTGATTAAGTATTCTTTTAGCTTCTTCACCCATATTTTTATAATAAATGCAAAAAATTATAGTACTATAACAAAAATAAAAAATAAATTTTATGTATGTAAGATTATTAGTAATAAAATTCTAAGGGTTATGGCGTTTGTCCGGTGAAAATCGGATCAGTAGAACAGTAGTTGTAGTTGGGGGAGGGGAGCTAGGGCATGCGAGCGACTGCTGGAGCAGTAGCAAGAAGCAAAGAGCGGAAGTCGGGGCGCAGAGCCAGTTAACCCGCAAGGTGAAGGTGTAGCCCATACGATGGTGAGCCCACGGGGAAAGGCTATCTCTACAACCCTCTAGACCTAGACAATACTATCCACTTCTAAGGGTTATGGCGTTTGTCCGGTGAAAATCGGATCAGTAGAACAGTAGTTGTAGTTGGGGGAGGACGCCGCTGGGGCACACGAGCGACTGCCGGAGCAGTAAGGCAGAATATATTTTTCAACAGTTAGCATGCAGTACTCCATTTAATACGGCATTCTGTAATCCAGCACCGATTGTGCTGCTCGCATTATGACTTTTTCATGTGAATTGTTAACCTTGCCTAAAAACAAAATATATATGTTTTGCACAAGTTCAGAATGTGTGTGGACACATAAAATACATGTTTTAATTGCTTACACCTTTATCTAGTGATTTATCTTTGGTATTCCTATTAAACCTATGTTCGATAATCCAGTAAAATTGCTAATCCAGCATGGCCGTGGTAAAAGAAGAAAAGCATTTGGAAAAAAACTGTCTAAGGAAACATCTACCTAAATTGGATACAAGAATTTAACCCATTCAACACGTCTTCTAATTCGGAAACGCACCTCTGTGGTGGGTTTAGATAATACCAAATGAAATTACACGATTTTAAAGTAAATCTTATAAAAAATTTGTTGTTGGGATCCTCTGTGAAAACAAACGTTAGCCTTGTAAGAGGGTTTTGCCCAAGGCACGAGGAAAAGAGCGGCAGAGTGCCAGAAGGGTGTGCTAAGATCCACTAGGGATCCATCCCCAGCAGTGTCAGCATGGCCTGGAAACACAATGGATACAAAGGCATTCCATGGGTTAACCGTTTAAACTGATGACTGCAAAGCAACTTACATAGCCTATAAATAAGTGTCTCATCAGCCTGCCTCTATATGAAATATTTGATATTTTCAGAGCACAACCTTATTAGTAAAATATTAATGTAATTAAAAATTATGAATTGTACAACTCAGACTTTTATTTTTTTATATTTTTAACATTAGAATAAAATAATAATTATATTAAAAAACAATAAATGCTCATTTAAATAATATGATGTTGTGATGGTGGTTAAAAAAAAAAAAAAAAAAAAAAAAAAAATCCCTTAAAAAAATAAAAAAATAAATAACTATTGTTTTTTTTACCTTTTAACAGTTAATTAATGATCGCTGTAGCTTATCTGGTGCCCATAGTATATAAACGGATACACCAGCAAATATTATATACATACACTTTTAATATAAATAAGCTTGTTAGGGTTTTGTAGGTCAACCTCTGTCTGTCCGTCACATTGGTTCATATTTCCTAAAGCGTTCAAGCTAGGGAGTTCAAATTTAAAACATTGATTTTCCGTTTCTATACTTTGGACCCCAGATATGCTATATCGACTTTATTCATAAACAAAGGCAACATTTAAAGCAAATAAATTGGTACATAATTAATAATAATTTGAAAAAATATATTATTATTATTATTATAGAAATAAATGACTAAATGTAAAAGGTAAGTCTTGTTTAAAAGTCTTTAGAGTGAACTTTAGGAGGGAAGTTAGGGAGTTGTGGAGAGTATGTCATTGGCCGACGCTTGGAAGATAGTGAGATCACTGGTTGCCACAACACTAAACTCTTGGTCGGCAGGTAGGAAGACGACAGAACCCAAATTCAATGGATTCTCTATATTTGGACTTGTACCGGTGCCTGATATGACAAGGAATATAGATGCAGACGATTTCACTATAAGTGTGTACTGCTTATCCTTTTCAACCTAGAAATCATGAAAACATCCATATCTTATAATTTTAGTAAAAGAAAACTTTTGAGAACAAAGAACTGACCACAAACTTTTTCTCCAATAATATAGTCCACGCTACCTCCTGGACTAATAGAAATCAATAGACTGATATATTTGAATTTCCTACAGTAGAACTACATTGTAACAGACCCTATTATAAGGGACAGATGAAACACATTATAATGCATACAATAATAAAGGTTGCTAATTTTTATCTGGCTGTATAATGAACACAAGGTACTTCTATCAGTTATCTGAGGAACAAGAAGCAACCGAAACAAGCAGAAAGTAAATTATTTTTATCAAGCCAATGACTGTAAGCAAACAACTGAACCAGGAACTTCTTTTTCTAAAGATTCATGCATTGTTTACACACACGTATTTTCATTTAAACCTATGTTTAAGGCTGTTTTTTATCTGATGTATAATAAACACTACAGCTAACTACTGTACTTTCATTGATTCCACTCTTTTTCATTATTATTTGAAATACTTATATGTTATAAATCTGTTTCATTAAAAGGGATAACCATGGTCTGTTGTAATTAGCTCCTAATAGTCCGTTACAATGAGAATCTACTGCATTTCCATAGCAGTAAGACAAGTAAACTAAGTTTCAGATTTACTCATGTTTAAGGGAATATATTTCTTTCGTAAAGGAATAAGAAGTGACTATGCTCATTATGGTAAATCATTCTTGTATTATGCCCAAGTAAAATTAATTATATAATAAAATAATAAATTAATTATGTAATAATGTAATTAATCATGTAATAAAATGTAATGTATAATCAAGCCTTCATCTCTGGAAATTCTTGGTAAGTAGAAGTAATTTCTGTTTTCCTTGAAATCCCTATGTAAAATAAACTATTGTAATTCAAAAGTATTTGGAAGAAAACTCAAAATTAAATCTGTGTGTCAATTATTAATATACTAGTATAAGGAAAAAACTTACAAATATTTTAGCTACAGTGAAGTCCTGTATGGGAGGAGAGAAGGACGTAGTAAATTCGTCTAAAGGAAGACCTGCGAATATAACTTCAGTAGGAGTGGAAGGTGTATAGTCTAGCATAGACGTCAGTGTTGCCACATCCTTCAGCTTCGGTGTCAGACCAGCTCTCACCACGTTATCAGAACAAGCCATACACTCCACACAGTCTAAAAACAAAACAAATATCACACAGGTTTTCAAATCTCTTATAAAATTGACAATTCAATATTTCACCTTCCTTTGAGGTGTATTCCTTAATAATTGAATCCTGAGTAAGCACACAGCAGAACATAATAAGTAGAACCCTACGAATACAGCGGGAATCCCAACGATTAGGGACCAGGGCCTGTTCAGATTTCTGAATTAATTGAATATCAGAGTTTCTGCTTTTATTTTCTATTAAAATGTATAACATTGATCCTGGTATAGTTAATAGGTATATTCCTATGTTCTGACACAAGGAATACCCCAGGTATTTCTGTCAAAAAGAGAGATCAAGAATGATAGTAGAACAAGCGTTGTGAAGTCTTCATTTCAGAGACTTGAGATTTTTAAAGTTTGTGTGCCTTTCTAACAATAACTAGCGTAAAAATTGACCGATTTGAACGGAATTTGGCATCTCATCATTTGTGACAACTGTTTTGTGTTTAAAAATTTCACGCATCATATTTTTAAGATGGGGCCAATATGGTGGATGACCAAAAAAATGTTTTTAGTTAGCATGACATGTGACATGTAATACATAGTTTTAAAGGTCTTAAAGACGAGGAATAGAACTGTACATATCATTTTAAAGCTCTTTTCAGGTAGATTAAGAATATGTAAGCTTCACCCCAAAAAATGTTTCCTAGTAGTCATATTGAAAACAAATTAGTTACTCTTATAGAAAAGGGCCCCCCTTTTTGTTTTTTATACAGAAGAGTTTATATCCCTTAGTCTAACTACCTATTAAGACAAAGGGATATTCAGTCCAATATGCTTTGGGACAAAGGAATATCACACTTTTGCATAAAAAGAGTGTGTATTCGGTTGTCAGAAGGTAAATACAATTTAACAAAAGTGGGGGGCCCTTTTCTATAAAAGTGCCACAAAGTAAATATTAAAATGAATGCATCCGCCACAACACTGTCCAACAAAGTTAGTCTGAGCATTGATTAAAGGAACATTGTGTTCTTAATTTTAACCTCTACTCAAGTTATGTACACACATGAGAACATTACTGACAGGCAGACAAGATCCATATTTTTCCAGTTTTCTAATTTACCTCCAGATAGGTAGGCATGAGGAATGTTTGGACCAAGGAATATAGCCTGCCCCGCCTTGAGCTGAATGTGGTTAAACAAGTAGACACCAAATATTCCAACATCATTTTTGAACTCTGTGTCCAATCTCTTGACAAGTCTATACATCTGGGCTTCCTGAGTCTCGTGATCTGGAAACAAAATATTTTTGTCAAATAATAAAATTGAAGCAATCATGTGGCTCTAACATTGGATGTTCCTTGTCCAAAAGTAATTTAGACAAAATAATATTATCTCTCATATGAATAGGAGTGATATTATCTTTCCAGTGCATGGAAGTGATAGTATCCCTTCGTATAGTAATTGGGCAGGGAGCCCACTTTCTATAATTTTACCCTGTATTTTAATCAGCTTTAGATTTATCTTAAACAGTCTATAGTGTATTTGTAACAAATTTTATTGTTTCATTTTTTATGTCTATATTTCTCTTCCCTTAGAGCAGACATTAATACTAATTACTTAGCATCATCAAGCCATAATACTAATTCCTTTATTTAAATCCAAATTTGAAATGTTATTGAGGATTCACCAGTGTGATTACTCACATTGTCACTTAATGCAGTATGCATAGAAACACCATACAATTCTTACAATATTTATGAGAATTTTTTTAAAGCTGATTATAATCCACTATAATATTTTATTGAAAAAGAAAAGAGATTTTATTAAGGAAGAAGTTACCGGAGTATTTGAGCCGGCAAAGAAGAATACCGACTTTATCCTTCACCTTCTCCTCAGGTTGATTCATAATGGCAGTAAAACAGTCTTTTAACAGTTTCGGATTGTCATCGCTTGATTTCATGAACCTTAACACATTGTCTTCTTTGGCTAAAACCCTCAACTCAGGCACAACTGAAATCAAAATAAAACATCAAATTAATTATATATAAAGGTTAAAAGTAATAATATGGGGGCCTTAAGTAACCTGAACAACTAACTTTGAAACCTAGGTCTAAACATGGTCCAGCCAACTGCCCAACCGTCGGCCACAACAGAATTCATGACCCGTCAGCACTACAAACGGGCCAACTGTAGGGTTCGACGGTCGTAGCCCCGACCCTTGGGCAGTCATGTTGGCCAGTGTGTAGGGGGTTTAAAGTGGCCAGATCCCCGGATCTGTATTCGACTTATAGTTTGTTTATAGAAATGTAAAAGAAACATACTATCAGTGGCGTACCTAGGGGGGGGGGGGTGCGGTCCGCACCGGGCGGCACATATTTTGGGGCGGCATTTTTTATATTTAGTATTAGTTGTAAAAAAAAAAACTTATTCACTTCATAAGTTTACTATTCGATTTCTACGAATTATGAATTACGATATAATTTCGAATATTAGGGTTTAGAGTTAGGTGCGGTGACGGGATCGAGATCGGATCGCTATACAGCCCAGAAGGGAGGCCTAATATTCTATAGTCGAAAATGATGATGTAGAGGAGTAGGGGTGAGAAGCTTGCACATTGCCTAGTGAAAGCGAAAGTATAACCAGACCCCAGACCCCTATAGGGCTAACTAAAAATGCACTAGCTCTTTTTTACTGTCAAAAACTCTTTTTTACTGTCTTATTTTCTAGTTCATGCCCATGCCCATGCTATCTATAAAATTTCAGTCAACATCATAGTATGAAAATCATACGCATCTGCGTAGCCTTTTCAAAACCATAAACTAATCCTTGACCATAACATTTTAGGTTTTTAGGACCTGTGATTTCATAAATAAAAGGGACAACACATGGTCACAACATGTTAAAAAAAATACTTCAACGAAGAAAATCGAGCCTTTACTCTTACCCTCAGTAGCTCGGTAACAGTGACACTGGCCACTGGCGTTTGCGTATTAATAATCTTGAAGGTCCGCTATATCCGATAATCAAATATATTTTCATAAGTTAAGCGGTGGTTCAAATATTGTGTAACTTCCAAAAAGCATTTATATTACGGTTTCAGTTTTCAGAAAATTGTTCTGAGGTAAGTTATTAAAAATTAAATTAATTTTGTTTTTTATTGCATTAACCCTTACGTTGGCTCATCAGACTATACTGGTCTATATTGGTCCCTTGCTCTGGGGCAGTGGCGGCGCGTGACCTATTTTACAAGGTGGGCTAGTCATGCATTTTCTAAATTTTAGAAAATTAGGTTCAAAATGGTAAATTTTAAGCCTTTTTTTTAGAGCTTTTTCAGCTATAAAAAATAAACCAACTTAAAGTTTGTTTAAAATGATTTATGCTAAATTTTTGAAACATTGTTCACAGCTTTCTTCAGCTGTATTTTCAAATTATAGCAGATATTTTGTCTTAATTTTGGATAGTATGTTAAATAGTAGTAAGTTAAGTAGTTAAGTTTAAATAAATCGGCCGCGCGAATTACCTTTGCCTCCTGCCCCGGCAAGATTAACCGCTATGTTTTTCTACTGCTTATTTTACGATCTGGATCTACATACGATTGTACTTTATGAACTCTAAAACGATATATAAATTTATTTACAACTAAATAGGTTTTCTATTCTTTAAATAAGTTGGTGGGGCTTAGCCCCACCTGTCCTTAAGGACGCGTTAAAAACACTGGAGCACTACTCAAATACATTTCCCGTGAATCAACTTCTAGTTCTTTTAATATTGTTGCCCCAAGTTCTGGCGAAGAAGCAGCCCTCGAAGATGAAAAAACTTCTTCCAATGTTGTTGAAGAGGAAAGACCTGGCTCACATAATGGCGAAGAAGAAGAAAATTCACCAAATTCTGATAAAGAGTTTGCTGCTCAAATTATTCCTATTCCGTCTATTTCTATGATAGATGTTGGATTATGGCCTAACAAGATTGACGACAATACAAGAGTATTCCTGGTACGTCAAGGTCCGTTTGCAATTCAAAATTTAGACGCCAATTTCAGTGAAGGAGTAAAACGTCCTGGTAATACAATCAAAGCCAAAGGTGAAACAAGAAAGCTTAATCGCGACTGGTTTTTTCAAAGTTTGCCTAATGGCGAAAAGCTGTTAAGATCGTGGATGGTGTATTCGCCATCAAAGAAAAGTATATATTGTTTTTGCTGCAAACTGTTTGATGATCTTTGTCAATCAGGTTTTAACACGGAAAATGGTTTTAACAAATGGTGGAAACTTAATCCCAAAATAAGTCAACACGAGTTGAGCCCACTGCACATTCGATCATTTTCCCAATGGAAGGAATTAGAAATAAGACTTGGACATGGCGCAACTATTGATAAACTACAACAACAGAATATTGACAAGGAAATAAAAAAATGGAAGGAAATTCTTAGAATACTCGATATAATTAGATTCCTAGCAAAACAAAATTTGGCGTTTCGAGGTCATCGTGAAAGTTTTCATCGGGAAGACATCACTTCAATGGAAAATAAAGGCAATTTTTTAGAGCTTGTTGACTTGTTGGCAAAGTACGACGCAGTACTACGTGAACATGTAGTGAAAATTAAGATGGGTAATAAATATAGTATCTCCTATTTGTCGCTATTGGGAGGAGCAGTGAGAAAAACAATTATGGATCAGATAAAGCAAGCTAAGTACTTTTGTATGATATTTGACAGCACTCCAGATATTTCCCACAAAGATCAAACCAGTCAAATTATTAGATATGTGGTTATTGATGGCAGCGAAGTTAAAGTTGTAGAATCGTTTATTGACTTTGTAGAAACTAAAGGAAAAACTGCTGAGGAAATCACAAACATGATTTTAACGAAATTAGAAAATGACGGGTTAGATATAAAAAATTGCAGAGGACAGGCATATGATAATGCTGCCGTCATATCAGGAAAGCACAGTGGTGTTCAAACTCGCATTAAATTAATAAATCCAAATGCAGAATTTGTAGCATGTACAAATCATTCTTTAAACCTGGCATGTTTACACGCAGCTTCTACTGCTATCGATTCCATAACATTTTTTGGAACAATCGAGCAGTTGTTTTCATTATTTTCTTCTTCCACTCATCGATGGGATGTTTTACTTTCTGTCACTGGCCAAGGTGTTAAACGCAGCGTAGCAACTCGCTGGAGTGCAAGAGCAGAAGCAGTAACTATAGTAAAAAAACATTTTTTTTACATTTTAAGTGCCTTGGAAAAATTGACGTCTGAAGAAGAAAATAGTAAAACGAGATCAGATGCTGGAATTTTACTCAATTCAATGCAGTCTTTTTCTTTTCTATGTTACCTCAATTTATGGGAACCCGTTCTTTTGGAAATTAACGACACGCAAAAATACCTGCAAATAAAAGGGTTAAATGTTCATCAGTGCCACATAAAACTCAACTCTTTGCAAACCCACTTCATGGAACAAAGAGATGCACTAATACAAAACGCTGTTACAGCAGCAAAAACAATTTGTGAAGAGTTAGAGATATCGACTGAACGTCGAGTTAGAAGGAGAAAAAATATGAGTGGGGAAAATTCACAAGACGTGGGGCTATTCTTAGAACAAGAAGTACGGAGAGAAATGTTTTTATCTATGGATCGAATTATAAATGAAATAAAAGAACGCTTTGATCAGCTGCATTTCCTTGTAAGAAAATATTCGTGTATCATACCACGTAACCTTTTAAGTGAAGAATCTGAATGTCAAATAAATGACTTTATTGACATTGATAAAGAGCAGTTCCTTATTGAAAGGAAAAGGATCCAGGTTTTTATGGCTGTACCAGCTCTACAAGAAGAGGCAAAACGTTGGAAAAACGGGGGGGGAAGGCCCTCTTGATCTACTAAAATTTATTCAACAGTATAGATTGGAAAATTCTGTACCCAACATTGTAATTTTGTTAAGAATTTTTTTAACAATTGCTATCAGTGTCGCTAGTTGCGAAAGGAGCTTCTCCAAATTAAAGTTAATAAAAAATTATCTTCGTTCCACAATGAGCGGTTTAAGACTACAAAATCTTGCGATATTGTCCATAGAAAGAGAAATTACAGATACCATAAATTTCGACAGCATTATACACAGTTTTTCTAGTACTAAAGTTAGAAGAATAAATATATAAATATTTTTACAGACACATATGTGTACAATTTGTTTGTTTGTCCAAAATAAATGTAATTATTTATATATAAGTATACAATTAAATACTCTGCCAAATAGTGTGGCACATAGCTTCCTCGCGTCCTATTTCGTAAGAAAACGATTTTAACGATTTTATGCTTTTAAAACCTATTATTATCCAATTTATTTGTTTCCTTCGTTTTTTAAATCTGTCAAGATTGTTTCGATTTTTTACATGGTTTGAATTTTCAATTTAGCAATATTTAAAGAGAAATTAATCTGGGGCTATCTGGAAATGATTCGTTCATCTGAACGATCACAAAGCTTCCGTTACCTTCGGTAAGCTCGGAAGCAAAATATTTAATGGTAATTTGTTTTGAATAAATATGTTTTCTCTCATAGGTGGGGAACCTGCGCACTCTGAAGGTTTCTTTGTGGTCTTTAAAAAAGTATCTTGTATTTTTATTAAAGTTGCGTTTGTAGGTATATCAACTTATGCGGCCTTCTTTATTACTGCCTAATTTAAATATGGCATCCAATGGTAAAAACGTTTCCCACATATAGTTTGTCTCAATTACAATTATTTATTTATGTTTATTAATTTATAAAAACCATAATTTGATCGACTTATAAAAAAGGCGGCAAATTGGAGACCGCCCCGGGCGGCAAAAGTTCTAGGTACGCCACTGCATACTATAATACAGCAGACTCTGTAACAGTTGAACCAATAACAATATACCTTTGACCCTAGAATTAATAATGAAGGTAGATTCAACACATATGTTTTACTGAAAGTGTTATTCTCAAGAATAACACTCACAGTGCATCAACCAATCGGCTCATCAGTGCATCAACTTATTAGAGTCTCTCCTGTTGCTATCTGCCACATTTATTTCAGTTTAGGGTTTAAAGAACTAAACCAAGTCAAGTCAGGGTCTCAAGTTTCAGAGACTTAAAAAAGTAAAGGCATTGTTAGGGCTTTTTTTTTAAAAAAAAATTAGCCTTCAACAAGTTCTCAGGACACTATTGCTCAGCTATCATATTGATTTGAAGTTTTAATTAACTGTTTAAGTTCAGATCGTATTTATTATATAGATTAGCAAGAATCAAGACAGTTGTTCATTTGTCCACAGTGGCTCTCAGCCTGGTCTTAGTAGCCCCAAAACTAAAAATAATTAGTCAAAATGTTTTTAATTAAACAAACACTGTTTTTGTGATCAATAAAAAATTACAAATCACTATCTTATTCACTACATTAGTCCTTAAAAATCGATGTTAGTACAAATGACAAATATTAAAGGAGAATCACTAGTAGTCTAGGGTTAAACATGATCATATATAAAATCAATACAATAAAACAAATTTTAAAACTTAATTTGTTGTACATGGTTGATTTCACTAAGAATCAAAGAGGTCTATGTTCTTCTACTAATGATAGCGTCAAGTTTAAACCGATCAAGTTATCTTGAAACCATTAATTATCTAAAATAAGTCATTCTTTCTACTTACAATTAATCTACAAACAATTCTATTGAGAAGAGATTTAGTTGCAAACCTTGGAAGAAGTTCTTAATTTCATCATAAGGACGGAAACCAACTAGAACTTCAAAATGTGTCAAAGCAATAGCCATCTCCGGCTTGTGATTCGGATCCTTGTAAATTTCGGGCTTTTCTTTGTGCAACTTTTCAGCAAGCTCCTAAAATATAATTTACAGGATACATTTTGATTTCCATTGGAAAAATAGTTTAGGAAGAAGGTGATTTTCACATCAAATTCTTTAAGAGGAATGATCTCCTCAATCTCTTATTAATTTAACTCCTAAATAGGTACAAATTTACTTGGTTACCAATAGGTTGGTAACCAAGCAAATAAGATGTCATGTGGAAAACATTTACTTGTTTACCCACCCAAGACAATGGAATATTTATTCCAAAAAAATTAGGGAGAAAGGAACACCACACTCCTGTATCACTTAGACTTAGACTAATTAAATCCAAATAAATTAGTGCCTGTAAATAACAGATTATTATTTCAATAAAATATAAAATAACATCTGTGATTTACTGAAAGCTTTCCAAAAATTAAGACATTTCTCTCTAAGTTAAAGAAAAAAATACAATAAATAGACATAATACTCCCAATCAATTTGACAACATCTATTTGGGGACACTTGATTGGACTTTGGGCATTAATATTATATTACAGAATTCAATAGTTCCATTGAATTTGAAGTTAGCAAACTCAATTATTAATATCTGCAGTCTTTAGAGTAATAAATCCATACACTTTAACTTCTCTTTATGCAATATTTTTAATTCTCTTGAGGCATCTCCAGGCTTTTAAAATCTATTCCTGGGTTTAACAACCTATTTTTTTTTTTTTTTATTACTGTGTGATTGCAATTGGATCAAGAAAAGAGTTAACACTGAGAACAAAGGAAAACTGAAAAAACAGAGGGGAAGCCAATGAATCCTCTTATATAATACTCATCTGTCTTAATAGTTATTTGCACATTAAGTGGTAAAAAATATAGGGTGGGTAACCAATTAAATGTTGCCACTTGGCACCTAATGTACTTGGTTACCCATCCAACAACGAAAAGTAAACCGGTTGGCCAATCTGAGCTGCCAGAGTAAACACTAATGCTAAGACTAGTATTGTGACTTTATTTTTTCTCTCCCATAAGTTTGCTAACCTGAGCTGATTGAGATAACTTTTATCTTGATCCCACTGTTCACAGTGACTATTTTCCACTCAATAGTACATCTCCAAACACTTACAAATTGATTTTTTCAATGTAAAAACTAGAAACATCAAGAGAGTTAAGAGATGACTCTCTTAACTCACTGCACACACTCTTTCACAGTTAAGAGTGAGGATAAAGAGTATTGATAAATAACCCAAAAGACTACAGATATATATAAACTATAACGATAAGGATTTAATATATATAATGGGTAGGCTATTCAACAGTGAACTGTACAGTCAATAATCGTTTGCCATGATTTTCCTCGATTTATGCCCTTGAGAGATTATATCTTTGTCAAACAGTACATTCGAGTGAGGTCCTGCCCCTAAACACGCCCTTATTTAGAGATTTACCCAGGTGTATTCTACAACTATATAAAAAGTGATAGCACCTGGTCTAATAATAAACTAATTAAGTTTACTCTTGATTGTTTAAGCAACATGATTAAGTTTTACAAATTCTTAGTTGATTTAAAAACAAATTTGTTTGTGTAAATTTGTTACATGTTACATGTTGTTACGTACACTGTAGTTCTACCGTTTATGTTAGTTATTTTTTAAAATACAAGTAAACTAACCAATGATATGCACATAGTTAGAGTATGTTACCTTATTAGGATGAGCCTGAATAGAAAGCGGCTTATTAACAGAGAGAACTTTAAATAGGAAGGAAAGTTCGTCTCCGAACTTGCATTTGGAGACGCCTAAACAGTCCGGATTACTTTTAATCCAAGTTCTCAAGTCTTCTCTTGTTTCCTTAATAGTGGAAGGTCCATTTGGATGAGTTCCCATCCAGAATTCGGCGTATGATTCCGACTCGTCCACTTCAAATTCGGGATCGTTGCTGCCGGCTATCTTCGCTACGGTACTAAAATTACCCCATTTTCCCCACGCGTAAGTTTGTACGTTACCAACTAACTCCATTACTTGTTATTTTTAACAAAAATAATTTAAATAAATACTTTAAAAAGCTAAAGGAACTAAAAACTCGATCATGTACTACGCTTGCATCAGCCTGGGTGTTTTTGTTTACCTTTAACTACGAACGATGACAAGAGCCAAAACAACGACGTGATATGTCTATGGTGATATGTGATAAAAAAAGAAAACCATAGATCAAGGACGGTGTATAGAGGATACCTAGTTTCGGTAGGGTGGGGGTAGGGGTAGAGTGGTGGGAGATTGCTCTGACGTCACATAAAGCCCCCTACACCCTAACCAGCTACATCACCTCTCTCATAAACAACTTGTCATCATTTTTATTGTCCACTTTTAGAATTAACTTTTTTAAAATACTTGAATTTAAACTGTCCACGGCTGTTTAAGAAAAATTCATACCTACTGTAAAAGTTAAGTGTCTCTTAAATAATGTTACTAAGTATTAAGTATGTACATAATATTGAAAGCCAGCAAAACCTTGAGATTTATACATTATACATTTCTATTTCAAATAGTTTTGTTTCTGGGTGGATTAGGTGTAACAATATTAACGTTTCGACCCTTCATAGTATTATCGTTTGTCATAGCTTTTATTCTAAAATAACACAATAAGATTACATTTTTAAATTCATACTAACTTAATTTAAGGGAATAGGGTAGCTTAAAAATGATTTTAATTTAATTTTTTATTTCAAACTATAATATCATATTGAACATTTGCCTATCAATACAACAGCTCAGAAACGTCTGGAAGTCATAAAAATAAAATAAAATGTAGGTAGGTACTCCAATACCTACTAAGACAGGTACCACTAAGACGGAAAAAACTTAAAAAAAAAACAAAAAAAAACTGCAAATTCATAAAGCAACCTGTTTAGAAATAAAACGGCAAAGAAACCAGTGTTATATTCCATATATTTATAATATAAAAATTGATTTGGTAACAAGAAGCAGAATGACTGTTTTGTTTTTTCTGTGTTTCCCTTTTATTAGTTTTCGTATGTACTTATAATTTTTACTGAGCATTTCTTCAAAATATACCATAAAAATAACTTCTCCCGGGCGGGGAATCGAACCCGGGCTCTCTCCGTCCGCGTTTTAAGCTATTTTTTCCGGAACTAGACTTTCCCCGGGAAAACGGCTTATATCATTAGATTCGTATTTAAATGGGCTATATTATAGAATTTTTTAATCAAAATCGTCGGAACCGTTTTCGAGAAATAATTTTTTTTCATGTTTTTTCAGAGTTTTTGGGGGGTAGCACCCCCAAATTTGGAGCTAAAATTCATTTCTCGATTTCACCTCGGGGTATGAATTTTCTATACATGTATGCCAAATTTCGTCAAAATCGGCCCAGTAGTTAGGCTCCAGGCGTCTGCACAGACGACAGACGACAGACTCTTATGATCTTATTACTACAACTGAAATGATAAAGAAATCACAAGAAACATTGGGGGGGGGGGGGGGGGGAGGATGTTGTTTTTTAGCATATCATAATATTTGATTGCAAAAAGTTAATAAAAGTTTTGCCCAATTTTTTTTACTATCCCCCCTCTCTAAATGTGTCTTATCGCCCCCCCCCCCCCTCGGTTACATATATATATATTGTAATTCTCTAGAATAATGTCAGGAAAAAATCACAAATCAAAATCATTTCTTATATAGCTGAAAAAGCAATAGAAATACAAAGACTCAATATTGGAAAATATCGAGTTTTAAATTTCTAATTTTTCAATTTTCTTGAAAAAGTAAGGTCAGCTATTTTTTTTTTTTTTTTTTACTTTAGATACATACGTCTTCTCCCTTGTTTCAAGATAAATACCCGATCATTTTTTTTTTACAATTTTTTTTTGGCGAAAAATGGTGTCGAAAACCTCAAAAAACACAATTTTTCTGAACTTTAGGCGCATTTTCCAAGAAAACTGTACATATTGGAGAAATGTTGACTTCAGATTCGGATTCAGCACACTAAAATACTTAAGAAAAGGACATTTTCAGTTTGAGGTTTTTTTTTTGCTGAACAGTATAATAAAGGAAGCCGAGGTTGCACGGGTATAGGGAGTTGCTTTGTAGGGATGTAGTAAAGGTATTATGTGACGTCACACATTAAAGGGGCACGTCCCGCTTCCCGAATCTAGACATCCTGTGTATGACCATAGATTATCAACAATTCTGATAACGTAGCAGATAGATAAACATGGGAAAAAATGCAACACTGTATTTTTTCTATAATATATATATATATTATATATTTTTTTTAATGCATGCAAATTTTAAATATATCATTCTTTAAATTTTTCTTTTTAATTATTATAATTATTCTTATATTATCTGGTTATAATTTATTTTATCAATGATGACACAATATTCCTCTCCTTTTATCTATCTATATCTATAGCTTTCTTTAGAATTCTCTTCCCGCTTTCCATACAAAATACAAACCCCAGCAAATCAGCGTTTTATTAATATTAATTATAATTTTTCCGAAATTAAAAAAATAATAATCATGAAGCAAGAAACCTCAAAAAACGAATATTATGAGACTTGTCACGGCAACACTCATGTTGATTCTTGTCACATTTCTACTCCTTTAAATAAAATTAATTTATTATGTAAAATTCACTATTTTTCAAGCTTGTTTAATGTTTTTAAAAAGGATATAACAACATAATGCCCCAAGTTTTTAAGGGAGATCTATTTCAATTGGAGGCTTTAATAAGACTTGAATATCAAGAGAATATGTGGAGAAAATCAATGACAGGGCTAAACCAAGAGGTATAGGTTTTTAAGCTGTGCCTCTATTTAGAGTCACTGCATTTTACAGGCAGAGAGGTCCAGTGCCATGAAGCAGGCACTAGTGCATATTAACCCATTGAATGCGTAATCCAATTTATGAACCTACCTTAGTGACTGAATAAAATTTACACAATTTTAAAAGCCACCTCTAAATTAATTCCTAGAAAGAGCCTAAAGGGACATTAGATTTCGATGAATTCAGTTTGGCGGGGCAGACATTAACATTTGATAACTAAGAACTAACTTTTGTTTGTCTATGTAATTTGTAGAATCATTTCAGCAATTTTCCACTTATTATCTTTCCATTCTATTGGTCGGTTATGAGTTTTTGGTCGGTTATTGATTATCAGTTTCAAATAATTAATTGTGAGGTATACATTAAATTAGTTAGTGGTTAGGGTTGGACTAGCCTATATGGGGCATCATGTATAGAAATGCAAAAACTAACAAATATAATGTATACATAATAAAGTGCATAATTAAAGTGTTTCTTGTATATGGATATAAATTGCATTATTTATGTATTCTTTTTCATTTCATACTCTCTTGAAAACCCAGATACGCTACATCGAAGCCCAGGTAATCTACAACAGATACATACGCCCAATATTCCCAAAATCGACCTGTATACAGCTGTGTCTAAAAATAGTGGACTGAAGATGGAAATTGTATTAAGAGAAAACTTATGAAATGAAGAAAAATCCATAATTGGTGCATTTTTTTTTATCAATATGTAGAAAAAACTTTAATTATATGTGCCAGTTTTTTTCATTTCTATACACATGATGCCCTGTATAGGCTAGTTCAACCGTGGTTAGATTTTTAAGTAAAACTTACAATGTCGACAAAAGGAAGCAAGTAGTGCTTTCATTAAAAGATGAACTGGAAATGATTACGCGGCTGAAGAAAGGTGAAACGGGTCAGGCATTAGCTATCAAAAATTAAGCAGACAAGTATTACAACTTTCTTTATACCAAATTAATCTTAGGTGATACAAATTATATCGTTTTTCACTATGTACTAGATAAATTAAACAAAGATGCTTTTTGAATAAACGTGGTTGATTATTTTTTTACATTTTCCCTTTTAATTTTTTTGTGAATTTTGATCATCAGAACCACCCCAAAAAACATTGTTCGCATAATCGACGCTCTACTGTATGTAAAAGTTAGTTAGCTAGTGAAATGTAAAATGTGTAACTTAGTCAAAACCATTAGAACTAAAAAACTATAAACTTTTATCCCATTCCTCTTTATCCATTTTTGTGTCAAATTAATTTTATAAATACTGTAGAACCCCCGATAGTCCAAACAACTTTTAGAGCAAAAAAAGGCAAGGAAAAGATCAAAGAATGAATGGGTAAGGTAATCAAATGAGCTTAAACTAAATATATATTTGTTAAATGCATCCAATAAGGTGGGAGGAGGGGGTTAGAGCTATAATCTACCAAATACTGGTCCTGGTTAATACAGTAGAACCCCTCATAACCAACTCCTCGGTATATCTGATCATGACACCCCTTGGTTAAAAAAAGACCAAACTTCATCCTTATCAGAATTTTGAGTATAAAACAGTAACAGTTGGTTCTTTGCTATCGTACTGATCGCTACACTCGGTTTCTTATTATTGTGCGTGTCATTCTACATTTACAATTTACAATCCAGTGTTGTCCTGTATTTTTAGTGAATATGGCAGCTGCAACTACAAACAAAAACAAATACGGGTTGTGTGTACATTACTGTAGAAGTTAGATTTCTTCAACGGCTTGACAAAGGAAAGTCCATTCTAAAACTAGCTTCAGAGTTAGGATTTGGTGTAGCAACAATTAAAGATTAGGTCTGAAAGACATTAAAGCGTATTCCTTAACAGGATTAGAATGTATATTCTAATATACATACATAGATTAGATTACATACATTTTTTTAACAATAAATATTTAATTTTTATTCTGAAATATTTGTTTTCCTTTATTCCTCTGATTATCCAACCTTTTTTGTGGTCCAACCATGCTCCAGTCCCGTAGGTGACAGATATGAGGGGTTCTACAGTAATTAAAACTGATTCGACACCATCTTGTTGTCTCCCAGTGCACTCTATCAATAAACTACTACCATACTTTTTAAAAAAAGATCAAGCAACAATGTCAAATCAGGTCAACTGCAGGAACTCTTTTTGTGTTGTTATTATTACAAGAAAAGTGCACTAGTGTGCACCAACAATTGGCTGGTTTACCCAATTTCTTTAATTTAGGTGCCAATATGCTTGTTGAGTTGCTTTAACCTTTCAGCCACAGGTTTGATGGCGGGATATAAAAAATAATAAGTTAGTTGATGATAGTTAATCTATGAACAGTTGACCTTGCGTTAAAAAAAATCCCACATGTTTAATGAACATCAATGCCAAATTTGAAGAAAATCGAACAACACGTTTGGTCGTGACTGCGAAACAGGACCTCGCTCTGTAAGTCAAATATTTAATATTTATCATTTAAAGGTTTTTTAGGGGATAAAAAAGTCAATTAACAAAAGAATATAATAGATGCTTCCATAACTAAATATTATAATAATAAATATACATTGCAATATATTACAATACCAAGTGCTATTAAACCAGTTAAATATAATCCTCTTCAACATCACACATATTATAAAAAATAATTTAAATATCAACAACTCTAAAAATAATCACAAGTTTTTTTAACTTTTATTTATTTAAATTATTTATTATTATAATATAATTAATAAATTCTTTTACATCGACAATAATTAATATAATTAACCTTAAAATCCCTTTAAACAAAAAAAAAAAAAAAACAATCTAACTATAAATCAATATTTATATGATTTTTTTTTATACATTACTATACAGAATAATTACAAGTGTAATAATTAAATATATATTTTTAAGTAGTTTATATATATTTTTTTTGTTTTGTTTTTTGTAATATTGGTAATAAATGAAAAGAAAAAAATAAATTAAATCAGTACTTATAAGTTTAATAAATGGTTTAAATATTTCTTATAATGAACAAATTATTTTCCTGAATATAAAATAAAATAAAAGCCAAAAGCAATTTTATACAATAATTTTTTACCATATTTAATAAGTAATAACAATTATAGTTAGTATTTGAATTAATTATATGAATTACAGGTTAATCTTTAATAAAAGGGAATGGGGTCGGTAATATCACTGTAGTTGAAGTACCTATTTCTCCACCAAACCTAGTGAAGTACCAGTTTGTCCAGCAAAGACCTGTTTATCCAACAAAGTTATCAGTATAGGTGCAGTACTTGTTGGTCCAACTAAGTTAGCCGTACTAGGATAATATAATAAGAAGGACTTAAGCCTCACGAAGGGCTTTTACAACTATATAATGAAAAAATACATTATATATGATAATGCACCACCTCTCTTATTCTAGGTAGAATATATTTTTACTAGAAGTATTTAGTATTTACTTAACTATTGATATTTTTGTGGTTTTCTGTCTCTCTACTTGAGTAGTAGTAAGGTCCTAGACGGGTAGGACAAACAACTTGTTCAAACCTAGCAATTAGGCCATATTTTAGCCCTTTATGCTTCCCCCTTGGTTAGTTCCAGCCCCTTTACACATCATTCCACTGTATAGCGTACTGCCAAAGATAGCATGGTGTGATCATTAGGGAGCCATGTAAATCAGAGGACCATGAAGGTCTCTCTACTGAAGACAAATCAATGCACCTTGATTATAGAATTATCAAGCTGCAGTTGAGTGCAGAGAAATACGGGGTGATATATTTTACTTGCTTGCTTAAAAAATTACCACACCAATTCTTATAAGTACATTGAGACCAAATGACGGTTGCAAAGTTGACAGAAGGTCTCAGTCAATTAAAATAGGGGTTTGGAAAACACAGACTCCAACAAAGAATTTGAATCTACTGCAAGACAGAATAAAATAATAATTAGCATGCTGCGAGGAAATTTCCATGAAAAGAAAAATCTTTGAACCCTCAAAGGACTGTGTTATATTTTATGAAACCTTCTACGTCCAAATAACTTTGGTTTACGTTTTAACAATACATAATAATACAATTTGTTGTATTATCTATATGTATGTATTTATATGCAAAATTGTACCTCGACTTACACAAATTCGACTTTCTCAGTTATGATTCAGTTCCACCAATCAGGTTAGTTGGGATATTACTGTACACAAGGTACAATAGTAAGAACAATAGAATACAATGAATATTGTAGTGTTCTAAATCTGTCCCGGGCTCTTATATCAAGCCCACATATTTTTAATACCTAGTCCAATTTTACTTTGCATTTATTTAACATTCTTCCTTTTCCATTTGGAGTAATATTAACCTGAAATTGGTTTTATGGTATTAAGCCAATACCCAATTAAGAAAGACATTTTTTTTTTTTTTTTTTTTTTATAATGTCAATAGTTTTCTTTCATTACTTAAAATATATAAATATCTTTTTTTTTTAATACTTTCAAACACAGACAAACCTCAACTTTGAATTTACAGTAGAGCATCAAGATGAGAATTCATTTTTAATACTGTAACTTGGCCAACCTGTAAAAGGTAAAAAATAAATCTACTAGGTGGTTATGTTTGCCTAGTTGTCCGAAGTTTCTTGATGTCAAATTCTCAAGCTCTCATTGACGATTTTCTCAAGCTGTCCACAAATTAATAATATGTGGGATTTGCCTCCTTTCTTACCATTTACTATTGTAAAATAGGCTAACAATAACACAAAAATGACTGATTTTATTATAACTCTCGTAATTAAGAAAATAAATTACTCAAATCCACAAAATATAAGCAAATTTGTAACTATATATTACCAATAATATTAATATTTAAAAATAATAAAATAAATAAAAATTATTTTGTAAATTGAGGTGTTTGCATAAGTAACAACAACAAAATGTTGTGTTGCATGTAATATCTACTTACATTTTTGGAGCAAATTATCAACCATATAGTAAATAATAACTACATGAATGTACACAGACCAGTTTTATAAAGAATTTACATGAAAAAAGTGGTAGTAAAAATAT
This sequence comes from Gerris lacustris, assembly GCA_951217055.1. Taxonomy (NCBI): domain Eukaryota; kingdom Metazoa; phylum Arthropoda; class Insecta; order Hemiptera; family Gerridae; genus Gerris; species Gerris lacustris. The sequence goes on from OX578279.1 coordinate 49,326,025, forward strand.
TCAATTAAGAAAAAATATAAGCAATTAGTACACTGAATCACCTCAAATAGACCCTATTATAATGTAAGCAATCAACATGAACCAGGACCTTCTTCTTCTTTTTAAGATTAATGCAATGTATATGTACACATCATTATTAATTAAACCTATTTTTAAGGCTGTTATGTTAGTTAATACTTGTTATCGTTAACTACTGTACTTTAATTAAAGTACACCCTATTGAATTATTATTTGAAATTATTATTTGTTATAAATGGAAAATTATAACAAATAATTATTTGCTATATACATATGTATAATTAGATGCTAAAGGTTGTTCATTTATAACAAATAATCATTTTAAATAATAATTCAATAGGGTGTACAGGTGCGTGTGTGTGTGTTTATGTACGTGCACGCACACACCTGAATTACCATATTGCTTCAAATATAAGATTTATTACTGTTTCGGTTTCATTTTTTCTTTTGCATCGTGAAAATCGGGATCCGTCTTATATTAGAGGTACACCAGGTAATCGATGAATTCAAATGTAACAGATTCAAATAGCATTTCCTTCTGTAAGTGACGTTGCTAACAACCCTTTTTTCTATCAACTTCTTATTCAAGTATCGCTGAGATCGTGTTTTAACTTTTTATTTCCAATTCCCTGAATTTTGCCGGGATATTATTGTAGGGCACTCCTTGGCCACTCATTTTCCAGAATTTTAACAAGTTTAATTTCTGATGAGATGATGGGTGGAAGAGATTCTGTTGTTCCCAGGTATTTTTTGTTAACTTCAAAATTTTATTTTCAAAATCTAATCTTGCTTCTGCCAGCATGGAGTCTGCCATACATCTAAATAAAGATTCAAATGCGCCTTACATATATAATAAAGATTCAATATTGCAACAATACCCCTGGTAGACAGCCTAAATTTGACGCCTGAACAAGTTGGTAAAAAAAAGATAACGGAAGATTTATCCTTTGAAACAGGGTTTTATAATACAATATTTTTTTCCAGATTTTTAGTTCGAAAATGGGGATGCCTCTTATATTAGAGACCGTCATATATTCGAAGCCATAAAGGATTTTATATATACTGTTTTCTGGCACAAGAAGAGAGAATGAAGAAAAAGAAAGAATGATTTTCTAATATTTTAATAATAAAAAAGATACATTTTAAACAAGTTAAATAAAGCAGTAATTATTTTTCTCCAATATATGATAGTGACTCATCATTATAGAGGTATAGTTCAATGACCAAACAAAGTCTTATGATTGTATTATAACAATTGACCAGTCAAGGCTGTGCTAATGTAGCCTTCTCCAGGTAATCTTATGGTTATTGTTGAATAAAGTGCACTGGAACATACCAAGAAGATTTAAATCAGTTGGCAGGGCCAACAATTATAGCTCTATAACTTTAACCTCTAATCATCATCTCAAAACCAGGCCTAAAAATATAATACAGGTAATTGTTTGTGGGGTTTAACAATTAACTGGTCAATAGTTCTCTTTAAGTTTTAAACCATTAAGGTAAAGATAGGTAAATATAAAATATTGTTATATTCTAACAAGTAATTTTTTATATATTTTCAATAAATTTAATTAATTTTTATACAATTTTTGTTTTCCCTATTTTTTTGCATAGATTTAGTTATCTTAAATAATAAAACCCAAGAGAGTACAAATTATACATATATTTTTGTTTTAAATAATTTAATACTAGGATAACAATTAATATATAATACATTTATGTATCTTCAGATTAAATAAAAGCAAAAATTTCTTTAATATTTAAAAAAAATTAAATTAAATTAAAAAGGAATGGATCACAGTTTCAAATTTTTTGTTTTATTTTAATTGGAAGAGGTGAAGCTAAGTTAAAAAATATGAAATTTAAAAATAGGCAGATTATGTATGTTTTTTTTTTACTAAAGAATTTTATTTTAGCTTTAAATATATTTATTTATAAATCCTAAGTGAAATTTAGTCATTGTCTCATTAAATTTCAATGCAACATACAGGCTACTTAATTTACCTAAATGGACTTTGTGTCAATGTCTAATTGTAATAAATATTTTGATATTGTCTAAATTTTTATTAACGATTTCTTCTATCACGCCAAAGAGAGAAATTCCTACTCCTGATTTGATAGCTAACCCTTCCAGCTGTGACGTTCTATATAAAGAATATTAAAAAAAGAGAGCATAATTTGTAATGCAGATGGTTTAAAGCTTTCAAGTCTCTAGACCTTCACCAAGGATATGTTTTAGGATTTATAACCCTCCCTCCCCCCCCCCCCCCCCTTTATCAACTAACCTGGTATGATACAAGGCATCATCGAAGCGAGCGTAATGCAATAAATATTAGATATTAAGAAAATAAGTAATAAGATGAGTAGATACTTAAAGAGGATGATTGTAATAGAGAGCCATGTAGAGGGGATAAAGGGTGCCTTTCTACTATTCCTTAACTTACACCTGCCAGCCATCTACATTTTGACTACTATAAAATGTATCACTTCACTACATAAAAACTTCTGCTTGTATCAAGTTGAAATTTTACATTTGAAGCTCATGTTTACACGAGCGTTACATGAGAACTCTTGGACGGGTAATGCTGTCAACGAACTTGGCCTGTGTATTAGTAAAAGGAACACATATACCAAATTTCAAATAAATCGGTCAACTTTTAGTTAGGTTATAATCTGTTACTGAGAGACAGACAGACAGGGCATATTTTGTTAAAAGTAAGTAATTGAGTAATTGGGACAGGTGTTTTAATTTTCAAAATTCTGAAATAAATTGTTTAACAAAACAAATAAAATGTTTTTTTAATTTTTTGAAAGAAGTACAAAAATGCAGGATTAAAAGGGTAATCCAAATTTACACAATAGAACCATATCAAGAGTTAATCACTTGGCTGAATTATACATAACAATGTAAAAATGAAAAAAAAGGACCACTGAAAAAGGGTGTGCTATTTTTTTATTCCTTAATGGATGTAAAATGTAAAGGGGTGTAAAAAAGGTGATGATGAAAAAGGGGGATGTAAAAATAAAAATATATATTACAAACAAGTATTAATATAAAATTAAAGGTCTCTAAAGACATATGACACTACTTAAAGTAACCTGGTGGCCTTTAGATAACACTTTTAATTCATTTATCTTGGTTCACTTTTTCTGGTTATTCTTTTTATTGGTTATTTTTGTTTTACTTATTTCACACACTTTATCTTGCTGTTAATAAACCAAACACTTATTCTTTTATAACAATATAGAGCAATTTTCTTTAATTAATTAGCATGGTGAGCTTAAAGTTATAAACTGTATAAAAAAATAACAGCTAGAGAGCAACTTGTAAGTCTATATTGAACTCCTTATCTAGTAGCTTATCAATCAAGCCATTTTTTTTACAAAAAAAGAAATGTCATCCATACTTTAATTGACCAATTATGAAGATAAAACTTCATTATTTGTTGTAATAAATAAATAATTTATTCTCTTTTGTTTTAGAATTCAATAATTGTTTTAAAAAGAATAAATGATAAATATAAGAACTTTTCTTTATAATAATTAAAAACCTTTATTATTATTATTATTATTATTATGTTGACCATACTGGTGTGGAGTTATACTTGAGATGATCTTGTGAACAGACGGATATTAGACTAGGAAGAGAGAGTCGACTGTAGATGAGAAAGAAGTGATTGAAGGAAGACCGGATGAGAAGATTTAGCTTCTAGAAGTAGATTAGAATTGGATAGTTTAGCTAGAAGACAGATATCAGCAGAGAGGATACCATGGTGGCCGTATAGAGATGCACTGCTTCCAGAACCCCATTCTACTACTTCCACTCCGCTAAGTCTACATACTTCACAAACCACCTGAAAATAAATAACATTTGGAGGAAAAATGAGTATAGAAGGTATTATAGCCAGGGGGGGGGGGGTTAGTCAGACTAGAGTTTTACCACTACTGAAAATGAGAATATTTCATTTAAAGCTGAATACAGCTATTATAATTGTATACTTGGGTTATCCCAAAAGTAAGGTCAAAACACCAAAGCTACAGTGAAATTGTTTTGGTCGGGATTTGGCAAGATTGCCTTGTCTCAGAGGGTCTTGACTCTCAAACAACCGGTCACACAGCTAGCTATGTGATACAGTCTTGGCTTGGCAGCCATTTGTAATATAGCTCTCGCCAAATGCAGACTTTGTGAAATGATATGTTATTAAATGCAACAGGGGTACCTATAACAATGCATAGGAAATTCACGTAATTGTTCTTTGATCTCAGGTTGTTCCGTGGTGGCATGGAGACTAGAGGAGTAAAGTGGAGGTTCACGAATTCTAGCGGTGGGTACGAGTATCAAGTAGTCAACCCACCCAGGGGCCCGCCAAACTTTCCCTGTCTTTATTAAACATTTTTTGTAATAAAATTATTATCTTTTCTTTCAGCTTCGTTATTTTAATTTTTTAATGGAGCCAGCAGATGGTTGTCGGTTTTGAGGTTTCGTTTATTTTAATATTTCTTCTGATCAAGTTTTTCATTTTGGACATTGCATTCTGGCAACCCTGGCAGGCTACTGTTGGAACCTTGTCGGGTACCCGCATACTTTTTTACGTATCTTGAAAGTTAACTTTAGTCACCTCTCCAGAGGCAGTTTTATTTTTTTCTAAATAGTGGTGAAACCACCTTTTTGCGGTTGTTGTGTGAGGAGAGAGAGATGGGAGCGGTGGTGGTGAGATGCCAATTTCTGACTTTCAACCTTCATTTTTTTTCATGAAGTGCTTCCTTCCATTTGACCTTCAGTTATCTGCCATATATTTTCTATTTCTCGACAATTTCTTATTCCGTCGGTTCCGTCACTCTCTATTTATTCTTCGTTCCGTTGTTCACAGTTTCAAGTTTCGAACTTAACGACCATGTGGGCAGGAGGTTACCTGTGAAGCCAGTCAACTAGAAAGCGAACGCAGCTACTGTCATCCGCAGCAACCGGGAGAAGACTTCTGTATCTACATGGACTGATAAGTCTAGCCCCATTTAATTTCAATTTAAAACATTTATGTAGGTTAGTCCGAGGAGTGGGCAGTAGACTTCACCTTAAAGTGGCAAGTCTCCATCTCCAACAAATTTAATAACCATATTTGTAGTTTAGTTCTTTAAGGAGAGGGAAGTAACTCTACCCTACCTCTCTACCTCTGAGTGGAGAGCTCCACGTCCAGTCAACTCATAGTACCGTTAATCTTTTAGTATCTCCATCGAATCCACTAATCTGAGCTAACTGCAATTTGCGATACTCACTTCAGCCTGTTCAAACCCTTCTGGTTTGACTAAAAGCTTTTAGTATTTTGTTCAACTGATGTAATTTTTTTGTTTGTCGTCGGAGAAGTCTGACTGGCGTCCAAAATTTTATAATCTGAATATTTTGTATGATTTATATTTATTTTGAAACCATTGTACAAATTCTTTCTTTTGTTAAGAAGTTTTGAATGATTTTTAATTTTGAAACCATTATCTAAAATCTTTTATTTAAGAACTTCGTATAAATTTTCATTTTGAAACCATTAACTAAAATCTTTTTTTCGTTTGAGAACTTCTGATTTACTTGGTTTTCTTATCATAATTTAAAAGTAACTTCTCTTTCCCTTTAGGGACATATTAGATTTATTTAAATTGAAAATTCTTTTCCATAATGAACAAGGTAAATATTTAATTTTATTATTATTATTATTTTTTTATTATTTTTTTTTTTTTGTACAATTAATGTATTGCTAAATTTTAAACAGTTTTTTCCTTTTTGACACGTAGAAGGCGTTTGACAAAATTCAACAATATGTTTCTTTTATTTATTTTCCTTTTGGAAGTAGAGTGTCACAAGGAGTGAAATGATAAACCCAGGTTTAATCACATGTAACATTGTAACCAAAAATTTGTCCTTTTTGTCTCTATATCGCTGAAGAAATTTGCATGAGGTTTTAACTAGTTGCCATTTCTAGTCTACTGTACTGTAAGCATTCCCGAGACTCACCTGGCACACACCTTCTGATATTCCAACTTTTTAGACAATACATTGTGATTGGTAACTTCAAAGACTATGGGGGACTAAATAAGACAGCTCACAAACAGTCAGCCTCAAGCATGATAGCTTCAATCTTTGCAACCATCTCGTCTGAACTTGGCTTGTATGAATTTCCATACAATTGGCTGTGAACTCTCAACACCACCTCCAGACATTTTTGACGTCCATAGCCCTATCCCCCATAAACTCCAGTCAATTACCTTTATATTGCTGTAGGTCTCACTCTTTTTGCATTTAAAAAACATATTTTGCAAAACCCGCATTGGGCAGGAACAAAAATTGGTCACCAAATCCAAGCCAAAAATTTCACTGGGGCTTACTTTGGATCATCGGTTGAGCTGATTTTAATCAGTTGATTAAACAACTGATTTTTTAAATATAAATCATGATTAAAATCAAATTTTCATTGAAGTACATTTTGGACACCCTTTCTTTTCCTAGCTGGTTCCTTAATTTTGATTGTACCAGACCAAACGTGCTAAAAACACGTTCAACGGAAGCTGAAGAGGCAATCCCACTTGAAAACTGTTTTATTGTTTGTAGTTGCTTTTCAATATCAGGTATATCTTTCTGTGTTTACCACCAATCAATGCCAGAAACGTTTAAAGTTATTTCCTGATCAAAAATTTTATTTTTTTTTAAAATGGTTCTGACTGGGCATTAAATTTTATAGTTAAAGGTGGCAGTCCACTGTTTATACATTTTGGTAATAATTTCCAGAGCCATATTTCTTTCATAACCTCTTAAACTGTGATTTTTTAGTTCCTACTATTATTTCACACTTTAAAACTTTAAATTAAATTCAACATAGTTTTTGCAGTTTCCACAATAACTTTCGATGATTAAAACAGTAACTCTGTCCTCCATGACAAAATTAAATCAAATAATGCTACTATCCTTATCCTACCCGTTACCACACATAAAAAAGTGGGGGGGGGGGGGAATATGTAAAAAATGCTTCAAGAACATAACGGGATGCCGGTAGTGTGCGTTCATACGAGAGCCAGTGCCACACTGAGGATTGTAGCTTATCTAGACAAAGACCTAGAGCATGCTGAAATGTGTTACACGAAACAAAAATCGCTTTCACAAAAAGATTTTGCTTTTCGGAACGAACAAATATACCTTATTTAAGCTGGCGAGAAAATAGAGAGGTCTGAAATCTGAAATAAAAATGGACACCCAGATCGAGGCCCTTAAACTCGGCTTGACATGCTTAAAACCGAGACCAAAGGGAGACATGGTGAGACAAGACGATAATGATTATCGAAACATAATGTTTAAAAAAATAATGTTATCAAAAGAGATATTGTTATGTTGTTAATGTTTATCAAAACTTCCTTGACACCGGTCTCTGTTTAACTCTGTCACTTACACCTTTCTTCTCAAAACCGATTTTTTTCTCTTACTTAGAAATATCGCTCGTGTTTTATAAAGATTGTATATTTTATCAGTAGTTTTCAAAATTTTTGATTGAAATAAAAAAAATCTTTTTTTTTAATTAAAATAAAAAAAATCAATGATTTCTAATTTTTTTTCAATAAAAATCTTCTTTTTTTTTTTTTTTTTTGGATGCTGCACTTTGGAGGCCTTACTTTTGGGATACCCCTTGCAGGAAATTACTTATTAATTAATTATTACTAAACATAGCTATTAATAGAAATAATTTCTAACTTCAATATGTCCTATTGCTATTAATGCAACAAATACTATTATTAAGTGTGTTACCTGGTTGAAATTGGATGGAGAAGAGGTGTTAACAGTGATGGAGCCTGAATGAGGTAATGTACCGCTAGCTAGCATATTGGTAAAACTATCTACAGATATGGTAGTAGATTTAGTTACGAATGTACTGACCGGTACATTCAACCAAATATCTAACTTATCTGGGTATGCCCCACCTTCCTCCATCTAGAAATAACAAACATAATAACATTAATTGAGTATGAGTAGGTAAGTCAGTAATAATGTGAAGTCAATAAGAATCTAGGAGTGGGACCTGAGAGGTGAGAACAAACACATGCAGAGCTATGAAAGTCAGTATAGTGGATGACTAAGAAAAGAGTTGCGGATTGAGACACCCCAGCATCAAACAAAACAGTTTGTTTTACATAGAGGTGTAGTGCGCTTGGTTATCTTAATCTTCAGGGATGCCTTTGGCACCATCCTCCTCTCTTGGTATTCAATCAAACCATATTCTTGTAGATATATTCTGAACAACTGAGAATTCGTCCGCCAACGAGGTGCTACATCACTTCTTTTTTCTCTAACTATATGTAACAGTGTTTTTTATTAGTCCTCGCTCTTCCTCTCTACTACAAAATCACTGACTAAGGGAAAGTGGACTCTAAGGAAACTGATTGCATAAAATCAGCTTTCTTGTAGAGATAACAAACAAAACAGTTTAATCCTTGATACCCAGAGTGTAAGCCCCAGAATTTTATGTCAAATGGTTGCATGAAACTTTAGCTTCATATTTCCTGAAACTGGTTTTACGCAATCAGTTTCCTTAGTGTCCACCTTGCCTTATCAGTGATTATAGTGCAGAGTAAGGACGAGAAATAAGAGGAATGCAGTTACATAGAGAAAAGAGAAACTAATTTTTAAGAAATCCATAAAGTTGCATGAAACACTAGTTTCCGAGTTACCAGTACCAGTAGTTGGTTAGTGTGTGCTCAGTATTTCTTTAATTATTCCTGTTCTATTTGTATTATCATGAAACTGACTGAAAATAGTTTCCCCAATATGCACGCATGGTCAAAAATAGTTTTATAAAACTGATTACATGAAGCTTGTTTTAAACAACCTGTTTCCTCGGTGTGCACCGCTCTTTATGCTACAGCTGCATATAGACCATTGGAAATTGTTGTGAACACAATGATTATTTTATATTTTCACAGAATATTTTAAGGTATTAATAAGAAAGTAACTGTTTTTTTAGGGCCTTGATAGCTCATAGAGGACAGTAGTCAATAAAGTTAAACAGTATCAGACGTGGTCACAACTTGATGAGGTGACCACAGATCTGGCTTCTATTCCCAGACCCTCACCCATCTCCTACTCTTTGTTTAAATTGTTTTTATATTGATTACTTGTTGAGTGTAGGTGAGAGTTGCTCTAAGCCTGTTGTTAATACTAGTGTTGTCCACTGACAAATTAAAATATCCCTCTCCACAGCAACCAACGTTCAGTTCATGACAAAGCTTCCGACTTAGATCTGTATCTCCTGCCTACAATTAACAAACAAATAAAAAATAAAACAACATCTAATATAGTCATCTATCAATATAATATTTGAATTAAATTAAAATATGATTTTACATGGGTTTCCTTAACCTAAATGAACACACCATTTTAAGCTATTCACTAGTAATTAACTGATATACAATTACATTAATATGATAAAAAAAAAAACACTAAAATATCAGAAAAGCCTATCTAAAGTTTTTGGAAAAATATCTTTATTTGATGAAAAAAAAAATAAAAGGATAGGCACCCATCAAACTATTTTAAAATATTTTTTGTGGTGGTTTTGTTATTAATTTACATTCTCTGACACTTCACTCTGATAGTTCTGCTTGAACTAACTCCTGTAAGTTTTCATTGAAATCCACACTGCAAAGATAGAAATGACTAAAGAACCGGTCAGCCTCTAAATTGTTAAATGCTAAGTTAGCTTCGATCATAAAAATCGCGTGTTAATCAATTAAAAATCTAATTTTATTTAAAACGTGAAAAATAATTAAAAAAATATATTCAGTAGAACTCGCTTACATGACCCTCAATAACACGACAACCTCAATTACAAGTGCAATTTTCAAATCCCCTTGAGATTGCCATAACACATAATGTTAAATTAACCTCTATAACGCGACTATTATTATCCAAACAACCTCAATAACTAGGATTTTTTCCAATTCACAACGTAACTCAGAACCTCTATAACAAGTCGTTTTGAGATGTCAACCTCTATAATGCGACTCTATACAGGAATGGGTCGACCTTGAACAAGTCTAGACTTGAAAACCCCGCCCATTAACCTCGATAACACAACTGATAACCAAAATAACCTTGATAACACGACCCTCAACAAAAAGAGCACCTCGATAACAAGACTGTTTCCCCGATCCCCTTGAGACACTTCTTATCGAGGTTCTACTGTATATATATTAAAACATTAAATACTTCAATAGTAACCAGGTTGTTAACCTGGTTAAAGATGGAGAATGGGGACTACCATAATGATATCATGATTTTGGTAATCAATAATGCAGTATGCAGGCTACCACAATAAAAATGTCTGAGTTGCTTGGCACAATTTTTACATTTTCAACAAACAGACACAGGCTAGACTGGATTGTTAGCTATACATATGGCTATAGGATATAGGATAAGAATATAATGAAATATTACTACAGAACATATTATAATAGAGAATTACCTCATTAATAAGTTGCATCTGTTTAGTATCAGACACAGTGAGTTCTACGTTCTTTATCATATCTTTAGATGTGTTGGTGAATTTAAGAGTAACTAACACCTGGTCATCTGCTACACTGCTCACTTCCATACGGTAATCCTGCAAAAACAAAAGTGCTTGTTGATGAGTAAAGAACTCTTCACCACAGGGCTAGAAAAATAGGCCTAAAATTTAAGATGGATAAAGTCATCTTGTCCGTCTAGTAATTGTTATCCTATTTGGGACTGTGTTTCTTACTCTTCTCTAAACTGTTCCAAGCTATGCATAGAGTATTGTAACCATATAAAGTTAGCACCTGAGCATAAAACCCTGTCCTAAACGATTCCTGAACGAACAGTAGGAGAGTAAGGACGGTGTTCAAAATAGGGAAGGGGGGGAACAACCCTCCAACCTTATGCAATCATAATATGAATAATTCTGTTTTATTTGTTTATAATGAAAACAAACAAAAACCCAGATTTATTCACAATCTGCATAATAAGAAGAATAATAGCATTATTATTATTATTATTATTTTTTTTTTAAAGTTAAAGAAAACAAACCCAGAATAAGATAACCATAAGGTCAAGGAATAATACTCACAATGGATAAAGAGTTATTTTGAGCAAGCCGAGAATATTCAGGTGCTTTGTTAGCATTAAGTTGGCACTCTTTAGAAGGAGTTGATATTCCAAGTGCTTCCTCGTAACCTTCCTTCAATGAACCAACTTCAGGTATTACCTTCTCCTTAGATTTACTCTTTTTAGCTACAACACACAAAACAGTACATTCTATCATTAATTTGACCAAAATTAAGAAACATTTTAAATTAAGGCCCCCTACACATAGGGTCACTAAAAGTCAACAATAGAAATAATTCAAGCTCTTTCACACGGGGTGGTGCCACTAGTCTTGGTGGCGCGGCCACTAGCTTACCCTCTTCTACATGCAACAATCAGAACGGCCACTGCTTTGGTGGCAGTTTTTGCATTTCTTGTGTGCGAAAACATCTTGTTTCTTTGCTTTTTTTCCGTTTTGCTTAGTTTAAAAACTGAATGTAACCATGTATTTTATTGATATAAACATAACACAGCCTTCCAGATTATAATTAAGAATCAAAACTAAGAATGAAAGAAACTAAGAATATCTTTTATTGATCAAATATTCTCTGTAAAGTTAAACTAAGTGTTTACATTTTTTGGATGACTTATTGGGTTTGTTTTCATCATGCTGTTTCTTGGACTCTTTAGATTTTTTCTTCTTCTTGGCAACAGTTACTTCATTATTTACAATCTCAGATAAATCCTGGTAACCTTCCTGTGATATTTCATTGGTTTCCTGCAAAATAAAACAAACATGAATTAAAGTTAAGTTAGGTAATTAATGTAGCACCTAGACTATACAAATAGTATCAGAGTACACAATATACGAGTGAAATAATTACATAAATTTAAAAATATATATATATACAAATATTCTGTTAGAAATACTCACAGTCTTCATTTTATTCTTATCCTTCCTAGAAGATTTGCATTTAATTGGCTTGGAGGTGACTTCATCGATATCTTCGATTAATCTTATGGATGGTTCCTCTTTAGTTTTGGAATTTTTCACTTTGTTCTGCTTCGGAGGAGCAGCAGCTGCTTTGTTCTTAAGATTCTCTTTCTTTACTGCCTCCTGGGCAAAGGGCCTGCAAGAACAATTATACAGAATATTCATCAAAACTGTTCCCATAGATATGAGTAAGAAGTAATATTTATTTACATTCAATGATCTTTGTTCTGAGAAAACAAATATGACGGTATATAAATCCACGTATGTACCTATTCCGTGCCTAGATATTTTTATCATTCAAATTATTATTAAAGAAGAGAGGAAAAAAGATAAGAAAGTGTAACAAAGGCAGGAATGTAACACTGGCACCTGTGTCTTTCTCCCTCAAAATTAATATTATCAAACTAACTAAGTTCTAACTACCAAACTTAATCTGTAACAAGAAAAAGTCATAGGACACAATAAGCTAAATCCTCTTATCAAATGACTTTGTTTACATGTGTCTTAAGACTATGTTAAGCATGTGGTAGCCTTAAGTCATTTCAACATAGAACCAATTGACATGATATAGATCAAGATTGAATACGTACAGATCAAGATCTATATCTAGAGCCCTGTGAGGATCATCTACACCAATGCGAGAATCTTCCGGCTCATCGTCTGACTCCTGAGCTCCATCTGGCATCTCACCTCTACCCCTGCACACACAAATAATATAATAATGAAGAGGAAAAGCTTCTCATTAGCATTAGACTGGGTTAAAACACTCTACAACAGACAAATAAAAATATGTAAAAGTTTTTGCTACTTTGGAAAAATGAATTATGAACATGAATTATTTGTTTTATTAAACTTTTTTTAGCAAGAATTTTACACTCACTGAGCTCATGGTGACCTTTCTAAGCTTTTTGATAATCTATATCAGCTTAGAAAATACAATGATTACGGTTCAATAGTTCAGTGTGTTTTACCTCTTGAAAGCACTACTTAAGAAGAGAGAAGTCAGAAGTGGTGAAGACATAGATCATTCATTGCCTACACCTATTCTAAGCTGTTTGGTTGAAATTTAATATAAAGTATGTGGTTACCTGTTAACGTAGACTTCCTTCTGTTCAGACAGATCTTCTTCGCTACTCTTATCGTCATCTTTCTTCTTTCTGCTGCGTTTGTCATGTCCTCGGTCCTTTCTCCTCTGCCTCTTCTCCTTCCCGAACCCTACACCGACAAACAGCAGACCATTCAAATAAACAATATAAGTTCATAACAGGCAACAATTAAAATATAAAGTTGCCTAGTATGAGCTTTCAATACACACGAAGGGTCTATAGGCAATTTAACAAATAGGATGAGTTTGTTAACCAGCATTATGGGCTCAGTAATTTAAAGATGAAAGCCACTTCAAATGTTGTTTTTTAGCTATTACTTTTGAACCATTTATTATAATAAAGTAAAACATTAAAAAAAAAGAAAAAACTCTAAATGTATTTTTATTATCTCAACACAATGAAACTACTCCTAAAGTTCCGATGTCTCAAGCTCAAACTGTTCCCAAGATATTTTTTTAACGTTTTTTTTGGGGGGGGGGGGAAATTTCTTAAAAAAATATGCAACGAATAAAAACTTTTTAATTACTAATTTACAAGGGAGACAGAGAAAAATAGACTTCAGTACCGGGATTCAAACGTTTTTGTTGTTTCTTTGACAAAGAATAACTGATTTTTTTTAAAAAAACATTTATTTATTTGCTAAGAAAAAAAATTAGAGGGGGACAATATAAAAGGAAATTTTTAAGGACACATGGTGCAAAGATGAATTGGTAGAAAAACAAAAACCAAATATATATTTGCACTCAGGGTGTTCTCTCTTATCATTTAATAAATTAACACCCCACATGACCCATTTCCGTTAAACATAATGTCCAATCTCTTAAACGTTAACTTCTTTTTTGTTAGGGATGAACTTCTTGGCTGTAGGGCATTTTATGTTAGGTATTTTCAGAGATAAAATGACAACAGATAGACAAAAACAGGAAATTATAAGGGTCCTCGGTTTTGCCTACGAACCCTATTAACAGGGAATAAAACTCAAGGGGAAAATTGATCAGTTAATTGTTACAATATTTAATTTTAACTAGGTCATGACCATTTTAGAAAAACCGTAAAACTGGTCTTTATTATTTGTTGACCATAATTATTTTTATCAGCAAAATTATAATTAGTTTAAATAAACTAAAGATATACTTATTGGATTAATTTAATTAATGAGAAAACCGATCTATTATTATTAATACAACAATGTGAAATGTGCATGCATACAAAAAATATACACTAATAAAAAACAGAAATAAGGTTGTTCCAAAATAGTAACATCCATAAATCTAATTAGAAATTCAAGTATTCAATGTAGGTCTTCCTTAAGAATAAGAGAGCCAATGTGGTCGTGGGGGTTAAATTACTTACCACGTCTGCTCGCCCATCACTGAATCATGAGCGGTACAAGATCGTGGGTTCGATTCCTCGCCGTGACGCTCTGATTTATGTGGCTCACTATTGACGACGTCATACTTGCTTCAGAGGTACAATGTATAGAGGTATGATGTGTGAAGTGGCTGGAACTCTCTACCACGGGTTTAGTAAAAAGGGCCTAAGTGATGGCCTAATTACTAGGTTCGAACAAGTGGTTCGTCCTACCCGTCTAGTACTAGGATCTTACTACTACTACTCCTTAAGAATAAACAATACTAACCAGGAACAATAAGTGGAACAGAGAGGTCTATCTGAGCTATGGGAATATGATCAGTTTTCATGGACTCCTGAATCTCCTCGTTCTTGATGGACTTCAAGATATAAGGATTCATTTCCTGCTCCAATTTTCTCGCTTCTCTCCTCTGAAAACAAACAAATTAACAGATGTCGAATCTATACCTCTTAAGCACCAAGGTCTTCACACAAAATTTTTTACATGATCAGGCATTAACTAACACTAAGTAAAATAATAGAAGATAATAACTGTAGTTATTAAAAAATAATAACTACAGTCAAATCCACCTCGAGCCACTATGGTAAGAAAAAACTACTTTAACTGAATGTAAACGCTGGGGCACATTGTTCTACGTAGGAAAGTTCTGATAAAGGTCATTCCATTATTTTTTTTTGCCACTTATAAAAATGAAACAAAAAGAATTTTCTATAAAATTTATTCCTTTTTAATAAAAATTTAGAACTGAAAGAATAACTCATTAAATATATCCAGGGGTGGGTAATATGATAACTATACATATTTGTCAATTTTAGTTTTAAAAATGTTTGTTTTTAAATGTGTAACGAATGGGAATGTTTAAATTAAATCATAAATAAATTCTCACAAATAGGCCAAGTCGAGAAAACTAAACCAACTTAAGTTAATGATTGACTGTATATGTTTTCTCCTCACTCAAGGTAAAAACCAATTGAAGCCAGACTACATATCGTATGTACCTTTACAATTTCCTCTGGGGACGGCTCATGGACAGGTTTCCTCATGGTTTCCTCAGTTCCAGATACAAACAGGTTGTTTAGTTTATTAGTATTGTCCTCAATGCTTTCATCGTCTGATGATGATGAAGGAGGCTCATTGATCCAACTATCCAAATCCAAACTGAAATAATAATATTACAACATTAATTGTGCAGATAATCTTCATGATCATACATTCCATTATGAGAAAAAGAAGTGTAGTATTTTACTGTAAGATAAAAACAATTGTATATATTTATTTAATACCTCTCTAAGTGTTCCAGCCAAACATAAGTTTTATTTTCATAAGGAATTTTATCCTAAATAAAATACTTGAATTTCATTTTAAAGTTTTTCGTAGTATTCTTACTGCGGAAAGTTTAAATTTTAATTTAAATCAAATTATAATTATTATTAACAACGGGAGATAGACAGAGAAAAATAGACTCCAGCGCCGTACTCGAACCACTGGCCTCTATATTTCCAGTATAGCGCTCTAACCAGCTCTATAAAAATATAGAGGCGTGGTTCGAGTCCTGGCGCTGGAGTCTATGCTCTATCTATCTCCCATTGTTAATAATAATTATAATTATAATTTGATTTAAATTTAAACTTTCCGTAGTATGAATACTACCAAAACCTTAAAAATGAATTTCTAATTGATTGTACTAGGTACAGGTACCAATTGGGTACTTGATGATTATAAGCGACATTTCTCGGTCTAGTTCTATTGTCGTAATTGTCGACTCCTAGACTTGAGGAAAATTGAAAGCTTAATTCGGGACTAGGTATCGTTATTGACAGAGGATATTATTCTTCAGTTGGTTAGAGCACTGTACTGGAAATATAGAGGCCCGTGGTTCGAGTTCTGGCACTGGAGTCTATTTTTCTCAGTCTATCTCCAGTTGTTAATAATAATTATAATTTGATTTAAATTAAAATACTTGAATATCATAAAAAATATATATATTATATACTAACCCTTCAGGTATTTGAACTTTCTTCTGTGCCTTGGGTGCAACTGGATTCATTTCTCCAGAGAAAAGACTGGATACAGACTGCAAGATAAGCTCAACAGTATCAGGGTCATCAGCTGACTCTTTAAGCTGGGTGGTGACAGCTGCCACAAGCTGTAGAGCTGCACTGGCTCTCTCTTGAACTTCTAGGTCACCACTGCATACAAACTGAGGTAGCTTCTCACTTAGCAGTTTACAAGCCTACAAAAATAACCGAAACATGTGTAAACCAACTGTAATATATTCTTTTAATAATACAAAAATGCTCATAAAAGCAGTACTATACTGCTCATGAAAGCAGTAAATTACTGCTCATGAAAGCAGTAAATTACTGCTCATGAAAGCAGTAAATTACTGCTCATGAAAGCAGTAAATTACTGCTAGAGGAGCCACATCCTTAAATGAAAAATAATTGTAAAAACTGATAATATGATTCAAACTGAGAAACCCTGATAAGGAAATATGTAATTTCTGCTAACTTCTTGAAGTCATTTAGTTCATTCATTGTTCGTTTTCTACACATCATAATAAAATAAAAAAAAAATAACAAAGAAGGTGAATAAGATAGAACTGACCTCTAAGGATTGTTCAATAGAAGAGGTGTCAAGTATTTTGGAGAATACTTTAAGAACGTTATGAACATAAACAGCCTGGATGTGTGCAGGAAGATTGGTTATCTTACTGTTCAGCATCGACTCAAGCGTGCTTCTAGCATTCGGCAACTCACTAAACATTAACAAGTACTTTAATCTAACATAGTGCAGAATAATTATTATCGAAAAGAAAGAGTGCTCTGCAGCAGCTTTAGATGATAAAGCTTTATTTTTTGTGGAGATTGAAAATGCATCATGCACAGTCAGGGGACTTTCAGGAGGTGCTCTCTGGTTTTGCAAATCTTACCCATTGCAAATCTTGAAAACCACCCTGAAATCGCTTCTTCATTGCATCCGAGTGGAGACCTCGTATCACACCATTTTGGGGCTCTACTGTCTCTATTCTTTTCTTTTTTCTTCTAATCTTTTAATTATTTAAAATAATCAAGACCTAAATCTCATCTTCTAGCTTCTTCTGCTTTAATAAAAGTTGTAATAGTCACCCATGGATCTTGATTAGCATGCATATTATAATTACGCTTTCAGGCATCATTATTTCTCCAATTAATTAGGGTTATCTCCAACCAGATAATTCAGTTGATCCTGGGTCACCCATCTCTGTCACCACAGCAAAAAGCACGTCACATGACACACATAGTGTCTCAAAACCATCACAGCGATGTTAGCCCTTCAAAGGCTGTTAGATCACAGATGAGCATTATTATATAGCTAATTTGTTCAATTGATTTACAAGTAAAACATTAGAAAGACAAAGTGGATTTAATATGTCAGATTGACTCACGTAGCATATTCTGCGGAGATCCAAGCAGCGGCATAGAGTACATCTGACATCTTGGCTTGAGGCTGTGTCAGTAAATGAGAGTTATCTAGAAGCAATGCCATGTTCTTCACTGCAAACGGCCTCACTGCCTGAACCCGTACAGCCACATCTACCATCTGTTCAGCCACAAGTCTACCGTGGGCTGTACCTTCCATCCTGGTCAGTTCTACTAGAACTGTTACGTACCTACAACATAGTTAACATTGCATTACAACAGTTTTAGAACAAAATATTAAAGAATAAAATCCCAAAGAGGTGAGACATGTTTCACATTGATAATCACATCGAGTAGATGAGTAAAGTGGCTGACCATGTAATAACCTAATCATGTGTTGATCGGGACATAAAAGAAAAAGCAACAAATAAAAAATAATAATAATAATAATTATAATAATTCATCTCACTATAAACCACCATTGAGTCCACTTCAATATTAAGACAAAAATTAACTCCTCTCCTCAAATAAAACTTTAATTTGATAAAAAAGTAATTAATTTAATTCACACTGTTGTTCAATATAGGCTGAAATCCGGATCAAATTTTGGAGCATTTGATTTTTTGGTTTACTATTGATATCAACTCAATTTGCACTTAATTTACTAAGCCGAAATATCTAATTGACTAAATTTACCATTCAAAATTAGTGATGTATTGATAGTTATTCTGGGAACAGATATCAATAATTTTACTAAGCAATTCATCCCTGTAGGTGGTACCCTCAGCCTTGTCCATGTGGCCCATTAGTTTCCTCACTATCTCCACTATATTCTTCTTGGACACCTGATAACCAACATAATAAATAAAACAATTGTTAAGAAGAAACAAAAAAACAAAACAAGTAATTATAAAATAATAACAGCACTACTTGAGGGATCAGTAAAGCTTATACTAATATTGAAATTAGTGATTACTCTGAATAGCATGGGGAAATCCAAGGGAGAGTTCGAGGTTTGGACATCTGACCTTGTAGAAATCAAAATCTGAAGCTCTCATTGGCTCTCTTTTGACTTTATCAGAGTAAAAACTAAGTGTAATATTAGTATAGTAATTAGCATACTCACAACTAGACTGAAACTGAAGTTCAAACACTGAAATATCAAATATCAAGTTCTTCAACAGTTTCAATCTCAGAGAGGTGAGGGATCCCTAGTGGCCACCAAGGCAATTTGTTTCATGGGTATTTAGACAAAACCAGCTGCACTAACCCCCACCGAAACTCCTTCCTCCTAAGAGGCCACCCCTTACACAGTAGTTGAGTTTGTTAATGACTCCAGACAGCCAAGGTGTTTTGCCAAATGGACTCTGTGGTAAGGTAGTTAGAGGTAGGTGGAGGTCTGAGTTTGATGACCCCACTAAAAAATCCCAGCCAATACCACCAGACCCACCACCCTCCGCCACTTGCCTCCTACAGTCCAGTTATAAGAAGAGGTAAGAGGGACACATTTACATCAAGGAAAGAAAAACGGTGTGTCCAATATAGTGAGGGGCTGAAATACCTCTTTCCTTGAAGCTCCACTTTCCTGACTCTCAGTGCTTAACACCTGTTTGTTCAATAGGTCTACCTCTATCTGCACCGCTCCGCTTTCCTCTTATCCTTTCTCTCTATTATAATCTCACCATTATAGAGAGTCCTATGCTAAAACAAGTCTCTTCCTCAAAATGCAGTAAAAATGAAGATCATAATCAGCAATAATAATGATGATAGAATAAAAGTTTACTGTACCATTCCATAGAGAAGATCTAGAGCCCTCAACCTGATAGACTCATCCTTATCATCAAGGCACTGCATTACAAGATCCTTATGCGACTGCACTGACTTTGGATGTGTTTTCAATATCTTAGACATCGCCAACAACCCCAGATATTTCACTGTAACAAACGAAAATAATAAATAACATCATTGTGTAGATAACAAATAGTGTATATTATTCTTTCTGGAGGACTTAAAAGTTCTATTTACTAAGAACCTAACACTGAAGGAACACAGAATAAATAAACTGAGGATGAAAATAAAATGCACAGGAGGTGTACTTGCATTTTCTTAACTTATCCACTCTGGCATTTTTTATTAAGTACCATTAATTGAAGAATAAGCGGAGATAGCGTGGATGGAAATGGAGGGATTTAGGCAGTCTAAGATGGTACGGCCAACACTAAACAAAAGGAAAAACAAATGACAGATTGAACTGAGAACCAATCTGAGAAATCTGGTTGAAGACTTAACTGGACACTGCCAGCCCAAAAGACATCTGGCATTATTAAAAAATATGACCCCACACATCCATTTTTCAGAAAACCACTTCATGAGATATGTTAAGGATATGGAAGAGGGTGCTTCAATACCGTACGTAACTAATAAACCTGTAAATGAATACTAGGTAACAAGTAAACTAATAAACAAGGAAGTAAGTAAACTAATAAACAAGTCAACAAGCTAAAAAAAACAATAGAAAATATTGTGGTTGGGAGCCATTGTCAGCAGCCCTCTTAAGCCCTCAAGTCTCTTATAACATGTGACGCATGTTGTAGGCTTGGTTTCATCAACAAATATTGAGCAGAACCTGAGGTATGAAATGAAAGATAAAAAAATAAGTTTTGGTTTTTAAAAATGTTCATAACAATTGAGGTTATTGAACCACATTAAATCACAACAAATTAAATAAATAAAGGTAATCATTTGGAAAACTTACAATTTTGATCTGAATCTTCAATTAGGATCCTTAATTTTTGAACACATAACTGAAAAAGAATCAAACAAATAAGACATGTTAGTAATTAATAAACATACAATAAAAACTAAAAAACCAAATTCCATAAAGAATTTATCAGTCATTTATTACTGTTTTCTTAAAAACAAAATCACAATAGCAAATATTTTAAATTTTATATCCCCATATAAAAAAATTAAATATGGTGTTTCTATCAAGATTAAAAGTTTGTACCACTTTAGTTAGTTGCCATCAATTCACCAACTATGATAAGTAAATTGATCAAAGATGATCTGTACAAAATATTATCTATTGTAAAGGTTAAAAGACAAGTCTAAAAACATCTTTCTTTTTAAAGGCCCTAAAGAGTTGATCATACTCTAAATTACCTACTGTATTATTTTAATAGTAAATTAGTCAAAATTGCTCTTTGAATTTATTCACTTAAAAAGCTAGAAAGGCATAAGATGTGTTTTATACTGATAGTCACACTAAGTAGATGTGTAAAGTGGCTGACCCCTTACTCTTTTAATGATCTAATGTTTCATTCACAGGAATGAAAAAAAGAACAGCAAAAATGAAAGAAAAAAAAATATAGAAAGAGAATATAGAAATAAATCAATACCTGAATAGATGCACTATGGTTTGGCATTCCAGACGAAATAGATATTAACACTGCAACAAAATATTTCAAAAATAAATGTAATAAGTTCAAATTTAAACACATTTTGGATTCATAGGTTTGTTCATAAATATGTGCCAAAGGTTCACACAGAGAGATGTTTGAGTTCGAGAGTGATACAAGTGGACCACCCCTTCCACTAACAACCTAAGAAAGCCTCAGTTACTGCGGGAGCTCTGTATCTGTCAGCGTTCTTTGTCAGTAACCAGTCTATCCGACCCCTTTCACACTCTCTAGATGCCATGGATATCTTTCTCGTTAAACAGAAGCACATTAACGTTAATACCAGGCAAAACTTGGCAAGAATAGCCAGAAAATTGGGAATCATTGGTAAAAGTGTAGGGGGAAATGCCTTGAAGGAACAAACAGTCATCAAGTGGTTTAAGAGGTTTGGAGAGGGATGAGAAGATTTCAAGGATGACCCTCGTCGAGGGCACCCCTCCACTTTGTCTCCAGATGAAAACATAAGTTGTGTTCTGATTTGTGTCCTTGCAGATCATGGAGGGCCTAGGTCTGCCAAAGGCTTATACAACTATATATGTAATAGATGACATGGGGTTAGTGTGTCGCTCCATCATCTGTATAAAACCTTACAATTGGCAAAGGCAACTGGAATTATAGCTAATAAGTTGGTCTCCACTACACATAATCAGCTAGCTACCCATTTACATGGCCATGGGTGAACAGTCTCCAATTAAACCCAGATCTGTGATCACTCATCCAAGTTATAACCCCAACTTATTTATTTTATTTATTTAGTTAACGTTATTGATAGGAGAGACAACTGTTTACCTATCTGATCTCCAACCCTCAATTGAATATAAGCAGTAGTTAATAAACAAAAAATTCAACACAATTTAATAAAAAAAAAAAGAACAAAATAATTAATTAGTAAATTAATTTGTTTTTAATTACCTGCAATCACAGTGTTAATACACTCATACAACAGAGACATGGCTGATGTGCTGTGAAAAGAAATTAATCATTTGACATAAATAAAACATTTTTTTAATTTTATTAAACAATAAAAAAAAATATATATATTGCTAATATTTTTGATGTAAAGAAAAATAAACGAAAAAGATACATTTTATGTACCTCTGTGAAAAAAAAGTGAATAAAACACATTGAAATTGAAAGTCCTGATTTCACCAATTAATTATTAGTTATTTTATTTATATAATAGATTTTATATTATAATAGATTAAAATTATTTCTTTATAAGTAGTGATTTCAATTGTGTATACAAATGAATCATCTTGAACAACTCCCTTACAAATGATTTTTGTGATATAATGGTCAAAATGTCAGGGATTCACAAAATATCTGACACTGTCTCCTCCGAAGATCTAGATTTACAAGATCAATTGTGTTATTTACTAGAGTTATGATTTTGACTAATTTTACTTAAGTGGATCATTTAATTTTAATGCAGTTGATAGCTTTGATTGAGATTTTATGCTATCTATTTGCAATGAAGGTAAACGAGTAAAGGTAGTAAATAACAAATACTATTACCAGTTCAATTAATCAGTATATTGCCATAAACCAGACCAGTTTCGACTTCACAGTCACTGTTTCTTAATTATTTTATAAACAATAAACTTTATTTGTAAAAACGATCAATACACAAAGGATGACAGTGTAGTCAAAACTGGTCAGTATTTTATTTATGGTAAAACATCTATGACAGACATATATTTATCATACATCTATGACATATATCTACATCTATGACATATATTAAAGACAATCTACTGATTAACTGTGTTAGTTATTTACTACCTTTACTTGTAGTTTGACTTCATCATGTAATTGTATGGTATATTTTCTTTGATAACAACTATCCACTTGTATTTATTTATACTGTTGTATTTATTATTTATACGGATTGTAGGCACTGATGATAGATGAAAGCCAGAAAGCTAACTTTGATTATAAAATTATATTTTTGGAGAGGGCATTTGTTTTTGTTAAACAAAATATTTAACAGCTAGTCTTGGATCTTGTTTTTTTGGTTGACGTTAAGTTTTTGCTGTTTCAAAAAAGCAAAAACACATCGATGAAACACTGAAGTTTTTGGAATAAAGAAAATGTCACTCCACCAAAATTATTTTTATAGTACAGAGCCACCTATCAACCTCTGGTGGTCATTTTCAGTGCCAGTGAAATAATAAGAAAAATTAAGTGATGGATGACACCTGGTTAGTTTATCGACTCCCATTAGCTATTTTCTAATTCATACGACTGGTGGATACTTCTTATTTTGATTAGCTATCCATTAAACAGAAAGTGGACTTCCAATTTTTCCCAAGAGAAGCAAACAGCGGTAGCCAAAAACTGTAAGTAGAGACCCTCAAGTCATTGAAAGCCACCTTTGTGCAACAAAAAGGTAACGTTTGATGGAGAGACATGTTTATTTGTGTTCCTTAAATCCTTTTCCTTTAGGTGAAATCAGGAAAAACAAAAAGGACATAAAACACACACATTGACATAAAACTTAAAAAAAATATCAGGTGGCCTTTACCAGGCTAAGTGTATAATATATAACATTTGACTTAAGCGGTCATTGGAGTAACCAGCAAAATATTAACAACAAAGAAACAATAGGTGACAAGAATATCAGCACATCTGAGAGGCAATACGCCTGAAACCAAGACCATCTCTTGAGATGGAGTCACTTTTACCAATGAGTAATGAGAAACCAACCGTCATATCTCTTGAGTTCAAAACCCCCAGAGAAATGTTTCACTCAAATATTCAACATAGATTTATGTGAAATTTGCATATGATAACATAATCATCCCTTTAAAGTATCATCAGAAAAGATTATTTTTTAACAAAAGGTATAAGATGTGATTATCACATCGGGTTATAAACTGGCCTCTCTGGTGGACAAATAAATTTGTTATCTAGTAACAGGAACATCGATTTCTTAGACTGTCATGCTAGGTAAGGTTTATTTTAATTTTCTCCCATGTACAAAATATTGTCTTCATAAAAAAAATTAAAACCAAAATAAGGATTTATAAAATAATTAACTTAAATAAAATAGTACAACTTGCACATCAGTGTGTTGGACTGATACAAGAATTGTAGACTATTAGGCATATTAGGTCTGTCAGGCTGGTACAAAACAACATTAAAAAAATACAGTATGGTCAAAATACTATCAAATGAAGGTAATAATATCAGACCACCCTGTAAAAATTACAGCGAAACGGCTGTGGGAGAAACTGTTAAGAAGTATAGCCTGCTCTCTAGGAGACATCTGAAGAAATAATGGAGCCTCACCAGTTTAGAACTTATGTTAGCAATCCGAGAGGATAAAGTTGCCTACCAGAGGGTTAATAACCTAATTTGTGTTGATTTATCAGTTGATTGGTGATTATAAAAAACAGATAATAAAAAGTTAACAACCAACCGCCACAATTTTAAAATTTCTAAACATTTGGTAATTTTTGACAGATTTTTTTGTAAAGTGATCTTTTAAAAAAACAAAAAAAGTAAGTGTAAATGATTTCCTTTCTCTATTCTACAGGTTTGTGTGAACGATGACCAAGGATTTGCAAACTTTCCTGTCTTTTGAAAATATTTGAGGCAATATTTAGGACCCTATTTAATTCCCTAATTCTCATCTTACATCCAATCTCTCTCTCGCAATTATTTTTATGTTAAAAAAAAACAAAAAAAAAAAACACTGATTTTTAGATCACAATCAACACATTATAAGGTTATTATAGGAAACGGCAACTTTACTCAACTACTCGATATAATTATCTGGGTGAAACATGTTTGACCTCTCTGGATTTCGAACTCACCAGATATGTCGGTGATTTAACCTTGGTTGCAGGCATGGTTGCGCTAGCAAGCCAAGCAATTGGCTATGCCGGTAAATAATGTACAAATTGCAGATTCAACGACCACTTAAGTTTTGAACACATTAATAGCACAATAGTTGACCCTTTTGCCTCTGGTGAGATGTTTAAATGTGTAATATTTGTGATGTGTTCTATTAACACTGTTAAGTTCCCTAAAAGACTAACAATTAAACATTATAATACGACAAGTGTAATAAAATCAAATTTTTGTATATTTGTTTCACAGTTATTGTGCCAACTAAGATTATAAGCACTATAAATTGTAGCTTTATTTTGGAATTTAAGAAGGGGGGTTACTGTAGCTCTTGGCAGTCATATGGAAAATTTAGTTGTTTTAAATTTTTAAGTTATCAATTCAACGATGATAAACTGATCAATTTTTCTCTTTTGAGTTTCATTCACTAAGTTACTTCAATGAACTAACTTAAGTTTTAATTCAGACAATAAGAAAGTGCTATGGAGGGATACAGAATATAATTATTCTTTAATAAAAAAAATAAAAATAATAATACAGAATGCACAGTATCTCATAAAAATAATAATTAATTAAAGTGTCATTCGTTATTTATAAGAGACTGTTATAATGGTCAATGTAGATGCTAAAACAGAAAATTTAACAGGAGAAAACAAAGCAATAGTAGATTATTCTTTTTTTAAGGAGGTAATGTTTTATATTAAGCACTTTGTAGACATTATACAGATAATTTGACGGATAAAACAAACGACAGAAGGTGAACACCTGTTATAACTAATAGTTTTAATAGGTGGAAGGTACTAGAGATCAGGTTTTTCAGGTGGTTTGTTTTATACAGTTTTGAATCTGTTTTAGTTAATTTTACAGCTATCCCTTTATTTATTTTTATTGTTAATGCACTTAAAAAAAGAGGAAGTACTTAAACCTCTGGTGTTATTGAGTAGAATAAGTATGTTGGTTATAATGCACTAGATTCTAGCAGCAAGGATGAGAACAGTTTAATTATTTAAATTTATAATTCCACCAATAATATTTTTCTTTAAAAACCAACCAGACTTTAGTACAAAGAATAGCACATAGGTGCAGTCCTACATCTAATCAGTGTGACTTCTAGAATTAAATATCAGATTGTGCAACATATGTGATTCAATTCTAAAAACAATTAATTAAATTCTACATCAGTGATTATTATTAAAAGAAAAAAAAAACACTCAAAGTTCAAATTTAATGTGATAAACACAAACACCACTAGATAACAGTGCCAATCTTTTAATAAGTCTTTTGTTGATTTTTAATTATCATTATCATCCTTTTTAATTTACATCACAATGAAAATCCCTAATTTACAATGACGTCAAACCATAAAAATAAATTGTAAATCTTTTAATAGAGAGAGAGAGCTGAAAAAAGTTTTTTTTGTTGTTTTTGATTTACATTCCCTATGATAAATTCTACCAAATATCAATAGAAACAAATCATTTAAATAGAATTGGTTCTGAAGGGATCAAGCAATTTAAACAACTTTCTACTATGAACCAACTTTCTTTTTCCTAGAATTACAGTTCTAACAAGTGGCCTGAGTTAAAAAAAATTGGGTCTAAATAGGACATAAAAGAGTTGGGTTTTAAAAGGAATTAACAGATTTGATTTTGCCAAATTTCGAGTCCTTTATGGAATCATTCAATTTAAACAACTTGATACTGCTCATAAATAAAATAACCTTTTAATTCCTTGTAAACTCAACAACTTAAGAATTGACAAACTGGAAGAAACAATTTGAGTGCAATATCAATTTAGGACATCTGTTGATACATTGACTTAGTAAAGATCATGTGAAGACAAAAGCTCATAGCAATAATTCAATTCTAGCCTTTTTCCCTTAAGTTCTTTAACTAGAGCTACATGCTACTCCATTTTTACTCTCTAAACATTTTATCTATTCAAATTGCATTTTTATCAATTAAAACTGCAGTTTTATCCATTTAAGTTCCTATTTAACCAAAATGCATCTTGGTCAATCTAGACAATCAAATCATCAATTTAAACTGAAGTTTAACAGTTTGAAAATGTAAATATATACCTAAAACATTGAATGAAGAAGAAACCTTTTTTATTTCCAGAGGCAGAAGTGTATTTTTTTGTTATAAATTTAAAATTTGTTTTTAAATATTAATGTTTTTTTGTTATGTTGTAAAATAATTTGTTAATAATGTAAAAAGAAAGTAATGTTTTCTATATGTTGAGAACTCTGTATTCGAATTTAAATATATAATAATGTATTTAAAAAAAATTATGTTTTAAATTTATAAATAGATATATAAATGTAAGAGAAAGAAGAGAACAAAGAGAAAGAGAGAAAAAAAATAAATAAAAAGCAGAAACAAAATAATAAAAATCAATGAAAAGGAAAATTATTAACAAATATAAATATAAGTAATAGCACAAATAAAGAAACTAAATTATTTAACAACTAAATGCCAAAGCAAGGTAGAAAATCGTATACTAACAAATAGAACTGATTTAAAAGTGAAATTATATCAGAGAATTAAACACAAGTAAGGGAAAAGGATAAAGAGAAGAAGATAAACACATTGGAAAGATAAAATAATAATAATAATTTAGTGGGAAGTTTTATTAATAGAGAAATTTTAGTGGGATATTTATTTTTTAAATATAATATTAACCTCTAGTCAATCAAATGATAATAAAACTTTAAATAATATTACATACAGAGTTAATGGGGAAAAAATGTATTTATTAGGTTGTCAACAAATGGAATGTCAAGGGTACTTTTAGTAATAATTAATACATATTCCAAGAATCCTATATTCTAGAAGTCTTCTGGTGGTGACTGTGCCTTAATGGATGAGTGTATTAATGTTTCCCCTCCTATGCTGAAGACGTCTTTAGGGTTGAACATGTTGCCTACCGCCTTAAGTATAACTTCTAGCAGTTTTACTTCTAGAAGTTATACTTCTAGTTCACGCTATTACTTCTGTAGATCGTGTACAATTCTGAAGATGCCTCCAGCATTGGAGGGGAAATGTTGAAACACTTATCCACTTTGACATGGTCACCATTGGAACATTCAGAAATCCTAATAATCAGCAAGTTTGGTTGTAAAAAAATTCAAGTTTTAGAGATAAACATTTAATATACCACAGGTGTATGCTCAATAAGGACGAACATCATCCATGATATAAAACATATTATTGAACCTATTGTCAGTGGGGTAAAAAATCAGTACATGTCCAAAAGTGCTTATTTTTTTAGTTAAATTAAAAAAAAATTGGTCTCAGCCAACTCAAGACAAAATTTCTCAAATGCGAGTTCATAATTACTTAGCCCAATGATTTCCATTTATTAGCTTTCGCAGGTACATTTAATTATTATTATTAAAAATAAAACCTACCCCGTATGAATTTGCTCACGAACTATTAACTTTACTACATTTAACAAAAATAAAAGTTTAACGTATTTTCAGAGTTTTTTGGGGGTGGCGCCCCCAAATTTGGAGGTAAAATAAATTTTTCAATTTCACATCTGGGTATGATTTTTCTGAACATGTAGGCAAAATTAACATCGGCCCAGTAGTTTAGGCTCCACACTTCTGCACATTGGACAGACAGACATTTTTTAAAAACAACTTTATTGGACTCAGGGGACCTCAAAACATGTAAATCCATCAAAATCTAATTTTTGAGCCATCACAATACTATCTCTTTATATGAGAAATTAAAAAAAATGGTCAATTCAAAGAATACTTTCTCATACATAGTATGCAGAATTTGAATCCAATAATATCTAATTTAATTCATTTATTACTAAACAAACTAATTAAGTATTCAACAGGTGATTGTTTACAGGTGTTGATTTAGTTGGTAGAAAAAAATTCACCTTATTTAATTCTAAGTGTAGGATGTAGTGATGGATGGGAAGGTGTAAAAATGTTTTATTTAAAGATGAAATATTGGCTTTTTCTTAAAGATTTTTTTTTTTTTTTTTACACCTTCCCATCCATCTACTGCTTCCTATATTCATATTATACTAAGTATAAGAGAAAGTATGTTTTTTTTAGATATATAGAGGTGATATATCGGAGGTCAATCTTCTACTATAGCAGGTGAATAGAGTTAGCTGAATCATAGATCGAAAAAATAGGTTTTATATAAGTGTTTTTTAACTTACTGATTTAATTGTACAGACTTAATTATAACATCAAAATTGACTAGTACAATAAATAATAGAATTAATAAATTATATCATATACATTCCTTATCTAGTCCTAGATATCATGACCCTGGTGACACAATCAGACCTCATATCTTCAATTTTGGCGTTTTTGAGATATTATAGTTAAATCTGGCCGTGGAGTAACAGCCTGGGGAGAGCACAGGCCTGTCAATGTGCTTGTATAGGGTCATTCAAAAGGATGCTCTATTTAAAAATGTAAGAATTCGGTCAAAATTGATTGAATATTCAACATTTATATATATTTACAACCTGTACGAACTGCAATTTAATAATGCAAATAATTTTTCATGTACTCATGAAATCATCGAGCATTATGTTTACCTCCACGTTTATGGCAGTCAAGTATGACCATGAATGATGTATTGTGATTGTATCCAATTACCATTTTTGTCTTAATTATTATTATGTTCCATTGTACATCACCAAAAAACAGTTTATGCAATAAAAGGTTGATTTATCTGAAAAATACCAAATTTGAAGATACAGACAAACCTCGGCTTATGAAAATTCAAACTCGAAATATTTTGATTTTTACCTTTTATTGATTAAATACATTTACATAACATATATGTCAATATATACTCATATTTGGTTAGTTTGAGTCAATTGTTTTGTTAATTGCAATAACTTGTAAAATAATTTATTTTTTTGTTATTTTAAGTCTATATTACAAAAGAAAAGAGGGAAGAGAAGGGGTGAATACGACTTTCAAATTAGTTGTAGGAAATCCAACTTATGATTAATTTTTCGGAACTCTGACTTAAGAATAAGTTGTGGGAATTCATAAGTAGAGGCATGTCAGAACGAGGAATCACCATTGATTTTTGCAATTTTATAATTTCAACAATTTCTATATGCATCAGAGTCAAGCTTTTTAAAACATCGATAAATTCATGAAAGGTTGGATGTTATAATCAATCCTGTAATGATAATGCTCAGGCTAATTGAGTTATAGTTAAAATAGTTAGTCCCAAAATAAATAGTTCATAAATGGATTTCTCTAAAAAAGAAAAAATCTGCAATAGAGCATTTAAAAGAAAATACATAATTGCTTGCACGCTTTCAATTGCTGTATTTTAGTTTTTAAAATAAAAACAAAAAATAAATAAACAAGATAGGTAATCAATGTAGACAAATAAAGAAAAAGACAGAAGTAAGGAAAATAAAATAATGGTGAAAGCAAATAACAACATTTTTTTTAAATATTTTGATTCATGTGTTAAATAAAAATAATCATGGGTTAGAGTGGAGTGATAACGGTGGAGTAAATATGGTGAAGTGATATGGTGATATGGTGACGTGAGTGAGGTGAATATTATAATGTGGTGTGAATTTTAATTTTTTTTTTATCATTTAAAAAAAGGCAAGCAAGGTAAGGGCCGCCCTGAGAGTGTTAACTAAGTAAAAAACCACAAAGCTATATTGTTTTTTATATAAACATGTAATTTATATAAGTCTAATATTTTTGTTAGAGTAGATGTCTAAGTAAAAGGTTCGTACTACTCGATCATCAAACCAAAACCTGCTTTATGGCCATTACAACCAAAAATTTAAATTTACAAAATAAAATGAAAAAACTAAAAATGAAAAACGTACTTATTCAAATAGATACAGTTAATGAGTATTTAAGTACTAAATAAGTAAAAATACTTTTAAAATACGCTCTTTATATATAAAGTAGATGATAAGGTACATCAAATCTTATGTATTTAATCTGCTAAGCTAAGGCTGCAATGCAGGAGGCAAAAGGTGGGGAAGGTGGTGGGTTATTGCTAGCGACAGGGGTTTTTATTTCGGTCACCAAGCTCGAACCCCCACCCTCCACCTACCTTCTTCCTACAGGATCCATTCTTAAAAACACCTAGCTGCTTGGAGGCATTAATAAACTCAACTTATAATGCTGCTACCCCCAAGGGAGCCCTCTTGAAGGGAAAGGAAGCACAGCGGGGGTCAGTCAGTGTGGCTGGTTCCATCTAAATAAACATGAAACAAATTGCCTTGGTGGATCATCAGGGTGTACCCCTCTTCTGTCCACCCGCTCGCTTCCTGCAGCGCAGCCTTAGCTTTAGGTTAGGGTCTTATAAAACCAAATATTGTGATAAATAGGATGTAAAACAACTGTTTTTCCACTACTGAGTGAAACATTAAAGAAATAGGTAAAGAATGAAATATACTCAACATGGAGGGGCCAAGGTCCCAAGCAAAACCAAAGTGGAAACGAAACATCGGTCATCAAACCCTTTGAGAAACGCATTTCACCGGAAAACCAAGTTATTGATACATGTTACTTGTACAACAAATACCCACATATTACTTTTACAACAAATAACATGTTTACTCTTTGAGAAAATTAATTTATTATTTAAGATCTTATTAATATAACATGTACAAATCAACGAATATGTGATTTAAGTTAATAATAATTCAAATGGTGTAAATGAAACATATAGTAAAGAATAATTCAAATGGTGTAAATGAAACACATAGTAAAGAATTAGTTTTAATTTTGTAGGTAGACACACAGCAATCTAAAGAACCAGATTTATATATTATAATATCATTTGATTATTTTTAAAAACTTTTATTTTTCGGCATTTCTCCTCCTTAAGAGGAGGAAAAAGTAACTGTGTATTTAATACCCTATAGACCATAAAAAGGAAATAGAAAAAACGGTAATCTACTACTAGCTTGTAAGGTGTTGTGTTTATTTCGTATTGTTACGACAAACCACTAACTTTTTTTTATGTAAAATTATATTCATTGTAATTCAAATTATTATTTTTTATTTTCTAATGTGTCATCACTCATCACATCATTCAGTCTAAGCAATAAACAAAGTAATATATATAATTTTATAGTTATTTGAGTTTCACATCCACCTTTTGCTTATTGAACAAGCGTAGTGGAATCTTCATTACAGACTGAAAAGTTTGTGTGTTTGTTTATTTGTATGACTAAACAAACAGATTTTAGTCAGAATGACATGTTGTAAATCAATTTAAAGGTCTTGAAGTGTAGAAAAAGAATATGTAACTATTAAAATTTCAAATTTAATATATTCAAGATGGCGGCCAATATGGCGGACATCTAAAATAAAAGTTTAAGTCAGCATAGCATATTTTACATAGTTTCAAAGGTATTTAAAAGTAGGCTAAGAGTATATAACTTAAAATTTCAAGTTCAAAAGGAAATTTTAGGTTATATAGCATGTTATAAGTCATTTCAAAGGTATTACAAATAGATAACAGATGAGTCCCTCAAGCATTCTAAGTTTATAAGGACAGGCTTTAATAACAACCTAATCTTTCAACAATTTGACATTTTTCAATTATTGCTTTTTACCCACATGCAAGCAGCCTAGATTACTAGTTTACTCTACACAACTATGAACGTAATCTAATTGAACGAGTGTAATTGAGTTTTTGGGGTTTAAAAAGTTTGTGTTTGTATGTTTATTTTTGTGTATAACTTTTCTTCATAAAAATTCAAACATACATCAGTTTTAAAATTGTATTAGTTTTAATTAAATGAAAATAAAAGTAATTAAAGGCACATTAGTGTGAAACAGTGAACATAGCAATACTGATAACTTTTAGCATTGAATATGCTTTTGCAAAGACCAACTCCGTGAAATCTAAGCGAGTGAGCGAGACAGGCCGGTTTGGACGGGGCAATCTTTATTTAAAAGTTTTTGCAAGCTCGCTGTGCTCACCTGTTTATACAGCATTTATAGATAATTAATAATCGAATTATAGCAGGCTCTCTATGCTTGCTATCAGGTTGATTAAGAATATATCAGGTTTTCATCGAAAAATGATCTTGGTAGCCATATTGAAAAAATACCGATATAAGACACAACATTATGGCCAATATAAGAGAACAATTCTACAAGAGTTCTTCATGCACCGCATCACTAGCTTTTATCAGTTGGTTAATATTATCACCTAGGTCCCAAGTAATCACAGTAAGCAGCGTCCACTCTATATATTGTTAATAAGGTTCCATACTGCAAATTTGTAAACCTTGGCTTATGCCGATTTACAAATAAATTATGTAAATTAATTTATGTATAATTGTATTAATATTTATTTGTTGTATTAGTAATAAAATATTATTTATTTACTTCTTATATAATTTCAAAGAATATAAGTAAGCCATGACAGAACTGATTCAATAAATACAGGATGATGGTAATTTGTTGCATGTCCTAATAGTAATCTACTAAATAATCAACAGGAAATAAAAATGTATGTTAATTGGAGTATCCTGTTGAAAGTTATTAAGCGGAACAATATATAATAGTTACAGGATTTGATTCAACAAAGTGGAGAAGTGTAGCTAAGGATTTGGAAAGAAAATCCATTTTGAGGAAAGAGATTTAATTAGATAAATGGTATTCGGACAAAACATAATGGACAGGAGAAAAAAAAATCAGACGGACAAACTCGAACCAAAATTTCTCATCCCCACAGTGATACTGAATTTAAATCCCATTAATATCTCAATTAATTGAATAGTTAATATTGTTTACTAGATTTCACGTAAAGGTTTAGTTTATTTTGATAAATAGATTTTGATTTTTTTTTTTATAGAAATTTGACATAGTAGTCAAATTTCATTAAAATTAGCCCTGTAGTTTAGGCTCTATTTGGCTGCCTAGACTAGAGAAACCTGAAAATCTGAATTTTGAATAAGAGAAGATTTTTTTTTGTTTCCGAGTTTACCGAAGGTAACGGAAGCATTGTGTTCACTTTTGAGAACAAAAATATTTTATGTCTTCGATCTTAAAAATTCTAAGACAGAAATCTGTTTCAGACATCAGGGAACACTTTTGGTCTTATGTCTGTCTGTGTGTCCGCGAATCATGAAACGTGTGATGATAACTTGAGTAAAAGTTGACCGATTTTTATGAAAACCGAATTTGGTAGACATGTAGACATTCTGTTCATTTGACCAATGCCCAGGACAAGTTCGTTTGACAACGTTATCCACCCAAGCGTTCGCGAGTAAGGCTCGTGAAAAAGAGAACTTCAAATTTAAAATTGGAGTTTTAGATCAGAAAAAAATCTAACTTCATCTATTCAATGAGACAAATATTTTATTTCAAATGCAATTTTTTAATAAAACCAACAGCGACACCGCTATGAAGTGTTAAAGATTGCTAAAAATTAATAGTTTTTATTATGGAGAGAACACGGGGAGGGAGATAGACGAGGGGAATAGGAGGTGGCATGGTTCCCCCACAACTCTATTTGACCTACCTCTTCAATAGCACAGCGAGCCTATGGACCTTGAGGGCCAAAGGTCTAAAAATTCTAGGTTTGATCCAGCCAAGATGGGAACTGTTCAACGGGATCGTCACGGGTATGCACAATTAATAAAAGCCATTCTAACCTATGGACCATGCGTGAATTGTTTTCCATATGGTCTAAACGATCCTCAGCCAAAACCAAGTACCAGTTGGTAAGATATGCGTAGTCAACCTAATATGTCAACAGGAAGGTTTCATTCTGTTGGGGTGGCTTGAATATTTTTAATACAATACAAAATTCACAAAACTGTTCAAACTTGATAAGAATTTGATAACAGCACAAAGTAAGCGTGTGAGCATTAAACCTATTGAAAAAATGTCCAGACTATCCGTGGGCAATGTTAAGGCCGGTACAAATAGGGGGGTTGGAACAAACCTTTCTTATGTAATAGATGACACGATTTTGGCAGGTCATTTCATCAGCTGTAAAAACCATATAAATAGCATTCGTAACCGAATAGATGTTATGTGGGATAGATACCCCTTTACTTAAATAGTCACCTAAATAAACCCAATTATTCCAACGAATAAAACCATGGGTCATTTTATTAAAGTAGGAAGAATTTATATCTAAAATATGCCCTTTTCTTTTATTATATTTAAAACCTTATATTTTATAGATTCATTATAATAAAATTCCAAATGAAATAATTCAATTTATTACTTTGATTAAAAAAAAGAAAAAAGTATTTTAAATTATTTCCTTTTTATCTTTCAGAACTATTCTAAAATAATAAAAAATTTAAAAAAGTAGTTGATAAAGGAGGTTTATAGATCGGTGTATCGAGCAGTACAGCCCTCAGGGTGGAATTACCTGTGAATGAGATTCGTCAGAGGTTCTATTAATTTCTTACCAAGCCTTGGCTCTAGTGGGGTCAATGCGCCAAACTGCAAATCCAAAAACACACCCCTAAGCTTTCTAAAGCCAACAAAATCAACTCAAACAAAAAAATAATGATAATAATAAAAATAATAAATAAAAAAAAAAAATCACACACGCACACAATCTCCCAACAGATAATCATAAATTTAACTAATTAGTCATCTACATAGTATTTTTAACTCATTATATAACTAAAAATTATAATTAATAAATCTAAAAACCTTATTAAAAATTAATTTAAACCTACCTGACTTACACATTATGTACTTGTTATTTACATATGTTATCGCCAATTAAATTAAAGAAAATCAATATTAGTTTACATGTGTATAATAATCTAGTACATGTGTTTCCATAAGAAAATAATTAGATACTCCTAATATTCTTACATACTTATGTTGTGAATGGTTTATAATTAATATTAGTATTATTACTGTAATTGTAATTAAATAATAAACAATAAATAATAATAATACAGAGTGTCCCAGTGATTATTAAAATAATATTAATAATACAGAGTGTCCCAGCTATTATAAAAATAAATATTAATTTATTTCAAGAAAATAATAGGTACAATTCTTATAATACTAAAACCAAAAATAAGCTCAAAATTCCATATCAAAGGCTAACCAAATCTGAGGTTGGTCATTTTATTGTAGCAATAAGACTGTATAACCAACTAAGTTATGATATAACAGAGCTAGTCTAAGTTATTTTAACAAATTGTTGTTAAGCAAAGCATTCTATAATATAGAAGAATTTTACAAATAAATATTAGTTTTAATATATCAGTTCTATTAGATTTAAATTTTGTTTTTATTTTTGTACTGAAGTTTTTTTTAATTGGATGCAATGTTAACTTGTCCTAATGTTAACTTCCTGAAAATATAATTATTCTTATTATACATCATCCATTAATCTTTCTTTTTGTTTTTGAAGATAGAAAGAAGTGTAAATAGTAACTTGAGTTGTATTTTAATGTGTTTAAACATGCATTACATGTATATTTAATTATTAGTATATTGGCCTTAACTTATACTTTCTTATGTTAAATTTGATCATACTGTTATTTATATTTATAACTGAATATATATATATATATATATATATATATATATATATATATATATATATATATATATATATATATATATTTTATTTATTTATTTTTATTTTTTTTGTTAAGTAAATTGAGTAAAATATATAGATATTTTTGTCAGATCAAAACATATTTTGGAGGGCATATTTGAAACTTCAGTACAACCCCTTAGCCCAAGCTAATTGGGACCCGGGGGTCGAGTTTATAACTTTTTTGCCATATATCCAAACTTTGCCAAACATCAAACAGGGGAATTTATCAAGTTGTTGATAGATGTATATAAATAATAGTAATCTGTAAAGTAATGCCAGCACTGTTTGTGGCTAAATACCACACTACACCAAGATTTTGTTGTCAAGTGATAACGATGACAAAGCGAAAATCCTTTCAAATCTTCGTTACTTAGTTTTTCTTTACCTGTTGTTTAGAATTTAGAATACTCATAACCAGTTACTTATATTACAACAAATGTTTTTTATATTATCATGTGAAATGGGAGATTTAAAAGTTACAGAATTGACCCCCTGGGCCTGTTGGGATTTATAAATTACTCGCATTATCAAGGTTTCTGTTTTATTTTAAAATTTATAACATTGTTCCTGGAATAGTTTCTAGGTATATTCCTGCAGGAGGAATACCTGCTGTTTCTGCTAAAAAAAAAAATAGATCACTTATTGATAATTATCAATAAGTTAGAAAATCGCCAAATCTTGTTGGACAAAAATGAAAGATTATTTTTCACTACAACCTGGAACTACAGGAAGCAGAGCTTCTATGTAATATGCAGATGAACAATTATTTACTCGTATGCACGTATGAATTAACATGGCATAAAAGTACACCCTCATTTTATATTACTACTGATACTTTTATTTCATTATTATTAGAGGTTTTGATTATTACCCGTATAATCTTTCATCTTCTTACCTCATTATGCCCCCAAAGTTGATCGGATTATCAAGGATTTTTAAATTTTTAGGGTTCGGATTTCCAGGTTCAACAGTACGTTATAAAATTACATGAGTAATAATTTACACTTTTTCTTCTATCTTTAAAGACAATTAAAGAGAAAAAGAATGGTCGATGAATAATAGCTGTATGAGTTACACAAAATCACTAAATCTCTGAGGCAGCCTCCAACAGAAGTTCAAAATTTATTAAATTCTGGCAAAATCATAAGCTGCAGATTATTATAACTTACAATAATATTTATTAATGTTTAATTTTCCTTATATTGATTGATCTACTACCTTGTTTCTTATCTACTAACTTAGTCTCTTTATCAAAAAATAAATTTTACTGAATTACCAATAATAAATTACACAATAATAAATCATAGTTAACAAACTATTTTTTGCCTAATCGCAAATGTATTATAACAAAAAATGAATCCTATGTCTAAGCTCTAAATTCAATAAAATAATTAACTAAAATAATGATAATTCCCCTTTTCTGTAAATTTTTCATAAATTAACTACAAATAATAATATTTATCTTTAAAACAAACTTCCTATACTTTATTAATATTAAAGTTTATAACTATATTCTTCTAACTATAACTGGATAATTAGAAAATAAATATATATTATTGTTTTGATAATGATAAAACTTCTTTAACTTGTTAACCCCCTATTTAAAGCCATAGTTTGATTTAATCGTTTTTGTAATTTTATTGATTATTTTTACTCACAATTTAATTTAATTGATAAATTACATAGTAGAAAATCAGTTTATAAATATATAGTAGTATAAAACCCTTGTTTAATTTTTAATTTAATGTAGATTATATATCTGAGGTCTTTAAGGTAATCATTTAATACAAGTTACTTCCTCTCGAGGCATTTATAATAAATAGCATGGTAAAAATTATTAAATGTAGAAAATTAAAACTACATACTCACACAGCAATAAATGTGACATTATCGTAGAATAAAAAACAATAAAAATATATTTTACCTCCAGCGGGGAGAAAAAGTGAACTTTCTTCCCTAGTTTACAGGGAGGGAAGTTACTCATTGCACCCGGTCAAGTTAAACAGGGAGTAATGAAAAATAAGGGAAACTTGAACTTTCATGATTCCCTCCAGTGTTGCCCGTAAATAAGGTTCGTGCTAATACACATTTCATTTACTAACTTTTGTTTAATGTCAAAATCTATAATGTCATCTCCACACATGTCATGTAACCTCCACAATGGTTGCCATAGTGATTCATCAGTAAAACAAACAAACAAGTTAAAAGTGGAAACATAATTTCTAAATGTAGATTAACTAATCCATATTTAAATACATCAGTTGTCAACACCATGCAATACACGACTCAGCTTCCAGCTGATTCTCTCATTTAATTTTAGCATTGAAATTCAAATACTTTTTATGTATAATTTAATTTTAACGTGATTAAACTTATTTAGAGAATTGTTTATTATATCTAACTATATTTTTTTTTTTAATAAATATAAACCTATGTATTTTTTGTTGAATAACGTAATTTAAAATTAAAATCTTTCCATATTTTTTTTCTCCTTTCTGGAGGTAAAAACTTGTACGTACCTTGGGAGTAAAAATCACTTGCACCCTTGCGATAATTAACTCCCTCAGCTCCGCCTTGGGAGTGAACGTTATGGTTCCCTCGGCTTCGCCTCAGGAACTAACTTCATTGCTCAGGGTGCAATCACTTACTTTCCTCCCTTGGTGCGTAAATAACTATTTTTTAGGTTTTAAGATGTCTTGAGAGAAGGTGAAATATTGCATGAGGAAGAGTTACTAACTAACAGCAAGGCACGACAGTCCGTAAAGCCCTGTTTACACAATCTAAGTATACTTGGACCAAGTCAGCTTTGACTCTACTTTGACGCTACTTGGATTGTGTAAAACTTTGTCAACTTGGACATCCAAGTTGAGTTGGATGGGCTCCAACTTTTTTTGATCAAAGTAGACATTGATGAAAACAAAAATGGCGCCCACCTGACAAATTATGAGAATAAGCTGTCAAAAAGTGACAAAGGTTGTGCTGGGTTTTGTTTACTAGAAGGTTATATATCAACACTGTTTTAAAACTTAATAAGTACAATTTAACTGGAAAAACATTTTACACAATCTATCTTAACCTCTACTTTATAGCTATCAAAGTTCTACTGCTTGGACCAAGTATACTTTGATCATGTAAACCTTAAAGTTCCACAAACACTTGGACCAAGTGGATTTGATCGAAGTTACTTGGACCAAGTATACTTAGATCGTGTAAACCCGGCTTAAAGGACCTAGGCCTGCCAAAGGGTTTTTAAAACTATATACAAATGGATGACATGGGGTTAGTGTGTTGCTCCATCAGCTGTATAAACCTTACAATTGATATTTGTGACTAATTTTAGTCACAAATTCACATAAGCAACTACCCATTTATATGGCAATGCCGGTGAAACCCCAGCAGGAGTTAACGTGTACTAAATTATTACCCAAAACACTGCAGATACATAATCCAAATTGAATTTATAAATAAACAATATAAAAAAAACAAAAAAAAAACGATTGACTTTAAAAACTGTTGGGAGATGATTAAAATTAAAAATAAATTAATAAATAAAATATAGAATATAATAATATCCTTTTATTACTAAAAGAATAATCATAAATAAATAATAACGATTAAAACTTTAAATAATGATAAAATTTTAAATAAATAATATAATATTTTGAAATTAAAAAAAAAAAAAAAATCAAAATGCGCATTCTAAAATCATAAAATAACAAACCAAACCAAAAAAAAAAAAAAAAAAAAATACAATATAATAATTATTAAAAATCTAAAGAAAAAAATTAATTATCAAAAATAAATAAAGGTAATTAAAATAATATAAAGGGGAATATTTAAGGAAAATAAAATAAGACGTAAAATTATGACTTTTTTGGAGTGTAAAATTGGGCGCGTAGGGTTTGGGTACCTGCAAATGAGCTCAACCAACGGCTGAGTTAGCTTGCGACCGATTCTAGGTTCTATCAAGGTAAGAGCTCCAAACTGAAACAAGGGCAGTCAAAACCTTTCCACATACTCTCGCAAACAATAACAATCATTTTTATAAACCCATTTTCTTTTGTAATTGCAGCTTCTTTTTTTAAAAAAATAAAAAATAAAAGACAATTACACTTTTAAATTAAATGTTATATATATGTTATAAATGATTGCAACGTAAACAAACCCCTTTTTTAGATTTAAAAAAATAAATAAATATAAAATAAATTAAATGAGAAGTAAATGTAGTGGCTAATGGCTAGAAACGTAAACAATCAACAACCTTTGATATTCACATCAGTAAGATATAGTCAGTTCCATTTTCTTTATTTGCACCAAATCTGATACCAGCAAACTAACTGCTTGCTATTACAAAGCCAGAATATTATATATTCATTCCAGAATATATTCATTTTTGATAGCATGCATTTTTTAGTACACAACCCAAGGCCAGATTTAGTTACAGAGGCTGAAAACCTGGCCCATGAAGCAAGAAGAAAAAAAAAACACATTCACTGAGAAAGTGTCCAAAACACCTGCAAAATGTATGACAGTTTTTGAGAGTATTTAAAAAAAAAGGGGAGGGACCACATCTTCCCAGCCTAGAGGACCCCCCACCCTCTAAATCCGGCATGGGACAACTAATGTCACTATATTTAGGTATGAAACTGCCAACTGATGTCATTACACTATGAACTACTATAATGCTTTTGTAAGTCTTATCTGATCAGAAAAATTGTATTAAGTAAATTGTAGAGTGTGATAATAACTATTATAGAAAATATAAGAAAGAGGAGATATAAAAACTATATGACAAAACTTAAAGATCATGCCCAAGAATCATGTCGGCTGAAGATTATGCGTTTTGGCCCTACATTCCCTGCAAGGGATTAAAGGATTGGAGATTTGCTAGAATGGCTGAATCTGGAGTGATTCGATTTCTAAGAATTGATAAGACAAAACAGAGCATACAATTACTGAAAGCATATGGCATACTGAAGGAATTTCATAATCTTTATATAAATTTAAGGCAGGATCCAACAAAATTTACTGAAATAAAATAGAAACTTTTGACTATATATTATCAAAAATTTCTGATACACTCAAAAAAAAAGTGTATTTTTCATAGGAGACCAATTTTACAAGAGCAGCTACTAATGATAAAAATCAGGTTAGACATAATTTATTTTTCAATGTTTCATAATTCATTACTAATGAAATCATTTTACAAACGTAATGAAATAATTTTAGAAAAACACAAATAGCAAGGGAAATCAGTTACACCTTTAAGATTCATTTAAAAATGTTTGATAAAAATTCAGAACAGGTTTTGATAGAGTCAAATGTCAATAATTCCTTTCTCCTTGTGTTTCATTTGTCACCAAATGACGTTTTGGTCCCACAATGAGGCCCTGACAAGAATTTCACTGATTAAAAAACCAAAATCAAAGCATCAAAGCATGGCTTAAATCGATGCTCCAACATAAACATCTCTATTGTAGACTTTAAAACTATTTTTTTAAAGATATTTCTTTGTTTTGCTCGTGATGTATTGTGGAATATCATAGGATGAAATATGTGTACAA
This sequence comes from Gerris lacustris, assembly GCA_951217055.1. Classification (NCBI taxonomy): domain Eukaryota; kingdom Metazoa; phylum Arthropoda; class Insecta; order Hemiptera; family Gerridae; genus Gerris; species Gerris lacustris. The sequence goes on from OX578279.1 coordinate 49,368,440, forward strand.
GATATTTTCTAAACTATTTATAAACCTATTTTATAAACAGAATCATCTTTTAACAAAATGTCTTTGTATAAGGATATTTTGGAATCCCTCTCTGTCCCTTAACAAGTACATAGGATGAGGTATTCTTTTTAACTGCCGTTGCAGCAAATTAATTAATAGCTCTTCTTTGAGAAGAGAGGAAAATATCAACAACAACGTTTGCTCCATCCAGGAAGTTAAACAAGAGGCTCAAGCCGCAGGATTAGAAGTTGAACAACCAGCTCGGATTGTACAGCTCTAGCAAAGCGGTTATAGTAATTTAGTTGCAGCATTAACATGACCACATTTAGAGAATAATTATATTATCCTTGTTCTATCTTATTAACAGTTATTTATGGAGCTTGGCCAACATTAAATAAACAACTTGTACAAATAACAACTTAAAAGTAACTTGCAGTTATAACTGAATATTTCATTTTATAGTAATGCCTTTTAAAAATATTTTATTGCTTAGACTTTTATGACTTTTGATACACAAGACACCCTATTTGTGCTGATAACCACCCACCTAGTTCTCAAGGGTTCTCAGCAGGTATTAAGTTCTCCTAACATTAAGGCATGTTCCACACTGGTTCCGCTCATCTCGTCTCATCTCAGCTCAGCTTCGAATCCTTCCGCTTTCGTCCTGCAGTTTTCTGCACACTGCTTCCGCTCAGCTTTTTAATGTAGTTTCAATTTTTATGCCAGTCTTGTTTCAGTTATCCACTTGTGTGGTTCGACATGAGTAATATTATTGATAGTATTTGGTAGTACTAGTATTTTGGTAGTATTAGTATTTGGGTGCACGTGATAAATACAGCCAGAAATGAAGGAGGAGAGTTTCACACTCTATTTGAAAGGTTGAAACAAGATACTAAACGATATTTTTTGTTATTTCCGAATGAGTTACTAAAAATTTATGGAGCTACTAAATATGATAGAACCTCTTATAAAAAAACAAGACACCAATTGGAGAAGAGCCATACCTCCAAAAGAGCGCCTGGCGGTAACTTCAAGATATAAGTTCTTACTGTTATGTCTGGCAGCCTGGTGCGCCTGCGCATACCTCCTGCCCTCCGCGGCTTTGGGCAAAATATTCTCACCGAGCGAAAGGGGCCGGGCTGAACGGAGCGGAGTCAGTGTGTGGGTTTTCATTTAAATACATGGGTTTATTTTTTTTTTTCGTAAAAGGCTGAGCTGAGATGAGATGAGATGATCGGGATACAGTGTGGGACAAGCATAACTGCATTTAAGCCTGCATTTTCTGCTTCTTGTATAACTTTTTTTCTACTTGATCTAACGTGATATCAATGTTTCCCACATGATTACTGTGGGTTGTCACTGTAGATGCCACATGTGTTGTTATTTTTTAACTCAGATATTTCCTAATTAACAAAAAGACTGTAGCCACTGCATTACTTTTCATTTAATAGGAAAAATATATAAATAATCAATTTAAAAAAAATATATATTGTATTAATAAATAAACATATATATAAAACATACTTAACAATAAGTATAAAAAATGAATATTTCCCTATTAAAAATATCAAACAAAAAACATAATAAAAGATCTATTTGTCTTATTTTATTAAAATAAAAAAAAATAGAAGCAATAATGAGTTAGAGCCTTTAAATTAAAAAAAAAATAAACATTGGATTATTTTTCCCTTTTTTAATGGTTTATACTTACTTTTGGGTGGTCCAAAAGTCTCCCCCTCCCCTCTTAACTTTTGAACGGTTTGAGATAGATTAATGAAACTTGGGGGATCTCTACCATGCAAAGGGAAGTTTGTTTTCATGCAATCACCCACTAGGGGCAACCACCCACTTTGCCCCCAGGCCACCCAACTTCAAAATTTTAAATTGGAGTGTTTATTTTTGATAGCATATTTGGATTCTATGGTGAAAAATAATAAACTTTTACTTGAAACTATTTTTCCTATCTCCAATATTTTCCCCCCTACAGGGAGGCAAAGATAGCAAAATAACCCTTCCGAAATAGTAAAAAAATAACACTTAGATCGTTATAAAATCTAAACGGTTTGAAATAAAGTAATGGAACTTGGGGGATCTGTACTATGTAAAGAGAAGTGTGTAATCATCCACTCGCGTACTAGGGGCAACCACCATTTTGCCCCCAGGCGCTGAAATCTACCATTTTTATACCTTTGCCCCTCTTTAGGAGGCAACATATTGGAGATAGAAAAAAAAGTTTGAAGTAAAATATTTTTATTTTTTGCTGTAGAATCTAAATCTGCTATCAAAAATATACATTCCAGGTTAAAATATTGAAGTTAGGTGGTCTGGGGGCAAAATGGGAGGTTGCCCCTACTGCGCGATTGCATGAAAACAAACTTCCATTTACATGGTACGGATCCCCTAAGTTTCATTAATTTATCTCCAACCTTTTAGATTTGACAACTTATTATCGGAAGGGTTATTTTGCTATCTTTGCCCACCTATAGGGGGAAAAATATTGGACATAGAAAAAAAAGTTTCAAGTAAAAGTTTATTATTTTTCACTGTAGAATCCAAATATGCTATCAAAAATATACACTCCAATTTGAAATTTTGAAGTTGGGTGGCCTAGGGGCAAAGTGGGTGGTTGCCCCTAGTGGGTGATTTCATGAAAACAAACTTCCCTTTGCACGGTAGAGATCCCCCAAGTTAAATTAATCTACCTCAAACCATTCAAAAGTTAAGAGGGGGGGGGGGGAGAGACTTTTGGACCACCCTGTATATATATATATATATATATATATATATATATATATATATATATATATATATATATATATATATATATATATATATAACCAAGTTAAAACCCCTTTACAGAAGTAATGTAGACAATAAAAAATATATTAATGGTAAATGGGTTAATAATAGATAGATCAATAGAAAAAGATATATTTGCAGAATCTGAAGATCACCTGAGATGTTTTAACTTGACATTATCATTAGCAACAGATCATACAACTCATACAAATAGTTTCAAATCAACCCAGTCAAAATAGAAGTAAGTAGAACCAATAGCTTATACAGTAGAACCTGAATGAACTGCTAAGCACAGGAACGGAGCCTTGATGGAAAATCGTTAAGAAGGTTAAGCCAGAAAGAAGAAAATTTTAGGGCAAAAAGAGGCTGCAATTTTATCTTTTATTAGGGGCACCAAAACTTCATCAAGATAAAAATTCCTTGGCTCTTCCAGGCATTGATATGTGCTTTAATGCTCACACCCAGGAAGGTTGGGGGTAGTGGGGGAATGCAAGGAGTCGAAGAAAGTGAAGTGGTTAAAGCAAGAAAGATGGTGAATCGAGAGATGGATAATCGAGGTTCTACAGTACACATGTTGAAAAAATCAGAGGGAAATACTTGCATCCAAGTACTTTTTAGGGTTTCATAGGTTATTAACCATATACATTATCTTATTATAAAATAACAATTTTTTCCCCTACATAATAACATTCCCCCCCCCCCCCTTTTTTTGAAGGTAAAAAAAAAAAATAGATGGAAGGCCCAAAAAATAAAACAAAAACCTAGTGAAGTAAGAGGTCCCTGGTTCGATCCCCTGGGACAACAAGTTTTTTAACAGTAATTACTACATTTTTTCCAGAAATTTTCATCGGTCCATCATAAGGTATTGCTGTGCACAAGGGTGAACACAGATCTGAGTTCAATTGCCATACCAGGCCCTCTGCTCAATGTCCATCCAGCATTTCTAATAAAAAAATGGGGAGTTTTTCAAAAGAGTTAGTGTCATCAGGTTTTGGCCTGTATACCAAGATCAGTCACTCTCGTGGTGGTTCAATAAATAATTGATTATCCCAGAGAATGGAGACTTGGTAAAATTTGCATCAAGGTTGAATGGACCCACCGTCCATTCAACCTTGGGTCTCCAGCATAAAAACCCCTTGAAAAAAATAAATAAATAAATAAAAATAACCACCATTTGTATGTGAAAGTTTCCATCTATTAGCCAAGCAAAAGATAGTAGACAGCGACACAGGCTGTTGCTAAGCAAAGGGAAGGCAGATCATTAGCTGCGCACACTCCCTAAAGACAAGGAGAGGTATCGATGATGGGTCTAACACTATTTTCCCTGATGCCTAAAAAAGATGTTGCAGGGAAGAAGAAAAAACACACTCTGACACTTTAAAAGTTCTAAAATATTCTAATTAATGCGTATCGTTGAAACCTGTCACGTGATCCCCAGATTTAGCAAGTATCAAATAAAGCTTCTTCTTTGATTGAATAATAATAATACAAATAATGGTAAACTTAAGCAAGATTAAGATGAAATTAAGTTAAAGAGGAGAATTGACTTACAAGTTTGATGATTTTAATAAGCATCCAGTTATTAGTGGAGGTGGTCATAAGTTTGAAGAACATTGGAGCCAAACTCAGATAGTTCTTAGGATTCTTTCTAGCTAACTCACACACCACGTTAACAGCTGCTGACTGAACCCCTATAAATACATTAATAACCATATAAACAGGCAGCAGTACTATCAGTATAGCGACACTCATTTTATTCAACAATTAGTGACTACTCCATACAGTGTTTAGCCACCTATGCACTCAACGTGCACTCAGCTGGATTGGTGCTGTAACCAATCTTACAAGTAGTTTCTATTTTTAACACTTCTTCTACGCATATATGTTACTATGCCATTCAATCAAGCTGGAATTTTCACCTTTCCCTAACTACTCAACTACCTCTAGAGAGGAACAATATTCATATAATATGTCATTTAAATCAGTTCTTTATTTTAATTATACTTGGTCGGTTGGTTTTCCATTACATATTTTTTATATTATTTCATGTTACTTTTAAGTTTATAAGCAAGCAGTTATTCCTTTCATGGAACCAGCGCATTAATAAAACTACAACCTATGGAAAACCCCGACTGTCCCCCTTTGCACTGCCAAATTACCTAACATTTTGTTAGTCACTCATAGGGTGAGGATAATTTTACATTTTTATGTTTGCTTAAAATAAATTATTATAATTTTACATTAAATATTTTTTTCATCTATTAAGTGAAAAATTAACATCAACTTGATTTTTGGTCTATTAAGTAATTTTGTACTCAGGATCATGAAAATCACATTGTCTGCCAAAATGGGTGGGACACTTACTTTGACACCTTACAGCCAAGCTAAGTCCTGCAGACAAACTTTGCTAACCAAGTATTCTTGGAGTATACTAAAAATTAACGTACAACAAATTCTAGTTTGATGTTAGTTAGTATCTCCTTGACTATTAGTCTTACATTTGTTATGATACATTATTCAATCAAATTCTAACATTAATCTACATCTAAAGAATGTGGTGGATGAAGCAAGCAGTTGGTTTAGAGTTATTACCTGAGTCAGGATCTTCGAGTTTTTCCTTGAGGCGAGGGAAGGCCGGCCTTAGTGCATCAGGGTACTTGAGAAACACCTTGTACATCATCAGAACAGCCTTCTTCCTCAGGTAAGGTTTCGTAGATGTCAGCTGATTAAAACAAAAAAAATTAATGAAATAAAGTGGCCCAGGCAATGTTTCAACACAATAAATAACAGTCAAGAGATTAGTCTAGCAAGCCAGCCTATAGGTATGAATTTAAGGTTTAAAATAATCTCACCAATTTAACTCCTTGACTATAATTAAAGCAATCTAACTAAAGGTAATATGAAAATACTCTTTTGTCAGCTCGTCTGTGGGTGATACTTCTACGACTGACTATAACTAGCAACCTTCAGTTGATTGCAACAAAATTTAGTACATACAAGGTTCTTTAAATGAAGATACAGGCTAAGTTTGTTAGACAAGTTATCTGTTGATGGGTTTGCATGCAACGCTCATGTAAACATGACCTTCAAGTTTAAAATTGAAATTTTAGGACAGAAAAGATTTTAACTACATTTATTCATTGAGACAAGCATTTGTTTTAGTAAAACTGAAGGGCTAAAGATAGCTAAATCATTAACATCAGATCTAAACATTTTAAAAAGATAAAAATAATTTAAATCAAATTATAATTATTAATTAATACGGGAAACAGACAGTGAAAAATACATTCCTGCGCCGGGATTTGAACCACGGGTCTCCTGTATTTCCAGTTCAGATGCTCTGGCCAACTAAGCTACGCAGGAGAATGATTTTTAACGTGGTTCAAATCCGGCACAGGAATGTATTTTTCACTGTCTGTTTCCCGTATTAATTAATAATTATAATTTGATTTAAATTAAAATTTAAACTTTCCGTAGTATGAAAACTACCAAAAACTTAAAAATTAGATAAAAACAATGTTTTTACCTTTTTGGTACTTACCTACCTTTCTCTTCTACATGTTTTATATTTAACATCATCAACTTTAAAACATCATCGTATACTATCATTAAATTATTAATTAATTTCAGTTTGCCTGCTTCAATGTAAAAGCCATGCAATGCCAAGTTTAGTTTTACAAATTCTCGGTTATATAAAAGCAAGAATAATCAATAAAGTGCTTACCAGAGTCATAATGTCATTGGCAAGGTCCCTAGCTAGATCACTGCTGATGTAGCAAGACAATGCTGATAAAGCAACTCCTGCATCATACTGGTTCTGACTGTTCAAATCCTTCCGCACCATATTAGTGGTCAACATTAGCAACTACAAACAAAAAACACAGTACCTTACACTAAAAATAATTAAAGTAACAAAGTCAGTAAAAAAAAAAAAAATAATTCAGATGCAGAAAAAATCAGACCTTAAACCTACAAGATGCTGACTGGGAAGACCTTTGAACTCGGTATTTGAGAATTTAGTGCAAAGAGTAAAAGTAAACAGTTACAGTTAAATTACAGTCTGAAATTAGGTGGATCTTTTAAAGTTCCAACGTAATAGTAGATAGAATTTTTCTCTAAAAAAAACCTTCTTTGAAACATTAAACACATCTTATGCAATTAAAAACATAATTACTTTTATAGTAGCACAGAAAAACTAATTAGAAAGAAAGCCTCAGTAATAGCACAATATTAGTTAGGTCTGGTTAACAAAAATACTAACATAAAAATCATAATTGAAACTAAAATGATCATCAGAATGTGTGAGATGGTTTTTAACGTTTTTCTAAACGGGGCTTCACTAAATACACTACAATTTTTACAAATTACAATTGTTGGCCAGCTTTTGAGAGGGAAAAATAAAGATACTAGATAACCATCTGGATAGCGGATAACCATCCGCTATCCAGTGAATTTTTTGTTTGCCTAGTTGGCACTAAAATCTCAAGCTCTCATTGGCTCCCTACCCCAATTTTTAAAACAATACTAAAGGTCGACCAAGAAGTCATGGAAATCTGAGGAGTGCGCTAGTGTCGTTGTTTTGGTGTCATGTATAGTCAGTTTTTAATAAAATAGACCACTGTCAAAAAACATAGTGTTGTTCTTTTGTTATTAATAATTTTATTTTTGATAACTTCAATATTTTTTAAATATTTTTTGCAACAGGCAACACTGTACCTGATAAGAAATCACTAATAATGTACGAGAATATCTTTATGTTATTATTTATTGATTATTCATAATAATATTCTTTAAATTTAAATCGATTTTCTTCTTTCTTAATCTATTTTTTCTTCCTCTTTATTTCTGAGTTTGATTTGTTACTTTTTGATTTCTGTTTGTAAATAGTTTGTAAACTTTATCTAGTCATATAATATTAAAAGTTGCTTCGTATTACAATAAAATTAATATCTATTTTATAACTTTAAAATTCCGTTATAAAAATAATGAGATTCTAAGATAATTTTCACTGGTTATTTTATTTATAAAAAATATAATGGGGGAAAACAAACTATAAATTCGCTAATATTATTCTGATTAATTGTCATGGAGAGGAATCATTTTTATAATAACAAATACATAATATCAGGTTTGTTCCAACCCCGTTATTTGTAGCGTCCTTTGCATTTGCATCATCCCGGGGATTTGTGGATCGTACAAAAATCGTTTAGGACAGTTGTGACTATAATTCGTACTGTAACTGTATAAAAACCTTTATTATTCTAAGATAAAAACAAACAAAACAGGAAACCTAACAGATTGGAAACCTTCCTGTTGTTATTCGTGAGATTTGACATAACTGCGCATGTCATACAAACTAGAAATGGGCATTGTCTTCGAACCCGACTGTACTGACTTCGGCAATACTCGGAAGTTCCAACCTTAAATGAAGCTAAGCTTTCAGTTTCTCCCGTGTTCATGACTTCTTGGTCGACCTTTAGTTGTAAAAATACTATACTTAAGAACTACTAAGGGATTACCACTTATTAAGAAAAATATGAGTGATTACCTCGGTGTCAGCATGAAAACACTGGCTGGATGCAAGGTATCCAATTCTTTTATAAGTAAACTTAGGGGAGCTCATGACTTCTATCATGTTGAAACCAGCCCAGCTCATATCGTATCCAACCATTTGAAGCTAAAACACAAGCCAAAATGTTACAACATAAAAATTTACAAGTTGCTTTGCATTTTAAAGGGAGTGGTAATTATATATACTATTTTTTATTGCTAAAGTCTTATCTAAGAATGGTAAATGATGATATGAGTCATTTAATTTCTTAGGTAAAACTTTCATACCTTAAACTGGGTACACACAATCTGGCAGTCCGTCTCAATGCCTGCCAACTGAGCATGTGAATGATCTGGTGTCCTCACCAGTTATGACTGTTCGGTCAGCCGGATCATCCACATGATGCTCATGCAGCAGATATTCAGACAGACAGTTCAGTCAAAACTGTCAGACCTCCCTGTCAACAATTCTTTGCAGTTGTGTCTACTAATAGCATAGAGGGAAATTAAGAAATACGCTCCAGGAGTTCAATGTTCCAAATAAATTAATAAGATTATTAATGCTAATGCTAAAGGGGACAAGAAGCAAGGTTGAAGTAGATAAGTGCTTGTTGCCTTCTTTTGAGGTTGGACAAGGGCTAAGGCAACTCCTGCTGTCAGCAACTCTTTTTAATCTCGTGTTGGAAAGAGCAGTTAGGAAAATACCTGGCTACCCAGGAGGAACCTTGTTCAACTGGCATACCCAATAATACACAGTCTTGCGTATATGCAAATGACGTTGGACTCTTAGCAAGATCCAAAAGAGCCCGGGAAGATGCTTACAAGCCATTGAAGCAAGGAGCTGCTGAACTGGGACTAAATATCAACAAAAATAAAACAGAATATATGCTAATGACTCAAAGATAGGAAGAGAACCTCCTGAAGAGGTGATGTTAGGAGGTGACTTATTTAAGCCAACTAACAACTTCAAATATTTAGGGAACCCAAATCACTAATGACAACAGTGCATCGGAGGAAGTAAGAGCAAGCCTAATGGGAGGAAATAGGTGCTACTTCTCCTTAATGAAGATTCTAAAAAGTAGACTCTTAAGTCGAGAATTAAAGATCAAAGTTAATCTAACTGTCATCCGACCTGAAGCATTATATGGATCGGAGGTGTGAACTCTTACAAACTCTGATGAAAGCTGCTTATGGCGTTGGGAGAGAAAGCTATTGAGAAGAATTTTTGGCCCTGTGAACGAGGATGGAAGAATAAGGTGCAACAATGAGCTACATATTCTCTACAGTAAAACGGACCTGGGGGCTGAGATGGTTAGGTCACACTGATAGAATGGCAGAGAATAGGGTGGCTAAGAAGTTGCATGGTAGTAAACCTGGCGGAAGAATACTTAGAAGGTATATAAGACTGAGATGGCTTGATCAGGTGGAGAACGATTTGAGGAGGATAGGGGTAAGGAGATGGAAGGCCGTTGCACAACAGCGGGACCTCTGGAGGAGCGAAGTGCTGCTGGCTCAGGCTCTTCAAAAGCTGTAGTGCCCAGGAAGATGATGTACCAATTAATAACTTAGCTAATTTTTTTTTTTTTTTTCAAGAGTTATAATAAATCATAGTGGCTTCAAACTTGTGTCATACACCGAATACATTTAACCATTCCAAATTGCAGAATAATGCAAAAACCATATTGTCTCATATATATAATTTTTATGGCATGACAGTTTCCAGTAAAATTTTAGATAGGGCACTTGTCTGGGTTTGAAGCCAGAAAAAGGTGCAAATACACAAGATACTAACTCACACAACACCATGCAAGTAGCTCGCAGAGGAGAACTACTGGGATGTGTATTGTGTATACATCAAAAAGCAGGTACTTCATTAGATTGTTACTCCCCTATATTGTTTCAGAATAAAAATGACTTTGACTAAATAACTATTAAGAAAAAGGGATGTTTAGTGCAATGTACTTTGGGACAAAGGAATATCACACTTCTGTTTTGATAAGAGTAGTAACAGTCTAAAGAAGAACATTCTGTACACCATCCTTAGATCGTTGCTCCCCTCTGTTTTTTTTATAAGGGGAGTAACAATCTAAATAAGAGCCAAAAAGCATGCGAGTAAACTGCACAGGGTTTAATTTTGTCTTAACAGTGGCATGAGTCGAGGGGTGGAATAACTGACAAGGTGTGCCTTGATATTTTAGATCGCTCAAGACTGACCATCAGGATAATAGTCATAGAGCATCCTGTTTCATTGGCAAATGTACACAGCTTATGCAGCATGCCAGCTATTGACATACTAATTACTAGCCACTGGTATGATTTTTTACAAGTACTTATGTGTATGTCCATCTTAACTTAATCTGACAACTATATTAGGATCCAATAAGTTTATCAATATAATATAATTGATTTAAGGAACTTGCAATTGCTTGCTTAAAGGTATAATCTTTTTACAACTAATAAAAGAGAAAAACATACAAAAATAGATATCCAACTTTTTGAACAAAAAGAGAAGGTTACATATTAACAGGTTATTTCAAATAAATGTCATTAAAATTTATTATCGATCCTCAAATTGCAGGTCTTTGGATACTTTTTACTGTACTACGTTCTAAATGTTAAAATGTCGTTTATAATTAGGCCTAAAGGTTTGATTAATTACAGTTATAAGGTTATAATTTAAACAATATATAAATACAGGAAACATCTTTTATCCACAAAATTGATAGGACCGGTTACATAACTTCCTCGAAACATTTCTTTATGAAATATCTGGATAACTCTTCAATAATAATGTCAGTATACTTACATAAGTCAATTTAGCGACTGCGTTAGCCTTCACAGCTAAATTATCCTGCCGCAATTCTTGTTTTATTTCTTCTATACATTGAGCTATGTATTTCCCCTGGAAAAAACAAACTTCTGTAGTGTCTCAACTGTTAGCGAGCGACAATATTGTTACAGAAAATGCGACGATAAAAAAAAACAAAGAGATATTCGAATTAAGTTCAAATTGATTGATAACAGAAGTCAGACGTTATTTTACCTCGTTGTCTTTGTTGTTTCTGATTCCTCTGACCAGATCACTTAAATTCTTATCGAACATCCTTTCCAAGTTGCCTTTGACTTTTTTCAAAGCCATCTTTTACTCCTTTTAAAAATAAAACCCACCGTTAAATCGAACTGAAATCGGACGAAACGGATCGATTAAAAACCAATAGACCTAGTAAAGAAAAATAAAAAGAGGGCGGCTACATAATAAATTAATAGGGATTATAACAAAATTTCTAAAATAAAAAAATTCCACACAATCACAAAACACGAATTTCTTTTATCCCCTCTCCCGATATTTCCAACTATCTTAGAATTGGTTAAGCAAAACCCAAGTTAATTTATAGTAGAGAACATGCTTTGTGGGTCGAGACAGTAAATTTAAATCGTCAAAGTTATATAATTTATTATTCGATTTTTTCACTAATTATAGTTTATTTTAATTGGAAAAAATCAATTATGCTATTTTTATTTATTAAAAAATCAAGAGGCTCCTCAAAGGAACAAGAAATTTAAAAATATAAATTTTAAATTTCTGTATAAAAATGCATGCATCTATATGCTATATTTTTTTTAAATTATATTGTGTTAATGCCTAGTATCTTGAGCTTGATTTCAAATACAGTTTATTTTACATTTCAAAAATTAATAATTCATGAAGAAAATTAATAAGTATGTGGAAATTATGTTGTTATATAAATCAAGATTTACGTATCTCAAAGAGTTGTATCTCTTCGTTGAGTTATTTGTCATCTCGATAATCTTATCTTAATTCCCTTCTTATCAGAAGTCATTCATTAATTTTTATTTTTATAACATTTTTGAACTTTGTACTTCTTTAACTATCTTCATTTCTTCGTCCGCAGTCGTCCGACAAAATTCTTTATAAGCTAAGCTTTATTTATTTTTAAAAAAATATTTGCGTTAATTATTAATAAATTTAACTTTTGTTTTAAGCACTCTACACGGATATAATTATTACTGAATTAAGTTGGACAATAGTTGTGTAATAACCTTTAATCGAACTAATTGCTATTCTGAATTAAGATTTATTTTTAACTTTTTCATCCTAAGAAAGAAAATGGTTCATCTGTCTAAGGTAATCCAGTTTATAATTTTAAACTTTTGACACTAAATTAAGTATCACATTAAAAATGTTTTTTCTATCAGCACTAGTTGCTGCGTACATAGTTAATAATATACAAATCTTACGGTATTTGCCTGAATACCGGTTATTTTTTATATTCATATAGTTCGGTGCTTCAGTTTTGAGGAATATCTTTCTCATTCCAATGATTTTGATTCTGTATTTTAATGAGAGGAGGGATTCTTGTACGTTTTGAAAGTAAACTGGTATTTGCTTTATTTTAAATTTAATCTTTATCAAGTATTAAAGTGGCAAAGTACAATTTTGCCAAGATACGTTCGTCTCTTTAGAGAAATTGCAATCAGGTCAAATAAAGAATCAGGGCATCATCGTCAATAACTTTAGTGTCTTTATTAAAAGATTTAAATGCAATAGCAGAATGTAAAGGATTATTCGCCATTTTACAACTAGATCAAATCCCGAAAGCAAATTATTAACTGACAAACCTGCTTAAATCGCTTAGTTGGCCTAACCACCAGTTGTTTATCAATGATAATGTAGTATAATAATATTACTAAGCTTTAGAATATGGTAACCAAGCTCGCAACACACTATTTTGATCAGATTACACTTCAAAATTTAGATATGCATGTAGATTATGTACCTTTATGACAATATTGATAAGAATCGAATAAAATAGTGTGTTGTGGGCTTGGCAACTGTTTTTTAAAGCTGTTCCGTTTCGTTTTTACATGCTTTTAATTAGCTTCACTTGTCTGGCAGGGACAAACCTTATAACCTAAATTTGACCCACTTTTCGTCTACCTAGAAAGCTGAAACTTAACAGATTATGTATTCTCAATGACATTACAGTCATTAAACACTCATTGGTTTTAAAAAAAATTTGTTTTAGCCGATTAATTAATATACTTTCAACTTTTTGCCAAATAAATTCTAAAATAAAACAATACTTTTCCCACTATAGGTGGTGAGGAAAAGTAAAAATTATAAGCATTGACCAGACAGGTGAGAGTGGTTATTTCTTCTTAAATAATTTAATTTTAAACAATGAAGATTTAAAATTTAATTTCAGGAATTAAAAAACAAAGACCACTTAAAGCCAAGTGAGGTTAAAATATATATACAAGATTTAATTTGACGAAGACTAAAAATTACAAAATATTATTTTAAAAACAAATTAAACATGCACCATAAAGTAGAAAATAATTATTTTAAAAGCCACAGTACTATGAGTGATCACAGTATATGTGAACGTAACTAATGATAAAAGTGCGGGGGGCTATAAAAAGTATTTGTAATTTGTTGATAGTACCTATGCTTATATCTTTAGTAACATTGGCATATACTGTGATAGCTCATAGTACTGTGGCTTTTAAAATAATTACTTTCTTGCTGCCATACTTTTTATTGCATGTTTTTTAAAAGTGTGTTTTTATTTTTTTAAAAATATGATATTATTTATTTAATTGTTCCTTTTTACTTGTACACAATGGAGTGATCATATTTCTTTGTCTAAATAAAATAACTTTTGGACAAAGGAACACCACTCTTCTAAAAAGGAACAATTAAAAACACAAATTTTCAAAATTGGACCAAAAGTAAAATGTTGGTCAGATACGGCAGATTTACCGAAAATGCAATAGCAAAAAATTAAAACCCTCTAACACCCGGGTATAAAGAATGCATCATGTTCTAAATGCTAGGTGATCCTCCAGAGGATGACCCTAATAATTAATTTAAGTAACATTTTTACTGTGGGCGTTTACAGACATTTTTTGGTGATCCCTATGTGGACCACCTAGCTTTAAACGATTAAACCACTTTACTTGGTCATCATTAATAACATTGTAAATTATTATTTATTGCAGACTTGTCGTAATACATGAATGATAAGTAAATATGATATGTGCATAGTTGGCTTCAGCCCCAGTATGTGTTCTTGATATTGACACAATTGAGCAATGTACTGATATAGTTAAGTTTACTTTGTGTCCTGAGTCAAGGTTAATGTTAATTATTATTAAATAAATAAATTTTATAATTCTCGTAGAGTTGTATTTAATTAATAATAATACAGTAGAACCTCATTATAACAGACTTATAGGAGCTAAGGGTTGCCATTTATAATGAAAGTCCCGTTTTTAACATAAAATTATTTTAATTAATAATTCATTCATTAAAGGATGTACATCAATACAAGTACAGTAGTTAGCTATTAAGTGTTTATTTTACATAAAATAAAAGAGAGGCGTAAATATGGGTTTAATGAGGGATGGTTGACTAATACTGAACAAGACAGAACTGGATTAAGGGTCTTAGGTCAAGCATAGGAAGAGGATAATATTAACCCTCTTAAAGTCATCCTAGCTGAAACTTGGCACAAAGACTCTGTACCAATAAAAAAATTCTATACATTTTAAGGTCACCCACACACTGATTAGTGATCTGGCTTGTAAAAACTATAATCATGATTGATATGAAAATGTGCAAAGCGTGAATCAACAAACTGTAGAGTTGGGGGCTTCGGATCTGAACTGACCACGAAAATCCTCCAATTCAAATGAAAAGGGAAAAAAGATAGTGCCCAGTAGAGGTATAAAAAATAATAATTATAAAATAAATAATAATAAAAGAACACAAAGAAAGCCCAAGTACCTTGGATTATAAAAGGGGGTTTATTAACAGTTAGAATAATAATAAAGATAACATGTAATATTGGCCTGGTGTGTGTGGTGAGGTGTAGAGTTTGAGTCTGCATTCGTCAGCAAACTGGCTGGGGCGAACAGATGCTGGCTCCGGAGACGAATATAATATGTCCGGTCAGACATACAAGGAACAACTGGAAATATGCAGTGGCTTGGTGAACTGGATCGGTATACAAGTGTCCGGGCGGACAAAGAAGGAAGGGTTTTAACTGAGGTAGAAGAAAATAATTTATCCGGGCAGATATATCACTTCCACATACTCACTTCCACTTCATGTGACTGGCAAAAAGGATGTGAACTGTTCTGGCCAGGTTGGCCAATACAAAATAAATATATAAAATAACTAAACAAAGATTTGTTAGAAATAAGAAGGTTCTAAACAAAGATTAACTTACAAAAGGGGACACACTCAGCTGTGCCCCGAAACAAATAAAAATATTTAATATAAAATCAAAAAATATACTTTTCCTTTAACATATATAATAAAATATAATATAAATAAATAATATATACATATAGATAAATAAAATAAACTGTGGCTTTTACACAAACAACTTGGTGATTACTCCCCAACAAAAATGCATAAATATTTAGGATTTATAATAAAAACGAAATCAAATCAAACATAGGGTTACAAGTACAGAAAAAAACAGAAGTAGATGTAAGGTTTTGGGTTGGATAGAGATTTTTATGAGTTAGTATTATTTTATCCTTAATATTGTTTTAGATAAATAGGTGTTGCCCATACCTTTTTAAGTATACAGACATTTTAAAAATATTTAAAGGACTTATGCTGATACCAAATAACTTCTTCCTCCTGAGATTTTGTAGAACTTACAAATTATTAATTAATATTTAATCACCAACAATATTTAGTGATTGAATTTGACGAATCAAGTTGTCATAAAGGTTGAAAGAACCCCCCCCCCCCCCCCCCCCTCCCCGTGAATTAATACATATTTATTTCCAAAGCCCCGTTGAGCCTCTATATGGCCATCATCAGTGCCTAAACAAATAGTAATCAACATTTCAATAAGGAAACTGAGACAATTAAACAAAATTAACAGTTAAAAGGTTAAACTAAAGGAACAAACCGTAAATATAAATAAACGTAACAATATACGAAGTAGTACCTAATCAAGACAAAAACCACCCTCATGCTCAATATCTACAAATACAAATCCTGAAATAGAAATAAACTAAGAGAAATTAAATAAAACATCATAATAATCAATTACTGAAAAGATACCTAGTAAAAATACTCATATTTATACTATTTATGTTAATATAAAAATAAATCACAGCAGCAGAGTTTATTTTTCTGTTCTGTGTCCCTTCTATAATTATACATTTTCTTATATGTATTATGTAAGCTATAAACTTTAGTGGGCAAAACACTCATAAAAACAATTAATAATATGGTTTATAACCGGCCCGATCCACTTCACTCAAACAGCACCTCTCTTTCTCTATAACTTACCTATCATTTGTTCCAATATTCATTGATGCAACTATTCTTCATCAAACACTCATCTAACACATCCCTTACATCATTTGTTTTAGCTGTTGAACACGACCAGCAGGTCATGTATAACTCAGGCCATAAAGAGCATGTCCACAGCTACGGACGCACACCCTAATGGCTACAGTTTCCGTAAGTATCAAAAATCATAATTCTTCTTTTCTATTTATTATAAGGACCATTAATATATAAAAATTAGGTGTACAAAATCAAAACTGTGCAATCATCCTATGTGTAGGTCTCCTCCAATTGAGTAATAAATCAAGATCTTCCGGAGGAGACTACTATTACAGAGGGATTATTCCAATGTATCCACCAGTTGCAAATGACTTTCATTGTAAGTAACTCCCTTCAGAATGATCCCTGTAATGGATTCAAAGTCTCGGATTTCACAAAATTTCTGACATGGTTTCCTCTAAAAGATTTACTGTGCAACTGTATCCATTTGCATTTACTTTTATCATGTCAATGATGGCACAGTATGACCTGGTATCTTAAAAAAAAAAAAACTGTGCATCATCTTGTGTGACCTGGCATTTTGGCCTTTTAGAGATATCATTGTAAAAATTTTCTGAAATAAATTCTCTATTAACCTATTGTAACCTTGTATTTTTAAGATCATCCATTTCCTTTGGTAATCTTGGAAGCAAAATGAAAGGAAATATGATTTCTTATATGAAATATAAGAAAGAAATAATTAAGTAGGATCATTTAAATTGAGGATGTTATCAAGAATAAATAAATTATAATTGTAAAAAATAAACATGATTGGCTTTAGATGTCAAATGTCCATAATAATAAATTATATTAATTGATCAGAAACATACTGCTAAGTTTCTCACGCTAAAATAAATTGATAAATTAATGTATGATAATAGGGGGAGGTGACATATGGGGAACTACTCTTGTAAGTTATCACCCCGGGGTCAATCACCTTTCAGAATTATAATCTCATCTGAAAGATAATGTATTGCATTCACATAATATTCTAATATCTTTGTTTAATTTAATCATCATTGCCTCAGCTTCTGACAAACACTCAGTTAGGCATTCTTACAGCTGATGGAAATAATTAAAATATTATAATAAATTAAGTCAGAGAAATTTAAAAAGCATTTAATTAATTTTATCATTGTTTTCATGAGAATTAAGATTGTTATTATTACCAGCATTACAAATTTTATTTTTAAAAATATATAATACCTTTTTTTTAATTTGTCTTAGTAATCTAAATTATTATATGTGTAAAAACAGTTCATGTAAATAAATAACTTGGGTAATCAAGTAAAATGAAAATTTTATTTATTTCTCATCTTTTTCATTATAATAATTGTTAGATTATACTATAAACTATGCATATAAATTTATATTTAGGTGTAAGCTCTTTATATGAGTCTTAATTGATGATGAGTTGAGAAAAAGGTGTTCTTAAACTTTTAGTTTAAATTTTCAATGAGTCTTAATTTAGAAAATAGTTGTTAATGGTTTTTGTTTTTTTATTAATTTGGTGAAACTGTAAAGTGAATGAGTTGGTTGATTTTGCAAAAAGTAAGATTGATTTTTTTTACTGTTAGGCCCCATTCACACTAGAGATTCCGAAACATTCAAACGAAATAAAGAGGCAAGTGTGACTACTGTTCAGACTGCGATTCTGGTAGGTGACTCATTTGAGATTCTCAAATACAGCCACTAGGGATGGACGGCCCCCTTGATTCTATTTAGAATGAAGCTGCTGATGTTACATTCAGCTGTATGGGCTCATTCAGACTATAGATTTCAAATTGGTTAGAATTGAGGTGCAAGAGGCAGTGAGTAGGAGCAGTTTTTGAATCATTACTTATCATCTTGCCTGAATGTAAAAATAAATAAATACAGTAAAATCTGTGTAAGCTGGAAACCTTCAGTAATGGAAACTTTTGCTCAGAACAGAGTATTTTTTTTCTTAGTAAAACACCCTGTCTAAGCTGAAAACCTGCTGAATTATTGTTTTTTTCTTGAGCCTTGGCTTTACTGTATATTAATGACTTTCTCGTAAATAAAATATAAATGATTCGACTAGAATAATTTACAACAGTGTCTCCTTTCCTGTTTGCTCCTAATTTGTTGATAATTATGATTTGTTATTGTTGTTTTTTTTTAATCATTTTTTTTTTTTTGTAAACACCACCTACAAATTACTTGCTTATCTATAATTTAATAAATATATTCAAATGGATGGAGAGAATGTAAAAAACTTCTTTTATAAATATGTATGAATTACTAGTCCAACTGTGTAAATAATACATATATGTTGTCTACATTCATCTTAATAGTAAATTAAAGTGACAAAATGAACTTGTCATTTGTAATTAATGTGTTTTAAAATCATTTGTCCACCATCAAATTAAATTATATTTATAAAAAAAATTGGTAATATTTACTGATATTTTTTGGTAATCAGGCATAAAGATAATTATTACACATTTAAATAAAAAAAAACACTGTTGTTTTCAAATAATCCCTCATTATCTTTTGTACTCATTACCAGAGACGGGAAAAAGTCATAAACGTCATAGTCATATGATTTTGTCATAAAATAGCCATTTTTCGAATAAACATCATAAAATGGTTTTTTTGGGATAAACGTCATAGAATGGCCTTTTTTGTCAAATGTTTAGCAAAAAGTTTTTTTTTTTTTTGTTAAAGCAAATTTTTATATTGAACATTCGTTGTCCGGTTCCAGGTAAAAGTGCAGTTCAAACAAAAAACCCTTACACCAGCTTAGTGAAAGGCCTGGGCTCTTAATTCCCTGATCACTTTCGGACTTAACTAGTGCGCTTATGCATACCTGCACAACTAGAGAGGCACCGAGGGTCATCCCTAATTCCAAAATAGGGCTCCTGATCGGCTCCTTCTTGGAAAAAAATCTTCCAATTAGAATCCAGGAAGGTCAAGATAGATTCTCCAATCAGCCAATAGTAAACCCATTGGGTTGGGCAGTTTCCTGATTAGCTGTTTCAGAACTTAAGATTTTGTATATATTGGTAAGGGATTAGAATGTTTAATTGCTCATTTGATTTCTTACTCGTGTTACTTGTTTTATTTTTACTTGTTCTTTTACTTGGGTTTCGTTGGTAAAACCAAAAAAGGAAACCCTTATAGTTTCGTTCATGAGTCTGTCTATCTGTCAGTCGGTACAGTTCCAATAACTTTTGAATCAAAAGAGATAGAAACATGAAACATTCCAATATTTTTTTTTTTTTTTTAATTTTAAGTGGGGTATCAAATGAAAGGTATTGACAGGGCTTGTAGTGAGTCACTGAAAGTCACTTATTTTGATGAGAGTCACTTTTTTGTCACTTATTTAAAAAAAAAAAAGTCACTGAAAGTCACATATTTGGGCTTACTAGGATAAAAAAATTTAATTTTCTGTAGTTTTTTAAATACAAAACATATATTTTAACTGTTTTTCAAAAGGGATTTTGTAAGCTCAAGACTTTTTTTAACTATGAATTTTATATTTGAACTGTAATCAATGATAAAGTTTCGTAACAGTTGCACTAGATTCAGCTGGCGTGTGTTGTGTTTTATCGTCAATATTAAGATGGAAGATGGTTGAAATAAAGATGAAAAGAATATTTTATTCCGAACTCCCTCCTGATTGTTATTAATTTTCCTAAAAGTATTGTATTCGAAAAGTATTGTTTCACCAAAAACTTTTTTTTGAGATTTCAGCGGAATTATCCGTTTTGGGTGTTTTTAAGACCTCCTGAGAGGATTTCAGCATGGCGTCTGTATGTATGTATGTGTGTGTGTATGTTATCAGTTATCACTGTAGTGCCCAAGGTATTTAACCTAGAGAGTTGAAACTTGGCAGAAAACCAGTCTTTACCTGTAGTGGTGCCGCCCGGAAAATCAACTTTTTCCGCCATCTTAAACGCAGTTTGCTGAGTGAGCAACAATTTTAAAAAATCGTAGTATCGAAAATGGTCCTGATCGAGTTGAAATTTGGCACGAATGTACCTCTTTGCATGACAAACAAGCCCACCAAATTCCATTTTGATATTGGCCGCCATTTTGAAGTTATCAATATTTGAATTATAAACTTTGACAGTTAATAATTCCGAAAGTATAAATACGTTTTTGACTTATAGCATATCGTTGGAACCGGAAAAAATTAAGGAACAAATATTAAAAAAACACCGATGAAATACCATTAATTATGTTACAAGCGAATATAATTATTTATTAGTGCGATAATTTTGGTGACGTCAAAGTTTGTTTACATCTGTCAAAATACCGCCAAACTTCAAGTTTTTTTTTTTTTTTTTTTTTTTTGTAGTTACGGTACACAAAATCAAATGAATAAAAAAATGTTCTAAAATTTTTATAATTGCATTTGTTTAACAGTGCTAAACAACATAAAGTAACTAAAATAATTTTTTTTTACTTAAAATTAAGTCACTTAAAGTCACTTATCTGTGGAAAACAAGTCACTTAAAAGTCACTAATTTTGAAAAAAATAGTCACCAAAGTCACTTAATTTTTAGGAAAATCTGCTACAAGCCCTGTATTGGTTCGTATGGTATTCGTTTGTAACACTTGTGGAAAGCGTTTAATTTTCAACGCCATTTTGTCAAAAAACATCAAAATTTTGCGTGTATCCCCCCCTTTGCGTGTATCCCCCCCCCCTTAAAACTATATTTCCGCTGTTTCTAAAAATATGAAAAAATGTGCTTTCTGCTGGGCCATAGAAAAATAAGAATAGCAATTCGATATGAATTACTGGGAATCCAAGATGGCGGCTATTTCCTGTCACGGGGGATTTTTTAAATTTTGAGTGAGGTATATAATAATAATAATAGAG
This sequence comes from Gerris lacustris, assembly GCA_951217055.1. NCBI lineage: Eukaryota > Metazoa > Arthropoda > Insecta > Hemiptera > Gerridae > Gerris > Gerris lacustris. The sequence continues at coordinate 49,390,018 of OX578279.1, forward strand.
GATTAGATTACAAAAATATATAACAGGTGTGGAAAGTGTTTATTTTTTCATGCCATTTTGTTAAAAAAACATCAAAATTTGAATCGTGGATGGGAACACGCCCAGGCCATAGCTGCCCGACTAAAGGGCAAAGAAGTTCGGAAATTGCCTGAAGGGCGAAAAGCAAATGAAGTGTAATGCATGAAATTTGCTCTCGGCTCATCTGCCGACGTCGAATGGTCTTTTTCCAAGTTTAAAATTCTACTGACGGACGAAAGAGCCAATTTAACGCTGGATAATATAGAACAACATATGATTATTTTTTACAACGTTGAAGCATTCTGCTAATTATTATTATTTATTATATATTGTAAATATAATTCTGTATTTATGAAATATTGAAATCTTTCTTTTGAACTGTTACCCTCCAAAATAACGCTAAATTTTCGCTAAAAAAGGCTAAATTTTCAGAGTGAAAATAAACGTCATACTTTTTGCTAAAACGTCATAAAACAACAGATTTTATAAAATAGAGGTCATAAAACAGGATAGTAAAAATCATAAAAGTCATAGAATAAAGGTCATGAAATGGAAAAATAAAAGTCATAAACGTCGTCTCTGCTCATTACACCTGTTTCTTTTACTCAGTCTATGTCAAATTATTATTGAAAATAGTTGATACTCATAATAATTGTATTTGTATAAACTTACTAAACTTGTTGGTTTCTGGTCAATGTTATGTAAATTAAATCCATACTTGATAGCCTTTATCTATGAAAATTGTGCTTTTTGTTAATTTTATATTTAGCCATTTAGCCAACGGGCTTCAATTTTGAATAGGCGGTTTTTTATTAGCTTTTAGAGAGGCAAAGAATCAGAATTTTTTTAATTTTTACTTTTTTTGTATTAGACTCTACTTATATACAAAATTTCAAGTTTCTAGTATTGCTAGAAGTGCCTTAGAATTTTGATGAGTCAGTCAATCAATCAATAAATCAGTGTCAAAATAACAAAACTTTAGGCTCGCATATCTTATAAACTAATATGGGTGTGAAAGAGAGGTGTGAAATTTTTATTTCTGGTTCATTTTTTAATGAGCTCTAACTTAAAATTAATTTTATATATCTAAATATCTTTAATAGAATAATAGAGGAGGTCCAGAGTCCCTTGAGTTGGTTTCATTAAAGGATGGTACGGATGTGCTCGACTTGGCAGGGCACAGGTATAGTTGTTCCTTTTATCAAATCTCTTCTCTTTCAACCAAAAAATTTCTTCGCTTTCAACCCTCACGCACACTTGCTTTTAATATTTCAAACTGGAATTTGAGATTCTATATTTATCTATTCTTTGACACAAACATTTTTTTTAGTAAAACCAACAGCAACTCTGCCATAAAGTGTTAAAGATCGTCAAATCTATTTAATCGTATCTAAATGTTTTAACTTGAGGAAGTAACAAAAAAAAGTATAAATGCAAAAGTTGTAGACAATTTTATCCTCAACAATATTCATTATAACTACTTTTACTTGGCGATTTGTACTGGAATAAATGAACTATTACGAATAAAGTGATATGCAATTCAGTGAAAAAAATTGATAAAACATTTAGAAATTAAAAAATAATAATAACATAATAAAACTTCTCTACTTTTAAACTAAAAGTAGAGATAAAACCAAGATAAGCTCAAATAAGTAGTTAGTAAGTATTTTTTTTTAAAAAAGAAAAAAAAGTTCTTATCAAATAATAAAGACCGAGTAATGGGCATTTATAAATACTTCCTACACAAAAGTGAAGTTTATAAAAAATAAAAATACTCACGTGTGAATTAATTTATTGTCTCCTGTTTGTTATTTAAAGGTTAACTGTGATATTTTTTTGATTTTTAAGCATACAGCCACACATATTGTCGCTGATGGGATCTCCTACATATCAATTTTAACGAAAAATAAGGTTTTGGACAGAAGTCACAAAAAAAAAAAAATTAAAAAACACATTTTTCTATTCACATATTGAGTTTTCAAAGAACATTTGCTATGTCTTCAATGACTTCTGTTCTTATATTTTTAAGCAATTTTTGAATTTATTTTTAGCAGTATGACCTTAATACTTATGTTAAGTACAGCATATGTTACTTCAAATTAAAGCTAATAAAATAGGGTAATTTTTCAGCTTATCCAACACATACTTTGATAATACCAATAAGATAGTTAAAGAGGATCAAAATGGCGACAATTTAAAAAAAATATACCATTTTTGATTTCAAAGCTTGTAACGCCTGGTTAAATAGAGCTATAGGAGCAAGTGTAAAGGCAATTTTAGGCCCTTTAAAATAGTGCTTAGTTTATGGTTCTGGCTTAAAAATAGAAAAATATGTACATTTTTCTTGATAAAGTTGTGTTATTTTTGAAAAAAATAGAAGTAGCTATGGCTGCCGATCATGTAAAAATCGAGGTGAGGTCCAGGAATTTTTTGTTCCATTTAGGGTGCCCTTTCAATTTTTTTTTTTTTTTTTTTTTTCATTTAAAATTAATTGCTTTGAAGTAACTTAGAGCTTTGGCTGTAAACAATGCTCTGCCATCACATTACAGAAACGCTGCAATACTATTATAAAATTATATAGATTATTTTTATACATGTAGAGAAAGTATTGCGATAGCATAAAAATTCCATAGTGAGATTGTGTTTAGTCCAAAATATGTTTTTTTGTAAATGCATGGTTGTCACCAGTTGTCTGAAGTGTTGAGGCAGTTGATGTAGTGGCAATTGGGCTCACATATTCAATTACCTAAGTCATACATGAAAATTTGGTGATCAAGTACAACTAACAATCATCAATCTTTGAATCAGACAGCCAATTAGACTGTAGAGCTAGCCAGACCAATGTCTCTGAGACTCATTTATTTCTCGCCAGTCCTTGATGAAACATTGTACTATTCATTGCATAATCCTTGCAAAGTAAACTTAAATACCCGGCAATTTTCTCGTGGTTACTTGCTTGTGTTTAGTTTGCTTACATTAATATTTTTAATTATTCTCACCAAATTAGATATTAATAAGCAAATCTTAAAAAAAATACTAATTTATGATTTTTTTTAAATTATCTTTCTATATTATTAAAAATGTTTTTTCACGAGTAAAAAAAGGAGGTTACTAAACTGTAGCGTTGGGAACCAATCGATTGAAAACAGTCGACTAAACGGTTGTTTTAAAATATTCATTCATTCGGTTGTGGATATCTAGTTTTCATTCAACTGATATCAGTCTATAGTTTGGAGTTGTATTAGTTGTAATTCGGACGTGTGTATAACGAGATAACGAGTGTCATGCGCCTTCTCACTCCTCCTCCGCTCTGAGCCCTTCACTGTCGTTCCTTTCCCCTACCCAAAACCAAAAAACATTCGAATGAAAAATTCGATTGGATTCAGTCTCAGTCTATATTTTTTCATTCGAATGAAAACGATGTCGTAGCAAGCTGTAGTTTGGGACGAGATAACGAGTGTCAAGCGCCATCTCACTCTCACCCCCCTCAGCTCTGAGGCATTTACGGCCTCCACCGTACTACTCCTATATGACTATATAAAAAAACCCATTCGATTGAAACATTCGACTTGCGGGTTCAGTCTCGGTCTATATCTTTATTCGTATACCCTATACCCGCTATGAGACTGTTTTCAGTCGATTGAATTCAATCGACTGTTTTTTCCCGAATCGACTTATTCATTCGGTTGTTTATTCTAGTCGGTTGTCCCAACGCTACTAAACTGTGTGTTTAAAAGGGATAGAAATACGGGGATAGCCAAGTTTTTGAAGTATATTTATATTTCTGCAACATGCTAAACAACAAAAGAGAAGGGCGGGCTGTGGGCGGATAATTTCACGCTGTTCACTTCCCATTGCTCTTTTGACCCCAAAAGGAAGCATGTACCCATATGCTTTTGTGGGTAAAAACAGGTTTTTCAGTCTGATTGCATGCAAAAGTTATTTGACTTTAAAATTGTCAGTTAAAAAAAAACTGTTCTTCAATTGTAAAAAATCACCGAAGACTGTTAGTATATATTATCTGTTTTAACTGCAATCAAAGACAAGTACAATAGCAAAAATTGAATATGAATCAAATTAAAATATGCAAATTTATTGACAAAATACATTCATCAATTGTCAAAAAACCCAACCAGTGAATCCATAGTAGAGTAGCGGCCTCCTTCTAGGGGTTCCGGGAGTGAAGTGAGCAAGGGGAAGAGCCCCCTAATTCTCTATTATAATTTTCTTTAAATTTATTTCTCAAATAAATTCTTTTTGTTTTAATAAAGTCAATTATAAATGTTTGGTTGTGGAATAAAATAAAAACTTCTCAACCTGTAATTAATTTTAGCTGTACTATCTATTCTTTGTTGAATTCTACTGTTAATGGTTGAGATAAGATAAGCCGATTGATTAGAATGATTTTTTTTTTTTTTTTTAATTATTTTTTACTTTACTTTCTTTTTCTTCTGTTTATTTTTCAATTAAAAATTATTGAAATGAATTATTTATTATTATTGTGAATCCACGATTAATTTATTTTTTATTTTTTACTCACTTTATAGTTTATTAACTTGATGCTGTTTCGTTTACTCTTAATAAATAGTGATAATAATACTGTACACCTATACCAGTGCTTATACACCTATATAATATGTAATGAATGATATATACGCAGGGTTAACATGTCACTCTATCAGCTGTATAAACCTTATAATTGTCTTACCCTACTGGACATATTATGCCATTTCACTTAAGCAGCTTTAAGTATTTATGGTATTTTAACGCTTAACTGACTATTTAAAGATAGTAAATAATTATTATGAGAAAAATATTTTATACCATTAATCCTAAAGGGTTCTCCGCAGGTTTGGCAATTTTATAAGCAGGTAAATGAATGTATGATTTGGTAATCTTGGCATCTATCTAGTATCCTTTAGAAATAATTTCTTGGATTTTCAGTCCTGGGCTTACGTTCTCATCTCGAAAACGGATTATTCAAAAAACAGGTCTCACAACTAGGGTTGGGACATCGATGTCGATGTATCAAAAACATCGATGTATCGGACTTTAAAAAATCGATGTTTAACATCGATGTTGATCTTTCGATGTATTGGACAACATCGATGTTTTCCTGAAACATCGAAAAGACCGATGTTATCGATGCATCGCAGTCTAAAAAATGGACGACAACGAAAATCGGGGACGAACAGGAGAGATTTTTTGAAAGTGGTGACCTTTTTTTTTTTTTTTTTTGCTCTTCAGCTTGGGGGACCGATGTCGATGTATCGAAAACATCGATGTTTTCTTTCGATGTTTTGGCTAACATCGATGTTTGTTCTTTCGATGTCGATGTATTGAAAACATCGATGTTTGCCTATCGATGTCCCAACCCTACTCACAACACGGTCCAGATCGTGTCTGTAAAAATAGTTATTACTTAAATGTGCAGTACAGTCAATTCTTAACTTTTGTGTCTTTAACTATTTGAAAGAATTCATTTGTGACTTAATTTTTACATTTGCATACCTACCTTGCATATTCATGAATAGCTGTACTGAAAAACAATGCTACTTTTAGGTCTAATAAGATATATTCAGAGAATTGGGTAACTTAAATTCGGGGGATATTTTATTAAAACAAAAAAGTCTTCTTTTCATGCGTGCTTTGAGGAATAAAAATCAACCATCCTCGCCTGTTTCTTGGAAGAAACAATACTTCACAAAATATTTTATTTGTAATCTTAGTTCTTACTGTTTTTCACTAAATTTGCTATCATATCTAGTGGATGGATGTGTCAAGTTGCCAATCCCCCTACTGTTCTTGACTAAATAGGGCATGAGGAGGGGGGGAGAGTACCTGGTTTGCTCACTGGATCTATCTACTGTGGTATGTCTTCAGGTTTAGAGCCCAAACCTTTGAGTTCAATTCCTGTTCAACCCTCTAAGAGTATAAATAAATATTTATGATTAATTAAATTGCGAACATTATTGTTGGTACATAATACATAATATAATATAATTATTTGTATGATTTTACAATGCAGAGTTGAATGAAACACAGAAGGAGTTCCAGGACTTGGCGAGGAAGTTTGCTCGTGAGGAAATCATTCCAGTAGCTGCCGAACATGACAGAACTGGCAAATTTCCCTGGGAACTCATCAAGAAAGCTCATTCTCTTGGACTCATGAATAGTCACATCCCACAATCTTGTGGTAACTTAATTTAACTAATAACTTTTTCATAATAGAGTTGTTTTTATAATTGAGATGGTGAGGTGTTTATTAAAAATAATAATAATTATAAGTCATGATTGAAACTGTCAAGGGTTTTGATATAGAAATTAAAAAGGACATCATCAATGATAATGATTGACAAAACTAATAAAACGCCTCCTCAAAGGACACATAGCGCAAAGATGAATTGGTTCAAAAATAAAACCAAATATATATTTGTACTCAAGGTGTCCTTCTAATTTATTCAACACCCCACATGAAGCATTTCTATTAAAAGGAACAACTTAAACTTCGACCCCTTGTTTTTGAGGGTTGATTTTTTGGGGCTTCCCTATAATTTTCCTGTTGTTTAGGTTATTACAAGAGACGGGAAAAAGTCATAAATGTCATAGTCATATGAGTTTGTCATAAAATAGCCAAATTCTCCAAAAACAGTCTTTTCGCTAAAATGTAATAAAACAGCCGATTTTCTAAAATAGAGGTCATAAACAGGATAATAAAAGTCATAGAAGAAAGGTCGTGAAATGGAAAAATAAAAGTCATAAACGTCCCGTCTCTGGTTATTACGCATAACATAACTGCAAAGTTTAAACTTTTTGGATTGGGTATTTCTGGAGATAAGCACAGGAAAGTATAAGGGTCCTTGTTTTTGCCTAGGGACCCTAAATACAAGAAGACTAGATGAAGAATCAAGTAAATCCAAATGCTTTAAGGTTTGCTTATGCTATGACAGCATTGCTACTGTTTTTTAATAACTCCAGAAGATTTTGAATCTATACCGGGGCTATCTGTCTCAAATTGGCATGGTAAAATTAATGAATTGATTTTGTTAAAGGTGGTATGGGTCTTGGAGTGTTTGATGGCTGTCTTATCGCTGAAGAATTGGCCTATGCCTGCACTGGCATTTCAACTGCTATGGAAGCTACTGGTCTTGGGGTAAGCTTAGACTTGGTTACTCTTTGATATGTAGATTTAACATGTTAATCATCTATAATTTAACTTTATAAGAACATTCAGTAAAGCCTCAGCATTCATTTATATCAGAAATATGTGTTAAATAGCTAAAGACTAGTAAAGTGATATTTATTAAGTGAATAATAATAATAATTAAAACTTGTTTTGCAATTTACTTTTCTTTTTCAATGTAGTTTTCAAAGAGTACATTATCTCAAAATGTTTTTAGAACATGCTCTATCACAATTATTTTAGGTGTATCAAGCATAGATACTTAAAAACATATATAGAGTCCATGTTTTAATAATTATTATGTCCAGATTTAAGACTAATTGTCTGTTTTCTTTTTGTCTAGCAAACCCCAGTTCTGATTGCAGGAAACGATCAACAGAAAAAGAAATATCTTGGAAGACTTATTGAAGAACCTATTCTGGCTGTAAGTATTGTTAATTGTTTTTACTACGTTTTTATTAGCTTGCTTTCTTGTTTGTTTGTTTGTCTAGTACAAATCTTGCAATAGATTTTTAACTAACTTCCCGAGTAGCTAGACATTTGAAACTTTTAGAATAGCTCAGAACACGATGACAATGCAATATTTTAATACTTTTAGCCATCTTTCAGCAGAATTTAATTCGTTTTCAGCAAATTTTGCTGTATGGAAAGTTAGTTCAGAAAAAATCCGCAAGTTATTTTATTTGTTTTGACATGTCCCATATTTACAATCTTCATTTTGACGGGTTTCAAATTTGTGATTTTTTATTAAGAGATTAACATTGAATGACACCGAAAAAGGAAAAGTAACAAAGAAATAAATTAATTGACGTATGAAAACCAGGTACACATTTTTCTTTTTCTTCTCTTACTGTCCCTACACGGGGGAATATCAATGACACGGTTTAGATTTGGTGTTGGCGAGATCTCTTGTACAAAGATTTTTCCTTTTATAGGTTTAAGATCAGCTCTCTTGATGGTTGTCATTTATCTGAAGTAAATAAATTCGGAACTATTTTTTTCTCTAACATTATATTATAACAATCATAATTATATTATCAACATTACATATGATTCAACAGAAAATTTAAAAACGTAGTATATAAAAAGTTCTTTTTATCTTGTAATTTTAAATGCTTATTTCTTATCATTTGTTTTTAATGACCCAGTTTTTCTTTTGAGGGTTGTGAAGACACCTTCAACTTAATTATTTTATTTATTATTTTTATGATTGTTCTACTGGAAAAATTAGTTGAAATTTGACGGTTATAAATTTTGTAAACTAATTGAAAATGAAGTTAGCTGGGCAAGGCAACAAATAATTCATGCACAATATCTGAAATTTAAAATAACAATAAAAATAAAATGTGTATTTTTATTTTTTTTTGGCAGGCTTACTGTGTAACGGAGCCTGGTGCTGGTTCAGATGTAAATGGTGCTAAGACAAGGGCAGAGAAGAAAGGTGACGAGTATGTTATTAATGGACAGAAGATGTGGATCACCAACGGAGGAGTCGCCAACTGGTATTCATTTGTTTTCTCTTTATGTGTATATTATGCTTTTATTCACATTCACTTAAAAGTATTATGATACATTTCATATTGTTGCACGAAAATTTGATAAGTGTAATGTCAATTTTACTGAAGAACAAAATATATTTCTCCATTAAAATTCAAAAGCCCATTATTTTTACTTGATTCACTATCCTCTGTGATTGTCCAAAACACTATCTATGTGTTGTATTGTTCATAACATTGAAAGTGTTGTATATGTTGTCTGTTCTTGGAAGTTTCAAAAGATCTCACACTTTGCAAGAGCTTTTTTCGCCTCCTTAAAATTGTAAGGCCTTACTCACTTTGATAGTTAGTCCTACGTCTCTTTCTTGAAACAAATCGGTAGCATGAACAATCTCACTTAAGGTATTCACCGACATAATAAATCTCAATGGAAAGATAGTCAACTTCAAGAGTGGGGGAGGACCTCCTCCTTACAGTTAAGTATTGGAGAAAAATAGCATTTAGAGTTATAGAGGCTGTAACACAGATTTAGTTTTGGTTTAATTTTGTTCATTTTACATGGTGAGTGTCTTGGGGATACCTGGATAGTGTCATAGGGAAACAGAAATCTACCTGGTCAATTACTTTTCCATCTGCTATAATTTCTGCCTCTTTTCTAGAGTCTAATCTCATCTCTTTTGTTGTCTCATTATTTATCTTCAGGCCAACCTTTTAATGGTTATTGGTTGTTGTAGGTACTTTGTACTGGCTAGAACTGCTACAGATCCTAAGGCTCCAGCAAACAAGGCTTTCACTGGCTTCATTGTAGAGAGAGACACTCCTGGACTAACTCCAGGTAGAAAGGTTAGTTTTCTATTTTTTTTTTTTTTTATAGCAGTAATGGTTTCCTCAAAATGAGTTTTGTCGATGTATAAATTGCCTGCTTTTAGGTAAAATTCACTAACTAACAAATATAAAATTTTAGTCATAGTTTTAAGCATAGTACATTTTATTTCCCACAAAATGATCAATTTTATTTTCTTATATTAAAGATCAATATTTTATTTTATTATTATTTTTTACTCAGAGGGTCGTTTTCATTTGTACGGTACATTTGGTGGTCTCTAAAAGTGCCCCAACACAAAATTTCAACTTGAAGAAATCAAACCATTGATCAATCCTAGATATTGTATAAACATTCTAGTTCATGAATCAGCCTATCGTTTGCCAATTTGTTTGCTTGCTAATTTTTTAGCAATTTTTTTAGTGCAAAAAAGAGCAATGTCCCCTCATGAATGTCACGATAAATTGTCCCGAGCACAATTTATTTTTAAAGGTAATTTTACTGCTGAAGCTCTCCAAACGCGTTCAAATATATGTTTTAATAACTTTTAAGAAGATGATTTATCTTCATATAGTATTTCAGGTATTTTTTTAAAAAAGAACTCATGAATGTCACAAAAAAGTTCCTAATATTTTGACTCTTATATGGAATTAAGGTTCGTATTGATAAGGAAGTTGGCTTTTTAAGTGTAATTATGCTGCAAGTTGACATTTATATTTGAATTGTGAAAAATTGTAGAGAAAAAAATAATTTTAAGGACTTTTCAATTAATTAATGAAAAAGTGACATTCATGAGTTAAATAAGAAAGACAATACTTGTTATCGATTGAGTTATATTTTTATTATAAACATTATATAAATAGTTTTAATATCATATATTTTTATTATAAACTTTATAAAAATAGCTAAAATAACTGTATAAAATCTTGCCCAAGCTATTAGGTGGTAACGCCTTAATGTTTGTGTAACTGTCAAATCACTTAAGCCTTCTCTCCTTCATAGATCTGTTTCTTTGTGTTGGGGTATCAATCAAATTGTCATAAAACGCCAGTTTTCTAGCAGCATCACTTTTTTTAAATATTTGTTTTTGGTGAGTAGGTACACAATATGTGAGAAACACTGGCATCAACAAGTTGCACTGCTTTGCTAAGGGGAGAAAGTAAATTTGGCTGATGAATTTTCTGACGCTGTATTCGTTTGTTATCCCTCCAAATTTTCCTTAGTAATAATTTATTCTTTTCTTCTAGCTCTTCTATTCTGTAGTTTTTCATTCCTTCTGGTGGTGCTAGATCGATTAGCATCCTGTACTCGCCTTCCTCTACTATTTCCTGATGACATGCTAGAAAGTTCTGGTGGTGCCTGAATTTGAATGGTGGATTTTGCTGCCATACGTACTTTTATTCTGTTTCTTCGTTCAACATCTAATTTTCTCCAGTATTTTTTTATTCTTCTTTGCTCTCTGGGCTTCATGTCTTATACTGTTTTCCATTTTGAATTTCTGTAAAATAAGAAAACAGTATACATCACTTATTAGTCTGTCCACACACTTGATCTCGTTTTTCTTTGTAAATAGCATCTCTTTTAGCAACTGCCTTTCTTCTTTCTCTATAGTGCTTGACTCTTTCCACTGATTTTAAAGCCTATACAAAGAATTAGTCATACCTCTAAGTTAATGGACAATTAAAACTAGCAAAACAGGATACCAAACTATAAGATTTCTCATGACTGTCACATAACACTCTTGAATGTCACGGACCATATAGTGACATTCATGAGTTGCGACGGTCATGAGATTTACAATAAAAATGAAATTTTTATAAATTTTTATTAAAGCTATAAAATTGAACTTGGGATATAATTAAACTGTAAAGTAAGCCCTATACTTCATCAATAATTACAATAATTTAATAAAGCTTAATAATTAAGAAATCAACGTGACATTCATGAGGATTTATAAAAATACTTACCATTTATTTTTAGAAATTAGACTCTGGCGGAGGATCCAGTGCGAATGAAGGCACAAAGACAACTGAAAAATATTGTGGGACTCTCGGGGAGGTGTACCTTGGTGAATCCCCAATCCTACTAAAAATCTCTGACACTGATAAAGACATGACATTCATGAGGTCGACGGCACTAACCTTATGGACTTTTATTTTTTTCCAAAAAACTGAATAGAATTAAATTTATTATCTCTTCGTTAGGTGTAAATAGAGAACCTTATAAGACCACTGATTAAGGTTTCGGTTCTGTGACTTTAGGGGCCATAAAATGGGGGCTCTTCATAATTATATAAAATGCCTGAAGACAGTGACATTCATGAGTATTTTTATTTTTAATTTTTTTTTAATATATAAAGCACGACTTTCTCTTTAAAAAAATAGATATAACCTAATTCCTTACATTAAGAAGTATAAAATTGTAAAGAGAGAACATAGAAATTCCTTGTACATCCTAAGAAATTTGAACACAGAGTGCGAAGACAGCAAATGTACCCTAGGAATGAAAACGACCCCAGAATGTCATAACTTAATGGCCAAGTGAGATACGTTTACCTCTTTATTGATAAAAACCCCGTTAGTGTTTTTTTATTAAAATTACTTTTTGGATATTGATTGTGAATTAAATAGAATTTTAGGATAATGTGGATCAGTCAATGTCACTCTATAGAATTTAAGAGTAGCGAGGATCAGTCAAAATCAGTTTAGGGAATTTGAAAATAGTGAGGATCAGTCAGAGATCTTTTTATAATAATAAACATATTACTATATTTTTAATTTTGTTTGTAGGAAATTAACATGGGGCAGCGTGCATCAGACACTCGTGGAATCACATTTGAAGACGTTCGTGTGCCCAAAGAGAATGTTCTCATTGGTGAGGGAGCCGGATTTAAAATTGCTATGACTACATTCGACAAGACTCGCCCTCCTGTAAGTTAAATATCTTTATTAATGCTTAAACCATTAGTTATCATCTACAAAGTGTTCAATCTTGAAGAAGTAAAAAAAGTGCTGAAGATTATTTCCAATTTGTTGTTTTATATTTAAAAAATAAAAATCATATGTAGGGAAGGTACCACCTTGCCTTGGACACTTGAGCAAAAATCAACTATTACCGATAAGACTGATATGATAGCTGGAGAAGGTGAAAATATACTAAAATAGTACTGTCAGGCTAAAAAATTATAATTAGTGTAATTTTTGGACATTTTTCACACATTCTTACACATTATAGGGCAGCTGGAATCATCCAATTTGGTACGCTTATGGCAGTTGGAAGTGCCAATATGCCTTCCTAATTGCATGATTCTAGCAGTCTAATAATTGTTTCATAAAATTAAATATTGTGTAGAAAATTAACAAAATTTTAAAATCTAGATCAATTTAAGGTACATATAACCAAAAGAGATACCACAAAAAGTCATAGGACCAAACTTGTAGATCTCAAAAAACCTGTTACTGCTGGTGCAATCCGTTTTTTGATATGACTCCCTTTTCTTTCATTTTTAAGGTTAAGTGCAAATTGCATAAAGCCTGGAACAAAACTGTAGATTGGTTTAAAAGAAAAATAAACACACAGACACTGTTCTTTTTTAGACAGATGTGCATCTGATTATAGATGGATGACACACGGTTAACATGTCGCTCCATCAGCTGTATAAACCTTATAATTGATATTTATTACCAGATACATGCCACTTTACTTAAGTAGCTACCCATTTATATCACGATGTTGTGTGAACACTGAGAGAGCCTTTTTTTTCTTTGTTTTAAATTCCAGGGTGCTTTTACACCCTAAGTCACAGACCACTTAGAGAGGTCCAGCGTACAACCCAAGAAGGGTTTTTGTGTAGAGAGTAAAGGGTTGATAAACCATGTTTCACATCTTAATTTTTTTTAGAACTGAGTTGTTGACCATAGTTTTCTAGGTCCAAATCTGGTGGTGCTAACTTGTTTGAGCATCTCCCCATTTGTTTAAGGAATGCTTGGTGAAATTTGAGCTGGGGGCCCAGCCCCAGATTTGTGTGATCACCCATCCACAAGTGACCACTCCCAATGCTCCTTAACTTAATTAATAGAGAGCCAACCGCTCTCCTCTACAAGCTACCAAGACCCCCCTTAGGAGTGGCTTTTTGAGGTAGTAATCAAATTAGGGACTTGCTGCCATCTAAGATATAAGTTTTTGTGTATTACAGGTAGCTGCCGGTGCCGTCGGTCTGGCTCAAAGAGCTCTTGATGAAGCTACAAAGTATGCCCTTGAGAGGAAGACTTTCGGTACAACCATCATCAATCACCAGGCTGTCGCCTTCATGCTTGCTGAAATGGCTATCGGAGTGGAGACGTCCCGTCTTGCTTGGATGAGATCCGCTTGGGAAACTGACATGGGAAGAAGGAACAGTTACTACGCTTCTATTGCTAAGGCTTTGGCTTCAGATGTGGCTAATAAATCCGCCACTGACGCTGTACAGGTACTAGGAACAATCATCTTTACTTTTAATGTTTAGATTTTTTTATCCGGAATTGTAAATAATATTACATTATATTAGCCAAACAATAACAATTGACAAAATTATACAACAATTATAAATATAGATTAAAATTCAATAACAGTAAAGAAAGTAAAAGTATTGGAGAGAATATTAGTGTCAACAACGTGGTGACTTTTTAATGTTTTCACTCATATCTCTAAAACTATCATTAGTACCAAAAAATTGTATGTATAAAATTTGAGGGTGATAAAATTTCCTACAAAAATGTGCCTTTGCAATTTTTAAGTAGGACCAATAGTTTCTGAGCTTCAGAAGTTTTTATATTTACCTTGGCCTTAAACAGTGAAATCTTTGACATTTATAATAAAATTATTTAAACTTTAACTTTAAATGGAAAAAACAGAAACAGGGCAGTGAACAGAATGAAAGAACAGAACAGAATGAGACTAACATTAATGATACTATAACACTAATAGTAGTGAAGTATTGTAATATTATATATAATAGTTCATTGCAACTTGTTTCTTCTGATATTATTTTTTAAAATACTGTTAATTTCTCGACCTATTAGTGAAAACCTAAAAAAAAGTCGGCACTTCTTTAGATTGTTACTCCCCCTATAAAAACAGAAGTGTGATATTCCTTTGTCCCAAAGTACATTGGACCAAACATCCCTTTTTCTTAATAGTTATTTAGTCAAAGTCATTTATATTCTAAAACAACATAGGGGGAGTAACAATCTAAAGAAGTACCCAAAAGTCACCTAAACTAAAGGTACCAAGAAGTTCTAAGGTACCAGTTATTCAAGTTTTGAATAACTGGGCCAATTATCAAAATTCTTTTTTTCTCTCGATTTGTCTAATTTGATTGGCCAAAAGGATTTCTACTGTAGCTACTTGATGTCTCAAACATTTTTTGTAAACCTATTATTGCTTTGTTTTGTTTAGATATTCGGTGGTAATGGTTTCAACTCTGATTACCCAGTGGAGAAACTGATGAGAGACGCTAAGATCTATCAGATCTATGAAGGAACCTCCCAGATCCAGAGACTCATCATTTCAAGAGCCATTGTAGAACAGGCTAAGGAAAAATCTTCCTAAGCATCATCGAGCAGAACACCCAGTACAAAGTTTCAATTTACTCATGATTTAACTTCAAACTCACGCTTGAACTTATCGACTAATTTCTTAAATTTTCCGTTTTGAACCAAATCAACATTCTAGATTTTTTTTACTCAAATAGGTTTTAAACAATTTGGTTTTTTATAGTTTTATTTTATTTATTTTTTTAATTGAAGTAATCACACTTAAATAAAATTATATATATATGAATTAGGTTCGTAAGTAGGACCAGTTGCAATTAATAGTGAGTTGCTAATTGAAATGTCATTATTATTATTTTATTACAAATATTTATTTTAATTTATGATCATTATCATGAAGATATTATTTTATAGAGGGTGTTTTAGATGAATTTTAGGTTTTATTGGTGAACAAATTATAGCTTGATGTGTGCAAGAACTTATTGTATTTTTAAATAAAACTAAAAAGTATAGTTTCCACAAATTTTCTCAAACTTAACATGTGGAAACTATAAAGTTGAAACCTATCATTATAATAAGTTTGACAATATACTGATTTAGTTAATTATTAATCCACCAAATAATCCTCAAATTATAATAAATTATGTAAATATCACAAAATCCTCTTGTCGATATTCATTATTAATCTTGCATGAATTGTAATTTGTGTTATGACATAAATATTTTAATTAAAAATGCTCAAATTTATCATTTAAATGTGATTACTTAATGTTTTTATTTTATATATTTTTTTTTTTTTAGGTTTCTTTGTTATTTCATCATTTTTTGTTGTTGGTTGTTAATTTAGATGAAAATTTCATTATCATTTTAATAGATATCATTTAATAAAGAGAAATTGTATTATTCTATCAGAATAAAATTATTTTTGCTAGAATTTTGTGTTTTTATTTATGTTCTTTTTTTCTAAACCTTTTGAATAGACTTTTTTTAATTTTATTCAAATTAAATAAGATTGGACTTATTTATTTTTATTTGGATACTATAAATTGTCTTAATTATAACTAACGATGTAGAATGTGAATACCTTGCTGCTGGGGGTTCATCCTGAATACCTTGCTTCAGGAGAAGGGGTTTCATCCTCTTCTCTTAGACATCCTGCATACTGGGTTTATAGCCAAACCAAGCAGGGGTAAATGCCAATTTGATCTATATGTTTATTTCAACCAAGCTGGGAACCATCCTCTGTTTGTTATGGGCATGTGCAATGGGTAAAAGCCATTCCAACCCAACTGAGGACTGTGTTTTTGTACCATCCTCCAAGCTGTTCCAACATGGAATTCCAGCATGGATCATTTGTGAAACATTTACAGTACGGTCCAAATGATCCTCAGTCAAAACCAAATATTGGTTGGTACGACAATTGTCATACATGTCAGATGAAAGGTGTCTTATCAACTTCATGATGTATTTAAGAATGTCTATTAAAAGTAACAAGAATATTTATTTAATTGTTGACAGTAAGATGTTGGTGCCCATGTTGTCATTCCAGAAGCACCATACCATATTCTTGTCTTCAGATTTGTTCCATATTTATTGTTTTACACTAAATAAAGCAGTAAGCTGAACTTATATAAAAGGGTGATACCTTGTCACTTAAGTAAAAAATGTCCTTAAGAAATTTTCCTCTGATTATGATTTCTTAAAGGTATGGCCAACTAGTTGGGTGACCATAAGTCCTGTTTTGACTGGGACAGTCCCGTTATTTTAAGCTTTTGAAGGCATCCCGTCGGTTTTGAAAATGCCCCACTTTTTGGAAATCTGAGACATTTTCCAGAATGTCTGGGTAAAATGAAAACTTGTCTCATACTTAATGAGTTGGAGAAGTTTTCTATCTTAGTAAATATGTTTTATATCAACAGTTTGCTTCTCCTATGTGTGGTATTTACTCATCATCAGTTTGAAAAGGGGTAAATACTAGATCTTCTCATAAAGTATTTGTAATAAAAATTTCCGGTTTCGATGACCAAATAGTCATCTTCAGATTCTAAATCAGTTGTTCACTGTAACATGGTGTTGAAGTGTATCTTGGTTATTCAATGATGACGAATATGATATTTATTGTTACGGGTAAGTCTTACTTTGGACTTTTTTAAAACTGTTCCTATTTACATTACAAAAATGATTTCAGTAGCATCTTGATAAATTCAATCTTATTTTTTTTTTAAATTAATTTCAATCACTGTTTTAATTTGAGGGAAAAGAAGGAATTATGGAAGGTTATGGTTATGGTCATTTTAGGTTATGGTTAGTATTTTTTGACCTAACCTAACCATAACCTTCCATCATTAGTAATTATTTTTAGGGTAATGATTCATTACCCTAAAACGTGACTCTTAGTTTTTTTTTTTTGTTTTATTTTAAAAAAAACTATTGAATTTATCGAGATGCTACAACCAGAATTATTTTTATAATGTAAATAGAAATAGTTAAAAAAAAATGAAGTGAATCGGACAGTAACAAATAGGGGAGGGACCTGATTATGCAAATTTACTAATGAATGCCAAAAGAGAATTTTATCCATAGAATGCATATTTTTCCTTAAAATTTCCAAAATTTGCCACCCTGCAAATTTGCCACACCTAGCCGCAATAGCTCGACATATGTTGGCTAACCTGAGGGTCACAAAACAATTCTATTTGTAAAAATATTATAATGGTTTTTTGTTCTACCTGCTGGTGTAGAGAACTTGCCAAGAGCCTTTCAAGCTTTGCCGTCTGTAGCTAACCTTTCTACATGGTTCTAAGGGACATCAGGTTTATGCACTATATTATTAACATTATCTTGCCAGGTTATTCATCTTTTTACACTACCTCTTGTTCCTTCTTGGGAACCTGGGCCTTGTCCATCCTTGTAACGTGTCCAAACCTTCGCAACTTTTTTTGGAACGAAGTTCCTTATGGCACGTTCTGGAGCCCGGGAGTGAATCCAAAAAAACGACCAAAATCACCGTCACGAAATCTACCGATGACGATAACTTGAGTAAAAGATCACCGAGTTAGTTGAAATTTGGTACACATGTTCATATTACCAATGCCCAGGCTGAGTTCGTTGGAAAACGTTATCCGCCCGAGCGTTGAACAGTACAATTGAAACAGGCATGTAAAATTTCAACCGGATTCAAGCAGAAGCTTTAGAGTAGGGAAGAGATATATTTTATAATATTTTAAATTAATAGGCCGGCTAGGTAGAAAACAGTCCTATTTTAATCCAACATCCTTTAACAAACATACTCTTTAACTATATGATCAACTTTTTTCTTATAATAAATATATATTTATAGTAAGACCCTTGCTTTAATGATACAAATAATGATTTTCTTTTAATTTGATGATGAATAAATGCAGTAGTAATGCCACTTGGCATGTTACTTTGTCTAAATAAAAATAATTATTTCCAAGTAAAATTTAAAAATTCCTCAATTGAATAGGGAGCAATGTCAATTAAAATATTTTTTAAAGTCTTTTTAAGTGATTGATAGTCCAAGGAGCTGAGTTTTGCAGGAAGAGTATTAAAAAGTTTTACACCGATTACACTTGGATCCTTTTTAGTTTTTTCAAGTCTTCTATATGGAGTTGCAATGTTATCAGATGTTCTGGTAGCATAGTTGTGAATATCAGAGTTCTTAGATTTATGAGATGAGTGGATAGCAAGAATATTATACAGAATAAATTGTCCTATCACTGTTAATATCTTAAGTTGTTGAAAGATAGGTTTGCAAGTATTTAGAGGGTGAGTCTTGGTGATAATCCTTAGCGCACGTTTTTGCAGAATAAGTACCTTCTCCGAATGAGCTGAAGTACCCCAAATATCAATACAATAAGTTAGTTTAGAGTGGATATTTGCAAAATAAATCTGGATCAGCTGTTTTTGAGATAGATATTTCCGAAGTATTCTGAGTGGATAAAGCTTCCTTGAAATATCTCTACAGAGATTATCTATATGCGAAGACCTTTTTTTTCCCCTTAACTCTTGCTAGGTACAAACAGTTCGTTACTTTTAATTTTGTCTCTTTTATAACTCCGCAATGTATAAGTAGTTAGCAATGTATACGTACTTAGCAGTGTGATTTTATATTTAATGAAAAATGTAAGGAACTTCGTTCCTACCGGGTGTCCCGCGACACCACACGTATTTTTTTTAATACTGGGGGGTTTAAAACCACTCTGGTTGGTCAGAGATAAATTCTCTCCCTAACCCCCTTATACTCTGAGCAGACTGACAGACGCGTAAAAAGTCAGTAGTGTGTTGAGAGATAATCCCTTAAACTCTTCTTAGGGGAGTATTGGCATTCCAAAAGTCTGTCACTTGGGATGAGCCAGCTTAGTAGGTGTGCAGGAGTTTCATCTTCCTCTCCATACAATAGACTAATAGGTAAGACTTTCAACCAAGCCTGTTGAGGCGGCAATGATCAGTTACACATCGAGTCAAAAGATGACAAGTGCCCCTGTTAAAGGCCAGTATTGTCTTAGTAACTTTATGAGAGAGTTCTGAAATAATAACTTAGACTGTCTCATTCTAGGAGGGGTTTCCCAGGTTCTTTGAAAATTTCTTAACGAAGACTTCTTTAAAGAAGAAGAAAAAAAAGGAGAGACATACATTTTAATATTAAATTAACCTTATTATGAAGGAAAAGAACGGCCGCCCCCATAATATTGTTAAAAAAATATAGCTATCTGGAAAAGAGTCTTAGTGTTCAAGAAACCAAATTAAAGTTTTAAGGAAAATTCAAACGCCTCACATTTGCGATATTTCGATCCCTCCTTGGATCATTCTCAAGCTGGAATCATAGTTTATTTAAAAATTACACTTCACCAAATATAACCAATGTACAATGCAAAATTACAAATTAATTTAAATATTAACAATGGTAACTTGAATCCTTACTAACCTGACTAACTAGCTGACTACATTGTCAACTTATTGTTTTCTATAAAGTGTTAAGAAAATTAAGCTTTCTAGATAAACCTGTGAGTCTTTAATTTACTTTTTGATTATTATACCGCTACCGCTAAATCAATGCAATCTATCTTGTTTTTAAAAAGCTTGAAGTGTCACACAGCTTTCATGCCTCTCCGATTCCTCACACTTTATTTTAACATAATTTCAAACATTTTTCTCTATTTAGTTTGGGGGGGGGGGGGGGGGGGGGGGGGGTCAAGCGCTACCTGCACGCAGGCGGCTATGAAGCTAGGACCGGCCCTGAGTGCTCTTATCTGTTAGTACCCAACTTTCTGAAGTGTAGGTTAAAACAGATACATATTTATTCACAGAGATTAGCATTTTAGTGTTTTTCAATATTTCCTGTTCTATTTAGTGCACCAAAAGAAAAGAGGAATGAAAAGTAGCATGGAAACAACAAAGACAATGAGAATAGTGAGAGAATTGGAAAAAGTGGATCGCTTCAAATACCTGGGTACACTGGAGTTGGAAAGAATAGAAATGAAATAAACGCAGCAGCATGAAAACTGCACAGAGAATTGAGATGTCAAGTTTGTTCTTTAAAATTTACTCATCATGACTGAACTAAAGTTTTTCCTCATGTCTTCTATTTTACTTTCTTCAACCCCCCCCCCCCCCCCCCCCCCCCCCCAAAGGCTTAATTAAAGGAGTTTCTAAATAGAATTAGTACATACATTTATTGCACTTTAAACAAAAATTCTTACTAAATTTTGCTAGGTTTTTACTTTTTAATTTTATTATTATAATTAGCTTTAATTAATTAAAATTATTGTTACCCTTCTTTATTGAATAAAATGGAATAATGTTTTTAATTCAAATATAAATGTGATTTTGTCATTGGTTTCTAGACTTAGCTTACATACATAGTGTTTCCTTCTAAATTCTAAAGTAAAAAATAAATATTGTGAGATAGTTTTATTTATTTTTTGAACTAAGTATAGATAAAAAAAAGAAAGGTTCACATTAAGGTTGTGGGTTACAAAATATCTTATGATCAAAGAAGTGTTTTTTTCAGTGTCAGTTTTTTTTATAGAGATGTGACTTGGGTCTTTGTATCTCATAATTATTAAGTCATCAAAATGTTTTATTCAGAGCCGGTCTTTATTGTCTCGAGCTGTTTGCAATACAAAAATCCACCGAACTAGGTCACATCTGTGAAGAAATATTCACTCTTAGAGAATAGACTTGTTGAACAATCCGCTAGGTGGTAGCACCGCCTCGTGCCACGAGCTTATAGTAACCTTGACTGCCAACAGATAGCGCACGAGTCCATTATCTCTGACAGCTCGCAGCCAAAATGTAAACAAATTATTGCGCGACAGTCGTTATCGTTTACGTTTGTCGTCGTAGTACGGGCCGGTTTACCACTTTTATTTTCCGTCTGTTTCGTCCGTCCGTCGTTCGTTTCCGTTTAGCCGTCCGATCTCGGAAGTATTAATAATTTTTCAGGGCGGTGTACTGAAATCTAACCTCAACGACATTTTTATGTGATAAGTGATTTAGCCTGTAAAACGAGATAAAAATCTCCCAACTGTTGCTCAAAAAAGGCGTGATCTAGTCGCGTCGAACAATAATTATCCGGTTACCGTTTGTTTTTTAAGGTTCGTCGAGTGTCCTCCGCGGTAGTTTTTCCTAAGTGTTTTTGTTTCCGTTCGTTGTTTTCGAATAGCCAGTAGGTTTCGGTCGGGGAAAAAAAGTAGAAGCCCTGGTCGTGGTACGTCATAGCTCTAACGAGAGTCAATTGACAGTGTCGCTGGCGGCTCCCGACACTGAGTGCGAGTCGAGTGGCCTACAGACCTACATTTTTGAGGACGGTGTCGGATATTATTTTTCGTAACCCCCCGGACCCCCCCGGATAGTGGCGGACCTTGGCATTGGCACCGGTTACCGATGGCTTTGTGAAGTCCCTGACCTCAGACTTTTTACCGGGACGAAACAAGATTTTCCGAGCGTGCGATTTTAAGTCGGAATAATGCGCGAAGAGGAAACGTTAACCGTTCCCGTGGCCACCAGCTCCGCGTTAGAAACCAGTTCTCTCGACGCCCCGGACGAAAATGAAAACGACGAGCTCAAGCCTTTCGGCTCACAATCACCAGGTACTTACATGTTATAATATTTTTAAACTTTTGGCTTTTCAATAGTTAGATTTTCTTTCCTTTTCAAAGCCCATTATCTAAATTAGGAACGGAGTAGGTTACGCCGAGTAGGGTAACCTTCTCCATTCTCACTTTTGTTTAAAATGAAATCTACTCTGCAATCATATGTTAGACACGTAAATCTTTGATATTACTTCTCCGATGTTCTACATTTTTCTAAGTTACAAAGCTGTCTAAAAACGTAAATGACACCTAAAAATTACCTTATCAAAATCATAAATATCCGTTATCAGTAAACAGTTATACATTTTAGGTTGCGTTTCTTCTTTAATTAAAGGTAGTCCAGTTCATTCATGTAGATTGGAGATAAGTTAACATTTTGTCAAGGTTACTACGAATATTATATATATATATATATATATGTGTGTGTGTGTAGTAAACAATCGTTTCTGTTAAAATGGAAAGGATGACATCCTTCGGTTATTTGTTTTTTAGAACTCTCGCTTTTCAAGGCCCTTTTTTCCTATCATTGATAAGCGACGTCCTAGTGAATCCTCCCTGGCCACAAGGTCCCAAGTTCATTCATGCCTTCCTACAGAAATGGAAAATAAGTATTTTTCAAGGCTACTATCGAAATAAATGTAAACAATCCTTTTATTTACTTACATTTTTTTTAATATCGAACTTATCTTATTTAGATCTTTATTAAATGAAAAATGGAATAGTTTATGTTATATTTCTCTGTAAAGACGTATCTATAATGGATCTATTTGTGTAATTACATATTAAATAGTAATAGTTTATTTAAAAACTGTATGCGTACTATAATGTTGTGGGTTATTGTGTCACTCTGTCTTTTGTAGGCTTAATAAATTTTAAGCTAGATAATTTGTCATTTGTTTTCAGGCAGTTTAGATGTGAAAGCTTTTGTTTTCAGTTAAAATTCCGAGTTGTGCCTAAAATTCCTGAAAGTAATTCAAACTAGTTGAGCGGACTTGTACATAACGAATATGGGGATATTGACTTTTGAAGATATTACAAAATGACTCAATTTAAGTGGTCCAAAGGTATTTTCTGTTGTAATTTTAGTTTATTTTAACTGTAAACTATTCAAGTTTTGCTCTTTCTTTTAATGATTTTATTTTTATTCATGTATAAAATTTAAATATGTTAACAATAAAATAATAAAATAAAAAAAATATATATATATTATATATATATATATATATTATTATTATTATTATTATTATTATTATTATTATTATTATTGAAGGGTAAATATAATTTAAATATAATTTATAATAAATATATATAATTCTTTTTTCTTTGATTTTCTTTCGGAATTGTGAATATACTAGTTACCTAGTCAATTTAAAAGAATAGTTAAATTTCTTCTTTTTTTAAAAAAAAAAAAAAATCGTTACTGGTTTATAATTCAACATTTTTTATTTAAGAGCTGGGTCTGTCTGGTATTTGGTTTCTGGTTGTGCTAATTCTGTAGTCGTTTTATCAGTTTCTCCTTATCAAAAATCTCTTATCTTATCATCTTCTCACTCCCTATTGCCTGCCAAGCATCCCACCATAATAAATAAATAAAAAAATTACCTCGTGGTAAACAAACCAATTCTTTATAACACCAGGAACCGAATCAAATTTATAACATTTAATTTTTTCGTTGAAATATTTTTCATAATGTGTGTCTCATTTTTTTAGGTATATTATCTGAAGTGGGATTTTTTTTTATTCTTTAGATATTTAGCATTTGAATTATCAAACACTTATTATAATACAAATTATGTAACAAAAAATTATGTACGTTATTTCGGTAATATCTGGTTTTGCACAGCCTATATATTTTTTTAATACAGTATTAATATTTTAATCTTATAATAATATATTATATTATTAATATTTTAATCTTAATAATATTTATTATTAGTAATATGTTATTCTGCAGTTATTATCTCTAAAGTATTTTTAATCAGCTGAAATAAGACTCAGTAATAATACTTAATCATAGGCATCTAATGAGATTCTAGAAGCTGTAGTTATAATTATATTGGGATACATTTTTCAGCTTGATGGCTAAGTAAGTTGTTTTGTTTTAGCTGAGAAATTAATCTTTCTTAATAATTCAGCTGTTTTTACAGAGATTGTGTGGAACTTTCCTCATTGTGAATAACAAATGTGCATTGTTATAAAACCACAATAAATAATTTTAAAAAAATGCAAAGGCTGCAGTGATAAAAAAAAACTGTCTGTTTTAAACATTAGAAATTGATCAAGACATGTATTAAAGAATCAAGTTGTCTTGCTAAATTATATTTACCACTCAATAAGTCAGCTACGATCTTAACAAACAACTAAATTCCTTGATAACTTTATCAAGGAATTTAGTTATCTGTTAAAATCGCAGTTGACTTATTGAATGGTAAATACAATTTAATAAGACAACTTGATTACTTTAATACATTTCTTGATCAATTTCTAATGTTTTAAAACAGACAGTTTTTTTTATAACTTTATGTATAATTTACATAATGTATAATTATATATTATGTATAATTTACATAACTTTATGTATAATATTATATTGTGTTTTACAATTATATTTAGTTATTTCTTAATTAATTTGATTTTTTTTTAACTTATCTTTTGTTTGAAGTTCCTACTTTTAATGAAATTCCTAATTTTAAAATAAGTAATTATCGGTTATTTCAGAATTAAGAATTACTTAATTATTTTAGCTGATTGTAAACACTTCTAGAATACGTCTGAATTTAAAAAAAACTATTAATGATTATTATTAATCGGTGAAAAAAAAACTAGATTTTTTTCTGCGTAGTTATAAAAGACGTAGTAAAAAGGAACTAACGCCGAGACTAAAATATTATCATATAATGCATTAATTTATTTATTTATATACATTTTATAAATTTAATAGTTATTTGTGGATTAGTCAAGAAATCCATTTAGAAAATAATTTGACACATAAAATAATAGATAAGATAGAAGACATAGTTTAAATTCTAAAATTAGAGAATTCCCCCAAATACGTTGCAAAAATATTTTATATGAGGATTTTTTTTCTATCTCACATCCCCAAATTTTTCCTTTTTAGAAAAAAAACTAATCAGCTGTTGTTTTTCACTCGGGATTTTCAACATTCGTTGTATAGCCCATATGATTTTTTGTTTTATATTATTTATAAATGTATTTAATAGCATCAAAAAAAAAAAAAAAAAAATCATTTAGATGAATTTTCTCAACTTTGGGTGTCATTAAAGTATATAGACTGCCATCATGATAAATATGGAAAAGGTACAATATAAATATAGGTAGTATAAATTAAATATATATTTATTCATTTTTGAAGGTAGAAATATATATGTGTGTATGTGTTTATTATTAACTCATTTAATATTGAACATCCCAATTTTAATATTTAACGACAATGACAAATTTAAATATAATACAGATAATAAAATGTGTACTTTTTACTTTTAGGTAATTTAACAAAACCAAAAAATGTCTATTTATTTATTGTGGTTATTTTTGATCCCGATATAGACTGTGTTTATAATAGTTTTGCAATGGGTAACCTGCACTAAAATTTTCTTTTATATCCAGGTTTCACTTTTTTCCGGAATTTCTTTAAAAGTTCTTAATAATGTGATTTCTAATTATTGGAATTTTTAGAACATTATGTATTTTGTTTTTAGAGTTAAAAACGATATTCTAATGGATAACCTGCTTGAGTGATTTATACAACTTCAGGTTATAATTTTAATTATCAGTGTTGTTTTGATGTTTGAATTATCATCGAAGAAAAAATAATTTCGAAATTATTAAACTGTATAAATTTGAAGGTACCAATGCATTTTTAAAAAAATACATGAATAATTTTAAATTGTTAATACAAAATAAATAGTTATTTTAAATTTTAAAGACTTGTTTTTAATTGATTAATAGTTGAATATGTGGATGGATTTTTTGATGGGGGTTTTACCAGTGTATCGAGTTTTGTGTCTGGTTGGTGTTGCCTGACCTGGGTCAAGGTGGGATGAAAAAAGCAACATGTACTGTCGGGTGAGTGTGAGTGTGTGAGGGAGCCGTGGAGTCGCGGCTGTGTGAGACAGCAGCCCAGTGTAGCCAACCATGCAGTGCAGAAAGACTCTAAAGAGTTGTTTTTACTTTCTCCCTCGCTGCCCCTGACATTGCCTCCAAATTACCATTGTGTGTTTTCGTCCAAGGTCTTCGCCATATTAACTACCATTTCTTGGGGACCGTTTCCTTACAAAATGCAACGAAGTTTTTCCTTTTTACGTTTTTTCTTGTATATGTATAAATATTACCAATATTATTTGATTATTTTAAAGCACCTCGTGAAGAATGCAGTTATTCACATATCAGTATCGATTGTGCCAGTTTCTTTTCAGCTGATCGCTTAATCGCATTTAGCCGTTCTAAACTGATTTATTTTAATATGAAAAGAAAGTTGTACTTAAGCTACGCACCACTTGATTATAACAAACAGAGAGAACTAAACTTGTACGAATTTAACGATTATTATTAAATAAAAAATATAGGCTAATTCATATTATACGTGCCTATAGTTTTGTAATTTCTCTTTAGGAAATTTCCTATAGGGTGGTTAGAGGTGGCTCTAAATCTCGGCCTGGCATGTACAATATGAATTTACCAAAAGATAATTCAATTTAATTTGAATAATGCTACCCCCTAAAAAATGTGAAAAGAATTTCACTTTTTAAATTTTACTCCATTTTAATGCGAATCTAACCGTGTAAGTCGTTTTCCAGAAAAAAATCTTGTTCCTGAGAAAATTGCTTTAAACGCAAATGGTAGGAGGTCGGGTTCGATTCCCCGGCAGAGAGGAGTTATTTTTAAGGTAAAATTGATAAAATGTCCAATATTAATAAAATTTTATCGAAAACACTTAATATACCTACATATAATATAAAATACAGATAGATAATACTGTACCAACTAATTTTGTAATGGTAGCATCACGCATAGCCGAAGTCGATTTGCTCTTGAAAAAATGATTATGAGATCTACTCCTATCTATCTTTTATTAAATTATTATTTATTATTGCAATCATTATACATTTTTCTCAAATCTTATATACATTAATCTATACCTTATCATTATTTAAATATTTTGTATTATAATTATTCTACTATGTACATCGCCAAGGAAGTGTAGTCACTGGACTACTTCTTCTCGTTGCCCCCGTCAACGATAGGTATCACGTGTTACAATCTAATTATTTGTTGTGTAGTTGTGTTAAAAAAAAGTTCTCCTGTTGAACACTTTTAAATATGTCGGACCTATTTGTGGAGTGAAACTTCTTGGCGGCGGTAGAGTGCATTTTTTCATATAGTAAAATCGTGTAACGAAGTTTGCGATTCGAGACTCGTCCAAGTGTTACATTTTTACAGATTAATTGTATTATATCTCTATTTAAAGACCAGCGAATCAAAACAAACATTTATTTTTATTGGAATAAATGTGGCTGCCTTAGCGTAGCAATATTTTTTTTCAATTAAATTTTCCATAACCATTTCTTAATCCGGAAATAATAAATTCGTCAAAAAATGAAAGAGTTTAATGCACTCTAGAACTTAAGTTTCACTTCAAATGCGTGAGAGCCTCACACATATATTTTTTTTAAGCTGCATAATACATTTGTAGTCTATACTAGCCAATTATCTGTTGTGAGCCAGTTTGTGGCTCATTAATGCACTTTTCTTATAATAATAACAACAAAAAAAAGTTATTGCAGTTTTATTGAGGTGACATGTTTGCTTGATCCTTTCTTAAAAAGTGTCTTGCAGTAGCCTATGGACAGAGTACATACCAAGAAGATGTCAATCAGTTCTAGTTATTAACATGGGCTAGCATTTGGCACATTATAGGTGTCGCGTCTTGCGACAAATGTTTTGTTTATTTTGTTGATTTTAGTAATTTTTTATTTATATTACTGTAGGAACGGGTCGGAGAAAAACATGTTTTTGAAATGAAACTTCTTTGGCGGCGGTAGAGTGAATTTTTTCATAGAGTGAAATCGTGTAACGAAGTTTGCGATTCGAGACTCGTCCAAGTGTAACATTTTTACAGATTAATTGTATTATATCTATTTAAAGAACAACAAATCAAAACAAACATTTATTTTTATTGGAATAAATGTGGTTGCCTTAGCGTAGCAATATTTTTTTTTCAATTAAATTTCCCATAACCATTTCTTTAATCCTGAAATAATAAATTCGTCAAAAAATGAAAGAGAGCAATGCATTCTAGAACTTAAGTTTCACTTCTAATGCGTGAGAGCCTCACACATATATTTTTTTTGACTTGTAAATAAGAAAGATAAAAAATAGAGAATTTGATTTGAACCTCGAAAAGAAGTTGATTTAATTAGTTTTTCTTAAGTAGTAAAGTAGCAGTTCTAACGAAACAAGGCGACGGAGGTCAGTCTCGTTTAAATAGGTAATTAAAGTGGGTAGTTACTGCTTTAGCCACCCATTGGGAATCGACACAGATCCAAATATCATTTGACCATTCGTCCAAATAGGAAGCCCAGGTACCACACTGATTGACAGAATATTTTTATTAAAGCACCTATATCTTCAAAATTACTCGTCCGATTTTGAAGACATTTCGACGATTTGTTGTAAGTAGCTCATAGATAGTCCCGCATGTATAGTTAAAATCGCCATTAAACGCCAGGAAGTTATGTGCCACACAAATTTATGGATTATTTTTTACTGTTGGTATTTTGTGAAAAGATTTACTGTGATGAATGTGAGGTTATAAGAGGTAAGTTGGGGTGTGAGTATGTGATGTGGAGTGAACTAGGCAAGCGTGAAGTTGCAGTGTAGCCACCCCGACTAAACTCCTCGAGCTTCTATCTTCTTCTTCTTCTTCGTCTTGAGATTATCATTAGAGACCGTCACGCTTTGCCTAACCAGAAAATAACTGAAGTGGGCTCGGAGGGATAAAGAGTGAGAGCGAGAAGGAAACTCACAGTATAATATTAAGGGAGGAAAAGAAAAAAAAACAAGTGTATGTGTAATATATAAAGAAATAAAAAAAAAAAAACTAAGAAAAAAGCAGTCTATCTAATATCTGGTGGACTTGCTTTAACGGTACTTCTCTCCTTTCATGGTCAAACCCCGTCACACTAAACGCTTCACAGTACTTGAGTACCGAATATTCTGTATGTGGTACTTTTATCAAGGTCTATAACTGCCTTTTGAATATTTCATGTTTTTTGTTTCTTTCATAAAACTATAAATTGCTTTCTCAGACAAAATAAAACGCCCAGCTGGTAATGATAGCAATACACTTATTTTAATTAAAAACGAATCAAAATTTAACAGGACCTGTTACACTTTAGAGATTACCTGTTTTGTTTGCTAATAAAAATAATATTTAATTTTATATACTGCGCATTTTATGTGCATTCCACAAGTGCACATTTTTTTAAATTTTATTTATTGCAACCATATCTATAGTCCTCATCCGATTTTAAATAAATTTGAATGGTTTGTCGAAAGTTGCCTACAGATGGTCTCATGATAAAATCAACCGCCTGGATTCTTTTAATATTGAATACAAATATATGCTACCCCCTACCTGGAAATCGAAACAAGAACTTAGTTTTATAAACATCTGTATCTTTAACGGTACTCATCCGATTTTCGCTTCCGAGCTTATCGAAGGTAACGGAAGCTATGTGATCGTTCTGAAGAACGAAAATATTTTATGTCTCCGATTTCATAAATTCCAAGACAGAAAACCGTTTTAGACATCAGGGAACATATTTGGTTCCGTGTCTGTCTGTCGGTCGGTCTGCCGTTCAATTTTTGCGAACCAACATATCTTAAAAACTACACGTCCGAT
Source organism: Gerris lacustris (assembly GCA_951217055.1). Taxonomy (NCBI): domain Eukaryota; kingdom Metazoa; phylum Arthropoda; class Insecta; order Hemiptera; family Gerridae; genus Gerris; species Gerris lacustris. Next base: position 49,420,111 of record OX578279.1, read on the forward strand.
TTTAATGATATTTTTATGGTAGGTGATAATTAGCCCAATGTTGGTCCCATATAAGTATCCTTCTGCGCTCATTTGTTTCTCTTCCACATGCGCACAAACATACATTTATTTACACCTATAGCTATGGCTGTCTATTTTATATAAATTTAGATGGGTTGTTGAAAGCAGCCCACAGATTGTCCCATTTTGTCGAGGTTATCGATTCAATTGATTGGAATCCATATGTCTATCTACACTGACAGAAAGACATTTTTTAAACCTCCACAGGTTTTTTAATTTCTGCGTTTGTCTGTCTGTCTGTCGTTAATGCTCCTGTATTTTCAAAATATTGAAACTCTGTAGTTACGGTATGTGTAATTCACAAAGACAGGGAAAATATAGGGAAGCCTCAAACACAAGGGGTTGAACTTTTTTTACTTCATATTTATTTAATAAATCAACGAAAATCCAATTCCTACTTTTTTAACAAATCGAAGAAAATATTTTTAAAAAATCACAGGTATTCTTCGTCAAAAATCGGGGTTTAAGGAATTTTTCATACCCCCTACAAAAAATAGTACATTACGCGTCGAGTGCGGAAAGTAGCATTTTGCTTGCGAGTATGGAGTTTGCACCCGAGCGACAGCGAGGGTAGTAAAACCACACGAGCAATGCAAAATGCCGTTTTCGCACGAGTTGCGTACTGTACTTTATCTACGATTGTTAGATTTAAATAATAAATACAGAAAAAACAAATAGACTGCCAATTGGTCTATGTGCCATACCAATTGGCAGTCTATTTGTTTTTTCCTCGCATCCTATCACGTACATTATTAATTTTATATTTTATGCATTTACAAGCCATTATTGTTTAATTTGTTTAATTGTTTCCTCCGTTTTTTTATTCTGTCAAAATTGTTTTGATTTTATACTTGAATTAAAATATCAATTATTAAGTAAAAGTTAAAGGGCGCAGACGGTTCAAAGTAATATGGGGCTATCTGCGGGCTACTTTCGATGAACTATAAAAGTTTCATACAAATCAGATAAGTACTTTTGAAGCTATAGGTATAAATTAATGTATGTTTGTGCGCATGTGGAAGAGAAACAAATGAGCTCAGAAGGTTAAAACTTATATGGGACCAACAATGGGCTACTCATGACCTACCACCCCAAATTTCATTAAAATTGGACTTGTAGTTTTTAAGATACTTTGGTTCCCAAAAATTGAACGACAGACCGACACATAGCTTCCGTTACCTTCGGTAAGCTCGGAAGCAATAAACTTCCTGCATGCAATTTCGTATTGCTTCCGAGCTTACCGAAGGTAACGGAAGCTATGTGATCGTTCTGAAGAAAGAAAAATATTTAGGTCTCCGATTTGAAAAATTCCAAGACAGAAATCCGTTTCAGACATCAGGGAGCAATTTTGGTTCCATGTCTGTCTGTTGGTCTCTCGGTCTGTCTGTCGGTCTGTCGTTCAATTTTTGCGAACCAACATATCTTAAAAACTACACGTCTAATTTTAATACATTTTAGGTGGTAGGTCACAATTAGCCCATTGCTGGTCCCATATAAGTTTCAACCTTCTGCGCCTATTTGTTTCTCATCCACATGCGCACAAACATACATTTATTTACAGCTATAGCTTCAAAAGTACTTATCTGATTTGTATGAAACTTTTATAGTTCATCGAAAGTTACCCGCAGATAGTCCCAGATTAATTTGAACCATCTGCGCTCTTTAACATTTGCTAAATTGATACTTTAATTCGTGTAATAAATCTAAACAATTTTGACAGATTATAAAAACGGGGGAAACAATTAAACCAATTAAATAATAATGGCTTGTAAAAGCATAAAATCAATAAAGTACGTGGATAGGATGCGAGGAATATGTGCCACACCAATTGGCAGTCTATTTCTCTTTTGATAAAGATGACATTAATTCATTAGTTGTATTTTGTGCCGAATTAATTATTTCGGGAGGCGTACTATTCTCCTCATATTCGTCATAAGTCATAATCATTTAAATCACTCATTGATTTTCACAAAAAACTCGATATACACTGTTACTTTTATTAAACAAACTGCAAATTAGTTTTGTTAAATGTAAACAAACTCGCTAATCGTGCGTAAAGGTGAAGAATTCTTCTTTTTTACTACCCTAGGGCGGTAAAAAAGAGGAATTCTTCAGAATTATGAGACGTGCATGCGCAATGAATACAAGTACCTAAAGAATCACTTTCTACGCATCTAAACAGAGATACCTTGTTTATATTTCGTAACAATCGTAGAGAAAATATATATAGGTATATATTTTGGGAACGGTATCATAAGCTAGGCGTGTATCAAACTTTTTATTGCCGCCATCTTGGTTGGTCCGATAATGCTGGTTGACGAACTCGTCCGATTTGTTGAAGGACCCTTTATGTGCACTGTATTTTTTGAACTTGGATGACCTCAGAACTTGAAAATTTTCAAAATTGATTTTTTTCCTCCATCACAATAATTTTTTATGGTAGTTCTAAGGAGAAATTGAAAACTTATATTTTATTCTAAGTAGAGCGGCATTAAGAAGAAAACTGAAGAAAAATGTGAATAGAGATATGAAGTGTGTTTGCGTGGCTTATTTAATCCGGTTGTATTCTGTGAGTACACATTGTCAAGAAGGCTTAAGGTCTCGAGTGGGTATTGGGTATATGCTATGTGCTATGTAGGAGAAGTGTGGTGGGGGGATCGGATGGCATGGAATGCTGCGAGGCCGGGATGGCGGGCGGGCCTCACTACCAGGGTGCTAGCAACCTGTAGGAGCTCACCTCCTGATTCTAAAGCCTGCCTGCGTTGAATGGAACAAGCTCTTGCAAGTTGCTATTTTCCCGATAGCAGAACTGTGAGTTGTGTCATTTCACTTGGCATCTTCACCTGGTCGAGTCATTCACGGCTGCATTCTTCACGGCCCCGTGACACTCGTCTCTCCCCTTCTTCTACTCGCTTTGTGCTCCCGTGCTCACTGAGGTAGGAGAAACAAACCCAAGTACTGGTGCATTTGCCTTACATCAGCCAGTCTAGACTACACCCGCAACACTCTCGTCTTTATCTATCGTTCCAAACCTCTTTACAAAGCTTCGCGTTAATACCATGCAACCTTACCCAATCAATCAACTCACACCAACTTCAGCCCCTAAAAAAATGTTCTCTCCCACGAATTTAAAGAAGATCCACTTTTACATACATATACACGTATATGTACACAGACATACAGAATATTATCTTAGATAATATTCATTCTTCGACAAAAGTGTTTTTCTCGTCGAATAGATGAAAGTTTACCCCGTTTTCAATTTTTAATTTTTAGATCAGTTTACTTTACGTGTTGCGTGTACATAACGCTGTCGAACGAACTTAGTTGGAGCAAAAAGGAACATGTACACCAAAATTCAACTATATCAGTCAACTTTTTCTGCCATTTTCGTACACGTTAACGTTAGTTACAAACAGATAGATAAGGTGCATATTTTGTTAAATTTAATGTCAATTTAGTGTAAAAATTATGTGTGTCAGTTAATGAGAAAGGCATAAACTACCGGGCCTTTTTCGATTAAATTTGGCACTAGCAGTTCTGTGAACAGTAGACCTCGCTCGTAAAAATAACAAAATTAACCAAAAAATATGTTATTTCAACAAAATAGACCTGAAACGTGAAAAAGTAGAAAATGTTTTTACACAATTTTAGAGTACTCTTAAAGGGCTTTCCAACGATACCAAACACGGCCGGGCAGCTACTATTTTTACTATTTCTAAAACAGAGGTGCAAAACTATGTCCTCATTGACAGAGTACAGTAATAAATTTAAGGTTCTTCTTTCGCGCACACTTTACTACTATAAAGTAGTAAGTACCATATGAGTTTCAGCTCAATCCTATAAAAAGCATAAAACGGTACAGTAAAACAAATAAAAAATAGGGAATTTTTGTGTATTTCAACAAACCGGTACCAAAAGTACCTACTGTTTCATATGTACATAATTTTGTTTTTTTCAGTACAACCTCATTATAAGGCCTCAATAGGCCTACTAAATGCCTACATAAAGATACCTTTACAAAACACATTAAAATAAAAATGTAGCCTGCACAGTACCCAGACTTTAAGAACCTTTTGTACCAAAAGTACTTAAATTAAATGTCCATCTTGGGTTGTACAATATTATTCTGTATTAGGTTCTAAAAGGTCAATCTTGTCACACAATTATCTTAGGAGCAAAGTGGTCAACAGTGGACTCACCTCGCACCTTTTTCGAGCCCGAAAAACTATTTATCGTTCAAAAGGGTCGGAAACGTGACTTTTTTTGATAAACATTTGTACTTTTTTAAAGTACGTTTTAAGGGCTTTCCAGCGATACCAAACACGGCCGGCCAGCTACTATTTTTAACTTTTCTTAAACAGAGGAACACAACATTGTACCCCTCATGTACCCGGTATAGTGATATATTTAAGATTTTCCTTTCACGTTCACTTTACTACTATAAAGTACTAAATACCATATGAGTTTCAGCCCGATCTTATGAAATGCTAAAACGGTACGGTGCAAAGACTAAAAAGTAGCGTTTATCGACTGATTTTTCCAAACCCAATAAGTACAAAAATAAGTAGAAATAAAAAATAAATTTCAATAAAATGGGTACAAAGGCAATAAAACCCACACTCTTTTGAGTAAAAAGCTGGAATTTTTTTATTTCTTATTTTTACAGTGCGCCCTACAAATACCGTGGTACTAAAAGTACCTCTGTACCCGAACCCGCAAAGGTCCAGGTACGAAAAGGGTACAGTGCGTTCAAGTGTTATTTGGCGCAACTTTTGACCGAAGGAAATTTTCGAGCTGATAAATCCCTCGACGCTATTAGCCCCACAGTGGGGAAACCAACTCCCTACCCGGCACTCTAAAAGTACAAAAGGGTACTAAAGTACCAACCAAGTACATTTTTTCGTAAATATTTTTTCACACATTGGGTATATTTTAAAAGGCCTTTCCAACGATACCTCTGTCAAATCTGTACGAAGTCCCCTTCTGGTTGCGGCTACCCAAGGAGGACGTCCTTCACATAGACGTAGCTCCCGAAATAGAAATCGAAAATATAAAAACAAACCAGATTCTTAAAGAGGGCAATTGAACCTTAAGTCCGGTACCCTTTTGAACCCCGTCCGATTAAAATTGCGAACGGTACAGAAGGTCAAAATCGAAATTTCGAAAAAAACACGATTTTCGTGAGTTTTTCGCCGAGGTACTCGACTTCCCCCCCTCCAAGGTACTAATAAAAGGGGGTTGTGCTTACCCCTTGAAAAGGGCATTTTTAAAGCATACGAAGCAAAGTAGGAGAGTACTTTTTTTTCTCCGTACGTACCTCCTATGTACCATCTTGTACCTTGGAATTTAAAGTACCATATCTCTTAAAGTAAAAGTACCATTGAGTTTAAAAGCAATTTGTGGTGAGCAGCATTTCATAGGCTTTTAAAGCTGAAAAGCCCAATAGCGTCGTATAAAAGCCCTAGGAGGAGATATGTGAACCATGTAGAAAAACGTTAGAAAAAAAGTGGTAAAAAGTGTTTTTCGCTTAAAAGGGCCTGAAACGTGAAAATTTGTATAATGTTTTTGCACCACTTTTATACTCTTCTCAAGGGCTTTCCAACGATATACAACACCCCGTATCAAATATCTCCGGTTTTCTGATCGGCGAAAGAAAAATTTCCCGATGTCGCCCCTAAGCGGGGGTGCACGTAAAAAAAAAGTTCTCGTTACCGGCTATGGTCCTCTGCGGGATCTACAAAAGCCTTGAAAAAAAATTAAAAATTTTCAATTACATATTTCAAAAGTTATACTTAATAACATGTTAAAAAAACGCCCTTTTTGACCGTAGACGATTTCCCGTTGAAAATATCCCATTTTCCGGAAAATTTCCCAGCATATAGCATTTTTCCCTGAAAATACACTATAACCTTAACAATTTTCAGAAAACTGCATGTCTCTACAACAAACACTTGATGGGTATCAATACAAAAATCAAAAAAACACCCTATTTCGCCCTTTAGGACCGATTTTCACCCTCAAGGAGTGGTTTAAAACTGCCCTTACCCAAAGTTTAGTCAAGCGATTTTTAAGGTTCCTTACCGATTTTTAGTTGAACTAGCCTATATGGGGCATCATGTATAGAAATGAAAAAAAAAACTGGCACATATAATTAAAGTCTTTTATGTATATTGATAAAAAAAATGCACCAATTATGGATTCTTCTTCATTTCATAAGTTTTCTCTTAAAACAATTTCCATCTTCAGTCCTCTATTTTGAGACACAGCTGTGTACAGCTCGATTTTGGGAATCTTGGGCGTATGTATCTGTTGTAGATTACCTGGGCTTCGATGTAGGTAGCGTATCTGGTTTTTCTAGAGAGTATGAAATGAAAAAGAATACATAAATAATGCAATTTATATCAATATACAGGAAACACTTTAATTATGTATGCATTATATTTGTTAGTTTTTGCATTTATCATTTATATACATGATGCCCCATATAGACTAGTCCAACCCGATTTTGACATTACGAACTCGACATTTTTCCGAAAATCAAGAGGTGATGTATAATTATTTTTTTGTTTTTTGCCGTGGCGCCTTAACATACAGTAAATTGTTACACGACCCACACCAAAGAAGACTATATATTAAAAAATAGAGGGACTAATTAATTTTTTTAAAAATTTGTATAAAAATGTTTTTAAAAAAACAATAATACATGTAATACCTTATTACTATCATGGTTAAACAACGATGTTATTTGTAATAGGTGAATGTGATTCACGTAATTTTTGCTTTAATGAAGTTGTATCAAATACAAATACGTCAAATAATGGTGATAACTGTGATAAGCTATCAGGTAAAAAACAGAAATGATTGCTAAAAATAAAATACTATAGTATGTTTGCCACTTGGAAGCGCCACTTGATGTCTCCAATGTTCGACCGTTTATATGTTTCCTCCCATTTTTGTTTTCCATATTTGTTTCTGTTTCCTCCAAAGTTGTTTGATAAAATTGTATTTTTCATTTTAGTTTACTGTGTTGAGATGATTAGTGGAATATTGAGGTCTGTATTTAGTCAGTTGTAATGAGGTTAAGGTCTGGGGGTGAGTAGGTCGGAGTCAGGTCTAGCAACACTTTACATATTATAAACAAGTAAAGATCTACAAATAGAACTGGATGTTTAACTAGCCCTGGCCTAGCCACTTCTCCCTCCCCCCCATATATTCCTCCTCCACCATAGAATATACTTAATAGCACGCAAATTCGAACTAAATAAGTTAGTTTCTCTTATTCCCAATTTTTCTTTTTAGAGTCTTTATACAATCCTTTTTATTTTCGGTCTGTCTGTAACGCACCTGATCTCCGAAAGTATCCTACATAAAAATTTACAATTTAGCAGTTGTGTTAAGTGTAATAACCCAAACACAGAAAAATTATAGGGTAGCTCTAAAAAATCATCCCTCAAAATTAGAGGTTAAAGTTTTAAGGGATTGAAATTCTTTTAACGGAAACGTGGCATGTGAGGTGTTAAATAAAAGAGGAGGACGCCCTGAGTATAAATATAAATTTGGTTTCGTTTTGTAGGTACTGATTTATCTGTGCCATTTGTATTTGTCGTGTGAAAATTGTGCCCATTAGATTTGTATCGGCTCTATTTTTTTATGTGTGGGTCAATAAGTTACGGCAGTGTTTTAATTTTCAACTCTAGCTTTAACGGTTCGGAAGATATAAACCAATGTACGATGGACAGATATTCATGTACCCTCGGCTTAAGGGTTTCGAGAATGGTCTACGAAACCCCTAAAAACTACTTTTTTGATTTTCTTTTTACTTCTTTTGGACAAAATCTCAGTACTTTCTTTCTATATATATATGTGTGTTTGTGTGTGTCTGTTTTTTTAGCCTATATCGGCTAGTCCTAAAATTTTGAAACTATTCATGAAAATACTTTATTTTAAGGCGATGAAAATGTTTCGGAAAAATTGAATTCGCGCCTTGTTGTCATTACCCATAAAATACATTGTGACATCCCGTCATGGGGATGGAACCGGGGAGGGACCCTTTAATTTTTTGTTTGATTTTTGGAACCTTCCACCTAAATTTGTTTATATTTTTGTATTTTCATATAGAGCAGGGTGATGAAATAAAAAATTGATATTTCATTATTAGGATATGCTTTATAATTGAGGATTTTTTTTTTTTTTTAAATTTCGTTTATTGCAACATTATATAATATACAATACAAGCAATACAGATAAATTAATGATTGGGGAATAGTAGCATGAAATATCTAGATGTAAGATTCTGCCCAGTGACAGCACTTACTGGCGTGTTAAATCAGAAAAGTAGTTGACGTAGATAAGTAAATAATAATAATTAATGAATTGATATAAATATATGTTTGTCTGTTTATTTTACGTTTTGTTCAAGATAACTTAAGGTCAGTATAGTTAGTTGAAGGTTGAAGATGTGACTCCCCTATCTCGGATTAGAACCTGTCATGTCGGTAATTGGACATCTTGGTTTGAGGCGTGTCCAAGCACTCAGATAGTTAGTAATAAACATTATTATAATAATTATGCCCTTTGAAGTTGTAGAAAAAAATAATTTTGATGCAAAAATGTATGTTATCATGAACTGGAAGCTTTATTTAGTGTTATCACAAATTTGTCTCTGTTCCTTCTATATCGATCCATGTCCCCTCCCTCCCTCTCCCTTGGCAGCAGAATTTATTTCATTAGAATAGCTTTTTATACCCTAATTGAAGTATTATGGTAATTTTATTCCCTCGTTTGTAGTTTGTAACCTTGGCCCAAATTCTACAATTTATTTTTCCTCTTACTAACAATTAATAAAATGTTTGCAAAAATTGTAATTAATGGCAATCCATGCCTAAAAAAGTAATAAAAAACAAATATATATATATATAAATACATTTAAATTTCGGCTTGTGTTGTTAGACCCGAAAACATCGTCAACGAATATTGCATATAAATAGCCGTTATCTTGAATCGAAATGACAGATTGTGAAAATAAAAAGAAAATAACTTTAGCAAGCACCTGGGGGCTAAGTGATATCTAGCTACAAAATTTTATGGGCATAGTTAGAGTGGTTTTTGAGATATCGTGATGTGTCAGTCAGTGTTATTTGGATATATAAATATATATATATATATATATATATATATATATATATATATATATATTTATATATATATATATATATATATATATATATATATATATATATATATATATATAATGTATGTATAAATGGAGAGAGCGAGAGTTCATGTGCACACCAATATTAGAAACGTATAAAAAAATTACAGTTCTTAGTTTATTTCATCATAAACAGTAAATTCAATTTAATTGGGTGAGGATAATGCTTCCAATATATGTTATATATTTGCACAATATATATATATATATATGTATATATATATATATATATTATATAAAATAAAATACATTTATATAGATATAAATATAGGGAATGATAAAAAGAATTGAATTTATAATTTGATTTTTTTACTTTATGATTGCAAGTCTACTTCTTATAATTTCTTAAAAAATGGAAATAAATTATGATATAAAATATGTGTATTATGTATTTTTTTTAACTTTAAACGATACTTAAAGAGAGAGCAGGAGATATAAAGAATACTCTGAAGGATGGCATACTAATTGATTACTAGTAGTGCTATGAGTATTGATAGGAACTCATCAAGCTCGCGGTGCAAGGTTGGGGGATCAGCAAAGCACGCGTTTCAACTTGCAAAGTTATTTAAGCGCTAGATCTCACGCTTACCCTTGACTCTAAGTTTAACCTCCTCCAAACCATGGGAACATCAGTCTAGCTACGTTTCGACACACAATTATAATACACTACGCATATTTATATTGCACTATCAACACTCACATCAATATTTCTCTTTTCCAATCTCAAATCGTCTTTAATAAATTCTTAATACGAAGAAAAGAAAATCGTGTATATATCAAGTCTAAAAAAACGCACTTATCCTGTGAGATGAAACAAAGCGGAAAATATGATTTCTAATATATTCAAATATTGTATATGTTTCTTTGATGTATTAAATATGTAATTTCACGAATTTTTTCTTACCTCTAATATTTTTATATATACATATATAGTTGTGAAAGAAAATAAAGTTTAATGTTTCAAATGTTATTTTCATAATCTAGCTATTTGTTATCGTTGTTTATTATTATATTTTTGTAATTAAATTCTTTTCCATCCTATATCTTTTGGCTAAATGATATTTTTTTACTCGCCGAACGACTCCACAGTCGTTGTTTAGATGTTTTACGGCCCCTGTAGAAGGTTATAAGTAAAATCGTCGGGATTGTATCATAGTAACGATTTTTGTGACCGAAACCTGAGTTTTGTTTGTTTCTATATCAATATATATATATATATATATATATATATATATATATATATATATATATATATATATATATATATATATATATATATATATATATATATATGTATATATATATGTATATATATATGTATATATATATATATATATATATATATATATATATATATATATATATATATATATATATATAAATATAAATATACATATATATATATATATATATATATATATATATATATATATATATATATATATATATATATATATATATATAAATATATATACCCCATCCCCCAAGCAAGCCGGGTACTTTAGCTAGTATGTATGTATATACTATAGGTACTTCACGGCGTTTCTTGGGGGATAGGGTGGTTTTTCGGTGATTGATATTCTTTAGTGCAATTGTTTTTGTCCACACTCACATCTTGTGAGTGAGCCTGGTTTTTTATTAAAAATCCGCAGACACTCTTTCTTATATCGCAAGCCATACCCAAGTTCAAAATATATTCAATTACGGTTCTATGACTTTTTGTGCTATCTCCATCGGTTATACCTTAGATTGTGCTAGAAACTTTCATTAGGGTAATTGTTGTACAATTGTCACACATTCTTTTAGTTTTGACATACGACGGGCAGCTGGAGTCATGAATTTGGTCCGTTCCTGGCAGGGAGGTAGGAATTTCAAGTGTATAAAGATTTTCCTCTTGTTTTGAACTCTTGTTTTATATATGAACAAACAAATAGTCTACTAATTAATGCTCATTGCTTCCTCGCGTACTTAAATGATGTTTTGCTAAAGTTATAAAAATAGGATGAGTACTTTTATAGATATCGGTGATAATGAAAAAAAAGTTTGTGTGCATTTGGAAGAGAAGCCAATGGCCGGTTGAAGTTATTATGGGATAACAAAGGGCTAATAGAGTCCCACCATCCAAATTTTATTAAATTCTGGTTAGTAATTTTTGAGTTTTGTTGGTTCGCAAAAAAGTTAAATGACAGCCTGACAGATTGGCACTAGATCAACAATATTCCCTGATGTCTGAAACGGATATCTCTTCAGGCATTTTTGATTTAAATCGGAGACATTAAAATATTTCGCACTTTAAAACTATCAAATTGCTTCAATTACCTTCGGCAAACTCGGAAGCAATAAGTGCACAATTAAACCATAAACATGACCATAGCGATGACCAAGTGTGAGTCATATATCGGAGAAATGAATAGATAAATAGCTAGTCGAACTGTTTCTCAAATGGTGTGGGTAAATTAGAGGTAGTCAAAAAAGTACATGTGGGCCGTGGGCGCCGACTCTACGGAGTCGTAAAGACGGAGAAAACCAGTTATGCGATGTGTAGGGTGTTCGCGTAGAACCGAGGACAATGACTTTACTCGCAGTTGCCGTTCAGACGAAAGTGAACGTGGAACGGAGTTCCGCCGGCTTGAAATCGAAAGGGAACGTGGAAGTTTGGCGTTGCCTAGGCCACCAGCATTCCAGTCGCGAAAACGAAACTGGACATGGGCCTGCAGGGAGGGGGAATTGCGGGTCGACAGAAAGCGAACGTGGAAGCGGAGAAAAGTGAAGAGTTTACATTGAAATGAAAGCGAACGTGGAACAACAATGCTGTCACTTGGCACTGTCAGACAGATTACCCTAGGCCTAACTTCGCACATTTCTTACTTCCTACTTCCTTTCATCTGCCACTTTCTTTTTCTGCATTTTTAACTTTGCTTTGTTACTTCTCCATTCTCCGTCCCAGATGGCAGCACTTAATTCAAGCTTTTTCTTGATTACCTTTATTTTTTATTTTTTCTTACCTTAAATTTATTTATTATAACCAATACTCTAGTATCAACAAATACCAATAAACAATATAATAAATTAGTTTTTGTTCTGAGTTATAAAAAAATTATTAATAGGCAAAAATGAATAAAAGTAAAAATAATTATATTTTCCTGGTTTATTTATTTTGTTTTATTAAAATAAAAAATATTTCAAGTACATTGTATAATATATTGTATAACATATTGTCAAGTATAAATTGTTTATGTAAGTAATGAATTAATAAGTTATTTACTTAACAACTACTTATAACTTTAATAGTAAAAATTACTCAATTAAGAATTTTTTTTATGGTCTCAAAATCAAAATGTCTGATATTGATGAAAATTAAATTACTTTTCCGATTTTGATAACATTTGGATAATATATCAAAGTTAGCCAATATATAAGGTTCCATTATAATCCACCTTGCTATATTAAAGTGCAGTTGTTAAAGTTGCCACTTGGAGATCTTTAACTTGCTGACTATCTGTAAAAATAATCATCCGATTTTGAAGAAAGTTGGTGGCAGATGGTCCCCATAATAGGTCCCATGGGACCTGGTCCCATAATAATTTCAATCATCTGCGCAAGTTTAACATTGTTGAAAAAAAAGTGTGACCCCTCAAGGAGTAGAACATATAGTATTCAAATATCACCTAGGAAATATATGTCTTGACCATTGGACAAATTATAGGATGTGAGATACCTATGTGCCAGACTATTACTTCGAGCTTATACCGACGGTAACGGACGCTATGTGATTGTTCTGAAGAAAGAAACATTTTTTATGAACAGATTACTTTGAACTATCAGCAGGCTACTTCCGACAACATCAAAATTTATTAAAATTCAGTTGAGTACTTTTGAAGATAGAGGTGTAAAGAAATGTATGTTTGTGCGCATGTGGAAGAGAAACTAATGAGCGCAGAAGGTTGAAACTTATATGGGACTAACAATGGCCTAATTATGACCTACCATTCAAATTTCAATAAAATCAAATGAGTAGTTTTTAGATATTAGATACGTTGGTTCGCAAAAATTGAGCGACAAACAGACACGGAACCAATAATGTACAGCAATACATATTATATTTTGCTTCCAAGCTTACCGAAGGTAACGGAAGCTATGTGATTGTTCTGAAGGGCGAAAATATTTTATGTCTCCGATTTCAAAAATTTAAAACTAGTCTGCCAATTTGTGTGGCACATAGCTTCCACGCGTCCTATTTTGTATTCATAAAGGATTTTATGCTGATAAAACCTATTATTGTAAGATTTATTTAATTTTCCCCTCTTTTGCTTCCAAGCTTACCGAAGTTAACGGAAGCTCTGATCGTTCTGAAGATCGAAAATTTTAATGTCCCCGATTTAAAAAATCAAAGACAGAAATCTGTTTCAGACATCAGGGAATATTTTCGGTTCCGTGTCTATGTGTCGCTTAATGATGGCTTGCCAACATATCTTAAAAAAAACTCGTCTGATTTTAATGAAATTTGGGCAGTAGGTCATAAGTAGCACATTGTTGGTCCCATATAAGATTAATATTTTGGCGTCCATTTGTTTTTAAAATTACTTATCTAATTATTATGATATTTCGAAGGTTTGACTAGTTTTAAATCTGTCAAAATTGTTTTGATCTTTTACACTAATAAATGCGAGTGATGTAGGCAAGCGCGTGAAATTAATCTGGGGCTATCTGCAGGCTACTTTCGACAATCCATCCACATTTCATTAAAATCAGATAAGTACTTTTGAAGCTAGGTGTAAATAAATGTATGTTAGTGCACATGTTGAAGAGAAAAAAATGAGCGGAGAAGGTTGAAACTTATATGGGACCAACATTGGGTTATCACCTACCATACTATCTCCGGGTTACTTTAAATAAACTATACAAGTTTCATACAAATCAGAAAAGTACTTTTGAAGATAGAGGTGTAAAGAAATGTATGTTTATGCGCATGTGGAAGAAAAACAAATGGACGCAGAAATTTGCAACTTTTATGGGGCCAACAATGGGCTAGTTATGAGTTATGACTTACTATCGAAATTTCATTTATATCGGACAAGTAGTTTTTAAGATATGCTGGTCTCTCTCTCTATCTCTCTGAATATCCCTCTCTATTTCTCTTTCTTTCCTCTCTTTCTTTCGCTATGGGTTGAGTTAGAGGGAAATTAGTGCAAGAGTAATCTAAACTACGTTTGACCCCGATTCTACTTGTACAACAAAAAAAGACCTATCCCACTGTTAAAAAACACACAATAACACGCACATTATAATACGTACTATATAAAAACACTTATTTTAGACCTATCACAATAATAATACTTTCATATGTATGTATATATATATAAAATTTATTACTTTAAGATTGAGGTTGATGTCGAAGACAGATAGGCATTAAAATTTATATTTATAGCAATTTAATTAGAATAGTTTTGTATGTAGCTATAAATAACATATAAATATATAATATATTATTGGCAGGCAATTGGTCTAGTTGTCCTACTCTAGAAACTTATTTATGACGTACTAAATTTAAATATAAGATTTGCAAATTTAATACTTGAAGTAGAGAAAGAAATGTTAATTCTCTCTTTCTTGTTTTCTCTTTAGGGATTCCTTTTATATTATCTTTAGGGATTTCTTTTATAATCTCTTTTTAGGGATTCCTTAAATGAGGCTGTCTTGAAGCTCTGTTGTAGTTTGGCTCAATTAAAGGATAAATTAATAACTACTTTTTTAGACGGCAATGTATATTTTTAGCTTCCGAGCTAAAAATAAGCTGAACGTATGCACAATGCTTCCTGTCACTGTGATAATTTAATAATTATGATGAACAAACATTTTTGCTGTCTATACAAATTCAGAAATTTATGGATGGGAGGAATCAGTTTTACATACCAGAGAATATTTTGGTTTGGTGTTAATTTTTCGGTATGTTTGTCATCTTTTTTTTATTTTAACTTTCCCATGTTTTAAAAATTATTTGTCTGATTTTGTTAAAATTTTAGTGTGCTTAAACTACTGGCCGATTTCTATGAAATTTTGTCATACATACAGAAAAATCAACCCCGAGGGGAAATGAAGAAATTAAATTCAGGGGCGTTACCCCCCAAAAAACCAAATTATCTCTCAAACACCGTTTCAACTATTATTTGATTAAAACATTCTAAATTGTAGTCCATTTAAATATTACTGCGTTCACACCGTTTTGAAAACTATCCGCTAGTTCAAAAGGCTGTATGAACGGAGAACGACGGATCGTATCGGTTTAAATCCGCTCCACCAAAAATACGTGATCGGAACGGGGGATCGAATTTCAAAACGCTCGTATGAACAGGTTGCGAAGGAGATCGAGATATCAGGTTATTTTACTCTTTTCCAATTTTTTAAGTTCTTTGTTTTTGTGAGCTTCCGTTTTGTTTTTTTAAACTGCAAAAACGTTTTTAAACAAAAGTCAATACTATAAAGAACCTGTAAAAACTTTTAATAACTTGTAAATAAAATGTAAAAATTTGCGGACATATTAGGTAACAAGAAAGAAGGTTTTACTCGTGATGTCACCGTTATGAGATATCGAAAACAAATATTTCGATCACCTGTATTTTTTGTTGTGTGAACGGTAATCGTTTTGAAAACGAATTGTATCCGAAACGCTTTCAAAACGATGTGTGAATGTAGTATGTGAATCTATCCATATAAGTCGCTTTACTGGGAAACGTCTTATCTCCGAGTTATTGATGAAAATGAATCTGATTTTGCTGAAAATAAAAAACGAGTTGTAATAGCTCAATGAAGTGTTAACTGATTTTAATTTCGTTTAATAATAAATGAAATATTACGGAATTTAAATTCAGTAAGACTATGTAAGTGAGAAAGTTTTGTTCGAGTTGGTCGGTCCTATTTTATTTTTGACTTTATATTGATCAGTTTTCCTTTAGGAATTATTTAATCTTTCTCACTCGTATTTTCAACCTATTCCTCCTAGAATCTAAAGAAAATATTACAATATTTATATATATTTTTTTAAATGAATGTAATTATTATATTATGTAAACATTAACCCTTGTTGGAAATTATGTATTAAAAGTTTTTGTTAAAATGAATTTGATGATAATATTTAAAGCTTCTCATCTCTGCTCGTCATTTTCATATCAGTCTGGGTATGAAAGGAGGGGGGGGGGGGGTCTTTTCATAACTATCAGAGTTTTCCCTCTTTCCCGCCAAGCTTTAGAAGGATACATTAAGGAAATCCCGCTTTTTTTCTCTCTCTTCGCTCTACCTCTCCGTTATAATTTTTTCTTTAAGAGAAAAAGTCATTATACTAAAAGGTCTGAGAACGAAGAGATCAATATTCTAACTAAACCTTCTCGTATTAATGTACATCTCCCCCCCCCCCCCCCCTCCTCTCTTATCATCTTAAAACCCGTAATAATAACTATAAAGAAAAAAAGAAAAATACCGAAAATGATTAAATTCTTCGCTGATTACTTTAAGTGTGCATTTGGAGGTCAAAAACTCAGTTAATATTTTATGTATATGTTTTTGTATTCTTTAATATTTAAAAAAAAATAGTATGGTAACGTTCATTTAGAGAAAGAAAAAAATGAAGTTTAATGGAATTAAAATTGTACAAAAAAATGTATGTATTAGTTTTTATGTAAAATATCAATAACCATGATTTGTTAATCCACTATTGCCTTTAATTTAAAATTTCTTCGTAAAATTTATTTTAAAAGAGGTGGTAAAAAGTAATGTGTTTGGCGCATCGACTTGTTTAATTAAGGAATCTATTTTTATATATCAGTTTACTTTTTGTCCTAAAAATGTTAATTTATAAAAAGGGGAAAATTTTATTTAAGAAATTCAAGAGTTAAAAGGGGTTATAGTTTGTATGTGGGTCAGTCGGTACGTTGGAAACTTAATAGAGGGGGAGGGTTTACCCCCTGGATTTCAACCCCCCCGGTAGCTCTTTTTAGAGTGGGCGCACTGAGATCTGGGTCGGAACCACCCCCTACAAGGGAGGGGTTTCGTAGAGTAACCAGTGCCAATGTCAGTTGGGAGGGGGGGAGGGTTGTTTAACTAGGTCAGTAGGTCGGCCCCCTCCCCTCTGTACCCTGATAACTACCAGATATTTGCCCCCCCCCCCCCCCTGTAATTTAAATAAAGATATCACACACTTATTGGAAAACATATTACATGTTCTGCTTGACCTTAATGAATCTCTATAACAAATAATTCATTTTAAAAATATTATGTTCTGGGTAGTCATGTCTTTTTACTTTCTCATATACTATATAACTATATACTATACATATATACAGTGTGTCCCAAGATAAAGTATCCAAGAGGGAAATTTTTCATACTTTCAGATTTAAAAAAAAAAATTAATTCTTTATTAAAACCCCTACTTGTTCTTAAACCTTTAACAATTGTAATATTTTCTTGTTTTTGTGTACAGGATGTTGTTACTTGAAAAGTTAAAAAAAATAATCTACCCTTATTTAAGATATAATCTATAAATATTATTTAGAAATTGTTTCAGAATTGCAAAAAAAACGTGTAAATATTAATTATTATTAGTTTATTTTATGAAAATAAAAAAAATTGCTTATAAAATAAGTACTTATGTTTTTGTATCAAATTTTATTTTATTTTATGAAAATAAACAATGAACTAACAATAACAAATAGTTTACACTGCATTTTAATTAAACAAAAAAGTTTACGCCGTATACGCCTGTGCGGTTATAGGGTGAATGAGCTAAAGTAAAGAAATTACGCAGGTCATTCATTGTCAATGTTTCCCTTGAGTACATTTAAAATGCTTGTATAGAAAAGTTATAAATAGAGTGTGGCAATACAACCATGATTATTGATATTTTCTTTGATTTTTTTTTTCAACGCTGTTGAGTTTTTTGTGATAGTTTTTAAGCGTCCGTAGGCAAAACCAAGGACCCCCTTATATTTTCCTGCGTGTTTCTGTCTGTCTGGCCGTCCGTCTGTCGCCTGCTCTCACGGCTACACCTTTTGTACGATCACTTTGAAATTTATCATAAAAAAAACGTAAGGGTTAAAAAAGAAGACCGTGAAAAAGAAGGTACGTCGATCTGATTACAAAAATATATATACTTTTTTGATTATAAGCTTTGATAGGGCGACCGTAGGCAATTTTGAAGTTGGTGTGAAAAGTACCCCCCCCCCCTTCTATCTCGCTTATTTAAAGTGCAAAAAATCTGAAAAAAATTGCTAAACATTCTTTGACCAAAAGTAAAGATACCACTTTTTGGTAATTTCGAGAAAAAAATTATTTTTCTTTTTATTAACTCAAAACGTTTTTTTATAATTATGCTCTTTTCGATGTATTTATATTTTTATAGTCCGGTTCACTGGTAAAACATACTTTATCAGAAGTTTGTTTTTGTGTTTTGAGAATATCAGACCCATAGGATAGTTCAAACAATGCGTTTTAGCATTTTAATTGTTATTTAGCATTTGTCATTTTAGCATTATTTTATTGTTTTACTTAAACAATACTGTGTTGCCTACGGACCCTCGCTGTGTTCTTACTAGCACACACTTGACCTGTTTATTACTTGTTACTTAACAAAAACTTGTATTTTTTTTAATGGCTTATTATTTGATTTATTATTATATATATATATATTTTTTGTTTCGTAAAATTAAACAATATTTACACGTTTTTTTGCAATTCTGAACCATTTTTTTTGATAACATCAAAAAATATTATTAATATTATAATGTTATTTACTCTTAGTAATTTTTGAAGTTTCTAAGAAACTGAGCACCCTGTGCAAAATATTTACATTTTCAGGGGCTCGAGAATAAGCAGGAATTTATATTAACAATGACTTTTTTTCGAAAATCCCCCCTAAAATTAAAATTTTTACAGAAACTCTTGTGTTTTCGTAGTGTGTGAGGTCCGCGGAGTTCAAATAAGTTATTTTTGTTTTAAATTCTATCTGTTGACGGTTTTCTGTGGGAGGCTAAACTGCTTCATCGATTTTGATGACATTTAACACAGAAAACCATACCCCAAGGCGAAATCGATAAATTAATTTTAGTGCTAAATTTGGGAAAGCTACCCTGAAAAAAACTATTCAATTCTAATACTTAATCCATTTAAATAAAAAATCTAATATTTAAATAGCAATTAACTTGTTTTCATAAAAAAAATCTAGTTTCCGGAATATTGGTAAAAATAAATTTAATTTCTAAGATCGGAGAGAAATCGGGTTGGATTCTCCGCCGGGGAGGAATTCATTTTATAGTAAATTTTAAAAATAATGTTGAAAAATAAAAAATGAAACCGTGAAAACTCAAAGCAACACAAATTTAAAATACTGGACCAAGTAATTGTGTAAATTAAAAAGTTTAATACTAGTTGTATTGGAATTTTTTAAAGTTTATTTTTCGTATTAAGTAACTCCTATTTATAAATCGATATAGATCGATTCTGCTAACTAATCGATACTACTAACTTATTAAGTGTTTGCGAACAATTCTATAGAAAATTAAGCGCTGAACTTCTCAAAAAAAGATAATTTATTCGAGTTAAAGGTATCATAATTTGATGAAGCAATAGGCAGTAAGTAATCCTTTAGAAGATATTCAGTAAGTATTGGGGAAACTTACTGAATATAATGAGTCAGAGTAGATTCTTTTTTTGTATTACTTAATATACTGACAAACTGACTGCACGCACTTTCTACTCAATATCTTGCGTCATTATGTGAAATCAAGTCAACATTTTTCGGTTCTGTTTGATTAGCCATTGTTGATATTAGCTTGTTTCCTCCACTCAGCCTTTACATACATTTAGATTTATTTATCTTTAGTTCGACCCAGGTTTTTTCTTCATTTTATTTTTTCCCTTTTTGATTTACATACATCTCAGTTGCATATTTATTTTTTATTTAGTAATGATACACATACACACACACACACATATGTGTGTTTTGTAACTGTTTATTTGGGGTAGAAAATATTTAATAATTTAAAAGTAATAAACATAAAAATATTAATCAAATGCAACCGAATCCATAATCTTTAGATATATATATATATATATATATATATATATATATATATATATATATATATATATATATATATATTATTGGTTTTATATATATTTTCTATTGTACACATTTTTGCGATTTTTCAACCCCTCCATGGGTATAAATTCCTGAATAACTTCTACATTTCTTTTTACTATTTGCTATTTATTCAATTTTATAACAAGAATTTTTTTCTGAGATGTGTGCAACACATTATTTAATTTATTTGAATACATTTCTTTAAACAATTTACTTAAAACTTCATTTTAAAGAAAATGCGTCTACTAGGGAGTTTAAAATAAAATATAATATTATCTAATCTATAGATTTACCTAAGCATACATACGTATTCACTTATATACATTAATGTACCTGCTGATGAATATACAAGCCGTGGAGAAATATATAGATACCTACATATATAATATATTTATAAGGTAATCCTGAACAAAGAATGTGATGGCATTAAATGAATCGTCTTTTTTTAAAAAAAGTAAACAATATTTTATCAATGATGTCATATGATGACTGAATTTTGAGGAAACGGGTTAGTAAATATTTAAAGAAAGTTTTTTTCCCCTAACAATGATAGCGTAACTTTTGGCGATAGAAGGAATGATTGATGGAGATGCTATTAAGTTGCGTCAAAGTATGTTTCATTAAACGAGTCGAAGCACGTATAAAGATTGTTAAACAATTGCAAATTTCATGTAATAATCAATTCGATGGAAATACAGTGTCTGTATAAACTAAGTAGCTTCTTTTTCTTGATTGCCCGTTATAACCCTCGTATATGTGACTATGAAGATAGTCTGCTAATTAGTGTGGCTCAGTACTTTCCCGCGTTCTATTGCGTACTTTAATTTCCTATCGCGTACTTTAATGTCCTACCGCGTACCTTTTACGACCAATTATTGTACTGTTCTCCACTTTTTGCTTACAAGGGCAACGGAAGCTATGTGCTCGTTCGAGGAACGGAATATTTGTATATTATATGTCTCTGATTTCAAAAATTTCAAAATAGAAATCCATTCAGAGAAGAAACATTTTTGGTCCCGTGTCTGGCTGCCTGTCTGTTGGTCTATCGCTCAACATTTACGAATCAACATTTCCGGTTTTGATGAAATTTGGATTGGTTGGTCCCCTATATATGTTTCATCCTTCTGAGATCATTTTTTTCACTTCCACATGCGCACAAACATACATTTAATTACACCTATATCTTCAAAAGCACTCATCGGATTTTTATGAAATTAGGATGGTTTGTCAAAAGTAGATAGTCTTAAATTAATTTCAACCTTCTGTGCTCTTTAAATTTTGCTCAATTGATACTTTAATTCATGTAAATTATCAAAACAATTGGGACAAACATGGGTTTTAAAAGCATAACATCTTTAAAGTATACGAAACAGGACGCGAGGAAGCCATGTGCCACACTAATTGGGAGACTATCTTCAAACGTACTCATCTTATTTGTGGAAAATTTGGATGGTTTGGTAAATGTAGCTCGTAGATAGTACTAGATCAATTTCAACTATTTTTTTTTTAACTTAATTTTTCCTCCCTCTTTTTTTAAAAATTGTTTTGATATTTTATATGGATAAAAGTATCAATTTAGCACAATATAATAAGCGGAGATGGTAGAAATTAATCTGAGGCTATCTACTTTTGGCAAGCCATCCTAATTTTATATAAATCCGATGAGTACTTTTGATGATATAATTTAAATAAATGTATGTTTGTGCGCATGTGGAAGAAAAACCAATGGACGCAGAAGGTTAATACTTATAAGGGATCAACAATGGGCTAATTATTATGACCTACTGCCCAAATTTTATTAAAATAAGATGTATTGGTTCACTAAGATTGAACGACAGACAGACTGACTGGGTCAAAAATGTTCCCTGATGTCTGAAACAAATTTCTGTCTTAGACGTTTGATTTGGGAGGCCCACAAATTTTTTGTTCTTTAATAAAAAAAATCCCGTTAAGCTTCCGTTATATTCGGGTAGCTCGGAAGCTATCAAGGGGTAATGTTAATGAAAAGTTATTTTCAAAATTATATCTATGTCATATCAGAAGTTATAGATGCCAACTTTCTTGAGCTATTGGAAATATTACGTTTTAACTAATATTGGGTTTAAGTAGAGGCGCGTGATGTCTACCTAAATGGAGGGTGTTTAATTAGAGAAGGGAAAGCAATGTGAGAGGGTTTGATGTTGACCTAGTCTAAAGTAGAATCGATACTATGTTGTACCTATGTTGTAAGGGGCGGGTGTCTAACTATAGAGCCGAGCTCTCCTACCCTTCAGTCTTGACCTATATAACAGAGAGCAGGCAATCAGGACATCTTGAGAACTTCAATGTCCAGGCAACAGGCTCCCCTCACTCAGAGCCTAAACATAAACATAACCCTTCAACCAATGTTTACCACAAAGGCATTCCATTGTGGATACCCTTAAACCTATATTTACCACTAGGCCATTTTACTAAAGATCACCCTCCAACCTATGTTTACCACTAGGCCATGTGACTTGAGACCACCCTTAACCCTATGTTTACCACTAAACAAATCCACTGGGGATCGGTGGTGCCAAAGTATCTATAACTCCCCAGCGAAAATAAATGAGGATAAGAGCATATATATAGGTTTTTTAGGGTGTCTGTCCGTCGCTCATTGGTTCATATATATCTCCCGAAGCGATCACTGACGCATCTTTTTGACCTACACATAGGGAAAACATAGAGAAGTTAAAAATATAATGAGTGCATGCGCAATCCGCTCAAATGTTGTAAACGCAAATATGTTGAGTGGGGTATCAAATGCTGAAGAGTAGGTTATACACATACAAGAATGCAAAATCAATTTTTTAATATATATATATATATATATATATATATATATATATATATATATATATATATATATATATATATATATATTAAAAAATTGATTTTGCATTCTTCATTGGTTTTTTGAGTTGAAATATACCCCCAAAAAAATATTCCCTCCCCAACTACCTTATAACGGCTAGTCTAATTATGAAATAATTCATCCAAATACCTTATTGTGGGGTGGGGCGATAAAAATTTCCACTTTTTATGAATTCCAAATTTTGTGTGCGCACATGTCCGGTGCGCCCAAATTTTTATTTTTTTTAGGGTTTCGTTGGTAAAACCAAAAAAAGAAACCCTTTTAGTTTCGTTCCTGTGTCTGTCTGTCACATATATATTACATATATATAGCACTTAGGGAAAGTGCTTATCGGCGCCATTTTGTCAAAAAACATGTTTTGCGGGACCCCCCCCCCCCTAAAATCGTATTTCCGCTGTTACTAAAAATATAGAAAAATATGCAAAATGTGTGGTCTGCTGGGCCATAGAAAAATTAAGATTAGCAATTTGATCTGATTTACTGGAAATCCAAAATGGCGGATAATTCATGTCACCCGAAAAAAAATATTTTTTAAAATTTTGAGTGGGGTATCAAATGAAAGGTATTGAAGAGTAGAATAGAATTATATATACCACTTAGGGATAGTGCTTAATTTTCAGCGCCATTATGTCAAAAAACATCGAAATTTTGCGTGTCCCCCCCCCCTAAAATCGTATTTCCGCTATTACTAAAAATATAGAAAAATATGCAAAATGTGTGGTCTGCTGGGCCATAGAAAAAATAAGATTAGCTATTTGATCTGATTTACTGGAAATCCAAGATGGCGGATAATTCATGTCACTCGAAAAAAAATATTTTTTTAAAATTTTGAGTGGGGTATCAAATGAAAGGTATTGGAGAGTAGAATAGAAATATATATACCACGTAGGGATAGTGTTTAAGTTTCAGCGCCATTTTGTCAAAAAACATTGAATTTTTGCGTGCCCCCTCCCCCCCCCCCCCCCCCCTAAAGTCGTATTTCCGCTATTACTAAAAATATAGAAAAATATGCAAAATGTGTGGTCTGCTGGGCCATAGAAAAAATAAGATTAGCAATTTGATCTAATTTACTGGAAACCTAAGATGGCGGATAATTCATGTTATCCGATTTTTTTTTTTTTTAATTTTGAGTGGGGTATCAAATGATAGTTACTGAAGAGTAGATTTCAAAAATGTATAACACTTGATGTTAACATTTAATTTTGTCAAAAAAAAATCAATACTTTTCTCCACTCCCCCCTTACTAATTTTGTGTTCACAATACCAACGAAACCCTTTTTACGTGAGATTCACGCCTTACCAATTTATTATATTTTATTATAATTTTTCAAATATGTTTGAGTGGGGTATCAAATGAAAGAACCATTTCATCATTTCGAAATTTTGTGACCCCTATAGGGGGATCAAACCAGGAACGTACTTGGTTCTCTTTGTTTTGTTTTTAGGTTCTTCCATCTAAATTATTATTATTTTTTTATTTTTACTTTCCTCACCTATGGTAGGAAAAATATTGTTTTGGCAGAAAAGTCCTTACTTCTAGTTGTGTCACCCGGAAAATCAACTTTTCCGCCATCTTGAACCCATTTTCTTAAGTTAGCAAAAATTTAAAAAATCTAAAAATGGTCCGCGATCGAGTTGAAATTTGGCACGATTTTTTTTTCCGAATAGAAATAATAATCTTCGAAACCCTAAAAAGTAATTGGATGTATGTACTTTACTGAGATTTTTACACTATTTTCAAATTCTCTCTTGGAGTTTAGTGCGTTCCTCTCGACTCGCACACTGTGTAAGTATATATTTATGTGTATATATATTTATCTATTTATATAAAGCCGTATCTCTGTCATGAACTTTCAATTCTTATTTCTGTAATATTAAATTAATAACTAAGGTAAAATTGAACTAATAGTGTTGTATATTTGTTTTTCTTTTAGTTGGTTATTATATTATTGTAGCTAGGTATATTTAGAAAAAAAAAAATGATAAAATGTTTGGAGCAATATTAGCTAATATATTATTCATGTGTGAATTTACGACTATTCTGAACAATATCTCACTTCTAAAGATTTTTTGGAATGACATCCAAGTGAAATCGTACAGAGGAAAAAAAATAATAAACAAGAAAGAGAAATAAAGGACAATTGGTTTTGACATATATGAGACACTTAATGGCGGTTTTATGCTAAAATTCTTTTTGAGACTTGTCTCATTGTGTAATAATACTTTAAACTTCGTAAACCTACACAACCATTTTATATTTTTAATTTTTGCCATACATCTCAGTATCATTTAAACTATTTAAAGGATATATTTTGTATAGTTATATCTTGCATAAGAAAGAAGAAAGGAAAAGAAATCATTATATTAAGCAAACCGATTTTCGAGTGATATTTGGCAATTTATTAACACAAACACATGCATGTATCTTACATATAAATTATATACAGTGTGTCCCCGGATCATCGCATGAATAGGTGAAAAAGACAACTTTTTTTAATTGAAATTTCATCTTCTGGGGTTCAGCCTTGCTTAGATGGAAACTAATTGTCATAATTTTAGTTTTTCTCACTAGTAAAGTTCCTTTTCTCTAGGAGATACAACAAAATGTTATTTAAAAATGTTGTTCAGAAAGAAAAACTGAGTAAGAATACAAAATTTTAAAAACCTTTTTAAATTAGATATATTTAATAATTTTCCATTTTTTAGGGTTTCGTTGGTGAAACCAAAAAAAAGAAACCCTTATAGTTTCTTTCCTATGTCTGTCTGTCACTCTGTACTGTTCCAATAACTTTTGAACCAAAAGTGATAAAAACGTGAAACTTTCCAGTATAAAAGATCGTTTTAGAAAAATATAGCGAACTCAATATTATCAGCTGTTCAAATTCAAAATGGCGGATAATTCACGTCGCGAAAAAAAAAAAAAATTTAAATTTTGATTGGGGTATCAAATAAAAGGTATTTAAGAGTTAATTACAAATATATATACCACTTAGGGAAAGTGCTTAATTTTTGGCGCCATTTTGTCAAAAAACATGGAAATGTTGCTTGTCCCCCCTCCTAAAATCGTATTTCCGCTGTTACTAATAATATAGAAAAATATGCAAAATGTGTGGTCTGCTGGGCCATAGAAAAAATAAGATTTGCAATTTGATCTGATTTACTGGAAATCCAAGATGGCAGATAATTCATGTCACTCAATTTTTTTTTTTTTTTTTAATTTTGAGTGGGGTATCAAATGAAAGGTATTGAAAATTAGATTACTAAAATGTATAACACTTGTTGTTAACTTTTAATTTTGCGCGCCATTTTGTCAAAAAATATCAAAACTTTTCTTCCCTCCCCCCTTACTAATTTTGTGTTCTCAATACCAACGAAACCCTTTTTACGTGAGACTTCACGTCTTACCAATTTTTTTAATTGTTGAAGATATTAAATAATTTCTTTAGGAAACGTTTTTAAAAAATTGATAAGTTATGCAAGTGAAAAAAAGTTTTAATTTACTTTCATTCGTCTGTTAAAACATTTTGATAATAATTATTATAAGAAGTAAGAATAATAAAATAATAATAATAATAAAAATATATTTACGATTAAATTTATTTAATCGTAACAGAGGTATTTTCGAAGTTTCGAAATCTATTTTATAGACTTGAAAACATCACTTAAATTTTTAATTTTAATAATTTTTAACGGCACACTTATAGGCAAAATATGGAATGGAAAAATACAAAATTTCAAAGTAGGCGGAGGGTGTTAACATTTTGTATTCTTACTCAGTTTTTCTTTCTGAATAACTTTTATAAATAACATTTTGTCGTATCCCCTAGGCCCTAGAGAAAAAGCACTATACCAGGGAGAATAATAGCAAGTTCGTTTCAGACATCAGGGAACATTTTTGGTTCCGTGTCCGTCTGTCTGTCTCAGTTTTTACGAACCAACAACTTAACTCGGGCGATTTTAATGAAATTTTGATGGTAGGTCATAATTCGCCCATTGTTGGTCCCATATAAGTTTCAACCTTCTGCGCCCATCTGTTTCTCTTACACTTGCGCACAAAGATACATTTATTTACACTTATATCTTTTAAAGACTCATCTGCAATTTTTATAAAATTTGGATTGTTTGTCACAGGAAGCAGATTAATTTCATCGTGTGCGCTTTTTAAGTTTTGCTAAATTGATAGTTTAATTCGTGTAAAAAATCCAAACAATTTTGACAGATTTAAAAAATGCGGGAAAAATGCAATCAATTTGACAATAATAGGTTGTAAAAGCATAAAATCATTAAAGTACGTGATAGGAGGCGTGATCATAGGTTCCTCCTATGATCCACACTAATTGGCAGTCGATTTTAGTTATTTTTTTTTTTAAATAGAGAAAAAATAGAATGAAAGAGATAGGGCGTAAAGATAGTAAAATTATACTGTCAATATTACTTGCTTCCTAGCTTACCATAGTTATCATCAAAAAATTAAATGATTTCATGTCTCCGAATTCAAATTTTTCATGCAACGAATATTGTGTTTGAAATAAATCGCCTCTTCCTCTCGTTGGGTCACTAAAATCACAATTTATTTAAATTTTAAAATAGTAAAAATAGTATAACTGCTAGACAGACAATTAATTTTAATTAAGAATTATTTACTATTTATGTACCTAATATATTACAGAAATTAAAGTATTACCTATTAACTATTTGGCTAAGTCCATTCAGTCGCTCTTACATCGTGCCAAATTTCAAATCTCCCTCCTCATTTTATTTGTCATCTGTGAAAGTGGTTAACAAACAGACAGACCTGAGTCCCGCCAAAGCAAAAAGAACTTCCCACTTGGTTTTGAAGATTGAAATTAATGATGCTATTCATACGAGGGGCTTATTATTTATTTCTTCTTGTCAGCAGGCATTGTTAGTCCTGATTTCTAATTTTGTGTTTTTAATTTATTTCTTTTGTAGTATTGAATGGCAGCTCCTAACATTTAGTTTGCTGTTTTTATTTATTTGTCGTGTGTTTAAATGATAATAAATTGTGATCAAATGGCAGTGACTTTTTGTATCATTTTTAGGGTTTTCTAGATCATCCTCGAAACCCTTATGCTGAAGGTGATGTTTTTGTCCGTTTGTCGTACTTTGCTTTGGTTCATATCCTCCGAACCATACACGCTAGAGAGTTAAAATTTGAAATACTGGTGTAACTTTTGGAAGGAGAGGAAAAATATTAAAAACATTCAATATGCGCATGCGTGCTTAAAAGCTTAAAATTTTATATTTCTTTTTATTTTCGAGAGGGGTATATAAAAACAAATATAACATTTTATGATTATTTTGCTTTTTACCTCCAATAGTGCGTTTTTATCGCCAAATGTTTCTATATTTTTTATAGTTACTATATCTTCCTAACTGTTTGTTCTTAAACCTTTAAAATTGGAAATGACGACCTAAACATGTTCTTTTAAGGGATTTTGCAATCTGACTTTCTAATACAAAATGGCGGCCCTATATATGGTATGTTCATATAGAAGCAAATTCCCTTATTGTATCACTACATCTCAGAAATGTTGAACACTAGAATAGCCAAACTTGATAATTTCCTTTAATTTCCTTTTTTTTAACTTGATTATTTCCTTTATTGATTAAGACATTCACTAAGCAAGGTTTATTGTGATCCGCCTAATCAACTATTATTCACTATTGCTCAAAAATTGTTAATTCTGGAATCACTATTTTGGTTCAAAACTTGCTTCAAGGATGTAGACTGTAGACCTTCACAATAAAACGATAGTTTGATTTAAGATGGCGAGCGTATAATTGAAATTTTTATGGTTGCTAAATCTCCCAAACTATTTGAACTAGGACCAAGAAATTTTGAAATAAGTAATTTCAATATTAAATTCAAAGTAATTTAACTATTAAATTTAGGATTTCCTTGACCAAACAAGACATTAATTGGACTGTATATTGTATATCCTTGCAGGCTATGGATACATCTTCCTTCTTATTTTTAATTGATTCATGGGTTTCATTGTACAACTATTCTAGTGTACTTGAACATAATTAATGCATAAATATTTTATACTTTACTGGTTACTGTTTTCACTATGGTCACCACGAATAACCTTTATATTGGTCCCTTCTCTAATAGTACTATTTAAGATGTAATAACTTGACTACTTGATTAACTATCACTCAAAGATCTGTATTTTAAAAGCTTTTATTTAACTTACAATGTATGTATATTCGGGTAAAATCTTGCAACTGAATTTTAAAGCAGTTATCGTCAACCGATTGAATTTAAATTTTGCATAGACGTTTAGTTTGGATGACAATGCACGGTTAGCTAAGTAATGTCATTCTAAATCCAATATAATATGGTGGACAGCCCAAGATGGTGGAATAGTTATTTTTTAAGAACGCCCATGATATGGGTATCAAATGAAAGGGTTTGGTGAGAAGAATACGAATAAAAACTTGATTTTAAAAATAATATTTTTTAATCAACTTATTAAACATTAACATATTTTTTATTACTACGTTTTTATTAGCTTGCTTTCTTGTTTATTTGTTTGTCCGGTACAAATCTGGCAATCGATTTCTAACTAACTTCCAGAATAGCTAGACATTTGAAACTTTTAGCATCTTTCAGCAGAATTTAATTGGTTTTCAGCAAATTTTGATGTACGGAAAGTTAGTTCGAAAAAAATCCGCAAGTTATTTTATTTGTTTTGCCATGTCCCATATTTACGCAATCTTCATTTTGACGGGTTTCAAATTTGTGATAGATAAACATTGAATGACAGCAAAACAGGAAATATCGATTATATTATTTATACTAGCCGGATCGGTGCGCTTCGCGCACCTTATCCGTCTAGAAGTTGGCGCTGTGTGTAAATAATAATTAAAACAATATAATTGATATACCTTTATTGTTACATAATTTCTTATTTTAGTAGAAGTAGGTTATATTATTTTTTTATGAATTTTCAATTATTCTATTTTATTCTACATTCAATTTTCAATTTTAGTTACAATAAGTCTATGTAACAAATTTAAGATCTTTAAATCCACTGGAAGCTAAGATAATAGTATCTGATTAAATCCAAGATGGCGCCCGTATGTTGAAGTGAAAGTACCTTTAATTTTTTTTTTTTAGCTACCATAGGTTCTATTTATGGTACACTCTATCTATGTACCAAATTTCAGATCCCTAGGTCCACTGGAAGCTTAGATAATAGAGAGTTATTAAATCCAAGATGGCGGTTGTAATTCAATATGGCGGCCATATGTTGAAGTGATAGTACCTTTAATTTTATTTTTTAGCTATAAGTCTATGTACCAAATTTCAGATCTCTATGTCAATGGGAAGTAGGAGAATTACTGATGAATAAATCCAAGATAGCGGCTATAATTCAATATGGCGGACATATATCGAAATCAAAATGGCCGCAATTTTCTATTTATGGTACACTCTATCTATGTACCAAATTTCAAATCTCTATGTCAATGGGAAGTAGGAGAATTTAGATCAGTCAGTCACTGTCACTCTTAGTTTTATCTTATTTTATTAGTTTTTATTTATGTATATATAGTTTTATATATACAGGGTGTTACCGACCTAAACCAACAATTTTTTTGGGTGAAACTAGATCCAAAATGGAGCAAAACTCCACCAAGCTCATTTTTCTATCTCAATCCGTTGCCGAGATATGATTTTTTAAGGAATTTTTTTTAAAAAAACACGTATTTTGCTAATAAAACCGCAATTTCTCCACTTTAAGTCAATTATTTTCAACTTTTAACCATATTTTCGAAATCAGTGTTAAGTTTCCTATATAACTAAAGCATTTTTATTTTTGGGAATTATTAACTAAACACCGAAATACCAGTTCAAACGTTCAAAAATTAGAAAAAATAAAATTCTGAAATTCCTGAACGCTCACTATTTTCCTAGACAAACTCTTGAAGGCTGGCAAATCTTACAAAAACTTCCTCATTTGATACTCTTTCGAACGGTATAAATAACATTGCAATTCCGTATCGATTTCATGGAGAAATTTAAGTTTGAATGCAAAAAAACGTCACTTTATGCACTTAAACTTTTAGCAGGTGCCTACCAAAATGCTTGGATGGAACGAGAAAAATCCTCAGCAATTTTTTAAAATTGAAATTTATTACATAAAACATTTCAAAAGAAAACTAATTTTTGATACGGACAATTAGATAAGACATTTAGAAGTGGTTTTAAAAGTGGACCAAATTAGTTTCCTCTATTGCGAATGCAGGCTATTGCCCTTTTTTAGACCTACAAACCCAACCGTCACAATACCGACATACATTTCCTAAGAAAAAATCAACTTTCACGTGGGGGTGTGTTTAACACACACAATCGTCACCACTAGTCCCATGAAACCCCTAACAGGACTCATCATAGTTCATCATTCCAAACTAGATTCACAGTCAAGGTATGGGCGAGTGTTATTTGTGATATTGTGATCGGGCCTTTCATGGGTTGTTCCATAGCGGTATTTAACAAACACCTGCTAAATTCGATACGATGAGTAGGATCATTTTCCTCTAAACCTTGCACAACTGTGAAGTAAAAGGGATGCAATCCGTCCTTATTTAAAGTAACACTCCGCGATATTTTTTCTATGCGTGTGACGGTTGGGTTTGTAGGTCCGAAAAAGGGCAATAGCCTGCATTCGCAATAGAGGAAACCACTTTGGTCCACTTTTAAAACCACTTCTAAATGTCATATCTAATTGTCCGTGTTAAAAAATTAGTTTTTTATTAAAATGTTTTATGTAATAAATTCCTATTTTAAAAAATTTCTTGGTTTGATTGATTTTTACTGGTCTTATATTACTTTGCTTTGTAAGTTTCATCGCACGTTTCCGTTACCCTGATTTTGAACCACTTCCCGTATTTCAATCTTCCCCAAATTTTGCACATGGCAACAACTAAGGTAAAGAATACAGAAACAAAAAAAATAAAAATAAAGTTGAAAATCAGACCAGTTTTCAAAAATGGTATTTTTATATTATTTATTCTCGTTCCATCCAAGCATTTTGGTAGGCACCTGCTAAAAATTTACGTGCATAAGGTGACGTTTTTTTTTCATTCATACTTAAATTTCTCCATGAAATCGATACGGAATCGCAATGTTATTTATACCGTTCGAAAGAGTATTAAATGAGGAAGTTTTTGAAAGATTTGCCAGCCTTCAAGAGTTTTTCTAGGAAAATAGTGAGCGTTCAAAGAATTTCAGAAATTTTATTTTTTCTAATTTTTAAACGTTTGAATTGGTATTTCGGTGTTTAGTTAATAATTCCCAAAAATAAAAATGCTCTAGCTTTATAGGAAATTTAACGCTGATTTCGAAAATATGGTTAAAAGGTAAAAATAATTGACTTTAAGTGGAGAAATTACGGTTTTATTAGCAAAAAACGTGTTTTTTAAAAAAATTCTTTAAAAAATCATATCTCGGCAACGGATTGAGATAGAAAAGTGATCTTGGTGGAGTTTTGCTCCATTTTAGATCTAGTTTCACCCAAAAAATGTTTTTGGTTTAGGTCGGTAACACCCTGTATATAGATTACAAGCATTCGCCCCGCGCTTCGCGCGGGGTTCATGCTTGCAATCAGTGGATGTATTATTACTATTTTATACATATTACTATCATATTAGATAATTGAATAGACTATTTCATTAAATATAATACTACAAAGTACTAATGAGATCCACACCTAATCTAATTGTAAGGGGAACTGCCTCTACGCATAATTTCCACACCTCTATTTCCAACTTCAAATTTAAAAGTTATTCTTGGAATTATTATTATTTCCCCCGAAGATGGTTTTCTAACTTAAATCAAATATTTAGATATCTTAACTTTTATTAGTTTCGTTCTACTAACTAATGAAGTTTAGTGAAATTATTTTTTTTCATTTTACATGACAACTGCTCAATCTTTCAAAGTTAGCCTACGACTGGCTTACAGAATTCAATATTGACACATCTATATAACACCCCCCAGGACCAATTTCACTATCCGAATTGTATCATATACTTTGTGGTCTATTTAACTATTCTAATATTATTATTATTTATTTATTTATTTTTTTTTCATTTACATTTTCAAAATCACTCATTGGCTGCTTGCTCAGTAATAAAAAGAACTTCAGGAGTAATTTGTAGTTTCGGCTGAGATTTTGTAATAGTTACTCATGTTTAAAAAATAAAAAAACAACTATTTAATGTTTGGTACTTTTTTATTGTGCCCATCACAAATTTGTGTCATTTGGTGTATAGTGTAAATATTTGTGATGTAGACAATAAAGAAGTAGCAAAAATTAAATAGTTTTTAATTTTTTGAACTTCATGAGGATTAAATAAACTAAAATGTGTCAATTATAATATATTTACTACTGTGTATAATCTAACATATTTACAGAAATATTTACACTATACAGAAATATGCAAATAATAATATATATTTTCAAAATGTTACAAAGATCTCACATAGGCACGCTATAAGTCACTTACAACATGGAACAAACTTAAATATATACCTCTAATTAATTAATTACACATAATTAATGTTTACACCTAAAGGTAGAGAAAACAATTTTCTGACCAAAACCATATCGAGTGAAACATCAAATTAAAGCTCTTAAACAGTACAATACAATTATATAATTTAAATAAATGTTAGATGATACTGCACAAGGTTACAATCTAAAATAACCTTCCATATATGTTTTTCGTATATAAATAAAATATTTTAAATTTTTTCAAAAATTCTTCCACATTTTTTGTCCTGATGTCAAATAAAAGGTAAAAAAAAGGATCGGAAATTAAATCGGTCAATATTTGCACACGACATGAGAGCTCAAAGTCAAAAATTTAACAACAAAAAATTGATCAAATTTACTCTATTAAGGTAGAACCGATTTTTCACAAAATAAATAAAATTTGTCACAGTGTTAACATATTAGAGTAAATTGTTGGCCCTCTCATGAAATAAATTACATTATATTTGATTAGTTTTATTAAAGAATAATAATAATAACAATAATAAAGATGGAACCTCAGTTAATTAATTTTATTATTTATTAGTACTCTAAATTAATTAAACATAAGTAGAAAAGGTCGAGGTGAAATAATAATTACATTATGCATAATTAAGCTACATCATATAAAAAGAAAACGATGTTGAAAAAATTTGACATATTAAGGGGCTTCATTATAATCTAGAACACACAACTTAACTATAAATTACCCTAAATAAACAAAAACATTCATTTAAATATAGTAAAACTACATTTAAATAAAGTAAAACATTCATTTAAATATACTAAAACATTTATTTAAATAAACTAAAACATTCACTTAAATAAACTGAAATATTAACTTAATGTAGAATTTAACAAACTATAAATCAGTTCATTCTAGTAATAATAATATGATAATAAAAACAATTTTAAAAAAAGTAAAAAATTCATTTGAATAAACTAAAATATTCATTAAATAAAGAAAAATATTCATTTAAATACTCTAAAATATATTTAAATAAAGTAAAATAGTCATTTTAATAAACTAAACATTTTCTTAATATAGATTTTACCAACCTGTTAAAAACAATTGTAGTAACAATAATATGGTAATGAAAACAATTAAATAAATTGTTAACATAAGAATAAAATTATACCTTAATAAATGTCGGTAGTATAAGAAAACATGTCGGGAGGTGTGTAGTGCACGACGGCTGTATACGTGAAACTGAGTCAAGGAGAGTGGGTGAAGAAAGAGAGGGGACATTTTTGTTTACATCTAGGATCCAAAGTGTGTATAGACTATTGTATTTATTATCTTTTACCTTTCAAACAACAAACTTAATTATTTATTGTTTGTTTATATTTTCTTTATCTTTATACTTGTGTTTAACTATACAAATAAACTATAATAATAAAAACATGATTATTTCTTAAAAACGTAAACATGACGGTATTTACGGAATTTTAAATTAGTTTTTCTTTATAAATACTCATTTTTCTCGGCAATAAAGACAGTTAATTTGAAAAATAAATTCTCGTTTTAAAGAGCATTAATGTGGGGTTCAAAACCCCTAATCTGAAATTAAATCGACCCATAATTATTCACCCCATGAGAGCTCAAAGTCAAAAATTTACGAAAAATTATCAAATTTTCCCGATTTAAGGTAGAACCATTGGTCGTACGACAAAAAGTCAAGAGACCAAAGTTGTAGATCTTTTAAAATCAGTTACCGCTGGTGCTATCCGCTTTTCGATATGACTTACCGTTTAGCCGCAATAGCCCTTCGAAGAAACCCTTCAATTCGCGTCCACCGTTTTTATTTTTTTAAGGGGGGAAAAAATTGTTTCAAATATATCGATGGCACGCTTTAGATTTGGTGTTGGGGAGATCCGTTGTACAAAGATTTGTCCTTTTATAGGTTTAAGATTAGCTCTCTAGATGGTTGTCATTTATGTGAAGTAAATAAATTCGGAACTATTTTTTTTTTTCACTAACATTATATATTATATAACAATAACAATTATATTATCAACATTACACACGATTCAACAGAAAATTTAAAAACGTAGTATATAAAAAGATCTTTTTATCTTGAAATTATTAAACATTATTTTGCTATATTATGACTTCTCGAACACCAGTGTTACCAGGTAATGTAGAGGCAAGGTTGTTCTTTGTTATATATTAAAGTTTACTGAATATTTGTAGATAAATAAGCAAGTGGTAGCAGATAATGTATGGGCAGTATTGGTCTATGTTATACATTGAAGTTCACAGGGTGCATGTAGATAAAGAAGCCAGTGATAGCAAGTAATGTAGGAGCTGTATTGCTCTATGTTATAGATTGAAGTTTACTGGATGCATGTAGATAAAGAAGCCAGTGATAGCAGGTAATGTAGGAGCTGTATTGCTCTATGTTATACATTGAAGTTTACTGGATGTAAGTAGATAAAGAAGCCAGTGATAGCAGGTAATGTAGAGGCAGGGTTGCTCTTTGTTATACATTGAAGTTTACTGGATGCATGTAGATAAAGAAGCCAGTGATAGCAGGTAATGTAGGAGCTGTATTGCTCTATGTTATACATTGAAGTTTACAGGATGCATGTAGATAAAGAAGCCAGTGATAGCAGGTAATGTAAAGGCAGTGTTACTCTATGTTAGTCAGAGAAGGCAGCAGGTTGTATATAGGCAGGAGCTCGAAGCTAGCCCTGACCCCATTTTTCGTTTTCTCTCACTCACTCTGTTATTAAGCTATGTAATTCCTCTCTTTCCTCCTTCTTGTCGTATTTCATTCTGTATCTCTCCTGCCTGTATCTTTTTTTGATATCACGTTTTCGCATTATGCTTTTTGAATGATATTCTCCTCTCTTTTTTGTGATTCATTTATAATTTTTGTAAGCTTCGATTTCTGTTAGTTTTTTTCTATTCCTTTTTTGGTTGATGTTATTATTATTATTTTATTTTTTAAATATTTATTTCTTGTTTTATTTGATATTTTTATGGAAAATATCAATCAACTCCAATTTTTAGTCATATATGAGGGAAATTTACATAGTAAAAATATTTTTTCTTAGCAGAAATTTTATGTAAAATTAGTTGTTTTTTAAAATAAAAAATAAAAAAATAAATAATAAGAAAGTAAAGGTGAGTTGTTATGTACTTTATACATTATTTTATAGATACAAATTTTTTTTTTTTAGTTTAAGGGGGTGCCGGTAAGAAGTAGCCCTTGGTCTCATTATCTGTCTATGTAGTCTGTAGCTCATATTATTTAGTCAAATATTGAATTTTATATAAATATAAAGTGAGTAAAAGTTAGTTGCTATAAGCTTTATATTATGTATACAGAGTGTATCCATTTCAGATCACAATATTAAAAGTGGTGTTTCTTCAGATCATTATGAGCTTGAATTAGCAAAAATCTCATATTATAAAATATCGTCCGATTCTCAACGTTATAGGAGCTGTTAGGAAAAATAGTGTGTTAAAATTAATCGACCTTTACCTTAAAATATGCAGTAATTAAAAGAATATTTATTTTGGAAGAATTAATGACCAATCTTTGGAAAAATAAAAATTAAGGAAATTTTCTATGTTATGTTCTAGTTGTCTTTTTATCTATGTAGTGTGATATAAAGAAATTTGAACACAAAAATACTTATATATATATTTTATTTTTTTATTAAAACGTTTTTTTGAAGCTTTTGGGGGACTCCGCTCTAAATTCAGAGCTAAAATTATTTTTTTATTTCTAGCCTGGGAGTATGAGTTTTCTGAGAATGTATGCTAAATTTCATTAAAATCAAGTAGTTCAGGGAGTAGGTTAGGTCTTTACAGACGACTGACAGACAAACATTTTTTTCAGACCTTAAAACGGTTAAATCAATCAAAATATATAAAAAAAAATTAAAAAACTTTTCTGGACTCAGAGGACCTTAAAACGTGAAAATCCATTAAAATATCAAGATCAAATTTTCACGCCATTACAATTATTTAATAATTAACGAGCCGTTCAACTCGTTACAACAGGCTTAATTTTATATTTAGGAAAAAAATTCAAATTAAGTAAATTAATTTAGATGTCTATTTTGATAAGTTATTATATCTATTTGAAGACCAATTAATCATAACTAACATTTATTTTTATTAGAATAAATGTGGTTGCCTTAGCTTAGCAACAACAAATCATTTTGAGGTGAGTCGTTGCCGTTGGGACACTACTCTATTATATAAGCGATAGTATACTATGTGTATGAGAAAGTAAAAATATATCCACTTGTAATATTATTTTTTAATTAAAACTGAAAATGTTATAGATTATCCTTAAACATGCAATAGATTTACTCATTAAGTAATTTTCATTAATAGAAAAGAAATAATGTGACAAACATTACGGTGAAAAAAAAATATGATACATAAAATGTTGAGAAATCTGTCGGATACATCTTGTACTAAACTTTTTCCTATAAAAGTACATCATTACTTGGTCCAGTGATTTCTATTTATTATTTGCTTCGAATTTTCGTGATAACATTTAAATATTATCGAACATTTTATAAAAATGTACGTCCTACCACCCTTTGTGTTGTAGCTATTTTTTCAGGATCTAAATTTATCAGTATTAATACTTAAATAGTTAGATTTTTATTTAAATGCCCTACATTTTAGAATCAGTTTTTGAGATGTATATTTACCGCATATTTCATAGTTTTTAGAGGAGGCGTCCCCAAAGTTAGAGCTAAAATTTAATTTTCAATTTCGCCTTGGAGTGTGAATTTTGCTGAACATGTATGCCAAATCGAAATCGGCTCTGTAGTTTAGTCTCCATACCTTTGCACTGACTATAGAGTACAAACAGACTTATTAAAGATTACTTTTTTGGACTCAGAGCACCTTAAAACGTGCAAATATTTAAAATGGAATTTTTGCGCCATGATAATTCCTACTACCTCTATGGTACGTATATTAAGTAAAAGTAAGTATGAAGTTCATTAAAAGAGCCTAGTGATGTCTATTTTTTTTTTACATTATTTGAAGTACGGTTCAAGATCAAGAGAGTAAAAAGTAGAGTAGTAATGATCAGCCTTGAACCAGTAATCGGTGAGTTTAATGGGTGATATTGTATTAAAGCAGAAATGTGCGAGTACTGTATAGTTGTCTCCTCGCCCCTGCATCTCAACGGATTACTTGTGTTCAAGCTAGAGCCACATGTTGATGTATAAAAATAACTCGACTCAATCTAATTATAATGACCCAATAACATTTAGAATGTGGCCGCACTCCCTGCGCCGCTAATTATATATTCAAATCTGCTTAATTGCGTCTTTCAAAATCTTTATCTTGTAGTTTTTTGTTTTTTTCTTTTTATTATAATTGTTCCGTTGTAGTGTTTAATTATGTGTGTAAAGCGAACGCCTTAGTGTTGTTGTTTTAATTTAAATTCTTCCATTCTTGTGGTTTATGACGGAGTTTAAGACAAATATTTTTATTTTAAAATAATAAGTTGATTATAAAAAGAAATATTTTTAAAAAATAAGCTTTTATTCGTATTCTTCTCACCAACCCCTTTCATTTGATACCCATATCATGGGCGTGCTTAAAAAAAATAACTAGTCCGCCATATTGGATTTAGAATGACATTGCTTAGCTAACCATGCATTGTCATCCAAACTAAACGTGTATGCAAAATTTCAATTCAATCGGTTAAGGATAACTGCTTTAAAATTCAGTTGCAAGATTTTACCCGAACATAAATACATTGCAAGTTAAATAAAAGATTTTAAAATACAGATCTTTGAGTGATAGTTAATAAAGTTGTCAAGTTATTACATCTTAAATAGTACTATTAGAGAAGGGACCAATATAAAGGTTATTCGTGGTGACCATAGTGAAAACAGTAACCAGTAAAGTATAAAATATTTATGCATTAATTATGTTCAAGTACACAACTTTATGTTCACACAACAAACATTGCAAGTTAAATAAAAGCTTGTAATTATCTATTGTTTAAATTTATAAAAAGTAATTTTTCCTAGTATCGGGGCTGTGGGTCTGTCGGGATAAAATTAAAGAAAAAAAAACATTTATCTCAACCATCTTTTTATAATTTTATCCCCATGGACCCACAGCCCAGATACTTAAAGAAATATTTTAGGGATCACTTTCATCTACAATTAAAAAATAACGATTGACGTTCAGGTTTCATTAGGTTCATTTACCGAATGTGCCACTTGTCTACCTGTGGTTTAGGTTATTTTCCTCTAGACGGTATTCGGCTGTAACTGCACATGCTCGAGTTTAAATTTTTATCCATTTTGCCTGAAATTGGACCCGACACATTCGATCAGTAGGCATAATCATATTATGCTTCAATACGAATTATTATCCATTTTGCCAGGAGTCGAACCCTGCACTTTTCGATCTGCACGTATAGATCTAAATCTATACGTATACTCTATACTCTATACTATGCAGTGTAGATCTTATAGAGCTATAGAAGCTGCGCATGCTCGATTGTGTAATACGTATTTATCAATTTTGCCTGGAATTGAACCGGCTTCTTTTGATCTATAGACACAATCATCAATTATTAATTAATACGTTACAAATATGAATATATAATATTTAGCTTGGTGTAGGTTACAACATATTGTCCCGGTTTTATTGCCCCTTTTATTTTTATAGTTTTTATTTGAACAAAATCAGATTGCTAGTTGTCAATGATCACAACTTTTATAAATTAGAAATAACTCAATAATTTTTAGCTGATTGCTTGTAAAGAAAGATCAAATTAAGAATAACGTTGCTTAACTGATAGACGTAAGCAAGCTTTTGAATTTCGAAATTTATTTAATGACTCGAGTTAATTGTTTTTACTTTTCCTCACTACTAATAGTAGGAAAAGTATTGTTTTCACCAAAATAATTGTTTCGAGATTTCAATGGAATTATCTTTAACAGCTATATCTTTAAAATTAATTATCTGATATTTATGAAATTTGTATGGTTTGTCGGAAGTAGCTTGCAGAAAGCACTTGCCTAATTTCAACCGTCTGCGCACTTTAAATCGTGCTAAATTAATATGTCTATATATTATAAAGCAGCATGGCTAACTAACTCACTGGCCGAAATTAATGTTTACCCACTTCCAGAAGAGCTAGAGACTTGCTGTTTGCGCCATTCGACGCGCAACATAATAATTATAAAATAATTATAAGAAGTTCACTTTTCCCCCTCCTTCCCCCCTTAAAAAAATAAAAATGTCCGACTTGATTTTAGTTTGTTTTGGGGGATGATTGCGGCTGAACGGTAAGTCGTATTGGAAACCGGATAGCACCAGCGGTAACTGATTTTAAAAGATCTACAACTTTGGTCCTATGACTTTTTGTCGTATCATCATCGGTTGTTCCTTAGGTGATGATAATTTTGATATTTTTTTGGTTTCATTTTTTTCCTTTTTGTCTTTGAATGGCCATAGTTTCTATAATAGTTGACCGATTTTATTTCGGATTGAGGCGCTTGAATCTCACACTAATGCTTTTTAAATTGATTATATTTTATTTTATTAGTTCATCCGATTTGCTGAGAACATGAGAGTAAACTTTTTCCCGTGTGCCGTGTCACGTGACCACTTTTTTTGGTTTTTAATATATTGTGTCGTATATCATTTGAAAGGCCTTGATATTTACATTAACGCTATTTTATTACTTCATTCTTAAAAAAATTGGACAGGTACTTTTGTACCAATTTTTAATTTTGTTGTAGGTTAAAGGGTTTAAATAATTTTTTGTTATTAGGTTTTTTATTTATATTTATTTATTAGTTTATTAATGCCCTTTTGTATTGTTTGTTTTTTAAAAATATAATTTTGGAATCTCAAAGTACAGGGGTACAAATGTCAAAGTTCATCTTTTATAATATGATGTATATCGTTGAAAAGCTCTTGAATAGTAGATGAATTTTTGTTACTTCTATTTTGTGTTGTTTCTAGTTTTGAGGGGATAAAAATTGAAAAACAAATTGTCGATTTTTAGGGGATTTTTTTTTTTTTTTTTTTTTTTTTTTTTTTAGGGAATAATGGTTTGTTAAAAGCATAAAATCAATTAAGTACGTGAATAGGATGCGAGGAAGCTATGTGCCACACCAATTGTCAGTATATTTTGAAGAATGATAATAAATCAGTTAGTTCAGAACGGTCACCCATCCAAGTGGGTGACCGCTCTCCTGGGTGAAGGCTCTCCTGCTGCGAAGCAGCAGGAGAGCCCACTTTAGTGGCCTCTGAAGTGAGGAAAAGTTCCGAGGTACCCCGTACCCAATTTTTTTGTTATTACATAATATTAAATAAAAATAATTATATTAAAACTTTATAATAATACGTAACAAGGCAATAAAAATATTATTGAGTTATAAAATATGGAGATAGAGAGATATAGATAAAGACAGAGAGAGAGTTAGTGAGTGTGTGAGAGAGCGAGGCAAGAAGGTAGCATGCTGTTAATTAGTTAAGTGCAGTTGCCCAGTCTCCCATAATTAACTATTTCATTAACTCTTACTTTATTTTTAAAACTTAATTACTTTTACAACTAAATTCTAATTCAACTGAATTTCAACTCATTTTTAGTAGCAATAATGTGAATTATCTATTTTATCGTAAGTTGATACCCTTTATGTTTAATTAATTTAATATATCTACCAAGGTATAGGTTTTATTGTCTATTTAACAAAGTATAGTGGTTATTAAATATATTTAACAAGTAATAGTATTTGTAGTAAGGGGTAGGGAGGATATTAACCTTGCATTAGACCTGGCAATATTTAACAAGGTGAAGCGTTTATTTAATATTAAACAAAGTGTATTTTTACAAGCTTTTATTTAACTTGTTTGTTATATTAACTTGACTATGTTTGTATGTATGTATGTGTATGTATGCTCGGGTCAAATCTTGCACCTGAATTTTAAAGCAGTTATCCTCAACCGATTGAACTGAAATTTTGCAAAAACGTATAATTTGGATGGCAATGGATGGAGAGCTAAGTAATGTCATTCTAAATCCAATATGGCAGACAGCCCAAGATGGCGGACTAGTTATTTTTTAAGCTGCGCGCCCATGATATGGGTACCAAATGAAAGGGTTTGCTGAGAAGAATACAAATAAAAGCTTGTTTTTAATTATTTTTGTTTATAATCAACTTATTTATTTGAATTTTTACAAAGTATTGTGCTTTTAATATTTCGAAGTATAGGGTTTATTTAATACTTAACAAAGACAATGTTTTTAAGATAATGATGCTTTGAAATCATGTTGAACCAACAGACAGACGACTCGAGAAGAAAAATGTCCCCTGATGTTTTCTGTAGTCTGTCGACTGTGAGAGCAGCCGCGTGGATCATAAACTACTTTGATGAAATTTGGCGTACAGATTCAGAATAAAACACAATGTTCTTATGTTCAAAAATTTCAAGATAAAAAGAACTTTTTATATACTACGTTTTTAAATTTTCCGTTGAATCGTATGTAATGTTGATAATATAATTGTTATTGTTATATAATATATAATGTTAGTGAAAAAAAAAAAATAGTTCCGAATTTATTTACTTCACATAAATGACAACCATCTAGAGAGCTGATCTTAAACCTAAAAAGGACAAATCTTTGTACAACGGATCTCCCCAACACCAAATCTAAACCGTGCTATCGATATATTTGAAATAATATAAATAATATAATCGATAAATAATATAATCGATGTATTTCTTGTTTTGCTGTCATTCAATGTTTACTTCTTAATAAAAAATCACAAATTTGAAACCCGTCAAAATGAATTGTAAATATGGGATATGGCAAAACAAATAAAATAACTTTTTTCTCTCCTTTCCCATGACCAGTAATCTTAATTATAAATTTAACTTTTAATAAAAATTTCTTGAACGCTAATAATTTCTGGCTTGAAGGCTACATAATTTTATAAATAATTACAAGATAAAAATAACTTTTTATATTCTACGTTTTTATATTTTCTGTCATAAATCATAAATTTGAAACCCGTCAAAATGAAGATTGTAAATATGGGATAAGCCAAAACAAATAAAATTACTTGCGGATTTTTTCCAAACTAACTTTCTATACAGCAAAATTTGCTGAAATTAAATTAAAGTCAATTAAATTCTGCTGAAAGAGGGCTAAAAGTATTAAAATAATGCATTGTCATCGTGTTCTAAATTATGCTAAAAGTTTCAAATGTCTAGCTATTCGGGAAGTTAGTTAGAAATCGATTGCTAGATTTGTACCGGACGAACAAACAAACAAACAAGAAAGCAAGCTAATAAAAACGTAGTAAAAATCATACCCCGCGGCAAAATCGAAAAATTAAATACGCTCTAAATTGGGTGTGACACCCCTAATATTTTTTGAAAAAACGGTGCCGACGATTTTGATTTAAAAAATCTTAAATCTAGTCCATTAAGTCGTTTTTCCGGGAAAAATTTAGTTCCTGATAAAATAGCTAAAAACACAGACAGTGAGAGGCCGGATTCGATTCCCCGCTAGGGAGGAGTTATTATCGAAAGCCCGAAACAACTAAGAAATGGAAAACACAGTACCAAGTAATTATTTACTCGTGTATTATGAGAAATTTTAGAACAAGTTGTATTGGACAGAAAAAATATATCTGCTAATATTATGTGGTTGCTATACATTTAGCTGTAATATTTGCTGCATTATACTTAATTGAATTTTCATATTTTTAAATTATTTTCATATTTTTGATATTTCCAACGAACCTTTTTTTATTACTTATTTAAAATAAATTGTTTAACATATTAGGTTGCTTTTTTTTATTATAAA
This sequence comes from Gerris lacustris, assembly GCA_951217055.1. Taxonomy (NCBI): domain Eukaryota; kingdom Metazoa; phylum Arthropoda; class Insecta; order Hemiptera; family Gerridae; genus Gerris; species Gerris lacustris. The sequence continues at coordinate 49,464,806 of OX578279.1, forward strand.
GTTTTTTTTTTTCTTTTTACTTCGTATCATATTAAAAAATGCTTTATTTGAATAGGAGTTGGGAAAAATCTTATGTTGGAAAAATAATTTGTTCCACAGCTAGTTTTTTAATAAAAGTTTTCTGATTCTTATTTAGGAACAAACGCGAGAAAGGGAGAGAGGGTGGTTGGAAGGCAGAAGAGCGAAGGGAGAGGGACGCCCAAATATATTTGGGAGGGCCCGACCTAAATATACGAGGGGGAAGAGTTTGGTAGTAACTAGGTCAGGGGGTGCGCATTGCAGGGGGGGCACTTCCCCCCTGCAGGGGGGCACCTAACAACCCCCTTCCCCCACCTAACCACCGATGTTATTTAAAACTCTTATTATCATTTATTGAGCCCGTCCTAATTTATTTATTTATTTTTATTAAATTTTATTTTTGTATGTACGTCTGTACGTATTTGTAAAATGTATTTTTAAAAATACTAATAGGTTTTAACTTATTCCCTTTTAGCATAAATTGTACTTTATGAAAAAATTATGCTAACTTTTCTTTCTGAAAAATTTACTAAAAACAACTCAATATGTGTATGTAAAATAAGTATCATTACTTTTGTTTGTTTCGAATTTTCACTTTTTGTATTTTTAAGCAGGTATTGATTTTAGATCACATGAAAATATTATATAATAAATAATTTGAAATTTATTTTGAAGTGAGTTGATTAATTTTTTACTTTCTCATATACATTATTTAAATAGATTGAAATGATGTATTGTGGATGTGAGATTTTGATGGATTTTCTCGTTTTAAAGAGCCATGAGCCCAAAAATGTTTTTTTAAAGAAAAAAATCTTTCCGTCGTCTGTGCAGACCCTAAAACTTTTGGGCCGATTTTGTTAAAATTTTGCATCCATGTTCAGAAAAATCATTACCCAAAGGTGAAATTAAATATTGGATTTTAGCTCTAAATTTGGTTGCGCTACCTCCCAAAACTCAAAAAACGTGGTTTAAATAGTTATTTATGCACCTAGGGAGTAAAGTAAGCCATTATTCCCTGAGCGAAAAAGGAACCATGGTCCCTAAATCCCGAGGCGAAGCCGAGGGAATTAGACTCTTTAATTCCCGAGGCGCAGCCGAGGAAATAACTCTAATTAACTCCCAAGGCGCAGCCGAGGGAGATAATTATCGCGAGGGGAATAATGGCACTTTAGTCACGAGGTACATACAATATTTTATCTCCAGTAGGAAGAAAATACACATTTTCGTCCATAGCACAGTTTTTATTTATTATTTTAATATATAACAATAATTATTAGAACTTTTAATAGCAGATATAAGAAATTCAATATTAAAAGCAAATAAGAATTGGAATTAAACTCAAATGGAAGGTTATTTAGATGCAGGTTATAATGTTGTAAACAAAGATAAACATGGTCAAAAAAGCACAGTGCCGCCAACCTGATTTCAACAATTTCATTACATTAGCCATACATTTTCTACTATTTATAAAATAATTAAGTTGCAATCTTTACTCTTTTGCCCTACTTTACTTTTTCGCCCTACTTTTACTTTTTCTCCCTACTTTTTGTGTTAGGGATGAAAAGACCTGTTTTAGTCCCTCTAAACAAATTCAAAATCATAACTTTTTTCCCTACTGGAGATAAAAGTATTTACTCGATGGCGGTTCAGACGATTTTGAAATATTAATGTAACTATGTGTATTTTCCTCGGGAAAAAATCTGGGGGCACGGTAGTGCCTCGTCCAATTTGAGCGCAGCCGTACCATCCTTTACTGGAACCATCCCGAGGCATTTTGGATCCCCCTCTATTATCTTATTAAGGATACTTATATATGTAAAATTAATTTTAAGTTAGAGTTCATTACAAACTGAACCAGAAATAAAAATGTTCCTCCTCTTCCCATAATAGTTCATAAGATATAATATGAGCCTTAAGTTTTGTTATTATGTGACTGGACTATTGACTCATCATAATTCTATGGCACTTCTAGCAATCCTAGAAACTTGAAATTTTGTATATAGGTAGAGTTTAATGTACAAATATAATATAAAAATAATGTAATAAGGACAAATTATAAAATCCTAAAAAAATCTGATATTTTGCTCCTGCCAAGACTAATAAAATCGGCTATGCAAAATTAATAAAATAATAGACAGCCAATTAGTGTGTCTTCCTCGCATCACATTACGTACTTTATTGATTCCCTGCTTTTACAAGGCATTATTGACTAATTTATTTAAACGTTTCTTTCGTTTTGCTTCCGAGCTTACCGAAGGTAACGGAAGCATTGTGTTCACTTTTGAGAACGAAAAACTTTTATGCCTCCGATTTTAAAAATCCCAAGTCAGAAATCCGTTTCAGACATCAAGGAACATTTTTGGTCTCGTGTCTTTCTGTCAGTTTTAATATGTCAAGATTGTTTTTTTGCATCAAATAAAGTATCAATTAAGCAAAAGTTGAATGAGCGTAGACGGTTGAAATTAATCTGGTGTTATCTGCGGTCTACTTTCGACATACCATCCGAATTTCATTAAAATTAGATAAGTATACTTTTGAAGCTAGGTGTAAATAAATGTATGTTTGTGCACATGTTGAAGAGAAACAAATGGCCGCAAAAGGTTGAAACTTATAAGGGGCCAACGATGAGCTAATTATGACCTACCATATAAATTTCATTACAAGATATGTTGGTTCTCAAAAATTGAGTGACAGACCGACAGACAGACACGAAACCAAAAATGTCCTCTGATGTATTGAACGGATTTCTGTCTTGGAATTTTTGAAATCGGAGACATTAAATATTTTCTATTCTGAAGAACGATCCCATAGCTTCCGTTACCTTTGGTAAGCTCTGAGTGCTGTCCCTCACAAACTCAAACTTTTCTTTCCAAAATCACTCTGCCTATTTTAATTTAAATACATTTCCTGACTGGGCAACATGTTGACACATGATGACACTGCATAACATGTTATTAAAACAAAAAAATCTTAGTATAAACCATAGGAAAAATATAAATTAAATAACAACAAGCTGTTTAACCTATTTTTACTGAGTAATTGCCATGTCAGAAAATGGTTTTAATTTTAAACGTGTAGAGTGATTTTGGAAAGGAAAGTTTGAGTTTGTGAGGGACAAAGAATAGAGAAGAGAAAGGGAGACAGAGGTGAATAGAGAGACAGACAAACATAAACATCCCTTACTTGTTACTTGTACTATAGGTGTATTAGACCTGGCAGAACTTACTTAGACAGGAGGAGACTTTGATCTCACTACGCTTTACGCGAGTTTTGGCTTATGTTTTGATACAAGTGTTTTTGTTGGGATCTAACATTCAAGATATTGATGGAAATTGATTTTATTTCGTTTTAAATCAGAAACAAAAAGTAGTCAACAACCTGTGAACACTTTTTCAGTATATTTAAAAATAAAACAGTTAAATTAGTTGTTATGGGATTTAAATACAGATCAAAAAAGTTAAATATCTTGTCAAATTGAAATTATTTTGTTCTACCGAAATTTGTTGAACTGCTTAAACAAATTGCTCATAGTGAACAAGAATGATAAGGTTTATATGTTGAAATTATATGTTTATGATAAGGAGGATACCTTGATGAGGTTACCATTTAGTTGGATATCTGTAGTGTTTTGTGTTTAATGTACAGTGTACAGGTTAATATGTTATTCGATGTACTTGTGTACTATTAGCAGGTGGTAGGAACCTAGGAAGGTGGTTCGTGGTTCCCGTTACGGGTCCTTGAAGGTACCAACTCGACTGTGAACCATGAAAATCATTCTGACTATACTGTCTGTAAAAAATATTTTTCCTTTCTTTCTTTTCTATAGAATTATCTTATAACCTTTTTATTTCATTAATGTTCAGTGCAATACAAGATTCGGAGGCAAACAAAACACAAAGAAATTAATTTGTTGATTATTTAATTTAATACTTTACTAATTAACTAACCAATGTCTGATTATCTTATTGTCTTCGGAAATAAATATTCTGTGGAAGTTTCAGCTTTCTAGGTTGTCTGTAAGTGGGTCAAATTTGGGTTATAAGATTTGGATAAATGTGTAGTTAAATAAAAGAGTGTAAGAAAGTGATGGAGTTTTTTTTATAACATAGCACTTTTGATCGACCGACGGATAAGTGTTGCTAAATAAGAAGTTAATATAATTAATATAGCCCAGAATTTGAATACTCATAATGTTGGAAATAGGTTTCTAGTTCCAAGGTTTATTTTGTATTAAATTAATTTTGTTCTTTTTTTAAAAAATATTTTTTGATAATTCAATTTTTTGATTCGAGTTCATTGACTTTTAGATAAAGGAAAAAAAAAACCAAAGTCCCTTATGAAGACAGAAGGGTTTCTTTTAGTTATTCTTTGTACTTCTCCGACTCTTGGATCATGGGCCATTGTTTTCATCTACCTAACCTTCCTGCTTACGGTAGTTAATAATAAGAAAGCACAAGGGTGGTAAAGGAATGGAGGAAGAAAAAAACAATTTCTTTAGATATTCTTAAAAAAAAAAATACAGTGAACACAGAAATATAATGATGAGATCATTATTGTTAGATTAGTGATGGGATCTAATGAATGTTTCTTTAGTGATGGAGAAAGATAAAAAGTGATTTAAGGTGGTTCCATCATATCTAAACTTGTAGGTTTGGAATTAACTCACATTGATGTCTTTTCACCTCTTTGAGCCCTTATAGTAGTTATTCTTCCGAAGGTAACATCCTGGCCGAGCAAAGCATTCCTTCCAGTCCTTTATCATGAAAATATAAAAAAGTGTAATTTGGAAAGGAAAGGAAGGACCTCTTCAGGACTTTTTTGTTGTTTCCTTTCTAACCGTATCCTTAATTGGCTTTAATTTTCCTCTCACATAGTTAAAACTTTTATTTAATTTCCCCCACCTTCGGATGCCTGTCAGTTTTTATTTAATTCCCCCTCAACTCCTCAAATATTTTGATATAAATGTTATTATTTTTTTTTTAATTAAATTTTTTTCTAATATAGGTTAAAAAAGATGATTATTATAACAAGAGGTTCTAATTTAAAAGTAAAAAATACTGTTTACTTTCTCAATAGGTACTTTGTGAATGTAGAAGTATGGTGTAAATGTAAAAATTCGATTATAAGATTTCGATGGATTTACACGTTTTGAGGTCCCATTAGTCCAAATAATGGTTTTTAAAAATGTCTGTCTGCTATCTATTACAATTAGGGTCCATGCATTGGAACAGAGCATGGACCCTAATTACTGAACCGATTTTTACGAAATTTGGCATACTTACCTCGAGAAGAAATAAAAAATATGGCACTTTTTTGAAAAGGGCCCCCACTTTTTTTTTTTATCTAATACTTTCTTACAACCGAATAAACACTTTTTTTTATATAAAAGTGTGATATTCCTTTGTCCCAAAGCATATTGGACTGAATACCCCTTTTTCTTAATTGGTAGTTAGACTAAGGGATATAAACTCTTGTGTATAAAAAACAAAAATGGGGTCTTTTCTATCACGAACTATATTTTATGCTTTTACAAGACATTGTCTCATTTTTTTAATTATTTCCCCCGTGTTTTCAATCTGTTAAAATTGTTTTGATTTTTTCCATGAATTAAAGTATCAATTTAGCAAAAGTTAAAGAGCGCAGACGGTTCAAATTAATCTGGGGCTATCTGCTGATTACTTTTGATAAACTATAAAAGTTTCATACAAATCAGATAAGACTTTTGAAGCTATAGGTGTATATAAATGTTTGTTTGTGTGCATGCGGAAAAGAAATAAATGAGCGCAGATGGTTGAACCTTCTATGGGACCAACAATGAGCTAATCATGACATACCATACAAATTTCATTAAAATCGGACGTGTAGTTTTTAAAAGATATGTTGGTTCGCAAAAATTGAGCGACAGATAGGCACGAAACCAAAAATGTTCCCTGATGTCTGAAACGGATTTCTGTCTTGGAGTTTTTGAAATTCGAGGCATAAAATATTTTCGTTCTTCAGAACGATCACATAGCTTCCGTTACCTTCGGTAAGCTCGGAAGCAAAATTATTATTCTAAAAAAAAAAAAAAAATGCATAATCTATCTTAACCATATAAGTCGTTTTCCCGGTAAAATATAGTTTATCTATTCGCGGCAGCAAAATTAAACATTACTTAACTGTTTTTAGGCTGGAAAATACTATTTCCCTGATTTGTCATTAAAATATTAAAAACAGGCAGGAAAGTAGTTAAAACAGGCAGGAAACGACATGCAGTGTTTACCACTGCATGTCATAACCTCTTATTTTGGCAAGAACAGTTTATACTATTATCTCTATCTTATAACATTATATATTATAGTTAAATAAGTAATATTTAATAAATAAACGTTTTAATAATAAAATAATTTGTTTATATTTGTTAATTCTGTTAAATAAGTTCAATGATTAGTAGATCTTTAATTAAAAAATAGTAGCGTCACTGACTATACTGTAGCGTCATGTAAACATTGAACATCCATATTATTTTTATTATTGAAGTCATTATAGATTAGACTGGCTACTTTTCTTGATGTATCCTAGTTACTTCTTTTCTTTTAAGCAATAGAAGATATCTTTAACACTTTTATTAATTTTTTAGTAAAAATATAAATAAATATTTTATATTGCGTGCATTATTCATTCAGAAGTTATGTGTGTTATAAACGTATGTGTTTTGTATTTTGTTGTATATAGATTGAGTTTGCTTTTCACTTATTGTTATTATTCCCAAGTTTCTTATTTGAACATTAATTTTAGTTAATACATAATGTTATTATCTTTATTAATATGACACATATTAACTATGTTATATTAATAAAGATAACATTTTAGCAGCTTCATTTTTCTGCCGCAAGTAGATAAAATATTGTATGCAACAAGGCAGCAAAGGAAACATTTCTGCCTCGTTTATTCATTGCCTGCCTCGGCAGTTAAATAGGTAAATTACCTGCCTCAGCTTCGGCTCGGCAGTTAATTATCGTAGCCTGTCCTCGCCTTCGGCTCGGAGGCAAATCTAATCACTCGTCAGTAAAATTCCATTTTGCTGCCTAGTTACATAAATAACTATTCCTTGGAATTGGTGAAAACAAATTTTTGATTTTGTTTAATCTAAAATAAATAAATTAAATTACATATTTGGGGGATTAAAATTCTGTACGAATATGTTTATAAAGGCCCCCATACACGATCAAACATTTTGCGCCAACATTTCGACCGTGTACGAGGACCTTAAGAAAGCATTGTTTAAGTTTGTTACACCGATTTTTTAAAACTACTTAACACGTTTGAAGTGAAAACAAGATTATTATTGGTAGTGAGCCAGTTATTGGCTCACTGGTGCATTTTATTATAATAATAACAACAAAAAAGTTCGAACGTAAGGCGTCTCGGAACTTTTCCTTGCCATAAACCTATTAATGACAGATTTTTTTATTATGTGAATTATAATTTTGTTTGTTTGTTAAAAGTTAAGTCCGGTATAATGAGGTCCATAATAGTGAGGTATATATTTATATTTATAAATTAGAATTAGAGAAAACGCTTTCCTATAAAAAACAATATTTTTCCTCTTTAAGGCAAGGAAAAGTAAAAACTGGTACGATCGTATATTACGATAAAATATGGAGGATTTAGTATATTATAGAAAGGTATCATTGGTGCGAATTTCAGCTCAGTCGACGAAATAGTTCCGAAATTATTTAGTGTTAAAGTTTCAAAGTTCAAAGATTGTTATTTTCAAAATGGCAGCAGATATTAAAACGAAATACAGTAGAAATGTTTGTGTTATAAAGAGGTATAATTGGTGTAAATTTCAAAGCAATCGGAAAACATTGTGGTTTTGTTACGAATTTTTGAAATTTTTTCAGACTCAGAAAAGTGGGTTAATGACGTCACAAATTTATGATTTTCCGAGCAGCACATTTACATTTATAAGGACTGATGTTTGTACTAAGTTTCAACTCTCTAACATGAAAACAGTGACAGTCAGACATCCGTTAAAATTTCATATTCGAATATTTTGGGTTAAAACAATACATTTCCTTTTGGTAGGGAAAAGTAAAAATCGGACGTCGGGTGCCTTGAAACTTTTCCTTACCATATAATTCCAAAATTGGGGCAGATATTAAGTGGAAATATGGAGAACTTATTTATCTTATAGAAAGGTATAATTTGTTCGAATTTAAGCTTAATGCAAGGCGGCAGCCTCTAGCTTTACGATGGAGTTATGCGTGACACTGACAGACAGACACACATTCAGACAGACATTCTGCTAAAAACGGATATTTCCGTTACCATCTTGGTTTCGGATTTTTTGGGTGAAAACAATAATTTTCCTTTAGGTAAGAAAAAGTAAAGAGTTATTGCAGTTTTATTCACGTGACATTTTTTACTTGATTATTTCTTAAAAATTGGGTTGTAGTGGTCTATGGATAGAGTGCACTAGAACACGCCAAGAAGGTGTCAATCGCAATTCTTAGTTAGGCCAGCAATTGGCACGTTATATGTAATTATAGCTATAACTATCTCCTCACACCTTAATGGGATCCATTTAACAAAGGTATTGCTTCCGAGTGTACCAATGTAGTAAAAGAAGCATTGTGTTCACTTTTAGAGGTGTAAATTGGTTTCCCTCCAAAATCAAAATTTCCACTTGAATTTTATGTTCTAGACCTTCCAGAACAAATTTAGTTTCGTGTCTGTGTGTCCACGAATCCTTGCCACACTTAGAATTGGATTTTGCTCAGAATTGGTCGATAGTTAGGGACTGATCCACAGATGATCCCCATGATATTTTTTTTAGGATATCTAAGTACCACACTAATTGGGAGTCTATTTTTAATTTTTATTATTTTTTATTTATTTATTTTTATTTTTTTGCTTTGTCTAAGAGAGTGAGGTTTCAAAATGAAGATAACTAACTGTAGCTATTTGTTCAGGTCCAGCGACGACTCAAGTTCTGGTGTTCCAGGTCGAGGGCCCAATCAAATTAGGTATATTACATACATTATTCTCTTTACAGTCAACCTCTTTACAAATTAACACAAGTATCTGGTGACAGCTTCTTTTTACTAACATTAATATTATTATTAATTATTATATGAAGTAAATAACTTTTTCTTCCTAAATAGTTAACATAGGTGAAACCACTTTTCTATCTGGACTGAGCTGACTTCATCACTCCTCTGTACAAGCGTACCATAACTTATCGATGCCTATTTTACAATTATTGTTTAAAAATTTGTTTCAGAATTTCTAAAAACGCGTAAATATTAAATTTTAGTTTAGTTTCTGAATTATTAAATTTTCAGTTTATTTTCCAAAAAGAGAAACAATAAGTAATGCAAATAAATAATGTAAATCCTTCAGGACGCGGGCTTTATCAAAAAAGTATTTATTTTACTATTTTATTTTTATTTAATTTAATTTTATAGTATTATTTCTTTTGCATGCTTTATTTGTTTTATATAAAGTGAGTTATTTTTTATGTTTATTTTATTTTTCTGATGTTGATACTGTTAATTGTTTCTTTTAAAAGATGTGTTGTTTGGTATTTATTGTACATTTAATAATAATAATGATCCGAGATGTAACAACCTGTAGAGGGGTTGGGCCTGCCAAATATACAACTATATAATATGTTACGGATGGCACGGGGGTGTCATCCATATAGATCCAATTTCATAGGATAGATCTAATTTCACTTAAGCAGCTGCCCATTTCTAAGGCGATGCTAAATGAACACCTAGGCTTGACTCCTTGCCGGAGGCAGGATTCGAAACATGAACCTCGTGACGGGGATATCGTATTAACTACTCTATCATAAGATATTTTAAAACAAGTGGTGGTAATTAAAAATTAAAGAGGGGGGTATTAGCTGAGTAACCGGGGGATATTATTAAAATGAGTTAAATAATGGTTATCTTTCTTGGCGTATTATATTAATCACGAATATGAATACTAGTTATATTCTAAAAAAATAAAAACATTAAAATATTTAAAAAAAAAAAAAAAAATGGTCAAGAAACATAGAACATATGAACCAATTATCATTTTTCTTTGACCAATCTAAATTTCATTACAAAATTATGAAATAAAATCAATAGGCCAAAATAAAATAGAAGATTGAGCCTGGAGGTTCGGTAGCGAAAGAAAAACATTTCCGTCCCAATTCTAAATCTTTTATGTTTTTCAGTAAAACTGGCAAGAGGCTGTTTTTCCACTGCTAACCCCTCTTGGTGGATAGTTGAAGTTATAGCAAGATGTAGTTCGATATGAGCGGTTTGCGAGCCATTCATGAGAACCAGGGGCTCATGAACGGTTCACGAGCCCAGGGGCTCATGAACGGTTCACGAGCCGTTCTGTTCGCATATTTATACAAATACATAAACACACACTAGTATACCATTTTAATTATATCGTATGTAGATCCTGTCTTACTTCGTTCCTTTAGGGTCCACACTAGTTGCGTTATCTTAAATTTAACAAAAGATGTTTGCACCATTCCAACTCTTAAGTATTATAAATAAAAAACAACTTTTATAATCTTCAATTAAATTGTTCTATCGATATTTTTTTTTTTTTCTTTTTGAGGGGGGAAATAAATGGGAAGAATAATAAAATTAGTTTGGTAAAGTTTGGGAGAAGTGAAGCGGATTCAACTCGTAGTATCTCGCCCTCTATCACTAAATTCCTACCGAGAAGTTCCCTGCCGCACGAGAAATTCCTAGCCTCCCTATGAAATTTTGGTAATAAGAGAGGTGTTTGGCTTACAGCCATCCCCCAGCCCCTAATCCTGCGCTCCCGAGGAAAAATAAAAATTAAATTAATGTTTCCCAATTTTTTTTTCTTTGTAAAAACTTTTCCAACTAAGACCCAGTTTTAGGTTTTTACGTTTTTGATTCGAAATAAATGATGCATAATTTCAACTCTAGTGCTCATTTTTCTTTATTATTTCTAACGTGCAATTACTTTCTAAGGCTTCTTCTGCACCCTACGGTTTCGGTCGTACGATAAAAAGTACGATTTTTTACCTTAAGTAGTTGCCAATAAGGTAAAGGCAATGGACTTTGTCACTCTTATGGATGTTTATCGTACGATCGGTTCGTCTTAAACATTTGAGTCGTGCTGGACAATGTCGTTTCAATAGTGGCCCACCGCACTTTTTAACACTCCACGATATTAAGTCGTCTATACGATCAAGGAAGTCCTTTCTCGGCCCTTAAAAATTGCGACTTCTTTTCAATTTAGTTGCGTTTTTTAGCTACTATTCAACATGTATGAACTTATATTGGGCAATAAACCTATGATTTCATTAATAGTAGGAAGACCTATTTTGTGGAAAGTTCTAAGGCATCTATAAAGACCGAAATGCTACAATATAGGCGGGGGAGGGAGTTTTTAGGTGGTTTTGAGGATCATCAAGGACGACATCCGACATTCTAAAGTAATTAAAGCATTTGTTATCATGACACCTCAGTTCCTCAATGAGCACTTAAAAAACACCGACATTTCCTCGTTTTTTATGTATTGGGTACACGCAATACAAACGACTATAAATTTGTTTTCGTACACGACGGTACAATAACCACATAGCAACGGCAGGCTTAATGATTAATAGGCAACTGAACTTAAGGAAATAAAAAAAAAACCGTCGAGTGTAGAGGGGCGAGACTCCACGATGAAAAATCGTTCGAATTTTTATCGTACGACAATTTTATAGTCTTTTTGAAAGGGGCCTAAAAGGGAACAAGTATCGTGTTCAAGTTGATTATTTTAAAGACGGTTACGACGATTTTTCATATCAAAATGTGTAAATGTTTGTTCATTTCAATACCAATTAAACCATATAAAATGTTTTCTCAAAGATATATATAACTTTCTAGAAAAATACTTGAAATAGTTTTAGACGGAATGTCTGGGTTTTGTTCTTTTGTGCCACTTTTAAGACTCGGATCCAGATGCTTGGTGTTTTACATAAGGTTTTCTTGGTACCTAAATAAAATTTTCATTGGTTTACAGTTTAAAGCTCAGAGTTATTTCCTAGACGGTTTGATTGATATGCAGAACGTTCTGACGCTATTCCGTTGATATTTATGGTAGAATTGAATTGGAGAAGTGAGAGATAGTTAGGGTACCTGCATGCGGTCCAACTGGGCCTCGTACCGCAGCAGATAATGAACATGAGCACCTGTCCCTCATCTCTACAAAGTAATACAGGATTCCAATTCAAGGATACTTGACTTGAAATACAATTACCTGCATCGCTTGGGAGGCAAGATGCATCTTACTAGCTTCCCCATTAGATCTAATGACATTATTTTTTCCTTCTGCGTCTTTTTTTCTTGAAATATTCAATCAGTCAATCAATTAATGCAAAACAGAAAATGTCTCGATGATGATTTCTTTGATCCGCAGAACAAACGTTTAACAATAGAGTGTTACAGAATATGTTACGTAGATGACTAGACCTGATGTAAATACTTATTTCTCTAAAAGATTATTACATTTATACATTAGAGACATGTTATTAGTAATCCTTCTAACTATACTAGTTAGAATTATCTATTAATTTATAGAAACTTAATAATCTTATCCTGAAAGTTGAAACATCTCACGTCCAGTGATTTTCTCATCAAGTAAACTGAAGTATGTTAAAAGGTTAATTAAAATACGCTAAAGGGGTTTAAAACAGTTTTTACTAAATATTTGCTATTTCATGTTTTTTATTTTAACCCCCTTGCAAACTAAACCCAATTATTGTCAGTTCAAGAATTCAAAATTGTCGCCAATTAGTGTGGCGCATAGCTTCCCCGCGTGATATTAGATCAATGGTCACCTGAGTATAAAATAATGTGATCACACTGGGAACTGTAAGTGTGGTTGGATCTTTTTCGATTGCCAGTAGTGTCACATTAATCTTTATTCAATATTAAATGCGCACAGACAGTTAAAATTAATATAGAATCATTCATGGGCTACTTTCGTCAAACTATCCAAATTTCTTCAAAGTCGGATGAATACTTTTAAAGATATACGTGTTGATAAAATTAGTGCATGTGAATGAAAAAGCTATGAAGGAAGGTTGACATTATTATGGGACCAATTAGGCTAATATGTCCTACCATCCAAATTTCATTCGAATCAGACGAGGTTATTAATTTACTTGGCTGCCCACTCATAGATGGGTAACCAAGTAAATTAGGTGCCATGTGCAAACATTTACTTGGTTTACCACCCAATAAATTATAAAGAATTTGGGACGAAAGAACATTTCTGTATGTATGGGTGATAATGTCACGTATTCTGAATAATATTAAGACTTGGAAATACTTACACATAATAGTTATATTATGTGGGTTATATAGGGTGGGTGGTTCGTAAAATTGTTGAATGGCAGACCGACGCACGAGACAAATAATGTTCCCTGATGTCTACAACGGATCTCTCTTGGAATTATTGAATTTGGATTCATTAAAAAATTTGTTCTTCAGAATTTTCACAATGCTTCGGTAAGCTCGGAATAAAAATAAGTAAATAATGAATCAATAATATATGAAAATATAATTAATTTATAAAGTAAAATATGAAATAATTTTATAGCAAGCCACGTCGAATTTTATTAATGATAATATCATATAAAATAATGATAAAAGGTTAATTATAGATTTATAATTAATTATAAACGAAGACATTATTTATTTTCCAATCGGTTTTTTTTGAGGGTCTAATTTTGTTGGAATGTCTCTGCCCGCTCTATTTCCATGAGGACATTGAGCAATTTTAATCTTTCGAAACCATAATAATTCAAGTCAAAACAATATTTGGGTACAATGTCCCTCATCTATTTTTAATTGGTCGTTTTCTTTGTCGTTATTCGGGCACCATTCTAATCCTTGGAAACCTTCATCATTGAACGTTATTTCTAAAAAACTCAATAACCTTGATTGTTGTAAAAAATTTTAAAGCTTGTTTTTATAAACAAACAACTTGGCGATAACTACCGCAACCAAAATGCGTAGAGATAAAGGATTTATGGGCTAATATTATTGTTTGTTTTTATGTGGTTGCAGTAATCTCTGACAATTCAATTAGGTTAAATACATGCTTGCAATGCTTTTGGTAATAATCCAAAAATTTTAATTATTTTATTTTTTTCGAGAAGTTCAATAATAAGTCTTTTCGAAATCAATAATTTCGAGAAGTTCAACTGTTGGATTACATTTTGTGGGATTATTTAAAATCAATGGGTAATGGGTTTATTCAATCAAGCCATGACCTAAGCTTTAAATTAGAATATCGGACGAATTGAATATTCACGGCAAGAGACCTAATTTTTATTTGATAAAGTCTTGAAAAATTTCAACGAATTCACTCCTGTAAATGAAGCAGAGGTGGCCATTTATAAAATTAAATTTTATTTAAAACATATTATAATCGTTTTTGCTTCAAAATCAAATTAAAATATTGCTTATATTTTAAACTGTCTTTGTTTTATTTCATTTTATAAAAATCATATTGTTCTTATTGAAAAACCCTATATTACAGAACCCCTTTTAATGTTTGTAATTTTTATTATAACAATTTACCTAAATTCATATCGTATTCATTGTCGTAACTTACCACCGGTAGATATCTCGATTAGTTTTATGGTATAAATGTGATGTCGAGCTCACAAAGGCTGAGCGCAACTACCCTAATGCTTTATTAGTTTTATTATAATATGTGTAATAAAAAGGGAATCGTTATGTATGTTTCCTAAAAGTCGGTCGGGGGTCCAGAAGATGCGGTCTAGAGTTTAGAAAGAAGATTAATGATTTGGAAAGCTGTAGGAGTTATAGGAAGTTAAAAGAAGAGGTCCTGCATCCTGGCTAGGTACCGAGGATGACCTAAACCCTCCAGGACTCGGTTTCCAAATTAAATTTCTTCTCGGTCGAGTCCTTAATAAAGGGAAGGACTCTTCCTTCCTTACTTCTACCTTAGGACCAGGTTCATCCTGGTCTTACTTTCTCTTCCAGTCGCTTTGTGTTTCTTTTTTTTTTATTTGGTCGGTTGCTTCCCTCCCACCCAAGGGCCCGGACTATATTCCAGGACTAAAGCCCAAGTAATTACCCACCATAATATTTTTTTTCTTCATCTTCTTGTGTCTTCGAGTCCTTAAAAACTTTCTTTTTCCGAGGAGAGGCCTACTTTTCTGGTTGTACTTCCGGCAAGGTACGGACTTCTTCATGAGCCCTCGAACCTTTTCTTTAAAAAAGAACCTATTTTTTTAGTTCTGTTATCTTTAAAATCGTTTGAAGAGAACAATAGTTCGGTTATAACCCTAACCACTCATTATTTTGGTTGTTTATCTTTATCACATGTTTCTCTATTCTATTTAATGGTTTTCTTATCTACTTGTTTTCTCCCCTTTATGTTCCTCTAGTTAATTGTTAGCTGTCGTTAAGTGCTCAAGTGTTCATATTACTGTGAGAAACCAACTAAAATGTTTGTTTCACTGCTTTTTATATTATTTTTTATTATCCTTTTTAATTTCAACACGAAATGGGGAGCAATTTAAACTGATTGTATAATACCTTTTTTAATTATAATTTTTACTACATATTATTACACCTATCAATTTAATTACATTTAGTAATACTCGACGTAAAGTTAATTTATATATCATACCTTCACAGATTCTTCTAACTTCAGAGTATTTAATTGAAGTAACGCCAATACTAAATTATTTTTTCTTACTTTCTCATATACCTTTTTAAATGTCCCTTCATATACACGTTTTGAGGTCCCCTGAGTCCATGAAAGTTGTTTAAAATTCCGTCTATAGCCTTTGCACTCACGTTGAGCCTAAACTACTACACCGATTTCGATGACGTTGGGCATACATGTTCAGATATCATCCCCGAGGAAAAATCGAGTAATAATAATTAGCTCTAACTTTTGGGGCGCTACTTTCCAAAAACTCGAATTCTTATTAATTTCGATTAAAAAATTATGTTTGTAGTCCATTTAGAAACGAATATTCCCTTTCCCCGGAAAAATCTAGTTTCCGAGATAGTGATGAAAATAAATCTGAGTTTGCTGAAAATCTAAAACTATATAAGTATGTAAAACGCCCAAATTAAGTTTTAAAAAATAAATAAATTTTTATTTTTACAGGGAATCCTACTTCTCAAACTACTCATTTGAATTAAATTTGACGAGTTTGATATGATAACGTGAATTTGAAAGTACTTTGCAACCATGTAATCATTTTATGGAGAGACATATTGTATTTCTTTGACAATAAATTCGGTTTGGTTTTTTCAAAAACTTTTGGTTTCTTTAAATCTTTGAAACTTTCAATACAAAAAGAATTAGATTTTTCAATGGAAGAAAATGTGTGGATTTATTGCATTGTGTTTATAAGAGATGCATCTGTTTAATACCGACTGTATGTAACGTAAAGACATTTGTCAAGTGATAAACGTGATGCAGCGGGCACTTTGCGATGCACTCGAGACGGAAAAGTTAGGAGAGGAATGACAGGTAGGTACGGGAGACACGTGCTGGTTGAATCACCTGTTCTTCTATAAGTATTTATTCTGAGGATACACCTGCTTTTTAACTTGCATCTGCCCTAGCTTTGTTTGGTTTTTTTTTTCATTTTATTTTTTCCAGCTCCTGTTAAAATATCTTTTCATTATTTTACTTCATCTTATCCTTAAACAATAATTATTATAATAATTCCTTTTTTTTTTTTGTCGTTTCTCCCCTAATAACTTTAATGTTATAATATGTTTTAAAGTCATGTGGTTTTATGTCTTCATTTTTCTCTTTGGAGGAAGTTAAGGCTTATATTTGTGGGTTTTTTTTGTCATTTTTTTAATTGTTTCAAAACAAAATCTTAATTGAAAAGGGATCAAGAGACTAAACTGTAAATTGTTATTATGGATTACTTAATTAATCAATTTCTTTAGGATGGACGATGTTTATTAGTAATATATATTAGATATTATTGCCATTACAGATCAAACAGCATCCGTCAATACACTAGAAATGTAACACACTGTTGTGAGACTAATTTGATTTTGTATGTTTTTATTCTATTTTATGAACATAATATGCTGCCCCCTCTAGAATGATTCTCTTAATCGTTGTTAAACAATTGTTAATTTTAGTTTTGACTTTGTGGGACCTATCTTTGGTTTATGATTGACGATTAAAATTTCAAGAGCTTTGTTGATTCTAAAATAGAACTCTCGTACTTTTGATCCTCGACAGTATTTTTCTCCAATTTTGATAGCGACTCATTATACGAGCATTACATCCCCACCTAACCACCTCTAAATGTTTTTCTTCTGGTGTATTTACTATTGTTGTATATTGGCAGGTTTGTTCTATTTCTTGTCGTAGTGAAGGTGATTCGATGTCGAGTATATGGTTTCCACGTTTCGTCCGTTCTTTCGATTTTTCTGTTGAAGGTAAAGGTCAAAATCTTGAGTTGGACTTGACGTGCCGGAGAAGGACGGTTTCATCTCTCAAGACTTAAGGTCTCTGAAACGAGAACGATGCCCCAATCTTTTCCTTCAGCTCTCCGCATCACGATTTTTTCAGCTCGGAGAGTTTCCTAATACCTCTTCTCTGACTACTCGTATATTTCGTCAGAGCGTCTATCCCTCCCAAAAAAAACCCAAAACCATTTTTTTCCCTCCCTTCTTTTACACCAAAAATACTATCGAACGAAGTTTAACGACTCTTCGACCAGAAAATTACCAGTTACATCCAAAAGTTGCTTTTATTGAATTCATACCTTCGGCAGCTTCAAATTATTTTTATTCGCCTCCAATATTATTTTTCTGTACATCTTCATTTTCAGCGAATTGTTTTTTGAGCTAATTCGATTTCTTCAGATTCTTTTCTCTCTTTGGCTCTCTCATCTATTTATCTCTCTCTCTCTTTCCTGTTGTCATCTCTTTCTTTCACTATTCTCTCTTTCTCTCTCTTTTCCTTTATTATCTCTCTCTCTTTTCCTTTATTATCTCTCTCTCTCTCTCTCTCTCTCTCTCTTTCTCTCTCTCTCTCTCTCTCTCTCTCTCTCTCTCTCTCTCTCTCTCTCTCTCTCTCTCTCTCTCTCTCTCTCTCTCTCTCTCTCTCTCTCTCTCTCTCTCTCTCTCTCTCTCTCTCTCTCTCTCTCTCTCTCTCTCTCTCTCTCATACCTCTTTCTCTCTCTTTGATATCCGTAAACACATTTTTTCTACTTGTTCACGGCAAACCCCTACAGTTGCTTTTCTTTGTAAATTGGAATTTTTATTGGGATCTTATCATCTTGTAACTCCTTCGCATCGTTACTAAACAGCTAAAGCTAAATCAAAAATACTTATTACTTTTATTTCTGTGATATTGGTTTCTAGGGCGTTTAATATTATTTACATTTATCATAAATATTTAATTCTTTCATATTATGTATTATTTCATTTGATTTATTGTTAGGCTGTTACTTTTGTGATTAAAATGTATCGGTTTTATCTCCTATTCATATGGGGCATTTAGTGTTTTTTCCAGATTTTTTTTCTGTTTCTTTTCCATCCCAGGGATCAACCCATAATTAGGTTTTAATCTCAGTAGGATCACATTATTATATATAACATTTGATAATTCTTCTATTAATAAGATATGTCACTCTAATTGGCTAACTATTTTTTTACACTTTCTTCATATGCGGAGTGATTATTTATGCTTTCAACACATGACACTTGATCTTGAGTTGATTTGTTTGAAGGCCATTGTTTCAGCAGTTTCTGTTGACAGTGTCCCCAGTTTATATCCGGAACCAAGTGATCCCCAAATTCACATTTTCCTAATTTTTTCCATTGTTGACTGGACTAAAGGGACAGGTGATGAATCTACCGCACTGAATAAAATCCGCAAGATGTACACTTGATCAGTTATTGATGATCCTGCATAACTATCATTATCATCACTGATAATGTTGAGGCTCCCTCAGCGAAAGTTCTAATGATATATTCATCTCTGCATCTGAGACTTTTAATTCAATCAAATCTTGTGAATATGAATGCAATCAAATGATTGCAGGTGGTGTGAATGAGTCAAGGAAAACACCTTGAATCAACTCAAGATGCATTATTGTTGTGGAAAACTTTATATTTTCCACCTAATATACTATCTTATCTACCTGATCAGTACAGGACTGTTCAGCCTTGCTGTTTCTTCTCCTGCTGAGCAATCCTTCTGCTGAGAAATCTTATCCTTTATCAGTAAAAGGATTTGCCTCTTCTATTCTGTTCCTTTGTTTCTTCCCATCCAAACCAAATTATCTTGGAATCTTCTTTTTCTTAAAAAAACAAAAAAAAAAACCTCTTACTAACCTTGAGGAGATACTGTTTATTTATTTATATATACCTATATATCTTTTTTTTAATCTCTTGATTTTTTTGTACAACGAAAAACATTAATAATAATTAAATTAAGGTGCAATGCTTTCTATCAAGGTCCTCTTTCGTAGTATTTCTTTATTTCATAAATCCCTTTAAAGAAATCCGTTTCAGACATTTTTGGTCTAACATGTAACATGTGTGATGTTGTCTAATATTTTTTTAACCATATCTTAAAAACTAATCGTCGGATTTTGATTAAATTTGGATAGTAGATCACAATTAGCCCATTGTTAGTCCCATATTAATTTCAACCGCAAATTTGTTTTTGTTAACAACTATATTCTTTAATAGTACTCATCTGATTTTGAAGTAATTTTTATTGTTTGTTGAAGGTAGCCAACATATGGTACAATATTATTTTCAACCGTCTAAGCAACTTCAATATTGTTTTAGTTGGTCATTTTATTTATGCAAAGATACAAAGCAATTGTGACAGTTTTTATTTTCAAAGGTGACTTATTAAATTAATGGGAGAAAATAGATCGTGATAGCAAAATATGATTATAAATCGAAGCTATATTACACAATAACTAACTCAGGGGGCCTTAAAATGTTCAAACCCTAAATCTTTTTTTTTTTAATTAATATCTTTTTATATTTATAAATGTAAATAATACGCGTTAGAATTATTTAGGTTAAATTTTCCAGAAGCTAGTTTTTACTTTCTCTCATACATAGTATTTGAAGTGAGGAAGTATTGTTTTCTTCTGTATCTTTTTCGTCCTTTGATCCTATGTTAATGTTATGTAAATACTTTTCTATCCAGAAGGACCCTATGGTTTGGTTTACATAGAAGACCTAGGCTACTTTAATCCAAAGCAGGGTTAAGCCAGTGAAGACACCGGGGCTTTGCTGGACCTGCCCGACACGACCTCCGTAGTTAAGCGTACCTCGATCTTAACACTGTACGTACACCTTCATAGAGTATAACGCTGTTCTGGAAGTCTGTCCGGGCCAAGGCCTCAACGCCTGGCTACCTCGTTCAACCTTAATTATTCTGATAAAACCTTCTATCCTTGTGGGAGAATATTAAACAATAAGAAACCAATTAATTACCGAGGAATAAACTCTTCAACAATATCTTAAGGACATTATCCTTCCTCCGGCTGTAAGGGTCCTTACCCAACCACTATCAAATCACTTCTATTTTTAATTCCTTATTTGTATCCTTTATATTGATTATATTCTTCTTTTTCACCTTTATTTTGTAGGGCTCTTAAAAAAACGAGGACCCTTATAATTTCTTGCATTTGTCTGTCCGTCTGTCGTTTAACGCATCTGATTTTCGAAAGTACTCAACACTAAACTGTGCAGTTATGTGTAATAAATAACCCAAACACAGGAAAATTGCATAAAGGGAAGCCCCAAAAAATTATCCCTTAAAAACAAGGGGTTGAAAATTTTCAAATTTTAATTTGAAAATGTGCAGTAAATGAAAGAAGAGGACGCTCTGAGTGCAAATATATATTTGGTTTAATTTTTGTACCAATTCATCTTTACACCGTGTTTCCTTGAAAATTGCGTTTTTCTTGTCCCCGTTGTTCTTGTAGTTCTGAGGGATCTGGGTACTTTACTCATCTATTCTACGTATTAGTGTAAAACATGTCTCACCTCTCTGGGATTCCAACTCACCAGATATGTCAGTGTTTAGATCTAGGTTTCTGGCGGAGTTGCGTGTACTCTAACCTCTCGGCTAAGCTCGGTTCCCTGTTTATCTTACTATTATATTAGATTCAAGAGTTAAGTTTGACCTGTATATAAACTAAATAGTTACTAAAGATTCTCTGCGACTTGGTCCTTAAAATTAGTTACCGCATCTTTCATATTAGTGTTTTCATAGTCTTTATTTTCTTCTTGTCAAGCCTCTCCTTGAATATGCTGTGTCGGTTTGAAATAATCTCACTTTGATCCGCTCAGATCAAATCGAGAGTCCAGCGGCTTTTTGTGTGACTCTGCTTTCTTCGATATTTCTTTAATAGTGTCTACTACTTATACGTGCATTTATTTTAGCGACTCAATCCCTCGCCTTTGCGGCTAAGAAGTTGCCTTTATATCTCCTTAAGGCCCTTTACGGTAAGCTTCGCTGTGAGGAAGTTGCCTCTCATGTGATCGTTCTACCTGTTGTAAGTCGAGCTAGCAAGTTTGCGTATAGTAAAGAGATATCTGACGTGTCCTTTGGTAATTCAGTTGTATCCATTTCCCTATGTCTTACAAACAGTAATGCCCAAGTCTTGGCTTTATTAAAGCTTAAATCCATTTTTTCTCTCCTTTCCCATGACCAGTAATCTTAATTTCAAATTTAACTTTTAACAACAATTTCTTGAACGCTAATAATTTCTGGCTTGAAGGCTACATAATTTTATAAATAATATTATATTTACAAAAAATAAGAACACGCTTTTACAAAACATGCTATAAAAAAAAAAAAATAAATAAATAAAAGCCACAGTACGTTGAGCTTTCACAGTATATGCGTCACTAAAGGTAATAGAACTAAGATAGCGCGTCGAGCGCTATCAACAAATGACAAAAACCGTTGGCAGCGCCCCGCACGTTTATTAAAAAATTACCTCCCTTACCTGTCACTGGCCGTGCTCTTACGCAATTTGATTTAAATTTTACCGCCAAAATTTATTTTAAAAAATAGCGATTTGTCGGCAAATTAAATCGATTTTTTAAAATTAATGATTGATTATTGTATTGTCAACAGAAATACATAATTTGTGCAAGTTTCACCTTTCTAGGTAGTCGAGAAGTGTGTCAAATTTAAATTTCAAGATTTGTCCCTGATAAACATGTGAGGATAATTAAAGGCGTCTAAAAAGAAGTAATAATAAAAATGAATATTATTGGAATTAATTACTTGAACATTTAAAATGAGAAAAATACTTAGCATTGAAAGTTTTTTGAACTTACTTTTAATTATGCCTAATATCTTCATCATGCATTATTACTCATGGGTTTTACTACCGTTAATAAAAGAAAAAAAGTGTAATTATCCCTCTCATCTCGTGGAACGTTTACAAAATAATTATAAAAAAAAATCATTTAAATGCTTCATGGAAAAACAATCTACTGTTAGATTAAGTTAAATTATTGAGTAATATTTTTTATATATTTTTTTTTTCCTGTAAAACTGAGATTACTGTTGGTAATAAAAGTATTGGAGTTAAGATTACATTATATACTTTATAAAAAGTGTTTTATAATTTTTATAAAGTTTATTATTTTAATTGTGGATAGTGCTGCAGGATAAAATCTTCATATATTATATATACGACTCAACGGCTCGTTGTATATAATACATGAAGATTTGCCCGTCGCAACGTGCTTTATTTTATATTTAGGAAAGTAAAGTAAATTAATTTATATATATATATATATATATATATATATATATATATATATATATATATATATATATATATATATATATATTTAGATAAGTTATTATATCTATTTAAATGATCAGTGAATGAGTGAATTAAATTCGAATCAAACCATAATAATATATTCGTATGTCGTTATTTTTGTAAAAAGCTATAGTTTCTAAGCAAATCCCTAGAGGTCGGGTTTCCATTCCCCGCCAGAAAGCAATTCAATAATAATTAAATATAACTTCGATAACCCGAAACAAATTATAAATTGAAAACTCTTGGCTAAGTAATTATGTACTATAATTAATTATGAATTCGTAATTATGTACTCGTATTTGTATATCAGAAAATTTAGTGCGAGTTTTATCATACAGATTTTTGTTATATTAAGAGTATTTCATTACTTATTTTTTTATTGTTTTTCCTGGTATTAAACAATTGCAATAACGCACCACAGGTTACAATGATACCAAAAAAAAGAACAAGATATTGGTTACATAACGTTTCATTTAATGTTTATCTTCTCACTGCTTTTAGGGTATGAAGTGGTTAAAAATAAAAAAAATATTGTGAGCTAACTACAAAACTAAGACGTGAATGGTAATAAAAACACTGGTGGTTTTGTGTGTAGTGGTTTGTTCTTCAAGGGTACGGAGTGCTGTCGTGCAAGTGGGTCTAGTTCAGGGGTAGTTGGAGACGTTGTCATGGTTACAAGGAGTGGGGTATGGTGACGCTAACCTACAAATACAGGGGGTGGCTTTGGCCATGACATAAAGCGCTCCAAGCGGCCATCTCGGTACTTTTAGATTCGCTTCTAAGAGAGTGGGGGGGTTGTTGTTTGATTTTTCCTTTACCCACTTGTAAATCTCACAGCTGAAACGTTGGGGGGGTTCCGACCTTGTTTTTCCAACACTGAAAAATCCCCTCTCCTTGCGCCGAAACTGACGCCCAAGTGGGTCACTAGTACCAATGTTAAAAGAATCCCCCCCCCCCCGGGGTCTCACTACAAACTCAGTCCTTGAGTACAAAGTAGGTCAAAGCAGGGGGGTAAATCTAACACCCCTCCCTATAACAAAATAAATTTACTAAAAGCAATTAAAACGAAATTAAAATATCCTAATATAAAACCACAATAAATAATTTAAAAAGGCAAGACCTCAATTTTATTCTTCTTTACTACAAATAGCATTTATTTGGTGCTTTGTATGTTTGGACTCCCTCTATGACCAAATATAATTTCACTACTTACTTATTTAAGTCAGTGCTATACTTCATTTAAAATCAAGCTTTATTTGCAAAATTACCCTTACACTAAAGATGAATGTGTTATGTAGTCGAAACCGGTCTGTATTTTATACTTATGGGTTATGACAATATTATACCGAATGCTACCTTCATATTACTCCCTTTATGTACGTATTACTACATTTCTTGTTTACTTTCATTCTGAATAAATTCCATAAAATCTCAATCAATATTATTAACTCGAGTGTTATTTGTATTGATAGATCTATCTTGCTGTGTTTTAAAGGTCAAAAAGCTCAAGTCGTCAAGCCATTATGTAGGCCAAACCATTAAGTGAAATGCTTTACCCATTTTAGACTATGCCTACACAATTGTGTGGGTAGCCCATAAATGTTTTTAATTTTAATTTTTAAATATTCTACTTCTGAAGCTCAAACCTGCACGGATCAATTGTGTAGCTTTTAGGTATATAATTCTTCTGGTTAGAGGCACCTGTAATTTATCCTTCCCTCCTGCTTTTTCTAGGTTTTAACAACAAATTCGCCTTTTCTCTGAGTTTTATAATATTAACAAAGAAAGGATATAAGTACATATGCAGTTAATTTCTAACATTATTGTGAGACTAATAAAATATGTCAAATTATTGGTTACTTTTTATTACCGATCTATTTTATAATTGCAAATATTGATGAATGTGTTTTAGATGATACTAAATTCAAAAGTTTTAGCTACTACGTTCCTAAAACTGCAAAAAAGAATGAAGATATTCTGTGTGCAAATCCAGTTCAATGGTGAAGTATTGAAAATTGTCCAAATTTATGTTTATCTAATAAACAAAATTGCTTTGAATTGCTTCACTGATTTCAAAATGTGTATATTTTAGATCTATTATTTATTTATTTTATTTTATTTTATTATTATTATTATTTTCTTTTTTTTTCTTTTGGGTTTTAGTCCCGATCAACTGCCAGGGTTATTACTATTATTATTATTATTATTTTGTCTTTCTACCCATGTTTTGATGTAAATAACTTTTATTAGTAATTTTATATTCTTAGTAGTTCCCTATAAACATAATCCTAATATATACACATTTGTGTGGGTCTTGTATATTGACCATATATAGATGGAACACAAGTGTATATAGAAGCAATATTAAATTTACATGAGCAATATTGAAATTAATATTGGACCATCTGTGGGCTACAATCGACAAACCATCCGAATTTCTTCAAAATCGTATGAGTGCATTTAAAGATAAATTAGGAACCTAATTGCTGGAACACAATATTAAATGTGGAAGATAAATTAAGCACCTAATGCTGGACCACAATATTCAATATTAAATGTGCGCGCACTATTAATATGAATATAGTACCATCTGTAGACAACAAACAAACTTCTGTCACCTTCAGTAAGCTCGGAAACAAACATTGGGTTTCACGTAAAAAAATCAACAAATGTAATTGTTGTGAACTGATTTTTAGGGTGATGTGTCCGTCCGTCCGTCGCTCTTTGGTTCATAGGGCCCGAACCGTTAAAGCTAAAGTAATGAAATTTGAAACACTGGTGCAACATTTTGACCCAACCACAGGAAAAATATACAGAAGTTAAAAATTTATTATGCGCATGCGCAATTCGCCAAAATGTGGTAAACTCAAAAATTTATATTTTTTTTAATTTTCGAGGTGGGTATCAAATGAAAGCTGCTGAAGAGTAGGACGCATATATATATATATATATATATATATATATATATATATATATATATATATATATATATACATGCTTTTTTAAATTTTGCATTCCTTGTTCGGTAAAAAAATCAAAATATACCCAAAAATATCCCCCCCCCCAACCACTATACAACGGCTAGTCCTAAAATTTAGAAATAATTCATGCTAATGCCTTATTGAGGGGCGATAAAAATTCCGGGAGGGCATACCAAATTTTTAAAAATTGCCAATTTTGGGCGCGAAAATTTGAAATGCGCCCAAAATTTTATTTTTTTAAAATTTTGAGTTGGGTATCAAATGAAAGCTGCTGAAGAGTAGGACACAAATATATATATGCTTTTTTAAATGTTGCATTCCTTATTGGGTAAAGAAATCAAAATATACCCAAAAAATATTCCCCCCCCCCCAACCACTATATAACGGCTGGTCCTAAAATTTCTAAATAATTCATGCTAATTCCTTATTGTGGGGCGATGATATTTCCGGGAGTTCATTTATAGTTTTTAAAAATTACCAATTTTGTGCGCGAAAATTTGAAGTGCACCCAAAATTTTATTTTTTTAAAATTTTGAGTGGGGTATCAAATGAAAGCTGCTGAAGTTTAGGATACAAATTTATATTTGCTTTATTAAATTTTTCATTCTTTATTAGTTTTATGAGTCAAAATATACCCCAAAAAACATTCCCCCCCCCCAACACAATATATAACGGCTGGTCCTAAAATTTCAAAATAATTCATGGCTATAACTTATGGTGGAGCGATGAAAATGTTCTGAAAAAATGTAATTTATCTAGTCGTTATTACTGATGAAAAACATTGTGACCCCCCGGGGGATCGAACCCAGACCCTTGAGATCGAAGAAAAAAAAATCATTATTTCATAACGGGTATGCTTAATCATCTACAAAACCCTAAAAAGTACTTGGACGCAAGTACTTCCCTGTGATTTTTAATATAATACTTTTGCATGTTTCATTTTATTGTTTATTCGTATTAAAATGACGTGAATAGAGAAGATACAATATAATCCACAAATTTGAGAAATTACCAGAGAAAGCTTAAATGCCATTGAAACAGCCTAATGCATGATGTTGTTCGATTTATTATTGTTCGTTTTCTTGTTCTAACCTTGGCATACCTCCCTAGTGATCAAGTCGAAAAAATGAGGTCATTTCATTACTGTGTTATGATACAATATTGCAAATTTAAAATCAAAAACGTAATTAACTTACACCAATCAGATATTTAAATATGGCTGTGTGCCTGTGTTTGGTAATATAAACATTTAAAAATGGAAATATTGAGTGTATGTGTGAAAGATAATGCATTCAATTTTTAACTATTTTTTAATTTCATGTGTAAGAATGAAATAAAAATGAGGTCATGATGCAATTGCTTGAAAATTAAATTATGTATACAAGTTATTTTTTTTAAAAAGAATTGATCGTGTAGACTATGATCGTTAAAATGTTATTTAAATATTTAAATTAATTCAA
Organism: Gerris lacustris; assembly: GCA_951217055.1. Taxonomy (NCBI): domain Eukaryota; kingdom Metazoa; phylum Arthropoda; class Insecta; order Hemiptera; family Gerridae; genus Gerris; species Gerris lacustris. The sequence continues at coordinate 49,492,132 of OX578279.1, forward strand.
AATTATAATAATAATAAATAAAATTAAATACTCAAACAGAACTTTGCCATTTATATAGTGATACGGAATTTAATTCCCATACTATATCAAATTTTATTAGTTTATTGTACATACATTTTTAAAAAAGTGTTTAACAGTGTTTATATTTCGATATTCAGCAGTATCATATTTATTTTCAAAAATATTTCGAATTCTGGGAAAAAAATTATATTGTTAAATTTGTATTTAATTAGACTACAAAATATTTTTTTTAACCTCAATCGTCAGAACCGTTTTTGAGAAGTAATCTTACTATCACTCTGTATATACCACGTATATACATAGTGATATATATATATATATATATATATATATATATATATATATATATATATATATATATATATATATTTATATTTATATATATATATATATATATATATATATATATATATATATATATATATATATATATTTATTTATTTATTTATATTATATCTTATTATCTGTATTTCTTCTTAGGGGGAAGATTTTTATAAAATAAACAGTGAATGAACAAAACTATTTTTTTCCAAGGTTAAAAAAATAAACTTTTTGATAAAGTGTTTGGTAAAAATAATGCGTTTTACTACCACTCGAAATCAAGAGTATTGATTAAATTTTGTCTTGAGACACAAACATTGACGAAATGATTTACTGACTAATTACTCTATAGTTAAATCAGGGAATGTTGTTAACATTATGTGGTATGTAGAACAATGTTGTTTTTGTGTATTTTCTCATTGTTCTGTTGGAAACAATGCGAAGACGCAGTGTATTCACACTTCCATTATCCGCTCTTACACAACTCTATAGGTGATAACATTCACTCACACAGCTTGTATTACTAATCCTCTAGTTCCATGTGGTATGAATATTCATATACATATATATATATATATATATATATATATATATATATATATATATATATATATATATATATATATATATATATATATATATATATATATATAATATTAGGCTAGCAACTACCCTTAAAAATTGATTGAACGAGCGTAAGTGGGTTCTTTATTTCAGAGACTTAATATTTGTCTCACGAGAACTGGCTTACAATTTCATTGAATTAAACGAATTTCGGTTCACAGTGGCATCTGAGTAATTGTGATTTTGGAATTCCACCCTTCACTTTGTTTAAGATGGTGGACAATATTGTGGACTACTAAAGAAAAGCTTGAGACTTGTATTTATAGTTTTTAAGAGCAGTAAAAGAAAAAGTTTCTACTCGTGATGCGGTGCAGGAATTGTGCTCCTATATCGGATATAATTCAACGTAGCTGCTAGGAAACATTTTTTGAGGAAAAATTTACATTTTCTTAATATGTCAGTCTACATGAAAAAGATGCTTTAAAATTATATGTAACATGCCATGAAAGAATAAACTTTTTTCGATACTCCCATTTGGGTCTTTTTTTTTTATCAGAATGCTGACATCAATCTTGTGGTAATAAGTTACATATTCTGTTCCTTCTCATGTTGACTTTTTGAACGATATATTTAACATATCCTGCTGACTAAAACTTTTTTTAGTCGTCCGCCATATTGACCGCCATGTTAAAAATATTAATTGTGAAATTTAATAAGTTACTTATTCCTTTCCTACTCTTTAAAACGATTTATTGCACATCATGCTGAGTAAAACCTTTTTCTTTTTGTCGTCCGCCATATTGGTCTCCATCTTGAAAATATTAAGTGAGTAAATTTCAAAAACTATGCAGTTGTCACAATTGCTGAGATTTATCTGTGTGCCTAATCGTGAACAAAAACAACAAACTTTTCAAATCCAAGATTCATATTTACCTCAAATACTAAATTAATCATTTGTATTAATAATTTTTATTTATTTTTTTTTTTTTTGTGTAAAACTCCATTGAAATCTACCATTTTTATACTTTTGGCCCCAGAGAGTTGAAATTTGAAATACTGGCGTAACTTTTTGACCCACGTTAGGACAAATATTGAGATGTTAAACATTTAATATGCGCATGCTTTATGCGCAAAAATGTGCATGTTCAATTTTTTTAATTTTCGATAAGGATACCAAATTAAAGCTACTGTAGACAAATTAAAGCTAACAGTAGATTAAAATCACATTTAACATTTTATGACTATTGTGCTGTTTACCGTCAATATTGCAAAATTTCACCCAAAGAAATGTTCCCCCCCCCCCTACCACCCTATAAGCTGGTCCTAAAAGTTTAAATAATTCATGCGAATACCTTATGGTGGGGCCATGAAAATTTCCAGAAAAAATTAATTTAATTTTACGTTATTACCCGTAGAATACATTGTGACCCCCCGGAGGACCGAACCAGGGACCCCTACTCTACTCTCCTTACGCTACACCATTTGTTGTGATTTTTTGAAGCCATTCATTTAAATTTGTTCATATTTTGTTTATATATTACTTTCTTATAGGGCGGGATGGGGAAATAATAAAATGTAATTTCAGCATATAATTACGTATATGCCTAATACGAAACCTATCTCTGCCTAACCTAAAAAGTTCTTGGATTCAAGTACTTCCCTGTGTGTTTTTCGACGCGTAATTTTACCTCATCAGTAGTTTAATTATTCATTTCGAGTAATGGACATCTTCGTTATTGAACTGTTCTACTTGAATTAAATTATATTTTGAATTAGTTTACTCAAAAGATCTAATGGCCTTGTATAATTATTTTATTTAAAACTTTTACTACTATAATTTAAAATTATATATTGGTTTTGATTATTGCATATTTCCATTAGTGTTTTTTCTTTCAAATTAATAGGGAATTGCCTCATTTCACAGCTATGTAAGTCTGATTAGCTTTACGATTGACCTCTGGAAAGAAGCGTGAGTACGTACTGCAATGATTTCATACAGGTTTCTGTAATTCTTACGTGAAGAACTGAGTTATGAACTTACTCACCTGTTGCTCCTCGATCATCATGCTTTTATTCCCTTGTTTACATTTAATTGAATATTACTTGGTTTACATCTCCTCACGTTATAATCGATTGATCATTTTCTTCTCCCGTCAAAATATCCATTTTTATTTGAGTAATTATTATTTCTTTACATTTGATTATTTTTATTTTTTTAATTTATTTGATTTTTATTTACTACTTCCTTATTGTGAAATGAAATAGAAGAATATTTATGTATGCATATATATATATATATATATATATATATATATATAATACAGTTCAACTTTACCGTCCTTGACATTTTGAAAGTATTATTATGAAAAATGTTGGGTTTAAAAATTTTTTTTTTTTTTTTATGGAAAGAAGATGTTTGAGAAAATTGAGATACATATAGATATTTATATACACATACATATATATTTATCTTTAAATCAAATTATAATTATCAATAACTACAGGAGGCATACAGAGAAAAATCCACCCCTGTTCTCTGTATGTCTCCCGTAGTTATTGATAATTATAATTTGATTTAAAGTAAAATTTAATCTTTCCGTAGTATGAATACTACCAAAAACTTAAAAATTTGAATATATATTTATATTTATCCGTGCCCCCGCCAAGTCGAGCACAAAGCTGTTCCATCCTTTACTGAAACCAACCCAAGGCACTTTGGTAAGCCCTCCTCCTTTTTGATCCTATTGAAGATACTTAATATATAAAATTAATTTCAAATTAGAGTTCATTGCAAACTGAACCAGCAATAAAAATTTTACTCCCCTTATTGGTTAAATAAGATATGTTATGTAGGCCTAAAGTTTTGTTATTTTGACAATGACTGACTCATCATAACTCTAGGGCACTTCTACCAATCAAAAATACAAAAAAAGGAAAATATTGTCTGCCAACTAGTGTGGCACATAGCTTCCTCGCGTTCTATTTTGCATACTATAATAATTTTATGCTATTACAACCTATTATTGTGAAATTTAGTCAATTTTCCCCCTTTTTTCTAAATTAGTCCAAATTGTTTTGATTTTTTACTTGAATTAACCCTGGTTCACACGGTGGCACTAATTTCGTGACATTGAATGCCGTGAAACTGCTTGACACTCGTCGTCATGATTATGAATGTCATGAGCTGTTCATACGCCCTCACCATACTGTTGTGACAATCTTCAAAGTAGAAAACTTGGACAAAGCAATATAATAGTTTATGTATTGTAAATAATCATATTTTACGTATTAATATAGGTAGGGTTTTAATCAAATAATAATAATAAGGTTATTTTACGTATTCAATAGGCAGTGTCGGACATCTAGTGTGAAAATATCAAAAAGTTTAGATGTTTGACATTTGATGTTACATCATTGTTGTGCCATCACAACTACTATCAGTTGTAAGATATACCTTACAACTGATAAAGGTATATCACACTTGTGTGTACAAAGTGATAATATCCCTTAATCTAATTAACTATATTAAGACAAATTGATATTATCATTACTACACACAGAAGTGTGATATTCCTTTCTCCTAATGTACTTCCGGGACTTGGGACTACATATCCATTTGCCTTAATGGAGACTAAGGAATATTATATTATACATGTACTTATTTTCATACCCACTCAGGTCAGGTTAAATTTGCAATTTTTTGTATTGTTTTTAAATGGAGGTATCTACATCCACCGTACTTTTCACCGGCTATTAAAAGAAGGCTTTTTCTGACATGAATGAGGTGATAAAGTTTGAGGTTAGTTCAAAAACCATTGTGCTTCTTAAAGTAAGTAAAATGTTTAAGAGCCAATGTGTCAATGTTTGAGAACTAGACGCCTCATATAATATAACTGAATGAAAATTCGTTTTTGAAGTTTTGACGGACATTTTAACGGAAGTTTTAATATTTCTGAATCCCAAAAAGTGACATTAAATATGAATGTCTGTAGTCATTGGGATTTTTTTGTAGTTCGTGTAAGCTTAGATTATTGAACCAATTTCGATGCCTTAGCTCTGAAAATTAAGATGTTACTCCTCACACAAAATAAAATTAAAAAAAAGAATTAAAATACCAATTTGCAAACACATAAAAACATTTTTGTTTATTTAGATTAAAGAAATTAAAAGCTATAAATGTAGTTTATTTAAAAACCAATCTGAACTATAGTCGTTCCCCGGTAAAAGTATAGTTTCCCCCGTAATCAATACCAATCCAAATATGAATTGAATTTTAAAAGTTCAATTAATAAAAATAACATTTACATTTGTGCCTACTGGGATGAGAATGGGTAATTCATTCTTATGGGAAATCTGTTCAATGGGGACTACATTAAAAATATTTGTATGCAAATTGTTACCGACCGACCGATGTTTTAAACAATGTAATTTTTAATAAAAATTAGGTGTGGCTCTAGAATGAAGCTAAATTCAAATTTTTGAATAGATTATAAAGAATTGGATCTTTGTGTTTAAGATAAAAAAAACATTGTAAATTTGAGTATCGAATTGAACAAATTTCAAATGTTTCCTTAATATAATTAAAATGTAAAATTGGGTCTACTTGTTTTAAAAATAGTATTTAAAATGAGCATGGTGGTGTTTAATTATGTAAATCGTTAAAATTACATATCACGTACTAGAATTACATTACGTCTAGAATTACATTACTTCTAGAATTACATTACGTCTAGATGTAATAGTCCTGTTGTGCTTAACTTGGGACCTCAATAATATTAATAAATTAGTTGTACGTTTCAAGCACCACTCAAGTTAAAGTTGGTACCATCTGTCAACTTATAGGCTTAATAATAATTAATTTTTACACTCTGAGACCAATTTTAGTTCAACTTAGTTCAAAACAGAGTTTACTAAGTTATTTAAAATTTCCTTTTTTTTAATTTATTGTTTGAAAAATAAAATTCAATTCAATTTTATTTATTTGTCTAAAAGCATTACAGCTTTGAACAAATGAGTCACATTTTATTTTATATATAAAATAGTACAAAAGTATAATATTCATAAATAAAGTAAAACAGATTTATCTTTCATAATTAAATAAACAATATTATCACAACAACTGTGTTTCTGGTTGCACTTCAAATACAGAAAAAATAAATTAAATAATCAATCAGACCCTAGAAATTTAATAAAAATACGTGTGATGTCGCGGGACACCCGTTAGGAACGAAGTTCCTTACGCCTTTCATTAAATATAAATTATTAAATCACACTACTAAGTATACGATGCTAACCACTTATACAATGGCGGAGTTAAAAAAAGCGTAATTAGCGTAGTTAGGCAAAATTAAATGAAAAACTTTTTTTTATCATTGAACTGAGCATCTTGCAATAAATATGTATTGAATATTGAGAAAAAAGTTAATCATGATAAGTTTATAGTCAAAGAGTATGGTTGTAGTACAGACCTGTTTCCTACCTACTCGGCACTCAATTTAAAATATTATAAAATATACCACTTCACAACTCAAAAACTTCTGCTTGTATAAAATTGAAATTTTACATGCCTGCTTCAATTGTACTTTAGACGATGTGTATGAAGTTTCATTAAAATCGTTACGTTAGAACGTAAGATATCGGTAAAAACTTTGTTTTCTCTATTTAAAACTTTTAGGTCTTCATAGCGCACTTTACTTTAAAACGTTTTCACTTCATAGCGGTATCGGTGTTGGTTTTACTGAAAAAATTAATTTAAAAAAGTTGTTTGTCTCATTGAATGGATGTGAAGTTAGAATTTTTTTCCGTCCTAAAATTCCAATTTTATATTTGAAGCTTACGTTTACGCGAACGTTGCGCGTGAACGCTTGGGCGGATAACTTTGTCCATCGAACTCGTCTTGGGCAATGGTGAAATGAACATGTATACCAAATTTTAACTAAATCGGTCAACTTTCACTCAAGTTACGTCATCGGTGGATTTCGTGGCGGTCGATTTTGTGACGGTCATTTTTTTCCCGGGCTCCAGACGCTGTAACGTGCCATAAGGAACTTCGTTCCTATAAGAAATCAAAATAAGATCTACTAATGTAAATAAACAAAACATAGATTAAAATTATAGCTTCCGAGCTTACCGAAGGTAAGCTAGGAGGCTTACGGAAGCTATGTGATCGTTCTGAAGAACGAAAATATATTATATCTCCGATTTATAAAAATTCGAAGACATAAAATCCGTTTCAGACATCAGGGAACATTTTTGTTCTCGTGTCTGTCTGTCGGTCTGTCGTTCGATTTTTGCGAACCAACATATCTTAAAATCTACACGTCCAATTTTAATGAAATTTGGGTGGTAGGTCATAATTAGCCCATTGTTGGTCCCATATAAGTTTCAACCTTCTGCGGTTATTTGTTTATCTTCCACATGCTCACAAACATACATTTATTTACAGCTATATCTTTAATATAAAGTAATCATCCAATTGTTATGGTTTGTCGAAAGTAGCCTGCAGATAGCCCCTGCCTAATTTCAACCGTCTACACACTTAATTCGTGCTAAATTAATATGCCCATGGCTTACTGACTCACTGACTAACATTAATGTTTACCCACTTCCAGAAGAGCTAGAGACTTGCTGTTTACGCCATTCAGTGGCGTATCCAGGGGGGGGGCACAGAGGGCACGTGCCCCCCCCCCCCCCCCCCCAGACGGGCCCACACCCGATAGAGTAATAAAAAAATTAAAAAAATCCGGCGTATTTTTTTTTTTTTTTACTACATATTTTTACATTCACCTCATATTCAATTTCACCTCAGAAATGCATAAAAGCGCTGTTTTGAGAGGAAATATTTTTTAAAATTTTCCTGGGGAGGCCCGGACCCCCCGCCATAGATCCCCCCCAATAATTAACTGCAGACAACGCCCATGGGAGATTGTTTTTTGGGGGAGGGGGGGGGGCAGCTGCTTGGTTGAATAAGTAGTTCCCTTTTCTTGTTTCCACTACGAATTCTCCCCCCCCCCCCCCCCCAATCTAAACTGACTTAGAATATGCCCCCTCCAGACCTAGCCGCTGGATACGCCGCTGACGCCATTCGACACACAACGTCCATATTGTGAACCAAAATAATTATACAAAGTTCACTTTTCCCCCTTAAAAAAAAAAAAATGGTCGACTTGATTTTTAAGCTGTATTGGGGGGACTTATTGCGGCTAAATGGATAGCGGTAAGTCGTATTGGTAAACGGTTACCACCAGCGGTAACTGATTTTTAAAGATCTACAACTTTGGTCCTATGACTTTTTGTCGTATCATCATTGGTTGTACCTTAAATGGTGATAATTTTGGTATTTTGCTTCCGAGCTTACCGAAGGTAACGGAAGCTATGTGATCGTTTCGAAGAACGAAAAAATTTTAGGTCTCCGATTTTAAAAATTCCAAGACAGAAATCCGTTTCAGACATCAGGGAACATTTTTGGTTCCGTGTCTGTCTGTCGGTCTGTCGGTCTGTCGTTCAATTTTTGCGAACCAACATATCTTAAAAACTACAGGTTCAATTTTTATGAAATTTGGGTGGTTGGTCATAATTAGCCCATTGTTGGTCCCATATAAGTTTCAACCTTCTGCGCCAATTTGTTTTTCTTCTACATGCGCACAAACATACATTTATTTACACCTATAGCTTCAAAAGTACTTATCTGATTTGAATGAAACTTTTATAGTTTATCGAAAGTAACCCGCAGATGGCCACAGATTAATTTGAACAGTCTACGCTCTTTAACTTTTGCTAAATTGATACTTTAATTCGTGTAAAAAATCTAAACAATTTTGACAGATTAAAAAAAACGGGGGAAACAATTAAACCAATTTGACAATAATGACTTTTAAAAGCATAAAATCAATAAAGTTCGTGGATAGGATGCGAGGAAGCTAAGTGCCACACCAATTGGCAGTCTATTTTTCCTTTTTGTCTTTCAATGGCCATAGTTTCTATAATAGTTGACCGATTTTATTTCTGGTTAAGGCCCTTGAATCTCACACTAATGCTCTTTGAATTGAGTATATTTGATTTCATTAGTTCATCCTATTTGCTGAGAACATGAGAGTAAACTTTTTCCCGTGTGCCGTGTCACGTGACCAACTTTTTTGGTTTTTAATATTTTAAAGGCCTTGATATGTACATTAAAGCTATTTTATTTGTTTATTTTTTAAAAAATTATGTACATGCACTTTTGAACCGATTTATACTTTTATTGTAGGTTAAAGGGTTTAAATAATTTTTTGTTATTGAGTTTTTTATATTTATACATATTTATTTATTAGTTACATGAATGCCCTTTTGAGTTGTTTGTTTTTTTAAAAATATAATTTTGGTAGGTACCTCAAAGTACAGGGGTACAAATGTCAAAGTTAATCTTTTATAATATGGTGTATATCGTTGAAAAGCTCTTGAATAGTAGATTAATTTTTGTTATGTTTTATTTTGTGTTATTTTTAGTTTTGAGGGGGGGTAAAAAAACTTAATAAAAAAAATTTGAATAATTGAAAAATTGAAAAATACTGTTTATACAGCGGTTTCTACGATTTGGTTGCTGTGTCATTTGTTTATTAAATTTAATATATGTGTGCTAACTTTTGGCACATGTTGGGGCTTTGTTTCAACTTTTTCATTATCTTTATCGAGGTATTTTTATAAGATGTTCTTTTCTTTGCGTACTAGAGCGCGAGGAAGATATGTGCCACACTAATTGGCAGAGTATTTTTTCTCAATCATACACGCGTAATAACACATATTTAGTAACGAGTACACTGATAGGTTAAATATCAACATATTTATACCTGAAATAATTCGTTAAGCACTAAGCAGGAAGGACCTAAGTTTATGTACATTGCAAAAGAAGTAGAAAATATGTTTTTGACATGTGTTTTTCAAAAGGGTTAATGATGGAAGCAATATTAGTGCGGGGTCACTATTGGTCATGTCACAGAGATAAAGAGGGAGGAAATGATTTCTTTGATGTGAATATATGGGACACCTAAATAAGAGGTTTGCCAGGTCCTCGGCTTCATTAAGGTTGCATATACTGCAGTTTTCACTAATTTTAATTTTATAGAGGGATCCTTTGAAGGAGATTTTAATTGTATTTTATCCTAAGGTTCGTATTTGAGCTAACATTTTTTACATGTTATAGGGAAGATTAAGATGCAGATATTTAATACTATGGTTTTGAGATACATGGAGAATATTATAAAAGTTATGTTTCGTAGATTCTTGTATCCGCTGTAAATCTTGGGCTTTTAGTTTTAGTTGTTTGAAAAATAATAAAAAAAAAAATTGTAGCTGTTGCCAATTCTTGCCCAGATCAAGAAGTATATTTTGTGATTACTTATTGAAAGCGAATGTGTAGTAAAAAATTATGAATTGTAAGAGTATATATGAAAAGCGAGAGTATTGATACCATTTCAGTGTATATTGGAAGTTTATGTATTAAAAGCGTATGCATTGATGATGTGAGTATTTAAAATGTATGTAGTAAAAGTGTATGTATTGAAAGCGTATTTCATCGAAAACTGGTTTATTGATAGCTTATTTATAAAAAGTTAAAACGCTTGTAATACATATATGTATTACAAGCACAAGCGTATGTATTAAAAGTTTGTGTATTAAAAGCGGGTGTTTTAAAAGCATTTTAAGCTTCCGTATTGAAAGCCAGAGGCGTAGGAAGGGTTTTCAGCGCCCAGGGACAAAATCTCCTCCCTCCATTGATGTGAGCCGAACTAACATTGACACTTCGACACGTGACAAAAAAAAACACGCCAAATTTAATTTGGCACTCTCTGATGATGCTGTGCCTAAGTACAGATGTTCTCCCAATTAAGCCACTATTGAAAGCGTGTGCATTAAAAGTATATTGAAGCGAGTGTATTGAAAAGTAGTGACTGCATTCTAAGCTTATGTATTGTCTGTTGCTGTTTAGTTTAAAGTTGTTGTACTGGGGCCAAGTTTGAATCACTGCGGAGCTGTAACCACGCAGAAACTCCTGTCTTTTTAATATCTTCAATTTAATTTCCAAACCATAATTCTCTTAAATATTAAACTGCCGCATTGCTGTTATTAATTTTTACACGGATTCTTCTATATTCACTAACCCTGAAATATAATCTTTTAAATTCTCATGTGTAGGTATGTTTAATTATTTTAAAACATTTATCTAAGATTTTCTCATTTAACTTTTATTTAGGTTTTCGAGGTCATCCTAGAAACCCTTAAGCTTTTGGTAGATCGTCCGTCCGTCCGTCGGTCGCATCTTTGATTATTTCTCCTGACCTAATGTAGCTAGATATTTTAAATTTATTGGTATACAAGTAAAACTTTTGCCCCAAAACAGGAAAAATGTTGTGAACTTCACTACTAAAAATTTCCTCGATGAGCTAGAAATTTGAACTAATTGAATTTTTTGTATTTTGTAATTAGAGTGGGGTATTATTTTAAAGGTATGGAAGAGTAGATCACAAATATAAATCGCGTTTCCAAAATGGCAGCCACCCCCCCCCCTCAAAAAAATAAGAACCAAATAAGTGATTACCTAAAATACTAAAGGATAATAAGCACAACTTGCTCCTCTAAAGTGCAACTTTTTATTTAGTAATAACAAAAAGAAATAAAAACAAATGTAGGAAATATGATTTTTTTATGACCGAAGAAACACTTTTAGTAGCTTAATAGCAAGTACGTGACGGGATTTTTATTTGAAATTTTGTGGAACTCCTAGTGAAATTGATTAATCAATCAATTTATTGACAAATCGCCGAATAATTATATCTGATTGGTGTAGGATTCCGCGGCTGATGGGAGCATCATAACATTCTACAGTTCCTAGTGAATAAAAAGGGTTCCTAGTAGTGTTCCATATGAGTTCAGTGGTATAGAATGAAGTATAGTATACATATATAGAGTGAAGTATAGAAGAAATTGCTCGACTTTTTGCTACAAAAAATCGTTCTCAAAATCTGGAGAGATAAACGTTTGTCCAGAGATTGGGAAGTATGCATTATCTGTCTCATTTATAATTGCTCTGCTTACCACAGTGTACAAAGTACTTCCTCGGGTAGGTACTCCTAAATCGACTAATGCCCTTAGCGGAGGAGGTAATATGTGATTACCTGTGCGTTTTCCGAACAGCAAGAAGCTTATTGGACCAAACTTTCTACAATAGGATCCACCTACAAAAAAAAAAAAATAAATAAATAAACAGGTCAAGTGTGTGCTAGTCAGCACACAGCGAGGGTCCGTGGGCCACACTATATAGTGTATAAACAGTGTTTTTTTTTAAATGCTAAAAAGCTTACTTTGAACTATTCTAAGGGTCTGATATTCTCAAAACACACTCTGATAAACCATTTTTTTGCCACTGAACCGGACTACAACCATATAAATTCATCGAAAAGACCATAATTATAGAAAAACTTATTTTGTCAATAAAACATAAAATAATATTTTTTCGAAATTTCCAAAAAGTGGTATCTTTACTTTTGGTCGAAGAATGTTCTGGAATTTTTCCAGATTTTTTGCACTTCACTTAAGCAAAATAGAAGGAGGGGACACGTTTCACACCCACTTCAAACTTGCCTACGCTCGGCCTATCAAAGTTATATCCAAAGAATGATATATTTTTGTAATCAGCTTGACGTACCCTTTCATATGATACCCCTCACGGTGTCGAAAAAAAATAAAAAAATTTTAACCCTTAAGTTTTTTTACCCTAATTTTTTTGAAAAATATTTTTTTTTAGTCGCTATATTTTTAAAATATGTGGGCAGGTACAAGACACATACATGCCAAATTTCAAAGGGATCGGATGAAAGGTGTAGCCGTGAGAGCAGGTGACAGGACGGACGGACAGACACACGCAGGAAAATATAAGGGTCCTTGGTTTTGCCTACGGACCCTAAAAACATAAATAAAAAAATAAAAATAAAATATATATAAATACATATTATATATATATATATATATATATATATATATATATATATATATATATATATATATATATATATATATATATATATATATATATATATAATACAGTTTAACTTTACGTCCTTGACATTTTGAAAGTATTATGTATTATGAAAAATGTTTGGTATAAAAAATATTGTTTTTTATGGAAAGAAGATTCTTAGTGGGATCAAATTATTTCATACTCATGTGTAATATGACGCAAGGAAGCTTATGAGTGAGCTACACTAATTGGCGAACTATTTTTGTAATATTTTTACTTTTTAATGTACGAAGTCGGGAAAATTAAATATTTTGCTTTTCAACACATGATTAGGGATATTATAGGACAGGGAATCGGCCACTTTACTCATCTACTCAATCTTTTTTTCTACACTAAAGTGGTTTAAATAAGATATTTGTCCCGAATTAATAATATAATAAAAATTATATTACAGTAAATATATAAAACAAAACATAATTTCATATCAGTGAGACATTAAATGTACTTTAATGACACTGATACTCCAAAAATAAATATCAAATTAATAAAAAAATTTAGGTCACTGTGTCAATTTTACCAAATTAACGATACATGATTAAATACGGGTTAAATACGAGTGCAAGACATGATGCTCATAACATTCTCAATAAGGTTTAAAGGAAAATTATAGTAATCGTATTAAATAACATTATCAATATTTAAACGGCATAAATTAAAAATTAGGTCAATTACATCTATGAGTTTTATTTGAACCACATTTTATAAAATATGTCAAGTTTTCGACCTAATTTTTTGCATTGTTGTCAATTTGGGAGGGAAAATATAACTGTGGAATTATCAATTTTAGTAGAGAGTGGAGAATATTGTTTATTTGGTTTTGAGATGATATTTGAATTGCATATTAATTCGTTGCGTGTCTGTTGTTCAGTTGACTTATCAGTTTGTTATCAGTCTTGTTATTAAAGAAGTGAGGAAATGATAACATGAATTGGGCGAGTTTGTAATCTTACATTTTATAATACTAGTAAAACCATTAGCTCTTGAAGATTTTTTTTTTTTTTTTGGTTTTGTTAAGAGTCACGTCTGATCTCGTTTCATTCTTTTTTTAAATAATATAATTATAATTAAATATGAAACATAATAATTATTAAGTTAAATGGGTTAACAGATTATTTGGTATTGTTTTTTTTTGTTTTTTTACTTTCTCTATATACTATAAACATAATAATATATCTTCACTTAAAAATAACTTATTTTAATATTCTCAGTAATTTTTGTACCCTCTAATTCCATTTATATATATATATATATATATATATATATATATATATATATATATATATATATATATATATATATATATATATATATATATATATATATATATATATATATATATATCAGCAATGTAATACCGTGTTTTTGCACACTGCAATAAGGTACACAATTTGCGTTAGTGAGAGACACCAAGGGATGTGCCACGATAGCGTGACACATAGGAACTGTTCCAACATTAGACTATACGTCACAAAGCTGTTGGCTCGGCATTACGCCATGCCCTGCATCGTTTCGTCGCGTCCGACTCATCAGGGGCCCGACGATGCCCACCCAACTCTGGATAATGAGTCGGACGCGACGAAACGATGCAGGACATGGCGTAATGCCGAGCCAACAGCTTTGTGACGTATAGTCTAATGTTGGAACAGTTCCTATGTGTCACGCTTGCGTGGCACATCCCTTGGTGTCTCTCACTAACACAAATTGTGTGCCTCATTGCAGTGTGCAAAAACACGGTATTACATTGCTGATTTGTTTTGCCAGCCAAGCAAGAATGGCGGTGTGAGAGCACGCTCGTCTCTGGTAAAGCCCTATATCTGATCTTCTTGATTTGGTATAGGTCCAGAGTTGGGTGGGCATCGTCGGGCCCCTGATGAGTCGGACGCGGAAACGATGCAGGACATGGCGTAATGCCGAGCCAACAGCTTTGTGACGCATAGTCTAATGTTGGAACAGTTCCTATGTGTCACGCTTGCGTGGCACATCCCTTGGTGTCTCTCACTAACACAAATTGTGTGTATATATATATATAATAAAACATTATGAATTATATGTTTTTTTGGGTCTATAGATTTTCTTATATATTATGTAGTGACAGCTCGTTGTCAATGTGGCTAGAGCTTTTTACGAGTGTTGGATAGCCCGTTTTGGTGTTCCCTTGAAAATTACAACCGCACAAGGAGGCCAATTCGAGTCGTCTCTCTTGCAAGCCCTACCCAAAGAAATGGGAACTGAAAGAACACGAACAGCTTACCACCCTGAGGCAAACGGACTAGCCGAGAGATGGCACAAATGCCTTAAAACAGCCTTAAAATTCCATAGTTCTAATGATTGGGTAGCTATCCTACTAACCGACCTACTTGGGCTTAGAATGGCGCTACATGAAGATTTAGAGGCCACCTCAACTGAAATGGCATATGGTGCAGAGTTACGTATCCCTGGAGGGATCTACTCGGCTCCAAAGGGAGAATACCAAACAACCTATGAAATTTGTATGGTAGGTCATAATTAGCCTATTTTTGGTCCCATATAAGTTTCAACCTTCTGCGCTTATTTGAGTCTCTTCTACATTCGCACAAACATACATTTAATTTCACCTAAAGCTTTAAAAGTACTTATCTGATTTGTTTGAAACTTTTATAGTTTATCGAATGTAACCCGCACATAGCCCCAGATTAATTTGAACCGTCTGTGCTCTTTCTCTTTTGCTAAATTGATACTTTAATTCATGTAACAAATTAAAACAATTTTGACAGATTAAAAAAATCCCGTCGTCAAGTACTTACCAGCAAGTTACAAAAAGGGTTTCTTCGGGCATAAAAATTCATAAATAAAACATTTTTTTAAACTAAAACACATATAAATAAAAAGTTTCACTTTTGAGAAGCAAGGTGTGCATATATTATCCTTTAGTATCTTCGGTATACACTTATTTGGTTCTTTTAGGGGTAAAATTTGACTTTTTTATATCAAGCCCCAGAAATATCATTGGACCACAGAGATGCATATTTATGTTTTTTTAGGACCTGTCCTAATCGGGTAGCGGGGGGACATTTTGCTTCCGAGCTTACCGAAGGTAACGGAAGCATTGTGTTCACTTTTGAGAACGTAAAACTTTTATGCCTCCGATTTTAAAAATTTTTGGTCTTGTGTCTGTCTGTCTGTCTGTCTGTCTGACGGTCTGTGTGTCCGCGAATTATGAAACGTGCGACGATAACTTGATTAAATGTCGACCGATTTTGATGAAATTTGGTAGACATGTTCATTTTACCAATGCCCAGGACGAGTTCGTTTGACAACATTATCCGTCCAAGCGTTCACGAACAACGCTCGCGTAAACGTGAACTTCAAATTTAAAATTGGAATTTTAGGTCGGGAAAAAAATCTAACTTCATCTATTCAATGAGACAAACATTTTTTTTCAAATATATTTTTTTTAGTAAAACCAATAGCGACACCGCTATGAAGTGTTAAAGATAAACAATATAACAATAAAGTAATATAATAATAATTTTAATGTTAATAAAACAATTAAGTACATGATAGGATGCGAGGAAGCTATGTGCCACACTAATTGGCAGTCTTTTTTTGTGTTTTGTTTTATTTTAGTCGGGGGTAAAATGGCCGCCATTTTGGAAACACGATATATTTTTGTGAACCAAATTATGCCTTTAAAATGATACCCAACTTACCAATGATACCAACTAAAAGGAGTTTTTGTTCACAATTATAAAGATAGTTTTGTTCTCAACTATATTGATAGTTTTCCGTATCTTTATATACATATTGCTTCCGAGCTTACCGAAGGTAACGGAAGCTTTGTGTTCACTTTTGAGAACAAAAAAGTTTTATGCCTCCGATTTTAAAAATTCCAAGACAGAAATCCGTTTCAGACATCAAGGAACATTTTTGGTTCCGTGTCTGTCTGTCGGTCTGTGTGTCCGCGAATCATAAAACGTGCGACGATAACTTGAGTAAATGTTGCCCGATTTTGATGAAATTTGGTAGACATGTTTATTTTACCAATGCTCAGGTCGAGTTCGTTGGACAACGTCATCCGTTCAAGCGTTCACGCGCAACGCTCGCGTAAACGTGAACTTCAAATTTAAAATTGGAATTTTCGGTCGGGAAAAAAAATCAAACCTTATCTATTCAATGAGACGAACATTTTTTTCAATTACAATTTTTTAGTAAAACCTTCAGCGACACCCCTATAAAGGGTTAAAGATCGCTAAAAAATGTTAATTGTTCTTACACAATAAACAATATAGTAATAAAACTTTAAAGTTAATATAATAGTCCAGGAGCCAGGTAGATTTACCTGGAAAGTATTTTGAACTTAATGGAATTTTTACAGGTAACTCAGAGGTCCTCTGGGATGCCAATGCTGAGTTTTCGACCTCGTGGTCCTTGTGCTAACTTGGGGAGGGGGGAAAAACCCCAATTTTTCCTCCAATTTTTCGGTTTTTCGCCTCTAGCTGGAAAACTACGCGTCAAACAAAAAAACTTTACCAGTAAAATGTTAAAGAGCATCAAATTTCCTATAAAAATCACTGGTCATACGACTGTTTTCACCCATTAGGTACTGAGATACAGCATTGTGAAAAAATGCCAAATTTTAAAAAATGTTGATTTTAGCGGAAAAAGCGTGTTTTTGGGCTTATAAAATAGATTTATCATCATAAATTGAGTATTCAACATTTCTATGTATACCATAATAATATGTAACCCCCTGTAAACCCCTCCCCCCCCCTCACTGCCCCCCCCCCCCCCCCCCCCCCAAGAAACAAATTTTATGACGAATAATGTGCGTGACTTATTGATTACGTAGGAAAAGAAGTTCTATCCTTCCCTTAATTTTTCACTTTTTATCTTTTAATAAAATAAAAATATCAATAGTCCAGGAAATTAAGCGCTTTGGCTCGCAATTCTTTTGTCATACTCGTACATCGATTTACTTGAAAATTTGACATTAGGTAGAGAATAGTCCAACCATCAAAATCTATATCATCTATATCATCATTGCTATTACCCTGGGGGTGGTTGCTACCCCATCTCGGGGGTTGAAATTGTTTATTTTATTTCAACCACAGGAATCGATGGAAAAGCTAATTGTAAGTCAAAAATGATCTATACATTTTTTTTTTTAAATTAATATTTTTCGAGTTATTCGCGATTGAAAGTAAAAGTTGTTCGACCTTTTTGATCGGTTTTTCGCGAATAACTCGAAACATATGCATTTTATCAAACAAACAGTAAGAACAAAATTATAGCCTATAAAAAAAGAAAGAAAATCCTTATTTTATAAATCATGTACGACTAATACGGGCCGACCTACGGCTTGTTAATTGTTGGCTTTAGTTCGTCAAATGCTAAATTTGAGAGATTCAGAGTCAAATAGCGATAAAACTGTGCATTTTACGAAGAAAACTTATAGAAGGTTTTTTAAAGTAGACAAAAAGAGCTTTCATTTTTTAAAAAATAGAAGTCGATAGTATCAAAATTAAGCGAGTTACGATGAAAATAAAGTTAGTCCCTACATTATTCTACGAAAAAATCAGTGAAAACAACCCCCTAATTCAAGTCGCTCTACAGTTTTGCGTGGATCACATGGGACACATGAGAACAGCTTAACTCCAACTTTTCGGGAATATCCAGACGGCGGAAGTATGGGGTACGGGGTACAAAAGTCAAAATAGTATAAATCCTATATGATGAATGTCGTTGGATAGCTCTTTAAGAGAGCAGTAATTGTTGTTATAAGCACTTGTCATATTTTCATTTAAGAGGGGGATAAAAAATGGCAAAACAGGAATAAATGGTGTTAGCTAAAAATTATAAATATTATTATTTTTGATCCGATATGAATGAAAATTGGTATACGTGCTTTATTTGATGTGAGAAAGAAGAATATGAAATCATTTGTGTGCATTTAGTACTTTGGGTACAAATCGTTGTAAGGGGTGGTATTTAAGGGTTAAAAAATTGCAAAATAATGAAATTGGTAATATTTTAAGCAACAACATCCTTAAATTAAGTCGATATGATAAATTAATCATTTATTTAAGGATAAATATTTTTTTGTACATTAAGGCCTAACAAGGGTTGATTTTTAAGGGTTGAAATATTTTGAAATTGTGTTCGAAAGTATAAAACAATCATTATTCAACTAATCCAAACGAAATTTCACTCACCTTAAGCTTTAAAATATTACTTTATAAGTTTTGATAATTGGGGGTAGTTTTCACCCCTAAAAAATAAACAGCGCCCATCGGCATAATATAGATTTTGAAGTACTGTGTGGGCACCGGGTGCAAAAATTCCGCCGAGCCAAACGTCAACGAGGATGATACTGATGACGACGGTACCGACGACCTGCTCGACAACCTATACCAGGAAGGCATGGACGAAGAAGGGGCTACCGAGTCGCTTATCGAAGAGACTCACGAAGATTTAATTTAATGTTAATTTTTGGTTTATTATTTTTATATTATTTTTATTATTTTGTTTATTATTATATATGCATAATTATAGATAACTTGTTTACCTACGTAATCAATAAGTTACGCACATTATTATCGCTTCTTAACATTGCTTTGGTTTTTCAATTTAAAAATAAAATTAAGTCTTCCGTTTGAACGGGGCCTGAGGTGGACCGCCCTTAGCCCCCCTGCCTTCGGTACGCTACTGATCAGCGGATCCTTTCCCCCTCCCCTCTACCCTAAAGTAAGATTGATGATAGCACCATGTAAAATGTTTCAGGGAAGAAGAGGTTTTATTTAACTTATTTTTCAAATTTGGTTCTGGGGGGGGGGGGGGGGTAGAGGGCAGTGAGGGGGGAGGGGGTTACATATTATTATGGTATACATAGAAATGTTGAATACTCAATTTATGATGATAAATCTATTTTATAAGCCCAAAAACACGCTTTTTCCGCTAAAATCCACATTTTTTAAAATTTGGCATTTTTCACAGTGCTGTATCACAGTACCTAATGGGTGAAAACAGTCGTATGACCAGTGATTTTTATAGGAAATTTGACGCTCTTTAACATTTTACTGGTAAAGTTTTTTTGATTGACGCGTAGTTTTCGAGCTAGAGCCGAAAAACCAAAAAATTGGCGGAAAAATTGGGGATTTTCCCCCCTCCCCAAGTTAGCACAAGGGCCACGAGGTCGAAAACTCAGCATTTGCATCCCAGAGGACCTCTGAGTTACCTGTAAAAATTCCATTAAGTTCAAAATACTTTCCAGCTCGACCTGTTTTTTTCGACCTGGCTCCTGGACTATAACAATAAAGTGCATAATAGGATGCGAGGAAGCTATGTGCCACACTAATTGGCAGTGTATTTTTTTATTTTAAAGCAGAATTCAATTTTGTAATTATTAGTTACACATTCTCTTTCTTATCACACTTATGAATCTTTTAGATGATGTGGTTATGACATGTCCTGCTGACTTAAACCATTTTTTTTTGTCGTCCACCATATTGGCCCGCAATTAATAATAAATATTAGGCGCGAAATTTTAATAATTTCATACTTGTTTCCTAATCTTAAAGACCTTTAACAAGATTTATTATTTTTCATGCAGACTAAACCTTTTTTTAGTCGTCTTTCAATTTCATTTCAAAAAGTAAAATGTAAGCGAAAAAAAAAAAATCAATTATTGAAAACAAAACTTTTAACATCTTAAATAACTTATGTCGAAAGAGCATACGAACATAAAAATGCAACCGTGTCAGTTTGTGTCTTATATTGAGCGTTGTTTTCGGTACGTGAGAAGTTTTTTCTGAATCACTAAGTTCGAGCTAAGCCTTAGGACCATATAAGAAAACATAAGGTACTGGGCGCATTAACCGCATATTGAGTAATTTCATTTCATTGCATTTCTTCCACAGTTGAATATAGACAACCTTTGACCTTTCTTTCACCCCTGTTCTGTTCTAGTACCACTAAGAGAGACTCAATTAATTTTAATTTTGTGATTTAAAAAAATAAATTTTTGTTCTATTTATTTAAAGTCTGTATTTCTTTTGAAATGTTGCAATATAAGTATCTAATGTTTGAACTGTCCTAGTTATTTAAGTATTATGTATTAAGTACCGTATATAATAACTAAACATTAAAAGCTCTGGATAAGTCCGTTACTTAGTCACTCTCTCTCTCTCTTTATATATATATATATATATATATATATATATATATATATATATATATATATATATATATATATATATATATATAGTATATAATCTAATAATAAGTAAAAAGACACCTTTTATTTCAAATTTAACTTAAGTTCCTCCACAATTCTAGAAATGTGAATAGATAGGTTGATAAAATGATAAATTCCCATCCCCCACGATCAATTAAATTTCCCCCCAACCACGACAAATTTCAGATATATATATATATATATATATATATATATATATATATATATATATATATATATATATATATATATATATATATACAGAAAACAAACAAAACTCAGTCGTTGTTTAGATGTTTTACGGCCCCTGAAGAAGGTTTTAAGTAAAAACCGAAACGTCGGGATTGTAACATAAAGACGATTTTTGTGACCGAAACCTGAGTTTTGTTTGTTTTCTGTTTATATTTACGGTCGAGAATTTATTCATATATATATATATATATGTATATATATTCATCTTTAATAAGTCTAAACAGGAGCCGTACCGGACGCCTGACATCTACACAATACGTATTGCTTCAGGTTGGCTGAAAGAGTATGGAAAAGCTGTCTGTCAGTCACTCTCCACACTAAACAGTCGTCGTACAGGTCTGCAAAAATACACCAATTTTTCCGGTGACCGAATTGTGTGTAGTCTTAATTACCCCTGACCGACTCTAACCTTCTCTGGCCATCTTTAACCTCTTGAACCTCTAGAAAGAGCTGTAATAAAAAAAGCTATAATAAACATCACTACTATACTCTAAGCGTTACTAGACAACAATATCAGTCTCTATCTATAACAGTGTTACTGGCAATCACATTGGTTTAGTAAGAAAGTTGGAATACTGCTCTCAAAAACTATTTTTTTTTATAGCGTTGCTACATTGTTTGAACTTTTTTGCATTTTAATTGATGCTTGTCATATTGTTAGTTGCTAGACAGGAAAAAAAGGAGTTGTATATAATTGTTTACAAGCTGTTGTTTTCCATATGATGAGATGTAACAGTTCTCCACGGTGTAGTTACTCCTCTAAATTACTTGTTTCGATCCCTTGTCGTCGGGCCGTGTAATCCTGTAGGCACATTGTTCTCGTTGGGATCGCTAGAGACTGAGTGCAATTAGATGAACGGAGTGTGGAAGTCGGCTGGTACAAGATGACTATGGAGGTCGAGTACCGGAGAGAAGTGCAGGTTGAAGGTAAAACTTAAGTTAGTCCGGGGAATATAGTACTTGATGCTTAGCTAAGTATGTCAAGACGAAGGAGTAAAGTCTAAGTTGAAACCCCGGCTAAGTATCAACTACACAATTATTAAGCACACGTATAAATGCACTCCAGAACAATCTCACGTCACTAATAATAACCTCCAACATTCCACCAAATATCATCAGTTCTTTGAATAAGTTGTTTTTTCTACCGAGCTGCCCACCTTACTCATGGATATTTGAACCTAAGTTAGATAATTCTAATTGTAACTAGACTATTCGGACAGTGAAAAATGATTCGCTGGTGTAGCTAAATTAGTAGAACATTGGAGCGTCATCTTTGGATTGGAACCCAAAGATCCGCTGTTTATGCCCCTTCTTTAATTCTTCAGTTGATCATTTTCTCTAGCAAGTTATAATCACATTTCACTACGCATCCAAACCTTGCTTTGGTTATGAAAAACAATCTGAATGAGATCTACAAGCAAAGGAAATACAACAGAGTTAATGAATGTTTATATCAGTTGTTAAAAGAAATAAAACACTGTAATAGTAAAATATAAGTTTATTGGTCTACCACAATATTTAATTTATTACAAATCAGACTGGTTTCAGCCTCTAAATTTTTTTAAGTATGTTGATGCTATGATTCATTATGTTTGATTACCACAAAATCTCAGTCAATACAGCAAACTTTTTAACAATCACTTTTACTTGATCAATATATGATCTAGTAAAAACTCACTATAACATAATACTGAAACATAACCACAGTAGCAGATATATCAGTTATAGTTAGTTCAGTTTGTAGTAGAATGTCAAAATAGTTTGCCAATTAGTTTGGCACATGGCACATAGCTTCCTCGCGTCCTATCGCGAACTTTATTCTAAGACTATTCTTCTTCAACCTTATTCTTCTAAAACTTAATTTCTTAATTCAAATAATTCACCAATTTTTTCTGTCAAAATTGTTTTGCTTACCGAAGGGAACGGAAGTTATGTGATCGTTCCGAAAAACGAAAATATTTTATGTCTTCGATATCGAAAATTCCAAGCCAGAAATCAGTTTCAGACATCAGGTAACATTTTTTGTTTCGTGTCTGTGTGTCAGTCTGTTGCTCAATTTTTGCGAACCAACATATCTTAAAAAACTACTCGTCCGATTTTTATGAAAATTGGATGGTAGGTCATAATTAGCCCATTGTTGATCCATATATGTTTCAACCTTCCACGCCTTTCTCTTCCTAAAATCTATATCTTCGAAATTTGTCATATAATTTTTATGAAATTTAGGTGGTTTGTCAAAAGTAAGCATACAACCCCAGATTAATTTTAACCGTCTTCGGTCTTTACATTTTACTAAATTGATTTGTTAATGCAAAGCAGATACAAAAATCTTTTTCCTGATGGCTTTATTGTTTCTTTTGTCATAATGTATGATTTGAAAATCATACATGAAATCTTTCATATTTTATTAAGTATTAAAAAAAAAAAAAAATGTACATTATTTTTTCTTTAACTTGTTGATTAGTATTTTGCGTGCATCTTTTTTGCTCTCGTTTATTACTATTAATATTATAATAATTATTAGGAGGCTTCTTATTAGCAAAGCGAATCCACAGGATGCAGTTGTTTAATTCTTTAATGCATTTTTTTTTTAATTTGCATTTTCCTTAAGCTGTAGAATTTTGTTTGTTTTATTTATTTTGCATTGCAAAAAGCTTATAATAAATGTATCTGTTGAATATATTTATTTTAAGTTGGATATCGAGATAATTAGACTGCTTTATTCTCTTGGTTGGTGTAATTAAATGACTTAATTGGTTATTAGACTGTTGGTAATGTTAATTAAATTACATCTCTGCTGTCTATGTGGGACCAGTCATGTTTAAAACCAGAATACAGTTTTGTTCAGAACAACTTAAAGTCAGTGTCCTTGACTCCGAATCTTGAACTAATTTTGGTTCATTTCGTTGAATTTACGGGAAAAAATAATCGAATTAACTTAATGAAATGTTTAAAAAATATTTTTTATATTTATTTTACATCTTTTTGCAATGTTAATACAAAGTTTTTCATAATTTTTTTATTTTGAAATCTCCTCTTTTAACTTTCTCATATAAAGAGAAAGTATTGTGATAGAGCGAAAATTCGATTTTGAGATTTGATGAATTTACACGTTTTGAGGTCCCATGAGTTAAAAAAAAATGGATTTAAAAAAAATTCTGTCTGTTGTCTGTACAGCCTGAACTACAAGGGCCGATTTTGACTAAATTTGGTATACATGTTCAGAAAAAGCATAATCCGAGGCCAATTCGAGAAATGAGTTTAAGCTCTAAATTTGGGGGCGCTACCCCCAAAAACTCTAAGAAAACAAAAATACAAATTCTTTCCGACAATTTTTATTTTTAATTTTGAATTTTTCGACAAAAAAATCTTTCCGACGATTTTGATTAAAAAATGTTAACATGTGATCCATTTAAATACGTGTCTTAACGATATAAGCATTTTCCTCGGGGAAAATCTAGCTCCTGAGAAAAGTGCATTAAACGCGGACAGAGAGAGAGAGAGGCCGGATTCGATTTCCCGCCGAGGAGAAGTTATTTGTATAATCAATTGTTATTGTTATGATAAATTTTGATAAAATGTTCAGTAATAATTAAATGTAACTACGAAAACTCGAAAACGTATAAGTGGAAAACTCTGGGCTAAGTAATTATGAACTCTCATATGAGAAAGTTTGTCTGAGTTGTCTCGGACCGATTTTTTAAGAAAGGTAATAAGCAACAATGCCAAAATTATAGAGGCAATACTCTACTGAATATATCTTAAAAGTTATTATCAAAAATTATAAGCAGAAGAGTAAGTGAAAAGGTGGAGAAAATAATTTTGAAAAAATTTGTGGTCTTAGACCAAATAGGATAACGTCGGACCCACTCTTTGTCATCCGACAGATGATGGAAATATATTACGAACGTGATATGGATTTACACTTTCTCTTCAACGACTTAGAGCTGGCATTCGACAGCCTACACACAAAACAAATATTCAAAGGTCTCTCTTCAAAGGAGACTCTTCTAGGAATCCTTAGAAAGCTGATACTGTAGGTTTGTAGTTATGACACGACAAATACATTGGCCAAAGTTAAACTTGGGAATAACCTTAGTAAAATTCCGATTTAATACAGGAGGAAAGCAGGGTTGTGGACTGTCGGCAACTCTCTTTGACTCAGCGTTACATAGTGCGGTCAGAGAAATTGATCATGGTAGGACAATTTACTATAAACTATTTTAAGTACGTGCCTATGCCCATCAAGTACTTCTAGGTCAACAAATAAATTAAGATAAGGGTTTGCCCAGTTTGAATTGTACGCACGTGCAATTGGAAATCGGTAAATGAGGGTAAGATGGAGTACATGTGCTTGTCTACTTCAGATAATCGCAGGCGACCACGTAAAATAAAAATTGAGGGAGTGTCTTCGTTTAAATACCCCAATATGGTGCTCTTGTCTCATCAGACCTGCTGAAACATGGACAATTTCCGCAAATGATAAGAAAGAACTAAGTCGCTTTGAGACATGTCCTCAGAATGATCTATGGACCTATGAGAGTAGTTGATGGTGCCACAAGGATAAGTAGAAACCTCGAACTGGAAGAATTCACCAATGGGCATGAAATAGTACGTTTCATTTAGTCGCAGAGACTGAGGTGGCTTGGACAACTATTCAATGCCAGAGAGTAGAGTACCCAATCAGATGTAGAAAGGGAGACTACAACCGTCGTATTGAAAAGGAAAACCGATATTAAGATGGATGGACTAAGAAACACATCTCAACGAATTGGAAATTCGTGGACGAAGAGCGCGAGCCTTTGATAGAAATGAATGGAGGAAGCCTGTTTTAAATTCCAAATCCGACGCCAGGCTGTAGTGCCGGATAAATAAGTAAGGAACCTACTGGTAGCCCCAGATAAAGTACAACCATCGGAGCACATAAAAAATTGTTAAATTGGTACTTATAATCGTGTAAAGAAACCAAACTATTTTGTATTGACAGATTGAAATGAAGGGAGAAAATTAAGCAAACTAGAAAATAATGGGGTAAAAGCATAATTCCCTCGGGGTGTGATTTTTCTGTCTAACATAATAACAAGGACTCGAGGTCTGATGATGCCTGTAATGGGTGAAATATAGCCTTTTTTAAATTAACCAATTGTTAATTTTACTCACCTTTATGATCCATTAACAAGTAAGTCAAGCTAATTGTTGACTAAGAATTTCTATTGTTTTAAAGTTGGTTACTGATTTTAAGTGTTGAAACTAAGCAACTGTTAAAGTTTCTACTTTAAGTTGAGCTTTCTCAGGCAGATGCCGGACTTACTGTGCATCAGTAGTCGCTGTCCTACCTCCAGTTAGATAAAGAGAGAGGGATGGAGTGATGGAGAGAGAGACATTGGATGACTAAAAAATGTCTAAAACAGGTTAGAGCTGCCTCGAAGGTCGACCACGTAATTATTCTTAAACTTGTCTAATGCCATGTTATTTGAACGCTCTAACCCCAATATTAATTCTATCTATATATGCACTTGTCTCCTTACAAACAATATATATATATATATATATATATATATATATATATATATATATATATATATATATATATATATATATATATATATGTGTGTGTGTGTGTTTGTGGTATGTGTGTGTGTGTATATGTGTGTGTGTGTGTGTGTACAATAATGTAAACTAATTGTGCTGCTCGGTTACCTTTCTACCTGTTTATTTCACCTTGTTTCCAATTTCGCATTATGCTAAACTTAATTTTTGTCTTTCTTTCTGAAGTTTCATATTTACAAATAAACCCATTTGTTATCCATCTTGTCATTTTTTGTTTAGAATCAAACATTCCGTGTAAAAAATAATTTTTACAGTTAATGAACTGTGTTTTTAATTATGTAGCCAATTTCCCAATAGATATCGTCCATTTTTTAAAGTTAAGGATTATGAGTGCCTTCCTGGAATAATTCTACCTACTGAGAAACC
Organism: Gerris lacustris; assembly: GCA_951217055.1. Lineage (NCBI taxonomy): Eukaryota > Metazoa > Arthropoda > Insecta > Hemiptera > Gerridae > Gerris > Gerris lacustris. The sequence continues at coordinate 49,519,533 of OX578279.1, forward strand.
GTACACACCGCGTTCATCTCCTGTAAAACTGCGTATTATAAAATGTGATACATTTTCAATACACAAAAACGTTCAATTGTACTTTAGACTCAGTGTTTCCCAACCCTATGGTCGAGACCCAAAATAGGGTCATGACAAAATACTTTAGGGTTGGGAAAAATCGTTGAAATTGTTGACATAAATCAAAAAATAATTTTAAGAAAAAATAATATATAAATAAATTCAATTGAATTCAAATTTTAATTTAACGAATTATGAACGATATAAAATTTAATCAAGAAATTCCTAAGAATAAAGGAATGTTATATGTAAAAGATAAATAATTAAATGGTTAATAAAAATAAAGCGACAAAATAAGGGGTTGTTCATTGAGGACTAGGTAATAAAACTTCCTAGAAGCTTTAATCTCTTATCTTTTAATAGTCGACCAAAGGTCATCAGCCACCATCATGAGTTTAGAAATTATTCGGTGCTTTATATAATACAATACTAATATAATTAAAAACAGACTCAATCAAAAAATAATAACAATCAAACAATCCCATTATCTGTATTGAAATTATCAGTGTGCTCAGTTTTTGAAAATAAATCAGCCTACAGTCCCTCCTCCCTACAGTAATGGTTTAAGTAGAGTTAAGGTTCTTAGGGCCATATATATCCCTGCGATCTAAGGGTACGCAATATGCAATACACGATGTTCACGGTAGGGTCGCGAAAATGTTAAATATAAATTTATAGGGTCGCGGCATCAAAAAGGTTGGGAAAGACTGCTTTATACAATATATTGAAATCGGTAAAAATGTTGTTTTCTTTCTTTGATCGTTTAGATCCGATTTAAAAGATGTTAATATCTTTATCACCAAACTATTTTGAAGATATGTTGGTTTGCAAAAATTTAACGATAGACAAAGAGACGAGATCAAAAATGTTCTGTCTGAAACGTTTGGTTTCTCTCTTGCATTTTATTTTAATTTGGAGACGTAACAAATGTTTGTTCTTGAGAACGTTCATATTGCTTCCACCTTCGGCTTACCGAAGCAATATTTTGGCCCGTAGGTTACTCGAGCACTTTAATTATCTCATTATATTTTCATTTGTTGTTATGAACCCTTTTTTTTTTTTGTTTTTAAAAAAAATCTTTGTTCTTCAGAATGATGCTTCGTTTATTCATGTTTTTTTAATATTTTGAATTGGATGGTCCAGCTAACTCTAGATATTCATTAAATTGCCTTGGCCGGCAGAAAGGGCGATTCTAAAAAATTGCTGAGCCTTTTAGACCTGGTGGTGTACTTGAGATGGAACCCTTTGGCTATATTTTATCCTGAATGTAAGGGCTCTTCTAGCAGTCCTGCCTTGATCCCTTCAGCTCCCTTAAACCAACGACTCACTCCAACAGAAAGATTTATACATCTTACATAGTAGAACAACAAATAAGAGATTCCAAAATAAAAATCCGTAAATCCTTTTTTTTTTTTTTTTTTTTTAGATTATTTTAAAAGAATGTATTGTAAATAAATCTGTTCGATATACTCGTACTAAACTCTCTGATATAAGAGTCCATACTTACTTACTACGTATAGTTAGTTCTATACCATATTACTTGGGCACGTGCTTTCTTTTCATTACTGTTTCTAGTTGTCATGGTAACATTTAATTATTATTATTGAACAATTAATCGAAGTTTACAATTAAAATAACTACTCCCAGGTGGGGTATTGAATCCGTCCTTTCGCCGTCCGCGTTTATAGCTAATTTCTGAGAAAGTAGATTTTTCCTGGGAAATCTCCCTTATCTTACAAACCAAAATGTAAATTTCAATTGTTGGTCATAATTAGCCCATTGCTAATCTCATTAATTTCTAACTTCTGTATGTACTCAAACTTTTTTGACACATTTATCTTTTAACTTATCTAATTAAGAATACATTTTGGTGGTTTGACCAAATTAGAGATGGTCCAATATTAATTTCCAACCTTCTACGCACATATAATATTGAATAAAAATCAATGTGAACCTCGGTGGAAATCGAAAACAGGTTCAACTACTCGTCTCTTCTAATTCCAAAAAGTGTCACGTTATTTGAATGGTACTTTTTAATGCTCACATCCGTTAGGTTTAAGTAATAGTTGTATTTTAAAATCTATCTAATTTTACTGTATTTTATTCTCTTGTGACCACTTTTTTAATGATAGGACAAGAGGAAGCTATAAATAAATACCATTTTATAAATGGGAACCAATACTAAAATACATTAATGATAGGCTATATACAAAAGCTTCTGCATTTTATTCATTCAGAACTATGGTGGCCGTTAATACTTTGGGTTAAGCAAGAATAATTTAAATTTATCATTCAGGAAGCTCTGTGCCACTCAAATTGACACTATTTTTTACCATCGTTTTTAGGGTTTCGTAGATCATCCTCGAAACCCTTATACCGAGGGTGATGTGTCTTGTCTGTCCGTCGTACTTTGGTTCATATCTCCGGAACCTTTCACGATAGAGATGTGAAATTTAAAATACTGCCGTAACTTTTTTACCCACACATAGGAAATATATATTAAAAAATAACATTTAATATGCGCGTGCGTAATGCGCAAAAATGTGCAAAGCTCAATTTCTTTTTTTAATTTTTGAGATGGGTATCAAATGAAAGCTACTGAAGCGTAGATTACAAATATATATGACTTTTTATTACTGTGTTTTTTTACCGCCAGTATTACGTTTTTAGCGCCAAAATTTAACCCCCCCAAAAAAATGCCCCCCCCCCCCCCCCCCCCCTCAAATTTAAATTTGAATTTAAATTTGAATTAAATTTCAAATTTAAATTTGATTAATTTTGCTTTCAAGCTTTCCGAAGGTAAAGGAAGCATTGTGTTCACTTTTGAGAACGAAAAATCCGACATCAGGGAACATTTTTGGTCTCGTGTCTGTCTGTCTGTCGGTCTGTGTGTCCGCGAATCATGAAATGTGTGACGATAACTTGAGTAAATGTCGACCGATTTTGATGAAATTTGGTAGACATGTTCATTTTACCAATGCCCAGGACGAGTTCGTTGGACAACGTTATCCGTCCAAGCGTTCACGAGCAATGCTCGCGTAAACCTGAACTTCAAATTTAAAATTGGAATTTTAGGTCGGGAAAAAATCTAACTTCATCTATTCAATGAGACAAACATTTTTTTCAATTACAATTTTTTAGTAAAACCAACAGCGACACCGCTATGAAGTGTTAAAGATCGCTAAAACTATTAGTAGTTTTTACACAATTTACAATATAACAATAAAGTAATATAACAATAATTTTAATGTTAATATAACAATAAATTACATGATAGGATGCGAGGAAGCTATGTGCCACACTAATTGGCAGTGTATTTGTTTTTACTTTTATATAGGTTGGATGGGGAAATAATAAAAAAAATTAGCATATAATGGCGTATATATGCCGAATACTTGCTTGATGAAAATACTTCCCTGTGATTTTTATTATTTTATTATTGGAACTCTTTGGAAATGATGATTTTTTTATTGTCTTCATTTAAATATCCGTCGATTGATTTGTAATTATGTATGATGTTTTCAAGCACGTATATGCCTCGGTGGAGGCGAAATATAGCCAATAGTTCATCGTAGATGGAAAAAAGCTGTTGACTTTATTTTACCCTTATTGACCCACTAATAACGAATTATACATAAGAAAAGGGACAAATAAAACCAAACTAAGTAATTGGAAATGATGAGAAATCATTAAAATATTGAATGAGCTTAGTGAGTAGGGTTGGGATTTTTAAATTTCACAATTAATGTTTTCAATATATTGGACGTCAAAAAAAACGTATCCAGTCAGCATGACATGTTATTCTTAAATTTAAAGGTTTTGAAGATTATGAAAAGAATCTATAAATATTAAAAAAGTAGTCTATGAATATTACAAAATTTCAATTCTTTGCCGGCATTTTGAAAACATATATGACCGACAGGTAGTGAGAAATAGGTGATACTTATAATGCATGTTGCTTATAATTTTAAAGCTCTTTTTAGATAGATTAAGCAGATATGTTCGTTTTTCTCTGAGAACTGTGTCCTGGTAGCTACATACAGGGTGGTCCAAAAGTCTCCCCCCCCCCCCCCTCTTAACTTTTGAACGGTTTGAGATAAATTAATGAAACTTGGGGGATCTCTACCATGCAAAGGGAAGTTTGTTTTCATGCAATCGCCCACTACGGGCAACCACCCACTTTGCCCCCAGGCCACCCAACTTCAAAATTTCAAATTGGAATGTATATTTTTGATAGCATATTTGGATTCTACCGTGAAAAATAATAAACTTTTACTTGAAACTATTTTTTCTATCACCAATATTTTGCCCCCAATAGGGGGGCAAAGGTATAAAAATGGTAGATTTCAGCGCCTGGGGGCAAAATGGTGGTTGCCCCTAGTACGCGAGTGGATGATTACACACTTTCCTTTACATGGTACAGATCCCCCAAGTTCCATTACTTTATTTCAAACCGTTTAGATTTTATAACGATCTAAGTGTTATTTTTTTACTATTTCGGAAGGGTTATTTCGCTATCTTTGCCCCCCGTAGGGGGCAAAATATTGGAGATAGAAAAAATAGATTAAAGTAAAAGTTTATTATTTTTCACTGTAGAATCCAAATATGCTATCAAAAATATACATTCCAATTTGAAATTCTGAAGTTGGGTGGCCTGGGGGCAAAGTGGGTGGTTTGCTCTAGTGGGTGATTGCATGAAAACAAACTTCCCTTTGCATGGTAGAGATCTCCCAAGTTTCATTAATTTATCTCAAACCGCTAAAAAGTTAAGAGGGGGGGAGAGACTTTTGGACCACCCTGTATATTGAAAACAAGTATGGCAAAACTCTAATGTTACATTTTTTATTCGTTGTATTACTATTTTAAAACGATACAATGTTTGTGTTAGAATGTTGTTTACTATTGGTTTAAGTGAAGAAATATAGAGAAGTAGAAGTGTATGTAGCGGTACGTAGCCTTAGCTAGTATCGAGAAGGTGCTGTTCCCATACCGTCACGTGCTTCTAGCTTCACTCCCACGCCTCTACCCTTGTCCTCTTAAACCCATCACGATCACTACCCAAAAAAACAAGTCTTGAGCTCTACCTAGACCTCAATTGTTGTTCTAGGTACTTACATCGTAAGATTCCTCCACAAGATTTCTATTTTCAAAGAAAAAAAACTTCTCGGTAGTTTGGTTTTTGGGTGTGTTGTACATCTTTGTACCCGTGATCTTTCGTATTTTTCTTTTTCTTATTGGTTCCAAAAAAAAGGAAAACTATCTTTATGGTTTCTTTTCCTTTGTCCAAAAAAAGTATATTTTCTGATATTACCGCTGTGTTTATATGCATGTTCTGATCCCTCCCCCCCTCCCTCCCATTTGAAAATAAATTGGATTTCGAAACATTTTCTAAAACAGCAGTACCGTGTCTATTACTTGCATCATTGTCCATTATTGTAGTGCGTAAAACAAGGTTAGAGGAAAAATAAAAGTTAAAAAACTGTGTGCTTGAAAGAGATAGTAAAAAAATCGGGTACAGAGTACCTCGGAACTTATCCTCACTTCAGAGTCCACTAAAGTGGCCTCTCCTGCTGCTTCGCAGCAGCTGGAAGCAGCATTGGACGTGGTCAGTACTTGGATGGGTGACCGTTCTGAACACACTGATTTATTATCATTCTTCAAAAAAACCTTATTTTTAATACATACCTATATTTTATTTTATTATTTGAAGTTTGGCGGTATTTTGACAGATGTAAACAAACTTTAACGTCATCAAAATTATCGCACTAATAAATAATTATATTCGTTTATAACTTTTAAACTAATTAATGGAATTTCATCGGGGTATTTATATTTGTTCCTTATTTTTTTCCGGTTCCAACGATATGCTATACGTCAAAAACCTATTTATACTTTCGGTATTATTAACCGTCAAAGTTTAAAAAATCAAAAATTGATAACTTCAAAATGGCGGCCAATATCAAAATGAATTTTGGTGGGCTTGTTTTTCATACAGAGAGGTATATTTGTTCCAAAATTTCAACTCGATCAGAACCATTGTCGATTTATTACGATTTTATTAAATTTTTGCTGACTCAACTGGGTTCAAGATGGTGGAAAAATTTGATTTTCCGGGCGGCACCACTCAAGGTAAAGAATGATTTTTCTGCCAAGTTTCAACTCTCTAGGTTAAATACCTTGGGCGCTACGATAATAACACACACACATACATACATACAGACGTCATGCTGAAAACCACTCAGGAGGTCTTAAGAACACCCAAAACGGATAATTCCGTTGAAATCTCGAAAAAAATATTTGGTGAAAACGGTACTTTTCCTACTATAGGCAGTGAGGAAAAGTAAAAACGAGGATAGAGGGGTGGGTAATTGGGTGGTTTGTTTACTTCTCACTACTTGTTTTATATTACAAATAATTAATCTTCTTGTAACAGTTGCATCTGGAGCACCATGGTAGCTAGTCCTCTTCTCATGTGAGAGGTTTGAGTTTTAATACGGCTCTCCTAAAATAAGCCGATAACTTAAGGAACTCTAATTCGATTTACCCGACATTATTTGTCATTCGACTCATGATCCCACTGCATTTTTTTTATATTATAAATTTCAGCGTATCACTGCTTAGTTTAAAGTAATAGGTTAAAAGCTAATTGTAAAAAGCTATAAAGTTTTTGATGAATAAATTTGGAATTACTACCTGACGTTAACACGGATTTTTCAGTCATTATTGAAACCCCTTCATAGTTTTATAAGAAAAAATCGCAATGAGAGTACAGCGTGATTGGAGGAATGAGTTTAAATTTATTACTATTGTGCTGTAAATTTATTTTAATTCCAAAATCTACAGTTTTTAATTACAAACAAATTGATTATTATTAGGGAGAAAATTGTGGTCATGATCTAACACCGAATACTACTTTTTAGCGTTATTGTTGTCGTACTTGCTTCCTATATTATTTCACTAAATTAAACTGTAAACTTTATTCATTAGCTCAATGTAAATGCCTTATACGCCTCCACAAAGGGCAACCTTTCACTGATAGGAAGGTCGTTTAATAATGGGCTAAATATGTTGTTGCTTTTGGTCATCTTTTGTTTACGATGTTTTCCCTATCTGGAGATTGTGCATTGACTTTGCTAGGCCCCCCGTGGCCTAAAGGACCGTGTATGATAAGGTTGCTTTGGGTCATTAGCACATTTTTTTCTTTTTTTTTTTTTTAATACCTTTATATTTAGTAACATTTAGTACATCAATTTACCTAATTCTATAAATAATTTTTTCAAATTTTACATTTTAGCTCTACAAAAGGTTTTCTATCCACTAGAGAACATAGAGTCCTGAGCTGTGGATTCTCCTTATATATCTAGAGATTGTGCATCCCCATCGCTAAGGATGCTTTTGGTCATCATTACGATTATCTTTATATATCTGGAGATTGTGTATTGACATCGCTGAGGATGCTTTTGGTCATCATTACGATTCTCTTAATGTATCTAGGAATTTTGTATTAATAACATGGCGAAGTTGCTTTTAACAGGAGCGAATGGTCTGAATGGGACAGTAGTCTTTACTTGTAAGCCATGGCTTCTATGATAACTCCGGGTATAGAAGCCTACTCGTCAGATTACCTTTTGTATTGTGATCTCTTCGATCCACCGAGTGTTAAGAAAGAAGATTATAAGAGAGAAGTTGTGGCTTCTGAAAGGAATAAAAAAGGAGGAAGATGGTTGGAACGATGTTATAAAGGGAAGAAGGTGAATAGCTGGAGATCACGTGGAGGTATAAACAGGACACGTGTACAAAGGGCTCTGGTCGAGGAGAGAAAGTCTTTATCTTGCCCAACTTGACCCCTTCTATCTCTACATCACCTGCAACTAGTCGCTCTTATACTCACTCCAGTTCACCTGGTCGCATTGTCTTACATTCCTGTCTACAACTCTCCCTTCTCATCACCCTTAAACAGTCTATCTACTTATTCTTTCCCATCACATCCACCAATAACTACTGACGCGTTACATTCCAAACTCGCTTATTTAGGATATACTGCACAATAATAATCATTACCTTCTTAAGATGATCTTTAATTTAACTAACTTAAACAAACGCTTAATTTTTGTTATTTCGGTCATTTATAGCGACCATTTTCAAAATCATATCATCCATCACCCAACTCGATAAATAGATATTTCCAAAGCTTTTTTTATATTAGCCGCCATCTTGAAAATTTTAAGTGTGACATTTCCAAAAACACTCTATAATTTCCGCAAATCCTGAGATGTACTTGTTTGCCAAATTTCAAATATGTATGTCAATTTTACCATCAGTTATCGTTAGACAAACACACAAACTTTTAAAATTCCCAAGTCTCTGAAATGAAGTACTCCCTAACAACTAAACTTGTTAGGAATAGCTCTGTTGAAAATAGACAGATTAGAGTCTTCCCGACTCTAATCTCCATTTATCTCAGGGTTTCGTCAGACTTAGACTTATTAATAAAAGTAAAAAGCCCTTTATTTACAAGAATTAAAGTTTTTATACCTATTTTGTTAGGAAATGTATCGCAAGTGTAACTGCCTCACTGCTGGGCTTGAAACTATTCTTGAATTAGTGATGCGCCAATATAGATCTCGCGTTGACAAATTAGCATTTTGCTTGTTATTTGTGCCATATTTGTCGTTTGTTGTTCAATATGGCTGCAAGAAAACATTTTTCGAGGATATAGTAAACTTATAATATTTTTTATCTACCTGAAAAGAGGTTTATAATTAGAGAAAATATGCTATCCAATCCTACATTTTTTCAACATTCACATTTCTTCCGTATATGTTTTCAAAATGCCGGCAAATAATGGATATTTTGCAATAATAGTTAGCTATTCTTTAAGAATTGTTATTGGTATGTAACATTTCTTGCTGACTAAAACTTTTTTTATTAGCCGGCATCTTGAAAATTTTCAAATATTATTTTGATTAAAATTTTCAAAAAGCAAACGTCACAAATGCACTGTGATGCTCCTGTGAGCTGAATTTCGTTTAAATTGATCAATGTTTACTCCAGTTATCTATCGTTAGACAAACAAACATAAACTTTAAAAATCTTAAGTCTCTGAAATGAAAAATTCACTACGCTCGTTTAATAACTTATTTACAAACAATTCCTTTCTTCAAAAACTAATGTAATTCTTGTTAAACTCTTACAATTTCATTTCTGAAGAGGGATTTTGGAATCCAGGGGACCCGCGTTTTAGAAAATAAATGTTTATTTCATATCTTTAAGGTTTTGGTATTTCTTAATGTGTTCCAGGTCTTAAAGATGAATTGTTGTTATCAATTATTTGTTATGTTGCTTAATGTACCAAATAAATTATTTTTTACCAAATATTGATTTTTTATTTTCTCATACATAAGAAGTATATACATATAAAATTCCGTCAAGTGCTTGCTAGCATGCTACATATTTCTTACGTTGTTTTTTCATTTTTGTTGTTTACTAAAAAATGTATAAAAAGTTGCACTTTTGAGGAGCAATGTTTGCATATTATCCTTTATCATTTTAGGAAGGTAGACACTTATTTGGTTTCTTTAGAGTAGTGGGGGTGTGGACATTTTTTGGGGAGGATTTGTTTTAATAAATATAAACTGGTTATTTCGATCATACCCTAAAGTGAATATATATATATATATATATATATATTGAAAACTTTTATATATATTTAAATTAAATGAGATGAGGCTTAAATAGTATCTATGTGTATATATGATGAAAGTTTTTTAGAGTTTGTCTAACCATATTTTACTACGTTATTATTAGCTTGCTTTCTTGTTTGTTTGTTTGTTTGTTTTTCCGGTACAAATCTGGCAATCGATTTCTAACTAACTTCCCGAATAGCTAGACATTTGAAACTTTTAGCATAGCTCAGAACACGATGACAATGCATTATTTTAATACTTTTAGCCATCTTTCAGCAGAATTTAATTAGTTTTCAGCAAATTTTGCTGTACGGAAAAAATCCGCAAGTTATTTTATTTGTTTTGCCATATCCCATATTTACAATCTTCATTTTGACGGGTCTCAAATTTGTGATAGATAAACATTGAATGACAGGAAAACAGGAAATATCGATTATATTATTTATCGATTATATTATTTATATTATTTCAAATATATTAATGGCACGCTTTAGATTTGGTGTTGGGGAGATCCGTTGTACAAAGATTTGTCCTTTTATAGGTTTAAGATCAGCTCTCTAGATGGTTGTCATTTATGTGAAGTAAATAAATTCGGAACTATTTTTTTTTCACTAACATTATATATTATATAACAATAACAATTATATTATCATTATTAACATTACATACGATTCAACAGAAAATTTAAAAACGTAGTATATAAAAAGTTCTTTTTATCTTGAAATTTTTATTTTTTATAAGTTATAGTAAAGAGACAAAATTAATAATTCCCTAGTTAAAAATGATTGGTTAATTAGTCATTACTACTAAATTACTGCCACAAACATCAGTCTTCATAAAATATTTAATTATATCTAATTTAATAGTGTTGTCATCAGTCATCACTACCTTACATGGCTTGTTCTAACTTAACTTTCATTACAAATTGAATTCTTTTCTCAGTCTCTTCTCTTATCATCGGGTTCAACTGTTAACTTTAGAAAACATCTTGGTCTTCCCGTACCTCAAGCATCCCTATACTAAAGAGGCATTTTTTTAAATTAAAAAAAAAAATACAAATAACAGTTGACCTCATTCCCTGTTCTATTTACACGAGGGTTGAGTTCAACTTTGTCTCTTGAGTTTCTTTTTATTTGAAACTAGTGTAATATTATAAAGTAAACTTTTCTTTTTTTTAAGTTGAACTCGCTGTTGGTTGAGCTTATACATAAAGCGGGTTAAACTTTGTTACTTGTTAGTATGTAATTATGGTATAGGGCTTTATAACCGGTTCAGGACCGTCTGCCCTACAAATATAAGAAAACTTTATTCTTATATTATTTTCGTTTTTTTCTCTTCGTACCATATGTATATATTTATATTTATATTTATATATTTATATATATATATATATATATATATATATATATATATATATATATATATATATATATATATATATATTATTATTATTTTTTTTTTTTTTGACCAAACTCATTGTTATTACTTAGCTAGTCTCCAACCCTGCGCTCTTTGCAGGGCTCATGCTAGGAATAAGTAATAATTAGGTAAACCTGTTAATAAGCATGTTCGTGTGCCTTTCCTTGTGTTTAGTGTGCATTTTATCATATTACAATATGTCCTGGACGTATTAATTGAAAATAAAAATACTAAGTTTTTAATATCCATCAGTACGTATTTGCATAACAGAGATGTTTTGATGGTTTGCCTAACCATGTCTATAATAATTTTTATTAGTCACAAAAATAATATAATAAATATACTTACCCAAAGTTGGACTGGGTAGAAATTTCGGCCCGGGAGTTTCTCCATCAGACCGGCCCTCAAGTCTTGAGTTGGCCAAGGGACCGGCCCATTTTAGGCCTTAACCAGACCGGCCCACCGGGAAAACTCCCGAACTCCCTTATAGCCAGTGTGACCCCGTACTTTACCATTTATTTAGTTTTTTCTAAATCTACTGAATAGGCTTATGCTGCTTAAGTCATAGTTTCATTTTTAGGTAAATACTGCGTCATGCGCTGGGGGAGGCTGAGAAATTCTTTGTTTCGGTTCCTCTGCAATTCTTCTTAGGTCCATGGAATTCTTATAATGTAATTCTTATAGGGCAGCTAGAATAATCAAATTTTGCACGCTTTTGCCAGTTAGATGTGCCAATATGCCTGTAAAATCTCATACTTCTAGCTGCCCTTTTGTGTCAAAAAATGAAATATTGTGTAGAAAATGTATGCACAAAATTGACCTAAAAATCAAAATATTTAGCTTTATCTTAGAGATAAAGTAGCCGATGGTGATACAACCAAAAGTCATTGGGTCAAATCTGTAGATCTATCAAAATCAGTTATGATAATACTGATTTTCCAATTTCCTGCTGAAAGCATCTTGAAGGATGTTGAACTGACGGATTTTAACTGGAATCAACAACTAATACATTCCAGTCGCAGTCTCTTGAAACTGTTAGGTGTGATTTTAAAATAAATTATTAATTTTCTTAACAATTAAATTCTCGTTGCTCAATGACCAATATCCTTAATCTTGGTACCCAGTAGTTCGTTAACTTTGGTTAACGGTATCATTATATTTTAGGATTTTTCTGTAATAGCTGCTGAATCCATATTAAATAATGTGTTCAAACAACCCGTCTCTCCATGAAAAATAAAGTTTCTACTTTTTCATATACGTACGTAATATGTATGAAGAGAAAGTATTATGATAGTAAGAAAATTAGATTTTTAAATTTTGAGGGATGTACACGTCTTGAGGTCCTTTGAGTCAAAAAAGTGTTTTTAAAAAAGAAAAAAAGTCTGTTGTCAGTGCAGAAGCATGGAGTCTAACCTACTGGGCCAATTTCGATAAATGTTTGCATACATATTCATAAAAATCATACCCTGAGGCGAAATCGAGAAATAAATTTGATGGTCCAACCCCAAATGCTTTGGAAAAAAGTAAAAATATGTAATTATTTCCACAATACTGTTCCGATCTTTTTTTGTTGGCCGTTTGAATGCTAATCTAACCATAGTTCGTTTTTCCGGGAAAACGAATCAATTTTCCGAGATATTATGAAAATAAAAATAATATATCTGAAAACCGGAAAAAGGTGAACGTGAACAATTACCTCTTGAATACCTTTTAAATGTGTTTAAAACTAAATAGATTAAATTGTATATTATTGGATTTAAATTCATCTTATTTGTTGTATGAGAAAATGTTGTCCGACTAATAAGTACATTGTACCAACGAATAAGTAGCTAATTACTTGGTAATGTTTCTTTCTTCATCCATCAAGTGAAATTTAATATTTCTATCTTTACGACAACTTAAATTTGCTTATATTTTGTTGTACAAAAAAATAACATTAAATATATTCTACAACGTGATAAATTATAGGTGTATACGTATATAGATATATATTTGTGTAATGGATACTGTTGTGTTAGTTTTAGGCGAGTTTAAGTCTGGGTAGTTGTCCGGTGCCCAGCTGGTGTTTATATATTTGGGTCATTCTAAGTGTTAACAGTGGTTATCTTGTTCTAATAAAGTATCAAGTATCTTAGAGCTTACTTAACTTTCAATTCTCTGGATCAAACTTCTCGTCTTTCTCCCTCCCTCCCATAAATATATATTCACACACACTATATATATATATATATATATATATATATATATATATATATATATATATATATATATATATAAGTTACCACGACCGATATTGAAGACATCAGCAGTCCCGGCATCAGCAGTTTTCATTCTATATAACAGGCAAGACTGCACCCGCCCGTCAGTCTTAGTTTTGAATTAATACGTGTAAGTATCTATTGTAATTGCTAGGCTCCAACCTTGTGTTGTAAAATTTTATATTTGTTGTAATTAATTATTAAAAGTCTTTTTAAAAAGTCACTTAACTGTTCTTTAATTATAACTGGCGCAGTCGGTAGGACGGCTAGAGGTTTTTGAAAGTAAAATATATCAGTAAACCGTTCGTTTCTACGATTTACTAGCCGTACGAAAATATTAATAAAACTTGAATAAGTTCAGACTAATTGGCCCAGTGAATTTTTTTTTTATCGTGAGCGGATATCACGGAGAAGAAAGACACCAACAACTCTGGAATGTTCTTATTCGCCGTACTGTAAGTACAGAAATCTTTTACAGTTAGATCACTTAGTTTTCTAGCATCGATACTTTGTGATTGACCCTGTCTTATAATTATAATTATTAATTAATAAAATATTTACTTAAAGATCGATCAAGATCAATTAATTATTCTTTATTAACTAAATAAAGAAATTTATACCTTTAAAATATTTAATTTAAAAATTACCTTTTTTTTTAAATTGTTTAAAATAAAACAATTAGAAAATCTTTAAAAATATAAAAATTTTAATTAACAAATCTTTTATAATTAAATAAAACAAAAAATTATACTTTAATTTTAAATTCTTATTAAACAAAAATAAATCTTATATACCTTTAGATCCACCGGATCAATTAATTTTTATTAAATTAAACAACCTAACTGTCAACATGAATCAAGAATTAAAAAAAGAATATCTCGACATGGTACCCGAGTTTAAAGGGGAACCCGAATTATTAGCGAGATTTATCCAAGTTGCGGAAAAATTAGTATTTAAATTTTATAATAAAGAAAATCCAGAGGATTTTCAAAACGAGTATCTAATGGGATCTATAATTTCTAAAATTAAAGGGCCAGCGGCCGAAATAGTGAATAGTTCGAAAATATCCAATTGGGACGAATTAAAAAAAGCTTTACTAAACAGCTATTCTGATAAAAGAGACTGTTTCACTTTAGCCTTAGAAATGGCAAATCTCAAACAAAATTTTAATGAATCACCATTTGATTATTATAACAAAATTCTAAAAATGCTTAACTTACAATTATGTTACTTAAATAATAATCTGACTGGGGAGCACGCTATGGTAATTGGTGCTTACTCTAGGACATTTGCATTAAGAGTGTTCTTAAAAGGTCTCAAAGAACCCCTAGGTTCTCTGATGCGAACAAAAAATCCAGGAGACTTAAACGAAGCTCTGAATGTGCTTACTAATGACTTCCAATTTTATACGGAAACTAAAAATCAAAAACCCCAAACACAATTAACACAGAATCAAAATTTCCATAGATCTGGTAATATTAATCAAAATAGGTCTGGGACCCAAAATGTCTCCAGATTCCCACCAACTTACCAAAACCAAATTCAAAATTCTTACCAACCCAATGGAAAATTTAACAAACCTCCTCCTTTTAAACCTGTCCCTATGTCAGTTTCGACAAACCAAACAAACTCAAAATTTGGTGCATACAACAAACCCCAGTTTAAAAATCCCCAAGAACAAATTTATAATATTACAGATAATGCTATCCCTGAATGTTCTACTAGTTTAGAAGAAACACCATACACAGAACTTGATGAAACTAATCATTATCCATATGAAACCACAGAAGATACTGATGAGTCTTTTTTAGACCTCACACAGCCGTCCGATCATATGAGTTGATGAGCCTTACATCAAAAGAAAGCAAATTACCGTATATTATCCACCCAAAATATAATTTAAAAATTTTAATTGACACCGGAAGCACAAAATCATTTGTAAATCCAGAAATCGCTTTCAAATATTTCTCGAATTGTATAAAAAGTGACCCTTTTCAAATAAAAACAGCTCATGGAGTTTCTTTAGAAAAATTTAGTACTCTAATAGACTCAGAACAACTATTTAATATAACAAATTTAAATTTGAAATACCATTTATTTAAATTCCATAGTTATTTCGATTTATTAATAGGAGTCGACAATTTAAACCTTCTTAAGGCATCAATACATCTGATAGATGACACTTTACGAACACCTAAGTGCTCATTGCCCATTTATTATTACAATAATTATACTAATAAAAGTTACTATCCCAATAATAATAATCCTAATAATCTTACACTTAATCTCAGTGATTCCAATAAAATTAAACATAATGCAAGTGATCCTAATAAAATTAAACATAATGCAAGTGATCCTAATAAAATTAAACATAATGCAAGTGATCCTAATAAAATTAAACATAATGCAAGTGATCCTAATAAAATTAAGCATGCCAGTGATCCTAATAAAATTAAACATAATGTCAGTGATCCTAATAAAATTGAACATAATGTCAGTAATCCCAATAAAATTAAACATAATGCCAATGATCCTAATAAAATAATAACACAATGCACTCGCAGGTCAAGCTACATCCGTTTGAAATAAAGTATGGATATTTAAAACCAACGTCGCTTTTAGTGTGGATTTAGAGAAACAGCTGACTAGTGATTATATTCAGTTAACACAAAGAATAATGCAAAGCTTTTATACGAACAAATCAACAACTTTAACAAAAGAATAAAAAGAATAAAAAAAAATTATACTTTAGAACCCTCACTCAAAAATAGAGGAATTTCCTGTCGTACCGGAAACGATATTTGTAGCAAATAAGCAAAAACAGGGCAAGCCCAAAACAACGAAATAATCGTAATTAACAAATAAAAACAATTAACACAGCTACAATTCATCGGACTCATTTTATCCCTAGAAAATTAAACTTATTAAAAAAAAAAAATAAATAAATAAATAAATAAAAATAAATTAAAAGATCAAAATGAACTACATGTACTTTGGACGCAATTGGAGAAAATAAAGAATTTCACCTAAGACCAGCTAAGTTACAAACTTTTTACACCACTTATACATTATTATAAACTTGATATCCTTCGTTGTGATTATAAACGAATAAATAACCAATTTTTAACTATATACAATAAGACTAATTCTAATAATAGATATTTTAATCAATTAATTAACTAGTATAAGACAATTAATTATTCTAAGGATATGATAGTAGAAACATTTAACCAAGTTTCAATCATAAAGGGACTCAGTGCCAACCGCGGAGGAGTTAACAGGTTAGGTAGCTCTGATTAATTTCTTTCAAGAAATCTAGACAGTAGCGATGGGGAACGTTATAACAATGCTAGAGCATGCAAGATCAAAGAAAAAAAAAAAAAAAAAAAAAAAAAAATTATAAAAAAAAAACAACAAATTATTTTACCAACAAATAGCTGCTTAATATAGTATTAGTAACAAATATCTCCTTAATTTTAACAATAAATAAATTCAACTTGAGAATAATTAATTTAAACATAGTCCTAGTATTAAGTGAACATATTCAATTTAAGAATAATGAATTTAATTAGTAAGTCCTAGTATTAAGCGAAAATTTTAGAAATAGATTAACTTCATTCAGTATCACGTCTAAAGATATTCTCAAATAAATTTACAATACTTTATAATATTATATTAAATATTTTACACTAAAAACTCATTAACCTTCAATAAATTAAAATCAACTTATCCCAGTATAATTTCTACAGCCGAACTATTTCATGATTTAAGCAAAATCGCTTCATACTACAAACCTAAACAATTGCTATTTTAAATAAAATATAAAAATTTCTTTGGCTATGAATCGCTTGTAAAAATTCACTAAAAACTCTATGAAATTTTATACTTTGGACGTCCCTATTAATTTAGTTAAATTCAGACTTTGTTTTACAATACCTTTTTCTTGTTTTAACAAAATAATACAACAAACTTGTAAGTATGGTACCAATCACATAGTATGTGCTAAGAGCAAGTATCGTGATCGAACCTCTAAACGATTTCTGTTCAGAACTTCAGTCATATCAATGCTCTAATGATCTCCTCACTCACAAAATATTACGTGTGAGACACTTGTCATCCTTCAAGGAAAATCTGTTTACTGCAATTACGTCAACATATTGAACTAATAACAGAAGTAAATCAATGCCTAGAAGTTTTCACTTCTCTAGAAGAAATAAAAATAAAATCAACTAAAGAAACAGTGTCAAAAATACTTAACGGAATTTTCTTGTTAATAAATCAAAAAGATGGAGATCTAATCTACAAGAACAAAATCCTTCAACATATGTCCTACCACTCCAGGACACCAACCAACACGGACCTTCGGTTGCCTATGGAAAGGATTTTTAATTTCACCATTAATTTATGAACATTGGATTTCAGGAACATTCCCACCATATCTTTCATTTCAGTAAAAGGACATCCATTGCCTACTTATGTAGCCGGCACTTGGAGAGCGTTTCTGTACTTACTGTTATTTACAGTGTTGTGCTTGGCACTTGGCTTGTCGCGCACTTGGCTCTTACGGATTCCGAAACAAACCAATCAGGACACCCCTTCAACATCTCCCAGGATCATCCTTCCAGGAGACGCTTCAATCTAAGAGGGAAGGAGTTACCACGACCGATATTGAAGACATCAGCAGTCCCGGCATCAGCAGTTTTCATTCTATATAACAGGCAAGACTGCACCCGCCCGTCAGTCTTAGTTTTGAATTAATACGTGTAAGTATCTATTGTAATTGCTAGGCTCCAACCTTGTGTTGTAAAATTTTATATTTGTTGTAATTAATTATTAAAAGTCTTTTTAAAAAGTCACTTAACTGTTCTTTAATTATAACTTATATATATATATATATATATATATATATATATATCCGATTGCACCACATTCTTTTATAGTTTCGGCGAAGTTGCGCATCGGATGTCCACTTTCACATATTATTTTCCATCAAATTAAGTCTTAAGAATATTCCTACATTGAATAGTTTGTCAATTAGTGTGGCTTATAGCTTCCTCCCGTCCTATCATGTACTTTACTAATGTTTTCTTTTCCATCCATTAGTATCTAATTTAATTAATCTTTATCCTCACTTTTTGCTTCCGAGTTTACCGATGGTAACAGAAGCCTTGTGATTGTTCTGAAGAACAAAAATGTAATGGTATCTCATCCACATGCACTTCCAAATCTATTTTAACACTTTTATCATTAAAAGTACATCTTCCTTTTTTTCAAGAAATTTTGATGGGTTGTCGAATGTAATCCACAGATGGTCCTTTATATATCCTTGGCGCATGGTCAGTTTTGCTAAATTGATACTTTTATTTATCATATCAAATATATTATGTTACATTCAAAACAACTTTGATAGATTTAATATAAAGGGGTGGGAAATTAAATAAATTAAGTCAATAATTCGGGGCGCACATTGAGACGCAGGGAAGGGCTGCACAGTTTTTTTAACCGCCGAATTATACAAAACCTCGCGAATGGAGACGCAGAAAAGGGCAATACTTAGGCGACACTAGTGAATCGAGTGTCTCAATACGCGCTGTCTCGTATATTTGTTATCCTGCAATGCGTCTCAACGTGCTCTCGGCCTATTGGGTTGTAAAAGCATCACACTACTAAAGTATAGGAGGTAGGACGTGAGGAAGCTATGTGCCACACTAATGAGCAGATTATTAAGTATGCGAAGAATCTTCATGGTGTTAAGCATCGTGTTATTACATCAAAGTAAACAACTATTGTGCTTTGATTAAACTTCACTCGACTTCATAGAAACACACACACACACACACACATATATATATATACAGGGTGTTCCAGCTCAACAGGGACACAGAGCAGGCTGTGATTCTACATCAAATTTGCTACCAAAAATGTTATATTATCACATGTCCTATCGACCTTTGTTTTCGAGATATATCGATATATATATAGTTTCGATATATTTGTTAATTTTGCAATAAAATGCTCTGTAACTCAAAAACTAATATAGCTAAAAAGATGCGGTCTTCACCGTTGGAAAGTGCATTAAATTCCCTTAAAAACCCTCTAAACATTTACTCGTGTAGCTCCATTTGAAGTGAGAATACAACCATTAAAAACTAATAAAATATTTAATTAAAAATGACAAAAAAAATATGACCCTCCATAACTTTGTTGTTTGCATAGTCAACATATATTTCTGAATAGCTTAAAAACTACGCCAACTCATAAGCTTTCTAACGACGTAACATATGCTGTACTCTACTGAAAAATATGAAACAGAAAAGCAAAAATATTGCGAATAATTCGCTAAAAAGTTGAATATTTTTTGTTGAATAAAAAATTAATACATTGATATAATTTTAAATATCGTTTTTACTTAACAAAATAATTAATTGTGCTGATTGTAACTGTTGTGAGCAATTTTTTTAAAGATATAGACTAGTAAGAAAATGAGGCTATAAATCTTATTTACAAGAAATAGTGGTTTTTAGTGGTCATTAAGATGAGCTATAATATTTTTTTATTATATTATACATTCTTTCGCTTGTTCCTCTCTCCCATTCGCAATATTTTTACTTTTCGCTCTATACTTTTCAGTAAAGTACAGCATATGTTACGTCGGCGCACTTCTGCATTTCAAATTTGACTGTGCCTCACAAGTAAAATTCCTTGGGGTTAAGTCAGGTGCGCGTGGTTGCCAGATAATAGGTCCACTTCGGCCTATCCAAAGTCGAAGGAAATTACTATGAAGCCAGTTCCTTATGTCTTTAGCGCAATGAGAGGGACAACCATCTAACTGCAACCACATGTCCTGCATTCATATTTCAAATCTTAATAAAAATAAAGTACATATCAGACATAATATGACATATACCACTGAATCAGCATAGGACGTAAAACATAAGAAGGGGGGAGAGAAACAAGCAAAAGAATGTATGATATAATAAAAAATATTTTAGTGAGCAACTCATCTTAAAGACCACAAAAACTGACCACAGAAAACCACTATTTTCCTTAAGTAAAAACGATATTTAAAATTATATCAATGAATTAATTTTTTATTCAACAAAAAATATTCAACTTTTTAGCCAAATTTTCTCAATATTTTTGCTTTTCTGTTCCATACTTTTCAGTAGAGTACAGCATATGTTACGTCGTTAGAAAGCTTATGAGTTGGCGTAGTTTTTAAGCTATTCAGAAATATATGTTGACTATGCAAACAACAAAGTTATGGAGGGTCATATTTTTGTTGTCATTTTTAATTAAATATTTTATAAGTTTTTAATGGTTGTATTCTCACTTCAAATGGAGCTACACGAGTAAATGTTTAGAGGGTTTTTAAGGGAATTTAATGCACTTTCCAACGATGAAGACCGCATCTTTATAGCTGTATTAGTTTTTGAGTTACAGAGCATTTTATTGCAAAATTCACAAATATATCGAAACTATATATATATCGATATATCACGAACACGAAGGTCGATAGGACATGTGATAATATAACATTTTTGGTAGCAAATTTGATATAGAATCACAGCCTGCTCTGTGTCCCTGTTGAGCTGGAACACCCTGTATATATATATATATATATATATATATATATATATATATATATATATATATATATATATATATATATATATATATATATATATATATATATATATATATATATATATATATATATATATATATATATACTTAATCATATTCCTGTATTCTTTTGGGTTGTAAATGTAATTGATAATGACGACTCATTGTAAATAGTCATTAGATAGAGATGGAATGGTGAAATGTGCACGTGACCTCATTACATGGAGTTGTGATGTGATTGGATTTAGTGTCTGTTAGTTTTGTTTTTTCTCTGATATACAGTCTAATATAATACATAGTATGCCTGTTTGTATAGAATGCTTTTTCACAGTATTAACCCCCGCGGTGTATTAATGAAGGATAATTGTCGAGTCTGTCTGTCTGTGATGCTAAGGATCTGTTTCTGTTTCAGTTTAGTAGTAGTAGTAATATTGTAAATAGGTAAGTATTATGTATCTGTGTGTGTGTTTAAGTGTGAAGGCGCTGTGCTAGTGTTAAAGAGGTAAGTATGTCAAGGCTGATCTATACACTCACACCTCGCCACAACCCCTAAACCACTACCATTACTAACTATATCTATGTGTGTGTTTGTGTATATATATATTATATATATATATATATATATATATATATATATATATATATATATATATATATATATATATATATATATATTAAGTAGCAAGGAAGCATGACTTAAAATTAATTTAATTATTATTTTGGCATTATCTTTTCAGATATTGACTAATTTGCTAAAAATATGTAATTTCTAATAAACGTTGTTGTTTTTTACAACGAAGATTTTGAGGTAACATTTAACCAGAGAGATGAGGCGCGTGTAAATGTCTATTGTTTTATTTTTTTTTTATTTTTAGTCAGTCTTGCCGTATTTGCAATTGAAAAACTAACTATTAAAGTACCTAACTATACTAATTTCCATAAAAATTAGAAACCATTTTCAGAAAAATCATACCCTCTACTTAAAACTTGAAAAAAAATATGTTATCTATAATATGTTATATGCCAATTTTACAACATTTTTTGATTTTGCTCCTGAGCATAGGTTGATAATTTTGACGAAAAAAAGTGTTTTCTAAATTCATAATTTTCCAACCAAAAGGCGTTAATATATGATTTTTTATTAAAATTTCGATGCTAAACAAACGACTTTGTAATTTTCTTTTATTCGCTTATTATTACTATTGATTTTTAATTAATTTACTTTATATTCATAAAATGAATAATATTTAATATTTAAACTTTTTTGCCTATTCCGAACCGAACCACGTTGCTTAATAATGCCATGAGTACATACGTGTAGTTTACTCTTGGTATTTTTTGAAAGAACCGAACACACTGTACATAAAATCACAAACATATTATAATTTTAGTGGTTTAAGAACATGCAGGAGTTTTTATAAAGAATGTCTTTTTTCGAAAACCAACAAGTAGATTCATTTTTCCTCTTCTATGTCTTTTCCACACTATATATACCTACATGAAAAAAAAAATATAATGAAAAATGTGTTTGTATGTGTGAGATTGTGAGTAGATAGAACCTGCCGTGTGTTGGTACAATGAAGCTGTGATAGTGTGAGGTACCTGGATGACTATCAAGGCTGTAAGTCAGGTATTATCTGTCCTTGTGTCTGTTTTCTTTTCAAGTTTCAACCACCTCTCTTAGTGCAACTCCCTTCATGTTCAAACAGTATCGTATTCATTATTAGATCATTTAGTTACTTTCGTATATTATAATCTAAAACCAAAAAAAAAAAAAAAAAAATAATAATAATAATAATTTAAAATAAAAAACTCTTTTCAGCGTCTGCTGTTCATTTTTAGAGTTCGTATGTAAAACCGAGGACCCAAAGTTCGAAGGGAAATTATTATTACTGTCGGTATTTCTGTCACTAATGCACCTGCATCTCCTTAAGTACCCTGCACAAATATTTTACGCATTAAGAACAAATATATTTTTCGATTTGTTTGTGAACTAATTTTGAAAAATCTACTTATTTAAAAGGGCTCTACGAAGAATACGTTTTCGTAAAGAAACTCTTATTTAAACCACTGTGAAAACAATTCATTTCAACCACAACGATTCATTTTAAACACCAAAACAAAACTACTATTTTACATTAATTTATTTATGCAAAATAAACTAATTTTAAACTTTTTAAATTTCGTTGTCAAACTTTTATTTTTTATTTTTTTGTTTCAGGTGAGAATTTGTGAAAATACTCTCAAAAGTTATTATCCTCGTCTTGGTGAGCTATTCATTTTAATTAAATATATATATATATATATATATATATATATATATATATATATATATATATATATATATTTATTAATAACGTTTAAGCACACACTTAAGCAACCACACCGTATAAGCAATTGATGCGGATAAGGTGAAATAATAATTACACAGAAATATTTAATTTAATATAATTATTACATATTTGTATATATACATTTTTCTAATGTTAAACATGTGTATGTGTATTATGTATTTATATATATATATATATATATATATATATATATATATATATATATATATATATATGTGTGTGTGTGTGTGTGTGTGTGTGTGTGTGTGTAATAAAGTATACATGTTAATGAGAAGCAAGTTGTAGTATTGGCTAAGAGTTATACAAAAAATTATATTCGTGTTAGTGTGTAGAGTGAGTTGGTGTGTTAGAGTATTTTGCAAGGTGCCCCTTCCCCCTCTCTATGTCCTCTGTCCTGGCCA
The DNA here is from genome assembly GCA_951217055.1 of Gerris lacustris. NCBI lineage: Eukaryota > Metazoa > Arthropoda > Insecta > Hemiptera > Gerridae > Gerris > Gerris lacustris. Next base: position 49,543,337 of record OX578279.1, read on the forward strand.
CAAAGACAAAAAAACTGTGTCGAAACACACAACCACGCGCACACTGTAATAATACACTATTCACTTTATTTGTATTACTATTTTTGTATATCCTTTATTTTTTATGTATTTATATATATATTGGCTATTATTACCATTGTGTAATTGGTTCCGTATGAGTGATAGACACGTTATTTGGGTTTAGGTTTAGGTTCTCTCGGGGATGAATTATTGAGTGGCGTAACCAGGAGGTGTCAGACCTTGTAATGATCTGGGTGCGCTACTGAAACTCAGCTAAAATTGCAAATATTTATTTTTGCTTCCGAGCTTACCGAAGGTAACGGAAGCTATGTGATTGTTCTAAAGAACGAAACATTTTTATGTCCCCGAATTCGAAAATTCCAAGACAGCAATCGTTTCAGGGATGAGGAAACGTTTTTTGGTTCTGTCTGTCTGTTGATCTGTCACTTAATTTTTGCGAACCAACATTTAATAAAATGTAAATGGTTGGTCCCAACTAGCACATTGTTGGTCCCAAATACGTTTCAACCTTTCGTGCCCGTTTGTTTCTCTTCCTGTTTTTTTTTTTTTTTTTTTTTTTTTTTTTTTTTTTTTTTTTTTTTCCCTAGGAGATAAATTTCAACCGTCTGCGCTCTTTAAATTTTGCTAAATGTATGTAAAATAGCTTCCATTACCTTCAGTAAGCTCGGAGCAAAATCAAAACAATTTTAACAGGTTTAAAAATCGGGTGAAAATGAAATAATTTTGACAATAACAGGTTGTAAATATACGAGTGATACTTTTTATAAAATTTTAATTTGACTCTTTTTCTCTCGTGAAAAATAGAATTAGTAGTATATGTCATTGAAATTATTTAAAATAAGATTAAAAGATATGACAATGATGTGTAGCACACATTTGAAGAAATTGCGGTATTGGTATTAATGATTAGGGGTAGAAAATGATTATAGTAATTGTTGTGAATTCATGGATTTAAGAAAAACTTGATAGTGACCCAAGAAGGGGTTGAAATATCGCATTGAATTAAATTGATTAGAACTTTAAAGTTTTTATTTATACAGCTACCTAATAGACCATTAAAGGATTTTCTTTTTGTAAAGAATCAATAAAATATTTTAAGAAATTGATCAAATAATTAATAGATTATAAAAAAGTATACATATGTAAGAATAATAAGTTATAAGAAGATATTATATAGTAGTAAAGAAGATCTATAACGCTAGGAAGTAGATCAAGAAACACTTATGTGTACACACTACCAGAGTACAAACGACAGATGATACCCTTTAATTAAAACCCACTTAAGTCGACTGAAAACGTGTAAATTCATCAAAATCTAATTTTATCACCACGAATTTAATCTTAAAAATCATATTTCGCGCCGTCGCAGTACTTGCTCTTTAAATATACTTAGAATGTGAAAAATCAATAAACTTTATTATTTTTTATTTTAAATAAAATTTAAAAATCAATAAATAATTAAAAGATCAATAAAATAATAATGACTGTCTATAAACTAATAAAAAAATGTATATACAGTAATGAAGTGGATCCATTAACTAGTGAATCAGATCAATAAACAAAAAATAAAACCATAAAAAAGATCTAAAATCTATAAATAAATCATTAATCAAATAATAACATGGATCAATTATTTTATACTAGCCTTCACCCCTCGCTCTGCGCGGGGCTCATGCTAGCAATCAGTGGCTAGGTTTCCACTTATCATGTAGGCCAAGCGATAAAATTATGAATGCATTAATAGTTTTTTTCCCAAAGCCTTCATAGAATAGAATCAGGATTAAATACCATTTATTTCATTATTAAGAATATAATATCCTGTGAATCGCAGTTAAGAGGCTATTTAATATACGCTCCAAAATCCTCCATTTCAATTTTAGGCTCGATAAATAACCATAAAGAAAAATAAATATTCTTAATCTACGCCTCAAGTGTTTTCATATCTATATACTATAAAGCCGCATGGCTAACTGACTGACTCACTCACTGACATTAATGTTTACCCACTTCCAGAAGAGCTAGAGACTTGAAGTTTGCGCCATTCGACGCGCAATGTCCATATTGTGAACCAAAATAATTATAAAAAGTTTACTTTTCCCACTCCTTCCCCCCCTAAAAAAATAAAAATGGCCGACTTGATTTTTAAGCTGTTTTGGGGCTAATTGCAGCTAAACGGTAAGTCGTATTGGAAAACGGACAGCACCAGTGGTAACTGATTTTAAAAAATCTACAACATTGGTCCTATGACTTTTAATCGTACCTCTATCGGTTGTACCCTAAATGGTGATAATTTTGGTATTTTTTTATTTTTATTTTTTTCCATTTTTGTCTTTGAATGGTCATAGTTTCTATAATTATTGACCGATTTTATTTCTGATTGAGGCGCTTGAATCTCACACTAATGCTCTTTAAATTGAGTATATTTTATTTCATTACTTCATCCTACTTGCTTAGAACTTGAGAGTAAACTTTTTCCCGTGTGCCGTGTCACGTGACCACTTTTTTTGGTTTTTAATATTGTGTCGTATATCATTTGAAAGGCCTTGATTTGTACATTAAAGCTATTTTATTTGTTTATTTTTTAAAAATTTTGTACACGTACTTTTGTACCAATTTATAATTTTGTTGTAGGTTAAAGGGTTTAAATAATTTTTTGTTATTAGGTTATTTTATTTTTATTTATTTATTAGTAAAATGAATGCCCCTTTGTATTGTTTTTTTTTTTTTTTTTAAATATAATTTTGGTACCTTGCCTTAGAGTACAGGGGTACAAATGTTAAAGTTATACATTTAAATATGATGTATATCGTTGAAAAGCTTTTGAATAGCAGATTAATTTGTGTTATGTTCTATTTTGTGTTATTTTTAGTTTTGAGGGGGGTAAAATTGAAAAAACTTTTTATATTGCGGTTTTTACGATTGGTTGCTGGGTGTTTTGTTTATTAAATAAATTATATGTGCACTAACATTGGCGCATGTTAGATCCTTTGTTTCTCCGAAAAATGTTGGTTAGTACCAAACTTATTAAATAAATATTTACTTGAACAGTGCCGTGCTATAAGAAGGGAAAGAGATGGGAATATGCCCGATCTTCCCATCCTCTCCCGTCGCTCCTGTCACCCCATCTTACTCAATCCCCTCAACAACCACAGATACTAGCTCAGCTCCTTTAGACGTCAATAGCTTTCATACTTTGTTTCTTTGTTTTCTTTTGTTTGTTTATTTTGTCATTTATTGCGAATTATAACAGTATAATTAACCCACCTGATGGCTACAATATCCCACAACCTCCTACAACATTACCAGATATTACAAGTATCAACTACTATACAAGTACCTGGCATATATCTACCTGGCCACTCGACGGGCAAAGGCTGGCCGTAGGCCAGCCAAGGCCGGCGAGTCTATATACTATAAAGCCGCATGGCTAACTGACTCACTCACTCACTCACTCACTGACATTAATGTTTACCCACTTCCAGAAGAGCTAGAGACTTGAGGTTTGTGCCATTCGACGCGCAATGTCCATATTGTGAACCAAAATAATTATAAAAAGTTTACTTTTCCCACTCCTTCCCCCCCTAAAAAAATAAAAATGGCCGACTTGATTTTTTAGCTGTTTTGGGGCTTATTGCAGCTAAACGGTAAGTCGTATTGGAAAACTGACAGCACCAGCGGTAACTGATTTTAAAAGATCTACTACTTTAGTTCTATGACTTTTTGTCGTATCTCTATCGGTTGTACCCTAAATGCTGATAACTTTGGATTTTTTTTTGTTTTCATTGTTTCAATTTGTTTACTTTGAATGACCTATTTTTTACAATTGAAGACCGATTTTATTTCTGATTGGGGCGCTTAAATCTCACTCTAATGCTCTTTAAATTGAGTATATTATATTTCATTAATTCATCCTATTTGTTAAGAACATGAGAGTACACTTTTTCTTGTGTGCCGTGTCACGTGACCACTTTTTTGGTTTTTAATATTGTGTCGTATATCATTTGAAAGGCCTTGATTTGTACAATAAAGCTATTATATTTATTTATTTTTTAAAAATGTTGTACACGTACTTTTGTACCGATTTTTAATTTTGTTGTAGGTTAAAGGGTTTGAATAATTTTTTTTTATTAGGTTATTTTATTTATATTTGTTTATTAGTTAAATTAATGCCCTTTTGTATTGTTTTTTTTTTTTTTTTTTTGGTAAAAAAATATAATTTTGGTACCTTAGGCCTTAGAGTACAGAGGTACAAATGTCAAAGTTAATCTTTTATCATATGATGTATATCGTTGAAAAGCTCTTGAATAGTGGATTAATTTTCGTTACATTCTATTTTGTGGTATTTTTAGTTTTGAGGGGGGTAAAATTGAAAAAACTGTTTATAAAGCAGTTTTTACTATTTTTTTTCTTCATCTTTTTTATCAAATTTATTATATGTGCGTTAACAGTTGGCACATGTTGAGGGCTTTGTTTCTCCGAAAAATCTTGGTTAGTAGCAAAGTTATTAAATATTTACTGGAACAGTGCCGCGCCGTAAGAAGAGACAGAGACGGGAATATGTCCGATTTTCCCATCCCCTCTCGTTGCTCCTGTCACCCCACCTTACTCAATCCCCTCTACAACTCCACAGCCTAAGATACTAGCTCACTTTCTTACCTCTGCACTGTTTTATGCAAATTATAACTGTATAATTAACCCACTTGGCTACAATACCCCACAACCTCCTACAATATTACCAGATCTTACAAGTACCTGGCATATATCTACCTGGCCACTCGATGGGCAAAGGCTGGCCGCAGGCCAGCCGAGACCGGCGAGTAAGATTTAATAAAATTGATTGCGGGCCGTCTTAGAATTTTTCCTTACCATATAATAACAAAATGGTAGTAGATATTTCGTTGAAATGTAGGGAAATATTTATCTTATTTAGAGAGGTATAATTTGTGCGAATTTCACCTCAATCAGGAAATAGTTCCAAAATTATGTAGCGTTAGTTTCAAAGTTCAAAAGTCGATATTTTCAAAATGGTGGCTCATATCAAAACGAAATTCAGCGCAAATTTGTCTTACAAAGAAGTATAGTTGGTGCATATTTTTAGCGCTATCGGCAAATGTTTCAATTTTTTAAATGTTGGTTGACTCAGCAACATAGGTTTATAATTTTCCGGTGGCACAGCTAAATGTAAGGACTGATTTTTGCCCCAAGTTTCAAACCTCTAGCTTACATACACGAAAAAAGTTAAGGCCGGATTCTGGTTTCGGGATGTATTAGATGAAAAAGTATCCCAAAATTTTGCCATTCTGATCAATGTACAGACAAAATTTTAATTTTATTTATATAGATAGATTATAAATATGAAATATGAGTTTTGATCAAGAAGAGAGCGTGTTTGAGATCATTAAGCTAAAAAAATAGACCCATAAACTAATTAAAAAGAGTAATATTCTAATAACAAAGTACATTTTTTTTAAGCACCTAGTGGACAAAAAGCCAAACTACAAAAGTTTGAATCGATAAAAATGAGGCTTTAAGTTAGTGGTTGAGGCCATTTTAAACATATATTATGGATTTAAAAAAGCCAGTGTACTCACGATCCATATATTAACCTTAACTGTACTGTGGAAACCAGTCTGTACTTTATGTATTTTATTTATGGTTTACAAAAATATACTGTTTAGTTTATTATTGAGATAAGTTTAACGCAGGGCAGGGAAATAATCTGCTCAAGGATACGTGGTATATTTTCTTTGTTTCTCCGTTTGTATCGTAAAGTAATTTTGGTGTTACCTATTTCTATATAAAACTCTTATGGATGATTCGGTTCCAAGTGGGCCTTTAAAAATGTAAAGTTTCGCCACTGAGTTGGTTTATTGTGTGTGTGTGATGTTTGAAAGTTGGATTTTCAACGCCAATGGGAGGGAATTTGTGAGAGTGTTAGTAGTCGGGGTGTGTCGGACAATGTTTGTATGTGTGTGAGTGTTGCGTCAGCTCCATAGCCAGACAATAGGATGTAGATGGAAGTGGTAGGGAGTTGTTCTCTGTTGCGTCACACCTGGTGCACCCCTTCCAGGAGGTTCAGCGGATCTAGGTGGGGGTTAGATCGGGCTCTCGTCCGAGTCCGTCCTCTTAGGACTAGAGGACAGAACCTGAGGTTGTTCCGTTCACTCCACTGTTCGTGGACCCGCTTATTTCTCATTCAAGTCCTGTCGCTGTGTCTGTGGAACCGTATTACTTTGGTACTTGGAATACCTCGTACCCAACTCCGTTCAAACAAGTTCTCCACATAAAAGGAGTTCTCTTTTTTTTTCTTTGCCTCGAAATTTCTCTGTCAGATAAAAGAACGGTAGCTGTTTCCGTCTAGAAATACACTGATAAGCTTCTCCAACCTCTGGGAAGATTTTAGATGAACTCTTCCTTCAGAACATCTCTGACTTACCAATGAGTCTTTTCGTCCTCTACATCTTTCGACCATAAAAGGATATAATTTTTACCTTCTCATATTCTTTAGAGATTTTTAAGGATTTACATGTTTTGAGGTTCCTAGAGCCCAAACAAAGTTGTTTATTAAAAAGAGTCCGTCTGTCTTATTTAGTCTGTGCCAGATGCATGAAGACTAAACTACTGGGCGGATTTCGATGAAATTTGGTAAACAGGTTCAGAAATATCATACCCGAGGAAGCAAAATGTTTTAGCTACCTCTCCCCCCCCCCCAACTTAAAAACCATGAATAACGTGAATAAAAATTAGTTTTCGAAAGTGGTTCCAACGATTTTGATTAAAATATTCTAAAATGTAGTCAATTTAAATTCGAATCTTCTTATATAAGTAATACCGCGGAAAAAATCGAGTTCCTGAGAAAATAGCTCAAAACTTTTAGAGGCCGGGTTCGATTCTCTGCTTGGAGGAGTTATTTTTGTGGTTAAATGCTGTTTGCCCTGTTTTTATAGAAAAAAAAAAAAAAAATGTATTACATTCAATTAAACTTTAGGAAATGGTCAATCCAACTAACTTTAGTCCCTAAAGAAGTAACCAATATTTTTTCTGGATTGCCCGTACATCTTTTAAAACGTTCTAGGAACCGCTACATTGTCATAGTTCCGATAACCTTGAGGAGATAACAAAAACGAAAGACAGGGAGTGATCAAGTCAAATTAACCAAATAATATAAAATAGCCAACGTAATGTACGTAGTTTTGAAAAATTGGTACAGTTGTTCCTTTAGTCCAGAAACTGCCCATAAGCGTGACTAACATCAAACTAGAATTTTATGTACAACAATTTTATTATGTCCACCAAGAATAGCTATATCCCAACAAAAACACGTGTGTAAAAAAATAAGACAAATCTCTCGTGAGATCATTGGTTTAGCCAAGTCTTCCCCTGTCCAAGTAAGTAAGTTCTACTAGGTCTAATACATTCAGTACAAGTAAGGGATGTTGTTATTCTGCCCCCCCCCCCTCTCAATTACTGTTCCTCCCAAGCTCAAACTTTTCTTTCCCAAATCCCAATAAACGTTTAAATTTATGAATATTTTCTTACTTAGCAATCTCTCAGCACAAATAGGTTAAGCAGTTGTTGTTATTTCATTTATATTTTTCCTATGGTTTATATTAAATAACAAAAAAAAAAATATTATGCTATACAATATTATGTATACGACACTACAACTTAATATCCTGGCTTGAGTATTTCTGTCTTTTTTACTGGTCTTATATTACTTTGCTCTGTAAGTTTCATCGCACATTTCCGTTTCCCCAATTTTGAACCACATCCCGTGATTCAATCTTCCCCAAAATTTGCACATAAATACAACTAAGGTGAAGAATACAGAAACCAAAAAAAAATTAAAACAAAAACAAAATGGCGTCAAATTTATTTGCTTTTTAAGTTTCATCGCACACCTATTACCCCAATTTTGAACCACTTACCGTCATTCAATCTTCCCCAAATTTTGCACATAGATACAACTAAGGTGAAGAATACAGAAACCAAAAAAAAAAAAAAAAAAAAAAAAAAATGGCGTCAAATTTATTTGCTTTTTAAGTTTCATCGCACACCTATTACCCCAATTTTGAACCACTTCCCGTGATTCAATCTTCCCTAAATATTGCACATAGATACAACTAAGGTGAAGAATACAGAAAAAAACAAAAAAAACAAAACGTTGAAAATAAGACCAGTTTTGAAAAATTGCATTTTTATATTAATTATTACTTCTAATATTGCGTTTTTAGCCCCAAAATTTCACTAAAACAAATAATAGAAAAAATGCTTATATTTAATTTTTTTTATACATGAATACCCTTACATTCAATAAAACATAATAACCCCCATGGTTAAAACCTTCTGGGGGGAGGTGAGAATATATATATATATATATATTAATTTTGGGTGAGGTATAATTAAAAGCTACTGATATGATAAGTAGAATACAAATACATACAAACATTTTAAAAAATTACATTTTTAGTTGCATTTATATGTCGAAATATACTCTCAAATAAATTGGTAGTGCGTGAAGTCTCACGTAAAAAGGGTTTCGTTGGTGTTGTAAACATGAAATTAGTGTGGGGGGGGGGGGGGGTTATTTTTGACAAAATGGCGTAGAAAATTAAACGCTTTCCACTAGTGTTATATATTTTTGTACCAAAACGATCTTTAATATTGGAAAGTTTCACGTTTCTATCTCTTTTTATTCAAAAGTTATTGGAACCGTACAGAGTGAAAGACAGACAGACAGACAGACACATGAACGAAACTATAAGGGTTTCTTTTTTTGGTTTTACCAACGAAACCCTAAAAAACAGTTGAATAAGGTGTCAAATGAAAGCTTTTGACGAGTATAGTTTACAAATATATTAATGACTGTTTCAATTTTGCATTCCTTATTGGTTTGATGAATTAAAATATACCCCCCTCCCCCCCCCCCCCCCCCAACCAGTCTATAACTGCTAGTCCTAAATTTTAAAATAATTCATGCAAATACCTTATTATAGGGCGATGAATATTTCCCGAAAAAAATTAATTTACCTTGTCATCACTAATAAAAAAAATATTTTGACCCCTCGGAGGAGCGAACCAGGGCTTTAATTTTAAGTTTGATTTTTTGGGTCTTCTGCCTAAATTTGGTTATACTTTTTAATTTTTTTGTAGAGGAGTATGGACAATTAAGATAATTTGATTTCATAATATAATAACGTATTGATTTCATAATATATAATCCTAAAAAGTATTTGGATGCACTTTCCTGTGATTTTTAAGTTTATCTATTATATTAAAAAAAACAAAAAAAAAAAAACATTTAATGTGTCAGTTTAGCATTATTTAGGTTTGTGGTGGCGGTTGTAATTAATTTAGGGCTACTTTCGACAAACCATCCAAATTTATAAATAGGTGTAAATAAATGAAGACGCAGAATGTTGAAACTTATATGGGACCAACAATGGGCAAATTATTACCTAACATCCGAATTTTATCAGAGTAGTTTTTAAGAGAAGTTGGTTACAAAAATTGAACGACAGAGACACGGGACAAACAATGTTCAACATATCTGAAACGGATTTCTATCTTGAATTTATTAAATTGGAGACATAAACATCTTTCGCTCCTCAAAATGATCTCATAGCTTTAGTTACTTTCGGTAAGGTCGGAATAATATGCTTAGCCACCGAGATTTGAACCCGAACCTTTGGATCTCCGGTCTAATGGTGTTCAAATATTTCTTCTTTATAATTACAATAATATTTTAAAATTGTTTGCCAAAGTGTGCTGAATTCTCTCGTACGAGTTTAACTGATATTCAAGCAAACACTTCATTGTGTCTGTTTCTTGGTCGAGTGCTATAAATTAGTCCTCTAGACAAATCAACACACAGCAGCTCACATGCAGCTCCAATTAAAAGTTTAAATATTTGTAAATAACATGGATATGTGTTTGGGCCAAAGGATAAATTAGTCAAATTTAAAAATTTAAATTGACAAATAAAATTAAAAGTGCTTATGAATTGCGCATCAAAAATTAGCACAATAAATATGCTCTTCTTCTTTTATTAAGAGGGTTCTTGCATTAAAAAAGAAAAACAAAAAAAAAACTTGGTACAACAAACTCCTTCAATTAACGATGCACTTTACTAGATTAAATTAAAAAAGTTTATCTGCAAGACTTTTTAAATCCAAAATAAAAAATTGCTGCATTGCCGTCTCTGAAACTGGCAATTACTTTTTTACAGTCATAAATCTTGTACCAATTTTTCGCCTGTTTGAGTTTTTAAAAAATATTGTTGAAATGAAAATGGTGCAATGTAAGAAATGTAAAAGGTTAAACTTGATACAGGTAATCAAGTTTCACGTCACAATACCTGATGGTATTTTCAACCTGCAATATATCTACCTTTTTATTTTCTCTTTATGTATGTGGAGAGCAATTATTGTGTAGTGCGACATGTTGTTGATTGTTTTATTTGAAAATTATAACTACATAATAACATGTTATAAGCAATATTGAGGACTTTTTGCAATGACTTGATAAATATGATGTGAGGAACTGCGTCCATTAACGGTATTCACAGATACTGGCGCTTAAAATATGATGTACATTTAAAGTAGTTAAGCATAAATATATCACATGACCACTGCCTCTTTAGGCGGCAAGGAGGATTTCCAAGAATAAATGGTAATGATAGGTTGTGCATTAAAAGATATGGATGTTGGAATATGGAATCATGGAAGGATTTGTGTCGTGTCGAGATATGACTAGGTCGAGGACAAAGAGGACTCTATAGTCATTATAAAGGATGAAATTAGAAGCATAGAAAAAGGAGTGTGAACTATTCTTCTTAGGATTTTGGTTTGAAGGAGCTGGGTACGATAGGCGTTAAACGCTTGGTGCAATACCAGAGTTCAATGTCGTATGACCATATGGGCTTAGTTATGGTGTTATAAATGAGTAATTTGGTCTATTTTTAGAAAAAAACCAAATCTGAGCGCACGGCAGTGCGCAAGGCCAAGTTCCAGTAAGAATGCATGAAGCATGTGTGTGTGTTTACTTGAACTAATACTCCCTACTTTTCTCACCCTCCTCTCTACTTCCTCTTAAGATGGGCTTTAAAATTTTGAAACATAGATTAAGCTTAAGTAGTATAGGAAACAAGCAACGCACTCACTCATCATCAAAGTTATATGTGACTTATAGAATAGCTAGAAACTTGAAATTTGGCACACTTATAGCTTCTGTAACTGACGGGAAAATTCCAAAAAGTGAAAAGTTTTCATTTTTAATATGTATTATACGTAGAAAACGCAGACTCCCCTCTCTAAATTTGCAGTATCTATCTACAGTATATATCTACATTGTGGCCAAGTTTGCTCTTTCTTTAGTCCAGATTTCATTCCTACTTTCATGAGTAAGACTTTGCTGGAACGAAGTTCCTTATGGCGCGTTACAGCGTTTGGAACCCGGGGGTGAATCCGGAAAAAACGACCGTCACAAAACCGACCGTCACAAAACCGACCGTCATGCTAAATTTATTATAGCGGACCTAAACGTTTTTCAACGTTTTTCCCAATATCTTACGTTCTGACGTAACAATTTTAATTTAACTTCATACGCATCGTCTAAAGTACAATTGAAACAGGTTTGTAAAATTTCAACCTGACGCAAGCAGAAGTTTTTGTGTAGTGAAGTAACATATATGTTATAATATTTTAAATGGAGTAGGACGGGGAGTCAGGGTTAAGGGAATAGTCCTGTTCCCTCATTACTCGGCTCTTTACTGCAATCATCCTCTTTAACTATCAACTCATTATGATTATCTATATTTTATTCAGTATTCAATACATATTTATTGCAAGACGCTCGCTTCAATGATAAAAAAAATGTTTATTTAAATTTTGCTCCGCTAAGTACAACTAGTTGCTTTTAATTTTCTCTCTTTTCTAACTCCGCCATTTATGAGTATTTAGCATCGAATTCTTAGCAGTGTGATTTCTATAATTAAAATTTACTGAAATGCGCTGGACAGGTGGTAGGAATGATGTTCTTAAAAAGTTTTATGTCTCCGATTTTAAAAATTCCAAGACAGAAATCCGTTTCAGACATCAGCGAACATTTTTGGTTCCGTGTCTGTCTGTCGGTCTATGTGTCCGCGAATCATGAATGATTCGCGTGACGATAACTTGAGTAAATTTTGACCGATTTTGATGAAATTTGGTAGACATGTTCATTTTACCGAGTCGATGAAAAAATCAAACTTCATCTATTCAATAAGACAAACACAATTTTTTAGTAAAACCAACAGCGACACCGCTATGAAGTGTTAAAGATCGCTAAAAACTGTTAATAGTTTGTACACAATAAACAATAAAGTAATATAACATTAATGTTAATATAACAATAAAGTACATGATAGGATGCGAGGAAGCTATGTGCCACACTTATTGGCAATCTATTTTTCCTGTTTGGGTTATTGCACTGCACATAGTATAAGAAGTTTCTAAATTTTGTTGTTGGTTAATTTCGGAGATCAGGTGAGTTAACAACAAACAGACAGTCAACCGCAGAAAATTATAGGGGATTGGCTTCAGTGGTGGATCCAGACAAATATTCTTAGGGGGGCGATCCCAAAAACCTTTTGGAGCCTAGTCTATGCAAAATGCCCTAAGGGGGGTCCGGGAGGCCTACCCCGATAATTTTTAGAAAATTAGGTTCAGAATAGTGAATTTTAGGCCTTTTTTAGCTAAAAAAAAACAGCACTCAATTTAAAGTTTGTTTAAAATTGTTTCTGCTGAATTTTTGAAACATTTTCACAGCTTTCTTCTGCTGTATTTTCAAATTAATACAGTTTTTTTCGTATTTTTTTGTATTTTTAGAGGGGAAATTTCCCCTACCTCTCCCCGTGGATCAGTAGAGACACCTGCTTCTGGTTCGGAAGGGGACAACTTTGGAAAGGTGGCACAAATTTGTCTGTTTGGTTGAAGAATCAAACAGTTAAGATGTGACAAAACAGAAATAGAGCAAGATGGAGATTCAGAATCAGAAGTCACTTTTTGTGGAGGTGGTTAATTCTCTTAAAAAAATAATCAACTCGTTAAACGAAATCATGATTTTGTTTCATGGTGAGATTGATGTAATATAAAGCGCACGAAAGAACCAGGCTTAGGGCTTAGGCCGACACAGTGATGTTACTGTTGGTAATAGGAATTCAACTGGTTAAAGAAATAAGTTGACACTGATAAAAGAAGCTGAACACATTTCACAATGAACTAATCAACACAAATATTATGGAGTTGGAAAAGTTAAGATAATATATCTTTTTAAACTAAATTTAAAAAAATAAAAAAAGAAACTACATCCCAGACTTATATTATTATTCTGAACAAAATGTTAGTTAAAATTAAATAACAATTCAGTCTAAAATGTTGACCGGAACAGGTTGATAGTCTAAGAAGGCGTTGGTTTGAGGTTTAGGATTTAAATTATAAGTCGGGGATAAAAGAATAAATAAAATATATAATCTATATTTAAATAAGAATTTATAGAAGGAAAAACTTTGACGATAATAGGTATAATTATAAATATAATAATTAATCTAGGCATGGAATTAATAGTTGATTTTAAATACAAATATGAAAGATAAAATATCAGGCCTGATAGTTGTGAGCTCGGAAAAGATGAAATTGTTGAAGTTCTGAAGATCGTCATCACTCTTTTCTATCTCAAGCAACACTGAGCACTGAGGGGTTACTAGCTACGCTAGCAGTGTCTTCGGAGCTTAAGTGTAACCATGTGTTCAACTTATGTTTAGGGTCAAAGAGCACAATAAATTACTAAATCTTAGGTCCATAAAAATTGACCCCAACGCATTGACATTTCCCCTAACAAAACACATTACTTAAAAGACCAAAGCTTGATAAAAAAATAAAGGCAATAAGATAGTCGGGATCCCATATACCCACAACTATAATAGTATTTATGAAAAATAGATATTTTTTTCGTTGCCTTGGGGGACCCCAAGACCACCCCCCCCCCCCCCCCCCCTTGTGTCCGCGTCTGATTGGCTTACGGACCCTAAAAAATAAACATTTCGATACTTTGAATTAAATAGGCCGTAGAAACTAGTTTACCTTTATTTTTATTACACATTCTTTATTCCTTGTCCATTATCTCTGTGATTGATCTATTGGAGGGTCAGTCTTATTGATCTAGTTTTCTCCTTTTAAGTCCAGCGTTATAAATAAATGAAGAACGAATGAGATGGTGTTTATTAGCCATAGCAAGCAAAACAACAACACGCCGGAGTCAGCTGAATGCAAACAAATCCGGGTTACGACGTATCCTCAACATAATTATCTGGCTCAGGACCTTCTCACTCTTGATAATTCAAAAGACCTCTTGTAACTAGATTAAACAAAAGTGAAAACAAAAGAGATGTTAAAAGGAACAAAAACATAAAAAATAAAAACAAGGAGCAGATTGGCGCAACTCTGGCCGGGTTAGCCAATGACATTTGTCTCCATTGTCGCAGCCCTTGCTAAATTACTTCCCCTTGAGGCCTACGCTCATAGAAGAAGTGAAGCTCAACAGAAGCATTGAAAAGAAGTTGTGATTTCGGAGTTATGCAACGCTCAAGTCTAGTCAATGGAAGGTACAAACACTCCTTCAAGCAGTAAAGCGGCCTAACAAAAACCAATTAAAAAAAATCTTTATCAACGTGAGCTATATTGAAAAAGCTTTTTCTATACGGAGACATAATGGAGCGTCTTATACAATTTCAATCTGTCAAAGAAGTGATAATAAGCTTGGTATCTGCCTAGAACATCGCATTCAGCCTATACAAAGAACAATACAAGCTTTCGGCCAACATGACAACATTGTACCATAAGATATTAGACTGGCTAGATACAAACAGCACTGGGTATGACAGTATGTCATAGATTTACAATACCCATCATAAAAACTATAAATCCCATTCCTTCCTCCCTATTTCTAACAATAAAACCACACCTGACGGCCTATTCTGTAATTTTTTTTATTTATATACAAACTTTGACGTAAGGCGGGATTTATTAAATGTTTGTATAGATCACAGAGAATTTTTACAAGACGGGGGTCTTGTACCAGTTGCTGGTTTAACATGACTCACCGTTCTCCCATATTTTATCTTTTTATAACTTTCTTCGCTTTTGCGGCACTGATGATGGCCCTATAGTGGCTGAAAGCTGCTCTGAAAATAATAAACTTATTTCACGTGGACTGACTATTTCTTTCTACATTTAATGATGACTTCCACTAACGCTTCAGATTTTAATTTATTATATTAATATTAAGCCACATAACACCCTTCACAAACGACAGTCCGAAATCAAAATAAATTGGTAGTGCGTGAAGTCTCATGTAAAAGGGGGGGGGGGGGAGGGGGGGTGCAAGCAAAAGTTGATGTTATTTGACAAAATGGCATGAAAAAGTAAACACTTTCTACAAGTGATATTGTAATCTACTCTTCAATACCTTTCATTTGATACCCAACTCAAAATTTAAACAAAATATTTTTTTCCCCGTGACAGTAATAATCCTCCATGTTGGATTCCTGTTAATCAGATCGAATTGATATTCCTATTTTTTCTTTGGCCCAGTAGACCACACATTTTGCATATTTTTAGTAACCGCAGAAATATGGTTTTAGGGGCATGCAGAAGTTTCACAGAACACTTTCTACAAGTGTTATATATTTTTGTAATCTACTCTTCAATACCTTTCATTCAATACCCCACTCAAAATTAAAAAAAAAAAAATCACATGAATTATCCGCCATTTTGGATTTGAAGAGCTGAAAATTTTGAGTTCGCTATATTTTTCCTGTGTGCGTGTCAAATCTTTAATACTTTAATACTTTTTATTCAAAAGTTATTGGAACCGTACAGAATGACAGACAGACACAGGAACGAAACTATAAGTTTGTTTTGGTTTTACCAACGAAACCCTAAAAATAATTGCGGCAATTTGGATTTCGAGTTCGTTTTTTGATGTGACAACATGACCTGGCGGATACCAATACCACTTTTAGAGTTATATTTAACCGTAAAGTAGTTTAACAACAGCTCAAGTTACAGATTCAGGGCCTTCTTCAGGAATCTAAAACAGGGACCTTCTTCAGGGAAAACAAAATAAATACGCAACTAATTACTTTAAAAAAAAAACTTATTATCCAACTTTTAGAAATATCGGTCCAACAAACTCGATCAAACTTTCTCCATTGTGATAGAATTTAAATCCCATAATATATCATTTAATTTATTTATTATTAAAAAATATTAAAAAAGTAAGTTCAACAGGTGATTGTTTACATTTAGTTTCCGGAAACTAGATTTTTCAGGGGGTAAATGAATTACATGATTAGATTCTTATTTAGCCTAGAACATTGGTTTACCATTCTTTCTCTTAACATAATATAATTCTGCGTTTATGAAAAATAGAATTCTAGTCCAGGAGATAGCGTGCAAAAAAGTGTCTGACTATAACATCAAGCTAGAATTTTGTATACTAGTCAATCTTTTAGACTCTTTTAAGAATATGTGGTCGGCTAAGTTCGTCTGCGGGACATAGCTTGGCAATAGGCGTTCGAAAAAACAAACCTGTGGAGAGCGGCCATGTCTCACCAATTATGGTGGACAATGTGATTTTCATGATCCTGACTTTAGAATTAGTTAGTAGACCGAAAATCATGTTGATGTAATTTTGTCCCTTGACAGGTGACCACGTTGATTTTTAGTTATATTTGAGTAACTAACCTATCAAGTGTGAAAATAACATCGACTTGATATTTGGTCTACTGACTAATTCTGTACTCAGGATCATGAAAATCATACTGTCCACCACAATTGGAGGGACATGGCCGCTCTCCACCATTTTGTTTTTTTCAAATGCCTATTGCCAAGCTATGTCCCGCAGACGACTAGCCGACCACATATTCTTAAAAGTCGCTAAAAGATTAACTTGTATACAAAATTCTAGCTTGATGTTAGTCAGGCACTTTTTTGCACGCTATCTCCTGGACTATTCGGCAAACATAAAGAAGAAATAGTCTCTACTCTAACGAAATTGAATTGCGCTAAGCTTATTGTTGAAGGGTTTGGAAGTAGTTGGAAATAGAATTTGAACCATGTCAACACGCTACTAGGATAATCTGCATAGGTTTCGTATGTAATCAATTTGATTCATTCAGGATTTAGGACAGAGTGAATCGAATAGAGAAGCTAGAGTGTGAAACACTGTGAATCATATTATGACGGGTCCTCTGGTTCTAACACTGCTCAAAATTGTTACTTCACATTCACATGCCTTCAACTAATAAGTAAGGCATAAATATACGAGCTCTATTGACGCTTTGCTCATACATATATTTTGTAAAACCATTTGAAGAGTCCAGTGGAAAAAAATTGAATGTCTAATTTTTATAAGAAATGAGATAAACTTATCTAATTGTTCAGGTGAATGATTAGAATTTAATGGCCTTGAAATAATCTTAAAATGTTAAAGGATGTCATGACTACAATATTATTCTTTTTTGAGGTTCTATCAATTTTTAAATGGTGCTCTACATTGTGTAGTCCATAGTATCAGTAATCAGTAGTGTATTCTGTAGAATCGATATTATTTTCTTTTGAGTCTACTCTTTAGAGTCGATTCTATATTCATATTCTATCGAGGGTAACGGAAGCATTGTGATCTTTTGAAGAAAGTAATTATTTTGTCTCCAAATTAAAAATATTCAAATATCCTTTAAGCAAAATTCGTTTAAGACATTAAGGATCATTTTTGATTTTTGTATCTGACCGTCTGCCCGTCGACATTTTAGCAAACGCCCATAAAACTACTCGTCCGTTTTGATAAAATTCGGACGGTATGTCAAATTTAGCCCGCAGATGGCCCCATATTAATTTTAATATTTGTGATTTTATATAAAAGAACTTATGATTTATTACATTATATTAAATATATTACAAATAAATATAAGATGACTGGCTTCACGAATAATATCTTACCTTATATTTACGATGATCTCAGATCTGTAATTTTTACAATGATTTGATATTTTGTCCAAATAAGGATAGATAGATTTGAGATAGTCTTTAAAACGAACTGAATTAGGTCAAATGGTTCTACTACAGCAGGCAGGTCTCGACTCATGCATTCTGCGTCCTTGGCTGTTCGTACTAAGTAACGCACATGTGTGCACTTACTTACTACGTGTTCGTCAAATGCGTTACCTGCTCTTCTATATTTCAATGCAGTTAATGTAAACAAATAACCTAATATTATTACATTTTTTGGAGGCTATTTTTTGAATTTTACAATTATCTATTTGTTTTAAGTTAAGTTAGGTTTTATATGTTTATTATTATCTATTAGGTTTATTTTTGCTTCCGAGCTTACCGAAGGCAACGGAAGCATTGTGTTCACTTTTGAGAACGAATAACTTTTATGCCTCCGATTTTAAAAATTCCAAGACAGAAATCCGTTTCAGACATCAGGGAACATTTTTGGTTTCGTGTCTGTCTGTCTGTCTGTCTGTCGGTCTGTGTGTCCGCGAATTATGAAACGTGCGACGATAACTTGAGTAAATGTCGACTGATTTTGATGAAATTTGGTATACATGTTCGTTTTACCAATGCCCAGGACGAGTTCGTTGGACAACGTTATCCGTCCAAGCGTTCACGAGCAACGCTCGCGTAAACGTGAACTTCAAATTTAAAATTGGAATTTTAGGTCGGGAAAAAAATCTAACTTTATCTATACAATGAGACAAACATTTTTTTCAAATACAATTATTTAGTAAAACCAACAGCGACACCGCTATGAAGTGTTAAAGATCGCTAAAAATATTAATAGTTTTTACACAATTAACAATATAACAATAATTTTAATGTTATTATAATAATAATAACATTGAAATACATGATAGGATGCGAGGAAGCTATGTGCCACACTAATTGGCAGTCAACTTTATTGTGTATTTTGATTTTATCTTTATTCTATTCGTTTTTTTTTTAGATATTATTTATTAAGAGCCCTCTACAGCTTTATTCATCAGAGAGGCGCTTTTAAATATAAATCTTCTGACTATGAAATAAACTAATTAAATATAAATTAAGTAATAGTGAGATGATACATTAAAGAAATAAGAATAAATTGTTGGCAAGGTTACAGATACACATTTCCAAATAAAATCTACAAAAAAGTAACAATTACAAATCGATAAAAAAACAAACATAATAAATAATAAAATGTAGATGATGTATTTGTATTTTATCTGACTAGCGTGTACTATAATTCGTGTTTTGTTAATGAATTATTGTTTCTTCAAATTATTATTTATTTCTATTTAATTAAAAAATGTTGTAAACAAACAAGTTCAGTGACAAAGAAGGAGTAGGATATATACTAAACTGTGCGAGAAACAAGGTTATAGGGTGGTCACAAATTTTGCATTTAGTGGCCGCCATTAATGATTGAATTATAATAATATTATAGTCCCCATCGTTCATCTTAATACACCATTCATTGTAGTTGTTTCTACCGAACTTTTGTGAAATTTACTCAGGATTATAACATTTAAAGGAGAAAAAAAATTTATTGTTCTTCCTGTCACAATATTTTCTCGTTATACATACTTCGTATATGAGAAAGTAAAAAAAATATAGAAAAAAAAGTCGTAGTAAAATATATAATATATATTTATGAATGGATGGATTTTTATAGATGGTATTTTTTATCCGTAGAAATGTATAAAACTGTCACATAATAACCGATAAAACTGGCAAACAACCTGTCAAAACTCTTCTAACAAGTTCGCTGAAAATTTCCTTCTGATAGAATCGCTAAATTTACGAGTTTTCTTGTTCGGCCTCTATAAATATGTTTTTTTATTTATTGGGCAGCTAATTCTATTTACATTGTGAAAATGTAGCAACTGAAATTCTTTGTTGTTTTTATTTATGGTTTTTTTGGCATTATTTAAGAGATAGTTTTCACTCGACTTTATTAGCCATTGCAATAAAACTGATTTCACTCTTCTGAGTTTAAATTTAGCCTTTGAATCGGATTTAATTTTAATTTAGGTCTGTCTTAGAGTCTATACTGCAATACTCAAAGTATATTTGTTTAGAAGGTGAAAGCAACCCCAAAAATCGGGTACGGGGTACCTCGGAACTTTTCCTCACTTCGGTGGCCACTAAAGTGGCCTCTTTAAATAATGTTTATACATTATTTTTATTTCATTTATTTGAATTTTGGCGGTATTTTGACAGGTACGTAAACAAACTTTGACGTAATCAAAAAAATCCCGTCAAGTACTTACCAGCAAGTTACTAAAAGGGTTTCTTCGGTCATAAGAATTCATAAGTACATTATTATTTTTTTTTTTTAACAAAAATATGTAATTTGTCGCTTTTCTTACACCTAAATTATCCTTCATCAAATCATCATTCATCGAATTTTTGTGAATGAAATTTTAATCCCTTTATAATGATACCCAACTTCGAATTTTTTTGGGGGGCTCACGAGTTACGGCCCACTAAAATTTTTAAAATTTTACTTTTTTTACATCAACTCCCGGAAATATCATTGGACTACAGAGATGCATATTTTTGTATTTTTCCCTTATTTTTAGCTCCTGTCCTAATGGGATAGTGCAGGGGGGGGGGGGGGGGGCATTTTGGGTTTGTCTTAATTTTTTGGGGGGTAAAATGGCCGCCATTTTGGAAACGCGATATATATTTGTAATCTAGCGGGGGGGGGGGGGAATTTTTTTTGCGTTTTGTTTTAATTTTTTAGGGGGTAAAATAGCTGCCATTTTGGTAACACGATATATTTTTGTGAACGAAATTTCAATACCTTTAAAATGATACCCAACTTCGACTTTTCAAATGACAAAAATTTTGGGGCTCCCTAAAATTTCTAAAATTACACTTTTTTTTAGACCAACTCCCGGAAATTTCATTGGACCACAGAGATTTATATTTATGTTTTTTGCCCTTTTTTAGGACCTATCCTAATGGGGTAGTGCAGGGGGGGGGGGGGGGGTACATTTTGGTTTGTCTTAATTTTTTGGGGGGTATTTTATTCTATAATGTATGTAGACTATATAGATAGAGTATATAAAGAGAAAATATCGTGATGGCGCGAAAATGAAAGAGATTTAAAAAAAATGTCCGCATTTCGTCTGCGCATACGCGTGTAGTCAATTTTCGTGGGATCCATGTAATCGATGTAATTTGGCATATCAAAAAATTAATTTTAGCTCTAAATTTGGGGGCGGCCTCACCTCCAAAAAAATAATTTTGATTTACACGTTTCTTGGCCCGGTTCGATTCGGTAAATTAGAATAAAATGTTCCATTATAATTATTAAATGTAACTAAGAAAACTCGAAACAACAAATCAATTTATAACTCAGGATCAAGTAATTATGTACTGCTATAAAACAAAGTTTATCGGGCAGATTTTTTCTGTTTCCTTTTCGTCCTGAACAATAGATGATTTAGGTATTATAGGACGAGGGGATTGGTCACTTTACGCAGCTACTCGTTGTGATCTTCTTTATTGATGGCGCTATAGACCCTCCAATGATCCTTTCCCTTAAATTTAATTTCGAAATAAAGGAGGTAAATAAAAAAGTTAAAAAGATAGAAGAAAGAAGTGGATAGAGGTTTAACAGGTAAGATAGAAATAGAAGTATGGAAGGGAGAAGATTTAAAAGTTAGGAGTATGGGAATGAAAAATTACACGAGGAGGTGGTTAGAGGTAGCTAGTTGGGGAGTAGTACATTGCACAACTGAGCCAGTCTGTATACTTAAGCCTTGTCCCACATCCCCACTGAACTTGGGCTCCTTACTCCTGTATACCTCCAGGTCTACCAACATACAAGGACATCACAACAATACCACCCGTACAATAAAAAATATATGTATTTCATCATAATACACAACAAAATACATTATCAAAAGTAGAGCTTTTATAGACGTTATTATGGTTGTAATCGAAACTCTACTTAAATCAAAGTCAAAATATCTGTGCGATACAACTTATTCTAAACTTTCTCGTGTTCAAGTATTTATTACTTGCTTCGAGTTTTCATTTAATGATTATTAGACATTGTATTAAAATTTACCATAAAAATAAATACTCCCCAGCTGGTAATCGAACCTGACCTCTTGCTGTTAACTCGTTAATTACTTTATCTCTAGTTGTCCGAACACTATTCAGGTGTACGAAATAAAATGTAACTGTCTCCGTCCAGAGATGAGTTTTCATCTTGTTTAATCCAGTATTAATTTTGCGGTTCTTTTATTTTGTTTAATCACTTTTTAGATGGAACTTATTTATTTATAACACCTTCCTTGTAAAATAATAATTTTAAACATTTATATACTGGGGAAAAATATTTTTAAAAAAGTCTGCCAATTAGTGTGGCACATACCGTCTCCTCGTTGTATTATTGGACAAATGGTCACTTGGGAATTTGTAAATTTGATTGTTTTTACCGGTTAATAATAATATGGAACCATATTGTGTTGGCTACTTTAAAAAAAAAAAAAAAAAAAAAAAAATTGTAGGAGGTAACATATTACTAAAATAAGCTTGTGTGCATTTGGATGACGAACAAATTAGCGCAGAATGTTGGAAATTATTTGGGACCTTCCAAATTTCATAATTACTTGGTCCAGTGTTTTAAATTTAAGTTGTTTCTAGTTTTCGAAGTTACATTTAATTTATTAAATAATTTATCAAAATTTGCCATAAAAATACCTTCTCCACAGCGGCAGGGCTTGTAGTGAGTCACTGAAAGTCACTAAAAGTCACTTATTTTGACGAGAGTCACTTTTTTGTCACTTATTTAAAAAAAAGTCACTGAAAGTCACTTATTTGGGCTTACAAGGATATTTTTTTGTGTTTTAAATACACAACATATATTTTAACTGTTTTTCAAAAGGGATTTTGTAAGCTCAAGACTTTTTTTAACTATGAATTTTATATTAGGCCTACTTTGAACTGTGATGAATGATAAAGTTTGTAACAGTTGCACTAGATTCAGCTGGCGTGTGTTGTGTTTTAGCTATTTTTCTGGAATGAGATTTTTCTTGGGAAAAATACTTCTTTATTTTGACGATTTGATTTGTATTTGTAAAGACTATATTTTAAAATTTATTAATCAAATTCGTCGGAACCGTGTTCTAATACTTTTTATGTGGCAGCGGCCCCTTAAAATTCATTTCACGATTTTGCCCCGGGGTATGATTTTTCTGAACATGAATGTAAAACTTTATTGAAATCGCCCCAGTTGTTTTGGGCTTACGCGTCTGCATAGACGATAGATTACTGATAGAAATGTTAGAAAAAAACTTTCTTCGAACTCAGTGGACCTTAACATGTAAATCAATCAAAATCTAATTTTTTTGAGATCTCAATACTCTCCCTATTTTTACTATATAAATATATATATATATATATATATATATATATATATATATATATATATATATATATATATATATATATATATATAATAAACGAAACAACACACGACCGCGAATAGTTATTAAAACACTGAAAAAAACCCAGGGTTCGGTCACAAAACAAAAACCAACTCACACCACTCACAACATACTTAAAAACCTGACGTTTCGGCTTTATTTAAAACCTTCTTCAGAGGATCTAAAACAGAAGAAATACAAAAGGTTTACAAAGAATGCAACTAAATATAAGAGAAAAGTTAACAGAAAAACTCTTATGGAAGCGCAAAGATTTTAACTTACATTAAGAAACGTTGAAGTGAGAATTAATATAATAAATAATGGAAAGAAAACATTAAAATTGACTAGATGTTTATATATATATATATATATATATATATATATATATATATATATATATATATATATATATATATATATATAATAAGATTATAATTATATGATATGTATAATTAAAGACCTTGTGCCCCAAAGTGGGATATTTAGGCGCCTTGATCCCCCAGCAATCATCGCCGAATTATGATCGTTATGATTTGATTAGGTATAATTCATCTACTGATTCCATCTGAAAGATCTTTTTCATAATTTAATTATCCTCGTATTTTAACCCTATTAATTTAATTTAAAAGTAATCCAAATACCTTTAATCCTTTTTTACCTTTTTGCGTCATTTAATCTTAATACTTCATAATTATTTAACTGTTTATCTGATCATCAGTTCGTTTCAATGTGAGTTCGACTAGAAATTAATAGGCTTAAATGATTTAATATTAATTCTGTTTTTAGTGCGTCAATTTAAAATTTTAAGAATTTTGTTCTATACAACTCGTACTAAACTATTACATATCCGAGTATATAAATATTTGTCCAGTGATTTCCATGTATTGGTTGTTTGAGTTTCTGTGGTTGCATTTAATTATTATTGAAAATTTTATCAAAATTTCCCATAGCTTTTTTTTCAGGAACTTGATTTTTCTCAGGAAAACTACTATTTAATAAAAATTTATATTTAAATGGACATACACTTTTTGTTTTATCTAAATACGAACATCTAATACGAAATATCTTTGGGTTGACAATCAAATGCGGTATTGTTGCATTTTTTTGAATTCGCAAAATACGTGTGGTGTTTTTTTAAGGGCAAAATGCTAGACACTTAAAGAGGACTTAGAACTTGTCATGAAAGCAAAGCACATCTGAGATAAATAAGCTCTTAATTCTACTCGCAGCTAATCCTCGGGCTAAGTCCTTCAGATCTACCGCCTCACTTCTCTGTGCGCAGAGCTTTCATTTTTTCTTTCGTTGGAGTGATTCTAATTTGGACAGCTCAAGTTGTTTGAAGGTAAAAGCCTCTGTTCGGACCCAAAATCAGACGTGACTTGACTAAGTTCAAAGTTCTTGCTAGTTCAAGGAAAACTCTCCTATATTTTCTACCGACTTTTAAAATTTTTTTTGTTTTCCTTTTGCTCTCTTTACCTTTTAGATATTAAGTGTGTTTTTCCTTTTTGTATACATTAAAACTAAAAGTGTTGCTTGAACATAACAAAATTAAAAATTGCAATAAAAAAACTAATTATTTTCTTCTTAAATGAATTATTTAGAAAACTAGTCTGCGTCATATTTCGTATAATTGCTTGATTTTATGCTTTTACAACATATTATTGTCAAATTTATTTAATTTTGCTCCGTTTTTTTTAAATCTGTCAATTAAAGTATCAATTTAGCAAAATTTAATGAGCGCAGACGGTTAAAATTATTCTGGGGCTATCTGTGGGCTACATTTGACAAACTAAATCAAATTTCATTACTATCAGATTAGTACTTTTGAAGATATAGGTGTAAATAAATGTGTTTATTTATTTTGCTTTATATGATATTGTCTATTGGAGAAGGTCGGTCTCCGTCAGATGGCTGTTTGTTATGACGTATCATGTTTAATTGTAATAATTATTGTTTACTATCTTGTGTTAATTTTAATGAATCATGTTTTAGTAGTAAATGTATGTTTGTGCGCTTGTGGTAGACAAATAAATGGGTTAAAACTTACATGGGATCAACAATCAGCTAATTATGACCTACCATCCAAATTTAATTAAATTTGGATGGTAAGTTTTATGATATGTTGGTTTGCAACAACTGAGTGACAGATATACACGGAACCAAAAACGTTCCCTGATGTCTGAAACGGATTTCTGTTTTGGGATTTTTAAAATCCCCAAACAGACGATATAGCTTATGTTACCTTCAATTAGCTCGGAAGCTTTACATTTTAATTTAAGAAACAAATTTGATAACATTTATAATGAAAATTTAAAAATATAAACAATTTAAAAAATAAAACAACTGAAAGGTAGGGCTGATGAGTGACAGCATGTCAACACCCATCAGCTTTATTATACAATTTATGCCAAACTTTAATATGGTTGACATATTTCTTGATGGAAACGACTCAATATATGTATTTATATTTATTTTATGTAATATATTAGTCTATTATTTTTTAATCAGGGCTGGCTGAATGCTGAATAAACGGAATAGAATGATCACAATACTTATTGTGATCAGAATTTAGTTTTAAACATCAGGAAACATTTTTTCGAAAATTTACTATCTACTCGATGTGATAATGATTCATCAGTGCAAAACAATTGTTCTCTCTGGGGCTTGAACCTGATATGCCGGTGTTTGATCTAGGAAACTGCGAGTTGTGACAGCGCTAACCACTCATCTACACCGATTTTTTATTAGTAATTATGTGTAGAGTCGTTTGAAAATAAATATCTTTTAGATTCAACTCTACAAATAAATGTTCAATGAATTGAAATAATTTGAAATGTTGAAAGTATTACACAGATAGTACGAGACAGATTTATTTGTTACTCTACGACCGACGTAATGAAAATCCGGTGAATGAATACAAGTTGACGAGTTCCTCTCGCAGAAAATAGTTCAAACTTATGTATGACATAACCAATGTAATTATTATAGGTGATAATTAAAATAAATACAACAATAATGTAATGCAACCTACATACATTATAAAATAATTAACTTTATTATTAGGTATTCATCATGAATATATTTAAGACGTGAGTGTAAAGTGATCTAATTGGCTGCAACGTGAAATAGGTAAATGTGGTTGTACGCGTTCGAGATGGTAAGAAGCAGTTTGAAATAGTTAAACGCATTTTGAGATGTTTAGATGCGATTTGAGGTGGTTATTAAAGGTTAGATTCCAAAACTATGACTAAGCCGACCAATGAATATTGGACCAACCAACAGCAGGCTATTTTGATGGATTTACACGTTTAAGGTCCCCTAAACCTAAAGCAGTATGCCCTTTGTGCAGATTCGTATAGCTTAAACAACTGAACTGATTAATATCTATTAAACATATGATACCTTACTTTTCTTTGAACGTTTTTAGACCGCTGATGTTTTGTTTAAGCCCCCTAAACAAATATTTTTATTAATACTATTTCATATTTAAAACTGGGACTTATTTAACCTTAACGAATTTTTTACCCTCAACAATAATTTTTACTTTTCCTCACTACTAATAGAAGGAAAAGTATTGTTTTCACCAAAAAATTTTTTTTTGAGATTTCAACGGAATTATCCGTTTTAGGTGTTTTTAAGACCTCCTGAGTGGTTTTCAGCATGACGTATGTATGTGTGTATGTGTGTTATCATCGTAGCGCCCAAGGTATTTAACCTAGAGAGTTGAAACTTGGCAGAAAAATCAGTCCTAACCTGTAGTTGTGCCGCCCGGAAAATCAACTTTTTCCGCCATCTTGAACCCAGTTTTCTGAGTCAGCAAAAAATTAAAAAACTCGTAATAAATCGATTATGGTCCTGATCGAGTTGAAATTTGGCACGAATGTTCCTCTCTGTATGACAAACAAGCCCACCAAATTTCATTTTGATATTTGCCGCCATTTTAAAGTTATCAATTTTTAAATTTTTAAATTTTGACGGTTAATAATACCGAAAGTATAAATAGGTTTTTGACATATAGCATATTTTTGGAACCGGAAAAAAATAGGGAACAAATATAAAAAAAAACGATAAAGTTTCATTAATTAGTTTAAAAGTTATAAGCGAATATAATTATTTTTATTAATGCGATAATTTTGATGACGTCAAAGTTTGTTTACATCTGTCAAATTGCCGCCAAACTTCAAATAATTAAATAAAATATAGCTATTTAAAATAAGGTTATTTTTGAAGAATGATAATAAATCAGTTAGTTCAGAACGGTCACCCATCCAAGTACTGACCACGTCCAATGCTGCTTCCTCCTGCTGTGAAGCAGCAGGAGAGGCCACTTTAGTGGCCTCTGAAGTGAGGAAAAGTTCCGAGGTACCCCGTACCCGATTTTTTTTATTAAAAACAGTTTATCTCTTTATTTGCGGGTCTGCATTGTACAAAAATAAAAAACTATCACATGCCTATAAGAAAATAAAAATACTTTAAGGAGTTGATATTAATGCATGTTATTTTGCTAATACTTTACAAGCTGTGTAAGCTGTAGGCGTGGTTATATACAAAAATATACTGAGGGCACTGTGACAGACTGACTATCTCTTAATAACCTCTGATATATGAGCGGAGTTACTTCACTGGGTGTCTGTCTGTGCAAACTGGTCCCCGTCTGTCTGTCTGTAGCGGGGTTCTCGCTCAGTAAGGAGCGGACTTCGTGTCCCTCCGCACTTCTTTTGACTTGGTAAAGTACCGCTCGGCCCAAACCATTGCAAACCTCACTCCCACAAGCTAAATCACTCACTCTCTCTCTCTCTCCCTCTCTCTCTCTCTCTCTCTCTCTCTCTCTCTCTCTATCTCTCTGTAGCATTCCTTAATAAATTGTCCGATTTTGGACTCTGAAAAAGATAGCACACACACACACACACAAATATTATTTGATATTTATTTGAGAGTGTGCAACTTTTATTCATTTAGAAGTGCTTGATTGTATATAGTATTTATATGTACTTAGTTATTTATGCTTCGAAGAAGAGATAAAACATTAAAAGTTTGTTAAATTTAATTGGATTATTTATTATAGTTAGATTCACGATACTAAAACACTTTCCGATAAAATTAAATAAAAAATGACCGGGTTAGTGAAGTTGTTTAAACTCTTTATGATTTACCTTACAAATCATATATGTATTTTAATGTTTTCAACATAAGTGGGAAGCAATTGATTTGTCTGTCAGTTTTTTTTTAACCACTATTAAAGATTTGTCCGCTATTTACACCATAGTTTTGACACAATAAATCATTTATCTGAATCATTGGTAATCTTGAAAGAAAAGCTTATGGTATTTAAAGCTTCAGCACTTGGACAAAACTTTCTCATTTACATAGTTATGCTTATATTATGTACTATACATTATGAAGTCGCTAGTTTACCTTCATGCTGCGCTCGGTTCAGTCATATTACAAACAAAGCCGCGTCATCTGTTTATCTTCTGTTCCGAAGAGATAATATCGCTGTTAAAAGTTTTCGTGAGATTTAGCAATTAACGTTTTAAGCAGTTCAATTTACGCTGTAGTTCTTAATCAATCCGTTATGATATTTTATTGACTTCTTTGATTCTTTGAATTGATCTTCTTCATTGGTTTGGGCCAAATTTTTGTGGATCTGTTAAAAGAAGGCTACAGATAAATTAGGACGCAACGATCCGCTAGGTTTGAACCCAATTTTAATATACCTGAAATGAGCTTTTAAATTAAATGTAACATGGTAAGCGTAAACCCTTTTTTCCAACCCCCATTTCGGTTATATTTGATTTTAAAATGAAAATTTTATTGTAATATTTAGATTGTTCCTTTGCTACTCTTTTGTCCTTTAAAACAATGTATAGCACGTCATGCAATATAAACAAGCATGAAAATTCGTTTTTGGTGTTTTTACACGCTTTAATATCCCCTTAGTCCAAAAACGCATGTGGAGACTTGGGCATTTAGTTTCAGACAAAATCATAACCTGATCAAAAAATGAATGAGGAGAGAAATGAATTTTAGGTCTAAATTTAGAGGAGCTACCCCTAAAAACTCTAATTGAACCTGACTTTTTTTTTTCTCGAAATCAGTTTTGACTATTTTGATTAAAAAATAACAAATGTGTGTCATAAAATAGTATCCAAAAATTTTCCAATTCTTGTCCATGTACAGGCAAAAAAAAAAAAATAAATAAAATAAATAAAATATATATATGTGTGTGTGAGTGGGTGTAGATGGATTATAAAAAAATTGCCCTTATTAAAAATATTTCATTTATAAAACATTATGTGATTCCGCGCTGCAAATTGATGCATGCAAAATGTTCGGCCTTAAACTAATTAAACAATTTTTTTTCTTTTAATTCTCGCTATCTCGTTTTCTTACGTGTACACATTAATTCAACAGAATGGTCAAGGGTCTTTGATTTGACCACCCAGTTCAGTCCTTCACGTGCCCCTGAAATTTAGATATTCTCGCCAAATATTTCACTTAAACTTTTCATGTCGCCAAATGTAACTCACTAAATCTTAAGTTGATAAAAGAATTTAAATTATCAAAAGTACATTTTAGTATTCCAATGAAGAAGGATTCTCTCCTCGTATCATAATATTAATTTATTTATCAAAGCCAGTTTCGACCTGTATCAGGTCATCATCAGTCCTGATTACGGAAGAACTTAAGTTACTTTTTGTAAAATAATATAAAAGGGGTGAGTCTGTATTATATTGGAGACCAACACAAGACCCGTTATATTAATGTAACTCTAGTTGTTCCATAATCGGGACTGATGATTGATTATGGTCTTATAAAGGTCGAAACTTGCTTTGATAAATAATCATGCATTATTATACCAGGAGATACAGTTATTTTGAATCCATTAAGATGACCTTTATTGACTCTCTTAATTCCTGAAACCTCTTATTCTGTCAGTCGATTTTATTTTTTTCCTAATTACGAAACATATTTACTGATTTATCTAATGATAATTAGTAAACACTTGCCTGAAAACACACTAGTGGTTTAATTTAAAGTAATCTATAATTAAACCCCAAAGTGGTTAAATAAATAATCCTTAAATTAAAACACCACTGCGTTTTTATTTAAGTGTGTGCTAATTATATTATTATATTTAATAACCACAAAAGATCGTTCAATACAACCCATATGTTTTATGTGGTAATCCCCATTTTTGCAATATCCCATTCTCCATCTATGTTCACCATTGTCTCGGGATCTTAATTTTTGTTCTTGGAAACCGACTTACATGGTTTCATTAGTACTACAGTTCAAATATTTATTTGAAAAAAAGAAAAGAAAAACGGGAAATTTAAATCCTAAACATGTAGGAAACCGCATTCTATCCAGAATCAGGAATTTGTCGTTAGCTTTTTTGTGAATTGTTTGTTGTCAATTTTTTTATATTGTCTTAGCTTAAATCTGTTATCAAGATACTATGCTTAGTATAATGTATTTTCTCTAGTTGTATGTTTAGGAAAAGTTTTTTTTTGTTTGTATATGTATTGAGGTAGTTTTTCCTGTAAGGATATGAGAGCTGTTATGAATCGAGGATGATGTTAGAAGGAAGTTTTTCCTGAGATTACGCAATACTTTCTCCAGATGAGTGCCACGCCCCTGACATGGGACTTTCACTATCTACCTACCGACTCAATGGCACAGTTTTTACACAACGACGCCTATTTATTTCATTCACTTGCACTTTTTTTCTTCTTATCTCTCTCTCTCTGTCTCGCTCCAGCTCACTCTCTCTGCGCCACTGGTAATTCCTTCGCCTGTGGACTGACTGGTGGAGGCAACGTTACACAACTTCTCCATGGCCTTATTCCTTGGCCTCCAACCGACGGTAAAGTAAAGTAAAAAAAAAGAAGTGAGCCTGCGCTCTTGAAATCTAAAGGCATAATTACCTCTAAGGAAACAAATGTTTTTTATATGTATATAATATATATATATATATATATATATATATATATATATATATATATATATATATATATATATATATATTAACAGAGCACGTCCATTTAATTAGCAATCTAACAGAGAATCTTTTTGGAAAAAATCTATTTGTACAGAAAATATTAATGCAAACAATAAAAGGTCGGGTTAAATTATTTTAATAAAATTTTCCTAAAATAGGTACCTACATATTTTTAATATGGTGGCTCCAATTTTTGTAATATGACAGAATGTTTAATGTGGTGGTCCCCATTTTTGTAATATGACAAAATTTTTAATGTGGTGCTCCCCATTTTTGTAATATGACAAAATGTTTAATGTGGTGGCCCCCATTTTTGCAATGACCTTTCCTGTTGACTTATTTCTAATGTGGTTTTTCCCGTTTTTTACACGCTTTTAGCGCGCTTTTTTTGCACATTGTTTGCACATTTTTAGCTTCACATGTTTGTCCGGGACAAATCTTGTAACCTAGATTTAACCCAAATCCCGACTACCCAGAAAGCTGAACCTTGCACAGATTATGTATTTCCGATGATAAATCAATCAGTCATTAGTTTTACCAAATTATCACTCTACGCCGGTAAATCAATAAATTTCCGATACATTTTGGCGGTAAAATTAAAAATAATAATTGTAAAAAAAACACGACCAGTGACATGTAGGTGAGATTATTTGCATTTAAATAATTTTAAACGACCAAGATTTCTCTGCAGGGTAGAGCAAGCTCGTTTGGAACCCTGTTCTTCTAACCTTGTGCTGCGAGGCTACACCACTCGCGGGCCTCTACGGCATAAACAACTGATTTTCCTTTAACAACATTTATAATAATTATATTAAACGTCTCTACAAGACGCCATCCCTGCAACAATTTTTTTCTTTACGCATCATATTACATGTTTTATTTGCCTGCCAGTTTTCTTGAAATTTGGCAGTAGACATGTTACGGATGACATGCAATAAAGAGTCATTAGTTTCACAAAGTCGTTTGTATTTGCCGATAAATCAATAAATTTTTACATTTACATGGAGAAATTTTGGCTTTAAAATTTGTCATCAATTCGACAACGACGACCTGTGACAGCTAAGTAAAGTTAGAATAGATTACAAGATTTAATGTAACGATGCCTAAAAAGTATAATAATATATTATATTTAAAATAAACAGGTCAAGTGTGTGCTAGTCAGCACACAGCGAGGGTCCGTAGGGAACCCTGTATAGTTTAAGTAGTACCCTATTGTTGGTGTTTTCTAAAATGCTAAAAAGCTTACTTTGAACTATCCTGTGGGTCTGATATTCTCAAAACTCATAATCAAACTTCTGATAAAGTATTTTCTTGCCACTGAACCGGACTACAACCATGTAAATTGTACTTCGAAAAGACCATAGTTATAAAAAAAGTATTTTGTCAATAAAATAATATTTTTTTCGAAATTTCCAAAAAGTTGTATCTTTACTTTTGGTCGAAGAATGTTCAGGAATTTTTTCAGATTTTTTGCACTTCACATAAGCGAGATAGGGGACACGTTTCACACCCACTTCAAACTTGCCTACGCTCGCCCTATCAAAGTTATAACCAAAGAATTATATATTTTTGTAATCAGCTCGACGTACCCTTTCATATGATACCCCTCACGGTGTCGAAAAAAATTTTTAATCCTTAAGTTTTTTTACCCTAATTATTTTAAGTCGCTATATTTTTAAAATATGTGGGTAGGTACGTAAGACACATATATGCCAAATTTCAAAGTGATCGGACGAAAGGTGTAGAGCCGTGAGAACAGGCGACAGGACGGACGGACAAACACACGCAGGAAAATATAAGGGTCCTTGGTTTTGCCTACGGACCCTAAAAAAGAAAAAAGAACAGGCTTTTACAAAACATGCATTAAAAAGGAGAAAATAAATTCTAATAGGAAGTAATAAGGTATTACTTTATTACTCAGTGTATTCGTATGTCAATAAAGACTCAAGCGCAGGGAGGTATCAACTAAGACATAAACTATTGATAGTTCCCAACTATTGTATCTTTATTAATTTACAAATATACTGTGAGATCGCTAGTAGCACTGTGAATGTTAAACTATTATTTTCTCCTATTTAGTGCTTGTTTGTAAAAGCGTGTTCTTTTTACTGTCTCATATAAAGAGAAAGTATTGTTAAATTCAATTTTGAGATTTAGATGGATTTATACGTTTTGAGGTCCCTTAAGTCAAAAAAGTGTTTTTTAAAAAATGCCTGTCTGTCGTCTGTCTGTGCAGACGCCTGGAGCCTAAACTACTGGGCTGATTTTGACGAAAATGTTCAGAAAAATCATACCACGAGGCAAAATCGATAAATTAATGTTAGCTCCAAATTTGGGGGCGTTACCCCCAAAAAAACTAAAAAAAAATATTTATCAAAAACGGTTTATATTAAAATATTCTAAAAATGTAGTCTATTTAAATACGAATCTAACGATATAAGCCGTTTTCCCAGGAAAAAATCTTGTTCCTGAGAAAATAGGCCGGGTTTGATTCCCCGCTGAGTAGGAGTTATTTTTATGATAAATTTTGATGAAATTTTAAATAATAATTAAATGTACCTTCGAAAACACTAAAACTAATAAATAGAAAACATTGGGTGAAATAATTATGAACTCGTTTATGAGAAAGTATGTCTAAGTTGTTTCGGACCGTTTGGTTTAAATATAATATTTTGCAATATTTTATCCGCTGGATTTTTTTTAAATTTATTTTTTTATTTTTTTTTTATTAATTTATTTTGCTTCCGAGCTTACCGAAGGTAACGGACGCATTGTGTTCACTTTTGAGAACAAAAAAATTGTATGTCTCCGATTTTAAAAATTCCAAGACAGAAATCCGTTTCAGGGAACATTTTTCGTCTCGTGTCTGCCTGTCTTTCGGTCTGTGTATCCGTGAACCGTGAAACGTGTGACGATAACTTGAGTAAAAGTGGACCGATTTTGATGAAATTTGGTAGATATGTTCATTTTACCAATGCCCAGGACGAGTTCGTTGGACAACGTTATCCGCCCAAGCTAAGCGAGCCTAGAGACCTCGAGACCATATCTGTGGTTTATTTGTCTGCTAGTTGAGCAATGTTGAAACCATCTATGGTTTTTTTGACTGATTGTTGAAAAGTTGTATTTTCTTTATCTTGGAATTGTTCTTTTAACAGCTGGAAATTTATACTTAAAACTGAAACAGTAGTGTTGCGGGTATGTGTGAGAGTATGTGAGTGTGTAAGCTACTTACTACTACAGAGGAGCCCCTAGACAAGGCTTCCAAGACACACCCAGACACAAATTCCTACCCACCCACCAACCCCTATCTTATCTGCAACCAGTTTGTTTTATTTTCTCCTCTAGGTTTGCAGCAAGTTCACGGGGAACCACAATAGTGTTCACGTTTACCTTTAACGACCTAGCTCCAGATTTCTATATTCATACACTCAATATCGTACTTGAATTATTTTTAACATTTCCTATAGATTTGAACCAATTTAACTTAGTTAGTTAATGAATCTATCAAGTCTAAAATCTATCAAGTCTAAAAGAAACTATACTTATGTACTAGATCAACAACTAAAAGCAACCTCCTATCCTGTGACTGCGAATAAGTAACCTCCTATCTGGTGACTAAGAATAAGTAGGTACCCTTATTCCTAGTGACAACAAATAAGTACGGTTATTCCTTGTGATTGGGAATAAGTACCCTTATTCTTTGTGACTGGGAATAAGTACCCTTATTCCTTGAGACTGGGAATAAGTACCCTTATTCCTTGAGACTGGGAATAAGTACCCTTATTCACAGTGACTAAGAATAAGTAACCTTTCTAGTGACTAAGAATAAGTAACCTTTCTAGTGACTAAGAATAAGTAACCTATTCTTCCTAGGTTTGGAAAAAGAACGAACATTTTGGGATGGTTAATATTATTTGTAGATATAAAATTCAATTTTCACTGTTGATTTATGTAAATTAATTTCACCTTTATAGGGGTTTTTTGTAATATATACATTAATAAAAAAACTTCTTTCTTAGTTATATATATTTATATAAAAACAAACAATTTTTAAGTTTAATGTTAGGATTGTAGTAGTTTTAGTAATTGTTTTCATTTTTTTTTTTTTATTGTTGCAGCCTAAAGAAGCCAGAATATGAAATGGCCAAATTATAGCATTTTAAAAAGAAGTTTCTTTATTACTATAATTTGTAATTAACATATTTAAATAAATAATAACTCTATAAAAGTAATTTTTTGAAAAAGAAATTAATTTACATAAATTAAAGAGAAGGGTTCAATTTTCAAACGGAAAATCACTTCTGATGAATATATGCCTGATATGAATATACGCGATGACGAGTATCTCCCGATCCACCAGAACCCTCCAAATTTGGAATTAGTTTCCGTAACAGGAAAGTTTCAAAGCCCCTGCTCATAGAAAATAAAATAAAAATCCTTTTCCTGTAATCAATCGCAAATAACATTGTGGTATCATTTTAATGATAGGTGTCTTTAGAGATAATACAAAAATTAAAAACCTATTTTATTTTTTCGTAAACATTTTTTTTATTTCAATTTTGATCTGAATGTTTAATATACCTAAAAGTGAAACATTATTTTTTTAATTACTTTTCCTCACCTATGGAAGGAAAAGTTATTATGTTTTTATCCAACAATTTGTTTTCGAGATTTCAACTGAATTATCCTTGTTGGGTGTTTTTAGACCTCCAGAGTGGTTTTCAGCATGACGTCTGTATGTGTGTTATCATCGTAACGCCCAGGGTATTTAACCTAGAGAGTTGAAACTTGGCAGAGAAATTAGTCCTTACTTCTAGTTGTGCTGCCCAGAAAATCAACATTTTCCGCCATCTTGAATCCTCTTTGTATGACAAACAAATCCACCAAATTTAATTTTGATATTGGCCGCCATTTTGAAGTTATCGATTTTTAAATTTTGAAACTTTGATGGTTAATAATACCGAAAGTATTATTATAAACAAGTAAAAAAAGGGAACAAATATAAAAAAAACGATGAAATTCCATTAATTAGTTTAAAAGTTATTAATTAGTGCGATACATTTGTTCAACATCAAAGTTTGTTCACCTCTGTCAAAATACCGCCAAAATTCAAATAATTAAATAAAGTATAAAATATTTTTGTAAAATGATAATAAAAAATCAGTTAGTTCAAAACGGTCACCCATCCAAGTACTGACCACGTCCAATGCTGCATCCTCCTTAGTTTCCTTTAGTTTCCGAGGCTACTTTAGTTTCCTCCAGCGTGAGGAAAAGTTCCGAGGTACCCCGTACCCAATTTTTTTTTTAACCTACTTTATAAATAATGGCGGGCACTTAAGAGCCTAATGTTGATAATGTTTTGGTGGTATTTTATAAACTTCAAATAAAACAAATAATATATTAAAACCTATAAGTGATGCCGTAGCGAAGCACGGGAATCCAACTAGTGCCAGTGTATTTTAGGTTAAATAATTTCTATATTTCCGATTGTTGATATACGGAATATTTCAAAGGAAAGAAGAAAAACCATAATATATGTATCTGTTCTCAGAATATCCTTTACCCTTTTTGTAATATTACCAGGTAAAAGATCTTTAGGTATTACCTTTGTTGTCTTTCTATATTATATTTTTTTCCTGTCTATATTGTGTTTTCTTTTATTTCATAGGCTACTTGTTCTTCCCCAGTATTTTTTCCACACACACTCACACATCTTCTTTTACCCAATTTATATACATATATATCCAAAAATTGTACGGTTGAGTAGTGGGTGGTCGGAAAATGGGGTAAAAGAAGAAGAAGCAGATTTTCCTTTTTATGGTAAGCCATGTTAAAAGGGTTAAAAAAAGTATGGGAGAATGGAGTTTTTTGCTCTCTGTTGGTAAAGGACACGAGGGGTTGATTCTTTTGGTCCTGTAAAGGAAGGACCAGATATAAAATAAAGTTTAGTCCTGCTCCTTATCAAGGATACGAGGCAATATGAAGACGCCCCTGACCCTGTCCTCTGTTCCTACTCAACCCTTCCAACTCATTTCTTTTTCAACCTGTTTCTTTTTGTTTTCTTGTCCTTCGACATAAAAATCCAAAAATGCTAAGCTGCAAAAGATATTTTTCTCTGCAACACCGAAGCTATGAAGGAACCCCGTATATTCATAGATACGTGGGGAATGAACCATAGGGCGTAGCCTGGCTCTCATATAAAAAAGGACTCTTTAACCTTTTTTCAGAACTGGAGTATTTTTTTACGTTGCTTATCAGACATTTATCTGGTCCCTGTCATTGTTCAGAAAAATTGTAACAAAGAAGATGCCAATGTGTATGGCACATAGATTCCTTGTGTCCAATTATTAGACGAATGGTCTCATGAGTAAAACATTATGCGATCCCACTTCCATGCTCAGGCTAAGTTCGTCGAACAGCGTTATCCGTCTAAACGTTCGCACACAACGGGTGCTTCAAATTTAAAATTGTAATAAGGACGGGAAAAATTCGACAACCATTTGTTGAGAATGAGATATTTAAAATTATATTTATTTAGGGTCCGTAGGCAAAACAAGGACCCTTAAATATTTCTGCGTTTGTTCTTCTGTCCGTCTGTAACGCACCTGCGATCTCCGAAAATGCCCCGTGTCCCGTGTCTAATTACCCTAACACAGAAAATTAAAGGGAAACCTCAAATACTAGTGGTTGAAGTTCGTGTTAAATGAAAGAGGAGGACACCCAGAGTACAAATATGTTTACATATTTGGTTTCGTGTTAGCACCAATTCATCTTTGCACAATTGTCCTTGAAAATTTTTCCTGTTCCTTCTTCAATTGCTTGTAAAAAATCAACGAAAAAAAATCTTTAAGGATTATTTTATAAAATCCTAATATGTATTATGTGAGAAAAACGTTTCTCCCCTAAAATCCTAAAATATATCAAATGAACGGATTGGTCTCCGTTTGGACAATAAAAATGCGTTTGTTTCACGTAATTTTAATAAATGGTTCAACAATTATAATTATAACTAAAACAAACTTTTAAATGACCGCCATCTTGGTACGGCTGGGCCGATTATGCTGGTTTGGTTATCGAATTCGACTGTTTCTTAAATTGCCTTCGGACCCTTTGTGTATAGCTAATACTTGGCCAATTTATTTAGTTAAACCAACAGCGACGACGCAATTAAGTGATAAAGATCGCTATCTCCATTTAAATCTGATCTAAACCTTTAAAATAGAGAAAACAACTTGTTCACGATATCTTACGCTATAACCTATCGATTCCAATAAAGCTTTATTTATATCGTTTAAAGTACTATTGAAACTGACATTAACATTTCAGAAGTTTTTGTGTAGAGAAGTGATACATTTATAATAATAGGTGAAAAGAAGGTTTATGTAGTTAAACGGTGATGTCGGAAGGTCCCCGGCAACACCACTCTACTACCCTATCTTATCAACTTATCATCATTAACTATGACAATCACCGTCATTATCTATTTCCCTGATATTCTATGTTTATAAAATTAATGATAGAGCCACATAATGCCTAGTGCAAAATTATTTTTCTAAGTATCAGACTGTCCTATTGTGTATTTAATAATAAACAGCTTCAGGGAGCCATCAAAAGAAACATCGCTGAATTGTGTCTGAATGATTTTTTACGTCCTGATTAATTAATAATAGGTTAATACAGGACGAAGAATTTGGCCACTTTACTCAACTACTCGATATGATCATCAGTTTGACAACATGTCTCACCCGTGTGGGGTTCGAACCTTCTATGTCTCTGATCATTTAATAGCCTAGTTACTGGTTAAATGAGTGCATTGATTTTCCGAGGTGTATATTAGAGGAGTTGGAAGGGTGTAGAGCGGGACGCGATATGAATTGGCGGGGTTGCTGTGGCAGCAGTAGGGTCGCAGTCAACCGAGTCAGTTAAACTGCAGCTCGAGTTCACTTGAGCAATAGTTCACTTCCTCTCTACAAATCAATTGATTGATAAAACTCCGCTATCATTCTTTCCATCCAATTACTAACCAAATCTATCCAACTCTATCACAAAGCTCAACCCACTTTTGTTTCCGAGCTTACCTAGGGTAGTGGAAGCATTGTTGTCATTCTGGAGAACGAAGTAGTGCTTCCAAGCTTACACCGAAGGTAACGGAAGCTATGTGATTGTTCCGAAGAACGAACCATTTTTATGTCTCCGATTTCAAAAATTCCAAGACTGATATCCGTTTTAGACATCTAGGACATTTTTGGTGTCTTGTTTATATGCTGGTAGCTTGTCCATCAACATTTTTGCGATCCACTTGAAAACTACTCGTCCAATTGGATAAATTTTGAATGTTTGGTCATAATTAGCCCATTGTTGGTCCTATTTAAGGTTCAACCTTCTGCGCCTATTTG
The DNA here is from genome assembly GCA_951217055.1 of Gerris lacustris. Classification (NCBI taxonomy): domain Eukaryota; kingdom Metazoa; phylum Arthropoda; class Insecta; order Hemiptera; family Gerridae; genus Gerris; species Gerris lacustris. The sequence goes on from OX578279.1 coordinate 49,583,286, forward strand.
TTTCTATAACGTATGTGGACAAATAATTTTTTAAGAAATTTGGATGGTTTGTCAAAAGTAGGCCACAATGGCCCCTTATTAATTTTAACCATCTGTGTAAATTTAATATTGAAAATAAGTATGACCTTTTTGGAAATCGAATCAGGCCCAAACAACCACAATACTTACAATTTTACTTACTGCCCAGTGGGCTCACATTATATTATACTGTGATCATTCATCCAATGTTAGGACGCGAGGAAGCTATTAGCCACACTAATTGACAGATTATTTTAATCGTCTACAACTTAACGCCAAATATTTGAAACACTTGTCAGCCAATCAATAATCTACATCAAAACTTACGTATTATTGAGTGTTTATTTTTTCTAATCAAAGAGCTTAGAGTTGGTAGTAGTAAAGTCCAAAACACTTACTTCAAAAAGTTACTCTAACTTTAGAAAGAGAGGTGGTGCTTCAAGCGTTAAAAATACTAAACTATTGTACAGAACTTGCGGGTTTTGTCACAGATAAGTTTATTACTATTATCACCATTAGAAACAGGAGGTGGTGCTTCAAGCGTTGTAAATACTGAACTATTGTACTGCTTTTGGGTTTTGCAGTTATATATTTGATATCATCTGCTTGTCATTTATTTCGTTTTTTTGTCTGGTTGTCCTGCAGTCTATCCTCCTGCGTGCCTGATTGACAATAACACTGGTGATGATATTTTAACTGTTTTTGAGTTATTTAAACTATTTCTTTAGGTTTCTGCTACAATTATATATGGAACCAGACTACATTTACTTATGTATTTAGGTTGCCCACTTGATAACGATTGATTTAGGCCTCCAATCACAGAGTGAATGAGTTTTCCAAATGCATTTGAAATTCAAATGATCGGAAGGAGATAGAATTTTTTTTTTCTAGAGTGTTTTGATTTGGGAGATGTTGAAGTAATGTAGGCAGCTTGATAGATTTTTTTAAGGTTCAGTTAAAAGGTGACACGTAGTCTAGCTCGGAAAATTTGGTAGTTAAATTATTTTTCCTTGTGTCACCCTTCCGTCTAAGAGAGATAGGTCTACAATTAGAAATCCTGTTTAGATTCAACTGTCTTCTACATTCAACACTTTGTTTAGTCACAGCGCTACTTAACGTTTACTTATTTTTCTTTATATCTCAGAGCTTACCGAAGGTTACGGAAGCTACATAGATTATGATACATAGCAGAATGATCACATGATCATTCTGAAGATCTAAAAATGTTTATATCTCCGATTTCTAAATTTCCTGGACATTTTTGCGAACCTAAACATCTCTTTAAAACTTCTCGTCCGATTTTGATGAAATGTAGATGGTAAATCACAATTAGCCCATTGTTGCTCTGGTTAGCCTTATTAATTTCAAACTTTTGTGCCCACAAACCATACATTTATTTACACCTATATTTTTTAAATTACTCATTTGATTTTTATGAAATTTACTTGGTTTGTCGAAAATAACCCGCATATGGCCCCATATTATTTTCAAATATTACTAAAGTGATCCTTTAATTCATCTTAAGGAACAAAAAAATTGTGACAGTTTTTTTTTTTTAACTTTTAATTTAGTTAGATAATTATAGGGCATATAAGCAAAATATCATTAAAATATGCAATGTTCCACACTAAATGGTAAACTCCTCCTCCTCTGTGGTTTAAAAACCAGAGGTTATTGCGATACTGTATGATTGTAATGAAGTTTTGTACAGGAAAGCAACACGTTTAGAGCGAAGGAGTGAGGTGCATGGGTACATGATGCACTCGTACATTCTGTGGTTAGACCTCAATATTATTTTCTATGTTGTAACCAAACTCAACCGACCTCTGTATAAGCACAACAGCGTATCTCTCCAGTTTTTCTCTCTCTCTTCTTTATATTTGTAATCTTTTCACAATATCAATAATTCAGTAGGTAAGTTAATTGCAAAGACGGATAGTACCTAGTACCTCACTCGAATGTATGAATGAAAATGTATATTTACTTGGTAGGCTTCAGTGGGTTGTCTCCTAAATATGCCTTAGTTTTCCGGTGAAATCCAAGTCCCTAGGGTCTGAAGTGCCTGAATCATTGATTGGAAGCGAAAAATCGTACTCCAGGTAAACGTCGACATCGACGATACATCGACATTGATGTCCCAACCCTACTGTTTAATTCTCGTACCTGTTTTCGGAATTTTTTAATTTGAACCCTAAGGACGGAAATAGTTGGGTATTGAGAGAAAAGAAGAGGGCATCGATTGTTTTTATAAAGTTAGGAACTTAATACTTGTGAAAGAGCTTCTCTTTAGGATCAGCGCATATTTAAATTAGTAGAAGGCACTTTCTATTTCAACCCAAGGACGAGATAAGAAACTTATGCAGAAGAAAAATGCCTTTAATTTTCCCGGAAAACTAAGATTTTAAAACTGTTTCTCCAGCAGTTGTAATCAATTGCTAAGTAGGAATTGTTTCATCCATGGGAAGGTAATTTACAAAAAAGAGAGGATAGATTTAAGAAACTCTCTGGCATCTATATAGATATTCTTGCATAGAAGAATAATTTTAATGTTTTATGACGGTAGTTTATAAACCTATCCTTTTAAAAGTAAGACACTCCGTAGAAAAGCATGGGCAATCCAGCTAGTTAATACATAATTTTGCAATTTGACAATTTGTAGTGTAGAATTGAGCACTGTTTACACACGGGATGGGTTTATAGACGAAGTCTGCGTGGAAACTAGGGGGCCACCTGTGTAAAGAGTTGTCGGAGTTCATTCCAATAGCAAATGGTAATTATGGCCGGAGACAGGCACACATGTGTTTGCATTTTTCAGCAGGTTAAAAACAACTGAGTGACGTGTCTAACACATCTCTACATCTAAAGATTCCTTACTACACCGTCCCTGCACAACAAAATCAACAAAATATGTTCTAAAATATAACATTCCATGATCAGTGTCTCGTCATTCTGAACTATATTTATCTTAATAATTCAAAAAAGCAATATTTAGGAACTTATTTTTGCGAGATTAAGTAAATAATTATCAGTAATATGGTTGTACAAAGAAACTTGACTGTTTTATTTCTTGTTAATTTCTTTTTTAAGTTCAATATAATTGTTGTACTTATTTTATTCTTGATAATGATAACAATAGCGCTGCTGTTTTTTAATGTAGGTGCTTCTTATTAGTTTTTAAGATCATAAGATCGCTCAAGTTTAGCTTATGCTTAGAGCATGAATCCTAATGGTTGTTAATTTGTTGATCAAAGGAGGTTTATCAAATAATATGATCTCTTCTGTACGCAGAAGAGATTATATTCCTTTGTCTAAACAACTGTTAGACAATGAGACATCATCCTTACTGTGTATATAAGTTTTTATATCCCTTTGTCATTTTTTTAGATTAAGGGATATGATTACTTGCCCTTTTACAGGCGGATGCACGGCCTGTTGCTTCACGTAATTGATTTTGACATTATCCCTTATAAAATTTTCTGTTCTGCTGATTTACCCTAATTTGTAAGTTTTCGGAATCTATCATTAACCAATATAGTTTTAATTAAATTACCCTCAATCATTTAATTCTGTTTTGTATGAATACTTATCTCTCGGTAGAACCCTTTTAAAATTTAAAATTATTTTCTATATTTCTAAATATATTTTCAATGAAAATGTAGGTGATAAATGCCGATACAACTCATACTATTTACTGTATACCTATTTACCTTACTCATCTAGAATCTAGAGTACCTACTGAGTAACTTGTTCCAGTGTTTTCCATGTGTTAGTTGTTCGCCAGGTTTTCGTGGTTACATTTTATTATTAATGAACGTTTCATCAATATTCTCCATAAAAATAATTCCTTCCCGGCGAGGAATCCAACCCGACCTCTCAACCCTTGGAATTTTAGCTACTATCTCTGAATTTAGGTTTTTTCCCAGGAAAAACGTGTGTGTAAGGACCCATATTTGAAAATTGCCAGAAATATTTTTTTCCACTTTTCAGGGTTTTTGGGTGGTAGCACTCCAAATAGAGAGCCAAAATCAATAACTGTATGGCATTCAGTTCCAATGTCTGATCCATGTATGCCAAATTTGATCGAAATTGACCCAGCAGTTTAGCCTCCTCGCCTCTACACAGGCTACAGACAAACATTTAAAAAAAAAAAATACCATTTTTTGGGCTAAGGGTACCTTAAAACGTGTAAATCTATCAAAATCTTATTTTCGCGATACTAAATACATTCTATATATATGGGTTGTTAGAGGTGTGTGTGCAGTCTTTTATATTAACTAAGAAAGTACATTTTATCAAGTTAAGTTTTTATTCGGTTTTACTTTTAAAGTTGGGTTCATTACTAAAAGTGAAAATTGTAATAATGAGCTGTCGAGTGACTTGATTATATTATGATTATTATTGGTCAACATTTCATCCAATTACAAAACACATATAATCATAAATAATATTGGTCATCACATATTTTACTTATAGGTTAAACACTGATAAACATTAATCGAAATAATGCTGCTTTGTTGTTTTCTTATCACTGTTACCCGTGTTATTGATATCTGCTAAAACTCTTATGAAACTGATACCTTCTTCGCTACAAATTTAAAATAACTATATTTTAAATTGTTTATATACTAAAGAGTTAAATTATTATTAACACATCTATGTTTCAAAAGTCTGTTGTATGTACAATTTTAATTATAATATCTACATAAACACGCAAGTCTTAAAAATACTTTGTCTATCTAAGTAACTATAACTTTTGTTTTGTTATTATAAACATAAATAACATTTATTCCTGTAATAACTTAAAGGCTTTAAAATTATAAGTAACATGATGCATAAGCATAAACTTTGTTTCAACACACTCATTTGGACAATATTTCTTTTAAACATGATAAAAATGTAAAATCTATACATGTCATGCTACCTAACACATTTTTTTGAAATTTCACAAAACTATAAATTTGTCACAAATACTAAGATGCACCTGCGTGCCGAATTTCGTTCAAATCGTTAGACAAACAAACTTTTAAAATTCTTTTTAAGTCCTGAAATGAAGAATTCACTTAAGAAAAAAAAAAAAAATTGCGAATGTGTATGTGTGCGAAGTATGTTCTCTCGCCCGTTTTAAAGTTAGTTTAAAGAAAACACATATTTATTATTTAATCAGCTGTATTGTATACCCGTGCTCTGATGCGGTATATTATGTTGTGTCATAGCTTTAGGTGTTAAGACTGTCTTGCTTATACTCTTTGCCATACCTATATTTCTACTTTTTCCGCCCTAAGAATTTTAGCTTTAACACCCCCTGCTTGTTTACTAAATTTGAAAACCGTACAAGTTGAATTTCAATATATTCTTAAATTCTTATATTACATAATTGCCGCACATGGTACGCATAACTTCATATAATATACCAAATTAATTGGTAAAAAGTGTCAAAAAACTGACAATGACTGTAACCGAAACAGGTCTGTATTTTATTTATGGTTTATGACAACATACTGATTTGCTGAACTATCAATAGTGTTTCCATGTTTGTTATATGTGTCTGTTATTAATATTTTAATGTTTAACATAAGTTAACTTTAATTATCTGAATTATTAATTATCCGTTATGAGACAGAAACCATTGCAAATCGTAGATTTAGTTAGAGAATTAGCAAGTCTCAATGCAGTACAGCTGATAATATTTACAGCTGGTAATATTGACTTGTAAACAGACTCAGTTGTTGCACAAACAGATGAATGATTCTAGCATTGCAACGAGCGTGACTATTCTAGGTACATTTGAAATCCGCTTCGTAGTATTACTCAATTCTCACCATAAAATGACAATTTGGGTGTCCTACCAAACTGAAGCCATTACTGGAAAATACCATGCCACAACGATATCATTACAATACAATTACCTATTCGCTTACTATCATACCATCTCTCTTGCAGTTTAATCTTTCAACTGTAGGATTTCGTTATTTTATAAACATTTTTATTAAAAGGAATAATAACTAACTAGCTCCATGGCGCAGCAGTGTGTCGTGGGCCTACGCCTGCCAAAGGGCTTACAATTACTATCCATTGTACAGTTGTGTATTGGATGACGCGAGGTTAGTGTGTCGCTCCTTCTCTTGTATAAATTGACTTGTGTCAATTTGTATAATTGATATACGCAACCAGTTATTAAAAGGAATAATAATTTAAAATTTACCTCTTGTTACTTGTGAGAAGGGTAAACTACTCCTAATGAAGGCATAGTTAATACGATGCAATTTTTATATTCGATTCAATACGACCTTATATTATCGCATGATGAGACATCACATGATAACTCACTCATGTGATAGAGGTTTTGGAACTGTCCGTTTTACTATCCACTAAGAGGTTTTTGTTTAGCAGATCGGATCGTAATCCTTTTTATATAGGTATAAGCATCCGATCTCAAGGTTATTAAATGCAATAATAAAGTAATACAGATAAAACACACAGAAAACAAATCATATCCAATCCAGTGCGCTTTAAGGTGGATGGATTCACACCTACGGTCTCGGTCCGGGCTTGTCCACAGTCCGGTAAAACAACATGCATGCCCTTATTATTATTATTATCGCTATAAAAAGGGTCAAGAAAACCACACAAGACCAATTACCCCGAATGTATTCAATTCATTTTTCGTCACGCGTTAAGATAAAAAATGGTCTGCCAATAAGTGTAGCACATAGCTTCCTCGCGTTCTATAACATACTTAAATGATGTAATGTGTTTACAAACTATTCCAAATTCTTCGACGTACCGTCCAAATTTCATAAAAATCAGATGAGAACTTTTGAAGATATTGATGTAAATAAATGTATGTTTGTGCGCAAGTAGAAGAGAAACAAATGGGCGCAGAAGGTTTATAGTTTATGACTTTATGACAACATACTGATTTACCTACCATTCAAATATAATTAAAATCGGACGAATAGTTTTTAAGATATGTTGGTTTTCAAAAATTGAGCGGCAGATAAACACGAAATCAAAAATGTTCCCTGATGATTGAAAACGACAAATCATTGGATTTTTTTAAATAGGAGACGTAAAAAATGTTCGTTCTTCAGACCGTACCGAGACCTTTTACCTATACTTTGATCCTTTTTTCTAGTTTATTATTGATTAAGAGGTGAGTAGAATTGCTTCGTGATAACGCCTCTCCGTTTTCTATTTGATATAGGAACCCTCGCATAAACGATGCCTAAGCTCTCATAAGGGAATGTCTATGTCTAGGTAGTATGTTAATTGTTGATAACTGTATAGCTTTGGTTTGTTGATAACTAACTAAGGCAACCTATTGTAAGCTGGTTGTAGATAAATTACGAAGACTACCTATTGTAAGCTGTTTGTTGATAGCTAACTAAGCCTACCTATTGTAAGCGGATCTACCTGATATAAGTTTTTGTCGGATTTTACTAAGACTGGTTGTTGCAAGCGTTTGATATTCAGCATTTTATTCATTCTATTTTGATACTAAGATAGCTCAGTCCTCTTCTTGAATTAATTTTTTTTCCTCTTCTTGTTCTCATTTATCATTAACGTTTCTAAAAGCGTTTCTGCTAGGAGGTAATCTGGCTAAACAAGATAGCCTTTTGGTATAAGGTCAGTGATGTTACAGGCTCACGCAATCCCTTAATCCTGTCTCTGTACCAGACTTAGTAACTTTATCTTAACCAACTCAATAAATTTATGAGAGTGCGGCGCTTGTATATTGCAACAATCTTCAGACTCTTAAGTGCTAAACATTTATTTCAAAGTTTATGTCGATTAATTTTAAACAAATAAGAAAGAAAGTTTGTTTCCAATTATATTTACTTGAATGCGTCTGATTTTCTTCTTCTAATACAAGTTACTGGGGTTTAGATATTGATTATATGAACTCATTATATTTTTATAATACTCTTGTACAGCATGTCCCCGGATCAATAGGTGAAAAATACTAAAATTTGTTTAATTGAAATTTCATCTTATGGTGTTCAGCCCTGCTTGGATAGAAACTAATTTATATATCTTGGAAATTTACAAAAAAGTTATATTCTCACTTGTAAAGTGCTTTTTCTCTAAGAGATAAGACAAAATGTTATAAAAAGAGTTATTCAACATTTTAAAACCCTCCGCCTACATTAATATGTTTCATTATTTATAATTTCTTTGAATTTTTGACGATGTTAAAAAATTTCGTTAGAAAAAGTTCTTACAAAATTGATAAATTGCAAATGAGTTTTAGTTTACTTTCATTTGTCTGTTGCATTTAGATAATAATTATAAGATATAGAAATAATAAAACAAACAATTCACTATTAAATTTATTTCTATGCTATCATTGTAAATATCTAAGTTAACATTCACAGTGGTATTTTCAAATTTTTAAATAAATTTTATGGCACAGAAAACACCATTGGAATTATTAGTTTGAACTATTTTTAACAGCACACTAGGCAGATATAGAATGGAAAATACAAAATATGAAAGTAGGCGGAGGGTTTTAAAATGTATTCTTACTCAGTTTTTCTTTCTGAATTACTTTTTTAATAACATGTTGTGTTATCTCCTAGAGAAAAATCACTTTACAAGTGAAAATATAACTTTTTTGTAAATTTCCAAGACATACTTGATTTTTTGAAACAAAAATTTTAACATAAATTAGTTTCCTGCATTCCTGAATTCCTTCATAAATATGTAAAGTGGTTGACACCTTCCTCATGTGATTACCTTTATATGAGTTGTTTTATTCAGCATGTTTGAAAAATAGTTTGCCATTTAGAGTGACACATACATTCGTCACGTCCTATCGCATACTTTAATGACGTTTAGATTTTACAGCCATCATTGTCTAATTTAGTTAATTTTGCTTCCGAGCTTACTGAAGGTAACGAAAGTATAGTGATTGTTCTGAAGAACGATATTTTTCTTGTCTCCGATCTCAAATATTTTAAGGCAGTAATCCTTTTTATCTGAGGAACAAAGGTGAATGGGATTATTAGGGTAGTGTGAGAGAGCGTGAGAGGTGATTAGGTTTTTACCCTAATTATTACCTGGATTAATTTGTGACTTTACTACAATGTCATCAGCATAAAATTTGCAATAATTATCTTTACATATGATGACATAAAATTGGAAGTATATTTATGAATTGAGGACTTATGTTTGATTGCCAAGTTTATATGTATTATGTATAGGTGTTTTATGGGGTTGCTAAGGGATGTATTGAGATTTATTCTTTTTTTTTAAGCAGTCTATATTATAATTTTGATGGGCTCTGTTTATTTATTAGCTTGTTTGCTTTGTCACAAGTGTGTGTGAGTTATACTGATAAAAAACATTGTGACCCCCCGGGGGATCGAAGAAAAAAATCATAATTATATAACGGAAGATGCTTAATCGCATCTACGAAACCCTAAAAAGTACTTTATTATTATTATTATATTCATATCAAGGCATCCATTTAACTATTTGAGCTTTATTTGTTTTAAACTTATATTTCTCTGGGAAATTTGATTTTTGGAAACAAATAATCATTTTTATTAAGCGTAAGAATTGTACAGGTTGTAGAATTCCTTTTGTGCCAATTGCAAAAATAAAATGCTGAACTAAAATTAAAGAAAATAGTCCTTATGGGAGCGATGAAAATTTCCTGAAAAAATGTAATTTTCCTTGACGTTATTACCGATAAAAAACATTGTGACACCCCGGGGGATCGAACCTGGGAGCCCTGAGGTCGAAAAAAATCATAAATTTATAACGGGTATGCTTAATCATCTACGAAACCCTAAAAAATACTTGGACGCAAGTACTTCCCTGTGATTTTTCTGTCTATCTAGTGCTTGATAAATTAGAAAAAACTTCCTTTGTCTGTATACCTCCATTATGAATAAATACCATAAAATCATAACCAATCCTATTAATTTCCATTCTTTGATGCAAGGTCTCAATGTGTCACCAAAGTTGTATTTCTTTCGGGCTGGAATTTTACATTAGCCGTCATAAGCTTGTAAAAAGAGCATTTACTATCTCATTTAAGAGGTTTAAGAAATAAGAATATATGCATAAGACTAAAGCGTTAAACATTAGTGTGACTAAAGTTTCTTTAAGACTAAAGTGCATTTGATTTATCTCCTCACATTTTTTAAAAAAGTAACAAGTTTAAAAAATGATTAATATGTGAAGAGCGGATGAGAGAAACGTGAATATTATCCTGATTTAACTCCTGATTTTAGTTTTTCAAAGGGTCGCCTTGAAAAAAAAAAATTCAAATGGCAAAGCAATGATATCAATAGTTTTTAATCTGCCAATTCCGTAGTCTTGTAAAGAGAGTGTTTGTGTGACCTAGATCGTGCAGGAGAAGATCTCTTTGTTATGAGTGTCGCACCTCAACACCCGAGGTGATCTTGAGGATACGTGATGATCAAATATATAATATATACATATATATATATATATATATATATATATATATATATATATATATATATATATATATAATCATGAAATAATCTTTTCGTACATCCGATCTTTTAAAAACAACATCAATTCGTGAGAGAAGGAACTATGTTATCTTTTTATACTTCTAGGACTAGAAGTAGTAGAAAAAGAAGGTAATCACGGCTGGCTTTTATATTGTAGTAAGTTGGTTTTTTCGGTTTTTTCAATCTTGATCTAGATGGAAGACCTTGAAAAAGTTTTTTTGTGTTTTGTAGGTGGGAGATATTGGGAAATATTGTTTAGGACCTCGTGGCGCTCTGTTAAGCGGCAACACTGCTTTTGTCCGAGATTGGTAATAGTTTTTTCCCCCCTTTTTTATGAAGAAAAGGTATAATATAGAAGAATAGTGATTCAGAAAGGTTTAAGACTCTTAACATGGAACCCAAGTCCCAAATATCAATGGTATGAATTCAGGTCTCAGTGAGGTAAGGTCTATTCTGTGACAAGCACGTTAATTTAGTTATACCCAACTCAATAATTGGTTGCAAGGAGTGAGTGGGTCGTAGTTGAGAACAAAATTAATTTAATTTACTTAATGTAAATTAAAATTTAATTTCTTAATGTAAATGCAAATTTAATTTTATATAAATATATATATATATATATATATATATATATACCTAATTTTGGCCATAATAGATTTGTCTGTTGATATCTTGTACCTATAGGTAATTGATAATTAATTTGAGTCTCACTTTCATCTCGGACATGAAGTTGACTTACACTCGTCCTCAATCAGTAAAGCTAACCGCTGTTGTGGTAAATTAAAAAATGTAGCAATTTACGTGGAGACAATCTTTTTCTGATAAGGATATGATAAAATTAAGTATGACAAATAGCATTCTCTTCAATATACCTTCTTTTGTAAAATGAAGCCCAAGATTTTTCTATGATTAACATAACTCACAATTATGTTTCAAATCGGGCCGAGTTGAAAAGCAGATTCACCAATCAACCTTAAAATTGTTCAAAAGGAAAAATAAATGAGATTTAACAATAATATTTCCTTTCTTTTTGTTTTCTTCGTTAAAAAGACGAAGAAAGAAAAAAGATGCTTCAAGTTTGTGCCGACAAAGTGAAATTACTTGGAGTCGTGTCATCCTATTATTATTTACTTTACCCCCTCTCCCCTTGTCTTGTCATTAAATAAGATAAAAGTCGGGAGATTGAAACAGAAATTATTATTTGCAAACCTTTGCGTGATCTCAACACGATGCATTGCAAAGAAATTATCTGTTGGTCAGGATTAAAAATAATAAGAATAGTGTTTTTCATGAATATCTTTATTCGTTAAGCAACTGAAACAGAAGCTTCATTGTAGGTTTTTCTTTATAAATCTACAAGATGGCAATAAGTAGAGTAGTTGGTTCCATGTTTTGTTTAATTTAATTGCTGTTGGGTCTTAAGGAAAAATAATTCCCTTTAGCGATATTTCGACCTCTCCTTGGGTCATTCTCAAACTAAAAACAAATATTATTAAATATACTTATTACTATACAGGCATTAACACTTATTATAGACATTAACCTTTTATTAAAACTTATTTTAATTTCTTACTGACCTGACTGACAAGAAGATCTTACAACATTGAACTAAAATTTAATTTATTTGAAATTTTATTGAATCGTGTGATTCTTGTCAATTTCCCCTACAATCTATCTATATATATAAAAGTCAACGTATGTGTGTGTGTGTGTGTGTGTGTGTGTTTGTTCTTTATACAAATCTACAGTTTTAGTCCGATCTCGATGAAAATTTGCACACTTGACCTTCAAAGCAAGGAAACAATCAAGGTCTACATGAATTTTCGAAATTTCAATTTTGGTACACAGGGGTACGGGGTACAAGTAATAAATACGGGGTCAAAGTAATGAATACCCTTCATGATGCATATCGTTGAAAAGCTCTTTAAGGGTACAGTAATTGTTGATATGTACACTTTTGTCATATTTTCATTTAGGAGGGGGTAAAATAGAAAAATATAGCTATATCTTATTTGTTCTTTATACAAATCTACAGTTTTAGTCCGATCTCGATGAAAATTTGCACACTTGACCTTCAAAGCAAGGAAACAATCAAGGTCTACATGAATTTACGAAATTTCAATTTTGGTACACAGGGGTACGGGGTACAAATAATGAATACGGGATCAAAATAATGAATACCCTTCGTGATGCATATCGTTGAAAAGCTCTTTAAGGGTGCAGTAATTGTTGTTATGTATAGTTTTGTCATATTTTCATTTAGGAGGGGGGTAAAATGGAAATGTATATCTATATCTATAAAAGTCAACGTATGTGTGAGTGTGTGTATGTTCTTTATACAAATCCATAATTTTAGTCCGATCTCGATCAAAAAATGCACATTTGACCTTCAGAGGAAGAAAAAATCAGTGTCTACATGACTTTTCGAAATTTAAATTTTGGTACACAGGGAACAGGGTACAATAATGAATACGGGGTCAAAGGACTGAATACCCTTTATGATGGATATCGTTGAAAAGCTCTTTAAGATTATATTAATTGTTGTTATGTACAGTTTTGTCATATGATTTTCATTTAGGAGGGGGTAAAATGGAAAAATATAGCTATATCTTATACAAAAAGAAGAGTGTCTGTATGAGGGTATGTCTTTTATACAAATCTACTGTTTTATCCCAATTTGATGAATATTTACTCACTTTCCCTTCAAAGCAAGGGGGAGGTCACTGTCTACATGAATTTTCGAAATTTAAATTTTGGTACAAAGGGGTACGGTGTAAAAATGTCAAAGTAATGGATTCCTTTCATATCATGCATATCGTTGAAAAGCACTTTAAGAGAAAATTTATTGTTGTTATGTACAATTTTATTTAGGAGGGGGTAAAATGGAAATTTATAGCTATATATATAAAAATCAACGTATGTGGGTGTATGTTCTTTATACAAATCTACAGTTTTAGTTCCATGTCGATAAAAATTTGCCTACTTGAACTTCAAAGCAAGGGGAAAATGACAGCCTACATGAATTTTGGAAATTTAAATTTGGTACACAGGGGTATAGTACAAGTAATGTATACGGGGTCAATGTAATGAATACCATTGATGATGCAAAAGCTCTTTAAGAGTAGAGTAATAGTTTTTATGTATTGTTTTGTCATATTTTACTTTAGGGGGGGGGGGATTTAGGATATTTGAAAATTAGCTTATCAAAGAGGAGGGGGTATAGAAATAGGTGGGAAAGATAGAATCTAGATATTCTTGCATAGTAAAATAATTTATATGTTTCATTATGGTTGTTTATAAACTTATCTAATTATAATTACACTCCGTAGCGAAGCACGGGTACCCAGCTAGTATCCAATAAATATAACCATTATTTAGTGTTAGTCACATGTTGCGTAGGTTATTGTAAGTTTTTTAAACATAAAATAATTCATAATTATTAGATATTTTGTTCTTTCTGCATATTCATTACACTTAAAGGTAGTATGTACAATGTACAATTCTTATTTCCCGTTTTACCTCTTTCTTCCTTTTATCCTTCTTTTTACTTGCTTGTCCACTACTCTATTCCTTAGTCCCACTGTTTGTCCATCTTATAACTTATCCAGAGTTGTTTAGGTAGTCTGTGTTGCATGGTTTATTAGCATTGGTGCTATTATTTAATATTGTGAGCTATAACCAAATGAATATGACCAAAGAAACTGATTACGAGATGACGTTTAGCTGTCATGTAGATATATCAGACTATGCCTTCCTTATATCAGACTTTCTAGTCCTTCCTAAGTAAGAATCTTCTTTAAAGTTCCTAATCTTTTCCAGTCCTTCCTAATTAGTGTTAGATATAGGAGTATGGGAGCGTCTATGAAGGTCATCTTAAAGGAATAACATAAATTGCTTCTCCCTGCAAATTGAAACTGGTTTATTAAACACAACAGCTTAGCTTTCATAAGGCCATCATCAGTGCAGGTTATGGACGAATTTGAGTTACTTTAATATAAATAGTCTGCCAATTATTGTGGCACTGTAATAAGCTGTTATATTGATTTTCAGCGGAAATCGGAAAAGCAATATTTGATGAGAGTTGAGCCTACTTCATGTCGGATCTCTGACATGAATTCTCCCCTCACATGAGGCCCCCTCCTCTTACTAATTATTTTTATTAATGTAACTTAATTTGGTCCACAGTCGGCACTGATGATGGCCTTATGAAGGCTGAAAGCTGCTATGTTTAATAAACCAATTTAAATTTACGTGAAGCGACAATTTATGTTATTCCTTCCTAAGGAGCCTTTTTAAGTACCACGCATAAGTTAAGATAGTATCTATACGTTGCGGGTATAAAATCAGTGATAGATGTATTGATTCCAAAATCCAACATAAATTGCTGAAAAATAAGGGTCATAGTGAAGTTCTAGAAATAGATAGGTATTAAAATCCAATTTTTAAAAATTGGATTATTTTTTTAAAATTCATTTTGACATTGTTTAGACAAGATTGTTGATCCCTTGCATCAAATAACTTTCTCACTGCAGAGAAAGTTATGTTGAGATGGACTCCGGTAGAACTATTTGTCATCTTAATTCACAGAACAGATTTATGTTCTTGAACTATGTAGTGACTTTCCCTATATACTTTGACTCCTAGTTCTACATCTAACCACTTCTACAAAGCAGATTTTGTGGTTGAAATATAGTTTCGTCTTAATGAAAGTGTCCTGTATTTTACTTCTTTATAGGTTTACACTATTTCTAGGAGAATATAGTTTTAATTGAGTAAGGTTGTTCGGGTCTTTACAGGAAGTTGCTTGAGGTTTGTTAGTGGAGGTTATTTGACGAAAAGTAAGCTCTGGCATGAGTCAGAAGTACGGCCTGGAAGTGATCCAAACTTTTTTCATTGCAATTCTTGGTGTTTGGTGTAATAGTGGTCGATATTGTTGGTTCGTGTTAGCTTTAAAAATAAGAGGGATGTCTTAAGATGTAGTTGAGGAATTTGTTATCGTGGAAGTCGGTGTGGAACTAAGGAGAGAGAAAGAGGAAGGAATAATTTGTCGGACGAGATGACGGCATCCTGTGAAGATTCCGTCCTGGCCGGAGTCGTCGGTAGGTAATTAGAGTGTTACGGTTGCTTCTCTTCGTGGGAGCCGTTCAGTTCACCTGTCCCGGTCATGTTCAATCGAACGCACGCCCTCGCCTGCTTCTCTAGTTCTTCTAACTCCTCTAGTTACACGTTTCCTTTTAAAAAACTATTCTTTCTACTTTAAAACAAGATTGAGGTCATGAGTTCTTAGAACTTATTTCTTTTTTACTCTAGAAATTGGGAAAAACTAAACACTGAATTGAGATTCCTAAAAAAACTCCGTAGAATATGAAAAATAGTCTGTCAATTAATGTGGTACATAGCTTCCTCGCGTCCTAACGCTTACTTTAATGATATAATTCTTTTACAATCCATTTTTGTCTAATTAGTTTCATTTATACCCCTTTTTACTTGCTCATATACGTAGGGTTATTAAGAGAAAGTATTGTGATGCTGAGAAAATTTGATTTTGAGATTTTTACGTTTTGAGGGCCCCTGAGTCCAAAGTCCAAAAGAGTGATTTTTAAATTTGTCAGTCTGTAGTAGGTGCCGATAAGTGGAGCCTAAACTACTGGGCCATACCTGATATAAGGTGTTAATAAGAAGAAACGTTTTCCGGATGTGGAAGAGAAACGAACGGGTGCTGAAGGTTGAAAATGATATGGAACCAACAATGGGCTAATTATGATCTACCATCGAATTTTCATAAAAAATTGGATGATTAGATTTTAGGTAATTATTTTGCCAAAATGATTAGCAGACTGAAAAAGCGACTGACAGACAAACACGGGACAAAAATATTTCTTGATGCTTGAAATGGATTTCTGGCTTAGAAAAATGTTTGTTCTTTAATGCGATCCCAATGCTTCTGTTACCAAAGGTAAGCTCGGAAACAAATAAAGTAAATAAATTAGACAATAATATAATGGGTCGTAAAAGCTAATAGTACATTACGCGTCGAGTGCGGAAAGTAGCATTTTGCATGCGAGTGTGGAGTTTGCACCGGAGCGACAGCGAGGGTGGTAAAACCACACGAGCAATGCAAAATGTCGTTTTCGCACGAGTTGCGTACCGAACTTTATCTAAGATTGTTAGATTTAAATAATAAATACCCTGCATATACATAAAGAAATATTACTGTGTAATTACACTCATGACGATATTAATACAGCAAATAATGTCCGCACTAGATGAAATCAAACTGACTCCTTTTGCGTATTTTTTTATTATTATTTTTTTTTTTTTATTTAAAATTCGTAATAACTTAGTAAAGATAGAATAAGAAGAAATTGTCGGTAATTCATCCATAAAAAAAAATTCAGAGAACACCTATACAAATAGATGAGAAATTCTAATTAAATGTGTAGTTATATCCTTCTTCGTTTAAATCCATTAATTCAATACTCTCTGCTCTAGGGAGTTGCTCATTATGAGAATCATTTGCAATTGATCATACTCAATGTAGATTCAAATGATTAAAGTCATTTGATATTGATCATTGTGATATTCTTGATGAGAGCGCCTCCCTCGTGGCTAAACCTTTTTGAGGGCTCTTAAAAAATTATTGAAACTGATTATAAAAAAATATATATTCCGACAGCGAATTCTTACTCTATATGCTATTAGTAGTCGGGAGGTAGTATAGGGCGTAATAGTACATTAAGCGTCGAGATCGGAAAGTAGCATTTTGCATGCGAGTGTGGAGTTTGCACCGGAGCGACAGCGAGGGTGGTAAAACCACACGAGCAATGCAAAATGTCGTTTTCGCACGAGTTGCGTACCGAACTTTATCTAAGATTGTTAGATTTAAATAATAAATACAGAAAGAAATAAACTTCCAGTATACAAGTTCGTATTTCTTTTTTGATAAAGATAACATTAATTCATTAGTTGTATTTTGTGCCGACTTATTTCGGGAGGCGTATTATTCTCCTCATATTCGTCATAATCATTTAAATCACTCATTGATTTTCACAAAAAACTCGATATAAAAGTTACTTTTATTAAACAAACATCAAATTAGTCTTGTTAAATGTAAACAAACTCTCTAATCGTGCGTAAAGCTGAAGAATTCCTCTTCTTTACCGCACTAGTGTGGTAAAGAAGAGGAATTCTTTAGAACTATGAGACGCGCATGCGCAATGAATACAAGTACGTAAAGAATCACTTTCTACGTATCTAAACAGAGATATAATGATAATTTCGTATCAATCGTAGATAAACATCATTACAGTACGCAATAGAACGCAGGGCAGCTATGTTCCTCACTAATTTACTGACTATTTATAAAATGTTTGTGGAACTTAAAAATAGTTCATATTTATGGCAATTCATGTAGGTGGTTCGATTTTTCACTGGAGGGATATATTTTTATTTGTGTTTCTCTCTTGTTAATATTGTTTGAAATGTATGTTGTTTTATTGGTTGCATTTATGATAGTTAATTAATTTTTTGTGGAGTTGTTTTTATGTTGTTGTTTTTATGTTGTTTTTTGTTTGTTGTGTGTGTTGTGTGGAGATAATTTATTTAATTACTTGTTGCGTTTAAATATAATTAAAAATAGACGAAAGTTTCATAACTCATCTGAACTAATAAATATACATATTAATTTCTCGACCACTTTAATAAACCGTGCTGCTATTAAATACACTCGTCTACTGGTGTGTTTTTGAAAGTATTCACTGGATAGTACATCTTCAAAGGTAATTATAGCCGATGATGGTCTATCATCAGGGTGTTATCAGTTCGGAGTTAGTTATTGCTGTACTAATGTCAGTAGCACCTGGTGGTTCGAGTACCTCCTGAACTTAAACATTACATGCAAGTGGTTATAGAATAAAGAACGTGTTTCCTTTCAGGTCTGTTGGTAAGTTAGAAGTCCGCAGCTAAGTTGGAAATCCGGTTAGATTTCACCTGTTGCTCGGAATGCTTCTAATTTCCTTTGTACCGATCACTCTCCTTGTCTCCTACTTCGTAAGCTTCTTTTGCCTCTTGATCATTCAAGATGTCTTTTACTCACTGGCTAAGTACTAAGTACCATCATTGTCGTAATTTTAACTTCGTCTTTACTGTAAGTACCTATTAAATTTAAGGTGGGTTCGAAGAAATGATCTCTCCACATTAAAAATGTGTTCTTATATTTTCAAAGCAGGTTTCGGTCTCTATATAATGATGTATTCGGTCATCAGTCCCGTTGTTGGAAAAAATAGTTAGTAATAGAATACTGTAGACTCGGCTATCAACAGCATATATTTAAGGAGGTTTCATGAATTTAGATCTACATAGAATATTGAACAATGGTTTAGGGATACGACTACGACAATCTAAAATGATGACCCGGGAACCATTCCAGCTTCTTACCAGATCACTGCTTCACTCAAAAAACAATCCTGTCGTAGTTTTTCTAGATGAGCCAGTGGAGTCACTTGATTAAGAATAAAGAAAGACGTCTCTCTGGTAAGTAACTAAAGTTACTACATTGTCCCAAGCCGGATTTCAACCACCAGTGGTCATATTCAGTACCAGTGGAACGAGTCGAAATGCGTCAGTGTAGGAGTTGAGACAGAGGCTGAAATGTGACTGAAAATCGGATCCTCTCTCTCAACTTAAGCCGGCCATCTTTTAACAGACATTCTCACTGGACACAGGAAGGACATCGGCATTTGCTTGGTTTAGCCATAAGCTAGTTAGGTTGAAACACCTTCTTACTTACCACATTAGCAGCTCTCCTGTATTAACTCGCAAATCATTTGCTTAGAAATTCTGCCTAGTTAAGAAATGTGTCTTAGTGGATGGCAGGGCCGCCGACAGGGGGGCCAGGGGGGGGGGGGAGGCCCGGGCCTCCGGGGGGAGGGGGGGGGGTGGCCCTGGTTTTTTATAACTAAAAAAGGCAAGATGAATATTGTAATTAGTGGATAACTATGGGCCCGAATTGCGGGCGGACCCCGGTGCCAAGGGGCCCCAAATAAAAAAAAAACATGAAAGTACAATCTTTGTACCAATGTCAGTAGAGGCCTCATAAGAGCTTAATAAAATCTAACTTGGAATTATACTTCTATACTATTATAAGGGGACCCCCATTCAGTTCTGAACGCAAATTTTTTTTTTGTTTTTTCTTATGAATATTTTTTTGGCGAGGCCCAAAATGCCCTAGCTAAGTTGCCTAGCAGTGCCCTAGCTAAGTTTGGGAGGCAAAGTCGATTCACGCAACGGAAATTAAACAGACACAAATACAAAACTTAACTAACAGTACATATGTATTTGAAATTCGTCCCCACCAAACATCTTTTCCTGTTAGGACAAACTTGCCCTCAGAAATTCTTAAAACTCATCTTTTTGACAATCATTTTTTTAAAAAATCCGGCCCCCCGCCGTTATTTGTTTAAAGGGGCCCTGATTCTAAGTTCATCACTGATTGTGAAGAGCATAAAATTATTCCTAATGTGTCATAAGTATCTTTTTTTTGAGGAAGTTTGAATTTTAGGGTCTCATTTAGTTACTTAGATTTTTTATCTTATTCAATATGGTCAATGTTAATTTATAGGAGAGAAACTGACCGACAAATCATATTGACATACTGATATTAATATTTCGACCCCCGGGACCCCCCCCCCCCCCCCCCCCCCTATTATTTGTTTAAAGGGGGCCCAGATGCTGACTTGCCCAGGGGCCCGGAAATCCTCTCAGCGGCCCTGGTGGATGGTGTACTATATAAGAAGGTTTACTAAACCTAGGTTTTTTTTTATCTCAGACTAACATGAGAGGTCTTACTGCTTCGAACTCCATTCGGGAGGTGACTACGATCTGCTAAAGGCTGGTTAGTGGCATGGTTAAGCGCAGAAATGAAGGATGACAAGTGGACACGTTAACTAGTTTGAGACAAGAACTCAAAACCGGCGTGAATTAACATAATAAGCTTTTGAGATTTTTTTTACAGTAAATTTCAGGAAATCTGTTTTTGAAATAATGAAGTTAGTTACTGGTGATATTACATTACAATGAACATCCTCGGTTATGTTTAATTTTTTTTAACAATATCTCTCTCTCTCTGTAGGTTTTGATTTTGAAACATTCTGTTGTCTGTTGTGCTGCGGTGGGCGGACACTCTCGTGTTTTATTATTATTTTAAATAAAATAAAAAACATTAAATATATATATATTTAACTTTGTGTTGAATGTGAGCGTTACGTTACAATGTTAAAACTTTCTCTTTTCTTCCGTCTACACCATGTTTTGTCTTTTATACTTTCTACTCTAACGAATTAAATTGTTTTTAAACTATTAACAGACACACAAACACACACACACACACACATATATATATATATATATATATATATTTATGAAAGTATATACATTACAAGTTTGCTGTCATATACTTACGCCTTAAATAAAACACACATATTTATATATATATATATATATATATATATATATATATATATATATATATATATATATATATATGTACGGGATGAAAAAAGAAAAAAAAGAAATGTGACTAGATTTAAAATTTGTTGATATATAGGGTAAGGTAATAATATGAGAATCAAATCAATTTTTCAACGCCCTTGTCAAATTTCTATTTTAAAATGAAATAATTTGTTAAACATTATAATGAAAGGTGAAAGTTATAGGTATAAACAAGTGGTCTATTCAATTATCCATGTTTAAAACTAAAATTGTTTGCTTTAAAGAAGAGAGATTTTAGCTTCCTACTGAAAGTAAAGCCAAGCAAAAAAGTAGAGAGGTTTTAGCTTCCTACTGAAAGTAAAGCCAAGCAAAAAAGTAGAGAGGTTTTAGCTTCCTACTGAAAGTAATGCCAAGCAAAAAAGTAGAGAGGTTTTAGCTTCCTACTGAAAGTAAAGCCAAGCAAAAAAGTAGAGAGGTTTTAGCTTCCTACTGAAAGTAAAGCCAAGCAAAAAAGTAGAGAGGTTTTAGCTTCCTACTGAAAGTAAAGCCAAGCAAAAAAGTAGAGAGGTTTTAGCTTCCTACTGAAAGTAAAGCCAAGCATAAAAGTAGAGAGGTTTTAGCTTCCTACTGAAAGTAAAGCCAAGCATTTTTATCATTTTGTAGAATCAATTTTTTTATGTCTACAAATAATAATCAAGAGAGAAATCCGTTTAAGACCACAGGGAACATTTTTAGTCTCATGTCTGTCCGTCAACATTTTATGTCATCGCCCATAATTTGAGATTTATTTTTCTGATTTTTATGAAGTATGGATTTCTCGATTTCGCCTCGGGGTATGTTTTTCTATATATTTTTCTGAATATTTATGCCAAATTTAGTCAAAATAGCCTAGTACTTTAGGGTCCACGCGTCTCACAGAATACAGACGACAGAGAGACATTTTTTAAAAACCACTTTTTTGGACTCAGGGGACCTTAAAACGTGTAAATCCATCAACATTTGAAATAGATTTTTCGCACCATCACAATAATTTCTCTTTATATGAGAAAGTAATAAATATTATTTTATAAAGTCCGCGTAATCAAATCAGATGTATGTTTTGACCGTTCCGGACAAAATTCGGCCCGGTTATAGTGACCAACCACAGGAAGGTATAAATCTGAAATGGTCCAAATTAGTACACTGGGGTACGGGGTACAAAAGTTAAAATAGTATATGCCCTTCATAATGCATGTCGTTGTAGAGCTCTTTAAGAGTACAGTTACTGTTGTTATGTTCACATTTGTCATATTTTCATTTAAGAGGGGGTAAAATAGAAAACAGGAAAAAAATGCTTTTCAATTAAAAATTTGAAATATTATTATTTTTGATCCGATTTCAGCCGTTTATAAATAAATTTTTTTATTGTTGACTATCAGCTGTTTAATATAATATACTGCGTACTGCATTATTTCGCTAATAGAAAACATTGAATGATATTGTTTTAATTATTTAATTGTTATTTAGCCAAACAAAATAATCTATCAAATGCAGATTCTTGAGAAATGGGATGCGGAGTTACATCTCCCATCAACAACGGTAGGGCAAGTTTTTGAACAATATGAATTTTAACGCATGAATAAAATTTAAGATTAAAATGCACGCTCAGCTCAATATTGCAAGCAGACAACTGCATTGCACACCTAGTATGTAACAATATTTACTTCCGAGCTTACCAAAGGTAACGGCAGCTATGTGATCTTTTTAAAGAACGACATGATTTATAACGGCAAGATAGAATTCAGTTTCAGATATCATGGAACATTGTTGTTATTAACAACTGTATCTTTAAAATTAGGCCCCGTATTAATTTTAATAGCGTAAATTTATTATTGCTTAAAATCAAGTGTTACTCCTCTGGTAATCGAAACAGATCCAGGACTCATGTGACTATCGGTCTATACTAGTATGTAATAGGACGCGAGGAATCTCTGTGCCTATTTTGTAATCGAAAAAAGTCATTCAAAACTTAAATTTAACAAAATTATTGGCTAGGTTTATTGGTTTCAAGATGAACTACTGTAGGAGTTAGTTTTTTGCTCAGTGTGAATATGTATGTAATAATAATACTATACACGTGTGTGTGAGTCAATTGATAAGGGGAAACTGGGCCAGATAACAACTAACCGCACTGCGCTGTCCCATTCACTTAACTTATATACACACTTCAACACAACATACACACTCACACAAATATATATATATATATATATATATATATATATATATATATATATATATATATATATATATACATATATTACGTTATATATATATATATATATATATATATATATATATATATATAACGTAATATATGTATGTATATTACGTGTGTGTGTTTAAGTATACAAGTTTGGTTCTTAAAATAAGAAAGCAAAAGTTTTGAATGAAAGAAATCAAAAGTGGAAAACTGAAGTAAATGAAAGATAGAGTAAGTGAAGTAAGGCTTTGTTTTATCTATAGCTAATCCCCAATATAAGCTACAGAAGTTACGTTAAGCTACTGGCACTAACGTCAAGATAAACTCAATTAAAACTTTTATACATTTATGTATGGACGTTAGTAAAATATTCTGCTAATTAATGTGGCATATAGCTTTTTTGTGTCCTAATATTAGACAATTAGCATTAGTAAAAAATAATATGATCCCAATTGCCATTGAAATTGTGGTTGGTTGGACCTGTTTCGATTCTTAGTAAAGTCTGAGTTATTTTTATTTGATATTAAATTTGCAAAGACGGTTGAAATTACTGTATGACTTCAATGGCTTCACTTCAATTCATGGCAAAGTTACAATTAACTACAGCTTACAATCACTAACCGAGGGTCGACTGACTGTGGGCTGTGGGCCATTCACACTCTCGGCCTGGTCGTGGTTCGCTCTGGTCATGTGCCAGTCTAGACTGCTTGCAAAGCAACCCTTATTTAGTATTCCGAGACCTGAACAAGACCGGACCGGGACCGAAGTTTCGTGAATGCTCCCATTTAAAAACAAAAAGGGATCCTGCCTAACCAGACCGTACCGGGACCATACCGTAAATGTGAATCTACCTTTACTCAACAACGGGGCACGCCCACGGCAGGTTCTGAAGTAATCAGGATAAATCTGGTGCCACTTCTCTATCACTCTTCTATGTCAGCAATTGAATGGTTGGTAACCTCGTCAGCAATATCGATGGATCGTATTATTAATATCGATGGATTCATATTATTATAGGAAACGGCGCAGTAAATCTAAAATTTTAATTTCTACTTTTTGTCTGATCCTCGCTTTATCACCTACATTATTTATTGAAATCACAGTCGATGAGTGATATTGTTTGTTTTTCCTTTGATTTGATATTTGTCGTGGTGGGGTTATAAGAATATATAGGGTTTTTTTTTGTATTGTTTTACCTCAAAACGACTGATGGACCCCAAATTGATATTAACATGTGTATAACAATGAGGGTTTTGTCCGATGCATTGTGTTGAGTTCTCACAGATTGTGCGTGTTTACGTTGTGATGTGATGAAGTGTCACACAGTACAATATACTTGTGAGTAATGGGTCTGTCTGTATGAGCGCTCAGCCTGCTTGCACAATTTTGTGTCTGTCCGTATGTTCTCCCAGTCCTTTATGATCTTACCAAGAGCCCACAGCTGTTGCCAAATCCTTCTCTGATTTTTATTTTCTTTTTCTTATTATTATTATTATTATTATTATTATTGTCCGTCAGTCCGTGTTGTTTTTGGTATTCTCTGGGAAGTTCAGTCTCGATGTTATGCTTTTCTCTTCTTAGGAAAATATTATTTTTGTATATGATTCTTTTACAAAGTACTTCCGTTGTTCTGCATTACTCTGTCGTGCATCTTTCTCAAGCAGTGCGAATTCGTCCTGTGAAGCAACATTTCATTTTACAATTAGCCTTAAAGGCTAGTAGTAAAATGTAATTTTGCTTCACAATTTTTAATTTCTTTCAGCCATAAACGCGTCCATTGCTATCATTCATCATTCATACTTTAAATTAAGGAGATTCTGGGTGTTAATCCCGATTTGCATCTATCCAGTTACAAATGTCAATTATAATGTTTATACAGCTAATGTAGTGTCTCACTAACCCCTATCATCCATTGGATAGATAGTTGTATAAGCCCTTTGAGACTTCCACGGACTGTTGTGCCACGGATTGTTATTAGGGTTCACAGATACTTCTCGAAATCCTTATGCCGGGTGATGTGTTTTATTAAGCGCAGGAATTGTACAGGTTGTAGAATTCCTTTTATGCCAATTACAAAAATATTAATGCTGAACTAAAATTAAAGAAAATAGTCTTCCAATTAGTGTGCCCCGTATCTTCCTCGCGTCCTAATACTTACTGTAATGATGTATTGCTTTTATGACCCATTATTGTCCAATTTCTTTTATTTTCCCTCTATTTTTTCAAATCTGTCAACAATGATTTGTTTTTTTACTTGATTTAAAGTATATATTTAGTAATCTTTAAATTGCAAAGTTAGTAATGGTTTAAATCAATATAGGTTTACTTTTGGGATATTCTCGGAAAACCATAAAAATTGGATGAATACTTTTAATGTATGTTAATAAACAAAATTAGCGCGCATGTGGAATGTGGTAGAACAGTAGGCTAATTATGGCCTATCCAAATGCCCATCTCCATCATGCAAAATTGTTGAACGAGAGACAGACATGACCCCAAAAATATTCTTGATATCTGCAATGGATTTGTCTTGTAACTTATGAAAACGGAGGCATTAACCTTTTTGGTCTCGTTTCTGTTAGTCGTCCAACAATTTTGCGAACCGAAATATCTTAAAATCAATCAACTGTTCAGGTTAGGTCACAATTAATCAACTGTTAGTCTCATATAATTTTCAACTGTCTTCGCTTATTGGTGTCTCTTCCACATGCGCACAAACCTATATCTTTAAACGTACTCATATGATTATTTGGAAATTCTGACGGTCTCGAAAGTACCCCGCAGATGATCACTTTAAATATAAATCCTCACTTTAAATATTGCTAAAACTATACTTTTAGACTCACCCCACACTACAGACTTTTGAGTGACCGCTCGTTTTTTTTAATTTCTCATAAAAAGAGAAAGTATTGTGATAAAAATAACTGGTAAAAAAAAACACGCGAAAATTCGATTTTGAGATTTTGATAGATTTACACATTTTGAGGTTCCCTGAGACCAAAAAAGTGGTTTTTTAAAAAATGTCAGATTTGGCATACATGTTCAGAAAAATCATACCCCGAGGCGAAATTTAGAAATTAATTTTAGCTCAATATTTGGGAGTGCTACTCCTCAGAAACTCTAAAATAAATGTGAAAAAAATTATTTCCCGAAAACGGTTCCGACGGTTTTGGTTAAACAATTCTAAAATGTGGTCAATTTAAATACGAATCTAACCATATGAGCCGTTCCTGAGAAAATAGCTTTAATCACGAACAGAGAGAGGCCGGGTACGACTACCCGCCGAGGAGAAGTTATCTTTATGATATATTTCGTTGAAATGTTCAATTTTAATTAAATGTACCTACGAAAACTAGTAAATGGAAAACACTGGGCTAAGTAATTATGAACTCGATATGAGAAAGTTTGTTACGGACCCATTTTGTCTGATTTGGTTCTTCCGCGCACGCCAGACTAACCAAATCATTTGATTGAATTAATTCTTCCTACTAATTAAGCAACCAATTGAACTATCAGCCGAAAGTCTGTAGTGTGCGGTGAGTCTTAAGCATGTATATGTATGTATCAAAATATGTTTTACAGATTTAAAGGGGGGGGGGGGGATTAAATATATTAGGATATAATAGGTTGTAAAAGCATAACATCATTAAAGTTCGCAATAGGACGCGGTGAAGTTATGTATCACTCTAATTGGCTCAAAATCATCAAAAGTGCTCATTCGATTTTAAAGAAATTCGGAGGGTTTGTCGAAAGTAGGGCCCATAGATTGCCTCTTATTAATTTCAACCATATCCGAAATTTGATATGGCATAAAAATATATGTGACTTCACTAGAAATGGATTCAGGTCCAAACAGACAAACCTTATAATGTTAAGTGGTATCAAAATTACTTTTTGTATTTTTATTTTTTTAAATCAAATGTTTTATTCACGGTAGGTTTTGTGTTTTTAGTTTTTGTATCGATATTAAGTTTATCTATTTGTAGTTAGTTGTTAGTCATAGCGCGAGTGATAAGGTAATTATGAATGGTCTGTTAGATAGACTTCTTATCAACTTCACTTATTTTATACTGTCCCTCTAATACTTAAATAACGTGTTATTATTAACTAGAAGTTTTGTTTTTCTGAATAAAAGTCTAACAAAGTAAATTTTAAATTAAAAATTAATCCAGTTTATAGTATAGATTGAGATTTTATGGCATTTATTCATAATAAAGGTAAACAAGTAAAGGTAGTAAATAACACACTATTACTAGTTCAATTCAATTCAATCAGTATTATTGTTACAAACCATAAATAAAATACACAAAATACAGACCGATTGTTACACTGATTATTTGAACTAGCAATAGTGTTTGTTATTTAGTACCTTTTTCTTGTTTACCTTCATCATAAAAATGAATTGTCAATACAGCAAATTACTAATATTATAAGGTTTATCCGTCTTTAGGGTACTGTCAGAGTGTAGGCTGTTTCCGATTCAGACATATATAATCCGAAAACAGGATCTTATTGTGTCGGCTTGAGGAAAGCAAAGGAAAGCGGTGATGGTGCGGTAGTGAAGGCAGATAAATATTCGCGCTGTTCTTTAGTAAACATAGCATTTGTCTTTAGAGAAAGTAGAGTCTTTAGATATTTACCATTGAAAGTGTTGAGTTTAATTAAAATTAGTTTTTTTAAATTAGAAGGTTAATTAAAATGAGAAGGAATTTGAGTACATAAAATCAATAAGTTAAGATGAGAGTTTAGAGAATATCACCATTTGTTACAGTCTAACTTAACTCCATCACTTCATTTCTTCAATAAAATATATTTCCAACAATTATCTAAAATGTGATGCTTACACAAGTAATCTACTCGTATATCTATATATGTAAATTAAATCCAAATACCACTCACTGACTGACACATCACGATATCTCTGAAACCACTGGACCTATGACCCTGAATTTTTTAGGTAGGTTCCTCTTACCGTCGAGGTGCTCGCTGAGAAATATTTTTTACAATTGGCCATTTTAATTCAAGATGGTGGCCATTTATATACAAAATTCGACTAGGCTATATCTACGGAAACAATTGTACTAGAACCTCGAAATTTGGAAATTAACTTCCTTTTATGAGATTAACAATTATCGTTAAAGGGCTTTACAATCGGGTATTTTGATTCAAGATGGCGGCCATATACCTACTTGGAACCATGCCCCCTCACTTTAATTATCACCACTTCTTTGAAACGCTAAAATAAAAATAATTGTATTTTGCTTCCGAACTTACTGGAGGTAACGGAAGCTATGTGATTGTTCTGAAGAACTAAAATATTTTGTCTTCGATTTACAAAATTCCCTGACAGAAATCCGTTTCAGACATCAGGGCACATTTTAAACTACAAGTGGGATAAGTTTAATGAAATTTGTATGGAAGGTCATAATTAGCTCTTTGTTGATCCCATATTCAAGAAGAAGGTTGTTCTGCATGCGCACAAACATACATTTATTTACTCCTATAGCTTCAAAAGTACTTATCTGATTTGCATGAAACTTTTATTTTTTATAGTTTTTCGAAAGTAACCCGCAGATAGCCCCAGATTAATTTGCGCAGATAGCCCCAGATTAATTTGAACCGTCTGCGCTCTTTAAGTTTTGCTAAATTGATACTTTTATTCATGTAAAAAATTAAAACTATTTTGACAAATTAAAAGAAAACGGGCAACAATTAAACAAAATAGACAATTATAGCTTGTAGAAGCATACAATATATTAAGTACTTAATAGGATGCGATGAAGCTATGTGCCACACCAATTGGCAGTCTATTTTATAGTCATTTCTAAAATAATATTAACCTTATTGAGCTGAGCGAAGCGAAGCTCTTATACTTATACTACACTTTGCATTTTTTCTTATGCATACTCCTCCTGAACGGCTGAGCTGATCCGCACAAAATTCGGCATGGTCATAGGAAGGTTCCATAACCACAGGAAGGTATAATCTGAAATAGTCCAAATTGGTACACAGGGGTACGGGGTACGGAGTACAAAATTTTTCTCCTGAACGCCTGAACCGATCCGCACAAAATTCGGCACGGTCATAGTGACCAACGACAGGAAGGTATAAATCTGAAATGGTCCAAATTGGTACACCAGAGGTACGGGGTACAAAAGTTAAAATAGTATATGCCATTCAAGATGTATGTCGTTGGAAAGCTCTATAAGAGTAAAGCTATTGTTGTTATGTTAACTTTTGTCATATTTTCATTTATGAGGGGTCATTCTATTGGTAAGATAGAAAAACAAGTAAGGCGCGCTTTACGTAAGTACGTGAGGCGATAATCGCCGGTTTCTGTTAATTAATAAGTGTAATAGTTGCATATTCTTTTTATACACTTAAAGACCTTTAAATTGATGTATAACATGTCATAGTGACTAAAAACGTTTTTTAGTCACCCGCCATATCGGCGCCATCTTGAAAATATTTCGTGTGTTATTTTAATAGTTGCATATTCTTTTTCTACACTTCAAGACCTTTAAATTGATGTATAACATGCCATGGTAACTAAAAACTTTCTTTTAGTCGCCCGCCATATTGGCCGGGCCGCCATCTTGGAAATATTAAGTGTAAACACTCCAAAATGTGTCCAGTTGTCTCAAATGCCGAGATACACCTGTGAGCCAAATTTTTATGTTTCTAGCTATAGTAGTTTATGAATTGAAACAAGCCAACGGACAGACAGACAGAGCCGTTATATAAGGTTTCTTTTTGTACTTTGTACAGAAACCTAAAATGGAAAAAATAAATAAATATGATTAAAATGCACGCTCAGCTCAATATTGCAAGATTGCACACCTAATATATAAAATACTACTCACTGACACATCACGATATCTTTGGAACAACTAGACTATGTGGTCATGTAAGGGTTTTACAATCGGCCTTTTTGATTTACGATAGCGGTCACATATGTATTTGAAACCATTGCCCCCTCACAATTATTATATAGTCACTAGTCACCTCTTTGAATTGCTGATAACTTCTAAAATAATTCTTATACTACACTTTGCATTTGTTTAGACGCATACTCCTGAACGGCTGAACCAATCAGCACAACATTTGGCACGGTCAATGTGAACAACCACAGGAAGGTATAAATCTGAAATAGTCCAAATTGGTACAATGGAGTACGGGATACAAAAGTTTTCTCCTGAACGGCTTAACCGATCCGCACAAATTTTGGCATTGTCAATGTGATCAACCAGAGGAAGGTATAAATCTGAAATGGTCCAAATTGGTATACAGAGGTATGGGGTATATGCCTTTCATGGTGCATGTCGTTGGAAAGCTCTTTAAGAGTACAGCTATGTTCACTTTTGTCATGTTTTCATTGAAAAGGGGGGGTCAAATAGAAGAACAGGGAAAAAATTATTTTAATTAAAAATTAGAAATATTACTATTTTTGATCCGCTTTCAGCTGTTTATAAATAAAAATGTTTATTGTTTAAGATTAAAATTCACGTTCAGCTCAATATTGCAAGCAGACAACTACTTGCACACCTAGTATTAATTTCTGCCGGACTCGGGCATAAGATTTTCAGAAATTTAATTCATAAAGGGTAGTAATATAATAAGGAAAGGATTGAAAGTAATAAGGTGACGTAAAAAGAATCAGAATTGAGCTCAGAGTGATTTTCTGGAGTTAAAAAAAGGAATAATAATTAATCTCTTTAGGATGTAAGCCTATATATATATATAAAATATAATTCCAATTTCAAATCAAGGACCGAAGGGAGATAGAAGAAAAATACCTCTGCTTTTCTCGAAGGTTAATTTTTTGAACTGTTTCCCCAGTAGTGCAAGATCTACTAATCAGGGATTAATGCAATTTTTTTTTATCTAAGAAGAGAGGGTATATAGAGATTTTGTGTATATAGAGAAAACTGAGCATCTAGATATTCTCTCTTAGTAAAATAACAAATCAAATTAAAATGTACATTAAGTATAACACATAGCGAAGCCGAAGCACGGGAATCCAGCTAGTTATTTAGTTATATTTTTAGGGTTTCGTAGATCATCCTGAAAACCCTTATGCCAAGGGTAATGTTTGTCTGTCCGTCGTACTTAGGTTCATATCCCCGGATCGGCGCACTGTTTTTAATCTCAGTCTGAATTGGAAACAAGATGTTACGGCCGCAGTTTCTTGTGAAAATTCCCTGACTGGAAGCTCCACATAGGCAGTTAAACATTTTTAAAGCGGTTGTATTTGTCTCCAACAGAACATAAACCTATACTTACTCTTTAAGCGATTTCTAGCCTCCTTAAAGAAGTTTATATTGCTTTCGACGTAAATTGAAATATTATACTTAGTGAGACTTATTTATAACGAGGATTTACTGTACCTTGAATGTTATGAGTTGGGTGATTTTGAAGTAAAGCGACTTGATATCAATGCAGTAATAACCCAGAATAAGTGAAATCGGACCGAGACCCGTTTTCTTATCTCTTATCTGTTTCTTATTCCTCCACATCACGAACTGTGGTCAGGGACGACCCCTGGTCAGGTTTACGACGGTCCAGTTTTCCGACCTTGGGTCATGCGATAACACCAAACTCCTCCGGTAGGGGGATGGGCTTTAAAACTGTCAGCTCCCCTTACAAAAAAGCATGTATACTATATCTAATTAAATATATATACTCTCTCATATATTTATATTTATTTGATCTCATGTACTTATATATGATGTACTTATAATTATAGTGAATTGAAAAAAGGAGAGTGCAAATGTGTGGTTTTTAATAAATTCTCGCATGTTAGATGCGGTGGGGGGGGGGGGGAGTTGACTCTGATTTGGATGAAATTTAACAGACAATTGTTCAACAATCAAGTTCAGCAAAATTGTTCAGACAAATCATTCCCCAAGGCGAAATCGAGAAATTAAATTTAACTCTAAAATTAGGTGAGGTTTCTATCGAAACTCGAGGGTTCCGACGATTTTGATTAAAAAAATTTCAAATGTAGTCCATTTATGAATAATATAACCGCATAAGTTGTTTTCCCGGGAAAGACCTTACCTTTTATTTTCCTGGGTTTGGATTATTACACATAACACATAACATAACTGAAGGGTTTCATATTTTTGTGTTGTTGCCTAATTTCGGAGATCCAGGTGCGTTAATGTCATTCAGACAGACAGGCAGACAAACGCAGGAAATTAAAGTTCTTGGTTTTGCCTATACGGACCTAAACGAACCCTAATAAGAAATGAAATAGTACATTACGCGTATAGTGCGGAAAGTAGCATTTTGCATGCGAGTGTGGAGTTTGCATCCGAGCGACAGCGAGGGTAGTAAAATTACACGAGCAAAGCAAAATCCAGTTTTTGCACGAGTTGCGTACCGTATTTTATCTACGATTGTTGGATTTTAATAATAAATACATTTTTTTTTTTTCTTTAATGAAGTTCCTGTATGTAAGTTCATATTTCTCTTTTGATAAAGATGACATTAATTCATTAGTTGTATTTTGTGCCGAATTAATTATTTCGGTAGGAGTATTATTCTCCTCATTTTCGTCATAATCACTTAAATCACTCATTGTTTTACACTAAAAACTCAATATAAACAGTTACTTTAATTAAACAAACAGCAAATTAGTTTTGTTAAATGTAAACAAACACGCGGTAAGGTGAAGAATTATGAACGCGCATGAGCAATGAATACAACTACGAAAAGAATCACTTTCTAAGCATCTAAACAGAGATAATATATTTCGTATTAATCGTAGATAAAGAATAATAAAAATAAAATATAAATAGGAATAGATGTGACCGAACGGTTTTATAATGCTTGAGTTGATAAATGAACTAATGTGGAATTGATGATGAATGATGAGTGACCGCTCTGTACTAAACATTACCTTTGAATAAACTCATAATTTGGCTCTCTGAGAGTTATTTGCTCATCATGAAATAGTTTTATACCCATGGGTATTTTATTATTGTTATGTAAATACAATTATTTTATTTTTTTATCATATATATTATGTTGTGCATTTATGATTTAAATATTTTAATGTGTTAATTTTATTAAAAGGAGTATACGGGCGGCTTTTCTTCTATAACACTGTGCTTCTCCTGAAAATAGTCTGCTAGGTGATTTCGTCCAGCTGTTTATGACACTGTGCTCCTCCAGAAAATAGTCTGCTAGGTGATGTAGCTCAGCTGTTTTTATGAGTTGTTATAGTTTGGCGTGGGGGGGGGGGTCGAAACGGGTTTAAGGGGAGGGTTATAGTTTAACTTTGGTTATAGTTTTGTTTAAGGATTTAAATGGGATTAATTGGTGGTACTTAAGGGGCGGTTATGTGTGTATTTTAAGGGTAGTTATTGTGGGTACTTAGGGTATTGTGGGTAAGGGTTGATCCCTGATTGTGGTGGGTACAATGTCAATGTTAGTGGAGGGCGGAGGGGACGATACTGACCTAAGATGTGAGTGACGGGGGGGGGCGTCCTGAGCGAGGATGTATGTAGGTCAGTATGTCAGGCAAGTAGGTCAGAGCGGCCCTGGCGGTACTTTCACTTATCTAGCGGGGAGACGGTGGGGGGAGCGCGCTCCCTACTCCAGCCAGTCTTCACCCAGCCGTCCTGTCGAGTGTATCGCGTACCTTGTCGCTCTACGTCATGTCCTGAGCCACGCGAGTGTTATTTTAGTGCGGTGTATCAACTAGGCGCAGTGCATAACGTGTTGTCTTATATGCATTTCTACCCCGTGTACTTTTTGAAAATCAGTTAAGAGAAATGTTATTGGAGATGGAGGAACACGGTGGTATATTGAACGTGGGACAGTTCGGCCTAACTTCGCCGGGAAGTCCCCAGCCGCCCGTGTACTCGCCCCCCGTCTACCCGATGACCGCGGGTCCCGCCCAACAGACCGTCTCCTACAATAACTTAGAAGCGTGTCTGTTTTCCCCAGGTGGTGGAGGCGCCGGACTGGACGTGAACGCGTTCCAACCGGCCGGCAGCGCGTCGGCCGCCGTCGTACAGCCCGACCTTCCCGACACCAAGGAAGGCATCGAGGAACTGTGTCCGGTGTGCGGGGACAAAGTCTCCGGGTACCACTACGGCCTCCTCACCTGCGAATCGTGCAAAGGGTTCTTCAAACGGACCGTCCAGAACAAGAAAGTGTACACGTGCGTGGCGGACCGCTCCTGCCACATCGACAAGACGCAGAGAAAACGTTGTCCTTTCTGCAGGTTCCAGAAGTGCCTGGAAGTCGGCATGAAGCTCGAAGGTAAGGACACCGGACAGTATTGCCCAAGCCTGGAGCTTGCCTAATGTTCTCTCTCCGGAGCCAAGCCCAGCCATTCCTTTCCTTGCGTCTCCATTCCACCGTCTGCCATTCAAACCTTTCAACACCTCTATCTTCAACTAACTCACGGCACCGACAAACTAGCTCCCCAACAAAACAATGCTTAAAACATTACAAACACATCACCATCAAAACTACTCTTATAACACAACAAACACATCACCACATAAAATCTATTCTTCAAACATTACAAACTCATAACTAACAAACTAGCTCCACAACGAAACTACGCTTCATACGTAACAAATACATCACCAACAAACTGTCTCTCCAACAAAAAACTATGTTTTACCATAACGAACACATCACCTCTAATAAAAACACACAAATGATTAAACATCACTAAAATTACAAGTCAATTATTGGAAATCGTTAAAATGCCTATTTTAATAAACAATTATAAAAATCTATAAAGGAAACTAGGAGCAAAGGGCATTTCTACGTATTTTATCAACCCGTTTTAACTATGTCCTTGAAACATGAAATTACATCAGTTGTAAACATAAAATCGTTTTTTTTTTAAAGTTAATTTTATAACCAAGTTAGTTTTTTTTAGGTATTAAAGAATTAATAAATATCAAAATAGTGCAATAATAGTAAAAGAAAAAAACATTGGATAAAAAGTATTTATTTGCAAAGTATTCTTTTAAGTACTTAAAAATCAGATTTCAGTCTATTAGGCTGTCATAAAAAACAAGTTAAAAATTATACATTTTTTTAAAAAATATGGAAAATTTAGAAATAATAATTTTATGAATTTACTTATAAAAACTAAGTTTAACTTGGTTTACATTAGCATGAAACTCATTTTTTTAAAAAAATGAATAGCTAAATTTACATAAAAACAATGTAAAATTAAATTAATAAACCTAATTATATTACGTTTTGCGTAGACTAAAAAACAGATATCAATTTTTATTTTTGTCTGTTTATTAAATTATTTAATCTTTTGTAAAATTCACTAATTTATCCATGTATAAACACAATATCATCCACTTTTATTTTTTCCAACTTAAAAAAATTACAAAGTTTTATAATTTTTTTAATTTATATCTATTTTGTAAATTTCATAGTAAATAATGAAATTTTTAAAAATAGATTTTTATAGTTTTTCCGTATTATTATTATTTTATTATCTTTAGTCATTGCGCCGTGATGTAATTTCGAACTATGTCAAGGCCATACCTACTTTGTAATAAACACATTGTGACCATAAGTATGTCACTTAATATTAAATATATATATATATATATATATATATATATATATATATATATATATATATATATATATATATATATATATATATAATTTACTTTTGACATTTATAATTAAGATGGCGATACTACTATAAAGAATTTTAATTTTCTCTCTAAATTTGGTTAAAAATTACTATATTATCGAAATTAAAAAAAATATATTTAAGTATTTTTTTATTACTTACATTGTTTGTTGCTCAATGTAAATCAAAAGGATTCTACTCTTTAATTTAAACGTACAATTTAAAAAAATTAAATCATAGACTCATAAACTCATCATAAACCTAGGTCAAATATTTAAGGACTTCAATATAAATAACATTTAATTTTTTTTTTCTTTAATTTAATAGAAGATATTTTTAAAATAAATGAAATACATGTCGAAATTATAATAATTATACAATTTACACATTACATACTATGCATTGCACATTCATCTGATATACATTCACAATTAAGAATTTTTAAAAAAATTATTTTGTTATTTATTAATTATAATATAGTAATTTTTTGGGGTATTAATTACTAATAAATAGTGATAAAGTTTGTGTCCTGAGTTTCCAAGAAATAATCATTTTCAAGTGAAACAGAAGAAACACAAAACACAATATTACACAATTTTATGAATCCTTTCCTTTCTTTTATTATAATCCTTTATTTTTCCTTTTTACCTGTATTAATTTCCTGCATGTGCTTTTTTATTTCATAACTAATTTTAATATTAAAATATTAAACATTATTATTATTATTATATGCATTGATTTTTTCTTTATTTTATTAAATGTTTTTTTTTTTTTTGTTTTTTTTTTTTTAAACATAATTATTACATACATTTTATTAAATATTTAAGTGTAAAATGTTAAAAACAAACATTACACAGAATTATGGAAATTGTATTTATAAGTTATGATTTCAAGGTTATTCATTTATAGAATAAGAAAACTAAAGGGTGTTTTCAAAATATATAGAATGAAGTAAAACAACGAATCGTTTTCTAGCTTTTATATATTTTTCCTGGATGGTACATAACTTATTATAATATTAGTCCTTATGATAAACATTGGGAGCCGTTTATGGTAGCCATAAACCGACTGATGTTTCAAAGTTACTACTATTACTATGTGGACAAAATGTATCTCAATTTCTTTAAAGTTTTGCTCTTTGCTTACATATTATATCTGAGGCTGCCATGATAAATAAATTTTAAAAAAATGAATTTGAATATAGATAAAGATAATTTATTTACATTAAGTACAATTATTATTAATTAGGTACAATAGTAAATCGTCAATTGCAATTAGATACTATAGACCTAATAAATAAGAAAATCCATTGTGACTTATTTCTTTAGCGAGCTTTAGTTTGAATTGGGTCTACTTAAAATTAAGTATTTGCTTGCTATATAGTGCTATTTTCAACTGATTTTACTTATAATTAAGTATTTGATTGCTATATAATGTTAATTACAACTGGTTATATTCAAAATTAAATATTTTTTGCATATAGTGCTTGTTACAACTGAGAATTGTCTTTGATTGCTTTATAGTGTTAGTTAAAACTAGTTACACTTATAATTAACTATTTTCTTGGTTTACAGTGCTTGTTGGAAATGGTTATTCTTAGAATTAAGTCTTCGCTTGCTATGTAATGTTAGTTACACCTGGTTATATTCTGAATTAAATATTTTCTTGAATGTAGTGCTAGTTACAACTGGTTATTCTCAGAAATAGAATTTTATTGCCATCATAGATTATTAGTTACTACCAGCAGAAGTTTCTCGCTATAAGTAGAAGTTATGTAGTGAGTAGTAAAATTTGTACTTAAAATTAAGTATATTCTTTACCAATATAGTACCAGATACAAACTGATTATACTTAGAAATAGTTTTTTTCTGGTACACATTGAGCATGGATACTATGTACATAGTTTAGTAAAGTTATACAGTCTGTAGGGCAGGCTATATAGTAGATATGTTTTAGAGTTTAGTCTGTATGGGAGGCACCCTTGCGTAGCTAGTATAAAATATCGTTTATCTAATAGAGCTGAGTGTTTCACTACCTAAATATACCTTGGGGCTGGGGACAGTGATAACAACATCGAGTTATCACGTGGTCCAGTCTTCTCCTTATTAAAACTCACTTAACCATTAATAATTTTCCTCTATTAAAAATAAATACAATTAAAAAAAAAAGTTCTCCCTTTAGGATAGTTAAAAGTAAATTTACTTTTATAGACAGTATATATAGTTGAAAGAACACTATAGCTGATGTTATTTTTTCTGATAACATACATTGCTGGTTACAACTGGTTATACTTCAATAAATTATGTCTTCTATTGCCCAAATGGAGATCTAGCTACAACTGCTTATTCTCTGGATTAAGTATTTTTTTGGACTATTTAGTCGCGGTGACCAAAAACTAAAAAATTAAAAATTAATTTTGACTAATTAATTAAAAATTAAATTGGTTGAAACCGGTCTGCATTAGGTACTATACAATATAAAATTTGCTACTTTTTGCTTCAAGCTTGCTTTTTTATGTCTCCGAATTAAAGAATTGCCTAGATAGTAAGCACTTTGACGGAACATTTGTGGTCTCGTGACTGTCTGTCTGTTGGACAACATTTTTTCGAACCACCTTAATATCTTAAAGAAATAGCAATTTTTTTTAAACAAAAAGACCGATTTTAATGTAATGTGGTAGGTCAAATTAGTCCATGGAAAGTCCCTTTTTGATTTCATAATTTTATCTTTCTGCCTACTTTGCATCAAAAGCATTTTTTAAAAATTAACATTCACATCTTTAAAACTAGTCATCCAATTTTAAAGAGATTTAGATGTTGAGTCTAAAGTTTCCCTCATATGGCCCCATATTAATTTCAACCTTCAAGTGCACATTTACTATTGAATTAATCAAAGAAAACTGGTTGTGTTATTTTATCTGGAATATTGGTCCAATAGTAGGATAGCGGGGAAGCTATGTGCCACACTAATTGGTAGCCTATTTTAATCGTTGATTGTATAGTGGGGTTAATATTGATATTATTAATGTCAATAATACTTTGTACGTTTATATATATATATATATATATATATATATATATATATATATATATATATATATATATATATATATATATATATATAATACATTTATGTATATTAAGTGATGTGGTGTGATTTTGGTGTAGTGGTTGAGATAAGGACTATAGTTGTAGGGTGCTGCGTTATCAATGAGTGAACTAGAATATATAATCTGTGTCACCACATAACTCCCGTCACCGGAAATATTCTCCCTTTATCACTTCCCTCTCCTTTTAATAATATTAATATCATTAATAGTAATTTATTACTCCTTCAATACCATTATATAAAACATATTAATAATTAAAATAAGCTTTTTTGAATCTATATACAGGTAAATTGCTTCCGAGTCGTTTTTTGTTTTCCTAATTCAAAAATGTCAAGAGAGTAATCTGATTCAGGCTTCAGGGAACATTTTTGGTCCCTAAATTAAGCTAAAATGTAATCGGAAAATTTCGATTCCAAAAAGTGGAAAACCTTTTAAACTTTGTCTTTTACTTTTTTCTGAACCTCGCTATCCTCCATTAGGATAAATTACATTTATCCTAAAAGTTATTTTTAACTTTACTTAACTTTTATGAAAATATTTTCTAAATTAAACAAAACTTGAAAAAAGTAATTTTGCTTCAGATCTCTCCTAATTTATTAGGTTGCTAAATAAAATAGCCTGCGATTCATGTGGCATCGTCGCGTTCTATCGCATATATTTTAATTTTGTTATGCTTTACAGGCTATATTGTTTAATTTATTCCCTTTCCCCTTTTATAATCTGTTTAGATTTTTTACATAAATTAATTTACCAAAATTTAAAGAGCGCAGACGGTTGAAATTAATCTGGAAAACAAACCATTCAATTTCGTAATAATCAGGAGCGTAGACTGGTAAAGAAATTTGTAGAATACTTTTGATAAACCATTCAAATTTATGTTATGCTTTTACTACCTATTATTGTGTAATTTATTTAATTGTTTCCCCATTTTTTTTTTGTACACGTATAAAAGAATCAATTTAGCTATATTTAATGTGTGTTTATATTTATCTGGGGCTAACTGCGTGCTACTTTCGACTAACCTTCGAAATTTCTTAAAAATCAGAAATGTGCTTTTGAAGATATAGATGTATAAAAATGTTGGTTAATGTTCCTGTGGAAGAGAAACCAATAGACACAGAGGGTTGAAACTTATATGGTACAATGGGCTAAGGATGACCAAATAAATAATGCGTTGGGTGCAGTTTTTTTGGACGAATTTAAAAGATTTTATTTAATGTTACCTCCATTTCAACTCTCTCTTTCACTGGCACAACCCTCATAAATTACATGTTTAATGGAATGCAGGTGCAGTAAAAATATAAATATAATATATATATATCTGTGTGTGTATATATATAAATATTCGGTATTTATATATAATTGTTATGGTTAAATTATATTGAAAAATGTTCTACATTAGAAGTCAGTACATAAGTATAAGAAAAAAGAGTAATATTAAACGTTCATCGCGATACTCTATATAAATATTTTTTTCTATATATGATATTGTGAGAGAGTGGTTGTTAAAAATTGTGGGTGGTTGTGTGGGTGTGTATATGAGACTAAGTAGTCACACGTGTTCAAACATTTCTCTGTGTGTTTTATCTCTTGGTTTTTTTTTTTTTTTATTTGTGTTAACATTTGAAATAGGATTTTATAATGATATTTGGTGCGCGGTCATTGTTACGTTTTTCCCAGCGTTAGGAATTTGGCCTCATTAGTATTAAACAAGGGATAGAACCATATCGACTCTCAACCAAAAATGTATAATTAATTACAAGAAAATCCCCAAAGAAATAAAACCATATACTATTTTTAATATTCATTACATTTAGGTAGATTAGTTTTTGCTTTATTTTGTGCGACTGAATGATTCAAATATACAGTTTTTATTCTGAATTTTAAAACCAGAATTATTGAATGGTATTAATATAGGAAAGTTTTAATCAAATAAAAAAAACTACAACTGCCATTAGAACCTGGTCTTCATTAAATTTTTTCTGATGTAATGAATTTATCAAATTTTATCTCACGGGGCTTCTTCTACCGAGGCTCACGGGGCTTCTACCGAAGGTAACAAAGGCATTGTGGTCTTTCTGAAGAACAATGTTTGTTTTATTTCTTCTAATTTAAAAAAAAATAAAAATAATAATAAGACAGAAATCAGTTTCATACATCAGGGAACATTTTTGGACTGTTGTCTGATAACTATCGATCAATATTTTTCCGATTAGAATTGGTTAGAGATAGTTTGATACGATTAAGGGAGAATTATATTAAGGGAGGGGGATGAGAATTGGTTAGAGATAGTTTGATACGATTAAGGGAGAATTATATTAAGGAAGGGGAATTAGAATTGGTTAGAGATAGTTCGATACGATTGAAGGAGAGATCTATATGATCTATATGGGAGGGTATTTCAATTGGATAGAAGAAGTTAGGAGGATTAGAAATAAGCAAAATCAATACAAAACATAACGAAATCAATTTGAATGTCATGCTTAAATGATTCTCAACAAAATGTTACGATTTTTTAACAATTGTAGCAAAAGTGAAACTGAAAATGAAAATTAGCTTTAGATGACGTTGGTTAGTATTGTTCTCTGATGTTATTAAGTATCGACTGAACAAGATTTGAAATCCTTCTCCGTGTCCTCAGAATATATTAATATTAAATAAAGAGCAATTGTGTCCTTTCTCTTTATCAGCATCTTGACTCGGAGAAACGCACAACATACTTGCAAATATCACAGTGTTGTTCTTAAGTGACGTCTTTCCGTTTGAATAATCTTTTTTCCAACAATGTTAAAGCATTATTTAGTAACGACTAAACTTTAAATCGCTTCGATTTCATAATAGCTAAGTAAGGTTAAGTAAAGAGAGCTTAAGTCTTTCCAACTTGATATACAAAGTTTAATTTGGTAAAAGCTTTGGTCTAGTATACCAGATGTTGGCGAATTGAATCCCACGGGCAGATTTTTTTTACCTTTTTGTTTGAGTTCC
The DNA here is from genome assembly GCA_951217055.1 of Gerris lacustris. NCBI lineage: Eukaryota > Metazoa > Arthropoda > Insecta > Hemiptera > Gerridae > Gerris > Gerris lacustris. The sequence continues at coordinate 49,625,252 of OX578279.1, forward strand.
TCTTTAACACTAATTTTATTATATATGATTCATAATCCATAAATTACGATGCTATGAAATTTTAAGCATATGTTGCTCTGATATGAAAGTTGCAAGCATAAAATGCTCTAATGAAAGTTTTAAGCATATATTTCTATTAATATTCTTAATTCAATACAATCTAGTATTTAAATTTGTATTCTTATTTCACTTCTTCCCCTAAATAATTATTATTTGTGTAACCCTAACATTTCTTTTTAAAAAAAATGTTTTAATGCTAAATTATAACTTTGTGTATACATTTATTTTAAATTTTGTTTTACACAAGCTATTATTAAACTTCATTTTTGTTATCACCTACAAATTTTCTTATCTTAGTTATTCTAAATTTAATAATTCATTCCTTTCTGCTTTGATTTTACGTTCTTAAGTTTTTCTTTAAACCCTACAACCGCATATGGCTTATTGACTTAAATTATTTCCATTAAGGACTTCTATTTTTATTCTATATATATATATATATATATATATATATATATATATATATATATATATATTGTGTAGAAGAGGGCGAAATGAAGTAAGTAAAGTAGGAATTCAGGTCGGTCGATAGTGAGGGGGGAGCACGTGTACGGGGGGGGGGGGGGCTAGCTAAGACCCGACCAAGTTCAACACTTCGACCCAAAAACTAAGCGCTTCGTACCATCAGCACGGGTCTCCGGTCTTAATAGAACTACACCATCTAGCTTCCTACTGCCAAAAACTACAACAGCTAAAGCGAAAAACAAATAATAAATTACTCCCTGTTATTTAATAAATGTCATGTTATTAATGTTACATGTTGTTTTAAACGTAAAATAAGTGTCTCCAAAAGTATGCTTAAAAATAACTGAAATTTGAAAAAAACTATATTTTTTACGACCTAAGGAACAAATGTAATTAGCACTTAAATGGAAATTGGAGAACAATTTTCTAAAATTTGAGATACTTAAATATGTGACGCTGAGAAAATTAATCCTTCATAGATTGGTAAATTGTTTGATTTAAGTTAGGTATTTATACAGCAACATTATTATGAAAATTAATCATTTTATAGTGAATAGAACTCAAATATTAATGCTCCGAGCTTACCGAAGGTAAAGAAGCTATGATCGTTCTGAAGAATGAAAATATTTTGTCTCCAATTTCGAAAATTTCAAGACAAATCCGTTTCAGTCATAAGGTAACAAATTTGGTTCCATGTATGTCTGTTGGTCTCTCTTTTATTTTTTGTGAACCCACATATCTTAAAAACTACTCCTCTGATTTTAATAAAATTTGAATAGTAGTTCATAATTGGCCCATTCTTGGTCCAATGTATGTTTCAACCATCTGTGCCCATTATTTTCTTTTCCACTTGCTTTCAAACATTCATTTATTTACACATATATCTTCAAAAGTACTCATCTAATTTTTTATGAAATTTGGATAAAGAAAGGATAAAAAAAAGTATCCTGCAGATAGTCCCAGATTAATTTTAACCGTCTGTGCTCTTTAAATGTTGCTAAATTGATACTTCAATTCATGTAAAAAATCAATTCTAGTTTGACAGATTTAAAGAAAGGGGGAAATTAAATATAGTTTACAAAAATTAGTTGTAAAAGCATAAATTCATTAATGTACACGAAATAGGACATGAGGAAGCTGTGTGCCATACTATGTGCATACTATTTTATTACTGACGATAGTCTGCTAGTCTAGAACGTCAAATTTGTCTGTTTAACATTTCATCGAACCAAAATATCTTAATTACTTCCCCGGTTTTAATGAAATTTGGACGGCAGATCATAATTATACCACTGTTGGTCCCATGTAATTTTCAAGCCTCTGCGCGCATTGGTTTCTTTTTGGTTTTTATTATTATTATTATTTTATTATTATTTTTTTTTTTTATGAATACCTATCTTTAAAAGTACTCATTCGCTTTTGAATAATTTTGGATGATTTGTCAAATGTAGCCCACAGATAGCCCCATGTTGACTTCATATTCCTTAAAAATAAGTGTGACTCCGCCGAGAATCGAAACAGATTCAAATATAGTTTTATCATTCGTCCAATATTAGGACTGGAGAAACCTATGTGCCACGCTAGGTAGACTATTTGGTATGGTTTAGCTTGTTAATTTTTTACAGCAACTAGAAACAATAATATAGCCTAGTGATTTCTTAATATCTTTTAAATTAAACAATAATAGCTGTTACCTTAAGGAAAACGCCATTAAGCAAATTAAATTAACTTGAGTATGCATTTTATTTAACTTTCCATTAAGGAATGAGAAATAACGAAACATTTGTATCATTTTAATCTCTGAGACTGAGACTCGAAACAACCGGTCAGACTTCGATTCTCCGCCGGGTAGGATTATTTTAAATTTAAATTTAGATTCAATTGTATAATTTAACCACATATCAATTTTAATGATGGAAGAAATTATATATTTTATAGTTTATTACAAAGTTGTATCGGACCGACTATTTCTTTAAAATGTGAAATATTTGCAGTGTAATAGATAAATAAGTTAGTATTTGGACTGGGTGTATTGATAGAGTTTACATAATATATACTAAGACAGTGTTATACAATCCCTGTTAATTATAATTACACTCAGTGTTATTTGTGTTAGAAATTTTTTGTTAGTCTAATTACTAACAGCTAGTGTATTTAATATTATCACTAAAAAAAAAAACCACTACTAGGTTTTATTAAATTCTTTTTTTTTCTAACATTAGTACATGTAAAGAAACCAAAAAAAAATACAAAATAAAAAAAAAAAAATGATAAAAAGAGAAAAAGAGAAAACACAAGACTGTTTATTATTAATATTTAATTTTTCCCTCTTGTAATACAAATAATTTTTATGTTATTGTTGTTATCACTGGAAACTATTTTACATATCTATTGTATATACATACACTTATAGAAAGATAAGATGTTAAAACTTTTTCTCCTGGAAAAACTTATTCCAATAATATAATAAGTATATTTTGCTTCTGAGCTTACCGATTGTAACGTAAGCATTGTAATCGTTCAGAAGAACAAGTTTTTTTTATGCCTCGGAATTCACCATAAAAATAAGAAAATAATGAACCTATTTTTATCAATTAAAATAAAAATATGACATACCTCAAAAACAAATCGTCCTATTTTAATTAAATTTATCCCAAATAGGTTTCGAATTTCTGCCCATTGGTTTTTCGTGCTATAAGTTTTTTTTTTTTTTTTCAGAAAAAAACCTATATCCTTAATAGTACTCATCTGATAGTAATTAAGTAGCCTTCAGATGGTCCCATAATAATTTTGTACTCATTAAATTTTGCTAAATTGATATTTTTAGTCATGTAAAAATTAAAATATTTTTGACTAATTTTTCAAAAAAAAAGGAGGAAAACTTTTTGTTATGGCATGACATCATTAAAGTACGAGATAGGATGAGAAAAAGCTATGTGCCACACTTATTAACAGACAACTTTGGTCTGGTTTTGCATCTGTTTTGTATGAAGGTAGCTTGGGTTTGTCCATGCCAATGCATGTGGATTCTTTTGTACCAAGATCTGGGTCATATCCGTTGTCTGAGTCAACCAATTGAACCAAACTGTTCCATTTTATTTACAGATTTTTATTCTAATCTGTTCTGTTCTCATGCGACGACAGAGAGCGATAAAGATAGATGCATTCAAGCAAAAACTACGTGACACTTTCAAAAGGCAAGAGGCTAGGGTTTTGATTCCTAGCCCGGCAAGGAATTATTTATAGTGTAGATTTTTTTAATAAAATTATTTGACTATAATTGAAGAATTTTAAGTGACACCGCGAAAACCTGAAATTACTATACCCACGGTTTATTATTATTTCATTCCATGAGCCTTTTGAGATTTTTTAGCGTATATATTGTTCATAATTGAAAATGTAAGGTGGGCTGAGCTACCCTTCAGGATTTTGTACGAAAGTAAGTTTAGAGGTGGTTTGAGTTGGTTAGAGGTGGAGGTTAGATGGGGTTAAAAGAGGTAAGAGGGGGTTAGAGATGGTTAGAGGAGGTTGAAGGTGATTAGAGGTGGTTTAACGTAATTTGAGTACGTTGTGCAGGGAGACTTGAAGGAGGTACAATTGAGGCCATTAGAAAGTGATTTGGAAGAACCAGACTCGTGTGGGTGCCTAAATATCTATCCTTTCAATTACTAATAACCCCTTCTACAAATCATACTTCCAAAATTACTAACATACTAATATATGATTAAATCAATAGAGTTTTGCACATGCGTTTTGCACAATAAAGTTTTGAATTAATAAGAAATTTGCACAAAAATTATAACAACATAAAACAGAGTATATTTAATTTTTTTTTTCTTACCAAAAACTTAGTTATACTTAATTTTGATTTGATTTTATGTTCCCCTTTTAAATTAATAGGTAATTTTGATAATGAAAGGGTTGCCATATATACATACATACATACATGTATATATGTATATTTCTGTGGTTTGTTTAGGATTTGTGAGTAAAGTAGTTGATATATGCATGTAGATATAACTAGGTCATTGTCTGCAGAATAAAACCTTGGCATGTTTACCAGTTTGAATTTGTCTAAGTACGTAGCTAATTTATTTCTATTATTATCTCAACCAAACCTTATTCAGCCATATAAAATATATACGTTAAATAAAAAATAAAAAAAAAATTGCTTTAGAAATAAAAAAAGAATTGTGCAATCGCCGAATGGAATTAAACTAAAACATTATTGTAAACATTAAAAAGGTAGTTTGATTTTTTTTAAATACGCCAATTTAAAATACTCCTTAAAGACTACTTTAAATATTCTCTTATTAGTCAATCGTAATCATTATTGAATTTGAAATTACTGAATGAAAATGAATGAAATTCAATTTTATTAATATTTATTATTTCAATTGAAAAGCAAGACATACTCTTATGTGTGACGAGGTCCAAAATTGGGGCCCTTTTGATTGTTAATATGCACCAAAGAAATTCGTACTCAAACTTCCAAGCAATTCTCATGTATAGTTTATGTTAGCAAATTTAATGTATCTATTTAAATGTCGTTAGTTATTAATATAAACCTAGTATTAAAGGTACGCAGTAATTATGTTTAATCTGCGTATTAATTAATACTGAGTTTCATATATTTTACTTAATTTTATTTAATTTATTTAATGAGATTAGTCAGCTATTAATGTATACTCAGTATTAACATATCGTTATCGTTGATATTAATATATATTTGACTAAATGCGTGGCCCAACTATGAAAGGAAAGTCAGAATTTCAATAATTAACCGTGAAAGTGTCGTTTTCGGTTTTTTTTAAAAATGGCATATTTCCACCAATTATATTTTGGTGTACTTTTGACATGTTAATTAGGATACTTTTCTAAAACAAATGCCGTTGGTTTTATCTTTCTTCTAATTACTTCGAGGTCAAACCTTATATTCAGTCGCCTATTGAAAAGGTCATAACATAATGTTGCACTACTACTGTTAGTGTTCATGTGAAGAAACACATCTCTCGTATTTATCACTCTTCTCTTGTATTTTTAGGTATTGAACCCAAAGTGTGTCTGTCGGTCTGTTTTTCGCTCAATTTTAAAACCTCTTAAAAACTACACGTTCGATTTTAATGAAATTATTATGGTAGGTCATAATTAGCCCATTGTTGGTCACATATAAGTTTAAACCCTCTTACCCCATTTGTTTCTTTTCAACATGCGTACGAACATATATTTATTTACACCTATATCTTTAAAAGTATACTCATTATTAACTCGACCATAAAGTATCAGATTCTTATGAAATTTGGATGGTTTGTCGAATGGAGCACGCAGATAGCCCCAGATCTGCGCACATTGTATGCTAAATTGATACTTTTATTCGTGTAAAAAGATAGAAGGGGAAAGAATTAAATAAATTAGACAATAATGGGTTGTGGAAGCATAACATTAATAAAGTACGTGATAGGATGTGAGGAAGCTTTGTGTTATGTACATAAATTGGCGGACTATTTTTTTAATTTAAATTAAATATTTAAAATAAAATATATGTAATACAGTGGTATTTACACATTTTAAATCGGCTTTAGCCGTGGCGCCATATTTATTGTTTCTACTCGATGCATAAGCCCTTAACCAACCTAGTATTAAGGTATACGTATATAGACAGTCATACTCAGTCTCAATATACCTATACCTATTATTAATTGTTTCTTAGTATTAATTTACAAACTATATTAATTAATCAATCTATATTATTATCACTTAATCAGATAGATGCATCTTTTACCAAATCATTGGTATATATTTTACACTTATATACATTAATTTACCTGTTGGTAAAGCGGCCTAAGCCTTGGAGAAATAGATACTCCGTATTAATGTATAATCTACATTATTATATGTGTACTTGGTCTCAATATGTACCTAATATTAAGCGTTTCTCTGTATTAATTTATTACTTTTATTAATTAATTAACACCCAGTATTAATAATATTTATATTATTACATTCTTAGTGTTAATATAAGTATACAAGTCAGTGATTTATCGACTGTAATTTAAAAGTAGAAGATAGCGAATCTCAGTCAAAATGTAAAAAATCAAGATTGTAGTTTTACGGACGGACGTTTCAAAATGTTATATTTCCTGCCAAGCATTCGACAATAAAATAAGAAAGAATATTTTAATGTCAATAGTGTTATCACTATAAAGTTGGAACCCGCCGTAGTTACTATGTTATTGTTGAATGTTTGTGTTACACATACGGATTTATGGAATATATATAAAAATAGAGAAAAAAAAAAATGTTTAATTTTTTTTTTTTGTGTATAAAGGAAAAAAGGATTAAGAGAATTGTAAAAATAGAACGAGAATAGATGAAAAGGAATGGAAGTGAGGGAAAGAGTTAACTAATTTGTTGGGTATAGTGGTATAGTGGTGTATTGGCAATTAGGGGTGGGTAATGGAAGGGTGAGGTGGAGGGGGAAGCCGCCCCCAAGGACGAGGTGATGATTGTGTAGTGGAGTCCTTGGCCGCTTTACACAACTCCCCGCTACCTGGGGGGGGGGGGGGGGACGGTGGCATTCAGATACTGGCCCATAATATTTCCTTCCCTTGCAGTTCTCTTTCCTTGCCTGAGAGAAACAAACCATACACAACTATCTACCGAACCACCATATCGTCATTGTAAAAATCACCACTTGTTTCTTATCCTCTCAAAAAAATTGGTTGTAGAATTTACTTTTAGATTTTTACATGAAATTGTCTTCGACATAGGAATCTACAGTTCACTTTTAGGAGGTGAACATGTTTTCCCCTCCAAAATCAAAATGTCCACTCGCATTTTACGTTTTAGACCTTCCTGAATAAATTTATATAAATTATGTCTGTCGGTCTGTGTATCCGCGAATCCTTGCCACACGCACAACTTCCACAAGTTTCATCCCTCGCGGATCAATGATCAATGGTAGCCTCTGAGCAGGTGCAAACGTAAAATTCTCCAAACGTCAATTTCTCGCGACCTGATGATCTGATTTCGCTCAAATTTTGAGGATCGAACGTTAAAGATGCCATATTAATTTGAAGTTGCCTTCATGATCAGATCAGTCCTAGCCACTGTGCTTACGCAAAGTAAAATTCCTCCTAGCATCAATTTCTCACAGTCTAGCGAAACGATTTTGCTCAAAATTGGTGAATAGTTGATATGGAATGGACCCCCAGATGAAAGCAATGCAATGTACACAAAATGCAGATCGAATGATCTATCTATACAATCATGTTATGGTTATGGATACGAGAATGCATTGTCAGTTATCAATATTATTATAGATGATATCTCGATATACATAGGTATATCAATACCTCAGAGTTAGACTGTCGTAACATTTAATGAAAGCCAAACATAAACTTTTATTTCTATAAATTATACTAAGTAAAGCTAGAAATAACACTGTTTTCTCGAAGTGATCGGTTTATTCCTCAAATTTATTTTTTTGGTAATTCTATTATATTATTCTAAATTTAATTTTAAGTTTTTGGTAGTTTCATACTATGGAAAGTTTAAATTTTAATTTAAATCAAATTATAATTATTATTTACTACGGGAAACAGACAGTGAAAAATACATTCCTGCGCCGGGATTTGAACCAAGGGTCTCCTGTATTTCCAGTACAGATGCTCTGGCCAACTAAGCTACGCAGGAGAATGATTTTTAACTGCCGTAATCGATAACTAGTCCCGAATCCAAGCTTTCAATATTCATATACATTTAGACAGTCAATATTTATGACATTAGAACTAAACCAAGAATTAACGCTTATAATTATAAAGTACTCAATTAGTACCTATTTTTATTATTCTGTGGGACATAGATTTGAATTATTGTTTATATTTATGATGTTATAGGGGTTAAAAGGAGTGGTTCTACAACTGTGAGTTTAGACCCAAATTTGGGCCATATGCCGACTTTAATCGCTCGCGAAACATTATAAATATATATTTAAAAGTTAACATTATAATTATTTAACACTATTCAGAGGTTAAATCGATGATGGAGGTCATGTTAATGGATTCAATGAAACCATGTCTTTCCATGTAAAAGATTACGTGAAGAGACAGTTCCATTGAATTCATTAACATTATAAATCATCAGCATACTTAGCTCTAATCACTGTTATGATACTCTAATCACGCAATATGATAAACAAGAAACATAACAAAATAAATCGGCCCTTTGTGTGTGGTGAAAGCACATGCAAGGCAATTTAACAAATAGGATGTTTGATAACAAGCATAATCGGCCCAGCCGTTTCAAGATGGCGCTCATTTAAATGTTTGCTTCAGCTATAACTTTTGAACAATTTATTTTAGTGACATGTGTTAGTGAAACCAACACCTTTATATGCATTTTACTTGTCCAAAAGCAATGAAACTACTCCAAAGTGGCTAGTTCAATCCGTTCCTAAGATAATCATGTATAAGAAATTGTTGGGAAAACATTTTTTTCTTACAAAACATGTATACGACGTATGAAAAACTACGATTTGTCGTTGATTTGTTAAATTATTGAGGGGGTGACGAAAAATTCAATTTATAAACTTGACACAAAAATGAAATGGAACAAAATCGAAACCAAATATATATTTTACTGAAGGTGTCCTCCTCTTCATAACACCCTACTTATCGCAATTCCGTTATTAAATACTTTCAACTCCTTAAACTTCAGCCCCTAGTTTTTGAGGGATGATTTTTTGGGGCATCCCTTTAATTTTCCTGTGTTTGGGTTATTATTTATAACATAACTGCAAAGTTTCAAATTTTTGTGTTGGTTACTTTCGGAGATCAGATGCGTTACAGACAGATAGACAATCAAGCGCACAGGTTTTGCCTACGGACCCTAAAAACAACACGCTCGTATGACACGCTCATATAAACACATTCCCAAGTATATGCATTTATAGGTGCCGGAACTACAACGTACCCTCTCTTTCTTTCATAATTTAAGTATAATCTAAACAAAAGAGATTTTTTTTGTGTTTGAAACAAAAAAATTGCCAGTTTAATACATGGACATCATCAAATTTGTAGTGACTCACTGACAAACAACATTTTAACAAAGGATTTTAAAAAAATCTTAGTGCCGATCATTTTATTTTTTATTTATCAGAGAGAGAGGTCCCGGAACGCCGTTCCACCGCGTTCCGCCTCAAATCGAGCCCTGAATATAGGTATCAACAAAGTAACTGTTTATCCAATACTTTTCTTTTCTCATTTTAATACTGGTTTGAATATGTCTGTGAGATTAAGATATTTGAATTCTGTGAAGAAAAAAAGAAAATTTACTTTAATTTTCTTAAAGATAATATTATTAGGTAACTGGCAGACCTAATTCTATCTAAAAACAGATATTATATACTTGGAATGGAGTCAAAATCAAATGAAGAAGAACGGAGAAGAAATGAAAATGTTTGATTTTGTTTTGGAAGAAATGGTTGGAGTTTTTGTTCAAGTTAAAGGTCCATGGGAGATGGTTGCTCCTTAGGCTGAAGACACTGTTATTACAGGTTTGTGGTCGATCCTGGTCCTAAATCTTAGAGCTCAGGTTCACCTGAGGGTGTAGACAATTCCTAGTTGTTTAGACTTTGTTACACCAAGCAACTTGTTTCAATTCTGGTATCTTGGAAAGTATTTCTATTACCCGTAATAATCTTTATGCTTATGATGTTGATTTTTAAAACTTGCTTTACTCTCTATCTAGTTTTATGAGATTATCTGTTACCTTATAGGTTTGTTATTTTTTTTAAGTTCACATTTTTTATTCATTTAGGTTCATTTTTTACTACATTGGGCTGACCGATAATTATTTTTAAGTACTGTAATTCCTTTTTTACTAAATAAAGAAATAATTAATGTAAAACTGTTATATTTTTAATAACATACTGCTATAGGTATATTGTGACAGAATACAACTACAATTTTTTTTGTCTTTTGAGCCTTCAAAAAAATGTTTTTAAAAAATGAACAGTTTTGGAAATCAACTTTGTCAATTGAGGTTGTCTATTTTTTATATTTTACCTAATAATAATAATTATAATAACTATTTAATAAATAAGATACGTAAATTAGAATCATAGAAAAAACTTATTTTTTCAAACAATTTAGCTATACAATATTAAGGCTTCACTGTGGTAGCCTACAGGGTTTTTTTTAGCCGTTAACAGTACACTTATTTTAATTATAACAATTTAATTTAATTAGATAAATATTTACAAATATTACTAACAATTAAATAGATACAGATTAAGAAGAGAAACATTTTATTTTTAGGAAGTTAAAATAAATGTTGGTGATATGCACTGCATTATGCTGGCAGCTAATTGTGGGAAAGTATTGTTACTCCTTTGTTAGTAAGTAAAGATATAATCAATGTGAACATTATATTATATATATTGAAGAAAGACTTCACAATTTCTTATTTTGTAAGTATAGAGAACTATCTCTTGTAAAATTGCTGGTTTGTGTTAACAATATCTCTAGTTTGTGTTATCTCTATCCACCTTTAACCACCTCTTGGTACAGAATTATTTTAAAAATCTTAATAGGATATTTTAGATTTTAAAACTTTTTCAACATTAAATAACATGTGGACTTATGACATACCATCCAAAGTACATTAAAATCGGACGAGTAGTTTTTAAAATATGGTGGCTCGGACTGACCGGCATACAGACACGAAACCAGAAAATGTTACCTGATGTCAAAAACGGATTTCTGTAAAGGAATTGTTAGCAAATGTTAATAATCTTATTATCTCATAAGTAATTATCATTTCCCTAATGATCATATAGATGTAAAAAATTAGAGCTTATATTGAAAAGAATAAAGAAAAATTTAAGTAGATTTCTTTAAATATTTTAGAGAAATCTGCTTAACTAAGGGGAAAAGTTTAAAAAATTACAAATGTTAATTTATTTAATATATTTAAATATTATATATATATATATATATATATATATATATATATATATATATATATATATATATATATATATATATATATATATAAGGGAAATGTAAATTTATAAATATTAAAAATGCAGATTTCTTTGGATTTTTTTATTTCCTTCTTTTAACTGAGTGAATGCTTATGAATTATGCACTATAAAAAAATAGAAAGAGAAGGAAGAAGGTTTTCAAATATTTTAACTTGTCCAGAGAAAAATTCGTATTTTCCCTTAAAAAAAAAAAAAAAATAAATAATAATAATAAAAGAAAAAGGAAGAATTCTCAAGAAACGCAACGAATTTGGGACAAACATGAAAGAATATGGTAATGGAATAACGCCAACCTCCGGCTATAATAACACTTCCATATTTAGTTTGCTTTGCATACAAAACAATAATATGACCTTAATACATATATGTATCATTGGTAATAACAAAACTAAAATATATATGTATATATCTCCTTAATATATGTTGTAAATATAATATTTTATTTTTCCAATAAGTGCAGTAAAATATTGGCTCAAGATAAGATTTAATTAAAACTGATCAATCTCTAGGGCAGTGGTTCTCAACCTTTTTTGAACGCGGACCGATAAAAAACTTGGATTTACTCTGCGGACCGGTTGACAAAACTCAGCCAGAATTACGGATATGACCTCCCAATACTTCGTTTTATTACTGAAAATGGTAATTGAATTTCGATCACATAAATTTTATCTACGACTTTTTCAGGCTTACATAAACAATCTTAAAAAAAATAAAGGTTTCGTCAGAGGATAGTTCTATTAAAGCTTCTTTTTCATTAATACTTAATTTACATGCATTAACTTCATTGAAGGTTATAAAAGGGTTGGTTTACATTTCTGGGGTCTTCATTCTCTGGATAGTATTGGTGAAAGCTGAAAATGAATTTAAATGTGTTCTTACAAATTCTAAATTAATTTTATTAATAAAATATTACCGGACATAAACCAAACATTTTAAATTCATACTTGATAGCACTTTGCTCCCATAGCATAACTTTTTTTTAACGCATCCATTTTATCCCAGAGAGTGAATATATATTACCTCGAGGAGTTAAATTTAAACCATTGAAAAACTAACTTAGCTATGCATTCTTCATCAACCAACTTCTCTGCAAAGGATGATTTTGTTCTCTGAGGAACATATTTATTTCCTCTCTGAGTTAAAAAAAAGGCATTTTATTTCTTGAAAAAAACTTAAGATAATTTTCCAAAATACTACAGTAAAAACGGAACAATCAATGGTTGTTAATACAAAAACAACCATTGATTGTTCCGTTTTTCAAATCACTTCACGAGTGATACGAATTTTTCTTACTAAATTATTGAACCCTGCATATACATAAAGAAATATTACTGTTTAATTACACTCATGACGATATTAATACAGCAAATAATGTCCGCACTAGATGAAATCAAACTGACTCCTTTTGCGTATTTTTTTTTTATTTAAAATTCGTAATAACTTAGTAAAGATAGAATAAGAAGAAATTGTCGGTAATTCATCCATAAAAAAAAATTCAGAGAACACCTATACAAATAGATGAGAAATTCTAATTAAATGTGTAGTTATATCCTTCTTCGTTTAAATCCATTAATTCAATACTCTCTGCTCTAGGGAGTTGCTCATTATGAGAATAATTTGCAATTGATCATACTCAATGTAGATTCAAATGATAAAAGTCATTTGATATTGATCATTGTGATATTCTTGATGAGAGCGCCTCCCTCGTGGCTAAACCTTTTTGAGGGCTCTTAAAAAATTATTGAAACTGATTATAAAAAAATATATATTCCGACAGTGAATTCTTACTCTATATGCTATTAGTAGTCGGGAGGTAGTATAGGGCGTAATAGTACATTAAGCGTCGAGAGCGGAAAGTAGCATTTTGCATGCGAGTGTCGAGTTTGCACCCGAGCGACAGCGAGGTTAGTAAAACCACACGAGCAATGCAAAATACCGTTTTCCGTTTTGTAGTAATTAAATACCATATCAACACCATTAACATTAGTATTAAACAAACAAGTGAGAATGAGAAACACTGATAAAAAGGATTTGACCAATTTATTGAAAATCTATTCCTAGGAGGATCTATAGATTCTGTCTGCTTTTTCGTTTCTTTATAATATGATGATAATATTATTACCGTTTATAAACTCTAGACATGGACTTGGCATTAATGTCATATTTCTCATAATGATATACAAAGTATATATAAGGTTTAATAGTATTACGTGACAAGGAAACTTGATATGTATATTAGTTTTAAAGCCATATACCACTAAGTTATGTTATCGTAACTTTGAATTCTCATGCTTGTACTTTCAAAATGAATTATTATCTTAGATTTCATTTTTTGTTATTTTTATAATTTTTACTTCCAAAACACTAAGCACATAATTAAAGCTTATTTTTAACTTAGAATCTCCTTATTTCTATTGAATTAATTTTTTTGTGGTTCGTGATTGTATATTTAATAAAAGTTTTTTTTAAAGAGATTATTATTATTTTTTTTTTTTTAAGTAAAAATGTTATTTTGTTTAAAATATAATTAATACATTTATTATAAGTATAAGTGACATTCGACAAACCAGTTATACGTATCTATATTTTTGTCAATCTTCTGTTAATCCCTTTAATATTATATTGTTTCCTTTTTTCTTGGGTCTTTAGAGATGATATAATAAAATAATTAATATTTAATTTTATTAATTTATTTGCAATATTTCGTCCAATCCTCATCGGGCCTGATGTCTGCATTTAATCTGACCAAAAACCACTTATGTGGTAAAAAAAACACCCCGCCAAGTCTGTGGTCCAAAAAAGTTGTGAAATCAACTTTCTGTAGCGCCAAGTGATGTTGGCACTTTCTCCTGGCCCAACACTGTGAACTTCGATATTTATCAGCTTCTTCTCCTTGGCGGTGTGCCTGGAGTACTACTCAAAGTTAACTGGTTGTATTCCACGCATCCTCTGCAAAGAAAGTAGTAGTTGCATGGGGTCATTCCTTGAAAGCTTAATTTGTATATTACTTATTTCTATTTTATTTGCTTTTTGATAATGGGAAAGATTTACAGCAATGATCATTGTGGCATCGATAAGAGCCTTCAACAACACTGTTAAAAGGCTTTCCTCACACCGCCAAGGAGAAGAAGCTGATAAATATCGAAGTTCACAGTGTTGGGCCAGGAGAAAGTGCCAACATCACTTGGCGCTACAGAAAGTTGATTTCACAACTTTTTTGGACCACAGACTTGGCGGGGTGTTTTTTTTACCACATAAGTGGTTTTTGGTAAGATTTCATGACTTTTTGTACGGTCCCTAAGGAAGGATTCTCTAAACTGTTTATTCCCACACATTCGAGTCAAATAAAAGTGAAGTTAAGAGCTGGACAAGGTCTATGGAGATTGGAGAACTACGAGACGACATTGAAAGAACTTAACATTCTTATAGTAGCAGCATATTAAGATTTTTAGCAGCATTTGGCCACCTAGATACAATAACGTTGCTATCATTTGCGCATATCCAGCTGGATCCTGACCTTATATAAGTAACGAAGTGACCCCTTAATATTGTCTTAAGTATACCTACCTTAATTATAAAGTGTATCTGTTAAAAGTAACTAATGGTATAATTACAATAATGTATATCATTATTACATATATTTTTATATTTATTGTTATGATTATTATTATTATATATATATATATATATATATATATATATATATATATATATATATATATATATATATAAATATATATATATAAATATATATATATATATAATATATATATATATATATATCTGCAAAGAAAGTAGTAGTTGCATGGGGTCATTCCTTGAAAGCTTAATTTGTATATTACTTATTTCTATTTTATTTGCTTTTTGATAATGGGAAAGATTTACAGCAATGATCATTGTGGCATCGATAAGAGCCTTCAACAACACTGTTAAAAGGCTTTCCTCACACCGCCAAGGAGAAGAAGCTGATAAATATCGAAGTTCACAGTGTTGGGCCAGGAGAAAGTGCCAACATCACTTGGCGCTACAGAAAGTTGATTTCACAACTTTTTTGGACCACAGACTTGGCGGGGTGTTTTTTTTACCACATAAGTGGTTTTTGGTAAGATTTCATGACTTTTTGTACGGTCCCTAAGGAAGGATTCTCTAAACTGTTTATTCCCACACATTCGAGTCAAATAAAAGTGAAGTTAAGAGCTGGACAAGGTCTATGGAGATTGGAGAACTACGAGACGACATTGAAAGAACTTAACATTCTTATAGTAGCAGCATATTAAGATTTTTAGCAGCATTTGGCCACCTAGATACAATAACGTTGCTATCATTTGCGCATATCCAGCTGGATCCTGACCTTATATAAGTAACGAAGTGACCCCTTAATATTGTCTTAAGTATACCTACCTTAATTATAAAGTGTATCTGTTAAAAGTAACTAATGGTATAATTACAATAATGTATATCATTATTACATATATTTTTATATTTATTGTTATGATTATTATTATTATATATATATATATATATATATATATATATATATATATATATATATATATATATATATATATATATATATATATATAAATATATATATATAAATATATATATATATATAATATATATATATATATATATATATATATATATATATATATATATATATATATATATATATATATATATATATATATGTATATACTAATATATTATATATATATATATATGTAATGATATATATATATATTATATTATTTTTTATATGTAATAATATAATATAGGCTCACTACTTCGCATGACTCTTACTTGGTTTCTACCCATTTTAGACTGTTTGCTAGCTTGGTTTATCGCTCCACATTCAGCGTAGGAATAAGTTAATTGATTGTAGGGGGGGGGATGAGTTGGGGGGGGGGAATGCACTAGGGCTCTAGACGAATCCAAAAAGCCCTCATTTATTATAATCTGTTCAGTAGTTTAGGCTGTAGGTGCGTCAACGTTAAAGTGACTGTTCGCTAGCTTGGTTTCTCGCTCCGCGTTCAGCGTAGGGATGAGTTGTCTTAATTTTTTTTGATCTAGGAATGCACTAGGGCCCTAGACGAATCCAAAAAGCCCTTATTCATTAAAATCGGTTCTGTAGTTTAGGCTGTAGGTGTATGAAGGTAAAATGAAGGAAGAATAAGAATAAGAATAAGAAGTCATCAAGACTACCATTTTCAAACCTATTTTTCTCTACTTCTACTTGACCGATTTCGACATTTTTTTTTTTTATTTTGATCTACAGGACACGGCGTTCAAAGATATTACCGAAAAATTATTTCGGTAGCTTGTATGTATTTCACGCTGCAGACCCTCAAAAACCCTAGTTTGTCACCTACAGTATATATACACTGGCAGCTTTTGTGAAATTTTGACTTTTTAACTTGGCGGGGCGGAACGCTGCCGCGTTCCTAAATAAAATAAAAATAAAAATTTTTAAAAATAGGAGAGAGAAATTTGTAGAATTTTGAAATCCTCAAATTTTGTCTTTACCTCTTTCGTTTGATTATACACACGCACGCACACACTCACACTCTCTCTCACACACACAGATAAATACAAGCTGTAATAAAGAAAAAAAATATGGAAATGATATTTTGAAAATCAAGTTTAAAGTTTGCACATTGAAAGAGATCTATAATCCAGAATCCAGAGTATGCAAATGGTTCAAGAAGATTAGGTGGATCAGTGATGACATTCAGGTGGATTTGTGGCTACTGCACGGTACTATAACTCACAACCAGTTCCACCAGAAAGCAGCCTTATCCACCAGAAAACCGGTTCCGATGTTTTGCAACAGAGCTACTTGACTTCATCAAGAGATCACGAAGCCCGTACCGCTAATTTGCCAATTTAACTTGATCCACAGTAATCATACTACTCCTTACTTGTATTCGTCATATAAAAAAAATAATTTATTTTGAAATTTAAGCGACCACCTTTCAATTAGTGGGGTTACAGAATTTTTTTATGGTCAATTTTAAATGAATTAATTTATTATTTTCTCATATACGTAGTATATATAGAGAGGAATATTAGATTTTGATATTTTCATGGATTTACACGTATTGAAGCCCATTAGTCTTTAAAATCCTATATTTAGTCTGTGTAGACGCGTGAAGCCTAATGCACGGGGCCGATGTTAAAGAAATTGTACATAAAGGTTCAGAAAAAGCATATCTCTGAGGCTTACTAGAGGAATGAATTTTAGCTACAAATTTTAGGGCGCTACCCTTACAAAACTCAGAAAAAAATCGAAAACAATCCTGACTATTTTTATTATAAACTTTTAAAATGTAATATATTTAATTACGAATCTAACCATATTATTCGTTTTCCCGGGAAATCTCTTGTTACTTATTATATAGCTATGGTTTTATTTCCCGCCTGGTGTAGAGTTATGATTAAATGCCATAAAATTTGACACAACTAAGATATGAAGGTTTAGTATCAGTTGTATCAAACACATTTTTTGGATTTAAATTCATTATTAGTATGAGAATAACCAAGTTTTGTCCGAATTTGTCAGATGCTCAATTTGTTTTATTGTTGGAAAGTTTTTTTTGCCAATAGTTCTAAGTAAGAACGGAATGGAGAGATGTGAGGCAAGTTTGGAAATGTTTTAGCATGAGAATGGAAGAAGCAGGCAACTAAACCTGCTAGCTTGTTTGTGTGAAGCAATTCTATCTGTACTATACTTAACCACACTAACACACTTACTTACTACATCTCAAAGGTTACTGGAACACACACACCTACATACTATACTATATACACGTGTACAATCGTGTATAGCTCACGTGAGCTCTACAACCCTTCCATTAGTCTGCTAGTTATTGTGGCTTATAGCTTTCTCGCGGCCTATCGCGTTTTTAATGATGTTTTGCTTTTATCACACATTATTGTACAATTTATTTAATTCCCCCCCCCCCCCCCCCATTTTAAAACTCTATTTTTTACATGAATAAAAGTAGGAATAAAGCAATATAGCCCACCATCCATGGGCTACTTTCGACCAATCATCCAAATTTCTTTAATTTCGTATGAGTACTTTTAAAGATATAAGTCGGAAGAGAAAGCAATAATGGTTGAAATTAATGTAGGAACAGTAGTGGGCTTATTATGACCTCCCATCTAAATTCTATTAAAATTGGGTGAGTGGGCTTCAGAAGTTTGTAGAAATATTAGCGCACTGACCTACACAGGGACAGTCTCGAGAGAAAAAATTTTCTCTGACGTCTGAAACTGTTAAAAAAATAGTTCTTCAGATCGATCGTAATGCTTCCTTTACATTTGGTAAGCTCAGGAGCAATAATTTTATTTTTAAAATTTAAAACTATTAAAGGTAATGAATGCATCGTGTGGAATTCTACAGTAGAATGCTTCCGTTTTCAAATGGTGTTCTAAATTTCTCCGACTTTATGTGTCTATTTTTGAAAAAAGAAGTTTTGCCTGAGTCTCGAAATGATTCATGTATAATTATGGGACAAGAGTTGGGACAGAGTTGAAGGAGAAAGTGATTTTAACTGTTTCCAAATGGCTCGGAGCAACTCTTAAGGTGTTGCGACATTACGTATCATTCACGTCGCGTCTAAAATCACACCTCTCTCGTCTTCCTTCTCTTCTTGTCTAGCTATGTTTCTAGTAAAATATGTGCTCTATTTACACGTTTTCACTCCGCAAAATATGTACAGAACGCTCATGAGTTAAATTGCCAAATTTTAAATATATATACGTAGGACCTCAAAACTAGCAAACATTTTGCATGCAACTTTGCTGGCAGATGCTTCGTTTAAAAAATATTCTGTAAATACAGAATATACAGTTTTGTAACTGTAAGTTACAGAATTATAGGCATGAATAATGTTAAATAATATGGTTTATTACTTTAACTTTAACTAATACATATTTCAACGAACTAACAATTTTGCATCATTCCGAGCTTATACCGAAGGTAACGGAAGCTAAGTGATTGTTCTGACAAACTAAATTACTTTTTTGTCTCCGACGACAGAAATCCGTTTCAGACGCCAGGGAACTTGTTTTAAGCTCAGTAGAAAAAGGGTAGAAAATAAAAGAAATTAGACAATAATGGTTTTTAATAGCATAAGATCCAAAAATACTTTTTTTACCAACAACATTTTTATGCGACAAAAAAATCTTGAATGGTATCTAAAAGTAATGTCAAAGAATGATTTTTTCTTGAATCGTTGAAAATTGGTTCGGTTTACTCTTGTACGATTTTAGAAAATAATACTTTTGGGGTAGAGGGTGCATTTTAAACCAAATGCAATACTATAAATCTTTATTTTAGAACAAGCAGGAGATTTTATGAAGAGTGCCTTTCTTCGAAAATTGATTTTTTTGGAATTTACATGTATAGCACACTCTATCCGTGGACATACTGTGTATATATAATATGTGTCTGTGTATAAAATTAAAGATTTGTCTGTACATTGAAATAATTGGAAAATGTTTGGATACTATTTCATGTCATACATTTATTATTTTTTAGTATTTTGATTCCGAGCTTACCGAAGCTAACGGAAGCAATGTGATCGTTCCGAAGAACTAACATTTTATTTATATATTATCATGAAATAATATTATTTAAAGTTCCGGATAAATTTACACCTAATGACCCCCGAGTCCAAACATCCGCTAGCAAGTCAGGCTGTGGACCTGGGGTGCGATTCAGATCCTGGAAGATAATATTACCGGATCTTGTTAAACTTCCAGTTCTCTCTCTGGAGAAATAAAATCATAAAGAACTATTCAATTATAAATATCATCTGCAAGTCTGCAACAGACATAAATATGAAACATTTGAAACACAATTATGTAGTTATTTTTTTATATAAAAGCAACGAGTTATATTTATAACACAATTAGTTTTTTTTTTCATATAAAAGCATTGAGTTCTGCAGTCTAAAAATACGGTTTTACTAACTCGCACAAAACTATGTGTGGGATATAAACTGCTGGGCTGATTTCGATTAAATTTGTCCTAAATGTTCAGAATAAAAAAAATTATACTTCAAGATGAAAATGATATTAAATAATGATACTTCAAGACGAAATCTAGATATGAATTTTAGCTTACAATTAAAGAACTTTACCCCACAAAAACACTTGGAATCGGTTCCGACGATTTTGATTAATAAATTCTCAAATGCAGACGATTTAAATACGAATATACCTATAAGTAAGATTTAAAAACTAACAGTATAAGTAATTTTCCCGGGGAAAAATGTACTTCCCTAGAAAATAGATATAAATCGAGCCGGTTAGAAATTATATAGGTGTCGATTCCCTGCCGGGGAGCAGTTATTTTTCTGATAAATTTTGATAAAATGTCCAATAATAATTAAATGTAAACAACTAATAAATGAGAATCAATGGACAAAATTGTTTTGTACTCGTATAGGTGAAAGTTTAGTACCAGTTCTATCGGACAAATATTTTTGTTTACATGTAATTTTAAAAATGTTTTTCTCTGTATATTTGTGCTAATTCTAGGTTGTATTTGGTGTAGACGAAAGAAATTTGGTTTGGACTTTAATTGAATATTATAATTTAATATAAAATATATTAAAATTAATAATTAATAAGTCTGTGGATATTATACTGTTGAGAAAGGTGTTTTGGTTTTAGTTTTGAGAGGCGTGTGTATGTGTGTGGAGTTACAAGTGCGGTAACGAAGTGACAGTCGGACGGAACTCCGTTAGGTTTTCGTACACTTTCTATATTGGAAAAATAATCACTTTCCTTGTAGTATATTTCGACATTTTAAACACAGAGTAAACCGTTCATTTTAACACACTTGTCATTTTTAAACCATCACGCTAATGGACAAAAACAATTTTTACTCCAAATACTCGTATTTACAATTAGTTATGATTTGTTTTTAAAATAAATAACTATTTTTCTTTTTAAATAATTGTTTATTTATTTTTGCTTCCGAGCTTACCGGCGGTAACGTAAGTTATGTGAACGTTCTGAAGAACGAAAATTTGTATCTCTCCAATTTCAAAAATTCCATGTCAGAAATCCTTATCAGGGCCCGTCGTCTCCAAATCCTGCAGTCAAAAAGCCTTAGAAAAATAAGCAATGCTCCTTTCTATGTTTCTAACCTAACTCTCCTTTAAGATTTAAATGTGCCCATTATCCGAGATCTAACCGTCGGGATACGGTATATAGAAAATTCCATGAATCCATATCCCACCATCCTAATCCTCTTGTACAACTCCTGCCCTCTCAGTTTATCCCAAGCAACCCAGCAAGACGTTTGAAGAGGAGAGGTCTAGAGATCTCTTATTTTAAAATATCGTTTTCCCTTATATTTTGTTAAACGTTTATAATAATTAATATAATCCACTTTATCATTATTAGTTATTTTGTATTATAATTATTTTACTATATTTACTGCTAAGGAAGTGTAGTCACTGGACTACTTCTCCTTCATTTCTTTCCCGCCATATAACAATGTATTATCATTATCACTTATTGCAATTTAAATTTTTGTAGTTGTGCGTTATCCAATAAAAATTTAAAAAAAAATAAAAAAAAAAATAAAAAAATACAGGGAACATCTGTCGCTCCTAGCCTAGCCTATTGTTTGTCCCATATAAGTTTGAATCTGTTGCGTCCATTTGTTTCTCTTTCGTGAGCACAAACCCACATTTATATCTTTAAAAGTATTAATCTGATTTTTAGGAAATTTTAATGGTTTGTCAAGTGTACCCCACAGATGGCCCGAGATTAATTTCAACCGTCCGCGGTCTTTAAAGTGTGTTTAATTGATGCTTTCAATTCATGTAAGAATTAAAAGTTTAAAAAACGGGGGGAAAATTAAATAAATATGGCAATAATAGGTTGTAAAAGCATAAAATCATTCAGGGATTCAAATAGGACGCGAGGAAGGTATGTACCGCACTAATTGACAGACTATCTTTTTAATAAAACACTTAAATAGTAAAATTATTAATTAATAATTAAATTTAATACTATTAAAATTAATAGTTAGTAGTCATTGTAATTGCTTATCAAATTAAGATGAAATAATCAATCGGAGAAACAATAATAAAAACTTTCTTATGTTTATTTATTATTAATCGTTCGAGGAAAGTGTTTAACGAATGTGTAGTTTACATTAGGTTTAGCTATAAATAAGATTTATTTTCATCAATATCAATAACACGGAAACTAAATTTCTCCCTGGATAACGACTTACTGAATATACAGGAATTTATTTATTTAGTTAAAATTATACTTAAAACATAATAAATCATATCTTTTATTAAAAAATGTTTATCATTTGAAACAAATTTAGTTATATATAAAAAAGTAAAGTAAGTAAAATTTAATAATTTAAACGAATATGTTATATTTTAAAAACACTATCAATTATCAAGGGCTAAAGTTGTAAGCAGTATAATTTTCTCATGATGATTTCAAAGAAAGAATATAAATGATTAAGTTTCATTGTCTTATTTTATTTTTCAAGAAAAATATATGACGATGTTTAAACAGGAGTTGAAAACAATGCAAAGGAAAGAAGTTGCTAAGTGAATATGTCTTTTGTCTCGAGCAACACTGCCCAGTTCGAGGTGTCCTATGTCTGTCTGTATGTAAAGGCGAGGCAATACATACCGACTGTTTTGACAGTGTTGTACGTAAGTTGGGTCTGTATGTCAACACAACACACTGTCTGGGTTGGTAAGCCTGAGGCTTGGGTTCCTTCCACACTAACTTTCACTTATAAAAGCCTTTTGTGAAATACTTTGGTAACACTGAACAGACGCTTCCTTTTTTAAAAAACCACCATTACTTCCAGCCTTAACTCAAATATATATCTGCTTATTTCACTTCACCTTAAAACTAAAAGAAAACAAAAAGAAATCATAATTGAAACCAAAATAAATATGTCCCGTTTCATATTTTTATCGTATACTTTGTTTCATACCTTATCCAAACATTAAAATTATACATACTAATAAGAATGTTTCTTTTGATATTTTTATGTCGCATGAAAACGCTTGCAATTTCATACTTTAAATTGAACCTTCTTTCTTACTTGAAAGAAAAATTGTACAAATTATTACCTGCGCCCCAACCTAAATTTATTTTTGCTTATTATTATCTTGTTTATCTTAATAGATCTTTATCGATGAAAAGAAGTGTCTATAATCAATTTTTCAATTTTACCTAGTATTGAGTCAAGAAGGAGTTAAGAAAAAAACTAAGAAATTTAATTCGTGGTTAGGCTTGTTTCGTCCTTACATTTCTCAAAGAGCACTACTACTACTGCACACACATACACTTTTTATACATTCATTCTATAAGTTTTAGAAAGACAAAGGAACAATAAATAATTATGTTTAGTTTATTTTTTTTCGTATTTGTTTCAAAATCTGTTTTGTAGCAACACTGTTTTGTTTTTATTTTCTGATGACAAACAGTTTAGGGAAAGTAGGTGGCGCGCATGATAGGGTGGGGTATTCTGGTACTAAACAATCTCTTTCCATTTGTTACCTCTCTAGTCTCATGTATAAATGAATTCTATTAATATTTATAAGTTTTTTTTGGGGAGATCCACTTTTAAACAGTCACATCTCTGGTCGAATTGTACCATTTGGTCCTAATCCATCATATATATATATATATATATATATATATATATAATAGAACCCGTTTATTGAATTAAGAAAAAGGTCTGAAGATTTATTGATACAAGTTAAAATATATAACATAAGTATTAGGTTTATATTTCATTAATAGTTTCAATCGATCTCTCCCATGTATTTTTTTGTTTATTTTTAAATATTTATTACAGTAGGGTTTTTATTTTAATGATTATTTAATTAATTTATTTTAAAATATATAAAACATAAGATCAATTAAATAATTTCTTATCGAGATATGATAGATACAACTTTGTGTTTTTTCCAAATTTATTCGACCTAAAAATTATAATGGCAATTCAGCCCAATAAAATACGTACAAAAGGACACTTCACTTGACCAATTTCATTTAAAATTTTATAAATTCCCTTGTACTATAAAGAAATTGTTTCACTCCCTCAAGTTTTAAGGAATCTTGAGATATTGAATTTCACTGCCATAAATAGACCAATTTTGTTTTTTTCAGTACTAGTAAGACAGTTTAAAATAACAACACTTTTTTATTTGTTAAAGGTTTTTTTATGTCTTAATTTGTACTTATTACTTCTATTTGTTTTTTCCTCTAACCCCCTCTCACCTCCTCTAACCCCCTCTTTAATTGGATCCATGAAAACAGAAATTATTTCTAAATTATCATAGTTAATGCCTAGAGATTTTAAATTGTTAATAGTATTATTAAATAATCATATTTTAATTATTGAGTAGAGTGATTTTATCTCACGTACTTACTAGACTAACATGAGCCATAAACAATTCAAGCTATATCAATTCTAACAAAATAAATAATTCAACATCAAAACTTGGCTTATCAGCTTCCATCATATCACAGTTTCCCTCTCAAACCTCTTTTCTCTTAGTCATCATTTTACTCTGTCTAATTACTTGCGATTAAACAATTTAAATAACTAAATTGATAAGAAAAATGTCACTTCAAAAACTGTGGTCTAAACTATAAAAAATCGTAAATCAGGAAAACTTACGAGTATCAAATTTCTATCTATGAATTCTCCAGGAAACTACTAACTACCTATTTCAAGATGGAATAAAATATTTGTTTGGTAATTAAATGAGAAATTTGAAATCAATTTTTCTAAACACTTTTTGAGTTTTTAGATTTAAATTTAGTATTACTTACTTACTTACTAGCCAACATCCACCCTTGGCTATTAAGCCATTCGGCAACATGCAGAATGAATGTTATTTATGATTAGTTTCGTCCGAATAAGTCTAACCGATTTATTTATTTTGCCTCTATTTTTCTTCTTAAACTTGACGAACTCTAGTCCGGCCCGTGTAATCATTCCACTTCGCACAATATATGAGGGGACCCACGTGGTGTCCTACACTTAATCCTGGCTTAAAAAAAAATTGGCGTCTGGAATCCACTACACTCCTTTATTCTATCTTTTTCCCCGTTCAAAACCGACTGGGGCCGATCTAGTATGCAATCTTAATTCAATCGAATGAACTTAAGTCCATAGACGAAACCCTAGTTGGCTCATGCCGGTCTAGGCCAAATTGTGTGTATGCGTCCTAATTTATCTTAATGCATTTATTTCCATCGGCAAAGTCCGGGCCCACCTGGCAATTGAACCGATTTTGGTATGCGCGTCCTAAATTAATTATATAAGAATTAATTCAATGAATTTAATTCTATCAGCATCAATTCAATGCATTTAATTTCATCGGCCAAAATCCGTGCCGGTATAGTGTACGCATACTAATTTTATTTTATTTTTATATTGTTAAAAATCCAGGCCCACCCGCCAATCACACCGGTTTACTGTACCGTATTCATCCTTATTCAATTTAATGCGCTTAATTCTTCGGCAAAAATCCGGGCCCACCCTCCAATTGGGCCGATTTAGTGTATGCATCCTAATACAATTTTATGGTTTTAATTGCATAGGCATATATTTACAGAATATGCCAATGCATCTGTCGTGACTGTTTTTTAAAAATGTATTGAGTGTTCAAGTTATGTAATAATTTCGAAACAGATGTAAATCTCATGTGACCATTCGTCCAATATATGGATGCGACAAAGCTCCGTCGCGGTAGACAATTTTCATACTGTACCTAATTTGTTATTATTTAATATTTTAATTTTTCACATTGATATGAGGTTCGATTTTCAGTGACAGCTCAGATAAAGACGATACGATACAGTTATCGTCTTTATCCTTTTCTGTTTGATATAATAATTCTATTGGTTTCTTTTTCTTTTTTTTATAATTATATTGGTTTGTCTAGGCATGGATGCCATCAAATTTTACTTTTTTGTTACCATTTAAAAAAATATATTTTTTAAAATTAATTAATACTTTTAACTTAAGTACGATAAAAAATTAAATATATCATATTTTTATGTTCTAGTTACATATTTTTTGTTTTACCTTTTTATCTTTTCCTAGACACACACACACACACACACACACACACATATATATATATATATATATATATATATATATATATATATATAAAATATATACATATATATATGTATGTATGTATGTATATATTTAAGTATAAATATAATTTATCACTTACACCAAGATTACGAAAGGTTAGGTGGAACTGCTGCTTTTTAGTTTTTAGAGTGTTACGAAATTCCACTCAGGGTTTAAGAAATCACAACCTCACGTTAAGTAAACTTACTAAACATTTACAGGACAAACTCTGTGAGGAAATAATTAATAAAATATCATGTTGATTTTAATAATTTAAAACACCAGCAAAAACCTTATGTTAATTGGAAAAAATGAACTAAACAATATATTTACATTGTCTATTTCAATCTAAAACTATTTAGAAGTGCAGATATGTTACGTTATAAGTATAACTTTTTATGATTTTGTATGAAAAACTACAATGGAGTCAAACAGTTTCAACTCTCCCAATCTTATTTCAGCTACATTCTAATTATGGATTGTAAATTTAATTTTTGTTTATTAAAATATTTAATTGTCCTGGTGAAATTACTTCCAATATATGCTCACTACCTACTAATACTTCGCACACTAAACACACTAATTACTTACACATTAATTACTTCGCATCAGTGACACACCACCATGTATATTCATAAATATATAATTATATTGTATAAAAAACTAATCTCTCAATATCCTAAAAAATACAAATACATATTATTACTTTTTTTTGGTGTACAGTTGTTGTTTTCTATTTCATTTTTCTTTAAGTTAAGATAGTATATTTCTCATTGGTTGGGTGGATCTTTAAGATGAGAAAAGAAGATTAGTTTTTTTGATCCGATTGGTTTATTAGCAGATTTATGAAGACATTTCTCATGTAATATCGACTTGGAAAAGTTCTCACATTGAAATCGTGAGCATTTATTTTTTATTTTTTTTAATAAGATAGTATTATTTATTTATTTTTTGTTCTTTGAGTTAATCAGAATATCCTTTATATATACCTGTATATTACCTTGTTATTTATTATTTTTCTAGTTTATCGTACCTATAAAAAAGCTAAAGATTTTATTCTAACAAGTTATAGATGATTTTCTATTTAACATATATCTAGCTTACAGTTTAAAAGAAGTAAATCGTTAAAAATTAATTGTTCTAGTTGTTCGATTGACTTAGGATTTTTAGGGTCTCTTATTAATTATCTTAGGAACGGTGTGAGTTAGATGCTTTAGAGACAATTCATTGCGTTTGAAGAAAAAACTTGTATTATAACGTGTTGTTTGCAAATGAAGTTATAGCTCAAGCAAACTTTTAAATGGCCGCCATCTTGAAACAGCTGGGCCGATAATGCTTGTTATCGAGGCTTTCAATTTGTAAAATTCCCTACGGACAACTATACTTTGTGTGCAATGAAAGCACATGATAACTTTATTTATAAATTGTTCCTTTTTACATTTTAAGAACTTCTATATCTTTGTGAATTTGCGAAATGTAATTAATTATTTTGAATGTGTAATTTGAAAATGCTATAATATTATTTCATTTAAATAGTTCAGTTTGATTATAATTTTCTTTTTAATTAAGCTGTTTACTTTACCACAGCTAATACTGATTTCCCAGAAAGGAAATTAATCTATATTTGTAAATAAATGTGTTATTATGGTAATAGGAAGAATCTATCTACTCAACTAGTAAAGTGAAGTAATTTATTTATTGATTCAAAACATATTATATAACATATTACAAAAAATAAAACAAAAAAATATACATAATTTAATAATAGTATTTTATAGATATTTAAAATATACATATATTGTTGGAAAATCAAAGAGCCTCCAAGAAGGAAAACCTTGAAACAGGAGGCTCGAGGTCTCAAATTAAGTAATCTAATCATTTTAGTTGTAAATTAAATGCAGGTAGTTTAATTTTATTTTATGTTTTTAATTTATTGATTTATTTATTCTTCAATTCTTTATACACCTTCAATTTTAATCATGTTATTTACATAGTTTTCTTTATCATGTATAATTAACCTAATTATTTTAATCCAAAAGTTAGTAATATAAATAAAAATAAAAATTTAAATTAAAAACAATTAAAACTACTAATACCTTACTATTTTTGACATATTATTACAATGCTTTTTATTTTCTGGTTTTTAGTTTTCCCATGAATTAGAAGAGTTAATTTACCTTATCTCAACGTGTATGTGTATTAAAATATGTTTTTTTTTCGAAAATAATAACGTCAAGAACCAAGTTGTTAGGCCATTAGAAGTTAAGAAGTAAAGAAGTCCGGTTGCAAGGGAAGCGAGGTATGTAAATCCCCCTGAGTGATCCGACTTCTCCTGTATGGGAGTGCGGTGCATACAATTTGCATTTTTCAATGTTAAGGCCGGGAGAAGGTTTTTTAGTTGAGGCCTCAGTTATGTAGGTTTGTTGGATCTCGCTCTTGTTTGATCCCTTCTCCCCCTCAAGATAATGATAATATGCTTGTTGTACATTGCTGAGGGCGGTTAAATTCCTCGTGAGTCGTGCTTTAGCTCCATGTATGATTCACTTCTCATTTCCTGAGTCCCCCCCCCCCACCCACTCTCATTCTCACACTTACCAAGACTTAACATAAATGTAAATTTATCCATTTTTGTTTTTATGTTTTTTTTCCACAAAAAACAACAATTTTCAATTAAAATCTCTATGATATAAAAGTCAACGCCTTAATTTATTTTATTTAAATGATAACTTAACTTAATTTAAGTTAAGTAAAGTTAACTTGTGCTAAGTCTCTAGTTAATTATGTATTACACCAAATACTATTAAGTTTATTGTTATATTATTGGAATTACTAAAAAAATTTCCGAGATAACAATGAAAATAAACTGATTTAGCTGAAAAAAAGAAAAAATCGGTCCGAGACAACTCAGACAAACTTTCTCATATACGAGTTCATAATTACATAGCCCAGTGTTTTCTATTTATTAGTTTTCGTATGTACATTTAATTATTATTGAACATTTTATCAAAATTTATCATAAAAATAACTTCTCCTGGGCGGGGAATCGAACCCGGGCTCTCTCCGTCCGCGTTTTAAGCTATTTTCTCAGGAACTAGATTTTTCCCGGGAAAACGGCTTATATCGTTGGATTCGTATTCCAATGGACTACATTTTAGAATTTTTTAATCAAAATCGTCGGAACCGTTTTCGAGAAATAATTTTTTTTCCGGTTTTTTCAGAGTTTTTGGGGGGTAGCGCCCCCAAATTTAGAGCTAAAATTCATTTCTCGATTTCGCCTCGGGGTATGATTTTTCTGAACATGTATGCCAAATATCGTCAAAATCGGCCCAGTAGTTTAGGCTCCAGGCGTCTGCACAGACGACAGACGACAGACGACGGACAGACATTTTTTAAAAACCACTTTTTTGGACTCAGGGGACCTCAAAACGTGTAAATCCATCAAAATCTCAAAATCGAATTTTCGCGCCATCACAATACTTTCTCTTTATATGAGAAAGTAAAAAGAAATAAACTATCACCTGTTGATCACTTTTAAACGTGTTTAAAAATAGACTGCCATTACATGAAGTAAAATATTAATTAAGTTAAAGAGCGCAGACGGTTGTAATTAATTTGGTGCTGTCTGCTGTCAACTTTCGGCAAACCATCCAAATTTCATAAAAATCAGATTAGTACTTTTGAAGATTTAGGTGTAAATAAATGTATGTTTGTGTGCATGTTGAAGAGAAACAAATGGGCTTGAACAAATGGGGTTGACTATTATTTGGGACCAGCAAAGAGCTAAGTATGACCTTCCATACAAATTTCATTAAAATCGGACTTCTAGTTTTAAGATATATTGGTTCGCAAAAATTAAGCGACAGACCGACAGACAGACACGGAACCAAAAATGTGCCCTGATGTCTGAAACGGATTTCTGTCTGAGAATTTTTGAAATCGGAGACATAAAAAATATTTTCGTTCTTCAGAACGATCACATATAGCTTCCGTTACCTTCAGTAATCTCGGAAGCTACATTGATTAAATTAGATATTATTGGATTTAAATTTGAGTTGAGAGAAAGTTTTTTTAGATTTTGTCGTATCAATTTTTATAATATACATTTGTTTAAATTCCAATATTGACTTTTCAAAGTTTATTTTAACTTTTCAACTGGTATGCGAAAGAGCTGAATATTGAATCCAATAATGGTTTACAATTTTTCATTTTAAAAGACGTATAATAGTCTACAATATTTCTGACATTTTTAGTTAATATTATTTTAATTTGAACCATTTTAGCAAGAATACGCTCAGATGGAATCCAAAATAAATTTTTACTTTTTCATGTGTGTTTTATGTATAAAGAGACATTCTAAAACATATTTGAGAAAAAGTTAAGAAGTTACAATTGGCGTATTGGGTTAACTACTTGGAAATTAGGTTAAAAGTACCATTTTCAGAATTGTTCAGGTTCCAGTTGCAGGTCGCATCTTAAAATATATTTAAATTTATCCATTTTTGTTTGTATGTTTCACGTACGAGGATGAAATACTTACCATCTATTGTAATGTTAACGAATCCTTTCTCAAAAAAATTAAGTCCTAAAAAAAATAGGTTAATATACCAATAAGCAGAACTTTAAAGTTTTAAGAGGGTTAGAAAGAGTCGAAGTTAAGGTGTGAAAGAATAATTTTCTAAATAAAAAGGTTTCAGGTCCTTGTAAAAGGTAATGAAGTATGGATAAACTGAATTTTAAAGTTTAGAAAAAGGTTAAAATGTACTAACTATAAAAAATAATAAAATTTGGGATAGAGAAACGTAGTTTAAAAGTTCTTCTTGTTCTTAGAAAAGCAGGTTTAAAAGTACCAAAATAAGTGAATTGTTAGGAGCTAGCAACACGTTTAAAGGTACCAAAATAAGCAAAATCTTAGGAGCTCGAGACAGGTTCAAGCAGAAGGTTAAGAATGTACAGGTTGAACCTGTAGTAACAGGTCGAAGAGGGTGTTCAGCGGTCCGGAACTTAACTCTCCATAGGAAGCCCTTTTCAAACCTGTACCGACCCTTCCAACCATAGACTTGAGAAAAAAATTATATGACGAAGAGAGCTAGTTCATGAGGGTTACCATGATGGAACCCGGAGAATAATGAGCCTGCGCAGGAAGCCAGTCTCCACAGCACAATGCACATCCCTGTCACCTACCCACTACCCATAGACAAACTTCCCATAGACACACCATTACGCTCTCAACCATTGAAAAAAACTTCTATTTTCAACAAAACAACATATTTCATCTAGTTACTTTTTTCTCCCTAAAAAAGTTTATTCACTACAAAAATCTGGCAACCCTGACGGATTTTTTTGAATTTACAATTTTTTTTTTTGTTTCAACTTAAAACTTTTTTCATTCATTCCTTTTGTTGTTGCATTTATTAATAAATAAAATTCTTTATTCCTTTTAAATGATACTTTGACTGAAGTAATAAAGAAAAGTAAAATTTACAGACGTGATGTGATGTTTTAAAAAATAAAGTTAGTTTATGGTTCAAATCTTGTCAATTATGTACTTTTTTAGTTACCTCAAACTTCTACGTAATAGCTACTTAGTTTAATAAATGTCCCTATGGAGTGTCAAAACACTTTTAGGATATTTTGAATGGAATAAAGAGAGGTCAAAACACAATTTATACAACATAAAAGGATTGATGTATACACATAAAGTTATAAATATTTCAAAAACGTCTGTAATATAGTTTGTAAAAAAACAAAATTATTTTTAACTTGTTTTAATGGGGACAGAAAAATTTGGAATTCTAAAGTTTGTTGATAAATATATTTATCCAGAGTTGCTGAGAAAGATAAAAGAAATATTTCACTATTTAATTGCTTAAAAAAATATTTTTTACGTATACCACTGAAGTACCGTGTGATTCATTTTTATGGAAAAAAAATATATCATTAAATTTTAGATACGGCACTCTAAATGGACTAAATTAGTCCCTACTTGCCATAACTCGATTCTTACTCGTTCCCCAGCCATAGACTTAAGAAAAAAAATAATATGACGAAGAGAGCTAGTTCATGAGGGTTACCATTATGGAACCCGGAGAATAAAGAGCCACTTTCATTTTTTTAAAGAAAATATTGTATTATATAATATTTCTTTCTTTGAAATAAAGAAAATACCATTTAAAAAATCAAAAAGTTTTGGTTTTTTTTTACAAAGAACCTGGTCACTAGGTGATCGTGAGCCTCATTACTAGGTACCCTTTTCTTATAGTGAGCGTATGTGTTTTATAAGCATAAGAACTACCGTATTTCATTAGCTTTAATTTGATATAACTTAAGCATTAATACCGTACTGTGAAAAAATAAATACATAAGTTGCTTTTAAAAAAATGAAACATGGGGAAAAATGTTGTTTACGTACAAATTCAGATTTAAAAAGAACATTTGCAATGTTTTCAATGACCAAAACCGCGTTCCATTTTTTTAAGCCCATATCATCCCTGTATATGAAACAGAACTATGTAGGTATCGGGTGTAAATTTTTTGTTCGATTGTTTGTCTGTTTTAAATAAGACTGTTGTTTATTAAGAAGAGAATTTTTATTTGATTGTTTGTCTCTTTTAATTACAACTATTGTTTATTTTAATAAGTAAATTTTCGTCTGATTTTTTGTCACTATTAAATATAACTATTGTTAATTTGAAGTAATTTTTCTTCCTCTTTTAATTCAACTTTTGCTTATTTCTCCTCGTGTAATTTATACATATTTAATTGCTTAATTTAGCTGTGACTTCCTAATAGAGTTGCTAGTTCGGTAGTACATTACCTCCAGATAGGATTATACTTATACTGCTACAAGTAAAAGCTAATGACTCTATGTCGTCATAGCTTTACTTTGCTAAGTGCTCTATGCTGTCCAAATACATCTTACAACAACAAAATTAAAAAAAAAGGAAGAAATTTTCTCTTTTTTGCGTAATAATGAGAAGGAGGTTGCAGCACTGTGACACCTCCACGCGTCTCCCTTGGTTTGTTTACAGTGTTAATTTGCAACCGTTTAATAATTAAGCAGCTAGCTGCAAATGTTTATTTTTTTATCCGACATTCTATTTTATATTTATATATATATATATATATATATATATATATATATATATATATATATATATATATATATATATATATATATATATATATATATATATATATATATATATATATATATATGTATATATATATATATATATATATATATATATATATATATATATATATATATATATATATATATATATATGTATGTATATAATATAAATATAAATTGCATATGTTAAAGATAGCAAAATAATTTTTAATTTTAGAAAAACCAACAGACTAATAATAATTTACTTAGTAATGTTCTTATCGAAATATTTTTATTGAGATACTCCCTATTCTCCAGTATCTTTTCTCATATAAATGTTTGCTATATTTTAATACTCCTCATTCTTCGATATCTTTTTTCTATGACCTTTTTTTTCCTTTTCTCTACAAATTTTAATATATATTTGAATAGTCCACATTTTCCATCTTTTTGTGCCATTATACAGGAAATTTAATTTTTCCTTGAAATGTGATCTATCTATTGATATTTATGTATATGTATATTTTAATGAATATAAATCTTTGTTTCTGAAAGAAAAACTTATTATTTGGATTACTTTTTAAGGAATCACGCTTAAAATATTAAGGATTTTTCCCCCTCCTAATTTTTCTTAATGTTACATTTTGTTTTTTAAATGTTTTTAATTTTTTTTTTTTATTATGTTTCAGGTATGTATCATGACATGAAAGAAATATTCTAACAATTTCTCAAACCATAATGTGAGTTTCATAATTTAATTTTAATTTATTGTTAGTTTCAATTTATTGTAATTTTTATTCAACCCGTTCGATGAACGTCTTTGCTTGATTAAACAAAGGATAACGAAGACCTGCCTAATTAAAAAAATTAAAAAAGGATTTAATGTCGTTGAAGGAGTTCCTTGCTTGTTTAAGTTATAAACAAGAATCACAACCAACAGATGGTAGACAACAAAGTGTTGAGGTGTTGATGGTTGTTGTACCATGAAGTAGTAAAAAACCATTACTTTTATTACTTAAAGAAGCTAATATATTATTTCGAAACGTGCGTTGGTAGACGTTTATCCTTATTTTTTTACCCCATTTACAGACTATAATTTACATTCTATAGTTATTTGCTAGCTAAGTTGCAACTTTACTATTCGCAAGAACTTATTTTTGACTTAATATTTACATAAGCATTTCTATCCTGCTTATTTGTGTTCAGCTTCATTGAAATAGAATTGTCACTTGTAGGTCTATTAAGATTTTTCATAAATTAGGGGTGGTATATAATATAGATTATCTATTTTTGTATATAAAAAAGAGCGTCTGTCTGTTTGTAAGGTTATTATACAAATATACAGTTTTATCCCAACCTTCATAAAATTTTGACACTTGAATTTAAAAGTTTATTGGAAAGTCCCTGTCTACATGAGATTTTTACCCCTCCTTCCTCCCCAGGTATTCCAGCTTGTTTTTAGTATTTTATAAAAACAACGAAGCCCTCTTTTCTTTTAATAATTTTTTTTAAGAGTTGTTAATCTATTTAAGTTTGGTTGCGTGAATTAACTACGCTTCCTAAACCTCGCAAATGAACCAGACTTTTCCATTCATTAAATGACTTAAAATTCCCGGCGTTTTTTTTGGGACAGTACAACAACGCGATAGTTTAAGGTTGAGCTATAGGTTCATTTATAAGACTTACTGCTTGTATAATATAACAAGATTTAAAAAGTGTTGCGAGGTTTTGTAACAGAATCTGTTGGGCCCTAAGGAGAAGGAGAAGGTATAGAAATTAAGAAGATAAAGAAGTTAAGACAGGGGTGTGCGCTGTAGAAGAAATTAAGATGATGAAGATGTTAAGTCTAGGTTGTGGTCTGTATAGAAGAAGTTAAGACTGGTATGTGGGCTGTAGAAGTTGAGAAGATGAAAAAGTTAAAACTAGGACGTGGGCTGTAGAAGTTAAGAATATAAAGAAATTTAAACTGGGATGTGGGCTGTAGAAGAAGTTAAGAAGATGAAGAAGTTAAGACTGTGATGTGGGCTGTAGAAGAAGTTAAGAAGATGAAGAAGTTAAGACTGGGATGTGGGCTGTAGAAGAAGTTAAGAAGATGAAGAAGTTAAGACTGTGATGTGGGCTGTAGGAGAAGTTAAGAAGATTGTATATCTCTAGGCTTGACCTTGACATTCTACAACTTGATTGCGATCCTTTCTCAGTAAGCCGCCCTCAGCCGACTTAACTCAGGACTTGGTTTCGGCTTCACTCATATCATCTGTTTAAACATTTATAAATGTTGCAAATTAACCTAAAGTGTATATTTCTGCATTTAGCTACCGACTTTAATAAATTTATTTTTAATGACGAGAAGAAAAAAATTACACATAAAATGTCTTGTCGTTTGTCAGCCTGTGAAAACGACGGAAAAACACAAAAACAGTATGTCACACTAGTATATGATTTCCTTATATACATATTAAGACTGCATTTAAATCCAATAATATCGAACTTAACCAATTTTATGTTAAACATAAGTGTTCAACAGGTGTTAGTTTGTATTTCGTTTCCCATTTTCAGGTAAATCAAATTTATTTAAAAAAAAAAAAAACTACTGATATTGGTTAGATTCGTATTTAAATAGATTACATGTTAGAATACTTTAATAAAACTAGTTTTAAATGCAAATGATTTAAACTTGCATCAAAACAGCCGCAATCGCTCACATTTTTATAGTATATTTTTTGTGTGAAGATTTTATTTTGGTAATTGATCTATACTTATTGCTACTATGATCTACACCTATTGCTACTATGATCTACAATCTACATTTACTATGATATTTACCTATTCCTATTATGATCTATAGCTATTGCGTCGCTATCTCACATGGAAGAAAAATAAATTTGAGGATCGTAATTTAAAAGTTATAAACCTTTTTACTTTACCGTGCTCCGTAATTTTGAACCATTACTGGTTCTATTTTAAAATATATTTTTTTAAACCTAAATACATTATTATTCATTTCTAGGATATTAATCCTAATTTACTTAATGGTCTAGCAAAACAATTTATTGTTAATTTCGATAGAATCTAAATAGAAAGGAAAAAACGTTTCAAATCCAAACTGAATTATATACTATGAAATATAAAAATAATTTACTAACATAGTGTATCTTTATTATTATTATTTTTTTTAAATCAGTAGTTCCCAGACATAATAAGTCAGTCACGATTCTCTTCAGTCAATCATTTATGAAATATATATATAGCCTTTGAATAGCATCTGAATATATATATATATATATATATATATATATATATATATATATATATATATATATATATATATATATATATATATATATATATATATATTATAATAAATCTATCAACCTAATTTTTTTAAAAAAAGACTTAAATCAAAAGTTACTCAAAAATGTGTTGTTTTTTTTTTACAAAAACTAAGTTCTTTTGAAATCAACCTAAAAACGGGGATTTCTTTTTATTTTTATTAAATTATTTTAAAAGTTGAATACTATTTTAATATTAGGGTGCTGGCCTAGTTTAAGGATTTGCTAATATATTTATGTTTGTGTGTGTATCCTCAAGCTGCAATTTGGTTTTAGTGTGATTTTTATATATAATTTTGATGGGATGAACCAGTAAGAAACCGATTTAAATTTTAAACATACATATAATTATAAAGAAAAAAAAATAATAATATCTAATGGATTAAGTGATTATTGTACTCGTATAATGAGAAAGTTTTGTTTGAGTTGTATTGAAAGGATTTTTTTTTCTTTTTAATACACGTAAAATGTACGTAAATTTACGTGAATGTAGAATTTTTTTTAGCTTGTAATGGCGCGAAACTGATTTTGAGGGAATTTCACATTTTGCGGTCTCCTGAATCTAAATATGTGTTGTTTAAAAAAGTCTGTCTGTTTCTATTCTACAGTCTAGACTAGAGATAACTACTGGTACAATCAAATTTTGCATACAGGTTCAGAAAAATCAAATAAATAAAATGAGTTATGGGATTTAAATAAAGTATCAATAATTGATATCTATATCAGAAAGTTTTGTTCCATTTATCACACTGATTTTTTTTAGAATTGTAAAAAAAATAACCAAACGAACAACCAAATGAAATCTAAGTAAATATAAAAAGGAATCTCAAAATAAAGGCCCCTTTTTTAAGTATATTTATTATTTATGATCGTATCTCCCAACTTAACTGGAAAGGTTAAAGTCTTAAAGACACAACCCATATTTAAGCTTACATACTTACACAACCACACTGCAATGGCATTTAACGTATTTCTTTTTGTCGTTATTGATTACCATTATAGCATATATTGATCTTGACTTGTACAGTATACAATTAGAATCGGGTTCAACTTATATGATTTAGATTCCAGTTAAATATAATACAACACCTTTTTCAATCTTTTTATTTTTTTTATTTTTTTTTTTTTTTTACTTTATTTTATAAAGAGCTTGTTACTGTTTGAGAAATAAAGTTAACATTTTGTAAAAGAAGGGTATATTAGGGCAACAATGAATATGAGGTAATAACCCCGAGTCTTGTTATTTTTATTACATTTCCTGCAATCTTTATGACCTTTTTTTTATTTCATAAGGGGGGGGGGGATGGCACCTCAAATTTGGAGCTTTCCTAATTTTGTCTCGGATTATGATTTCTCTGAAAATGTATGCCAAATGTAATCGAAATCCACCCCATAGATTAGGCATAGTTGTTATTCGTCATAATCATAAGGGTACTGCATTTTAAAAGTTTTTAATCTAAATTGTATTAATTGTTTCTTATTGAATATATTGAGTTTTTGAAGTATACTGCCCCCAAATTTCCTCTCTAATAAAGAAAATTTAATAAGTAAAAAAGTTGGAAATACATGTATCAATTTATATTTAGTTCTAAGAGGTCTATAAATGAATGAGTGTGTGCAGTGTATGATTAATTTTAAATCTTGCTGTGATTAAAATAAAAAAATCAGAAACGAAGACAAAATAAGACAGCCCAGAGTCTGTTAAAATACGCAGACAAGACTGGAACTGTTTCATGCTATTCACAGTCAATGTTACTCATTTACAAGGCTGCCACGAGCTATTGCTGTAACCATAATAATATAACACCAAAACTGGGCTATCAGCTTCATATCTCAATACTGCGATGTGACTTTTTTTATCTCATAAACCAATTATCTATCTAATTTTGCCAACTTATTTAAAACAATTAAATTTAGTTTATAAGTTTATAATTAAAATGTATGTTTGGTAACGTAAAGATAAGACAATAGTAAAACATATAAAAATGCAATAAATGATAGAGAAAAACGAGAATTTAAAATTAAGAGTAACTCATAACAGTTACTGTGGAAATATTTTATTTATTTATGTACATAATCTTTCTTAATGAGGCTTTAAAAAGTCTTGGGGGAAAATATTAGAGTTATTGTATTTTTCGTTAAGCCTATGTGCTGGGAATACAAATGTATTATAGGATAGGAATATTTCCTTAAGATTGGGGACCAACACTTTAAAAATATATCTTAGCATAAGAAAAGCTTAAGTTGCGGATTACCATACTTTAAATTTATCAAAATGCTTTTTGTTAATTTATTATTATTTATTTTAATTATTTCTCTATTCTTGGTTCTTATATAAGTGATATTAAAGGTTATTTAATTTAAAACTTTTTCCATCATATATGCGGGTTCGGCCAATTATCTCGGGTTACTTAGATCTTAAGAAATACATATTATGTTTTGTAAACCAAATCTATACAAGGTACCTTGCTTCATCTCTTTATATGTATATGTATATTGTATATATACCATTATATTTGATTGGTTTATATATATATATATATATATATATATATATATATATATATATATATATATATATATATATATATATATATATATAGAAAAAGGCAGTAAAGTTATTTTTAAGTAAAGGTATCCGCGAATCATCCATCTCTACTTGTGGATTGTACTAACACTGACACAGCCTCCTGTAAGCTCTTAAGACGTATCACATGACCACGGGAACTTATCCTTATATCTCTTTCTCTCTATGTATCTATATATACACATGGATAGAGAAAAAATTCTTAAAATGTTTAATCATACATATTTCTTGGGTTATCTATTTCTCTACATCATTATTCTGATTCACTATTCCATCTCCTTTGAACATTTAACTCTGCTTTTATTTTGAACATTTTAAATTGGTTAAAGAAAACCATTTTTTTTTTTTATTCCTTGTGCCAAAATCATGAAGGTTCATATTATATTCTACGATGTACTTAAAAAAAAATTACCTTATATAAATATTAAAGCATATAGATAAACGAACGCTTTAAATTGAGATATTTAGCTAAATTCTAAATGAAATTTCAATAACAAGGGGGTTTTCAAAATTTGTAATTGAAAATTTTCAATTACATACATTGAGGTTTGAAAATTTTACCATACAGTCTGAAGGCCGGATGCCTTAGAGTTTTGTATTTATTTCAATATGAATATAATCCTATGTCATGCTTTTCCGGAAAAATAAAAAATTAACTTTCGAGGAACTTGATGAAGAATGTCACCCAAACAAGTATCATAGTGTAGGAATACTTCAGAAGAAGGGGTTTTCAAAATTTGTAATTGAAAATTTTCAATTACATACATTGAGGTTTGAAAATTTTACCATACAGTCTGAAGGCCGGATGCCTTAGAGTTTTGTATTTATTTCAATATGAATATAATCCTATGTCATGCTTTTCCGGAAAAATAAAAAATTAACTTTCGAGGAACTTGATGAAGAATGTCACCCAAACAAGTATCATAGTGTAGGAATACTTCAGAAGAGGGGACTAACACTTAAACGTTTTATAGAGTAAAAATACTTTATAAGAACTTTACTGCCTCGTTTTATTTAAACGTCTGAAAACAATCCGATCACTATTTATAAACATACAGCCTTCGCGTAAATTATATGTAATATATATTTTAAATAAAATATGTGTTTGTGTATGTTTGAAATGGTAATCAGGGTGGGAGAATAAAAATTATCTTGCTGCATTTCAGATTTTATTATCTTGTTTTTTTTTTTTTAAATAAATAATCAGCTGTTGAATATGAGATTATTTTATATTTTATTTTTTAAAAATAAAAATTGAGAATCTCGTGTGAACTTTTTTTTTGGGGGGTACTTTGTTGATTTGTTCTGGTGGATGTTGTTTACTTTCTATCTATTTGTTTATCATTTGCAAGGAGATTTATCTGATAAGAATATTTTGGAATTTTTTTCGTTTCTTAAGGGAAAGATAAATAAAATGCTTACTCGAGCTAATTTTATTTGTTCAATGACGTTTTTTCTTTGCGATAATTGTTTTTATTGTTCATTACAAGACATTACGACATCATCAGGTATAATATTATGTTTGTAATTACTGTTTTAATCAAATTAGTTCATTTATTTCTCCTTTTAGCGAATTTTCGAAGAAAATTGCAGTCGAAGTTTATTGCAATGGCTTCAAAATTTTTGTAATGCGAATTTTTGAAAATTTTCTCCATGGAAATCCTTTTTAGACCATTCTTAATCGATTCCTGAAATTGAACCATTTTTTTATGCATGTACGTATGTACATGTTTTTTTATGCATATGTATGTGTCACTCCAGACGATATCTCACTCTAGGATGCACTTAAAAAATTCAAACTTATTTTAAAATGTCAATAATATCAAAAGAAAGGATGAATTCGTTGGCCAGAATTTTTGGAGTCCATTTAGGGGTCAAATTTTGACAATTTAGGGTCAAAAATAGCATAAACAAGTGTTTTTTCCATTTCACCCCTCTTATATGAAAATATGACGAAAGTGTACATAACAACAAATACTGTACTCCTTAAGAGCTTTCCAACGACATGCATCTTGAAGGGAATAATGCTATTTTGACTATTGTACCCCGTACCCCCGTGTACCATTTTTTTTTTCACCCATCCAAATTCTAAACCAAAACTTTCCTATATTATCATAAGCCAATAATACGCAGATCTCTTTGAAAATTCGCTCATTCGCTTAAGTCATGGTGCATGACTAGACGTTTTTAGTATGTACTATTCTAGTAGAGGTCGATAAAAGTAAAAAAAAGACAAACTAATGTCTATCGGTCGTCTGTAGTCAGGGAGACTAGCCGCGTGGGGGGGGGGGGCTACTAACCGATTACTGGGCCGATTTTGATGAAATTTGGCATACAGGTTTAGAAAAATCATACATACCCGAGACGAAATCATGTGATGAATTTTAGCTCTAAATTTGTGAGTGCTACCCCATTAAAAACACGGGGGAAAAATCATTTCTCCAATTTTGTTCAGACTATAATGATTAAAAAATTCTAAAATTAAGTCTATTTAAATACGAATCTAACCATATAGGTAAGACGTTTTACGGAAATAATCTAGTTACAGAGAAAATAACATTAAACGTGGATGGTGGGAGGTCGGGTTCGATTCCCCGCTGAGGCAGAAGTTATTTTTATGTTAAATTTTGATAAAATGTTTAATAATAATTAAATTTAACTACGAAACCAAGTAATTTCGTACTTGTAAATGAGAAAGTTAGTTTGTGTTGTCTCGGACCGATTTTTTTATTTCTGCTCCTCTTCTTGGTTTTTAGGGATAAGTAGTAAATAGAATCGCTGTTACAAATTAGACCAAGCTTTTTTTAATGTAATTATAATTATAATTAACTGGGTCGTACTACACGTGTTATATAAACTCTATCAATATTCATAGTCTAAACACTAACTTATTTTTCTATTACCCTACAAATATTTCACATTTTAAAGTCCTAACAAAACGAAATAGTTTGTTCGATACAACTTCGTACGAAACTTCATAATATACATAATTTTTTCTTCCAATGTTTTTATTTGTTAGTTGCTCCAGGTTTTCATGGTACCATTTAATTATTATTGGATATTTAAATCTAATAATTCCTCCCTGGCGAGGAATAATA
The DNA here is from genome assembly GCA_951217055.1 of Gerris lacustris. NCBI lineage: Eukaryota > Metazoa > Arthropoda > Insecta > Hemiptera > Gerridae > Gerris > Gerris lacustris. The sequence goes on from OX578279.1 coordinate 49,668,118, forward strand.
TAGATGAATATTTACGTGGATTACATAGCTAAAAAAAAAAAAAAAAAAAACCCTTTTTCAACCCCCTTTCAATTTAATTAATATTTTTTAATTATTGATTAAATCTTTTTTTAAATTTCAAAATGTAGACATATGTGGTTCAATTCTTCAACTAAATCCTTTTTGTCAGCAAAAAGTTTCGAAATTGACCCCAAAATTATACCTTTTATAAGACCAATTATCTTTCTATAAGACAAATCTCCACTGAATTTCGTTTTCATATCTGCCGCCATTTAGAATTATTTGGTGAGGAGAAGTTCCGAGACCGATTTTTTATGTCTTGTTTCTTTTTCACCGTGCTGCTAAGCTTGTTCTACTTCCAGTTAAGCTTAGCTTTATACGACTTCTAGTTCCATCTTACTCCGTCTCTTACCAGCCATCAGCGCTGGTAAGAATAGCAGCTTCCTTTTGCACTTCAACAAGATAAAGTATGCTGTTTGAATTTTATTTATTATTGCATATAATATCTATTTTTAAACTCTTAATAATTAAAATTACGTTAATAATTCAAAATAGTATTAAATTAAAAATATAGTATCAGCTATTTATTTTTTAAAAAAAAATGTATTATGGATATAGAAAATTACATAATTTTCTAAATAAAGCTTTCCTTTTAGTTTTGTTCTTTCACTTTGTCTTTTCTTATTGTTGTTATTGTATTTTTTTGTTGTTTAATTGATTAATTAGATTCATTATTGCAATTTGTTTTTCTCTCTAGTTTAAATTATTTCTTAACTTATAAATATTTTTTCGTTGTTTTTGGGGTTTTTATCTTTTTAAAAATAACAAATAGACAAAGGTGTAATGGAACTAAATTTGAAATAATTATTGATGTTTTGTTTTTGTTGCGTGTCGTCATATTTTGTTTTCCATTATTTTATGACTAAATGTTTTAAAAATAAAAATTAAAGGTTTTGTTTTTATGGGATGATTTTTTAGTTTATGTCAGCTGTTTTCTTTAGTTTTTAAGGTTCTATAGCTTCGCTTCCTCGTTTATAGTTTTCTGATATTTCCGGAACGGGGAATGGATTTGTTTTAACCACCGTGTCTCTGTCGGAATTTCTGCTGATACGAAAAATGTCTGGTTCTTTTCCTTGCTTGCGTAAGCTAAAATATAAATATTTCTTTCGTTCAGCAATTATATCTGGTGTTTGACTTGCGACTCGTTTTTTATTTTAATGTGTTTCCTTTTCTTCTGTGGCTCTTTTTGTTAATAAATATTTCTAAAGATATTAAATAATTTTTTAATACATACAAAACTGTACCAGTCTTCATATATAATATATATGAGTACCAGTCTAAATATATGAATATAATATCCACTTAGTCATTATAATCTTTGATTGAATGAGTTTTTGGTGATAAAAATTATCAACTTTTTTTTTTTTTTAATTATATATATCCAATTAAAAACAGCTTTTTAGAGAAAATTATTATTTCCGAGAAATGGTATACAACGGTAGTATCCGAAGAATGGATACCATAACAATGACGATATCAAAGAGAACAGATATACATGAATGGGTACAATCATTGTATAAATGGACTCATGGGAAAGTAATAAAACTCCTTTTACATTAATATGTTTTTGTTTTTTACCATATTTATTTTTACAATCTAGAACCTAAGGTTTTTGAAATAGTAGAGATGAGTTCTTTAAAATAGTGTTTCATTTAAAGGAGAGTTAATATTTTTGCGTTGTTAGTTTAAAAGTTGTTTTAGTGGTTTTGCCGTGACATGTTTTAGGATTATTTGTCTCATTTTAAAGACCTTTTGCTTCACATTTTCCTCCACGATAAGTAGAATCTAGTGAAATGGTTTACCATGACCTTGAGAACAAATTTTCCCTTTCATTTTCCTTAAGCTTCTTCAGAAAAACCCTCCAATTTAAGCTTTGCGGTCTTGAATTTATTCGGTTATATTTACTCTCTTGACTCATTATATCTAATGATTATTTTTGGAATTTAGAGATTTTACGTCACATATGGTAGGTATAATTAACATCCTAAGCTTATTTACTGTTTAATTATTAAATTAATTGTTTCTTCCGAGATTTGTTTGAATTTGCTTCATCTGAAAATATAACTTTTTGCCAACACAATACTTTTCTTTTACATATACACAGACAAAATTCGGACTTACAAAATAATGTTTCTTAACATTTTATTTTTTGAACGAGCGTAAGTGAGTTCTTCATTTCAGAAACTTGGGATTTTTTAAGTTTGTCTAAAGATAACTAGTGTGAAGATTTCGTTGATTTTGAAAACAAATATGGTCTTGTCAAAATGAAGGGCGTTGAAAGAAAGTTTATACTTATATGAAATGTTGCCTATCATTTTAAAGCTCTGGGTAAGTACAGAGATAAAAAATATACATTTTACGACATTATTTTCAAAATGGCCTTAATATAAATTACCTAAGGGTTTTTAAGTCATATATCAGGTTTTATACCAAATTAGAAGACTATTTGAGTATATAGGTCATAATTATTATTGACTCTTACTTAATTCGCGAGTTTGAAATGCAATTAATCACTAGTAATTTTTCGTTGCTCTGTACGTCTAGATTGAAATTTCTCTTGGTTAATTTGGAGAATATCTGTTAGGTTTAAAATTTTCGCCACCCACTTTCATGTCTCGAGACTGTTATCGAAGCTATCTGGATGGGTGTGTATGGTCTGTCTGTATGCCCGCCTGGTTTTCTATTGAAGGGTTTTTAGTCTGTCCCTTTTTTTCAATGGGTTAAGGATCTTTTAAAGGAATCCCTTTCGGTACAAAAAAAATCATTTCTCTCAGTGGCGTTTCTTGTAGGGCCTCCGGTGAATGTCTGAGTTGCGTCTGGAAAGGCTCGAGCTAGGGACCCTACCCAGACAATGGTATCTTCAATGTTGTAAAGATTCTTTGGATCCTGCAACCCGGTCTAACATCATCTGCAGGAAATTTCTGACCTGTCTCCTTCGCCTTTTGAAAACAAGCGACTCGCATCTATTTGTCATCGCCACCCTAGATTCAATTTCTTGATTCTCCTTATTGGAATGTCCTACCATCACTCTATTTTGAATACTTGATCCAATAAAATATTTTTTTTACGACGATATTGAAGGTGATAGGGGTTTAACACCAGTCTCTTTTTAACTCTCCTTATATTGTCATCCGTGGCACATAAACAATATTTTATATAAATTTATTTATTACAATAAAAAATACTGCAAACCTCCTAAGAAGAAATACCGCTTAAAATAACATTTGAATAAAACACGAGTCAAAAGAATTTTACTTGTGACATTTAATTTTTGACGGTCTTAAATTTTGATACTAATATATTATAATTATAATCAATGTATAAAAATATCCAAAGTTTTGTTACTTTTATCGCAATGTTCTACCCGATCAAATCCACCTTTTTAACTAACTTTTTTTCAACCTCCAACCCCATTTAACCTCAACCTTCTCTAATCATCAACCACTTTTAATCTCCTATAACCGCCCTTAAACTTCAATCCATGTTTGACCTTCTCTGTAACATCAACCACATTTAACCTCAACCTTCTCTAATCATCAACCACTTTTAATCTCCTATAACCGCCCTTAAACTTCAATCCATGTTTGACCTTCTCTGTAACATCAACCCCATTTAACCTCAACCTTCTCTAATCATCAACCACTTTTAATCTCCTATAACCGCCCTTAAACTTCAATCCATGTTTGACCTTCTCTGTAACATCAACCCCATTTAACCTCAACCTTCTCTAATCATCAACCACTTTTAATCTCCTATAACCGCCCTTAAACTTCAATCCATGTTTGACCTTCTCTGTAACATCAACCACATTTAACCTTCTCTAACGACTCTTAAACCTCAAACCCTATTTTACCATTCTCTAACATCAACCAAATTTGGCCTCTTCTATAACCACCTCTAACCTCCTCTAACCAACCTTAACCTCAAACAATATTTAACCATCTCAAATCATACCTAACCTTCTCTAACCATCGACCATAATTAACCTTCTTTAACGACCCTCAACCTCAAACCATAATACTTAACCTTCAACCACATTTAACCTTCTATAACTATTGAGGGAGGACTTAAATATTCACCGTTTGAACTCCAAAACAAAAGTATATCGATTCACAATATGTCTAGTACTGATTCACTTTAAGATTCTTTTTTTATAGGATATAATGACAGTTTTCTAAGAAATAGTAATTCAGTACTGACACATTTAAGTGAGTATAAATTATAATACATTTATTTTACTCTAATTTACTAGTATTTAAATGTCGAAGTAAATCGATACTAGACTTACAATCGATAGACTTGAGGTTTTGGAAAGTTTAAACGTTATAAACTTAAGGCCTCTTACCACTAATGCGATTTATCGATTAAAGAGAACAATCAATTCCGTAATAAGGCTGCGATAAGTTGCCACGAATTTCAGCTTTGATTTTTACAATAAACTTCATTGTATTTCATTCAATCAATTATCATAAAATCAATTTAGTTTTTTAAGTAAATTCTTTATAAGAAAAAACTAACTTAAGAATTAGTAAAAGAATAAGTATCAAAATTGATGAATTACCTACTTAAATTTTACGTAACTTTAGGTTATCTATTTGGTAAATCCAAAATGTTTATTTTTCTCTTTTGGCTGAATTTAGTTATAAAATGCCTTAAACAATTGATAATTTACTTTACTAGTTATTAACATAAGAATGATTTACCGAAGTCAACGTTCAAAAATCGAAAGTTAATAGTCCAATTTCTAGAGAAGGGACATATTTATTTTCTTTTTATATTTAATTTTCTGTCTTCACTTAAGAGAGGATAGAAAAATATAAAAGATTTTCATGGAATAATTTTCTCTCTTTTGCTAAAGGAAACTCGTTTACTTTATAAAAACTCTCTCTGGAGAGATAAAGAGGGCTTAAGAAGGATAAACATTTACGATAGCGTAAGATAAGGGTATAACTAAAAAAGGCTAAAATGTCCTACACCGAGTAAAGCTAACGTCGCAAGTGTACCGAGCTTCATAAACACTAAAACCTTGAAAAAGAGTTTTTTTGGTGGGGGAAAGGGAGGGGCAACAGGGGTAAAGGCAAGAATTGGATTGTTTTCTTGAGTGAAGATTTTTCTTTTATTTTCTCTCTCCTTTTTTTCTTCCAGTTTTAAAAATGGTAAGTAGTAGTTAGCTTGAATGACATACTTTACTAAAAATAAAGTTTAGTAAGTAAAGTCCGGTAATGGAGGAAGGGTATCCGTAGGGGAGGGGGAAAATCTTGTCTTCTTAGGACAAGGTCAAACACATTATTAAAAATGATGGTTTTTGTTGCTTTTTTTTCATTTTAAAACCACTTACTTGAAGTGTGGTTCGTTGCTGATGATGATCTATTGCTGAGATTGATCATCATCAGTCGAAATAACCCTGAAAACACTGAGAGTCTGATGATGAGTATCAGTCACGAGCTGTCGAAATATGTATTAAACATTAGCTATTGTGGATTTATATACTATGGATGTATGCTGTTGTAGATTTATTTAATGTGGATGCATGCTATTATTTTTAGACCTAGGTTTCATGTGAGTCGATTGTATTAAACAGAAAAATGCTGGGTTCGTTTAATGGATACACATACATAGTCTATAACTACTGTTTTAGAACCCTTCGGACTCAATCTGGATTTAAATAAATATCTCAAATAAGGCGAAGGGATGAAAACATTAAGTAAAACCTGATAACAGTGAACATACTTACCATTCACATCGAAATAATCTACAATTAAAAGTGTTATTGTAATTGGAATCCGATCAATTTGGACATGACTTTGAATTTTAGTAAACCCTGATATTCTGTCAATTCAGAATGTCCTGTGGGGTTAAGAAGTGGAGGAAAGTTGAGGGCTGAAGAAAATAAGAATTTACACAAGAACAAAATCGGGTACCTCTAATTTTTAGAATATTAATACATGTTTGCTTCCGAGTTTAACGAAGATAACGGAAGCTCTGTGGTCGTTCTGAAGAAGGAAAATCATTTGTCTCTGATTTCAAAAATTCCAAGATAATAATTCGTTTCAGACATCGGGGGTCAGTCGGTCTGTCCACATTTTAAAAACTACTAGAAATTTGGGTTGTTCGTAATAAAAAGTCCATTCATGGTCCCATATTAGTTTCAACCTTCTCCGCCTATAACCTTCCACAAGCGCACAAAGTTGTTTCTAAACTATTACATTAGATTCTTTTAACTCTATCTTAAAAAGTACTGATCTGATTTTTAAGAAATGTATATGGTTTATTGAAATATATATTTGATTTATTGAATATAGCCTACTGATGGTCCCATATTATAATAGAATTTCAGCCATTTGCGGTCATTAAATTTTGCTAAATTAATACTTTTATTAATGTAAATATCAAAACTATTTTTTTTTATTTCATTAATTCACCCGGCATTTCTCATCCTCATATCTCTGTTTCTACTTAAGATGGGCTTTTGAAATTTGAAACAGATTAAGCTTAAGTAGCTTAGGAAACTGTAAAAAATTGAACCCTTAATATTCAGCCTTTTCAACAAGGGAGAGTTTCCAAGTTTGACATTTTTGTTACTGACTGACTGACTTACTCATCATCAAAATTAGTGACTTCCAGATTAGCTAGAAACTTAAAATTTGGCAGAATTGTAGCTATAGCCGATAAACTTAAGAAAAAGTCCAAAAAGTTGAAGTTTTTCATTTCCCCCCCCCCCCCCCCCCTTAAAAAAAATGGTGGACACAACGTCAAGGTTTTAATGAATTAGTGATAAGTCGTAACGAAAAACTGATTTTGAATTGTCTATAAGATTCATTCTATGACTTTTTTTCTTACTTCCATCTTACCTTACTAGGAGCCAGATTTGAACAATTTAATTTTTTGCTTAGACCTCTCATAGCGTCCGCAATTATTAACCGATTTTACATTTGACTGTGTAACATCACACATGGAAAATACTCTATACACGGGATATTCTTTGTCGGTTTATTGTATATTTGGGAAAATACAGTGGCCTGGCTCCCTTCAGTGCTTCGTAAAAATTTGACACCAACTATCCTGAAGCCAGCAAAAAGGAATGATATCCTCGGCAAAAGCTAACCGTGAAAAAAAGGGCCAAGTTCCCAGACCCCCACTCAAAAAAGTCAGCCTAACAAAGTAGTGATTTATACCTACATTGTGGCCAAGTCTGCTCTTTCTTAGTCCATAACCTCGCTTCACTTTCATGAGCAAGACTACTCTTTTATTTTTATTGCTTAACATTGCTTGGCCAGTTTCTGAATGATAAATGATAATGATAGCATAAAACAGTGGTGTATCCAGGGAGGCACAGGGAGCACGTGCCCCCCCCCCCCCCCCCCAGACTGGATTTTTCTTAATACATATTTTTACATTCACCTCATACTCAATTTCCCCTCAGAAATGCATAAAAGCGCTGATTTGAGAGGTCATGTTTCCAAATTTTTCCGGGCCCCTCCTAATAATTAATTGCAGTAACTCCTGACGACGCGACGCCCATGACTTACAGTAAGATATTATACTACAGTAAGCATCAGCATAACATTTTCTAACGAATAGGTTCTAAAACAGTTGTTCCTACTTGGGACGGAGATTTTTTTTTTTTGGGGGGGGGGCACCTGCTTAGTTGAATAAGTAGTTCCCGTTTCTTGTTACCACTACGAAACCCCCTTCCCCCCCCCCCCAATCTAAACTGACTTAGAATGTGCCCCCTCCAGACCTAGCCGCTGGATACGCCACTGGCATAAAACGTGAGTGTTATGTGAATAGTCACATAGGAGTTACGTGGGATAATAAGAAGGAGAGAACTCAGAAGAAAGAAAGAAAAAAAAATTGCAGACCCCCTCCCGAAATAGTCAGGTTATCATTATTCAGAAACTGCCCAAGTGTTAAGCATTAAAAATAAAATAGTGGTCTTGCTCATGAAGAGACTTGGAAAAGAATGAGCAGACTTGGCCACAATGTAGATATCAATACTTTGATAGGCTGACTTTTTTGGGTGGGGGGGGGGAACATGGCCCTTTTTTTCTCGGTTAGGATTTTGCTGAGGATAAATTAGACAATAATGGGTTGTAAAAACATAACATCACTAAAGTACTCGAGGAAGCTATGTGCCACATTAATTGACATAATATTTAGTTTTGGTTTCCAAGCAGTTTTGTTTGACTTGATTTACTTAAAACCACATTGAATTGAATCCGTTTTATATTTGAAGTTGTTCAATATATATTTATAGACGGGATAGAGTGAAACTAAAGGTATTGTTAGGTCGCCTTGCTATGTCGAGGTTTGGGTTACGGTATTACCTGGCCGTATCTAAGGGGAGTGGTGTACTGTGGGCGTTATAAGTCTCGGCACTCCGGTTCAACATCCGCTATAGCGAATCTGATGGCACCGCCTTTACACACTTGCAAATGTGTCTTTTTTGTGTTGTTGTGTCTGTTGCTTGAGTTATAGGCCGGCGTATAGCCCCGTTCTACATTAGTGCCACCAGCTGTTTTCAACGTTATAAGCGTAGGCACTCCTTTCCTTTATGCCATCTTCATGTAGACACTTTTACTTTTTTTTACAACCAACTTCATTTTCATTTCAAAAAAGGATTCGACATCTCTTTAAAATCAACTTTGTTTTGGGCTCAGGCACCTTAATACGTGTAACATACATCAACATTTTAAAACACAATATATATATATATATATATATATATATATATATATATATATATATATATATATATATATATATTCTATACCTACAAATATTAGAAAGTTATCACCATATTGAAAAAGTTTATTTAACAATTTTAAATATATCAAAATAAACGAATGATGCCTGACCCTACTCATTTTACTTAGTTACCCCTTAAATTACTTTAAGGATGTTTAAGTAATCCTTATATATAGTTAATATGACTAAGGGATATTATCACCTTTACATGCAGAAGTGTGATGTTTCTTCATCCCAAAGTTCCTTGGACTAAATATACTTTTGTATCTTACTTGATCTTTAATAAAGAAATTCCTTATACATAGTAAACAAATATAGGGCGGGTCAACCAATTAAATGTTTGCCACATGACGCTTCATGTACTTGGCTTACGGGTGAGTAAAACGTAGCCAAGTGTATGTATATCTAGGATTTTATTAAATTGTCCATATTATTTTTATAATTATGATTGCTTACTGAAGGTAACGTCAGCATTGTAATCATTTTAAAAAACGAAATTCTCTGTCGCCGGGCTCGTGTCTATCTGTTAATCTATCGTTCAACATTTTGGTGAACTACTCTTTGTCAAACTACTCGCAAAATTGAATCAAATTTAGATGGTAGGTCATAATTATCCACCTGTAGTTCCCATATTAATTTCAACCTTCTTCGCCTTTTGGTTGTATCTTCCGCATGCTTACAAACTTTTTTTTGTTATTAACACCTACATCTTTCAAAAATACTTATCCGAATTTGAATTAATCTAAAGGATAACACAAATAGTCTCTCCACGTAAAAACACAAATAGTCTCTCCACGTCGCTCCTAGATCTATTGAATTAATCTGAACATTATTTTTTTAATTATGTGACCCTCTAATTGGCAGTTTATTTATTTACTGTTTAGTCGCTAATTGTCTTTTAATCTCTATTCAGTCACTAATTGTCAGGCTATTTATTTACTTTTTTAGTCGCTAGTTGTCTTTTAATCTCTATTCAGTCACTAATTGTCAGGCTATTTATTTACTTTTTTAGTCGCTAGTTGTCTTTTAATCTCTATTCAGTCACTAATTGTCAGGCTATTTATTTACTTTTTTAGTCGCTAGTTGTCTTTTAATCTCTATTCAATCAGTAAATGTCAGGCTATTTATTTGTATTTTATTATTTGTTTCAGGTATGTCAAATTCCGATGTGAATATTTACTGATTCTTTGGTATGTCCACTTTTTAATTTATTGTTGATGTATTGATTTAGTGAACCCGTTTCTTTTATATTGGTCTGAAAAAATAAACTTTTTTAATACAACAATTTTTGTAATTAAATTCATGAATGGGAACGGCATTTTTAAACGTTAGACTATTAAAATACATGGATAGATGCATTTATTGCCAACGCATACATTCATTTACCTGCTGGTAAATCGGCCTAAGCCGTGGAGTTCTTGGATTCTCACTAATAATACGAACCGATCTATCTAATTAACTCAACAGTTAATTAAATAGTGTGTTTGTTGGGTCGTATTTCAGCTTAGGTTTTGTTATTAATAAATCAAAGAATTGATGATTTGTAATTTTAAACCCCCTTATTTGTACAGTTATAAAAATAACAATACTCTGGCAAATATACAATATTTATATTCTATAGATATTCTTGATAGCATGTTTATTATGTCCGTAAGTATAGATAGTTTCAAAAATGTATACTCAACGTTATAAACGCTTTGAATCGGTGAATCTATGTGAGGTGAAAGTTGATAGATTTTTGTTTTTAGAACCCCGCACTCTCTCGAAGAAAAAACAACACCAAACCAAAAATAAAGTTACGAAAACATTTTTCAAAACTGCCTTGCTCAACTGATTTTTACTGAGACCGAAATGTTTTGGTGGGCCTGGAGTTGTCTTGAGAGCCTTTCCGTTTGGTTTCAAAGCTTCCCCTTCAACGCCTCGCGTTCTGTCAACATCGTTTCTTGCACAATTCCCTTACCCACCTTCTCGTCTTTCTAAAATACTCTCCATCGTACATCCGATCACGTTTCCCTTTTTAGCATTTCCAATCGATGAAAATGAATCATAATAATGTGTGTAGTATTGCATCTTTAGTAGCACTCAATTCTTAACTAAGATTAAAAATTCAGAATTATAAGTCTAGTATTAAAAGGCAAAAGCAAGTGTTAAATATACATTTTGATTTGAATTAATTAAGTTTTAATTGATGATTAATCTAACAGCACGTATATTTTCTTCATTTAAGTAACTTTTAGCCTACTTGTTGATGTTGTAGTGTTCGTCTACGATTTATCTAATCTTGAATATAATTCAAGGACCATAATATAAAAGTTAATAATTATAGTACTAATAAAAAGTGTATAAAAGCATAATAGTCTGTCTATTAGTGTGGCACCTATTGAACGAATAATTACAAAGGAATTGAAATTGTGGTTATTTGGGCCTGTTTCGATTCCCAGTAGTACTTATTTTCATTTAATATTAAATGTACGCAGGTGGTTAAAATTAATATGAGATCATCTGTGGACTACTTCTGTCAAACCATTCTAATTTCTTTAACATCGGATGAGTAATTTTAAAGATAGTCTGTCAATAATTGCTGTGGCACGCACGCATCCTATCGCGTACTTAAATGGTGGTTTGCTTTTAGAATCCATCACTGTATGATTTTTTAAATTTTTCCCCCTTCTTTTAAACCTGTGCCATTGATTTGGCTGTTTTTGCATTAGTAAAAAGTTTAATTTAGCTGTAATTAATTTTCTGTTGAAGTAGTATGGGACGATCTGTGGTCTATTTTCGACAAACCATCCAAATGTATTAAAAATCAGATGAGTACTTTTAAAGTTATAGGTGTTAATAAATGTATGTGTGTGCACATGCGGAAGAGAAACAACTAGAAGGTTAAAATTCATATTAAACTAACATTGGGCTAATTATGACCTAGTATCCAATTTTAATTCAAATTTATATCAACAATCATTTAGTGTTCGTTGATGTACTATATCAAAGTTTAGTGTTCATCGATGTTCTTTTACAAAGAAAAACAAGAAATTCAGTCCTCACCGAACACAAACGATTACCAACAATTGTTTTTCTTTGAAGTACCGACAGGTAATTTTGGTTTTGCAATGTTATCGATTAATCATCTGTGACAAATATCTTTTGCTTTATTAATACTAAAATATAATTTCCTTAGCAGTAGAATTTAAAGATGAATATATATATATATATATATATATATATATATATATATATATATATATATATATATATATATATATATATATATATATATTACGTATAGGTAGAGGTAGATAGTCATAAATCAAAATTAACATTTTTTAAAAAACGCGGCCAAACTAACTATTTGTCCCTACTTTTGAAAAACAAGATATATTTTGCAAGATTAACACGAACCAAAAAAGAAACAGAGCGATCTTAAAATAATATTAAAAGAAAGCCCTTAAGGCATTTCAAATTAAGGAATTATTTCTTTATTCTTCCTCTACTATATCTAAAGTTTTAGAAGCCTTAAATCAAAAATTACGATTAATGTCAGTTTTTCAAAGTAATACCTTTTATGTTCCAATGAAGCTGATTAATGTTTTTGACCTTAAATTTTGATAAATTTATGATTTCATTTACTCTTATAAACGATGACTTGATCTAACCATATGGTTTCTCTTTTGCAATACATATTTGAACATCCTTTTTTTATCTTATGACATTCTTTTGCTTCCGAGCTCACCGAAGGTAACTGAAGCTATGTAATCGTTCTGAGGACATCAAATTTTTAGGTTTCCGATATAAAAACTTCCAAGACAGAAATTCCTTTCAGACATCAGGGTCAATTTTTGGTTCCGCGTCTGTCAAGCTCATCCGATTTTAATGAAATTTGGATAGTAAATCATAATTAGACCTATTGCTGGTCCAATATAGACTTCAATCGTCTGCGCCCATTCATTTTTCTTCCACATGCGCACAAACATACATTTATTTGCACCTATATCTTCAAAAGTACTCATCCAAGTTTTATGAAATTTGGATGGTTAGTCGAAAAAACCACGCAGATAGCACCAATTTAATATAGTATACCGTCTACACTCTTTAAATTTTGCTAAATTGAAACTTTAATTCATGTAAAATATCAAAACAAAATTGACAGATTTAAAAACGGGATAAAACTAAATCAATTTTTGCCAATAATAGGCTGTAAAAGCATAAATAAATTAACGAAATACGAAATAGGAAGCGAGGAAGCTATATACCTCACTAATTGGCAATCTATTTTTTTTTTTTTATTACCTCTACCTTTAAAGGCCACCATAAGAAGTGAGTCGCTGATTGATAAAGTTTTCTTACCTTTTGGAATCGCTTATTTATGCCGTGTCCGCACCGATGAATTGGTTATATGGCAACTGGGCGCTGGGCCATTCCTTTTTTGTTGACATGCCAAACATGCCCTTCTGCGGGAACATTGAAAAGAGATAGATAAAGTTTTGATTTTCATAGGATCGTTTAATTAAATTATTTAAAAAACAGTGGTACACGTGGCCACCGATAAGAGTGGGCCGTTTGGGGTGGCCACCGCCCCAAACATATCTCTCTGCGGGGACGTTGAAAAGAAAACGGCCCACTCTTATCGGTGGCCACGTGTACCACTGTTTTTGAAATAATTTATTTAATTAAACGATCCTGTGAAAATCAAAACTTAATCTATCTCTTTTCAATGTTCCCGCAGAAGGGCAAGTTTGGCATGTCAACAAAAAAGAAATGGCCCAGCGCCCAGTTGCCATATACCCAATTCATCGGTGGGTATTTATGCCTTGTCCAAGGCATAAATAAGCGATTCCATAAGGTAAGAAAACTTTATCAATCAGCGACTCACTTTTTATGGTGGCCTGTGGACTAAAGTGTCCACGCGTTTTTGAATCAATTTAAATAGTTCGTTGAACGTGTATAGCACTCAGATGATGCCATATTAATTTTAACCTTCTGGGCACAATTAATGTTGAATAAATAAAGTGAACCCACTGGAAATCGAAACAGGATTAATCAACCAGATTTTAAGTTCCCAGTGGGATCATATTATTTTTGTAGAATTTTTGAATACTTAAAAATACTTTGTTTTGAGGAACATCTATTCCATTATACTGTTTTTAGGAACATCTATGACTTGATCATCTAGGACTGTAAGGTTTATGACTGGTATTTGCTTTTTTCTGCTTGATTAGCAGTGACCACTCCTTTGGTCTTTAACAATTCTTTGAACCTTATGTTTTGTCCAGTAAAAAAGTATCAACTAAAAAATGTTAGTTTTGTTTTCTCTTTTATTTGTTAAGAATTGGAGTGGTAAATAATTTGTTCGTTATGAGAGGCTCTAGGGAGCTACACGTGTCCTGGAACTCCAGTCCAGCTCAGGACGTGACTAAATCTTCTGCAAATTCAAGGCTGAATAATTTTACACACTATTAAAGAAAACAATTCAGCAAATCTGTTCTAAAAACTCTGTAATCCATTTTTAAGTAGCTATACTGTATTTTAATAATATACTAGAGCATTTAGCAATCCTTTGAAAACTATTTTAAAATTAATTTATAAGAAGAAAATAATTTGTTAGAGAAATTTAATAAGACAAATACCTAAAACAAAAAAGATAATTTTTTATTGAATGTAATGAACCAAGTAAATAAACGTATATTTATTTATAAATTTAATTAACTTAATGTTTACACCAGATTAGAACTGTTAAAGGGAGACAGAACAAAGAAAAATATACGTCACTGGTATTTGAACCTGATCCTTTAGATTGCCTTTGTAATGGTAGAGAATTACACCGGCAACCTAAAGATCCGGGCTCAAATCCTGGTGGAAGAATATATTTGTTTGTTTTATCTTTTATTATTATAATTTAAATTTAATATTAGTTGTTAAAAGATACTAAATTCGATATTATTACCTATTATGGCTCTTTTCCCTCAATAAACGGATCAATTTTGTTTTTTAAGTTCTTTTAACAATACTTTAATAAGTGGCCACGAAGTCTAAGTAGAAAAGAAACCGATTTAAGTTACCTTTTATAGTTTTATCTTTTACAACTTCTTTTAAATCCTCTTATAGAATTACACCGTTCTCATTCTCTTTTATATATTTATCCACCTAACTTTAATTTTAAATTTAGATAAAAATATATTTTTAAAAAGAAAATGAGTGAACAAATTGTCGGTCTTTATATGTGTATAATTTTAAAATTTAAAACTTTTAATTGTGATATAATGTTCACTTGACTTTTTTAACTGTTTAATATACTTCTCGCTATTATAATAATCTCTTTTCTTCTTATTATGCAACTTTTTTTCTCTGTGCATATGTATGCATTTATATATACATACATACACACATATATATATATATATATATATATATATATATATATATATATATATATATATATATATATGTGTGTGTGTGTGTGTGTGTGTGTGTGTGTGTGTGTGTGTGTGTGTACATGTAGTTATATATTTGCAAAGCATGCTCTGTTCCATTAATTTAATAATTTTTTAAAATGCTATTTTCATTTTTATGTTGTAAAAGTACCCCGACTCTTTAGTAATTCTTGTTTATGATGCATGAAAGTTATTTATTTATTATAAAGATTTTAGGGGACTTACTCATAATGAATATAATAAAAAAAGATTTCTTATTAGTGTGGCAAATTGTTTTATCGCGTGAACGAATTGTCGCATAAGTATAAAATATATTGTAATGAGGTAGATTTTAAAATACGAGTGCTATTATAAGAAGCATTAAAAAAAATGCCATAAAAAATAACTGACTGGGCAGAGCGAGGTCCATCTTTCAACTCTAGACTAGACCATTTTAGCATTTTATCTGTCTGTTGTATGTGTTTGTTATGCAACCAACCGCGTTGTTCGATTTTATTCAAATTTGGCATAGATGTTCCTTGAAGTCATAAAAAGAGATGTAGGTGTATGATTTGTTTATTTATTTATTATTATTATATTTTTTAAAGTAATTAAAATATAAATAAAAAAAATCTAAATTTTAATTTTTTTCTTAAATTTGGCATGGATGTTCCTAATGTCATTAAATCGAAGCGAGGTCTACTGTCTGAAATACTAGTATGAGCCTGCTGGGAATAGAAAGGACATAGGTTTGGACCTGTTTCGATTTCCAGCTGGATCAAATTTAAATTTTGTTCAATCTCTCTAGTTTTATAAATAGAATAACTGGCTTGCTATCGGATTTACGTTTCTTCATTTAAGTAGCTGTTCAATGATATCATTACGATGCTGGGTAAACATCCAGCTTTGTGAATTAGACATATTTGGGAATTGAACTCTGACCTCCTGCTTTACACGCGCGTATGTTAGTAATGAGCTAGCTACCAGGCGACTCTTCGGGACGTACAACAAGCAGAAAATAAAGGAAGTATTATCTAAGCATTGTTAAAAAAAAGTAAACGTAGTCAATATTAAAGTCCACTTCTAGCCTTCCTTTTATTAAAAAAAAAAATCTAGGACCAACACTAAGTTTTTTTTTAAAAGAATGGTTTAACTTTCGTATGACTTAAAAACACGAAAGGTCCTTCAGTGTGACATGTTCCGTGACGCTTCAGCCACCATTAAAAAAAAACACCGACGCTAACACAAAAACACCTCGTTACACAACAGGATGGGCCCTAGTAACACCTTCAGGGCCCTTCAACTACAACACAGTACAAACTACAACCCTTGCCTCTCTTCCTTTTAAAAAAAAAAAAAAAAAAAAAAAAAAAAATGATAATAAAGAAAGGACAACAAAACGGTATACAATCAACCAAAAATATAAAGAGACTTTTTTTTACAAAAAAAAGAATACTTATACATGAAGGATAAAACCTACTTCAAGAAAGGCAACAAGAAGTGAATACCTAATATTAACGTCGAATGCCCATATTATTATTTGGAGAGAAAAAAAAGAAAAAGAAAATAGACAAAGAATAGAAACCACATAGGCCTACATAACTACCCTCCCCCTTGTGGTACACCACAAACCAACCAATAATAGAAGAAAAACAAAACAACAAACAAATAACAATGCGTGACTTCATAAATGAAAAGGAGAAGGCAGACAAGGTATTCCTAGGTTCTTAATGAGCTGTCAAAAAAAAAAAACGTTCAAAATAAGTACTGGAAAACCCTTCAACATTGTCATTCTATGATGATAGAAAAAAAATAGGGTCGTATCACCTGACACCCAAGGAGAGTTGATAATTAAACAATTTTTTCTTTTTTGTTTTCTATAAATAAAAATAAATTTATATATTTTTATTGGCTGACACAACTGGCTCTTGTATTGGCAAACACAAAATTATTAAAAATGTATCACTCTGGTATTAATTGGCGCGCACACAAGATCTCAAGATGTGTACCGGATTGAAACTACTGATTACATATTTATTTTACATAATTATTTCGATGAGACAATTTAAAAATAATTACATTTTTAACACAATTTTGGGTTGTATAGCTAAAACTGAATAAAATAATACATTAAATTAATATATTTGAAATATGTATAAAAATAATAATGAAAATTAAGATTGTTTTTAATTTTTATATCCAGAAAGATTTATATAAAATAGAAAAACGTTTCAAGAACAAATAACAAATTTTTAATGTTATTTTAGGCCAGAAAATTTCCAGGTGTAGGCGAAATTATGAACAAAATAAAATATTAGTTTTTTTAAAAAAAATTGCATCCCTAAAGACTAACCAAAAGAAAAAGAAAATCTAATAAAAACATAAGGGATCAACTGAAGAAAATAGACAAATGAATAAATTGTTTTAATGAAAAACTTTTTACAAGTTGCATTAGCTGCATCAGAAAAATAAGAAGTTTGTTCCTTATCCACGTGTTGTGTGGACACTCCTCATGATATGATATATATACATATATTATATATTATATTTTGTTTTTACAGTTGTACCAATATAAGTATTTTACACTGTATTGTAATTAATATCAATTCCAAACCACAAAAAATTCAATTTTATAGATAAACAAATTAAATCAGTCTTTATTCGTTGTTTATTTATTCCAATCTGCAGAATATTTGTATTCTGTAGTATTAAAATAGTACAAATGATATATATGTATATATTTATAATATTTGTATAGTTGGCAGTATTGATCTGTTTGAAACAGAAACTTAAATGCCTTGTAGAGTTTGTAGTTTGTAGATATATATATTTAATAACTTTTTACTGGGAATTACTGTGTAGTTGATAATTCAATCCTTTTATAAATCATATCATGCGGAAAACTGGTATTGGTGGTTAATATTTTAAATAATTATTAAATATATATATGTGTGTGTGTAAACTTTTTACAAACACGTCAAGTTGAATTTTGGATTATTCTCTTCCCAAAGTATGTGTAACTTACTTATTCCATAAAAATGAATCAATGATATTTACAAAAGCACACTATTTTATTAACATTTTTATGTAAAGCAAATTCTTTTTGTAAAAAGAAGAAGAAAAATCTCATTCTAAACTTTCTTATCTATAAAATAACTTGATCCAGTGTTTTCCATTTGTTAGTTTTCTAATTGTTACTAGTTCACGTTTACATTTATTTATTATTTAACATTTCACTAAAACTTTACTATACAAATGATTTTTTTTTTGGCGGGGAATCGAATTTGAATTCTTGTTTATTTTAATTTATATTTATTTTTTAATACGTCGCGTCAGAGAGGTTACGTATAAAATTGACAAAGGTTGCTGTGACGTCATGCGCCCTCCACGATTTTTCGTCAGGTTATCTTTTCTGGCTCATAACAAACCATTGTTTACTAGAGTTCTGTAAGCATTTTATAGTTTTTTCCTCTTTTTATTCTATTAAAAGCTTTTTTAACCTTATCATATATTAGTAACATCATTAATAAGCCAACAAATGTATACATTTTAGATGATCAAACAAATAATTCTCACAAATAACTCAAAGAAGAAGTAAAATAACTTACTCACAGATGTGCTCTTTTTACTCTATTAAAAGCTTTTTTAGCTGTTTTTAACCTTATCATGTATCAGTAACATCATTAATAAGCCAATAAATGTTTACATTATAGATGATAAAACAAATAATTGATTAAAAAATAATAATAAAATAAAATAGCACTGATAAACCCCCACCTATATCCAATGTTATGAGCAAGCTAACCTAACTTCACACACTTTTTTACGTAAGTGACGTCACACTTCCCCGGCGTATTGTAATTTCATTTTAAATTTCTTTTTATATTCAAATTTAAGAATCATGGCCCATTAGTTTTGGCTCCGCGCGTCTGCACAGACGACAGACAACAAACGACAGAAAGACTTTTTTTAAAACCCCCTTTTTTGTACTCAGGGGATTTTAAAACATGTAAATCCAACAAAACATCAAAATCGAATTTTCACGAAAAACTTTTTTATGTATATTTCACGACGTTATGATTATTATTATTATTGTGTACATATAACATATATATATATATTTGTGTGTGTGTATCTATTATGTATTTAAACAATATATATTTAACAAATGATTACTTACTTATATGAGAAAGTAAAAAAACAATGTTACAAAGTAGTTCGTACTAAACAAATGAAAATAAATGATAAGAAAAAAGAATGTTTTAGTTAATAAAATAAAGTAAAATTATTAACGTCAGATAGAGTGATACTATCAACGTGAGGTAATTAAAGTTAGAAAAAAAAAGCCGAGGAAACATATAACAAATAATCTAACTATTTAAGACTTGCCATATAATAATAGCTCTTAGTAACAACATCCTTTGGAATATCTCGCATCTAAAGAGTCGCATATAAAAGCAAGCAAGGAGCGGGAAAAAATGCAGCATTTGAAAATTACATGTTTGCTAATATGTGTGGGGGCGCGTGTGTTTAAAATTAACAGGAACTAATGTTCATTAATATGTATGAACTAGGAATATTATGGAATATTATATACCAGCCATGAATGTAGATAGGTAGATGCTCCACAGCTACTAGAGGCGCCGCTTTGAACAAAGCTTAACTTCAAAAGAAACTACATAATAGTAGAAAGCAATGTATAAGAGAATATATTAAAAATATATAAACCCATTACAAGCTGTATGACAAAAACTGTAATTGTTCTAATATTTATGTACTGCAGTAAATTCACAATTGTAGTCCTCCAAGCAAGTTGCACTCTACGTTATTTTTAAATTCTCATATACCTAGTATATGAGGCGAGAAAATTTGATTATTATATTTTAATTGATTTACACTATTTGAGCTCTTCTGAGCCCAAAAATAATCTGTCTGTAGTCTGAGCAGATGCGTAAACTACTGGGCCATATTCGATTAAATTTGGAATAAAATAAATGTTCAGAAAAATCATAGTCCGAGGTGAATTTTAGTACCAAACTTGAAGAAATAAAAATGTTAAAATACGTGAAAAAAAAAAAATCTTGAAAACAATTCCGACAATATTGATTAACAAATTCTATAATGTTCTTCCATTTAAGTACAATTCTATAACCATATAAGTCGTTTTCCCGGGAAAAATCTATTTTCCGAGATATTAATGAAAATAAATCTGATTTTTGTTGAAAATCGAAAACAAAAAGAGAACTAACCACCTGTTAAACACTTTAAAACTAAATCTATTAAATGACAGTAAACATAAATAAACAGTATCAATATCTTTTGAGGGAAAGATTTGTCGAACCGATTTTTTTCTACCCTTTTCTAGCCTCAAAGTTAATTTATTTTTTTTCTTTTGCTCTCCCTTTTCTCTATCCTCTTTCTACGCAGAATAAATATATATACTACACTGTCTTACTCATAACGGTTGCTTCCGTTCCGAGCTTACTGAAGGTAAAGGAAGCTATGTGATCTTTCGAAAGAACGTCATTTTTTTATGTCGCCCATTTCAAAAATTCCAAGACTGAAATCGGTTTCAGACATCAGGGAACATTTTTGGTTCCGTGTCTATCTGTCGGTCTGTCGCTCAATTTTTGCTTATTAACACTGCTCGTCTGATTTTAATGTAATTTGGATGGTAGGCCATAATTAGCCCATTGTTGGTCCCTTATAAGTTCCAACTTGCTGCACCTATTTGATTCTCTTCCACATGCCCACAAACATTTATTTTTTTTACGCCTATATCTTCAAAAGTACTCATCTAATTTTTATGAAATTTGGATGGTTTGTCAAAAGATAGCCCCCGATTAATTTCCGTCTGCGCTCTTTAAATATAGCTAAATTGATAGTTTAATTCATGTAAAAATCAAAACTATTTTGATAGATTTAATAAACGGGGAAAAATTAAATAAATTTGACAATTATAGGTTTTAATAGTATAAAATCATTTAAGTATACAAAATAGTGTACGAGGAAGCTATGTGCCACACTAATTGGCAGATTATTTTTGTCATAATATAGTAAAATTTTGGTTTTTTTACGGTCGAATCTACATAGCTTTAGGTTATTAAAGGAAGTTATTCCTGTCAATTATTATTGTTTAATCTGTGTAGAATCAACAGAGTCTAGTCCTGTTATCCGGTCCTGATTCTATTAAAAAAAAAAAGAAAGAAACTGATAGAAAATGATAGTTTGTCTGTAAGAAATATGAAGAGAGGAAAAAATGGTACAGTGTGAATCCAATGAAACAAGAGAACTGATAAACGAGAGATAGAGATGCATTTGTGTGTAGTGTAGTGTATGTGCAAAAGGTTTAAAAGTTTTTACAGATTTTTTTTTATTTCGGGGTGAGCCTATCTATATGTGTGTGAGGTATGTGGAAATACGAATGAAGGAAGAAGAAATAGAGGGAGGTGGATACAGGGAGGGGGAAACCCCCAACGAAAGGGAAGGTTTTTACAGCGCTGCCCCCAGGACCTTGACATCCTTACGGCACTCACTCTCGCGTATAAACCAACCTAGAAATATAAATATATATTTTCTGTTAGATGTTTTACTTCTTATTAAAAAAAAAACCGACTCAACCCGTTTATTATTATTATTTTTTTTTTTTTGTTAAAATATATTTATTGGGCATTTATATTTTATAATATTATAAACTTTAGATTGTTATAAATTCATTGTGTTATCATTACTTCTGCTTTAATGATTATTTAGAAAACATTTATACTTTTCCTTACCTATGGTAGGAAAAGTTAAAGATATGTTTTCACCTAACATTTTTTTTTCGAATTATTCGTTTTGGGTGTTTTTTAAGACCTGAGTGGTTTTCAGCATGACGTCTGTATGTGTGTGTGGTTTTTGTGTTATATCTTAGTGCCCAGGTAACTAACATAGAGAGTTGAAACTTGGCAGAAAAATCAGTTCTTACTTCTCGTTGTGCCGCCCAGAAAATCAACCTTTTCCGCTATCTTGAACCCAGTTTGTCCAATCGAGTTGACAACAAATCTGTATGACAAACAAATCCACCAAATGCAATTTTGATATTGGGCGCCATTCTGAAGTTATCAATTGTTTAATTTTTAAACTTTAAGTTAACGGTTAATTACACCGTAAGTATTAATATGTTTTTGACTTATATCATATCGTTGGAATCGGTAAAAAATAAGGAACAAATATAAAAATAACCCGATGATTCCATTTATTAGTTTAAAAGTTATATGTGAACTTAATTATTAATTAGTGCGATACTTTTGTTAAACGTCAAAGTTTGTTTACTCCATCAATATACCGCCAAAATTCAAATAATTAAATTAATTAAATAAAATATTTCAATCAAATTAGTATTATTTATTTTTTTTTTTAAAATGATAATAAAAAAGTCAGTTAGTTCAAAACGATCACCCATCCATGTACTGACCACGCCCAATGCTGCTTCCTCTTGCTGCGATGCAGCAGAAGAGGTCACTTTTGTGGCTTCCGAAATGAGGAAAAGTTCCGAGGTATCCCGTACCCGATTTTTTTATTTTTATATATAATGTAACGCTGGCTCTTCCAAAATCGGCAGGCTCTTTTTTTACTATTTTTTAAATTTATTTTTTGCTTTAATTTTTATTATTTAATTTTATCATATCTAGCATTTATCAATTAGTTTTAACTTGTTTAATTAATATTTTATTTCTTTATCTCTGTTTTGATTAATTATTATCTTATTTATTTACTTGTTTGTTTAACTTAGCTTATTAGTTATTATTTGTCCTCTCTTATTTTTGTAGATTTTGTTATAAGATTTTTATTCATTTTCTTTTATTTCGGTTTATTTATATGTTAGTAAGTTGTAACACTTAGTGTTTGTTCGTGGCACTGATGATAGCTTTATAAAAGCCGAAAGCTACTTTGAGAAATAAACAAGTAATATTTTCCGTGGAGAGACTATTTCTTTTTATTTATTTTTAAGATGACCATCAACCACCATCAACGCTCTTATTTCTCAAACTATTAGTTCTATTCACTATTTATTATCTGAGGTCCTTGCTTAGTTACTTAATAACTTTTTTATATATTAATACATTTTGGAACATAATACTCCTCACATAAACATTTAAAAAAAGACCAGTCATGCACCGTGACTTAATGAGCGAATTTTCAAAGAAATCTGCGTATTACTGGCATATGATAATAAAGGGAAATTTTGGTTTAGAATTTGGATAGATGAAAAAAAAAAAAATGGTACACAGGGGTACGGGGTACAAAAGTCACAATAGTATTTACCCTACAAGATGCATGTCGTTGGAAAGCTCTTTAAGAGTACAGTTATTGTTGTTATGTACACTGTCATATTTTCATATAAGAGGAGGGTTAAATGGAAAAAACACGTTTTTATGCTTTTTTGACCCTAAATTGTCAAAATTTGACCTCTAAATGAACTCCAAAAATTTTGGCTACAAACTCATCCTTTATTTTGATGTTTTTGACATTTTAAAATTGGTTTGGATTTTGTAAGTTAATCCTAGCGTGAGATATCGTCTGGAGTGACACATATATACATACATAAATAGAAAAAAGTGTTAAATTTCAGGAATAGATTAAGAATGGTCTAAAACGGATTTCCATTGAGAATGTTTTCAAAACTTCGCACCACAAACATTTTGAAGCCATTGCAATAGCTTAATTTTCTTTGAAAATTCGCTAACAAAGTAATAAAAATAATGTCACCCCGCTTAACATTGAAATGTGGTTGTTTTCTATTTAAATGTTTTTGTTTATTTATTTTGATTTTTTTCAGAAAAATATTAAATGTTGTTTTTCTTGAGGATCTAGAATAAAAGAGAAATCAGTAGAATAATGACTAGTTGTAGTTTAGATAAGTTATATTCATTATACTTAAATACTCGTTGTACTTATAAGTTATACTCGTTTTATACTTAAATTCGAGTTATACTTATAAGTAATGCTCGTATAGTTTTAGATTAGTCTTACTTTTATACTTAAATATTTCGAGAGGATTTAACTAATGGTTTCATTGTTTATTCCTTTTCCATAGAAATTATATCTCTTTATTTTCCCGCGTCTTAAGAATCAGCTCAGATAGTTACACCAAAACAATAACAAGAAGACGAATAAATAAAAAAAAAAATTATACTTAATAAATTATAATTCATCTTTTTCCTTTCAAGGTCGAATAATAATCCAGGTGTAAAAAAGGCAAAAAAAGAATGACAAAAAAAAGCTATTAAGTTTTAAAATAAGAAACAGCTTAAGGTTTTTTAAAGTGACTACTTGATATTTTTATGTGGATAGGTGTTAAGCGTTAAACCACCAGTTCCCGGGCCTCAGCCGAATAATCGACGTAATCTAATCATTAGAATCTCGTAATGAAACATCACTGGAAATTACACGGATGTCAAAACAACCCAGACAGAGGGAACAATATTTTTAAAAAATCGGGTACGGGGTACCTCCGAACTTTTCCTCACTTCGGAGACGTGGGCTCTTTAAATAATGTTTATACATTATTTTTATTTATTTTGTTTCATTTATTCAATTCTTTGGATTTTGGCGGTATTTTGACAGGTATGTAAACAAACTTTGACGTCATCAAAATTATCGCACTAATAAATAATTATATTTGCTTATAAATTTTAAACTAATTAATGGAATTTCATCGTTTTTTTTTAATATTTTTCCTTAATTTTTTCCGACTCCAACGATATGCTATATGTATGTCAAAAACGTATTCATACTTTCGGTATTATTAACCGTCAAAGTTTCAAAATTCAAAAATTGATAACTTCATAATGAAATTTGGTGTCTTGTTTGTCATACAGAGTACATTCGTGCCAAATTTCAACTCAATCAGGACCATTTTTCGATTTTTACGATTTTTTAAAATGTTTGCTGACTCAGCAAACTGGGTTCAAGATGGCGAAAAAAGTTGATTTTCGGGGCGGCACCACTACAGGTAAGAACTGATTTTTCTGCCAAGTTTCAACTCTAGGTTAAACACATTGCGCGCTACGATGATAACATACACACAAACATACACACATACATACATACACACATACATACAGACGTCATGCTGAAAACCACTCAGAAGAGCTTAAAAACACCCAAAACGGATAATTTCGTTGAAATCTCGAAAACAATTTTTGGGTGAAAACAATACTTTTCCTACTGCAGGTAGTGAGGAAAAGTATAAACGTATGAAATAGTACATTGAAACAACATTTCAACCTTATTATTACTTAAAAAAAAATACATGTCGTGGGACACCCGGTAGGAACGAATTTTTCATTAAATATCAATTATAAGATCACACAGCTAAGTACGTATACGTTGCTAACTACTTATACATGGCGGTGTTAGAAAAGAGACAAAATTAATACTAACTAACTGTTTGTACCTAACTAAGGTTTGTAGTAAGGAAAAATTGAAATAAAATCATTATTTGTATCATTAATCAAGCGTCTTACAATAAATATGTATTGAATATTGAGAAAAAAGTTAATCATGATGAGTTTATAGTTAAAGAGTATGTTTCTAGTCGTAGGAAATAGGACTGTTTTCTACCTTCCCGGCCTATACTAATTTAAAATATATCACTTGCTCAAATTATCAAAAACGTCTTGCTTGTATCAGGTTGAAATTTTACATGCCTGCTTCAATTGTACTTTAGACGATGTGTATGAAGTTTTATTAAAATCGTTACGTTAAAACGTAAGATATAGGAAAAAACGTTTTTTGTTTATATTAAACGTTTAGGTCCACTTTAATAAATTTAGCGATCTTTATCACTTCGTAGCAGTGTCGGTGTTCGTTTTACTAAAAAAAACTTATTTATAAATGTTGTTTGTCTCATTAAATAGATGAAGTTAGCATTTTTTCCCGTCCAAAAATTCCAATTTTAAATTTGAAGTTTACGTTTACGCGAGCGTTGCGCAATTTCAAATTTCAACTAACTCGGTCATCTTTTACTCAAGTTATCGTCATGGGTAGATTTCGTGACGCTTGGTTTTGTGACGGTCGTTTTTTCGGATTCACTCCCGGGTTCCAGAACGTGCCATAAGGAGCTTCTTTCCAAAAATAATACATTTGTGCAATCTTGAACTACTATTGAATAAAATTATCTGTACATTGTACAAAACCAAAACCAAAACCAAAACCGGCCCTAACTTTATACATGGTTATTTTTGTCTGTCCGGTCTCGGTGGTGTAGGTCTAACTTTATATCTGAAAAACTGGCTAAACGAATTCTTTTTGTTTTATGTACATTAATACTTCGGTGTGCTCCAACATATGGCGAATATTTCCTCGACTGTGTTTATCTCCAATGTGTGATAGCTACTCTCTAGAACAACGCCTAGACATTGTTTGGTTTTTGAACTACACCTCATTCATAATGATATGGCGAATGTTGGATGGTTTTTTTTATCGAAACCTATACACTTATAGACTATATCCTGGGGTTTTAAAATAAAAGACGGCAGCAACAATATAATATAATGGATAAGTAAATAAAAACACGCATTTAAAATTTTGGTTGTTGAGGTTTTTTTACATTGTAAATACTTTTTTTTGTTGAAGAATTATTTTTCTGTAGATTTTCGTGTGTTTTTGATTACTTTGCATTTGTCAACGGAAATACATCATTTGTGAAAGTTTCAGGTTTCTAGGTAGTGGGGAAGTGGCTTATCAATTGTGTATAAAAGGTGCATTTTACGAAGGAGTGAAGTTAAAAATAAAGCATGCCAAGTTATTTCTGAGAAAAAAACTAATGTAAGAAACATTACACATATATATATATTATATATATATATATATATATATATATATATATATATATATATATATATATATATATATATATATATATATATATATATATATAAAAAAAGAGTTAGAAGGGAGAAGTAAAGAAGTTTTTTGAGTCTGAAGAAGTTAGAAGTTAAGGAGCGAGGTGGGATTGTTACGTATTATTGTGGTTGTTAGACTTGAGTTCCCACTGTCAAGTACAGAAGAATCAAGGTGCCACCACCATCTACACCCATCATTACGTCCATCTGCTTCTTATATCATTCTTAATCTACTTCTACAAACCTCCTCATCATTTTCTCCTTTTTATTTTATCCTTAATCTTCTTCTACAGAACTCCTCATCATCTTCTACATCTTATTTTATCCCTAACTACCACGAACCTTCCTCGTCATCTTATGCATATTATCCTTAATCTAACACAAACATTCTTCTACAAACCTCCTCATCATTTTCTACTTCTTAGATCATCCTTAATCTTCTTCTACAAAACTCCTCATCATCTTCTGCTTCTTATATCATTCTTAATCTACTTCTACAACCCTCCTCATCATTTTCTACTTCTTAGATCATCCTTAATCTTCTTCTACAAAACTCCTCATCATCTTCTGCTTCTTATATCATTCTTAATCTACTTCTACAACCCTCCTCATCATTTTCTGCTTCTTATTTCATCCTTAATCTTCTACAAAACTCCTCATCATCTTACATTATCCTTAATCTTCGATTAACCTTCTTCTACATGCCTCCTCATCTTCTACTTTTACTTCTTGTAATTTTATGTTTTTTTCTTGACTAATATCTTCAGTAGATGCTTCTTCTTCTTCGTGTGTTTTACAATCTCTTTTTCTACAATTATTTTAGAATCATTCTGTTTACCAAGTGCAATGCTGTTTGTTGAGGGACTCTTTTCTTTCATTGTTTTAAATTTACTCTACGTCTGTTTGTAAAATAATTATTTTCTGTGAGTGTTCAAGACACACTTGCTTTAGAGCGTTTAGCTAAGAGGAGCACAACACTGTAAATTTTTAGAAATTTAGAAATGCATTTAACTTTATTCTCTTCCACGGCCTTAATGATATAAATGGTTTTTCTAGACGATGCCTTTTTACGTGCGATGTGTGATGTCATATTTTTTCCAACTCTATCGCAACTAACTCTATTAATTCTATTTTCCATTATCAGGTTGACAGGTTAGGCCAATGAATCACCCAGTTTAATTGTTGTATTTTTACTATACATTATGAAGGAAAAGTAACGCTTCGAACCATTAGTATTTTGTATTTTTTTCCCCTATTTTATTTTTATTTTTCTATATATTTTATTTCATCTATTATGAAACGTTATTTTTAACTTTTAAGTGGTCTATTTAATCATTAAAAACCATTACAGTGTCAGAAAAGGCGAAAACGAAGAATAAAGAACTTATTAACATTTTTTTAAATAAACTGCAATAAAATGGAGTTGTTTTAGGTAGAGATTGTGAAAATTATTTACATCTCCCGGAGCCAAAAATAGTTTTATTTTTTAAATTTTACGAACCAAAATTAGGCACTGTTTTGGTTTGGTAGCACCCTTTTCATTGCAAATTGGATATAACCTGGGTGTGTATGAAAATTAATCAAAGGAATTGTCTCGTTCTTAATAGTTAATTTGACTGAGGGATATATTATCACTTAATATCCTGAAGTGATGTTCCATTGTCCCAAAGAACATTGGACTAAATATCCCTATGTCTTCATAGATAATTAGACCATATATACCTACTAATATAAATACTTACAGGGGGCCTTTAACTTAAATATTGCCTTCTGTCTCCTATTTTATTATGGTACCCCCTTTTACAAAGTAAAAGAGTAGTTACTAAAAATTATTTAGAAATAAATATGGTGGATTTTTATTTTGAGAAATTTATGTTAAAAAAGGATCTGTGATTTGTAGTCTATGCAAATACGTGGAGCCTAAACTACTGAACCGATTTTGATTAATTTTGTCGTACATCTAGTAATAATAATAATTGATTAAAATGTAAGGAAGGAAAAGCTGACACTTCTTTTGATTACAATGCTTCTGAATATGTTAATTTGAAACCCAGTAGTGTTGCCTTAGAAAACCTTTATATTAGTTTTAAGTAAAATAAAAAACTTCCCATTGTTTACTTTATTATATAACAATCACTCACACACTCAGATATATAAATATATAATGTAAACGGTTTGAACTTTTCAAGTTTGGAATCTGTATTTTGTGTTAAGCAACCCAAAGATATCTCCGTTTTTCTCCCAAAAGGTTAGATCTATTTAAATTTATTTCGTTTAGTTTAACCTTTTATTTATTTATTTTGTCTATTTTCTATGCATTTACAGAGTCAAAAAATCGGGTACGGGGTACCTCGGAACTTTTCCTCGCTTTTGGGTGAAAACAATACTTTCCTAGTATATACCTTCGGAGAAGGTGAGAAAAAGTAAAATGGAAGCAAACAAACATAAAACTTTGATATCCAAATCGATTTAATTTTAAAATAAATAAGTAAGGAAAACTTTTTACTTTTCACTGGATCGCGTGATTGATATAAAAGCCGGCAAAACTGTAATTATCCTCATTTTTCTTCTTCAAGAAAAAAATCTAAAATCGTTTCAATAAATCGTAACTTAAACAATAACAATTCCCATTGTTCCTTTTATTGTATAATTTTTAAATTTATCGTATAAATACTAATAAATATATGTATACAAATTTAAATATAAGTCGTCTTTTGACAGGCCCAAGCTCCAAGCTGTTAACTGGCTGTTGACGAATTATTATAATTTTATCTATCGTGTTAAGTATTAAGTTAAGTACTGTTGTCTATATATGTATTAAATAAATTTAATATGTGTTCATTAGTCCCTTCTGAACTTAAAAAGCAGAAAGTTATAGTTGAGTGCTGAAACCAACCAAACTTTAATTTCGGAGAAATTCCCACCACGGTAATTTAAAAAATGGTGGCCGCCATTTTGTCTGGCTTTCAAATAAATCTTAGAAAAATTAGTCTTTTATCAGTTACCTAATTCTTCTATTGGAATCATTTGACAGAAGAAACCGGGCAGACCAGCTGGTAACATAATAATTGCCGGTAGATTGATTGCCTTTGTATTGGTAGAGCATTGATCCGTCAATATAAAGGCCAGGATTCAAATTCTGGCGATGCTGTGTATTTGTTTTCTGTTCTTTCTTCCTTCTATAATTCTAATATAAGTATTAAAGTTATTCGCATTGATTAGATGTGTAAAGAAGCTTATTGCTCCTTCTTATATTGCTCCTTCCTATACTTCTTCTCTCTATAATGACAATCTTGAGTTGACATAAAGAAACAAAGATAAGATTGTGAATATCAAGTATAAACTTAACTTTGATAACTGTATACAAGCTAAGTTTGTTTACTTGCTTGTTTATATTCACTCGATTTATTTAAGTCGTACTTAATTATAATTTGTTATTATCTTTTGTTTTTAATAAATTAATTAAAATGTTTATTTTTGTTTTGTTTCAGGTATTTATTGTTGATAAGACACAAGTAGTCGTGATATCTTACTTTTGCAGTGAGTTGGATTTTTTTTTTTTTTTTTTTATAATTTGTGTAGTTAATCTGTGTTGTTTTAATTATATTATTTGAAAATGAGTGTTTTTAGAAAGAAAGTGTTTAACTTTGTAGTGATTAGATGTTGTTCAAGCAATACTGAGATTTATCAAAAAGTACTGAAACAAGATTATCAAGGAACTTAAGATGTTTGAATAAACAATATCTGAAATCAGATTAATGAAAGAAATGTAGAAGTTTGTCGAACAGTATTTGAACTAAATTAATGTGGGAAATGATGCTGGTCAAACAAGGTTGGCCAAAGAATTGTAAAATTGATCGGACCATATTGAACAAGGTTTAAAAAGGATGTTAAAACAGGTTGAGGAAGGAAATGAAGATATTGATCGAACATTATTGAAGGCTGATTAAGGATGTTATCAACCTTGCTTTCGATCCTCCAGACTTGGTCCTGGTTATGTTATATTTGGCAGGACAGTGGCGGAAATGAAAACGAGACTGATTTTTGTTGGGATATTTGGCAAACCCTACTGCGATTGAGTTCTATTTTGTCAGTTGTCCAACTTTAGTATGATACCTCTCTTCGAGTTGCACACGAAAAATTGTGACGTGTTAAAATGGGTTTGTCAGGTGTGTAAATTTGGCCGTGAGTCGAAGTCTCGACAGGTTGTTCTGTTGTACTAGTGGCGATGGTGATTGCAAGGGGTGGATAAGTGGGTAGTGGACGTGGCGGAGAGGACAGTGTTGCCTAGTCTGCGGTGGTTGGAAAGGATGGAGAAGTGGCAAGCCTGCGCCACTGCTCGAGTAGTAGGGGAGGTTTCCTTGCGCAAGGTTCTCGACTGATGCAGGGGCTGCCAAGGCCTCGGCCCCACCTGATCGCCTTTGACTCCTCGACTCTTGTCTTACTGACTCATTACACCTGCCCTAAAAAGTGGCTTCCACTAAAACCAACCCCATTATACCACATCGTACTTGCGACAACCGGTTCGACAAATTAATAAAAGAATACGTTACCGATTAACACTTTGATCTTTAAAAAGCCAGCGACGAAATAGCGTACTTGGATAACGATAATTTTAATAATCGTGTTCTCTTGCAACATTACAATTTCAAATTGCTGAGTCATTATTCGTAGAATATCAAGGTTTTCAATAGAGAAACATCGTCCTGACCTCGATAACTTAGAAACTCTAGAACTTAAGTTCCTTGCTTCTCCAAGCCGAAATTTACTTATCCATAGCAATCATTGTCATTGACATAACTATCTCCTGCGCATTCTTTTATTATTAACATAAGTCTCAAACTCTTAATGTATTTTGATTAACACGTATCGACAAATATGTATATAAAATTCAAATGTCTAATTATTTCAAATTTATCTTATGAATCTATGGTTCTTAAACTTTCTGCTCAACCTCTAATTCAATAAAATGTTATTTTCGCAAATCACATTAATATTTAATTAGCTCACTAATTATGAACTATTCTAACCAAATCTTAAACTCGACCTTAATAACTATCCTATTCGTCTCAATATGTTAAAAATATATTATAATTATTTAAAATTATAAGAATAATTGGTAAATATTAATTGCACCTTCATTTATGGTGCAAAAAAGTCAACATAATACTTCTGCAATTAGAAGAATAATTTTGATCTATTGTAATAGTCCCCCCTTCCCCATTCTCTACTCCAAATGACTTGAAAAAGAAATAAATTGCCTATGATTTTTATTTATATCTCTTAAGTTTTTTTCTCAGACGAACAGTTTAAGCGCTATAGCACTTTGAAATGTTGTGTATATAAAACGTAGCGGCTAAGCCTCTCCTAAATATCTCTAAATAATTTAATGTTGCCGAGGTCGCTTGGCACTGGCAAAGGTCCTATAGCTGCTTATCTTTCTCATGTATTTCATATTCCTCGACAGAAGAAAGGGAGGCTGATCATCTAAGAGATCAAAGAGAAAGATAAGCACGATACTTAAGAATGATAATTAAAGATGTATATAGTTGTATTTTCGAGTATATACGTAGTAATGAAAATACCTTGTGTCGTAGCTGCCATAGCTTGTATCGGTGGTTGATCATCAGGATCACCCATGTCGTCGTCATTATCGACATAATAGATTTCTTGACGCAGGTTTCACATAATTAGAACAGTACAGTCCTGCTCTCATACAACCACAATACTCTTTACAGTCCTTATTAAATCTGCAAGAAATCAGTGCCCAGATGTTTGCCAGCTGCAGGTGATTCCAAGGTGGTGATCAGGCTGCTCTTCATTATATTCCACCTGAATAATTTTGTGTTTGTTCTGTTTCTGTACCCAACCAAAGCTGGACCTAGGGGTATACTCTCAGCGAATACTGTCGTGCTACACCTCCTGTAAGTAGGAGAGTGGCTTTCCCTGTTGTTGTTCCCTGAATTGGCAAAGGAAATTCTCCTGAGATATTGCAGGCACCTATGTATCACTGAACATTACTTCGATAGATTTTATTACTTGACCACCTCAAGCGCTCCATGGTTTTAGAACTTTTGTCATAATCAGGTTATCCATCAAAAACTAATGCAGCAGTTGATTTGTACTTGAAAAATATTACTACGATAATGACGACGACTTCTTCTTTATTCGATTTACGATAATTTTTTTCTTTTATAAGTGGTGTTGGACGTATTAAAAATATCAACATGGTGACAATGTAAGTTGTAAAGAGTCATCATTTGATGTAATGTGATGTGATGTAATGAACCCTCTCTTATTTTTTTTGAGGTGTGTAGAAACAAAGTAAAGATAAGAGATCTAATCTGTTAATATGGTTATTAATATTTTTTTTTTATAATAGGACCAACAAGATCACTTTACGTGTGCTGTCTAGAGTCTAGAGAGTAATAACAATGATCTGATCTAAGACTTATAGTTGGTGTATCTCAGTGGCGTAACTATGGGCCCGCGCGGGCCCGTGTTGCAGGCCAGAAAACAAAAAAATCTTGAATTACCATGCTCGCACTAACGTCGATAGAGGCCCATTTAGAGGAACAAAATAAGACCTTTTTTTTTGCTCATTCTTATTTTTTGGCGAGGGGTCCCCAATGAGATCTCGCCCCCAATGCCCTAGCTACGCCACTGAGTGTATCTCTGATGCAAGAATTACCATGTTTCTTGTAGTAAAGGTACCTACCTCCTAATAACTAGTCGCACTAGTTACTGTTTTAAATTTTCTGTTTAAACATAAAAAAAAAATTGTATGTTCATAAAAAAAATTGTAAAAATAGCTGCAACAAAAAAGCCAAACAATTAGTCAAAACTAAATAGAAATATGTCAAGGATAAACTGGTTTTTTCGAAAATAAAAAATAGAGATGAAGAAAATTAAATGTAATTGTAGGATTGTGGATTCAAGTGTGAGTCTCAAAGTCTGAAAGGACATTCTTGTATTTCTGTTACCTGAAGCTGCGGAGTGCCTGATCCCATGTATTCTAAGGCCTCCCCTAGTCCCCCTGTCTACCCTCATTATTGCTATAATAGCCACTTTAAAAATAAACCTGTTGCTGGTGCACTCGTGACTAAACCTAGTTCCTCGCATGACTCCTTGGCAGCGCTAGTTGTCATTTTCATTTTATCTTTATTTAAGTTCTTGAATTAAAAATTAATCGATACGACCAATTCGGAACGAGAACTTTCTTGTATACAAAACAAAACAACTTAAATAAAACAATATTTTTAATGTAACCAATTTATTTTTAAACACGTTTAAAAATTGTCCAAACTAATTACTGAAAATAAATCCTATAGTATCTAATTTAGTTAATTTATCATTAAATATATTTTGTTCTTTAGGCTTAAGAGTCTATACTTGAATCCACAATTTTACCTTTTAGTTAATATAAGAAGCTATTCGTGTGATTTTCTGTCGAATGATATGTGCAATAGTTTTTTTTTAAAAAAAGTGAGTCAATCTATGCTAATTCTATGTAGGAGGCCGCGATACCTTCCAAGGACCTTAAAGCAAGATTCATGTTATCACTTCCTCATGCATAATGTAACAATGCTGGGTCTCACTATGTATTCCACAAAACTAACCTTATAACCCATATCAAATTCGTTCCTCAAGCGAAAAGGAATGATGTTTCCCAATTAGTGTGGCTCATAGTCTCATCACGTCTTATCATTGAACGAATGGTTACATGAGTACAAAATTAAATTGAATGATATAGATTTCAAAATACTAGTGTTATCAAAAACAGATTGATGTGGGAATGGTAACTATATGACTTTAACTAGCAAATCTAACCTTATGACCAATCGTTCCCCAATAAATGTATATGTTTCGAAGAAGACCGTGTCTGAGATTATTTCATTTCCGACGTTTCGAACCATTTCAGGGATCATTCCCGAGGGATCCTTCTGAAGATAAGTTGACGCGTGAGTAGATCATAGAACACCTTGGCCAGACACAGCCGACTCAGCAATTTAGCGCTCGAACCTCGGTCTCCATGCCCTGGCGCATGACCTTAAGTCGGTTATCTTTTGTCCAAAGTGTCCTATGATCTCCTCTTGTGATGAGCAACTCGTCATCTCCTCCAGAAGATCTCATTATCTCTGGCCACGGAAACCTACGCCACAGAATCGTCCTACAAGCTCAAACAAATGAGAGATCAATATCTGCAGAAGGGCCAACTTTAATGTACCATCAAAAATTCATGACTTCATGCTGGATTTATAAAGCTTTCTCTCTTCAAATTTAAAAGTTCCATACTGCGAATATTGACGGAAGTCATAATTTAAGGCTTAAGGCATAATGGTGTGTGATGCTGTTAGGTTACTCCTAAAGTAAAGGTATTAATCCTGTGTTCCTGTTATGTCGAGTCACCACTCGACTCCTACAGGTTAATCCTAATGTTGAGGAAGATAGTTTATAGGTTTAATAAGGCATTTATATTTTATTGAATTCTTTCTTTGTAATTCAAGATTTTTCTTCTTTTTTAGCGAATGTAAAAAGTAATAAATCTTAAAACGATAAATAGATATTCTTTCTAAACTAGAAGATGTAGAAGTTGTTGGTTTTAAACTGTTTCATTTCGTTTTTTTCCAGCGTTTTCTTGTTATTTGATGAAGTTTTGGACGACATGATCACAGCTACTGAGAACTTTTAAAGAATCGAGGGCAAATTTACTACCGGGAGACGGTGGCTTCCACTAGCAACATTTTGACAAACACCCATTTTGACCTGAATAACATCCAACACCGGTATGGGGGTAATTTTCTATCAGAATAGCGTTAAAATTTCCACGAATTTCCTGTCGCACAGATGAAAAGCCGGCGTTGAATTGAAGTGGATATTGGGGCCAAGGGTGACAAGCGGGGTATTAAAAGAGTCCTTGTGTCGACCGGATCTGGCTCCAAGTACCTCTCTTGTATCATAAATATACAATTTAGCGTATAATCTTGATCTACATTATACAATTTAATGGTAGTTTATTATCCTAGACTAATTTTTACTTCAAACTTATTATTATGTTTTGATTTCTGGAACTATTACATATTTAACAATATTAATCCTGTAATATTATTCTGTTTCAAGTTTGTTCTATTTTTAATTGGACAGGTTTTGATCGACAGTGTCAGGTTACATACATCGAAGGATATAATTATTTACGCATGTGATTAGTTGTAATGTCTCACCTCCTTCTTGTAGTGATTCAGTATTATTGAACAGTTGATCTTGCTTTCTTGATAATATGAACAGCTGAAATGTCATTGTCTCATTATTATAGAACAGTTGATCTCGTTTTATTGATAAGATGACTAATACAATTGTTAAATGTCTCATTCTTATTAGATACTTGTTCTAATTCGGCAAATGGAGAGGACAAAAACAGGGTGAACTAAAAGACCGCAGTTCTGTTATATGTGTGGAAGTGTTTTTAGAATTAAGTCGTTTTCATACCTGATAAAAATAAAACAACTATTATTATATTTTAATAGTCTCTTCTCTGTTATTATCATTTTGTGGTTTGTTTAACTTTCGTCACTGACTTACTAAAACCAAATGTCGCTGTGCTACGTTACTCTCCTGGATTATCTGGGTCAGCCATCTGACGTCCTTTTTCCCTTCTTTCTCAAATTACTCTTTGAGCGCGATCCGCGAACAAATGGCTTCTTTTAAGGCCCAGGTTCTCAAGCCAACCATCCCTTGGTTCTTCTTCTTTTTTTTATTCATTTCTAGATGCCGCAATATATGTTTTAAAAAAATGAAATCCATCCGGATGACTGTTAACATCTGGGCTGTTTCGAGAAAGTTGTTAGACGTAATTTTTTTGGGAGGGTTCTTAAGATGAAAATATTTTTTTAATATTAAAGTTTATTTGTTTATATTGTTTTGACGAAAATAAGATATTGTGGCTATATCGTACACATTTTCAACGTTGAAGTACTTCTTATTACTTGTTTTTACTGGTCTTATATTACTTTGCTTTGTAAGTTTCATCGCACATTTCCGTTTCCCCAATTTTGAACCACTTCCCGTGATTCAATCTTCCCCAAATTTTGCACATAGATACAACTAAGGTGAAGAATACAGAAACCAAAAAAACAAAAAATAAAAACAAAATGGCGTCAAATTTATTTGCTTTTTAAGTTTCATCGCACACCTATTACCCCAATTTTGAACCACTTCCCGTGATTCAATCTTCCCCAAATTTTGCACATAGATACAACTAAGGTGAAGAATACAGAAACCAAAAAAAAAAAAAAAAAAAAGGTTGAAAATAAGACCAGTTTTGAAAAATGGCATTTTTATATTAATTATTTATTATGTTCTCGCTGATTGGGGTGTCATCGAGTTTGATGGCGCAAGCTGTGCCATCAGATTTTTTTTGGGGGGAATCCAATTTTGGAATATTTTTTAGAGATTGGGAGGGATTTGTAAATATCCCAAGTGATTCAGGCAGTTTTTGGGGGGATTTGCGCCATGGGCCTTGGGGGGGGGGGGGGGATGGGCATCCCTGAATACGTTTACCTGCTAGCTTCTTTGTAGGTTTATAATTTTGTTTTGATTGTAGAAGGTAATAATTAAATGTAACAGTGGTTCTTTCTTTCTTTATAATATGAAAGGCCCTAATTATCAAAAGCCTTAGTTTCTACTTCTCTCTTCCTTGATATGACAGGACCTAATAAGATTATTAGGTTCTGCTTTTTTCTTCCTTGATAATGACAGGACCTAAATATCATAAGCCATTATAGAATAGTCATTATTAGAATGTACTTTAGATTTATACGGTTTTGAATGGTCCGACTGCAATTCATGGTTGACGCTTGTCTACCATTTAGTTGATCTTGTACCAGGATTGAATCTAGTGTTGTTCCCCAAAATGTAAAATGTTGTGACTGTTTGCCGGACGAGTGTTGCATCCCTTCCACGGTTGTGAGATGCTAAAAAGATGACTAGGTGTAGAAGCCTCTCTGGTATATTTCTTCTGACTTCCCCCCCTAGTGACTGTCTGTAGTGGGGAGCAGCCTGGAGTATACTCTTTTCCGTCTCCAAACCCACGAGTTCCCTTGGCTCCTGTACGTCGTGTATATCTCTCCCTGACCTTGATGTTGTTCCCCACTCAACAAGTCAGTTTCGCACGGCTGAGCCTCCCTTCCCCTCGCGGGGTCCCCCCTGTCTATGAACTTCCCTCACTGGTCCAACACATCAGCATTAAAAAAACCAAAACCAACTTCGCTTTTTATTACAAACGCCTTTTAATTTTATTATTTTTCCCCCGCCTCGAATCATTTTCATTTCCCTTTTCATACTTCATACACATAGTATACATTTTATCGCGTGCATTTTTTTTTTTCTTTTCCCACCTCTATTAAGCACAAGAGAGTGCAGTAATAGTGCATTATAATTATTGTGTTGTAGAGTCATGCAGTCATGCACTGATAGAAAAATGTCTCACTCTCCACCTTTAACAACCTAAAGCCACCTTTAACCACCTAAAGCCACCTCTAACCTCCTCGAATCTTCTTTAACAAGCTCAAACCACCTCCAACTTCCTCAAATCACCTCCGTCAATTGTTTTTCCATCTATAAGTTTCTATATATTACGAAAGCTATGTGATCTTTTTGAATAAAGAACATTTCTATGACTCCAATTTTAAAAATTACTTGACAGAAATCCGTTTTAGACATCAGAAAACATTTTTAGTCTCTTGTCTATCGGTCTTTCTGTTGCTCAATTTTTGTGAACCAACATATCTGAAAAACTATTTGTCCTATTGTAATGAAATTTGGATGGTAGGTCATAATTAGTCCATTGTTAACACTTTTCTTACGATTCACGAATGCTGTCCTTTTTGAACAGATATTCCCTGTTCTTCTAATTCACGAAATTTACGTATGTTTGAATGAATAGCGTCGTCTCGGAAGCTACGTTCTTGAATACGTCTGTTTAATTAGATAACTTTGGCCTATGAATTAACCAAAGTTACGCATTTTTGAATGAATAACGCAGTTCTTCTAATTCATTAGAATACTACGTCTACTTTCATTTATACGCTATTACGCTGTATAACATGTTAAGGGCATAGTATAAATTACATGTCCATCTGTTATTTATTATAGGATAAAATATTTGAATAAAACAAAATCTGTGGTTCAATTTACACCTACGGAATATATTTTTATCTCTTTTAAAAATGAATTTGTTATAAAGTTATATTTATCTACTGTTGTCTGTATTTTAATCCTACTGGTTTATTTTTGTTTCTATCATGTAAATATACATCATTTTGGTTTTTTCTACATACATTATAATTTATCTTAAACTATTCTAATTATTCATATTTATATATAATATAATTGTAAGTGTTTATGTATATATTATACTTCTACGAGAAATATACATCTAAGAGAAGTGCGGTGTATAATTGCTCTTTCTCATTGTCAGTGGCGATGTCTTGTAAAAGAAAACCATATTTTATTATTTCCTTTATCGACTTGCCTCTGTCAGGTTGTTGTCCGCCATTGTCTTTTTACATATTATATTATTGTTAAATGAGAAATAATATTCTCATAATTTTCTTAGGGGGTTTCTTTTTTTTGCACGGTTTCAAGGTTACCACTTAGATTTTTTTGCGTTATAGCTTACCCCCAAAAATAAAGGAAAACAATAATTGTAAGTTAGAAGTTTCTTTTTTATTATTTTAAATGTTTTCTTAAATAATAGATTCTATTATTACGCTGATGCAAGATTTCTCACGAGTTCTACTGTCGACGTACTTGACTGGAAAAATTAAAATGTTTAAAAACATATTTTTGCGTAAATGAAACAAAAAAGGTTTTTTTGGAAAATAACTATAGCAAATACTTATTACAGACTGAATTTTACCACTTCATTGCGACGTTTATAGTAACAGCTATTGACGCACTAAAGGTGTCGCATTCAGTCTCTATTCGACCACTTTGGTGCCTCATCCTTAGGGTGCTTTCGGAATCACTAACCAGGTCGTCCGAGAAGTAACCGTTGAGTCCGGAAAGACCAACCTGAACAACCTACCACTTTTGTAAACCTTTGGTTGATTTTATGGTCGACTGGAGCGGTTGCGACCCCTTCGACCGAATCCAGAGTACGGTTTGCCCGGTTAGTTGAAAATTACGTTACCTTTTTAGCGCTTAATTCAGAAGTTGAAAGCATTGTTTACTTCGCCATGAAGTCATTTTTCAAATTTTATTTTTTAATTTATACTACTCAAAATCTCATAACGATAAAAAAAAAACATTTTTCAACACGTGCACTCGCAGTAGCATCACACACAAACCAAACCCATTTAATATTTATAACATTGTCGAATCCCTTCCCCCAGGACCCTTGGGCAACTAGAATTATTTAAAGCCGTCATGACACTAAGAATCCGCCATAACACTAACCACTTACCAACCTCTGGTCTTCCGTTTAGTGTTCTGAACGCACACTTAGAAATCTGATAAAGACGCACTGAAGTGGTTGGAACCGATCTGCATTTAATGTTAGCTTTGGAAATTATTTAAAAAAACTAAAGACTAAGTTGGGATTTTTCGTGCATCAATTTACTTTTAATTAAGGATATACAAGCCAGCACTGTCTGAATTTTCATGTGCGTTGTACAGGTCAAGAGCTATTGGTAAACAAACTACCAAGAAGCGAAATTGTAAAGTATATATTTAACCAAATCTAATTTCAGCTAGACAATTCAGACAATTGTTTTGACTACATCCAACCGCCTCTAACCAAATATAACTCCCCCACTATCTCTGGACAATTGTTTTGGCTACATCCAACCTCCTCTAACCAAATCGGACTTTCTTGAAGCACCTCTATTCTATTGTTTTGATCATCTCCAATCACCTCTAACCAAATCTAACTTCATTTAACAACCTCTAACTAATTCCGACTACTTCTAGAGGTTATTGTTATGATTGCCTGTAACCAAATCTGATCCAAATTTTAGCTATTGCTTTGACTATCTATAGCCACTTGAATCTTAATCTAACTACCTGTAACCACCTCTAGACTATTAATTTGGCTACCTTTATCCACCTCTAAAAACGTCCTAGTTAAAAGCGAACTCTGTTCTCTCGTTAGTGCTTAAGGAAACATGTGAGGGAGTCGAAGGAGACGAGCGGCAGGATTGCCAGCATCACCTTGAACCGTCTAACTGTTCCATGCTAATGGTTCCGTGCGAACCAGCCAAGTATTGGCCGGGTCGATGGAGGCTCCACGCTCCACACTCCTCACGTGACCTTGTTTTGGGATGTTCACCCTTGTTTCAATGTTTTGTCCTTGGCTACAGGCTTCTTTTCTCGTCTCAAGGAGGCATTCTACATCAGCCTTTGAACTTCTCCTGTCTGTCTTAATGTTTGAAAAAAACCCTGTTCCACTTCCACTTGCCTTACCTATAGCATCCCAATTATCTCTCCAATACCCAAAAATAAACCTGTCGGATCTTAATAAAAGGTAAAAAAGGAAATTTTTAACCTCTTGGCCATTTTCGCTTTCATTGATTATATATGTGTTGTAATGGAAGAAGAAAAGTGAAAGTACGAACGTAACTTAAGCCATAAATAGAATGTCCTTGGTTACTTATGGCCTTATTTCTACATCATAACCATTACAGTGTTGATTCTTCAGTCCAGTCAGGAGTCAGGTACACTTAGTCCATCCTACTCTTATCTCATCAATTCATTCATGGTCACTTGCTAATTTGCCGAAATCATTATCTAACTGACATTGTCAATTTTGGATTTTTTAAGCAAACTTTTTACCAAAGAGCGTAAAAAAGGTGTACCTGGAGGCATAACGGGTTTTACCAGGAACTTAAGAGGCATATAAATATTAAGTTATGTGTGTAAAAAAATAATGCTTTGATAATTATTGTCAATGCACTTTTTAAAAAAGAAGTTTTGCTTCCGAGCTTACCGAAGGTAACGGAAGCTATGCTACGGATCGTTCTGAAGAACGAAACATTTTCAGGGTCCAATTTCAAAAATTCCAAGACAAAAATCCGTTCCAGACATCAGGGAACATTTTTGGTTCCGTGTCTGTCTGTCGGTCTGTCGTTCAATTTTTGCGAACCAACGTATCTTAAAAACTAGACGTCCAATTTTAATTAAATTTGGATGGTAGGTCATAATTAGCCCATTGTTGGTCCCATATAAGTTTCAACCTTCTGCACCCATTTTTTCCTCTTCCACATGCGCACAAACACACATTTATTTAACCTATAGCTTCAAAAGTACTTATCTGATTTGTATGAAACTTTCACAGCTTAACGACAGTAACCCGCAAATAGCCCCAGATTAATTTGAACCGTCTGCTCTCTGTTACTTTTGCTAAATTGATACTTTAATTCATGTAACAAATTAAAACAATTTTAACAGATTAAAAAAACGGGGCAAAATATTAAACAAATTAGACAATAATGGCTTGTAAAAGCATAAAATCAATAAATTACGTGGATAGGATGCGAGGAAGATATAATCCACACCAATTGGCAGTCTATTTTTTAATTTAAATTTGCGTAATTTTGATTATTGCATTGTAAT
This sequence comes from Gerris lacustris, assembly GCA_951217055.1. NCBI lineage: Eukaryota > Metazoa > Arthropoda > Insecta > Hemiptera > Gerridae > Gerris > Gerris lacustris. Next base: position 49,710,833 of record OX578279.1, read on the forward strand.
CGGAAATTCCATACTCTGTAAAGGTTTTAGCTTTATAGGTACTCGGCAAGTGGGTTATTAATGTATTACACGGAAAAAAATCTAGAGTAACGACAACGCTTGAAGCTATACGCCGACTCTACTGAGGGGTTCAATTACCACCAATCCTTGTAGAGTCTATAAAACATTTTTTTAGAGTTAAAATTTGCCGGGGTTTACTCAACTTCACAAGAGTTGATAATCCTCTAATTTTTGAAAAGTTGAATTTACTCTAAGACCCTCTTAAGGTTGAATCAATTCTTATAGCATTCAAACAACCGTTGTAGAGTTACAGCAATACAATCAATAGAGTTGTATGAACTCTTAAGAGTTGAAATAACTCTAACTTTGTTTTCTAAATACAACCCCAAGCTTTTTCTTAGGGTATGATCTAACTCTAAAGGGGTTTTAACAACCTTTAGGAGTTGTAACAACCCTACAAGCGTGTTAACAACCCCTTTATTATGGGGTTATAAGAACTCTATTAACGTTTTTACAAAGCAGAGTTCGAGTTGAAACAACTCTAATTTTTCTTCTGGAGTAAATACAACCCCATTTTAGAGTTGGTAAAAACTATATATTCTTTTTTTCAACTCTTGCAGTGGCCCATATAACCATTCATAAAGTTTATACAACCTCACTTTAGAGTTGATAAAACTATATATTCTTTTTTTGAACTCTTGCAGTGGTCCCCGTAACCATTTATGAAGTTAATGCAACCCCACGTTAGAGTTGATACAAACTCTACATTCTTTTTCCCAACTCTTGTAGTGTTCCTTCAACCCCTCCATATAGTTCTTATAACTCTTGTAGTGTTCCATTAACCCCTCCATATAGTTCTTACAACTCTTGTAGTGTTCCTTCAACCCCTCCATATAGTTCTTACAACTCTACGTAGTGTTCCTTGTACTCTTATTAGAGGTTGTCCCAACACTGTAATAGTGTCACTTGTACTCTTCGATATGAGTCCCTTCAACTCTAAGAGCTTTCTCTTTCCAAGGAAAAGCATGTCCTTGGGAACGCATCTGCTGGGACACTTTTTGAATCATTTATCAACATTTATTTTTGTTTAATGTTGATTAATGATTCAAAGAGTATCCCAGCAGATACGTTCCCAAGGACATGCTTTTCCTTGGAAAGAGAAAGCTCTTAGAGTTGAAGGGACTCGTATCGAAGAGTATAATATAGATAATTATACTCTTTGAGTATCAGCCTTTTGATATTTGTTTAATTTAAATTCCTATAATGGAACTAAGTTAAACAAGCCGCATAAAGTAAGCAAGGGTTACAATTTTAAGTTATTGTAGCCTTTGCTTGCTAAATGTGACAACACTGAGGAAATAACAAAGCTTTTACGTATAATTTCGTTTTTTTTTAATGGAAAAAGTTAAAAAGTTATTAGAAGTAATAAAATCATCATCGTGTACAGTTACTGAATATACATAGAAGCTTCATTATTTACTCATTGCAATCACATATAAGGGAAAGGTTTTTCCGAAGTAGATGAATTCAAAGAAATAAATATATGGTACAAAGCAATATATATTTAAAAAAAAAAATAAAAAAAAATACATAGAACATGATACATTAAATTTAATTATTTGCATTTATAATAAATATGTAGTACTACAAAACAAGAAAGATTTTTTTTTTTTAAAAAGTGAATTAAAAAAAAATAATTACATAGAACATGATATATTAAAATTAATTATTTGCATTTATAATATACAGTATGTCCCAGGATCGACTTGACGATACGTGAAGTGACCTAAAAATTTCATTTTTCGACAAAAAGTAATTCTTGATCATCCCTCCTGCATGTCTTCAAATGAAGATGTATGGCATTAAAAATTTTGTTCCATGTAACCTGTTCCCAAAAATTACGATTTTTTAAAATAGCACAAGAGGGAACTGGTCTAAATTTTAATTTTATGAAAAAAAGTCATTCGTTATAAAAAATTATATTTTTCAAAATAAAAAAGAATATAAAAAATAATAATAATCGTATTTCACCTCCCCCCTCCCCCGCTTACCTCACTCTAAAGAAAAAGAAAAATTTAAATTAAAAAAAATTAGGAATCGTTTTGAGTACAACAATGATTGTTGAATAGACATTTTTAAAATTAACATTATTATAGAAATTATATCTTAGTAATGGACAATAAAAATTAATTTACTTCAATTTATACTTTTTATTAAATTTTTATTTTAATGAAATTGGTCTATTAAACAATTAATTTTTTATTTAACACGATTCCTTTGGATTTTTTTTTATTATTAATAGTGAGGTAAGCGGGTAGGGGGGGGGGGGGGGGTTAAATTCAAATTATTGTTTTTTTTTTTTTGTATATTATTTCTTATTTAGAAAAATATAATTTTTTTATAACGAATGACTTTTTTTCATCAAATTAAAATTTAGACCAGTTCCCCCTTGTGCAATTTTAAATAATCGTATTTTTTTTGGGAACAGGTTACACAAAATTTCTAATGCCATACATCTTCATTTAAAGACATGCAGGAGGGATGATCAAGAATGAATTTTTGTCGAAAAATGAAATTTTTAGGTCACTTCACGTATCGTCAAGTCAATCCTGGGACATACTGTATAATTAGTATTACAATACAAGAATGATTTTTTTTTTTTTTTTAAATGAATTAAAAAAAGTAATTACTTAGAACATGATATATTAAATTTAATTATTTGTATTTATAATATATATTTAGTATTAAAATACAAGAAAGAAAAACTTTTTTAAAAAATTGAATATTTACAAAAAAATCATACAAAAGTATAATGTCAAATCTTTATAATATATTTCTATAATGTAATAGCATGTAATAGAATATGTTTCTTATGTTCCAATAAATGGTTATTCATGCATTACAATGAAATATCAATATATTTAATGAATGAAATAATTATTCCAATAATGTCTTTATATTATTTACAAAGGAGTAATACATTAATAATAGTAATCCCCCCCCCCCTCACCCATCTGCACCAGGTAAAAGGAAGTTTGTTTTCATGCACTTTTCAACTAGGGGCAACCACCCTACTTGCCACCAGACCACCCAAATTAAAAATTTCAAATTAGAATCTTATTTTTGGCCAGACTTCAAATCTGGCTATCAAAAATACAGATTCCAATTTGAAATTTATGTTGGGTGGCCTGGGATGCCTCTAGTGGAAAAGTTGCTTTCCTTTACATGTACCATCCGGTATGACAGTAATATTAATACAAACCATTTAACCTAATGACAATATATAACAATTAAAAAGTAAATCCTAGTGTTTTGGTCTAAGGGCATAAGCCACAGCACTTATTTATTTTATTATTAATTTAATTTCCTTTGATTTACACAATATTAAATGTGAAGGTTTCGCTCTTTCACCAAAACACCATCACCACATTTTTAAATGATTGGTTACATTCAATTTATATTGGTGTAATATAAATTTGTTACAATAATTATTTGATATATATACATAGAGTTAATTAATCAATTAATTCTATTCCCATCGAGGAATATAGTAGCCCCCATCGTTTGCGTGAACTATATTAACAGGACGACGGTTAAAATTTGAGGGCATGTAAGTGCTATGAGAATTTTGGCAAGAGACTTCAAAAGAAGCTAAATGATCATCAAAACATATATTCGTGTAGTTATCTACAATGAAGCATACACAATTATCTTTTGTTGTGGTTATGTTTAGTATTTTTCCAAATTGGGGTTCTCCTTCATTCATACGGACAACAATGGCTTGACCAGGCTTAAATTTTATACCTCTGATTTCTACCCAAGCAAATGATTTTAATGGGAATCTAAAATTTTCTAGGTTCTCATTAGCTGGGAGTAGTTGATTTTTTTTTTAATTTTTCTTAGCAGGACCAAATGTGAATGAATCGTTGGGGATGCCACTATTTGCAACCAGTGTGTAGCACATTTGTAGCTGACATTTTGTAGCTAAACTAAGAGGTATATTTTTGTGACAAGCAATTGATGTGACGTATCTTTTCAATTGCCTATGCTTTCCTTCGAACCTCATGCACCAGAATTGCTTAAATGGACCCATGTAATCAATTACTTTAGGGTAGTGAGTAAGTAAATGATGTTTTGGCTTCAAAGGGGGTTTAAATATTGAAAGGTATTGTTGGTGATGTGACCTGACCAAACTTTTAAAATATTGTGAACTACCTGGTGGAAGTGAATCTAATAAAACAAACTCTTAATGAAGGTATCACTTTCGTCAAGTTCATTGTTTGGACCGACATTATATTCACATATTAAGCGATCCAAGCTTGGAACCGCTGTAACTAATTGTCTGGTTTGTGCTTTCGAAGCTTTACAAAATCGGCAACAATTGTTCGCCGAAAAGCTTTCTACAAAACCAAGCATAGAATGGAGACCTAAATTATCTCCGACAAGTGCTAGCAGTATGAAATGTACAGTTAATTGTTCACCGGAATTTGTAATAGTTAATCCTTCACGTTCAAGTTTTTGAATTTCAGATATGAGGGGACGAAGTATAGGTTCATTACCGTAAGTGTAACGGTCTTTCGTTTTGAAAAGAGCCGCGACATTGATGTTCTGTAATTTTGATATCAAATAGGGTGGTAAAGCGGGACAAGTATAATAGATAGCACCCAACTTCTGGGAACCAGCATGAGATCCTAAGGGGTTTCCAGTCTCAAAATCATCAAAGTATATAATGAGAGGATACACTTCTTTTGTACCGTAATTGGACTGAAAGTTGTTAAGTTTACTTTTCCATAAGTCACCTTGTAACACTGAAACCTTGAGCTCACCATATTGACTCAAACTAGAAACATTAGTACGCATTGATTGTAAGATGCCAGGAGTTTGTAGAAGTTGCGTCAATGTAAAAGTAAGGGGTATATATTGAGCTGTAGACGAGACAGACTGAACAATTACAGCTGCATTTTTGTCAATTTTTTTTTTTAAAGACTCACCGATGACATAACTGACAGGAGGAGCATACATTGAGCTGGCTTTAAAGTGCTTTATTCTCAAGTAATGAGAAGACAACTGACTAAAAGGATCCTCTAATGTTTTTAATTTTGTATTGACTTGTTCATTGGGCGGCTCCAAATTGGTGCCATAAACTTCCTCGAGTAGCGGGAAGTACCCTTCTTTAATGAAAATTGTTACTTGGTCTATAACTTTTTGAACAAGATTATTTGGGAACGAAGGATCACTGTAAAGATTTGCACACATTGAAGTAACAGATTCTTTTAACCTTTTGAGGGGAGGCTCTGAGCATACTATTGCTAGGCCAGAAGATAAATTATCATTCACTGGTACAATGTCATTGTTCACAGGTACTAAGTCATTAGATAAGGCACTATCACTGTTACTTGTATGAGCTGTCACAGTTTGGGTGTAGCAACGTTTCAAATGCCTCTTATAGACATATACAGATTGAAACGTTCGGTAACAACTAACATTCATACATTTGTAAGCATTATAGCCTCTATTAAAGCCATGTTGGAACTTTAAGTGAACTATGAAATTATCTAATGACATTAGTTCCATTCCACAAACTCGACACTTATATAAGTGGTCCATTACTTTGGGTTAAGCTCAAGGTTTAATGTTACTGAGTAACTTTACAAATTTACTAACCACCGGAAAATAGTTCGAGTTGTCCTCGTCTATATCGAATATACCTTTTTGAATGAATGTCCAGACTCTCTCACATGCCTTTGGGTAATGCGCTCGAAGAGAGAAGAATGACTTAAAGCAAATGTCCAATGCCTTTCTGCAGTCCTGGAATGTGTAGACTGTCTCGTCTATGACGACGTAGGCGCACTCAAATTTTGATGGGTGAAATCCTGGACGACTAAGTAAGGCTGTATAGTCTGGCCTTTGCTTAAAGCTTCCTCCCTTTTCTTTTTTATCACCTCCTTCAGTTCATTAGCAGCCTGCGTAACAAATAACAAAACAAAAATTAGAAATTATTATAGCTACTGTAATAGCATGCGGTGTTGTAGTTAATACAACGCCCCCCCCCCCCCCCCCCCTTCAGAGCACTTATAATGATTAATATATAATTGGTTGTTTTGAGCGAGATTTTGTGGTAGCACTTCATTATTATGACTAGAGAGGTTAATAAAAGTAACACTACAATATTGTCACCACAATTTTATATTGTATTTATTTATTTATATTGTATTATTGTTTTTACACAAATATAAAATTGTGGTGACAATATTGTAGTGTTACTTTTATTAACCTCACTAGTCATAATAATGATTAATATAATTATTCTTAAAAAAAATTAACATCTATAGAAGCTTTGAGTTAAGGGCGAAATGTAGCTAAATTATAAGAAGAAAGGAGAGAGTGAATGTTTTAAACCATATAAAGGAGTATGAAAAAATTATTTATCTTAATAAAAATAATAAAAACCCTATCTTTAAAACCTAAAGGGCTTCACAACAAACAAATATTTTAATGAGATTAATCATTTGTTATCCATTTAATATCAATGTTATTTTTGGAATGAAATGTGATAGTTTAATAATTCAAACATCCCAGTAATTAATCTAAATTATTAATTACTTTTTAAATGTTTAATTAAAAGTTATCAACCTCAATTATTAAATATAATATATCTATCGAGATAGGCAGAGTAAATGTAAACAAGAGGTTACTACAAGCATAAAATTATTACTGGGTTCAATTTATTTATTTATTTGTTTAAATAAATAAAAATAAGAAGGTGGCCATATAATGTAGTTTGGTATATCCAAAAATGTTTCAATTATCAGGATAGATTAGATAGCAGAAAAGCAAATTAAAAAATGAAAATTTTGTTTACATTTACTCCACCTGACCCCACACTGTGACACTGACATTAATCATTAATCACACATCGCTTAAAAATAGCGTAGAACTAATTTTACCTTGATGATAGTGACGAGTGCGTTTTGGCTCTCAGAGATAGAAAATTTACACTGGGCTTTTTTCTTTGTGACGATGTCCTCTCTGGTGTCCGACTTCCCTGGTAAGATTAAGGCTGGTAAAAGTAAAAGTGTAGCACACAATTTTACATCTGTAAAAAGAGAAATCAAGTATTAATTAAATAAATTTTGTTTTTAATATCTATAAGTTTTGATTGGGGTGCATCACTTGTTTCATATTTTGGAGTTAAAAAGGGAAAACGTAAGTAATAATAAGAATATCAACAGAGATTCATTCAAGATGATTGCCTGTTAACAATCCAACATAAATAATTAATGTTTAAATTGAAGTAAATTTTATTATATGATATGGTAGAAGGCAAATGTAACCGTAGATATAACAAGAAATAAGGAACCGTTTAAAAAAATTGCAAGCAAATCGGATAATTGTAAGATATAGATGAGCCGAAATAGGAATAAATGAAATTAAAACTAACTTTAAGCAATGTTAAATGTAAGAAAAAAAATACTTAAATGTAAAAAGTTAAATGTAAAAGTCAATACTTTATAAATTTATATTAAAATTAAAATGAATAAATTAAATTTATAAAAATTAAAATGAATAAATTAAATTAAAAAAAAACAATTAATCAAATTTTAAAAAATTAAAATCAATTAATTTAATTTTGAAAAATTAAAAATAACATTTTTATATATATGTTTTAAAATTATAACATTGTAGACTTACATCACTTTCATTTGGTGCATTGATTGATACTGTCCTATCCTCTGACAAATATTTACATAATTTGTTGTGTAAAACAATTCTGTCCCTTGTATTTGGGACTAATTGTTTAAGTGCAAAATCCGACTTCAACAATTCAGGGATGAAATCCCTTGTTATGTCTGCAAAAAAAAAAAAAAAATAATAATAATAATATATATATATATATATATGTATGTATAGTAGTTAAGATTTATAAGGAAACTACTCAAAAGTTATAAGTTGATGTGCTTTAGGAAGTAATTTAATTTGCACAGGGCCAATAGCCTTAAGAATAATATTTAAAAATAATAATTAAATATTTGAAAAATATTAAAAAAGGAAATTAGGGAAATATTATTGTGTTTTTTTAATTTTTTTTAAAATTCTTTTTAAATTATTAATTTCTTAATTTACGTACCTTTAAAGTTCTCTAATAAATGAGGAAATCCCCAGAGAACGAGTAAGTCATCCATAATAACTACCGATTCTTTTGCACAACACTTATAAACCTTTCAACTAAAACTATAATATATTCGATCACTGCTAAAAAGTTTACTCACGGTTTTAAGAAAAGTAGCCACTGCTTAAGTAAGAACGCACAACTAAGTATATTGTTTCTAAAACAACTGTGACGGAAAATTTTGTAAAATATAAATATACTAGTATTAGTAATATAGGTTAATTGAGGCCGTAGCGTGAGCATTGGAGTTTTACCAAACCGAACTGTGATGTGAACTAGACTGATGTCTTGAAAAAAGGGTGGGGACGTATTTATAGGTACCCCCCCACCCCAAGACCTTTAGGGTAGCTTTAAAACTAGGTAGCGTAAACTTAACCCTTGTTAGCGTAAAATCAACTCTAAAAAATAAAAAAACCCATTAAGGGTTGTTGTAACTTTATCTAGAGTTGAATTCAACTCCAAATAGTGTTGGCCTAGCGCATGACGCTATTACCACGTGAATATTATTATTATAAGTAATCAAGTACCAATTAACCAAATTTTACCTTAATTTTTAGTGAATAACAGACAATTTATTGCTTAATTCATTGTTTGCACACACTAATTCACTTAAAAATTAATTAATCACTTGATTACCTACTGATGCGTGTAAAAGAGCCTTTAACTGGGGCAAAATTTGTCATGTTATTTCTCTATTTATATACATGCTGCTTAGATCCAGAAAGGAAAAATGCAGTTGCGAGCTTCCTCCAAGTTCAAATCTAACATAATAAAATAAGCTCAAGCTGTTTTGCATCGTATAATGATCGTTCGTAATATACATGGGAAAACATATAGAATACTCTGAGAAGTATATACACATGGGCGGCTTTCATAAGCTTACCTCCAATAATTTTTAAAGGCAATAACGATATTGAAAGCGTATCTCTGCCATCATGCGATTTAGGGTTTTGCTGTAGAAAACTAACATAAAAGGGAGTCAAGGCTTTTTATCTTCATAATTATCACGTTTTAAAAACCTTAAATAATAGCATTGCATACAACAAATATTTGTGGATTTAGGGTGTTGTTACATTAGGACCTTCTTTTAGATAGAAAGATGCGTTTTTTTGGGTTCCATAATGGCTAAAAAGACGCTTCCAAAACACATGCTGAACATTTTCTGTGCTTAGCATAGCAGAGGTGTGTGAAATTTACTTAATTAAAAAAAGTGAATAAGAAGCCACATTTTTAAGACTGGATTTGAATTCTACTGTTAAAGATAAGAACTTTTGAAACTCCTGGAAATATTACGCTCCGAGCATTAGTTTACCGTCAGGAGAGCCCAGAACATGCTAAAATTTAGAAGAGTTAAAAAGTTAATTAGAGTTTAAAAAGTTCTAATCTTTAGCTGTAGAATTCAAATCCAGTCTTAAAATGTGGCTTCTTATTCACTTTTTTAGGGTCCGTAGGCAGAACCAAGGACCCTTATATTTTCCTGCTTTCTTTCTTTTCTTGTGTTCCTTGCTTAAACTATATACAGGGTTGGCTACGGACCCTCGCTGTGTGCTGACTAGTACACACTTGACCTGTTTATTTAATTATGTAAATTTCACACACCTCTTTTTAGCCATTATCGAAACCAAAAAACCACATCTTTCTATCTATGGTTCGGGAGATATTTCGCTGCGCCGTGCGTTAGCTGGGACACCCTGTATATAACTTCAAAAATTAAGTTATTCTGAGTTTATCGATAAGGAAATGGAATGTATCGTTCTCCCTTTTTTCCCAATATTCAGTAAATATTATTAGTAAGTCTTACAACCTGCCTCAAGTTTTTCATCTTAATAATCGATAAATATTTCAATATTGCTGATACAACAATTTATTTTTCATTTATATGATGTTAGTTGAATGTATTTAATTAATATTTGATATATTTACTGAATCTTGTATCTATTTGCAGAACCGTGCTTTTAGGCTAAATTACTAAAATTAAGGTAATTTTATGAAATGATGAAGCCTCAGAATAGTTTTAAACACCCGGGTATATATGTTTATAAATATTCCCCGTTTCCTCTCTTCGCAGGTGCATTGGTAATCCTTATAATAGGATGAGCCACGCACCTGGCAAAGAGTATACAGGGTTTTTTCCTGGTTACGATTTCGTCACCCTATGTAGACTGTATAATGGTTTATACACCAGGTAAAAAGATTAAAGATGTTGTCAAACTCACTCTGCAGTTGGTAAAAAACCACTTCAAGTCAACAGACTTAATCTATTGCCTTGAAACCCAGGTATAAGGTATATCACGCTTATAATAATCTCTACAGACTTAGATTTAAAGTATTTTTACAAATCTTATAACAATGTATATTTCAAAAAAGATTATAGCTGAACTAAACATTTATTTAAGTAAAATTGAAAGGAGTATATACCCTTAAAAATTTACAATAATAGTAATTATTATTTCTTTAAAATACTATATGGGAATAATTATATAAGTAACATTTTATTAGTAAAGTTGATTCTATAAGAAGTCAAAACAACTTCACCATAAAGTTGAAACAAACATTGACGATAGAGTTGTAATAAAGACTTCAACTTTATCGCGAATATTTGTTTCAACTTCATAGTAAAGTTGTTTATACTTCTATAAAAAGTCAAAACAACTTCACCATAAAGTTGAAACAAACATTGACGATAGAGTTGTAATAAAGACCAACTTTATCGAGAATATTTGTTTCAACTTCATAGTAAAGTTGTTTATACTTCTATAAAAAGTCAAAACAACTTCACCATAAAGTTGAAACAAATATTTACGATAGAGTTGTAATAAAGACTAAACACGTTTGTATTGACTTCAATAAGAGTTGTTATAATCCTTTATAAATAGAGTATTACGAATAATAATTAGAGTTAAATTAAAACTTGGTCTAGAATTGTTAAAACTTTGCATATTTTTCTAACAACACTGAAATTGTTTATTTTTACTCAATCCAGGTTGTTACAACTCTAAATTAGGTTTTGTTACAACTCCAATGTCGTGTTATCTCAACTTTATCACTAGACTTGTTACAACACGTCAAGTGTTGTTATAACTCTTAAATATCTTATACTAACTCTAATTTACTTACTCCAACTCTAAAAATTGTAGTACTAACAACGCTAAAGCGGTGGTAAATCCAACTTCAGAGTTAGAGTCATTTCAAACCTAGGAAGTTATAACAACACTTAATGTGTAGCGCAGATCCTAAATTAGTGTTGAAACAAAGAAATGTGCCTCAACCCCCTATTAAAGTTGTTATGACACTACTCATTTTTTTCCGTGTACAAAAAGTAGCTCATAGTAGTCAAGTTATTAAATACAAGCGTGTAAAAAGGAACCTCAAACATTGGTGACAGCAGGTGGAGCAGAGGACAGTGACAGAAAAGTGAACAAATTTGATGTACAAGATGTTATTGTTATAGTTGAATACCATACACAACATTTCTACGTTAAAAGTCTTACATAAAACACAAAATGTTTATAGAAAACAAAAGGTAGGTATATTTGTAAAAAAAATGTGTATAAAAAGAAATAAGCTTAATTTAAAGGCTCTGGCAATTCTTCTTATATAATACTGCTATAGATAAAAATGACAAAATAAAGGTCAAGGCAAAATAAAGAATGTTTATAAAATTTATTGTAGACGAACATGAAAAGAAACTTAGTTTATTGTAGATGAAACATTAAAAAAGACACTAATGATCATTAAACTATTGTAATACCAGTAATTATAATATAGGCAAAAGGTTATTAGAATTCTTAAAAACAATTGATAACAATGATAAGCTATCAGGTGACAAAACGCAATTTTTAATGATGGCAAGACAATGGTTTAATGAAGAATTTATATTAATGACAATACAACTGTGTAGTATAGAACTTGAGGATAGCTAGGATCAGTCAAAACCCACGTTTTGTAAAATATTTCCTCCTTCAGGGTATTATACAAGAAGAATTCATATCTATATTTTCCGAAACGTCGGTATGTCTAAAACTTGGTTCTTATTTTTGACTGCTCCTAGCTATCCTTATATTCTTATAAACAATTTGGTTTTGTTGTTTACAATAAATTTTACTCTTCGAGTGTTTATTCACTATTAGAATAAGTTCAAATGGAGTTCAAAAATCAATTATGCTTTATTATTTGTATGGATTAGGATACAAGTTTTGATGTGGTATTTAGAGCAAGTACGAGTATATCTTATTAACGTTGTGTTTTAATTGCTTTTGAAAAAAATAAACACCCACTCACCCAAAAAAATTGTTTATTTTATCGATTTGTTTATACTGTAAGATTTGTTTATGCTATCGATTTCTTTTTATTTTGAAATCATCAATTCGCTTTTCTTAAGTGGGTCATCTGAAAAAGAAAAAAGGCAATATGGTTGGTACGTTCCAGATGCCTTCTTTTGGTTTAGACCTTGATAGAAGACGTTTTACTTTTTTGAATATTAAGCACCGTAAAATTGTTTTTATCGATATCTCGATGGTTTGTCAGAGTATTTCATCCTTACTTAAGTGGGTTTTTGGGGATTCTAAGTTTAAGCGTTTTGTTTCTTTTCCTGTTCCAAATTTTAACGGATTTCTGTTTAAATTTTCCGGTATGTTTTTGAGGTTGAAAGCGGAAATATTTAAGTTTTAAAGGCAACAATCCCTCGAGATAATTAAACAATTGACGGCTTTATGTTTGAGTATTAAAGCTTAGCCTAAACAAACTTTATTAACAGGATCAGAATAGAGGAAGGGGAGGGGGGGGGGAGGGGTATATTTGATCCTGTGAAACCCCCCTTGATGTAATTACTCGTTAAATTTGTGAGTCTTAGAGTTTGGGAGGCAATCTTAATTAATTTCTTGGAAAGGTTTTGTGGACGTTGGAAAATCTATCATACAATATTTCCAGATACATATTAATTTTTCTGATTACGTAATTGTTATTATATATGTATATATCTGATTACGTAAATGTTGCTATATCATGTTACCTAAATATTTATATATATATATATAATATATATATATATATATATATATATATATATATATATATATATATATATGTATATATATATATATATATATATATATATATATATATATATATATATATATATATATATATATATATATATATATATATATGTGTGTGTCGCAGGGACATTATTCAGCGAGAAAATGGCGTACAAATCTCTAAAAACCATCATAATAAAAAAATTAGTCCGAGACAACCCAGATAAACTTTCTCATATACGAGTTTATAATTACTTAGCCCAGTGTTTTATATTTATTCGTTTTCGAGTTTTCGTTGGTAAATTTAATTATTATTGAACATTGCATTAAAATTTATCATAAAAATAACTTCTTTGGTGGTGAATTGAACCCGGCAATTTTTCTCAGGAACTAGGTTTTTCCCGGCAAAACGGCTTATATCGTTAGATTCGTATTTAATTGGACAACAATATAGCATTTTTTTAATAAAATACATCAGAACCGTTATCGAGAAATATTATTTTTTACGTTTTTTCAGAGTTAATGGGCGTTAGCGCCCCCAAATTTGGAGCTAAAATTCATTTCTCGATTTCACTTCTAGGTATGATCAAAATTGGCTCTGCAGTTTAGGCTCTAGACATCTGCAAAGACGGCAGACATGTTTTAAAAACCACTTTTTTTAACACAAAGGACCTCAAAACGTGTAAATCCATCCAAATCTCAAAATCGTATTTTCGCGCCATCACAATACTTTATATGAGAAAGTAAAAATGAGAATGGAAGTATTATCCTTATTATAATTTAGATCTTCATTACACATCTGTGCCCCCCGATGTAATATGTGATGTCACTAAAGATAAAAGCGTGGGGCACTATCAGCAAATGACAAAATATGTTTATTTCCAGTAGGGAGAAAAAGTTTTGATTTTGAATTAGTTTAGAGTGACTAAAGTATGTTTTTTCATCCCTGAATTCAAAATGTAGGGAGAAAAAGAAGGATTGCCAACTTAATTATTTTCTAAATAGTAGAGAATGAATAACTAATGTAGTGAAGTGGTTGAAATCAGGTTGGCGACACTGCTTTTTCGACTTTATTTGTACCAGCATCTAAATACCCTTCTATTTGTGTTTAATTGCAATTCGTGTTTGTTTTTAATATTGAATCTATGATATCTGCTATTAAAAGTGCTAACAATTATTGTTATTTAAAAATTAAATAAATTGTATTTATATGTATTCTCTCTCTACTGGAGTTAAAATATTGTATGTACCTCGGGAGTAAAGTGCTATAATTCCCCTCGCGATAATTATCTCCCTCGGGAGCTAATTAGCGTTATTCCCTCGGCTTCGCCTCAAGAACCAACTTATACGCTCAGGGTATAATGGCTTACTTTACTCCCTAGGTGCATAAATACTATTATTTGCGCACCACGCTTTTATTTTTAGCGACAGACGCTTATACTATAATCTCTCGTAGTACCAAGGCTGTTAAAAAAACAATATACATTCTTCTTTTTAGTGCATGTTTTATGGAAGCGTATTTTCCTATTTTTAGCCTTCGTCGCATTAAATCTTGTTATCTATTCTAACATTGTTAACAATTTTGCCGCCAAAATGTATCGGAAATGTATCAATTATTTCTCGGCTAATACAAACGATTTTGTAAAAATATGAGGGATTACTTAATTTTTATTGGAAATGTGTGAACAATTTTATTTAAAATAATTTACTTCTGAAGTAGAGGTATGGATTTAAACGTAGATTTTCTCTCCTGCTCCTGCATGATACATTAATTTGTTGAATAATACATTGTAATTGTAGAAAATACATATGTCTATGTAGTAGTCATATACATAATATGTATATGACTACATATACATACAACATACTACACATTCATCATCAGTATACTGATACTTTTACAAACAAACTCGGTATATATTATTAAGTTTATTGCGATAAGTGTATAGATTATTTGTGGTGTTATCATTTTCTTTTATTGTTTGCTTTAACATTACATCCTTTGTAAGTCTTTGATCTTAATCTACTTTCTGATATTTTTTTCATCCCGTTTTATTTGCCAAAAAGAAAAATGGAAATTGTTTTTTCCCTAGTGTAATGAATACGTAGTAAACGCATTTTTCTCCTCAAAAAAAAAAAAAAAAACATTGTAAGGGAGTTTTCCTCTCTGTTTACACGCTTTCTTACAACATGCAAACATGTTCTATATCCAATACCTCCTTTCGCCAGGTTCTTCCTTGGATTTGTTTAAAATGTTCTTCTTTTTTCCACCTTTCCTCAAGGTAATATTTGTCTACCTCGCTGTTATACTATTTATTTTATCTACGATTGATACGAAATATAAACATTATATCTCTGTTTAGATGCGTATAAAGTGATTATTTGCGTACTTGTATTCATTGCGCATGCGCGTCTCATGGTTCTGAAGAATTCCTCTTCTATACCACGCTAGCGCGGTAAAGAAGAGGAATTCCTCAGCTTTACGCACGATTAGCGAGTTTGTTTACATTTAACAAAACTAATTTGCTATTCTTTTATTAAAGTAACTGTTTATATCGAGTTTTTAGTGAAAAACAATGAATGAATCAAGTGGCTTTGACGAAAATGTAGAGAATAATACTCCTCCAGAAATAATTAATTCGGCAAAAAATACAACTTAAGATTAATGCCATCTTTATCAAGAGAAGAGATACGAACTTAAATACAGCAAGTTTATTTTTTTCTGTATTTATTATTTAAATCTAACAATCGTAGATAAAGTACGGTACGCAACTCGTGGGAAAACGGCATTTTGCATTGCTCGTGTGGTTTTACTACCCTCGCTGTCGCTCGGGTGCAAACTCCACACTCGCATTGCAAAATGCTACTTTCCACACTCGACGCGTAATGTACTATAACAGTAAACATGTATTGTTTTCGGGATTTTATATTCTCGTTTAATGTTTTCTATAGCAAACGCTGTTTTTTTAATTTTAATACTTCATATACTAAGTGCATGTACAATGTACATAGAAGGTATTGTTATTGTACAAAAATTAAATTTTGAGAAATTGAAAAATAGATTTTTAAAAAATGTCTGTATTGTGTAGACGGGTGGAGCCTAAACTACTGGGGTGATTTCGTCCAAATTTAACATAAATGTTAAAAATCATCATACTCCAAGAAATCACGGAAATCACTATTTGTCGACAACGGTTCTGGCAATTTTGTTTAAAAAGAAAATCTATTTATTTAGTCCATTTAAATACGCATTTTATCATATAAGTCGAATGACTTATATGGTCTTCAAACATAAATCGAATTCTCGGGGAAAATTACGTATAAAGAATGTAGTTTCCGAGATATTGATCAGTATTAATCATATTTAGCTGCAAATTGAAAACGAAATGTAATCAATCACCTGTCGATGAACTTTTTTTTTTTAAAACAAGTTTAGTATTAAACTTCATATTTATTAGTACTACTATGAGTATAAGAAAGTTTTTTCTTCCGAGCTTACTTACAGGAGGTAACGAAAACTATGCCATCATTCTTAAGAACGAACAATTTTTATGTATCTGATTTCAAAAAATTTAAGACCTAGACAGAATTCTGTTTGAGCCATCAGGAGAGAACATTTTTGGTCCCTTGTTGGTCTGTCGTTCAATTTTTGTGAACCAAAATACGAGCACCTTTAAAAACTATTAGGCCTTTTTAACGAAATTTGGTCCCATGTAAGTTTCAACCTTCTGAGCCTATTAATTTTTATTCCACATTATTGTGGTATTTATTTACACCTCTATCTAGAAAAGTACTTATCTGATTTTTAAGAAATTTGGATGTTTTGTCAAAAGTAGCTCGCCTATAGCCCCTGATTAATTTCAACCGTGCTCATTAAATTTGCTAATTTGGTACTTTTATTAATGCAAAAAAAAATCAAAACAAAAAGGGCGTTAAATTAACTTGACAGTAATAGGTTGTAAAAGCATAAAATCATTACAGTGTGCGCCAGAGGAAGCTACGTGCCACACTAATTGGCAGACTATTTTTGAGTCTGTCGGACCGATTTTTGTATGTACGTAGGTATATATTAATACGTATATAAAGAAAGATTAATGCAATGTTTTCAAAACGTTACACGTTCTTAAAAGATATAATATTTTCTCTCTTTAGAATTTTTAATTTACTTTAATATTTGTTTCTCTATCTCCGGCAGTTTATATTAGCATTTTCACTGATCTATATGAACTATCACGAATTACAAGATAGACATAAATGCTAACCATTAAAAAAATAAATTAAAATAAAAACCTCTATATATGACGTGATTGTTTGTCGCACATGTCACGAGCTGTAGTATAGTTCGCAGAAATCTATGTTAAGAGTGGTCAGAGATAGTTAGAGGTGGTCAGAGATGGTTAGAGGGGGTCAGAGATAGTTAGAGGTGGTCAGAGATGGTTAGAGGGGGTCAGAGATAGTTAGAGGTGGTCAGAGATAGTTAGAGGTGGTCAGAGATAGTTAGAGGTGGTCAGAGATGGTTATAGGGGATCAGAGATAGTTAGAGGTGGTCAGAGATGGTTAGAGGGGGTCAGAGATAGTTAGAGGTGGTCAGAGATAGTTAGAGGTGGTCAGAGATTGTTAGAGGTGGTCAGAGATGGTCAGATGGGAAGAGGTGGTTTGAGACATTTAAAAGGTACTCATTAAACCCTTCTTGTGATATTTAACTCGCATCTTATTAGAAACAAGAATAATATAATAATATATATATATTAAAAAAACTAAAAATATAGAATATTTAATTTTTAAATTCTATTTTAATATATCATCTAATGAATTTTTCTCAAGAAAACCATATCTTGTCATTCTGTTATGAATACAAAGTTATAAATATAAATTCTAGCTTTATATTCTGTATTGATTTTAAATTCTACCTGTATATTCTGTTATGCATATTATACTACTTTTATATAAATCCTTATAAAATAGCATAAAACTTTTATGCATTATTAAAATAGCATAAAAATTTTTGTTTCAGGTAAATAAATTGAGGCAATTTGAGGTGTTAAAGTGACAATATTCCATGTGGTATCGTTTTAATAATAATTTTTTATTCTTATTTTTAAATTATTGTGACTTTGGGTCTATTTTTTAAATAAAAAAGTACATACATGTTTTAGTTTAATTTTTTTTTTTTTTTTGCGTTTGAGCTTAATGAAGTCAATAACTTCTATATCAATAATATTTTATTAATATATCTAATATATTTTTCTTGATGGATTTTAAAAACGTCATTTGAATAAATATCATTCTGTAGCACACGACGGATAGAAATCCGGTTCAGACATCAGGGAACATTTTGGACAATTTCTGTCAACTTTAAACGAACCACCATAATATCTTACAAACCATTCTAATTTTAATGAACTTTGGATAACAGATCATAGTTAACTCATTGTTGGACCCATATTAATTCACGTTACTTTTTCTTCCACATGAGCACAAACGTTTTTTTACTACGTTTCTATTAGCTTGGTTTCTTGTTTGTCCAGTACAAATCTTGCAATCGATTTTAACTAACTTCCCAGTAGCTAGACTTTTGAAACTTTTAGAATAGCTCAGAACACGATGACAATGCATTTTAGCCATATTTCAGCAGAATTTAATTCGTTCTCAGCAAATTTTGCTGTATGGAAAGTTAGTTCAGAAAAAATCCGCAAGTTTTTTTATTTGTTTTGACATGACCCATATTTACGATTTTCATTTTGACGGGTTTCAAATTTATGATTTTTACTTTCTCATATAAAGAGAAAGTATTGTGATGGCGCGAAAATTCGATTTTGAGATTTTGATGGATTTACACGTTTTGAGGTCCCCTGAGTCCAAAAAAGTGGTTTTTAAAAAATGTCTGTCTGTCGTCTGTCGTCTGTCGTCTGTCTGTCGTCTGTCTGTCGTCTGTGCAGACACCTGGAGCCCAAACTACTGGGCCGATTTTGACGAAATTTGGCATACATGTAGAAAAATCATACCCCGAGGCGAAATCGAGAAATGAATTTTAGCTCTAAATTTGGGGGCGCTACCCCCCAAAAACTCTGAAAAAACATGAAAAAAAATTATTTCTCGAAAACGGTTCCGACGATTTTGATTAAAAAATTCTAAAATGTAGTCCATTTGAATACAAATCCAATGATATAAGCCGTTTTCCCGGGAAAAATCTAGTTCCTGAGATATTAGCTTAAAACGCGGACGGAGAGAGCCCGGGTTCGATTCCCCGACCAGGAGAAGTTATTTTTATGATAAATTTTGATGAAATGTTCAATAATATTTAAATGTACATTTGAAAACTAATAAATGGAAACACTGGGCTAAGTAATTATAAACTCATATATGAGAAAGTTTGTCTGAGTTGTCTCGGACCGATTTTTTATTTAGTCTACAGAAAATTTAAAAACGTAGTATATAAAAAGTTATTTTTATCTTGTAATTTTGACATCTGTGAATAAAAATAGTCTTTAAAAGTACTCATCCTGCTTTGAAGAAATTTGGGTGGTTTATCCATAATAGCACATAGATGGTCCCATAATAATTTTTACCTTCTCCGAACATTTAATATTGAATACAAGGAAATGTAAATTATGTAAATTATGATAGAGAGGTTGGTAGAAAGTAACAAAACAATAGTATCACCCAATTTTTTTTTTTTTTAATTGTGGTGATTTAAAAGAAAATCGTTTCTGACAGGAAATTATTCTCCAGTGTAGCTCAGTTGGTAGAGCACTATACTGGAAATATAGAGGCCCGTGGTTCAAGTCCCGGCGCTGGAGTCTATTTTTCTCTGTCTGTCTTCCTTTGTTAATAATAATTATAATTTGATTTAAATTAAAATTGTAACTTTCCGTGGTATAAATACTACCTAAAACTTAAAAATAAAAATAAAAAAGTGACAATATTGTTGTGTTACTTTCTACCAATACAAGCTGTCTAGTCATAATTATGAAGTGGTGCCACAAAGTCTCAGTTAAATCAACTAATTATTTAATAAATGTAAATGTGGGATCTCATTATTTTATACATATACACATGTGACCATCTCATCCAATAATAGGACTTAAGGAAGCTATGTACCATACTAATTGACAGACTATTGTACACGTGTAATAATTCGTTGAATCAAATCCCTAAAGGAAGCTATGTGCCACACTAATTATCATGATTTTTTTCATGTTAATCATAAAGATAAATTTTCATTTATATAGGTAGGTATTAGAAATAAGCAAAAGGAATATAACCAATGTCAATTTGGTTAAATAAATCAATATTTTTTATTTGTATCAGAGAATTTAGCGTTCTTAAGCACACAATTGTAAAATTAGTTAGTCTTTTATATATAGTGGCAGATCAGACAAAATACTCTTTGCCGTATTTTATTCATTTTATCTTTTAAGGGTTCATTATTATTAAATTTAAAAAAAAAGTAAGTTTACTAGTTAATTCTTATCGGCTTCAAGAAAGAAGGTTATTGAACGTATCGACTTATTGACGATATACAAGAGAAGTATGATGGGGGGGGGGGGGAGGAATTTGGTTTTAATTCGCAACTTCAATTCTAAAGTTTTTTTTAATTGGATTGAAATAGTTAAATTACATGTTTTTATCCAACTAGTTACAGACAGAAACACGATTAGTTGAAAAGAAACATAATAAATTATTTCGTAACAACTATTGTTATCTATCTATATCAACTGAATTAATTCTTGTTTAAATATAAATAAGCCACTTAAAAAAACTAAACTTAGCTATTGAAAGAGAACAACTAACTATAAAATGTTTTTATATAATAATTCAATAAAAAAAATTATATATATATATATATATATATATATATATATATATATATATATATATATATATAAATTATAGTACTATTCAATGAATGCTAAACATTTATTTGTATTAGCTGTAACTTTTGAATTTTTTATTATAATGACGTGAAACAAACGCCTCTATATCAATTTCCGAAGTGGCTAGCCCAATCCGTCCCTAAAATGAAAAACATGTTTTTCTCATAAAATATGTGACGCATGAAAAATTCCTTTTTTGAGAATGAATTAGTATGATTTTTTAAAATATTTTTTGTTTATTTGTTAAATACTCTGCCAATTATAATGGCACATAGCTTCCTCGCGTTCTATTTCGTAAAATTAAATGATTTTATGCTTTTAAAACCTATTATTATCCAATTTATTTCATTTTTCCCCGGTTTTTTAAATCTGTCAAAATTGTTTTGATTTTTTATGTGTATTTTAATGTGACAATTTAACAAAATTTAAAAAGTGCAGGTAGTTGGTATTAGTCTAGCTAGGCTATCTGCGGGCTATACTTTCGACGAACCATCAAAATTTCATAAAAATCAGAAAGTACTTTTGAAGATATAGGTGCAAATATATGTATGTTTATGCGCATGTTGAAGAGAAACAAATGGGTGCAGAAGGTTGAAAATTATATGTGACCAACAATGAGCTAATTATGACCTACCATTATAATTTCATCAAAATCGGAGGTGTAGTTTTTAATATATTTTGGGCCACAAAAATTGAGCGACAGACAGAAATGGAACCAAAATTGTTTCCTGTTGTCTGAAACTGAACTGTTGTCTGAAAAATGTTCTATTCAACTTCTACTCCTTCTTTTTGGGGCTTCCCTCAAATTTTTATTTACGTAGCATAACTTCAAAGTTTCAAACTTTTGAAGATCAGGTGCGTTACTTACAGACAGGTTCAGGCGTTCAGGAATGTACGAATACCCTTGTAAATTAAAAACAAATATTTTAATATCTCCGAATTCAAAAGTTGTTGGACAGAACACTATTTCTGTCATCAGAGACGCCTGTCAGTCTATATCTGGTTCGACTTTGTTTGTAACCACCATTTTTAAAAACTAGCTAATCCGAATTTAATTTTATTTGGTTATTGGACATAGTTACCCACTGTTGGTCTTAATATTAATTTTAACTTAATATGCTTGATTTTAACCTTTATTAGTTTCAGAAATTCTCCCAATGGAGTCACATTATTTTTATGAATTTTTTAGATGGTCATGTCGCATTTAACCTAATGTTGGTTGGTACCATATTAATTTCCACCTTCTGCGCCCTATTTTTTTTTAATTATTTTATTTTTTTAGCTTTACGAACACCTGTATCTTTAAAAGTACTCATCTAATTTTAAAGAAATGTACATGTTCCAGTCTGCGCTCATTTAATATTGAATAGAAAATTAATGAGGCACCGCACCGTTAAAAATCGATAAAAAAAGGGGGGGAAACAACCACACTCTCAATTACTAGTAGGATCAAATTATTAGATACTCATGTGAGTATTCGTCCAATTGAGTATTTTTCCACGCTAAGAGGCGGATATTTTTAAGATTTCTCTGTAAAGGAAATCAATAATATTTTTTTATTAAACAATATTCAAAATTACGCGCGTTTTCTTAAGTCCAAATAAAATCTGCTATAAAAGTAGACGAACTAACTTGTTTGTTAAAATTTTTCACTAAATGAAGTCAATCATATTTGAAATTGAAGTTTTCTTTGTAACCGAATCAAACGGGACGGGACAGTTTTGAGTATGTATGTATGTATGTTTGTTTCCTTTGTAGGAAATACGTTTATTAATTTCAATTTAGTCATTTTGTACTTTTCCTCGCCTTTAGGTATACTGGTATAGGAAAAGTAATATTTTCACCCGAACAATCCAAAACCGAGATTTCATCGGAATTATCTATTTTTAAGATCATTTTAATGGATATCACTTTTAACTATCTGACTGTAACACGCATAACTCCCACTGTTTTTAAGCTAGTCCTTACCATGTTGTTGTGGGCACTTTTATAGAAAAGGGCCCCCCACTTCATTTTAATCTAATATTCCTTCTGACAACCGAATACTTATTACTTTCTCATATAAAGAGAAAGTATTGTGATGGCGCGAAAATTCGATTTTGAGATTTTGATGGATTTACACGTTTTGAGGTCCCCTGAGTCCAAAAAAGTGGTTTTTAAAAAATGTCTGTCTGTCGTCTGTGCAGACGCCTGGAGCCCAAACTACTGGGCCGATTTTGACGAAATTTGGCATACATGTAGAAAAATCATACCCCGAGGCGAAATCGAGAAATGAATTTTAGCTCTAAATTTGGGGGCGCTACCCCCCAAAAACTCTGAAAAAACATGAAAAAAAATTATTTCTCGAAAACGGTTCCGACGATTTTGATTAAAAAATTCTAAAATGTAGTCCATTTGAATACAAATCCAACGATATAAGCCGTTTTCCCGGGAAAAATCTAGTTCCTGAGATATTAGCTTAAAACGCGGACGGAGAGAGCCCGGGTTCGATTCCCCGACCAGGAGAAGTTATTTTTATGATAAATTTTGATGAAATGTTCAATAATATTTAAATGTACATTTGAAAACTAATAAATGGAAACACTGGGCTAAGTAATTATAAACTCCACAATTTGCGAGAGACACCAAGGGATGTGCCATTCAAGCGTGACACATAGGAACTGTTCCAACATCAGACATAACGTCATTAAGATGTTGGCTCGGCATTATGCCATGTCCTGCATCGTTTCGTCGCGTCCGACTCATCAGGGGCCCGACGATGCCCACCCAACTCTGGACCTATACTACATCAAGAAGATCAGATATAGGACTTAGGACTTATCAGAGACGAGGGTGCTCTCATACCGCCATTCTTGCTTGGCTGGCAAAACACATCAGCAGAGTAATACCGTGTTTTTGCACACTGCAATACACTTCTTGATGTAGTATAGGTCCAGAGTTGGGTGGGCATCGTCGGGCCCCTGATGAGTCGGACGCGACGAAACGATGCAGGACATGGCATAATGCCGAGCCAACATCTTAATGACGTTATTTCTGATGTTGGAACAGTTCCTATGTGTCACGCTTGAATGGCACATCCCTTGGTGTCTCTCGCAAATTGTGTAGCCTATTGCAGTGTGCAAAAACACGGTATTACTCTGCTGATGTGTTTTGCCAGCCAAGCAAGAATGGCGGTATGAGAGCACCCTCGTCTCTGATAAGTCCTAAGTCCTATATCTGATCTTCTTGATGTAGTATAGGTCCAGAGTTGGGTGGGCATCGTCGGGCCCCTGATGAGTCGGACGCGACGAAACGATGCAGGACATGGCATAATGCCGAGCCAACATCTTAATGACGTTATGTCTGATGTTGGAACAGTTCCTATGTGTCACGCTTGAATGGCACATCCCTTGGTGTCTCTCGCAAATTGTGTAGCCTATTGCAGTGTGCAAAAACACGGTATTACTCTGCTGAAATTATAAACTCATATATGAGAAAGTTTGTCTGAGTTGTCTCGGACCGATTTTTTTTTATGTAAAAGTGTGATATTCCTTTGTCCCAAAGCATATTGGACTGAATATCCCTTTGTCTTAATAGGTAGTTAGACTAAGGAATATAAAACTCTTCTGTATAAAAAAAAAAGGGAGGCCCTTTTCTATAAGAGTACCGTTGTTGTGCCGCCCGAAAAAATCACAAGTTTGTGTGATTTGTTAAATCTTGTAAGTTTCTGAAATTCGTGAAATTTCTCTATTGGGCTGAAATTTGGACCAATTATAGGTTTTTGTAAGACAAACATTTCCAATGAAATTCGTTTTGATATTTGACGTCATTTTGAAAATATGTATGTATAGACTTTTGAACTTTGAAATTTTAACGCCGATTGAGCTGAAATTCGCACCAATTATACCTTTCTATAAGATAAATAATTCCTTCATATTCCAACTTGATATCTGCGCCATTTTGGAACTATTTGGTGAGGAAAGTTCCATGACGCCCCGCATCCAATTTTTTTCTTGTTTTATTTATCAGTTCTGGTCGACTCTGATGTGATATAAAATTCTATTTAGATTAAGATAACTAATATTGTTTTGTTTTTTTTCTTTTTCTGACACGTTATTGTATCAAGGGAACGAGGAATGTAGTTCAAGTTCAGAGGCCGGGGAAATAGCGAGCTGTCCGTCGATTAGACACGAACTAGGTCAGGATATTTGTATCGCGTTCGGGCTAAATTAAATGTAGCTAAGGAACCCTCTCTCTGTTAGTTTCAGTTAAGGGGGGGGGGGGAGTTAGCTTTTAGGGACTCCAAAATCCAATCAATATTCCTCCCCCTTCCTTCCCAATATAAAACACACACTCTTTCTCTTTTTACTCACAAATCTCTCTACATACAATCAATTTTTTTTAGGGGGACGGGTGGAACTAAATCCATACAAGATCCCTTTTCTTCACCAAAAAAACCTAAACAAAACAGTTAAAAACAAAAAAGGATCATTACAAAACCAGAATTAGGAAAAGCGAACTAATTTGGTTGTAAAACGAGACCAAGACAGAAATTAACACCAAAAAATAATCCCTTTTTTTTGTTAATTAGATTTGAATTATTGAGTGGATTTCTCTCTCTCTCTCTCTCTCTCTCTCTCTCTCTCTCTCTCTCTCTCTCTCTCTCTCTCTCTCTCTCTCTCTCTCTCTCTCTCTCTCTCTCTCTCTCTTTTGATTGAAACAAGGTTTAATCTAATTTCCAGTAAAATATTGGAACGACTAACTCCAACAAAAATACTCTATTTAAATTCCATAATATATAGTTTAATTCATTAGGGTCCGTAGGCAAAACCAAGGACCCTTATATATCCAGCGTGTGTCTGTCTGTCCGTCTGTCGCCTGCTCTCACGGCTACACCTTTCGTCCGATCACTTTGAAATTTGGCATATATGTATATAGTACCTACCCACACATTTTAAAAATATAGCGACTTAAAATTAGGGTAAAGAAACTTAAGGGTTAAAAAATATATATATATATATTTTTTTTTTTGAAACCATTTGGGTATCATATGAAAGGGCACGTCCAGCTGATTACGAAAATATATCATTTTTGGCTATAAGCTTTGATAGGGCGAGCGTAGGTGAGTTTGAAGTGGGTGTGAAAAGTGTCCCCACCCTTTCTATCTCGCTTATGTGAAGTGCAAAAAATCTGAAAAACTTCCTGAACATTCTTTGACCAAAAATAAAGATACCACTTGTTGGAAATTTCGAAAAATATATTTTTTTTAAAATTATTATTCTCTTTTCGATGTATTTATATGTTTATAGTCCGGTTCAGTGGCAAAAAATTCTTTATCAGAAGTTTGTTTATGTGTTTTGAGAATATCAGAACCATAGGATAGTTTAATGTAGGCTTTTCAGTATTTTAAAAAGCACCATCAATAAGTACTACCTAAACAATACAATCTTGCCCACGGACCCTTGCTGTGTGCTGACTAGCACACACTGTTTATTTATACTAAACATACCTATTTAATATGGTCTGCCAATTTGTGTGAAGTACAGCTTCCTCACGTTACTTATCGCTTATGCTTTAATTATGTTTTGCTTTTACGATCTATTATTGTTTATTTTATGACCTACGATCCAAATGTCAACAAAATCAGACGGAAAGTTTTTAAGATGTGGTGGTATGCAAAAATTTTGGATGGACCGACAGACAGGCACGAGACCAAAAATGTTCCCTGATGTCTGAAACGGATTTCTGTTCAGCAATTTTTGAAATTGGAGACAAAAATATTTTGTTTTTCAGACCGAAAACATCTTTCGTCAATTTCGATAAGCTTAGGATGTGATTTTTTCGGTTATATTAATTATACTAATTAATGTAATTCGCTGGGTTGACTTATATATGGTCAAATTGGTTTTAAATGGAACAAAAAAAAATAGATTTTGCTTCCAAATTTACTGAATGTAACTAACGCTATTTGAAAATTTATTATTTTCCCGATTTCTGAAATCATTTATTTACACCTATATCTTTAATAGTACTCATCTAATATTTAAGTAATTTTGATGGTTTGTCTAAAGTAGTCGGTTCATTAATTTCAACCGCCTGCGATCATTAAATGTTGCTAAATTTGTACTTTTTATTCGTGTAAAAAAACAAAAACAGAATAACTTTGACAGTTGATTACGTGTCATGGTTGCACAATACAGGAGTCTATCACTAGTTTGAAAGGGGGACATACACAAATGTAATGTGATTCCCAAATATCTTAGACAGACGATACCAAAGTGTTGGAACTCAACATTTCTATACAAAGATATAAGTGTTTATATGATATATCTACGTAGCTTTCCGGAAGATGTATGAAAATCTTATTCAATTGACAGTATCATGTTTTCATCCTTGTACATAATAAAAAATAAATCAGTATATAATATATTCTTAATGATTAGGTAGTTGTATATACTAATAGGCATGTAAGATCACAAAGTCGTATATAGATTACTTATTAGGACAGATTAGTAGATTGCTCTGATTTGAAAATCTTGGTTTAATTTAATTGGTTCTGATAGTATTAAGAGTGTAGATGGCAACACTGTGTGAGCGTAGGAAGTGAGTTTTTGTGAGTTGACTGTAGATTGTACTGAGTTCGACCTTGGCCAGTTAGTTAAGGTCAATGTTTCCCTTGTTACGGTATCTGCCAGACTCATACTGTCTCTTTCTTACTCGTTATCAAACCCTTTTTTCTTACTGTGGAGCTTAGTTGTCTCCACTGTTACATCCTTAAGGACACTACGTTGCAGGACCTATTTACTTTTATTTCCTTCTACTCTTCTGTTTCTCCTCTTAAAATGCTTCTGGAATTTTCTCTTTAAAACCATACTAGGTTCTTTTAATGAAAATCGTTACTGGGTTGCGTGTCTTTAAGGGGGAAAAGCCAAGTTCTAAAAACAAAAAGGATTATCCGAACAAAAACAAATCTTATCTTCTAAGTCTTTCTTTAGATCTACTAACTAAAAAGAAGTCAGATCTAGGGTCTTTTTGTGTTTTAATGTTCTTCAAAGATTGCATTCAAGTAAACAAAATTTTATTATTTCTTCGGCTTTTAACTTAAAAGGACGACATTGGTTACTTTCGAACTAGATATAATATTTGTTCAATATTCTCCTCTATAATACAACCTGATAATGCACATAATACAACCTGATACTTGTTCGACATACTGCTCTGTTATGCGCATAATTACAAAATAATATTTGTTGGATAAACTACGATGTATTGCACGTAGCATGATATTTGTTTGATATATGTACTGCTCTGTAATGCTCTTAATTATAACATATGATATTCGTAACATACTTAACTGCACTACCGCGGTGTTTTTGCCGTAGTATTGCTTTAAAATTCGTTGTATAACCTTCTCTGACTTGTAAACAATAATTATTTTACAATTATCTAAATAGTGAAATCATTTTTACATTCCATTACGACCGTAGGTAAAGTAGGTACATTTTTTACAAAATATGACATCATAACGCACTGACATAAATTTAATATTCGTGACATGTTTAGTGTATTTTTTTTATTCAAATTAAAATATTTATAACTATCAGTGAATAATTATATCGTTTACGCCTTTTTATTTACTAAAATAAATGTGTATTAATTACTTATACTATTACATAAAAAAATAGTATTTAAATGAAACATACATTTTAAAAATGGTGCGATTAATTTTAATGGAGTGGAATGGAAGCTGATTCATAAGCTGCATCTGAAATTCATTGGTTTGTTGTTTGGCTGACCAGTTAACCAATCACGTCTCTTGATTTGAAGGTCACGTGTCATACTCCTTTCTCATTGGCTGAATCGAACTACAAATAACTTCAAAAAATAAAAATAGACAAACTATTAGCTATCTGTTTCTTGTTTGTTTTAACATGGTTGGTTTGTTCTTCTTTTGTAATTCATTTAATTAAGTTTCTTTTTTTTAAACGAACAATTGATAATATTTTAAGAAAAAGAAATATATATCTTGATGTTATATATTTTTTTAAAAAGTTTTATGTATTTTAATATTTATTTTTGGGGAATTGACAATTTAACAATGTTAATAAAATAATATATTATAGTTTTTTACTTAATATTTTTATGTAATATTACAGTTATTAAATAAACGTCAAATGAAACAAAATACTACTTTATTTGATCAATAGATGTGATGTTTAAAATTTATATTTCAATTCAATACGTTATCAGGCAACAGGCATTTAAATAATATAGCATGATCTGAAGCAATGATCTAAATAACTGTAGCATCTAATAATTTATCTGGTTTTAACACAAAACTTTTTAGAATCCTCTACGAGCTCAATTTGCTCTCGGGTATTCAATTTGATGCCTAATAGCAGCAATTCTTTAAGGGCCAATCAATTAGATCTTCTAACCTTGTAGATACTCGGGATCGAACCATTACCCTTAAGTTTTGGTTGGGATGAAGTTCCCTAATAACAGCAATTCCTGACTAGATCCTTTAGATCCGTGTGTTCGTGGATTCGTTCGATCCACTAACTCAAAGAATGGGTAGGGAAAAAAAAATCTATTGGCAGTAACTCCATGACATCTTTTTGATCGTTTTATCTAACCGAGTCAATCCTAAAAATGGCTTTCCTTAAAAGATGGGTAGGGAAGATGTTGTCTAAAAACACATTTTCTTGACGGGTTCATTTGGATTTTTCTCGGCATTAATATGGTGACGCTAGTTCTCTAATGAGCCAGCAGAGTTGTCAAAATTAGTGTATTTTGACAATGCACTGACTGATATGTATTATTATTATTATTTATTATTTTTTTTTTTATGGTGGCACATTCCACTCTTCTTCCGAATTATTGTTCAAATGCTGTCTGTATGCTATCCGATGTAATTGTTTTCGAATCAATCTTTGATTTTTTTCTTTTTCTTTCTCCCCGCACAATGGTGAGGTTTGGTTATCGTGTTAGATGTTGGTTATCGAACTAAACTTCTAGAGATATTTTTTGGTAACGACTAAATTGAATTTAAAAAAAATGTAATCTGAAGAAACCTTTGACAGTTGTTTTTTTTTTTCCTCGTTATTTTTAGCGATTTGTTTGAAAAACAACACAACACGAAAATCAATTACGATTTGAGGATGAAGTGGCCGCTTAAGATTTGTGGTGGGAGTTCTGGCAGCAGAGGAGAGAGTTGGACGAGTTAGTGAGTTAGTCGAACGAGGTTAGTGTCTGTGGTCAGTTTACTCTGCGATGTGTGGGGGACGTCGCCTCACCTTGGGCCGCCCCCCTGGGGTAACTCCTCGCTTGTTGAATGGAACGCCCTTGAGTTAGGTTTTACCCGATGTGTAGCGTCGTCCTCCAACGAGGGAACGTTGAACCTCCCTCTGTTTACAGGCTCCAAGGTTGCACCTAGACGACTCTGTCCGCCCTTACTCGTATTTATAACCGGCGTTTCCGACTCCAACTCTGTAGTGTTGTTTTTTACTCTCCGGCCGAACGGGGAGGCCGCTAAAGAGTGAAACTAGTTCGGCCTTCGTCTTCCAAACCATCTAGACCAGAAGCCGACCGTTTTATGAATCACTTCGTACATCAACCTTGCTATGGTGTTTCGTTGCTACACTGCTAGTGGCTCCCAGTCACCTCCTCTTATCAACTTGACCAAGGAGATACCCTGACTTCGATTTATTCACTGCTTAGTACGTACT
Organism: Gerris lacustris; assembly: GCA_951217055.1. Taxonomy (NCBI): domain Eukaryota; kingdom Metazoa; phylum Arthropoda; class Insecta; order Hemiptera; family Gerridae; genus Gerris; species Gerris lacustris. The sequence continues at coordinate 49,741,623 of OX578279.1, forward strand.
AAAGTCCTTCACTAATTATCTTCTCATACCCTCCTCCTCTTTTAACAGACGTATTCATAATCCATTCTCACTATTTTATTTGGCAAAGGAGGTTATTATTTTACCCACTAACTTTTACTAAACTTTTGCTAAAGGTCTTATTCTTATAACATTAATTTTCACCTCAAAGATAATTTTGAGTACTAACTGATGACAACCGCATTAAAAATCTAACTGTTAAATTAATATTCTGAGAATCAGCTGACTGATAAATTTTTCATTCCAAGCATTGGTGATTGTAAAATTACTGTAATCATATAAGTTTGATGAAGGTTAGGAATCTCTTAGGATGTAAAACTGGAAATACTCAAGATATCGGTTAGAAGATGCTGAAGTTGTCGGTTAGGAATCACTCAGGATGTAAGTTAGGTAACACTTAAGCTTAACTTACTTCCTACGAATTATATTTCATATTAAAGACCTTATCTCTTATCAGTAAATATCAACAACCACATTCATCGTAACCTCAATTATAACTTAATACCAACCTTATGAAAATTCTCAGATATAAATTAACATTCTGAGTAAACAACTAACTATTAAACATGTATTTCATTTTAAGCATTTGTGATAGATAAATTATTCTAATCATATTAGATGTAGGTTAGGAGATGCTCAAGATGTAGGTTAGGAAACACTCAAGATGTAGGTTATAGTATACCTTCATTCTATGTGTTGGGTAGAAGACTCTCATGATGCTCATGAAGTAGCTTATATGTAGCAAATCAACATTTTCTTCTAAGTATGTATAGAAGTTTAAGCAATTAATGCCAACAGCTAGTGTTTACATATTTATTAATAAACTAAATAAAACAATTAAATCAATAAATACAGAACAAGTATTAAAGAATCATTGTTTTGAAAGGATTTTTTTTTTTATAACTAAATGACACATCTGGATGTATATATTTTTTTTTGTATGTATCCATTTGATGTCAATTAGCGTAGTCTTGTGGTTTCTTCACTTTTGGTTAACCCACTTTATTTTACTTGGAATTATGTATTATTTTTCTCTATTCATTGCCAGTATGTCTTAATCATGATTCGATGCATTTGGTTTTCCATTTGTGGTAGGTAAGTAAGTTGGAACTTCTTCAGACTGTTACTCTTCTTATAAAAAACTGAAGAGAGTAAATATCTAAAGAAAGTGTACGGAACTTCTTTAGACTGTTGGCCTCAGCTACAATAAAAGCTGTGAGCGGTGAGCGGCGCTATCTACGATATAAGAGAAACTAATAGGCTGGGTAGTATTTTCCATCATTTTCCTGCCATGTTTATTTGACAAGAGTTTCTAATTCTAATCATCAGAAAAGACTGAACGGTAACGAATATGCTCAGCCGTAAGCTCCAAAGTTGGACGCTCAGACGCTCTTGCTTGTATAGACAGCCGTTCTCTACTATTGTAGTCAATGTAAATATAAACGTAAGCGGCACCGCTTTGCCGCCCACCTCTCACCGCTCTTATCGAACCCAAGGCCTTACTCCCCTTATAAAAACATAACTTTGATATTCCTTTGTCCCAAAGTACATTGGACTAAACATCCCTTTGTCTTAATAGTTATATAGAAAAAGGAATTTATAAATAATTATATCCATTTATATTCTTAAAGAACATAGGGGTAGTAACAATCTAAAGAATTACCAGTAAAGTAACAAGAGAAAACTGAAATAAAAGAATATGCTGATAAGATAATTAAAAGGAAAAGAATTTTCAGCTTCATAGCTATTAGGAAGAAGGCGTATGTGTATATTTAAAAAAGGAAGATATGTCAGTAATAGGATGTAGAAAAATGCAATAAATCTGTTCGGCAGGGTACAGCATTCTGTCCTATATTGTTCTATTCTTCTTACGAATGTGTTCAGTTCATCTACAATTGGTTGAGACTGAGTATTTTGGAAGTGTGAGTTCGAAGCGGTCCTTGCCTGAGATATCGACCTGAGATTTGCCCTTGAGCTTACTGACCCTACACAACTTACTAGAAGCCCTTCCATCCAGTTCTCTAGTCAAGGGCATCTAGCGTTAGACTAACTGCAGCCCGTTATACAACAGCCTTGAGCCACACTCATGCAGCTGTTTGTAAACAACAGTACTAGGCTATATGGAAGTAGAGACCGGCCTTGGCTTACTGTCGTAGAATAGCTTGTAAATTGCTTGTTCCAATCTCATTACAAAAAGAACCTTGCTTAAGCCACTGTCATAAAAAAGCTTGTGAACAATTCTACAATACTGTATAAGTAGAAGCCGGCCTTGCCTTACTGTCATAGAATAGCTTGTAAACTGCTGTTCCAGATTTCAAGGCTAAAAGTACCATGCTTTACCCACTGTCATAGAGAAGCTTGTAAACAACTGTAATAGTCGATAAGGAAGTAGAAACCGGCCTTGGCTTCGGCTTACTGTCGTAGAATAGCTTGTAAACAACTGTACTAGACTACATGGAAGTAGAAACCAGCTTGGCTTGTAATCAACAGTAATAATAATTAGTATACTTCCGGTCAAGATCTCATAGCAAAAAGTACCATGCTTAAGCCACTGTCATAAAATTGCTTGTAAAATGCCGGTCCAGATCTTGTCCGGATGGCTAAAAGTACTATGCAGCTACTGCCTACTACTACTATACAATCAAAATCAAATCTCAAAAATCAACTGGTACTTGGTTTTGAGGATAGTTTGGGGACTACAGTACAGTAAAGTTTTTCAAGCTATCTATGATAATAAATATAGTTAGTAGAGGATGACGGTACAAAACTCAGTCCTCAGTCCTAGTCAGGTTGGAACGGCTTTTGGCCCTCTTTTAGTTTAGTGCCCACTATTTTATTGGAAATTTTACATGTCCCCTGGTTGGGTTTGACAGACAAGAATATAAACTCTCCTCTATATAGAAATAATAATAAATAATATCCCTTAGTCAAAGGTTCCCTTAAGTACCCTAAGTAGTTATCTATTAGTTCAACCTTATTAATTATCCTATTAAAAACGACTTATTTTTGACGCCACTAAAAGTAAGTTCGATGTACGAACGAATTCGAGTAATCTGCTTGGTATTTTAATTTAACTAATGTAATTAATTTGTTTCTGATTAATTAGTGATAAGTTTGGAGATGGGAATCTATTGTTATTGAAATGGTCGGGATTGATTTTACTCTCTCTGTATTATTTTACTTATATCTGATAGAGTGGAAGTATCCAGTAGGCTCCAACACATTGAATTGATTTGAATAGATACCCACTGACTACATGAGACTGGAAGATGAAACATCACCACGCTAGTCCCACCGCAGTAATAACATTGCTTCAATCATCAATCTCGCTCACGCTCGCACAAACACAACATTGTGAGATGAAAACACTCTATAAACCCACCTAGTGTGTTATTCAATCATTAACACTTACACACATCTAGAATGTAATTCGATACAGTATTATTGCTTTGGTTTGTTTTTTCGAGTTTACCCTAGTGTTATTTTGTTACTCCTTCATCTTATATAAGAGCAAGATGGTATTCATTTAGTTAACATAGCGAATTGAATTGATCTTGATCATAATTTTTAAAATCTATATCGTATTAATTAATAATACTAATCCTTCTGTTTTTAGTATGTTTAATTTCATATATTAGAACGTATGAATTAGAATTTGTATAACGTTGAACTAACCATCCGTCAAAAATTATATTTGAATTTTATTCCCGCAAACAGAAAACCACAATTATATGAATGAATTATTGGTCCTTTACACGGATTTTTACATCGTTGTTTTTCCGTTGAATAAGTTTCATGCATTTATATTTCTCTGTCAAGGATACCAAAGATAACGTCAGCATAGAGATCATTCTGAAGAGCGTGGTTAATTTGTTTTCAAAATCCAAATTTTTTCAACAGAAATTCAATTTCTAACGTCAATGAACATTTTTGGTCTTGATTCTGTGTGTCAATGAACAATTTTACGAACCACCATATCTTAAAATTTTAAGCTTTTGCTTGTGCAGAAACTTTTATTTAATTTTTTTATCAACACCAATTTTTAGCATTTATTTCAATTTTGGTGTTTTGATGGAACTAGCCCACAGATAGTTTAATTTTGACATTCTATGACACATAAAAAATAAATGTGGCCCACCTGAAATTTAATCAAGGCCAAAAAATTACACTTTCCATATGGCCAAACAATTCCATGTCGACTTTTTTTATGCTCACGTCCTAAGCTTATAGTAGCACCCTTATTTTATAAACTAATCTCAGAATTATTTATTTTATAGTCATATGATTTGACCAGTGAGGAAAAAGCTCTGAGGAAGCAATTTGCCATACTAATTGACAAACCTTTATTCTTTATTTCGTGTTTGGCATGTTTTTTCAACATTGTTAGTGTGTTCTAAGAATAATAATTGTCAATTTTAAAATTCGGAAAGAGGTCAAATGAATTAAATAGAAAAATAAATAAAATAGGCAAATAAGAATTAATTAGGTATGCTTGTTATGCTAATGCACATCTTATTTTATTTGCTTTTTAATCCTTTATTTTGTAATTGTCTTTTCTTTTAACTTTTAAAATTGTGCGTTTTTAGATAATCTTTGTCTGTCTCCATTCTCTTCCCCTTTTTTTTGTAATGCATTCTTTTTAAATTTATTTTATTTTACTCTCTGTTAAAATACCGCATTCGAAATGCAGGGAAAACAATTCGAGAACATTGCTGTGTGTTTTTTTAAATTTATGTCAGACGTTGGCTCTTCTTTCTTAAGTCTCACACTAAAACAATTAAGTAAAAAAGAAAAATCACGTATAGAAAATAAGTAAGTAGGTAAGGCAAACTTAAAACTAAAATGTATTTAATTGTCCTTCAAGAAAGATAAAAAAAAAAAATTTAAGTTACAAAAGGACTTGCTTTATTGTAGATAATTCTATTGTTTAATATATTTTGTTTTGAGTACAACATGCAGTTATATATATATATAACCCTTCACCCCTGGCCCCGCGCGGGGCTCATGTTAGGAATCAGTGGCTAGGTTTCCTGTTATTATGTAAATGAATTTCCCTAATAGTTTCGTTTCCAAAGCCTTCATAGAAAAGAATCAGGACTATATTATATTATAAATCATTCAATCTATTATTAAGAATAAAATACCCTTTTTTATTCATGAAAAATATACCCTCCCTTTCGCATTATTAGGCGCACGATAAATAACCCATTAAAAAAATAATCTTAATCTGCGCCTCAAGAGTTTTCGATTACATTTTTAAAATATCGTAGTGGGGCGTCTAGCAATCTTTCCTTACCAAATAATACCAAAAGGGTGGTAGATATTTAGTTAAAATGCAGAGAAACTTTTTATCTAATGGATAGGTATAATTGGTGCGAATTTCGCCTCAATCGGCTGAATCGTTTTCTTAAGTCGATTTTCAAAATTTTACAAATTTAGCAGAAATTGTTTTTCTTATGAAAAGGGTACAATTAGTGGAAAATATTACAATTTTTTAAGAAATTTTGAAATTTTTTCTGGCTCAGTAAAATAGATTAATGACATTAAAAATACCAACTTGTACCAAGTTTCAACTCTCTAGCTTAAAAACTGATGGTCATTTGTCATTTTTGTTTTCATGTTAAAATCAACAAGCGACATTGTAATGAAAATAGGGTTAATTTATAAAATTGTTAATAACGTTGGTTCTACACAATATTTCTCGATGAAACCAAGTCTACAAAATGCGCAACATGTTGGCACCACCTCTTAGAAAATGTTAATCCATTTTGTTTAGCCAGTTTTGCGCCTATGAAGTCGGACTGATGGGGACAGACACACACATACATAGTATATGAAAAAAGTTATGTCCGGATTCGGTTTTCGGATGTATTTTACGCACCTATATCTTTAAAAGTATTTATTCGATTTTGAATAAATTTGGATGGTTTGTCAAAAGTTGGCCGAACATGTTGTATTTGAGCGAGAGTAGTAAGTTCTTGATTTACACACATACATTTCTCCGTGTCCACATTAAAAAACTGGTTCGTCTGACTCCAACATCTTATATATTACACTTTAGTCTGCATTGAACTCCAATTATTAAGCGAGCCTAGTGAGTTCTTCAGTTTAGAGGCTTAAAAGTTCGTTTCTGTGTTTGTCTAACGATAACTGGCGTATAAATTGGCCGATTTGAACATAATTCAAACCAAGGCGGCTCTTGGTATTTGTGACAACTGTATAGTTTTTGGAAATTCCACATAATCTGTACTTTTGTACGTTAGAATGTTAGAATATTGCGCAGCTTACTGAAAACTTGGTTTTGTCTCGTTTTGTAAACATTAATGTCGGATTTAGTTTGTGTTTAGAGTCTATTGTTATGAAACAACATGTTGACTTGCGAACACAGTCTCTGGGCTTTATTGTTAATCGGCTCTAATCTATTTTAAGACGACAGCGTGGTTCTAAACTGGGTTACCTGTGATTCACAGACGTTGTCTGTATTGTTTCAAGTAAATCCCATCCTAGGTTGAGTTAGGCGAGGACGGTCCCCGAGCCTGTCAGAAGCATTAGGGTGTGTTTTATAGCTTTCTTGTTGAAACATAATCGTACACATTCTTTGGCAGCGGTGCCAAAACTTTCTCTATTCAACAGTACAATGGTTATGTATTATTTACAGACTTTGCCTCACTCTTGAATTGAAACTGTCGTCTTCGGCTTCTTTTTTTTAATTGTTCTTGATTTGATAATTTACGGCGATTATTTAAAAAGTGTTTTTATTTTCTGTAATTTGTTTGGGTTTTTATTATTGTTGACTATTTGAATGTGTTAGGCTTTTTTAGATTCTGTTTGTTTTCTTTGGGAGCATAAAAGTGACTTGTGTCCTTTAAGAATATGTGGTCGGTAAAGTTCATCCGCGGGACATAGTTTGACCATAAGCTGTTTAAAAAAAAATACGTGTGGTGTCGCGGGACACCCGGTAGGAACGAAGTTCCTTACATTTTTCATTAAATATAAATTATAAAATCACACTGCTAAGTACGTATACATTGCTAACTACTTATACATGGCGGAGTTAGAAAAGAGACTAAATTAAAAGTAACGAACTGTTTGTACCTAGCAAGAGTTAAGGAAAAAATCAAATAAAATCATTATTTGTATAATTAAAGCAAGCGTCTTACTATAAATATATATTAAATATAAGAAAAAAGTTGATCATGATTAGTTTATAGTGAAAGAGTATGTTTGTTAAAGGAGTTTGGATTGAAATAGGACTGTTATCTACCTACCCGGCCAATTAATTATAAATATTATAAAATATATCTCTTCCCTACTCTACAGCTTCTGCTTGTATCAGGGTGAAATTTTACATGATTATATTTTATTTATTTACAAAACAAAGTGAAATTTTTGACATATATATAACAAAAATAATCAAAACAAGTCAAGTAACAGGCTTCCTTAATACACTTTTTCCCGTCTTTTAAAGCTTACGTTTACGCGAGCGTTGCGTGTGAACGCTTGGGCGGATAACGTTTTCCGACGAACCCAGCCTGGGCATTGGTAAAATGAACATGTGTACCAAATTTCATCTAACTCGGTGAGCTTTTACTCAAGTTATCGTCATCTGTAGATTTCGTGACGGATTTTGCGTGACGGTGATTTTGGTCGTTTTTTTCGGATTTACTCCCGGACTCCAGAACGTGCCATAAGGAACTTCGTTCCAAAAATAAATATGACCGGTAACGAAGAGCCATATCCCGCCCATAGTGGTGGACTAAGTGATTTTCATTATTCTGGGAACAAGTTCTAGTTAGTCACTTGATTGGTGACAACTTTGTTTGAAGAAATATTTGACTAACTAGCCTATCAAGTGATAAACTTCACATCAACTTGATTTTTGGTCTACTGAATAATCTTGTCCTCAAGATCATAAAAATCACCTTGTCCACTATTAAGGGCGGGACATGCGGGCGCTTTCCACGGGTTTTTGTTTTTTAACAGCTTATAAGGATGCTATTGGACGAACGTTTCGGACCTCTATATATATATATATATATATATATATATATATATATATATATATATATATATATATATATATAGATATAGATATTTTTGGATGGTATGACACTTAATTAACTCATATATTTGGCACTATAAATTTCAACCTTCTGTGTCCCATTGATTTTTATTCTGCATAATATATAATATATTATATATTCTTTAAGGAAACCAAACAATTAACTGATACAAAACATTTTTAAATTATTTGTAGTTAGCCACCTTTATGCACGCTATCTCCTGGACCATTACCTATCGAAGCCTAATCTTCTGATTTAAGTTACGTGTTTAATAATTAAAAATACTTGTTCTGCCGAGAATTGAGGGTGACACACTCAGGGTGATATATAGTAAGAGCTAAATTGATCCTATGGAAACTTATCAACTGGTTAAACTATATAATCAAGTTCTGGTCTTCCAGTGGCCTGTGTCTTGGTCTCCATTGGTGAGTTCCCCGTTCCCCCTACTGATTTCACCTGTTGGACACTTGGCTAAAATGATCTATTACTGATAAATTGACACGATAGCTGGATGGTGGGAATGCCGCATAAGTAGTGTTCGCGGACTCCACTTTGACAAGTATTACTGTATAAAAAAAATCCTTTCTCCATGGAATTGAACAGGGGACAAGTTTCCTAGAATAACTTTCCTAGATAAGGGAACTTCCCCTATTCATGATCTTTAGTAGGCTCCTACCAGGTATTTAATCCACTTAAGGTCAATATTATGTTACCTTGATCTTAAATTATCCTCAGTTTGTGTACAGTGTACATGCTGTTTTACTTTTCTGTAGTTTCGAAGTAAATCTCTTAATGAGAAATTTAAATGGGACCTTACATGAGTCACACTTAATTGATGATTGCGATCTGATGGGTTAATAGAGGCTAACAAAGTATTGTTTTGTTTTGTTTCAGCTGTGAGAGCGGATAGAATGAGGGGAGGTAGGAACAAATTTGGACCAATGTACAAGAGAGACAGAGCGCGGAAGCTTCAAATGATGAGGCAACGACAGATGGCTGTGCAGACACTGCGGGGGTCGGGGTACGGTGGCGCGACGCTGCAGGACGGTGTCGCTTCCATCACGTATTCCAACTCCCAGTTCCACATAAAGCAGGAGATCCAGATACCGCAAGTCTCCTCCTTAACCTCTTCTCCGGACTCTTCGCCGAGTCCTCTGGCGGGGATGGCCGGTCTCGGGCAAGGTGTCCAAGGCGAGCCTAGGCCGACCTGGGGCCAAACACCCGCCTCTCCCAAAACCCAACCCCAACAGCCCCAACCTTACTTCCAGCCCGAGCCCTCTCCGCCCCCACAGCAGCCTAAAGTCTCACCTATGATACGGGACTTCATGCAAGCCGTGGACGACAGAGAGTGGCAAAATTCCTTATTTACCCTTCTTCAAAACCAGACGTACAATCAGGTCGAGGTTGATCTCTTCGAACTTCTCTGCAAGGTCCTCGACCAGAACCTCTTCTCCCAAGTCGACTGGGCGAGGAATTCCGTCTTTTTCAAAGACCTAAAGGTATTTATCTACATCAAACTTCTTACCCTAAGTATTTTATTTACAGAGACTTCGAATTACATTTGGGATGATTAGGATCCTTTCGAATCATCAGTGATCTAGAATTTTAAATAAACATAACTCTGTATCTTTGACATCTCTTTGACAGCTTAAATCATTAAGTAGTCCTTTCATTTACATATTTTTAAGATGCTCGACAACAACGTTCGAATATCTACCAAGACAGATTAAATTAGTCTTGTCAGGAAGTGTACTTATATATTTATTTCATATTTGGTATTTGTTTTTAAGTTTAGTAGTATTGTTTAAGTCAATATAATCCAATTAAACATTAATTTGAAGTATTAACGCAAACAATTATTATTTATTAGGTTCTTTTTTGTAAAAAAAATATATATATATAATTTTTTTTTTTTTAATTTTCTACTGTTAATTTGTTGTTTTTTGCAACATTATGTTTCGACCTTGTCCGTTACATTTTTATTTCAGGGTCCCGTTTATCAATTGTTATCAGGTTGTGAAACAGGCCTTGTTAACCTGCCTTGGCGTGTTCCCAAAGACTGGAGCCAAGTATGATCTATCATCTATGTTAATTTGGAAAATCTCTCCCCTCCACTACCAAAAACGTTTCCACCTTTGGTTTCCCGCTGCTTTTCAAGCCGAAACATCATTCGTGGAGAGTATAAAATCCATCCATGAATATTCATCGTTTAACTCACCACTGTTTCCCACCCAGTGTGAATATATTTGTCCCAATCGCATTCTCAAATCCAACAACTCAGGTGAATAGAGGAAAGAGGTGGTGTTTAGAGTAAACAAAAATCTATAACCATTCTTGTTTTTAATCTATGTACACATCCGTTCTGCCAACTTAAAACATTTATTCTCTTCCAAATTACACGATTTTTAGTTTTTTCCCACCTTGAAAATAACATAATGAAAACTCCATATGGTCGTTTTACATTTTCAATATTTTTTTTTCTATTGATAGAACGAACCTCTTTCCAAAGTAACTTTTCTTATAATATATAAAGAAAAACTTATTTCTAAATTTCTTTCCATTAAATGACGTATTTTTTCTTTCAAAACTAAGAAATTTATCATTTCTTGTAGATTCTTCTATAAATTTTCTTCCCTAAATTTTTATCTTCTTAGATTATTATTTTTTCTGAGATGTCTCTAAATATATGTCCTTATACATCACGTTTCAAATTTTCAGAGATTTTTGTATATTTCTTCTTTGTTTTCAAAGATTATTCAATGTATTTTCTTATATTCTTCTTTACTCTGAGATTTTGTAGTATTTCTTCTTTGTATTCTTTCTTGCCTTGAGTTAGCTCTAAATATTTTCTTAATGTTTCTTTTCTCTCAGAAATTTAAAAAAAAAATCCTTAATCAGAGATTTATTCTTATATTTGCATAAATGCCTTTCCTTAAATTGTTATCAATTTGCACATAGGGATTTCCTTATAGTTATCTCTTTATCGATATGTGTATAAATCATTCCTTAGATTCTTCTTTGCTTCCTTCGTTTCCCTTTATCTTCTTTATTCTTTAAAAAAATCACAAACTACCTGTTGTTATAAAATTATACACAATTCACAAGAACTAAACGCGGTATCCTCTTCTTCTTGGTGCATTTCTTTGAAAAAGACGAAGTTAAAAAACAAAACGGTGTAATTTTCGATGATGTAATAGATAATCAATTTACCCGAAGATACGTGGAAGGTGAATGATTTGAGGTGGGTTATTAGAAGAGCCGGAGTCTACGAAGCCGTGAAGAAGCAGAGTTCTTAGAAGCGAAACGTCAGTTCTTCTCCCTGTGGTTTGTCCGATTGTCTGTTATGACTACATTTTTCCCCTCTCTGTTTCCATCTTCGTTCCTTTTTCTTTGAATCCCTCCTTTCTATTTTTGTGAAGTTATTTTAGTTAGTTATTTCTGGTTTTGAAATTAGGGTTGTTTTTATGTTACTTTTTTTGGCAAATATATGTAGACCAGAAGTCGCTTCTTAAGAATTGCACCAAGTTCTATATTTAGTGGAAAAAAATCTACTTCGCTGTGCTAACTTTCAATTTATGCTTCTTTTTTTTATTATATATACGTTTAAGATTATGTTAAAGATTATATTACATATTCGTTAATTTTGCTTATGAACTTAACGAATTTTGTCATTCTGATGATTGTAAAAAGTCCATGTCCCTCAAATTAATAATTCCCTTGACTAATTTATAATAATAAGTCATATTTTTGGTTTTGTGGTCTATAGGTCAATATTTGTGCGAACTACTATATTATTTTTTACTTGTCTGGTTTTAATGAAAATTGAGTGACATCAAAATACTTCACTCAGGGCCCCATTATTTTAATCCCTCGTTTCTTCCTCTTTCGCGCAACATCTTTTTATTTACTTTTATAGGATGATTGTTAAAAGTATTCAGAATTTTGATGAAATGCCCCAACGATCTATATTTTACTCAACCATTAATATTTTATGCAGAATAAAAATCAATGGGACACAGAAGGTTGAAATTAATATAGTGCCAACAATATGGGCTATTTAAGTGTCATACCATCCAAAAATAATAAAAATTATTTTTTGATTTGAGTATAGAAAACTATATATAATAATATATTTTCTTTGGGTCGTTTAGGGTTAAATAAAATGAGCTAATTCCTCCTTTTCTTTTCTCTAAGGACAACAGCTATATTTCGTCCTAACTAAGAGCTTCCTCAGGCTGGTAATATTTCCTATGGCATTGTCTTATTTAGGGCGAAATATAGCTGTTGTTCTTAGAGAAAGAAAAGGAGGAATTAGCTAATTTTATTTAACCCTAAACGACCCAAAGAAAATATATAATTATATATAGTTTTCTATACTCAAATCAAATTTTAAAAAAAGGGTTCACCACAAAGAAAAATTATAAAATAAAAATTATGTTACCCTATTGGGATTTCCAGTGCGGTCACATTTATTAATATAAAAATAAATTATGATATGTCACAATTAACCCATATTGTTTGTAGCACATTAATTTAAACCTTCTATTGCTTTTTCTTCTGTATGCGCAAAAACTTTTATTTGTTACACTTTAAATCTTCCAAATTTGAACAAATTTGGTTGGTTTGTCAAAAGTAGCTCACAAAATACCTTCATATTGATTACCGTCATATTAATACCGTCTACTCACATTTAATATTAAATAAAAATAAGTCCCCACTGTGAATAGAAACAGGTAAAATTTCAACCACACTTTCAATCCCATGTGACAATTCGTCCAAATAAGGGACGCAGGGAAGCTATATACCACACCAATTGGTAGACTATTTTAAATCTTATTTTATCTCTTAGAATTAGAATGAATGTACTTATTAAATATTTTTGAATGTCTTAAACATTTCTCTTTGTGGAAAAAACCCACGTGACTGAAGCGTAACGTTAAAGCTATAGGATTAATCTAGACTGATTTTAATGTTGTTTTTTTAAGTCAGTCCGTATTTGCGTATAGACGTGAGTGTATTATATATATATTCCGCATTCTACCAGGAGTGAATCACGTTGAGTTTAGACTCAAAGGAGAGGGGGTTCAACTCCAACTGCCTTCCTGGTTTTTTAACAACCACTAATCCAAGCTTTGAAAAAAAAAAAAAAAAAAAAGAAGCAAAATATGACTAGAAAAAAAGAAATAATAATAAAAAAATATTTATTATAACACTTAAATTATTACAATGTGAAGAATATAATTTATAATCTATATTATATTCTTACTTTTGAGAATAATAATGTATACTATTACATAGATAAATATAATACTTACAGTGACATTTTATGTTAAACTATTTTATATCTTAGTCATATTAGGTAAGTAGGAAGATAAAAACTAAGTTATCTAATCCAGAATTGAAAAATCCAGAAAGTCAAAGGGATTTAACCGAGAATTGAACTAAACAATTTAAAACGCTATAACTGAGAATATAAAACATTAAGTGGCCCAACCAAGCATTGAACCAGGGATTTTACTAAAATATTTTTTAACTGAAACATTTTTAATAATGTATTATCTTAATACTTCTTGATCCGAAATTAGAATTTTTAAACATGAGTTGTTGTTTTGAATATTTGTGCAAAAGAAGAATGTAGGTATAAATTATTTTTAATTTTTGGAAAATTTGTTTTAATCGTTATGTATTTATTTATACTCTTATCACATCACCTTTAATCTATTTAAATTATTTTATTAAACAATATCCATTTTCCTTATATAAATTGTATCATATAAAATAATTATTACTAAAATTAGCTTTACTGTTCAAGCTTACTACGTAAAAAAAACAACTGTGATGTAATATTCAGGTACATTATCAATTACCTACATTATGTACAATTTATATATTTGTTTCTATATTTATTTATAATTTACTTTTTTTTCTTTTTTAAATATGTTTATAGAAAGAATAAAAGTAATATTTTATAATGTTGGCTAGATTGTGAAGTATTATAGTATACATTATTATAAGGTTGGTAGAAGGCGGAATAATTCTAGTTGTTGTAGTGGTGAGCCTGCGTGTATAGTATAACCTTGAAACTGGTTGCCTTCCTGAACACTGTTATCCCCACCATCTCCTCTATTGTTACTTTCAGCGTCTGTCTACACGTGTCAGTGTGCGTGTGTTCCCATGTGGTCGTGTGTGTACAGTTTATGTAAGAATAATACGAGTGTGAGAGTGTGTACTTGTAGTTTACATGTATAATGTATCTGGTGTGTAGTGTGTAATATTGTCTGTGTTTGTTAGGTTTAGTTCATGCTTGTTGATCATTGTTAACTCTATTTTTTATTTATTTTTTTAGAACTATTTTATTATTTCTTCTTTTTTTTATTGTTTTATTACAAGTAAATTATTATTTTGTTAATACAATTTTATTACTTATTTATTATAGCTAATTAATTTTGTTATTAATATTTATTATTAGTCATTTTCTAATAATAACTGATTATTTATTATATATCTACTCTTTCTTTAAATCTATTATTCTTCATTAATTCGTATGGTCATTTGTTACATTATGATCTATTCGTTTTGTTTACTTATCCCACCTTCTCATAATCCATTTACTTATAAATCTCTATACTTTTTTGGATTTACTTGTAACCACTCTACTCTTTTAGATTTACTTATGTTGGCCCAGCTTTTCAAACTCCATATACTTATAACCTCTCTACTCTTTTAGAATTACTTATTTTGACTCTCTTTCTCATGCTCTATTTATTTTATCTCTGTACTCCTATAGATTTACTTATGTTAATCCACCTTCTTAAATCCATTTACTTTTAACTTATAACCTATACCTACTCTTATTGTATATCAGCTTATTATCTACTTACTCTTAGAGACCTTTAGTCTTTTTAACTGCTTAGAAACTATTTTTTTACTTTTTAATATATGTAGTAAATATGAAAAGAAAGTATTGTTATGGTGCAAATATTCGATTTTGTGCGATGTTGATGGATTTACACGTTTTGATGTCCCCTGAGTCCATAAAAGTTGTTTATAAAAATGTCTGTGCAGAGTCGTGGAGCCTAAACTAATGGGCCTGTTTCGATGAATTTTGGCATACACATATTTACAAAAAAATCATCCCCTGAACGAAATCGAGAAATTAATTTTAGAATCAAATTTAGGGGTGCTATTTACTTCTACTTGATTTACTTATGATTAATATTCTCTCTCTTGTTCGACTCCCTAATAGAATTAGTTGAAAGTAATTCGTCGTTGTAGAACAAAAAATAAAATGAAGGCGGGTTATATTTGTGTTGATTCATAGTTAATTAATTCGAATCAAGCTAATGTTAACTGGAATGAAATGTAGCCACGTGGAGTCTTTATTTCTGTATTATAACTATCTCTAAGTCACTATAACTCACTCCTATTATCTATATTACGCAATGAGAAAACAAGTAAATGAGAAATAAAAACAAGCTATAGGCAAACTTGAACTTCGTTTTATATACTTCATATTTGAAAACAAGTCTACTTAATTCTATTTATATAAAGACATTTCTTTACGGCTTATGCTGATTTACAGCAGGTAAATGCATATAATTGAACGTTTATATATGCTTTGATAATAAATGCATTTATCTATCTATCGAACCAAGTTTATTCATTTAAAAGTGAATTTTCATTATTTTATTTTCTTTGTCTCGATCGCAGACTAGATTGAAATGTTATGAGTTCGATTCCTATTTGAGAATCAGATTTTACTCCTTCCAGTATTAGGAGGTTATGAGTTCACTTCCCTGTGGAGACTCTATGGCTCTTTACTTGGGATAATTCCGAGATCAGGATTCAATTCCTTGTCGAGAATCTTATGATATTTAAAACAGTGTTTAATACCTGGATTCGACTGTTTTATTACAGATTTGTCGATCTCTGTTTATACTTAAATGTATGTACATTCTCGTTGAGAAACACTGGTCATTGATCATTATCATTTCCGAGCTTTTTTAGGGTTTTTGTAGATTCTTCTCAAAACCCTTATGCCGAGGGTGATGTGTCCGTCTGTCCGTCGCTCTTTGGTTCATAGGGCCCGAACCGTTTAAGCTATAGAGCTGAAATTTAAAATACTGGTGTAACTTTTTGACCCAACCACAGGAAAAATATACAGAAGTTCAAAATTAAATATGCGCATGCGCAATTCGCAAAAATGTTGTAAACTCAAAAATTTATATTTTTTTTAATTTTCGAGTGGGGTATCAAATGAAAGCTGCTGAAGAGTAGGACGCAAATATATATATGCTTTTGTAAATTTTGCATTCCTTATTGGGTAAAAAAATCAAAATATACCAAAAAAAATCCCCCCCCCCCAACCACTATACTTCGGCTGGTCCTAAAATTTCGAAATAATTCATGCTAATGCCTTATTGTGGGGCGATGAAAATTCCGGGAGTTCATCCCAAATTTTAAAAAATTGCCATTTTTGGGCGCGAAAATTTGAAGTGCGCCAAAAATTTTATTTTTTTAAAATTTTGAGTTGGGTATCATATGAAAGCTGGTGGAGAATAGGATTCAAATATATATTTGCTTTTTTAAATTTTCCATTCTTTATTAATTTTATAAGTCAAAATATACCCCAAAAATTTCCCCCCTCTCCAACCACTATATAACGGGTGGTCCTAAAATTTTGAAATAATTCATGGTTATACCTTATGGTGAAGCGATGGAAATGGTCGGAAAAAATGAATTTTTCTAGTCGTTATTACCGATGAAAAACATTGTGACCCCCCGGGGGATCAAACCCGGACCCTTGAGATCGAAGAATAAAATCATAATTACATAACGGGCATGCTTAATCTTCTACAAAACCCTAAAAAGTACTTGGACGCAAGTACTTCCCTGTGATTTTTTATTATTATTATGTAACAGAATTGTACTATGAAGAGGTGTATCAATATCAAATAAATATTTCATTTGTATTCTTTAAAACATCGATTTATGTTATTGTTTTTTTAAACAACAAACTTATTAAATTAGCCATTGGGGTTTTAATTACAATTGAGTCTCTATAGTCCAACACTCCGCCAGTCCGGCACGTCCAGTAATCCGGCACCGAGGGTGTGACTCCCCTCCCCTCTTGTTTAAGATAACTAAAAGAGGGGGAAACTGTTAAACACAGGAGCACTAGGATAACAAAAACAAACCATCAGTTGTGGTTTGTTCCTTGTGCGTCTACACTCATATCTTAATAAGATAATAAAAACACTAGTTTTATTGTCCTGTTTCTGTTTTAATAATTATTTATTATCAAACATCCAGTAATCCTAAAATTCTCTGTAATCCGTTATGGCATGGCCCCATACGTGTTGAATTAGAGAGACTCTACTGTACTTACGTTAAAAAAATACTTCATTTTATCTTGAGGTATTCTTGCTCGTATTTAGTACTCAAATCCGTAGTTTGTATATACTTTAAACCTTTAACTAAGATTTAAAATAATCCTTGTTTAGTCAAGTTGATGGGGGGGATTTGTCTCTCATTACCACTTTTAATCCAGGATTAGTGGGATACCTTAAAATGTAAATTCCACTGCTGTTTAAAACTTGATCTTTAGTCTTAAAGGTCTTTGGTTAATTGCCGAAGGATAAATTCACAAACCTCACATTCCTATGGTTTAAATTCCCTTTGTAATTAAAAGGAGCTACAGAAATTTAGTTTACAAAACATATTCGAATTAAAATCAGACTTTAAAATTGTCTCTTGAAAAACAATAGTAGTAGTAGTAATCTTTTTTTTGGGGGGGGGCTCGAGTCTAAAATTACCTTTAGTTTTTTTCTATGGTTAAAAATTATAAGTTTAAATGCGGATTATTAATTAACTTTACTTTTAACATAGCCTATTACCAATTAATACATGTTCTAAATTCAAGCCAAAAATCAACATCCCATATTATTTCATATGTTCATTTTAAAAATGTGTTCGAATAAGTTTAATGTGATGAATTACATAGCTATTATATAGATAAAAATAATAATATTATTCATTTATATTATATTTAATATTAATAAATATTTTATTTAAATACATATAAATAAAATTACTTCCTTTAAAATTACTATTTTCGAGGAAGGTTTTTGGTAGTGCTTTGGCAAATGGGTCATTTTAAAATAAAAAAGTGACATTTTGACAATTCTGAGTAAACCTTTATGCCCAAAATTTATTTTTCAGATTTTGATTCAGCTAGTGCTTTATTTTTATGCTGAACATCTACACAACAAGAATATTTATGTGGGTCGCGGGATTTTTAAGTTTTACTATTTTTTATCAATTTATAAATAAAAAAAGTTTTTTAGTCACAATAGTTACAGGAATTTTCTTCAACTTACCGATTTGCAAAATTATATTTACCACCTGGAAATCGTCACACAGACTCAAACCAATATTATTGCCTACTCAGGACATTTCTTACATTGGTTTTAATTTTGTCACGATAGTTACCGTTCAAGTTCCTTTAATTAAAGTTCCTGGTCATAGAAATTTTTGTTTGCTCAAGATTTAATTTTCTAAATAAGTCATTGTACACTCAACTCTATGGTGAGGACGAAGTTTTTTTTATTTAAAAAAAATAACCTATTTAAATTCAATTGTTTTAGTAACTATCGTGACATGTAGTACGCTGGGTAACTAATGTGACATCTATCTTGTTCCTGGGTAACTATCGTGACAAGTGTCGTGTTCCTCTAAAGTTGGGAATGATAAAATAGTTATAATGAAATAGTATTATCAAAATATACTAAACTATTGAGTTGTTTTCACTATTTTGTTTTCTTACCTGGTACCTGATGGCTTGTTTTTGTTTAGTAAGTTTTCTACTCCTTTTTTTATTCTTTGATTATTTTAATTAAATTTGTTAAGATTATTAATATTTTTTAATAATAATAATCTTATAAATCGTCTATAATATATATATTCCATTTAGTACCTTGATTTTCATTCTTAATGTTTAGCTATTGCTGTTAAATACAAAGTATAATTAAATTAGTTCACTTTTCTCTCACCATTCGTTTCTAGTAACTTATAAAATTAGTTCATTTTTCTCTCACTATTCGTTTCTAGTAGATAACATAAAATTAGTTCACTTTTCTCTCACTGCTCTTTTATAGCGCCATCTACAATCTACACTACTTTCTGTGTCCAATATTTAAGTTAATTTATTATTCACTCTGCTCCCTTTTTATCTTGTAAGCTCTTTGGCTAATCAATTTTCTAAATGCAGCATCGCTAATGATGCTTTCCCCCCTAAGCTAAATATCTCAATAAAATATTTTATCTCTTAATCCCTGAGTTTTATCGCTTTACTAATTTCCAATGTACAATAAAGTTTATATTTAGTTTATTCTAATAGGTATGAGGGTGGTATTGAAAATTATAGGAGACTTTTTTTAGACCAGGTAACTGCTTCTGTTACCTGAAGAGGTTTGATACCTGCCGGATTCAAAAACCGGCCAGCTGGGTTCTCAACTTCTATCGCCTGTTTTTGAAAAGGTCATTATGTTATATATACTAGCAGCTCACCAAGCCCCCACAGCCCACACCTTGTTGGCTAATAGTCAACTAACGCTGTTCTCCGGTGTACACCCAGCATCATTCTAACAACATTCTTATCAATATTTAACTGATAAGCATTGACAATTACTCAACTTATTATTTATTGTCGAACAATCAAATGTAAAACCTTCTTTAAGTTGAAACATTTGTCTTGGTATCACAACATGTTTTAAAAATAGTATCTTAATATATAAACCAATAGTAATAACAAAATACATTTTTTTTTAAATTTTATTCTTTCACAATAGTTCAATGTTACACCATTATCTAAAATACAATTCCGAAACCGCGCAGCTGCTATTAAACTCCGGTATGTTTATATGCTAACAAGTTATGTATATTAAAGCCGAATCATTTTGCAAAAATTAATCTCTTACCTTTTTTTTGACGATAGATTAATTTATAAAGTGTTCATAATATATACATTAACGTACGTTTTATGAATATTAAAACAAGTATTACTTTACAAAACTTGATCTCCTACTTTTTTCTTGGCTATAGATAGAATTTTGATGCTATTATATATGTACACAGTAGAGTCTTGCTAATCCGTATTGGATGGGACCAGACCCTGTATGGATCACGGAAAGTCCGAATTAAACGAAATTAGTTTTAAATTGTCTGTAAAACAAGTTTTAGTTGGGTAAAACTATGAAAACTCACGTTTATTATAAAAAATACTTTTTTAATATCCATTATATGTATATATACCGTAGGTCCACTTTTTAAACCTACAAATTTATAGGATAGGCATACCTACTGTATTTAAGGTATGCTAAAAGAAATCAATTTTAAATTTGACTTAAAGTCTGAAGAATGGGTAGAAAGACCCACTCGATCGAACCTAGCAGTTAGCTTATGTGGACCCAGTTTACTAACCTTGTATGGAGTTGAGCCACTTCAAACACCAAAGTGCCCTGAGACGATGACAGTGTGATCTATGAGTGAGCCATTGAGTCAAAGTGCCTAGGCGCGGGATCGAATCCGTGATCTCAACCACTAATTGTTAGATGCCCGAGCAGATGTGTCCAATAGTCCAATACCTTTATTTATAATCACGTTACTTTGAAGCCCCCAAGTTATGAGCCATCTCTGGAAATGTCTGATCAAATTTTGGACCAAAAAAATAGGATGTAAATACGCAGCTTATCTCTCCAGTAGTAGACAAATAAGTCAGTAGTTTGTATATCTTCAAGTTGATACAACAATATTCAACTATTGCTGAAGATGTTTCCAGCAATGGAAGCGAAACTAAAGTCGATAATAATTAAAACTTCAATCTTTTAAGTTTTTATTTAAGAATATTACTTTGAGCCTTTTTTACCTGATTATTATTCATTAAGTTATTTGAAAAGTTTATTTATAAGGACATTTATTGATAAATTATTGATTATGGAATAACATTGTTTTTGTGTCTTCTGTAGTTACTTTCGGATTATACGATAAATATTGAAGTAATATATTTTTTAAAAAATAATAAAATACAAGGTTAATACTCTTTGTAAACTCATAAAAGCTAAAAAAAAATTACCTGTCTGGTAATTGTAAAAATAAAACCATGTACATATTTGTAATTTATTAAAATGAAGCATGATGCAATTAAAGTTAAAAAAAATATATTCATAGTCCTTTTAAAAGAAGACAAATTTGATATTTAAAGGTTCTGTTTTCTTTTAAACGGTAACGTTGCCTCATCCAGATGGTATTATAAAGTTGCTTGCAGTTGCCTGAGTAACCTGAACTATAATAAAAGCCATGTCTGTATCTTCTTCAGTCCTTGAGATACTTGAGGAACCGATGTTGCAAGTTCTTTTTGGGTTCTCCACTGTCGCTGTCGCTCTTACATT
Organism: Gerris lacustris; assembly: GCA_951217055.1. Classification (NCBI taxonomy): domain Eukaryota; kingdom Metazoa; phylum Arthropoda; class Insecta; order Hemiptera; family Gerridae; genus Gerris; species Gerris lacustris. The sequence goes on from OX578279.1 coordinate 49,763,152, forward strand.
TCACATAATCCGATACTGATGTTTTTTTATTATCTGCCCACATGTGTATTTTTTCGCCTTTTAGTTAACATTATATTACTTTTTTCTAGGCAATTTCTATAAATATCTCTCCCTATCACTCTTAACCAGTATCTCTTTTATTGCTTTATCTCTCTTTCCTTTGTTCTGTCCTCTTTTAATTTACCCCTCTCTCATCTGTTTTCAGCAACTTCTTTTCCTTTTTCTCGTTTTTATTATCTCTTACACTCTCTGTATTTATATTTTCTTTTACCTCTTTCTACTCAATTCATTTGTACCTTTGTTATTCCGTCTTATCTGTTTTAAGTTATCATCTTCTTAGTTATCCTTTTTATCTCCTTCAAATCTATTTGTCTCTTTCTTATTATCTTCTTCATATCTCTCTCTTTTTTCTCTTCTTCAACTTTCCATTTTTCAGTTTCTCATCTTTCTAAATTTTCTTCCTCCTTCTCTTGCTCTTTATATCGCTGTCTACGCTTTTTCTTTTTCTTCATCTTTCAATTTTTCACTTACTCATCTCCTCTCATTTTTCATTTTATTAATTCTCTTTTTCTCTTTATTTATCCGTCTCTCTGTCCTTCTTTGTCACTAACTCTTCCTAAATTTTTTTCTTACTCATTCTATTTTCTCCTTTCTCATTCCCTCTACCCTCTCTTATATTTCTTATTCCTTCAATTATTGCAAACTATTAGTTCCTCTTTTCTTTCTTTTTCCCTTCCTTCCTTATTTCATTTGTCTCTTTGTCAATCTTTGTCTCAGTTTTCTTTATCAACCTTTTTACTCCTTCTAACCATCATTTTTATCAGTATCTCTCGAAATTTCTTTATCTCTTTCTTACTCTTTCAATTTCTCTTTTTATTTACTTCTGTAATCTTTCTTCATTTCTTTCTATTTCTCAATTTATCATCCCCTCTCATATTTATACATCTATTTAATACTATTTCTATATCGCTTCCGAGCTTACCGAAGGTAGCGGAAGCTATGTGATCGTTTTGAAGAACGAAACTTTTTTTTAGTTTCCGATTTCTAGAATTTCTTTCGCCTATATTTATTTGCCTTTATTAAATTATATAAATATATTTACAGGCAGTGTTTACATAAAAGACCCTAAAATTGCCCATTCATTGTCAATATATAGTAAATCTCTATTTATACTTCAAACACATCTACATTGCAAAGATTAAGTCTGTTGTCTTGTCTTGATTTCATTTTCCCTCTTGACCTTTAAAACGATGTAGCAACTTTAAATTTCGTATTATATTATTCCATGGATAATTTTTTTTTTTGGACCAGATTTTTCTTATTTGAAAGATAATTGGTTTTGATTTCATAACATTGCCTTGACGATTTTTTTCTTCTTCTGTTTATTAAAAGGATAATTTGCTTAATTTCTTTTGTTTCGCCATTTATAAAATTGATGTTTTTGTTTTCTAAACCCCTATGCAATTTTTATTCTTCTGTTTCAATTATATTTTAATTTCGATGTTAACTGTTTTTTTTTTTTTTTTGTTTTTTTTTTTGCGCATAGCTTCTTCGCGTGCTCTATCATTGGACGAATAGTTACATGAGTGTAAAAAAAAAATAAATATACATAATAAGATTGATTTTTAAATATAGATTTAATAAAAACTTAATATGTGAGCATTAAAAATATCCATAATAGTGATGTGACCCCTTGAGAATTGAAATTGTAGTTGTTCAGACTTATTTCCATTTCCAACGGGCCAATATTTTATTCAATATTAAATATGCGAAGAAGTTTTTTTATCAAATATCTTTTTATCAAATCTTACCCACCTTGTAGGGTTACATTAAAAAACCCAACCAATTTTTTTTTCAAAAATCAGATGAGAACTTTAAAAAATAAAGGAGTTAATAAAAAAAAAAACTTTGTGCGAATGCGAGAGACTTATAGGCGCAGAGGGTTAACACCACGAACTAAAAAATATAATGGCCTTTTGGATTTTACCTTCCAAATTTTTACCAAAATCGGATAATTAGTTTTTAAAGTATGGCCATTTGCAAAAACGGAGTGCCCCATTGATAAGCACGAGACCCAAAAATATTCCCTGAAGTCTGAAAGGCATTTCTGCCTAGAAATTTTGGAGACAATAAAAAACTTTAATTTTTTAGAATGACCACAAATGCTTCTTAGGTAAGCTCGGAAGCAAAAAAATAAAATACAATAACAGCACAACACGTGGTCATAAATATCTAGTTCTTATAGGCCGTAGGCCGTAGGCCTTATTAGACCGAGAGACATAAATAAAAATTGATAAAAAAAAAAAAAAAAAAAAAAAAAAATGTAGGCGCCACTAGATTATATAAATACATTGAGGCAAATATGACTCACCGCATCATATGCTACATTTAACTTGGGACAAGCGTCCCTTATATTTTTTAAATATTGGCCAATTATAAATTCATATATATTTTGTTTAATTTAAACATATATATATATATATATATATATATATATATATATATATATATATATATATATATATATATATATATATATAATATGTGTGTGTGTGTGTGTGTATGTGAGTTTATTTCATGTTAAAATCTAAAACTGTGTCAAGGGGGAGCCTAAGATATTGTTTGTAATGGGACGTGTTTGCGGAGCTAAAATTAGGCAAAAAAATCAGGCCGAATTCCTCAAATCTATTCGCGCGAAATAAACACATCAATCCTCCCCTATCGAAAAACTGCTATCCCCTTAAATTTTATTTGTGTATTTTTATTTTTTTTTAACACAAAATATAAATTCTGTCTTTGATTTAGTCGTATAACAAATGTTCACAAGATATTTAGATCTTTTTCGATTCCAAGTGGGGTTACATTTATTTTATATTTTACTATTTTGCATAGACCATCAGTATGTGGGATGCTTTTGACAATCCATTCAAATGTATTTAAAATCAGATAAGTGCTTTTAAAAATATTTGTGTTGGTAAAAAGCAAGTTTTTGTGCACGCAGATTAAAAAGATAAATTCTGAGACAGAAATCTGCTTTAGACATCAGGCAAAATTTTTGGACTCCCGTCTGACTGTCGTGTCGTTCAACGTTTTTTCGTGAAACACCATAACTTAAAAACCACTCATCTGATTTGGATGACATTTAATATTTAATTAGTTCATTGTCGGTCCCATATTAATTTAACCTTTTTGCGCCCGCATTCCGTTTTCTTCCGTATGCCCACAAGCATTTTTTTATAGTCACTTAGGTACATATATTAAAGTACTTCGCTTTTAAAGATATTTTGATGGTTTGACATAAGTCCACAGATGGTCCCATATAAATTAATTTAAACCGCCTGGGCACATTTAATATTGATTAAAAAGATGAGTGACCCCACTGGGAATTGAAACCACAACTTTGTTTTATTGACACTTATATCATTAAATGCACTCATCTGCTTTTGAAGAAAATTGGATGGATTGTTGAAAGTAGTCCATAGACGACCCCATATTAATTTTAACCATCTACACAATTTTATATTGCTTAAATATAATTGTGAGCCCTCCGGGAATCGAATAAGATCGAAATCTCATGTTACCTTTCGTCAAATAATAGGACACAAGGAAGGAGTGTCACACTAATTGGCAGACATTTTACGCAATTATTAATAAGGGAAAATAGTGTATTTGTAATTTCAATAAATAACGAAATTAACAAGGTATCAACGTTCATTTTAAACGTAAGAGTTTCTATGTATTTAATGTTTTAATCAGTTTTACCTCTCTTCTACATTACAAATTTGGTTTTTCTAAATCGACTTTAAAAATTTAATTACGTGTGTAATTGTTGTTGGCTTCTTAATAGCTCGCACAAATTTAGCAGTGTGTTTTGTTTTTTTCGCCTACAATCTATCCGTGGGCTCAGAGACAGCCGTCGCTCTTTGTAGTTCGTAAAAATTAGAGCAATTGGCGCGCTCAACATTCGTTGGCACTTGACTCGTTTTTTTTTTTTGTTTTTGGTTTAGTTTACTTTTGACATGATGCATCTTCGTTAGTTAGTTGATAGTTGTATCATCGATATCTTATTTATTTATTTTTATTTTTTCATTATTCATATCAATATTAATTTTTAAAACTAGCGCCTATTCATTTTAATTTGACGAATTCTATTTATAAAAATGTTATTATACCGACTGGTATTCGTTATGCATCTACGTCACTCGATTATTCCGTCTGTGTTATTTTTAATTCGTCAATTATCTACGTATGGGCTGCATTAAAAATATATATTTATAAAATCTAAATGTTCTTGACGAACATTTAGTTATACGTACACTGATCGCATAAGAGCATTTTAAACTGTCGCCTATAAATCACCTAAACTTTTTAATATTTAATTACCTAATTATATCCTTTATAATAATTAGTTAAATATTTTAATTTTTTTTTACGCCGTTAAATGGAATCAAAATTTATAAATATAAATATATGTTACTCCTTTTAAGACATACATGTATGTTTAGGGACTTTGTTGTTGTTGGAACTGTTTTCCCTATACTCTTACTTTTTGTCTCATCAAACTATAATGCTCTAAATTACTATTATTTCCCCAAGGAAGATGCTTATTTAAAGCTCGAAACTGGGAGTGTTAGTCACCAGAAAATTATTATACAGTATGTCCATGGTCCATGGACATACTGTTATTAAATGACCGTTAAAAAAGAATACGTTACTTTTAAGTTAAATATCAAATCTAATGCAAGGATAGAGAACCACGTATATATATATATATATATATATATATATATATATATATATATATATATATATATATATATATATATATATATATATATATATATATACACAGGGTGACCCGCGATAAAATGTCATAAAGAAACTGGGGGATTCTATGGGTCAAATGCAACAAAAAATGTCGAGTAAGCATAGGCCCATAACTCAATAGTTCTCGAGATATCGATTTATTTCCTTTTTTAAAGTGCTTCACGAAAAGTTTTAAAAAATGCCTAATATGTCAAAAACTAAATGAGATAGAGAAATTGGGCTAAGGACCAATTTTAAAGAGCATAAAAAAACCTTTCAGAATCATTAATTTATTTCTAAATTATCAGCTGCTAAGCATCTTTTAAGTTCTGTTACATTTGAAATTTTGGATTTTTTAAAATTCGACCATGAAATTCCTGAGCTTACTACTCTTAATTGAGGGATGTTAGAAGTGTGGCGTTTTCAGGAAAATCTTCTGCTTTTCATAAGCTTTCAAATGGTATAATTAAAGTTTAAGCTCAACGGACTAGTTTTTGAATTATGGTCATTGAAGGTTCCCAGACGTGAAATTTTTTGGTCAGGATCACCACCAATTCTAGTACAAACGCAAAAATGGTTTCCCCGAACGAAACCACAAAACTTAGGGTTTCTTATAGGAAATTTTACGCTGAACAAAAAAGTTTCTATAAACATGGACCCGGAACAGCTTCGTTTTCGAGATATTCGCAAAAAACATTAAAAAACACCATTTTTGGATATTTATCCTTACAATTCTCAAATACTACGCTGTAATTTTTGGGGGTTTAGAAAACAAAAACATCAATTTTAACAACAAAAGAAATTAAGCAAATTATCCTTCTAATAAATAGAAGAAAAAAAAATCGTCAAGGCAATGCTATGAATTCAAAACCAATTATCTTTCAAATAAGAAAAATCTGGTCCAAAAAAAAAAAATTATCCATGGAATAATATAATACGAAATTTAAAGTTGCTACATCGTTTTAAATGTCACGAGGGAAAATGAAATCAAGACAGGACAACAGACTTAATCTTTGCAATGTAGATGTGTTTAAAGGATAAATAGAGATTTATCTATATATTGACAATAAATGGGCAATATTAGGGTCTTTTATGTAAACACTGCCTGTAAATATATTTATATAATTTAATAAAGGCAAATAAATATAGGCGAAAGAAATTCTAGAAATCGGAAACTAAAAAAAAGTTTCGTTTTTCAAAACGATCACATAGCTTCCACTACCTTCGGTAAGCTCGGAAGCGATATAGAAATAGTAAAAAATAGGAGCTGAATGTATAAATATGAGAGGGGATAATAAATTGAGAAATAGAAAGAAATGAAGCAGAATTGATTCTGAATGGTTTTTTTATGCTCATTAAAATTGGACCTTAGCCCAATTTCTCTATCTCATTTAGGTTTTGAGATATTAGGCATTTTTTAAAACTTTTCGTGAAGCACTTTAAAAAAGGAAATAAATCGATATCTCGAGAACTATTGAGATATAGGCCTATGCTTTTTTTAATAATAATGGAATATTTTATTTTATTTTTATATACGCTATTTCAATAATAAGTAATTAATAATAATAGCTTAATTTTTGAAGAAAATTAAGCTATTGTAATGGCTTCAAAATTTTTGTAACGCGAATTTTTGAAAAAAATTTCCATGGAAATCCGTCTTAGACCATTCTGAAAACTTTTTTTTATGTATGTATGTATGTATATATATATGTGTCACTCCAGACGATATCTCAACGTAGGATGCACTTAAAAAATTCAAACAATTTTTAAAATGTCAAACATATCAAAAGAAAGGATGAGTTCGTAGGCCAGAATTTTTGGAGTCCATTTAGGGGTCAAATTTTGACAATTTAGGGTCACAAATAGCATACATTTTTTCCATTTTATCCCCCTCCTATGTGAAAATCAGTCGAAAGTGTACATAACGACAATTACTGTACTCTTAAAGAGCTTTCCAACGACATGCATCTTGAAGGGTATATACTATTTCCACTTTTGTACCCCGTACCCCTGTGTACCAATTTTTTTTTCACCCATCCAAATTCTAAACCAAAATGTTCCTATATTATCATAAGCCAATAATATGCAGATTTCTTTGTAAATTCGCTCAGTAAGTCATGGTGCATGACTGGTCTTTTTTTCTATGTTTAAATTACAAATTTTCGTTCTAAAGCCTAAGCTTTAGTTCTGTCCAAGATTGTATATATTAAACAGTGCCCTTATGTTGGGAGTAGACGTAGTTATTGATTTCCTTTTTATGCTTAAAAAAAAAAAATATATATATATATATATATATATATATATTGAAAAGGGAAGTAAGTGAGAGTGTTTAGTTATATTCGCGAAGTAGAGAAAATTCGATGTGAACTCCCTCGTAAATGTTGCGACGGCAGTAGCTGGCCGTCTAATGATGGCGATGGCAGTCAAGTAAAGGCAAAAGGGAGATGGTGGGGAGGTTTTATGGTGGGGGTGCCCCCTCGATGGGGCCCCAAATAGGTTAATATGTCTGGGTTATGGTCGGGCCTCACTAGCGCAGCTCTGCGGCTCCTTTAGTCAAACTGTTTGGGCGGGCCTTTACCTCCACTCTACTGGTTAATACAGACGGGGAGAGAACAGGGAACTCCCGGACCCGCGTGTATTTCCCGCCACAGTTCTCTTGGCTTGTTATGTATTCCACTATCCGTAGTCTCTTTTCCATCCTCGCCTCTGTCTATTCTACTACTAGGCACAAGGCGTTGTGATTCCGTTCTGCCTACACTCTCCCCACTCTCCATATCTCTCTCCCTCCGTCTGTCTGTCCGTCCGTCTAATTGTATTTTCCCACAGTTCCAAAGTGGGATTTTTTTAAAAGATTTTTTTCCTATGTTGGCTGCTCTGACTCTCGCTAGATTTAGCAATAGTTTTTTATTTTTTTTAAAAACAAACCAATTTATCTTACTCAATGTACTTCTGCCCGCACTCGATGATTTTATTTTCTATGTTTCCTCTCATTTTTAATTTTTCCCCTTCGCGATTTTTTTTTTCTGCTAAAAAAAATGGATTGGTGCTATTACAATGGAAGCGGTGGCGTCGTTTTTACCAGCCAAACGTTCATTAACATATTAAACTACCAAAGATTCTTTACAACATTAATTTATTACATTCACACAGTAACGTTCCACTTTATGACGGCTATTCAGAAAGCTATCAGTATTAAGAAACTGAAACAGTATTAACAAATATAATTGACTCTACCTCGTACAAATCAACAATTTTACATAACAAAAACTATTTATATCACTTAACAGATAATCTTACATTTTAACTAGATAAAAGAAAAACATGGTAATCAATTACAATTTTTAATGATTCTAGTCAAACATCAAATTGAAAGCTCTGTTAGTTCTTCAATCATGTTTCAGATAGGTATTTAAACACACGTTTCAGTTGTACAAACATGTTTCAAATTTACAAACACGTTTCATATATACATTGTAGATACTTACTTTATGTCTGTGTCCCTAAACACTATTTTTTTGTAGTGCTGACACAACAAAATAAATTCTCATTTTTTTCTTACTCTTAGGATAACTGTGATATATATATATATATATATATATATATATATATATATATATATATATATATATATATATATATATATATATATATATATATATATATATATATATATATATATATATATATATATATATGAGAGAGAGAGAGAAAGAAAGAAGTGGTCTTGAAAGTATATTTAAAAAATCTACATATCATAAAAGAAAACATATTATAAAGAAAGAATTAAAAACAAAATCGAAAGCGTTCATTAATATGATGTATTAAACTTTATAAAACAAATCTTTGACTTTTAAATCAGATTAAAATACTTAAAAGTCGCAATGAGAGACTATGTCAGGGCTAAAACTCGGATAGAGGACGCGATATGAGGGGGGGGGGGGAAGGATCCACATTTAATCATCGTGGCGTATCACAACTCAAAGAGACGAAGGTAAAAGAGGTTGTTTTTTCACGTTGTTGCGAAATTTCAGCGACATTAGCTCCTGACAAGCGAGAAGCCAGCCCCGCTCCATAAATGGAGAACCGGTTCCTTTATTCATCGTAACCTTCTTTTATTCTTTAAAAACACTTTTGCTATTCGAAAACAAAAAAAAGTCTTTATGTAGATGGATAGATCGATGGATTCTTCAACACTGTTGTCCATATAAACTTCTAGTATAATCATACTTCTAATATAGTTGTCTAAATATAAATATTTAATTCTCTGTTTACTACTTTAGTTTTCACAAATCTACTTCTTAAAAAAAGTTTTAAGAAAACACCTATATACTCGTTACTCGTATAAACCAGTATTGAATTAGCTTAAAAATTATATTGATGTGTAAAGCAACAAAACTTTTAACTTTCTTACCAAGATACGAAACTTTCAACAACTTGAAAAGCATCGAACTTAAGCCCTGATACTGCTTATAACCAGTCTTGCTACCTTCAAACTCAGTCAAAACCGATTTTGATGAAATATTATTTATTCTTTTACTTATGACTCCGAAAATTTTGCAATACGACAAAAAATAAATAAGTATGTAGTTTTTGAACCCTTTCATTTAAGCTTTTATTGGATATTTTAGGTCAAAATTATTTTCGAGTTATTGCAATTCTTTCGGCTATACCTTGTAGTCCATGATATTTAAGTCAAAATGTATTTTAAAAATATTTGAAGATATTTTACCTGTCTTCGATTTGCAACCAAGCGCGATCCCATATATCAATAAAAATAAATTTGAGACCAATATGTTCATAAATTATGTCCTGTTTGCACAAATTGATTTCTAAGTTTTTACTAATAGATAATTCATATTATAGTTGTTATAGAAGTAGATTTATCCGAGTTTACAGGTAGGTTTAACTGAACAAAATAAGTAGGATAACTAAGTAAACGAAGTAGGATTAATTGTGTAAGTATAAAGTAGGATTAACTTAATTTAGGAGGCGGATTAAGTAAGTATAGAAGTAGGATTAACTATGTAAGAGTATAGAAGTAGGATTATTCAGTGAAGTGTAAGGTTTTTGCACAGTGCGGCCCCCTGTACCTGTTTTGAAGGCCGCTCCTCAGCCTACCTTGCTGAACTTGGCCTATTATTTATAAAAAAAAAACCTGACAGCATCTAACCACTTTTACTTTCTTCTCGCTTGTCTCCTTACATTGCTTCGTTTTCAGCTTGAAGTTTTAAATAACCACAAATAAACTGTAAAAAAACCCAAACCTAATGTATGACTAAATTTAATTGCAGATTTTTTTGGAAGGTTTAAAAGACAAAAACAATCTACGTTTTTCTGCGACAGTATACACAAATTTGTTACAGATATGTAATTTAATTTAGATTGAAATTATAATAAAATAGTGTGCTAATTAGTGTGACACATAGTTTCCTCGCTTCCCTATTGCGTACTTTATCTTTTCGTCCCATTATTTACTAATTTATGAAAACTTTTTCCCTCCTTTTATTTTAAATCTGATAAGAAAAAAGTTTAAGTGAATAAAAGTATTCATTTAGCAATATTTAAAGTGCTCAAACGGTTTAAATTAATACGGGACCAACTGTGGGCTTCTTTCGACAAGCTAGCTTGCATACATTTCTTTCTTTTTTATTAACGTAAGTTCATTTTATTAACACCTATATCTTTAAAATTACTCATTCCAGTTTTAAGAAATTTAGAAGGTTTGTTGAAAGTAGCCCACAGTTGGTCCCCCATATTAATTTCAGCCGTCTGCGCTCATTAAATACATATTGCTAAATTGATCGTTTTCTTCATGAAAAATAACAATACTATTTTGACAGATTTGAAAAATGAGAGGGAAAAATGTTAATTAGACAATAAAAGGTCGCAAAAGCGAAGCATCATAAAAGCACAGAATAGGATGCGAAAAAGTTACGTGTGGCAGATTATTTTCCATCCTGATAGTTTTCAATCTGTAGTTGCTTATAGGCGCACCATTTCCTCGAAACCTAGATTTTTCTTGGAAAAGAAACTTCTCATGTTTCTTAATTTCGAACATTCTTAATTTTTGTAATTTTTCAATTATAGCAACTCTATGCACGTTGCACAAATGGCAGGAGTTTTTGTTTTCAAAAACAATTTTCGTTTGACTCAGGGACTCAGGGAACCTTAAAACATAAAACATGTAAATCAATCAAAATGTCAAATTAGTTAAAGAAAAAACAGTTTGTTAAAAAAATTAATAAATTTACAGTAAACTCATCAAATTTTGTCGACCGACTATGTTCCACAATATTTTCGGTAGAAACCACTAACGTGAATTTAAAAATTATCGTTATCTAAAAAACAAAAACATTTTTGGTATTTATATAAGTTTAAAAAAGATTCTTGTAAGATCATATAAAGATAAATAATGATCAATTTTGTGAAAAAAGTTCGTCCCTTTCTCCTCCTCAAAAAAAGTAGTTTATTTGTCAAGTTGTATTTTTTTTTTACTGTAATTTAATTTTTTAATTGTATTTTAGAGAAACGAAGATTAATTGAATCAGAACATCTAATAAAAGTTTATTCAGGGTATTTAATCTTTCCCCAAATTCAGTCGAAAGCATTATAGAAAAAGCTTGCAAAACATCAGGAAAAACAATTACAAAAATCAGAACGATTACCCCCCCCCCCCCCCCCCCGCCTCTCTTTCTAGTTAAAGAGAAGGGAATTAACTCCTGTCTCGTATAATTCGAAGTGACGAAAAAACACGAGCCTAATGGAAAACAAGTAACAGCGAAGTTCCCCCCCCCCCGTTACTTCGCAAAGAGGGAAGAAGAATAGCAAGCAAGTGAAAACAGAGATAATTTAAATTATTCAAGGGAGGAATAGGGGATTTTCCAGGATAAGTTGACAGCTACTTGTGGTAAGTGGCAACTAACTGGTTGTGTATGCCAATTGTAAGATTTATACAAGTGATGTCGCGACACACTAACCCCGTTTCATATGTATATACATATAGTTGTATAAGCCCTTTGGCTAGACTAGGCCCTCCACGGGCTATTGCGCCACAGAGTTAGTTAGTTATGCAGACCCAAGATGTCCATATACTGTCGCGCCGCGGATGTTATTTTTATTTGTATTACAATTGTTCACCTCTGATGTCGATGCTCTATTCGATATCTTCTAATGAACACTGAACCTTGCCCTTTGACATTATGGACAAGATAAGGTGTTAAGAGCTCCCAATGGTGTCCCCTTCCAGAGACATTTGTAATTTCGTGTACTTAGTCCTTTGACAAAGTGGAAAAGACGAAGTGTTAGGAAGTCCCAGTGGTGTCCCGTTCGGAAGACATGTGTAATTTGCTTCTTTTCCCTCTCCTGAAGGTTGACAGAGACCTCGAAAATGGCGTACTTGATGGCTATCCTTGTGTTCAGGAGAAGGCCTGGATGCTGAGGCTGGAGCCTCGACTGAAGGCCCGTGAACTTGGCCCACTGTTCCACCGCCAGAAGACTATTTCTCTGAAAACCTCCCCACCACCTTTCTCCGACGACTGAGTCACTTTTACTTTCTTCTCATCGCCTCCCAGTCAGTCTCCAGTTCAGCATCCTTCCTATCTTATTTTGAATTATGCAATCGCCATTCTTTCCCAACCCAACTGTTTTTTTTAATTTTTTTTTTCATCGTTCCAAACCACGAGTTTCTGTGCGGTGGCAACCTTGGATCTTGGGAACCTTTCCGTCTTACACTGCCCTGACTCAATGGTTTTTAATAGAGGTCTCATTATGTATGCTTAACTATTATGAAACCCGATTATTTGGTGTGTTTTTTTTATCTCGACCCCATTACCAACTAGAATTTTCTTCTATTTATTTTTTTAAAAATAAAAAAAAGGAAAAATCCTTTTTCATCTGACAATCATCCTTGAAGAAGTCATCGATACTTAACATCTTCTCCCACCTTGGATTCTAATCAGTTTGAACTTTTTCTCCAATTTTTTTTCATGAGTCGCTGATAATCTTTCTACATTTTATGTCGAAATTCTTTTCATTATACCCACATTAGTAATTATGTTTCTTCTTAATTGTTTCTTTCTAACATTCATATTTAAGAATCTTTCAAGGATGATGGAGTTTGTTGAACGTTTTATCTAAATTTTTGAATCACTGATTTGCTAGATCAAGATTTGAGGATGACTGCGGCGCCTGGTTTCTGTCCGGCACGTGTAGGTTTGGTTTTACTTTATACATTTTTTTTTCCAAAAGAGTTATTGTGTTGGAATGCGAGACGTGGTTTTGAAAAGGATTGCGTTGTACATTATACGGCGCGGGCTGTGTACGGGTCCTTGACTCAGATGTTCGGCCAGCATGGCAAGGGTGCCAAGGCTTCGGGTTGCCGCAGTTCTAAGGCTGATTCCTTGTCACCGGTCACACTAACTCCAGCACTATCTCCTGTTTAACCCCTCCAACTCTCTTAAAACCACCGCTTTTTATCGCCTCTTTAAAGCCTACATTAAAAAACACTTCAGGGCTTTAGACACCGCGAGGCTCCTCTAAATAAATCTCACTTACCTTCTCCATCCAACAAACATTTTATTATTAGATCATTTGATGTAATCTATTGATTCACTTTAAGTATTTTCTTACCTTGTTTTTCTGCCCTTGTCTGACTGTCTGTCGTAAACACACCTGTATCTCCGAAAGTACCAGAACATAAATCTTTGAAACTTTGCAGTTACGTTATGTGTAATAAGCCAAATACTGAAAAACAAATGTATAGGGAAGCCTAATAAAATCATCCCTTAAAAACAAGGGCTTGAACATTTAAAAAAAAAACGGAATTGCGTCAAGGGTGAAAGAGATTGGAAAAGAGAAATGAAATAGGAGGACGGCTTGAGTTCAAATATATATTTAGTTCTTTGCGCCATGAGTCCTTAAAAATTGTATGTTTCGTGTCCCCCTCCCTCTACTATTTAACAAACGAAACAATAAAATTTATAAAAAATCTTTATCAAAAACAAAAAAATAACTTTTTTAAACTAAATTATTTATAAACAATTTAGAAAGAAAAAAACATAAAACACAAAAAGGTAATTTTGAGGTGATTTGATGAAGATTTGTAAATATCATGCATTTAATGAACAATGTCTTACGTTCCCGTAAGAAAACACTCAAATATAAAGATTGGGTACAATCACAATAAAAATATTTGAAAGGGTAGGATTGTGCAGAATGGAGATTATCACAATAAAAGTTTGCCCTAAGGTTGGGATTGTGCAGAATGGGGATTGTCACAATAAAAGTTTGCCCTAAGGTTAGGATTGTGCAGAATGGGGATTGTCACAATAAAAGTTTGCCCTAAGGTTAGGATTGTGCAGAATGGGGATTGTCACAATAAAAGTTTGCCCTAAGGTTAGGATTCTGCAGAATGGGGATTGTCACAATAAAAGTTTGCCCCAAGGTTAGGATTCTGCAGAATGGGAATTATCACAATAAAAGTTTGCCCTAAGGTTAGGATTGTGCAGAATGGGGATTATCACAATAAAAGTATGCCCTAAGGTTAGGATAGAGCAAAATGGGGAGTTTCACAATAAAAATTAGTCATAAGGTCTTTTTTCTTAAATATTAAATTATCATTTATGTAAGTATGTGAGTATTCATAGTATTATTTCAAATCGAATACTTAAAATATATTATAAATAGGATATTCTTTGTTTGTCTATTCTCCTTTTTCTACGTTAAACTACTATCTATATGACGCGTGTCTTAAACGTTATCAATATTATTTTTTCTCTTATCTGGTGCAAAAAAAAAACGAACGAACAATAACTCTTTCATATTTTAAAATAAAATAAAAATTGGTGTCGCCTCAACGGTCTACTGACATAATAAATTTTAAAATTATGTATAAATATATAGCAGAGTTGAATTTTATTTTTAATAGCATTTAGATAAAGTTTTAATGAAACGTATAGCTTTGATAGTGGTCGGCCTACTTTAACTGTTAGCAACAAACTATATAAAAGCTAATAATACTGTATTTTATAATATTTACTCATTATACATGCGTTTAATTCTATTAGGGAAAAATAACGTAAAGGAATATTTGAAACGAAAAATATATTGATATTATTTGATATAATTTATTTATTTATTTTTTTTTTTGGTTCAATTATTTTATATAAATATACTACGGTCATTATTGCAATATGAACATTATTTCAATATTTAGTTCCTTTAAAAATGATTTTTTATATGCCACTGAAGGTTATGTTACGAATTTTAAAACAATACCCATGCGCAATGCTATTCACTATCACGCTATTCAAAATACTAAAATACTATAGTATAAATAATGCTATTTTGAATACCATGGTATAAATAATTATATTTACAAAATCAACAATTCTATGGTATGTATTTTGTCTTTTACGCCTAGAATGTAGAATAACAACTATAAGTAACTTAGTTAGCTCATTATTGTTGTTTTTATCGAAACTATCTATGTAATAGAAGTCGTTGGATTTTAGTGAAATTTGGGTGGTAGGTCATAATTAGTTCACTTTTGGTCCCATATAAATTTCAATTTTCTGCGCTCTTTCCTTTTTCTTCCGTATGCGCACAAACTTAAGTATTATTTAACACCTATATCTTTAAAAGCACTTATCCGATTAGAAGCCACACAAATTGGCTGACCTTTTTCCCCCCTATTTTTCCGTGACTTGTCATTTAACAAATGACATAGTTCTATTTTAGTGCAGAACTAACATGCCAGCGTGTACGTAACTACTTACGTGTATAATTTTGCATTTCATTTTAGTTATGTCTATAGTTAGTATAAAGGTAACGACAAAAAACTTATAAATAAGGCGCGAGGATAAGTAAACTTACAAAGATCAGCCAACATTAAAATATTAAATCCAAGAAAGGGAAAATAAAATAAAAACATAAGTGGAAAAAAAGAAAGTGACAGCACTGATTAATAAAAACCCTAGTTTTTTTTTAACTAAGCAGTAAGTACCTACTTAGGCACAATGTGACAAATCAGTTTAAACTTAAAAGTCTTAAAAGGGTGAGGATTACAATAGGAAAGAGAGAGTATAAAAAACAAACAATAATTTTCCTTTAAAGGTAAGGAAAAATAAAAACCCCAAATTTCAGGTAAAGCTTTTCAAATAAAGGACAGAAAGTAAAATTCCTTTCAGAAAAGAAAGTTCTAAATAAAGATCAACTTGCATTGTTCGGTATTATCAGGGGAAAAAGGTGTTGCTTTATTTTGTGTTTTTTGCGTCTTACGTTGTATATCAAACACAAATTTCAATTTCACCTGTTTTGAAACATTTTTGGACCGTAACGAAAGGTACTGTAGTACTAAAGTACCCTTTAAAAAAGGATTGGACAAATAGATTTGTTTGGTCAATATGAACTATATTTTTCCCCCCATTTAAATAGGCCAATGTTATACGTCTTTTGTTTGGCTTTTGGTTGTGTTTACTGTCAGAAAAACATAGAAGGGTGTAAACAAATATCTTAACTTAAAAAAGTTGGGTTTTTTTTCTACCTGTCTTTTTTTATTAACATTGTTTGACAAATAAGGAAAGGTGTGACCTTTTTTAAAAAACAAAATATTCTATATAAATAGGGTTTTTTGTTTAGTTTATTACAACCTGTCAACATCATTGAGAGGGTTTTAGTTAAACATTATTCCGAGTTTCATAAAGTTGGACTAACTCGTATAAAAACTTTCTCTTATACATAGTGACACTAGATTTTAATCCCACAGTGTCTTCTTTAACTTCCGAGCATACCACCGAAGGTAATGGAAGCATTGTGATCGCTATGAAAAATTATTTTTTTGTCTCCGATTTCGAAAATTCCCATATAGAAATCCGTTTCAGACATCAGAAAGCATATTTGTTCTCTTGTCAATTTGTCCAGCATTTATGCGAACCAACATATTTTAAAAACTTCTCGTACGAGTGTGGTATGGCATTTGAATGGTAGGTCTCAATTAGCCCACAAATTGTTCCATATTAATTAGAACCGTTTGCGCTGTTTAAATTTTGCTAAATTGATACTTGTATTCGTTAGAAAAAAAATATTTTTTTAGTATTTTAGTGGCCTCCCTAATTTTTGCAGTTAAAATTAACTTCTCGATATTTTTGCCTCGGGGTATAATTTTTCTGAACATACACTGTAAAATTTCATTCAAATCGGTTCATTATGCATTTTCTGTTTATATAATATATATAGGTATAATTAATAAGTTATTTTCAGTACCTAACATATCTTCTTATATTCTAAAAATCAAACAAAACAAAAAAAAACATCGACGTTGGTTAATGGAGAAGTAACATACGTAATTTAAGTACTATACTCTTTACTTTTTATTATTTATTCTATATTTCTTTATTCTTACATCTATAGGTTTATTCTTAATTTAATACAAAACCAAAATAATAAAGCAAATTACATATATAAAATTTTATTTATATCTCGAAATTTTAATCATTACCACATGTTTAGGTCTTTTTAATCAAAGAAAATATTAAAAAGAACTCTTATTTAAATATGAGCTCCTCGTGAATAAAGGAATTTTCGGAATGATTTGTTTTATTTTAGAGAGAGTCAAAACAACACACTTATGTAATTGTATATTAGGGAAATTGTATTTTAGGGAGGCAATCACAGAATTACTTTTTACTTGATATTTTGCAAGGTGTAAATCTTGGTGTGGATATTAAACCATTAATATGTTAATATATTTTATTCATATTAAGTCATAAAATACATATCAATTTTTGTATTTTTAGATGAAAATCTTAGCCGTCATATGTATTAGTTTGTATCTTTATTAAGAGAAGGGAACAAGTTCTTTATTCCTGTTACTGAAATAAAATAAATTTGTGCAATACCCAGTATTTTTTAGTAGAGAGATTTTTTAAAAAAATCATACTTACGATAGAAACTGGAAGAGAGATCTTACTCTGAATTCAAAATGTCGTTTTATTCTTAGAAAAAATTATATTATGTGGTTTGATAATTTGGAGTGATTTCAGTTTGATATTGGAATAATGGTGGTCGTAGGGGTTGGAACCTTGCGACTTTTGGATAAGGTTATATTATGGTTATAGTTCGAGGTCTGAATATCAAATATGGCGGCGGTGTTGGGTTTGTAAACTCCCGGAGTGTTAGTACATCACTGGGTTGACCAATATCTTGCAGGGGTACCAACAGCTCTTTAGTATTGCCCAATTCCCTTCCTTTAGACTACACATAACACATTAACAGACCTCCGTACTCCGTACCTCTTCAAAACTCTATTTATATCTGTTTAACTCTATGAGGAAATCATATGTAAACAAAAACAATACAAACAAACAAAAATTATCCGACTGATTTATGACTCATACATTTTTTTCACTTCTTCGTCTGCGAATTAAACTCTTAATCAATTATTTAAGGTATAATTAGTATAGTTTATTTAAATTGTTTTTTTTTGTCATCAAAATGAATAAAAATGTCATAAAAATTGAATACTTAAAATAGAATTAAAAAAAAAATATATATATATACATAAGAATAAACAATCACGAAATGGAAATGCTACAAAAAATAGAATAATCAGAGCTTAAGGTGAAAGATTAGAAAAAACTTTATAAAACTAAATAATATGTGTGACTCAAAAAATATGTTAGATAAGTAAATATGTGGAGACACCTAAAAATAAATTACTACGAGGGACTAAAAAAAAAAATAAAAAGATAAATTATTATGTATAATTTAATTTCATAATTAGTAATTTCAGTGTTGCCCTATTTACCTATTTAGGAAGTAATGTTGCTTTTAGCTGTGTGATTTATAGGGCAAATTTAAATTAAACTCTACATCAAGCACAACTATTCTCTCTGAATAATGTAATTGATCGAGCTGATTACTAAAGCCCCTAAGATAGTATCTTGATTAACTTATTAAAATAACAATCAATATTTCAATCGTGACTCTTCACCATTTTCTAAAACTTTTGCTTCTTAGTAGGTAAATAATTTATTTAACAATATAATTGTTGGATTTTTATTTAACAGATTTTTAATTGTGCACAAATCTTCGTGAAAATAAACAATAAAAAACTTATATTTTGAACTACATTGATAAGAATTTATTAATTACGTAAACAATTTCCGTTAAATACGCATATCTAAGTTACTAAGTTGTCTTTTTTTAATTAGTTTTAGTCTTTCTCTTTTTTAAATTTTTTAAAGCTTTATTTAACTTTCGATTTTTAAATCTATTTATTCATTATGTTTGAGATTGAGAAACATGTGTAACCATAATTTTTTTTACTTTTACCCACGTATCATTGCAACAATAAAAAAGATGTTAAAATAGATAATATTCTGGGAAAATAGGGAGTTATATAAGTTTTTTTTTTTTTTATATTTCTATTTCATTGTTACGGTCTTGAACTTAGTGCTTTTTGTTAACTAGACACACTTTTTTGGGGACAATAAGAAAAAAGGTAATATCATTGTGACTTGTGATTATAGTTTGGGAAATGTCATCGTATCTTGGTTTAGTTTTTTTTTTAGTTCGTATTTTTTTTTGGGTTGTTTAGGGATATTTTCTTCTTGATGATTTAGTTGGTGTATAAAATGGATGAGGATTGTTACGGTTACGTAAGAACAGTTAGAATAAGGGTTTTTCAGTTGGATACAGTGTTACCCGGTCCAGACTTTCCATGTCCTTGACAGTGAAGGGTATTAGTTCCCAAGGCCCCCCCCCCCTTGTAGTTTTTCCACGGCTCGTGTAGCGTTCGATGGTTCGTAACATCCTGTCTTCTGAGCGTGTTCGTCTTCGTGCAAGGTGCATCGTGTAATCTTGGCCGGTTGTTTATTTATTTTTAATAATATAGGTTTTCCTCTGTTTAACACTTGGTTTAATATCATCGAACCTACCTTACCCATACTTGATAACACGTTGTACGGTCAAGTGAACATGAACCACCTTATGTTTCTCTGTCGGATAAAATATGATTTTTTTTTTAGTTCGTTTATTTTTTATTTCATCCTTTATCCTAGTAATACTGACAACAACCCCAATTTATTTTTAAGAGTTCAACACGTAAAAATAAGTCAAACACAAAGCAAATACTCGTAAAAAATAAGTCGAGATAATTTAACGATTTTATTCGCCATTAAAAACAAAGTGGAACGCGTTATCGATTGATTGTTTTAATTATTAAGTAAAACAATTTTATCAGTTGATTAAACTGAACAAAATAAAAACCCTTGTAGTCTTATAGGTAATTTTTTTTCTAATTCTAATACATTCACATCTAAATTTATTATATACGAAAAGTGTCATGAAGTAATGAATTATCTATGGCGTTATCGAAAGCACTGATTGAAAAATTTACTTACAACGTAACAATATTACATACTCGTAACAAAGTAAAAACATATTTTGCTTATTACTTCAGTTTAAGAAATTTAGTTGTTAATAACTATTCTAAACATTATTACTTAACATAGTAATTGTATTTCTTTTTACATATATGTGTATTTATTTTTAAAATAGTGATTGTATCTCATTTTTTTGCTGTTTTTAAAAACTTTTTAGTGAAAAAAATAATAAAAATACAATTTTAGCACATATTATGATCTTGATTTACCTACATATTCAGCAACATGATATAATTTATTTTTTTCTATTTCATTTTATCCCTTTTCCCGGTAACACTGATAAAGACTGAGAAGAGACTTGTTTATATGACATGGGTTAGTTGTAATACAGTTAAGTTGGTTATTTATAAAAATAGTCTGTCAATTAGTGTGGCACATAGCTTCCTCGCATCCTACTTCGTTCACTATAATGCTTTTATACTTTGACAACCTACTACTATCAAAATTATTTAATCCCCCCCCCCGTTTTTTAAATCTTTCAGAATTGTTTTGATTTTTTACATGAATTTTAAGTATCAATTTAGTAAAATTTAAAGGGCACCCGATGGTTGAAATTAATCTAGGGCTATCTGCGGGCTACTTTCGAAAAATCATTAAATTTTCATAAAAATCAGATGAGTACTTTTGAAGATATAGGTGTAAATAACTGTATGTTTGTGCGCACGTGGAAGTAAAACAAATGGACGCAAAAGGTTGAAACTTATTTTTAACCAACAATGGGTTAATTATGATTAACCATCCAAATTTCATTAATATCGGACGATTAGTTTTTAAGATATGTTGTTCGCAAATAAAGCAAAGAGCGTTGTAGGCACTGATGATGGCCGAGAAGCGTAAAACTAGTTTTGTGAAATAAACATTCATTTTGTGGACAGGCTCGGAAGCAAAATTAAAATATGTCTAAAAATGTTTTGGCTTGTCTGGCAAAATTAAAAAAAAAAAGGAAACTATATTTACAATTCATAAATTTAACATTGGGAATAAATCTCTTATAAATGTGTTATTTTACAAGCGGTGAAAAATGCATTAAATTTGTCACAAAAAATCCCAATTTAACACCGTTATAAAAATTCGCTTGAATTGAAACTTTTCCACTTATTTATTTGAATCTTCAAAGGAGGGAACATCTGCTGAAAATAAAATGTAAGGGGGATTAATTGTCAGTATAAAATCTCCCCATGCATCCCAAAAAATCTTTTTAAATAAAATATAAGTGTTGAAAAAAAAAAAAATTCTAATCTAGAGTTATTAGCTTGGAGAAGGAACGTGTAAAATATTAAGTCTTTTTACAAAAAAAAAAAAAAAAATAGAAGAAAAAAAAATTATATATTTGGCATAAGATAAAAAAAAAAATATATGTGTAATAAAATATATGTAGTTAGTTTTCAAATCAAAAAGATTCAAATCTAATAAAATTACTTAAATTCAAGTGCAGTACCTACATAGATATCAGGAGATAACAACAGCACACCTGTAATAGTAATAAGTTCTTTTTTTACGTCTGGGTGTTATACGAAATTTAAAAAAATAGATGACTGTTCACAACACACAAATCTATGTTCAAAATTACATTTAAAAACACAGTCTAAAATTCGACAATGTTGTATAACAATAAAACACCTCCTTCCCTATCTTTCTAACCTATAATGTAAATGTTAAACAAGGATTTACAGATCATCGTAATTCATTGTAAACTAAATATTTTTTAATGAAGGTTTTTTATTATTTAGGTTATATTTGAATTATGTTTTCACATTTGCCATCTTCTGATGTATATTCAGTTTGAGCTATATGAGTCAAATTCGTTGACAGCGCGGGAAAGTAAAAAAATAGGGTGGGGAGCCAATGAGATTTTTTTAATCCTGAGCTCTCATTGGCTTCCTACCTTATTTATTTTTACTTAACACAAACTTTGTAGCATAGTGATTTCGAGGGAAATATATCAACAGCGATTTTTTTTTTTTTAATTTAGTCAACAGAATGATGTTCAAGTTGCATTTATTTGGGAGAACATAGATATGCTTTCATTGCTGGTTGGGCGGTACAATAATTTACTTTACAGACAATATCTAATTTACATGTTTCACTTGTTGCAGGTGGATGATCAGATGAAGCTGCTTCAGCATTCATGGTCAGACATGTTGGTCCTCGATCACATACATCAGAGGACGCACAACAACCTACCAGATGAAACGACGTTACACAACGGCCAGAAGTTTGACCTGCTCAACCTGGGACTCCTGGGCGTACCCACCCTTATAGAACACTTCCACGACATCACGGCCAAACTCGTAGACCTCAAGTTTGATCTTACCGACTATATTTGCCTCAAGTTCCTTCTTCTACTAAACCCTGGTAATTATAGTAGTATAAATAACCCTTACAAATAGTTGAGTATTATAGATGTTAAAAATAGTTGTGTTACAAAACCAAAGCAAACGAAACTGGAAAAATTGGAGTAAAAAAATAACCTATATTTTCATACTGCGTCATGAAAGAATAAACCTTTTCTACGTCCCCCTAAAGGAGTGATTCTCATCCTGTGGTCCGCGGGACTGTTCCAGGTGGTCTGTGGAAAGAGTGAGAAAACCATGGAACAAATTAATTAAATGCATCGAGTCAAACATCTACAGCTAATAGAATTAAATTTTGAATAAAATAAGACAGGGCCAGTCTGAGGTGTAAATCCGATAAGGCGTCACAGAGTATAGGGAATCAAGAGGGGGTATTACCAGGAAGTTTCTTAACTCTACACAGGGCCTTCTTTTCTATCTAATTTCATTAACCCTTAAGAACAAGAACGACTGATCGACATTGCAGCTGATACTCATCTTAAGCTAGTAAAAACTCAGAATAAAAATATATTCAAATTTTGGGTGCCACTACTTCATGAATATCCTCAATTGAGTGTAAAACCAATGAAATTGATCCTGCCCTTCTACTCTACATATTTATGTGAAGCTTCTTTACTAAGAGATTAACCCATTTGGATGCTCCAATGGGAATGGCATTAACTACTTTTAAGCAAAATATTGACAAGTTGTGAAATGGCATGCAGGATGAAGGTAGCCATTGATAATATAATTTTTCATTATTTAAAATGACAATAGTCATATCTTTTAAGAACTTCTAACACAACGCAAGTGCATTTATATATATATATATATATATATATATATATATATATATATATATATATATATATAACCAAAATATAATTTGTACTCAATAAAATTTGTAATTTGTATACACATGAAATATAGTTCATTTTTAACCGCGTCCTAGGTATTTGAGACATCTGGGGCTAGATCCATACAAAAAGTTTACAAATATTACTATTTACCTGATCCGTTTGATTCTAATATTAATTATTGCGCTAATTATTAATCATATTAGTAATCTGTTATTATAGAACTGACCCATGGAAAACATTTTATGAATAGATTACAAGTTTAATTATTGCTAATGTGCTACATTCAACAATATGATAAAATATCACAAACTATTAATAAATTAAATATTATTTGAGGCTTGTAAGGGGTGGGCCGTGGGTGGGGTGGCGGGGGAGGGACCCCTTGTGGTCTGCGGGTTCAAAAAGGTTGGGAAACACTGCCCTAAAGAGACAGGAACAAAAATCTTTCTAGCAGACTAGCAGGTCTCTGGCTTCTTCTTCTTCTTGAGTGGCTCTATTCTATAGTACATTGAACCTTCCACAATTTTCCACCTGTTATTCTGATCCTGAGCTCTAATGTTTTTTCAATTCCTGTATAACATCTTTTTCCTGCAGTCCATCTTTGGCAGAGAGGTTTTTCTGGCAGTTGAACTATTGGCCTGGACTGCTGTCCTACATCTTTGGGAACTTGTTTAGACATTAACACTTAAGGCTTCAATGTTCTTCTGTAGGGGTTTTTCCTCGTTCTTTCAGCATAACAGGACCATCACAATTGTAAATTCCTGATTTAATTTTTTAGATGTTCCATGTTCCTTTCTGGATACCTTATTGTTTTATTATATATACCTACCTTTTAAGGATATCTTATTTCAGCAGCTAGAATGGAGCTTTCCTTCTTGCTGGATCATAAAACCAAGATTCAATTCTGATCAGCAAGCATTGACTGCAAAGAATCGTGGAAATTGCCAATGATGCACTGATAAAGCCACGGTGACTTTTAATGATGATGCAGATAAATCAAAGTATTTTTATGCCGGGAAGAGGAGATTGATGTTTTTGTTTGGCAGGTAACTGAACTAAAATTTGATGCATATTAACTAACAGAAGGTATGGACCAGCCTACACCCATGGAATGGATGCACACTTTTAAAAGAGCATAGAAATAGCGATGAATTCTCAAAACCATTTTTCCTAAACATTAGGAAAATATTTAAAAATTAGTTTTTGTTTAAATTAGAAGAGCTATTTTTTATTGTAAAACATTTGTGATATGTGTTAATATTATTGATTGTCTAGACGTACGAGGGTTGATGAACAGGAAGCATGTTCAGGAAGGCCATGAACAGGTCCAGCAAGCTCTTCATGAGTACTGCATTAATACGTTCCCTCATGTACAGGTAAGTTTGCGAATCGTTTTTTAATTTCATCAATATACAACATTGTTTATCTTCCGTAGTAGATTAATTAAAGAAAACCAATTAAAGCTTAACAGCTTTAATGTATCTTTAGAAGCAATGTTGTTTTTTTTTTTTTTAAATGATTTATAAAGTTCAAGTTGAACTCTTAATGAAAATCCTTGATCAAATATCTTGAAGAGGGTTTCGGCATAGACAAGCTGTAACTTCCCGAAATCACAGTGTTTTTCACAGTTAAGGTCTTTCCACTATCTTTGAGTGGTTAAATACCTGAGAGGTAAGACATTTTTTCACATGGATGATCACATTGAGTTGATATTATGTGAAGTGACTGATCCCCCCATCCTGTAACTTAATGAAGTACTTATCAGGTTGTAAAAATATCTATTTACTAAAATAAAATATCATTAAGAAAAGAGCTTTCATTGATGACTGGATCTAGATATCACTGATTGAATTCACAATTTACATCTCAACTACCTACTCACCAAAGTTTCCATCAAAATTAACTCGACTTCCCGCCCGATTCATCCAATTTCTACTGCTATAACCCCCTGAACATTATAATTTATGTTTTCTACTGAACAGAACTACCAAAATGGACAATGCAACTACTAAAAGAAACTAACTTTAGATCTTCCCTCTGATTAAAAACACTGTAGAGACAGTGATTTCAAGAATTTACAGCTTGTCTATGCTGATACCCTCTTCAAGATATTTGATCAAGGATTTTCATTATGAGTTCAACTTGAACTTTATCTCATTTTAAAAGAAAATTGTTTTTAAGATACATTAAAGCTGTTAAGCTTTCATCCTAAATTTATATATTTTTTTTCTAAATTACCTCATTAACATTTAATTGTATCATAGCAATACAAACACCCTAGCTAAAGATTTATAATCTAACGAATAAACACCATACCTGTAACTCCTACTAAATTTAGATCTGCCGATTATCAAAAATGTATCTAGCCAGTAGATACACTACTTGGACAATAATAACAACAGAATCAACCACCTACACTAATATGACATCCAACTGTATATTATAAACTTATCATAACAAAAACAATTTATTTTTTTTATTTCAACTAAACAGCATTAGACTTATGTAGTCTTTAAAATCAATCTAGGTAACACAAAATAAATGGTTTTTATTTTTTTCTTTCAGGATAAATTTACCAAGTTGTTGGGCATAATGCCTGAAATTCATTCGCTAGCGAGTCGAGGCGAAGATAACCTATACCTAAAGCACTGCAGCGGGAGTGCACCCACCCAGACGCTACTCATGGAAATGCTACATGCCAAGCGCAAATAACTACCACAGAATTCCTGCCATGTCAGTGTAACTCTTTTATGTATCTTATATTATTTGTTATTGTTATTTTGTGTAGTTTACGACGGTTTAGTTTAAAAAGTACAAGGACCTCTACACTCAGAGAAACTTATTAAAAACTGTTAGACCCCAATTATATGGTTTATAGAGGTGATGGACCGACACATTAACCCCATTTCAAACTTTATATGTACTCACTTACACACACTCACTCACAGACACACACACACACATATATATATATATATATATATATATATATATATATATATATATATATATATATATATATATATATATGAGTGTGTATGTACAAATATATAAATATATATTTATGTGTGTTTATATGTGTGTACACATGCATAGTACATATGTGTATATGACCAAGCTGTTCAACACCCTTAAAAATACAAGTAAATAGTCTAAGTTCATCTCTTGGCATTTATACCTCAATTGTGAAAAACTCTTTCTTTTTCTTTGGCTAGATCAATAACTAGTCTCCCTGAACCATGTTTCTACCTATGCATTAATTTCAAATTTTAAACAAATTCAATTTTAGAGTTGATGTTGTTACTTGCTTAGTGCATGTTCTCCCCTGAAAATGTAAATGCCATGGTAGACTTTGCGATGTTACTTCCTTTGAACAACATTTTCTCACTTGATGATTTAAAATGTCAATTTGAGTTAATGTTGTTACTTTCTAAGAAAACCTTGGTCTCCCTTCAAGATGTTTCTTACTCTGGGTGCAAAATGTTGACACTTTATAGCTATAACTGTGGGTACTTGAGTTTGATTTTTTGCTTGGGGTAGGGAAGGCTCCCTTACTTTGGACGACAAAAATCATCTGATTTGGTAGCTGGTGAATGTTGAAAGGTTGTAAATAGCTTTGCGAGAAATAGTAACCTCTCCACCTGGAATTGTGTGTGGGGCAAGTGTCTAAGGTAAGGGAATCTCCCAGACCCATTAACCTGTCAAGGTGTGGTTTTCAACATCTTTTTACCTCTAGTTATTTAAATCCTAAAAAAAATGTTCACTGTGGTCTAAGATAGCTTTCACACCAAAAAGACAGAAGACAAGATCTTTCCTACTGAAGAGGCATGAGTGCCTCTTTATTTAGTGTGAAAAGATTTTTTTTTAATTATAATGTAATGGATTGGTTCAGTTAAGAGACACATATTCTGTCTTCTGTTCCTTTTCTCTTGTCACCTGTTTTCTGTTCCTTGCCTCTTGCCGCATGTCTTCTGTTCCATATCTCTTGTCAAGTGTCTTCTGTTCCTTACCTCTTGCGGCATGTCTTCTGTTCCTTGTCTCTTGACACCTGTCCCTTCGGTGTTAAAGCTGCCTTCAACATAGAATTTGCTAGCCCACATTGAGCATTAAGTTAAATGTAATACATAAAATGAGATAGGGAACAAACTTAACTTCTTTTTAGTTTTGTTGCCATTGTTTTATGTAAAAAAAAAAAAATTATAATGATTTTTTTCTAATACTTCTATATTTTTTCCAGGTGAAGCTAGGAAAAACTACTACCAGAAAATGAAAAGCTGGGAGTTTTTTTTTTTATAAAAAAAATCTTTTTTTTTTCGCACACAACTTGGGGATGAAAAGATAAAAACAAAAAGGAAACAAACACAAAATTTCAAATACTCCTCAGAAAGAAAATAAAGATTCATCTGACATCATTGAAAAAAATATACACGGGGACGGTTCTAGGAGTGAAAATGAAGATAAAGAAAAATACAGAGAAAACGAAGAATCTAAAACCTATTCAAGGTGATATGTATGTTTTCCTTTTCAAATACTTAATATTTGAAGAAAAAAATCTAGGAGTAAAACACTTAAAAAGAAAAATGTGATTGTTTTTTTTTTTAAGAAAAAACAAAAAATGAAAAATCTTTTTCCCAACCCAAGACAAAACTATATTGACTATTTAAAAAAAAGAGAATTGAATGACAAAGAAAGAATATTATAAGGAGGAAAAAACTCCCTGGCACAAATTTTTTTTAAGGATTAAAAATATTTTCAAAAAAAAATTTTTTTTGAAAAGAAAAATATTTTTAATAAAAGAAAAACAAAGCTATGTGTTCATAAAGAAAACCCTCGAGTTACCTGTATCCAGCCACTCATCCATCAGTAAATAGCTCACCCCTTAGGCTAATTAAAAAAGAGATGAAAATAATAAATTATCTACCTAAAACAAAAAAGAAATAATAAAATAAAATGAACTATAATTAATTTAATTTAATGTTAAATAATGTTTCTTTTTTAAAAAAAATATATATTTTTAAGTTTATGTATAATTATAAATAAAAAAAATATAAATAATAATATATATATGTGTGTTACATAGGTTGTGAGAAAACAAAAAGTGTGTAATTTTTTTAAATTGGTTTTTTGATTGTTCATTAAAAAACAAAAAAAAATGCATGAAATTTGGTACATATGGGAAGGCGCCCATTATTTGATAAGAATGAAAATATAAATAGGTGTGATAAAACCTTTTTTAAATTAAAAAAAAAAATTGCAAAATGGAAAAATTTAAAAAATACAAAAAAATAAATATATAGGTATATATATATTGTAAATTTATAAATTAATGTTTTTTTAATTTAATATAAATAGTACTATAGTTTTATTTTTTATTTATTATTAATTATTGTCATTTTTTTAGTTTATTATATGTATTTTATATATATATATATATATATATATATATATATATATATATATATATATATATATATATATATATATATATATATATATATATATATATATATATGTTACATATATGTATATAAAATAATTTTTTTTTTCCTTTTTATGTACAGAAAGAAATATAGATGCCTTTTATGAAAGTACAAACAAAGGAATAAATAAACACATAATTGCAGAAAAGAAAATATATAAATTACTAAAAAGTGTATACTGACACAAAATATATTGTACCATTGCAAGAGGGGAAATATTGTTGTGGGGGGGTGTGATAGGGTTTTTGTTAAAAAAGAAAAAAAAACAAATATTATAAATTTTGTTCATTTTGCTTGTTCTGTTCTGTTTTTCAAAATATGAAATTTATTTACTTTCCATACCATTTTTTTCACTGGTTAAAATAAGGGAAAGTTTCAAGGGCCAACGTATAGTTATATACAGAAGGTACAATGAAAGAAATTTGAACAAATAAAATTCATGTATTAAGAAAGGTTTTTTTGCAAAGAAGAAGTATTTTTTAACCAAAACCATTAAATGTTTTTGTAATTTTAAAAAAGAAGTATTTCTTGGTCAGTTCTATTTGGAAATATAGTTTAGTAAATTAGAAGCTAGAACCATTTTAAGATTTATTTTTTTATGTGCAATTTACAAGCTCTTTTTTTAGATTTTACAGGCAGCAGTTAATTAAAAAAAAAAAAATGTAACATATCTTAAAATTTAAACCTATTTTAGGTTTGTAAAGCGTACTTACATTTTTTTTTTTACTTCATTGAACATCTAAGAGTAGACAGTTATATGTATCTTGAATAATAGCAATCATGAATGTATAGTATAATCATAAAAGTTACCCATTTTAAAAAAGGAAGAAATGTACTAAAATTCAGAACACTTCTTAAATGAACAATTAACTCAAAGGAATGCTTACTACAGTTATTATCTTGGTAATGTGTTGTACATATTACTTGGTCCAAGTCCATTTAAGTACTATAATTAACTATTGAATACTACAGTTATATTGATAATATGTAATATGTGCTACTTTTACCAATCTAATTAAAGTGTACTACAATTTGTAACACCTAAAGAACTTTTTAAAAAATAAATCTATTCAATTTGCTTTTTTAAAAAACTTATGGTAGAACTAAAGTCCATTCCTTAAATTTATCTATCTTTAAAGAAATAAAAATACAATTTTTCTTCAATAAAAAATGTTAAATGAAAATAATTGAGATGTATTAGTAAATTTAGGTTTGATCATGTACCAATTTATTGATCTACCATGTAATTAGGATCTCCTTTTTTCCTTTAATAAAATAAAATCACCATATTTTATACTTAAAAATGCTCAATCTTAAATTATTGCTTTTGATTTATTCCTTGATTTCTAATTTTTAACAATAATGATGTGTTTATTTATTTATTTTGGTTCTAGCTATTAAAAAAATCACAAAAAAAAACAACCATTTAAATAAAATTCTATAATAAATTGTACATTTTTTTTTTTTAATTAATTAATATTTATATATATTTATTATTATTATTTTTTTTTTGTAATATATAATAATATATATTTATTATTATTGATTATTATTATTATTATTATTATTCTTATTTTCTTTTAAGTGGTTTTTTGTTGTTTTACATTCCATTGTGAATATGAAAACTCCAGTATGGGATATTTTGGGCATCATAAAAACCAATATATATTTAAAAGAAATGAACAAATTTTTTTTGTGTATAAATTATGTATATATATATATATATATATATATATATATATATATATATATATATATATATATATATATATATATATATATATATATATATATATTGACAAAACATTTAGTAACGTACTAATACCTAATTTTTAATTATTATTATGTTTTTTTTTTTTTTTAATTTTTAAAGATAATAATAAATAAATATAATGAACCTCTAAGAATTAAAACCTCAAAAAAAAAGAAATCTTTAATGATTCTTTAAAAACAGGAATGGATATTTTAAAAAGTTTATATTTTACAAATTGTTACCCGATTAAAATAAATTTATATATTTAATTGTATTCCTAAACACAGGCTTTCCTTTCGAAATCCATGTAACATTTACCAGTAGTGAGTATCTTTATTAATTCTTAACATTTTTGCTCCCAGTATCGGAATCTTGTTGCTTTTTTTGAAGTTACTAGATAAACTAATTGTTGATTTTAGTTTTTTGTTTTGGTTTTTTTCAAGCCTTATAAAGCTTCCAATATTAGGAGAGAAAAAGGTCAATATTAATAATGATTGAAATAAGAAACACCTCTAAATAAAAATAAAACTTCATGAGGATATTTAATTGAAAATTGAAATAAAATCTGAATAATTCAGATTTTTTTCTACTAGCCAGCCTGGTACATTTACATTCTTTTTCGACGAAGAAAAGTTGTTTAAAATTTTGCACGTTACAATGAACATATTTATAATAGGTAATCCAGACTTTGAAAGTTATTAAATTTTAACAATAACATAAAAAATAATATTAGAGTTCATAGATTCTGCAACTAGAATCGTTTAATGCTCTTTTATAAAGTTCGGAGGACTTTCAATTCATCAGGGGACTGTTTCTTGAAGGGTATAATATAACTGGTAGAGTATGATGTTTAGCTAATAATTTTAATCCTAATGTGATCATTTTTATGGCTAATTATCAATTTATCAACAGTTCTTCATACGTCTGATGATAAATCTTGAAGTGTACTATACATTTGGTGGAGTATGATGATATTTTAGCTAATGATTTTAATCGTATTATGATTATTTCAGTAGGCAATCATCAATTTGTCATCAGTTCATCATACAACTGATGATAAATGTATCCAAATAAAATTATCATATAAAGGAAATGGTCTCTAGAAAAAATTACATTTTTCTGGTCTTAAGATTGTTTTATGTATTAGCCGATTATTTCTTCAATATTTTGTGTCTACTTTGAGTATATTAATGTTTCAATTGATTTAACCAAAATTTATCATGTAAATTAAGGGGTTTTTTCAAATTTATTAGATTTTTTTTTTTTTTTTTTTTTTTTTTTGAATGAATTATAATTTTCCTATAAAAAGATCGTACAACCAAATAACGTCAAAATAAATGAAATAGTTCAAATCCGTCCTGATTTTTCAATTTTTTTTTATACAAAGATTTTTATAATAAACAAGTAACTCATTATAACTTTAAATTAGGAATATTTTAGCATCCTTAAATGTAAATTTAATTAATTATTAAATAAATAAAGGATATCGACATAGCTAAGTGGTCATTGCATTTGTACTCAATTTTTAAACATGTGACACATTTTTATTCTGATAATCACTTTGACTAAATATCTAAAGTAGTTGATATCCCTTTGTCCTGTAGTATATATGGAACAGATGTATAAGTGATCAATTCCCTCCGTCTTGTAATGATCCAATTTTTAGTTAACCTTTTTTTATTTTTCATTAAGTTTTTAATAAATTATTTTATTTAAATGAGGAAAAAAATACAAAATTAAAAATTGAAATTGATAAAGAGTCAATGGTCAAGTGGTTGCCGTTGTTAAGCTCTTTAAAACCTAGCAACAAACAGAAACATACTAAGTTCAAATTTCATGGAGATGAGATATATTTCACACTGATGATCTGACCTGATTTATCACATGATACGATCTCATTGACCTAATTTAAAAGTCCTAAAACTTTTAATAACCTTATGTAAAAGAAAAGAAATAGAAAAAAATACTACTCTATAAAATCTAATTTATAATAAACATCTTATAATTGAACAAAAGAACTCTTAAAAAAAAAATCTTATTAAAAGCTCTTAAACGGAGCAATATATTTTTTCTCTCGCTTTAGGCACAACGTGATGTGATCTTTTGTGTAAAACAGGAATAATAATAGAAAATACAAATAAATGTATACTCAAAGTAGATTCAGTTAACAAATTATTATAAATATATAATCTAAAAATAATAATAATAAAATAAATAGAAATAAATAAATGAGACAATATAATTACCTCCTAAAAATCCACCACATTCCATTTGGTCTAGAAATTATTTTTATTTTATATGTAATAATTATTTTTAATTAAAAAAAAACAACATTAAAGTCAGTTCTTTTTCCAAAGGTTGAGGTTTATTTTTTAATTTATTATTTTTTATTAATAAAAATGCACATTACCATTTTTATTTTCCTTCTTTTTTAATTAAAATTATCATTATAATAAATTATAATTTTTTACCAATTTGTTCTGTTTATTTATTTTATGATAATAATTTTTTTTTTTTTTTTCCTTTTTTTAACACTTTTGGGAACTTAGGTGTTGGGACATAGCAAAATGATTTTTTGTTTTCTTTTTAATTTAATAATTTATTAATTTTTTTTTTTTTAATAAAATAGAAGAAGGCATGTAAGATACCAAACCAATGTTTATATGAGGCCTTTTTTTATTTTAAAAAACAATTTATTTAATTCAATGTGAAACAAAAATTAACTTTCAATTTCAAAAATATTAATCGTATATGGAAAAAAATTGAATATTTAATATACATTTTTTAATGTTTTCTTTTTTGTTCCAGCATTTTTTAAAAATATAAATTTCATAAAATTGTTCAGCTCTTTACTGATGAGAGTGACTCGATTAATATTTCTTATATTTATATATATATTTATATATATATATATATATATATATATATATATATATATATATATATATATATATATATATATATATATATATATATATATATATATATATATATATATATATATATATATATATATATATATATTGTTAGTTTCTTTATAATTCTTGACGTATTATGGTATGTCTTAGATATTACGAGTATCACATCAAAAGAAAGAAAAACCAAAAAGACATCGAGGGAAATTAAGCAATTATTTGCACAATTCATAACTAGGATAAATAATCAACATTTTATTTTTTTTACTTGTTTTATTTATTTTGTGAATACATCATCATCTCCTGTAAATCTCCTGTAAAATTTCAGTAATCATTGTATTGTAATCATCGTTCCACCAATATGATGAGTGTGTATTTCACAAAATAATTATTAGTGTTACAACACTTTTACTATATAATTTAAAAACAACAAATTTATACATTTGACGAGGCAATAATATTTTTGCTAATTTTTTTTTTTTTTAATCCAATCATTTAATTTATATTATATGTATGAACTCTGATTAAGTCAAAATTACTTTATTTAAACTTAAAATGATTTATTATCCTTTATTATTAAAGATTAATAGATGATATAAGTGTAATGTTTTTTTTTTTTCAATAAAATATAACTTCATTTTTAAATTAAAAAGCATTTAAGCTTAACTAAAATGCTCTTTTTTATATAATGATAAAATAAAAGTGTTTTTCCCAAAGGTGCATTTTAAGCATTATTTGAAGTGTTCTTGTAATTCTTATTAGAATAGCACTTGTACCATAAACTATAAAATAAATCCAAAAGTGTATCAAATAAAAAAAGGGTATAGTTTGTAGTTAGTTGTTCACTAGCATTTACAGAATTTTTTTTACATTGTAAAAAAGCCAATTTAGTATTTTTGCAGTGTTTGTTAATTTGGTTCTATTTTTAAAAATTTGAGTATACTTTTTTTTGTTTTTCAATAAATTACCTTTTTGTTTATAAGCTATAATTTTGGTAGATAATTTTAACTTGCTGATTTGGGTTTTCTTTCGTAATATTTTTGACGTACCTTAAAATAAATTTAATGTAAGTTACCTTTTTTAAAGAAAAGAAACAAGTTTCTTTTTTTGTTTGTTTGTTAATTTATGATTATTTGTAATTTATTATTATACATTTTAATTTAATAATTTAAATTATTAATATAATATGAGATTTTTTTCATTTATTGATGATAATGAAAATATGAAATCTCATTCCCTCCTTTTCCCTTCCCCCACCCATTAATATATATATATATATATATATATATATATATATATATATATATATATATATATATATATATATATATATATATATATATATATATATATATATATATATATAATCAAATATTCTATAGACCAATATTTTAGCGCCCAGTGAACCTCGATCAATGTGTAAAAAAAATTTCTTAACGAATCGTGTTTCACGAAGAAATTAATTTAATTTATTATAATTATTATGAATTAATTAATTATAAATACCATTATTTGTTAAATTTAATATGTTATTAATAATTTAAGGGGTGTATTGAAATACCATTTTACGATACACACAAAAATTGATTTTTTTTTTTTTCTTTTATTTTACATTATTTTTTTGCACATAAATAAATGATAAAAAAAGAAGTAAATAAATAAAAGCAAGTATATATATTTTTTAATTTTTATGTAGGTATACATATTATATATATATTGAGTGTACATAAGAGAAAATAAGCTATATTTTTCTGTATCTGATATAAATAATAATTAAAAAAAATTAAAAAATAATAAAAAAAATTTAGATATATAAATATAATTTTTCATATATATATCGCCTTTTAATGAATATATTGTAAATAATGAGATAATTTCTTTTGTTCTTCTCTATTATTTTTGATTTTTAAGTTTTTCACTATTTAGTGTTTTTTTTATTATTTCTTTTCAAATTTTTGCTGTTTTGTTTCTATACAAGGCATTATAGTGCAATGTAAATGTACCTCGAACAGAGTTTAAAATAATAAATTTATAAAATAAGCTAGTTGGTTTAAAAATAAATTAAATTGAAATAAAATAAAATAAAAATTGTTTCTTAAAAATTTAATTTCTCATAAATTTGTATTATTATTATTTTATTTGTTTTTTAATCTTTTTGACACTGCCAGACCTTTTTAATTATTATTATTGGATCACTTTTTTAAAAATTATATATAATTATTTTTGTTAATTGATTATTTTTTATACTTGATAAAGTTTATTGTTAAATCTGTTTTTTTCATCTGCAGAAATGTAAGAATCTGCAGATAAGGGCTGGGTAGTACTACGCCACACCACACATGGCCTACCCGACATTAGTGGAACTGACGTCTGAATTTGTGCAGTCTCTAATATATCTATGGTCGAAAAAAACTGTGCTGCCCTGCCTTGTGTCACCTCTCTCTCAATGAGCACCCAGCCTATAAGTATTTTTTAAAAATAAAAAACAGAACAAAAATATGTCTATTTTATCGATGTAGGTTTCACCCTTTATAAGGCAATTAGTGCTTTTGTTTTTGTCAATTTTAGTCATCAGTGCCGTTTTTGGGTAAAAAAAACTGGAGTAACATTAATATGATAAAAGTGAGCCTACATAATGTAGGAGACCAACATAATTCTTGAAGAGACACGTAATTCTCCTTGATCCTGGAGAGATTTCCAAATTCCTCGGAATTTGTTTACATTCCAAATTTCTTTCATTTATTCATTAAAGCTTCGTTTATATGGTGGCACTAATCTCACGACATTCAATTCCACAACATTAGTGTCACATGGTGTCGTCGTTTGAACAGTAGATGTCATGGCACTACAATGACGTAACATCTAATGTCAAGCATCAAAACGTTTTGATGTCACAGCACTGCCTTATAACTATTATTTACTTAAAACCATACCTATATTAATATGTAAAATATTGTTATTTACATTACATTAACTATTATATTGCTTTGTTCTGGCTTGCTACTTTGAAGAATTGTCACAACAGTGTAGATAGGTGTAGGCGAACAGCTCATGACATTCAGTGTCATGACGAGTCTCAAGCAGTCATGGCATTGAATGTCACGACATTAGAGTCACCATGTGAACGACGAGGCTTTAAAAATGAAATGTTTGTTAAGTGAAAGAATATTCTTGACAGGTAACACTGTATTAAAAAAAAAATCAACCAATAGCAATTTTTCATTGTTTCTTTATATTTAGAAATAAAATAACTTGTTTTTTTGGTTGATTTTTATAATATCAAGTCATCTGTTAAATTTCATTCTTTCATTTGACTTACAATTAGAGATAATTTCCATATTATAAAAAAAAGTAGGGGAAAAAAATTAAATTAAAATATAATTTTATACAAATGTATTATTTAAATAAATCGTGGAAATAGGAAGAATCAATCAATTTAAAAATTATATCGAGTATAAGTGATAAAAATACATATATATGATGATTATATTCATTTGACCATTTGTATTTTTTTAACCTCGTGTAGGAAATCAGTCAGTTATTCATTAATGTAGTAAAACTCTTAATTATATTGGACTAATTTTGAAAAATGAATTGTCGAATTTTAATCAGGTATTTTAAAGAAAAAATTGTCCAAGTACTAAACAAATCCTCTAATGTTGGTCTTAGATAAGGGATAATTTTCTACCGTACATTTAAACTTTATCAAGTATTTATTTATCTTGTTTTTTAATTTAAATCTACTCATTTCTTTCTGATTGTTTTTAAAGGTAAATATATGAAAAAATTATAATTTCCCCCCTTTTTCAAATCATGAGAAAAAAATGTATCATTTTTTTAACAAAGGATGTATATTGAACTCAGAAAAATAATAAATATATATATATATATATATATATATATATATATATATATATATATATATATATATATATATATATATATATATATATATATATATATATATATATATATATATATATATATATATATATATATTAAGAAAGATATTGTTAAAAGAGACGGAGAGAAAAAGAAAGGAATGGTATTTTGGTAAGAGAAGTATAATATATCTTATTTTTGATACGTAAAAAAGACCCTGTTTTTGTTGTTACTTTTTTGAAAAAAATATATAATATAAACGAAGTTTTAATTAACAAAAAATAAAAATTAACAAATTTAAATAAAGTGATAGTAAATTTATGAAATCTATTGTGATGTTTAAAAATATATATATGAAAAAAATTAAATTAAAAACAATAAATGTTTGTTTTTTTGTGTGGGAAAATTTATCTTTTATTCTGTTAAATCATTTTTTTAACTGTTCCGTTTTTTTTGTTAAAACAAACAACTAAACTTTATTTCTGTTTTTCTAATTTTTTATAAAATTGTAAAAAAAAAAAAATTACATTGTTGCCTTTTTTGAAAATAATATTAATTACAATAGTTAGTTAAAATCTAATAAATGTATTTGATTGTATTCAGTGCTTGATTTCTAGAAATTGAGGTGCCGGAACTACAACCTATCCTTCCCCCCCCCCCAACGGAAGGGGGGTCCGGGGGTCCTCCCCCGGGAGAAATTTGAAAAATAAACAAAATTCAATTTAAAATTGTCCAGAAATTATAAATTAATTGACAATAAACTAAATTAGTTGGAGATTGGGCGTAACAAAGTTGTTATCATTTTTAAATTCACCTTCAACATCTTTTTCAATATCAGCATATCTGTGATTAAAACGCGAGAGCTGGAACATGTTTCCCACTAATAAATCACATCAAGAGTAGATGCGTAAAGGTAACACTCTCTATGACGTAAAACAGCGGTACCTTACTATGTCAACTTAATATATTACAGAATTGTCCATATAGTGTGAAATTTGTACAGTCAAGCACATTTTGCCGTGCTTAAGAACTGACATACTTAGAATCTTTATATAACATGAAGGATAACCCAGCCTTTAATCGCCTAATTCTGTGTTAATCATTAAATAAAAGAAAAGTAGATAAATAATATTTTTACTAGTTTATATATTTTCTCCGATAATTTCATTTTGTCACTGGCCGATCTAATAAATATCTTTAAATATTAAAAAAAAATACATTAATTAATTTAACTTACTATTATATATTTTTAAATATATATATAAATCTATTTAAAAATATTTATTCATATAAAAAGGTTTTTTTTTTTAATTTTCTTTAAAAGGTGACATCATGTTGCTCTAAAACAAAAAAATATATTAAATTTTTGTATATCGTTGTTGTCTTATTAAAAAATAAAAAAATAATAAACAAATGTTTTTGAGAAAAAATAAAAAATGTTTAAAATTGTATAAATGAAAATTAAAAAAATGTTTATCATTGTTAATGGAATATTTTCTGTGAAAAATTCAAATTATATATAATAAATGTTGATATATATAAGAAAAAAAAATGTTTCCTATTGTAAATTGTTATTTTTTACTGACAAAAAAAAGTTTTAATAATATGACGTTAAATTCATGAATATAATTTGTTTATGGTTTTTTCTCTTTATTCATTATTGTATGTATTTTTTATTATTGTTATCATTATAATTATTTTACTCACTTACCTTATTTAAAGATTGTTTTTTTTTTAGAAAAAAATTATAATTGAGCTGAAATTTAAAACGATTGAAATACTTTTTAAAATTCTTATATTTCTGAAATTTAGTTGTATTTTTCAAAATTTATTCATTTGATGCTGTTGAATCCAGTCTGTATAAAAAAAAATTGGTAGTATTCACTATAGAATGATTATTTAAAATTAAGAAAATGAAAAAAACTAACCAACATGAAAAAATAATTAATACATTACCTACAAGAAGCATATACAAGGACATAGGGTGTGCATGGCACTCCATCACCTATGTAATTTCTAATTCTATAATTCACATAAGCATCAGCAACTAAATATTGTAAAATTTAAAAAACAAATCAACAATTTTCAGCTCATTTATTTATTTTATTTGTATACAATTTATGAGAAAAGAAATGAGAGAAAATCATATTTTTAAAAAAGCAAAAATAATTTGTTTCATCTGATTATTTTATTTTTTTGGAAAAAAAATCTGTTATTTTAATTTTTAAGAGCATCTACGATTTAAAAAATAATCCCTTATTTCTCTTCTGTTGTGAATTGGTTATGTATATTTTTTTTCTTTAAGAAATGGAAAATTTAAAAAAAAATATATTTTCTTTTTTCATTGTAATTTTTTTTGTATTAGTTTGTAATTTATAAATTTAGTTTATTTAAATTGTTATAAACAAAAAATAAAAATAAAGGGAAGCAATCCGTGATGGAATTTTTGGAAAAAAGCACAATTCAAACTTAAAAAAATTTATATTAAATTGAGTGCTTTTTTGTTTAATTTTTGTGTCAATTATATAGTTATTATTATTTTGTTATAATGTAAAGAATTTAATGTATATTTCATTTAATTTGTAAGCTATTTTTTTAAGTTTTAATTTTTAAACAAAAATGTGAAAAAATTACCATTTTATCGTAATTTTATGATTTTATTTCTCCCAATTTTTATTGTAATTATTTAATGATTTTTTTTTTTTGTTAAGATTTATAATTATGATTATTATTATTTTTTTTTCATTGTTACCTCAGTAAAGAAAGTACTAATTGATAAAAAAAAGTATTTCCTTTTCTTTATTACCAATTATTTTTATTTTAAAGTGAAATAAAGTGTTAAAGATGTTGAAGGCACTTTAAATATAACGGAGAAAAGATCAGGCCTGACACAAATTGAAATAAATACTACACGTGAAATAAATATTACCCGTGTAAGAATGGAAGCCTCTAGAATTGTTTGAGGCTTTTAACATGGGATGTTAGCAAAGCTACTCTCAGTAACCGTTGGATTCATGATTTGGAACCAAATAAGAGTTTAGGATATGGCCATAGTGGGCTCACTGATTCTGATTTAGACTGATATTCCAAAAAAACCGCCATGTTTAGTCTTAGCTTGAGTTAAGCAGGTGATGGTCTGTGTGGAGGTAGATAAATAGAAGCCTAGGTCATTTTTCGTAAACATAGATAGGTCTTTAGAGGAATAGTTAGTATGTCCTAGTGCCACAGGGTAGGACAAACCAATTGTTCAAACTTAACAGTTTGACCTTATTTTAGGCCCATTTTACTAGCCCCATGGTGGAGAGTTCCAGCCACTTTGTGAGCACACAGTATTCGTTGTACCGCTGAAGTGAGTATCATGTAGTCATTAGCTGTGTATATCAGAACATCAAAGTGTGGGGTCCATACTCATGTCCTTGTTCTTCTCTTGACTCACAGATAAAAATCAGAGCACCACAGCAGAGTACCCCTTAAGGTTTACTCTTGCCCTGTTCCGTCCTTGATTCATAGATGTAAATCAGAGTATCATGGCAATGGATCGAACCCACGACCTTGTGTCATCCTCGACCTCGACTCATTGATAGCTGAGCAGACTGGCAGATGCCTAGAGTCCCTCAGCTATGCTGGCTCCCTTGTCTTTAAAAGGAAGTAGTGTGCTTGTTTGTCTACAGCAGAAAGTCTACATTTTAAATATAGATAAATAAAACCACATTTCTGTGATATATAAAATTCACAAAATTGCAGTAAATGAAAATAACATCACATTAACAAATAGATCAAATAATTAATTCTTAAAACCCAGGAAAAATATTCTTTTTCGCTGTAAAGAGGGTTTTTTTTTTGTAAAAAAAAAAAAAATAAAATAAGGAATAATTTATAAGTGAACCACTATGTTCTACTTTAGGCCTGTCCAGTCTGTGTTGAGATAAATTTATTTCCTCTTTCTGAAGCTAGGTGTATCCTTAACTTTATTTAGACTATTAACATCACTTTTTACTAATTTAAAAAAATAAAAAATATAACGACTATAAAAGCTTAAAATTTTAAGTTGCAACCCAATAGTTCCCAAAGCATCAATGTGTGCATAGCGGGGCCCTGGGGAGCCGCGACATCCTCACTGGGGTGCCGCTCAAATAACAAAATATTTATAATTTTATTACCATTTTTAATTCATTCCAGAGGTTATTTTTTAATGATGAACGCTATGAATTCCTCCCCCGAGAAAAGCAACTTACGCACCTTTCAAAGAGTTTGACCTAGGGCACCTTTAGAACTACAGGAATCAGCAAGGGCACCGAGGATCAAAAAGGTTTTGGGATTTCTGTAAATGTCTCTAATAATTAAAAACATGTTTATATAAATATATTTTAATTAATAGATACATTTACAGAAATTCCAAAACTTTTGTGTTTTCAGTTTATACACATTTAAGTGGCACAGTTTGTAATACCTTAACGTTTTTTGCCACTAATTCAAAAACAATGAGAGGTTCAGCGGACCACTCTATACAAAAATAAAATTCATAAATTTCTACCACAAAAAAAATAAAAATAAAGTCCTATAGGCTTTAGACATAGACTCAATACTTTAGCCCTAGGAGATAAAGTGGGTTCAAAGTTTTTTCTGCTCATAAAACTCCTAAAATTTGAGTGATGTTGTGACTTTTGCATCTTTTTGGCCAACATTCACCCGACTTTATTTCCAAAGGCCTAAGGTATTGACCCTACAGTAATCATGCATAGGGGAAGCCTTTCTTGCTGTTAGTTTTGCAAAATTTAAAAAATTAAAGCTAGATCTTCCTACAGTTAAAAATAAAATAATGGCAACTCCACAATTTTAATTTTTACTGAGCTAGCTATCCTCGTATTT
Organism: Gerris lacustris; assembly: GCA_951217055.1. Lineage (NCBI taxonomy): Eukaryota > Metazoa > Arthropoda > Insecta > Hemiptera > Gerridae > Gerris > Gerris lacustris. The sequence goes on from OX578279.1 coordinate 49,805,493, forward strand.
ACTTGCTCATATATCCGTATTAGTGTGAAGACTCAATAATTAAAACTTAGCTATTGCAATGGGAGAAATTGCGAAGGTGAGAGGTCAGGTTTGACTCACCAGATGTGAGAACGTTTAGTGATGGAAAGCCTTGATCTGTCCCTGATAACAGCAACAGAACTGTTTCTTTAGGGTCTGTCTAATACGTGGGTTGGGACCCTTACTCTAGTCTGTCTGTCTATCTGCAACTGATCTCCGGAAGTACCCAGCAAAAAAAAATTTGAAACTGGGTCAGGGGTTAATGACTTTTCAAGATTCAGAAGTAGTGTTCTTGCTATTTCTTATTCAATCAGCATAATAATTATTTTTAGCATGTTTTAAGTAGTTTTATATATTTAAGTTGTTCTTTTTATATTCTCCATCAAAATTTACATGAAATGCTTGATCAATATCATAAAGAGATTGACCAGGTGAATAAGAGGAGTATCAAGTAAGAGATTGACCTGGTGGTCACATCTGCAGGGTTTTACCTTTATATATGTAATGGATGAAACAGGGTTGGCAGGTTGCTCCATCAGCTGTATAAACCATACATAGTGGAAACTGAATAAGATAATCTTCAGTGATGAAAGAGGTGGAAACGTAAATCAACTAAAAGAGCTCATGGGGTGAGAGGAGTCATGTAAAGTCAGACACTGGCACAAGACTCTGAATAATGTTTTAGCTGGGCTCAGTAAAAATGTTATATCAAAAGATACTTGTTCCCTTAACACAATGAATAATAATACTAGCCCATAAATAAAAAGTTTTAATATAAATCCTTTAAGGCCCACTTACACTTTGATTAGTGCAAGTGTTTAGTGAAAATTTGCTTAAAAATTACTTAACACTTACACTAAAAATATGGTGTCCAAATGGGTTTAGTGTTTTTACTAAGCACTCGCACTTGCACTAATCAAAGTGTAAATGAGCCTTTATATTTAAGCATTTTGGTTGTTTGATTCATCAGTAAGTTGTTTGTTTATAAAAACACACTTTGAACATTTCCTTAACAATCAAGGCTATTGAGTTTTAAGCAACGGTGTTAAATCAGTGGGTGTCAATTATTGTGGGTACAAAAAAAACAAGCAAATTAATGTAAAGGATAAATATAGGTATTTTGAAGATATTACACACACTTCATGCATGTGAACTAATTACATTTTAATATAAACTAAGCTAGAAAATTAAAAGTTGCTGGTATGGAGATAAAGACACGAACCCTTGACTTAGAAAGGTAGAAGAGGATCTAAGTAAGTAAATAAGTAAGCAAGTAAGTGTATGCAAGACAATGTGATAGCAATTTTCATAAGTTAGAAGGGAGACAGAACAGAGGAAAAAATACTCTAACGACTAGGGCTGCTAGGAATCCTGGCTTTAGACAAAATCTTGGTGTCCCAAAAAAACTTTTAGGGACACTAAAATGTCCTGGTTATCAATAGAGGCGTCGAAAATAGATAATTTTGTTACAATTAACAAAAATGCTTATCCTGATTATTTCTTTTCCGCAACAATTGGCATTTAATCTCATAAAATACAAACTGTTATGTTTCCAGAGAAAAAAAAATGTCTGGTAACATTCTTTTTGATAAATGAAAGGAATAAAAAACGAATATTAAAATGTTTCTTAATAAATAGTAACATTTAACATTTTGTAACGAATATGTTACTACTTGAAAACGGCTATTTTTTAATTTCCCATTTTTTCTGTATATATATAGAAAATATTGTGATGAGGGGAAAATTTGATTTTGATGCATTTGCACATTATGAAGTCAGTCCCTATATGTTGCTTTTGTTTCTTTGTTTTTTTTTTTTTTTTTTTTTTGGTTGTTATAGTTTATTGTGTAGTTATTATTTAATTATTAATAAGTTAATGTGTTTTGTGGTGTTTTTATTCGCTAAAATAAGTTTTTTGTTCTGACAAATTCACACATCTATAGGTCCAAATGATATATGTACAGCATTAGTTAATTGAATCTACAACCTTGAAATTAACCTGAATATTCGATAATCTAGGAGGAGATATTTATATCAGCTATATCAGTGGCGCGGAAATACTTAATTTTACTTATTTACTCAAAATATTAAAATATTTTTTTAAACTAATTATCATTACCTCATACATTGAATGGCATTATTTGCGGCAGTTTTTTAGGGCAGTACTATCGTGAAAGATAGGATTGACAGTAATTTAATTTTTTTTAAATAGCTTCAAAAAGGATGACAAATAATACTCTCTATAATATTAATAATAATATTAATAATAATAATATTAATAATAATAATATTATTAATAATAATATTAATAATATTCTCAAAAATATTTAGGAAGTAAAAAGGCAAACATAAATAAATCAAAACAAATGTAAGTATCAGACCAAAAATACTTTAATTAAATACTTCTTTTTTTAAAATATTAAAATAAAATAACTAAAAAAATACAAAATTAAATAAATAAATTTACAAAAACAAAAACAAAATGGTAACTGAAAAAAACAATAGTAAATTTAATTTTTAACTTTTTTGCAAAAAAATGAAATAATAATAATATTTAATGCATAAACTTTGAAACTTTAAAATAAAAAATTGTTTTCTTTCCTAAAAAATAACATAAAATACAATAATCTTCATATTTTAAAATAAAAAAACCTTTTTTTTTTCATATAATATTAATCTATAATAAAGATTTTTTTTAAATAAGCAAATAAGATACTAAATCTATTCATATAATATTTATATAAATATACTTTTATAGGTACTACATTAGATTGTTACTCCCCTATTTTTTTTTTTGTTTTTTTTTTTTTGTTTAACATAAATGGATATAATTATTTATACATGGCTTTGTCAAAATAACTAATAAGACAAAGGGATGTTTAGTCCAATGTACTTTTGTACAAAGGAATATCACACATCTGATTTTACAAGTGGAATAACAGTCTAAAGAAGAACATTCCATACACCTTCTTTAGATTGTTACTCCCTTCTGTTTTTTATAAGGGGAGTAACATTCTAAAGAAGTCCCCTCATATATATAATATATATATATAAAATATATATATATATATATATATATATATATATATTTATATATATATATATATATATATGTACACACTTATTTATTCACAATATATATTATAAAAAAAGTATTTATAATTTTCACAATAAACCTGAGACAATGGTAACTAAAATAAATAAAATTGGAAAAAAAACGTGTGAGGTATTTATGCAGAAGACTGACATCTTTTTTTGTATTAGTAACAATACAAATGTTTAGAATAAAATAAGGAATTTATTGAAACATTATCAACCGTTTGTTTTAAACTATGAATACCGTTTTATTATAATTTTTATTTATTTGGATGTTTCCTTTAAATTTATTTGTCTGTCTGCTTAGGTAATTTCTACCTGGTGCATTTTATTTTAAAATTATTTTCTATGGATAAGGTCCTTTATGAAGAAGTTTGTCACAATTAAAAATATAAGTGTTTGTATATAAGTATAATATAAGTGTTTGTATGGTGCTGCATTACTGCAAACAAGAACCCATTAAAAGATATTATCAATTTGGTTAATTTGCAGAGCAGAGGAGGTTTATCAAATATGATCAGTTCTATAAACAGGAGAGATTATATTCCTTTGTCTAACAACTGTAAGACATAGAGATATCATCCCTACTGTAAATAAACGTATTAAAATCCCTTTGTCTTAACAGTTTATTAGACTAAGAGGTATTATCACTTGAAGCATCCCCTGTTCTGTAGATTTACCCTTATTTTGATAAAGATTATTGGATACTGAAAGCAGTTAGTAAATTACTTTAAACAAGTAAACAATGTTTTATTTTAGTAAATTTCTTACTTTATTCTTTTTTATTTTGTGTTAATTTAGGTGACACCATTCTTCTACATAGTTACCAATTATGATATATTGAAGGTTAAATTGAAAATAAATGTTCATCTTACAAAAAAATGGATCAATTGGTAAATCTGCAGGACAAAGGATAGTTTGTGATAATATCCCTAAGTCCAATAAACTGTTAAGACAAAGGGATATAAACACTTTTATATGCAGTATAGATTATGTCTTTTTGTCTAGCAGTTGTTAAGACAAAGTAAATAAAATCTATCCTGTGTATAGAATTGATCAAACCTTTGATAAACATCCATATGTATGTGTGTGTATATGTGTTCATATGTTCTGCAGATTAACTTAATAATTTATAGTAATTGGTCGTTCCCTTAGGGGCTTAGGACATCTAAGGATGAGTGAACTTAACGCTAAAGTAATAATAAAGCTCTCCAATGTATTTTTTTTAAAAACTTTTTGTTTAAAAAGAAAAACAATAAGGGATTACTTTAAAATTGACTCATGTAAAAGTACTATAGAAAACCATAAATATAGCATCATTATTCAACAAAAAAAATGGAAGGATACTTTATTTTTTAATAAAGAACCCTAATAGTCCAGGAGATAGCGTGCAAAAAAGTGTCTGACTAACATCAAGCTAGAATTTTGTATACAAGTCAATCTTTTAGCGCCTTTTAAGAGTATGTGGTCGGCTGTTTGTCTGCGGGACATATTTGGCAATAGGCATTTGAAAAAAACAAAAATGGTGGAGAGCAGCCATGTCCCGCCACTTATGGTGGACAGTATGATTTTCATGATCCTGAGTACAGAGTTAGTTAGTAGACCAAAAATCAAGTCGATATTATTTTCACATTTAATAGGTTAGTTATTAAAGTATTACTAAAATTCAACGTGGTCACCAGTCAAAGGATAAACTAACATCAACTTGATTTTCGGTCTACTAACTAATTCTGTACTCAGGATCATGAAAATCACATTGTCCACCATAATTAGTGGGACATGGCCGCTCTCCACCAGTTTGTTTTTTTCAAACGCCTATTGCCAAGCTATGTCCCGCAGACGAACTTAGCTGACCACATATTCTTAAAAGGTGCTAAAAGATTGACTTGTATACAAAATTCTAGCTTGATGTTAGTCAGACACTTTTTTGCACGCTATCTCTTGGACTATAAAAAATATTTAAAAATTACAATTATTTTAAATAGGTTCCAAACTACTAATGAAAATTTATTATTAAGCTCTGATACAACAAATCTCTAAAACTTTGAACTCTTATTTGCCAAACTTCAAAAATATTTGAGTAACAAAGCCCACTAGATTTCCTTTTAAGATTATATGTTAAAACAAATATAATATACAATGAAAAATAAACAGATGTTCTGTAGAATAACAAAATAATTCATTTAAAATAATTATATATATACATTTTTTTTTTAATTAAAAAAAACATCGAGTGACTACATAAAGAATCTTTAAATAAATATTTTTAAAGGATATTCTCTGAATTGATACCAACACTGTTTTGGAAGGAGGTACTTCTCCCATCATAAGGCTTACCAATTGTACTGGCACATCCCAGTTTGTAGGTCCTGAGATGAATGGTTTAGGTTCGCAGATCCAAGGCACTATAAGATGCTACTGTTTGAATTGAATTCATGATTTTTTTTGTCTGGAATTAAACCCTGTACCTTTTGATCCACAAAAGTTACACTAAAGCATATTTTATAATGATTAAAATGTGAAATTGTTCCTTGTAGTTTTAACTTTTTTAATACAGTCAGATAAAGATGAAAATTAACTCTGACAGCTGAGGTTGGGCAACCTTTGTGAGGAGAAAAATAAAGCCACAAGGTGGTTATCCTAAGGGCCACACTGCTCCACCAGTGACATTTTTGTTTGCCTAGTTGGCCACTAAGTTAACATTTACAAAATTGACAATTATATTAAACAAGATAATTGACATTTTTAAAATTGAACTCTCAAAATTGACATTTTTAAAATTGAATTTACTAAATTGATTAGGATTAATGTGGCAGACCTGGTGACAAGTTTTAGTATTAAGGTGCACTTTAATTTAGATGAAAATTTAAATAGAAATCTAACCTTAAAAATATGTATATCACAGAAAAAAATTGGATTAATAACTGTAAATGTCTGTCTGTAGTAGGATCAAGAAGAGAGTTAATTATGATAGCTCAGGTTGGGCAACCTATGAGGAAAAAGCCCCTTGGTGGTTATACTGGTTATCCTGAGGGCCTAGTTGGTCCTACCTTCTAGACATCAATATCACAAGCTCTCATTGGCTCCCCTCCAAATTATATTTTTATTTTCCCAAATGTCAGAGTTAATTCTTTTCTTGATCCAACTGTAGTTGGGTCTATATTTTATTATCTTAAATACATTCATTAATTGAGAAAACCCTAAATCCCCTTAAAAATAGTTATTATTTTAACAAATAATATCGCAAATAAAAATAAATACAAGTTTGAAGGTAAAACATATCTAGCGATATATATATAAAAAAAAAAAAAATCCTTTATAAATAAATAATAATGAGTGGCATAGCAGCTTATCAGCCCAATCACTTATACAACTATACGGTGATGATGACAAGAAGTTGGCTTGCCCTGTCCCCATCAGCCATATCAAACATACAGTATGGTACTTTTATAAGACACCACTTGATCCAAAGAGTGTCTTATGTGTTGACAGTAGCTACTCAATTTATATCACAATGCTGGGTAAACACTGAATATGGGTCCCCTAGCCAGATATGGGAATGGAACCATATTTAACATTATACATATTTATTATTTTCTTTTGTATCTTCAGGATAAACCCCTGAAGACACAAAAGAAAATAATATTGTTATATTTAAGGGGACAACAGATTAAAAATAGATTGTACATTTATGCAAAACATTAAAAGAAAAAATCTACAAAACATCTGAAAATTTTTTTTAAATTAAAAGAAATAGATAAAACAAAAAATTACATAAACGATATCTCAGAACAGAATATAAAACTTGTACACATCATAATAATGGTTAATCAAATAAATAAATAATTAAATATAATATAATATTTGTAATAGCTATTAATAAAATGTTGGGTATTCATTTTTTTTTTTTTTTTTTTTTTTTTTTTTTTTGTTTTTGTTTATACATTATTTATGACCACTCTATAATGTAGAAAAGAATTGAGTCAAGGTGGTGGTCAGAAGGAGCAAATCAAAGTTATTGGTACCTACTTAGTTGGTCCAACAGGACAAACAAAAAGCCACTAACCATCACGTAAGACCACCAGTGATATTAGTGTTTCTTTTTATCTTCACAGAGGTTGGCACTACCTATTATTGACTACACTGTAGTAGAGAAAAGATTGGACTCAATAAGGTGGAAAATCTTAGATCCATTTGCCTGCCAATGGAAGTTATTGGTACCTAGACATTTGGTCCAATAAGATAAAAAAAAGACACTTAATATTGTTATCCACTTTTATCTGAAGATAAAAGTGGATTTATGTAAACTCAACAACACAAAATGAACATAATCATATTATTTATCTTCACAGATATTGGAAGTACATGTAATTTTTTTTTAGATTAATGCCAATTCTTTTCTACATCATGATGTTTAATTTAAAAATAAAACTCTATTTAATTAAAAAAACTCCAATTGACAATAATTTGTGTTTTTTTTTTTTTTCTTTTATTTTACTTATAGTTTACAAAAAGGTAAATTATATTAATCTCGAACACAAAACTCATTTGGGAAGTTTTTTTAAAAAAGAAATTAATGTTATATAAACATAACTTATATTAGTTGTTTCATTATAAAACTCTTATAAACAGATATAAATTTATAATATAATTAAGATATAAATTACATGTTAAGAATACGGCTACTATTAAAAGAGAGAAAAAAATACATACCTTTGACAAAATAAATCCTAAAAAAAGGAACATTATTTTATTATTTATATATTATTTTTATTTACTCTAGTTTCCCCTCTAGAACAGGGTAATATAAAATAAATAATACAAAGAATTCAATTGAAATATAATAATAAATCCTTTTGCCCTATCAATAATAAATGAAAGGAAAAAATGGAAATTAATAGAATCATTATAAAGAACATCTTTAGGCTTTTTTTATATCTTTAAGTTTTGCCCAATTGTTCAATACATTTTTAAGTCTATACACATTTGGTACTTCATATGCTTACAGTGAGAGGTGACTGTCTTTAATGATATTCATAATATTCATTTAATAGAGTCCATGTTGTGTCAATTCAGATAACTTTTCAAACTACCGTTGTTTGAATATTTATTGAATGATACTTGAGTTTTCGTTATTTAAAGTTTAGCCTATGGTCAAAGTAATCCAATTTTTTTGCTTTCAAAGCTACAAATAAATACATTTGTGACAAAAGACCAGGCAATATAATTGCATAGCTACACATATATATATATGAGCAAATACAAAGGGTGAACTCAACAAATAGAGAAGAGGAACGTTTTTAAGGGCTTATTCATATATATTTTTCTTTAATGTTTACATTATAAGGGAAAAACAAACACTAATAAGTTACAACAGCCAGGAGGGGTTAGGCATGCCAAAAGGCTTATACAAATATATATGTTATAGATGACACAGAGTAGACGTAGCTCCCGTAATCAGCACAAAAAAACACTACAACCTTATATTTTGAAACAAAAAACACATAAAAGAGTTTGCCCTTTGTATCCACAACACTTCACATAGTTAATTGTTTTATTAATATATAATATAGGTGTTATCTTACTTGATAATGTTGAAATGTATTGTAATGAACATTTCAAACAACTCATCTATTGCACAACTAAATTTTTTTTTTTTTTTTTTTTATAATAATACATCCTAAAAGACAAGTCTTATGAGCCTTTTTTTATCATTTCTCTTTTTAAAATAAAATAAAAAATCTTGATTTAACATAAACTATACAAATAAAATAAAATAAATAATAAAAACTATAAAAAAAGAAACAAACAAATTTTTTTTAAAACATCTTAATCGTCTTTTGTAAATAATACAATTTAATTTTTGTTTTCATATAAAATTCAGTCAATTTTATTTTTTCATTTTCATTTTAAAGGATAGATGCTGCTATAATAAATTGAAATGAGAGTTTACTCGTTTCTTTCTTATAGAAAAACATTAACCGTAGTTTGTTGAACGAAAGAATGCACTTGACAGTTGACGCCATTTTGGAATTTCGACTAATGAAGCTAATTTTTTTCAGATTTCTTTACTCTAATTAGTCTATTTTCCAATATGGCCTCGCCCATCAACTACATCCTTTTGCTCAACAATCAACAACTCTACTTACTTTAAAAAATTAAAAAAAAAAAAAAGTATAAATATATTTTTTAAAAACAACAAATGAAATTTTTTTTTTTTTGACTAATCAGGTGTAGTAATAATAATAATAAGCCGGAACTAAGAAACCAGCTATAAGTACTAAGATAATGATAATAATCAAGATAGTGAATCAAAGAGAATTCCTTTTCCCAGTCTGAAAAACAAAACAAATTATTATACAGTGCGTCCCACAATAGAGATAATAAAATATCAAAGAATTTGATGGTTTGGATAAATGGAAAGAATGACAGGAGATGATATCCTCAAGCGTTTAGACACAAACTCTGACAAAAATCTTGCATGCAATCTTCTTCTGAAGATCTGGACTTAAGATTAGATTCTGGCCATTGAACCATTCAACATAAAAATATATATCGGATTTCATTCCAATGTTAGAAGTTTGAACATCTTGTGATAAAGTCAGTCATAATATATGGCCTGGTAATAAATCAGGGCATGTAAAGGATATGATATAATGAAGAACTAAAGAGTGTCATCAATGATAAAAATCTGAAAGCAGCGAGGTAGACCTATCCAATATGCGCTGTCACCTCTACCGCGAGCTACACCTTCACGTACACCTCCTCAGCGTGTGTTTACCCTAATATTATCTACAAAGGGATATTTAGCCCAAAGTACTTTAGGGCAAAGGAACATCAAGCTTCTGTTCTGTCTTAAGGCGCGTCTACACGATCCAAGTTGACTTGGACCAAATAACTTTGATCAAATCCACTTGTTCAAAGTAAAAATGAATTTTTGATGCAGTGTTTACACGATCCAAGTATACTTGGTCCAAGTAGGGGAACTTGTCAAAAAAATCATTAAAAAGCAAAGGAATAAAAACAAAAATTTGAAAAAAATAAAAGCTGTCAATAACCTTCTTTTAAACAAACCCGCCACAACTTTTAACGTCTTTTCTCATTTTTGACAGCTTTCTTGTCATAATCATATGGTTGACGCCATCCAGTCTACTTAGATCAAATAACGTCCAACTCAACTTGGATGTCCAAGTTGACTTTGATAACCTGTTTACACGATCCAAGTAGCGTCAAAATAGTGTCAAAACTGATTTGGTCCAAGTCAACTTGGATCGTGTAAACTCGGCTTTATAAATGCAATAATATCCCTTTGTTCAAAAATGTTGCCTCATGTTTCCTATTTTACTATGGTACCCCCTTTATTTTTATTTTATTTATTTTTTTTTTTTTGGGGGGGAGGGGGGTGTTACTAAACTAAAAAAGTATATTTTCCCATAGTAATGATAGATAAAGATTTATTTCTTTATAAATACATTTATTTAGTCATATATGTGTTTTCTTTATTGTCCATAAAATATGGAAAATGGTGGTGGAACCACGAGTTTTCAACCAGTATCAGGCTCCAAATAGTTTGTTCACATCAGGAGGTTTCTTGATTTATCCACAAGGAGTGCTGAGCGCAGCCTCTCTAAAAATCTCTATTTCATTTGAGTTAAACCCTTTTAGCTTATAATGAAATCTCTTATAAGGTAATATACACTCTTGTGTATGTTAATTATAATATGCTCTTATTTGATTCACTGCGATGAAGAAGGGATATCATAATATCTTCTATACATTTGAATCTCAAATTGTAATTTACTCAAAACACTGTTGTTATGTTGGACACCATATAACCGACTTCAAAAAATTAATAATATCTACAATAATCTCTAATATTATAATTCAAAACTATAATTTTATCTTTGAGAAATGGTCCTTGCAGTCAGAATTATCTGCCAAGAAATTACAATTAAATAAAAGTTACCTGATTGGACTTATGGATCAAATCTTGGATGTGCTGTTGATTTCTCCTAATCTTCTCCATCCATTCAAAATGTACAAGAAGTTTAGATATACATGTGTTACAAACAGTCTTTGGTAGTTGATCATCACAATAAATCTGAAAAAACAAAATGTAAACTTTAAAACCAAGTTTGTGACAATAGAAGGAAATAGAGAGAAACATAATATATTTTACAAAAAAAAACAACATACATGAGGCTGCTCATTTATAATGAGTTGCTAAATACACAGCTTACTAAATCTATCTTTTACCAAACAATAACTTATTGAATAGTGCAAAATTTACAAAAAAATTAAGTATATAATCATCATTATACATTTGTCAAAATAATAACTTTTAAAAATTAACTTAGTCAATATATTTGTTTTGTAAAAAAAATAAATAAATAAACAAAATGAAAAAAATAAAATTAAGTTTAGCCATATATATGATGATTTAAAATGCCAAGCGAAACTAAAATAATTGATTCGGCTATTTTTGTCACTTCCTTTTTATCTATACCTATCTCATCGAAGAAATCATTTGTAAACTTAGGTATAGTGCCTCTTGAACCAAACCAAAGTCCTTTAACATGAAAATCTCTTAGACCGTGCTTCTCCAAAAACTTTTATCGGTAATAATTAAGATATCTGTCATAAATTCCCTTCTTTTCAAGATGTACCTTCTCTCCTTGCTGTAGATCATTGCTTTCATATCTAACCGTAGGGTCTATCACCAAAGTGTCCTTGCTATTTTCTTTAAAAGCAACAATGTCAGCATACCTAATAGAACCATTAGAATCAATAAGACCTCTTCATAGCAAGTATACCCCTTTTGCTTCATTAAATCAATGATCTTATGCTTGATGTTATGGTGACGGCGAGCTTGAGACGTTATTTGGACAATTACCAAGCACATGTGCTGGTGTTTCAGTCTCTCCGCTGCATCTGCGGCAGAGGGGTCCATATTTTTATTTTGATAACGGTTTGTTGTCTGAATCATTCACTGCTAACCATGTTTAGAGAGCTAGGTAATCCCGTCAGAAGCTGCTTTTTAAACCAAATCCCTAAATTCTATATTAATGGCTTATCCTTACAAGAACAGTGTGATTATGCTGCTACAACAAAAGTGATTTAATTTTTTTTAGGAGTTGTGGGAAAAAGATTTAGGGTTTACAGTTCATATACTGAGTATATATAGAACCATAGACATTCATGTATTGAATAGCGGGACCACCAAAAGCTTAAGGTTCAATTCCAGATAAAAAGTGGTAGAAATTCAAACTTAGATACCAAGCCTCTGTTAATTCATTGATTAACCAAAACTGTAAAAATATACAGACACAGAGATCCATAATAATTGATTTGTAATACCAATTTAAGGCTAATCTGCAGTTCCAGTCGAGAATCGCTTGGCAGCACAATTTCGCTTCATTTATACACTTAAGAGATTGTATCCTTTTGCCAAAACAGTTCATTTTTAAGATTTATACATTTGAAAGATTATATCTATATAATTAATACATTTTAGAGATAATATCCCTTCGTCTAAAATTTCATTCGATTAAGGCCCCCCCCCCCCCCCCCCCAATTTTCTAACCTCTTTTCCTAGTTGGCTGGATAACTGCAGTTATACCAAATTTGAAAACAAATGCGCGAATATAGGAAATATCGATAGTAGGATGCGCAGTTCTCTCCAGTTCAACGTTTAGGATTCACAGAGTACCCATGACAGTGACCTAATATTTCTAACCTTGTAAAATTATTTTGTATCATCCATAAATCAGCCAGCCACAAAATAAATAATATATTAAACTTGGATGTAATCAGAGTAATGTAGAGTTTAAAAAATAGCAACATTATTCTTATCTTATTAGCAATTTCTAAATTTAATTAATCACTTTACAAAGTTAATCGTAACTCTAATTTTACTTACGTCTAAGCCTAATACTTGTAACTTTTCCGCCAGTTTAATTCTAAGGCCTTCTTCTCCGTAAATGTGAACGACGACTTTCTTCATTTTGGAGCAAACTCTACAAATGAATCCAGTGAGTATAGCTCTCTCCAAACTGCCCATCTCATAATAATACGGAAATCTCACTGCCGATTCGAAATTAGGAACTTTTAATTAAAAAAAAAAAAACAAAAACAAAACGTTTTTACAAAAACAAAAAAACTATCTAAACTAAATAGAAAGCTTACGAATTATTCATTTTCACAAAAAATAATTATCAAACAAACACATAAAAACAAACGGAAAACCCATCAATTACCTTTTGAAGTATTTTAAAGGCAAAAAGGAGACAGAAAAAGAGAGAGGGACTAAAAACCCAGTATAATTCACATAAAGTATTACTGGCTGTTTGAGGACACACATAATGTACCTAAGTAAAGGCTACCAATAACATTTTATAGTTAAAGTTATGATATTTAAGTTAAATTTAATTTAAGGTTCTACATTAAATAAATTAAATTAAAATTTAGTCAGTTCTCTCATGAAAAAAATCATAATCATGAAGAATTTATTTTTTTGCAAATATGAAGGTAGTTTAAATAAAAAACGTTGAAGATAATTTGAACTTGTATTATTCATATTAATGGATTGTATTTTAAATTGTGCATTGCAGAACTAAAATCATTTCATATTTTTTGTAATAGCAATACACATGTTAAATGTTAATCCTTTAAAAAAATCTAAATGATTTACAAAATTATATCATTTCTGCATAACACACAGTGTTAAGTGATTCTGGATTTCTGACAGTTTTCTTTCTCAATCTTGTTTAGTTTTCGGAACTCGGATCGGAACCTTCATCCTTCGTGATCCCGTGTTTCCTCGAGTTGGATTTTATAATCAATTTTTATTCGTTTTTTTTTTTAAATTCAATTCTATTGCAGTTTTAGTTAATGTGCGTTTCAATTTTGAATTTAATAAAATATAAAGGTAATTTTGAAAACTTTATTTTTCTTTGTTTACTTTTTTTATTACTTAACAGAATGTAATAATTTTTTTTTTGTACAGGAACAAAAACCCACATGGGTATTTTTAATTCTAAAGTATGTCGATATCGATGCATAGTACTTTAAGTATTTAGATTAACACCATTCAATTGTTTGTTGTTTAGAGGATTACTATTAATGATAATAGTAGCTTAAATTTTTCGAAGGAATCTTTCTTTACAAAATCTTATTTAAATGACGTTCCTCAACTTCATATTATACGAAGTACGGTTTCTCTGAATTAAAAGAAAATGTATCGGAGTCAGTCTATTATATGTCCGCTGCTAGTGAATAATATGACATTAATGATTGATTATCCATGCGATGTATAGTTAGTTTTAAATTTATTAAGTAGGTAGCTCCTTTTGTAACTTTAAAATACAGACAGTTGCCAAAGTAGCAACAAACTATAGGCTATAAAGTAGCAACAAACTGTAGGCTATTTTTATCACTGTTAAGGCCAAGTGATATAATCACTCTTGTGTACATGAATTATTGTATCACTCTAATCTGTATACAAAAATAAGCAATAAAGAAAATTGAGTTGAACTGATGGAACAGAAATGCGTGAAATAATCAATAGTGAAGGATGTAATTAAAATATGAATATTTCAAAAACTGAAGGTTAGTGCCTTTTCCCTAGTTTTTTCCCCAGACCAATTATATCGCTGGGATCAATTTAACTTGAGCCATTGAAAATAGGCTTCCTTACACATTCAGTCCGTAGCCAAGCATGGGAGCTAGTTTTCTCTTAGACAAAGGGGCATAATCTTTTCTCTATATCTGAATTTCAAAGTGTTGAGGGCTTGGTTATCTTTTTCCAAATCATAGGCAATTTTTCTCTGCTGATAGCAATCATTATTGAATAAAAACTTTTATTTGTTATTAATTTGTTTTGATTATTGTGCAGGATACCTCGTGACGAAGGATGCCTGCTCCTAGCCGAAGGAAGAAGCCTAATCGTAGTGGATCTCATTACAGCAAAGTAAGGAAAACCAAACGACGTACAAAGGACTTGGATGAGATTCAAGTCGACTTAATTGATAAGAACGCACAGAAACTTTTAAATCAAGAAATCGACGACGATAAACCAGGTTCAGGTCAGTATTACTGTGTACAGTGTGCACGCTACTTTGTGGATGAAAATACTTTAAACGAACATAATCGTACCAAGGCACATAAGAAACAACTCAAACTATTACAGACTGAAGCGTACTCCATCGAAGAATCTGAAAGAGCCGCTGGACATGGAAGTACAATAGCTCCAAAAACTTCATCTTCATAACAGTATAAAATCATTTCAAATATATTTAAAATGTCTACCATAGTTGTTCAATGTAATTTATACAGAAATCAACTGAGAAATATCTATTGCATTTTTCAAAAATATTTCTCGAAAGATTCTCTGAGTATAAAAGAGTCAAGAAGTATTGTAACTCCGAACGTTGATTTCGATCCAATTATACAAAATCGAAAACTTATAGAAACAAGTTTATCTAAAAGAGGACACAATGAAAATATTGACCAACTTAACAATCTTTGGAGGTCTTATAAATCTTTACTGAATGAAAAATCAATTTTAGAAGACAAAAGAGAAGCGAACAGAGTATCGCTGAAATTAATTTCTGATTCTAAAAACAACGTTCAAAGTGATGAATTAAAATCTTTTGGGAAAGGCCTTAGAGAAAAATTTAAGGATGTTTCCTCACAGATAACACATTTGGAGAATATCCTAATACCGAGGATATTAAGTCTACCTAATAAATTAAGTTCTAAAGTTTGCGATAAAGAAATTGTTATCAATTCACATCTAGAACCTTATTCTAATCAAAACGATCATTTATCTGTTGGTAAACAATTAGATTTATTAGAGTATATCGATCCTTACACGTATTATTTAAAGGATATTGCTGCAAGGTATGAGTTGGCAATTTGTAAATATATTGTTAAAAAGTTTTGTTGTTTAGATTTTGTTAGATTGTCTAATCCTGATTTTTCTAGACTTGCTCTAATTGAAGGATGGGTTGTGGAGGATTTAAAGAAGCACTTTTTAACTTTAGAAAAATCAATTAGGACAGGACACGCTGGACTTTATTTGAACGGGGGTGCTAATTTTTTAATGTTTTGTGCTCTTCATGTTAATTCTATTGTAGAATCAAAGATGTTACCACTTAAATACATCTCTCAGGGACGTTGCTATTCACCTGTAAATGACTTTTCAGAGGGTTTACACAATGTCGTACAAAACACAAGTGTTAATTTCTTTATTGGTTACGATGAAATGTCATCATTAACAACTTTTGAGGAATTAACAGATTTTATTTGGAATTTTTATAAATCTCTGAATTTGCCTGTCCGTTTAGTTTATTCTCCTGCGTCGGATATGTTATGTTCCGAAAGTCTGAGAGTTAGTTTTCAGATGTTTTCACCTTACAATAATAGATTCCTCGAAGTAGGTAATATATGTAAAACGGATGATTATGTTAGTCGTAGACTTAGAATGTATTATAAAGATGAAAATGATCTCAGATTTATACATGTTATACATGGCAACGTTGTTAAGGTGCCTGCACTTGTAGCATGTTTATTAGAGAATCAACCTGAAAAATCTTTATCATTGTTAAATGAACATTTAAACTTATTTGAAAATAAATAAATTGTTTTTATTTTTTAGATGAATATATTTTTTTTTTCTCCCTTATTTCCTACATTCTAAGAAGATCATCATTTCAGAGACTTGCTAATTTAAAATTCAGTTTACTTTTGACTGATCCTCGCTATCCATAAAATATTTAATTATTTCACAGTCGATACTTTCCAATTCCTAGTTAACATTCAGTGTCAGTCAATGATAACTATAGTAAAAATGGAGCGATTTGAATTACATTCGGCACAAATCATCATTTGTGAACCCCTAGTTTTTGGAAATTTCACAAATATTTTTAATATGATGGACAACTAAAAAGCAAAGTCTTTAGTCAGTATGACGTGTTATACATCGTTTTAAAGGTCCTGAAGAGTAGGGAAAGAATAAGTACTACTATAACAAAATTCCATTTTTTGCTGGCATTTTGAAAAAGAAAAAAAAATGCATATGTTATATATACAACATATGTTAAAAATACATATGTTACAAATATTATAGCTCTTTTCAGGTGAATTAAGAATATGCAAGTTTTCCCCTGATAAATTTTACCTGGTTTCTACACAAGTTCTTTATTTACTGCATCACTAGTTAATATAAGTCTTTCTATATTAATAAAAAAGTTTTGTAAACAAACCAGTTCAGTGAGAAAGATTTAATCTAAATTGTTTGCCAAGAAAGGTTAGAAATACTCCCCCCCCCTCCCACAAGGAATGGGGAGACTTAACAGGGCTATAGTTACGTGATTTGAAGTAGAGGAAAGACCTCCCTGGACTTCATAGAACGGCATGTGTAACTTTCAGCCAATTTGATGTTGAGCCAGCAAGTGCCTGTCAGAGTGTCATTTCTTCTTGAGACATGGGACTATGCGAGTCATTGCAAACTAACCTCTTTTTTTTCCTTTTTATATACAGTGAAAAAAAAAACACTGTTTGACAGACTCCCTTTGAGAAGAGAAGCCTCTCCAACTCTCCATAGGTTCTGTGGGGTTAGCTCTCTGGCCCTCTTAAAAAAGACTGCACCCTATTCCTAGGCAAAGTCCAACAAGGTACTGTTCTCCCATCACTTCCAGCCGGTGCCTTCTATTGAGGCCTGTGTGGCAAAATCCCTTTTTTAGGTTTTTCTAACCTGCCCTAGCTTTCTTTCATGGGAATACAGCTAATTATATACATGAGAATAAGAACTGACTCACTGATTTGGTCCAGATTAGCCAGAGATATTCAGAACTAAACTATATTTAAACTGATAAAACCAACTAGGATTAGATAGGTAAATTAAACAAATATCCATTTAAATATAAATGCAATGTATTTTTAAATCAGGGCACTTTAACATACATTTATAAAAACATTTCTTAACAAAGATATATTTTAATAAAATTATTATATTGAAAACTTTTGATTAATAGCCGCAGATTTTTTTTTCAAACGAATACTTTTGATTATCACAGTAAAATTCAATTATTTCAACAGGCCTTGGGCAGCTTTCCAACTTCATACAGGTAGGCTGCTAACAGCTTAGTCTGAAACAAAGATTTATTAAATTATTATTAAATCAAGTGAACTTTTCTTAAAATGATGATAATTAACTCTTGAATAAATCACACTTTGTTCAAGTTAAAATATATATATTTGTCTAACCACAATTATCATATTCATTGTGGTTAGTCCAGTCAAACTAAACATTTTACCTTGCAAAAGGTCGGGTAGTTTTGATTTTTAGATATGTTGTAGGTGTAGGTTCATTAATGAAAACCCTAAGTTTTCGACCTCGGTGGAGCGCCGCCGGCGCCGAAATACCGCAAAATGTTTTGACTTTTTTCCAGTTTTAGCCCGTTTTCTCCAAGAAGGAGTGGTTTAATAAAAAAAATGATTCTATTATTTAATAAAGTAGATTAAATTTTGTACAATTATAAAAAAAAAATCACCTTTCTAGCAATATTATTTTAAAATGTACAGCCCTTCAAATATCGAGTATTTTTTTAATATTTTCAAAATATGCTTGTTTTTTGTTGGTTTTTTTCAATTTTCCACCCTGAATACTTGATTTTCCATAAAAATTTATAAGGATCAAGCTTTAAGTAGAATAATCATTCTATTATGTGCAACCAGTAACAGGTTTTTATTGTTAATAGCTTTCGTGGTACGGCTTATTGAAGTTGGAATCGTCTTTAGGGAAATAACATCAAGAAGTATATAGTTAGTAAATCAAAGAAATTTATATTCTTCTGTCAAAATAACATTTTAAACAAAGGATTATGTACACACTTAATGTTTGTAAAGTTATTATTGATTAAATAAACATAAAAAAAAATTATTATAATAAAAAAAATAAAATGAAAATAAAATAAAAAAAATAATAAAATGAAAAATTAATATTTTGAAAATATTAAAAACATACTCGATATTTGAAGGGCTGTACATTATAAAGTAATAGCACTAGAAAGGTATTTTTTTTTTATAATTGTACAAAATTTAGTCTACTTTATTAAATAATAGAATAATTTTTTCGATTAAACCACTCCTTCTTGGAGAAAACGGGCTAAAACTGTAAATAAGTCCAACATATTGCGGTATTTCGGCCCCAGCGGCGCTCCACCGAGGTCGAAAACTTAGGGTTTTCATTAATGAACCTACACCTACAACACATCCAAAAATCAAAACTACCCGACCTTTTGCAAGCGAACACCCCTTTTTTTACGACAGATTGACTGGACTATTAGACAAATATATATATTTTAACTTGAACAACATGTGATTTATTCAAGAGTTAATTATCATTTTGTTCGATTACCACAAAATATCGGTCAACACAACCAATTTTTTTCTTAAAATAATAAAAAACAAATTATTACAGTTTCATTGAAGATTGATTCTCCCCTGAAAAGTGTATTATAGTAGTCTGTGGCCAGAGTGCACTTAACCACATCAAGAAGGTGTCAATGGGCCAGCAATTAACACATCCTAGCCCTAACCACCTCCTCCCACCTTTCAGATGCATTTAACAAAGGTAATTTTAATTAAGTTATTGGCTTAAAAGACTTTTTTGCATGTTCTTCATTTTTTACCAAATAAAATTAGCTTATGCTTTCATAAGGAAACACATTTTTGTAAATAAGTCATAAAGGAACAGTTTGAGATACAGTAATCCCCTGATATCTGCGGTTTTGATTTTTTATGGTAAAATATACGACTGAAGTATCATGGAAGTGACCCGATTGCCTCTAAAATGTGTTCGAAAACCACAAATGTTGGATAGGAACGAATGAAAAAAGCCTCGAACTTGTGATTAGAGTTGCTTCCTTTGACCTTGCAAATCATCCAAGAAAAGGCAAAAACACTTGACCATCAGTTATCATCATTTAAAGGGGAAATTTGCTTTAAAAGTTGTCAACAATAGGTGAGTTTACCTTAAAATTATAATCTATGTAACATTAGGGGTTAATATGTTAAAAGGTTGGGCACTTCTTTAGATTGTTACTCCCCACCTAAAGAAAACAGAGGGGAGTAATAATTAATCTAAAGAAGGTGTGTAGAATACAAGTGATATTCCTTTGTCCCAAAGTACATTGGACAACATTACTTTGTTTTATAGCTATTTAGTTAGTCATTTATATTCTAAAAACACATAGGGGAGTAACAATCTAAAGAAGTAACAAAGGTTAGATTGATAAATAAAAGGTGCCACAGGAGACCAGAGTGTTTTTGCCTAGAGTGCCACTCTGGCCTGTGTCAATTTCTACCTTCCATACAACAGCATATTTTTTAAAAAATAAAAATATAAGTTTTCTTTACCCCTTCAATGTAGTTCCTGATGTCAATTTTCTCATTCTGGGAATGAGCTCCATCGTCCCCACAACCAACCGGCAGTAGAATCACATTCTTTCCAGTAACCTCCTACAAAAATATTTAAACCAAAACAGATTATAATTATTGTTTAATATTAATATAGGGCATTAAGTAACATATTCTTAGGGCCACACTCTCCACTTGTGACACTTTTGTTTGCCTAGTTAACCTGACCTTCCACACATCAAAATCAGGAGCTCTCATTGGTACCCCATTCGATGGACCTACCCATGTGAGGTTTACTTTAGAATTTCACAATAGCAAAAAGTTTTTTTTTTGCCCTTTTAATAATTTTTTCATTCCAATCAATAATCTTTTAAATTTGATTGTACAAGTGTTACCTGTAGAGTGAGAGTGACTGGAATTGAACCACCCTCCCTTGTAAGATCAGGCTCAACTTGATAAACATGCTTAGTAGCTTTCTTTGCCGCTTCAAAGTTTACATGGTTCGGATCGGACATCCATGGCTTTCCACCGTGACTCATCTCCACCTGCAATCAAACAGTAATGCATTAGAACCACATTATAACAGACCCTATTATACCGAACATTGCCACCTCTACTTTCTGCACTTTGCATTCAACCCCCTTTTGTATGTATATTTCTTTCAAGGCCTTTTAAACAATAATAATAAGCTGTTGAACGGGACTAAAACTACAATAAAAAAAAATAAATAATAATAACACTTAAAAGTAAAATAAACCCAAGAGTGATTGAAATGGAATAAGTACACATATTGTATACAACTAGTAATTATTATTCTAGAATGAAAAATGCAATAAATCCAAAAAAATAAAATATGAATTAAATTGAAATGTAATTTAATTCAAAACAAAGCTTTGTAAGTAGATAAGTGCAAGTTTAAATATTTTATCGCATGATCAGTGTTTTTATTAAATGAGAAATACATATATTTTTATAATAGGTATTGAGTATCTTCTTTGGTGTGACACCACGTATTTTAAGAATTCCCAGCAGTTTAATTTAAAATATAAACATTACATTATTATAAAAAAAAAACCTTTTCTTTTAATGGTCTTAGTAAATATTATTATAACATGATCCACGGGTGGTCAAATTAACCATTTCTTACCAATTAATTTAAATTAAAAAATGTATATGTTAGGATTGTCCACCAGTCCAGTCATCAGAGTAATATATTTGCATGAAAATGATAAAATCTAGGACATAATCTGAGTATTATTTTAATGTTGGTTTGATTTTTGCAACAACTATTTTTTTTAAAATTAAATAATATGTAAATAATAAATAATATGTTAAATATGTAGGGTATTCAGTTTATTATTTATCATATTCATAAACATTATATTAATAATTGGCAATATGAAATATGTATTAATAATAATGTATTGCATAAAATGAAATATGCTTTAAAATATCTAATAATAGCGATCTAATTATTATTAATTTCGTAAAAGACAAATTAGTTATTTAAGATAAGTCTTTAAGTTGGTTCATAATAATTAAAAAGGACTAGATAAAAGACAATGCAACTTTCAAATTATTGTTTCACGTAATAAGCAATCTTTTAACCTATTATCTTACTAAAACAAATATTGTATAAGTAACAGGTAGAGTTAAGGGGGTTAAAAGAGTGCGTGTTTAAAGATGTAGAGGAGCAAGGGTAAAGGCTTTTTTTGTGTCCTGAACGTCTAGTGCCTTGAGGCTACCTGCTGACAGCAGTCCCTGGAATCCCGAACAAAAAAAAGTATTTCCCCTTGAGGCCGGAACGTCAGATGTGGCGTTAATTGAGTTGACAACAGTCGGCTTCGAGGAGTTTTGAAGTTTGTGTTTGGAAAGGTGAAGGTTCAGTAGAGAAAACCCAGGAAATCCCGGAGGCTTTTTTCTTGAGGATTTGCTCCTCCTGTATAAACGCCTTAAGACTGTTTTTTTTGTTTCACTACCTATGTTTGTGTTTTGACGTTAACCCATTTAAATTATTAGTTAAAAGAATTATTTGTTATAAATTGGACTTTTTCACCTGACGGTCCACTGACCAATTAAAAACATTTTCATATTGTATTTAATTTATTTTTTAAAAAATAAATGATTATTGTTATTACTTTAAACTGGACTTTCATTAAAACAGACAACCTTTAGCCCCTAGTAGTCTGTTACTGTAAGGTTCTACTATATATTCATTAGCAGACAAGAAATTAAAGATACAAAATACTGAACCAAAAAATGCATACATCTTATTCGTTTGGCCCATAATAATTATTCAATTGAAATTATTGTTAACCTTAATGTTAAAATTTATGTTGACCTTCAAGTGTAAAGGAAAATTATATTTAATAACTTTTCATTTACATTAAAGGTAAAACTTACCTTAAATTTATTTGTGCTTTTCCTCTCGCACCATTTATCATTAAGATATTTCGAGACACATTGCTCGACTTTCTCAGGAGTTTGGTTGGGTACGATCCTAATGGAGAACTTTCCTACAACTTTCTTAGGAATGACAGTCTTACTTCCAGGCTCAGAGAATGCACCTTCGATGCCATGAAGACTTAGTGATGGATACCTCCATCTACTCATCAGAATTTTAGTCTGCAACATAAACATAAGCAACCAGTTTTGGATACAAAACTATTAAGGTAAAGTACGTGCCGCTTAATGTCATCACTTTGGGACCCAGACAAAGTGATAACATTACCCAACTGATAATAATAAGCAAAAGGCACCACTAGAGGAAGTAAAACTCAATATAAAGCAAAATTATAAACACAGTCTGCAACACAATCTTGTTTATATATCGTTGACAGAATATAACACTGAATTCTGAGATCTGACTGCAGTTCTTCGTGGTAATGGGTGAAGGTGAGGTAAGGTTTATATTCTGGAGAAAAAGGACGCTCATGGAAACACCAGTACCACAGCTCTAAGTGTTTCCCCGCAAATTATGAAGAAAAAATCCTACGATCTCGACATTTATCTCAATAAACAAAATTTAATGTTATCTTTGATCCCTTAATTAAAATAAATCTGTTAAATTTTTATTCAGCCAAAAATTCATCAAGTTTTAAATTACCTTGTCCTCATCATGAAGAAGTTTCTTTGTACCGATATCGTTTCTATATTCATCGATGGAGAAGTCGATTACTTTGTATGTTTCAAGTTCCTTGTCAGTGACTGGTTCCACATCATCAGATAGATTAGGTATGAGAATGTTACCCTTGGCATCTAACATGGTATTCATCATGTAGATCAAATCAGCCATCGCTTCATTCCTAATAAACACAGATCAAATAAGTTGGTTTTTTTCATCCCACCTTCAACCTGCTACTGAAAGGTAGAAGGGCCTCGACTGCTTGGGCCATTGAATAAGCAAGTTATTTCACTAAAGAAAACTAAAAGAGTAAGTAAGATCAGTTTATTTGTCGATTGTGTTGATAAAGATCATTCTATTCATTTGTTTTTTTCTGTTTGTTTGTATGTTATTCTGTTTCCTTGTTTCTTTGTTTGCTGGTTTATTTGTTATACTGGCCTTACAATTAGAGTTTACTCTGACTGCGTAGGAAAATAAAAAAAGAGGAGAGGAGCCAATGACAGCTTGCGAAGATAGGGCCATGTAGGCAAACAAACATTTTAAAGGCAGGGTGCCTCCTACAGGCCTAGTGGCTTTATTTTTCTCCTTCTCGTTCTCCAGAAAAGGATTGATAAAATGGCTGTTGTCTAATTAAAATGAACTGTTAAAACTGCTCTTTGACATTATTTGGGGGATAAATGTTGAAAATGAATTGCCCATTAGTAATAAGTTGAGCTATATACGTGTGAGTCAGAAGTTTAATTATTTTAAAGGCCCTTATTTAAGTAGTAAAACAGTTTATATCTCGTGTTTTTAGCAAGTAAATTCTAAAAATACAGTACAACTTTTGATGATTTCGTTCCATCTTTTTGTTAATAAGTAATATTGAGTCTCTCTTGTGTTATCTTTATCATGAGATGCCCAAACTTAAGAATAGCCTTGCTATTGAAGAATTATTTTATGCTAGTAACCCAGTTGTATGACCAAGTCTTATTCAGAATGTTCATAATAACCTTGTATTTAAAACTTTTAAGTGAACTCCCCCACCAATATCTGCAGGTCTTTCTTTTAGTTTCTTTACATACAATACATCACAATCAATAGTTTTGCTCTGTAAGTTTATTTATTGGATTTTAACTGCGACATTTTTTGCAAAATTGATTCAAACTAAATTTAATTTACAACAGTATGAATTACTTACAAGACACCACCGTAAACACCACTGTGAAGATCCTTACGAGCACATTCAATTTCCATGAAGAAATAGCAGATTCCCCTGAGACCGTAAGTAAGGCATGGCTTGTTCGTACCGAGCCAGTAGTTATCAGAGATACAAACGTAATCCACATCCTTGAAGAAACTATTCTTCCTTTCTATCAGTAAATCATCCAGTCCTTCGCTACCTGATTCCTCCATACCTTCGAAGCAAAACTAAAACAAATTTACAGTTACAATAGTGGGGCATTTTTAGCAATTGACAGTATTTTTGCTAAGCAGGGCAACATCCAGCTTACATTATTTTTTTCTTAAATAGTTATTAAAAAAAAAATACTTACTTTAATATTGACAGGGATTGGTTTTCTAGTTTGTAAAAAGGATTCAATAGCATGAAGCCAGCAGAGTACGGGACCCTTGTCATCGGATGAACCACGGCCATACAGCTTCCCATTCTGTAGATATAAAAGAAATTCCTATGGTTAGTCAAAAGTAGCCTACATAATATGTTCCCATATAAATTACAACTGTCTGTGCAAATTTAATATTGCTTGAAAATTAGCGTGACCCCAATGGGAATTGAAACAGATGCAAATATTATGTGACCCAAATCAATATATTCTCTATTTAAAACAAAAGTAAGTGAAGTTCAATAAAAGAATATATTTAGGGTAAAGTTACATTTTACTGTGGCAGAATAATCTGCCAAAGATCTTAGATCAGCTAAATAGAGTTTACAACTATATATAAGATACCTTTTCAGTAAGTACAAATGGCTCAGTATTCCAGCCGTCCTCTTTGGCAGCTGGCTGAACATCGAGATGTCCGTACACACAAACAATAGGTTTGGTCTTGTCAACAATCAGCTTGCCCAGAATAACAGGGGGCAGTTTTATTTCCCGACCATCAGGCAGTTTCTAAACATCAGAAAAAAATCAAACAATGTAAAAACACAGCTATAAATAG
Organism: Gerris lacustris; assembly: GCA_951217055.1. Lineage (NCBI taxonomy): Eukaryota > Metazoa > Arthropoda > Insecta > Hemiptera > Gerridae > Gerris > Gerris lacustris. The sequence goes on from OX578279.1 coordinate 49,831,312, forward strand.
CTTAAACTATTTATACCTTGACTAATCTGACCTTAGTAGGTTTATTAGTAAAAATAACTTTATTTGACCAGCTGACACTAATAAAATTGAGAAAACTCGAAGAGGAGGGGGGAGGAAATCGGCTCGGGGAGGAATCTTGATTTCAAGCGAGAGTTCATGAGTGCACTAACCACTCGGTAATGCATGTCCCTCCCTTAATAATGAGGTGCCATGTGGCAAAAATTAAATTGGCCATCCACCCTATATTTTTAAACCATTTATATGGAATTCCTTTGTCTAAATAACAATTAAGACAAAGGGATTTTAAAAACATTGAAGGCAGAGGAACACCACACTTCTGTATGTAACAGTTATAATATCTCAGTCTAATTAAATATTAAGACAAGGGAGTATTTACATAATAAAGAAATTTAGGGAGGGTAACCAAGTAAATTAGTGCTGTTGTCCAGGTATATCTTACTTTGTGCGCATGTGGAAGACAAAATAATGGGTTGAAATTTATATGGGACCAACAACGGGCTAATAATGACCTACCATTTAAATTTAATTAAAATCGGAAAAGTAGTTTTTTAAGATATGTTGGTTTGAAAAAATACGCTAATTGTGCCTTAGGTACTGACAAAGTAAAAATATTTTGATAATGAACTTATCAGTTTATCACTCTTGAGTTAAAATTATATTCTCTCTGAGTAAGTTTCACAAAATATCAGTAGAAAAAAATAATTATTGTAATATTATTATCTTAAAATAATTATTATAATCCTTTTTTCAAGAAAAAGCAAATTACAAGAAACTTACAAGTACCCAACTCAGTTTTAAATTTTCAAAAATAAAATTGAAGTGCAATCAATCTACTGCTGTTGGGTGATTGATTGTGGAACGTGAAGAGTTCAACTGTCATTTCCCTAAAGATAAGTCAATATTTGTAGATTATGATTAATTTGTAGATTTAAGCTTCTATATATGGATGTACAACAGTTAGAAGTCAAGATAACAAGAATAATGATAAAGCAGACATATTATGTTATAGTATAAACCACTCCGGCTCCATACTTCTTATCTTAACCACAATTAAACACGTAAGATAACATCTTTATAGAAAAATAAAATTTAAAAACTAGGCATCGTGTGTCTCTTTCTAAAAGCAAATTAATGATATTTTTTATTAGTAAGTATTGTTAAATTAATAATTCATAGTATAATTCAAAGCTTTTCCATACAAAAACTAAAAATAAGTTTTAAGAAATGAAAATTGAATTGTTTATGTTTTAATGTAATCCTAAAAAAAATTAAAAAATAGGCATAGTGTGGCTTTTTCATCAAGAAAATGACATTGTTCATATTTTTTCGTTCAATTTAATAAAATGATAAAATTAACAATAAAAAAACTCAGCCATATATACTAAAATTATTTTAATGAAACTGACAATTTACTTGTATATATTTCAATGTTCTTAAAAAAAGTAATTATTTAGAAGGGGTAAAGTTGGAAATAATCCCTAGAGTCGCATTACTGATTAATAATTGAAAAGGAAATATTTTGCATGTATACATATTTGGCTCAGTGAGCTTTAAAATCATCTATCACATAATAATTATAAATAAAAGTAAGGTAGATTTTACAATTTTGGTACCATTATAATGATAATAAAACTAATAAAAAGATCATTTATTTTAAACATTATAATTTAAGCTCATTGTTAGAAAGTTACATCCCAGGATGTTAAGCTATATTTAATGTCAGAGATACATAAATGATAAATCATCAGCTGGGAAATCCATACATGGAAAACTCAGAATTTAAACAAATGACCTTCGAACACAATAACCAGGGAAATCATTATAATAATTTTAAAACAGATGCTTAAAAACCCAGTTGGATTGTGAGAAATTATTTATAAATAGCATACACTCTCGGGATCATACAGTGTAATTTTTGGATATATCCAATATTGTATATATATTTTAAGAGTTTTTTCCTTATACAGTATATGTTAAGATGCATACTTTAAAGCTAAAACTGAAATTAATTAAAGTAAATATTTAAGTTTACTATTATTTATTTTTTTCCTCCAAACAACAGTGTAAAGCAAAACATTTACAGTCTGTGACAAATGAGTTTAGGTGTGAAGAGCCACGAGCTCCTGACAATCCTGAGCTCTCATTGACTCCCCACTCCATTTTTCGAATTACTCACACAGTCAACGCACCAAAACTCATTTGGCACAGACTGTAAATCAAAATTTTTGTCACTTATAGTCTGAACCAATGTCTCTCAACGTTCTCTTTTAGCTAGCAGTAATATCACAGCTTCTGCATCAAACTCTAATTCGTCAGTTACATTCTTTCCCATGTTCCTCCTCATTTCCCCTCAAAGTTAAAGTTCAAAAGATTTAAAAAGAGATAGAGAGGAAAATAATCTTTTGATTATTGCACATGAACCTTAAAAATAAAAATTTTGTGGGCAATTTTCTTTATTGATTAATTACTTAATTAAAGGGATATAATTGAAGTGTTTAGAGCTGAAGTGGGCCACCCCATTTTTAATGTAAAACGGGATTAACTAAATGAGGGAGCAGTTAAGAACCATTTTGGGGATGACATAATGGGTTCAATAAGATAAAAACCAATTTTTTTTAAATTTTCAAAAGAATCCAAATTTAAATCAATCAATATTTTGAATAAAGATTTTCAGGGGAAGGTTCACTGTGGCTCTAAATGCCTAATTTGAACAAAGCTGGAATCTTTGAGTTAGTTGTCATTACCACAATTTTTAAGAAATTACTCATAAAATAAGTTTGTTTAAAAAAAAAATTTTTTGGCTAATCTGAAGGAAAGGTACGGTCAGCAATCACACGTCACTTGGCTAGATTTTCATAATTTTTAGAAAAACAGAGATTATATTATCCTTTTGTCAAAAAAGTACATTTGAGTGAGGCCCTACCCCCTTTTCTCAACCCCCTTAACAGGCTCTTGTTCATCAGCTTCCTACATTTTTTAAGCATTTGATTAAAATTCAGACCAGAATAGTTATATAGTAATTTTAAAACACAATGTCGGAAAGAATAATTAGTGTATTTACCCTAATTATGGAGAAAAAAATTGTTAAACTTCAGTCCCCCCTTCAAATTGCACCAAATATTTCATATGTACCTTTAAGCCCGCTGTGATTGGGACATCACTTTAGGGAATTATCAAGGATATTAATATACCCAGACTTACAAGCAAAATATGACCCTCTACTATTGAAACTCTAGATATTGCATGCATCATACATTCTGTCCGAAGTGTCAATCTCAGAGCAGAGTAAACACCGTGGTGTGACCATATTTCAAATGTCTTAAGTCATGAGATTTTAAGATTACGGGATTAATCATTGTAATTATTTTGTTTAACATCCATTTATACGTTTTTTCCAGGATTTCATCATTATAATCCATGGAAATATAAAAATTATTCCTGCAAAAAATTAAGTATTTTCGAAGGGTGGCGCAAACACCGCTTTCTACTTCCGACAGATATATAAATATGCATTGGAAAGTTAGTTTATAAGTAGTATAAAATTATGTGTGTGACCTGTGTGCCGACATCACAGAGTTCGATTTCAGCTCCGAGTTTCTTAAGCCTTTCGGCCGTCCATTTAACCATAGCAACGGTGTCATCTCTTTTTTCAGGACTTGCTGACACCGACTGAATACCCACAGCTTCTTTCAGCGTCTGGATGTAAACAGTTTTATTCTTGTCGATGTTACTGAAAATAAAAAATTAATTTAAAAAATTAAAAATAGAAAAACGTTACAAAGAATTAATAACGTTTGATAACTTACTCAAAGACAACTTGAAGATCAGAAGGAACCATTGTACCCAGATATTTTTCCTTTATACAACTTTCTTCGAAGAATGCCGATCATAAAATGAAATTAGAATTTAAATTCGTAACAGAAAGGAATAAATTAAAAAAAAAAAACACAGATAATAATAAAGGGGGAGGGATTACTTATCAGTTATCAATCACAATCACAGTTGTGACTGTGTGTCAGTTGTCTGTTGATACGATGTCCCCCTCTCTCCACTTGATACTGATAAGACGTGAATTTTTTTTTGTTTATCGGATGCGTGTGAGTAAGAAGACCGAGGATTAAGTATTGAACCGTGTTTAAGGTAATCATTATTTATTTTAATACCCGTATGAAGTTATTTAAAGATGTATAACAAGTTATTATATCGGCTAAACTTATAAATCAATAAGTTTAAATTCGTATTCCCGCCAAATGTTTTATAAAAAGGGAACAAAAAATCACCGATAACTTCTTTAAAACTCTTCGCGAAATATTCCCGTCCTTTTTTTATTGACATAAATAATTTATTTATGTTTTTATATAAGAAAACGACCTGATAAAACGACGGTTTATTGGATCGAATTTTAAAATTTGTCGAAATGTGATTGTTGCCAGCGCCTGCTTAATTAGTGCTCCTTCCGGCGGTTCAAAACAGTTTCGTAGTGCGGAGTTTTATTTGTGTTTTTCGTAAAAAATAATGTGAATTTTTAGGGCGTCCAATACTGGTCTGATGGATGGTATTTATCATTTTTCTTTATTAAACCCGTCCATTTATAAAAGTCTAGTTATATGTAACTGGTAGGTTTTGGTCGATTGTTTTGAACGGGGAGTCCTCTCAATGGCCGCAGCCTATGTTAACGATATTAACATTTCTCTCTGGGCAAATTAATTTTTTTCTCTCGGGTATTTTAAAAGTTTCTATTTCCGTACGGACCGTCTAAACGGACTCCGTCTATTAATAATTAATCGGGTCTAAGTATGCAGCCCTTCCCAGTATTAATTGATTTTAAACCTTTTTTGAGGTTATGTCGTTTTTATCTGGAGGTGTCAATAGTACTTCGTTATAGTGTATTTTGTTCTTTTTTTATTCTCTTCGTCCTTATTATGTTAGGCTAATTTATCACGATCGTTTCGAATGCACTGCAGAAAACGTACTGGAGGCCGACCTACAAGTACAAAATGTTATCCATTTTTTTTTGCCATTTTTGTTTCGTTTATTAAAGATCGACAAAGAGATCGCTGCTTTTGAAATCTCGTATTGAGTTAGAATGTTCCTTTAAGCGTCGTCAACTAATTTATTTTTACTGTTTTCGACGAAAAATCTATTGCTTAATAAATGTAATGGCTGTTTGTTTGTTTTTAGATTTACAATCATGGTGGGAAGTGCCAAGTATCGCTCACTTTTGTTCGTTATTTCGAGTCGCCTTTAATCTTCTTGATTTTGATATTGAGGTAGGTCTTACAAATCTTTCCTTCTTTTCATTTATCCAAAATTTTCGTTGCCTATTTGGCTCTCTATTTAAATCTCTTACAATTATCAACCAAATGTAATGTCGGTTATTATTTCATTTGACATATTGTCCTAATTGATAAGGAGATCGACATTCATTGTTTATTTTACTGTTATCAATAACGACTTTTTAGTCATTACTCTTTTCAAAATGATACCAGATGTAGAGCGACATTCATCTTTGATTTCCTTATTTAATGATTTTAAAGTAATTTATTATTCCTCAAACCCAATGTACATATACAAGTTTAAATTATTAATAATGTAAGTGACCTCCTGGAGACTTCTTTGTAATAATATAAATATTTCTTCAACATTTTGTAATTACTAATTGAGTAACTCTGTCTTCTTATTTACCTTAAATTTATAACAATTATTAAAAATGTATGTCCATTGATTGTAAAATAAACTTCACCCTTAGAGCTAAGACAGTTAATTAAACAATATTTTGATGCACGGTAAATTCGCAGAACAGAAGAAATTTTAAATGTTAATATCCCTTAGTCTGTTGCAATGCTTTGACAGAAGGATATAACATTTATATATACACAGTAGGGATATGTCTCTTTGTTTAAAATTTGTTTAGGCAAAGAAATATAATTTCTCCTGTGTACAGATGTAATTGTATTGACAAATGTCTCTGTTCTGCAGATTAAGCTGTAGTATGGCATATTTCATGTTTTAGAATGGTTTTACAAATTAGGTAGTTAGAGAGTGACCATTATTAACGACATTGTGTTAAAGTGAAGTCTTGAACACAAGTTATTTGTCCTATGCTAATATAACACTAATGTTGAGTCTTGTGTTTATAGTCGTATCAAGAAGAGTTAACTCTGACTGCATGGAAAAAATTGGCAGTGTAGCCTACGAGAGCTTGTGATTTTGTTGTCTAGAAGGTCAGACAAATAGGCAAACAAAAATGTCACTGGCCGAGGAGTGTGGCTTTAAGGATAACCGCCTTGTGGCTTTATTTTCCCCCTTACATAGATTGGCCAACTTGAGCTGTCAGAGTTACTTCTCATTTTGAACCAGCTGTATAACAATATCTGTTTTGTTACTTGACACAAGAGCAAAACTTGTTAATAATTACTATTAATGTTTGTCTATGACTAGCATTATGAACATAATGTATCTAATAATATTCTGTCAGGTTCAACCTTTACTGTTACGGGACAAATCATAGGTTCAAATCTTTAGCGTATGTATTGTGGTTTCTGCTTTTATTGTCTATTAAAATGTACAGCAATGTTCCTGGTACAGTTTGTAGGTATATTAATATGTTCTGACTCAAGATTATCCAGTATTTCTGTTAAAAAAAAAGATATCAAGAATAAATATGAATAAGTTAAAACATTGAAAAGATTTGTTTTAATCTCTACCTAGAACTATAGGAAACAAAATCTCTATTTAATAAGTAAATGAACAATTATTTACCCTTATGCAATTATTACCATACACTCTTGTTTTTTCATTACTATTTATACTTACCTGTACAATCTTTTATCTTAGAAAAAAAACATTATTTAACTATACCTGTGGGTTTCATCACTGAATTGATTGATTCTAATTGAAATTATTTACTTTTCTTACAGGAACTCGAGGAAGCTCTGCTGACAGATGGGGTTGAAATAAATGGGAGTTCTTTGCTTCAGGAGTTAATCGTTCGTTTACTAAGTGGCTGCTTCACTAACAATGGCATCTCAATATTTAACTATCAGATGTACCTTCGACGTCTCTTCAGAACCAGGTGTAGAGTACGTAAATTCATCAATTATAAATTAATTTTTCACTAATGGTTTTATAGTATTTAACAAAATCTTTCCTCACCAATGATGGAATGGGAATATTATGATTGCCAGCGAAATATACGAGATCTGTGGGATTGTTTTAATTTTATTTCTTGATTTATTAGTCTGTGATTGATAATATACTCTTATTATAATAATTTTAAATTAGGTTTGAATTAAGAGTTTTACAGATACTAATGTATAATAAGTTTTGAATAAGTAATAAGTTTCATTTATTTATTATGTTGTAATCAAACTTAGGCAAAATATTACCTTTTGTCCAAATCTTTACAGCCCTCTAAAGCAGCACCTGTAAATTCGTTTCGTGATTTTTTTTTAAGTTATAAGTTTCAATCGTAAATAGCAAAATACATTTAAATTTTAATTAGATTTCCCAGCTCTGTAATAACTTGAACATTAGAGATAGAGTCTAGGCAAAAATTATTAAAGAATGTCAATCTTATTATGAGTTCAAAACATCTCATCACAGATGTTTAATGTTTATCACAGTTGTTTATCCTGTACTATAATATGATTCTCTCTAATTAATTGATTCTGTTATGCAGGAACAAGGAAGGAAAAATCCATTTAATTCTGACGTAGATTTCCAATGTTTACCCCTGAGAACGAAAGTTGAAATACTCCATGCACTCTGCGACTTCAGATTGGATGCAGAAGATGTCGTCGATGTTCTAAAGGTAAATTTTTAATTAATTATTATTATTATTTTTTTTTTTTTTTGGAGAGGCGTTAATTTTAAGCCACTTCATTAGATTACTCCCCTTATAAAAATAACAGAGGGGAGTAACTATCTAAAGAAGGTGAACAGGATGTTCTTATTTAGACTGTTTCTCCCCATATAAAAACAGAAGTATGATATTCCTTTGTCCAAAAGTGCATTGGACTAAACATCCCTTTTTCTTTATAGTCATTTAATCAGTCATTTATATTCTAAAACACCATAGGGGAGTAACAATCTAAGGCTAATGACACACTTCGCCACCCGGGGAACGGGTTGATGCCACTTGCTTCCGCCACCCGAGTTTTTACTTTTTTCGACCAGTCGAGTAATGGACCCAGAGGAGATAGCTGTACTTGCTTATCATTATTTTCGTGAAAGAAGAAGAGGAAAAAGGCGTTTTTGGGTTCATCCAATAATTTCAGACAAAAAAAATACTAGTTTGTTTCATACAGTGTACCCCCGTATCAAAGAGGACAGTAACAATTTTTCAATTTTTAAAAATTGTTTTCAATTTTTTGCCGAATGTTGTGTGGAACTTGTAACGAATTGCTTAGAATATTGAACAACAGTTTGACCAGTAAAGACACTTATATGAGGGATGCAGTCAACCCCTGATTTGATTTCCCCTATAATATTTTATTGAAGGAATAGGGGCTGAGTGGCACCGTCTGACAGGTTCAATTGAAAACAATGGGCTGACCGGGTGGCGCCACCTGTAGGTGGCTGCTAGACTCTGGGACCGGTTAGTGCCACCCGGCGGGTGGCGCCACCTAGTGTGGCATGTTCCATTCTATTCTCATTGCAAGTTAAGTTTTTAAGAGAATGTTTCACTTAGGTGTTAGGTGTGCTTGGATTTTTTTAGTTAAAAACTTTTTGGATGAATTAGAGTATTCCACTATTCTAAACTACTACTATATTACTACTACTACTAACTATAGAGTATACTAAATTTTACCAAATTTGCTTGAGCATTTTGATCTAATTAAGAAAACTCATTTCATTACATCTTAACTGTGCTTAAGAAGGTAAATGAACTTCACTCTAAACTGATTTACTTAAATACTAGGTCAAACACCTATATGTTCTTTATCCGAATGTGGGGTGTCAAATAAGATCAGATGTTTTCCACACTCTATAATCCGTGGACAAAAGTTAGGGCATGTTGAGGAAAATTCCCTTTTTAAGTCAGGTTGAATATGTTGTCCATCCACTTTCTTTCTTAAAGCACAAGACCTAGACTAAATTTAATTTAAATTGTAATATTTTCATGTTTTTGAAAGAGAATAGTGAAATAAAATTCAAGAGTTAAATTGGTAGAATTGTAGAGTTACTCCTTCTTTCTATAGAGTAAGCTTCCAGACTCTTATAATTCAAGATTGTGTAGAGGAAATCATGTTGTAAACACATTGCTTCTTTGAGAATGAACAAAGCTGGGATTCACAAAATATGTAAGATCTAGTCCCACGGTGTAATATATTAAATGTTTAGTCTATATGTTAAATATTAATATATTAAATATTAGTATATAGTCACAAGTATACTACGGTTTTGATTTCATCATTATTGCAATTAAAGGGCTTAACAAAATTAATAATTATAATTAAATCATAACATTATAGCCACCGATTGTGAAGTGAACACATCCACTGTGTATGTTTGAAAGTCTGATACATAATGTTTCAATTACAGATTCTGACTGAGTTAAGAGAACTTAAGTTAACTCTTATTATGTTATGTGGCTAACCTGGAGTTGACTCACCCCCTCACCGAACCTAACACTCCATGTTTATGTTTAAGTTATTTTTGTGTTGATATTTACTTGTGATTTTTGTTGTTTGCAGAATCTTGACTCAGACAGTCTTCGAGTGCACCCTCTAGGCTATGATAGTCTTAAATCAGCCTACTGGTATTTCTACGGCACCAGACTCTATAGGGAAGACTTCCCTAAAAAGGTAATAAAATAAAATCCTCTTTATCCGATGGTTCAAATAATAATAATAAAAAACATAATTCAAAAAATTTGGTGCCAGATTTAGAGTAAAAATGTAGAAAGGAGCTTGATCACTTCTTACACAGATCATGAATCAATATGAGTTTAACTCTAGGTCTGTCAGAACCAAGGGACAGGAATTAAGTCTAGTGTAATTCTCTCACTGATCCATAGTACTTTTCACCTGCTTGCATCACCAAAATTTCAGTGTTTTCCTGGATATTGCAGAATGTAAATTAAAAATATCGGTGAAATATTTCATTATTCTTTTTGAGGTTGTTTTCTAACAGTTAGTAAAAGCCTCCTATCTTTTTAATCAAAGGAGCATCAAAATTCCTCATTTAGCTTGTACATGCTGCTAAGAAACCCTTTTCTTTCAAAATTCACCGATTTTGACACAATTTATCGCCTAATTTGAAAATTATCTGATTAAATATATCTTTATAATCCTTTAAATATGCGAGTGATGTTTCCAAGTAAGAAAATAGTCAGTTTTTATAGGAGATAGATGTAATTTAGAGAGAATGTGGGAGGGGGTTACAACATTATCGTCCCGGCTCTCCCTTCGATGTTGAGTTAAAGGGCTCTAGCCTGGATGTCTCATATTTATTTCAGACCTCTCTAAAACTAGCTTTTAAATCTGAGAAGCATATCTTTTTGTGTTAAGCGATTTTTGTTTTGTGTTAAAAGAACAAAAAATGTATGAAATACCTAATATTTTGTTGGGACTGCAGTATTATTTTGTGTTAACCATTTTTCATGTTAAAATTGATTGCCTAATCATAATATTAAATGTTTTGTTCCTGACTAGATTTCCACTTTTTGATTGGATTTCATATATTATAATTGATATTGGCCTTATAAGATTGGTGAAAACAAGTTATTTTTGAAAATTTGGGGCTATTAATTGATATGTTACTAATAAAATCACTTGTTTTGTTTGGATTGCAGAAGAAGAGAAGAAAGGACGAGGAGAAGGGTAAAGGTAAAAAGAAGAACAGTACATACAGCAGTGAAGATGAAGCTGAACATAGTGATACAGGAGGTACTGTCGGCAAGTGGCAGGTTATCTGCTACACCGAGTCAGACTGGGAAAGAGTCACCAAGTCCTTCTCTAACTCCTCGTCCAAGGAGGAGCAGGCACTATACTCGGTAAGTATCTCTCCATAACAGTCATTGCCAAAGAGCATATTATATCGTCACCTTAGATCAGAACTAGTCCAAGTCCAAAATTGTTTTTTTTTTTTTTTTTAAACTATATTTTATTGGGCTTGAGGTTACTACTTTCTTTGAAAAAAGCACAAAATAAGATAAAAATGTAAACTTATGGATGTAATGTCATTTAAGGCTCTACTGTTAATTCTATCTACAGCTAAGTCTGATCTATGGTGACGATTAAAGTGGGTAAGATGATTAGGCTATCTAGAATGAATGTCTGAGATGAAAATTCCCAAGAAAATGTGTAGCGAGGTCTATGTGTAAACTTTTCTTCTCCAGACTAGACTAATTGGCATTTCCTCTGCATATGTGTTATACAGTTACAACCAAACATGCTGTTCTATTTTCTTCAATTTTGGCATGGACGTTCCTTGAAGTCATGAAAATCGACATAAATGGATTTTTTTTTAAATTAAAAAAATATATATATACTACCTACATGAGAAAGTAAAGACATTTATATATTAAAATTTAAAAAAAAATCTTGACATTTGGGAGAATTCTTCAAGTCATTAAATCGATGTATACTAGAGTGTGTTTTGTTGAAGCGAGGTCTACTGTTAACAACTACTATTTTATTTATGTATTTTTTAAAAATATTAAGTTATAACCCTTGTCATCTCCTATTAGTTGGTTATACTCATATTTATATTTTTATTATTATTGTAGGTAGGTAAAAATAAGGGACTTTGATGATAGCTCCTATAGGAGAGCTGTTGGCCCTCTGTTCTAAAATGTTCATTGGATATATGACCTTACAATTACTGGATTACTGACCTTGGGTTATTTCCCAGACTGGGCTCCCCTGCTTGGTGTTTACCCAGAATCACCTTTTAAATGGGTACTCATTAACTGCTTATGTGAAGTGGCGACTAACTGGTTGTGTATATGTCAATTGTAAGGTTCATTCAGCTCATGGAGCGATATACTAACCTGATGTCAACCATTACATATATAGTTGTTAAAGCCCTTTGGCAGGCCTAGACCCTGCATGGGGTGTTGGGCCATGGAGTTAGTTAGATAGTTAGGTCTTAATGACAAAAGACACTATGAAGAAGAGCACATGCGCCTCAGTAGTGTGAGATATAAACTCATAAGAATCACCATCTTAAATGACCTTCAACCATCTCTACAGGAGGCCAGTTAATCCAGGGTCAAATCCCTGCCAGTTAATAGGGGCAAGGGTGCCTCCGGAGACAATCTTAGACCTTAAACAGGTATGCCAACTGACTGATCAGTTGAAAATAACTTTCATCTTAAGCAACTCCCCTGAGAATGACCCCTGTAATGGGTTAAAATGTTGGGATTTACAAAATATGTGACTCCAGAAGACTAGACTTGACATATAGGTATGTTTAATATTTGATTGTTGTTTCAGGTGCTCTCGGACGATTTTTTACCTGAGATCCCGAGGCTTTTTGCAGAGAAGGAGAGGCTGCAGAGGAAACGAATGGCCGAGTCCGCCCAGAGAAGGACTTCCTCTAGGATAGAGAAACTTAAGAAACAAGCAAAGGAGGAGGAGACCAAGAAAGAAGCGGCACTGGCCCTTGCCATGAAGGAACTCTCGGAAAAAGAACGGGCGAAGAAGATGAACAGGGAGAGAGCGAGGTGAGTTTCTACTTTCATCTTGTCCAAGAGAGAAGAAGTTGCCTCTATCTCGGGTCTGTAATGTAAACCCAACTTAAGTCATCTCATTCTCTCGACCAGTTCGCATGCGAAGGATGTTAACTCCTTCGTCATTTCTGTGTATCTATTATTACTTTTACTCAAATGAGATTTGAAAACAAACTAACAGGTCTTTTTTAAACTTTAACTTTCTTATGTGGTGGTTGTTTGAATACTAAATATTGATTGGTGATGCAGGCCTTGTATCTTTATGATTGTTTTTTTTTTTTTTTTTTTTTTAGTTTTTTAGTTTTTATAGTCATCATTTTCAGAAAGAAAAACATTCTCTATTAACTTAGTATATCCTCTTATTTTATAAAAACAAAATCCCTACCTGTTTTAATAGATTTAAGTGTGATTTCATACTTTACCAAGTTAAACCTTATCCTTTAAGATTTTAGCAGTATGATTAGGCTATTTAGGAAATAATGTTTAATTACAAATTAAAAGAAAAAAATATTCAAGGAAATTGAAGAAAATCTGATTCAAGTGTGTTAGAAAAACTTGAGTTTCATAGATACGATGTCTCCATCGATATCATGATTCCAGGGGTTTGGTGGATTAACTCATTTGGATAAAAAATCCCGGTTTTCTATTAGAGACAATACTTATAACTTTTTTCAATAATCTTTTTTTGTCTTGATGAAAATGGATAGTTGTCATTTTAATACATTCCCTATTTTTGTTTATAATTCATAGGCAAACAAACATCCTTAAAGTATATAACTAAATTTCTGTGATAGGGTCTGTGAAAAAACTCAATATTGTAAAAGAATGAGTTCATCCACTAAGCCCACAATATATTTTAAGCAGAGGGTTATTGTCAAGTAACCATAACCCTTTACTTTTTCTGCGATAGGGTGTTTTCCTTACATATATATTTAATAAATTATGTTGTCCTCTAGTATTTAACCTGTGCTCCCCTCCACCACCCGCTAAATAGCAATAGCTAATAATATTCTATTAATCTTGATAATTTCACTGACAATCACATTATTTTATTAGCAGGTTTTATGACAATATACTGATTAAGTTTGCTTATAACTTCTATGTAACGGACTATTACGGGCTAAAGCTTGTATGTTTTAATGAAATTCCAGTTTTTATAAATAATTATTTTAAATGATAACGCAAAAGGGAATTTTCATTGATCCAAACATCAATGATAGCCTAGTGGTTGGGTGCAAAATGTGTTTATTATACATCAAATAAGAACCAGCCTTAAACTGCTTACTTGAAGCTTTAATTAAAAGAGAGGAGTACATAACACTGCTTTCAAATTTAGAAAAAAAACAATGCTGGTTGGTTCGTCTTGATTCAAGATGGCAGCCATTCGCAAGCAAAATTTGTCTTGACAATTCTCTGGTACCATTTGCACTAAAACCTTGAAATTTGGAAGTTAACTTCCTCTTATGACATGAACATCAGCCATTTTGATTAAAAATGGCGGCCATATATGTATTTGAAACACATACTTTTTAGAGGAATAAGCCTTTTCTCCTCTTAGAAAGCTTTTTTAGTTGTTGGAAACCAATTACTAAATTAGGAGTTTTGCAAACTACATTTAATCCATAGATTGCAATCTAGATATTAGGGGCAAAAAAATGTTAATGTTTCAAGACGGTAGTTTATAAGCCAATTAAATTTTTTTAAATAATACATAAAAAATAACACACTGTAGTGAAACAAGGGAATCCAAAGTCTACTTATAACACCTTTCTCTTTTATTTATTATTTTTTTTTTTTTTAAATTAAAATATTACTTTATAACTCTAGAATATTCTGTTATATATATATATATATATATATATATATATATATATATATATATATATATATATATATATATATATATATATATATATATATATATATATATATATATATATATATATATATATAACATATATTTATATATGTATTTAAAAATGTATATACACATTATTTATTTAAGTTATATATAAATAATGTGTGTGTGTGTGCTTTGAATTATTGTTGGTGTATGTTGATAGTTTTAGAATTTATTGTTTCATTTAGAAGAGTATTGTTTTTACACTAGTCTTAAGAATTTCTTTTGCCAATTTGTGTGAGTGACAAAAAAAATCATTAACCAATTGTTTCATTATTAGGGTCCATTTTCGTAGCTTGTAAACACTTCATTTCATTTTACATCTGCCATCTTTTATGTTTTATGTACCATTTAACAATTATGTGCACAGAGTTCGTATTATTTTGTATTATAATTAATAATTAAGTTTATTTAATTGGTGTGGTTGCTTAAGTTGCAATTGATAGACAAATCATTCGGGATTTTTATTTGTTTATAGCCAGTAAATTTATTTAATTATGATTTACCTAGATACACAATGGATAGAGATACCATTCATATAATTTAATTATATCATTATTAACCATTCAATTGATTTAATTGTTATGATTTACTTAGAAACACTCTATATAAACCTAGTTTTCATATTATTCAATTGTATCATTATTAATTATTTAATTGTTATTATTTCCTTTTTCTATGCTCTAGTCTAGATAAACATTTATGTAGCATGCATATTATTTATGCATATGGTTCATTCATTCACTTATAACTAAGTTTATTTAATTGTTATGATTTACTTACCTGTCTATCTATAGCTGTGCCATAGATAAACATATGTAGGTAGCATACATCATATTTATTTTATATAATTGTTCATTCTTGATAATTGGTGTGGTTCTTTGTCGAGCAATTAATAGACAAAGTGTTCAGGATATCTGTTTGTATTGTTATTAACAATTTCATTTATTTAATTGTTATAATTTATCTAGATATGCTATAGATAGATGTGGGGTTCATATTATTTATTGTGTATCATTATTAAAAAATAAGTTTATTTAATATAATAATGGTATCATATTGAGATTTTGTATCTTTGAATTGGGTGTTTTGAAGTTATTACTGTAAAAAATAAAAATCTATTAACCTAATACATCTAGATCTTCTGGAGGAAAAAGCATCAGGGATTCTGTGAATCCCATCCAATATTTTAAATCCATTACGGTGAGGATTTGAGTTCAAATTCCCTTAAGAATGGGTTCAGATCTATGGTTTAGATTCTATCTAGCTAGTGCTCATTTATTTCGGTTTCTATATTTACCTTTCGCTTTTTTGTTCTTCATTTAAAGTTGATTTTTTATTTTATTTCCCAGCCCATGCGTTGTGGCAAGCCATTTTTCGTCCGCCGTCAATATCTTAAAAAAATACATGAATCCACTACTAGGTTCATGAAGAATTTCCACTTCCTCTAACTACCACTATTTTGAATATTTTGAGTATAGTAACTCAATAATGGCCAATTTGAAGATACAAGGTATCACAGTTGTTATATGTGTTATGCCATTGGTGGTTTTCATATTAATAATACGGGTATTGTTGAAGAATTAATTCTTCTTAATTGAAGAATTAATATTGAATTCTTCATAATTGAAGAATTTAATTAATGTGGTTGTTTGATTATAGGCTATAAACACAGCCTTCACGTTTGTGTTTCTATAGTTATTAAAAATGTTTGTGTCGTCACTGGAGATATTTTTGTAAAAGAAGTAACAGAACAGTGTCGAGTTCTCATTACTGTCTTAATTTATTAACAAATTTTCAATTTGGCTTTGTACTTTGATAATTTTCATTATTATAAATGTTAATATTTTTTTTATTTTGTCAACGTAATTCTATAAAAGAATAATGTTATATTTTAACTATAAGAAACTTCATCTTCAAATGGTGTGATGTAGTTTGAAACTTTTCTTTTTTGGGGGGTAACATTTAGTGAACGTTGACACACGTCACTCATGATTACAAATGGTAGAACCACTTTAGTGTTATTATGAGTGAAAAGATGATAACTGTAATTAAACAATAACAATTAAATAAATGATTGTTTACCCTCTTATCTGTCTTGATGAACATCCAGATTGAATCATTCAAAAGGAAAATTTACTTCTTGAATGAAAACTTAGTTGTTATACATTTTCATCCAGTCCTCTTTTTCATTTTACTACACTAGTCTTGTTTTTGTCCCCTTACACATCTAATAAAAAGAGGTGTCTGTAAATTTTGAAAGCTTTCCAACCTTGTGTGTTTCCTTCTACTAAATTTTAATCAAAATATTGAGTTTCTCTTTGTTTGCTATGTATTGATTAATTTTGCTCTTGGTTTGTTCACAATCTCAGACGAATTATGGTAGTTTACGAATTTTATTTTGTTGTGTTACATTTAATTGGTAGGTTTCAGCAATCTGATTAAAATACTCTGTGACTGGATGAAAGATAAATAATTGTTGGGTTCAGTTTTTCTGTCAAACTCCTCGTCTTTAGCAAAACTAGATAAAAAGTCCGTGTCAAGCATAATCTTGTCTTAGACAATTATTCAGCAGTACAATTATTTCTCCTTTTTTTTGGATACATTCACTTTGGACAATATTTTAGCATTATTATTTATTTTTAAAATTAATCATCACAGTATCTAGGAAATAATGTTTGATTAAAAATATGAAAAAAATCAAAATTTAAGAAAACTTATTTTTCAAGAAAATTATTTGTTAGAGAGTGTTCTAAAAACTTCAGACGGCTTATATATCCCAGGTATTACATCCTACTCCTAGGTCTTAGATAATCCTACAACGCAAATAATTGCAATATAGATGGTCGGAGGTGGTTAGCTCTGAATAATAAGAAAAACTAAATAAATACAAGTAGTATATTAATTTTCTTATTGGTCGAATTGAAAAGGTAGCAAAAATAAAAATTAAAATAGATTCGGTAATTATATTCAAATAGACTAAAATTTTCAAATCAATACTCTTCTAAATTTTTAGTTTAATTGGCTTGGTTTTTGACTCTCTATTGTTATTTTTATTATTATTGTTATTGTTATCGTTTAAATTATTTTATCGATTATTATTTACTTGTTGTGCAGGAGGGAAAGGAGAGTGTTACACAGGTCAAGATCTTTTTCAGATGGAGACTCAAGTGATAACTCATCCCGTTCCAGGCCGACCACTGCCGGGGGTCGACAAACAAATAATTCCCTTGCGTCGGCTACCGGTCAAATCTACATACAATCCTCCAAACAGAAACACACCGCTACCCACCTGTAAGACTATTTAACAATTTAAAAAAATTATATTCACTATTTTCAAATCAAAATTAATAGTTATTGCTAGTAAGATAGTTTTCCTTTTTATAGTTGATACATTTGACTCTCGAGAGTACGGGGAAACAGAAATACACTTAATATGAAATAACTTAATATAGTGCAGCAGAACCTCATGTTTACGTAGACACATTAAATTACGTTAAATTTCCTATAAATCTAGAGCATTTTTATTTTTGGAAATTATAAACTAAACACCAAAATAACAGTTCCAACGTTCAAAAATTAGAAAAAATAAAATTTCTGAAATTCTTTGAACACTCACTATTTTTCCTAGATAAAACTCTTGAAGACTGACAAATCTCACAAAAACTCCCTCATCTAATAATCTTTCGAACCATATAGATAACATAGCCATTTCGTATCAATTTCAAGGAGAAATTCAAGTTTGAATGCATAAAACATCACCTACAATTTTTATAAACTCTTTTGTGTCCAAAGGGGTAAAAAAAAAACTTCTTTATAAGGTAATATTTCTTCCCTTAATTTCGGAACATCTTCAAACCTTGAAAGTAGTATAAGTAGATATAAATCATTATAAAGTTAATTCGTCATAAAATTTTAAAGGTGAGTCATACGAGGTTGCCTGATTGACACCTAGTCACTGACTCTATTTAGATTATAAATTCTAAAAATAAAACACTCTTGGATACGAAAAGTTAAGATCGAAGTTTATGTTTTAAATTGTGTGCTCAAAGTGGTTTCCTTCGTTGCGAATGCAGGCTCTTGCCCTTTTTTGAACCTACTGACTACCGACCCAACTGTCACACGCATAGAAAAAATATCGCGGAGTGTTACTTTAAATAAGGACGGATTGCATCCCCATTACTTCAAAGGTGTATAAGGTTTGGAAGAAAATAATCCTGCTCATCGTATCGAATTTTGCTGGTGGTTGATAAATACCGCTATGGAACAACCCATGAAAGCCGATCACAATAATACCAATACACCCACCCCATACGTTGGACTGTGAATCGAGTTCGGAATGATGAACTAAGAGTCCAGTTAGGGTTTTCATGGGTCCAGTGGTGACGATTATGTGTGTTGAACACACCCTCACAAGTGAAAGTTGATTCATCTGTCCACAGAATTTTTCTTAGGAAATGATACTGTTCCATATCGGTATTTACAACCGCCTGCAAAATTCGATACGTTGTGCACGATAATTTTCCTCCAAACCTTGTACACAAGTAATGGGGATGCAATCTGTCCTCATTTAAAGTAAACTCCGCGATATTTTTTCTATGTGTGTGACAGTTGGGTCGGTAGTCGGTAGGTTCAAAAAAGGGCAAGAGTCTGCATTCGCAACGGAGGAAACCACTTTGAGCACACAATTTAAAACATAAACTTCGATCTTAACTTTTCGTATCCAAGAGTGTTTTATTTTTAGAATTTATAATCTAAATGTCTTAATCTAATTGTTCGTATCCAAAAGTGGTTTACTATTGAAATGTTAATTTTTAAGTTTTTGGTAGTTTTCATTCTACGGAAAGTTTAAATTTTAATTTAAATCAAATTATAATTATTATTTACTACGGGAAACAGACAGTGAAAAATACACCCACTGTACTGGTATAGTAGTTGTAGTAGTTAACTAGTACTTCCTACTAGACGGGTAGGACGAACCACTTGTTCGAACCTCGCAATCAGGCCTACAGTGGACCCATTTTACTTTCCCGTGGTGGAGAGTTCCAGCTACTTCACACATCATACATTTGTACATTGTACCGCCGAAGCGAGTATGATGTGGTCATTAGTAAGCTATATGAGCGTGCTTCAAAGTGTGGGGGAAGAGGACCCCTCAGGGGGTCCCCTCGCCCTACTTTGACCTCGAACCATAGATACAGATCACATTTCATGACACGGATCGAACCCACTAGACGACGTGGGGGAAGAGAACCCCTCAGGGGGTGTCCCTCGCCTTGCTCCGTCCACGATTCATAGATGCATTCAGTGTATCACGGCCCGGGATCGAACCCACGACCTCGAGTTGCCTCGACTCAGTGATAGCTGCCCGGTGTCTTTGCGACCTCGGCCACCCTGGCTCCCACTGTACTGGAGTATACTCACTCTGTACTGGAAATACAGGAGACCCGTGGTTCACATCCCGGCGCGGGGGTGTATTTTTCACTGTCTGTTTCCCGTAGCAAATAATAATTATAATTTGATTTAAATTAAAATATAGAAATGTTTTGTGAAATAAAATTCCATTTGAAAAAATTGCTGTGGATTTTTCTCGTTCCATCAAAGCATTTTGGTACGTACCACACCTGCTAAAAGTTTTGTAGGTGACGTTTTTTGCATTCAAACTTGAATTTCTCCATGTAATCGATACGAAATGGCTATGTTACTTAAAAACAAAAAAAAAAAATCATATCTCAGCAACGGATTGAGATAGAAAAGTGTGCTTGGTGGCGTTTTGCTCCATTTCGGATCTAGTTTTACCAAAAAATATTTTTCGGTTTAGGTTGGTAACACCCTATATAGCCAGATAAAAATAAGTAACCATTATTGTAATCTTTTACCTGTCCGTTGCAAGTGATGTCCATATTCATGAGGTTCTACTGCACCTTGTTACGGTATCAGTTCCACCATCGGTTTAACCTACCACTCTGCTGGGGATGACTTCTCATATGAGCCTGTGTCACCGAACTTGCTCACCTGATGTATAAAAGATGAAAGGTCTGTTTACCACCTTTTTGAAAACATATCTGTCGACACTGTCTGTTTTAGTTAGATGAACAGTTTGCATACTGCTGTGCATAGTACTGTAATGTTTCAACAGTATTTGTCTTTGCTTCTATTTGCATGTTAGAAGAAAAAATTGGTTTAACCAGCTATTTTGTTATGGGGCCATGGAATCGGTCCATGCGGCCTAGGTGGGTGGTTAAAAGGGGAGTATTTACCCACTGTATATTATTTTCTAAGAACTCAAATCTCTTTTTTTTATAAGAAATATTATATTTATATATTTAAAACATTAAACATTTAGCAAATTATAAATAATAAAACTACAATACATAATCATATATTTGTGTTTAAAAAAATAACAAATTTAAGCATGCATTTACAGTAATCCCTTGATTTCTGTTGGAGTTAGCTTTACAGTGTTTGATAAACAATTTGTGAAGTGTTTTTGCCTTTTCTCCGATGATTTAAGACCTACTTGTTCAAGGCTTTTTCCATTCGCTCCAATTTAACATCCCCGATTTTCAGTCACATTTTAGCTGCGATCGAGGCTTTTCCCATGACACTTTGAATTATATATTTACCGTAGATAAAAAAAGCATCAGCCATTTTTCTTTGTTTTAACCCTTCAGTGCATCATTTCAAAAAGTCAATGGGCTTCTCTATGTTAGGTATGGATGGGGACTTGATTAATTCTTGTAACCCATCATTGTTGTGAGATAAGATTAAGATGGTAGCTTCATGATAAGAGTCCATGAGATAATAGTTCTAAATTTTTACAGGCAATTAATTTAAAATTCTATAATACCTCTAAGACATGACAGTTGATCCACAATAAGAGTCTATGGGATAAAAGTTGTGGCGTCTCATTTCGCAGGAGAGAAAGGTTCTGTTCTGGCATATTGTTTTGCAATGTATTTCAAAGCAACTTCTGAACTGTGATCTGAAACACTTGTGGAATTTAAAATTTTTCAAAAGCGTAGCAACTAAAAACACAATGTTTCCGTTACCTTCGGTAAGCTCGGAAGCAATAGAGTTGTAAACTTTTTTTTTACTATTGTCATACTTTTTTAGGATAGATAGATTTATTACCAGCTCATACATACATACATAAACACTTATCTTACATTAATTCACTGGGTGGTAAATACGCCAAACTGTGGAAAGGACATTTTTAGAACAAGGGTTAGAAGAAAAATATAATAATAATAATGTACATCATGATGATGAAATGGTTGTATGAAGAGGCTGGCCCCCTCCTGTCCTGTATTGAATAAGACTAAGCCTGAGTTTCTCAATGGACCAATCAAGTTTTTGGGTTATAGGCCCTGTGGGACTTAAAAAAAAGGCATCCTGTTACAATGGACTACTCTCTAGATTCTAGGGTTTGTCTCAATTATTTCTTTTTTTCTTGTTATAAGTGTGTCGTTAATGATGTTTGTACTTTGTATTAATTTTGTTGGAAGTTATTTTTGATAAATTAAAGAATGAGATTGAAAATGTGATTTTTATAAGGTTTGTTCAACCCCCTATTTGTACTGTCCTTTGCATCGTCCTGCGGATCGTTTAGGACAGGTTTTATGCTCATGCATTTACTTTAGTAAAATCGCAGCCAGGTCGGAAGAGGTTTGTGACTTTCAAACTGTATTAAAATCATTCAAGGAAACCACATGTCAACAGAAAGGGGACCTTTCTGTTTACATGTGTGACGATTGACATTGCTGCACATATCATACAAACTGGTACTTGAGTTCGCAAATGATACATGTGTGGGTTGGAACAACATGGAGGACAGTTTGAAACACTTACACCACCAGTTGAACCAGCTTTTATCCAATGCCATTTTATGCATTGGTTGGAACAAACGTATTATTAGGAATAAAGAAAGAAGTCTTTTCATTAAAATTTTATTGTAATAAGGTGGCTTTCAACTACTTAAGGTCATCTTCAGTGTTGGTGAACCAGTAAAATGCATATGAGAAAAAATTAGGGTAGGAGTTAAGACAGAGATTGGAGTTATAGGTGGGGATTCCATAAGTTTCATAGTTTCTATAGGAGAGTGGTTGACTCTCCTATCAATAAAGGTAAATAGCATTGGGTGTGGTTACAACTTGGATGGTGATCACAGACCTTCAATTCATGGACCAGGCTTCCCTGCTGGGTGTCTACCCAGCTTCACTATATAAATAGGTAGCTGCTTAAGTGGTGATTAACTGGAGGCTTATGTAATTAATTATATATTGGGCTGTTTTATCACAGAGTTAGTTAGTTAGAGCTAATTTCTTTGATGGTGTTCGAACTAATAGTGGTCATCTTCATTGCTGGTGAGATGAGTAAATGCGTTAGATTTGGACTGTCCACTGGATTTTAACTGACCATTAGTGGTTGAAAGCCAATTTTGTACAATTAAGTTAGTTTTAGTGAAGAGTTGTCTTTCTTTATTCTTAATAAAGTGACCACTGTCTCATCTATACTGGAGTTGAGCATTATGGTTATGCTAAATTATAAATAAATGTACTGTTGATTTAAGTTGACATCTATAAGGATATAAAGGCAGTTGTTTTTTACCATTATTTTTGTGGAACTTCCTTCTCGTGGTGAATAAAACTGAACATCTCAAATTCGGTTAAGTTTGTGATATTTCTGCCACCTCTTTGGGGTTATTCTCTAGCTGAATAAGTAGATTAAATTGTATTCATAGCCCAGGAGATAGCGTGCAAAAAAGTGTCTGGACTATCAGTAGTTTGTTGGGTAACTTAATTTTAAATCTTTAGGTATGTTTGAAATCACTAACCCCCCTCTACCAGCCAAATGACCTGCGGTTTGTTATGATTAGTGTCATGACAGCTTTAATAATTCTTGTCAAATAGGACCGATTGAAGAAAGTGGTTGATCAGGTGATAAGCTTAAACTGAAGCTAGTTTGAGTGCTCTTGTTCACAAGTTTTAATTTTTTTATCATTTTAAGTTTCTAAATTTTTTTATTTGTTGCAAATAAAAATGCACTAAATATAGGATAAAGGAGGACAGTAATGGTACAAAATTACAATTTTAAGCATAAATTTAGTATAGTAATTTCCAACTTTTAAGGTAATCACCCCAGAAGGTAACTTTATGGTTACCAACCAAACTAACCATGGTCTGAGCTCGGTCGAAGTCACAACCACCTCGGTTGTTCAGTAAAACAAACGAAGGTTCAGGAACACAGTCAGTTAGTTCAGGTTAGTGATTCTGAGCACACGTTTTATCATTTGTGTAATTTCCTTGGTTTTAGATAATGTATGTCTAACCTTTGTTTAAACTTGAATTAAATATTCCACTTCTTCCACCACATTGTAGACACTTCTCTCCTTGTTGTTAATATCTCCCACTCTTAAGATATACATTAATAATCATATTTATGAAGAGTTAATGACCATAAAATAGTTATGAATAATTTTATTATAACAAAATTGTTTGTATTAAGCAAGTTTTTAAGGTGTTCTTAAAACCTCAAAATTTGCCGAGGCAAATCGAGAATGTTTTTTTTTATATATAATTAGTAAACATATATGTATCAAATTACGTAAAAAATAAACCCATCACACCATTAGAAATTAATTTTTAAAATTGATTAATATGTACATGTAAAAGTATAACTATGTAGATATTGACTGTTAATTAAATTACATTTGAGGATAGTGAGGATCAGTCAAAAGTTATAAGCATAGTTTTAGATTTATATTAGACAATTTTGAAGAGGGAATTAAAATTTTTTACGAATGCCAGTTAATAAGTAAACATTTTTGACTGATCATCACTATCCCCAAATTCTATTTCTAAAAATATGTTATAAAATGTATTAATTCATGTATTTAAATTGTTAAAGTACAAAGTCAAATTGAGAATTCACTTACATAAATTAATTCAGTAATGAGAGAGGTAAAAGTATTACTGTGAAATTATTATTAATTATTAAGGAAGGGAGATATTATTATCTAATGATATCTATGGTCCAGTAAAAAGGCGCTAAACCACATCTAACTGTACAGCCACCAAGATAATTTAGAATCGTTCGCTTGACCTATACTTTGATTCACAAGACCCATTGGAGTTAATACAGGAATTAGTTTTTGTCAAAATTATTACCCCTTTGCAAGGAATAATCATGAAATTGAACACATGAGGCTTAGGTTTGGCAGCTTCTTTGACAGAAAAAACAACATGTACTGATCAAAAGCACTAACCCCCAATGTACTTGTTGGTTAGGATCTTTAACAGTTTGTTGAATTATTGAGAGGTGAGTGGCGAAATACTAATCCACTTTTAACTGTTGGTTAGGGACTTTGGCAATTTATTACCATCTTAAAAGGTGAGTGCCAAAGCTTAAGGGTTAGGGCCTCATTATGATTTGGTTTTGTGTTCCTGCTGAGGGTTAAGGCGTTTAGTTTATTTTGTTTTTGTTGAATAGAGCTGTGTTGGGTTGCTAACAGTACTGGTGAGTGTGGGTTAGGGCCTTCTGCTTCAACCGACTTTAATGGTTCCAAAGGCCATCTGATATTTTATTAATTTTTCTAAAATAAAAAATTGAGTTGAAAATCGATATATGGAAGGAACAGAAATGTTTGAAATAATCGATGGTATATGATAGAATTAAAACATGCCTTTTGCCGAGAGACCATAAAATATATCTAAATCATTCAGAGGGGTCCACATCAGAGATTTTTGTGACATCAGACCTTTCAAACCCATTACACATTACAGGGATCATTCTCAAGATGTTTGCTCTGTGAAGGATTCGAAAGACAAATAGTGATCAGTAAATTTTACGCCAGTGCTCAAACCTGTGAGGATTATGGATGTCCTAAGGAGGTCACTAATTGTGAGGAAGGCACTGGTCAACACAACGTGGCAACACTGCCCCAACCACCCTACACTCCAGATTGGACTCCAGTTACTTCTTTTTGTTCCTTAGATCAAAATAAGCTTGAAAGAACACCGTTTAAGGACTATTGAGGCAATCCAAGCTCTCCGACATTATGCCTGAAGAGCCTTGTGATTGCCGCCATATGAACTATGGATAAAGCGCTGGCAGCGGT
This sequence comes from Gerris lacustris, assembly GCA_951217055.1. Lineage (NCBI taxonomy): Eukaryota > Metazoa > Arthropoda > Insecta > Hemiptera > Gerridae > Gerris > Gerris lacustris. The sequence continues at coordinate 49,857,031 of OX578279.1, forward strand.
GCATTGATGCAGGAAGGGTATATTTTGAAGAATATTAACTCATTATAAATTCTGTCACGATTATTATTGAGTGAACGATGTAAGCTATACATTTTGGTATTCGGGATCACATAAATAAGGCCACCCAGTGTAACGGGCCTTAGTTACAGACTCTGACCCTCAGAGCAATATTACTTTATTATTCTACTTTAAATCAAATTATAATTATCATTAACTGCAGGAGACATACAGAGAAAAATAAACCCCAGCACCGGGACTTGAACCACGGGCCTCCTATATATCCGTTATAGGAGGCCCGTGGGTCAAGTAACGGTGCTGGGGTCTATTATTCTCTGTATGTCTCCTGTAGTTAATGAGAATTATAATTTGATTTAAAGTAAAATTTAATCTTTCCGTACTATGAATACTACCTAAAACTTAACAATTTTATTATTCTAATTAATTTATTATCCTAACTGTTTTAACCTGATGAAAAGTGCAGTATATACATCTTTTAAAAACAAAACTAGAAGCCACATATATATGCATGAATAGATAAAAAATACTAAAATTTAAAAAAAAAATTACTAAAATTTAAATTTCATTTTCTGGGGTTCAGCCCTGCTTGAATGGAAACTAACTTGGGTCATAATTGTAGCTTCAAAAAATCAAGTATGTCTTGGAAATTTACAAACAAAAAAGTTACTTTTCTCACTAGTAAAGTGCTTCTTCTCTAGGAGATAGGAACCAAAATGTTATTTAAAAAAGTTGTTCAGCCAGAAAAACTGAGTAAGAATACAAAATTTTAAAACCCTCAGCCTATTTTGATATATTACATTATTTACCATTTTTTGAATTGTTGATGATATTGAAAGATTTTGTTGGGGAAAATTCTTACAAAATTGATAAATTATGCAAGCGCAAAATAGTTTTAGTTGCTTTCATTCGTCTGTTAAGACATTTAGGTAATAGTTATAAGAAATGAGAATAATAAAAATAACAACTGTATATTTCATTGTTAGTTAATTTTGAGTCTTGAGTGTTTTTTTATCTGAATGGATTTTTTTATTTTTTTTTGAGACCATAAACACTCAATAATTGAAAACGGTAAGGAGCGAATTTTAAGTTTGGTTTAACTGTATTGTTTTAGTTTTCGTCGGACGAGAGAGGACTTAATGACTGGTCTATATAAAGTATTGGATAAGCTCAAAACTCACGAAGATGCCTGGCCCTTTGCCGACCCTGTCGAGGAACAATATGCCCCAAGGTAATTTAGAAAACTTCTTATATTCTCTTTTTATTTATTTATCTATCATTTCATTATCATCTATCATTATTTTAATTCGGAATCATTATTAACAACATAATGAAAATATATATGAGGGAGTGTGAAGCCAAGAAGCACAAGTGACATTTTTGTTTAAATGGAGTTAAGAATTGTAGGAATTGGATAGTTAAAAGTACAAAATATTTGTGTCAGAGTGTTGACATGGAGTTAAGTCCAGGTTTTCAAAAAATTGAGCACTCCTGTATAAAATATCAAGGAAATAATATCTTTTGAGCTGAACATTAATCCCGGTCGTGGGACCCTTTCTACCCTTAAGTGCCCCTTGTGGCATTGTTTAACACCTGCACTGCTTTTTATCCCAACTCTCTCATTTATTCAAGCTTTCTCATGACAATTTAAATAAGGGTTTTATTGTTACATATTATATGAAGTAAAATTCTTTGATTATTTTGTTTAAAATGTTTAGAGTAATTCCTATCAATACACATACGTAAGTGAATAAATAAATAAAAAATTTGCTTATGACAAGGTCCATTGTATAATATAGAAATAGAACACATTAGAACTTTAATTTTTTAAGTTGAACAAACAATTTCTTTATTTAATTGCTATCAACATACGTAACCAAGGTAAGTGTTGTGGCAACATAGCATGGCATAGCAATGTAAAGAAGACATCATTCTTCAATTTTATTTTTAATGTTCTTTTGATATTATTATTTTTTCTTTTTCAATACAATTTTATTATATTTCTATTCATTAGTCCCCAGAAGATCTAGAAAGAGCTTCAGTATGTCCATATCATAGGAAAAGGCATCATTGTCTTCCAAGTCACTTCAACAAAAGTTCCCTGATTTAATTCTTCCTCTTTAAGTTGTCTACTGCGGGACACACTGTGTATAAAAAGTATAGCATGATTTGGTATAAATGGATGTTTCTATCCAATTGCCTTTGTTACATGAAAGTAGGAACTGATTCAATTGGGATTTTCAGGACCTTCTATACCTCTACAGTATCTTGAGCCTTTTTTTGAAGTTCATTATAATTTTTAGAATCTTCATTAACAAAATCCAAATGTATAAATTTGTGATTGTGGTGTTACCAGGTATTACTCTGTGATTGCAAGGCCGATGGATCTTCAGACGATGGAAGACAAGTTAGACAACGGTTTATACGGATCTTTACAACAGTTCAGGGAAGACTTCCAGCTTATTGTTGATAACTGCCGGCAGTACAATGGATCTGATAACGGTAACTTGCTTATTTATGGTTGTTCTCACTCTCACAATTTACTCATTCTTATCGACGTTATGACCTACGTTTTGTTTTGGACAGCATACATTTAGTTATAATATATTTTAGTTATAAAAAATGTTTGTAGGTGGTTTATTAGTTTTGGAAAAATATTTTTTTTTCTTCAAAATATGACATTCTTGTTTTAAACTTTTTTATACTTGTAAGAAGTAATTAAATATTTCAAAACATTGGTGTAACCACAACTTTTCTTTTTTAGCTGATCCTTACTATCCTTAATCTCCATTTAATTCACTGTTAACATAGTTAGTCTTCAAATTAATGTAATTTTTATTGATTTCAGATTATACTAGGATGGCTAACAGGCTCCTCAATTCTTTTATGAATCTCATCGACAAGTATTTAGAAGCAGAAGCGAGTTCACATGATGAAGACGAAGATGGCAAAAGAAGAAAAAGAAGATCAGAGACGAACAGCAGGCGGACGTCCGAAGTGGAATCAGAGGAGGACGTCAGAGACTTGAGAGGGAGAAGAAGAAGAAGAAAATCCTCAGACGAATCGGGGGAAGAAGACAAAGACCCCAGAGCGAGGAGGAGACGTAGGAGACATTCGGAAGGAGAGTCCGAAGAGGAGAACAGGGACCCTCGGGGCAGACGGAGGAGAAGGAAGGGCTCCGACGAAGAAACTGAGCTCATTGTCAGGGAACCTCCACACAGAGGCAGGCCGAGGAAGAGAAGAGAGGTCGAGGTGTACGATGATGAGGACTCTGAAAGAGAAACCCTGGTAGAGAGGAATAGAGCTGAGGATACTGAGACTAGATTAAACCTACACAAACCCATCAGGGAACCCCCTTCCCCTTCCAACTCCACCCAGTCTCTCAGAACGTAAGCTAAACCTCACTTTAACTTGTAAAGTTAATTGCCTGCCACAAATTCACTTATAAATTCTACTCAAATGTTGTTTCCAAATTTAGTAAATTCTACCCGGTATCTGATATCTCTATGGTTTAAAGAAAAGTCAATTTGAGGAGGCACTTACTTCTCAAAATTTCTAATTAAAGATATCAATTAACTCTTTGATCAATAAATTGATTTTGTTACTTTTCTTTATTTATCCAAACTTTCATGTGTATCATGCTTAGGGTATTTATCAAATTGTACATATGTATCACAGTGAGTCTTTATATTGATGCCAGCACTTTTTGCAGTTAAATACCAAATTACCTGAGGAAGTGTCCTTTCTAGTTATTAGTGATAATGATGATGTTAATTACTACAGAGCTAAACTCCTTTCAAATCTTTGTTATTTATTTTTCAACTATAGTTTAGAATTTAGAATACTTAAAACATAACTTGAAAACTTATAGTGTGACTTGTATAACATTTTTCAATAGTATTAATATAATAAAAAATGAAGTAGTGAACCAATGTATTAATAAAAATGTATTTTATTATAAAAAAACAAAAACTAACAACACAATATTGCAATCAAAATAGTAATTTAATAATAAATTATATTACTCGATAAAACATCCTTCACAAACATTAAGATCCAATAAAAGTTATTTCAGCATTCCGAAAACAAAAATGTAAACAATAACAGTATTTATTACACTGCGTTACTGTATTTATTTACACTGTAAAGTTTCACAGTTATATTTTGTATTTATAATTACCTATTATTGTTAATTTTGTTTATTTAGACATTCTGATGGACTGAGTGACACAGACGGTTCAGTTACCACTTTGAGCAGTAAGAGTTTCAAAGACGAGGATTGGAAGAGATCCAAATACAACTATAATAAACGAGACAAACAGCCCAAGAACAAGAACCTAATGCCAACTAAGAGTCGACTCAGGAAAAGAATGAGAAGAAAAGAGAGTTCAGAGGAAGTCAAGAGACCTGTCAGCGAGGAGCCACCCGTCAAACCAGAACCTACCTTTGACAGTGATTTGGATGACTCGGACGAAAGGTCAGTATTCTACTTGTACTTATACATAACTATATCAGTTTTTCTTTGAAGATCTTGTCTTAGACCTGTTTCATATTTTGCTGGTTGTATGTTTTCTTTTTACTTTCTTGTATAATATTTGTAAAGAGAAAGTATTTTGATGTAAAGTGTTGTGATATTCTTCCAGTACGTTTTAAAAATGTTTTATCTCGTAAACAACGTTTTTTGTATAATTTCAGTACCCGAGAGATTTGCAGTAATTAATATAGGTATTTTTTGTATTGTTAGATGATGCTATGTGCCAAAATTTATTTATTAATTTTTTTAGGGTAGCATTTTTTTCCCAGTTTCTTGTAGATTTTACTTTTGAGTGTAGGTATATATTTTGGGTCAGTGAGAGCTATTGATTTTTTTATTAAATTGAGTATGGTATTATGTTTCTGATAGAAGGGGTGGTTAGAATGGTAATTAAAGAACAAGCCTTTTTAAATACAGTAGAACCCCGGAAATCTGAACCCAAAAAATCCAAAAAATAAAAACCGACATTCCAAACAACTCTTAGGCAAAAAAAGAATAAGACATTATGCACTGATGGCTTTGTGAAATTTCCCGGGACTGCTTTCAACTGCCACTATGTTCTTAAAACCCTATCCCATTCTCAGTTGTATATAATGCATTTCCTGAAATACACTACTTTCATACTTGCCCCCTACATTTCTATTGAACCATGTTCTAACTTATTCATAATTATTCAAAAAATATATTTTTTTAACATAAATAACCGGGTATTCCTCAATAATCCAAACAGGCCCCGGTCCCAATTAGTTCAGATTTCCGAGGTTCCTACTGCATATAAAAATAAACAATAAAAATATAAAAATAAATTTTAATTTAAATCAAATTATAATTTTCATAGTATGAATACTACCAAAATCGTAAAATATAAAAATAAAGTATATTTGTAAGAACTGACCTGTACCTGTTTGCATCCCCACTTCTAAAAAAACATTTTATAACTTCTAGCTCTAGCAAAACATTTGGTTTGCAGAGTTTTGTTCAGAATTGAGTGTAAAATAATAATAATCAGCAATGTAGAGAAAAGTCCATTCAGGATGTACTCCCCTTAAATCCTTTGAACATAATTCTATAGCCCCCCCCCCCCCCTCCCTCAAATGAACCTGGAATTTAAATTACGAGTGTTTCATGGGATAGCCAGATCCTTACTGTGGGTCCCATGTTCTTTTTCACAACCAAATAATCTAATAAATATCAATTAATCAATAAATAAATTATAAATCATCATAATCTTAAGTTTTTATAAAAATTTGTGGAAACCTGGAGGCACTAAATGCAGCAAATCTTACAAGTCTTGGTTTTTCTTGAGAGATCGGCACATTGCACCATCATTAAGATTTTGTTTGTAAAATCAGTAGTCGTTATTAAAGATTCAACTTGACTTATGCCCCTTATACACAAATCAGATTTTCTTATTAGAGAATGTATAAAAGGCTTTATAATTGTCTTATCCTTTATGCTTGACACTTACTGCATAATGCTAATTTAACCCTTTGATATGCTTAACACGTCTTATGAAATAATTTACTATTTTTTATTTATTTATTTATTTTTTTAAATTCTGATGTTAGGTTAAGCATCTTAGACAATGTGGAGACAAGTGGGAGTGAAGAAATCCTGGACACAAGTGAAGAAGAGACGGACGAGGACTCAGACGATGAGGAATTTGAAAGGAAAAACAAGAAGTTGGCTAAGAAACCGATGAAGAAAACAGCGGTTATCAGGACCCCAGCAACCCTTGAAGAGCTTGAGGAAGTCACCGAACAAGTTCTTAAGGTATATTGTCACTCTGCATTTCGAAAGTTAGGTTTACAAGGTGTTCTAGAGTGAGTCAAGTTCCTCTTGAGTATGCACATGTACATGCTGATGGATTCTGCTTCGATTGTTCATGGTAGAGTCTGAAACAACTGGTCCACTTCCTCTTTTCTACTCAACACTTCTGCCTTTTAACTTTTGGACAAAAAATTCCCTATCTTTCAAACATGATTGCCTAAAAAGTTAGTAAGTTAATTAATTAAAAAAACAGAACTATTGGGGATTGGCTTAGCCGATTTGTTAGCATAGTCACAACACATAATCTAGTGACTTGGAATCTCAGGGAGGTAAGACATGTTTCACACCAATGATCACAACAAAATTTGCTGTGTTAAATCTACATCTTCCTCCAGTGAAAATCCTAAAAATTATAATAAGAAAACAACGGATTTAAAAGAACAATCACTGGGAGTCATTAGCAACTGAGTTGCAAATCACATAAGAAACTCCCTTGAGAATGATCCCTGTATAGGGATCAAAATGTTGGGATTAAAAAAATCACTTTCATGGTTCTCCTCTTTATTGCTGACTGCAGAAACCCTTGCTATAGAATTTATGCTCTGTTGATTGAGGCTTTAAATTTATACGGGATTGATTTAGTCAAACAGTTGTCATACTTGCACTTGCCTGAAACAAAGTAACAAACACTTCGGGAGATTTGTTTCACTCTAATGATCACACCAAGTAGATGTGTGTGGAGTGTTTCACTTTAATTGTCACATCAAATATGTGAGAGGAGTTTTTCTGTTAAACAAAACTGCTTTGCTGGAGTGTTATGTATTATATTAATCTAATATTGTATTAATAAGGACAGATTTGTTTAATGAAGCCGTGTATGTTGTCTATTTCTTCGGATTTTCAACCCTTCTGAGAGTAGAATAACAAAATCTTGCTTCAATCCTGATAGTTAACAATAAACAGGCAGATCAGATAGCCAGGCTTGAATTCAGTGTAACTTTACAGAATCACTGATATGTCTAACATCTTGATGTCTATTTAGACCTAGATTTACATCAACGTTCTTGATATCTAACAAATAAATTTACAAAATTTCTCTACTGTAGCCTGATGTGGTTTTACCATTTCACTGTATGTGGAAAGTTACTATAAAAGCAAGTGTTTGTTAAAAGGTTGTTTTTTTACGATTCGATTTGAAATTTGGAACCCATCATTGTCAAATGGACAGACGTTGGCAGATGGCTAGACTTGGATGAAAGTCTAACCCATTGTCTGTACTATTAATAACTTAAGTTAAAATTAAAAATCTCATTCAAAATTTAATTTATTTTCTAAAACACTGTTATTTGCTTTGTAGGATATAACTAAATGGTTGGACGAGGCCCCGAGATTTTCCGACTTTTCATCTAATTCTAATTCTCCTCTTCATATTCCGTTTCCCGAGGAGATCGCAAACATGGATCCGGAGGTTAGGCGAAGGTATCACCACCATCACCACCATAATCACAATCATCATCATCATCACCATTCCGAAAAACACGTCCGACCTAGGGATAGGTTTTCCAATGTACGTTCCCTATTATTATACCTCAGATTTTGTTTGCTTTATTTATTTATTTTTTTTTATTATTATTCTGTATCTGTTATGATTGTTCTTTTGAATCTGTATTTTCTTATTCTTTAGGATTTGCACCGGAGGAAAATCTTTAGAGAACAGGTTCTGAAAAGACAGAGGACGATAGACAGGCTTCAACCAGGTAAAAGTAAAGGTAACCTTCTTTCTAAGGAAAATTTGCAGGAGACCACCATTTCAACAGACACTGCCACCGTCACAGAAAAAGAGGGTAACGCCCCTAAGCTTAGCTTGGGTAAAGTCTTACCTACAGATCTGTTGGGTTTCGGTATGGGAGAGTCAGAGAAGAGAGAGCCCGAGGAAGAAGTGGAAGAGAAAGAGAAGAAGGAGAAAGAAGAAGTGTTGGAAGAGCCTAATGAAGAAATCAAGCCTAAGGAAGAGAAGACGAAAGAAGAGGAAGTAGAAACTCCTGTTAAAGAACAGGAGAAACCCGAGGAAGAGAAAAAGCCTGAAGTCGAGAAAGTGGAGATTAAGAAAGAAAAACCTACTCCCAATCTGAGTGCTTGGTTCAAAGCATTTGGAGCACCTAAAACTCAAGCTACAGTCATCAAGAAGAGACCGGATACAGAAGAGAAGGGAGATGGTAAAGGTAAAGAGGACGAGAGCACTAATGAAGACGACAAGGACAGAAATAGTTTGCTCAGCCCGACCAGAAGGCAGAGAAGAACGAGTACAGGAAGCAGTGTGTCGGAGCGATCTTCCTTCAGCCAGGATCAGTTTGACGGCAACTCTCCTCGACCCAGTATAGACGAACCTTACTTGTCTCCCCAACAGGAAATGAAATCTTACCACCATTCTCCTATTAATGGTACTATCAAAGTAGGTTTTTATCAGGACACTTGTTTTCCTAAAGGTAGTTCTGAGAAAAGTAGTTCTCCGAGGGACATTTGCAGCTCACCCCGGGATATTGCAAGCGTCAGTCCAAGAACACCCTACTGTAGTCCGAGGAACACTCATTCAACGAGCCCACGAGATTTGTCGAGTAGTCCAAGAGATTATCCGGGAGCTAGTCCTCATCAGTATCCTCCTTATAACTCGGTGCCTGCTTTCCATCCCTCTTACCAAGCGGTTCCTAGGTACCCACCTCATATACCTTATTACGATTCTTCTAAGCCGATCAATACAATAGTCGAGCAATACAATAAAAATGACAAGTCCCAGTTGTCTATGTACCCAGTGAAGAAACGTGGTTACAACGAAGTTGAGCAGTGTCCTAAGACTCCCGAACCTCCACCTCCTTCTGCGTTCAAGACAGGTTCCTTTACGCCGACTAAGGATGCGGTAGAACGAGAGAGGGCATTTGCTCCCACTCCCGGCAGGATGCCCACACCGACACTAAGGATACCTGAAGCAGGACTCCTTCCTCCCCATATTCGTCTGATGGAAGCTTACCAGCATCCTGATGACAGACGTTACTTGGGTGGGGAGCCCCTCTACTCCAAGTCCCCTGCACCTCCTACCGTATACTCACAGAATAACTTCAGAGAACAGCAGAATTACGAAAACGTACAGAATTATCAGAGGGTGCTGTCTCCTTACCATCCTGCAACTGTCCCTAGGCCTGAGAATCACTATCCTGATCACAAAGGAGATCCTCGGGAGATGCTCTCCCCTGACGACTCTGTACCGTTAAATTTCTCTAATTCATCTGATCAGTCCAAGAAGGACGACTATCCTTCCAGGATCCAGAATGAACCGGAGGCTCCTCTAGACTATGGTAAATCGTCAGACCTACTAGCTCCTAAAGTGAGCAGTCAGTCTTCTTTGTCCTACCCGGTGAACAGGTTAAACGAAATCCCCTCCAAAGTCAATTCTCCTTACAACAGGAGTGTGTCCGACCTACCTCGACCTTTAGATTACCCATCGGAGTCCGAACTCAAAATGGGTGTTCAGTCCCTTTATAAGAATCAACCTGAACTTTTACCAAGCAAGAACATTTACAACCATCCAATGGACCTGATACAAGGCCCGACCAGGTTTAACTACCAGATGGACCTAGGGAAAACAGGCTTGTACAACCAAGCTGTGCAGTTGGAGTTGATGCAAGGTAAGGCATCGCCTTATCTGGTACAAGGAGGTTTGTACAACAGACCTCCTGAAACCACGGCACCAAAATCGGTAGAGCATAAAGAACCTGAGTACATCAACAAGAGCGAACCCAAAGTTAAAAAGAGCAGGAAAAAGAAGAACGAAGTACCTCCCAGTTACCAACAATACTCTCAGGAGCCTAAACCTACCAGTAGTGCTTTCAACTTCGCCCCTCCTCTCAAAGATAACTACAGCACTTATCTAGAGGAGATGAGGGCGGGTGCTCCCTACTACGCCCAACCTGAAAGCGGGGCCAATGCAAAGCCTCCTCCAGGTTACTTCCTGCGACCCCCGACTGCCTCCTATCCCCACCCGTTTATGAACGCCCAGTACCAACAGCTGTTACAGCGTCACCCTGAGGAACTCCTTAGGCCGATGATGCTTCATCAGTCCCTCTTACCTCCTAGCACCTACCCGCCAGGCTACCTCCCCATGCACGACGCTATGAACAGACCTTCTTGGTTGTGAAACACGACAATCCTCCTCTCCATACCTTAGTGAAGCCTTATCACTAGTTAGTAGACTGTTAACTAATTATAAAAAACAAAAGCTGTTTAAAATTGTAATATTATGGCATAATATTTTCTAACTTATTTTCTTTTCTTCTTGATCAATAGCAATTTAAACATATATTAGTTAATTAGCATTTGTGTAGAACATGTCTCACCTCTCTGGGAGTACAACCCAGATCTTAACACTTTCAAACACACTGATCTCTCTTTTAAAACTCATCAAAACCAAACAAGAATTCTGAATTTGTTTTAACACAATATACATAATTGTCATTGTTTATAATTTTATATCTTTTCGTTATCCAATCTAACACTGCCAACATATTATTAAAACTACAAGTTTACTGTTAGTATCTATTTATTTCTAATGTATTATTTTATCATATGTATTTATTTATTAATAGGTTTGTTCCAATCACACTTCCAACTAGTTTGAAACTGTCCGACGCATGCGCATTAGCAACAGGCGTTTTTATTTTGGTCAGATGCGCAAGCGTCGGACAGTTTCAAACTAGTTTGAAGTGTGGTTGGAACAAACCTTATATTTTTATTGTTATTTATTAATTTATTACTATTAGTTTTATTTAGTTATTTTAATTCTGCTAAAGCACTTTATTGCACATGTGTTTGTCAAAAATCACAGTAGCAATCTCATTTCAATCCCTTTTAATAAAGTTATTATGAATTAGTTAAAAACAATTAAGTTGGTACAAATCTAGTCTGCATAAATAACTAAATACAAATTAAATTGCTTCACAAGGGTTTTGATTTTGGACTTAGAAATCCCTTGTCACAGATTTCATCGGAAAACTAAGGCATTTATAGCAAGACTATATGGGAAAGCCCAGATTCAGAGTAACTGTGGTGTTGAAGTCAATAGTCTCATCTGCTCGTCATCCATGAATCAAGGTTGATGTCACGGGTTCAATCCCACGCTGAGGCACTTAAATTTACATGGCTCACTATTAACCACACCGTATTTGCTTGGTGCGAACATTGCTGTGAGAAGTGACTCAACTCCATACGGGGTTAGTAAACAAGGGCCCAAATAAGTGGTCTGATTGCTAGGTTCAAACAAACGGTTTGTCTCTGTTTTATTACTAGTAACCTGTAAAAGTGTACCTTCCAAAATATTACTTCTTTTCACCATGACTTATTTGTTAAAACTTGCTTGACTTATATCCTTTGACTCCTAAGTGGAGCATAGGGCTTTAACAAACTTCTGTTATTTGATCCTATTTTTGGCTAACGTTCATATTGTGGACCTGGTATTTCCTCCTTTCTTGGTGCCTTCTGCTTCTAAACTTCTTCTCCAGGTATATCTTTGATTTTTCCTTTGCTTCTTGAATCTTGTGGATTCCACAAGATTCAAGCCAAATTCAAGCCACTCCAGGGCTTTTCTTGCTATGTTGCACTCCTCTTTACTTAGCATGTGTCCAATCCACCTCCACTTTTTATAGCGTATCTCGATGTCAGTGGTCCTCTTCACCATGGCAGAAACAACTAACTTTTATAATATTTTTAAATGTTAATTTTATTTGAAAAAAAAAAATATTATATATATATAATCCAAGTTCCAAGTTCTAGTTTTTATGCATTTAAATTGTACCAGAATCCTGTTTTATTTTTTATTTCTTTTACTTTTTTCTCTATTGGTTAATTTATGCCATAATAAATACAATAATTAAATAAAATAATCTAAATATTATTAATAAATTGCTATTTCACGCATAACTATATCACAACAACAGCCAAACAAAAAAAAAAAATAAAAATGTTAAAAAATAAAAATATACATATTTTTTAACAAAAATAATTTTTATCAAAGTGGGCTTTAAATTTTTTTTGCGCTGATTTTGCACCGTACTATTTAACACTTAAAAAAATTAACGGTCAGACTTTAGACACAATGTATTGATTTAAAATTTTTTTTTTTAGTAAACAAAAACAAGAACAAACAATCCAATTATAATTAATTATGTAATTAAATTTATTGATATTTAAAGAGAGAAATAAATTGTTTCTATCCTTTGTCAATTCAATTAATCAAACATGTATTTTCTATTTTGTTTCGTAAATTGATTTAATTCATGAATAACAATTGTTTGTTTTAAAAAAAATATATATAATATATAACTTATTAATTAATTGCCTTAAAAATAAATAAATTTATAAATATAAAATAATGAAGGAAAAATACGAAAAAAATTTAAATAAAATTTAAAAAAAAATTAAAAAAATGTTTTTCATTGAAAAATATTAAAATGTAATTTAAATAAAAGTTTAATATTTTCTCACTTGATTATATTGGTGAGTTTATTATTATTTGCTTTTCTTTTTGTATATACTTATCTCTTATCTTCTTTTTTTTTTTAAATAGTATTAGAACCAAAGAAGTGTTTTTTCTGTTTATTTTTCCATATTGGACCAATAATATATTGTAAATAATTTGAATATACATAAACACATACATACATTTATATATATATATATATATATATATATATATATATATATATATATATATATATATATATATATATATATATATACATATATATATAATAAGATTTTTTTTTCTTTCCTTTTGTATAGACTTGTTACCTGTTTATAATTTTTTTTCTTTAATTTTTTTTTCCACCTTTTAATTTTGTATAAAATTTAAGTAAGAGAAAACATATATGAAATTTGTAAGAATAGTATAAGGAATAAATATAAAAAAAAAAATAGATTTAAATATATTTAACTGTATATATTAAATTTATATTAAAAAATAATTAGTAATAAAATTATTAAATTCTTCATTTTTTTTACATAAAGAAAGAATAATGTGTAATATTGTGTACATATTGCTGAAGGTGTTGTAAAATAATAGTTATAATAATAATCATAATAATAATAAATAACACCTAATTATCTGTATGTTTGTAATTTTAATTTTTTATTATTATTATAAGTTTTTATTTTTTAAATTTTTGATTATTTTAATAATTGTCTAATAATTTAAAAAAAGTTTGTTAAATTTATGGATATATTTGACTGATTATAGTCCTTTTAGGAGATTTGGTCAAATTTTATTTTACTTTTTCATTCTGTGAATGAAGAGATTGGGTAATCTCTGTTATTTTGACGGCATTGGTTAAATTGTGGAGAGCTTGTTTGACAGTTACTTATTAAGAACTTAAAGATCGCCAGCAAAGGTAGGAGATTTAACCTTGGGTTCCTATCCTCCACACTATTTGTCCGACTTTAAAGGCTCAAAACTGGCTTAACAAAAAATTTTAATTATCCATATTTTTATACAGTGGTGTGGGCTAATATGTAGCGCATGTTGGAGGCTTATTTTCATCAAAAAGTATTGAGTAGAACCTGAATTATTAACAATTTAAAAATTGGGGTTGTTTCTTTTTTTTATAAAAACTATTAATTAAATTACACCACTATTTGCCCATAGATGTTAATGTGTTTTTGATTAACTTTTACTGTCATTGAAATTAAATAATCTTTGAAAGAACTTTTTAGGTAGTGGATTGAAAATTGATTACAAAATTTGTTGCTCACAATTTAATGTTTACTGGAGCTTTTTGTTTCGTTGCCTTATTGAGAGAAGCAGATAATTGGAATATTAACATTTATTGTTGCTTTACTGCATGGTATATTCCTTCGATAGGAACATACCATGCAAAAGAAGACTTTCCAGTCTTTTCTAAGTTGTGTTGAGCCTACATGTACATGAAAGGTTTTTATTGTAAAAAGGGAATTTTGTGCATACAATAAATAGTATTTAAACTGTGATTCATATGGTATTTTAATTTTAACTAGCCTTCGCCCCGCATTCCTCGCAGGGCTCATGCTAGGAATCAGTGGCTGTTTCATATTATTATGTAGGCCAAGCGATTAAAAGAAACACTTTAATAGTTATGTTTTCATAGCCTTCATAGAAAAGATTCCGGATTACATTATACATCATTCGTTCCATTATTAATAATAAAATACCAAGCGAATCGCAACTTGGAGGCTATTTATTACATGCAAAAATCCCTACATTTTATTACCAGGTAAAATAAATAACCATTTTTTATTTAATCTCACAAGTATCATAATTGTGCATATAGAAACATTAAAAACTTAAATATTCTTATGTACGCCTAAAGATTTTTCATTAAGTTGTTTTACAAACGTAAATGCAATGAAATTAAATTAAATGTTTAAAGAAAAACCAATGACTAATTAATCATATTATTAGCAGTGCAAAAACGTAAGCAAAGTAAGTTATTGAAAATATTAGTTTAAATAAAATTTTTGTTGTTATGTAAAAAATCAATAATTGCAATTGTTATATAAATTATCATGCTTTTTTTTAAAAAAAAAAAAAGAAAATGTTAATAACTCAGGTTCTACTCTATATTTATTAATGAAACAAAGCCTCCAACATGCTCCACATGTTTGCACACACAACTTCAATAACTCAAGTGATAACAGGTTCTACTCAATATTTATTGATGAAAAAAGCCACCAACATGCTTCTCATGTTTGCA
This sequence comes from Gerris lacustris, assembly GCA_951217055.1. Taxonomy (NCBI): domain Eukaryota; kingdom Metazoa; phylum Arthropoda; class Insecta; order Hemiptera; family Gerridae; genus Gerris; species Gerris lacustris. The sequence goes on from OX578279.1 coordinate 49,872,121, forward strand.
CACACAATTGCAATAACTCAAGTAATAACAGGTTCTACTCAATATTTATTAATGAAGCAAAGCCTCCACATGCTCCTCATGTTTGCACACATAACTGCATGAAAATTAATGGATTTCATTTAGCCAGTTTTACGTCTATAAAGACAGACTTGTGGCAACAGATTTACATACTACTGGCACTAAATTTGTATACATCTGATGATCAACTATAGATTAAAAACTAAACTGAAAATGATAACTTATTGTTTGCACCATGGGGCTGGGGATTGACACACCACCAAACATATTTTATAGTATTAGACATTATTAATTTATGATCCACATATTCTAGAATAAGGGAGTGCCTTAGAAGATGGTTTGTTCTTGCTATAAAAAGTAGGGATTGTCTACCCTCCATCCATGATCCTTAACTTTCACCCAAAAATTTACATCTTGTTTTATTTCTAAAGTACAATTTGATGATGTGATCTTTCTCCAACTTTAGTAGTTTATGATGTAAAGTCATTAGCAACTTTAACTGTGTAAGCTATTTAAATTTTGTTGCCGTGTTGCTTGAACCCAGACCTCTGAGTTACTTATCCTAAGCTATCCCGGAGAATAATTTTTCTCTGTCTGAAGCTATAGACATGTCCCTGTTGTATAGCAAATTATTTACATATAAAGGCAAAATATATAGCCATATTATTATTAAACAGATATAAGACAAACTTTTCCTCAACTTCTTGACACTATATTATAATCACTTTCTATTTCTAACAATAAGGCTAATGTTAGCCCTTTATTCAATATGAAAATTGGTATTCAAAAGCCTGTCGCTTCGGGCAGAGAAAAATCATTCTCTAGTACAGCTTAATTGGTTGATCTTTGCAAGCTTAATCCAAAGGTCCCCGGCATCAAGCCCCATTGCTGGAATGTATTTTTCTTTATTACTTCTCCCTCTAATAAGCTTGTAAGCTGATTGAGAAATCAGCTTACAAACGTCAAGTTCCTAAATGACACTAAACTTTCTCTCAAATGTCTAAGTTATTGCTTATGTACTTGTAAATACTCATGTATGTATGTAGATATCAATTGTAAATTAAAATGCAATTTGAGGATAGCAAAGATCAGTTAAAAGTAAAAAAACAAAACAATGTTTTAGATTTACCGATATTTCAAAAAATGTATTTATTTCATAAAAAATTATTTCCTTCTTTGAGGTATAATGAAATATAATTTTCTTGATCTAAATACATTTTCTGAAATATCGGTAAATTTACACCTTTGTTGTTACTTTTGACTTAAGAAATTTTTTTTCTTTCTTTCCTTCCTTATATTGAAGAAGAAAATTAATTTTATTGAATCATCATTAAATCTACAACTTTGTTTTTAATTTAGAAAATGCATTTCCTTTTTTTCCCCCTTATACCTTGAAGAAGGAAATAAATTTTCTGAAACGTCAGTAAGTCTACAACTTTTTTATTTCTCTTTTGACTGACCCTAGCTATCCTAAAGTTATTGCTTATGATATTCTTCAAATTTCACGTCTCTTCCTAGACAATAATCACTGTCATGTGTTTAAAATATTATAATTTACCCAATCTCAGATATTGTTTTCTCTGGATGTAGAGATCTACTTGATTCTAGCCTCAGAAATACCTCCGCAATATAATAACATTAATGTCGAATATATCCATTTATTTGACTATTAATAATTTGTGAAAAAAAATAAAAAAGGAAAAAAAGCTTTAATATGTATAACATTTTACATAGTATCTGTAAAGCAAAATTTTATTTGTTTTTTCTCTAAATTTTATTGTTTTTTTGTTTTTTTTGTAAATCATATTTTTTAAAAAAACAAAAAAAAAAAAGAGAAATATTGAAGAAGATGGTAGTAAATTAAAGTATTTTTTAGATGGCCTTTATACATTAATTACTTTTAAAAAATAAGAATAATTAAACATTAAAACCCATGACCATTGTGTCTCTATTGTTCCTATTTGACAATTCTATTTAAATAATATAAACAAAAAAATCTATTTTTTCTTTTTTTAAGGTAAAAAACAAAGATTTTTTAAAAATTTGAAATTCAGATACACGTTTTTAAATTTATTTAAACATTTTGCTGAAATGTTATTAAAATTTTAGTTTGTGGTGTTAAATCAGGTTTTTAAAAAATATATTTACCAGAGGACTCTGCCCCCTACTCACTGTGCTTGTAATCCGTGTAAGGCGGTCGCTACTGAACAGCTTCACTGCTCAATTGGGGTGCTAACAATGTTGGGGCCGCCCTTTATTGAGGTTTAGGGCATTATATTGACCCTATGAATTAAAAGAAAAATGTCGATTTATTATGGAATGAATACATTACTTTTTAATTTATAGATATACTCTCTAAAACAGTATTCGATTTTACGGCGTTACCGTCTTGTTATTCATTTCTATAAAATTGTAATAATCAACTTCTTAGTAAATAGTAACTTTTGGAATTAAAAATTAATTCAAGTGGTCTATTGCTTAATGAATTAAAGAAAAGTCCATAAATGTCGAATCATAATTCCCAATTTAAATGTATTAGAAGACATGACCTTTCTCCTGTTACCATGGGGTAATAGAGGCTAATAATTTAGAAAGATTAAAATTTTCTTTTTCGATAACAATTTATACGATTAATTAATTTTGAATTTACATATTTTTTTATATGATTCATACGATATTTTGATGTGACTGGTTTCATATTTAAAAGCATTTTGTTTTTCCATCAGTTTTCTTACAAATATGAGCTCTACCAGTGTATAAAATATGATGAATTAGTACTAGGATTGAACTCAATTCTAGTAAAAAATGTTTCCATATTATGAATCCTTACTCCATTCTGGATTTCCTTCTGTGGTTTCACAAGTACATAAATAAAGACTAATAAAGTTAATAATAAAATTTGCAATATTTAAACACCCACTTAGGTTATTATTCGGTCTTTGGCAAAGATTTTTGGAAATGCCTGCTATTTAATAATGTTTAAAAATATGATAAATTCTATCATATTTTATTTAGTTTGCTAAATTTGTCCCTCTTATTATCAGTCTTCTATTTGTTTGGGTCAGGTTTCGACTTCGAAAATATCTAGGTTATTAACATTTGGCTATATTTCGTCCATATCCTGGTCATAATCATGCCTAAAACTTCGATCAACATTAATTTAAAACTGTTTTTTTTTTACAAATTACTTTACTTACATTAAACATTATATTATCACATTATATAAAATTAGTTATTTTCGAAGTCTGTCACCCTTATTTACACTTGAAAGAGTTCTATGAAATGGGGCTTATTATATAATACTGGAATACATTAAAGTTTACTTCTTATTTGACATTTATCTTATTTGAAAGCAAGTATTTACTCTGCTTTCAATTTATATATATATATATATATATATATATATATATATATATATATATATATATGACATATCTGAATTTCAAATGTTTGATCTTGTTTTTATCATTATTTATTTATTTTTCATGTTCATCACTAATTTATTTGTTAATTTATATTATTTAAAAAAAAAAAAAAAAAAAAATTACAAGGGAGTAAATTGATTAAAGATGACATATGTGGATTATTATCAAAATTTAATATGTTATTTATTAATTATCGATGAAGAGTTTTTAATGTTGATATTGATGAAATTAAGACTTGTCTAAACACCATCTTTCAGTACAATGTAGAACTTTTAGAATCCGAAGTGTTAAAATATAAAAAAGAGTTTATATGTTAAGTGGAACATTAATGTGTGTGTGTGGAACATTAATGTGTGTGTGTGGAACATTAAAGATTTTGTGAAATTTCCTATTGTTAAATAATACTAACCTATAAAAACATGCTTTGAAAATTTTCATAACAATCACGTTTATTGAGTTTTTACAAGCAATGTCATTAATCAGTGTGTCTTATGGTGAGTTGACCCTAAAATTTGATAGAATGTTTTTGTATTAGTGCAGAGTTTATTATTATTATTGCCAAGTTTCAGCTTGATTGGATGACTGGAAGAGGGTTAATGAGCCCTCTAAAGATTTTGACAACACACACAAACAAACGCTAAATCGAAGTTAATATAAAAGTTTTATAAATATGATAAATTATCTCATATTTCATGCTTAATCATTAATTTACACTTAAAGGAGTTCTATTTTTTCTGATTGGCACTTGGTGTGTACTTCAGATTCATCGATTATATCTCTTAAAAGCTCTTTATTTATAACTCATAATTATGTAATTAAAATATTGTAAATTGTTACTGTAGTTGTATACCTCAACCAAAAAACCGAATAAGAAAATATCTCTTAAACGTCTCTTACTTCCTACTAGACGGGTAGGACGAACCACTTGTTCGAACCTAGCAATCAGGCCTTATAGTAGACCCATTTTACTTGCCCCGTGGTGGAGAGTTCCAGCTACTTCACACATCATACATTTGTACATTGTACCGCCGAAGCGAGTATGATGTGGTCATTAGTAAGCTATATGAGCGTGCTTCAAAGTGTGGGGGAAGAGGACCCCTCAGGGGGTCCCCTCGCCCTACTCCGACCTCGAACCATAGATACAGATCACATTTCATGACACGGATCGAACCCACTAGACGACGTGGGGGAAGAGAACCCCTCAGGGGGTGTCCCTCGCCCTGCTCCGTCCGCAATTCATAGATGCATTCAGTGTATCACGGCCCGGGATCGAACCCACGACCTCGAGTTGCCTCGACTCAGTGATAGCTGAGCGCGGTGTCTTTACGACCTCGGCCACACTGGCTCTCGCCTTAAATAAAAGTAATTATAATATGGGTGCAACAGACTGTGAAGGACTTATACAACTTACAGCCAAAATAGCTCCATATAAATCTGTAAAATGTATTGATTTATCAGCTAAAACAAATGATTTTGTTAAGCTAATGATCCGTGCAAGTTTCAGCTTTCTAGGGAAGTGGGCCTAATCTAAGTTACAAGATTTGACCCTTACAAACACATGTTAATTTAAAGCGTGTAAAAAATCAATATTACAAAACAACAGAAGGTATAGATATAAGGTAATAGCTTAAGTTCTTCAAATGGATCTACCTTAGCCACGGTTGGAAAAAAAAAGTTATCCCATTTGATACTAGAAATTGCTTGTATTTTTTTTTTTTTAGTTTTTTTGGGTGTTTTTTAAAATGGTTGTTTTTGAGACATACGGTTTTTAAACTACAGCGCCAATATAATATAAAATATTATTTATATAATTATGTCTATAAATTTATTAATTATTGATAAAAGTCCTACTTGCCTGTAACAATATGTCAATTATTTATTTTTATGATTTCAATTAATTAAAATAACTACAGCTGTTTAAATTAAGAAGTCACTTGGATTGTTTAGAAGATGCATGATCTCTTTTCTTTAAAAAATAATTTAATTGCTTACTTTAAAATTTAAGGAAACCATTTATTCCTTTGTTTTAAGAGTAACTAACATAACATTATAATTTGTAAATATTATATTCTTTGTTTATTTCTAGTGTTTCTTTGTCCCTCCCCATTAAAAATTATATATATATATATATATATATATATATATATATATATATATATATATATATATATATATATATGTATATATATTATGTATGTATGTCAGTGGAGGGAAAAAGGATAATTAAGAAATAGACACTTAACTGAAATGTATTGAAAGAAAAAAAGGTTGTTAAAATTTGTATTATTCTAAATCTTTTAGTAAATTGTATTATTATTTAGTTAATTTAAACAAATATCAAATTCATTGCAATACTAAATTTATATATTTAATAATAAATTAGATCCATTTAAGTGAAAAAAATAAAAGTAAAAATGAATCTATATAAAATAAAATTTGACTTTTGTCTTATTGACTTTTTTTACTCTATTATTATTTTCCTATCTCAGGTAATTTTTAATTATAATAACTTCAAATTTATATATATATATATATATATATATATATATATATATATATATATATATATATATATATATATATATATATATATATATATATATATGCATAAAGGTATATATTTGTTTCAGACATCAATGTTAAATTTGATTATTGACCATTTAAAATTGAGTTGGTTGCTTTCTACTTAGATTTTATCCAATCTATTCAGTTCAAGCTATAAACTTAAACCAATTGATAATTTTTACTAATTTTGGGTTTTCACGGTTACATCTATTTATTATTCAACTGAAAATCATTGGCTTGGTCATTAGGGATGTTGAAGAAACAGGAGAAAAAATGTCCTCCCTGGTGGGGCATTGAATGCCTCTCGCCCTTTGCAATAAACTTATACACAATATCTTAGAAACTAGATTTTTTTTTCCCTGTGAAAACAACATATGGTATTGTCCTATCACAATACTTTCTTTCTTTATATATATCCTGCATATGAGAAAGTATGAAGAATACATTTTTTTAAATTAAGAGGTGAAATGAAAGTCTATCCATTTTTTAAATCATTCATCTTTTTACAAGTTATTAAGAAACGTAATTCTCTAACAACCGAGGCACTTTAGTAATAGGAGACACAGTTGAAGCTTAGCTATGAGGAACAAAAGACAAAGAGAACCATAATTGAATTCCCATCTGTGGACTATATTTTTATCTGCCTTTCTTCCTTCCCTCTTTAAAGAACATATGGAATCATGTAATGTGTGGATAATTTATTAACCACTTCCTTGTGACACTCTACAGAACTTGTCTCTAGAACCCCAAACTAGCTACCGTTTGTTTTATTAAAGGTAACAAATCTTGGACCATTGCATTAAGTTAATAGAAATATTTTAATGCATTAAAAGCATTCACTGAGTGAAACTAAGTCATAATTAGTGATTAGTGTAATTAATAATTAGTGAGTTGTTCAGTCAAGTTGTAAAATGACAAGACATTATTAATAAAGCAGATCTTACTCAGTTCAAGTTGGTACATAAATTGGTCAACGGTAAAATTAAGAATTACAAGTTAATAAATAAAAGTTTAGATAACTAGCTCATAAAAGAATAATAATAATAATACTCTTACTTACTGATTGGAGTTCTCTTCTACCTCACAGGCTTTGGCCATCAATCATACCTCAAGAGCTTGTCAAGGGAAATGCTCCTTTTCCATTCTTCGGATATATCCAACCACTTCAGTCTATTTGTATTGACTACCTAAGCCCTAGGTGTGCTCCTAAGGTTATCTCTGATTACTTGATCCCTCGCTCTGTCTTCTGGTTTTTCCAGCTACAGGCCTCAGGTATATCATCTCCTGAACCTGCTTGTGAGTGACCAGAATTCAGAGCTATAGCATAAATAGGTACATATGTGTACTTATATACCAACGTCTTTGTTTAGTTGAACATTTCCTGCTTTCCCAGAAACTTGTGATCTGCATATAGCATCCTTCTGGCTGCAGTAATCCGACTATTGATTTCCAAGTTTCCTATCCTGCTAATTACCTTTCCCTAGGTATTTAAACTGCCCCCTTGCTTTAGCTGTTCTTTTATAGTTCAGTCCTCACGAGCTATTATCATTGTCACAGTTTTATCTATGCTTATTTTCATACCCCTCTTTTTCCATTTCTCTATTTAGAAGCTTGCTTTCGGCAAGGAGAACAATGTCGCCGGCGTAGGCCAAATTGTTTATATATAACATTTTTAGACGCCAGCTACTAATGTTAAACCTCCTCGTTCCTTTACTACTGATAATGACATCCATCAGCACTATGAACAGCAGGGGGCGCAAAATGTTTCCTTGTCTAACTCCTGTTTTTATGAGGAGCTCAGAATAGGTGTTGTTAGTTGTCCGTACACAGTTTCTGCAGGCACTCTAGAGAAGACATTTGATTCTTCTGATCAGCTCCTTAGGGGCCTTCCTTTCCAAATTTTTCCTCCTATAATTAAACTCAATATTTTAATAACAAAAGGTATAAGTATATACTAATGGCCAAAGTTGTTAAATAGCTTACTAACTTTGGGGCAAGTGGAGGTGGCATAAAATGAATAAACTTCAATTATGACCTATAAAATATTTTCTAAACATAATCTGCATTAAAATATTCACTATTTGTAACAATATGCTGACCAATCTTACTATTTAAGAGTATTAATTACTATATAAAAAAAATCAAATTTTACAATGTCAATAATTGTTACAATGTAATCAAGGTTTAATTCGACTACTATATTAATCAAGAAAAATTGACATTTTTAAAATTGTGCTCACTAACTTGTCTCAAGAAAAGTGGATTTTTTTTTTTTTTTTTAAATAAATCAACCCCTTTAAATTGATGTTTAAAATTTTCATTTAAATTGACTATTATGGGATAAATGTGGCATACTTGTAGCTCAAGCTGTAGTATCTAGGTGGTGCATTAATTTAGATGAAACTTCAAATATAAATCTAATTTTAAAAATATTTTTAAGTTAATTAACACTAAGATTTAATAACTGAAGAATTCATAACATTAAATTTCTCTCTATAGAGTTCTTTAATACTAAATTTGATATGATTTATTATTATTAACAGAGAATGGTGAATAACAAAAGAATCCTGAATCTGGGAATTGAACCCAAATCCCTTCGTTTTGAACTAAGTAATCCAAACCACTCAACTACAGATTAATAAATTATATATTGGGGTCCCTGTTCAATATGCAGCAGGGGTATGCATTCGTTATCTACCTTTTTTTAACAATAATATAATTTTTTCCCCTATAAATGATAATGAGGATCCATACACACAGCAGCCTGGGGTGCTCAGGACTGCCCAAGACATACACAAAGACAAGACTTGCAAGTACATACTTCCCTATAAATTTCAAATTAAAACTTTTTTTTTTTAAAAAACAAAAAAAAACCACTTTATTATTTGTAATATCATATTAATAATAATTGATTATACAGGGTATCTAAATTAATCTATGCAGGTTTTTTACAGTTGCAAAAATGTATTCCTAAGGCAATAATTAATGAGTTCATCAGATTTGTTCAATGTACTCAGTGGTTATCCAAATGTTTAAACACATTGCATATGTATTTCAGTGTGTATTCATCTCATTTTGTAATAATTTCCTCAGGCCTGTTTTTTATTTGCCTTAATAATATATTTTGAAATAGTAAATTTATTTTATGGACACCCTGTATTATTATTATTAAAATTATTAACAATACATATATTATGTATATAAAATTGTTTTATTGAAAGAATTAAATTTATAAATTAAAAAAAAAATAAGTAAGACAATGGCCAAATTGTCATTTTATTAAATTTAAACACTTCTACTTGCAATACCTTTTGTATTATTATAAGGGGGGGGGGGGGATCATGCATCTTATTTATTTTATTAAATTTTATAACAAACCCAATTTTTACTCTCTCTCTCTATAATAATTGAATATTTAAGTTAATTTTCTTATATTTTTTTTCCCATGTCTATGTATTTATTATATTTGTTTAATTTTTATTTCTGTTCTCTCTATTTACAAAAAATATAGTTTCTTTAAAATAAGATTTCCATATTATTCTTAAATGTTAACACCAACTTCACACTTCACACTCTTTTTATTTTTTTGTTGAATATTTATTTATTAATTTTTCTCAATAAATAAATTAATATATACATGTATGAAAAAAAAAATCATTACTCACTAATTCATTTTCTAATTTGTATGTTATAATATTCAGCTAAAAAAATTAAGTATTTTTTGTTTCCTTCTATTTTTTTTTTTTTTTTTTTTTTTTTTTTTCTCTAAACAAATAGTAGAAAATAAATATTTGTGAACATTACATATACATAAAATGTTGCGCATTTTGTAAAGAGTATATAATTAGGATGTAATGTATTCACAGCTGAAATAAATATTAATTATAAAAATAAATTATAATTAAATGTGTATCATAAAATAACAAACACAATATTTTTTTGTTTTTTTTTTTGTTAATAAAACAATTTCATAATAATCTGTATAGCCTAGGAAAATATTGCATTACAGACCATGGCAAACATTTTTTCATTTTATTTTATTTGAGATTAAGGTTTCACAAATCTTAAGTTCAAAAATCGCATATACATTTTAAAAAAAACTGTAAAAAGAAAACTATAAATGTTAATTTATTTTTTTTTTTTTTAGGGTATTATTTTATTGTAAAAGCAAATATGTAAGTCCTGGTAAGACTGATTTGAATTTAACTGTATGCTAATTGCTGTATTTTTATTTTATTGTTTAATTATTTGTAAAAAAGAAACTAAAAATAAAATATGTATGTAATGGTCATAATGCAATATAATGTGCAATAATGTAAATTATTTTATAATGATAAATTATTAATTATTAAAAAGATATTAAGTATTCTAAAGAAAAAAAATGTGATTTTCTATTTTTATTTTTCCATATTTCTGTGACTTCCTTTTCTCCTTAGTTTTTTACACATTTATAATTCATTAGAACTTAAAAAATATATATAATATATTATATATATATTTTTTTTTTTATTTTAATATATATATATATATTTTAAAAAGGTTTTACTTGAAATTAATTTAATTTTTTACATATTGAGTTAGACCATAAATATACCAATGAAATAATTGAAAAAGTGTCAGTTTTATACCTCACTTAATGCAAAATACATCGCATCTATGTATATAAAATTAAAGTTTTGTCTGTACAATGATCAACAAACACTTTTTTTGTGGGGAAAACACCACAAACTTGTTGCATCGATGGTGTCTCTGCTACCCTGGGTTGATTATTATTTTACAAACTATAACCAAAACTATGAAACATGGTACATGCTTTTCCTAATGTCATTTAGAAATTCTATTTATGGTTAATTCAATCTGTTCCCGGTGTATGCTATTGAAAACACTTAGTCTACCTTCGATTGAAATGTACAGTTTTAATCCCATTATTAAATTGACAGATTAAATTTTCACTGACAGATTTAATTGTTATGTTTAATTGGTTCATCTAAACAGGATAGACATTCAATTAGATTGAAATTGTGTCACTCAATCATATTAAACCGTCTAAACACACCTTTAAGCAACAATACAGTGCGACTGTAAATTAAACAGGTGGGGGGGGGGGGGGGGGGGGTGCTAGGGTTGCCAGTTTGGTTCCCAGCCTTCAATGGTGATGTCAAAATTATATATAATTTTGTTTGAAAAAAAAACCCTGCATATTCCGATAATTTATGTTATCAAAGGTAAGTAAGGTATAGAAAACAATAACTTTATTTCACTCCTTTTTAGTAATTCACCTGTGCGTCTACACAGTCACTATTTTTAAAAATTTGTTCTCGTTACTTCACTAAAAATGTAATTCAAATATTCATTTACTAATAGAGATAACAGGTCTTTCGTATTCAACTAAAGACCTATTTTCTCTATGTGGCCCGGTTTTGACTTTGGAAATCTGACAACACTGGGGGAGGGGAATCTATAAAAACAATAGAGGTGTCTTCCAGGCCATAGGCATTGAAAGTGTCATTCAATCATATTGAACCATCTAAAGCTGCCTTTAGGGAAGCAGGGGGGGGGGGGGGGGTTTCACTCTATACAAACAAGAGCCCCCCCCCCCCCCCCCCCCCACCATACCAAAGGCCCCCAGGCATGAACGCTCACTGAGACTTCATGAGGTTGGTTATCGCAAAAGCAGGTTCTACACTGAATGAGAGTTTAAATACTAACTTACCACACATTAATTAATAACTAATAACTTTGTGTATATCTTGTGTTTGCTTTGAGTCAACATCATGATGCACCGCACCCCTGAAGATGATTCCAGTAGTGGAAGCGAAACGTCAACCCCTTTATGACACAGATTTCACTGGAAAACCAAGTTATTGATTACGAGTCAACCCACGGGGAAGCCGATGCACTAAGTTTACCACAAAATTGTGTAACTTATTGAAATGTATATTAAATTAAACTGCTAAGTACAGTAGAAACTTAATAACTCAAACATTGAAATCTCAATTCTTGGTAAGTCAAGTGATTTCTCTTTTCCTTGCTAATTTGTGATTGATAATAATCTAATTTAACTCGAAAAAATAATAAATAAAACTCAGAGTAGAAACATATAACCTTGAATTATTGAGGTTTAACTGAAGCTCTATCGTACAACTGCAGATGTACCTGACTTTTTACTGCCGAATAGGAGATTAAGGTAAAATCAAAAGCAATAAATATAAATGTAAATCCCTTGACCCTCATTTTTTTTATTTATCCATTCACATGGAATAAAGCATATAATATATCACATCAAGTTAGTACAAAAAAATTAAAAGTAATATAAATACTATATTTAAAAAAGGAACATAAATAAATACATTTTTTTCAAATGAAATATAAACAAGCATTAAATGGAGATTGTTAATTTTATAATATAAATAAAAATATGAAGCTAGCTACTTTTATTTTGTTTTAAAATAAAAAAGTGTCAAATTCTGTAATCTGCCTAAACTTAAACTTACTGTAATAAACAAACCCTTTATATTTAGTTACGACTGTCAGCCAAAAAACTGAGAATGAAGTTGTGTCTCATTATAGGTTTGGGGGGAGGGAAGTCTCATTATAGCTATTTATGATTGTCTTGAAACTTTATCACCATCCTTAAAATAAGAAAATTGAATTTTATTGTTTTTGTTTTCAGAAATAAGAGAATTTACAAAAACTTTTTTCTTTTAAGTCCTGTTTATATAAAGTTATTAACTTAGGACAACACAAGAAAAGTTAACAAACCACAATTGATTTAAATAAATGTGTAAAATAGTATTAGCACTTAATTTTAAAACTTCAAAGCTCTGGAAATGGATTTTGTATTCTCATCACATTGGTTCCAATTCACATAACTAGTCCTAAAGTGGAATAATGGACGCAGACCTTATCATCCTAGATTGACAAGCTCATCAAACTAGCTGATAACTTAGTAGCAATGACAGGTGGTCTAATTAAAAAGCTGATATACATTAGGCTACCAGGGAGATAAATAACATTCCTCTTAATCCAATAAAGGAAAAATAAATGTGTCCGATAAACTCCAACAAAGCTTTACCATGTAGGTAAATAGTCATACTGAAACCCACTCCAGGGCCGTCCCTAGGGGGGGGTCAACCGGGTCAAGCTGACCCGGGCGCCACGTCTAGGGGGGCGTCGCTAGGCCCCCGTCTTAAAATACTAGGTGAATTTGGCAATAAAGGGGGGCGCCACATGTGCTTTTGACCCGGGCGCCTAAACCCCTAGGGACGGCCCTGACCCACTCGTCTGCACAGACGACATACAAAGATTTTATTAGGACCTTAAAAAAAGACATGCAAATCCAACTGAATATTTGTACTATCATCTCTATATTATATATACATATATGAGAAATTGTAATACAAAGATTTATTTTTTGATAACATTGAAGATGACCACTAATGATTGAATCCCAGCTTTGTAACATAAAGTTTCTGCTGATTTTGTAAGCCGGTATCTAAAAAGTGAAATGAATGAAGTGCTTTGTTATCTTCTTTGCTTTATTCTTACTTAGAATTACCTAAATACAGTAGAACCTCACTATAGCAGACAAAAAAAAAAAAATAATAATATAAATAAAGAGTTGCAATTTGTATCTGTATTTCCAAGACACACATTGTCTGAATTAAATTGTCTTTTAGAACACATTGTCTTTTAGTAAATTAACAAAAAAATTAATCTTTAATTTAATTAATTAAATCTTCTTTAGTATTTAACAAGTCGTTAAACTCACATATGATATTTTAAAGATCAAGATATTATCCGAGGTATGTTTTTTTTTTTTTTTTAAATTGACTAACAAACTTGATTAATAATTTATTAATAAACAGTATTATATACTCCCTTTAATATTTTCAAATTTAAAAATGTATCTTTACAAATCGCAGCCGAATAATCTCTTCTGACTCCTCAAAAAAATAAAATAAATACAATATATTATAGTTTTCTTTTCTCTTATCTTATCTATACACTTTCATTACATCAATATAACTTTCCCTCACTTGGAGCTTTTTTAAAAAAAAAAAAAATCTAATATATGTTTATATTATATAATATTAATTATTAAACATATTTACATAATATCTTAAGGTTATTTTTTTTGCTTAAAATAAATAAGTATATTACAAGATTGTTTTAAGTTTATTTTTTCATTTAAAAGAGCAAAATATACAACAGGTAAAAATACACGGGGGAGACAAATGTTTCAGAATTATCTGTGTTTTGTATTTACGTGGGTGAAATATTTTCTCTCTCCTTCTTCCTTCGGAAAAATCCACTCTTTTTCTTACTCACACCATCCTGTAAAAAATAAAAAAGTATATTTTTCTTCCATTTTTATGAAAGGAGTAGAGAACAAGTTTATCAGTTTATGGTAAAAAAAAAAATAAAAAAGTGGAACAACTAACCGGGTTAAGCATGTGCCCTAAATAAGTCAAACAGCAATTGAAAAGATAGACCTGCTAAAGGGCTCGTACAAATTTAAACAGGGTGAGCGTGTTTACCGTAAAGGCGTATTAAATGGGGACAGTTTCCATGGCCTACTATTTAACAGCTCCTGCTTTTTGAAGGAGCAAATTTGCCAAGAAATTAATAACATACATTTGGAAACCCTTCACAATGTCATGAGAAGTCTTGCTGTCAGAAATAGAAAATGTGTTGCAAGCCAAATAGTACCTTTTAAACATTTTTTTTTTTTTTCATTCATTGCATTAATTTTCACTCACCTACTTTGAATTTCGTCAAGGAAAAATAAATATAAAAAAACTTTCTTGTGTCAATTTTTTCAATTCATACTGTTTGACTGTCTCTATTATGTAATGAATAAGAGTTAGTATGTCGCTTCATCAGCAGTATAAAACTGTATAGTTGGCATTATCAAACATGGTAAAATAAGGGGTATTAAAAGTCTCCAGTTATAATGGTAATCAGTAACAGGTACTTTCCAATAACAGATTTTTAATAACTGTTATACTCCAATAACAGGTTATATAAAACACCTCTGTGTTGAAAATCAATGGTTAAGATACAATGATATTTACCTGAGTAGATTGTTTGGGTCGGGCAGTAAAGAGACTCTTGATCTTAGTGTGGGCTTGAGGTGTGCTATGTTTCTCTTCCTTCTTCTGAGTGTTAACATTCTCTCTTAGCCCACTCGTTGATGGCAAACAATTAGCATCCTGCAACAATATATAAAACGTCAAATTACTCACTAAGCAAACTTAATTTTAAAATAGTATCAATAGCGATTGAGTGCTAGATAGTAAAGCAAACAGAGCCACAGTATACCCGACTGTGAAATACTAAGCAGCAAAACCATTGAGTATTGAACAAACACCACAAAGTTAAAGGTTGAGGTTAAATCTGTCGGCAGTTAGAATGTCTAACAATTTTTGATACCATGTTTTATCTTGAATTTTTCAAGCTAATCTATCGAGGCTTTGAATTTATCGTTTCCTAAGCTTTTGGCCACTTCCAAAGCCTTGGAAGAGTCCTGATATGGGCAAATTGGCAGCGAGGGCTCGCAGATACCACTGGTAAGTTAGAGAGTCAATTAGAAGACAGCTCATTTTAAGAAATGAGCTCTTGGCGTTTAAACTTTCTTTTTGCTCACTCCATCTTTCAATGACTTTTTTTCTTTTTTAAAATCTTGGGGGCCTGCATTTTACTGATTTTAAACTTATTAGCAACATTACAAACACTTAATTTCTCGCTGTCTCTGTCGAATATAATATCTACCTTCTCTTTTAACGAAAAATGGGTTGACCGGGTGGCGCCACCTGTGGGTGGCGGTTAGACCGTCGGACGGTCGACCGTATAGTGCCACCCAGCAGGTGGCGCCACCTCGTGTGACAGGTTCCGTCTATTCTTATAGACAACCGGGTAGCGCCACCCAGGTGGCGCTACCTGGGTGGCGAAGTGTGTCACCCCCCTTAGTTTGAACAAATTATTGCAAGCACAGCCATCCCATTAACTGCCTATCTACATTGTTTATTCGGACGTATTCTTTCAATATTTTCTTTATGAATGGTTTTTTGTTTATTTTAATACAATTTTTATTAATATTCTATGTTCTATTCATGTTATCTTATGTTCTTTCATGAATTTATTTAACAATCATCCTCAAACACCTACTCTATATCCAGGGGATTGAAGGTAAAAATATAATGATAATGATACAGCACTCTGGTACAACTTAAATTTAAAAAAGATATTGTATTAAAAAAAATGTGATATGCCTACCCTTTTTGTATTAAACAATTGCCCTACGTTTTTGAACCTTTAAAACTCAAACTTTTTCCGGGAGAAGGCCCTCTCAGTGGTACATGAAAAAGTCAAGACATATTAAGTGGTACGCCACCAAAAAAGTTTGGGAACCCCTGCTCTAGAATACATCTTGCAAATAATCACTAAACAAAAGTGTGCACTTATTCACATTAGGTTTTAAACATAAGCAATTAAAAATAAACTCTAGCGTGTTCTAAAGTTATTAAATATCAACCATATTTTATATATTAGAAATAGGTGACCGAGATGTTTGACTTTACTCTTAGGCCAAGTTGGTCTTTTTAAGAATTAAACTTAAAGGTAAAATGTAGTTTTATTAAAATACATTTCAACAATTGATTAGATAACTAATGTTCCATAAAGTATCACTTTTAAACTACTAAAAGCTTGGCACACCTTGATCATAGAAACTTTTGAAAAGGTATAACTGGTTTAGAACACATAGGAACAATAATTATAACGAATCATTAACCAACGACATGTTTAATATTAATTCGTTAAAATTTAATTCTTAGCAACGATACTAATCAAAACATTACGAAATATAACGGACATAAAATAGTAAACTGACTGTTGCATCTATTCTTCTTGTTCTTCCTTTAAGTAATAACAATAACATCAAAAGATCTGAAGATTTTAATTTTTTTTTTTTTTTTACTTACAATTCGTTTTCTTTTCCTATTTCCAATAACTTTTTTTTTGCAATATTTTCATTTTCTAAAACTAATTTTTTTTAAGTGTCCAAACATTAACATTTACAGTAAATTCGGATTGTACGTGCCACCTCTTTGAGGTTAGGTGATAATAACCCGCATATTAAATTAAAAACCTTAATTTTGTGTACCCCTGAATTTTCAATAGCCGCTCCCGCACCGCTTCGCAGTGCTCCACTCATTTCCTGAAGAAAAACAACCCTCCCGTATATAAAGCAGGTAGAGGTCCAACTCCAAGAAATTTTGATGGCACATACGAGTTAGCCTCATTTACTTTAAACATATCTTAAAAACATAGATTAAAGCTTCTACACATAGAATAAAAATAAAGTAAAACAACATAATATAAGGAAACTCACAGATAATGAAAGACGTGAAGAACCATTCTTACTAGGGGTAGGAGGCCCTGGCTTCCTATAAATAATCTGTAAATCAGGAAAAAACATGTAAATTCTATAAGTAGTAATCTATCATAATTAATACAACAAATTATTATTATAATATGAATATACAATATACATTACTCATTAGATAATTCTATAGACAAAGCTCAGTTTTGGGGAGGCGCATTCTAAACTAAAATACAGAACTAAGCACCTCAAATGTACTGCTTTGACAAAGGAGTTTGAAAACCCTGCGAGAGACAACGTAGGTTGGTCCATTTATTAAACCTCATCCTTCTATACCCTGAGTAGACTGACAGACTCACACCAGTTTGCTCAGAGGCAGACCCTTAAACTCTTCTAAGGGAACAACTGGAGGTTATGTTATTCTGGGACCAAATGAAAAGGCAGATGAGGTAGCTAAAATAGGAGCTTCTAAACTATTATATGGACTAGAGCCTGCAATTGACTGGTCTAGCGGACAGACTAAGTCAATCATCACGAAGTGGTGACCTGGGAAAATTGGAGAGAACCTGGATAGGCACAGAGGGATGTAGGCAGTCCAAGATGGTATTGCCAAAACTAAACAAAAGGAAAATCAGCTGGCTGATAGGACTGAGTAGACCCAACCTGAGAAACTTTGTTGAAGTCTTAATTAGATAAGTGTCATGTGAACCAACTTCATTCAACCTTGGTCTCAAAACAAAAAAGGAGAGTAACTTTAGGGCCTAATCAGTCTTTTGGAATTCCTCGGCTACATACCAAAGGATCTAGAAATATCAGGAGATCCCGAACCAATAAGCTCTCCAGGTACTGGCCCAATGGCAACAGAACTTTAACCATCTCAGATTCAGAAACCACAATGGAAGTAACAAGTTCACCCTCTCATAGGCATCGACCAAGAAGAGAAAGGCAACCTACTAGATTAAAAGATTATGAAATATAAATTAATTTGTTGTTATTTTAAACTAACCACGCTATTCTTAAATATCTCTTGTATGGAAAGCAGTTCCATTGTTTTGTATTAAGTGGGGGAGTGTTTTATTCCGGCATTATACGAAAAATGACATCAACACTGCTCCCCAAGTAACCTTCCAGGTTTTGGATCTATTTTCTAATGTGATGTGATGTAACAATATAATTTCCCATGTTTTTATATATTGCATTCAATTGTAAGTGTGAATGCGTTTTAATTATATAAATACATAAGAGCTTCTACAACTTAGGACTGATAGGGATCAGGGAAGAGGAGCTTCCAACTTTAAAATGGCAAGACATCCCCTCTCCTTTATATTTCTAAAAAGGAAATTTGTGGGTAAGACAGTAGTAAGCGGTTTAATGGGCACGTTAAATCTGAAGTTGGCAAAAAAAGTCAATTTGCTAGGCCAGGTATCCCCACCCTAACTACTACTACTAGTAAGGGAACTATTGGCATTCCAAAGGTTTGCCATCCAAGACGAGACAATGCCGGGTAGCTGCTGAGTAGGCGAGTAGTTTTATCTTCCTCACCACACAGCTGACACGTAGAGCTTTCAATGACTAGTTACGAATCCAGTCAAGGTCTTATTTATTGAAGTAGTGTCTAATTTATCCAAGTGTTCTTGGGCCTTGTGTGGCCGGCCAAAGAAAACTTGGAAGAGGACGGTCAAGAAAGAAGCCAAGAAATGTGGCAAAACCTGGAGTGAAGTTAAAAGAATGGCAACAATTTGTCCTGACAGGAGAATCTTTATAGCTACCTTATGCTCCCCAAGGAGCTTATGCTAAGGAATTAAATTAAATAAGTAAAATAGTAATGATTAAAGTTGTTTGTACCTGTCCTACTTCCTTCTTATGCTTATTATCTAATCCCTGAAGACTCCTCGTGCCCGATAATCTTCTATCTTCAGGATCCTGAAAAATATAATTTTCCATTAGGGTAATAAAATTAAATTAATTGCAAATAAAGTCTGGGAAATAAAATTATTAAGTAAATAATAGCAGTATTATTGCTGTAATATGTAATTTAAAGATATCAGAAACAAAGAAGTTAGTAAAAGTCAAATTTTTAATCTCTACATTTTATTTACAATAAAATATAAAAAAATTAAGTTAGTAATAATTGTGCTATTTCTAGTGTAGCATTTAATTGACCGATAATATACACACAAAAAGATGGCAATGAAACATTTTTAATCTCTATATTTTTTTTACAATAATATTGTGAAATTTTTATTTTATTTTGTATTCTTGAGTATTGAGGGCTAAAAGCGTTCAAAGATCTCACTTCTGTAACTTCTCCCCAAATTCTTGAATCATTCTCAAGCTAAAAACATAATAGATTTTTGATAATAACTTCTATTGATCTAAAATGCCTATTTCAATGAATTTAGGCATTTTAACTTTTCTGTCTTAAGGGCACAACAAAAAAAGTTGAAAGTTATACTAAAAAAAGCAGAAGATAATACTGTTGACAAGTAAACAAAGGCGGCAATTTTTATAGAAATTAGTTATATTAAAAACATGCTTAGCCTTTTAGAGGGGGGGGGGGGGGGGGCTGGTAATCTGGGTCATATCGTTAGTGAAACGTCCACCAAATTAACAAAATAACAACAATTAACAAAATAAATAACAAATTCTATTTGAAATAAAATATTTCAGCATCCTAGTAATAGTGGAATGTGGAGTTCTAACAACAAAGATTTTGCACATATCTTACTATTACTTTAGACGATAAATTAAGCAATATCAAATAATTTTAATTATAAGATAACACTGCAAAAAAATGTGTTTCTTTTACAAGTTAAGTAACCTTATTAACTATTTTAAATAATAAACCATTAAATTGTCAAAAAGGCACTAATTTTATTGGTTGACACTGAATTAGATCCATTTACAGCAATTAAACAATTAACGCATCACTTCGAATTTAATCCACACTTATGTCAACACTTTAAAATTAGGGAAAAAAATTATAAGGCTATTCAAAATAATGGAATGGAATCAATTTCATACTACTATATTTCCTGAATTATAAATTTTATGTGAAATATTTATATAGCAATTGAAAGAGGAGGTCTGAAAGTTTTGAATTCCACCGCTAGATTGCTCATAGTTTCGCCATGGACCACAAGAATAACCAAGCCCACAAAAAAGCCATTTCACGTAATTTGTGAGTAAAATAGCCAATATGCAGCACTAGTTTTTCTGTGTTCATAAGTTCTGTAAAACTTGGTCAGGAACTGCAGTGCAGAGTACCTTTTATCGCCATTGTGATAGTGGTCATTAACTTAAAACTGAAGGTCGTCTATAAATCTAGGAACAATCTAGATGTAGGATTAACTTTCGAACCTTCAATTTCAGCTGCTATGTAAATGATTTACATAGAACGTATAATTCAGTAAATATAACGCCATGAAATGGAGTCTTTCATTTTGAAAAACCCTGTATAAATGCTACAAATTTAAGCAGCATTAAACATATAAATAATTTTTAAAAAAACCAGCTTTCATTTTAAGTAATATGGTACCAACTTCAAGATAATTACTTATTAAAATTGCAAGCCTATGAGCACTGATTTTTAATTGAGTGCAAATTTTGTCGGAATACTTAATTAGACAGGTGTAAAAAAATTGGTGGTTGCCTTGGACTACAATTAATTTATAATTTTGCCTATATAAAATGGACCACCCTAATCCTCACATTAGTATCGTATGAATATAATTAAATATTGTAAATAAATAATGCTTAGATTACCTGACAAGGGAACATGGACGGAGGAAGAGACATGTATCTAGCATTAGGATCAGGTACATTACAGATACCTGCCTTTAAATCTGATAGGCAGTTATCATTAAATATTTCCTCTACTTCTTCTTCTGTAGGAAATACCTTACCTAGATTAAAAAAAAGTACATAATGAAAATAATATATTATATTAGAAATGGTTCAAACTTTTTAAACAAAATCATATTAACAGACCAGACATGATGGAGAATTTAGGTACGCCACTGTGCCGCCTCTGTTTCTTTGAATTCCTTAGCTGTCTCTGTTGATAATTCAAAGGAAAAACATCATCCATCCTCTCTAGTTCTTCACAAGCAAGATTGTCAAATCCAGTTCCGATGCAACCAAAACTGAAAAACAAATAAATTATAGAATTGCATCGAATTTAAGATGCACATTTTCCATGATTTTGGGAGCTCAATAATAAGGTGCGTCTTAAATTTGAAGTCATCTTAAATTGATGTATTTGTTTATATCCTTTAAACTGCTTTGAGGGCATAGAATAAAAGTGTTAGCTTATCCCTCACAGAGAATTAAGATTACAAACTTTCTTCTGAATATATTTAGAGGGGAAAGACCTTCATAAAAAATAGAAAGCCGACAAATGAGGTTTTTATGAAGCTAAAAATGCGGCAGAGCGTTCACAGCAGTGCTGAGGGGTTAAATAAAAACGATAAAATTAAAAAGTTACTGACGCTAGTTTTAGCATTCATGGAAAGCTCATGATTCTTTATTTCACAGTTTCCAATTATTCAATTATAAGAATCTCAAACATTTGTAGAGACTTATTGTGATAAATAATTTTGTGTTTGGCAACCAGCCTTGTTTGTTTTATAAATAATTTATTCAATTGTATTTTAGACAGATTGACTCTGAGTGACAGTCCAATAAGTGTAATTTCGTTTCATTATTTAATTAATTAATTTAATTTGTAGTCTGAAGTACTTATACATTTCATTTCCATTTCTATTTATTGTGATTTAATATCAGTTCTAACGCTAATTCAATCATGGAAAAAACTATTCTTTTTCAAGCAATTCCAATTCTACTGTTTCTGAGTAAATTAATTTTTATGTGAGACTAAATTAACCTCTGTTTATGTTAATGATGAAAATCTTGTAATTATATTAAAATTATTGAAGGCCATCTTAAATTCAATTTTTTGGTCAATTCAATATAAGGTGTCTTATATTCGGAAACAATATGGTAATATTAATATAAAAATAACACACCATAATAAAAATAACAGCCTCTGACTTATTATCATATACACCAATACTAATATGCACCTGGAATATAATAAATAATTATGTGTAATATTAATAATAAAATGAATTAATACCTTAGTCGGTGTAGAGCTCCTTCTAATGACATTCTTCCGTCCTAAAAAAGAAAAAAAATCCATAAAATGTTTAAAATTCATTAATACATTTTTTAAGTTTTAGGTAGTATTCATACTACGGAAAGTTTAAATTTTAATTTAAATCAAATTATAATTATTATTAACAATGGGAGACAGACAGAGAAAAATAGACTCCAGCGCCGGGACATGAACTACGGGCCTCTATATTTCCAGTATTGCGCTCTACCAACTGAGCTACACTGAAGAAAAATTTCCTCTATCAGTAACGATACCTAGTCCCGAATTAAGCTTTCAATTTTCCACAAGTCTAGCAGTCGACATTTACGACAATAGAACTAGACCGAGAATTATCACTTATAATTATAAAGTACCCCATTAGTACCTGCACCTTGTACTATCAATTAGAAATTTCATTTTTAGGTTTTAGGTAGTATTCATACTACGGAAAGTTTAAATTTTAATTTAAATCAAATTATAATTATTATTAACAATGGGAAACAGACAGAGAAAAATAGACTCCAGCGCCGGGACTTTTTCGTGGAGCGTATGCAATACTTCAAGTTTATAGGGGGGGGGGGGGGGGGGGGGACATATTGGTTGATCCCCCCCCCACAACTTGAAGCTAGGACCGCCCTTTCTGTGTTTGTCTCCCCAAGACATTGAGACTCCTAGGGCAGTTTTATATTAAATATTCCTCTATATTATAGTTGATTAGACTAAGGGATATGATCACAATTACAATTATATACACAAGTGTGATATTCCTTTGTTTCAAGGTACATTGGAATAAATATCCCTTCGTCTTAATAGTAATTCAGACTAAGGGGTATATTTTCTACTCTGTTTCTTTGTCTAAATAACTACTAACACAAAGGGATATAGGGGGATGCTAAAGTAAAAAAGTACCATATTATATTATTCTTATTAGCTAATAAGATATGCAAATAATAATATTAATAAAAAAAAGCTTGTATAGGTTTTAAGGAGAATCTAGAAAAGCAATTTTAGAGCATTAATAGGACTAACCTGTTTATTATTCAAAGCTTTAGCGAGTTCAGCCCTCAAAGTTTGAAGTTCCTGATTTGCCATCATATACTTCTCAGAAGCTTCCCATAGATCTGAACTCAGACCTTTAATATGATCTTCAGATTTAATCACCTGTCAATATAAATAAATCAATAAATCTAAATAATAACATTGAGACGGAATGATGAAATAGTGGAAAACTTTAGAACTGCAAATAAATAAACAAGCATTTTTTAAATTTTTCCTTTCCTAAATACTCAAGGCATTTTATCTGGTCAAGCATTAAAATAATAATAATGAGAAGGGATGAGGAAATAGTGGAAAAAATTAAGCTTTCACCAACACAAGTATTTTCTCTCTCTCTCTCAACATAGTTTACTACATTCCAAATATAGTAGCTTACAATTTTACTGTTAGAAAACCTTTTTTTAATTACTCAATGACTGCAGTGTTTTTCTGGTAAAGAAATAAAATAATAATGGGATTGGATGAGGAAAGAGTGAAACACTTAAAATTTCTACAAAGTATTTTAATTTTTATTGAAAATTTTTGTTTTTTGCTCAACATATTTTACCACATTCCACATTAGTAAATTTTTAGTTTTTTCTTTACTTGAAAAAAGCTTAAACATAGAAATTGTTTTAATTTTTAATAGCTCATAATTAAGAATGAATTCCTCAACCAGTCGAAGACATTACTAATGTATTCACAATGATCTTGAACTATGCAATAGTTGAACTATGCAATGGTAGTATGTCATGAAATAGGGGGGGGGGGGGGGGGGGGGGGTCAACTTTTGATTTGAGGCGAAACATAATTTAAAAATAAACTGAAGAATATTATTATTTTATATATATATTACCTTAAGAAACCACTTTTTTTATTTATTTGCGTTTGACAGATTATGTACAATTACCCTTGTGAGCAAATTTACCAAAAAAGTTATTCCCCCCTCCCCCCCCCCCCTTTAATTTGGTTTAAATAAATTGTTAGTTCATCATCTCACTCATACAAATATGTAATAATTAACCCACAAACAAAAATAACAAAATCACATCAGGACAATGTTAGATTACATACAAAATGCAAGAACCCATTTTAACAGTCATTTTGTTCATTTATTTTATCTAGAAACACGGCAAAGCCCTGATAACTAAATTAGACTGCCAAAAACAGCCATGTCTGGCTTTGAGGTCGAAATCATGAAATTATTGGTCTCACAAGGTTAAAATCTATCCTTCAAAACCTAAACCTAAATCCCTCAAAACTTCACAAGATTGGTGAAATTAATGGTCAAAACTTTGTTTGTATAAGTAGCATGCCTAGGGGCCCGGGCCTCCAAATGAAAAAAAAAACAAACAAAAAAACATGAAACTATTATCTTTGTACCAATGTCGGTAGAGGCCCCTTTAGAGCACAATAAAATCTAGCTTGGAATTATACTTCTATACTATTGTAAGGGGACCCCATTCAGTTCTGAACGTAAATGTTTTTTTGTTATGCATTTTTTTTGGAGAGGGCCCCCAATGCCCTAGCTAAGTTTGTGAGGCAAAGTTGATTCACGCATCAGAAATTAAACAGACACAAATACAAAACTTAACCAACAGTACATACATAAATGAATTTGAAATTCGTCCCCACCAAACATTTTTTCCTGTTAGGACAAACTTGGCCTCAGAAATTATAAATCTCATCTTTTTGCACTTAAATTTTAAAAAAAAAATTGGGGGGAGGACCCCCCCTTATTTGTTGAAAGGGGCCCAAATGCTAAGTTTATCACTGATTATGAAGAACATTCCTAATGTGTCATGAGAATGGAAGTTTGAATTTTAGGGTTTTATTTAGTTACTTAGATTTTGTTATCTTAATCAATATGGTCGATGTCAATTTATAGGGGAGAAACTGACAGACAAAGCATATTGACATACTGATATTAATATTTTTTACTAGTAATGCAACGTTTGTCAAAAAATAAATTAATAAAAAAGCATACTTAATTATTTTGATTTGTTTGCTCTTAATCTCACTATTTTAGAAAACAATTTATATTCTGTTTTATTTTATATTATGTATTTTATAAAGTGTAAAAGAAGGTTTTTTTATTGATACTTACCAGCAACAACTACTCAATTATTTGTTTTTTTAGCCCATATTAGTTAAACATCAAAATTCGTCCCCACCAAACATCTTTTCCTCTAAGGACAAAATTGCCCTCAGAAATCCTTAAAACTCTATTTTGGTAATTAAATTTTTAAAAAAAAATTCAGAGGGGGTCCCGTCCCCCCGCCGTTATTTGTTTAAAGGGGCCCAGTTGCTAATTTGCCCAGGGGCCCGGAAATCCTCTCAGCGGCTCTGTGTAACGTATAATAACCATGACATAATTATCTCTGAAAATTATATTAACCTCACTGTGAAGATCCTAATTTATCGAGACTACTAACCGAAACACATGTAAATGATCTTAGAGACACTCTAACAAAGAACAGCACTAATCTACTCTATACAGTCCCTTGTGCCAAAAAGTAAGCCAGGTACCACTATCAAGGCTAAGAGAGCTACTCTAAGCACTATATATCTGACCTCTAAATCTAAATATCAACAATTAGAAAAAAAAAAGAATTTGATTTACCTTTTCTTTGTAGAAATGAAGTTTTCTATCACATTGTTCGATGATTTGTTCAATAGCCTCTTCGAAACAGCTTCTCTAAATAGCACCATGTCAAATTCACATTATATAAATTTAATTTTGTTGTTTATTTTTTTCCAAAAAATAAATATTCACTTTACACACAATTTAAAAAAAAATCATTTTGAAATAAAGCACTTCAATAATACAAGTCAAACTACAAAGAGTAAAGGAAGAAAGAAAAAATAAAACAAAACCCAAAGAAGAAAGTTTTAAAAGAGATAAGTTAAAAAATAAAATTCTTCTAGAACACTCTTAAATTTGGATATTTGAAATGGATACTCCTTGGTGCAACAATCAACCAAAATCTATTTTTCTCACCATAGCAATACTTTCTCTCTATATATACTTCATACATAAGATAGTAAAAAGGTAAACTTTTTTATATTGGAAGGGTAAATTATGAAATGTCCAAGTACTCAAAAGGATATTTCTTACAATACTGGATAAACCTGTGTTCATACAGATATAACTAACTATGTGGTATAAAAGCACCACATAGTTAGTTATGTGGTGCTGTTGCACCACATAACTGACTTATGTGTCAGTTAAGAAGCTGGAATTTCCACCGACTGATTTCAAAGAATTGTTGTATTCCTAACCATCAGTATTAATATTGTAGATTTATCTATATATATATATATATATATATATATATATATAAATTATTCAATTCAATAGACCACCAATTAAGATCTATTAATTATAACATTTTAATTTTAAAATAATGGTAGTAGAAGCCGGGGAGAGAGACTTAAGTCTCATCTTAGATACGTCAGGTTGTACAATGTATCTAACGATGCACCTTGTCTACCATTTCCAATGGAAAACCATAAACATTCGATTTTTGGATTTGTCTGCCTTGAAATTGCTAGACACCATATATGACACCAAAATAGTGCAACGTGTCTATTAGTGTGGTCTAAACTTTACAATTGACATATGCAACCAGTTAGTTATTACCTTCACATAAGCAGCTACCCATTTATATGGCAATGCTGGATGAACACTACCCAGATTACCTTTGACAGCCTGTTTAACTACCTCCAGTATGACCAATCGCTGGATATATCACACTCCAAAGAAGAGACACAGCATTTGATGGTATGGTACTTTTTTACTTTAGCACCCCTCTATATCCCTTTGTGTTAATAGTTATTTAAACAAAGGAACATATACAGAATAGCATATATTCCTTGGTCTAAATTACTATTAAGATAAAGGGGTATTTATTCCAATGTACCTTGGGACAAAGGAATATCACCACTTGTGTACATAATTGTAATTGTGATCATATCCCTTAGTCTAATCAACTATTAAGATAAAGGAATATTAAAGATAAAACTGCCCCAGGAGTCTCAATTTCTTGGGGAAACCAACACATAAACCTTTGAGACTTAGTAGGGCAGACTATTGTTTAGAACTAAGGGGGGTGTTAAAGTAAAGAAGTGCCGATGGTATAAATGGGTGACAAAAAAAAAGAAGTGTTTTACTGTCTTTTGTCAGATTCCCGAATAAGAGAGGAAGCAGTGAGAACAGAGTTCATTATTTTTGTAATTTTTCCATTTATTATTATTTTTCCGCGTTATTATTATTAGTGCGCCACAAGTAAAAAAGTTTCTGTTAATCACATATGCACGATGAGAGAATAATAAACCCTCACTCCACCCTACCACTAGAGACTCCTAAAACAGGCGAAAAAGTCTACTTTGATTATTGCTTTATTCCATATAGTTTTGCCGGGTTTAATTTACTTTGGTACACTGTATGCACCGTGACCGTGCCACCATGTCCGGTAGAGAAATTGTGCTACCCGATCAATATTTGTCGGTTTTGCATGAGTTGTCGGATTAGGATGATGGTTGTGAGGAGTTATTTTAGGACTTTGACGACTAATAATAAATTAAGGTTGTAAGCCCAACTTAAGTCAGAAGCTCATTATTATTATTTTCTTTTAAAATAATTTATATTTTTATAATTTAACATATCATTGAGAAATAAATATGTAATATGTTAATTGACTTATAAGTTCAACATTCCAAAACACAATCTAGGTAATCTGGTGTCCAAAGTATATGTCAATTTGGACATTTTTTTTATTATGTTTTGATTTATAAAAATATTTTGTGACTTTTGATTTAATTAATATTACAACGCTTAACAAAGTTATTAGAGTGTTTTTCTTCTATAGAATCTATTGAATATATCTATTCGGAACATCTGGATTTGAAGTATTTATGGTTTGAAAAATGCATTGGGAAACATACGCCACCCGTACCTCATTGCTTTCCACTATAACCACTAATAATCCACTATAACCGTACCACTAAGGCACTAAGGGTTAATTATTAATGAAACTCAGGGTTATCCAATTTTGTTGAATTTTAAACCCTGAATGAGGGGAAACTTTAGGCTGGGTAGTTTTGTGGCCCACGCTAACTTGTAAGAAAACGAAGCACTAGCACCAATAGGTTAAGCAAGCAAATCTATTGTTTAGTGTACTACATTTTATTTTCACTAATATATTGATTAAATAACTAGGATATTGCTATTTCATCAAGCAAAACTTTTGTTTAGTGTCCTTGGTTATCTCTTTTCTGATCACTCAAATTTATTGTTTAGTGTAATAAGTATCTCTTTTCTAATTCCTCTAATCTATTGCATCTTTTCGATGTATCTTTTCTCATTTATAAAAAATATAGTGTTAAGTGTACTCAACGACTCTCTACTTGGTTAAGTGTATTAGAATATTGAAATAAATCTAGTCAATCAAATTCCAATGTAGAAACAGTATAACGTGTTAGACATATGTAAAGTCAAAAATAATAATAAATATATTAAATAAATAAGATCAATAATTTAGTACAAAATCGTTTTAAAGTTCAAGTACATAAAATAATAATGAACGTAATAAAAATAACAAATAATTATAGAAAAAACAACAAAAATATAGAATTAAGCAAATTCTAAAAAGAAGTCCAAAAATAGATTATTAAAAAATGTTTTATTACTAATATACAATAAATAATTAATTAAATTTGGTAAATTTCTTCTTTTTAACAAAATAATAAAATAATTAAGACTAGTTCTGTTTTTTTTTATAGATACAAAAATATAAATTTTTTAAAAAATAGACTAGAAAAATCGTTTTTTTTTTAAATGAAAACATTCTCCTTTAGGTAGAAAGAAAAGAATAGAGCCAGGAATATAGTTAAGACCACCTACAAAAATAAATTATTTTGTTTATAAATAAATAACTCCCCATTGCATTATGATGTTAAATTACAATGTGTGATGAGGTTAAACTAATAAAAAATGCATGAAAGAAGGTGAAATAAAAGCTTTTCAAAAAATATTACATTTACATTCAAGCATATTAAATAAAATTAACTAAATGCACAGGTGAGGTAAATGTAATAATGTAATAATGTAAATAAAATAAATGAATAGATAATAACGTAATAATAGATAATAATGTAATAATGTAAATAAAATAAATGAATAGATATATATATTTAAAAAAAAAATTAATCTAAGAACTATTTTAAATTTAAAACTAAGCAAGATTGACACTTACTCAAGTTAGTTAAGCTAATTAATAAAAGTTATAAACATATTCCAACTGAATAAATATTTATCTGAACAACTCAAACTAAATTTTCCAGAGGCCAGAGTTTTTCACTAGTTAGTTTACTCAGTTACATTTATTTATAATTTAAAATTTATTAGAAAAATAATTTACCCCAGGTTGGGAAATGAACCCTACCTCTCTCCCTTTGCACATAAATATATTTTTAACAATAAATTGGAAACTAGATTTTTCTCTGGAAAATGAATCACTATTTAAATGGACTATGATTTAGATTCATTTTTAATCATTGTAGGATTATTTAGCCTTTAGGATCACGCCTACTCTGTAATCGATGAAGAAACTAAGCTTTGTCTTAATAGAAATTACTTGTTGAACCCAAAATGGTGTTGAGAAATTTTGTTAAAAAAAAAATACACTTATTATAAAATGCTATCGTCAGTAAATTTTTGAGAATATTGTTGAACAAGATAATTGTAAAGACTAATTATTTTTAGTATCATGGCTACTCTCTAAAAACCCCCCATTCTTCCATAAGTCAAATTCAGTTCTTGCCTAGTCTTTTTTACTCTCCATCTCCCCTAAAGATCCCCATGAAAGGTAATGTTAATAATAAAGCAAATATATTTAGACTAAAGCTTTAAAGCTTAATTAATGCATTACTATAAACATCACTAATAATAAAATGAGTTTTTATACATTAATTTTTTATAATGAGTGAAAATTAAATGAGATTTAGAATACAAGACATTTAAAAAAAAAAAAAAAAAACAACGAATAAATAATAATAGTGAACATTTAAAACAATAGTGCATGCTAAATAAATACTTTGTGTTACTTATTGTTTAAAAACATAATAATAAATCATTTTATATTTAATTCTAATATAACTATGTTAGGTGAGATCTTTAACTACTCTATGTAGATGCAAGCAAGAAGAAATAAGAAAATAATAAATTAGTAAAAGCTACCATAGAGTAAACAATATGAACAAGGGACTAGACATTTTAAATTATTTAGAAGTAATAATGATAACCCATGGCGCAACAGCTTTTAGAGGGCTTATACAACAGCACAACTAAATGTGATGACAAGGGTTGTATTGTCGCTCCACCAGCTATATAAGTCACATTATTGTAACCGGATAGGCACCACTTCACTTAAGTAGCTACCCATTAATAGCAACGGTGGGGTAATAACCTCCAAACTTGGGGCCCCCCTAGCTGGAATCAGTTATCAAATCTGTAACCTAGATTCCAAAGCAAAAATGAAGCCAATGAGCTACAAAGGACGTCTTATACATACTTAGTCCACGTTATATATACATCACAGGCATTAGTCCATTTATATGAAATTCAAGATTATACATTAGCCCACAAGGGTTCAAGGACTAACAAGTCACCCAGAGAGAAAAAAGAGAGAAGAATTTGGCATGCTTTATTTTAGCAGGGTGATAATAAACTATAATAATTTAATTAAATACTCAAACTCTTTCAGAACTTTATCCTTAATTTTCTTTCCTCTCTTTTATAATGTTATCACAGTTAATACCCTTATAATTTCAATGGAAATCACAAGACGTGATAAAAGAAAAGCCCCACTTGAGTTCATATTCATTACAACTATGGTTTACAGATAGAGAAAGACCATTACCACCCCCGTCACATTTATGTATAAAAATCAATCTACCAATAAAGCTAAAGAATTATGCATTTTTTAAAAGAGAATTACCAAGTCGTTTTTAAGGAAATCGGGTTTGATTCTGGTAAGTTTCTCTTCGTCAGTTAAATGTTCTAGGTCTCCGGAACAGGGTTCGTTGTTATCCATGCTGGCAAACTTGAGCTTTATATCTGAGAGCTCAATTTTCAAACTGGCACATTCAAAAAAAAAAAAAAATAAATAATAATAATTTCGGATTTTAACTTAACATAAAATAGTGAATAATTAATACAATACTAAGTGAATAATTAAGAGAAATAAGTTTGCCTGAAGAGAGACTAACAATCAGGCAAGGGAGATTTTGAGCAGGTAAATATGCAGACACAAGGAGTAGTTAAAAATTGTCCCACAGGAAGTGGGAATAGCGCTAGATCTGTATGTCCTAAGTATAGAGAAACTCAGAGTATAGTAGCAAGGGAAGTTATCGCAAGTATAGAAATGACGATCACTCGTGTCTCTTGTGTTATCAAAATAAAAAAGAAGGATAATTTTCACTTGGTTGGTACCATACCATCTTGGTTTTAAGTAAAAAATACAGGACAACCAAGAATAACTCTAGACAAACACAGGACGCTATTGGAAAAAATAGTAAAAGAAAAAAAAAAAAAAAAAAAAAAATAGAAAGTTTGCCATGCTTCTAAAATTTTTACAAAAAAAACTTTCTATAAATATAAATACAATTATTTACCTCTTAACATCTTCAGCATCTTTGGTGAGAAAAACAACTCTTTTATCGAGAATACACTTCTCATGTTCAAGCATCTCGATATCTTGTTCCAGTTTCAGAACTATCGAATCTTTCTCTTTGATTTCGTTCTTCAGCGTAGCCAGCTGTTCTGTCTCCTCCTTGAAGAAATCCCTCTCTAGCTGAGCCTGATTTAACTTGAACTCTAGCTCCGAGTTGAATTCAATCAACCTCTCGATTTTTATTCGTAGTTCCAAAGCGTCCTTAACCTCGGAATCAGATAAGAAAGATATTTCCTCCTTCAATGCCGATATCGTTTCGTCTTTTTCAGCGAGAAGTTTCTCAGTTGAATGTGTCACTTCGTCGATCTGTTTTTTTAATTCTTGGACTTGAATCTTGTAGTTGTCGCAAGTGATCGATTCCTGTCTCTTTTCAGACATGAGATCATTAATCTTGATGTTCAGATCGTTGCAGAGCATGTCTTTTTCCTTTGCAGCAGAGTAAACACAGTCCAATTGATTTTTAAGTGCATTGATGATTTCGCACTGCAATTCTCGCCATTTTACAAAAGCCGGATCAAATGGAGATTCTTCATTTGGGAAATTAATGTCATCCGATTCATTCACCTTCAAAAATAAAAAATAAGAATTATTAGTGATATATTTTACAGTCTTTAGGGTACTAGATAATACACTTTAATATCTCATTAGTCAATGCAATATTTCATTCCCTTTCAGGTATCTTTAGGCCTTAATAATTTAATCCTGGACTTCTTAAGATCCAAGGTATTTTGTGTATACATTGTGGCTATTATTTACAATAAATTAATATTTTAGAAAATAAATATGAGATATGTGGGGGTCTCTAAGACATGTGATTTTAACACATACAAATTTATGTTGCAGAGTTAACATTATTTTTATAAAGTTTAAATTAATGTAAATTCAAGCCTAGACATGGAAATAATTAATAATCTTCTGCCTTAAAGACGTCCTCACACCTTGGGGTATACCAATACAGTTAAAAAGGAACATTTGTGCAAACATAACTGGCCATAACTTGATAGCACACATACTCCGGTACAGGTTTATCTCTCAAGTATAGCTGACTTAAAACAAAGATCCTTAGTTCAATGCAGGATGTGTTTTTATCTGTTTCTTCCCTTTGTCTTTCATCATAAAAACTTTTTGTATTTATTTATTTTCTTGTCTCAATTGAAAACGATATTAGATTATTACAGGATAGAAGTCAATGATGGAATCATTAGTGCTTGCAGTACCTCCCTGGGAATCATTTATTGGTATTTATCTTTTTTCTTTTTATTTGATCCCTCATGTTTCGTTATATTCTTATTAGTAGGTCTTTAGGGATGAAGAAAAGGAAATTATTTTTTATCTTTTAATTAATTAATAAGCTATTTTTCACCCATACCTGGGCATCTTCAGGCCTTGAATATGATTAAAAAATTACATTTTTCGTTTTTTTTTGGAGAAAGAACAATCTACTATTGAGTTACTCTTTAATTACTATTGTGAAAGGTTACTCAAATAGTAGATTGTTCTTTCTCAAAAAAAAAAAAAAAAAAAAAAAAAAAAATGTAATTTTTTAATCATATTCAAGGCCTGAAGATGCCCAGGTATGGGCGAAATATAGCCAAGTTTTTAAAATAAAAATATTTTTATTTTCAACCTTTTTCATCCCTGAAGACTCAAAGGATAAGAATATCAAATACAATAATAAGGGATCAACCAAAGAAAATTGACAAAATTAGTTGGTAGACCGAAAAATCAAGTTGATGTTGGTTTGACCCTTGAATAGTTATTCAAATATTACTCAAAAAAAAAAAAAAAAATAGTTGGTTACTAGGAGATAGGAGTAATTCACAGATCTAAACAGCAACCGGAGTCACAAGAGAGGGGATTGTTTAGATAAACATTATGGTCTTGTCTCAACTGCTCTACATTTGGTATCGGCATTTCAAAGCTGAGTCGAGTTAAAGGGCTCTCGTCTGGGTGTCTTAATTTTATTTTTGCCTGCTTAAATAAGGTGTGTGTATTTTGTTTGTTCCGAGAAGCAAAATCTTTTCGTGTTAAACAATTTTAAGTGGTAAACATCGTGTAAACAAGGAAAAAGTTAAAATTTTGTGGGGACCGAAGTATTAATTTATGTTAACCGATTTTTCATGTTGAGTGTTTTTGTGTTTAACGGTTTTCACTCTATATTTGTCATAAATCTTCTTCAATTTATCCCTTTAAAATATTTAAACTTTACTTTATTCACATGTGTCTGTAGGAATGTTTTGTTTTTTTTAAAAAAAAAACTTTTAATAGTGGGAACATTTTTCCCACACCTGAAGGTGCCCAGGTGTGGTCAAAAATTTTTATTTTTGAAAAAATCAACATTCCTACAGGCATATTAAAATAAAGAAAAACAATTATATAGATGCTGGGTGAACACTTAGTAAGGGGGCCTGGTCCGGGAATTGAACCCAGATCTGTAGCCTCCCATTCAAGTTGTGCCATGCCAGATGCTGTTTAACTTTCTACTCGAATTATAGCTGCTGAGGGTCCTGCCTCTCATAAATAATGACCTCCAAAACATTGGGGGATATGTTTATTTTTTTTCTTAACCGAGGGGTTAGAACCTAAATTTAATTTGAAGGTTTTGCTTGTAGACCCAAAGACTTAGACATCTATTGCAAAACTGGGCATCATCCTGTTTAATACAGGATGGGAGGGAACAAAAAATTTCTGTTCTTCGGATCGACCACATAGCTTACTTTACCAGTGGTAAGCTCGGATGCAAAAAATATGAACTACAATAATTAACAATATTAATTAACTAGAATGTACTTACAAAGCTGGAAGAGTTCAGTCTCAAGCTTTCATTAAGGTCTCCCTGTAGCCTCATAGTAACTTCTCCGAAAAATCTTGTCTCGTTCAAAATTTGCTTCAACAGTTTTGAATTTTCAACCAGTCCAAATTTCAAGCCGCTCACATTATTATTTAAAATTTGTATCTGACTATTCTTATCAGCTATTTCATTACTCAGATTTTTCATTTCCAACTGGGATTTGATAAGAGATTCTTTTGCCGATGACAATTTATCGTTTGCTTCTTTTAACTCTTCTGTGTAAATATTAACGAGATCCCCTAGTTGTTTTCTTTCGTTGAATAAGTCCCTTTTGGCGCATTCAAGTCCGGTAATATACATCTTTAAATCGTTTGTAATAGATTCTCTCTCTTTAATCTCTTCTTTGAGAGATGAAATTTCTATATTTAACACATTGTTTTGTTTAATAGACTCTTCCAGTTTGTTATTGATCAATTTATAATCGTCGTTTAACTTATGAAGTTGATCAGTTTTTACCGAGATACTCTCTTTGAGAGAATTCATCTTTGTTTTAAGGTCGGAGACATAAGTAGTATTCTCTTGTATCGTGATGCAATACTGCATGATTAAATTGTTCAGAGTTTCAACTCTGTTCGTTAACTCTTTATTTTTAGAGTCGGCTTTAGAAAGCTGTTCTTTCTGAACACTAATTTCATCGTTCAAATTCTTGTTAGCTAGAGTTTTAACAGAAAGTTCTTGAGTCAAAACGTTTATTTCACTCATTAAAGCATTTGTTTTTGAGTTGAAAGCGTTCAAATCCTCTTCAAGGGATTTCTTCTCAGATTTTAACTTATCAACTTCTACTTTCTTATTATCGATGACCATGTCCACAGCAATTACTTTTTTCTCCATTTCGTGTAACAAAGACACTTTTTCCTGAAGACATGTTTGTAACTCTTGATTGGTTGATAGTAGACATTGTTTTTCATCGATAACACGTTTGTTTTCAGACATCAATTCCGATACGACAATCTTTTCATTTTCAAATTTTGCGGTCAATTCTGCCCCTAAACTTTCAAACTGTTGGATTGATTGTGATTTCTCTTTGACTTCGTTGGTAAGTAATAGAAGCTTTTTGGTGAGCACCTTTTCATTATTGGACAATACGCTAACTTCCTTCCTAAGCGATGCAACTTCTCTTTCCAATTCGGTTCCGGTACAATTCAATTGTTTCAATTCGGAATTGACTTGGTTCAATTCCGCTGTTTTTAATTCCACCATAATCTCGAGTTTTGATTTAGATTCTATCAATTCCACATTTTCCTCTTTTAACTGAGACTTACTCTTATTACACTCACTGATTTCAACCTCTGACAAAACTTTTTCTTTCAGAAGTTTCTTCATTTCCAAATCCATTTTGGATATTTTGTCATTTTGGTCAGTCAAAAATTTATTCATTTCATCCATATTGTTCTTATAGCTTAAAATTTCATTTGACAAAAAGGAATTTTCATCTTTAGCACATTTTAAGTTGGACGAATGTTGTACTAATTCTTTGTTTAACTTTATAATTTCAGTTTCTGCCTTTTCCTTGACATTGTTTTCCAAAGATTCAACTTGTTTTTCCAAAGCTATTTTAATATCAGTTAAAGTTTCCTTGTCATTTTTTAAAACTTCATTAATTTTTTTTAACTCGTTTAAGTCGGAAATCAAACTTTCCACTTCCTTCTTGTACTTGATTTCTAATTTTTCACGAGATTCAGTCAAATGAGATATTTCAAAAATATGTTCTAAATTTTCTGCTTCCAACTCGTTAACTCTTTTCCTCTGAGTAACCAGTTCATTTAAGTGAGATTCATTCAACTGTTTAATTTCTTCACATTTCTCCGTCAGCTCTTGATATTTAGACATTTCTTTCTCATTAAGTTTCTTACTCTCCATCAGCTGAAGGGCTAAACCCTCGATTTCTCTCTTAGTGAAAGTCAATTCTTCCGATAGTTTCTGTTTATCTTCAGACATCTTTTTAGTCTGAAGCTTATCCATATTAATAGATTCATTCAAATTCAAAACTTCAGATTCTAAAAATTTGATCCTCTGCAAATTCCTCTCATTTTCCTCCAAATGCTGAAGCAGATTTGACTTCTCTTGAGCGGCGGCTTTTAA
The DNA here is from genome assembly GCA_951217055.1 of Gerris lacustris. Taxonomy (NCBI): domain Eukaryota; kingdom Metazoa; phylum Arthropoda; class Insecta; order Hemiptera; family Gerridae; genus Gerris; species Gerris lacustris. Next base: position 49,909,373 of record OX578279.1, read on the forward strand.
TTCCCTCTCTAATTCATTAACTCTGTTCTTATATGCTTTCATTTCTTTGTTAGTATTGTAACACTGGTTTTTAAGCTCGCTAGTCAACTTGTCCGAGTCAAGAGATTGCTGGCTCAAATCGTCCCTTTCCTTATTAAGCAAATCGCATTTCGATCTCAACTCAACAACAGTCAGATCCAAAGTTGAAACTTTATCTTTAAGATCATCAATAACAATAGACTTATTTTCAAGAGAGCATTTTATAGAATCACGTTCTTCACCTAGACATCGAATCTTATCTAAGCATGTGCTCTTCTCAAGTTCCAAACTTGAAATGACTTCAGAAAGAGATTTCACGTCTTGATTTAATTTTGAATTTTCCTCTTCTAACTTAGTTAAAATATTTTTCATATTTTCTGCATCGTCTTGTAGTTTTTCTTTGAGTAAAATTTCATTATTAAGTTGATCCTTTAACTGGTTATTTTCGCTCTGTTGCACGTCTATTTTGAACAAGCAATCGTTTATTTGGTTGGATTTAATTTTGATTTCTGACACAAGGTTTTCAGATTTTTTTATTACTTTATCGATAACGGTGTCTTTCTCAGCTAATTCTCCCTTGAGTTTTTCAAAGTCCTTTTCAGATATTTCAAGGGATTCTCTAAGTTCTCTCTCTCCGTACTCAGTAAGCTTTAACATTTCCTCTTTATCAACTAAGTCCTCTTTTAAGTTCTTAATCTCGACAGAGTTTTTACTCAGTACTTCCCTTAACTCTCTATTTTCAGCTATATTTTTATTGAAAATTTCCTTTAATTTATCAACTTCAATTAGAGATCTGGATATGAAATCTTCCTTCTCTGACAAGCAATCTCTTAATTCATTAGCTTCCACTTCAATTTTCTTTGTGATATCATCCTGCGTCTTTAAAAGTTGTTTGAGTTCAGTAATTTTATTACATGTTCTCTTAACAACATCATCTTTCTCAACCAACTTCCTTCTTAAATCATCGACTTCATCATGTGTATTTTTCAAAACGTGATCCTTTTCAATAAGGACTTGTTTCAACTCTGACATTTGAGTGTCTAATTTAACCAAGAGCTGTTCTTTTCCGAGTAAAATATCTGAAACTTGTCTAGCTTCCTCATGAGATTTCTTGAGAGCTTTATCTTTCTTCATTAAGTCATCATTAAGTTTAGCGATGCTAGAATTGGCCGTAGCAAAAATCTGTTCCTTATCTAGAAGTTGCTGCTTGATCTCTTTAGATTCATTAAGAGTTTTCATCAATAAGGCTTGTTTCTCTGTCAATACATCTTTCAGCTGATTAAACTCTTTGCTTCTTTTTTTCAGCAACTCATTTTTACCTTTCAAAGTTTTTTGTAAAGCCTCATTTACTTCGTCAGCTCTTTTTAAGGAGCTCTCTTTATCCAGCAACTGACTTGTTATATTCTTAGACTCGTTATCAGCTTTGATCAAAAGGTTCTCTTTTTGTTGCAAAACTGTCTTCAAATCTTTACACTCATTATCTGTAACACTGATCAGTTTATTTTTCTCAGCCAAAACCATCTTGAGTTCTTCAGATTCTTTATCATAAAGTTTCAATGCATTCTCTTTCTCCGCCAAAATATTCCTTAGTTCACCAAATTCATCATCCATTTTCTTCAGCAATTCTTCCTTTTCAATTAAAGCCTTCTTTAAATCATTAGTTTCAATATCGGCTTTTCTTAATAGTTCTTCTTTCTCTGTCAACTCTATTTTTACATTGTTATATTCATCATCGGTTTTCTTAAGTAAATTCTCCTTATCTAACAGTGTATTTCTCAGCTCTTTAATTTCCTTGTCAGATTTCTTCAGCAATTCCTCTTTTTCAGAGAAGATTCTTTTTAATTCTTGTATCTCTTCTTCCATCTGCTTCAGTAATTCTTCTTTCTCGGTTAATGAATTCTTTAAAGAATTACATTCATCATCAGTTTTCTTCAACACGTCCTCTTTTTCTTTGATGGCTTGTTTCAACTTTTCAGACTCGATATCTGATTTTTTAAGTTTCTCGTCATTTTGCCACAATGTATTTTTTAAATTGTTGGACTCATTATTATACTTTTTCAACAACTCTTCTTTCTTCAGCAATTTACTCTTCGCCCTCTTAAATTCATTATTAGTTCTCTTCAGCAACTCTTCTTTAGCTGAAAGAATACTTTTCAACTCAGTTGCTTCAACATCAGCCCTCCTTAACAAGTTGTCTTTCTCCATCAAGGAGATCTTCAGTTCCTTAGATTCAACAGTGATGTTTCTCAACAGGAGTTCTTTTTCCAATAAGGTCTTGTTAAGTTCTTTTGATTCCTCGTTGGCTTTTCTTAACAATTCTTCCTTCTCAAACAGCGATTCTTCCATCAGCTTAATTTGAGCATCTGATTTTTTTAAATTCTCAGTTTTTCGAACCAAATTTTCTTTGAGATCCCGAGCCTCGGCTTCAACTTCTCGCAACATGTTCATATGTCGTTCTAAACTATCTCTAAGGGAAGTGGCATCATCGCTAAGAGATATCAAAGTATTTTCCTTAACTTTGAGAGTTTCACTCAGTTCCATGTTAAGATTGTCTACCCTCTTAATATTTTCTTTAAGATGTTCAATCTCACAGTCCAAGCTCCTAAGCATGTCTTGCTTCTCCGCTAAAGATTCTTCAAGCAGTTTTATTTCTGCTTCAGTTTTATTCAAGCACTCTTTACTTTCAGACAAGGATTGCTTCAACACAATTGATTCTTGGCTGTTAGTTTTCAATTGTTCTTCTTTAACTGACATTCTATTCTTTAGTTCAGCTATTTCCTTTTCAATGCTTTTCAGTAAGTTCTCTTTATTGGATAGTATATTTTTGAGTTCTTCCACTTGACTATCGGTTCTCTTCAGCACGAATTCTTTCTCTATAAGAGAGTCCTTTAGTTCTTTTACAGTATCATTGGCATTCTTTAACGACTCCTCTTTTTCTTTCAAAGTTTCTCTCAATTTTCCAAGCTGAGTTGAGAAATTGTTAAATTTTCTTTCACTTTCAGAGAGTGATTCTTTGTAGTTTTTGATCTCAGCTGAGGCTTTGTTCAAGAAATCATCTTTCTCGGTCAATCTTGCATTTAAAACTTCAATCTCTTGATCTTTGATCTTTAATGTTGAATTTTTAATATCGATCACATTATTCAAATTCTGAATTTCATTTGCAAAAGTTGTATTTTCATTTTTAAATTGAGACAGGGCTTCGTTTAACTGGTCGATATCGAATAATATTGATTTCCTTTCTTGGTCCAATCTCTCCAAATTCTGTTTGAAAGAGACTATTTCATGTTGTAGGTTGATTATATGAGCATCCTTAGTCGAAATTTGGTTTAGATGTTGGGCTACTTCTTCTCGCAGTTTATTCATCTCACTTGAATTGGTATTTATTTCGGCCATCAGGCTGTAAATTCTTTTGTCCTTTTCTTGAAGAGCGGTTTTAGCCTTGCCAAATTCGTTTATCTGAAAACAGAATACAAATTAATATACAGAAAAACCTTGTCTTATGAAAATTAAGATTATGTATTTAAATATTCATTTTATTGATCTACATAAAATAGAAAATAAGTAAGATTAAAGTCACAGTGTCAGCTAGTTATATTTTATTTACAAAAAAATTTCAAAAGCTCAAATAAGTTCATGTCTACACAGTTGTCTGCTATAGCAGACAGCCATAAAAAGTTGAAGGATGCAACCTTGTATTTGTGAAAACTTGCCCTGTAGGAGTGGGGGGGGGGACAAAAAAGACCCCCCCATTTTTCAGTTTTTCAATGTTATCAAATTTATTTTCATCAATATCTCGGAAACTAGAGTATTCCTGGGAAAATGACACATAGATAGTTTTCGAGAAATGATTCTTTTCATGTTTTTCAGAGTTTTCGGGGGTCAGTACCCATAAATTTGGAGCAAAAATTAATTTCTCTTGGAGCAATTATTCATTTTTTTCTAATTTCACTTTGGGGAATGATTTTTCTGAACATGTATGCCATTGCAATACTTTCTCTTTGTATATACTACGTATATTATGAGAAATTGATTACAGAGAATAGAGTTTAGAGAGAAGATAACTGACACATACCTTGTGTCAACTGACAAGTTGTCAGATATAATTTAATATTTATATATTGTAAATATACAGCGCAGTCTAAGACTAACCATACAATAAGGTAGTTATTCTTAAGATAGATCAGTGGCGACGAGGATAAACTGAAAAGAACACTATCATGACGGAACAGGACAACCAAGAAATAACAAATTTGAAAAAAGCATGGACAGTCATTAAAGGACAGATGACAAGGTTCTATAACAACAGAAAATCAGAATCCAACCTCGAAGAAAATGATGTGACAACTAGACTGGACACACTTGAACACATGTTAAAGAAATACCAAGATAATCAAGATGAAATTGACCAACTGACTGACAATGACGTTTTAGAACAAGAAATAGACTATCGTACACAAATTATGGAATACTAAATAGAAATAAAAACCATTATACAATCATTAAGGACTACTAATCCAGGACCTAGGAATACAGACAATACCATGCCTTCTAGTATAGACAACAAAAATAATTGTTGTCAAAGGACGTCAACCTTAAATTTTACCAGTTATCAAGACGACAAAACATTTACTAATTTTATTACAAGGTTTGAGACTTTCATTTACTTAAAACAATTAAAGGACCCAAAATTGAAATCATTCACTTTCTTATACGCTCTTACACCACAACTGCATCAAAAAATATATGTCATACTAGCACCTGAGAACCCTACTGAACAGTCATATGAAACACTAATCAAAATTTGTAAAAAACATTTAGACCCAAAACCTAGCGTTTGGGCAAGGCAACATAAGTTCATTTCAAGAACACAAAAACAAAAAAAAAGTACGTTAGATTTTTCTTCGAAATTACGCAAACTTCTGACTGATTGTGAATTTAATTGTACCTGTGGTAAACCCATTTCGGAAATTTTTCTTAGTCTACAATTTAATAAAGGGTTACTTGACTCAGTGATACGAACAAAATTATTACAAGATGATAAGGAGTTATCTTTCGCACAGACAGTAGACATAGCTGCAACGATGGAACTGGCAAAAAAACCACCACCAGACAATACATCAATTATGAAAAAACAATACACTGACAAAACATCAGACAGAATCAAATTATTCAAAATTTCAAAAACAAAAATCGAGCACTTTTGATATATTTGGTGGGCCACTGTTTTAGGTGTGGCTCAATAGAACATAGGGCACAGAACTGAAGACACATGAAGACAGTTTACACTCACTGTAAAAAAAAAATGGACACTTAGAAAAGGCATGCTTGACAAGAGGGCTTCAAATAAAACAATTAACAAAAGAAAATGATGTATTGGTTGAACAAGAATTTTCAGAAAACGAGGGAAATTATGACCATGAAATCAATGTGATAACTTGTGAAAGAACTGGAAAATTTTTAGTAAAACTAACCATTGAAGGAACAAGACTCAACATGGAGCTGGATACCGGGGCAGCCTTGAGCACAATTTCTAGGAAACAGTAAAGAAATTTAGGACTGAAGAACAAACTATACCCAACTAAAGTCAAAATGAGGACCTACACAGTAGAAATAATATCACCAAAAGGGATGGCGTTTGTTAAATGTAAATACGAAGATAAAATATTTCATGGAAAATTGTACTTGATTCAAGAAGATGTAACACCAATATTTGGTCGTCAGTGGATAGTAAAAGAAGACCCAAATATAAGGGGAAATTCAAGACCACCAAGGAGATCATTCGTCCTAAAGAAATTTAGGACTGAAGAACAAACTATACCCAACTAAAGTCAAAATGAGGACCTACACAGTAGAAATAATATCACCAAAAGGGATGGCGTTTGTTAAATGTAAATACGAAGATAAAATATTTCATGGAAAATTGTACGTGATTCAAGATGTAACACCAATATTTGGTCGTGAGTGGATAGTAAAAGAAGACCCAAATATAAGGGAAAATTCAAGACCACCAAGGAGATCATTCGTGGTGGGAGAGAGAGTGCTGGCACGAAATTATAGGAGTGGAGGGAAAAAGTGGATATTAGGAACTGTGGCGGCCACGGACAACTCCACTACACCATGACAGAGGATGGAACGCAGTTAGAACATAGGAGGCATATAGACCAACTGAGTTCCTCTTCAATTAAGAGCGGAGGACTGACACATACCTTGTGTCAACTGACAAGTTGTCAGATATAATTTAATATTTATATATTGTAAATATACAGCTCAGTCTAAGACTAACCATACAATAAGGTAGTTATTTATAAGATAGATCAATAACATACCACAGACTGATAGTTGGCTTCAAGTTCGTTATATTTCAACTCAACTACTGAAGTCAGGTTCTCTGGAGCAGCAGGTGAAAAGACGTCATCACACAGGATACTGCTTTCATTTCCAATAGAAATATTACCATGATGTGTCTCTGATAGAAATTCCCGCTGCTCCTAAAAAAAAAAAAAAAAACTGATAAGCACTTGATACTGTAAGAAGTTTAATTAAAACAATTTGTACTAAGTGGACATAACCAAGCTGTCCAAAAACCTTACACTAAAAAGGAGATTCTTTTAACAGCCTCAGTACTACGAGCTATTGTTTGTACGCCACTAAAGATAAAACCGGGGGCCTGGGTGGCTTAGAAGCTAGAGCGCTCGCCTTGCGATAAGGCAAGTTAAGTAGCCTCAAGCAGGGTCAGAAGATGGATGGATGACCGCTACTGACCACCGCTCTGGGTTCGATTCCCGGACCGGGCCCCCGCTCAATGTCCACCCAGCATAGTTTAAACAAATGGGAAGCTCCTCGAAAGAGTGGTGCCACCAGGTTTCGGCCTGGAAATCATGACAATGACACTCCTGGTTGTAATACAACTAGGAGGGGAGTCATAGTTAATGACCATACTTCACACTAGTGTGTGAAGATTTTGGTCCCTGTAGAATAATATTAGTCTTTGTTGACAGCTTGTCAGATTGTGTTATAATATAATGTTTTATAGTTGCTTACTTTCTGGTATCTCATATTGGCGACGAGGATGAACAGAAAGAAGTCAAGAAAGGCCGAGAGGCGATCAAAGGAGGAGGCAGACCAGGAAACGGAAGAGGGTAGACGGTGTATGTCAAAATTGTCTTTCCACGGGTTCGAGAAAGAAAACGTAACTTGGGTAAGTTATTTATCTCAATTTAAAAGGGCGTGCCGAGTAAAAGGCCTGGGAGGAGATGGACCGGTGGAGAAGTTAGCCCGCCAAGATCTCTTGTTGGCTTATATAGGAGCAAAACCTCTTAGAGAAATTGAGAATCATTTTTTACCGGGTTTAGTAGACAATACTACATGGGAGGAGTTAATTACGGAATGCAATAAACTTTTTAAACCAGAAGTGACATTTTTTGCGGAAATAATCAAGAGTGAAAGAATGTCTAGAAAAGAGGGTGAGAACTGTAGGGTTTTTGCTAATAGACATCGAGAAATTAGTCAATTATGTCATTACGAAAGGACGTGGGACGAGAGATTAAGAGACCGATTTGTCGCTGGGGCAAGATGTAAAAATTTTGAAATTGAAGTGAGGCAGCGGTGGCCGTAAGGCTTGTTTTTAATTTTTGCTAAAATAACAAGTGGCAAGATTTGGAGCATTGTGGAATTGAAAGCAAATTGCCTTGTGTTACAATAAAGGGCTATTAAAAGTGGCGAACTGTGATGTTGAAAGCATGTTGCCTTGCATGAAAGAGGCCTTAGCCCCGTTTACACAGTGATAATTGACACAATAATTACAGTCATGATAGCAACTATTGCATTAACTATCACCGTGTAGACTACGTGATAGATTCTGTCGTGATAAAACTATCAGCCATCACACTATCTCGTCTGACGAGATAGTTGAGTGTTCTATCACAGCAGTCAGAGTACTTACACGGCAGATTTAAGAACTACCACGCTAGATACTAGACCCTATTGGCTTATTGTTTATTTATACTTTTATATCACGTGATAACAGATCTAAAAGGCAGCAAATATGATAGCTTGATTCACATTTGATATTAGATATTGTTGTTTTCGACAATAAGAATATTCCTTTTGCTGTATATGTATTATAAAATAACATTGTAATATATTTAATGCTCTATTTCTGTATCCAAGTCATAATGTAGGATACGGATATAACTTTCAGCACAACACAACAAGTTTTGACGTATGTTAACTCTCACCGTGCAGACTGCACACCTCCACAATAGTTTTATGACATAGACTGACATGATAGTTCTATCGTGGGAGAACTATCACCTGTAAACAGGGCTTAATTTATAACTTATTATTTATAACGGGGTTAAACTTATTTATTTGGTAACCTGACTTGGAAGTAACATTTTGAAACTCCTCAAAATGTTCCCAACTAAGGATTGAGTTTTCAAAACGTTTCTAATTCTCCAAGAAGGCATGCTTTTAAATATTTACTATTAAACAAAAAAGAATTCTTACAACAACTGTTTGTTGAAGCTGGTAGATAACAGATTCATTTTGATTGAGCTGAGTTTCAAAGAAATGACATTTCTCTTCCAATTCGGCCGCTTTTTCCTTCCATGTAATGCTTTCCCTCTCCAGGTCTCCAACCTTCAAAAATATACATTTTACATAATAAATTACAATGACAAAATAAAATTACAGACATCTGGAACTTACAATTCCTTTATTGTAAATAATTTCAAGATAAAAAGAACTTTTTATATACTACATTTTAAATTTTCTGTTGAATCTTATGTAATGTTGATAATATAATTGTTATTGTTATATAATATACAATGTTAGTGAAAAAAAATAGTTCCAAATTTATTTACTTCACATAAATGACAACCATCTAGAGAGCTGATCTTAAACCTATAAAAGGACAAATCTTTGTACAACGGATCTCCCCAACACCAAATATAAACCGTGCCATCGATAGATTTGAAATAATATACATAATCGATAAATAATATAATCGATATATTTCCTCTTTTGCTGTCATTAAATGTTTATCTCTTATTTATAAAAATTACAAATTTGAAACCCGTCAAAATGAAAATTGCGTAAATATGGGACATGGCAAAACAAATAAAATAACTTGCGGAATTTTTCCGAACTATCTTTCCATACAGCAAAATTTGCTGAAAACCAATTAAATTCTGCTGAAAGATGGCTAAAAGTATTAAAATAATGCATTGTCATCGTGTTCTGAGCTATGCTAAAAGTTTCAAATGTCTAGCTATTCGGGAAGTTAGTTAGAAATTGATTGCCAGATTTGTACCGGACAAACAAACAAACAAACAAACAGAACCATATCTATCTAGTTATGGTAGAAAAATATTTACCCTTTTTCTGAGCTGATTTTTAATCTCGGAGAGACTGTTTATCTCTTGCTTGGAAGAGACCATGGCCCTTTCAAGTTCGTTGACTTCAGTTCTAAGTTTCTTTTCCTTAGATCCTGACTTTCTTTTCTCCTTGCTTCCTGATTTCTTAACGTTAGCCTCCCCAGATACAACAAATAGTTCATTCTCCAATCTCAGAATCTCCTTTTTTTTCATCTCCACTTCGTCAACTAAAATCATAAAATAAATCTTTTTATTTAAGTACTAGCTGGATGCCCGTGCTTCGCAACATAGTGTAATACAGGGGAGATAAATTTAATTTTATTTTTATAAAATTATTTTATTTATTTTTATAATTTTAATTTTTTTACATATTAAAATATTCGTAACTTCGCTTCTAATACTTCGATTACCATAAAACCCCGTAATTTAATGATAAATTTCACTGAAGAATCACTTAACTATTTTAAATAAAAAGATTATATGAAGTTAATGTGGCTTGTGCCTTAGCTAACAGACTACTCCAGATTCAGCATATATTAGGCATTATTAAAAACTGTTTCTTCAATCTAGAAAACAGTGTTGTTGAGGTAATTTTGATTTTTGTGAATTTTTTTGCCAAAAAAAGTTTAAAAAAATAACATCATGATACATTTTTCAGGTACTTGGATCCTTGTACCCATATAACCATATTATGCATCAAACAAAACAAATACAATTGTTCTTCACTTATACCTGAGCTTAAAAACATACATTAGCTACCATTTGAACCCAAAAGACTAAATGTGCACAAATTAATTTATAATCGTGTTCCTGCCATCAAATAAGTCTTTCATCAAATAGGATCAAAAATAGTAATACAGTAGAGTCTCGCTAATCCGGGTTTGACGGGACCGGACCCAGTCCGGATTAAACGGAGTCAGTTTTAAAATGTCTATAAACCAAGTTTTATTAGGGTAAAACTATTAAAATCTGTTTTTATCGTAAAAATTACTTTTATTAGTCTCCAAAACATGCTTGTACAATGTAGGTCCACTAATTAAGTTAAGAGCTGTTCTGTCACCAGTCCGAATATCAAATGAATTAAAATAAAACGACAATCTATTACGCAGGTGGCAGGTATAGAAGGGACTTCCTGTGTTCCGATATAAAATTCGAGGAACGATAATCATTTCACAAAAACTTGAGACATTAGACATTGGCGGCTTGACGAAATTTCTTGGAACTGCGTTGAGCCGCCGCTATATGTTTCAAAACCCTCTCCTCATCTCAGTCACATGAAATTGTATTTATTGGAATACACTACCTTTATATCTTCCGCCCCTTACATTTCTATGGAACCGAAACAGATTTATCGATGTTCTTACTTATTCCTAATTATTCTAAATCTGTTTATTTTTAACAAAAATACCGGGTATTCCTCGTGTTAGAACGTGCGAATATACACCTGTAAACTATACTAGGAACAATTTTATACATTTTTAATAGACAATGCAAGTAGAAACTCCAATTATCTTAATTATTCATAAATCTGAACAGGCCCTGGTTCCAATTTGTACATAGTTTTTGGCCCGTCCGGATTAAACGGATGTCCGGACTAGCGGGGTCCGGATAAGCGAGACTCTACTGTTTTAATTTTTAATTTAAAAGCAGATTTGTATAAAAGACATACACACTCTTCTATATAGGTACATATAGATTGATCCATTATTAATATTATGCTCTTAGAGTGAGGGGTCATCAAGGGGGAAAAAGAAAAGATGCAGAAGCATAATTAATTTAGTTGACACTAAATAAGCTTAGAAGCATTAAACAGAATTTTTCCTTTGCTGCCTTTCAAATTTCTTAAAATTTGTACAAGGTGAAATCAAGGATAATTATGAAATTTCAACCCACATCCTCAAATCTTTTGAAGGATCATATTAGTGTTTTTAGGATCTGTAGGCAAAAAGTAGGACCCTTATACATTCCTCCACTTGTCAGTCAGTCTGTCTGCCACTAACGCACCAGATGTACCAACACAAAAATTTTAAACTTTGCAATTATGTTAAGCCTTGTTCACACGATGGCACTAATGTCACGACATTTAATGGCGTGACACTGCTTGACACTCAGCATCTTAGTTAGTGCGTTTAGTGTCATGACATCTACTGTTCATACGACGACACTCGGGCGACACTAATGTCGCGGCATTCAATGTCACGACATTAGTGTCATCGTGTGAACGAGGCTTTATGTGTAACAAGAGTAATAACCCAATCACATTTTTCCTGAGTCACATATTTTAAAAGAAAAAATACTTGACTCCCAAAATGTTGTGCGCCTCGTTTGGGCAATAAAAATTTATATAAAGGCATTTGTTTCAGGTCATTATAATTAACGGTTTAAAAGTTACACCTAAAACAAACTTTTAAATGGCCTCCATCTTGATACGGCTAGGCCGATTATGTTGGTTAACAAAATCATCCTATTTGTTGCCGAAAGGGTGCTGAAAGCATGCAATTGGCTAATTTATTTTTGTTATTATAAATCAATTGATATAAAAAAAAAACAATATATATACATTATTAACTATCTTAATAAAATAAACTTACTTCTTATTAGATCTTAATAAGAGTCTATTATAATGAATGTGATAACATCAAGATAAATATAATATATTACATTCTATTCATAGAAAATATGATATAATCTAGAACAGTGTTTCCAACCCTATGGTCAGAACCAAAAATAGGGTCGCGACACAAAATATTAAAGGGTCGTGAAAAATATTTAAAATTACACAGACATAAATTAATAAATTATTTAAAAATACTCTGCCAATTAGTGTGGCACATAGCTTCCTCTCGTCCTATTTTGTTTACTGTAATGATTTTATGCTTTTATAGCCCATTATTGTCAAATTTATTTTATTTTCACCCCAAATTTTTTACTGTCAATTTTTTTTTTTTTTTACATGAAATAAAGTATAAATTTAGCAATATTTAAAGAGTGCAAACAGTTGAAATTATCTGGCTACTTTTGACAAACCATCCTAATTTCATAAAAATCAGATGAGTACTTTTAAAGGTATAGGTGTAAATAAATGTAAGTTTGTGTGTGGGTGGAAGAAAAACAAATGAGCGCAGAAGGTAAAAACTTATATAGGACCAACAATGGGCTAATAATGACCAACCATCCAAATTTCATTAAAATCGGACGAGTAGTTTTTACGATATGTTGGTTCACAAAAATTGAGCAACAGACTGACAAAATATATAAATTAAATTTATTGTAGTAAAAATAATAAAACTAATGATAAATTCATAATAATAAAGGAATTTTATTAGGAAAAGATAAAAATATTATAAAAAATATAACTTACAAGGTTGATAAAAATAAAGCGACAAAAGAAGAGACATTGCAACAATTTAATCTCTTTTCTTTAAACTTGTGACAAAGGTTCATCAGCCCGTCAACATAAGTTGAGGAATTATTATAGGCTCTTTATGTAATACAAAACTAATATAATTCAAAACAGATGCAAAAAAAAAAATAAAAAAATAAAAATCAAGCAATGCTATTAACCGTATTAAAATGATCAGAGTGCTCTATTTTTTAAAAATAAATCAGCCTACAGTCCCTCCTCCCTAATGCAGTAATGATTTTATTAGAATTCAGGCTCCTGAGGCCATAACGTATCCCTGAATCCTTAGGGTATGCAATACATACACTGCATTCACGGTAGGGTCGTAAAAATGTTAAGGAGAAATTTATATGGTCATTGCATCAAAAAAGTTGGGAAACGCTGAACTAGAAATACAGTAGAACCTCATTATTAGACTATTAGGGGAGGTTGTCCGTTTAAAAATAATAATGCAAAAGGCTGTAAATTAATCAAATAAAAAAACAATCTTAAACATAGTTTTAATTGAAAGAGATGTGAGCATATACATTGCATTAATGTTTGGAACAAGGTCCTGGTTCATGTCGATAGCTTACATTCATTGATTTGAACAAATATATATTTTTTTTTCTGCTGGGTTTGTTTGCTTCTTATTTCTTAGGTAAATAACTGACAGGGGTGCTGTAAGTGTTCACAATATAGACAGATAAAAATAAGCAACCTTTATTTGTTTTGTGTATAATATTTCTTTTTACCTGTCCGCAATAATGAGATTCTACAGTATAACAAAAGGTAAACATTGGGAGTGAGAGGTCTATCAATAGTTATAACAAAATTACCAAGTTTTAAGTTGTCTCCCTTCTGCTGTTCAAGTTCTCCGATTAGATAAGAGTTTTCTGATTTGAGTAACTCATTGTCTCGTCTCAGTGCTCTCATCTCCTCTTTATTCTTATCAATCCCAGGTGACTAAAAAACAATCAAACAAAAAATTATTTACAACTGTTAAATAATATTAATAAAAACAAAACTGTTAACAGTTTTGTTAATTAAGTACAATAGAACCTTACTAAATTAAACCGTATTAATCTGGGGAAGAAGGGGCCTGTGTAGCTCGTAGGGGAGAGCAGTTGACTCAATCAATCAGGTTAAGCAGCATTGGGCATGGTCAGTAGTTGGATGTGTGACCACTCAGCTCTAGGTTCAATTACCTGATTATTTTATTGAACATTTTATTGAAGTGGCTGAAGTAAAAATTATATTTAATCATATAAGTGATAATTTCATGAATATAAAATTAAATGTACCGGACATTAATGACTATCATAGTTAGACACCCAGGAAAATAATTAAATAAATAAATAAACAAAACCTACCAATAACATTTCTTGTCTTGAACCATAAACAGATGGTGAACCTGGGGATGAATATACCACAGAAGTGCTATCTTTTGAAACCACATCTTCTGTAAAAAAAAAATCATAATAAAAAAAATTAAAACACCAACATTTAAAATACTTCATAATTGTCTATCAGCAGCCATAAAATCGCTCAATATAATGTGCAACCTTTCAATATTATTCATTGACACTCAATATAATAGTGTAAAGTATATTGAGTAATTAACGCTCAATGATATAAAATTCAGGGTTTTACAGATGAAAAGAATTAATCAGAGCTTTGAATAGGGAACCCTGAAAATCATCAGTTATCTGAAAAAAATGGACACGGTTTTAGAACCTACCAAATACCTCCAGTACATCAGATTATCATATCTACAATTCTACCCTTCAGATCTCTATACAAACAGATAATCTTCCAAAAAGTGACCACTGGGGGAACCAACCAAAAGAAATCACCTATATTGAAACTAGACTTCTATGAGTTTAAAATTAGGGAGGTGAAAAGAAAGATTAGATACTGTTTGAAAACCTATCGAAACTTCTAGAAGATTCTTAGGATGAATGGGAGCAAGGAGAAATAAAATTTGGCAGGAAACCTCTAGTGGCACACACGGATGGCTCAAAGAATGAAGTACTGACTAAATATAAGTAGGACTGTACTTAGTAAGGCTCCCACTCTGAATGCTTACCACCATTTTTCAGGGGGAAGTCTACACATCCTTAAGGTGGCAAGAAGACCTGAGGTGGTGAAATCAATAGCAAAACCAAATTTGCTCTGACAGTCAAGCAGCATTCCGAGCAAGTTCTGCACTCAGTTAGGAGGCATAAGCACTGCTTCATTCTGTGGACCAGAACCTGCAATTGACTGGTCTAGGTCTAGAGGACAGACTAAGTCTGTTATCAATAGGTAGATCTGGATAGGCATGGAGCCATTCCAAGATGGTACAGCTAAAACTAGATGGCTGATAGGACGAAGATACCCAACCCGAGAAACCTTGTTTGAGTCTTAACTAGGCGCTGCCGGCTAAGAAGACAACTGGCATTATTAAAATTTGAAGATGACCCCACTTTTCCAGTGTGAGGCGAAGAAAGAGAAAGCTTTCCTCTTATGCGAGAATGTTAAGGATATCAAAGATTATACCTCAGGAGATGGAGAAATCAGGGAATAGGAGCTTGCGATTTTAAATTTGCAAGACATCCTCACCTTTATAATCCTAACAAGGCAATATGACAGTAGTTGTTTAATGGGCATGTAATTCTGGGATACACAAAAAGGGCCTGATGTGGTCTGTTTGCTAGGCCAGGCCTCCCTGCCCCTTACTACTACCACTAGGGTGGAAGGCCATTCTTAAAAGTCCATTGGAAATATAGGTAGGGAAAAGAGTGAATAAGTAAGCAAGACCAGCCAAAACCCCTGGAAATGTATGAAATAAGACACATACCCTAGCAAAGTTTATGGTTATATGGCTGGTATTATATAACATGTAAAAATATAGTAAAAATGTGTTTACCTATTGATAGAATGGCAGAGAAAATGAGGTGTTTATTAATAGAAGAGGAAGGAATGTAGAGAAGTTTCTCCAAGAAGGCTTGAATACAACACTGTATAGAGTTATCTAGTGAGTAAAGAGGAAGCAGCAGATCCTTGTCTTTAGTCTTTAAACAGAACCACAGTAGAATTAGAGATGCTATTAGTGTGATGTCTTCGCAACTTTTCAACCTTTCTGGCATCTCATACTCAGGATATATTTCTGAAAGTATAAAAAAATTCCATCAAGTACTTGCCAGAAAGTTACTAAAAGGGTTTCTTCAGTCATAAAACTTCTTAAATTAAACATTATTTTTTAACTGAAATATGTATAAAAAATTGCAATTTTGAGAAGCAAGATGTACAGATATTACCTTTAGTATCTTAGGTATGCACTTATTTGGTTCTTTTAGGGGTGCCATTTTGGAAACGTGATATACATCAGTGGACCAAATTTCAATACCTTTGAAATTATACCCAACTTCAAATTTTCAAAAAATAAAAATTTTGGGTCTCCATAGTTTTGGTCCCCTAAAATTTCTAAAATTTGAATTTTTTATATCAACTCCCGGAAATATTATTGGACCACAGAGAAGTATATTTATGTATTTTTGCCTTATTTTTATGACCGGGTTTTGATTTATATAGCGATGCACTGGAGCTACCCATTTTTTTATGCATAGTGAGACTGAACTAAATCCAATAATATCTAATTCAATCCATTTATTAGAAAATATAAAAGTGTGTAACAAGTGATTGTTTACACTCTGTTTTCAGCTTTAGGCAAAATTAGATTTTTTTTTTTTTTTTTTTTTTTTATCAATTTATAAGAAACTAGATTTTTCCTAGGAAAACAACTTAAAGGGTTTAATTTGCTTTTTTACCAACAAAAAAATATAATTTTTAAAATCGAAATCGTCAAAACCACTAGAAAAAAAACAAAAAAAAAACAGATTTTTCAGGGGCAGCGCCCCCAAATTTAAAGCTAAAATTCATTTTTCGATATCACCTTGGGGTATGATTTTTCTGAGAATGTAAAGTAAATTTCATCAAAATCGTTCTAGCAGTTTAGGCTCCATGAGTTTGCCAGACTACAGGCAACAGATATTTTTTAAAAACAACTTTTTGAATTTTTCAGGGGACCTCAAAACATGTAAATCCATTCAAATATTTTTTTATCGCTACAACAATGCTTTTTCTCAATATATATAACGTATATGAGAAAGTTATACTACTTTAATATTGGAAGGGCATAATATGAAATCTCCAAATACACAAAAGGGTATTAATTATAATACTGGATGAATACAGATATACATATAAAAGAAACATTATCTGATAAATCCACATACAACCACACCATTCTCTGCTTCTATGACCTTCTTGTATAAGCAACTATGCTTCATACCCTAAACAAAATCAATTTTTTCAAAACTTCTGTTTCATTTGACTGATTCTAGCAACCCTAATTTTCTGTAGTGTAATTAGTTAAATAGTAAGATACCAAATCAAGTTTAAAACATGTCAAGTAAGTTACCTTTCACAAATCCTGCTATATAGGGGTGAATCTCTTCAGATGAGTAGAAAACATCTTTACAACTGCTATCCCCTTTGTATTGTCTAAATACAACATACAAAAATAGAAAGTAAGAAAAATAGGTATGAACATCATTTTGAAAAGGAAAACAAATATAATAGTGAGTAAATATCACACATTGGAGAGGCAAACAGTTGAGAATATAATACCTGTATTATCTTGCCTATGTTAGAAAATTTTTGGCTTAGCCATTCTGCCTACTAAAAAACCAAGTTTACTAACCTTAAGCTAGGTACTAATTTTCTGTGTATCTGCCAGCCTGCTTAATGGGTAGAGTACTAAAAGAAGGTTTACTAAATTGGATTTGCACCTTAGGAACTAACATGTGAGGTCTCACTGCTTCGGACTTTATCTTTTAAGTACTCAAGAAAAAATAAAAAACCTCACAAGATTGTTAAAGATGAACTGGATTTTCTTCATAAACAAATTGTACCCGGCTCTTGGGGGGTTACCAAACTAAAATAGGCGCCATGTGGCAGCACTTTAGCTTGGTACCCCCCGTTTATTTTTATTTAAATACATGTTGAAATGGTATTTTATATAAATAAAAAATTAACAATCTTAATAGGGGAATGTTCAAAAGCAGTGGGGCTTTTGTGTGGGGCTGAGAAAGGGGAAAGAAAGAGAAGAAAAAATATAGGGGGGTACCAAACTAAAAGAGGTGCCCCTATACGCCTCTTTTAGTTTGGTACCCCCCTAAGAAAAAGGAATAATCTAGTAGAGTTATTTAATTAAATTAATTTAGGGCAGGAATTAAAATGGAGAAGTGTGAAATTCCACTCATTATATATTATTAATTACTGACCCATTTCATTGGAAATTTAAGATGACCTGGGTGTTTAAATTTGTTGGGCATAGTACTAACTGTCCAAATAGGCAAGTCAGTACTATTTCCCACTCATTTACCCACCCAGGTCTACTCAAATTTGCATTGAAGTAGGGGGGTACCAAACTAAAAGAGTGCCCAAATTATTTCAGTGGACATCTCTTAAACCAAGATTTGTTGTTTAATAGCCCAATGATTTACTTTATGGCTTCCCTTCGCCATAAACCACCAAATAAATAAATAATATTAAAAAAAAAGAATACTCACAATTTATCAAGGATATTTAAGAAGAAAGTTCCATTTCTCAAATCATTTACATCTCTTATTTCAGGCAAGCTAAAGGCATTAACCTAAAATAAAATAAATATTTATTTAAAAAAGTTAGATAAATAAATAATAATACAATGCACACCGCTCAATGTAATCATGGTTAATGTTATCAACAGCCTAGTGTGATCAAAATAGCTTGAAATCGGCCAACTCAATACCAATGCATTAAAATTTTTTCGTTTATTGTTATCAATATTTTGTTTACTGTGATCAAAGTTGAGATTGTTGAATTTGTTTTATGACTTTCAGTGCAACAACTAGAGCTATAGCACTGGTTATTTGGTGAACATATTTTATTTCTCAAAAAGTAAATCTCACCTCAACTCCCCCCTCCCCCCCATTACTAAGAAGGACCAGTCAGATCTCAGAACTCGGTGAGTTTTAGTGTTTCAATGATTTGTATTCCTTCATCAAAAAATTTACATAAGTTTATTTAAAGATGATGTGGTTTGTTTTTAAACGAAGAATAAGCCCTTCAAATCATGATCTTGTACCTTTATTGGCACTTCTTTAGATTGTTACTTCCCTTATAAAAAAAAACAAGGGAAGTAACAATCTAAAGTAGAATCGCAATGTTCTTCTTTAGACTGTTACTCCCTTACAAAAACAGAAGTTTGATATTCCTTTTTCCAAAAGTACATTGGACTGAACATCCCTTTGTCTTAACAGTTATTAAGTCATATTCGTTGTTTATATTCTAAAAAATCATAGGGGAGTAACAATCTAAAGAAGTACCCATTTATTTTCACACATATATATGTGTGTATGGATTAGTTTTGTTCCTAAATATTTATTTTGAATCGTTCCTAAAAATAAATAAATGATGTAGCTACATTACAATTCAAATTATTTTATTTTTAATTTCAAAAGTGTCATCACATCACTTAGTATATGTAATAAACACAGTCTTGTTTATCAACTTGGTTTTGTTTTGAGTTTCACTTCCACCTGTGGTACCTTTTGCTTATTATTATCAGTCGGTTAATGTTATCATTTTATCTGGGTCCCAAAGTCACCTTTGTCATTACTTGGATAGTGTCAACTTGAACATCTAAGTTGGGTTGGACAGGCCCCAACAATTTTTATCACAGTAGACTTTGATGAAAACAAAAATGGCGCCCAGCTGACAAATTATGAGAACAAACTGTCAAAAAATGACAAAAATGTGAGGTTGTGCCAGGTTTTGTTAACAAGAAGGTTACATTTAACTACTGTTTTAAAACTTAATAAGAACTATTTAACTGGAAAGTTCTAGAGAAAAACCTTTGGCACCATCTACCTTAGCCTCTACTTGATACTGCATCAAAGTTCCACGACCACTTAGACCAAGTGGATTTGATCAAAGTTACTTGGATCATGTAAACCTGGCTTTTATAAGCCCTACTTGCTAGGTTTGAACAAGAGGTTTATCCTACCCGTCTACATTATAAAAAAAAGTCATGTGATGTCGGAGACTAACATAAGAAATGCTTTAGTCTCAGACATCATATGACTCGCCCACTTCATAATTTTTGGTTTTATAATGTAACTCTAATCATCACTGATGATAGCTTTATAAATGCCGAGAAGCTACTTTGATAAATAAACAAGCATTATTATACATGGAGAGACAATTTCTTTTTATTAAGATGACCTCCATCAACACTCTTATTCCCGATAAATAACTAGAGATTTAAATAAAACATCACAAGAAGTAATAAAGTGAAGACAAAGTAATAAAGAAAGCAATCATGTCACTATAAATATATTAAGTCAGATATAAAATTAAAGCATTTCAGAATCTGCAGTAATTCAAAAGACTAGGGACAAGTACAACTTGCCACTTCCAACCGGCATTTTGTAGTTCCTTCAGTAAATAACTTTGTAAAAGTACTTGGAAATATAAATAAACTTATCAAAACCAGGGTAAAAGACAAGCGGGGAGTAGGGTATTTCGTCTCGTAAAAAAACAAACAAATGAAAACTTAAAAAGACCAAATCAATGAACAAAATTTAAACGAATAATATCGTTGGTAATAGCATGAGTACTTCTTAAATATTCTAATCATCGGTCAACTTACCCACGCCACAATTACATTTTCCCACACTTTCAACTTCATTTTTATATGAATTTAATTACAAAAGAGTGTCCGCCGAAATAAAACATCCACGACAAAAAAATATACCTAGATTACAAGAGATAAAACGGTCAATGTTAATTTTAACATTTTTTTTTTTTTTTGGAATGAATCTAGGTAATATATAACGCACAATTTAATATTTACATCCACGACCAATAACTTGACATAAAAAACAAGTGACAACTTCAATTTATTAATAATAAATAAAAAGTTAGAAGTTCGTAACGGTAAACATTTCAAACTGTTCCCTCAAACATTCAAACTTTCAAACAGCTTGTGAGAAAAATGGCGGACGTCGAAACGGCTTCTTTTAACATTTGAAAATGCAGTTCTACCAACTTAACTCTTAAGAACAACTCGAAACCTTTCTTTTTCCTTCCGCTGACCTTTATAAAAAAAACCGTTGATATGACCTCGAAAAAGCCTTCATACTTCATATCATAATTTTAAATTTTATAAATATTTCGAATTCGAATCGAACAAAAGACGAGCCGTTTTTACTTTTACAATTTTATATTTTTGTAATGTATAATTTATAGCACATGATCAGTGGCGTAGGAATTCATTTGTATCTCTGTAAGGGAGGGGGGTGGTAGATACTCTTTATAATAACATAACTATTTCCATGAACAATCAGTATTTTGATAACAATAATAAATATTATTCAATGAAAAAATGTTTACTATATGAACATTTTCCAATGAAACATTTTATTCAATGAAAAAATGTTCACTAAATGAACATTTCCTATATGAACAATCAGTATTTTGATATCAATAATAATATTATTCAATGAAAAAATGTTTACCCCATTATATCTATTTAAATTTATTATTAAACATTAAAGTATTTAACAGGTGATTGTTTTAATTATTTATATTTATCTCGTTAACTAGATCCTCAGCAAAAACCTAAACCATGAAGAAAAGGGCCAAAAAAGTTCCAGACCCCCACCTAAAAAAGTCAGCGTATCAAATTAGTGATATCTACATTGTGGCCGTTTTTGAATGATGATAGCCTGACTATTTTGGGAGGGGGTCTGGAGCTTTTTTCTTTTGCGTTCTCCCCTTCTAATTATCCCACGTAACTCCTATGTGACTACACATGATACTGATGTTTTATACCTCATTCAGAAACTAGCCAAGTGTTAAGCAATAAAAATAAAAGAGTTGTCTTGCTCATGAATGTAGGAGTGAAGTGAGGTTATGGACTAAAAAAGGAGCAGACTTGGCCACTTTTTTGCACAGGGGTGTGGTACTTGGCCCTTTTTTCACGGTTAGGTTTTTGCTAAGGATATCATTCCCTTTTGCTGGCTTCAGCATTCTTTGGTGTTGACAACTTTTACTAGGCACGGAAGGGAAGCAAGGCCACTGTATTTTAGTGGTTGGAGCACTCGACTCTGAAACCAGGGTCTAAATCCCGGCTGAGAGTTCGAATCCCAGAGAGGTGATACATGTTTCACACTGATGATCTCATCCAGTAGATGAGTAAAGTGGCCGGATAATAACCCCCGTCCTGTACTGACCTAACCTGTTGAACAGGACTAAAACCAAAAAAAAACTTTAAAAAAAGTAGTCACGAGACACAGCACTCAGGAAAAAGTTTACTCTCATGTTGATAGAAATTAAAAATAATTTATAAAATAATATATACTTGATTTAAAGTGCATAGTGTGAGATTTGAGCTATCCAATCAGAAATAAATTTGGTTAATAACTGCGGATGCTGTAAAATATCAAAGCCAAAAATATAAAATAGTAATCAAATCTGGTTAGCTGTTTGTGCAATCAGTTTTTTGATACGACCTACCGTTAATTCATAAAGAATCTTTTACGTTTTACATCCATTTTAAAGAATCTTTTTACAACCATTTTATTTTTTTTGGGGGGGGGGGGGGGGGTAAAAATGTCAACTTCTTGGATTTTTCTTGTCAGTTTCACGGCTATGGCTACAAGTGTTAATTAAGGAAGTCAATTATAATTTTGATGATGAGTGAGTGAGAGAGTGAGTAACAAAAATGTCAAACTTTGAAACTTTCCCCAGTTGAAATGGCTAAATATTAAGGGTTCAATTTTTTTAGTTTTTTCTAAGCTACTTAAGCTTAATCTATTTTAAATTTCAAAAGCCCATCTTAAGAGGAAGCAAAGATATGAGGGAGGGAAAAACCAGGTGAATTGGTTCAAGTAAAGATATACTGCATGCTTACTGGAACTTTTGGTCTTGCACACTGCGGTGCACTTAGATTTTTCCTGGGTCGACTTTTATTAAGTGCCGGAACTAGCCGTGTGCATGGGGTCAGCCACACACGGGCCTCGGGGTAAGGGGGGCCTCACTTCCACTCGGCCAGTTATAAAAAAAAAATATATATATAATAAAAATAAATGAATAAAAAATAAAGAATAATTTTACTAAAAAGGTGAAGTTGAAGTTAGTTTATATTTTATTTATTACCATTGATATTATTAATATTATTTTATGTGGTAGGCATCTATATTCTTTTCCACATAATAATAATTATTATTATTATCATTTTTTGAGACAGTTGATGTTAAATGCTTAGTAAGATAATATTATTAATATAAAAAATTGACTTACATTTTTTTTTTTTTTTTTTATACATTTGGGTATTTTATGTTTTTTATTTTCCTGTATATGTTTCATCAAAATGTAACTATATGTATCTTAGTAAGTTTTTAAATGAATTATAAATTTTTAACTTGTAAAATATGCCTACAAAGCATATTTACACCTAGCAGTTAGCACCTAACACAATCAACTCAATCGATCACTCAATATCTCCGGAATCTACTGCAGGAAGAAAGACGCGGTTTGCTGGGTTCTATGTTAACTTAAAATGCGCTTATAGAAAAAATGCTAAGCACTTTGAGCGCTAAAATGCTCTGCAGCAGTACTAAAATATGAAGAAGTTAATAGAAGACATATTTTTAAGGCTAAAGTTAGATTCTATGGCTTAAAATAAGAACTTTTTACTCTTGGCATTTTTTCTCCTAGAATTAAAGTTTCAAAATATGAGTATTCAACTCAAGTCTAACAGCTAAAATAATGGATCTAAGAATCTAAGAAAAATTTTAATTTAAAATAAAGAGTTCTTATTTTGAGCCATAAACTCGAAATCCATTCTTTTGTATTAATTACAGGGGCTCTTTTTTACTTTAGCGGCTGCTAGAACCAAGGTGGGTACCTTGGTTCTAACCAATAGTCTGCCCAACAAAAGTCAATAAGGTGTGTGTGTTTGTCTCCCCAAGACATTGAGACTCCTGGGGAAGTTCTATATTTAATATTCCTTTATCTTAATGGTTGATTAGACTAAGGATATGATCACGATCACAATTATAAACACAAGTGTGATATTCCTTTGTCCCAAGATACATTAGAATAAATATCCCTTCTTCTTAAACAGTAATTTTGACTAAGGAATATATGCTACTCTGTATAATGTTCCTTTGGCGAAATAACTATTAACACAGGGATATAGGGGGATGCTAAAGTAAAAAAGTACCATTACAGGCAACTTTTTTGCTCTTTTTACTTTCCATATAAAGAGAAAGTATTGTAATGGCACGAAAATCCGATTTTGATGGATTTACACGTTTTGAGGTCCCCTGAGTCCAAAAAAGTAGTTTTTAAAAAATGGCTGTCGTCTGTCTGTGCAGACACCAGGAGCCTAAACTACTGGGCCGAATTTGACGAAATTCAGCATGTTCAGAAAAATCATACCCCGAGAAGTTAATTTTACCTTCATATTTTACGATTTTGGTAGTATTTATACTACGGAAATATTAAATTTTAATTTAAATCAAATTATAATTATTAACAACTACGGGAAACAACCAGAGAAAAGCGCTGGAGTGTATTTTTCTCTGGTTGTTTCCCGTAGTTGTTAATAATTATAATTTGATTTAAGTTAATTTTACCTTCAAATTTTGGGGGCGCTACTCCTTAAAAACTATGAAAAAAAGATTTCTCGAAAACGGTCCGACGATTTTGATTAAAATATTATAAAATGTAGTCCATTTAAATACAAATGTAATTAATTATGTATTTTATCATAAAATAATGTTTTTTGTTGCAATTTATTACAAATGTGTGTTTTATTTATTACAAATGTGTATCCTGAAAAATGAGGTGACAAAAATATTTGGTCATCTTGGAGTCGGGGGGGGGGGGGGGGGGGGGGGGGAGGCGCCTCCAAACAAATCTTGCACACGGGCCTCAGCAGGTCTAGTTCCGTCCTCCGACTTATATGGTTAAATTCTTCTTTAAATGGACTGCATTTTAATATATCTTTAATCAATATCATTGGAACAGTTTTTGACAAATGGAAACTGCTAAAAAAATCTGCTAATGAAAAATTTTAGAGTTTTGGGATGTAGCGACCCCAAATTGATCTAAAATTAATTTCTAGATTTCGCAATGGGGAAAAACCAGCGTCGACATTTAGTACGCCAAATTTAATTGAAATCAACCCATAAGTCGAATTTTTGTTGTTATATCTTTCCTTTTATGAATCAATGAATGCTCCTTATTTATACTACAAGAAGAAGGACGGCTTTCTTTGCAATAGGTTTCAAATTAATGAAATTGTAATTAATTAAATAATTTTAATTTGGAAGTTAAATTTATTTATTTTATAGCCCTTAGTAAATCTGATAGATAGGGGGCTCAAGTCTGGTAGACCCCCCTTCCCATTCCTATGCCACTGCTCATAATGCTATCTCCGTAACTCCACACTCGTGATAAAGCCCTGGTGGTCAAGCCCTCTCAGAGGGCTTGACAATATAATGTTAATGTAATGAGGCTTGGGCTTGCAAATTTTGTATAAAAGTCCCTATATTTAAATTTTGTTCTAGAAGAATGAGCCTTGTCAGTAAATTAAAAAAAATACAGAACTGGGAACAGTTTATTTGGGAACAGGGGTATTTTACAATTATTAACTAACAACATAAAATATATATAACTAACTACATATACAGTAGAGCGTTGATTATCCGAACGTTCAATTATCCGAACTGGCTTCATGGAAAAAAAATATATTAAAGCCACCGCTAAATTAATTCCTACAATGAGCGGTGTTAGCTGAATAAAGGGATACCAGATTTCAATGAATTCAGTTTGACGGGGCAGATATTAACATTTGTCTACTAAGAACTAACTTTTGTTTGTCTACGTAATTTGAAGAATCATTTGCAGCAATTTTCCACTTAATACCTTTCTATTCTGTTGGTCGGTTATGTCAATGCTCTAAGATTCAAATCATTCATTGCCAGGTATACATTTGAATTGGTCAGATATTTTAAGTTAAACTTACATGTCGACAAAAAGGAAACGAGTAGTGCTTTCATTAAAAGATTAAATGGAAATTATTACGTGGCTCAAGAAAGGTGAAACGGGTCAGGCATTAGCTATCAAGTTCGGTGTTGGTAAATCAACAATTACAGGAATAAAAAATAATTGTAACTGAATCACTAGGTATGCACTTAATCTTGAAAGTGAGGAGGGCAGTTTAAATCGTAAAACTATGAAAAAACTGAAATCCGACTTTTTTTAGTATGTAAAATAATACCTTAAAGTTTAACCAAAAAATTTAAATACACCCTGTATAAGTATTTAGGCAGATATGTGGAAAACTAATTGAAATGCTATCAAAGATCAAATAGATGCATTTGAAAAAAAAAAAGTTTTTTGGTGATTTGTCATACAACCTACTTACCTGGTGCCAGATATCAACTGCTGCAGTGTCTGGATTAAAAGGTAAAAAAAAGGCAATTTATTTTTTTCTTTTTTATTGATTAATTCCATAATTTAATTAATAATTCATTAATTAATTATTAATATAAAACTGTACAAAGATTTTTTTCTCTCTTTATCTTTAACAACTACAATAATAATAATAATAACAGAAAAAAAAAAAAAAAAATGTAAAAAATGAGCTTTTTTATTTAACAAAAGAATCCTTATTTTAATTATAAAAAAAAATATATATTTAACAGATAAGGATAAAAAAAAATGTTAAATTAAAATAAGAAAAATAATTATTTATAATATTTTATTTTAGATTTATATAATAAGGCAACTTTTTTTCCGCATAATAATCTAAGTCTACTTACAATAATTGTAAACATTATTATTAAATTATAAAAAAAAAAAAATGGTGATAAAGGAATATAGAATTAAAAAATAAATAAATTTGGTTCAAAAAGTACCAGCTTTTATGACAAAACACAATAAGACATTTAGATGGTGATTGTTTTGACCTAATTTATGGAAAGATAGCAAAATATATCCTGGTTTATATAAAGTCATAGCAAAGCAAATTTAAAATTTTACTTACGTGTGTTAAATAAAAATATTCTTTAAAAATATGACAAACTGTTAAACTACGCCAAAAGATATCATCCTTTCCAGGTCAAAACTGTTAAATGTAATTTTATATTAACTTATTTTAGTTTGAAAATTAACTGATATTGCTAAGTTTTTATTAAGTTATCAGAAAAATTAAATAAATAAAAAAAGGAAACGATTAAATAAAATAAATTTACAACCTGTATCATATATTTAAATAAAATTATATAATAAATAAACAATAATTTTAAAAAAAAAAATAGACATGCAAAATTGTAATAAATAAATTAAAATTACAGTTAAATTAAAAATATTAAGATATAATTGCCAAAAAAATAATTTAAAAATTAAAAAAAAAAAAAATCTTATTGATCATTTATACACCAAATATTATTTAATTTTATATTCTACTTTATTTATTATTTGTGTTAAACAAACAAAATAAATTAAAGGCAAATATTATAATTATTTTTTATTTTTTAAAAAATCCTTAAATCAAATTAAATAAAAGAAAGCAAATAAATAAATTGATTTCATGGATAGATAGTCACCAACAATGACAAACCTCTTAAGTGCCATGAGGGGACTCAACACCAAATAATTGGAAAAACAACTATTAGCATTTTTTCCAAAAAATCCAAATCTGAGATTTTAGCAGAATTATCCGTTTTGGGTGATTTTAAGACGATTTGTTCTTTTCTCTGTAGCCCCCTAGTTGAAAATATATTAACAATTTTAGGGCTCAACAAAAGAGTTTTGTGTACTTTTAATAAATGTTGTACTAAGAGGTTTGGTACTGTTGACAACGATATGAAAAAATGAATTATTTATAAGTTTTGTGTTAGTAAACAAAAAATAAAATAAATAAATAAGAAAAAACAAATAATATAAATTTAAGAAAAAAAATAAATAAATAAAAAATTACATATTTATTTCAATTGTTATTTTTTCTGTTTAACTTAAAAAAAAAATCTTAATTAAACAGGGGAATGTATTAAATGCAAATAATAATAATAATAATTTTGATTATAAACTAATAATAAATAAATAAAAAAAAATAGTGATATGATTTGACTTTTAAATAAATAAATACAAAATATAATAAAATCAAGGTAATAATAGTAATAACAATATTATACATAAATTATAAAAGAAAGATGTATAGACTAAAAAGTAAAAAATATTATTTTTAGTAATAAATCCCTTTAGTTTTTTTTTTTTTTTTTGTTCTATAATTGAATCTTAAAATCCACTGAAATTATCTAAATTCTTGGAGGTGAGATTGATTTTAATGCATTAGCTGTTTAGTAAATCTCAATAATTAAATAAATACAATGTAATTATTAATAAATTCATCCTATAATTTAAAAAGAAGAGGCTTACACCAAAAAAATTACAGTAAAACACATCTAGCCTATAAATCTTTAAATTTCAAATAAATAAAATATACCAGATAAAAAATTCAAATAAATTGAGGGGGGGGGGACAATAAACTAATAAATATATATTTTTAATAATTTATAATAAAAGCATCACAATAATTGTTCGTTTTTTTATTATTTTATCTTTTCATGTAACAAATTCCAAGCTGAAAAATTGAAAAAAATAAAAATAACAAAAGTGGGAGATATGTACGACTAACTATGATTCATAAAAAATGTTTAATTTTTTACAAAATATCAAGTAAAATAAATAAGGAACATATTATTTAGAATATGGGATCTCCAATTCACTAGTGCGTTGTAGGTTTAGTACAAACTATTATATTCCAGTTACACATGCAATGCCAAAGAAGAAAAAAAAATGTACATTTTGTTAATTTTTATTTTCAATTCAAACAAATTTCTATAAAATAAGCTGATAAAGTCCCCATAATCTAAATTTTAGCCCAAATATATAAAAAAGAGTAAAAATAGAATAAAATGAAAATAATAAAATATTGGCACCTAATTCTTTTTTTATTGTACATTTAGACTTTTATTTTATAATAATTGATAATTATAATTATTAATTACATATATTTTTGTAGATTTATTGATTAAACAACTTCTTTTTATTTTGAGCCTATTTCTAATATTATAAAATAGATGAAAGTAACAACAAATTTATTATTATTTTTTTTTTTACAAAAAAAACAATACATTTTTATAGCGAGGATGCTCAACCTTAAATCAGTCGTGAGCCAAATTTAAAAAGTTTTTTTTTCTGTTTTCAACCCATTCCAAAAATGATAAAGAATAACAAAAAAAAGAAAAAAAGTGCTTTTTTGGAAATATGCTCGATATCCAAAATAAAATCCTCTTGAGCACTCAAATACACAGAATGGCAGAAATTAGCTAACAATAGAAAAGTTTAACTACAAATTGGTGATTGCAGATTTCTTTTTAAAAAATTTATCTTTAACCTGTAAAAATGATATAACAAGTTCTGCCAACTGGAAAAAAACTAATACAAAAATTAACATAAGAACAACTTGTTTACTCTATTTTTTTTTTTTTAAGTAACGTCTCAATGATAAAATATGTATGTGTGTGTGTGTACAAATTTTATTAATTGTAAATATGAGTAATATAATAATAATAAAAATATAAAAAAGAAATAATAAAATAAAACAGCAACAAAAAAATAATGCAAATACTTTTTAAGTACCTTATTTTAATTTCCTAAAAAATAAATAGATTTTTTTTTTTTTTTTTTTTTAAATTTATTATAATTATTAATTACCTATACATAAATAAAATACAATTTTTTTTTTTGTTTCTTCTCTTTTCTTACGCCATTCTTAAATACTGCGACACCTAAAACATTGTAGTTTAAAAATAAATTTAATAGATTGATGTAATGTAAATAATGTTACATATTCTCAAAAAGTCTGCTGTCTGCCTCAGGTCTTAAGGGTATAAAATAAAAACTAAGTTTTTATATTTGAGGCGTTCCGAATACGAAGGGCGAACTCAACAAATGGTGATTTTGAGAAAAATTGAAATTAATGTTTTAAAGCATTGGGCGAACTCAACAAAAAAGCATATTAACAGTCATAGAATTTTTATAAGAGAAGTGGGGGACTTGGGGAGTTAGATGTGGAGTTCGCCCTTCGTATCCGCCTACTTATAGACGATTCAAACCTCTCCTACAAGTTTAAACCAGTAATTTTAAGTGGAATTAAAGGCGAACTCAACAAAAAACTTTACAGGCTAAATCTTAGACCCTAAACGATGGTAAGGAAAAAAAAAAAAAAAAAAATGTTGTATGTTGAGTTCGCCCTTCGTATTCGGAACGCCTCATTTCTATACGATATTTGCAACCCCATTTGGGCCATTATCAAGCTTAAAAATATTTAGACCATCCAAAAAACTCCTACTAAATTTTGGAATAATCTTAAAATCTAAACTCTTCACAGGTAAACCCTTTGTCACTAAAACTATCCATTTTTCTTATTATAAAAGTTACAAATCATTGAAAAAAACTTTTCTCGTAGAGAAAATTGTCAAATTAAAAAAACTCAATTAACTAACACAAATTATCTTGGTAAAATCAAAAGAAACCAATTCTGAGGCGGAATCTAAAGGATTTAATTCTGAGGTAGAATCGAAAGGAACCAATTTTCAGGAAGAATCAAAAATATACAATTCCAATCCGAGATCTTAATCAAACAAGTTTTATATACATTCAATAATTGAATGTATATAAATGACCTCTAGTCTAACTCTTTACCATTTTTTTTTTTTTTTTTTTTTTTTTTTATTTTTATTTTCATCTGTTTTCGTCCTATTTTTAATTTTTTAAGTTTTATATTTGGTAATGAAATGTTTAATGATGATTATGACCTAACCACTATGTGGTCTAAAAATTTTCTCCTTTTTAAAAATTGTTTAAAACGTTTCTAACTTAGTTCCTCTAACCTCCAAATAATCAGCCAGTGCCTTAGACCTGCTATCAGAATTCATATGTAGAGGTAGGTAAATTTGATAAGAAGTCAAAAGAAAGACCGTTGGGTTTGTTTACACTTTGTTAGTTCCACTTTTTGACAGTTGCCAGTGAGCAGCATCATCGCAAATGATGGTACACCCTACCTAACCCTGCTAGCTGGACAGGGGTGTACAAGCTTTTATACAATTACCTGGCTAGTTCAATGATACATCAAAATAAGATCTACTCAAACTAATTAATTCAATTATCTAACCTAATCTAAAGGCTTACCTGTATATAATTACAAGAGACGTGGTCGGGAGGTGTTGGTTGGAGGGGGTCGGGGTGGGCTGGGTTTGTAGCGACGGTGTCGATACTAAGATGGGGGAGTATCATCCCCATCCATAGAATCATCAGTAGTGTTGTTCAGTTGTGCTTCTTCTGATGCAGCCAGTGACCCTCTCTTAGACCCACTAAGTCTGCTAGAGCTCAGTGACCCAAGACCTGCTCCTCGCCTAAAACAAAATGCATACGTATACGTCACAGAGTTTTATTGAGAGGCGCAAATGACGCAGATGTTTGCATCATTAAATTGAACCCAATATTAAATGGGGAGAAAAGAGGCAATAATTTTCCCCACAATTTTTCTGCAATAATCACAGTAAATCAAAGTCAATTAAAAATAAAAAAAAAAATTGCGCCCGTCAAACAATTCTAAAAGCACTAGTGGACCCCAAAGTGTTAAGTGAAGTTGTGTCTCTACAGCTGATGGAATCACGCAAACCCCATGCCATCTATTCCATATATTGTTATACAAGCCTTTTCGTAGGCTGAAGCCTTACATTGTTTAGCGGTAGGGATTATTATTTATTATGTTAAGAATGACATTCTTATGGAACACCATTATTATGGGGTTGATGGTGGAGTACCTAAGTTTGCTCTTGAGGTTGTTGCACTCCCTGGTCAGTGAATCATGAGACTCCTGCATGTCTTCCAGTTCTCTTTGAGCTTTCCTCTTCTGGGCCTTCTCTCTGCTTATCTCTTCTTCAACTTCGTCCAGTTGTCTCTTCAGAGCCTTTACACGACCATTAGCCTGAACAAAAAAATAACGATATAAAAAATACTACACTTACTATGTATACTCTATTAATGAAGAGGTACACATTGCATTGAGGAGTTCACAAATCAGACTGGTTTTTCAAGGGGTGGTATCAATAATAAATGCAATGAAGGGACTAAACAATGTATAACATTAAGGGTCTGGATTTGAAGGGGACACTAGGGATGTTTTATTCTGACCTGAAACAATTCAGGCTTGTATCGTTCCAGAACCGAAGTTCCAGTTTCAAACCAATGAAGCACTCTGATTTGGTATGTTCTAGAACTAATAAACAGTTGGAACTGCACTCCCGTGTTCCAGTTCCAGCTCCGTAAGAGGAATGAAGCATCCTCACTCTGATTCGTTCTAATACTAATTAACAATTGGCACGGAATGTAAGTGGTGTTCAAATTTGTGTACAAATTTGAATTTTTGTATTTTAAAACTATGAAACTATAGTGTGGCCTCTTTATTACGTATGAAAAACCGGGATGCAGCTCTGATTGCCCTCATGAGACTTTATCAAAAGAGAAATAAAAACTTACATACAGGAAGTTAATTAAATATTTTTTTCTGCATTCATTATTAAAATCCAACAATCGTAGATAAAGTACGGTACGCAACTCGTGCGAAAACTGCATTTTGTGGTTTTATAACCCTCGATGTCGCTCGGGTGCAAACTCCACACTTGCATGCAAAATGCTACTTTCCGCACTAGACGTGTAATGTACTATAGTTTACCTTTTCAACTTGTTCCTTATACTGGTCTGTGTGCCTCCTCTCATCTTCCAACTGAACAAGCAGTTCCTTCACCTTTTTCTCCATCTTCCTGTTCATCTTCTGTTGCATCAGCTTCTCCCTATAAGGAAACAACAAAACAGAATTTTAAAACAAATAAAAAAACCTTCTAATACCTAGATGTGGTAATAGGCTCCTTCATTTTGTCCCTACCTATTTGAAATGTTCCAGAATCTAAGAGATGTGATTCAAGTAGCTAAACACTTCATGTGTAGATGAAACATTTGAAAAATGTTGAATGGCTTACACACATATCCATTTTGATAGTTACTCATTAATGTGAATCAAAATGCTTAACACTGATGAATATATGGACAATTGAAACTATAAAGTGTAACACATAGCTTAATACTGATGTTATGATGGGCAATAAAACAATAAAGACTACCAAATGGCTATCTATGATCCCATTATAAGGATTGAAGAGCTAAACAAGAATGTTTACAAAGTCAATTAAAGAGAACTAAATGGCATAACACCTGTATTATGCCATGTAACACTGATGTGTACATAGACAATTAAAGTAAACCAAATGGCATAACATCGATGTTTCTTTTGGTCTATCAAATAGCTTAACAACAAAACGTAAATACATAATTCAAATGGCTAAATATTCATCTTGGTTAATTTGGTGTATTAAATAGCTGAATATCAATTTGTAAAAAGCCATTTTATGTGTACAAAAAGGCTAAGCATCGTTAGAAGTAGATGGAGAATTGAAACATTGATGTGTACGAAATTTATGAGTGCATTGATAGATGATACTAATAGCACATCACCCAGATAACAGGAGATGTCTAGAGGAGAAACATTTGACATGATAGAAAGAGCACGAGCTTTATGTGATGCATTGCAACCACCCTACACCTGATCATGAAAAAAACTTGAATTTTCTCATAGTTAAGATGTCAGAAAAACACGGTTCTGAAACTATTGGTCAGTCATACATGCACTTCAAATATTAGGGTGAACAAATCAATAAATCACAAGTTGTACTTACTTGGCCTCTGCCTCAAGTTGCTCCTCAAGATTGTGTATTTTAGATTCTAGAGAAGCGATGGCAGCCTTGGACTTGGTCCTCTGGTTGGTTTCGAGTTCAGACAGTTTAGCCTTTAATTCCTTGTTCTGTCTATCGAGGTTCAGACGGGACGACTCAAGTTTCTGAGATGTAGATCTCTCAGCAGCAAGATCTATCAACACATTAATAATAACATTAACAGCCATAGATAAAGAACCATAACTGACTAAACTAGATTTGTTCATTTTAAAACGCCAGACAGACTTTTCTATGTAAGTACTCTCTCATATAAAGCTGATTACCTGGCCTCAAGATTTCAGTTGTGTAAATTACACAAAATTTGGTCCGGCCCCTCATATCCCCATATCCACATTTTACTAAGTGGCCCATGGCCAAGTTATCTTAAATACAGAGCACATGATAATACCATACAACATCTAATAACAGAACGATTGTCAAGCCAGAAATTCAATACAAATAGGCCACTGGTTGGTTTGTAATATTATCATCGGCTGTCCACACTAAAATATTCCAAGGAATGCATTAACTAATAAATAGTTGGACATGTAGAAAAATAAAATAAATAATTATAAAAACAAAATAAAAACAGTATAAAATTACAGTAGAACTTCATTATAACAGACATAATGAGACCTATTATAACAGACATTGCTTATAGCGGACAGGTAAAAAATTATAATACACATAATAATAATATTTGCTTAGTTTTATCTGGCTATATTATCAACCTTATAACAGTAAGTGACCATCACCTCTATCAGTTAAACCTGCAGGGCTCACGCTTCATTTTCTTACAAGTTAGGTTCTGGCATGCTCATTTTAGAGAAGGTTGGGGTACAAAATTACCCTACTCTCAAGTACTAAAGGGCTTTTGTGCCATGTGACATGTGTGTTTTCTGTGACATGTTACATTGATCTTGGCCAATAAATAAAGAAGAATTTAAGTTACCTGAAGTAAGCTGCTCTATCTGTATCTGTCCCTTCTTGGCTCTGTCCATAAGTAACTCAGAATTACTCTGCTCTTCTTCTAGTTCTTCTTCAAGAGTCGAGATCCTAGCTTCCAATCTTCTCTTCTCATCAATCATCAAGTTTCTAAACAACACATAACAAAATGTTACACAAATGATCAAAAAAAAAAAGAAAGAAAAAAAAAAAAAAATCAATATTGTGAGAGAATAATAGCTGAGTAAAAAAAATAATTACGTACTTTAGTTTTATCTTGCTTTTAATCGTGTATTGAATCATTTATTTTTTTCCTCCTTTTATTTTAAACCTGTCAAAATTATTTAATTTAGCAATACTTAATGAGAGCAGTAATATCTCTGGGCTTCTTTCAATAAGCCATCTAAATTTATTAAAAATCCAATAGGGCGGCTACTTTTTAAGATATAGGTGTTTTTTTTATAAAAATTGTGCGCACGTGGAAGAGAACCAATAACCAAGAAGGTTTAAATTAATAAGGACAAACAGACACAAGACCAAAATGTTCTGTGTCTGAAACAGATTTATTTCTTGGATTTTTCGAAGTTATTCAGAACGATCACAATGATATTAACCTCCTACAGTTCACCCTCTTCACACTGCGTAAGTAACCTTCTCCAGAACCTCTTACATCAGTGGTAAAGAAATTAAAGAGATGGATTTATCAATATATATTTAGACATACCCTTTGTTAGCGATGTTGGCGAGTTCTTCAGCGTATTCGTCCCTCTCTCCTTCAGCAGCTCTCCTCTGTCTTTCACTGGCAGCCAGGTCTTCCTGAAGTTGTAGGAGTTCTGCTTCTAGTGACTTTAACCTTTTCTCAGCTTCTTTAGCCTGGAGGGCCAACTCTTCCCTAGCGCTCTTAGCTTCCTCGGCTTCTCGTAGAGCCTCCTTGGCCTGCGCCTGTGCCCTACGCCACTGCTTGACTGCATCCTCCTTAACCTTACCACACACACATCGCTAACTAGGACGTAGTTACACAATGGTCCCCAAACACCGACACACAAAGCTGTTTTTTTGTTCTTTTTTTGTCTACAGACATTTCTTAACACGGCACTCTGATCTACACACACTAGGGCCAACAAAGTGCCTACGATAAACAGAGGGAAAGGGTTAGTACTGTTAGTGGTTAGTAAATAGCACACACACACACAATACAACAAGCTACAACAACAATAAATACACACACTACTAAATACAACTATTAACCACATTAAACAACAATGATACAAAAATTCAACTCAAACATTTAATTCTGCAATCTGTGTAATGACAATTTTAGACTCAACAATACTAAATGTTCTGTACTTTTTAAATTAAAACATCAAAAAGATTTTGTATTATCTTCACAATCAGTAGTAAAGAATATTTTGTGCAAACAAATCCTTTAGAAATCACTAAAATATAAAACTAAACTTCTTTGGGGTGGATAACCAAGTAAATGAGAGCCAACAGAGAACAGATCACATTAGAAAAAAAATTGAAATTCATCAATAAGTATAAGATTATAAGATTAAATATGTGTGAATATATTATTATACATATTTAATAGGTCAGAACAGTTACAATTATCATTAATAAAAAAAAAATAATAATAATAATAACTTCATGCTTCTTCGAATATGAAAAAAAAAAAAAAAAAAAATTGACTATTTGAATTAGATAGAGATGATCTTTAAAACAGTATAAATAAAGTTTTAGACTTAAAAGAAACTAAAAGTAAAATTAAATTTTTAGAATTAGTATCTAGTAAATCTAAAACTTTGGTTTTGACTTTTGTCTGATAATCTCTATCTTCAAATATATGAAAAAAAACTACAAATTTAGAAAAAACAGAAGGTTTTTCAAATGCTTTGCACTTAGGGGTGGTAAAATTGAAAATGTTCCTTAGGCAGCTTTCACACCAAAGAGACAGTTAACAAGCAGCCAATAAGAGATAGGAGTCAAGAGCTTTCATACTGGAAAGGCATTGACTTCTGTGATGTACTTCGGTGTGAAAACAATATTATTCCTGTCTCTTTATCACCTTTCCTTTGTCATTTGAGTGTGAAAGCTGCCTTAATTTTAAAATATAAATAAATAAATGGTGTCTCAAGACTTTTTTTTTTTTAAATGGGACACTTGCAAAGATGTCACAAGGTTAAAAAAGAAAGAGGTAAACAAAATTAGTTGATTTGACAGAGAATATGTGGGACTCCAATCAGTTAATTGTCTAAAACCTGTAATTGCTATACTTTATACAGACTGGTATTAACTACTTCAGTTGATCATGATCACTGATCACAATATTAGTAGGGAAGGTTCCCTTACCTTTGAGACTTTAAAAAAAATAACACTGATATGATAGCCCTTGAAGGTTGTCGCGAAAGCGAATTAAGATTATTTTGTTTTTAGAACTTGTTATAAAAATATTTGATTTTATATTGTCAAAACAATAAATAATTGTCTTTGTTAAAAGAAAGAAAGAAAAGGACTCGTTTTTCTATCTAGCCAATATTAGTGAAATCATAGGGCCGATTTCATTACATGGTAGCTGAGCACGTGGTTATCTAACGGTAACTGAAGTAAAGACATCGAAAATAGGTAATATCTCTCAGGCTTAAGTTTCCGTGTGTATTAGAGGACGGGAATTTAGAGATGGCTGCTTCCACTGCTGGGTCTGTTAGAAAGGTATTAGGTCCTGTCAAGAGTAGGTTAATTGAAGTAACAGAAAAAATTTGGACATGGATTGAAAATGAGAATAATGGTAGGCTGGATAGGAAAACTGTGGTAGATTTAGCGGGATAGTTAGATAAATATTTAAATAAATTCAACGAGGTAGTGGCAAAATTAGAGACGGTATCGACTAGTGTAGAGGATTTGGGTAAGTTTGATGGGGATATTGAAAGCTTAACAAATATTATGTTGGACGCGGAAGAAGTTAAGGTTTTACTGGAAAATAGGTTAACAATCAGTCCGATTTTAATAGGGAATTCCAATCCAGAGAAAATAGGTGAGGTATCAGCTAAACTGCCTAAACTTGTCCTTCCTACGTTCTCAGGTTCTAAATTAAAATGGTTTGAATTTTGGGAAAGGTTTGAGACTGCGGTACATAGCAAATTAAATATAAGTAAAATTGATAAGTTTAATTACTTAAAACAACAATTAGGAGGAGAAGCTGCACAAGCTATTGCAGGCTTGTCACTGACTAGTAGCAATTATGACATCACTATTGACCTATTAAAATCAAGATTTGCAAATAAGGGACTGATAATTGAGGACATTCATGGAAAATTCAGACAGTTAAGCCAATCTAATAACAATACTTTGCGTCTAAGATCTACACTGGATCAAATTGAAAATTTTTGCAGGTCTTTAGAAGGTTTAGGTGAAAACATTGAGAATTCAAACACAGTTTGTTTGATAAGATCAAAATTTCCTTCAGAGATATTATTACAATTAGAGGAACTTAAGATGTATGATGTCACTAGGAGCGGCGAAGATTCCACGTCCGTTTCTCAAGATACGGATACAAAGAAACTTCGTAAACAATTAGACATGTTAATAGGAAATAGGGAAAGAATAGGAGCTATAAATAGGAATGAAGGATTTCATAATGGTAGATATGAACAGGGAAGTTTCAAAAGGAACGATTCAGCGAAGGAGGGATGTGGTAGTTTTAATAAGACGCATAGTACCACTGGTATGTTATTTGCTGGACAACCACTGAAGTGTAGGTACTGCTCTCAGTCACATTGGACTGACGAGTGTAACAATTTTTCAACAATAGAATCCAGAAAAGATGAGTTAAAAGGATGCTGCTTTAAATGTTTAAAGAAATCCCGCCATACGGCCAAAAGTTGTGAAGTAAATAGAGTTTGTTATTATTGCAAGAGTAAACTACACCATCGCAGTTTATGTCCTAAAATGCCAGGGCTTAATAAGGATGACTCGCAAGAAATTAGTAAAAGTAGAAAGTGTAATGAAGAGAATGAGGTACAACTGATGGCAGGAGCACCATTAGTTGCAATGCAAACTGCCACAGTTGAAATAGGTCGTACAGAACACACAAAAATGGTTCACCGTTGAGTTATATTGGACAGTGGTAGTCACAGGTCTTACATTGCAGAAGCATTAGCCAAACAACTAAGGTTAACTCCACTACACAAAGAAAAGCTAACAATATCTGTTTTCGGAACATCAAAGCCAAAATTTATTGAATCGTA
Organism: Gerris lacustris; assembly: GCA_951217055.1. Lineage (NCBI taxonomy): Eukaryota > Metazoa > Arthropoda > Insecta > Hemiptera > Gerridae > Gerris > Gerris lacustris. The sequence goes on from OX578279.1 coordinate 49,948,344, forward strand.
TACCGTTGAGTTTAAGATAAAAGTTTCTGATAATTCATTTATGACTGTAATAGCAAACGTTGTACCCTTTATAATAAAAAATAGGATAGAATATAATAAACATTTGGAATACGCTAAGGAAAAATTTCCCCACTTAGAATTTGCAGATAACCCTAAATTATTAATGGACAATAGAGAAATTCAAATTTTGATAGGTAATGATTATTACTTCGATGTCATGAATTTAGAAAAAATAGAATTAAGGCCAGGATTGCATATAGTAAGTTCGAAATTTGGGTGGATAATTACAGGAAGAAGTGAGATAAGTAAAAGTAAAGAAAGTCCTTGTTTAATAAGAATGTTATGTTGCAACAAACAGGGTACAGATATTGAGATGTACATGCAGGAAGACAACCGGTCAATTCTTAGGGAAAGTAATCTTAATTTAAAACAATTCCGGAGTCTAGAAATATTAGGGATTAAGGAAAGCGGTCAGGAGGAAGTCGAGGATGACTGGGGTTTAGAGCAATTCGAAAATAACATTATAGTAAAAGATGGTCCAACGTGGTTGGAAAAGGAAGAGATGTGGCCAGAAGAAATCAACATTGAAGACGAAGAAGAACAAAAGAAGGAAACAGTGCAAGGAATTTATAAAGAATTGAACTTGGTTGGAGTAGAAGAAAAAATTGAGACATCTTATGAGATACAAGGGGAAAAATTCAGTAAATTATACAAACTTCTCGGGGTAACTGTATGGTGTCACAGGGCTCTCATCAAATTTAAACGGAAGTTGTGTCAAATTCGAAAAATAAAATTTACGATACAAGTAAATAGCGAAAAATATGTGAGTGAGAACGAATTGAAGTTAGCTTTGACTAAATGGGAAAAATGTGTACAAACTAGACATTACAATGAAGTGATAAAAGATTTGATACTGGAAAATTCAAATTTATTAGTTAGACAGCTAGGACTATATTTAGATGAGAAACAAATAATAAGGTGTAAAGGCAGATTTGAATATGCTAATTTAGAGCCGGAAGAGAAATGTCCAGTTTTATTGCCAGGGAAAGATCATCTTACAAAGTTAATCATGGAGGATTTACATAAAAAACTTCAGCATGTAGGAGTTACTCACACGTTAAGTGAGTTACGTAGACAATACTGGGTCCCAAAGGGTAGGTCAGTAACAACTAAGGTATTGCGAAAATGTATTACATGCACTAAAATAGAGGGAAAACCATTTAACTATCCAGATAGACCCCCTTTACCTGAGTTTAGGGTGACCAAATCAGCTAGTTTTTCGTCAGTTGGAATCGATTACTTAGGACCATTATGGGTTAAAACCGCTGGTAAGGAAATTAAAGTTTGGATTTGTTTATTCACTTGTTTAATAGTTAGAGCGATTCACTTGGATGTTGTAAATAGTTTAAGTGCCGATGATTTTTTATTATGTTTTCGAAAGTTCATAGCACGGAGAGGGATTCCCTAAGTTATTCTATCCGATAATGCTAAGCAATTTAAGACGGTTGAAGTAGTCCTTAGGAGAAAAAAGGGTCAAACTGTGAATAACAAAAGGGTAAACACATTTTGTGCGGAAAAGGGCATCTTATGGCAGTGGGTCCCTGAATTGTCACCCTGGATGGGAGGGGCATATGAGAGGCTGATAGGATTGACCAAACGTTGTCTGAAAAAGACATTAGGCAAAATTTTACTAACCCGGGAACAACTTAGCACAATAGTAGTGGAAGTAGAGGCCGTTTTAAATTCCCGACCCCTAGTGTACGTGGGAACCGAGGCCAGAGAGATATTAACGCCTGCCCACTTAACACAGATCAGAGCCGTGGAGTCGTTTGACAGTGACATTTGCCGAGACGGAAGAACGTTTAACAAAACGCAGAGCGAACTTCTTGATATCTGGAAGAAAGGGAATAATATTCTGAATCAGTTTTGGGAAGTCTGGAAGAAGGAATATCTTCTAAGTTTAAGAGAACGTTCAGCCCGAACTGTCGGCCGATGTCGGAGAAGTCGTCCTAATTGAAGAAAAACTAACTCCTCATCAAAAGTGGAAATTGGGACTTACCGAAGATGTCAACGTTAGCAGGGATGGGGCTATTAGATCAGTAGTCGTGAAAACCTCAACCGCAACCATTACAAGACCTATTTCTAAAATTTACCCTCTAGAGATAGAGGAATAGATGTTGGAAGACGAGCATCCCAATATTTTGTTTTGTTTGTGTATTTATTTATTCAATTTGTTTATTTAATACTAAATGGAAAGCCGAGGTTATCCAGACAGTATGGAAGCAGATGAGAAGCTGGAAAGGAAGGTAGAAGAAAGCTGCTTGCTGCTGGAGTGTCGCGAAAGCGAATTAAGATTATTTTGTTTTTAGAACTTGTTATAAAAATATTTGATTTTATATTGTCAAAACAATAAATAATTTAGTCTTTGTTAAAAGAAAGAAAGAAAAGGACTCGTTTTTCTATCTAGCCAATATTAGTGAAATCATAGGGCCGATTTCATTACAAAGGTGGCAAGGTTAGTTAAAAATGTTGCCAAGTCCTGCTCTGACAAGTAGTATCACAGAAAACATTCCTTTCTCCCAGGAATTGTGCCGGGGACAAGTTTACAAGCTACATTACTGTCCAAGGTAAGAAAACCTCCCTTATACTGCATCAATTTATCATTATGCCTTAAATATTGAACTATATTTGTTTGTTTTACAATGAAATAATACATTTTATTTGATATAAGAAACTAAATGAACTAATTTTGGGAAAAGTGAGAAATATTTTTAACAAAAAAATTGGGTTCATCTGCAGAAAACAGGAAGTTTATCAAATATGATCATTTACATGCACAGAAGAGATTGTATTCCTTTGTCTAAACAACTGTTAGACAAAGAAACATCATCCCTAATGTATATAAAAGTGTTAATATCCCTTTGTCTTAAAAGTTTATTGACTAAGGGATATTATCACTCAGAATATCCTCTGTTCTGCAAATTCACCGAAATTTGCTTTTGTTAAAAAATCTTCTTTTTTTAAGAAAAAAAAAATTACTTTCTTTTTGATAAACACCGAGTGAAAATTGAAAAGAATTGACTATAAAAATGGAGCTAAAACGATACAACAAAACATATAAAAGATTTAACTCAAAAATGATAAATAACAACAGATAGATTATTGATAAGATGACATGGCAAGCTAATGATATGAAATAAACTAAAGAATACTTAAGTACTAAAACATTGATGCAACTAAACTAAGAGAAAATAAGTGTAATAATAAAATTTACCATGTTGCCCTACATCAGCAAAAGTTTAACAAACAAATAAAACAATACAAAACTATTACAGTGGTAACAACAGTAGTATATAATAGTAAAGAGAAATCTACATTGTTCTTTTAACTCTTATTCAAACACAATTGATTTTAAAATAAATATCAATTTCACTTCATTTAAAAAATAATCAAATTTGAAGTAAAATGAGAGTTATTACTGTAAGTTTGTAAATTATAAAACTAATTATTTAAGAGATCTTCCATTGTAGTTACAAATAAGTGGGTTTAAGCTATTTTTAACTATTGATTCGGCCATTCTACCTCTCTTCCTGTGATTAGATATTATTAATTAAGTTGATAACACTCATTCAAGTTTAACAAAATATAATCTTTTCTCTTACAAGATGAGAATATGGGAAGATTATAAGTCTTAAGACATTTTAAGATAATAAGTTTAAAATGTACTCTATTTCTCTTCTACTAGCCATAATTGGATGTAGAGTGGGAGGGGGATAACAGAAAAGACTCCCAAATTGTTTAGTAGAAATTTACCAACATTAAGTCACAATTATAAAGAATGAAATGCATAAAGATTTTTGTTATTATGAGGAAAATTGTGGAAGATATAACGCAAATAGAGGTGTGCCAAAAGTGGGATAGTTTTGATGCATGGTAGAAAATGACCCTGGGATTCATCACTGAAAAATAGACTTGGTCCCCAGGGCACTTAAAACAACAGTACGTCCTCAAAAGTTTAAATAATTACCAACAAAATTAAGAAGGTCTAATTTATTAAAAGTAATTTAGAGGTATCAGAGGTTAAATGTTAAACTCAATAATTCTAAAACCGTGATGTTTAGAATGCAGGGGAGCCTATGGTTAAATATAAATAAGGAGGCTAAATATATTAAAATGACCAAAAAACAATCCACATTTCTCTCTAAATAATTTGTTTATGAATAAAACAACACAACATTAAAGTGTGATCAAATAAAATAATTAAACCAAAACACACTCTAAAACAGTGATTGATAAGCAATAAAAACACAATATTCTCATCCCCCCTTTTAATAAAGATATCCCGCATAGCCAGTAACAATGATATCCTAAATAAAAAGCAATAATATCTTTAAAGCAGGATAAAAACAATCCTATAGCTTCAATTATTCTATTTTTATTATTATAATTTATTTTATTTTAATGCATCTTTTTATTGTTTATATTCACTTAACATCTAGAAAATGACAGTATTACTGGCAACGAGTTTATCTTATAACCTATTACTTAACAAGTAAATTAAGGGACATTTAATTGCACAAAAAAATTAGTTGAATTAATTCAGAAGCTAAAAATATTTTTAAAAAATTTAAAACTTAAGCGTTAGTTTTGCAGTGAAATTGCTTCTGTCTCAAGTTCAGTAAAGAATAAACAACAATCCAAGTAACAAATATAATATTTCCCCATTCTACTTTTTATTTCTTCTTTTAGTCAAGGAACTCAGTAAAGGACACATTCAAATACTGCCTATATTTTGCCCAAACTTGGGCACCTTTGTAGAGGGGGGGGGGGGGGGGGGGGGGGGCCTTTGTAGCCATAAAAGTATTAATATTGAGTAAATGTTTAAATTTATTTGATGTCACATTTTTTGGCACTAAGGTTTGCTCTTAAAAAATAGGTGCCTGAATATGCTATAATAAAGTGCTGATGCAGTGGATATTGAAGGAAAATAGGGTTCAAGGGCTTTAACTTTTGTTCTTCATGGTAATTTCAACTCTTATTTTCTACAGATCTTTAACTTGATAGCTGTAGATATCTCCTGGATATTAACCCTTATTAAAAAATGTTTAAACTCAACCTCCCATTTTTCCTATTTTAAATTATATGACTAAGAATGGCAAGGTGATGTTTGAATATGAGACAGAAGCCCTGTTCACAAGTTAATATGTTAGAGAGAAGCAAGTAGCTTTGTTTGTAAGTGACTAGGCTTACCTTGTTGGCTGTTTCTAGTTGTGCTTCGAGTTCCTTAATGTCTGACTCCATCTTCTTCTTGACTGCGACAGCGCTCGAACGCTGTTTCCTTTCTTCCTCGAGGTCTGCTTCTACTTCTCTTAATTTCTTAATGAGGCCACGTCTCTTCTCTTCGTTGCCTTCTTCCTTACTCTATAAACATTTAAAAGCAAATTTAACACAAAATGATTAACTATTCAATTATTATTAACTTATCACTTTGATTGTAAACAAGGCGATTTGCTGGGGAGGCTTGGAATCACTTTAAATCAAGAGGAAATCTACAATATCACTTTGATATTTAAATACATCTAATGGACACCACCATGGACCATGACTAACTAGGAACCGGAGTTTCTGAGGAGGTATGAGAGAAAGGTCCTTTGTCAGTTATATGAACCAGTATGTAAAAGAGGTTTTGGATAATTAAGAGCTGGCAGAACTTTATAAAAGACCTGACTTAGTAGCAGAGGCTCTTCAAGCACGGCTGAGGTCGCTCGGAGAAAGGTGAATCTCTTAGCTAACCAATTATAGTTTTCAAAATCAGTCTGCATTACCATTTTCTTTTACGGTTTGAAATAATGAACTAAACAAAAAAAAAAAAAAATAATAATAATAATAATAATAATGAAAAGAAGGAGGAAGGTTTTGCTTTATTTTACCTGAAGTTCTCGTTCAAACTGTGCCCTGAGTGCTTGCATGTTGACTTCAAGCCTGAGCTTAGCATCCTCGGTCATCTGAAGTTCATCCTCTAATTCCTCGTTCTGTGCTTTCTGTTCAGCCAGCTGAGACTCCAGCACTCTCTTTGCCTTCTCTAGTTCATGCACCTATATCAAACAAAATAAAATTTTAAGACCAAAATTCAAGAAGAAAACTTAACTTGAGTCATTTTCCTTATTTTTTTTAGTGTGTTTTATTTAAGAATTCTATTAAATGGCTACCTTTATTTTATGTTCTATAAAATAAAGAATAAATAAGACAATAAAAAGATATGGAGGGAGAAGTCTATTGAGAGAAGGCCACAAATTAAAATGGAAATGGGCTGGACATGTGTACAGGAAAGACACAGAAAGATGGACTTGAATAGCTATGGAGTGGACTCCATATGGAAAGACTAGGAGTATAGGAAGACCAGCAAGAAGAAAGGCAGATGAATTTTCATAAAAACAAGGCAAAGTTGGAAAAATGCAATAAAAATAAATTCAAATATGCAAATGATTTTACTTGAATAAAGTGTCGATAAAGCTATAATAATAATAATAATAATTAAATCACTGCCAATGCCAATTAATTCTTCCTGTAAATATAATCGTCCTATAAAAAGAAACTTTTGTTCAAGGTCTTGTCAAAATGCTTATTGTAGAAATAAATTTCCATAATAATTATGAGCAAGTGATTTATTCTATGAAAGATTTTCTTCATGATAATTTATGTAGCAAAAGAAAAAAGAAAATATTTTTGTTCTATTTAAACACGTCTATTGGACACGATCTACAACCAAATTAATCTTGATGGTAGATGATTTATCGATAAATCTTGTTGCACAGTCTAAGTTATTAAGAATGAACTTATGAGTGAAAACTCATCTAATTCATAAGATTACCACTTGTTAATGTAATGTAAGGTTCTAGGTAGTGCATGATGTATTGATAACTATCTTGTTGCAGTAGTAATTAAGTTATACAAATATATTTGTAAAAATTGTTTAATATTTCCTTTTTCACATTTTGGTACAATAGTAGAGAGGAGAGATATCAAATGATTAAGCCGAGGGAACATTTTTTTCCGGTCAATGTTTGTTCAAAGCTCCATATAGTGATCTATGTGTTTGTAACATTTACCCTGGTCAAAAAAATAATAATTCTATAGAAATAATCAGAGCTTGATTTGTGACGGTATGCACCGGTACCTCTGACGGAAGATTGATTGTTGGTGCACATGGGAGTTTTATTTTTTTTACTAATGTTTTTTCTTTATTTTTTAAGTATGAAAGCAAATGTTGTATTCACACTTTTAAAATGCTCAGAAAAGTGTTAAATCAACGTTTTAAAAAGTCAAAATTTCACAACTTTTGGACCACAAAGTCACAGTATTGGAACCTCTTTTTTTTTACAAATCAAGCCCTGGAAATAATAATTATAGATTAAATGAGTAACTCACATTTTTGTCAGCAGTGCCCTGTGAGTTGACAAGTTCGTCCAATTCAACCTGAAGTTGTCTCTTGCTTTTCTCCAATTCTTCAATCTTTTCCATAAAGGTATCAAGGTCCTTGGTAAGGGAAAGAACTCTTGTTTCTTTTTCTCTAGCCTCTCTCTCAGCTGCTTCCAAAGCCTTAGTAGCCTTATCTGTGTTTGTCTGGAAAAAATCAAAATTAGGACCATTTAGTAAATAGTAGATAACATCCAAATGTAACAAAGATTATGAACAAGTGTACGAAAGACTTAAGTATTTAGATGTTTTAAAAGTTAAAGATTGTGGAGGTCTTTTAGGTATTTTATTCATGGGCATCCATGTATTGATGGTAAGTCCAGACATGGCCAACCTTTTAACATAAAAATTATAATAAAATAAATCATGTGGAAGGAGGCCTCCAAGGATATTAATGGCAAATATTAAGACTTTGATTTTAAGATCGAGATCAATACCTTAATCAGCAGATGATTTTTTTCAGCTATAATAAATCTATTGCCAGTTGCTTGTATCTATGTTTTCTGTTTCAAAATTACTAATCCCAGAGGCAGTATGTAGATCTATTTTCCCTTACACACTGAATTTGTTCATTTGGTTAATACCCACAGCAATGTTGACCACATGAATGTGGATACTTTTGACAACGGCTTTCAATTTCTGGCCCTGATTATTTGTCTGTTTAGATAACTATCTTGCTTTAAAATATTATATTAGTGAGAAAACTTACAGTCATTTATTAAAAACTAAGTACACTAACACAAAACATGTTAACATGTTCACTGCAAGCTTGCAAATTGTAATTTATATTCTACATTGGGCATATTTCTTATGAAAAAATTACCTTATGTTGACAACCACATTTCAGTAAGTTGGTTAATGGGAAGAACTCACTAACAAACACAGATGTTGGAAAGAGGAAAATGTCAGGAAAGGCCTTTAAGTAGGCAAAGATTTGCTAAGAGTGATTGTAGTGGGTTGTTAGAACCCTTGAAACTAATAAGAAATAAAGAAGTGAGTGCGGCAATAAGGTCTTCAGCAAGCAGAAACAATGTCACCACCCGCAGTGAACATGTTAACAGTACAGTAGAACCCTGTTCACTGTCAGTCATAGTACTGGAGCCTTGACAGATGAAAAAAAAAGTTAGGTGAGAAAGGGGAAAATTTTAGGGCAAAAAATGACAGATTACTTTTTTAGATAGAGGGCACAAAAACTTGGTGTAACCAAGAGTTGAAAATATATTGGGTCATCCCAGCACTCTTTTAAGCGTAACGATTCACAGGTAGTGCCTTTGTGTTCACACGCAGGTTGTGTAAGGGGCAGAACACTCGGCAGGTGTGGCCTGACAGTGAATCAAGAGACGAATAAATAAGGTTCTACTTCCATTCTATTTGCATGTTACTACAATTATATTTGTAAAATCAACCAGTAAACATGATAAAATAATAAATACAATATCTTACACAAACTTAATAACGTAATAACAAAATAAAGAAATAGTCAAAAAATGAAAATTCAAAAGAACTAAATTGAACAATTTGCTAGCTTACCAAAAAGAATATGCAAAATATTTTCATTAATACAGGTAAAAAAAAAAAAAAAATGCATTTATGTTAATCTTAAACATTTGTAAGTGCAGTAATCATATATTTTTATCTTCTTTAATAAATGGGAAAATGTTTAATTACAATTTCAATTTTATTTATTATTTTCATTAGTACTCGATATAAACCTGATTAAATATTAATCTTTCTTTATAACTAAAGTCTAAACAAATTTATCTAAAGTTAAATCAAAATTGTCAGAATTACCGTGCAATTACCTCAAACAGTTCCAAATAATTGTGAGAATAAGATTTTTCAGTAGGGGCTACATTCTTATTTTTTTCAAAAATTATGTATGGAAATTTGTTTTTTAAAGCATACCTGATTCTTTATTTTTTATAAGACAAGCAAACATAAATATAAAAAAAGAAATTATAGGTAAATAATTGTAAAATGTTGTTTAATAATTATATTTATTAATACAAAGATAGGAAAGCCTGGAAAATCCTTATGGTAATATTCAACATCAAATGGTAGATTGGGATCTGACTTAAGTATTTTATCTTTTATTTAGGAAAGAATGAATGAACATTTTACTTTTTTATCCACAAATTATTTTAATGTGTAAATATTCCCTTGTCTTAATAGTTAATTAGACAAAGTTATATTATAACCTTTACAGACAAAAGTGTGATGTTCCTTTGTCTGTCCTAAAGTTCTTTTGACTAAATTTCCCCTTGTTTTAATAGTTATTTGGACAAAGGAATTTCTTATAAGCTGTCAGCAAATATAGGGTGGGTAATCAATAAAAATTTTGCCACATGTCAACCTTTTTTACTTGGTTACCTCCCTATAGGTGGGCCAAGTAAATAATATGCTGTCTTTCCTTTTTCTCCTACCTTAATTTTTTTTATCAATTAGCCTTCAAATATAGATTATAGAAGATCAATTGAGAACGAAAGCAAGCTCTTCCAACCCCAACCATCTTAGAGATATTAAAATGACAATTATTATAACATTTTGTATGAAAATTTAATAAAAAAAAAATAAAAAAATTACTTTTTCTTCGGCAAGTATCTTATCAAAGTTCCTCTGTCTCTTTTCAAGTTCAAGGAATTTCTGTCTCTGATCCTGCATGCTAACATTCAAGTCCTCAAGTTCAGCCTGCACCTTCCTCTTGCTCTTGTCCAGTTTGTCATTGATTCCCTGTAGTTCTTCCACCTGTCGCTGAAGTATTTCATAGTCCTTCAGTATCTTCTTGTAGTTAACCTCTAGAAGAGCGTTGGTTTCGTTCTCCTCCTCAGCCTTCTTTCTGGCTTCAACCAACTGACTTGTGAGACTCTGAACCTAAACAAATACAATAAAAGAGTTAATATAATTAATATTATAGCATCACATTTCTAAACAATTTCCTAACTATTTCCTACCCAACATTCCCAAACACATTCTTAATTACTTTAGCATCAAGGAGGAAATACACATGCTAGTAAAAAATCATGCTAGTGGCGAGTAACTAGCATACTGCAGAAGCTGTGATTTGCCAGTGAAACAGCATGCTTCAATCATCTGGATGATCGGTCAGGAACGAGCGACTAGCACAAGGAACGATTTATAATTTACCACACCCTTTGACTCGTGCCACTAATGAGACAACAAAACCAATCCCACGTGATTTACTTGCATGCTTTTCACTCAATACTTTTTTATGCATATCCCAGTAGCTCTTCTCTGCAAACTATTGGCATGCTTTTGTGCGAGTTACTAGCATGTGAATTTCCACCTTCACATTTCTATTAGTCAGAGTTACCACTAAGACTTTTTTTTAAATTATTAAAATAGCCTAGAAATAGTCATTGGAGTTTGACAAGATTTAACATAAATATTTAATTATACAAATAGCTAACCAATTATCAGTGTAATATTAAAAAAAAATATGCATCTTGGTGTAAAAAACAACATTAAATAACGTAAGTTACCTGTTTTTCAATATTTTTCTTAGCTACTTCCTCCTCTTCGAGCTGTTCATGTAACGACTCCTTCTCATTTTCAACTTGCCTCAATTTAGAACTCAGAGCAAGCTTCTGTCTAGTTTCCTCATCCAGTAATGCCTACACAACAACATTTACAAAGTTAAATATATATTAAAAATAAATAAAATATTAGAATAAACATGAACAACAGTTGCCTATGTTTGAAAATCTTTCTCATGAATTTTAAAATAAAACACAGTGAAGTAAAATTTAGCAAATAAATTTAAAGAAAGAAAGATAATAGGGAAAACAAAAAAAAAAAAAAATTTAAATGAAAATAAAATTATCAGTCATTAATTAAGTCTTTAAAATTATCAGTCGGGAAGTGGGTCAAATTTAGTTAACAAGATTTGGAAACAAGTGAAGTTAAATAAATGAATGAGTTAAACAAAATACGGAAAAAGAAAACAATAATTTGTTTTTAACTTAAAAGTTTAAGTTAAACACACTTTAATTTATTATTAGAGTTTATTGATCTCTTCTAAAATAAAATAATGTTTATAATTATTTATTAAAGTTGGGAAACTTGTTTAAAGTCTGCTGATTTCTTTTTTAAATTAGAAAAAAAGGTATTTAGAAAGGTTTTAATTTTGTTAATTTTTCATTATTATTATTATACTATTCTCTTTATAGTATGAGTATAAACTATCGAACTTTTACTTTATCTAATCTAGGCCAATTTTAATTAAGGGTTTTTATTTATTTATTTTTTATTAAAAGTTCTCCGTTTTAATTTATTTTCAAATTAATCCATCAACTTACTGATTTACCCCTTACTGTCCTACTTAAGGTAACAGTAAGGTAACATTATTTGAACGATAGCTCTCAATATCATGTTCTTTTTTGCTACGTTACAAAGCTTGCCAAAAAATAAACTTCATTAAAACTTTTTTATTAATTTATTTTTGTTTCTATTAAACCAATGTTTTTTAAAAAATAAAAATTCTTCTAAAATCAATAAAAATATTCAATGACACTACATCCTGTAGAAGGCTTAGGTCTACCAAAGAGCTCATAGAACTATTTAGATAATATTATAATACAGTAATTTTTCTACATAAATATAAATACATATATGATAAAAACAAAACCTTTTATCTTTTAAAACAATGGAAACGATAAGTCTTCAAATTTTGATTTGTTTACTTCCACTGCCCTCTAAATTAAAATTTTAAGATAAATTCACCAATTTCATATAAAACATAAATTTGGGTAAAAAAAAGTAAATATAAAATGTTTTTGCTCACTGTTATTATTTTTTAAATTTGGAAAACAAACATCATATTATGAAAAGGCCTATGCACTTAATTATTTTTTTCTTTTACAAAATACATATTTGGTATAAAGGGAGAAAGATGCTTCTCTAGTAGAGTAGGACTTAACAAGATTAAGACTTCAAGAACATTGGGGGAGGGGGGGGGGGATAAATCAATACTTATTCTTTAGATTTTTACTTCTACATTTTCTTGACTAATTCTACTTAACTAAAAATATAAGTAGTGTTAAACTCTTAAAATAGTTAAAACAAAGCCTGTTTTGTTTGTTATGGCTTCAAAATATAAGGTGTTTTTTTTTTACCTTACATATAGTTAAATAGTTTATGCATAGACTCATGATGAGATATATTTTTCAATAAATAAAATTCCAACTAGTCGTAATAACTGTTTATTGTTTTTGATGAGACGTCATCAGTAACTGATGATTTCAAAAATGAAGAAAATCATTATTAAATATTAATAATTCATTATTATTATTAAATTATACTAATATATTCATTATTAATAATTTATTGATAGCATCTATAAATCTTTTAATATATTTAAACATTAAATACATACATTTACATAAGTTTAAAAAAATAAATTCATATAAGTTTATTTTTAATATTAATCAAGAAGAAGCGAAACATACAAAAATGCATTCCGCTATCAGAAATTGAATAAGGATCCTTGAATTCTAAAACCACTGAGTCACAGAAGAGAATTGTGTGTCCCAATTAACAAACAATTCTTTTATTATTAGTTTACTCGTTAGCATGTTTATTTGTTAGTTATTTCATTAACTATATACTTTTAATCTTATTATTTTCTTATTTTCTTTATTAGTTATCTTGTTTACACATTAATTTGTTATTAATAAGTTTGTTCCAACCCTCCTATTTGTACCATCCTTTAGTACAGGTTTTATACGCTTGCGCTAACATTGTAATAAAATCATGTCAGGTTGGAACGGGTTTAGGAAACCTACCAGTTAGGGAACCTTCCTGTTGATATTTGTGACTATTGACTTAACTGCGCACGTCATACAAACCAGTACACGATATCGTCAGAGGATCGTAGGGACTGTACAGTGAACGGTTCGCAAACGATACCTGCCCAGGTTGGAACAGTTTTGTAGACGGTACGAAACACTGTCACAAGTTGGCTTGAAAAGGCTTTTATCCATTGCGCATGCCCGTGACGATTCTTCGGACAGTACAATGCTTGGTTGGAACAAACCTATTATTGATTGTAGTTTACTCTTTGGCTTGTTTACTTGTTACTCTATCTTGTATACTTGCTTAGCTTGTTGACTGATTATTAGGTTACTTGTTACTTTGTTTTATAGTTAGCTTGATGACTTTATTTATAGGTTTAATTGTTAGCTTCTTTTCTTGTAACTTTGTTTTATCGTTGACTTGTTTATAATTATACTTGTTAGCTTCCATTCTTGTAGCTTTGTTTTACTGTTAACTTGTTGGCTTATTTATCAGTTTACTTATTAGAAAGTTCCTTGTTTATTTACATAACTATTAGAGTATCACATTTTGTAAATAAAAATAATATTTATCGCAGTGGATTGATAACTGATGATTAGTAACTTCAAGGATAAAGTGCATACAGTTTCGAATTGAATTAAAATCAGAAAGGGTTAAGAAAATGCTAATGCAGCTGTTGTGCATTTATTTATATATATTTTATAAGTGCTGCAGGTCCAAGATATTTCCCCCTATGTACACTAAATTGGAATAACTTTCAATTTAACCCTTTCGTTCCAGGTGTCCAGTATACTGGGCATCATTTTCAGGACAAGTTTTAATCTACATTAAGTCATTTATTTCTTTTTTTTTTTTCTTCTTTTTCTTTTTGGCCAGCCTGATACCGTCTTTAGTGATTTTAACTCATCAGCATTAACAAAAATAATTTTTACTATTAGATAAACATAATTTCGACAGGTGTTTTTCGACCCAACAACATGGCAGTCAGAGGAATGTATATATGTTTCACTTTTTTGTTTTAAATTTTCAATATTTCTTATAGGCAGTGATTGTTTTATAAAGATAAAAGATAAATAATGATTTTCAATCACAAAAAATGTTCAAATTTTGCACATAATTTACCGTCAAAATTTGATGTCCAGTATACTCGACATTTGAACTTTATGGTAACATTCGGTTTTGTAATATGTTCAAGATCAGGTAATGAATTCAGAAGGAGGTAATGATTTAGAACTTGAAAATGAGTTTGATAAATTAGATTGTTTTATTCCAAATATTTCTTTAATAATTATCATTAAAAATATGATTTTTTTAAAATTATATCTTTTTTAACAATTCTTGTGAAAGGTTGAAATTGTTTTCACAATTCCTACAATTAAAATTCTAATGTTAATTCTTTCTAATTTTACTTGTTTTATTGCAAATTAGTCTTATATTATAATTATTAACGATTTGATTTTTATAAATTCTTTATTTATTTATTTATTGAAATTTTGAACCTTAGGGTGAGTTCAAATACCGTGATTTTACTGATGATAATTATTGTAAACTGGTTATCAGTCATTTAAGCTAATGTGGAATATTTCTGATCAAAGTGATCTTGATCATAGTGATCACTGTCCACTGCAGTGGGCTTATTAATTTTACATGTACATCTGGGATCTTACAGTTGAGTCTGAATGTCCACTATAATGGACATTTCATATCTCAAAAATGGGTGGTCCAAAAATTTTGAAAATAATACTGAGTCATCTAGGGGTCAATAGGAATTGACCCTCTAAAATATTTTTTTTTTACAATCAACACAAAAAAATCGGGTGCGAAAGGGTTAAGATAAAGTTGCTTTATATATATATTTATTTTCCCTGAGTTTTATTGAAAGTGAAGGATTTTCCCTTTGTAACAAACAGAA
The DNA here is from genome assembly GCA_951217055.1 of Gerris lacustris. Classification (NCBI taxonomy): domain Eukaryota; kingdom Metazoa; phylum Arthropoda; class Insecta; order Hemiptera; family Gerridae; genus Gerris; species Gerris lacustris. The sequence goes on from OX578279.1 coordinate 49,963,543, forward strand.
TTAGATTTAACTAACAAGTTATTATAAAAAATATACTTGTGCAGAATTATTACCTGTGCTTCGGTAAGTTGTGACTCTATCGTTTGCTGAGCTTTGCTAGCAGCCGATGCTTTAAGTTCAGCCTGTTCCAGTTGTTTATTAGCAGTTTCCAATTCAGCAACAAGTTTAGCCACTTTGTCGGAAGCCTCTATTCTGGACCTGTCTATCTCGGACGACCTGCTCATAGCTTCGCTAAGAGCTGCCTCGGCTTGTTTGCGCTTGCGTTCTAATTCATTCCGACTAGCAAGTGCTGTCGACAATTCGTTAGCTAATTCAGCCGCTTCGGCTTCCAGTTGACCCTTAGCCTTCTCTAGGTTAGATTTGGCCTGAAAAATAGATTGAAAAATTTATTGTTTTTTAAAAAAGAAAAGATACAATTAACTAAATCACATACATAGTAAATGGTAAAATTAAAGAAAACAAAACTCACTTACAGATGTATTTCTGCTGCGATTGAGTCCCTATTCTCTTTAGTTTCCATTACCCTTTTTGTACAACATTACTAAAGCAACTTATGTTTCTAGTTTCCATTACCCTTTTTGTACAACATTACTAAAGCAACTTATGTTTCATTTGGTGTTTAAATGGATTAAAGTAAGAACTGTAAATATTTCCATATCTTATTTTATTTTCCATAGTGTTTGGATTATATGAATATTTAAATAATTCATTTAATCCAACTCAAAATTGTAATCCTATCAAAATCTCCAAATCAAATTTTCACCCCACAATACTTTTTTACAAATATAATACGTATAAGAGAAAATAATCAAATAAAGTTGACTTTAGGAGCATAATGCTGTTTTATGAATGTATAGTCTAACAAACGTTCGACGCACAAAAAATTTATGTGAAGTATATGCTGCTAATAAAACATTTGTGCCGGAGAGTTTAATAGCCGTTATATTTCTCTATATAATTACTAACCCCTAATATAGGTAATATAATTACTATACTACTAAATTCATGGATAGTTTACCTTTTTCATTGCTTCAAGCTGTTCATTAATAGCTGTTAACTCTTGGGAATGTTTGTGCCTCATTTCAGTTACCATAACTTCATGGACCTGAGTATCTTCTTCGAGGGTCTTCTTCAGTGTTGCCAACTCCTAAAAAGATAAATAAAAAAAATAAGAGAGAGAAAAAAACCATTATTCCTAATTGAACGAGTGAAGTGAGTTCTTCATTTCAGACTCTTGGGATTTTATGATAAAAGGCATAAAAATGGTTCGGGATAATGATGAAAGGCAAAAAAAAAATGACTGTTTTGAACGAATACCGGCATACAGGTACACTTAAACTTTGTGGAAATTTTACACTTAATATTCTCAAGCAGCCAATATGGTGGACGACTAAACAAAAGTTTTTAGTCAGTATGACATGTTACATATCCTTTTAAAGGTCATAGATTAGGAAAATAAAAGGTTAACTATCAAAATTTTAATGTTTTGCTGGCATTCTGAAAACAAATAAAGCCAAAATGAGGGTGTTAAAGACATTATACTTATATGGCATGTTCCATATAATTTTAAAGCTCTTTTCATTCTTAATAATATTAAGAATATGTAAGTTTTTCACTAAAGAATGCTTACTGGTCTACATTAGTTAGATATGTTAGATAAAGTAACATTACATGTTCTCTCTTGGTTCTTAGTTCTTGTTGGGCAGCAGTGGTATCGAGGGTGTCAAGAAGTTCATTTTTCAGTGCCTCTAATTCTTCATTGAGGTCCCTCTTTTGTTTCTCTGCCTTTGCCCTGGCAGCCTTTTCTGCTTCTAAATCTTCTTGAAGTTCAGCAAGCTGTGACTCTAATTCTCTTAGTGCTTTTTGACTAGCTGCTTTACCTGAATATAGTAAATTAATTTGTAAAAGAATAATATGAAGGAAAAAGTTAATCCAAAAGGTCCAAGACAGCACAAGCAAAACGTAATAAAAGAGAACAAAACCGTAAGACAAATTCAAACGAAACTTTTTATATTGCATAGTAAAGCTGAATTTAAATACAATAATATATAATTTATCAATTTATTTTTAAACATTTAAACAATTTTTATTAAGTGATTATTTACACTTACAGTGTAACCCCTATTAACCGGCCTGGTCGGGACCAGGACCTGGCCGGTTACCCGTTTGATCCGAGGTTCTCGTGAAAAATAGAACCAATCAAAAAGAACCTATATATATTATCATATGTCATGAATAAAAAAACAATTAAGACGTTTTTGCAACTTATTTTATTACCTAATTTTTTTATAACTTATTTTTTGATAAGACAAGCACACAACTGAGTGAGTAACGTCCTCTCTCCTCTTATCCTCAAGAAATTTGCTCTAACGAAATTCGGAGAGAGGCTCCGACAAAGCAACAGGTGAAGAAAAAAGAATCACAGAGATGTTAATTGATTCCTAGAAATGTGTATTCATAGAATCAAACGCGCTCCTATTTTGTCCACCACATCAACGTCACGTGACCCCCCTTTATTTACCAGGAAATGCCGTCAAACAATCAATGTTTGAGCCACCTGCCATCTAATATTTTGTTTTTTAATTGTATCTGCATTGACTATAGTGATACTACTATAGTTGTACAAAAAAAAAAAAAAAAAAAAAAAAAAAAAAAAAAAAAAAAAAAAAAAAATCATATAATAGGCCGGTTAATCCGAGGACCAGTTGATCCGTGGCCGGTTAAGAGGGGTTACACTGTAACTTAAATGTTAGCTAAATCAGATTTATTCTCCTCAATATCTCTGAAGCGAGAGTTTTTTTTTTTTTCAGGAAAACTACAATGAATATGGTTGGATTTGTCTTTAAATGACCTTCAAAATAGAATATTTTAATAAAAATTGTCTAAACCGTTTTCATTTTTTTTTCTCTCCACGTATTTTGGGAGGATTGTTAAGCTTTGCCGCCACATATTCTTGGAGGACATCAAAAGATTAAATTACACAAAATTCTAGCCTGATGTTAGTCAGACACTTTTCTGCATGCTATCTCAAGGCCTAATAATGCAATATTGTAAATTATTTCAGATATATGTTATTACCTGCACCCTCTTCATCTATCCTAATGAGTGATTGTGCCAACTCTTCTTCTCTCTTGCCAAGGAGAAGCTGTAGTTCTTCAACCTGAAGTCTCTTCTCGTTAAATTGTTCCTTCATATCGTTAACCTGCGACAAAACAGTTTCAGTTATCAAAACACTACATAATAAAACTGTTATACTAGAATATTTGCAGCAAGATAGTATATTGTAAATGAGTAAATGTTATATCTTACCTCAGCTTCTATTTTCCTACGGCTTCTTTCCATCTCCTGCCTCTGTTGATGGTCCTTGAGAAGTCTTTCTTCTAGTTCAGCTATGGAGCTTTCATGTTTAGTTTTGAGCTTGGCCAGGTGTTTTGCCTTTTCCTCTTCCTCAGCTAGTGTCTGGGCAAGATCGGATGCTCTTTCTTCTAGCACCTGATATTCAAATTGTAAAATATTAATATAGTTAATAAAATTATCATTAAAAAACGATTTGATAAAAAGTTGTAATTGTAAGCAGGTGGCCTCTATCAGAAAATATGCAATCAATGCAGAATATTAGAGATAAGAAAAATAAAAGTAGCCATTTTAAATAGTTGGTCATCGTTCACAGAATCTCACTTTAACAAATATTTAACTCTAAGCTCAGATATATCTTTAGATATTAGTCAGATTTAAACTAAAACCAATAGACAAGGGATAGATTTGCTCATGAAGTTTATTGGATTCAAAGGGCTAAGATTAAAAAAAATTATCCATACATCAGTTATAACTTATTATGAATGACAAACTTGAAAAGCCCTTGAAGCCAGGTGCAAGGAGAGAATGAGCAGAGCATCGATAGACAACATCACATCTACCACGCCTCAAAGATGAACATCCCTACAATTTCTCCATGGACAGGAAAACTCTTGGTCTACCCCAACTTCGCTAGGTGGAAGAGGTACCTCGAGTACACAAGGTAGAAGAGGTACCTCATCTCCACAAGGTAGCAGAACTAAGTAAGTTATAACTTTTAAAAAACATTACCTTCTTTTCCTTGATAATCTTAGAATTAGAATCCTCAGCGAGTGCAAGATCCTCCTCCAATTTCTTTAGTTTAGCATCACACTGAACTTTCTCCAACTGAAGCTTCTGTCTAGCCTCTTCCTCCTCTTCCAATTGCTCCTCCAAATCCTACAGAAAAACACGTATTTAAAATAATAATTTATATAAACAAATATTGTTTAATTAATTCACTTTTATATGTGTAGTTATATGTTTATTTATTTTATTTTTTTAAACATAAAAAAAGCAAAGGGTATTTATTAAACTTATTTTACGAAATTAATTTATTTGATAGTTATTATTTATTTTTTTAAAATCTAACTATCTGTAACAATAAAAATCAATTCCTTAAATTTTTACTAAGTTGACTAAAGTTGCTTTTAAAACATTTTCATTAATAATCTGAAAAGTTACTTGTTTCAAAACACCGTGTTCCCTTAATTATTGACGTAAAAAATTTAGCCATATAGAAGCCAAAATAAAAAAGGCTTCGAAAATAAAAAATAGACAATCCTAGAAGCTGACATTAAAATTAAAAAGAGGCACACAACCAAATTCTCTTTAAATGGCAGCATGTGACCAAAATGCTTAGCAGCAAAGAGTGGGTTTTAGTTTAAATAAATTGGCCACATATGTGCTTTCAGCACATTCACACGGTCTCGAAATTAAAAAAAAGGACGAATAAGTTAACCAGCATAATCTGCCTGCCATATCAAGATGGCGGCCATTTAAAAGTTTGCATTAGCTATAACTTTTGAACCATTTATAATAATGACGTGAATCAAACGCCTTTCTATGCAATGAAACTACTCCTAAGTCTATAGTCCTGTTCCCAGGATAATCAATGTTTAAGATACCTAAAAAAACAATTTTTTGTTGTTTTTTCCTAAGAATAACTATGATTTTTATTTTATTTTTATTTTTTTTAAAAAAGAGGGGGACATGGCGCAAAGATGAATTTGTACAAAAATAAATATATTGCACTCAGGGAGTCCTTTTTCATATCCCACATGACAAATTTCCCTAAGATGATTCTTTGGGACTTCCCTAGAATTTTCCTGTGACAGGGTTATTTCGCTTAAAATAACATAAAATTATTGTGTTGGGTATTATTGTAGTAGAGATCAGGTGTGTTCCAGAAAGACAGACAAGCGCAGTAATGTGAAGGGGTCCTCATTTTTTTCCCTGCAGATCCTAACTAAACAGGATAAATATGTACTAAAATATGTACCTGTATATTAAGCTGTAATTTCTTCTTTTCAGCTCCTAGATTATTAGACCTCTCCTCTTCTTCCTCTATTCTTGCCTCCAGGTCATGCAATATTTCCTCTAATTCTTGTTTCCTCGCAGCCAGCCTTGCTCTCATCTCTTCGGCTTCTGCACATAGTTCAACCTCAGCTTGAAGTTGTTCAGCAAGCATTGACTTTTCTTCACAAGCAGACTGATACCGTTTTTCTAGTTCTTCGACAGATTTCACTTGAACTTCTAGTTTCTCTTTTACTTGCTTCAACTCGTCTTCTTTTTGTGTCAGCTTCTCTTCTTGTTTCGTAACTTCAAGCAACGGTTTGACCTAAAAACAATTTTAATTAAAAATGCATTAATAAAAATAAATAAATAAGGTGAAATGTTGTTGTAAATGTATGGCAAGAGATTCTGATTATCACAGCATTACTTTGTTGCAGGACGGAGGGACTTGGCCACTTTACATAATAACTATATGTGATCATTAAAATATCGATGGTGTTGCGCCAAAAGGGCCAATCTGCATTTTGTATTTGAATTCTAAAACTTGAAAAGCTATAATGAAAGATTGATATTTGAATGCCTTATTTATATTTTTATTCATTTAAAATATACTTGGATACCTAATTAATAAGTAAAAATAACCAATTTTATTTTAATTATTATAAATAAAAAAACAAACGTGGCATTAGCTGCAGATTGGCCCTTGTGGATTTTTTCAGATTGGCCCTTTTGGCGCAACACCATCGATATCAAATATGTTTCACCTCTCTGGGATTTATACCGTTGAAGAGCCAGTATATTTGTATTCAGTTGCTTGAACCATACACTAACACAATGAGTGGCCAGACAATTGCAGTATACAGTACATTAAAAAAGTGAAATTACAACAGACCATAAGTAAAAAAAATGATAGTGAACACCTCTAAGGCCGGGCACATTGAGACACAGGGTAGGGCAGTTTTTGAACCTCAGAAATATAGAAGATAGCGCAAATTGAAACCATAGATCCAAAAGTGCCGTGCAGGCCACGTGTGGCACAGGAATGTAGTGCCCTGCTATGCGTCTCAATTTGCTCAATCTTCTTTTGCCTGATACCTGGTAACATTTAAGATTAATAAAAGAACAAGAATATTTTTAAAAACTAAATAACATACCTTAGTGTAAAGTCTCCACCATTGCCAATTTCTAAGTTTGAGATAAGCTGAACAGTTCCTCTGAATTATTCTGATGGCATTTAGTTGCTGCATTCGCTTCATATAGTTCTTTCTGGCAAGGTATCCACGACAGAAGGCCTAAAAACAAGCAATAATGGTTAAAAAGCAAGATTAAAAAGAAAAAAAGGAGGTATGATAAATAAATAAAACTTTTACTTAGTGGGAAAAATTCCTTTGTATCGCCAATTTTATATTGTATTTTAATTATTATTAAAAAAAATAAGTCAAGATTTTGTTTTTTGATAAGCACAAAAAATATTTATTTGGGCAAGATACAATAGTTTTTTAGACTGGATCTACAGGCACCACATATTTGTTACTGGACATATCCCAATATATTTTTGTTTCTAGATTAGCTTTATCTTTTTACCCAGATAAAGGAACTAAATTGTTTGTCGGTTATTTAAAACTAACTATAATATTTTGATCCTCTTTTTGCTGAATTTTATTTTTTAGAGTTTTATTTCTTCTCTAGCATGTACTAGACATTATGTGCAAGTATTATTATTATTCATAATATGTTTGGTCTGATTATTAACAGGAACTCTGAACAGTATCAAATAATGATAAAAATTAGATTATCATAACAACTTGGATTTTTATTTCAAACAATACTCTTAAACACCTTTTGTGTTCATCTTCTTTTTGAAATTCTCAAATCCTGGTAAATTATTTTGTCATTTTAGCAATTAATTAGCAATTTAGCAATTATAGGAAAGCTATTTTTTACTCACTAAACATGGAAAATTGAGCAATTTTTTTAAAAATAGATAAAATGTGTACATTGATTATCATTTACATTTACTAACAAAGGATTTACTAATTTTTTACTCCCATTTCATTTCTTTTCCATTACATATGACCCATTATGTGCAATACTTATTATTGGTCAAAATACATCTGATAATTATTCACAGGAACTCTGGGAATAATCAGATAAAGAAATGATAAAATAATACTTGGTTTCTTATTTAATAAGAAAGGATATGTTTAAGTTATTAAGTTAAAAATCATCTAGACAGTACATACTTGGAAATTGACTATAAGGTCGGTGATCTTATAATCCCTCTCCTCCTCCAGGTGGGCAAGTACACCTGCCCTGAAGAAGATTTTTGACTGTCCTATCCTGTAGAGATTAGAGTCCAGCTCTAGCGAATCTATCATTTTTTCACAGGCCTTCTTACCATCCATAAAACCTTTAGGAATTACTCCAGGAGTCAGCAGCTCGTATCTCTGTCTGAATTCCTATTAAACAAAAAAATAAAAATAAAATTTATCATGTAAGGAAAATAAAATAAATACAAGGGTACACTATGTTAATAGACACTTTTATTCTTAATATTGTCTCTGATTCATTATCAGAATTAGAGAGTTGTGGTTTTTATTTATTTTTCTATATTATTAAAAAAGTTTTGTAAACAAACAAGTCTAGTGAGTACAAAAGAGAAGGGTAGACTAATCTAAGCAGTAGTAGGAGTTAGAGATATTCTCCCATATTAACAGGTATTTACTTCAAACTAGTGTTATATAGCTTCATATTCTTTATACTTTAATGATGTTATGCTTTTACAACCTATTATTGTCACATTTATTTAATTTTATAACTGTTTTTAAATTTGTCAAAGTTGTTTTAATTTTTTATATAATTAAAGTATCAATTTAGCAAAATTTAAAGAGTGCAGATGGTTAAAATCAATTGGACTATCTCAGGGCTACTTTTTGACAAACCATCCAAATTTCATAAAAATCAGATGAATACCTTTGAATATAGAGTGATACTTGTGAACAAATGTATGATTGTGCACACGTGGAAGAAAAACTAATGGGTGCAGAAGGTTGAAACGAAGGGCTAATTATGACCTGCCATCCAAATTTCATTAAAATCGGACAAGTAGTTTTTAAGATATGTTGGTTTCTAAAAAGTGAGCAACAGACAGACACGGAACCAAATAAGCTCCTTGATATCTGCAACGGATTTCTGTATTGGAATTTTTGAAATTAGAGACATAAAAATTTTTTTATCACATTACCTTAGAAAAGCTTAGAAGCAATAAATTATTCATCAATAATAAATACATATTTTCAAGTTGTAAAATAGTGAAAGTACCTGGAATGGTATTCTGTTGGGGAAGCCCTGCCTGCAGATCCTGATGCCTTCAAGTACACCATTACACCTGAGCTGGTCTAGAACTAGGGGTGCGTCTATCTTACCAGCCCTCTTCTCGTGGTTAGGTATGATACAACGTACAAAGTTAGGGTTGGTGTTCCTAAGTGTTATCATCAATTTACTTAACTGTTCCTTGTACAGTTGACTTACAGTACGGAACATTCCCTTCCTAAAACAAGCAGAAGAATCAATTAAATAATGTAAATATATAACATAAGTTTAATGATAGTGGTGTTAACACTATGGATGCATAACCACTGCCCAATTTGAATGAACGTATTTTTTTTTAAATCTTTATTTGAAATTAAAATGAACACATTTTATTCCTCTTCCACAGAACTTGCTAACAAATAAATGATTTAGTGATAAATTACCTTGTTCTTGCACCAAACTGAGTGTCGCTGAGTGCCTGATGAGCCATTCCAACTATTTCAGCATCCTTCCATATCTGAACTACAAAAGGATCGGTAGATGACTGAAGAAGCTGAACCACATTTTCATTCAAAGGATCCATATTCTTCATCAACCACTGAAGAGCTGAATAGTCAACCTAGACAAATAAACAGCAGCTATGAGGATATTGACTGTTAATTAAATAGAAATTATGATAGCAAAAATCAGTATAAATCAAAGTTTTGACTACTTAGAACAATAACATTATAACCGATATAATACTACAACAGAAAATATATATTTTAAAACCCTCTCGCCAAGAAAGTAGGTAAAGTTAAATCTATAAAGATGTTTATCTATTAAGATTAAGTTACCTTGCCAGCGTAGTGAATAATTGCGAAGTCGGCCACTCCTCTAAAGTCAGTTTTCCTAAATTTAGGATGTACACTGTGAGCAGAGATAAGTTTTTCTACAAACGACTTATCAGTTGCTTTCGGGAACCAACATTCCTCATCTAGTAGAGCCATGATACCCATCGGCTAAACAACAACAAAACACACATCATTACAATAACAATACTAATACTGATAAAAACATGTATTTGTAAAACAAACAAAAAATATTAATATTATACCATTTATTTAGATAAATATTGAGAATAATTTAATAGATTTTTATAACTAATGAGAACATTGGTTTAGTTAAAAATCAAAATTCCAATTTTAGAAATTACTATTATACTACTGCCTGAATAAATTAGTGATTGATAGTGATTTTTTTTTAAATTAAAAACACGCAATTTAATAAAATTATTTTATATAATTAATTAAAGATAATTTATTTTTATTTTATCCTTTAAAAATAATTTAAGGATAAAATTAATTCCCACAAATTTATATTTTCTTAATGTAAAATTTGTACCTCAGAGGTAAATTATTTAAGTCCATTTTTTTTTTTTTTTTAATTGACTTTTGTGATACCTTTGTCCCATAAATTTGTTTTTTAGGGGCAATGGGGAATTCCGTTAACGATCTTTGTTGTGCGTCAGTCAATACTCTGCCTGGTTTAAGTAATTTCTGTGTTGTCCACGAATTTTTCTCTGATCATCTCCCGATTAGTTGCCGCATTAATATGTTAAGAAATGATAATGAAATTATTAATAATATTACTGTACAAGACAAGCTAACATGGAACGATGATCTTACAGATTTGTATAAATCTACCTTACAGTCTCTTGTGGCTATTGATGCAATTCCTTCTGATAGTCAACAAGCCGTCGATTTCTTAACCTGCTGTATTGCAAGAGCCTGTCCGACAAAATCTGTTTCACCGGGTCGTTACTTACCAGTTCGCAAAAAACCTTGGTTCGATTTTAAGTGTCTAAGGTTGAGGACAAGAATGTTCGCGTTGTTAAATTTACTTCGTAAATCTAACTCCGACATAGTGAGAGAAGCTGTAAAGGAGGCCAAGTTTAATTACAGGTTTTTATGCCTAGAGAAGAAGAAAGAATTCCACAATGCTATCTCCTCACAGCTTAAAATTGTTAGGGATTCGAAACAATTTTGGTTTTTGGTTAATAATATTAAAGGTACTAATTTCAATTCTAGATGCTCAATAAGTACGCCGACTTTGTTAGCTCATTTCAAGACACTGCTTAATGCGCCCCCACATCCTTGTCCAACTCTCTATGCCGAACCATATATTGTATCTGACTATCTCGACCGCCCATTCTCTGATGAGGAATTAATTAGTGTTGCTACTAGTTTAAAGAAAAACAAAATCCCTGGCCACGACGGTATCCCCTACGAATTTTACAAGTACGCCCCCCCACCTTTTCTGAAAAGTCTGTTGTCTCTTTTTAATTTAATCTTCGAGTCATCTGATGTTCCTGCTTCATTCTCTAAATCTGTTATATATCCGTTGTACAAACAAGGGGATAGAAATTCCGTTGCTAATTACAGAGGTATTTCCTGTTTAGACACAATTTCTAAAATTTTTTCGAGCCTACTATTACAAAGATTGGAAGAATATATTCAGAGAAATAATTTACTGAGTGAATGCCAGGCCGGCTTCCGTCAGGGTTACTCCACAATGGATAATCTCTTCGTTCTAACCAATTTAATCAGTCTGACTCTCGCCAAGCCTAAGAAAAAATTGTATTGCTTTTTCGTAGACTTCAAAACTGCGTTCGATAATGTTCATCGTCATTCATTATTTTTAAAGCTACTTAATTTAGGTGTTTCTACGAAATTCGTGAAAACAATACAAAGGTTCCTCTCTGCGTCTATGTCTGCTGTACGCGGAAAAGAAGGAGTTTCAGATTTTTTTAAGGTGGAGAACGGGCTGAGACAAGGTTGTGTCATCAGTCCGATATTATTTTCAATTTTTCTAAATGACCTACCGGAACTCTTAGAAGGCGGGGTCCGAATAAGTGGAATAAAAATTAATATATTATTGTATTGTGATGACATAGTACTTATAAGTGACAGCCCAAACGTTCTGCAGAGGAATATTAATATTCTCGCTGAATACAACAAACAGTGGAACTTAACTCTGAATTTAAGCAAATCTAAAATAGTAGTTTTTAGAAAAGGTGGAAAGCTAGCATCAAAGGAGCGTTGGTTTTATAATGGCCAAGCGGTTGAAGTGGTAAAAAGTTATAAGTATTTAGGTGTTACACTCACCTCAAAGCTATCACTTCATAATCATATTAAAAAAAAGGTGTCTGAAGCCAAGTTAGCTATTAACTCCGTTTGGTCGCAGTTTATTTCCAAAAACGATGTTCCCCAACGTGCCAAGTATCAGGTATATAACGCAGTTTCACGTGCTGTAGTATGCTACGCTGCCCAAATATGGGGGAATGAAAACTATGAAATTTTAGAGAAATTTCAAAGGTATTTTATAAAGAAACTTTTCGCGCTACCACCATCAACTCCCAATTACATGCTACATATCGAAACTTCAGTAGATCCTATATTCCTTTACACCTTCAAACTTCACGTAAATTATTGTTTGTCAGCGTTGGACCTGCCTGATCACCGACTTCCTAAAATTACAGCGGAAGAAATCGTAAAAACCAATGGGTCATGGTTTAAGTCTTGGAAAAAGTTATTCGACCAAACAGGAATCGACTTTGATTCGTCGTTGCACAATAAGGCTAAATGGAAACCTCAATTAAAATTGTTAATGTTCCAAATCAAGTCTAGCTCGCGGGAGGATTCTATGAGACGAGCTAAGGAATCAAATCGATTCCTGTTGTACAGGACTCTCGTAGAAGAAAAGGGTGAATTTGGTTTTTTATTTGGTCCAGACGCCGAAAACCAATGTCATTTTTCTGATCTACGGCTTCTGTTCAGGCTGAGGTGTGAAATGATTCACCTAAATAAAGTTCCGTGGTTAGAAAGGGATCCAGATAAAGAGAAATGTTTCATGTGCAATCTCAGACTCGATGAAAATATATTTCATCTGCTTACAGAGTGTCAAGCTTATTCTCAGGTCAGGGAACAAATCTTTGGCCAGCCCACTATCCCAGGTTACACTATTGTCGAGAAGATTACGGACATAAATAAAAGTAAACAAGTCCTTAAATTTCTACGTCAAGCTCTTTCTATTCGACAAAAAACAATTGATTTATCCAATCATTTGTATGATTAATTTTTAATTTTTGTTATATTTACAATTTTGTCAAGTATTGTTTTGTTGGATGGACGATAACATATAAATAATCTAACGTTATTCTAGCTTTTGTAACAAAGAAGTAGTAAGCAACAAAGTGCAATAAATTCAGTCCCTTACTAGTACCTAATATAAATTTGAAGGATATATTATTTAGAGGTTTTGGGTTTTTTTTTTTTTTTTTTTTTTTTTTAATCTTTTAATTACTTATAAGAGCAGAAATTCATGTTTAAAAGTTGTTGTTTTATTAATTCAATTATGTATTATATAGTATGTTATATTTTGGTGGTTGACTATATTATTTTTAGGGAACAATTCTTATAAGTTAACTTTTCAGTTTATAGTTTAATTATTTTTTTATTTCTTTTATTTTTATAGTAATTTTTATAATCATCATTTATTATTTAAAAATTGAATATTGTTAGAAAATTTATGTGGCCTGAATTTATCAATCATCCGAAAAAGTATTTTATTGTTTAATTAGAAAGGTTTTTATTTTCAATTTTTTTTTTAATTTTGTTTTTTGGACTCGTAAATACTAGGCTTGAGCCTATACACATATTCTTATTGTATATTTCAATTAAAACAGTTTCCGGCAGACAGCTTTAAGCTATGCTTGTATACTTTTTTCTTTTTTATGTACATTATTTCTGTTTTATTAAAAATAAAAGTATTTTTGATTGATTGATGATACCTTTGTCCCATAAATTTGTGCCAAAGTTAAATACAATTTATCAGGTAACTCAATAAGGTCCTCTTCAAAATACTCTCCCCCTGATGGCTATGTACTTGCACCACCTCCATTTCCACTGTTGGAAGCATTCCTGGAAATACTCTACAGTGGGGACCTTCAGCAGCATCTTCATAGCTGTCTTGATAGCCTCTAGGCCCCCTTAAATGCCGACTGTGGAGCAACATTTTGCACTTAAGGAACAAAAAGAAGTCACAAGGTGCTAAATCAGGAGAGCAAGGTGGGTAGTCGGTGATGGTGGTCCGAACAACAAACTTGTGCACATTCAACCATGTGAGAGAAGAGGCTTAGAAGTTATGGATAATCTATCGCCTTCATCTCTAATTTTTCAGTTTTTTTTTTTTTTTTTTTTTTGAACAACCTACTTACTCAAATTCAGTTCTTCTCTGACCGTTCTAACAGCTGCTCGACAATCTGCAAGGACTCAAGACAGTACAAGACCTACTTTTCATCAAAAGACAAGATGGAGGAGAAGGCCTGGGCAAGGGTTGTCAGTGAAATCTTCCCATCTCTCTCAAAAACACTTTTACCACTCGCTGATCATTTCTACCTTCAAGGTATCTTCCCTCGTAAAATTTTACCAATTATCCACAAAATTTCTGGTCATTCTTGCAAAGTTTTTCCAGAAATTTAAGAAATTAGATGGTGCTTAACAAGAGAGATCTCCATGCTCACAAGAGAATGTGAGAGGGGTCAGACAGATTAGCTGCAGACAAAGAGTGCTGACAGATACAGAGCTCCCACAGTTACTAAGGCTTGCTTAGGTTGTTAGTGGATGGGGAGTCCACTCCCATCGCTCTTGACCTCAAACACCTGACTCAGTGAAACTTTGGCTTAAATTTATGAGACAACCCAGGTATGTACTGCATTACAGTGGCAAATAATTGTGGCAAAGTGTATTATAAATTCCTTTATTAGTAAATAAAGAGACAATCCATGTGAAAAATGAATATTTTCAAGAAAGACTGCTCAATTTTCCATTTTTAACAATCAGAAAATAGTTCTCCACTAATTATCTCACACACATTAATTTATCTCTGAGCTACAGATATACAATATTTTATAAAAATATATCATAAATTTAAATTGAGATCTAGAGATATATAAATATTTTAATGGTTTCGTTAAACCTTAAAAAATGTAAAACATTTAATAAAATAAATATTAAAGAACAGCTATTACATGCAATGCAGTAAAAATTCATATTTTATTTGGCCAATATTTTATAAAAATCATAACATAATAAAATAAATAAGGGCATAAATTAATAGTAATATTCATTCACAATTTTAATTCCCCATTTCATAAAATAAGAGTTTCAAAATGCAGCATTAAGTATAAAAAGAAAAAATTCATTGTTTTAAAAATATTCAAATGCTAAGATTAAAATTTTTATCAAGAAAAACCTTAAAATATTCTAATAATATTGGTATGTTAATATTGAAAATTTAAAAAATTATAATTGATTGCACATCCTTAAAAATATCCACTAATACCATTCAAATGCCTAGATTGAAAATGGTTAAAAAGAAAATTGCATTGCCATGAAAACACTCACTAATAATATATTTCAACTGCTGAAGTTGAAATTTTTAAAAAGAAAAAAATACAATTGCCTTGAAAAATTATGTCATGCTAAAATATAAACAAAGATATCATGAAAAATATTGAAGCCAAAATAGTTATTAAAATTAATGTAAACATTGAACAAAATTTTGTCTTGCTAATATCTTAATGAACAAATTGAAAACTAAAATGAAATATAATAGGAAATGTTAAATTTAAATATATACAGTAGCTCCATGCTAATCACCTATTAAACAGCAACAGCAAATAGTTTAAGAGTTTAAGTTTTTGATTAGCAAAGGTTTAACTATATTACATATTATAAAACTATTTAGCTTATTATATAATTATTGCAAATAAGCCGTACGAAAAAATGTTATTTAGTTATTAATTTAGGAGCAACAATGTTTTCAATAAACAAAATTAATATGCACTATAATCTAACTCAAAAAGTTAAATGCAAATATAAATTTTTCTTAAAAAAAATGGAAATAAAATATATCAAAGTTTAATGAAAGAGAGAACCAAAATGAGCGCTCATAAAATGTATAGCAAAATGTTTTTGTTTTTTTAAATTAATATAATGTTAATGATCAGCAAGAGTGAAAATATTAACAAATTAAATGAGAGCAAATCAATAATATTCTTTTTATAAAATCTCTTTTACAAATTATTAAAATACTTACAATCTATTATTTATTTAATTTTTGTTTATGCCACGAAAGCAACAATAAAATAACATTTATTTATAAATAAATAATACTAGTCCGCAACAACAAAATTTTTATTATAAATCCTTTATATTCATGCGTTTTGGTTGTGTGAGTCATTAGTTAGTTGATTTGCTTAATTAATAAATGTTTTATTATTGGTACAGAGTGAGTACAGAATGTGCCAAGTTAGCTTGATTGAATGACTGGAAGAGGGTTAATTAGCTCTCCAAAGATTTTCATGACAGATGACAGGCACAAACAAAATCAAAGTTAATATAAAGGATTTAAAAATAATATCTCTAAAGAATAATAAAATTAATGATAGAGATAAATGTATGTATTTTGTCTGTATTAGAATTGCAAAATTGTTGGTTACTTTTTAATTTCAGATAATACGAAAACAAAAACTGGACCAAATCTCAGCGTGCAGGTCTGTCTTCATAAGCACAAAATTGGCTGTAAAATGAATTTAATTTATTTTCATACATTGGCGTGCGCTAACATCTTGCACATGTTAGAGGTTTTGTCTCATTAAAAATATTGAGTAGAACAAAAGATAATAAATATTTACTGGATCTAAACACCAATGCTTGGGTTTTATAATTCTGCACTGACATGGTATGGCATTATTTATAAGAAAGCTTGAACACAATATTAAGAATATTTATAGTTTTATATGTACAATAAGAACTTAGTAAGATGAAGAACAGATAACAAGTTAACTTTATAACTTATTAAGACAGCCTTTACAGCATTCATATCCTCAAGCTCCAAATAAGATGTAAGCCAGTTTTTACTGAATAATAACTATTTAATTATTTTCATTTTATGAGTTTTAGTCTAAATAATTTGATGCATTATTCATTTAGGCTAACAAGTTGGTTATAACGCGCTATACGGGGTAACTATCAGCGGAATAATCCATAACGATAATTTGTCTTAAAACCTTGTAGTTGAAACCCTTTAACATCAGAGTTATATTTAAAAAAAATTATTTTTCAAAAACATTTATGTGAACTTAGTAACTTAATTTTCTACAGAAAGAATAGATACATAAAGTTAAAACTATACCTTGTCAATGAGGTCGATGGTGGGCTGTAAATCAAGTCCAAAGTCGATGAATTTCCACTCAATGCCTTCTCTCTGGTACTCTTCTTGTTCTAAAATAAACATAGTGTGGTTGAACAACTGCTGCAACTTCTCGTTGGTATAGTTGATACATAGCTGCTCGAAACTGTTCAGCTTAAAAACAACATAATAGCACAAATTAGAAATATATTTTCACATTAGTGTAAATCTAAACCCCGAAAACCCTGATATTCCAATCAATTTTTAGGGCAAAAGAAAAGAATTAAAGCTGAGACATTATACTTTATATACTGACGGCTTTGAGAAATTTCTAGGGACTGTGTTGAGCTGCTGCAATGTGTTTCTTTAAACCCTCTACCATTCTCAGTTGTACACCTATAATGTATTTCCAGCAATACACTATTTTTATACTTGTGTTAATTGGTTCCAATTTCAGAATTAAATCAGACCCTGGTTCCAATTGGTTTGCATTTTCGGTGACACATTTTCCATTGTTATATTTTCTTATTCATGACATAACATGTATGTTAATAACGTGACTTATACAAAATATTTTATTAGTATTAATACAATATAAATTAAGCAGTGGATAAAATATTTATGAAAACATATTTAAATAAATTTATCTATCTATATTATTAAAAAAAAATTGTAAACAAACAAATGTGTCAAATTGTGCGAAGGTTCAAGGAAGCGGCCGCTTTTCGACGAGCGAAGCGAGTAGGGGGCAAAGTTTTATTTAAAAAGATAAAACAATATTACAGTCAAAAAAGAAAAATAATAAATTATATTAAGCGATAAAAACTCCCTTAACCCAATAAAAGTTTATTTCAGTCTAAAAATGATTAGACCTTTTTTAATTTCTTTACATTGTAAAATATTATTATTGTTTCTAACAAAACAAAATACTTACTTCGAAAATTTCAAAACCAGCCATATCAAGTATTCCAATGAATGATGCTCCCTGTCTCTTAGTTCGGTCAAGGGAACGGTTAATTCTGTTAACTAGCCATCTGAACATCCTCTCGTAGCAAGCCTTCGATATAGCTTCTACAGCAAACTCAACCTAGAAAAACAAGTTAAATAAATAATTAAAACCAAAGTTACATACAATTAAATTAATTCAATGAGTTTAAAATCAGACATATGGAGGAATCACGATTCAATAGACCAGATTTGTTTTTTTTTTATTTGGTGCACTGAAACTGTTGTGCTGAAAAATATATACTTTTACAACATAGGATGTAGCTCGATACAGAAACAAAATGGACTTAAGAACAAGTTAACATTTATTATGTTGCTGATGATAATGGGTCTATAGGGATGTATAAAAAAACAAACTCTCCTATCTCATTTTCCCGAGGAGAGTTTTTTTTTTATACATCCCTATTGACCCACTACCACATAGCAATTATTGAGGGATCACCTTTCATCTACAGTAAACATTTAGTTTCAGTTAAAATGTATGTCATATTTTCCACTTACCTGTTCCTTAGTTTGTGCTTTTGTGACAAAGTCTCTTCCCACTTTGATTCTTGGCTTAAGGAAAGCCTTGGTCATTTCAGTGATGGACAGACCAAGAAGATGGGCAATTTTCTGAGCGACTGTATTATCTGGTAGAGTAGCCTGGTCGCTATTCCTCTCCTGCTTGAACTGCATGTTTCCGAATAGCATCACCGAGCTTACAATCCTCAGAATAGCTTAACATAATTTAAAAAAGATTAGTATGTGGTATAATTAACAATTATTTTATATTGAAAAAGTTATTTTATACTTAAAAAAGTTTAAGGGAGCTATTGGTATTCCAAAGGTTTGACCACCAGCTTAGTAGGTGGGTAGGAGTTTCATCTTTCTCTCTACACAGACAGGACTTTCAACCAAGCCTTGCAACAGCAAGTGTCTGTAAGACAATAATGACCGGATATAAATTTAGTCATAAGATGAAAAAGGCCCCTCTATTAAGGGCCAATAACTTTATTAGAGGGTGCAGAAATAAACTTAAAGCGGTTCTTACAATGTAGAGTTCTGTTGACTTATACCTACCACTGGTTCTGGGACAGAAGGAATTACACTGGAACCCAGCCTGGCAAATGGATCTATCAATTCATCCCCTTCTATCCCACAATGTCCTGGAACCCATGCTATGTGGACATCATTCTGTTTTGCCAGATAATTAGAAAATCTCTTGCAACCTGTCACTAGTTTAGAGGTGCATCTCGGAATAGCTAGACTTAATAGCTCTTTTTCTGACTCATTCTTAAATGATTGTATTAGTTTAAAAAACTATGTATCTACTTCCTTAGTATTAGCAAAAATTATTCCATAAATGTGGGCCTTAAAATATTTACCAGATTTACTTAAAATTTAACATACCTTCAAAATTTGAAGTGTGTGCAAAATAACAGCTTATGTGTACTTATAAATTAACTTTTCATGACCTAACATAGATTCTACCTAAAAAACTTAATCTAATTTAAAATAAATATATGAATTGATGTCTTACCTGAGAGGTCCTCAATAGTCATACCCATGATGTTCATGGACTGAACAGTAGCCTGGTATTCAGCGGCATCGTCTACTCCAGGTACTGGTATCAAACCACCTGAGAGGAATGGATAGGTCTTGGGATCCTCAAGTATGAACTCCTCTGAAATAACAAACAAGTTTTATTTTTATGTAGTAACTCCTACAAGCTTATCTTTCTAAAAAGTCTGAGGTGTCATGACAAACCAAACTTCTCACTAGCCACTCTTTTAGCTTATGATTGACATGAGGTAAGAGACTGAATGAAAATATGTTTAAAAGGCTGACAATTGCCAATTCCTATCCACTAGCTCTAATACATTTATTTAAAAAAGTTTTCCCCCTAGACAGCCTATATGAAAACTAACTGAAAAAAGTCAAATTTTGAACATAGCTTTAGTTGTAAAAGTATGGCCGATAGATTATTGTTACCTATATACTACTATGTTCAGTTTCTCTATCTATCAGATATTTTAATAATTATTGGATATGAACAAGAAATCTTAGAACACTTATGCAATTGGTGACATTATGATGTGCAAAGTAATGAGTTTCTCAATGAGTCCAGAAGTTTAACCTAAAATGTATTTTTAGTTCTTGTTTTTTTGTAACAAATAAAACCTGTAAATAATTAAATGGTTACATTTGCAGAAGTGCAATATAATTTAAGAATCATTTACATTGCCCTAGTATTCATTCTTAATGGTGTGTAAATAAAATCAGTTTTTAAAAAATCTAAATTCTAGTGTTTATTGTACAAACTTTTAAAAAAAATGCAAACGCTAAGTAACAAGTAAGTACATGTTGCCCTAATGAAAATGTCAAAGTACTGGATGTGCAAATTTATGTATTAGATGATGCATCGTCTAAAAATTGTATAGGAGGAGCTAGAAGACAGTGCACATAATTTTGAAGTTTAGATATTCCTGGCTCTACTCACATTAAGGAAGGCATTAGATTGTTTCTATGTTTTAGAAAAGTTAAACTTATCTTCACTGTTGAAATGTTGGACTTCTTCTTATTTACTTAAGGCCTCTTATCTAAAAATATGGTCTATCCTCTATCTATGGCCTCTAATCTAACTATGGTATTTTCTCTATCTATGGCCTCTTTTCCATTCTATAGCCTCTTGGACAATTCTGTTGTGGTAATCAGGTACAGGTATCAGCACTTTAAGGTTCAAGAATTGGATGTAGTGGCCTGTTCCTTAAGAATAAACTGTTATTAGAAAATCAACAGGGGTTCAAGCATAAGTAAAACACTTAGCTAGACTGACTTGTTTGTTAAGTAGAAAAATACCTTAAAAAATTACTTTCCAAGAGACAAATGTTGACTAACATTCTTACAAGAATGTAAAAAGAACTACAGTTAAAACTTAGATAGAAAATGATTTACTCTTCTGCTGGGGAGTTGCACCAGCGAGTAATTGGTAGAAAATATGGAAAGTTCTCTCATCCTTGGCTTGTCTGATGGCACGAGATTTCTCAAGTAGATAAGTTTCTATGTTGGCTCCAGCGATGTAACCCGAAGCATCAAAATTAATACGGATAAATTTACCCTGCAAACAAAAACAAAGAGTTAACAATAGCACAAACTAATCAAAATCAAAATATTGATTAATCAAATAAAAAATAAATGAAAGAACTTGATAAACACTAGTAGATTTGCACAAAATAACCTTGAAGGGTTCTTAAGTTCACAAATAGAAATTCAACAAAAAACTACACATATAAGTAAACAATGGCATAGTTTATTTGTATTTTTTTTGTTACAGATTGTTGAAGATGGGATATACTGTATACAAATATTTACATTGAAGAAAAACAATGCAACATTTTAATATGTACTTCCTTTCTCTACCAAACATGGTTGAAATGAACAGGTTAATAAAATTTTGATGATACATAATAACAAATTATAATAGAAAAACAACGTATTCTTAGAACTAATATGTTTAATATTTTATGTAAATAAAATATTCAAGGCCAATTTTAAAGCTATCCATGAAAATTTATCAGCTTCAGCTTAATATTTATTAAAAGTTGGAGACTTTAATAGGAAGGGGAATCTGCCTCACAAGAAGAAGTATTTGGCCACAAAATTTAATTTGAAGAACCCAAATATAAGAAAGAAGCTGTTACTGCTTAAAACGTGAATATTATTTTGTAATTTAGTTTATATCTCTGTTTAACCCATTCAATGCGTAATCCAATTCTTGAACCTACCTTAGTTACTGTATATATCTAAACGATTTTAAAAGTTAATTTAAAAATAAAAAAAAAGTTTGGATCCACTGTGGATACAAACGTGAGCGGGCCTGACGGAGCCTTGCAAGATGGTTCTACTCGAGGCACGGAGAATAGAGCTACAGAGGGCTGAAAGGGAGGGCTTGGATCCACTGTGGATCCACCCGCCAGGCACGTTAGCACGACATGGATCCACAGTGGATCCACCCGCATTGTGGTATCTCACTTAGTTATAAGGTATATGCGATGAACCTAGAATATTAATTAAACCTGTTAATTGTAGTTAATTCCATTTTTTTATTTAGTTGAGATTTATTTAGGGGGCTGTTGTGAATTTTGCCCCAGATTTGAAAATTTATGATTGTAAATCTGTGTTTAGTCATTTTGTTAGTTTGGCTAGCCTGTTTGGAAATTGTACGCGTTCTGACGTCACCTTAGGGAAGGGGAAATAGCCTAGGTACCTTGTGATTTTCATAGGAAAATTCACTGATCCGGCTGGTCTCGTTGGCGAAGGGGCACCTGGGAAGTCCGTCTGGAGAGACGATAAATATCTTTTTAATTCGCCATTTTTGTAATTTTAGTTAATACAAGATTTTCTTGTTGTGTCAAGTCTTGTTTAGTGCACAAGTTTTGTACAAGTTTAATTTCATCCAAATTTATTTTTCTACTATTAGAGCCACACTTTGCTGATTTTATCGTAAGTATTAAAACATAAAATTTATTAATTTCATTCAATTTTTTTTATTTAATTTTGAGTAGAGATTTCTTTTAAAAGTAGTCTGAGAAACTAAGTCAAAGAAAACTAATTTTTGGTCATTTAATTTTTATAGAGCCAAATCTTCCTGGCGCAAATCTTCGTGACACGAGTCTCACCATTAATTCACCACATCGGTGCAAATTTAGAATTTTGATCTAAGGGGATCATTTCTCTACTCAGCTCAGTTTACTCCAACGATCATATGAGTTTCTCCAATTAAAACAGCTACCTACGATTATCAGAAAATTTTAGATTTAAAAGTTAATTATTTTCCATTAGTTTGGTTGATATTCGCCATTTTTGAACAACTATCAAAGTTCAAATTAAGAGTCCCTACCTCATGGTAATTCTCAGTAGGAATTTCATTTTTTTAAACAAATAAGACATGTACAATGGGATAAAGGATATAAAAGAAATATGTAAAAGGTTCACATAAAATTTTGTGTATTTTAAAATAAAATTTTGTTATAAAAAAAAGATATAAAAAATGTTTGTCATACGATTATGAGCACAGACTCATGGTATATATTTAAAGAAATAAAAAGCCTAATGTATTCTGCCGCAATATGTAAAATTTAATTGTATTTAAATGATAAAAAGAGAATATTATCTATTTGAAATTTTAAATAAATTCAAAATTATTTATTTAAAAAATTTTGTTTGTATTTTTTTAATTTTAATTTTAATATGTTTTTCCCTTCACTATTTTAAGTCAAAGAATAATTATTTATTTAAAAAAGAAAAAGAGCTTAACTCAGGGGCAAATAACGGGAAACCGTAGCATTGAATGGGTTAAAAAACAAAAGAGACTTATTTACTTAAGGCTTTTAATACATTAGTAAATAAATAATAAATACTTACAAATCTGGAAGAGTTGTCGTTCTTAACTGTCTTAGCATTTCCAAAAGCCTCTAGGATAGGATTAGCTTGTAACAATTGTTGTTCTAATTCACCCTATAAACAACAGCAACAATAAACAGCAAATCAATTAAAAATAAATTAATAATTGGACACAAAAATATAGTAAAACATTTTTCCATACAAAAAGGTACAAACCCTAACATAAACAGGTCAGATTGTAAAATAAATACATGTCAAAAACAAAATGTTATCTACTCTAAATTTAATTTTAAAATATTAGATGAATTTTAATTTTAAATAATTATTGTTTGAGAATGACCCTAAAGGAAAGGATGAAATACGGCAAAAGTAACAGTTTACATTCCTTTTAGGCCCAACTACTGAACAATTTAAAATTTTAACAATTTGAAGGCAGGACTACGTTTTGAGAATATTTTCTCCCAACTACACTTCTATCTATTTTTATACCCAAGCCCACGCAAAGTTCAGGTTCTTTCTAACTTCTTTCGTTCTTCAGCTGTTTAAAGTTGATTATTTGTTTTATTTCCTAGCCCCTGCATAGTGCCAAGCAATTGTTCGTCCGTCATCAATGTGTTAATTTTTTACACTTATTCAAGTAAGATGTAGCACAGTAAATTTGGTTTACTATCAAAAGCTACTTGAGACTATTGGTAAATATCGTTACCACCAGGCTTAATTAACTAATGTCAAATTTCCTACTGTTCAAAACTCTAAAGATCTATTTTAACTAAATTGACATTCTAGTTTGGTCACTTTGGACTTGGAAAAAAGAAATAATTAGTACACTTTTAGTTCAGTACTGCCCTTAAAGCGAGTAACAAAGTTAAATAGGAGACATGAGTAAAAACTTCAGTTGAATAGCCCGCCCCCTTTTATACCCCTGAAGTAAGTATTAAGGTAAAGAGATATTTAGTCCATTTTAGAATTTTGAACTAATTATCCTTTTGTCTTAATAGATCATTAGAATAAGGGATATTAGTATTTCTATATACATATAGGAGAGTTTATATTCATTTTGTCTGATTTTTCATACCCACCCTCATGATGTCAAATTTGCAATGAAGTAGGGGGAGTACTAAATTAAAAGAATGCTAAAGAATCATTGTGTAGGATTTTTTATTTATTTATTAGACGCCATCAATTTACATAAATAGGTTTTTAAAAAAGGGAAATTGATCATTTTCACATTCATAACAAGTTAATATAATACTTGTGATTATTTTCCCCTCGACTCATTATTAACTCTGAAACATATTTAGCATCCCTTTACCGCATATACATGTGTCTGCTTGCATCATAATGTGGCCTATGTTATTGGCATTATGTGGTTATTATTAGGTTTCTATGAAAACTTGAGCTTTTAACCAACTCTAACCACCATTTACCTACTTTAGTCCACAGATACTTCAAACATAGTGATATAGTTCGCATGTATTATCTTTGTAAATAACTTTTGGACCAAATTAAGAAAGATCTTAGATTTGGAAGACTGGATGTCCCTCCCTACTGCTAGTAACCATCCATTAATTCTAACAAACTTGGTAAGAAACATAAGCCAAAATCACTGACATAATAACTGTCCCTTACATCATATTTCATTAACCCTCCTTTTACCTATTTTCTAAAAATTTCACTTTGTCTCTTTCATTTTAAAACTGACAGTGAAAGTTAACAGTAGTAAATATTACCAAAATCTTGGTCATGTTAGCAACAGTATACCCTTCTCATAAAAAGGCTACACATTTACATACTACTACTTACACTACATACGACTGATCAATAAAAATAATAAAATAGGTAATTCAATACTTATAAGGACATTATTCTATTTCTTTAAATAGATTAATAATTATTGTACCAACTGATTATTGAAATCATCCCAACACATCCCCATTAGTAAAAAAAATAAATAAAAATGCCCCTTTTAAATATTAATCACCAATCATCATATTATCCAAAGGTAAATTATACATTATATGTTCTTATAACTCATAAATGATCTTTTGTTAAGGCTTTCTTTCCAACAAGAATTGACAACTAGGTTTCAAGGGGAAGAACGTGTATTAAAAAACACAGTTAAATATTACACTTCCATTGTGGGAATCGACATAATAATCTGGGTTTCTCTATGAAGATTGTGTCTTAAAGAATGCTTAGTTCAATGTTTCCCTTCCACTGCTGGAAACATCTTCTGGAGGTTGCTGAGCATCTCTTGATGCTGTGTGTGTGTGTAGCGAGTGAACAGCACTGGACTTTGCATCCTTCAAGACTTGGTCTTCATGGAAAAACTTAAGATTTCTATCGTCGTAGGACTATCAAGTCACCCACTTTACATATCTATCAATGTGACCCATTTATAAATTATTTTTATGATTTAAAAGAGCATTTTAGAAATTAAACATTATAATGTAGCAGTAAAAACAAGTCTTAGTAAAACATTAATAAAAACATATAACAATAAATAGTTAGCGCATAACTTTTTATTATTATTAAAATCAATAATTAATACTTCAATAATAATTTGTTAAAAAAAAACACCACACTTCAAAAAACACAAAAAAAACCCATGCAATAAAAAAAATTAAAAAAATACAAAGAAGTAAAATAAAACACACAAGTGCAAACATAACAATGGTGCATGCAATTATCAAATAATGTTGTTTACTTTCTCAAATATAATAAACAATTAAAATAATTGTAATAAGTGAAACTGGATAATATTTTCTTAGAAAAGGAACAAAAATTAAAGTAAATCCAAACTTATTTCTTTAAGAAAATAATACTCACAAAAGAGCTGAAATAGATTTAAAAAAATATAATTAATACATAATTTGAGGATTAAACTTTATATTGATTTGACTAAAGATTTAAAGGAAAAGGTTTAAGTTTATTAAATAAAGAGGAAATTTAAGGATGTCATAAATATAAACCATTATAAATCACAACTAATATCCTACCATATGAAAATATTCTATAATTAATTTGGTGGAATTAAATAAAACCTATCTAATAGGAATTTACCAATAAAAAAAATCAGTCCGACAAACTTAAAAGTTCTGTTTTAATACAACACATTTATTAACAAACATTTAAAGTGTCAAACGGTGATTATTAAAATCACAATTTTGATTTACAGCAAAATCATCTAATTGTTTGAGAAATAATAGTTTAATCAATTTCGAAAGTTTTGTGGGGGAATGCCTCCAAATTTAGAGCTAAAATTAATTTCTTGATTTCACCTCAGGGTATAATTTTTAGCAAAATGTTTGCTAAAAAATTCATTATTTGACTCAAGGGGCTTGAGGATTAAGAACAAAGTGGAAATCTATCAAAATCAAATTTTTGAACCCCCACAATGCGTCTCCCTCTCTATATACTACATATATGAGAAATTAAAAACTAAATAATTTCACCAACCATAAAAATACTTAACAATTTTACTGATAATAATATAATTGTATTATTTTAATTAAAACTCCGCATATAAATTAACAAAAAAGAAAAAAAGTTACTTATCCTTAAAAAAAAAAACCTAATAAAAATTTAAAAAACAGATTACCTCAAACAAAAGCGAGTTCACTCAAAAAATAAAAATAAAATAAACAAAAATTGGAAAAATAAAAAAAATTACAGAAATCAAATTTAAAATAAATAAAATATAAAATTTAATTTAGGCTCACAAATGATATGCGGATGGTGGTATCACAATTATAGTAGACTTTAGATTTGTTACAAAAACAGACCATTGGATGAAGCAAAGTGGTCTGCAAACGTGTTAATAGCACCTGTGCTTCGATAACACCCAAACCAATAACCCAACGCAACGCAGCAATAAACAACACGATAAACAATTACATCACAACACGTATCCAATATAGGATAACATAAATAATATTTTTTTAAATCCTATTGGCTAGTTTATTAGGAATATTTTTAGGTGGAATGGAACAAATATTTTTTTTTAAAAAAGTTTAATGCAATAAATAATATAAAATATAGAAGTATATAAATAAAGAGAGAAGTTTAAAATAAATAGTTTATTAATTTAAATAAAATTAAAATATTTTTAGATTCATTATAAGCAAACATCTTTAGAATTTAAGGAACCTCAAAATCTATATTTGATAGTCCCATTTAAGCACATAAATAAAAAAACAATCAAAACTCAGAAAGTAATAGTCTGCCAATTAGTGAGGAACAGAGCTTTCTTGCATACTTTACTTTTGTTTTGATTTTACGACTCATTTTTGTCTTATTTATTTAATTTTCCCCTTTAAAAAAAAAATCTTTCAAAATGGTTTTGTTATTACTAAAATAAAAGTATCAACTTAGCAGTATTAATGAGGCATATTAATATGGCACTATCTGTGGGCTTCTTTCAAAAAACCATCCAAATTTCTTAAAAATCAGAGTACTGCTTAAGATATAGGTGATAATAAAATAAAAAATTAGGTGAAAGAGAACCAATGGGCACAGAATGTTGAAATTAATATGGGACTAACCATAGGCAAATTATGACCTTGCATACAAATTTCATTAAAATCTGACGAGTTGTTTTTCAAGATGTTGGTTCGCAAAAATGTTGACAGACAGGCATGTGACCAAAAATGTTTCCTGTCTGAAACGACAATTTCTGTCTTAGAATTTTTGATGATCACAATGCTTCCATTACCTTTACTTTTTTAATTTTTATATCTTGGTCTTAAAGGTCACTGAGATATGGCCACAAATATATAACATCAATAAATTTCTAATACTAATTTGACATTAACTAGTCATGTTTGATGTCTTGTCAACTTGTCAAAACTTATTAGACTTAAAAGGTCCTTCTGAATTAGGATGAATTATTATGATAAGAAAAAAAATGTCTATTTATTTATCTTGAAAAAAGGCAATAAATTTCAATTGAACTAAACTTACATTATGCAATAGCAATCCTTGATAAACCCACGGATTAGCTCACATCATAAATTTCTAGGCTATTTAACAAGACAAAAAACAGACAACTGCAGCTGTCAAATAAATAGATTTAATACATAATTTATTATTTGAGAGTTTTTGGGCAATAAATTTTGATAATTTGCTAAGAGAAGGACAAATAGGGAAATACGGTTCCTTTGCAAGACTTTTGACAAGTTAGAATTATACTATACATACTCCTTTCAAGCGTTTTATTCACACTTCAGTACTTACGAAAATGCAACACTGATTACGTCAGTAACTCCAAAATTAAAAATTGGTAAATTTTACAGAATTTTTTTTAACTTCAACAAAATAAAGGTTATTATAAAAAGATAATATGGTAAAAGAATTTGGAGCACAAAGTGGAGTTGATATGAATAAAAAAGAGGAAGGAAACATGAGTTTTTCCTTAATCTTTTATGGGTAAGGGGAAAAAATGCCTTTAAAAATTCAAATTCAATTTGTGGAGAGGTGTTTACTTCTTATTATAATTTAGGAATATGGTAGCGAAAATGATCGAGAAAAAAGAATGAAGCCTTGTGCTGAAAAAAGTTTTTATATACACTTCACTCCTTTTCAACCATTCTGAATCACAAAATCTCGGACATTGTCTTCACTGGAAGATCTCGACTTTATTAGACTCTTACCACAGAAACCTAAGCTATAGAATAGGCTGACTCTGAAGTTTTTTAAGGAAGACTTATTATTCTATTTTAAATTATTTAATTTTTCAAAACTTAAAATTTAAATTGTGCCTAATGATAATAATTTATGCACCTAGGGAGTAAAGCCATTATTCCCTGAGTGAATAAGTTGGTTTTTGAGGTGAAGCCAAAGAAACCATGGTCCCTAAGGCGAAGCCAAGGAAATTAGATTTTTTAATTCACGAGGCGTAGCTGAGGGAATAACGCTAGATAATTATCTCAAGGGGAATTATAGCACTTTACTCCCGAGGTACATACAATATTTTATCTACAGTAGGGAGAAAATACACATTTTCATCCATTGCACAGTTTTTATTTATTATTTTAATAAATACAATAATTGTTAGCACTTTTTAATAGCAGATATAAGAGATTCAATATTAAAAACAAAGAAGAAATGCAATTAAACAATGATAAACAAGGTCGAAAAAAGAGTGTCGCCAACCTGATGTTATTCATTCTCTACTATTTATAAAATAATTAAGTTGGCAATCTTTATTTTTCTCCCTGGTTTTACTTTTTCTCCCTACTTTTACTTTTTCTCCTTACTTTTACTTTTTCTCCTTACTTTTACTTTTTCTCCCTACTTTTACTTTTTAGGGAAGAAAAGTCTTACTTTAGTCCCTCTAAACTAATCCAAAATCATAACTTTTTCTCCCTACTGGAGATAAAATATATTTATTATCAAATAAAACAAAAATTGTACAATAAACCTACTTATTTGTTAGATTTTGAGGTCCCTGGCATTATTAGACGTTTGTAAATAAAAATGTATCTAATGCATCCAACTACATAACATATTTTTTTAAAAATAGACATATTTTTTATGCATTCATTCCACTAAAACAGGATGAGGAATAATAGAACTATAAATGAATTGATGAATAAGAAAAAATAAAAATAATGAGGCAATATGATTATGGGAGTAAGAGAAAAAAAAATTAATAGACTCAATGAAATGGTTTGAGTATTAAAAATAAACATATACAAAAAATGATTATATTTGGTTTTTTGGCATTAGTTTGGTAAGAATATAATATTATAAACAAGTGTATTTGCAATGGTGAACAAAATATAATTTTTATAAAAAAAAATTGGTGCAAGTTTTGATTTTTACAATTTACCTCAAAAGTTGACGGTGAGTTCTGATTAAGGTGAAAGCATGTAACAAAATTTTAATATGAATTTATAAATAATTTTAAATTCTAATGCTTCTTTTCTATTGCAGTGTTGGCTTGTGTTTTAAAAAAATAAATAAATACAACTATAATTAACACAAATATTTTTAAAAAAATTATAATAATAGTATGGTGTTGTTAAATTGATAGTTAAATAATATATGTATATATATATATTTTTTTTACTTTGAAATTTTGTTGAATTTACTCAGAATAAAATTTAATTAAACAAATAAAAAAATGTTTATTACAGTTGTAACCCATTTTAATAATATTTTCGAGTAAATTTGTTATTAAAAATTAAATTAAAGCAGTAAATAGGTTATATGCTTTAACAATTGTTAGTTTTTTTTATATACACATTTATTTATTAATTATTTTATTGTTAATTAAATTAACAATAAAAAAAACCTCATAATCTAATAAGTGGTAATATATTACCAATAACAGCAGTTTGTAAAATTGGCTTGCACTATTGGTTTTTGTAAGATTAAGTCTACTCTTCCTCTTCGATTTGGTATGAATAAATATAAAATAAAGAAATAAAAAATAAATAAATAAAATTAAAAAAATTAAAATAGATATACAAATAAAAATAGAAATATATTTGATATTTTAAAGACTTTAAATAAGGTTTCCATTTACACTTTCTCCATTCAGTGAATTCATAACAATTTGTAAACTTTCATTTAAAAAGAAAAAAAAAAAAAAAAAAAAAAAAAAAAAAAAAAAAAAAAATCAGAACTGATTGGTATTTAATATTTTTATATTAACAGTGACAAACGCAAATTAAGGATTTGAAATGTTTTTTTGTTTGCTATCATGTAAAATGTTATTTGTTTGCTCTGATAAATCAATATTGAGCATTTAAATTTAAAAAAATGATTAATATTTTTATTAAAAGAGAGGGAGAAAGAATTGGTAAAAGTGTTATTCCTGCTGCTTGGAAGTGGATCATGTACCAACATTTACATTACAATGAATATAAAAAAAGAGTATTTACGAGGAAAAATTTCTTATTATTCGGTTTAAAAAAACAAAAAAAAACAACACTTTTTTTATAAAGACTCTTGTTTGTTTTTAAACTTCAGAAAACAATAATACTTTCTTGATTTTGTGTACAGGGTGTTCCGTTTCTTTAAGACTTTAAAAAATTACAAACACTAAACTACCTTTATTTTTGACGATGCTAAAAAATATTATTTAAGTGGTTCAGAATTGCAAAAAACACGTGAATCTTCTTTTTTATTAATTTTATGAAATATTAAATTTTAGTTTTGTTCAACCACTTTAGATTGTTAAAAACCATCTTCGGCTATCTTATATTAAATTGTCATCTGTATTAAAAATAAAATAATGATAATGTGGTTTGACAATTAATTGATAAAAATTTCTCCTTTTTTCAATTTTTTTTATTCAGAACCATCATATTGGAGATGGAAAGAAAGGTGGAATTAGATTATCAAACAGCCAAAGAAATTCAAAGGAACTTAATTTTATATTTCAAAATCAATTTAAGAAAAAATATTTCGCCAAAAAATCCAAGAAAACCTAAATGCCAAATATGTAATTTGTTTAAAGGATTGGTAATGAATATTTCTGAGGATGCCAAAATAGCCTGAGACTGTCAAGCTAATTACACTAATTACAGGAATCTATCTACAGGAAAATGAAACACCACTGAACAAAAGGTGGTTAAAAAGAAATTCCTTCGTCCAAGGTGTGGAGATGTAGAGAAAACAGATTATCATTTTGATTTAATAAAGACAGGTTTTACCTGCTGATGATTTAATGCATTAAAATAGCAAAGGTACATGCAGGTTAGTGATAAAAGAACACTTTAAAAGAATATTTATTAAATTTTGGCATACTAGGGGTAATCTACAAGTAATAGCAACTGGGTGATTAATACGACACCCCCTGCTCTGATAAGGTACACTATCTGCCTTCCGCAAACCGAAGCCATGGGTGCAATCAAGATTATTCCAATAATGATACAAATTTGGAAAAATCATGAAGCTCAATATTAATGAAGATTTTTAGAGTAGAGTTAATAAAATATCAAATTTGACATCATTCAAGACAAATTTTGACATAACAGGGTAGTAGTAGGTTCTAGTACCTACTATAACTAGAGGGGTAGGACAAACCACTAATTTGAACCTAGCAATTAGGTCCATTTTAGTAGCCCCTAGTTGGAGAGTCCCTTCACACATCATACCTCTGTACATTGTATAGCCAGTGCAAGTACAGTATGGTCATAAGTGAGATATATAAATCAGAGAGTCAAAGCAGTCATGCCCATGTCCCTGCACTACTCTTTACAATCAGAGCACCAAGCCAGAGAGCTCTCCTTAAGGGGTGCCCTCGCCCTGTTCCAGCCTCGATTTATAAATTGTCACTCTCGACTCATTGATAGTCAAGCAGACAGGCAGGCACCAAGAGCCCCTTACCACGCTGGCTCCCATGTAACAAGGAAACCTTAACTAGTAATCACAGTATTTAGGCTGAAAATGAAGCCAATTTAAATTATTTTTTGGTTCAAGATCCCAATTGAATATTTTAAACTAAACATTTTACAACATGAGTTTGAGCTAAAATCATATTAAGTGCAAGTTTTGAAAATTAAAATCATCAGGCAAAAAAATCAAGCCAGTCGTTTTATTTAGGGAGGTATAAAGTACTGAGATTTGTTGATTATCAGATCTTACTAAGTAGTTTTGTCTTTATGTTAAAATTTCCCAAGCAAATAATAAAATAAATAAATAAACAAAAGTAAAAATAATTGATAAATACAAATTTAAAAATAAATGTAAAACTGATAAAAGCATTCAACAAATACCCTTTTGATTCAAATAACTAATCATTTTTAATTATTAAATGTTAAAATACCTTTTTCCAACACCATACCACACTCTAAATTAAAATACTAAAAACTAATTTTGCATAGAAATATTTAAATAAAAAGTGTTTTAAGAGAAGTGGAAAAAATAAAAATTTAGTAAAAAGAAAAAAGAAAAAGAAAATTTTAAAGAGTTTTATAAGATTTTAATTTTAAAGAGAATAACAATTTTTTTTTAATGTTGTTCAAAATGTTACATCTTTGTAAGGCAAGGTAAAATCTAAAGATGCTAAAAATTAAGAATACTCATAAAAACAGTAAAACAAAGAGACCGATACTTGTGAGGAAATAAATTTGACTTTTAGACTAAGGTATGTAGAACATAATTTTAATTACTATAATAAATACAACCTTAATAGTACAAAATTTTCACTTGATTGTCAAAAAACCACACAAGGTGATGTTTTATCAGCATATGCGATCGAAAAAATAAAGGGGTCAAAATCAGTCAAGAAACACGTCTTTAAAAATCAAATAAATTCATTAACTTATAAAAACTCTTTTATCATAATATTTAGTGTGATAAAATAAAATAAAATAAATAACTTCAAAATTCTACCCCAAAGAAAAGAATCACAATAATATTTTTTTAAAAATAAACCTCTAAGTACCACACGGAGCAAAAATACCCAAAAAACAATAACAAAAAATATTATAAAAATGAAAACTAATGAACTAAATACCTTCTGAAATGTCCTGCTCATATCCTGGAAACATTACAAGAGAAAAGAATAGTTGCAATGGGTAAGTAAAGGCATGGGGGGGGGGGGGGGGGGTAACACACATAAGCAATGGAAAATGATGGTAAAAACAAAGCAAATCTATATACATATTATACACAAACATAAATCTACAGCTAAAAAAAAGAAGCATAACTAAATATTAGCAGTAAATTAAGACATTAAAATTTATGTATTATCTACAAAAAAGCATCGATTTAAAGGAGCCACTGGAAAATATAACATATTGACACAAGAATCTCTGATTGAATCTGAATTTAAACAGGCACATAACATTTATGTTAGCAAGAGCTAGTGATGGGTATAAAATTGAATTTTATATGTAATTTGGAGTGAATCACAGAGGCTGAAATTAATCTTTCTTTTCTTATTAATTATTGGATTACGATAATAACTTTTCCTTTCAAATAATTGTTTTGAAAGCATTTACAAGGTGGTCAGGTCAAGTTAGCATGATGTTTAACATCTAGTATTAATTTTATTTTCATTATTAATTCAAGATACTATGAAGTTGAATCATCATTCAAGGCATTTGGTCATGGAGTACATATAGTAACTCAGAAATGGAAGCATTTTCATGAAGAAAACACTTTTATTAATATAATTATTTTATATGATTCAAACTCAGCAAAATCTGTATTGACTTTGGACTCAAAATTTTAAAAACTAATTTTAAATCTAAAATGAAGAAGATTTTACCATTATAACATTCCTCAAGAAAATTCTTTAAAAGAAAAAAAAAATACAAATAGATCTCAGATAATTCTGTATTGACCATGGACTTAAAATGATTTTAAAACCCAGTTTTCACTAGGCAGATTGCTATATTTCCAAATGCTCCTTTTATCGTGTCAGCTACAATAATAACTGTAAACTTAAAACTTCCATCTAAATAAAGCATTTAAATAAGCAATATTCAAAATGAAATTTAAATACAATTTAAAACAAGATATATATAAATACATTTATCACCACAAAGCATAAATATATTGATATGACTATATGATAATGTTAAAAATACAGATATAAGAATTAATCTACTACTATAGATACTGTAAAATTTGATTGTAAGAATAACAAATTCTTTATTTATCACAATAAAACAATATTTAATGATCCCAATTTATGCTACTTCAACATTTCAGCAAAATCTAGTGATTGTAAATAAAATTCATAGAGGGAAATTTATCAGATTGTTGTAAAAAAAAGGGCCAACATTTACTACAGACTAAGTTAGTCTTGATCATTTAATTGATTATTGTCAGTTAATTAATAATTTACTAACTTAAAACATTTTTAAGCACAAAAAATTCAATGAGGAAGAGGGTTGGGTCTTGGGAATATAGTAGAGGGGTCTTGGGAATACTGGAGGTAGAAGACAGATGACAGGAGACAAATCCTTTCCTAGGGGGAGGCATAAGTCCATGTCTAAGTTGAAAATATTAGTTTTTAATAATAATGGGATGTATTGTTTCAGTGAATAGACATGTCTTCTGTACCTTATCACCTATCTTCCACCCCAATCTTTTTGGTGTGAAAGCCGCCTTTTTAAAAACGTTATTTGTGGGCCAAAACAGAGGAAAGACTCCATACAAATTTTTGTAGTTGTCATATTATTACACAGAATGTTACTGTATCAAAAAAAATTGTTTAAGACAAGCAATATTTTAAAACTAAATGTAATTGAAAAGCTCCTATAATACGATATAATAGATTAATTAATTAAGCTATTAACTACACATTAGTTAAGCTGTTTAGTATTAATTTTTAAAAAATGGAAATTTAAGATAAACAAAATAAAATAAAAATAATAAAAAAATAGATAAACATAAATAATAAAATGGTTAAGTAAATTAGATAATAGAATAAAATGTTTGCTTGAAGATATTTGCTCAATTTTAACTAAAAATTGGACTCATAAATTTAAATTTTGTTTAACACTAATTGCTTTGACAGAGAGTTTGTAATTTATTTACATGTGACTTTTAAAAAAATTGACATCATTGAAAAATAATTTGGTTTACCACTAACACTTGTATTTGTAATAGTCCAGGAAATAGCGTGCAAAAAAGTGTCTGACTAACATCAAGCTAGATTTTTCGGTATAAGTTAATCTTTTGGTGTTTCTTAAGAATATGTGGTCGGCTAAGTTTGTCTGCAGGACATAGCTTGGGAATAGGCATTCGAAAAAAACAAACCGGTGGAGAGCGGCCATGTCCCACCCATTTTAGTGGACAATGTGAATTTCATTATCCCAAGTACAGAATTAGTTGGTATAACAAAAATCAAGTTGATAGTAGTTTTTCACTTGATAGATGACCACTTTGATTTGGAATAATATTTGAATAACAAACCTATTTAGAGACAAACTAACATCAGCTTGATTTTTGGTCTAATGACTATTTTTTTACTCAGGATTATGAAAATCACATTTTTAACACAAATTTTAATTAGGTTCTGCCAAACTCGGTAGCAAGAAAATAAGGAAAATAGATAAAAAATAAATTTAAAAAAATATATAATTTCAGTATAGTGAAGGGAAAGTAATAATGCATTTTAAAGACTGCTACGATGCAAAAAGCAAGTAGTGATAACTTGATTATAAGAATCATGTTAAGTTGATTCTTATCACATTATACTATCAAATTATAAAGAGTGGATCAGGATAAATTATAAGCTTTAACAAATGAGGCTTGTAAGTGTTTGGTTTTGATATTTTTTAATTTACTAAGTTGATAGGGGATGAAAACAAAAGAAAAACTAAACTAGTAAAGGATGGACAAGAAGTTTCATATTTATAATTTTTCAAGTTCTTTAATGGTTTTTCTGGTTGTATATATTTTTAGAGCATCTACTTAAACCACATTTTTCTATTCTGAGAGATATTTTCCCAGCTTCTACTAGCTGATTAATATAGGAGAAGGTTCCTTCTAAACGTTAACCTTTGAACACTGTTTTATTTCTTCCTTATAATGACATTTTCTCTAAAGCAAAAAGTGAAATGAAACTTCATAAGTTGCAATGCATTTTCTCTTTTGGATATTATGCATTAACAATTGGCCTTTTACTAAAATTCTTATCAGCTGTGTTTTCCAGACTTCAAAAGTTTAGTCCCAATTATTCAGGATAATTTGGAGTTTCAAGGTGCATAAATATTAAATCCCTCATTAATCCTTTACTTAAATTTTACATTTGGTGTAACCAGCACAGTAAGCAATTGATGCAAAATATCATCAAGACTCAGGTCATCTTCTAAAGATAAAATTGTATCTTGAAACAACAGCCATGGGAGGGGGGTCAGGAAATGACTCATTAATCAAAAATTAAAGAAGCTATACATTTTTAACCCATATTTTTCATTAAGATAGACTGTCTATAATAAGTTAATTAAACGATTTAAAAGGAATATTACACAGTTTATATCATAGTAAAACTTTTCGGAATAAATAACAATTTCTTTTTTTTTGAGAAAAAAAAAAATCTAAAATTAGTTACTATTTTATTTATTATATCTTGCCAATACAAGGGCAATTATAATGTAAAATGTCGATAGTGACACAGTGAGATCTTGTATCTTCGAATTTGGCATTTTAAATACAATATTTTATTTAAAAATTCTCTAATGTACCCATATACTTTATAAAATATTCTCTCAATTAGTGTAGCACATATCTTCCTCGAGGCCTATCACTTATTTTAATGATGCTATGCTTTTACAAACCATTATTGTCTAATTAATTTAATATTTACCCCTTTTTATTATCTTTTAAAACTTCTTTGATTTTTTACATGAATAAAAATGTCAATTTAGAAAAACTTATTAAGTGCAGAAGGTTTAAATTAATATGGGGTGATCTATGGGCTATATTTTCCAAAAGCTATCCAAATTTCTTAAAATTCAGATGAGTACTTTTAAAGATATAGGTGTTAATAAAAAAAAAACTATGAGGGCAAGTGGATAAAAAACCAATAGGCATAGAAGATTGAAACTTATGTGGAACCATCATTAGACTAATTATGGCCTAACATCCAAATTTATAAGTTAAAAATGTTGGACACACTGACAGACTTTGATACTAGATGATTCCAATGCGTCAATGCCAATATATAAATTTGAAGAAAGACCTATCTTTGATACTTGGTGTATATGAAAGATCCAATAAAGTGGTTCCAAATACCATCATCCATAGAAAAATATGGAATTCTAAATGAACTCAAGGACTTTTATCAGAGGAAATGAGTTTTAATTGGACTAAAAAAGTTCATCCATCTACCATATTAACAATTCAATTATAAAGAGGCTAACTTATTCTATACTTTGAATTGACTTCAATGCGCAAAATAATGATAAGTATATTTAGCAAAAACATTCTTTGTAGTTTATTCCTTTGCCTAAGAGATATATTCTACTAAGCATAAAGCTTAATTCAGCTTTGATGACCAAAATAAACTAAACTACAATATACACCATGAAATAATCCTTTTAAAAATACAGAAAACAAAATTAGTTGTTTTTTAGATTAGTTAGATATAATTGGTACACTATAGTATTTAAAAAATTTGAGTTGATTTTTTTTTTTTTATCCATTTATTTATCAATTAAATAATTATTTACAAAAATAAAAACTATGTATTAAATTATACTCTAATTTTTAAAAAATGGGTTTGGTTTTTTAATAAGTTAAAGGTTTTTGTCTTTTTATAATAAGTTTCATTTGGAGCACCACACTTTTTTGGAATTTGTACAGATTAATTTGAATGAAAAATTGGTTGTAAGCACATAAAATTAGATAAAAGGTAAGCCGTGAAATTAAATAAAAATCTAATGAATGAACCCAGCGTTATACACGGATGATCAAAGCATCTTAACATTACATTTAACATAGAAAAATACAACATAAATAAAATTGAAATAGATAAAGAAACATAGAAACAAATATAAATCCATTAGATATCGAAGCATCTATGGAGGTCATCATAAAGAAATAATACAAACTGTCCCTCCACATAAATTGAAATAACTTTAATATTAAAGCAGCTTTCAGCCTTCAAAAGGTCATCAGTGCCTATTGAGGAAGAAAAAGAGTTATTTCATTTACGTGGAGAGACAGTTTGAGTTATTTTAAATATAAATCCAATAAAAAGATATAAAAACAAAACACATCGGAAATAAAATTAAAATTATATAAAGAAACAAATATAAATTTATAAAACCCAATATAAAGATATAAAAACATAATATAAAGGTATAAAGTTATAAAACAATATAAAAATATATAAATATAAAAAAAAAAATTATATGACAAAAATTGAATAGGAAAAAATAATTATAGTATTTACAATAAACAAACAGTAAAACCTGCTAATGTGGATGAATGAATGTCAATAAGATTCTCTTATTATTAATTACTGTGACTGACTAAAGTTAATCACATTATAAATATCAATCCCAGTGACTGACTGACAAAGATTTTTAATATCAAGTTTTTTATTGACATTAACTGACTCAAGTCAATCTCATTTTCTGACTATTTGCTTCGGTGGCTGATTAATCATATTCACTGACTATAAACCACTGAGACGGACTAAAGTTAATCACATTCTTCCAGTGTTCAAATTTAACAGTTTTGTCTAAGCCACAAAACATAACTAAACTAATTTAGAATAGTAAATCAATTACATATATGACAAGGGTAAACCTAAGGCTTTACACCATAAACTATTACCAGGTTGTCATATCCATCTGATATAAGAGCTTTTAAAATAAAAATGTTGTATTCAGTGAAATATTCACACTTATTTATGCCACTTTTACTAACCTAAGCTTGGCAAATTTAATTAAAACAAATTACACACCACTTTCAGCCAAAACGTTGGAAAAGTTTTTAATTGTTTCATATTATGCTGTTGGTATTTGCTGCAAAACAACAATTTTCAGGAAAAAAAATTCACAGATAGCTGTGATTTATCTCAATTTTACAGATATTTTTACCTCCTACGTATGACAGTTAATAATTTGTTCCCTAAGTTAAAGTTAAAATATTAACCCTGCATCTAATCTATTAGTGACTCAAGCAATAATGTAAAACTCTGCATTTAATCTATTAGTGGCTTAAGCAATAATGTAAAACTCTGCATTTAATCTATTAGTGGCTTAAGCAATAATGTAAAACTCTGCATCTAATCTATTAGTGGCTTAAGCAATAATGTAAAACTCTTTATTTAATGATCTTATTATTTATTTTGATCGTTATTTCAAATCATCTTATCTTATCATTAAATTAACAGACCAACTATCGATATTGTTTTGTTTCACAGTCCTGTTAAATCACTGTGTATTAAATTGAATTTGTGTGTTGAGATCAACAATCTATAATGGTATCTATTTGGTTCACCATTCTGTTAAATCACTCTATGTAATATTGATATTGAGGAGTGTGGAGATCAACAAATCTTCATTGAATTCTTTTTACCATCCTGTAAATTTACTAAGTACAATATACACACACCATTTATTATAAGGCATGTATTTTTGTGAAGCGACAAATTGTCTAGCAGTCACTTTACACAGATCTTACTGTATCATTCGCAAATACACAAAAAAATTAAAACAATAAATTAGAAAACCGAATTAGAAAAAAAGTAGTACTAATAAAAATAATTAAGAAAAAATGTTAAGGGAGCAACAAAAAATAAAAATATAAAACAAAATATATACATGAAAAAATTGTTAAACATAAAAATACTTACAACAATAAGTTGGGTATTCTGCAAACATC
Source organism: Gerris lacustris (assembly GCA_951217055.1). Taxonomy (NCBI): domain Eukaryota; kingdom Metazoa; phylum Arthropoda; class Insecta; order Hemiptera; family Gerridae; genus Gerris; species Gerris lacustris. The sequence continues at coordinate 50,004,133 of OX578279.1, forward strand.
AGATGGATGAATTCGATTCAATAATTTGTGTTGTTGATTTTGTTTTTTTAAATTTAAGTGTTTTTAAATAAAATAGATGAAGAGTAAATTTCAAATTTTAAAGCATGTGGTTTTTTGTTTTGTATAAATATATGTTATATACATTAGTTGTGTTTTTTTTGTGAAAATTATTTTAATATGTGTTAAAGATAATGCAGCATTTTTTGTATTGTTTGTTTTGTTATATATATATTTGAATTGTTCGTTTCGTAAATTGAAGAGAAGAAGAAGTGAATAAAGAAGATCGCCCATGCATTGCCAGGGTGCAAAACCAAGAACAGAATAAATCAGAACAAATACCAAACAATGTAGAATTAAAAATAGTCATTTTTAAAAATCATTTCCAAGAGTACACAATAAAAAAAATTATTTAAAAAATAGAGAGAAAAAACAATTCCCCAATTAAAAAAAAAAACAAAAAAACCCTTCATAACATCAAGAGTGCAAAGAATAAAGCTAGTGGTTTTTTAAACTGTAGTTCATAATGTGAACTTCAAATTTTTTTTTTCTCTTTTTCGGTAAATCGTGATTTAAGATTTGTTATAGCGAATTGAAGCATAGCGAGGATCAGTCAAAGTAAAAATCAAACTTGAGAATTAAAAATCCAAAAATTCTTAATGATCATTAATCATTGCTTGCTATCTTTAATTTCTATTTAAGTCATAAGTCTTCGCTATCCTCAATTTCTACTTAAAGTCTACTTACGTCTTTTGAATTAACCTCGCTATCATCAATTTCAATTTAATAAACAGTCTTGTAAATGATCCACGCTATCCTCAATTATTATTTTATTTACATTCTTGTAAATTTTCCTCACTATTCTCAATTTCTATTTAATTAACTTTCTTGTGAATGATCGTTACTATCCTCAATTTCTTTTTAATAATAATTCTTGAGAATGATCAACGCTATCAACGCAACTTGACTGGTTATTCCGTTATTTACTATTTTTTATAATTACATAAATAAAGAGGGTGTAACGCCGTAATATGACAACAATGTTTTGGAAGAAACTCCATCTGAAACTGATATTGCATTCTCATTATCATCGGTTAATAATCAAAGTGCAGATCTTATGAGAATCCCTCACTATGAATTCTCTAAGAAACTTAACACATATTTCAAAACAGAATAAACCATTTGATAGGCAATTAAATGGTAAATTTAAATTAAAATGTTTTCTGAACACTTTTTGAGTTTTTGGATTAAAATTTAGCATTAATGGGCAGGATGGGCAATCTTTACAATTACTATAGTCAAGAGGACCACTACCACTATAGACATGGTGTTCTACACAATAATCCTGGCTCGAAACGAAAATTTGCTAATAGAATTCACTTTACTCCTTTATCTTATCTTTTTTCTTAATCATGGCCGATTGGGGCCGGTCTAGTGTGCAAATCTTAAATTAATTACGCACCTTATTTACGCATAGTGTACACACCTAATTCAATTTAATATATGTATATAATTCCATTAGTAAAAATCCAGGCCGAGCCGGCAAGCGGGCCGAATAGTGTACGCAATCTGATTCAATGCATATTATATTTCCATCGCTGAAAATTCGGACCAGCCGTAAATTGGGCCGGTCAATATAACGCCTCCTAATTCATCTCGGGCCGGTCTTGACGGTCATGTGTACACACCCTAATATAATTCTATCAGCAATAATCCAAGTTGGCACGGGCTGGCCTAGGCCGTCTGGTGTCCTTATTCAATTCAATGCTTTTATTCTTTCGCCAAAAATCCTGGCCCAGCCGGCAATCGAGACGATTTAGTGTATGTATCCCAATTCAGCCCAATGCAATCAATATATCGGCAAAAATCCGAGCTCAGCTGCCAATCGGGCCGATTTAGTAAGCACATTTTAATTCAAATAAATTAATTTAATTCCATCGGCAAAAATCTGGGCCCAGTCGGCAATCGGGCCGACGCATTAGGGGGTACACATTCACACGCGTACCCCCTTAGGTACGCATGTGAATTTAGGGTACGTATTCTTATTCTAATACAGTTCAATTCAATGGGGGGGCTGGTTTAGTGTTCACGCTCTAATATATTCCAATACACTTATGTATTTAATTGCTTCTCAAAAATCCGGGCTGACCCTGGCCATAGATTACAGACCCTAATTCAATTCATGTATTTAATTTCATGAAGAAATATTTACAGAAAATGTATTGCGGGTTATGCTATTTTTAATTTTTTTGAGGGGGGGATGGTAGACACCCCCCTCCCCTCCCCCTTGCAACTGAAGTGGAGTAAAGTTTAGGTAGAGAGAAGCGTAGGTGTTGACTAAGAAAAAGTCCCACCTAACCCTAACAGTACATATAAGAGTTAAGGAAGCAAGATGCTCATTTCCATGTTTAAGTACCCTTTAGGTCGGCAACTTGAGACTTGATTCCTCTTATCGTCTACTTTAATATTAATATATTCTACTTTGGGCTTCACCAAACTGGTTCAATAGTCCATTAAGTGTTGATTTTTTCTTCCTATCCTTCACATCTAGGACACTTTATAAAAATAAATCTTCTTTACTCCTTTATATACGTTAGAATCATTGCTTTTAAAATATACACGAACATGCGCTTATTAAGAATGCATTTTTTAAAACAGCAAGGCTAAGAATAAAATGTAAAACATTTTTCTTATCATTTTAGTTACGTAATAAAAACACGTAATTCTCGTGTTTCTTTTGAGTACCGATCAATAATAAAGTATTGTTAAGAAATTATAGGATTTGATGACAGCAATGAGTGGTCGAGATTTCGACGACTTGATGGACGGTCCAACCAGCAACCAGGTAAACAAAAATGTCACCAGATAACCTCAGGATAACCACCTAGTAGTATTATTTTTCCCCTCACACAAGTTGGGCAACCTGAGTGTCACAAAACCCTTCTTTTCAAAACAATACTGAAGGTTATTGCAAGACAGAGAGATCGGCCACATTACAAAGTTACCTACTCTATATTATGTTTATTAGTGTGAATTGAGACATATATAAAATGAGACAGATATAGATAGATCTGTGTGAAACATGTCTCTTAAAAAACAAAAGTTTTAACAGCCGCGAGTTATTTTTTATGTTAAGAATAGTTGGTAACTTTGTTCAATGACAAAGTAATTGATGAGTTATTTGTGTAATGAATAAAAACGGAAGATTTCTTAGATTATTAAATTTACCTTTAATACACTTTAAGTTATTAAATCTCAAGAGAAAACTGCTATTAGAATAAATAAAAAAAAAAAAAAAAATATGTGTGAGGCTCTCACGCACAAGAAGTGAAACTTAAGTTCTAGAATGCATTGCTCTCTTTTATTTTTTGACGAATTTATTATTTCAGGTTCAGGAAATGGTAATGGGAAATTTAATTGAAAAAAAAAAAAAAATATTGCTACGCTAAGGCAACCACATTTATTCCAATAAAAATAAATGTTTGTTTTGATTTGCTGGTCTTTAAATAGATATAATACAATTAATCTATAAAAATGTTAACTTGGACGAGTCTCGCATCGCAAACTTCATTACACGATGTCACTATATGAAAAAAATTCGCTCTACCGCCGCCAAAGAAGTTTCACTTCAAAAAAATTAAACAATTACAATTATGTTTTTGAAACTAGTCTAAAAAAAAAACAAGTTCGTTACCAACTTAAGTCAAGAATAAATTTAAGGAACTAACACAATAAATCACATGTTACAGGAAGGGTACGTCACTTTTAGTAAACAAGTAACATAATTTTATATTTTGCCATGTTTAAATTTTGATTTCATAATTTTATAAAAACCATTAGACTAAAAATAAAAATAAAATATTGCCAATCTATGTCAACGAAGAAATAAAAAATTAAATTGACCAAGTATGTGCTTTCAGTAAGTACATACAAAGGGTCCGAAGGCAATTTAACAAATAAGATGAGTATGTTAACCGACATAATCTGCCAAGCCGTATCAAGATGGCGATAAAAAAATAGGGGTGGGATGACACGAAAAATGCAATGTTCAAGGAAACTTTGAGCAAAGATGAATTGGTAAAAGGAAAACCAAATATATATTTGTACTCAGAGCGTTTCATTTAACACCCCACATGCATTTCTGTTAAAAAAAGTCAACCCCTAAAACTTCAATCCCTATAGTTTATGATGGATGACTTTTTGGTGCTTCTCTATAATTTTCCTGTGTTTGGGTTACTACACATAACATAACTACTAATTTTCAAATTTTTGTGTTGGGTACTTTTGGAGATCAGGGGCGTTACAGACGGCCGGACAGACAGATAAGCACAGGGCTACGGACCCAAAAAACTATCACCTGTAGAAGAGTAAGAGGACATCCCATAAGAGGGTTACTAGTTGGAAACAAGTTGGGGTTATTTTACATTTTCAATCTTATTGTTTTATATATTTTTATTGTTCTCTGTCTTTTTTAAGTTTTTAGTTTTTAAACTAGTCTCAAGATATATTGCGCTAACATTTGCATGACAAATATAATAACTAACAGCTAAAAAGGTGGAACAGATAATAGCACTGTTTGTAAACAAGTCAAGTCGTTATGCATTGGCAAAAAAATGTTTGACCAAAAATAACCATTTCACAATAAAACAAAAAATAAACAACAGTTACCTGGATTCATATTAATTGAATTATCGAATTTGCGATAATTCAATCAATTTAATATATACATATATAGTATTTAAAAAAAAAAAAAAAAAAAAAAAAAAAAAAAAAAAAAAATCGGTTCTATTTCAAGCTTAATTATTTTTTTAAGTTATATATATATATATAAAATTAAAATTAAAATAAAATATTTTATAAATGTGTTAATTACCCATGAATCATCCGGTATAAAATTAATTATAGATCCTAAGAGAGGGTCAAACATTTCTTAGTCCAATCAATGATAAATTAAATTGATTTTAGGAAATAGTTTTATAAAAAAAAAATTATTAATTTGACAGAATATTCTACTTTTTAGGGTGAAATATGCGGAGATTGATATTTGAGATTTAACGCCGGGATCTTATTTCTTTAGTACACTTAAGTTACTTTTCTTACGTATCTTTTTGATTTATTATATTAACCAGGAGATCGCTTTATCGTGGAGTTCTTTCTCAGAACAAACCAATTAAAGGAAAAGGAGAAGGAATAAAATTATTTATTTTTTAACCCTAACAACGACCAAATGAAAACATAGATTAATATAATTTTCTATACAATAAACAAACCAATTAAGTTTTAAAAAATTATAATCGAGTTATTATTTTCGCTTCCGAGCTTACCCAAGGTAACAGAAGCTAAGTGATCGTTTTGAAAAGCAAACTTTTTTATGTCCAGGATTTCAAAAATTCCAAGACAGAAATCTGTTTTTAGACATCTGGGAACATTTGTGGTTCCGTGCCTTCACTCAATTTTTGCGAATCAACAAATCTTAAAAACTACTGGTCCGATAGAAGTAGTTATAGGTCTACGTTATAGAACGCGAAGAAGCTGCACCAAAGTATTATTCCAGATTCCAGTGATAAGCATATGATTCCAGAATACAAATAAACAGGTCAAGTGTGTTCTAGTCAGCACACAGCGAGGGCCCGTAGGCAACCCTGTATAGTTTAAGCAGTACCCTATTGATGGTGTTTTTTAAAATGCTAAAAGTGTACTTTGAACTATACTATGGGTCTGTTATTCTCAAAACACATATAAACAAACTTCTGATGAAGTATTTTTTTGCCACTTAACCGGACTACAACCATATAAATACATCGAAAAGACCATAGTTATAAAAAAAAAACGTATTTAGTCAATAAAAAATAAAATAATATTTTTTTCGAAATTTCCAAAAAGTGTATCTTTACTTTTGGTCGAAAAATGTTCAGGATTTTTTTCAGATTTTTTGCACTTCACATAAGCGAGATAGAGGGGGGGGGGGACACGTTTCACACCCACTTTAAACTTGCCTACGCTCGCCCTATCAAAGTTATAACCAAAGAATTATATATTTTTGTAATCAGCTCGACGTACCCTTTCATATGATACTCCACACGGTGTCGAAAAAAATTTTAAAAATTTTAACCCTTATTTTGTTTACCCTAATTCTTTTTTAAAATATTTTTTTTAAGTCGCTATATTTTTAATATATGTGGGTAGGTACAAGACACATACATGCCAAATTTCAAAGTGATCGGACGAAAGGTGTAGCCGTGAGAGCAGGCGAAAGGACGGACGGACAGACACACGCAGGAAAATATAAGGGTCCTTGGTTTTGCCTACGGACCCTAAAAAATCTATTTACTTGCGCTAGCTAACCTAATATTCAAGTTATTAATTTTCTTTCCTTTTAATACTTTAAAATTAGATACAAAGATAATAGTATACACTCACACACACAAACACGTATTATGCGTTGTAAATTTGCGTTGGTAAAATTGTTCGTGCGCATTAAATCTTAATTCGTTTCTCTTGATGCAATATATTGTCTATTTTTTTTATTTCAAAAAAGTAATAATTTTTTTATTTCAAAAAAGTAATTATATGATATTAATTATACTGTAGTAATTGATAAAAACAAAACTCTGTGCCAAACTAGATGAGCGCATATCTACATTATACTATCTATCTTATTTTTTTTTTTATTCTTTATTTGCATTTTATACATATTTTATTTTCTCTTGGTATAATAATTTATATTATGTTTTCATAACGTAATTTATTTATTACTTCCTAGAATCTACTTAGTGGATAATAGAGAACTGTATTATATATATATATATATATATATATATATATATATATATATATATATATATATATATATATATATATATATATATATATATATATGTATATATATTCCCTTTCTTAGAAAGATGACGATAAAATAGTTCACTATCACGGTTCCACAATAAATTTTTAATTGATAACCCTTATTTTATTGGAGCAATTATTCGGGTTTTTTCTTTTGAAAATAAATAAAATTAAATAGTTTTGATCTTTCTTATAAAATGTATTTGGACTTTTTATAAAATTATAGTTTTTGACCCTTAAGATTACTATTATCTTAACGAGGTATAAATTATTATGTGATATGATAAGTTATAAAATATTTCTTAACTCAATTAAAAAGGTATTTAATATGTATAAATATATATATACACATTACTGGTCGCGTTTTTCTAATAAAAAGGAATAAATATTTATTTATTACAAAGACTGCGCCATCGCGATTTTTAATTATTTCTTATTTTGAGAAAAATTATTAGTTTTGAAAAAAGACAATATTAAGATTCTGACATCAACGTCAATAGAATACTTAGTATTGGGAATTATCAAAAGAATTTCACAATTATTTCGCATCTGAAGAAGAAAAATAAATTATCAATTTATCATACAATACTTTAACTTTTAAAAGTCGTAATTCAATCACTATTAACTGAAAAAATAGGCGAGAATTGAGAATTTCGCCTAGTGAACATTACTGCCACGAATTAAAAATAATTTGGGCAATTATGTGCTTTTAGCACACACAAAGGGTCCGAAGGCAATTTAACAAATAGGACGAATTCGTTAAATAACAGCCAAGATCATAAATGTCCGTAATATACGTAAGAAGCATGCGCAAAGTTTATTTTTGAACATAACCTACTGAAGTGTATTCGTATAAATATTCATTATTATAAATGCTGAGTTTGAAAAATTTGTATTGTTAATATAATTAAAACTATTAGGGTCGTTTGATCCGTAAGCATGGGAATAATGTTTTTTTAAACATAACCTTCAATTAAGTATATAAGTAATTATACATAGGCTTAAACTTTTGAGAAAGTTTAAGTTTGAAAAAGTCAATTCGGTCCATAAGCATGGGCATGGGCATTCTTTGTTTTTAAAAGTAGTAAATATGAATAAAATATTATCTTAAATATTTATAAATTATACATGGGTTTAAAAGTTAAAAAATAATGTTCTTAAATGGGGGAAAAAGAGGAAATAAATTGGCCAAGTACGTGCTTTCAGTTTGCATAAAGGGTCCACAGACAATTTAACAAATAGACGAGTTTGAGACAGACCGACAGACAAAAAAGACAGACACGGGAGGACCAAAAATGTTCCCTGTTCCCTGATGTATGAAATGGATCTACTCGGATCTATTCTTTTTTGGAATTTTTGATATCGTAGAAACCTTTTTTTCTTCGCTCTTCAGAACGATCACACAGCTAAAAAATAAATACAAACACTCACACACATATGTGTATATATAAATATAAATAGATTGGTGTGTATATATATATATATATATATATATAGACATAGAGAGAGAGAGAGAGAGAGAGAGAGAGATAGGAGTATTTTTGTGGAAGTAAAGTATTGAGATAGGTCAAGTGTTTGTGAGGGTGTCAGTGTCTTTTAGGATGAAGTCCTTGGATTAAGCATGGAGGGGACTTAGTGACCCAGAAATCCTTATATGGGCCCCTCTAAGACTGTTTCTTCTTAGTTACTTAGACTTTGAAACTTGTACAAGGTCCAGTCTTAACATCTGACTTCAAACACTTTCAAACCTTTTTCCTTATATGGTCTTGAATTTAAAAAAAAAACAAAAAAAACAAAGCACGACTCGACTTCAATAAACTGTGAACCGACTTCAGACCCCTTATTTATACACATACATATATATATATATATATATATATATATATATATATATATATATATATATATATATATATATATATATATATATATATAAATTTATAAAGTAGACATATTAAGTTATGTGTTGATCTTGTCTAAATATGGAAGTCCATCAATTTAAACTTAACTTGACACTTAAACACTTAAAAACTTAAAGATTTAAAAAAAAAATCCTCTAATCTTGATAGTCTTAAGTTTATTTTTATAAATGAAGCCTCATTAATAAATGATTCAATATGATGACCTTGAGATGTTAAAACTTGGACAACTATTAAATCAGTGTTTTAATTGTACTTTTACTTTATTTAAAAATACTTAATTCTAAAAAGTAAAACTTAATTTTTAATTAGCCGTTACTTAGTTATGTCACGCTTTTGAAAGTTTTGAATTTGAATGTAGAACAAGACTTGTTGAAAGAAGAACAAGTTAAGTTTTATTTGATTTTATGTCAAATGAAACTTAATCCTTGATCGGTTTATTATGAGAGGATAACCATTAACCTCATAACAAGAGAATAAACTTGAAGAGGATATTTCCAAAACGTATATTTTCAATTAAAAAAAAGTTATTGGTAACACTGATGCTGCGTCTATAAACACCTTAGTTTTTATCCACAACTCTTAAACACAATTTAAATAAAATTATAAGACTTTAAACTGCGGTACTTTTTTGCGGTTTTCTCAAATCAACAAAGTAAATGCTAGCTAGATTGGCTTCAATGAAATCGGCCGCAGTGGACAAAATTAGCATTAGGGACAAAATGAAGCGGTAACATTTTTTTTAAACCACTTTAAATTTTCATTAATACACTTATGTTTTACTCGTAAATGGCTGCAGTTACACTTAATTTTGCTCTTTAAAGAAAGTAAAAAACCAATCAAAAGCTACATAATAGTGACTCTCCAATGAGCGCATCCTCTAGTTATTAAATAAATTGATTTTTTAAAAGTAAATGGGAAAAAAACTAATTACTTGACGAATGAACGAGACTAAGAATTGATTAGATTAAGTTGGAAACGTTTAAATTAACTATCTTCCTAAAAAGGAGACTAAAATTGCAAACTTGTCCACTTGAAGGATTTAGAAAGAAGTAATTGTTTCGAAATATTTCGTTACTGTTAAGTAATGGGTGATAATAATTGTCACTAGGGCAATGCGACTTGGGAGGCAAGACTTCCAGCATTCCTTACGTAATGAATCTTTTTCATTTGATAACTATTTTCTAGTTAATCTTTCTGCTGTCAAGAATAAAATAAAAATCGTTGACGTAAATAATTTATTTTTTTAAATGTACATATTACTAGATTTTTTGTACGGTTAGACTTCAATGCTTCAGAGCTTGAAGGTTTGAAAACTAAGGGATAATTAAATTAAACTTAAGGCATTTTTGTAATTTATACCTTGAGATCATCTATAGGATAACAGATTTTAAAACGTTGAAAAGATAAGTCAAGTTTGTATAAAGCAATATTAAGATAGTAAATTTCCTTCAAACTATGGTGTATTTAGATAGCATCAGGGTTACCAAATATTTTTTTTTTTAATTGAAGAAGAGACTTAGGAAATATTCTCTTCAAGTTTATTCTTACATGATAAGCCATGCCATTCAAGTGCATTCTCTCATGAAGAAGCCTATAAAGTGTATTTATTCTCTCATAAAGGAACCTATCAAGTGTATTTTTCTCTCATAAAGAAACCTATCGAGTGGATTCTCTCATAAAGAAACCAATCAAGTGGATTCTCATAAAGAACCTTATCAGTAAATAATCTCATAAAGAAACGGATAATAAGTATAAATATCAATTTGGTTCATACAAAATGTTATTAAATACAACAAATGTTTATAAATTAGTTTTTTATCTAAACAGCTCGTTAACTAGAATGATTCGTAATATAGGAATCAGAATTAATAAAAAGCTCTACCTTAGCCCGTTATTATTTGGCCTTTAGCGTCAACTGTAGTTAAGGTTCAATGTCCTTTCTTTACTCCCCTAAGTTAAAATAAGGGTAGGCGGTAATATAGGGGAAGAAAATTGTAATGAAGGGAAAGTAAAATTAAATACCTTTTTCATACCTATATTTTTTAAAAAGATCGAAAGAAATATACATTAAATTTTATAGTATTTGTATTTAGTAAGGAATGAATGAAAAAATTGGCTTTTAGTCGTAAACATGAGAATATATTATACAACTTTATATAGGTCACACCCAAAGTCTTAAGGTAAGACATCCTTTCATTTAACAGTATGCTATCACAATGTCTATTTTACATTTTTGATAAGACGGCTTTACAAAGTATTACAAATAAATCCTATTGAAGTGATTTTTTCATATCCAAATCCTATTGAAGTGATTTTTTTTCTTATTTATTCAGAGAAACCAATAAAGTCGAAGGTCGTTATTATAAACGGTTAAAGTTAAAGTTTTAATAAGAACCAATGCTTAGTTGGTCAAATCATTAACTTAGTTAAGTCAGAGACAGTGGGGGAGGTCTCTATCAAGTAGAAGGAGTTCATTATGTAAGTCCTCTTTCCTTTGAAACCAAAAAGGAACCTCTTGATGCTTTACAAGTCCAAATAAGGAGCTTAAACACTTTCCTAACATGCTTAACCTTTTATACTTCTCTATATGCTTAACTTTGACAACGATACCCGCACAAAGCCTAATAAGGAGTCTTTATAACACTGATAACCTTACTAGTCATTTTATCAATCTAAAACCTAGTTACACAACTACTATTTAAGTTAAAAAAAACTTAACCAAGACCATACATGTCCGTAAGATACGTAAGCATACGCAAAGTTTGTTTTTTAAACATAACCTTGACTGAAGTATATACTTATATATAGATATTTATTATTATAAATGCTTCAAGTTTGAACATGTTGTATTGTTGACATAAACAATATCATTAGAGTCTAAAAAAACCATTAGGGCCTGTTTGGTCCGTAAGCATGCCCATATTTTTTTAAACATAACCTTGAATCAAGTAATTAGTTATTATACACAGGCTTTTGTGAAATTAGTATTTTTAACATATGCAAAACAATAAAAGTCTATTTGGTCTGTATTCATGTGCCTAGTTCATTTATAAAAAATAATAACAATCAATAAAATATTAACTCGAATATTTATAATTATACATAGGTTTTAAGTTAAAAAACTATTATAGTATTAATCAGTAAAAGATTATAAAATAGAAGTTAGGATTACCGTGTGTGGTGTGGCAGCAGATTTAGGCTTAGAGGCGGCTACGTAGGCCAGATATTGGATGACTTTCTTAGTATTTTCAGTTTTTCCAGCGCCTGACTCTCCAGTACATAATATAGATTGGTCTTCTCTATCTGTAACAGAGATCAAAATAAATATAACTTTAAAATATTGTAAATAAACAGCTATTTCTAGGCATTTCGTAGAACTAAATATTACATTATCAATAAATAAAACTTCTTAAACGAGTTCTTCTACGATAACCAAAAAAATCAATTACGCTAAAATTATAAGAGGATGTAAATGTTTTAAGTAAATAGGCAAGTAAAGGGTCAATGTAGCGTACCTGGAGCCCCGCATAGTTGTCTTCTCCTAATCCTAATTAGTTTTCTTAAAGTATACTAAAATTTTCCGAGAGATTTTTTATTATACAGGGTAGCGGTGGAGCAGCGCGAATGACCACATTTTAAATTGTTACCATGTGCTTAATTCTAGATCCAGGGGATTGAAATAAACCAATATTTCAAGCAAAAATGTGGAAGTTTACTGGATATAAGTCAAATTTTTAAGTGTAGAAGATAATATCCAATAAATGACGTCCTTGTCGATTTCCACAGTCACATTTTCACACGACCGAGAAAAATTTGACGCACGCGATTCATGAACACTTGTGTGTGCAGTGGCTCCATCTTGTTGGAATCATATGTGGACAGTATCCATTTCGTTATCCTTTGAATAGGGGATGAAAAATAAGATTCCCTGACTAGATGTTAGAGAAAGCGATGCGCAACTTCGCCGAGCGCCTCTAAGAATGTGTAAATCGACAAGGCGTCATTTATCGGACATTATCTTCCACACTTAAAAATTTGACTTATGTCCAGTAAACTTCCACATTTGTTCTTGAAAATTTGCTTCATATCAATCTCCTACCTCTAGTATTAAACACATGGTGACCATTTAAAATGTGGTCATCCGCGCTGCGCCACCCTGTATATTCCCCATGATTAGAAATTTAAAACCAACAGATATATTGATCCAAATTGCATATTTTTTGGATATTTCTTCTCGAAAGCCTAGCTACGCTAGATACATAGGATCCAGATACGCTACACCGACCTGTATACAGTGTGTCCCACGATAGAGGAAACATTTATTAAGAGAAAAGTATGAAATGAAAGATTTCATAAACTAGATATACAATTTTGATCAATACAAAGAAAAACTCTTTAATAATATTTGCAGGTGTTTCTATTTCCATAAATAGGCTCCCAGATATAATAAATCGACCAATTTATTTTTTATTTAATTGTTTTTACTGTGAGTCTCCATTCACCATCTTAATGGACTCCCTATTCACCACGTTTATGCAATATTACCTCAGAAACTATAAATGTGTTTACCAGGAATGCGACTTGCATTTAAAGGGAATAAATAGATATAATTAATTCTGTGCTTACCGAAGGTAACGAAAGCATAGTGATCATTCTGAAGACCGAAATTTATTTATGTCTCAGAATTCAAACATTTAAGACAGAAATCCATTTCAGACATCTGGTTACAAGTATGGTCCCATGTCTGTCAGTCTGTAAAACATGTTTGCGGTCCAAAATATTTTAAAATACTCATCCGATTTTAATGAAATTTGGGTGGTAGGTTCATATTTACTCCAGGTTTTAACCTTCTGCGGCCATTTGTTACTCTTCTACAAGCTCTATTAAATTTAGCTAAATTGGTACTTTTATTCTTCTACTTCTAAAAATCCAACAATTTTGACACAAAAAAAAGGAGGAAAATTAAAGGAGAACATTTTTTAATAAATTAGACATTAATGGGTTGTAAAAGCAAAACATTATTAGTACGCGAGGAAGCGATGTCTATTTTAATGGCCACTTGTCTGCCACACTAATTGGCAGACTATTTTTAAACGTTTCTCAACAATTTTAAACGCGTATTATCACTTCATACAATATATTGTTTTAAGAGCCAATATTAACTTTTAACAAACTCATTTTGCGTTAAGTGAACGTTTGCCTTCCCAATTATAAAACGGAATGAGCATAATATATGTACCGTAATTTAGCCAATATTATCAAATTTTACTAAAATAGGCGACATAAAATAAATTTGTGTCGAAAAACAGAAAATGAGAAACTAAGTTATCGATCAGTGTTGCAAAAAAAAGAAAGGGAGAAATAAATCTGAATAAAAATCCAGTATTTAAAATGTTATCTTTAATTAAAATGTCTACTAGTTAATTTAGACTTCCTGAAGGGCAATCTTTGTTAGTTCATTTATAAATTTCAGATTTAACTATACAACGGCATAAAAAGTAGTCAAGGAGACTAAGACACTGAATCATCATTTTAAATAAGCCATATCGAGAAAAAAAAAAGATTAAACGACTTTAGAAACTAAAAACAATTAAATAACAATGATTCATTTAATCAATATAAGAATCAAAAAACCGTATTAAGAACTCATTATTATAATGTCTTATAATTAAAAAGAAAAAAATATTAAAAGTAATAAAATTAAATTGCTTTACATTCTCAAACTATGAATCACTGAATTGAATACTCAACTGCGATTTTTAAACACCGCTATTCTAACCTAATACTCGAACATAAATAATAACATACAGATCAGTGTTACAAAAGAGAAGTTAGACAAAAAAAAAACAAAAAAACATATGTACATAAATCTAAACCAAGATCTCTAATTAAGAAAGACAATGAGTGGGTTTTTAGTAAAAAACAAAAAACATTGTTTTTCAGCAACAAATAATGTTACCTTTTATATACTAAGTGACTCATTTTGAAACACCTAAAATATTCGTATAAAAAGAGTTATACATTGGAAGTATGTAATAATTTTTGTATGCAGTATTGTTTGATCGATTTGCATTACAGTTCTTTATTTAGATTTTTGTTATCTCTCTCTCTCTCTCTCTCTTTATTTTTCAGTGTTGAGAGAAAGTGAGATTAAAAAAAGAAAAATAATAAATAATAAATTGGTAGTGCGTGAAGTCTCACGTAAAAAGGGTTTCGTTGGTGTTGTAAACATGAAATTGGTATTTGGGGGGGGGGGGGGGGGGGGGGAATTTGGATGTTTTTTGACAAAATGGCGGGAAAAATTAAACGCTTTCTACAAGTGTTATATATTTTTGTAATCTACTCTTCAATACCTTTCATTTGATACCTCACTAAAAATTTTTAAAAAAATATTTTTTTTTCCGTGACATCAATCAGCCGCCATTTTGGATTCCCAGTTAATCCGACCAAGTTGCTATTCTTATTTTTTCATTGGCCCATCAGACCGCACATTTTGCATATTTTTCTATATTTTTAATAAGAGCGGAAATACGATTTTAGGGGGGGGGGGGACACGCAAAATTACGATGTTTTTTGACAAAATGGCGCCGAAAATTGAACACTTTTCCTAAGTGATATATATATTTGTAATCTACTCTTCAATACCTTTCATTTGATACCCCACCCAAAATTTAAAAAAAAAATTTATTTTCGTGTGACATGAATTATCCGCCATCTTGGATTCCCAGTAAATCAGATCAAATTGCTAATCTTATTTTTTCTATGGCCCACCAGACCACACATTTTGCATATTTTTCTATATTTTTAGTATGAGCGGAAATACGATTTTAGGGGGGGGGGGGGGACACGCAAAATTTCGATGTTTTTTGACAAAATGGCGCCGAAAATTGAACACTTTCCCTAAGTGATATATATATTTGTAATCTACTCTTCAATACCTTTCATTTGATACCCCACTTAAAATTTTAAAAAAATATTTTTTTCGCATGACGTGAGTTATCCACCATTTTGGATTTGAACAGCTGATAATTTTGAGTTCGCTATATTTTTCCTGTGTGCGCGTCAAAATGATCTTTAATATTGGAAAGTTTCACGTTTCTATCTCTTTTTATTCAAAAGTTATTGGAACCGTACAGAGTGACAGACAGACAGACAGACACATGAACGAAACTATAAGGGTTCCTTTTTTTGGTTTTACCAACGAAACCCTAAAAATTAGAAAATAAAATAAATAAATACTAATACCTACAATATAAATCGACCAGAACAAGCTGATTATAATCTTATAAATTATAAACGGTAGCGGTTATAAATAATTTCAATATTTCATATAATATCAGTGAATTTGAAATAAATAAAAATAAATTTCTTTTAACCTTCTTTTTATCTTTTTTCTTAACTTAAGTTGTAAAACATAATAAAAATTGAAAAATTACAACATCGAGTTTCAAACATTATTTGTGAAGTGATTCAAATCCCCAAAAGGAATATCGATATAAAGAAAAGGTGAAACATGAATATTAAGTCAAATATATGTGTTTTAATGTATATTTATAAAATAAATTGTGTTTCGTGTTAATATACATACAAGGTACGTGATACGGGTTTCGAATGAGGTTGAGTAGGCGTGAAATTTGGCATGATATCTAGCTATCGATTAAGGAACCTTTATTGGGAGTGGGCAAATATATATAAATATATATATATATATATATATATATATATATATATATATATATATATATATATATATATTTAGCGTGGAATATATCCTTTACCTTTCCTGTATTGGAAAAGAATAATAAATTAGAAAATTTACGCAAAGGATTTTCGAAAAGTGATAAGTAGTGATAAGTAAAATATAAATTTTGATGATAATAAAAAATCACTTACAAAAAATAATAAAAGTTACATATAGTGAAGCCATGCCAAAAAGGACACAGAGAGAGTTTTACATTTATTTGTAGATTACTTTAAACATTTAACTGCACCCAAGATAATTATTTGGGAAGATTTAAATTTTTGCCAACTTCTAACACTGAGTGTTTATTATTTACAAATCTTTGTGCTTTTCAAATTGCTCTTCAGAACATTATTTATTTTGTATGCACAATAATAACTATAATTTTAGATTTATTTGAAAAATTTAATTGCACTCAAGATGGTTTTTTAGACAAGTTAAATTTTGTTCACTTGTTACAATGGCGTTGTTAGAAATGTATTATTATAAATTTGAGAGTATCAAATTTCTCATTTGATCGTAATCTTAATTTTCTATTTACAACAAAAAAAATTATAGTCGATCGTGCAATGGTGGATTTGGAAGAGAGCACTTTTTTATAATCATGTTCAGCCGCAATTTAAAGACAATGCGGGCATATATAACCAAATATTTAAAAAGACTAAGAATAATGGTCTGCCAATTGGTTTGGTACATAGCTTCTCACGTTCTCTCGCTTACTTTAATTTTGTATTGTTTTTATGATCTATTTTTTTCTAATTTATTTAATCCCCCTTCCTTTTTTTAAAAAAAAAAATGTGTGAGACTCTCACGCATTAGAAGAGACAAAAGTTGATTTTATGCATTGCTCTCTTTCCATTTGTTGACGATTTTATTATTTTAGGATTAAGAAATGGTTTTGTGTCATTTAATTAAAAAATAAAATATTTTCATAAAATTTCAGCGAATAATGAGCGAATAATGAACATTTATATATACAAATTAAATATTATTATAATGCATATAATGCCTCCGTGGTGCAATGGTTAGCACTTATACATGCTTAATCAGAGGTCGCTGGATCGAGACTCGTCCAAGTGAGAGATTTTTAACAGGTAAATCTTTCACTTAGACGAGTCTCGAATCACAGACTTCAACACATGCAATTTCGTTGCATCCAAGCCAATTTACTCCACCGCGCCTAAAGAAGTTTCAAAAATCTAACAAAACTGTTTTTTTTATGGATATAAGTGTCATTTATCCAAATTTCGTAAATATCGAATGTGTACTTTTTTTAAATATATACGTGTTAAGAAATAAAGTTTGTGTCCAGGTGAAAGAGAAACCGATGAGCACTGAAGGTTGAAGTTAATGCAGGGCCAACAATGTGCGTATTGTGACCTACTATCACATTAAAATCGATAGAGTTTAATAAGTAACTTTTAAAGATATGTTGGTTCGAAAAATGTTGATTATACTAATATCAAGAAAATACTGATTTAGTCTTGCGCAGGTTACTTCTGACTGTTTAAATGGAAATCAACTAATATTAGGTAATTTAAAAACGGGAAAAATCTTTATAAATTTAAGAGAAGCATTAGACAAGACATACAAATATATCTTGGCCTCTTAAATGATTCATCTCTTGAAACTTCAGAATCGTAGAACGTACTTATTTCATGTCGGAACTTTAGGTTTAGCTGTTCAACTGAAACAAAATATAGGAACATATGGTATAAAGGATTAAGGTAGGCACTTATGTACATGGAAGTAATGTAAGTGTTTAGGGTCTTAAAATAGGAACATAGTTAGATGGTAGTAAAGTAAGCGTAGAGGACTAAAAAAGGAAGATAAATATAAATAATTGAGATAGGAACATATATGTAGATATGGAAGTAACGTAAATACAGAAGATTAAAAGTGGGAACACATATTATATGTAAAGAATGAAGAATTACGATTTTACGGACGTTTCCGAAAATATAATAGTTTCTTCTTTCAGATGCAACAAGAGAGGGGAGGGGATAACTAAAAAAAACAGTTGCATAATTGAACTGAGGAGACGTAACAGAGTTTTGGTTGTAAAAGCGCATCTACACATTCAAGCTCGTGACTTACCGGCACTCATGAACTCATGAGTGGCATTCGTCCTTTCGTCCCATTAACGTGATCAGACTGTACACACTCGCCGAGTGACGTCTCGTCGATGACTGTGGACTGACTACACATTTGCCTTTTCACTCCCCTTGCAATTCGTGCGAATGTGTAATTGCGCCTACACATTTACTTGCTGGCGTTCATGAGTGAGATGACGAACAGAAACAAGGACGAACATAGGAAAAGGTACTTCAAAGAACAAGTCTAAAGGTTTTATAAGAAAACGTAAAGCGTCATTACAATGCAATGCAGTTTATAATTTTAGTAAGTCAATGGTATATGTTTTAATAATAAGGGAGTTATTTACAGTTCTGATTTTAAGTATTTATCAATTATTGGAAGGAATTGCGCACGTATAAAGAGGGATATATGCTGTTCATTTACAGATAGCGTGCAAGACAAATCAATTATCTCAAGTAGATTAAAATTATTTTTCTATATAATAAATACATAATAGAGGTAAATTAGTTTTACCTTGAAGCATGGACCTGTAGGCAGAGTCTGTGATGGCGAAAACATGGGGCGGTACTTCGTGGCGCTTTATCCCCTTATACCTGTCCATGATCTTCTCTGTGTATATGGGTAATTTCTTGTATGGATTAACCACCACGCAGAAAAGACCGGAGTATGTCTATAACAAAGAAAATAAAAGAAAAACATTAGTATTACTAGTATTTATGTCAGCAGAAGACAACGGTTTTAATGACTTCAGCAACATCAATGCAAAATTTTTAAATCATTTTACTTTAAATCAAATTATAATTATCATTAACTACGGGAGACATACAGAGAAAAATAGACCCCCGCACCGGGACTTAAACCAAGGGCCTCCTATTAATCCGTTACAGGCGCTCTTACCAACTGAGCTATACGAGAGAATGATTTTTCTCTATCGTTATCGATACAAATTCCCCGAATCCAAGCTTTCAATCTTTTCTACAAGTCTAGTAAGCCAAATTTGATTTAAAGTAAAATTTAATCTTTCCGTAGTATATGAATACTACCTAAAACTTAAAAATTTAATTTAAAATTAATTAATAACACCGCGTTTGGTCGTGACTGCGTAACAAACCAATTTACAAACAGGCATGACATAGAGAAAAAATGCCAAACGGTAAAGTTAAAACAGGACCTTGCTCAGCTCGGTCAATAAAATGTTATAGTTAAAATGAGGTATAAATAAATTACTTTGAATAATAATATATTTAAACCGATATATATTTCATTCAATAAATTTTTATTTTTATCAATATAGCAGTTAGTAGTTGAAGTTAATTGCATTACAATAAGGTAATAATTAAAAAAAAAAAAAAAAAAATACTATCAAAACATAATAAAAATAGTCTGTCAATTTGTGTGGCATATACCTCGTGTCTAAAATTACTGGATGAATGGAGAGAATGAACTGATATTAAATCATGAGATTTGGATCTGTTTCGACTCTCAATGGAGTCACACTTATTTGTATTCAATATGCGCAGACGGTTAAAAATAAATATGGGACATCTGTAGGGTACATTAAACAAACCATCCAAATTTCTTCAAAATCGGATGAGTACCCTACCAATGGATGAAAGACCTATCAGCGCAGAGGATTGAAATTAATATGGGACCAATAATGACAAACAAATTTAATTAAAATCAGACGATTAGTTTTTTAGATATGCTCGTTTGCAAAAATGTTGACTTACAGACCGACAGATATGCAACCAAATAATGTTCCCTGAAATCTTAAACGGATTTTTTGAAATCAGAGACATAAAAAAGATCAATATTCTTTCCTTACCTTCGGAAAGATTAGAAGCAATATACATTTTATGTTATAACTTATAAAGTATAATGAGTTTTAATCTAAAATTAAAAACTTTAAAAGGCGACTTCTCGCACATAGATAATCTTACATGCCGCCTTATTATTAAATATACTATAAAACATAATCGTAAATTTTCTACAGATAATACAATCTTTATTACAACGGGGATCGTTAATAAGTTATGGGCAGACATTAACGCGATTTATTATCTAACTGATAGCTCTATAAAGGTAGGGTACATCGTCAGGGTCAAGCTCCTGACAAGGGCCTATGCATTTGGATGAGATTATACGCCACGCCCTTTTGAAAAATATACTTTTGATTGGAGCCCCATCCCCCCCCCCCTTCAAAAAAAAGCTAATTGAATTATCTTAGAGGGTCTTCCCTCATCATTCAGTTTTATCACGAAGAGGTAGGAAGAATAAAAAAAAAGCTTATGGTCATTTCTTTTATCTACATTCTTCAACAGAAATAACGTCTAAATTAGTTCTTCATGGCTTCTCTACTTTTAAGCATGCTGAAATATTTGGCACTTAAGTAAAATAGGAGACATGAGGCATAACTTTAGTTGAGTACCTCGTAAGTATTAAGACAAAGAGATATTGTAATTAGTACATTGGGACAAAGGAATATCACATTTCTGTACATAAAAGCGATAATACCCCTTTGTAAAACTTTCAAACTTACCAAGAATATGAAAAATTTGCAATGATATAAGGGCAAACCAAAAAAGTTCCTAATTTGAACCTAATTGGAAAATTCACCATGATTGATTGAGAAAAGAAGCTTAACTAAAGCCTGATGATATTTCAGGAAGGGCGATATAGCCAATTAAATAAAAGAAATAAATTATTTATATAATTTGTACTAAGTATATTAATTCCATAAAGAAAATTAAACAAAGGATATTTAGTCTAAACAACTTTGGGACAAAGGAACATCAAACTTTTGTACATTAAAGTGATAATATTCCTTTGTCCCAAAGTACTTAGGATTAAATATCCCTTTGTTTTAATTCTTACGGGGTGTGCCCACTTAACTCCTATTTTATTTTAGTACCCCTTTTTAGAGGGGTACTAAAGTAAAATAATACCAAAATAAATTATTGTAATGCAATATAAGAAAAAATAAGACGTGGGATGTTGGGAAACTTTTCTTCCCGAAATAATTCCAAAATGGCGGCAGATATTAAGTGGAAATATGGAGGATTTATTTATCTTATGGAAAAGTTTCGGCTCTCTAGCTTTAAAACAGTGGGAGTTATGCATATCATAGTCGGACAGATAGACCACACACAGACAGGCAGCAAGGTAAAAGCCACTCAAATGATCTTCTAAAAACGCCCAAGCCCAAACGAATAATTTCGTTGAAATATCGGTTTTGGATTTTTTGAGTGAAAACAATATTTTTCCTACATACCTACTGAAAAGGCGAGGAAAAGTAAAAATAACCGGATAAATCAATTACAATAATCGAGGATGGAGGAAGTAAACAGGTTGTATGATGCATTTGAGTTGTTATTGAGTGATAGATCGGAACATGGTATGGAAAGAGATAAAGGGATTTCATTGTCGCGTGTAGAGAGATGTCTATTACATTCATATCGTAGATCTAGATGCATTATAACTCGATATAATAGTGTCTGTCGAGAGATAAGTGTCAGATGCATGTCAAGGGAACAGACCTGGCGCCCGACACACTAGACATCCTACACACTGTCACTGAGAAGGGGAGCTCTTAACAGTCGTCGCTTGCATTTCATTACAACTTAGAGGCAATCTAAAACATTTTAGACAATCTTAGACGCGATCAATATACTTCAACCCACTAAAGAATGTTTCAGTTAGGGAGCATTCAATCATTAAATAAGTGTAATTAACTTAAAGATATTCTATGCTGCACTTTTCCTTATATAAAAAAGCCTAAATATCCTGAAAAATATGTATAATAACGTAAAGGTTCATTTTTAACTTTCTAACATAGGAATCGCAATGCTTCTGATACCTTCGATAAATATACATTATATATATATATATATATATATATATATATATATATATATATATATATATATATATATATATATATATATATATATATATATATATATATATATATATATATATATATATACATACTCGCAGGTTTATTTACTAATCAGACCTGGTCTACATTTAGAGGAGGCCTAAGTCTATCAATTGTAAGTTAGGGTCGATTATAATGATATAACGTAACATTTAGGTCGATTATCAACCTAAAACAGTGTTTTGAATAGGTTACACTTGGAGATTTAAATACAAGTAGTAGATTGTGCTCTTGTCTATAGAAAATTTAGAGAAAAGGGAATCTTAAATTTTAAACATAAGTAGAAGTAGTAAGGTACGGGTAGGGCGAACCACTTGTTCGAAGCTAGCATCAATTAGGCCTTCATTCGGGCCCTTTTTCTTACTAGCCCCATGGAAGAGAGTTCCAGCCACTTCACACCATCATACATTGTACCATCATACTCTGTACATTGTACCGCCGAAGCGAGTATGATGTGATCATTAGTGAGCCATGTAAATCAGAGTATCACGGCGAGGGCTTAAACCCCGACCTCCTGATCCATTGATGGCTGAGCAGACATGATTTAACCCACAAGGCCACGGTAGCTCCCCAAATTTTAAACATAAAAGTGATAGTCTTTTTGTCACAGCAGTAATAATTTATTTTTAATGAAGGTTGTGCTGTAAACAAGGTTAATTGTATATCTTTGCAACTAATTTCACCTTTCTAACACAAACTGTTTAAAGAGACGTACGCACGACCTAAGAGTAAAGCCAAAGTGCACGCTGATTCCGATTCAGACTGAGATTTCGACTGGCAGAATATGTGACTTAAAACAACTCTTGTTTCTGACCAAGTAGGATCAGGAAACAACTCAATAATAAGTAAGTAACTGAAATTAGCAAACACAAAATTGATCTAAACTTATAAACTAATAAACTGGCCACAGCGGCCACAAGACTTATCAACATATATGTTGATTACAGGACAGTTTTGCCTGACAAAAACCATTACATAATAAATATAAATAGAGATTTACAAATCTTATAAAACAATAATTTAATTTATCAGTTGGTGAAAAAAAAGACAGACATATTTATACTTAAAGTCCTCTTAAGGTTTCTGTATAATAGGTATATGTATATGAGTTAACTTAAAAATGAGATGTGATATCTATTTATTACAGCTGATTGTTATCAGCTGTTACTTGTAACCTAATCACAGTCAAGGTTTCCAACTGTCAGATCATCTGACTGTCAATTGATAGAGGTCCACACGCCTTCTATTAATGTCATGACAAGGGCATGAGCGTCCACGAATCAACCAAGAAACGCAACTCAATCTAATAAAAGAGAGTTCTTCTACCTTGAATTCAAAGACAGCAACGCTAAACGGTAGATATCACGCGTCGCAGCTCGCTCAAAACAAGCTTTCATACAATCTTGTCGTTATAAATTAGCACAGCTTGCCTGATAGATATTCAGATTCCGCTAATAATCTATTAACAGTAAATTAAATAACGATGCTTAATGGATTTGAAGATCCAGCTATACTAATTCATTTGGTTACCGTAAATATTTGTTTACTGAACCACTTAAAAGAAATTCTTTTGACGAAACAACTATTAAGACAAAGGGATCGACTAATTAGGTGACATTTGGCAACAGGTTAATTGGTTACCCCATCCTTTATATTTGTTTACAATTTTTAAGGAATTTCTTTGTCAAAATAACTATTAAGACAAAAGAATATATAGCCCAAATAACTTTTACTTCTACATACTTACTTCTTTATTCATTCAAATTGTTTTCTCAAATAATTTTATCATTATGATTTTTAAGATCGATCATTTTCACAACGCTATAAAGATCTAAATAAATCTATTTACAAAATCACCAAGGTAGTATAATTTAATAATTGAGCCTAAACCCTCGTCTCGTTTTAAAAAGAGATCTAAAAAAGATTAAGAAAAATATCTTGATGCATTCATTTTTCAAAAGTTTACTCTCCTTTCTCTATCACAAGATCGTACAATTTGAAAAGAAACAACTTCAAAAAAGAAGAAAAAAAAAATTGTATGGCTTTGAGCCAACGGCATTCAAAAAGAAAAGAACTCCCCAATGCGTTAGACTTTTGTCTTGAGGCGTTGCGCATCTCCATCAAGATACCAACTGACAAAAGATCTATTGGGGACAGTATGAAGAGAAGAAGAAAAAAACCTAACAATTTGCAGCCAGTGGGACAACAATGAAAATTAACTGGGCGAGAACAATGGGATAGGCATATAGAAACTAATAACACAGTTGTAAAAGACAAGGAAAGAAAAATAACAATAAAGAAACAAGAAAAAAAGGAATCGATCTACAAGGGAAAAGAAGGAAGGAATGAATCAGAGCAGACTGTCAAGAAATCACAATAATATTTATGTTAGAAAACTTGGCATAGGACCAGAAATGTGGAGAAGGAACAAAAAAGAACTATGACGTGAAAAATATACAAAATCTGCAACATGTTCATTATATCCAAAGAATCCCCTTTTATAGACACAATTCTTCTCTGTTCACTAGTCCCACAGATAAACATAGTTCAGTTCATAAAATATAACGCAGGAAAAATATTTATAACACTATAAAACCGACGTGGAATAAATCGTTGGCTTAGCTTTTACTTTAATTTATTGGTAGGCGTTGAAGTGAAATATTTTTTAGGAGGATGAATGGTTCTAAAAAAAAGAAGAATCCGCAATGCGTCAAAAAGAGATATAAACAGAAAAGGAAGGATCAGAAAGGTAAACTTCCTATGTTTATCTTTAATTTAAAGGAATTTACCTCACTCACAGATTCAAGGTAAAAGGAGATAAACAAGTTATTGAGAAATTCTTAGAAATTATATTAATTATAAAACCTTATTTGTTTTTTTTTTTAGTGAATATAGCATAACTAATCAGTAATTGTAACAAATAATAACAATCTAAACTATATAGCGGCAAAAGGGATGGATATATATGCAAGCACATGCAAAGGGGGACCACAGAGGAGGGAGGACATAGAGCATTAAAAAACCATAAATAGTTTAGTGGTCTAGTTAAAGTTAAGGGGTGGGCGCTTTAACTTTAAGGGGGCCAAGTAAGTCAATGTTTTTAAGAGGGACCAGGGTAAACATTGACTATCAGAAGGTTCATCTAGATTCTAGATATATGTATAACAAAAGTTTAACATTGGAACGATAGATCTATATTTAGATTTATACATTGTAGTGATACGTCTATGTAGAGATGTATGACAGCTAAAGGCCCCCATAGAGACGAGCCGTAAAACTGACAGGAAAAACGGAGCAAGCCTGTCATTTAAGATTTCCGGATTCTGTCTGTCTGAATCCTTTACCACTCGTGGACCCAGACATACTTTCACGTCTTCAATTTTCGCTCTCTACTGTTTTTTGGTCAGCATTACTTTGTAGGGGGCCTTTAACAATTAATATTTTTTGACTGGTTTCAATTGGTCGGACCCGGAATACCTATTGATTTTTCAATTCTAATCCGACCGGACTATCTGCTTCAGGAAATACCTACAGTTTTTCACCACAAAAGATCCAGAAATCTGGACTGACCGACCTGATCGATTTTCTGTCTGGTTTTACGGATAGTATAAACTCGTCGTTTTGATGTCATACTAAATAGACCTATCACTCCATTGTATGTGTCTATAAAGACATTTTTATCGGAAAATCATGTAAGAAACAACCGACTGAATAAAATCAAGAAGGAATAAAAGAACGAAAATTACGTTAAGAAAATTAGGGCTATCAGAATTCGGTAGAACAAACTTAAAAAAAGAAGCAGTTAAAATTTAAGATGTGATTAAAAACTACGTGTATAATGAGAGCGGTAAGTAAACGTGTAATTAGTAAAGCTTATAAAGTATCTTAAAGTTCAGCATTAGATTGGGCCAAGGTAAGGTCAACATTATATAATCACACCTTCCTCAAATTACATTATAAATAGAAACAAACTATGTTATTAGATACTAAAGGTTAAAGTCCAATAATTACACCAAAACTACCACATTTTAATGAAGCGTATAAAAAAAAGGAAAATCAATGCTACAATAACAAATTATGCATACACAATAATAAAGATTAAAAATAAACCAAATAAAGATTACTTTTCATTCAGAAATAAATTAATTTGCATTCTACATCTCTGTTGAATCATCTATTTTATTATACGATTTTATGTAAGATTTCTTAATTAAAACATTCTATAATGTACTCGTATTTGTTATAATCCATGTAAGTTGTATCCTTGGAAAAACCCAGTTACCGAGAAATTAATAAATAGTCTACTAATCAGTGTGGCACATATAGCTTCCTCGCGTGCTTTCATAATGTGGGGATTTTAAGGCCCATTGTTGTCTTATTTATTTAATTTGTTCCCCCTTTTTTTAAAAAAAGAAAATCTGTCACAGTTGTAGTGAATTTTTACATGAATAAAAGAATCAATTAAGCAATCGAAATTAATATGGGACAACAATTTATGGACTACTTTCAACAAACCATCCCACTTCGTTCAAAATCGGATGAGTTTTTGAAAAATATAGGTGTTAATAGACCTATACAAACGTATATACGCATGCGGAAGAGAAAGGAATGGGCGTACAATGTTGAAATTATTATGGGACCAACTATATGCGGGCTAATTATGGCGTACTTTCTAAATGTCATCAACATAGGAAGGTGGTTTTTAATAAACTTAATTAGATATATAGGAATTTAAAATCAATATCACAATGTATATGAGAAAGTATTGTTCAAGTTTGTCGAGCCGATTTGTCTGCTTAGTTTCTGAATGGTATGTAGCTTAAGCTAATTTAAACGATTACACGTTTCAGAACAAGGCAATCTTTGGTTTCAATTCTACTTTTGTCCGACAATTTGATCCAAAATCATCTCCATACACACTTTGTGAAACGTCCTTCTGTTGCAATGCCACGAACTTTTGTCATATTGAACTTGTTTATAATTAGCATATCAATTCGGATTAAGAACCATAGCTGAGAAGACCATTTATAATAGTGAATTCGTGTCTGATAATAAGATGGGATGTATTAGAAGAAATGACGTAACTCAAATCCTTTCCTGGACAAGGACAGACAGACACTAAAACCATCTTCTACAAACTTGGTATAGTAAACATCGTTAAGCAGATAAAACCACGTTAACTGCCTTCATTCAAACATCCGTTTTGCATAAATAGAATCCAACTAAAAAAAAAATTGGCAGACAGATTTATTAACGAACACGTCAGAAGAAAAATATCCCTTTAGGTTTTTTTTCTTAAACTGATAAAAACCTAATTGAATAAGACATTAAGCTAATTAGAAAAAAATAATTCCTCCCACTTTTATGGAATTTCAAACTGATAATGAAAAATAGATAAGATTAAGAAACAGGTTTTAAACGGAATTATCTTTTTCAATTGAGACTTTTTTAATAATTAATTCATAAAATATACTGAATAACAACGAGGAATCGAACCGAGGAGCTTTGAATTTCTAGATTACCTTGTAAATAAATTGTAATACCCGGAGGAGGGCTTAGGCCTGTTTAAGGGCTTTATACACTATATAACATATATATATCATGTATGGACATAACAAATTATATTTTGTATTATTAACACAAGCTAAGATACTTAACACAGAGCTAAGATACAATTTAATCTTATCGACATGGTCAAATGATTTAATCTTGTTGTTTAAATAATATAAAATACAATTTGATTTGTAAGTTCTACCAAAAAACTTAGTTTTCAAGCAGTATATCCCGTCGGTTATACCTCAGATCAGGAGTCTCCATCTTTTTGGTTCAAGGGCCGGATCTGGATAGGATAGTCTAAAGCGGGCCGGATCTGGATAGGATGGTCTAAAGCTGGCCGGATCTATAGATAGGATGGTCAAATGCGGACCGGATCTAGATAGGGTGGTCTAATCTAATGGGGACCGGATGAAGTAAGCAACACTCAGTCATCTGACATTCGATGATAGGCAATATTCGGATAATCACTATCCATTTCGGCCAAATAAAACCTGAATTAAGACTAGTGCTGACATTTTTTAATGTTTTAAATTTGGATCGTTTAAGTTAATTTGTTAACTACTTTTGAGACGCGGAGGGTCGGATAAAAACATCTCGAGGGCTAAATCAAGCCCGGCGAGCCGTAGTTTTGAGACCCCTGCCTTGTGCTTGAAACTTAGATTTAGTGTAGGTACTTTTTGTACATTTTTCACACACTCAAGTTTTGTTTTTCTATACTTATAGGCTTGAATAGAATCATCAATTTGGCACACTTATAGCAGTTAGACGTGCCAATATATGCCTGCCAAATTTCATTATTCTAGCTGCCCTATAAGTGTGTTAACAATAAACGAGGTTTACCCAAAATCAAAAATTCTAGCTTTATCTAATGTACATATAATGGAAGTAAATTATAGAAATACAGTAATTCATTATAAATATTTCATATTTCTATGCCAGTATTGAATCATTATTTCTAACTAGACATGCGTCCTCTATATATATATATATATATATATATATATATATATATATATATATATATATATATATATATATATATATATATATGTGTGTGTGTGTGTGTGTGTGTGTGTGTGTGTGTAGTAAAGAAGAAAATTATATTTAACTAATCATAAAAACGAAAAAAAAAATAATAGTAATAAATACATAAAAGAAAAGGTTTGCATATCTTGGCATCAAGGCTGGTATTTAAGCCTTGAATTCCTTAGGTTAACTTTTTATTGTTTTTATTTTTTCAATTTAAATAAAAAAAAAAGTAGAATAAACGGTTGGAGACGTCAATCTGTCTGGGTTGAGAAATTTAAAAGCCGAAAAATTGATTACCTTGGTAATAAAATCCTCATATACTATTATAAATGTCATGCAATTATCATTTTTTTATTTGGAACCACCCGCATAAAAAATTAATGAGCGTTATACTCATTTCCATCATTAGTTCTTTTAGTTCATTTTGTATTTACCTTTTAAAAAAAAGGTACTATTTTACTTTAGCACCCCCCTATATCCCTTTGTGTTAATAGTTATTTAAACAAAGGAACATTATGAGTAGCATATTTGTATATTCCTTAGTGTAAATTACTATTAAGACGGAGGGACAATTTATTCCAATGTACCTTGGGACAAAGGAATATAACACTTGTCCCTTAGTCTAATCAAATATTAAGATAAAGGAATGTTAAATATAAAACTTCCCCAGAAGTCTCAATGTCTTGGGGTGACAAATACACAAACCTTTCAGACTTTTGTAGGGAAGACTATTGTTTAGAACCAAGCTAAAGTAAAAAAATGCCAAAAAAAGTTACTTGAAAAATTAAAAGGAAAAATAAAAATCAAAATTATAGTGCAATCGATTTTTGCTTCCGAGCTAACTGAAGGAAACGGAAGCTCTGTGGTCGTTTAAAAGAACGAAAATTTGTATGTTTCCTAATTGAAAAATGTCAAAACAGAAATCCGTTTTAAACATCAGGTGACATCATAGAAGGGGTGTAGTTAAATAACCAAACAACGTCTTCACACAAAATAATTGTATTTATAACAATTGACCGGTTTTGGCTGTTCTAAAGCAGCCTTCTTCAGATAATCTGTGTAGGTTGTAAGGAGACTCTAAAAGTGCAAGTGCTCCTTATAACCTACACAGATTATCTGAAGAAGGCTGCTTTAGAACAGCCGAAACCGGTCAATTGTTATAAATATAATTATTTTGTTAGAAGAGGTTGTTTGGTTATATTTAACAACACCCCTTCTATGATGAGTCGCTATCACACACTGGAGAAAAACACAGTAGAGGATCAGGTGACATGTTTGGTTCTGTTTCTGTCTGGCGGTCAACCCACAATTTTTACAAATCATCATATTAAATACGTTCAATTTTAATGAAATTTGGAATGTAAGTCATAATTAGTCTATTGTAGGGTCCATTTAAGTTTTAACCTTCTTCATTGGTTTCTTTTCCACAAGCGTAAAAAAAAAAAAAATAATTAAGGTGGGTTCACAGCTATCGGAGATCAGCGCTAACGGATTCATCTATGGCCTTCATAAAAGGGATACGCAAAAAATTGGATCCAAACCAACTTTTTTGCGGAGCCGCTTTTTAACCCTGAATGAAACCTTCACTTAAAGTCCTCTTCTAATTTTTATGGTTTTGTTTTTATATTAAACCCATTCGTTTAATTTAAAATTGTAATTATTGTATTTTAGTAATTACATTTTATATTATTAAATATTTTTATAAATATATATTATTCATTTATTTTATTTATTTAAATAATAGTACTTACATGTTATTATTATTATTATTATTATTAATAAATATATATTCTGATACCATGAACTGTTTAGTTAATTTTCTTCTTTACTCCTAGGGAGAGAATCGATATTTCTGTGCAAATTTTTTTTTTTACTTTACTTTTGTGTTTATATTTTTAAGTTGGTTTGAGTAGTATATTATTCTACCCTTGCATTAAAAGAAAAATAAAAGTGCTTTAAAGATGTCTTCTAAAGATAAAAATCAAAAGAATTAAAGAAATTAGTGAAAATCATAAGTTAAACTTTATGCATTGAAATGATGATTGATGCATAGAATTTAATAAAGGAATAACTAAGGGCAAATAAAAGTGTTAAAAAGTATATTGTTAAATCACAAGAAAACGTTCAACAGCGGAAATTATCAGAACGGTAAAACAAAACGAATCGGCTTTGTTTTGTTTATAACCTGACACCTGACTCAACGGCGCGGCGTGGGGAAAACTAGCGAATACGTCTCCACGGATACATTGTTAACTGTATAGACGGATAACACTTTATACATTTAATAGTTCTCATCTGATTTTTAAGAAGCTTAGATGGTTTGTCGAAAGTAGCTTTCCTAGATTAATTTCAACCGTGTCCGCTTATTAATTTTGGTTGGCTAATCTGCAGTTATCAATACAGTCGAGAATCGCTTGGCAGCACAATTTCGCTTGATTTATACACTTAAGAAATTATCGCCCTTTGTCAAAACAGTTTATTTTTAAGATTTATACATTTGAAAGCTTATATTTATATAATTAATACATTTTAGAGATGATATCCCTTAGTGTAAATAGTACATTCGAGTGAAGCCCCCCCCCCCCAATTTTCTAACCTCTTTCCTAAGGTGGCTTGATAACTGTAGTTTTACCTTTTGGCTAAATTAAAACTTTTATTCATGTTAGTCTGCCAATGAGTGGCACATAGCTTCCTCGCATCCTATCACGTAATTTATTGATGTTATGCTTTTACAAGCCACTATTGCGTAATGTAATTATTTATTTCCATTTTTTTTAAATCTGTTAAAATTGTTGGTCATGAGTCGAGTTAGAACAGAGACCTCGCTCCACTCAAAACTAACGTAGTTAAGCTTGCGATTGCCAATTATACGGTTTATACAGCTGATAAAGTGGCACACCAACCCTGTGTCATCCTCTACATATTGTTGTAAAAACTCTGTGATAGGCTTAAGCATTCCATGTCCTGTTGCACTTCGGATTATAAGCATTAGTTATGCTTGTGAGCTTTATGGATATAGAACCTTCTTATGTATGCAGGATTACAGGATCATAGAAGGTCCGAGTGTCATTATCTAAAGAAAAGATGAATAGCTCTTCGATCAAAAGGGCATAAAAGAATAGTCAAGCTACAAGAAGGTTTAGAATTTTTAGAATAACCCCAAATGTTATAACTATAACT
Source organism: Gerris lacustris (assembly GCA_951217055.1). Classification (NCBI taxonomy): domain Eukaryota; kingdom Metazoa; phylum Arthropoda; class Insecta; order Hemiptera; family Gerridae; genus Gerris; species Gerris lacustris. The sequence continues at coordinate 50,036,435 of OX578279.1, forward strand.
AAAGAAATCTTGCTGTAGATACTAGCCCACCATTATAAGATAGTTTCGGATAATAAAGGTAAAAGACAGATATACTTCTAGTAGTTGATTTGTTCTGTCCATTACAAAGACAAGGCGTGGAGTATTATCTTGAGGAAGGCACTAAACTCCTTAAGAGTGGTTAAGAATGATAGAGGGGCGGCAGGATTCAGGATTAAGGAACGAGCCCGTCAGGATGGAAAGGCTCGTCTGTATTGGCCAAGGTCGATGCCCGTACCCTTACCTCCACCTCTGTTGTCTCCACCTACAAGAAGGTCCTTTTCCTTCTTAACTAACTCTTTCACACGTTTTTCTCCTCTCTTTCTTTCTAACTCATCTTTCAAAGAATAAGCCTTTCCTTTTCTTTCTTTTAATCTGACATCCTTTGTTATCCTTTTGTTTTCTGGGTGTGTTTACTCTGCTTTGCCTTTCCTTGTTTACTCTAGTTTTAACAGAACTCGTCATTTATCTTGTCCCGATATAGTTGTTTTTCTTCTTTTGGTGTCTTTTTGTCCAAGATTCTCTCACCCATTATAAAAGCTTTTTCCCATTAAAAAAAAACAGTCGTAGTAGACCGTTGCTGCTCTCTTAACGTAGAGTTCTTCAAGTTCTTTAAAGAAAAAACAAAACAAAAACAACTTTTTTATATTTATTTCCCTTTTTTTTAAAAAGTGTTGGTTGAATTGTAAGAGACAATGACCCACCCCAAAAAATATTAATATTTTAAAAGCCTCTGGGAAAAATAACAGTCTGACTAAGATAATGCGATTAGTTCTAAAACACCATTAATGTTAACATTTATTACATTCCTTATGAATTCAAGAATAAACTGTACAAATAACTTCTTAAAACAGATTTATTTAAAAAGAAGTTACAAAAAACAAAACAGATCTAGTAGAATCAGAAGCTTAAACAGATCTAGTTAAAAGAGAGTCTCTAATAGAGCTAGTTTAAAGGGAGCTCAAAAGCAGACCTAGTTAAAACATAAGATGGAAGAACAGAGCTAGTTTAAATAAGGTAGCTCAAAAAACTGACCTAGTTAAAACATATAAGCTCGAAGAACAGAGCAAGTTTAAATAAAGTAGCTCAAAAATAGACCTAGTTAAAACATAGCTCGAAGAACAGAGCTAGTTAAAACATAAGCAAAAAAAAAGAGAACTAGTTGAACAGAAGCTCAAAGAACAAGTTGGTTAACAGAAATTAAAATAGAACATATAGTTGGTTAACAGAAACTAAAAAAAACAAAAGATAGTTGAATAGCAGCATAAAGAACAGGGCTAGTTCAAATAAAATGTCTGTCAGTAACGCTAGCGCGTTGAAGTACTGTATCGCGTAACTTTTAAGTTAAACCAAATTATCCGAAAAGAATAATCCATATGTGTATTACTTTCAGAGCAAGGCTAGCTCGAAAATTCAAGTTTATATCTGGATCTGCTCAACCCTCTAAATGTTATCAAATATTGATTTAAACGCAAGCAGAAGGTGTGTGTGTGTTATCAATCTGATCATAAGAGCAAGAATAAAAATGTGTCAACCGACTATCGTTGGTAAATGTCATAAGAGATTTAATTTTAGTAGAAACGCGTGTGTAATCAATTTAATCTAAACCAAGACCCAGATTGCTTGTTTTTCAGTATAGTAGTTAATAATGCTGATTTTGCTTTATTTAATAAATGAGTCAAACCTGTTTAATTTTTTCTTTTTAAATTGAATTTTGATTATGAATCAAGCTAACGAGGTAATGAGCATTCCTTCCTATTGGGGAATATCTAATTACCCGCACATAAATTTCTGATTATTTTATCACAAGTGTGATAACGGATGTGTTGTATCCTGGCTGAGTCATTTCTCGAACCTGATGATAAAGTTCAAACAGTAAACGAAAGTCTTTAAAATTATGCAAGATCCCATAATCATTCTATTGTCTCAATATAACTCAATTTTTTTATGTAAAGAGATTAACAATGTTTTCATCACAATTTTATTGTTATTTTATACGCATATAAATCTTAATTCGACTTTTAGTTATCTAAAAAATACATTAATTTGATTAATGATTAATTTCATTTACAAGTGTGTTTGTATAAATGTATTATTTATTTCTATAATAAAAAAAATATTGAGTAACGTTTACTTTTATTTTTATTTTTTTTGAAAAAATAGTGTTTGTAATTTAAAAAAAAAAAAAAATTATAATAAGATAACATAACACTTAAACGTTATTAGAAACAGGTAAAGAAACGTTAGAAATAGGTAACTTCATAAAAATAAAAATAAATATTTGCCAATCAACAAGGTTGAATAACCTTGTTAATAATTCATTATTAATTTGTCAATTATAATTCGAACCAGATATGTTGGTATTTGGACTTATGTTTTAAACAAACTTGATTTTGTTGTGATTAAAACTTATACACTGTGATTAAGTTGATTGATTATGGTTGATAATAACTAAATGTACCTATAGAAAAAAAATTTAAAATAGGAAACAATTGCATTATATATGTTCACAATTACTACACAATTTACCAGATAGAAAATATAATGCAAAAGGTAGAATTAATAAAAACTAATTATTAAATAATAATTTAATTGAATTGTGAGAACTCTTTTAAAACACAACTTTCTTTAAGACTAACACTTAAACGCCTTAAGTCGAAGATAATGACAGTATCCAGAGAGTTACAACACCAGATTAATATCCAGGAGGAACAGCTCGAGCATGTGCCAACTTAAAATATACTCTTGGAGTAGTGATTAATAACGATGGAAAGCTAAATGAAAAACTGGAAACCGCAGGAGAGGTGCTGCGGGTAAACGCTTCCATGTCAACAATAGATGCTTTATCAGCAAAGCCAAAGTCAGAACAAAGACTAAAGTTACAACCTTTAAGACTGAATACGTTCCAACACTGACTTACTATAGTACATCTAAGTCAAATTAAAATGATAGTGGTGAATTCAAGCCACGGAAATAAGATAAAGAACGGTAGCAGGAAAATCAAGAAGAGGTAGGGTAAGGAATACAACCTTTCAGAGACTTTTACAGGAACTACAACTAGTTACGAGAATGATGGAAAACACACAACTTAAGTGGCTGGGCCACATTCTCCTTTGTCGCAAAGTACTTTGGGCAAAATATCACTTTGTTTTTATAGATAATTAGACTGAGTGATATTATTATGTAAATCTGCACTATTTGGCTCACCTATTTCTAATTGTCCGATTTACTCGTATTTTTTTTTTATTTATTTATTTTTTTTTTTAAATATTCCTTTTTATATTATAAAAACCATTCCGGTTGCACCATCTCGATATATTCAATCTATTCAAAAACACGTTGTGTCACTTCTTCCTAAAAAAAGAAAAGGAAGGTTATGGTTAGTTTAGGTTAAGGTTTGTACTTTTCGACCTAACCTAAGCAACCTTTTATCATGTCTTTAAGAAACTGACTCTTAACGAATTAAAAAAAAACTACTGAATTTATCAAAAAACATTTATAAAAAAAAAAAAAAATAAATAAAAAATAAAAAACACAATTAGAATAACGGACAATTAGAAATGGGTGGGCCAAATAGTGCAGATTTACCATTATTATATCTATATATATTATATAAGAGTTTATATTCCTTTCTTTAATTTTTATGCCCACCCAGGTCATGTCAAATATGCAATGAAATAAGGGGGTACCTAAAACTAAAAGAAGGAACTAACGATAAAAAGAACTGCCATCTTAAAGAAAAAATTAATGAAATCAAGTTGATAGAAAACTAATGCTAAATTATACAGGGAAGCTAAAGAAATACCGCGAATGAGCTAAACTGCGTTCCACAATATACGACACCATGTTTAAATCTTTAAAAAGCGAAAAAAGTAAGCTACGTTCCACGATTTACGAAACAGGTTATAACCGCGATCTGTGTAGTCGCGATTGGCAAGATTATACTATAAACTTAAGTTATAAATAAACCATTAAACTAAAAGTGTTACCAACCTACAAAAATTAAAATCCCCCATATTTTAGAGCTAAACAATCCCTATGAAATTTTGTTCTAAATTACAAACTTAATCTTTAAGTACATAATCTGTTGTTATGTAAGTTTAAAAAATATATTTTTATATTATTTTTTTAACTTCTAGAAAGAAATAAGCTGATTATAGCTTATTTCAGTATATACAAGCAGTTGCAAGTTAAGAATGGATGTGAAAATACTTAGAATATTGTCTAATTCATTGTCGCGTGAAATAACCTCATCTGTATTATCAGTAAGTATAGGAACTAAGTTATCGATCACTTCGTTTTTTATTTTAAATTGAATTAATTGTTTCGGCCTCAATTCTTTATTCACATAAATATATTGATGTTCTTACAGAATATAATATAGAAATGAATCCTCTCAAAATTTTCCATATTTAATTAGATACGTAACAATGCAGGAAGTCAAGTTATTTCCAAGACTTGGGAATAAAAGTGACTTGAAATTTAAAGAATGCACTATTATTTTCTTAAGTAATACTTTTTCCGTCTCTTAAACTATACGGACGCACATTTCTTCCCTACGAAATTCTTTCAAGCTATAATGTAAGGGGGAGAAAAAGGGGAAATTCAGATAAGCATTTAAAGCATTTTAACATTCTCAAATGACAAAACAAAAAGTGTAATAAATATACAACTAAAATATTCGGCAATATTATTTCTCTAATTTAAAATACCATCAACTAGTTAATTTTACTAACTTTCGGCAAATTATTTTAAAACCAATTAAACTCATTATGTAAGTATAGACACGAATAACAGTGTCGCTTTAATAATCATACATCTTAGTAATAGTCCAGGAGATAGTGACATAAAAGTGAGAAACTAACATCAAGCTAGAATTTTGTGTACGAGTTAATCCTCCAAGAATATGTGGACGGAAAAGTTCTTCTGTGGAACAGAACTAGGTCATAACCTATTAAATAACAGAAACACTGGTAGAGCGGCCATTTCTCGCCCATTTTGGTGGACAGGGTGATTTTCATGACCATGATTGAAAAGATTTAGGCCAAACTTCATCAAAAGCAGAGTGTTTTATATAAATATATATAAAAACCTAGATAAATTATAGTAAGTACTAAAATTACCTACGGACCCTTGTCTGTGTTGAAAGCTCATCGTGGCATAATTAATTAAACAATAGCAAATGTTTAATTTTAAAATACAAATCTATTTCGACTAAATGAGATGGTCGTTTCACTGACGATGACCACATTAGATGGTCTGTACACTGATGATGATCTCATCAGTAGATCAAATAACAACTGATGGTAACTAAAGAGATTTTAAGTCTATAAAAGCATCAATGAGTTAAGAGTTCATAGTTCAATAAAATTACAGTAGAAAAAACAACTATGTAATGTTGAATCGTAAATTACGCTTTGATTTAGGGGACGTCGATCAAAAAGAAGACAGGCTTAAGTATATAAAGAAATAATTCTAGTATAGAATGAACGGGATAGGTATAAAGACGAAGGAAGAATCTTTGTTGAATAAGCAACCAGGTGAAAGCTTGTACATGGAAGGTACAGTCACCGACTAAATAGCTGTCTGACAGCCGACAACTTAACTCTTAGATTCTAATGAATTTTAACAGTCAACAACAAGGGTTCAAAATACCCCAGTGTCTGACTCACCTCAATATATCGGATAATAAAGGTACACAAACTGTGCTGACGTGTTCCCGCTATTTCTTTCAATAAGGAAAGATGTTACTAATCGAAAATACTTCGCCTCAGTACAATAAATGTATAGTGAGAAAGGAATGCGCGGAATCAATCCAACTGGAAAAGGAAACAGTTTTATCAAGCGTACAATTAAGTTCCGGTTATTCCACGTACTGATTCACGTTTGTCATTTCAATGAATCTTTTAAACAATAAGAATGACGTATGAAACAACTATATTATATTGACAACTTCATTCAACAGTCTTCTTTCAATTATTATAGTTGCATCGTTATAAGTCTAGCAGTAGGAGAGGTTGCCTTGCCTTGGACACTTAGCATTGGCAAACATCAAATATCGCTATTAGCATTGACAATATAGCTAGTGAAGGCTGGAAGGTTGCCACATAAGTCAGAACAACAATTTTTTTTAAAAAATATATGTAAATAAAACACTCGAGTTTAATCATCTTTTACCAATAGGTACAATATAATGACAGTAATAATAATAGGGGAAATAATGATAAATTGTTATCACAATCTATTGTTACAATGGTTTACGTGTCAAATTTTAACTTACTTCACTTTTTTAACTAACACTAATCTCTTTAAGTAATAAATAAGTATAATTTAAATCAAATTATAATTATCATAATCAACTACGGGAGACATACATAGTTAGTTAATGATAATTATAATTTGATTTAAATTAAAATGTAATCTTTCCGCAGTATGAATACTACCTAAATCTTAAAAATTTGAAATTCTAAATAAGTAGATAATTTAACTTTATTTTTTATTCGATACATAACTTGGTATAATGTATTCGCCTTTCATAATAAAGGGGAAGTTACATTGGAAGAGTGGCATGCTTGTTTAGAATATTGGTTCCACTTACTGGCCCGCAAGATTATACAGACTGTTAAATACTATAAGCCTTAAAGATAAGGAACTGGGGTTCGACTCTCGGCCATGGGATTTATTTTTTCTTCTTTTCATCATTAATCATATTTAAAGCGACAAATGTTATCTAAAATAAACTGCCATATAGTGTGGCATAGCTTCCTATCGCGTATATTTTCATGATGTTATGGTTTTACAACACATTATTGTCTAATTTGTTTAATTCTTCACCCCCTTTTTTAAATCTATCAAAATTATTTTGATTTTTTACATTAATAAAAGTACCAATTTAGTAAAATAATGTCCGATCATCAGAACGATCACATAGCTTCCGTTACCTTCGGTGGGCTCGAAACAAAATATATTATCTCTAAAATATACAATAATTAATAGATGTTCTGGCCAAAGTAATTTTATAATTGTTTAAATGAGCGGTTTAGTTTATTTTATCAATTAGAATGGGTTTATTATTCTATTTTTTGGTTGTTAAGTTCATAGTATATTATTTAGTTAAATTAATGTTACTAATAGGCATTGCTAAAAGTCATTCAGATAAATTTAGCCTTCTACTTATAAAAGACAGTGCTATCACGGAGGACTCCCAATGAACTTTAACAAAGCAATATTTGGATATCAATACATTAAGTGCTGTAATACACATACGTTATTGTCCTTCCTTTAGGAAAACGTGCCAGCAGATTTGCTTACATTAAGGAGTTATCCAATATCAGCCCTCTTGTCCGCTCTGTCTATCAAATTAATAATTTATTCCACTGCAATAATAACATTTCCATTACCACTCTGTCCAACCTTAAATCAATCCTAGTTCTCATGTGTTCCTTCAATTGACAGTCATCATATTTTTTCTCATGATACTTAATCTTTGATTTTTTTACTCTTAACTTCAAACAACTTCTCTATAGCGCTTAACTTGTAGCTTTTTTAAAAGCTGTTTAAGGCTATTAAAAAATTATAAAAAAAAAAAAAAAAATTATTACTACACGCTGACGCTGTATTTATCGCACTTAGAATTAATTAATTTTCTCTAAAAACTCCTGGCTACTGGTTTCCACAAAATATAAAATTAAAGAATTACACATACATAATGGTTTAATTAATAAACTAAATTGCGATAAGAAAAAAATATGTTAATAAAATGTTGTTTTTAGACAAAAATGTATCTTATTGTCTACGCTAGAAATGTAATTAACATTTTGCAATAAATAAAAAAGAATTACGACTTCTCTTTAAAAAAATTGATTAGCTAATGAACACAAAATATTAAGTGTCACGAACTACATTTTAATCAAAATTATAATACGTGTGTATACATAGAGAAACAACAGATAAAAACAAGGAGTTTATAGTGATAATAGTTTCGTGTTTTGGACGTATATTTGATTAGAATTATGTAGAGTGTAGTGTTATCATAGTGCGGACAAAGAAGAGTTAATAAGAGAAGTAAACATCCTGTGTTTACATAATACTGTATGAATCATCGTTAGACTCACGTATGAATACGTTTTATTTCCAGAGATACTCCATGTCCTGCCTTCAGTGTAGACAGAGTGACACAGTACTAAGTGATATAGCAACAGTTAGATAAACAACAACTAATAACATAATTTGTTTCCTGGAGCAATAAACTATATCCTAATACCTAATACTAGATCTATTTTTAAGCAAAATTTAAGACTTGAGATGCTAATTACTAAAATGCAGGGCTTGTAGCAGATTTTTCTCAAAATTAAGTGACTTTAGTGACTATTTTTTTCAAAATAAGTGACTTTTAAGTGACCTGTTTTCCCCAAATAAGAGACTTTAAGTGACTTAATTTTAAGTAAAACAAAATTATTTTAGTTACTTTTTGTTGTTTAGCACTGTTACAAATGCAATTATAAAAATTTTAGAACTGTTTTTTGTTCATTTGATTTTGTGTACCAACTGTGCGAAAAAAAAATATCGGGTACAGGGTACCTCGGAACTTTTCGGAGGCCACGAAAGTGGCCTCCGAAGTGAAGCAGCATTGGACGTGGTCAGTACTTGGATGGGTGACCGTTTTGAACTAACTAATTTTATCATCATTCTTAAAAAAAAAACTTTATTTTTAATATATTTTATTTAATTACTTGAAGTTTGGCGGTATTTTGACAGATGTAAACAAACTTTGACATCACCAAAATTATGGCACTAATAAATAATTCTATTTGCTTATAACTTTAAAACTTATTACAAATAAATGAAACTTTATCGTTTTTTTTTTATATTTGTTCCTTAATTTTTTCCGGCTTCAAAGATATGCTATATGTCAAAAACCTATTTATACTTTCGGTATTATTAACCGTCAAAGTTTAAAAATTCAAAAATTGATAACTTCATAATGGCGGTTAATATCAAAATGGATTTTGGTGGGCTTGTTTGTCATACAGAGGTACATTCGTGCCAAATTTCAACTCGATCAGGATCATTTTCGATTTATTACGATGTTTTAAAATTTCAAGATCGCGGAAAAAGTAGGACTGATTTTTCTGCCAAGTTTCAACTCTCTAGGTTAAATACCTTGGGCGCTACGATGATAACATACACACGCACATACATACATACATACACACATACAGACGTCATGCTGAATACCACTCAGGAGGTCTTGAAAACACCCAAAACGGATAATTCCGTTGAAATATCGAAAAAAAAGTTTTTGTTGAAAACAATACGTTTCCTACTACAGGTTGTGAGGGAAAGTAATAATAATAATAATCAGGAGGGAGTTCGGAATATAATATTATTTTCATCTTTTTTTTTTTCTTTTTTTCATCCATCTTCTAAATATTGACGATAAAACACAACACACGCCAGCTGAATCTAGCGAAAGAACTGTTACTAACTTTATCATTTATCACAGTTTAAAGTAGGCCTAATATAAAATTCATAGTTAAAAAAAGTCTTGAGCTTACAATATCCCTTTTGAAAAACAGTTGAAATATATGTTTTTTATTTTTAAAAAAAAAAAAAACTACAAAAAATAAACATTTTTATCCTTGTAAGCCCAAATAAGTGACTTTCAGTGACTTTTTTTTAAATAAGTGACAAAAAAGTGACTCTTGTCAAAATAAGTGACTTTTAGTGACTTTCAGTGACTCACTACAAGCCCTGAAAATGTTAACTATGAAACAAAATACTACACCTAGGTTTTGTTTATTACTTTCTCAAAAAGTATGTAGTACAGAAGCATCTCGCTAATCCAAATGTGATGGAACCGGACCCTGTCTGGATCAACGAAAGTCCGGAATTAATAGCATAATATAGTTTTTAAATCAAGTTTTAATGATAAATCGACGTTTTTGTTCATACAAATTACATTTTTAGCAGGTATAGTCATTTACTGGGAAACAGGCTGTGTTCCAGTGGCGGATTAAAGGGGGGGGCGGGGGTGGCGACCGCCCCCCCCTTGATTATACTTTTTTCCAACGACTACCAAATTTCATATCAGAAATGCATAAAAGTGCTGTTTTGAGAGGTAATATTTTCAAAATTTTCCGAGGGAGGACCCCCCCCCCCCCAATAATATACTTCTGACGACGCCAGGCGTCCCGGAGTTGTCTCAGTTTTGGACTTTAAATCCCGAACTTGTCTCCCGAAAACACTTTTCGGGACGCCAAAATGTCCAAATTTTCAAATAGAGACGCCGATAATAGATTAATTCGTTTAAACAAATCCACTATATTCTGATAATTTATTTTATAAAATAATTTATAGATGCGTAGTTTTAGCAAAATGTTTGTTATTGCCAATCTGAATCAACCGCATTTATTCCAATAAAAATAAGTACGAGTATTTGCTTTGATTCGATGGTCTTCAAATAGATATAACAACTTATCTAAATTAATTTACTTAATTTAACTATTTTTTTCTAAATATAAAATTAGGTCCGTTGTCATGGGGTTAACGGCTCGTAGATATATAAAATGAAAATATTAAAAATCCCCCTTTATAGCTTCCGAGCTTACCGAAGGTAACAAACTGTGATAGTATTTTAGACAAAGGGAATGATTAGGTGCACAACTTTTATCGTGTTACAATAACTATACTTTTAAGTTTGTATTATATTTTTTTTTTAAAATGTACTTGTGTTCATGTTCATACTTGTTTTCCAACAAACTACACCATATACTTAATCGAGCCAAAAATGACCCTTTTGTGACTAAGTATTAAAATCAAATTTTAGCTCAGAAATGCATTTAAGCCCTGTTTTGAGAGGTCATATTTTCAAATTTTTCCGGGGGAGGACCCCCGGACCCCCCGCTTTATGCACCCTACAATAATTAACTGCTAAAACGACACCTATGACTTACGGTTAAAATATTGTACTGCAGTCGGGGGGGGGGGGGGAATCCTTAGAACTCCCCCCCTCTTTCCTTAGGGCTTTCCATACTCCCGAAACCCCTTGGAGGGTCAGATCGCCACCCCCTAGATGACACCCTTAATCCGCCACTGCTGTGTTCTGATATAAATTCGAGCCATCTAAAGATAAACATTTTCTTATGTTAATTTAGGCGTACTGAATACCTTCCGGATTAATCGGATGGCTCGACTAGAGGGGTTGGATTACAGAGACTACGCTATATACTAGGCATCGCGTGGGTCTATCAAGCGAGCGTACAGTAATAAATATATGTATATTAAATATTGAGAAAATAAATAATCATGATGAGTTAGCAGTTAAAGAGTATGATTGTAGTAGAGAGTCTAGTAGTGAGAGAGTCACCCTGCATTTTTACTCCACTAACCACACATCTCCGTTTCAACTATTACCATCTGCAATCCACCATCTGTACAACTATTATCTGTATCAACTATTACCATCTGTACGCAAGAATAATGTGTACACAAAAACTTTAAAGTTGAAATTTTACATGCCTGTTTCAATTGTACTTTAGACGATGTATATAAAGCTTTATTAATATTGTTACGTTAGATATCGGTGTAAACATAGTTTTCTCTACTTTAAACGTGCAGGTCCGCTTTAACAATCTTTATCATTTCATAGTGATCTCTGTTGGTTTTACTAAAACAATGTATATGTAAAAAATGTTTGTCTCATTGAATAGGTGATGATAGAATCTTTTCCTGTTCTGAAATTCCAATTTTACATTTGAAGCTCATGTTTACGCGAGCGTTGTGCGCGAACTCTTTGACGGATAAAGCAGTCAAACGAACTTAGCCTGAGCATCCGCTCACTTCAAAAAAGAGAAAGTATTGTAATGGCACGAAAATTCGATACGTGAAACCTATATTTTGATGAAATTTATGTTTTTTCAAAGCCCCACAGATAGGTCCTATTTGTATTGCATATGTACACAAACCTTTTTTTCCTTCTAGTACGACAAATTATTTTCTTTAAAACCCTTTTTTCAAGGTTCCCTGATAACTGAAACGCATTTTAATTGAAAACATTTTGAATTTGGAGACAGATTTTAGGATAACCACAATGCTTCCGAGGCATATCAAATATTTCGCCTATTAGAATGGTCACAAGACTTATGGTACGCTTGGAAGAACATCATTTCTTTTTTTGTGTGTGTTTGTGTATTATCCTTTATGCATATGCAGAACTAAATTCCTACTTATTCAAGAGCTCGATTCTTTGCAAGAAACTGAAAGGAAATTAATACTATACAAACAAATCGTTAGAAATATTTTATTATGGTTTACCATATTAACTTATAATAAATAAAGAGGATTAAAGAGATGGAAAAATTAGACGGATCTAATACAACTTACTTATAAGATATTAATTACTTTATAAGATATTAATTTAGAGGTTAAATAAAAAAATAAGGAAGATTGCAGTAATAATAAATAGAATAAATATGTAGATGAAATGTTTGTATTAATTAGATGAAAGTGCGTTTCCATTATAGCTTAGTGCAGAGGAGTAAATGGTGTTAATAATGCATTGAGGTGTACAGAATAACCTATGTGTGTGTGTAACCTTGCGGGGGGTCAGCGAGGTAGGTTCAGTCAAGGTCAATGTATTACTATAGCTATGGTCTAACTATGTACCTTTATATAAAGCGAGTAGTAAGTTAGTACAGTGTCCAGCTAGCTGTAACTTACCACGAGTTATTATATAGGTTATGTATTGTATATGTTATTATAATATAACCTATCTTCAGAGGTAGCAATCATTTAGTCTACGTAACACAACTACCAGATTTTCAGTTACAGAATGCAAGTTCAATCTGATCTTTAAATTTTAAAAAGTACACCTTTATGCCTTATAAACATTTCATGAGTTTGGTGTTTCTTTTTACTAAACTTGCATAAAGATAGTATGGTACTACGATTTGTGATGGCGTAAAATTTCGATTTTGATAGATTTACAAAGGCCCCATGAGAGGTGTAAGAAGTAGTTTTTCTTGATGAGCTGTCGAGTTACTTGATTAGGAATGAAGAAAGAAGCGCGCCTCTCCAATAAAGTAACAATATTTTAGCGGCTTTAAAACTTAAAGGTTCCTTTATTATAAAAAGGTTCATTACTGTGCATTAAAGTTACTTTATTGTTTATAAAAGGTACTGTATTGCACATAAACGTTACTTGAACTTAAAAGAGCTACACATTAAATTAAGTAACTTTAGTGGAGAGACGTCCTTCTTCATTCTTTACCAGGCAATGTATATGAGGAAATTAAGCACAAGTAGTAGTTTTTTTCTTCCTATCATGACACATAATCCTTTATTTCAATCATAAAAAATAATACTTCCTTCCTATCAATAACACAATACTTTCTTCTTATTACAATTAAATTATTCAATTTTTAAAGCATGAATTGACAACAATTTCACCTATTTATTAAAATTATTAGAACTATTGAATCTTTAAATTTCCTAAGGAATCGTACTGTACGTTATCATTTCACTCCATCACACCCACATCAATATCTTCTCTTCTGAGATACTTGTTGAGGATATGTACTTCAGGATAGTTTTTGAAAGAAAATATTTTGGCACCGAATTCTTAAGCCAAGAAGAAATACTCGTGAGAAGAATATCCAGTCACGACTTCTAAATGGACCAACCGCAGGTACCGTCACACCGCCTGCATCATCTAAAATATCTTCTATCACCTGCAGAAATCTACTACAACTTGAAATATTGCTTTTTAAACCAACTTTCTTCCAATATTTTTATCTCCAGATAAACTAAAAATATTCCGGTACTTTTTAAAAAAAATTGTTACAATGATGAGTATTTGTTACAATAAATTAAAAAAAAGTATTTGTTACAGTAAATTTAAAAAAAAGTATTTGTTACAATGTCCACAAATGTTTGGTGTCATATTTCATAATTATTTTTGCTCTTTAGAAGAGATTACTAAGTTAAACTTCCGATTAATCTAATCGTATCAACAATTATCCACTTCAGCTTTGGTTCTCACATTAACTTCATAGAAAAGCTTCTATTGTGAGAAAAACAAAATAAACTTATTATATAATAAATAAATAAATAACTCGCAGTAAAAAGTACTCGTAGTAAATGTAAAGTAACTCAAAAAAAAGTAACGTTATTCCTTATAATATAGAAGCAATTAATGAAATAGATAATTTTACAAGTCAAAGATTTAAATATTATAACTGTAACTGTCAAGAAGCTGTCAACCGTGACACGCTTGGATAGTATTTATGTTTTAAAAAAATCTAAAAAGGAACTCTTTAATCCTGATGACTTAAATTATCAGATTGTGAGTAAAATTAACTCTTTAGAAGGTCATAAAAAAGACATAACAAAAAATATCTAGCTAAACTTTAACTCCAATTATAATCTTGACTGGTTTATCGTCTAACAGCAACACTGAATATTAGTTGTTAAACTCAAAACAGTTTCCATTAATCGTATTAGTAATTGAGTTAGTAATTATCTGTAAGGAACTATACAACAAAAATATATAATATGTGTAATAATGAAGATCAACAAAATGAGAGGCATCACAAACTAGCTTTTTAGATCAAATAATACATTTTTTTTTCTGTTAATTTTGTTTGGCCCATTGGGCCGGATCAATTTTAACCTAGTACACTTCCATAACTTTAATTTAATTTAATTGTTAATTTCAAGGTTTTAATGTAAAAAAAACTACCTCTTGGAATTTTATAAAAAATTGTAAATTGAAGTTAATAATGTTATTTTTTTATTTTTTTTTTTTTTAAAAAGAGGTTTTGATAAACTTAAATAAAAATGAAATCAAGCAATGAGTCACGAGTCATATAAAAGAAGACCCGGTACAAATTGGAACAAACCCGCCTAAAATACAGGATCAAGAAACACATGCAAGAGAGAGGAAGTGACGTTCCCATGGTAACGACTAAACATACCCCCATTACCAGCAACAGGTGTCGGCAAGCAACACCACAACAACACTCACTCACTCCATAGTGTAATTACACACACTGTCCTTTATTAAAACTAACACTATTACATCCTAATACGATAATAATTCCACCTGCAACAGCTTGCCTCCTATTCTTGCCCCGGTTAGATTAGTCTTTTTTAAGTTTCTTATTTTTACATCGTTACCTCTTTTAAACACTTAGTACTTTTTAAGTTTTATTGGTCTACATTGATCAAAAGATCAATAATTTTTTGCTTGCAAGCCGCAATAACGTCTTAAAACGAGCTCGTCGAAGGTGCTATACCGGCAGCGATGAGAATCGCTCTGAAGAACTAACATTTTTTATGTCTCAGAATTCAAACGACAGAAATCCGTTTTAGACATCAGGGAACATTTTTGGTCCCAAGTGTATTTATAATATGAAGAATTTTTTAACAAAGTTGAGAATTATCGAGAGCCATTTGGTGGACACTATTGATGGCATACTTTTAAAGGAGTGCCGTCGAATAGGAAAGTTTTAATCTAATCTTAAGGAAAGTGTTTCGTGTTCTTCAAGTAGGAAGTTATATTTTTTAAGTACGTTAAAGGAACTTAGAGGTATAAAATAAATACAATATGACGCTATGTATAACTAAGTCTTAAGTATGTATAGTAAGTGTTGCATGGAATTAACAGAGGGTTTGAGTACGCATCTGTCCAGGGAAGTAGTACCCACTTGTTGAACATACAGACCGTACCACACAGCTGAACAGGGCATATTTAACTGAACGCTATATTTATGTATATAGGTGTGAGCCAGATAAGGAAGGGGTGACGCGACCTAACCTACACAAATGCTTCCTTCACAGGAAATGAAATGTCGTAACTTGCAAAACCCTGTAGATATAGATAACAATACAATACACGCCTTACCTTACTTCGCTTCTAACTTGCCTTATTAAAATTAGCAAAAAGCATTTAACTGCCTTTAATACTGGTTATCTTACAGCTTGACTAGGAAATATATATGTTATTTGTAGGGACCATGGGCAAAAACGTGGAATTTAATAAATTTCTGGATTTGTTCGTCTGTAACGCACCTGATCCAAGAAAGTACCCCCAAACAAAAATTGGAAACTTTGCAATTATGTTATGTGTAATAACGGTAACACAGGAAAATTGTAGGTAAGCCCCAAAAATCATTCCCTAATAACAAGGGTTTCAGGAATTGAAACTTTTGTTTAACGGAGAAGCGTAATGTAAAAGGAGGTGTTAAATAAAAGAGGAGGTCTCCCTGAGTAAAAATATATATTTAGTTTCAATTTATCTTTGCGCCATGTGACATTGAAAATAGATTCGTATCCCTCTTCTATTTTTTTTAAACAAATCTTTGTCAAAAACCGAAAAAAATTATATAAGGATTATTTAATACGTCGCAGATTTTGTGATAAAAAAAAATCTCCCCCCCCCCCCAAAAAAAACTAAAACAATTATCTTAGGAACGGACTGGGCTAGTCCCTTCGAGTTTCATTTCTTTAAGTTGTCCAGGCAACATTTTCTGTTAAAGATGTAAAGTGTAACTGAATTTTAATTCCAAAATATCTTATTTAATAAATAATTCATTATTAAACATTTTATACAAAGTTTACTTCAACAGCCACCACTAACATAACACCATCTAACAACAGGTGGTTTACATTACATTAATGGTTCGGGTTCGATTCCAAGTGGAGTCACATTATATTTTTATTGAATACCATTATATTTTATTAGAAACTAGTTTTTTTTTTAAACAGGTAGCTGCTCATTTTTGGTTTTCGAATTTTTAAAAAATCAGAATTATTTTCATTAATAATTAAATTTAAATTTGCAACGACTTTTATGGTTAAATTGGTACTTAAATAAACAACATATTAACATTTTTAAATATTATCCTTCCGAGCTTGCCGAAAGAACAAACATAAAGAAAACATTCAAAGACGAATCCGTTTCAGACATCAAGGAACATCTTTGGTCCCATCTTTGTCGGTCTATAGATGGATTCCATAATAATTTCAATCGTCTGCGCTCATTAAATTTTGCTAAATTGACACTTTCATTTTACTTTGTTTACCCCTTAATATTTTTCTCTAAACACTGGAAACAAAAAATTTTAACTCTTAAAACAAAGAAACCATAATAAAAAATTTGGATTCAGTGGACCTTAAAACGCGTAAATATTAAATATAAAACCGTTCTTAAGACGCTAATTTTAAAGTTATTCAACTAATATCCTTCACGTGAGTAGTTAACGAAATATGATACAGATTTAAAAACTGACCTAGTTTCATTAAAAATAATTTGCCAGATAAACAGATATTTTTATTTAAGCCAAGTCAGGCAATTAGTTAAATACTAGATTAAAATAAATTGATAAAGTAATTAAATTTATCTTATGACGGCATATTTTAAGAAAAAAATGTACTGAGACCCTCTTTATAATTATTTAGAAATTATTATGAAAAAAATGTAACAATAAATTTTAACGTAACAATTTTCCTTTACGCGTTCCGCAAAGACGAGACATTTACATTTTTTTTAAACTTAGTTGAGATTTTGATAAATTTATAAAACTGATTGGATCAGGTAATTAAGAATGTACTTGGTAAATTAATTACTCTACATTTAGTGTGGCGCCTAGCTTCCTCACGTCCTACTTTCTCGCATACTTTAATGATGTTATGCTTTTACAAACCATTATTGTCTAATTCATTTCTTTCTCCTCTCATTTTGAAATCAGTCAAATGAGGGGGGCTATATTCTATATTCGAAAATACATCCAAATTTCTAAAAATCAGATGAGAACTTTTAAAGTTTTGGAGAGAAACACCAATTTCTCTGATGTTTAAAACAGATTTCAGTCCAGGAATTTCTGAATTCGATGACAAAAAAAATTGATTCATCAGAACGAAACTTCGGTAGGCTTTGAAACAAAAGAAGGAAAAATATAAGTCTAATATAAAGCTAACAATAAGTACTGTTACCTAAAAAAAAGAATCACCTGAAAAATTTTGAATTTTGAAAAAAGTCCATTGTCTTTTAACAATAATGACCAAATAATACAACTCAGTTTCAAAGATGATCAAAGATTAACAGTGACATAGTTAGTTTATAATTAAGACGCTTGGTAGCGCTAGTCATCATAGTGGCTCGAGTGAAAATTACAAAAGGCGTCGGCACCACGTTCCTCCAATATTACTTCCTAAGAAAAAAACTGGTATGACGCACCACCATAGAATGTTTACTATCGCATACACTTTCGGAAACAATTATAAATCATCAACAACTGACTCGAACTGAAACGGAATGCGGGACACACATAAGAGTGCCTCAATAGCAACGATAACTTTTTTAAAAAAAAGCATACCAGCATATCTCATTTTTTTCGACAAAACTAGAGCAATTTAGACATGAACGGCACTTGAGAAAAATAAAGCAGATTGGAAAATTGACAGTAATTGTCTTTTGCAAGAGTTCATATGTCAGCTGTTATTAAACAATTACAATATTAATTCAAAGAAAAATATTGTAAGAGAAAGTTATCGAACAATTTGTTCAATTGTTTTCTTCCTCATATACGTAGTATACATATGAAGAGACATCAGGCAAAATTTGATTAACTGTTAAACACTTTTTTAATATAGTTATTAACACGCGGGCCCATACTAGGAATTTGTGGGTATATATACTATTATCAAGTAGGCCAAACGATTAAATAAAATGCCTAAATATTTTAGTCTCTGAATAACAAAACTTTTTGTATTTTATTTAATAAATCAGATTCCACTCAATACTTTTTTACGAAACCAAGCCTAAAACATGCGCCACATGTTAGCACACGCCACTGCAAAAAAAAGAATTGATTTTCTTAACCAAGTATTGCGTCAGTAAAGTCGGACCCGTGGCGACAAACAGAAAGGAAAAAAATAGAGGTTTTGATTTTTGTAATGTATGAAATAAAAAAATATCTAACAAATCTACCCACAAAAATCTAATATAAAATAAAAGTTTTGGTTATGGTCAGCTTGTTGGCAGGTTATGGTATTCGAGTTATGCGGGAAAAAAGTTTTTTTCCGGGAAAAAAAACGTTTTTTCCGGAAAAAAAAACGTTTTTTCCGCATAACTCGAATACGGTGGACCGCAGCGGTCCGACGCAAAGGACCTTTTTTGTAGGTCTTGCGAAAAGGGAAAAAATTGTTTTTTTGTTGTTTTTTTAAAGTTAATAGGAAAAGAGATACACGTCCCCCAAAAAGCCCCTAAGACGGACGTCTAAGAGAGGGGGCCCCAACAAGCTGACCATAACCAGTTGTAAATGCTTTAACTATAAAATTAAGTTTTTGTAAAATATGTATATAAATAAATTAACTTAAAAAAAAGCTCTAATGGAAAATTTAAAAATTACTAACGAGACTAGGACTACAGATAATTTTATAACTCATTATGAAAGAAAACAAAATATCGATTTGAACATTAATAATATTCAACATTCAAGGGTTAGAAAAGATGTAAACGAATAGTAGTGTGTAATTCTCGTATAATATACACATATTTACTAGGGGGGCTTGCCTCATCTATCTCCTTCCTCTTCACTTACCACCGGTGTTAAGACCTAGGTTTCAGAGGCGAGTGCGTTAACCACTTGGCTACGTTATTGAATTGCAAACGAGGATTTTCTTTAGAAAATCAATTTAAATCTTGGTTAGAGAAAACTCTACGTAAAACGATATAATTAGATGATAACAAGTATATTCATTTAAAACATGAAACAAGGATATGAGTTTAGCGTGAAAAAGCGGTGCAAACGCGAGCTGAATTATGGAATGATTTTCAACAAGACTAGACAGTATGAGTACCGAACATAAGCTCGTGATGGCATGAAGCTACACAATTTCGAAACACACTTCATGAATACAGAGCAACCAAGTTCACTCAGTGCTCATTAAGTATTCCACGTTAAGCTCTAACTATGCATAGTGAAGACACTGGCTGTAACTTAACGTGTTTTATACTTAGCTTGCCAAGCACCGAGTACTTCGTTTTTAAGTGCTACGACCTTTCTTTCAGAAAAAAATGAATTTAGGAATGGGGCCAAAAAAGTGGAAGCAATGAAACAACTTTTATTCAACTTGCCTTCATATCTCAGTACTAAACTTAAAACGTCTTCAGATTTAGGTACCATAAGTACTATTTCAACTTAAACCAAGGCCTTTGATGTGCACATTAACCGCCTCTAAACCGTAAGTCGATTTAAAACCAAATGTGGTTAATGCTAGTTCTGGAGAAAGAACAAAAAAAACCTAACTAACATAAAGCTAGAATTTTGTGTATGAGTTAATCTTTTGGTATCCTTCAAGAATATATGTCGACTTTGATTTGGAGAAATATTTGATTAACTAACCTATCAAGTGACAAACTAACATCAACTTGATTTTTGGTCTACTAACTAATTTTGTACTCAGGATCATGAAAATCACCTTGGCCCCCATAATGGGCGAGACATGGCCGGTCTCCACAGGTCTTTTTTCAGCTTATGGGTAAGCTCTGTCCAGTGGATGAACTTTGCCGACCACAGATTCTTTGTGGACACAAAGAAACTCATACACATAAATTCTAGCATCATGATGGTCAATTTTATGCACGCTTATGTTGTTTTTAAATTATCTACGTATTATGGCTATATAATTGGATTAATCTGGGTCAACGTAGATTGCATACTTGATCACGATCACAAACTGAAAAGACAGACAATTTTTGGAAGAAGTGGTTCCTATATCCTAAATCGATAATAATCTGACTGCATGGACTTATCTATCTAAAAAGACCATATTTTTACTGTGAACCCTATCAAAATTGTAAATTACATACCCAAGTATCCACAATACATTGTTATTAAAGTTGTTTCTTATTTTTAGATTTATCGATAAAATTAGAAACGTAACGCCACCTTATTCATTATAAACGATAGCGGAGCTTATACGCCCCGTATAAGCTCCGGCTTTGTACTTGATATAGAAAGATTTCATTGTGCCTCGCATACCTAGCCAACAAAGCCAAAGTATATAATGCTTCATCTACAACTCTTCAATACATCTTTATCCACAATACACTCCTTTTGTTATCGGCTCTTTAATATCGAAACAAGCTGACGGGACAAAGAAGACGAGGAAGCAAAACAATCGTAAGGTCTTACCGGAACCTCCCTGGAGCAAGCTTTCCATTTTAATAATGCTATACTATCTATTAGAGTTTATTTTTTTCCATGAACTTTTTTGGGATCAATAGCAAAGTGCAGGGCGACAACCTTAACAAGTCTAAAATTAAAATAAACTGAAACACCTCTATATAATTTTAAAATGTCTATTGTTTAGAGCCAAGCCTGTCCAACATAAGGTTCCTTCTTCTGAGACCTACAAGACTAGTTACTAGAGAACGACTAGAAGTTAGGAATTTTATTTGCAATAAATATCTCACGAAATGACTGATGGATTTAATTTTTCTATAACACTGCAGTAACCTTCCCAATCACTTCATTTTTTTAACACTAAAGTAAATTTACCTAATAAACATCTGGTTATAATATTATAGAAAACGTACTAATTGACTTTAATCTTTAAGTTGACAATTTGCATGAAAACAAATATTGTTATTTATTGACGAATTGAACGGGACCTTTTTAAATCAATAATTTAAAAACATCGAATCTAACCGAAATATAAAATAATAATTTTATAAATACCAGAGAAAGAGTAGACATTATTTTAAATCCATAGTCTCATAAAAGTACTCACCTGTAACAAAAATAAATATACAAATTTAGAAAAATGTCTTTCTTAACATCGACATTAAATACATAAAATACATTAAGGGTGCGTTTGGAATCACTAACCAGGCCAACCCAAAAGTAACCGGAGCGTTCGAAAAGACAAAACAAAACAACCGACCGCGATCGTAAACCTTCGCAGCTGCTTTAGCGGTCGGCCAGGGCGGTAGCGACCGCTTCCACCGAGTTTATACCGCGGTTAGTTCGGTTATTAACCATAAGGTACCTTCTGTGGCATTCCATTTATATAAGTTGAATATATTGTTAACTTCACCGTACTCCGCAATATTTTATTATTACTGTCCTCTTTCTCATTCACATTTTGTTTTTTATTTGGAACTCAGGAACTTAAAAAGATAAAAATAATTAAGTTTTAAACGTGAGAATTTAACAGATTCACATCCGAACAGTTTAAGTTTATAGCCTGGTCGACCACTTCCTTTAGCCGGAGCAATTCGGCAACAATAATAATAGAAGTCACCAACTACTGTCAAAACGTTCGTGAGCCGTTCGAGGTAGGTTCGCATGAATTACTTTTTTCAGCGAACATAGAAGAATCCATGGGAAAGGGCGAACTACCAGCAGTTATTTGACATAAAAACTCACTATTTAATTTTCCTAATGATTGGTTTTGATGTTATAAATTACATTAATTTTATTTACGTTTATACCCATTTGAAAACGATCTGAATGCGGTATCTTTCCATGGAAACGCACCGTATTTAATCTTGACCATCACAAGGTCAAATAGGTCGATACACCAAAAGTCTGGTACTGTATCGTATTGAACACACCTTCAGTTCCATAAAAACACATGACTGTATTGAGATCGAATTAGCGCATGCGCAATTTTATGTTTCTCCCCTGGGTAACCAGACACATCGACCGTACAAACATAACCTTCTTTTACAACCGTCATTATTATCCCGCATCAAAATCAGTTGTAATGACGTCAGAATTGTATCCAAATATTTTCAATCAAAACGGTCATGTAAATAGACATCAGTTAAAAGCAGAAACAGCATTGAGGACATTTTTAATACACTATACGACGTTTATCGTTAATATTAATTGTTAAACAAATAATAAATAATTAACATTCAGTTTTCAGTTATCACGAAAAAGGGATAGTAAAAATAAATATGTGTACATACCAACATATTATGTGGTAAATCAACACATAAGAATAAATAATAAAAGTGTATTTTTTTTTATTAAACATTCCTCTATACATCGAATTTAACTTAAATTACATGAAATGGTCCGTTTTGATACCACAGTTGATATTCAGGTTTATACATATAAATAAGTTTTATACATTTTCCTCAGTCCACTCCACAATTAAATAAAATAATTAGGCAAAAAATAAAATAGACGGAGGAGGCTGGAGGTTCGAGAGCGAAACAAAAGCCAACCAAACTCACTCCAACACGTCCCTAACAGCGAACCAAAATCCTTATTGGTCGCCAGAAAAACCAGCAGGAAGGGGTTCGACAAGAGCGCAAGCTTCCCTCGATTGCCGTCCCAATTGTCGCACAGAACGACTCGTGAACAGTTCGCAAACCGTTTGGTTCGAAAGTGTATACGCGGCTTTGCAACAACAAACGGCAGATTTATAAATCCTCATTAATAAAGTCTTTTATATTAAGTTTGTGTGTGTCATCGGTGCCTGTAGTCTGTCGTCAAAATCGTTGGAGGGCTAATTATTATGAGTGTTATGAAAACTTTCAAAACGTGTTTTTATTAATCATACTAAATGCCAATAACACACACTACTAGTATGCATAAATTTAAAGGATTTATAATAAAAACTTGGTTTTTAAGGGCTAGTATTATTACAACTCTAGCTAACCACTGGAACAACATAGAACATGTAAAAAATTTACAAAAGATACGGCAACGGCAGCCTGGCAGTTTAGACTGATCAGTTCATCTAAGGCCTGTCATCTCAACAGTCGCAACTGATAGACCGATGTGAGTGTAATCAGCCTGAATCAACCTATTTATTTGTCATCAAAATCCAAAAAAACTCAGCTTTTTTTTTAAAAAAAAAAAATCCTTTGAATCTAAAAAAACATACGAATGAAAGTTTCGTCGAAATAAAGAGGAAAATTATTTATTTATGCGATGCGAATGTAACAATATGTGCTTCACGATTCTTATAATCTGAATATAGTCTCGTGTCAAAAAACAGTGTCGTTTTAAATTGGATAATTTGACTTTATTATTAATTTCAGAAACAACAATGATAACGTTGCACGAAGCCTAGCTGATAAAGTAGATGGTGACTTGTTGATATAACTTCATACAACGCAACAAAAGACAGGTTTAATTAAAAACAGTCTGCCAATAAGTATGGCACAAAGCTCTCTCGCATCATATCGCGTACATTTATTATTATTATTATTATTTTTTGTGACCCATTATTGTCCAATTTATTTAATTTTCCCCTCTTCTTTTACTTCCAAGCTAACGATCCTAAGGATCGTTAGGAAGATCGAAATTATCAGCAGACGGATGAAATTAATCTGGGCCTATATGTGGGCGACTTTCGACAAAGCATCTAATTTTTTTAAAAATATTATATGAGTTCTTTTAAAGGTATAGGTGTTAATAAAAATAACTTGGTGCGCATGTGGACAAACAAAAAATTAGGCGCATAGGGTAATAGGGACCACCAACCCTAAAGGTGATGTACAATCCAAATTTCATTAATATCGAACGAGTATAGTTTCCATGTTCCGTCGGTTCGCGAAAATGTGGAACGAAATACAGACATGAGACCTAAAAATTTTCTCAGACGTCTGAAAACGGATTTCCGTCTGTAAATTTTTGAATTCGGAGGAATAAATAAATGTTCGTCCTTCAGAACGACTACATAGCTTCCACCTTCAGTAAGCTCGGAAGCAAAAGTAGAAATTAATTTGATTTCTAAGTTATTTAACTTATTAAAGATAAAGACAATGCTAATTTATACATACATTTATTTCTTTAAATATTATAATACAAGGCGTGTTTCAACGCAAATGAGTCAAACTTGTGTATTCATTATATACCTAACATATTCCATGATAACTTAGTGTACAAAGTAATAACTCAGCTAAAGAGAGAACTTTTTGAAAACAACCAACAGTTGGCAGCTCTGACTCACTTCAATAATTCCCTCTCTAAAGTGCGTAGGCCCACACTAAAAGAATGCGTTCTTGCGTAGTCAAACAAAAAACAAAAAGGCAATGTACCTTATATCCAAACTCAAACCGCTATAGTGACTTCCTCTTTTATTAAAAAACGCTACCCGCTAGTTTTCTTTTCTATTTTACTTTTTATGCGGACAGACAGACAATGCTCGACCATACGGACAGACCATGTTATCTTTGTATCTGCTTGAAAACCCTTTTTGGCTTCAAAACAATAGTCTTAAAGAAAGAGTTTCGAACCTTTATCCTTTGAGTCATACTGTAAAGGGTAAAAAGCTTCCAAAGACTTACAAGATATTTAAAAACAAAAAAAAATATTAAGATAACATTTATTTTTCAAATAAATTCTTTCCTGTTAAGATATCACTTAAACCAAGGACAAAACAAATTCCATTGGACTAAATCTTTAAAGACAAAGAAATGTATAATTAAAATCACAAATAGTTGTTGTGATCTACTAAATGAGGTAAAAACTCAGAAGATATGCGGTTGGGTTTGTTTACCTGCGTTAGTTCCACTTTTGGACAGTTGCCAGCGCCAAGCACCATCACGAACGATGGTACATCGTTCACCCTCACCTGCTAGTTATTGCTTACTTCTAACCTATAGAAACCTATAGACTTACTTGTCTAACTTCTAACCTGTAGATTAACCAACCTAACTACTAACCTATAAACTAACTAATAACCTAAATTGATTTTGGGAGTAAGTAAATAGTAATAATAAGCTAAGAGTAATAAGAAAAACATTATTTTAATTTTTTTTAATTTAGAGAAGTAAATAATAAATAATAGTTAATGTACAAGAATACGAAGTTAATATAGCGCTAAGAATAAGAACTAAGATAATGCTTCAAAAAGAGATTAGGTTACAAATTTATGGTCTAAGAAAATATAAAAATAATACTAGCCCACATAAACAAAGAATTTATTATAAATCATTATTAATATTCTTGAATTTAGGTTGTGTGGGGGTAAATAATGAAATTAACTCAGTTTAATAATAAAACAAACAAATAATAACATATATATATATATATATATATATATATATATATATATATATATATATATATATATATATATATATATATATATATATATATATATATATATATATATATATATATATATATATATATTTTTTTTTTTTTTTTTTTTTTTTTTTTTTTTTCAATTAATTAAAGTATTTTTTTTAAAGTTATTTATTTAATTTTTCTAATTAATTAATAAATGAATAGTTTTGTTAGAATGTTTTTGTATTGGTACAGAGCCTATGTGCTAAGTTTCAGCTCGATTTGGTGACTGGAAGAGGATTAATTAGCCCACCAAAGATTTTGACAACAGGCACCGACTAACACACTAACAAAGTAAAGTTAATACTAGGTGTGCAATGCAGTTGCCTGCTTGCAATATTGAGCTGAGCGTGTATTTTAATCTTAAACAATAAACATTTTTATTTATAAACAGCTGAAATCGGATCAAAAATAGTAATATTTTTAATTAAAAAGCATTTTTTTCCTGTTTATATAATTCACCCCCTTCTTTAATGAAAATATGACAAAAGAGAACATAACAAACTGTACTCATAAAGAGCTTTCCAACGACATGCATAATGAAGGGCATATACTATAGTAACTTTTGTACCCCGTACCCTTGTTTACAAATTTGGACCATTTCAGATTTATACCTTCCTGTGGTTGGTCACAATGACGGTGCCATATGTTTTGCGGATCGGTTCAGCCGTTCAAGAGGAGTATGTGTCCAACCAAATGCAAAGTGTAGTATAAGAGCTTCGCTTCCCTCAGCTCAATAAAGGATATAATAAATGTAACTAGTAAAAATGTAGTTCTTTTGTATTAATCATATTTTGCCTTCTTAAGTATTATTGTAAGTAATATATAGATAAATATTAGTTTATAAGTAATTTTTGACAGTTAAAGACAATAACTCATAACTATGAGGAAACGTTGTGACAGTTTTTAATATTCTATACTCAAAGAAAGCCAATAAAGTTTTAATCATCTGGGACTAAAAACCATTAGGAATCTTTTAAACACCCAACATGGATTGATAAGGTTCTTGGAAATTAAAGAAGAAAGTAATAAAGAATGTTTTTTTAAAAAAAAAAATTGCACAGCCATTAATAACGTTGAAAGAAATTCTCCGTCAGATAAAATATCAGTGTATAAAGAATGAGGTCACCCTGTAATCAATCTTATGGTGACAACTGCACGGTCTTCTAATAACGTTCAAGCAAAATAAAAAACTAGATGTAGAGTTTGCATGGGGATGGCTAGCTAGCATTGTTAAGAGCTTGGATCAGCATAACTCACTTATATCTGACATCTAAACGATACCATGTTTTCTATCTAACGCCATTACTGACCAGAATAATTAAAACAAGCATTCTCTAGGAAACTGGATTATAATCATAAAAGGGTTAATATCCTGCTCGTAATTAAAACTTTCTTATCAATGAAACGGAAACAGAAAACATGAAGGACTTACTACGTGGAAAAGACTTATAGCATGAAAACCATAAGTGGAATTGCCTGCTGCAATGTTAAGTACAATAAGAAATCGGCCCTACCTTCCTCGTAAGGGATCTCAGATAACAAGAGGGTAGGTCCGAGAGTTTAGTGGACGACCATTCCCGGACTTAAAAATAAAATTGACAATCCAGACTAGTATTTCTGCCTAATTACAGAATAAAACCTTATTTATATAAGTCTAGTAGTAAATCCAAATAACACTAATTGACAGGTCATGATATCTGACACCAAACCTATGATCAAGAAATTTCGTTGATAGGTTTCTTTTAGCCCTAGGTACTCGTAAATAAATCTTTTTACTTTCTGTCATCTTGATTTTTGGTCATGCAGTTAGTATACGTCATGAGAATCAATTTCACTTGAACCTTGAAATTTATAAGTTGTCTTCCTTCTATGAAAGAAACAATGTTTTTCGTGATGATATCGTAACGAAAATTCGTTATAGCTTTAGAACTGGTCGCACTAAAAAACTAAAATATTATTTTTACAATCGGCCATTTTAATTCAAGATGGCGAAAATAATTTATTGTATTTGAAATTCAGATTACGTTAAATTCTTTAAAAACTTCTTTAAAACCACTTAAAATAAAAGGCCCTACACACGAAGAAGCAATACTCGACACTGCCCAATCATTGTTATGTACCCAAGAGCCAGAAACAGTGGCTGAAGCCAAACTAATTATTTGTTGCTTCGAAAAATATGGAACTATCTTGCCATCTTGCCACACACAAGACACTAGTTTACACTATTAGACTGATGATTATTAGATGAGTACTAGGTAGGTTGGTCGGGACTGGGTTTCTTGGTTTGGTCGGGATGTTTGTTGAGATGGCCCCGACAGGGATTGTCGGGGAGATTGATTGTGTCGGGTCGTGTGTAGGGCCTTTAAAATATCTGAATTGGGAATGATATTCTCTCTGAATCTCTGACGCCTGATAAAGGATTTTTCGAAATCTGTTTTTTAAAGCCGGGTACACACCCAAATTCGTGTACACGAGTAAGTATAGAGGGGGCTTATCAGTTTAGACTGATCAGTCCATCTGACGAGTTTCAGGCAGAGGTTGGCTACCCTCTACTTCAAAAGTGTGTTTCTATGTGATACTTAAATTACACAAAATATTTCGTAAAGTAAAGCTGTACATTCACTCCTCAAACAATGGCCTCATTAACCACTATCAAAGAAAACAAATGAGGTAATAGCTTAAGATAAAAAATATTGTGTTGCTTCTTAAAAATGTATCAAAAAAAATATCGTCTAAGAAGATTTGATATATATTTTTTTTAAAAAACAAACATACTCAACTGAAACACAATGAAATCAGTCAAATGATATAAAATAATGAACGCAATAAAATGACAGTAAATCTTTAACAACCATTGTGAGGTATTAATAACCATTGTGAGTATTAATTTAAGACGAAGCTAAGAACAACTATCTGTGAAAAGTGGTTTTGATATAAGGAGAAAATCCAAGCTTGTCAACTCTGAGAAAATATCCCTGATTACATTACCAAAATAATTTAAGATTGCTAGCTCTACATCTAGGCCTTAAAGTATTAAGAGCTGTTTCCCAGTTAACCATAATTGCCCATAATGCCGACTTATATAGTTTGTATATACTGATTACTTATACTTAAAGTGTCAATAGTAAGTGTTCTAACAATAGATTTACAGAAGAGAGATAAAAATTAATCATTGTCTTTAGAAATGCCTACTTTTTTACTTTTCTTATACAATTTTTTTTTTTTAAACAAATTTTTTACTTTCCCATATTCGTAGTATATATAGAGAGCAATTATGTGAGAGAAAAAGAAGAGAGTGTGCTGACGAGTTAATTCGATTTTGTAGAATTACACGTTTTGAGGTCCCCTGAGTACAATTTTTTTTTTTTTTTAAAAGTCTCTGTATGCCGTCAGGGCAGACGCGTGGAGTGAAAACTACTGGACTGATTTTAATGAAATATATTTTCAAAAACAATCATGTCCCGAGGCGACATTGAGAAATTCATTTTAGCACTACCCAACAAAAACTCTTAACACAAAATTACAACAAGGAAAATGGTTACGACTAATTTAAGTATCAAAAATTGTAAACAGTATGGTCAATTTAAATACGAAACTAACCATATAAGTCGTTTTCCCAGGACAAATCTATTTTCCGAGATATTGATGAATATAAATCTAATTTTGTTGAAAATTGTAAACAAAATGTAATCAACAACCTGATAACTATAAAAATAAATTACATAATTAACTGAGCTATGTATTATGATATTATGGTATAAGTTAAAGTTAATAACCTAACTAAGCATTGTGAAAGTACCAAACAGTACATTCCTCATGTCTATTTCTTCCTCCATCATTGTCTTTGACATCTTACTAACACATTTGATCTTGACCTTCAAACTCCATTGTTCAAAAATGTTCCAAATAATGTCTCCATCGACTCATTTAAATAAT
The DNA here is from genome assembly GCA_951217055.1 of Gerris lacustris. Taxonomy (NCBI): domain Eukaryota; kingdom Metazoa; phylum Arthropoda; class Insecta; order Hemiptera; family Gerridae; genus Gerris; species Gerris lacustris. Next base: position 50,066,494 of record OX578279.1, read on the forward strand.
TCAATTATGCTCTAAATACCGAAATCAAAGCAAAGGAAAATGACTTGTATGATTGTATCTGAAAGATTTCAACTCTATGCGGATTAGAGTGACAAGGCCACAGAACACAGCCGAAGCTAATTCATTTGATAAAGTCATTACTGTTCGCAGTTCTCTTTATTTCTTATTATTTTTTTTTCTTTTCATCTTTCACAATAAGGCGTCAAGAAGGCTTCCTCCGACTCAAAGATGGCGTCCTTCAATATTTCATATGGCGGCATTGCGTTGAAAACCTTTGCGTCTAATAAAGAAAACAAAAGATCTATCCATTTAAACCCCTCCCCAACAGTTTACTGGCTATTATATCCGAACGATTATATTGGCACGATGCTTTTAAAATAGAAAGCGGATTCAGAATATACTAAAGCGTTTTGGAACTCGGGATAGATGAATCACGGGCTTTAGTTTTGGTCATCAATCCGACAAACTCCATTAGAAGGATTTCAATAGAAATAATTACAACTAAAATCAATAAATTTCCTATTATAAACAAGGAACATAAAATGTTAACTTTCCCAAAATCCAGTTCATTAAATTGTAAAACGTAATTCACAAAGCAAATTGCCTAATGTTACACAGTGTTTACTACATTTTTTATTTTACATATATATTACTTGCAATTTCATTTTGCTATTAGAAATAAAGATAACAATTTGATTGAGTGACTTATCATGAGATGAGAGGCTACCAGTGGTTGTGGACTATAGTAGCAGGTCATGAGGCCAATGCCTCTTCAACCGAAGAAGTGGTTGGTCAGGGATATGAAGGGATGCCATGGATTTAACTAAAGGATTAGGATGGTAATTTAAGGTTTCATGGAATTGTTTATAACGGGTTAGAAGCGAGGTCATGCACAAAAGGAATTTTAAGGTCGTGGTGAATTGTAAGGTTAGAAACGTATGGTGAGGAATTGGTGATTTTACGAAGGATCTTTGATTGAAGGGATTGGAGTCTATAGGAATTTGAGCGCTTGGTGCAACCCCAGAGCTCAATTCCATAGGTCCAAATGGGTTTAAGGATTGAATTATAAATAAGGATTTTATTATAAAGGGATAGGTGGGATCTTTGGTCGAGGAGTCGCAATAGGAGTTTATATCGTCGGTTAGAGTCCGTACGTTTAGTTTTAGGGTGTTGAGCCCAAGTCAGTCGTCGATCAAGATGTAGGCCTAGATATCTTACGGAAGAGGATTGTGGGATCACTGCTTGGTTGAGGATGACAAGTTGAATGTCTGAGAGTAAAAGTTACATTGACACTTTTCTGCTCGTTAATTTTTCTCCATTTCCTCAACCAAGGTTCAAGAAGGATAAGGTGGTTTTGGATGTCGGTTGCTGCTATGTGAAGGTCATAGGAGGCGGAAAATAAATATTTGTCATCAGCAAAGGTAGCTATTTGGATACTTGGATGTTGGGGAATATCAGATGTATAAAAGGAGTACAGCAAAGGACCTAGAATACTTCCTTACTTAGTTTTATATACAATAATAATAATAATAATAACTTAGGAGACTAAGCGGCAGATCTAATCGAGATGGTTAAGGCTAATATATTATACTAATCAAGATTACGCATCAAAGATAATATTATTAAGAATGTAAAGATTAGATTCTAATCTTACTAGATTCATCAACAATGCTATCAGATTCTAACCTTTCATATTTTTTAAGCTTTGCTAGAATGGAAGGGTCAGTTTTTTAATCCTTAAAGGTACATATAACCTTACTTATTAATAAAAAAAATAGTCAGATACTAACCTTATAATCATTAAGAATGAAAATATTAGATTCTGATGAATTATACAAAAACCTCTCCACGTAATCAAAGATTATCAGTGAACTAGATTCGTCTAAAATGCTGTAAGATTCCAAGCTGTAAGCTTTTTTTAGCATGGAACGGTTAGACCCTTTAACTTTTGATAAGTTTACTAAACTTATCTAGAATGGAACAGTCAGATTTTAACTTCAGAAAGTCTAACTTAACTTCCCTAGAAAAGAACGGACAGTCTCTAACCTTGGAAAGTTTAATTTAAGGGGATTATCAATAGTGGTTAGATTGGATTCTAACCTTTACTAGTCTAGTATCGTCACTAAAATGGAATCATCAGTTATTTGATACCTTTCTTTGTCTAACCTTTGTAAATTTACAAAAATTATTAAAAACAAAACTCAGATTCGACTTATCCTGACCCCTATTCTAACCTTTCATGATATAGATTCCAACATTAACTGATTTACAACATCAATCACGCTTATAAGTAGTCATTATCATTTAATTGATGAAGTCTTGAAATGATAATCTGTAAAATACAATTTGTTATAAAAAACAAAATGAGGGTAAAAAATCTTAGATATTTATTATTCGTCGTACTTCCCCCATAAGCTTCAAATGTAAAAATGGATAAATTCTGAACAACTTAAAAAATATTGCAAAGTAAATATTAATCTTTGTTAAGTCAATATATACTTGACATTTTTAAATGGAATGAAAAATAAAAATGACGTTATCTTTTAACCGAAATGTACACTTTGTACAACTAAATACATACAACCAGATAAATAAAAAGAAACTAATGTAAAAAAGCAATAACCAGATAGTATTTTATCATTTAAATTAAAATTTATGCAATTAAGAAATAAATTATTATAGAGCAAATCAAGTCTTAACAGAAATTAGAGCAATAAGAGAGTTTCTGATGTATATGGAGTAAAGTCAAAACAAAAAGGGTAAAAACAAGTAAAATAAAAAGAACTTAAGATGGTAAAGTAGAAACTAGGTCACGACATTATTAATATATTCTAAGAATAAGGGGTTACACTGCAGAACTCAAGCAATTATATATTATTCACATAGGATTCAGGCTACGGTGTGTAAATATTTTAATAACATTGGTCTTAGGAGTCTTAAGCGTTATTGATTCTTCATAATATATACATTTTTTGGTATAAGTGTTGATATATATTCCAAGGGAATGGAAAGTCGAGATACAATACAAGGTAATGAGGGAGTAAGCTTTGAATAGTAGATCTATGTAAACGAAAAAGTTTTAATAGTTTATTTGCTTCAACCACTTATTTATAAATAAGTTGAATTTTCTACAAACCTGTTAAAAGGAAACTTTCATTCTCAAAATATATCATTTTTATTTAAAAGGATATTTAACCCTCTGCCTGGAACATCGATATTTTTCACGGCTATTGTTTACTAATTATTCGCCGGAAGCACTTTAAATGAACGTTCATGGTTGTGGCTCGAAGACACTTTCAGTGGACATCTTACCATAAAAGTGAGAAGGTTGCCGCTCCGATAACTGATTTTTTCTGGCCGTAATCATCGTCGAGGGCTGTCGGTAAAATCTACAGGAATTCCACATTTGGTTAAATTTTTTTCCTGTCAGTAAGATTTACCGATGTTCTATCGCTAAACCCGTATTTTTTTTACCATTGTTCCAGGATTCTAATAATTTTTATCGCCATTACAATTATTATTATATATCAATAGTTATAAAGCTCTTTAATTTTGTTTTCTACTAAGCATGGTATCTTATATCTATGTATAATGAACCGTCTAATGAAACAATAACCTCAAAATCGGTCAGAGACTACACAAACAAACTTTCTCAAATATGGATTCATAATTATTTAGCCCAGTGTTTCTTATTCATCAGTTTTCGTTGGACATTTAATTGTTATTGAACATTTTATCAAAATAGCTTCTCGGCGGGGGACAGACGACACACAGACATTTTTTAAAAACCACTTTTTTGGACTCAGGGGACTTCAAGACGCGTAAATCCATCAAAATCTCAAAATCGAAACTTCGCGCTATCACAATACTTTCTCTTTATATAAGAAAGTAAAAATGTAGAAAAAATACGGGGGGCCACTATACACATCTCGATGTGATCATCAGCGTGAAACACGTCTCACTTTCGTGGGATTCGAACCTAACACCTTCTGCTAAGACCTTGGGAATACGCAAACAACTCGGATACGCCGATTAATATTTTTACATAGGTAATTGTTGGAATATTCTAGCAGTTATTATTATTTTGAATAAATTAAATTCGTTTAATAGTTAAGTTATATGATTCAATTTAGTAGTTATAGACTCAGTCATAAAACTATTATTATAACTGGGACTAATCATTTCACCTCATCTTTACACCATTCATATTTAACTTTTTTAATTAGGCATCAATCTTTAGGTTTTATGGCGGTAAACGTGTTTTTTTCTTATAAAAATATGACAACTCTCTCTCTCTCTCTCTCTCTCTCTCTCTATATATATATATATATATATATATATATATATATATTATATATATAAAATATATAAATATATATATATATATATATATATATATATATATATATATATATACAGGGTGGTCCAAAAGTCTCCCCCCCCCCCTCTTAACTTTTGATGGTTTGAGATAAATTAATGAAACTCGGGGGATCTCTACCATGCAAAGGGAAGTTTGTTTTCATGCAATCGCCCACTAGGGGCAACCACCCACTTTGCCCCCAGGCCACCCAACTTCAAAATTTCAAATTGGAATGTATATTTTTGATAGCATATTTGGATTCTACGGTGAAAAATAATAAACTTTTACTTGAAACTATTTTTTCTATCTCCAATATTTTTCCCCCTACAGGGGGGCAAAGATAGCAAAATAACCCTTCCGATAATACGTTGTAAAATCTAAACGGTTAGAGATAAATTAATGAAACTTGGGGGATCCGTACCATGTAAAGGGAAATTTGTTTTCATGCAATCGCGCAGTAGGGCAACCACCCATTTTGCCCCCAGGCCACCTAACTTCAAAATTTTAACTTAGTGTGTATATTTTTAATAGCAGATTTAGATTTTACGGCAAAAAATAAAAATATTTTACTTCAAACTTTTTTTTCTATCTCCAATATTTTGCCCCCTATAGGGGGGCAAAGGTATAAAAATAGTAAATTTCAGCGCCTGGGGGCAAAATGGTGGTTTCCCCTAGTACGCGAATGAATGAATGCACACTTCCCTTTACATGGTACAGATCCTTCAAATTTCATTGCTTTATTTTTAACAGTTTAGATTTTATAACGATCTAAGTGCTATTTTTTTACTATTTCAGAAGGGTTATTTAGCTATCTTTGCCCCCCTGTAGAGGGCAAAATATTGGAGATAGAAAAAATAGTTTCAAGTAAAAGTTTATTATTTTTCACCGAAGAATCCAAATATGGTATCAAAAATATACATTCCAATTTGAAATTTTGAAGTTGGGTGGCCTGGGGGCAAAGTGGGTGGTTGCCCCTAGTGGGCGATTGCATGAAAACAAACTTCCCTTTGCATGGTAGAGATCCCCCAAGTTTCATTAATTTATCTCAAACCGTTCAAAAGTTAAGAGGGGGGGGGGAGACTTATGGACCACCCTGTATATATAATATATATATATATATATATATATATATATATATATATATATATATATATATATATATATACATATATATATATCCCCAATAAAAGTTGACTTTAATAGTCAGAATTATTTATAGATTTATAATGATAAATTTTGACATTAGTAGTAAATTAATAAAATAATATTTTTATCAAGAATTGAATCAATAAGTTAAGTTTTTAAGTAAACATTATAAGAGACTAATATAAGTAAACTTTAGTCTAACACTTAAACAAATTCTCTTAACACAATTTTCTTTAAAATTCCCTTTGAGATTGTATCAAAATTTAATTTAAAAATTTTAAGAACTATCCTCATTGAGATGTTTTTATGTTGTTTGTCCCCATTATCGCATGAGAACCAATATCTCTGAAAAAAGAATTTATTCGGGAAAGCGGTTTTAATGGTTTCATCGAAACTTAATGGGAGTGAACTTATTTCCTTTGTAATACACATATATTTTTAAAAATTAATAAATAAATAAATGTTGACATGCAGAATATCATCATATTTTTATGAAAAAAAAAAAAATTATTATTAAAATTATTTAAATTAATTTTCTCCTTTTTTATGGCCTAAAAAATAAAATATATCAATTAAGTAAATATACCCGAAGGTTATCACGCCTAGATAATTACTATAATTTAATATTTCGTGTTGAGATAAGAACCAAACAAATGTTATCAAAATCGGTTCAGTATGCTCAATATTTTACAACTGGCAGAATATTGTAAAAAAAATATATATATATTTTGCTTTCGAGCTTACCGAAGGTAACGGAAGCTATATGTGATCGTTCTGAAGAACAAAAATATTTTGTCTCCGATTTCAAAAATTCCAAGACTGTTTTAGACAGCAGAGAACATTTTTGGTTCCGTGTCTGTCTGTTGGTCTGCCGCTCAATTTTTGCGAACAAACCTATCTAAAAAACTACGCCTCTGTTTTTAATGAAATTTGTATGGTAGGTCATAATTAGCTCATTGTTGGTCCCGTATAAGATTCAACATTCTGCGCTCATTTGTTTCTCTTCTTCATGCACACAATAGTACATTATGCGTCGAGTGAGGAAAGTAGCATTTTGCATGCGAGTGTGCAGTTTGCACCCGAGCGACAGCGAGGGTAGTAAAACCACACGAGCAATGCAAAATACTGTTTTCGCACGAGTTGCGTACCGTAATTTATCTACGATTGTTTTTTTTTTTGTTTTTTTTTTTTTTTTGGCATTTGTTTGCACAACATACAGCCATCTACGATTGTTAGATTTATATAATAAATACAGAAAAAAATAAACTTGCTGTATGTAAGTTCGTGTCTCTTCTCTTGATAAAGATGGCATTAATCTTGAGTTGTATTTTTTGCCGAATTAAATATTTCTGGAGGAGTATTATTCTCTACATTTTCGTCAAAGCCACTTGATTCATTCATTGTTTTTAACTAAAAACTCGATTAAACAGTTACTTTAATAAAAGAATAGCAAATTAGTTTTGTTAAATGTAAACAAACTCGCTAATCGTGCGTAAAGTTGAAGAATTCCTCTTCTTTACCGCGCTAGCGTGGCTATGAGACGCGTATGCGTGAATAAAAGTACGTAAATAATCACTTTCTACGCATCTAAACAGAGACATAATGTTTATATTTCGTATCAATCGTAGAGAAACATACATTTATTTACACCTACAGCTTCAAAGTACTCATCTGATTTGTATGAAACTTTTTTAGTTTATCGAAAGTAACCAGCAGATTGCCCCAAATTAATTTAAACCGTCTGCGCTTCAAACTTTTTCAAAATTTATACTTTAATTCATGTAAAAATCAAATCAATTTTGACTGATTAAAAAAACGAGATAAAAAAATAAACTAATTAGATAATAATGAGGTAAAAGCATTAAATTAATAAAGTACGTAATAGGATGCAAGGAAGCTATGTGCCACACCAATTGGCAGTCTATTTTGAGTATAAGTATACTAAAACTGCATCTGTCTGGGTTAACCCACGATTACACCAGACCCTCTTTAAAACGAGATCTCAAAGCACCTAATCAAATCGTTTACACCCCCCCCCCCCCCCCCCCACGACATACTATACTACGATATATGGTTTACTTATTTAAGATCCTTCATAAAGAGAGATCTTAAAGCATAAGATCAAAACCGCTTAACCCACGATCTCCCTAAGACCCTTATTAAACCAAGATCATTAGAACACAAAGAGATCTTAAACCGTGGAATCCATCAACACCTTTTAAGGGAAATTTCAATGTTTTTTATATCAATAATAAGGTTTATAAAGCTGATGGAGCAACAAACTAACCCCGTGCCACCAATTACATATCTAGCTGTATAAGCCCTTTGGCAGGCCTAGGCACTCCAAGGGTTGTTGTGCCACGGAGGTAGTCAATTAGGTTAAATATTTAATTAAATCATGATTAAGCAATTAAAACAAATTCAATTTGAATATTATTTGAAGTACCCACGTATTTACACCGTAAAAAAAGGTTCACAAAAGCTCAGGATTTAACATCAAAATAATAATGGCCATATTAGTTCTATAAAAATAATTCACATATATATTAATTTAACTTAAATAGCTATTAGGTTAGTTAAAATATTATAACCCGTGACTAATTTAAGACAGATTTGTTCATTTCTAAAAAGCTTATAACTCATAAGAACACAAATATAAAAATAAATTAACAGTCCATTAACTTTTTAATTTTTCAACGCAATGTAATAAACACATCAAGGCCTATTAAAATTTAATTATATGTATAATATATAAACAGTAGTAAATCTCGTGGATGAGAGTCAACAGGCTGTTAAATTAAAATTGGCTAAGGAGGTTTAAAGGAGGGAGAAATTATATTTGAGGCTAGATTATATTTATAGAGGAGGCAGTAATCTATAAATATTCTCTATGGTTTATAAATAGAGTGGCTACTTTTATACGTGTTTAATAATACTGAGGGTGGGTAAGATGTTTAAGTTTAGACTCACGCATATTTTGCCTCTTAGAATAGATCTTTAGACAAACTCAGTCCTTATTTTGGCATTATTTAATAAACAAGTAAACAATTCTTCCGATAAATCACATCTTAAATAGGCCTTCTTCTTTTTCTTTACTTCCTTACAACTCTTTAGTTATCAAGAAAGCAATGGATAAAAAAGTAAATAGTTAGCCAATTAGTGTGTCACATAGTCAGATTCCTTGCGTCTTATACCGTAGTTTAATGTTTAGACCCATTATTATCAAATTTATTACCCCCCCCCCCCACACTCCTTTTTTTTTACTTGTGACCAAATTTCATTAAAATCCAACGAGTAGTGTTTAATATGTCGGTTCACAAAAAAGTTGGATAGTCAGACAAGACACGGGACCAAAAATGTTCCATATGTCTGAAACGGCATCCTGCATTGGAATTTTTGTTATCGGAGACAAAAAAATGTTCGTTCTACAGAACAAATACAAAAGCTTTCTTTAACTCGGTAAGCATAAATGTGTTATACTTATAGCAATCAAATATAGTAAAGCTTAGAATTAAGGAAATGTGTCTAATAAAAGGTATACGAAAATAATACTGTAAGATACATATATAAAATATTTTGTTTCTTATCTATTGACTTGATATTTGTTTATTTCAACATACTTCTAGAAACACTATTTATGAGTATTATGTCTGTGTGTGTGTGTGTGTGTGTGTGTGTGTGTGTATTTGTAAAACTAACCAGAATGGTATTTTTTATATAAGATTTTTCCAATAGATTGTACAATACACGCCCCTAAAGTCAATATCCAACAGATAAGCGAGAGTGGAGTTTTTTATTAAATAGATAAGAATGCAGGGGGAAAAAGGTGAACGAGAAAGAGGTAAGAAAAACTGATAATAATAAGAAAAAAAGAATTGGAAGAAACTCCTCCCTTGTTATCATCTTAGCTTTAAGTCTTGAAGAGGATAAAGCACCCTGTACGAGTGTGATTCGAAAATAAATACCAATATGCCTCGATGCACAAGAAAATGATAACAGAAAGTAAACAGGGTCTTTTAAGAGCTCAGACTACATATTGATATCCCTAATCGATCAAGTGTCTCGGTCAAGTGCTTATATGTATAAGAAATAAAATCGATATTTAGAAGAAATTATAATTCTTACAACTAAAGTAAGAAAAAATGTCGGTAAAACATAAATTGAAAACTTAGCCGTGGCCTACCATATATGCTAATATATAAATATATGTATATGATACTAGTGACAATTTGATCCATCTAGTATACCCAGTTGTATTTTTTGCGTTTACTTCCCACAGGTCAATGTCCTTAATACAATATACTATATATATATATATATATATATATATATATATATATATATATATATATATATATATATATATATATATACTATATATATATATATATATATATATATATATATATATATATATATATAAGTATTAAATTATTAAAGATTAATGATCATAAAACTTTTTTTAAAAAAATAATGATAATAAAGGAAAAAAGGTACAATTACTAAACAAAATCAATTGATAATGGTGATTAGCTATCAGGTGAAAAATATTGATAACAACACAATAGTTAAGTAGATTTGCCGTTTGGAAGCAGCACCTGCTATCACCAATCTTCGAGCAACTTTTTAAAGCAAGGGTTTTAGAATATGAATTCTCTTTCCCAATAAAGCTCTTCAGTGGCGTATCCAGGGGGGGGGGCACAGGCATAAAAGCACTGTTTTGAGAGGTAATATTTTCAAAATTTTCCGGGGGAGGGCCCCCCGACCCCCCACCATAGATCCCCCTCCCCCAATAATTAACTGCAGACAACGCCCATGACTTACAGTAAGATATTGTACTGCAGTAAACATCAGCATAACATTTTCTAACGAATATTTCCTAAAACAGTTGGCGATGGAGATTGTTTCTTTTTTTTGGGGGGGGGGGGGGGGGGAGCTGCTTTGTTGAATAAGTAGTACCCTTTTCTTGTTTCCACTACGAATTCCCCCCCCCCCCACTCTAAACTGATTTAGAATGTGCCCCCTCCAGACCTAGCCGCTGGATACGCCACTGAAGCTCTTTTGGTTTTTCATCATTTGTAGTCGATATTTTAATTAAGAAACCCAAAAGATAAAGTTAGAGTTAAAAGCAACAAATTTCATCATAAGCTACCTGGATAAAACAGCTTTGTTTACATATTGTTATCGTTAACATGTTCATCTTAACAGTGTAAATCACACTTTAGCATGTTCTGATACATGTTTTAGCTATAGTAAAATAATGCGTTCTGTAGAAGGGTTTTTGTTATTTAACATTTATGCATTAAAAAAAAATATATCTGCTATTAAATGGAATTCTGATAATTAGCTATTAAAGACCGCCAACTTTTAATATAATCTTTAGATTTTATGTTACCTGATAAAGAATGGATTCATTGCATACAGTAAACAAAATCTTATAGAGTACTCACCTGTAACAGAAAATAATACAAAATTAGAAAATATAGCTTATAATAAATAAACAATGTACTAAATAATAGCCTTTTATAATTATGAAAAACGGTCCGACAATCGAACAAAACATTCTCATATAGTATTTAAAATCCCATATTTTTTCATTTTTAGGGTCCGTAGGCAAAACCAAGGACCCTTATATTTTCCTGCTTGTGTCTGTCCGTCCGTCCTCTCGCGTGCTCTCACGGCTACACCTTTCGTCCGATCATTTTAAAATTTGGCATGTATGTGTCTTGTACCTGCCCACATATTTTAAAAATATAGCGACTTAAAAAAAATATTTATCCAAACATTAGGGTAAAAAAACTTAAGGGTTAAAAATTTTACATTTTTTTTCGACACCGTGAGGGGTATCATATGAAAGGGTACGTCGAGCTGATTACAAAAATATATAATTCTTTGGTTATAACTTTGATAGGGCGAGCGTAGGCGAGTTTGAAGCAGGTTTGAAACGTGTAATATTTTGTGAAATATTTTTTTCCTAATAATGAGAAAGCAAATAAATAAATAAAATTGAAATCTTGAGCACCAATATCCAATATTTATTGATGGCTTTAGTTGAATAAATTTTAAATAGAATAAAACTCATATTGATGGCTACTCGTAAATTTTGATTTTCTAATTTTAAGAAATAAAATTGTAAAAAAAAAAAATTGTAAAAGTACTATTTATTTATTTAAAAAAACAAAAATAACTCAATTATTAACACCTCTAGTAATAAATGAACGAACAATCGATATCAAAGTATCGAAATATACATTAAAAACAAAAAAAAGATGGTAAAAATTAAATAAAATAAACCATAATAAAAGGGCAACTAAATCATATTTTATGCCTCATTGTTCTCATTCATTGAACCGGGAAATTAATACTTACATAGTTAATAAACACAGTAGAATACATAGTTAATGAACAATATAAACAGAAGAATATATAGTTAATTAACACTTGTTCAATATTAATTAAATAACAATAATAAACGAGAATTTCATTATTCAAATTAACTTTAAGAAAAAAAACTAACAATTAACAGATAAATAATTTAAAATTAAAATGTTATTGTTAATAAAGATAAATTTAATTATGCTGAAATTAAATGTTCGATTAAAAAAAAAGGTTCAAAGCAAGAATAAATCAGCCAAGAAAAAAGCAATGAATAAAATGTTTGGCAAATGTTGATAAGTGAAAACAAAAGCAATAATTAATTCGGATTTTAATTTGATTTTCGTACATCGTTATCTGATTCTAGTTTTTATCTTATTTGCAATTTTCTTTTCACGAGTAAATAGTTGAGTCGTGTCCAAAATAAAGGTATTGAAATTAGATATTTAATACGGGAGTGGGGGAATACATATATATTATATTTATTGGGGTAGATGAACAACCCTGGTATGATGTATTATGGTCTTACTTAATTAGTTTCTACCGTTTATTTTTAAATCAAATGATTTACTTAGTAAAGGTAGTCCAGTATTTATTTTTATAAAATCGTTGGGATAAAAGTAAGGTAGAGGGAAAACAAGGGGGTTGGTCATGATTGCAATCGTGGGGATTAAAGAAAGGTAGTACGACTAAAAGGGTGTGTCAGGACTGCGATTGTTGGGATTATAGGAAGGTGTTTGACTAAGGGGATTTGTCATGATTGCTATAATTGGAATTAAAGTAAGGTAGAATGATTAAGGTGTTTGATATGAATTCAATGTTAAGGATTAGGGTAAGATAGTAAGTCATGACTGCAATCGTTAGGATTAGATAAACAAAGTATGGTGGTTGTAGTGATCACAAAAGCAAATTCCGAATAATTGTTTAGCAAAAATAGGCAAGAAAAACAAAAGAGAAGCTTTTAGAGGTGGTTAGAGATAGTGGGTTTAATTTGAATATAGATTTATTTATTTTTTAGTCTATTTTTACAAAATGCAAAATAACACTTAACAAGTAAATCTATGGAATGTGGTGGGTAATTTTAATCACTATTTTATACCACAGTCTAAAGATATAAATACTGACAATAAAAAAAAAAAATTAAAAAAGCGTGGGTTGAATGCTAATTAATGTTTTCAATAGGCATATGAGTGCCAAAAAATGTTTAGATGATTCAAAGACACTGTCGACACTATTTAGTGTAAATGTGTAGAATGTATGTATACGCTTGAAGCAGTAAAAAACAAAATTCTTGGCAACAAAGAAATATGGAATATAAATATAATGAGTTCTACTTATAGAAGGGTTCATTATTATAATTGTAAATATACATTTTTGATAATATAAATATGTATGTATAAAAAATATATATAGTAGAAAAAATATGTTATATACGAGTAAGTTTAAAAATAAGTATTACATAATAAATAAAATTTTAAAATTAATTTATCACTAGATATTTCCTTGTTTGGACCTTTTTTAGTTCCTTATATGCGAACCTTCCGCTAATATCGCGCATTGCTTTAAAATTCGTAACATTACCTTTACTGACAACCCACGCATGTGCGCTACACTAGTACCTACTGCAAATGTGCATTGCATTAAAAGTCAAAACATAACCTTCACAGGCATGTAAATAATCTCTTTATACAAGTATCTAAAAAGTGAAATAATGATTATATTGCAGATTGACCGTTTAAAAAAAGCTAATTTTTCTTAATTCAATTTAAAACAAAGGCTATGTTCAAGGGCTTGTTGTATAAGTGTGTGTAAGCTTACGAACGAAGTATGAGTGTATATGAAGTAACGGTGTCTGAGTGATAGTGAAAGTGTAGTCTAAGCTCAGGATGGGAACAACTCCCAGGGCTATTTGGTCGGACTTAATGGAATGTAGTCTTACCAACACATCAACCCTGGCTTAACATACACCACAATAATACCTTATATCAATTAAATAAATTAATTTATCGTAACTGCTGCAGCCTCAGCGAATTTCCCTAACAGATTTAATTTCATTTTTACTTTCTTATAATATACGCTGAAAGGCACTATCATAAAAGTTTTTTTTTTTTGAGATATTAATGGGTTAACACATTTCAAAGTCCTCTGAACCCAAAAAAAAGTTTTAAAAAATGTTAAAAAAATGTCTTGGCAGTGCGTGGGCGAGGAACCTAAGAAATCATAAGTTTTATCAATGAGCTAAGAAAATTCTTCTTCTACAGGACCGATCTTCAATAATAATATTTAAAAAAAAACACACGCTTTTATAAAACATAAGCTATAAAGAAGATATTATTATTTTTATGTTTTTTTTTTTTTTTTTTTCAACAACCTCAGTACATCGAGAAATCATTGCCATTTAAAATTAAATTTTAAAGCTTTGCCATTTAAAATTAAATTATATGAATGAAAATAACCTTCTAAACTGTGACTGGCCGTCATTATTTATCATTTTTTTCAAATCTTACAGCAGACTTTTTTCGAAAATTAATGGCACTCATTGCCTGGTTACCCACCCAAAATGTAATGTGTAAATATTTCCTTCTCTTAATAGTTATCACCTAGACAAGTTATACACATATTATTGTATTGTCATAGGAAATACATAATCTGAGCAAGTTTCATCTTTCTAAGTGGTGGAGAAGTGGTTCAAATGTAGACTACATTTGTTCCTGACAGACAATTGAACCTAATTACGTAAAATCCAGTAAAAAAGTAAGAAGTTTGAAACAAAAGACCCAATTAGTAGGTAGGATAAAACTTATAATTACAGCATCAAAATGTTTAACTTCAAAACAACCACCAGCAACTTTAAAACTGGCGTGCATAGCAACCCGGCAACCCACCCTTAGCACCCTCTAACCACCTCTACCCTTCTTCTGTCTTCTATAACTAATGAAGGTGTGACATAGGGTTGTAAGTACACTCAGCTACAACCATGATAAAGAAACTCCTTATCACCCCTGTCATTATAAGTCCTCCACTCTTACATGTCCTGCTCGGATAAAAAACTATAGTTCCTTTCTTTCGTAAGAGAACTTCAAAATCGTATTCAATAAAAAATATGATCAATGTTATTACCAAATCAAAAATTAAGATCTAAATAAGAAGAGACGAGCAATTTAAAAAGTTATAAGATGCTGTAAAAAAAAAAAAGTTTAAATAGCAATTACCTATAATATGATATGGAGTACTAAATTTTAGCTCTCAACACAAAACGCATAACACACAACGGTAAACACTAAAACCGATAATAAAATATACAAATATAATCCCACTTAAAAAAATAAAATGACATCAGAGAATTTTTTAAAATTTAAAGCATAACATTTTATTTTTCAAGAATAATATTTTTGGTGGAAACCCCATTAAAATGCCAACAGAACATCAAACTAATAACTAGTTATATTATAAAAGAAAACCTCTCAAGAAACAAAAAAAATTCCAGAAACGGTTTTTTTTCTTTATGTTAGTTCTTTAGGCTCGTTTCACACTGGCCGATGTTCGTCGCCGTCACCTAGTGTGAAACGGGCATTAGGTTGATAAAGCAAGTCTAACTGACCACCTTAAGTTCTTTTTTTTTTAAGTTTTCTTTTTTATAGACAACACTGCGCCAGTCAATGAATATATCCAGATCTAAAAAACCGGAAAAATCTCTCTTTAATATAATGCAAAATATTTCTACTTTAATAGACTGAATTCCTTTGATATTTTAAGTAATAGGTATATAAAAAGCTTATCGTATAATATTATATTATTAACTTAATAATAGTCAATCGATTTTTTAATTTTCCTCACCTATGGTAGGAAAAGTATTGTTTTTTTTGAAAAGGTTAAAATACTATTAAATTATTATTCGATAAAAGAACCAGAAATTTGAATTTTATTTAAGATTAAAACCACATAAGTGATAGTAGTAGAATGGAAAGGACGGACTACTGGTTGGAACCTAACACACTTATTTGGGGCCCTTATTTACTATCCCCGTATGGAGTTCGGCCACATCAAACACCAATGTACCACCAAAGTGAATACGGTGTGATCAATAGTGAGCCATATAAATCAAAGTGCCTAACCGTGGGATCGAATCTATGATCTCAACCTTAATTAAAGCTGGCTGAGTTGAGTAAACTATGACTTTAAGACCGCGGCTAATATTTTAGACAAGTTAAAACTGTCATGAAAGTGGTTGTTTCTTTCGAGATTTCGTGGAAATTACTCATGATGAAAAATTCTAAAAGCAGACAGGGTTCGACTACTTTGGTCAGTTATCAGTAGTTAACTTGTTAGTACCTATCATAGTTCGTTTATCATAGGTTTATTCATGGTGGCAGTATACATTGTCAGTGTAATGTGAACTGATGTACAAACAATTTTTCATATGGTTGCCCCCACATCTATAAACACTGTTGTCTCCACAACTGTTCTCACTTTGTTTATTCCTGCTCAAAAGCCTGTCATTACAGAACGCTGGTTATAATTCGAAGGTTATCATCTACTCGATGAGTGTGAAACATGCTTCACCTCTCTGGGATTCGAACTCACAGCTCACAGCTCGTTCACACTGTTTACCACACAACTGTTCTTACTGTTGTCCACACAACTATTCAAACGGTTTTCCACAGTCCGTAGTCGGAAAGACATAATCAGTAAGTTTCAGCTTTCTAGGCAGTCGGAAAGTGGGTTAAAAACTAATTACTCACTATACACAAGCCACGCTATATAAAAGAGTGCCAGTGGGTTTGATTGTATTTTTTAACAAATCCATAGTTTTGTACGAAGCCTGATGAAATTTGGACAGTTGACTTACAAAATGCAAGAGGAAGGTCGGTACCCTCGTGAGATGTAAAAGTAAAAAAATGCCTCCATTCCCCCGGGCTACGCCGGGTAAGCCAGCTATAGTACAATACAAAAATAATGGTGATTATTAGATAGGTAATTAATTGTAAATTTGATCATTTTTGAAGGAACACATGACAAATAAACAGGTTTCATTTGAAAGGATCAGAAGAAAACGAAGTAAGAAATAATTGGAAAACGCAAGTTACCAGGGTTTGAAAAAATAAGAAAAACGAACTCCTTCCTTCACTAGTGATAATAAGCAGAATAGTAGTAATAAGAAAGTAGTTTTCTTCAGCTGGTAAAAAAATAAATAAAAATAAAACAAATGATATCAAAGAATAATTATACTATCATATCATTATCAATATATTGTAAGTATACGTGAGATCGAAGAAATCAAAAGGAACGCATTGTAAATTAGTTGCATTTTGTTGATTTAGTCAGACAAAACAAACTAGATAAAACTACCATATCAAAATAATAGTATACTCTTTATCATTTACAACCTTATCAAATAGTTCTAAAAGTGTAAACAAAGAAAACAATTAGATTCAACGTACAACTGAAAAACGTAATGGTTTTGATAGCAAGATAAAAAAAATATACATAAACAGTAGTGATAACAAAAAAGTGAACAATTTAATGATTCTACGGGGAACATAGAAAGTATAAAAGATGAAGACTCTGGCTCTGGAATGCAACGGAGGAATTTTATTATAGCAGCGTAAACAGTCAGTCTTGTTATAAGCTTCATTGTTTGTTTTGTCGTTTCTTTACTCTACTTCTCTACTCGATGCAGAGCATGAAGTCAATCCGATAATTGATGTGCACCATCTACTTAATACGATCAGCAGTATGAAATATCAATGCGATACGATCAACTCAACATTAGGTTATTACAGGACGAAGGATCACCTCCTTTCAACATAATATACTCGATGTGATCAATTCAACTTTAGGTTATTACAGGATGGGATCGGCTCCTTTCAACATATACTCGATGTGATCAACTCAACTTTAGGTTATTACAGGACGGGGGTCGGCTCCTTTAAACAAATACTCGATGTGATCATCGAACATTTTAAGGAAGTCCTAATAAGTAAATTTTTCTTCTAATAATAGCTTCGTTGTTCTGCTGTTTATATGAAGCTCTGTAATTTATAATATATTATTAACCATCATTATTATCAGCTTATCAATTATTATAAACTGGAATCGAAGCAAGACCGTATGACTAACTCAACAAAAATTTTCTAAATCAATTGAACTATATTACTGTTTCTATTTGACCCTAATTAAGTCACAATTCAATAGAGAGACACTGATTCCGCTCCACTATGAACACAGGCGTAATAAAACAAGCCACCAATCTGCTTTAATTAAAACATAAATGGGTTAGTAGCTCAACATTTTAATTTGAGCAAACAATAAAAGTCATCAGTGATCTCTATTCTTGCGTATTTCGTATCAACTGGATAAACGTTAATTTCAAATCTAATTTTAAATTTTTAAATTAATATCGTCAAAACTATAAAAAAAAAAAAAAAAAAATACAATCATAATAAAGATGAATTTTTATTTTAATCGACTTGGAATCCATATTTGATTTCTTCTAAACGTTGCCAATGTTTAAATTTAGACTGACACAGATTGATTGAAAACAAAACTTTTTATGTAAATTTTCTCTACAACAAAGATCAAAATGCAATAGTGAGTCACAATCCCCCCTCTCTCTGCATCTTTAGTATAGAGCTGGACAGCGGTCAGAATGACAGCCCCCTCCCCAATACTCAGAAATAGTTTTTTTTTAGATTTATATATTTTTTTCTCCTCAATCTAACATGTCTCTATTTAACTCTCTATACTTGGCTAAACTGCCTCTTTATTAGAATATTA
Organism: Gerris lacustris; assembly: GCA_951217055.1. Classification (NCBI taxonomy): domain Eukaryota; kingdom Metazoa; phylum Arthropoda; class Insecta; order Hemiptera; family Gerridae; genus Gerris; species Gerris lacustris. The sequence continues at coordinate 50,085,152 of OX578279.1, forward strand.
CGTTAGAACATTGCTTTAGGTTCGGTTAAAATGTCGTTTGATCCAAACAACATTTTGAATACAATGCACGTTAATGGACCATGTAAGAAATTAACCCCAACATTAATATAAAAAACCAATACAATAAAAGAAAGAGAGTTATGTACTAAAATAGACTAATTAAACGTACAGCCGGTCTTTCTATTTAAAATTCTGTTAGAGACTCAATTTGAAAAAAAAAAAAAATAAAAAAAAAATTAAAATTAAAAATAAAAAGCCCCCCACTAAAATTCTAAGAAACAAAACAAGACATGATTCTAAAAGCGACATATTTATGACCTACATATTGTTTGATGTAAACAAAACAACTGTTTTTAAATTTGTCAACAACATTACAAGGTATAATCACACTATTAAATGTAGATATGTACATATATAAAATTAATCCGCGGAACTACAGCTAATAGTATCTGTTATATGGGCGAGCTTTGGAAAATATAGTTTTAATTAGGGTTACCATAAGTCCGGATTTCGTCCGGACTGTCCGGATTTGAAACATCTGTCCGGTTTTGCGTCCGGATTTGAAACATGTGTCCGGCTTTGCGTCCGGATTTGAGAAATGTCCGGATTTGAGAAATGTCCGATTTTACTAAAATGAACGGAAAACACAGCAAAAGCAGGGAAATGTCATTCTACCCACCACCGCACCCGGTTGGTCACGGTCACGCATTTTCTAGAAGCAACGTTTCCTTTTTGAACATATTTAAAATAGTAGAATTCGCCATGTGTCCGACTGGTACTTCCGCTACTATGGCTTTTTCAATAATGTGGTCTATTTGGACGCCTAAAAGAAAAAGATTATCTCTGTCAGTTGTAAAAAAGCTTCAAGCAAATTCTATTATGACATGCTCAGAATTCCACGACAAAATCAAAAATGTTTAAGACCTTTTCTAAGAAAAATTAGTTCATCTGAAAAGTATGAAACAAGAACCAATGAAGAACCTATCCCTGGACTCAGCAGAGACTAGGAAAAGTTCAATATGATATTAATAAATAAATAAATATTAAGAAATATTATATTAATAAATATATAACGTAATTATATATTTGTAACTTATTTATTTTTCCAATTTCACAAAACAAAATTAAATAGGTATATATATATTATTTATTTTGTAATTTTTCCTCCAAGTTTTTTACCCTCAAGTTTTTATTTTTGATTTCTTTTTTCATTATTTCGTCATTCATTTACATAGTAAATATGTATTAGATATACACTTGTTTTTCATTTTTAAACCATCCTTTTAGAAATTTAATATTGAATTGTAATAGTAATATTTCAGCTTTGTTTATAACCTGAAAGGACCGCTTCGCAAGTGCACAAGGAAAAAGAGTGGGGGAAACCACCCAGTGACGTCTGACGTCTCCACGACTTTATAAATATATTTTCATATATATAGCCCAAACGCGTGTAAAAAACGAGCGCTACAAAAAACTGTGTACCTTAAGGCTACTCATTGGGATTCTTTGTTCGGATTCAATCTCGTGCAACATTGAGTCAGAATTCATTTCGAACAATATTCAGCTCTGCGACACGACAGACTAAGATTCATTGTCGCAGGATCACCCTGAAAGAATCCCAGTGTATACTAGGCTTAAGGTTCTAAAGAAATATAAGACAAAGGGACATCATCCCTATTGTATAAAACTGTTAATATACCCAAAATCCAAACTGAAATACGAGTATATAGATGCAAGGTGCGAAGTCCAGATTTACAGGCAGTCTATTAGTTTGATACCTCCCTACTTCATTTCAAATTTGATATGGATATGGATATGGCCTGGGTGGGTATGAATATTAGATAAAGGAATATGAACTCTCCCATAAATAGAAATAATATTATCCCTCGGTCTAACATCTATTAAGACAAATTAATATCACACTTCATATCCATTTGTCGTAGTTAATAGTTAATTAGACTACGGATTATTATAATTTTTATGTACATAAGTGTCATATTCCTTTAACCCAAAGTACTTGGACAAAATATCCCTTTGCTTTAATACGTACGGGGGTACTCAGCTATAAAGTTTTGCCTCATGTCTTATATTTAAATTTGGTAAACCCATTTAGGGGGTTACTAAACTAAAAGACGACCCTTCTTTTAGTTTTATAATGGAAACCGATGAGCCGACGGGGCACTTAAAAATTAATATCGTGTATAAAACTTAAAGAGAAAATTATTATTAATTGAAGTTAAGTTCGTATTATATTTCTATAGGAATGCTTGATTAGTATAGCTAATTATTATGTAAAATAAAAGAAATGAAAAAACATTTAAGATTTATTTTATTTTCAAAGAGACGTTTTGTCTATATTGGCCCGTAACAATGAACTGTTTCGCTACTGAACTGAATTTCGCCATTTCTATTTTTATTGACCAATACAAGTTAAAAGTACTTGCTTTGCACTAGAAAGAAAGAGCAAAAACCTTAACACCCCCCCCCCCCCACCCCTCGATCTTGGGCTTATTTTTCTTTTCTCGTCGTCCCCTACACGGGAGCATATCGATGGCACGGTTTAGATCCTTTGAACAGATATTTGTCCTTTTATTTATTAAAGATAATAGTACACTCTTTAACTGGCGGTGCTTCCAATTAATTTTATTTATTTAACATATTTTCTATTTATTGTCGAGTTTCGTAACGTATTTCTATCATACACATTACACGTAGTAACGAGTCCATTGCTATACAATTATTAGCCCTTTACGGGGTATAGTACCACTGATTATGTACAATTATTTATTTATAACGACTAAGTAGAAGAACACATCAGTCCTAAATTCGTCGCAGTATAATAAGCAAGATCATTACTGTCGTTGTCGTAATTGCTTTCCGTATCCTTTTATTTTAATAATAATATTATACAACTATGTATTTATTTATTATCTGTTTAGTTTAGTGTAAGATAGATTCTACTATAAAAATCGATCTGTTAGCCATATTAAGAAGAGGACAATTAAACACATAATAACATTTAAGTAGACAACTGATTCCTATCTATGAAATTATTAGCTTGTATAATTTCCTTTTATTGGCAAGGATATGAATATTATAATTAACAATATAGATTATATTTCTGTTGCTACACAAGTATCTGTATAATATTTTAGCTGGCGTAGGTTGAATTCAATTTTAAAATGTTGCTAGACAATCGATTCCTATTAAGGAGCGATTAACAATCTTGTAATCATTTAGAATAAATCATGGCGATAATCCTAGTATATGTGATAGAAATATATTGAGAAGAACTGTTTTTAATCTTTTTTAGATTCTAAAGAAAGATAACTTTAGTTTTATATATTTTGGTATATCTATATACGTTGTATTAAACTCGTATATATACTATTAAAGTGGATTTTTAAAAAAAAAAATTCTCTACGGATGAACCGATTTTGATAACGTTTGGAATACATTTTAAGATAAATATGATGTAAGTCGCACTCAAGGGTGCTGCCATGACATTGATACTTAAATATATTCGGAGTTAATTCCTCGAATGGTTAAAACTCCATACAAAATTGCACTATCTCGTCTTAAGATTTCATAAAAGATATGACATAAAAATAAACAAAAGGGAACTTGACTTTACTAAGTACTTTATATCGTACATTATACAATCCAAGGACATAAGAATGTACAATCTACTCAAAAGATACGGGACTCCTAGATTTTAAAAGCACGTATTTAAATTTGAAATAGCGAGCTTTTATAAACACACATATATATATTGTACACATGAAGTTAAGAGGAAAGGTTCAAATACAAAAGAGACTATATTGCAAGTAACTCGAATAAAAAATTAACCAAGTTAGGGGACTATATTGTATATAGAGAAGGAGTGGACACACAGACAGACACATGCATACTGTGTCTGATGCTGAGAGAAAAGGAATGTTGGAATACAAGGACACTGGGACAAGCAAGCTGTTCAGTCAGACAAGAAACAGGACTGTACCAGTATTAACAGTAACACTGTACAAAGACCTCCAAGTTATAAAGTATAGACGCCAAGTAATAAGTATATACAGACTCAACAGTAACCTAAATACTTCACTTGTCTCCAGTCTCCAGAGTAATGTAGTCTAACACAGTCCAATAGATATATTAACAGTGTAAACAAAATCTTAAAAAATATATCACATCATAAAGTCAAAAGAAGGAGAGCTAAAATAAATTTACAGGTAAGTAACTTACTGTAAACATACCTCATATCATCCCAATCTTATGTAACAAATCCTAGATATTTTTTTCAAATATTCAAGTATGTATACGATTTATAAATCACTAGACCATAACTTTAACGAAACAACTATCGCAAAATCGATACAATATACTTTTCCCGCTCTACCAAGAAAAATGTTTCTATGAATTACACGCAAAATATATGCACCCCAGGCTAGATTGCAAGCAGATTCCAATGCAGACAAATTCGGAAGTATAGTATGTGCTAATTTTTTTAGATCCTCCAAGAATATATGGTCGGCCAAGTGCGTCCACGATTCACAGCTTGCCTACAAGCTGATAAAAATAAGATCAGTGGAGAGACTCATGTCCCTCCCATCATGGCGAACTAGGTGATTTTTATGATCCTAAATACAAAATTAGTCAGTAGAACAAAAATCAAGTTGATGTAGTTTGTTACAATATAGTGACCCCTTTAATTTGGATAATCATTTGACTAACTAACCTATCGGTTGGCAAAAGTAAACTTATACGAAACAAAGAAGGCCTTAAATAATAAAAAGGATTTTCAATGACATCCCAAATCAAAATTATAATGATACCAACAAAAAAAAAAAAAAACACAAAAAGACTAAACTAGACAATTTTCAACAATATTTAAATAAAATTGTTAATAGGAAATGACCACCTTTTACTACTATACTGCTATAAATATATGACATCCACAACATATATAGTTGTAAGGGCCCTTTGGCAGGCCTACAAAGTTACTTAGTAAAGAGAGGTACACTATTTCCTTTATCCTATTCTACAATTTATATGAGAATCGATTTTACAGTGCGGGAAAATTGCCAGGGAATTGCCAATCAGAGCAGAAGGTATTAAAGCACGACATGCTGCAAGTAATCGATGCAAGTCGCTGTCATATTCACACTAATCTGCACAACTTTCTTATTTTTCCATGTTTCAACATCAGCAAATAAAATTTCCATACTAACTACATTCCTGTAATACTTGCTTCCGAGCTTGAAAAAAAAGTTACGGAAGCCATGTGATTGTTCTGAAGAAAGAACATTTTTGAAGTCTTCGAAATCAGATATTCGTTTCAGACACCAGGGGACTTTTTTGGCCCGTGTTTGTCGATCGGTCAGGCCAAAATTTTGGCGAAACAACTATCTTAAAAAAACACTTAAACAATTATATACTATGTCTCAATTAGTCTATTGTTGGTCCCACATAAGAATCAAATTTCACTGCCAATTGGTTTTTTTCTTCTACATGCACAACTAAGTTTTCTTAGCACCTATATCTTTAAAAGTACTCCTCTGATGTTTAAGAAATTTGGATGGTTTGTCGAATGAAGCCCAGAAATGGTCCCATATTAATTTAAAACATCTGCACACATAAAATATTGCTAAATGGATACTTTTATTCAAGTAAAAAAACAAAATTTTTGGCAGATTTAAAAAAAAAAATGAGGGGAAAATAAGTTATTAGAAAATGACAATAATAGGTCGTAAAAGCTAAACACCATTAAAGTACACGATAGGGCGCGAGGAAGCTATGTGCTTTACTAATTGGCAGACAATTTTTTTTTAAAATTGGTTTTTAAAAAACCGGCAAGAAAATGAAAAATATTTTTGTAAGCGAGTAATAATTATAGGCCCTTAATGGATCTAATCTAATTTAAAAAACTTCCTATTTTCCTAAAAACTTACTGATTGACTTCGACAACTGCACAAAGATATTTAAATGCTACATTTTAAGAAAGGAAGATTTTGTTCTCCTATATTAAAATCCTCCCTTACAAGGTTCTGTAGTTTAGCCTTCACGCGTTTTATTAGAATGTTATATTTATATCACATACAACTTTATTGGACTCAATGCACATTTAAAAGAGAACAATCACAATCAAATTGTTTACCCATCCGAATATTTCCATATAACTCTATGTTGTTTTTAAACATCATTAACAAATCAATAATTAGTTGTTTTTTTTTCTCAAGAAAATATCAAAATAAAAATAATTACGTCTGTTACACAAAAATATTGAAAAAATAAATAATTTATATAAGTTTTTAGGAGAAGAAAATCATCCAAACACTATTTCTTTAACTCTTAAATCTTGACTCATATTTGTTTATATTTTAAAATAATAAGTGTATAAAATTAATACTAAAAAATTATACTTATATAAAAGTGTTAATAGTATAAAAATAGAAGTAATGTAGTATACTGAATAATAATTCAAGAAAAGATAAAAAAAACTTGGCTAGCTGTCACATTAGCATTCGAAAATTGTACTCGTAGATCTTGTATTGTCGATTAAATGAGATTTAATTCACAAAACGTAACGTTTAGAGAATAAAGATGTGGGTTTATTCCAAGAAAGAAAAAATAAAGAATAAAAACATTTATAGAAAAATAAAATAAATAAAAAGGTCCAAGATAACTATTTCAAAATAATAGATTAGCTGAGTACAATGTATCTTTCAATAAATGAATCATCATAAGGTAAAATCTAAAATGAAAAAAATTAATTAACTAGTGATGCAGCGCATAAACAACTCGCGTACAAAAATTTAAATTTTGCTTTTATATCGGCTATAATTGTTTTCAATGTAACTAACCAGGAAAAGTTGTTGGAAGAAAACTTATAGACTCTTAATCTACACGATTTGAGCTTTAAAAGGATTTGTAACACGCCATAAACTTGTTTTAACGGCACTCTTATTTCTGACATATTTGATTTCAAATTGTCAACAAAAAACTAAAATTTCTTAATAATAGTTCCATACTCTTTTCCTACTATTCAAGACCTTTAAAACGACGTATAATATAACATGTTATGCAGATTTTACATTTTTTTAGTCGTCCACCATATTGGCCACCATTTTGAAAATATTAAGTGGGAAATTTTTTATAGTTGTCACAAATGCCGAGAAGCCTATGTGAATTTAAATCGTCAATTTTTAAGCAGGTTATTGTTAGACAAATACAAAAGAAAACTTTTAAAATAAAAAATCTATGACATGAGAAACTCACGCTCGTTAAAAAAAAGCTTTAATTAAAAAAAAAGAAATAAAAGTAAAATGAAACTATGTATTTAGAAAAAAAATTATAGAGCGAATTTTATAGCGCGATTTTTTGGAACTAAGTCAGAGCGAATGAAGCTCAAAAAATATTAAATAGATTATTAATGTGTGCATTGTACAAAAATATTAAGGAAAATAAAAGAAAAATCTGCTCATATGGTAACAAAATACTAAAATAAGATTATACTAGGCATCGCGTGGCTCTATCATTGAAGCGAGCGTATTGCAATGAAATACTGAATATTGAAATTTATTAATCATGATGAATGTCATAGTTGAAGATAAGTGGAAGAGGGTAGTGTAGGGAAGAGTGGGGGTACTCGGTACAAAGCTTTACTTCCTAAACAAACCTATACACTATAACAATCTTCACCACCCGCGGTAGCTTTTAAACAATTATTATAAATGTATCTCGTCACTACGCAAAGAATTTTGCTTGTATCAAGTTAATTTTGCATACCTGTTTCAATTGTGCATTAGATGGTGTATATGAAGTTTTATTAAAATCGTTTCGTTAGAACGTAAGATACCGGTAAAAAGGTTGTTTTCTCTATTATAAACGTTTAGGTCCGCTTTAATAGTTTTAGCGATCTTTATTAAGTCATAGCGGTGTCGCTGTTGGTTTTAGTAAAAAATGTTATTTGAAAAAAATGTTCGTCTCATCGAATAGATGATGATAGAATCTTTTCCCGTCCTGAAATTCCAATTTAATTTTTGTACCTCTCGTTTACGCGAGCGTTGCGCGCGAACTCATGGACGGATCACGCTGTCCAACGAACTTAGCCTGAGTATTAGCAAGAGGAACATGTATACCAAATTTCAACTAAATCGGTCAACTTTTACTCAAGTTATCGTCACACGCGTGAACGTTACTGACAGACAGACAGACAGACAGACAGACAGACAGACACGGAGCATATTTCGTTGAATGTAGGAAGCTCGCTACGCTCGCTTCAATAACCAGAGAGTAAAGTAGCATTTTATTGGCGATCTGTTGCATTTTATACACTAGGCATCGCGTGGCTCTATCATTGAAGCGAGCGTATTGCAATGAAATACTGAATATTGAAATTTATTAATCATGATGAATGTCATAGTTGTAGATAAGTGGAAGAGAGTAGTGTGGGGGAAGAGTGGGGGTACTCGGTACAAAGCTTTACTTCCTAAACAAGCCTATACTCTATACGACTATAACAATCTTCACCACCCGCGGTAGCTTTTAAACAATTATTATAAATGTATCTCGTCACTACGCAAAGAATTTTGCTTGTATCAGGTCGAAATTTTGCATACCTGTTTCAATTGTGCATTAGATGGTGTATATGAAGTTTTATTAAAATCGTTACGTTAGAACGTAAGATATCGGTAAAAAGGTTGTTTTCCCTATTATAAACGTTTAGGTCCGCTTTAATAGTTTTAGCGATCTTTATTAAGTCATAGCGGTGTCGCTGTTGGTTTTACTAAAAAATGTTATTTGAAAATAATGTTCGTCTCATCGAATAGATGATGATAGAATCTTTTCCCGTCCTGAAATTCCAATTTAATTTTTGTACCTCTCGTTTATGCGAGCGTTGCGCGCGAACTCTTGGACGGATCACGCTGTCCAACGAACTTAGCCTGAGTATTAGTAAGAGGAACATGTATACCAAATTTCAACTAAATCGGTCAACTTTTACTCAAGTTATCGTCACACGCGTGAACGTTACTGACAGACAGACAGACAGACAGACAGACAGACAGACAGACAGACACGGAACATATTTCGTTGAATGTAGGAAGCTCGCTACGCTCGCTTCAATTATGAGTAAATATATTTAAGAGGGTGAGAAGCCAAATGGCAATGATGTAAATGTCATTTCAGGGAGATATTGCAGTTTAGGATTAATTTAGGAAAATTTCGTGAAAAGTTCAAGAAATAGTTGATTTTAATACCGCTAGACACAGCTCGTTATAGAGATTCATTTTTATCCTTGAAGATTTTTAGATTATGATAACACAATGAAAATTAGCTTAAAAAAATAATCTTCCCTTAAGATTATCTGAAGTATAGAGATAATGTAGTTACAAATATTGTAATGTTTGCAAATTGCAGTAAAGTTATTCTACCGATAAAATAGTCATACAATTGATTAATTTAAATTAGTAAAACCCATTTTGTATTTAATAATACCAATAAATCTAGATCTTCCAGAGGTAATTCAGAGATTTGAATCCAGACGTTTTGAACCTATTACAGGGATTATTTTTAAGGGAATTGCTCATGATGAGAGTCATTACAACTGTGTACAAGTTGACAATAATCCCTACAGATTGGAAACGTCAGGATTCATAAAATCTCTGAGGTGCTCTCTCAGGAAGATCTAGATTTATTAATATTATTAGATTCTGGCCGCGGAAATCCTCGCTACAGAATTTTTCTACACTTCATAGTACCGACAAATTTTACTCTTAAAATTTAGCGTTTTCAAGTTTTACCATACCTTTAGTATATTTTGGGAGTTTAAAAATTGTATGAGTACACTGTCGATGACTGTGTGGTCGAAATCGGTCTGCACCTTTATATTTTTATTACTAATGGTTTCAAAAAATACTGATTAATTAAACTATTTAGTAACAGAGTTTGTTTTGTGTCTTAACAAATTTTACAAGTTTATCTACTTTTTTAAATTCTACACAAAAGGTAAGAAAACCTTCAACAAAATTACTAGATTCTTTTTAATAAAAAACACGTAAAAGCAATATAAATACACTAAATACAGAATGAATTAGGTATAACAAGCAATAAGGCTGAAGGGCCACAAACACGTTGTCACATGTTGTACAAGTAAGCCCAATACCTCATCCATATCGGCCTAAACGGTCAATTAAATTGACAGTCTGATTGAATCAATCATACTAACAATCCTGAGTTTAATCATTACGGACCCTACACGATTAATCAGATTGACACTATTACTACCACCACCAGAATATTTGGAAATCTATCAATCTCGTTCTTCAATCCTTTAATCATCACCCTACACATTCCATCATATTGACAGTGTTGCCAAAGATTGTGAGTGTAGGGGGCCCTGTATACTCGTAGTTACCCCCCCCCCCCCTCCATAGAAAGCTAATTGAAAATAGGAGGAAAAAATAGGAGATAGGATTTTTTTTTTTTTTTTATATATATTTATATTTATTTTACTTCCATATAAAAGACGGGGCAAGTAAGTTGGGGTTTTTCTGTTTCCAAACTAAACATCAAAATCTACCGAATAAAATATATTTATCATCATGTGTGTATTGCAAACAGTTGAATGCAAATAGTACTTTTGGCAACGGTTACATTATTGTAAAGCGTACATCTGTTTATCTTGACGTGAACGTAATAACATACAGATGTTCTCAAGTGATTAGAACACGTGCGTACGTATTCAAGCTGTCTTCTTTTTTTTCCATTCCATCTTCATAACGTAATGTTATCAAATTAGACTAGTACAAATGTTTTCATTTTTAAAACAAATTTTTGACAATGGTCCAGGAAAACCCCGCGTTGGGTACGCAAGTTTGATTGCCTCGTTTTAAAAAATCCAAGTTTTTTTTCAAAACTATAACCTGGTTTTTTCGTAATTATAAAGTAATATTTTCAAAATAATAATGTGGATTAATAAAAAATTAAATGTTCTTAATTTAGCATTATTTTACATTATATGATATTTCGACCTCTCCTTGGATCACTCAAGCTGATAATTTTCATCTAAAGTCAGGGAATGTAGGTTTCATCTGTTTACTTTCTCATACGTGTAGTATGCATAGAGAGAGAAAAGGTGAAATTTGATTTTAAGATTTTAATGGATTAACGAATTTCAAGATCCTAAAATGAGGTTATTTATTTAACTGTCTATTGGAGGTGTGTGTAGACATACGCACGACATACGCGAGTTGATACAGCTGACCCGATTTCGAAAAAATCGGCAAATATGTTGAGAAAAAAAATCATACTTCGAGGCAATCAAGAAATGTCTATTTTCATGTCTGTCTGTCGCCACCGGACTTTATAGACAGAAAACTGGCTGAACGAAATCGATTATTTTTTATACAGTGGGGTTGGTTTTTATTCTTAGAAATGGAATAAATGATGTATAATATAGTCCTGATTCTTTTCTATTACTGAAGACTTAGGAAACGAAACTATTAAGGCGTTCTATTAATTGTTTGCCTATACGGCAGGAGCTATGCGCGGAGAGAAGGCTAATATCTAATAATATTTAAAGCAACAATAAATTACGAAAGAGGCTTGTTTCTTTTTCTTCCAAAGTAGTGATGTAATATTAAACAATAAAAGATTATAAATAACCGAAACATATTTCTTCCATAAATGGTAGGTGGTTTGGGAAGAAGAAAAAAAAATAGAGCCACTTGTAAATAACTGATTTATAGAGTTGAATGAAGAGTGCAAGCGCATTCCAAGCGCTCTAAAATAATTAAACAAAAAAAATCAGTTATAAAATGCAGACAAATATTAAACTGAACTCTCTGAATAAATTATATCGTAATCATACAAGCACATAGCTTTTAGCGTACGACCTTGCAACTAAACATCGCTGGGTAATAAGTAGAGATATCAGACAAACAGTATAAATACTCCTCTAGCATCAACAACACTAACATATCACTTTTTGTTTTAGGATTTTAAATTATCTTCGCCATTTCATTACGGAGTCGACTTAATTTAAACAATATTATAACCTTGCACACTATAATACTGTCTTACCTTATAGGAACTAATCGAATAATTTACAGCACAAATGAATATTTAACACTCTTTTCTTCAAGTTAACATTTCTCCTTTGTCAATAGTGAAAAAAGCAACGACAAACAACTTTAATTATTAGTGACATTGTAGGAGTAGGTAACAACTGTTCAACTGTAAGAGTAAAGGTGAACACAATTTATTTCATTTTAATGCTGTTTTGGCATAAATTACTAACTTCAATTATGTTAGATAGAGGAGCGTATATTGAGGTCATCCTAAAGGAATAAAACAAATTGTCTCACCACATAAATTGAAATTGGTTTATTTCACAAAGCATCTGAAATTTTGAGGGTGAGGAGTCAAATACTAAATAAAATGGTCAACATCACCATTTTAAGTACTTTTAATTACCCAATAATTAAAAATTATATGCTGAATACAAGGTTAGATAACTAATGCGTCCCTCCCCCCTCTTAAACATGAAATTAATTAAATTTTAGGTATTGTCTTAATTTTATAAAGACATTTTAGCTATAAAATATAGGTGCGAGCATTATTAGTTTTGAAGATAAATAAGTAAAATTAAATATAATATTTAAATACAGTGTCCCCCTACCAGGTCCCTAGGCCCGACTTTAGATTTGGATTCAACACACAAAAATAGTTAAGAAAATTACATTTTCATTCTGTTTTTATTTTTGAGTAATAAATGCCCCCATACACGATCAAACATTTTGTGCAAACCTGATGTCGGGCAAATTTAGGCCATACACGTCAAACATAATGTTTGCGCAAAATGTTTGATCGTGTATGGGGGCCTTTAGAGGATGTAGTGTTTGTTTATTGACACAGAAAGTGATAAACGAGAAAGGATAAGTGTACATGAAATCATTAAGTTAAATAATAGTGAGTGTGGGGAGTACACTAATTTTTATGGTATCCTTTAAGAGTTAAATCACACATTTCATTAGTGTTCTCATACTACGGTGATGTGATGGGGTGCCTGAATGGTAGCGGGAATTTTAACAACTCCCCGATACCATGTTATTTTAAGTTATGAGCCTAGAATAAACGTTTAGAAATAGAAATTACTTAACAGAAATAACTATACAATTTTTCAATGTCAGAGGCAATAATTTTGCCCTAAAGGTATATAGAAATATTTCGAAAAAGTAAAAACATTTTTAAACAAAAGAATGTGGAAATATTGTTGACAGTCGACGCTTAGAAATTTTTAATTTTATGATATCGTTTAAGGTAATTTTATTTTTAACCTTGTGTCTATTATCACTATCGCTATATATATGAATATATATAGTCGTTACCTATTAACCCTGATAATTAACTTAATGGCATGAAGCATGACTAATACCAGATTAGGCCGGTGCTTGTCAAACTAAACAATGCAATTGAAAACAGATAATTTCTCATATCACTATGATGGTGTTTGAAACTCATTAACAACGATTATTGACGTTAAAATCCACTGCTAAAAAATAAAATGTAATAAACAAATAATATCACCAAACAAGGAATAATTGTAAACAAACGTAACACCAATAAAACGACAGTTCAAACAAAAGGAAAACAAGAGATTTCATTGTTAAATAATTACTTTCTGGATAAAAAAAAGATACAAATATTACCACATCTGTTATACAATAGATCAGCGGTTTAAAGCGTACTTTAATTTATCTAAACCTGGGTAACATATAAGTAAAATACAACAAACCGTGAATGCTAGCTATATGATTCCTAACTTATCTGAAGCTAGGCTAAAAGACATAACCTTTCCTAGATTCCAGGTAAATTAGACCAATATAATTACTTTGGATAAAACGATACAAATATTGCCACATCTGTTATACAATGGAGCAGCTGCTTAAAATGGACTTTTGTTAATCTAAATCTGGGTTTATTATAAATTAAAAACCAATACTATAAAAATAAAGTATAACAAGAATCAAGTAGATAAAAGGTTTCCTAACTAGTGTGTGGTTAGGCTAACAAACATAACCTTTCCTAGATGCCAGGCAAATTAGACCAACATTACTTTTAATTTAAAAAATATGCAACACTTATTGCATTAGTTATACAATAGATCATTTGTTGCAATAGTTATACAATAGATCATCTGCAGTGTACTTATGTTTATTTAAACGTGGTTTAGTTATTAATAAAAAATTTCTTGCAAACAAGTCTGCAAGACGCTCTGCGTAAGCTACCGACATGAAATGTCGCAAGGTTAACTTCGCGGTGTTCGTTAGGCGTGTGCTGACGATTAACATCACGAGCCTTGATTCATTTGAAATGATTCGTGCGACATACTTTCGAACGAAATTGTATTCACCGCCACAAATACACTTGTATAAAACATAATTATTGTAAAATATTATATATATATATATATATATTTTTTTTTTTTTTTTATTTATTTATTTTGACAGTGTAACGCGTTTTGGTGTCGTTTTTTGGTAACGCTTTTCGAGTTTATGTGCCAAAGTAAAAACATGAAAATGTAAAAAAATTAACACCAGAAAATCAAAATCAAGGCTACATTAAAGGTTTCGTAACTAGCTTTTTTACTTAAGTTAAGCTAATTTACCATATTTTCGAGAAACATCTTTAAAAAAAATTTAAGGTTCAGTAAACTATTTTAACTGTAAAAAATTTTAGAATTAAACTTCTAACGTACTTAAATGTGGAGATTTTAACTTTAGAACAGAAAGTATAAGCATATGCATGAGTAAGTAAGGGTCACAGTTTTAGTTGGTATAGGAACTAAACTTAAAGAGTACTTTTTGTTAAAAAAAGTTTTATTTATTTTTTATCTTTGTTAAACCTAAATTAACATAATATACAGGGACATTTTGAAAATATTAACATTTTTCACTTAAAGAAAAGTATGCGTTAATTTTACTGAGCAGTGCATGTATGTCAATTATACTGATTTTCGCAATTTTAACCTGAATCAATAGAGCTAAGTAAGAATTGAAAGCTACAGGGAACAATATTCTAATTCAAAGAAATATATAATATATGAACCATTTTTCAGTATAGATTGGTCTTTTCACTACTAATTTTCCGAACTTTTATTGCTGTGCTATTTGATCTAATTTTATTTGTGGTTATTTTTAAGAAATAAAATTGAATATTCATGCTAAATTTTATTCGACGATAAAAGAAAAATTTAAATATAAATTAAAAATCTATAATACATTTTTCCTAGACTATACGTAGACATACAACGTTATTAGGGGTACCCTCCATCATGGGGTTTAATCCCATGATAAATAATTTAATTGATTTATTTTTAAACATATTTAAAAAACAGGTAGTTCATTTTGCTTTCGATTTTCAACAAATTCAGATTAATTTTCATCAATATCTCAGGAACTCGATTTTTTTTACAGGAAAACGAATTATATTGTTAGATGTTTTTTTTTTATTTAAATGGACTACATCTTAGAATTATGGGGAGTAGCACTCTCAAATTTTATTAATTTCTCGATTTGGCCATGGAGTGTGACTTTATTTAACCTGTACGCCAAATTTAATCTAATTTGGACACGCTCCACGCGTTGGCGACAGACTGCAGACTGATTAAAAAAAACAAAAACATTTTGGGGCTCAGGGAACCTTAAAACGTGTAAATCCATCAAAACCTTAAAATCGAATTTGGAGAATGTAAAATGGGGTACACATTATAATATAATTGTTGGTAATAAATATACATTGTGGTTTATTAAAAATAAATTAGTGCTTTTGGTTTTATTAGCTTAGTTTGACAGAACAATAAACATTTTTATTCTTTAGGCCATGACCACCAATAGGACTTGTACGTATATTACATTAAAGATTCCAGAAATTAAATTTTTAAAAAAATATATTATTTTTATTGCAATAGACAATCGAAAAAGGAAGGCGGGAATGACGTCAGCTATGTAAGATACTAAATGAGGTTTTAGCGCCAAACAGCACGGAATCTTCTCCGGCCATGCCAGACACGTGACTCATTCAACTGCCTGGGATAACTTAACACTGATCCCTATATATTACGACCGAACCAAAACACACCTGCTATTAGACAGGTTTACCAACCTTAACCTAACCACCGCATCAGAAAAAAACAACAATTATATCCGGTAATTAAATAATTTGACATGATATTATAATAACTATGTATAGATCTTTTAATCGCAACGTATCAATGACTCATATCTCGAATCAAAATATCTAAACATAGACTGTAATTGAAAAAATACTGAAATAAAAAGTAACTCGAAATAATGCGTTGATTGTATAAACAAAAGAGATAATATTGAAATGATAAATAGACAACTATGTTAACATAAATTATAATTATTGATTATATCAATAGATGATAACATGAAGTAAATTGGTACCCTGCTTTTACCATGATAGCAAAGCTAATTAAAAATAATAAATCAAATATTTAAAATTGAAAAAAGTTCTACGATCATAAAATATTTCTACCAAAAGCAAAAACGACGCGTTAGGGCGATTTATAGCACTCAGAATACTCGTTTGCAAGAGATTTGCAGAATAAACTAGTTGTCAGGTCTGGTAAATGATTAGTGATAGTTGACTTGCCAATGTTTACATGATCTTATCTTATAATATGTCAAATTAAAATCTAGTAGGTAGCTTGAATCCATTTAGTAGAAACAGGCGCAGTGGAGGTAGGAAAATACCTTGCCTTAGTACTCTAGAAAGAACACAGACAACTTGTTCGAGCATAGCAATTAGACCACTTATTTGAGCCGTGTTCACTAACCCCGTATAAAGTTACGCCACTTCTCACACCAATGTACCACCGAAGCGAATACAGTGTGATCAATATTGAGCTATGTGAATTTAGTGGGCCATGTAAATTAAAACCATAGGCTCGGGATCGAACCCGTGATCTCGACTTTGATTCATACATGGACAAGCAAAGTGACCATTGCTTTTAGAATCACGGCCACTTAACTTAACACCCTAATCACGTAATACCCCAGCTACTACTGTTCTAGGTAGCCAGACTCCTAAACCGCACTAAAAATTTGCAAATTTTCCAAGATTATATTATTTTTATATGAATTTGGTCATTAGTAGAACAGCCATAAACTAACTAGAATATTATACAATAATCTAAAGCAAAATTTTAAAGCAATTAAAACAAAAAAACATCTCTAATATCATATTTCACAGAAGTAAAAAAAAGATAACAAGCAAGGGTAAACAGTTCCGTTATTTACATATTAATACAAAATACAAAAAGAAAAAAACACCCTTTCTAAATTATATGTCCTTGGACTGGAAATAATTTAGAGATTACACCCAACAAAATTTATAATATTTTTTTTTCTCCATTTTTGGCATAATTAATTCAGGTTATTATTTTTTTACTTTAAAATAAAAATTGTTTAAATTATTCAGACAAGGAATTTATAACTAACTATAAATATGATGTAATAGGGAAATTTTATAGAATAAAATAAAGGTTATTTTTTTTAAAACAGGACATTAAAAATAATCACAAGAAATAAATAAACATAATATATTTTTAAAAATCAAACCATTTGAGGAAAAATTTACTATGGGTTTTAAGATTTGTATTTCTTAATATCTCTCTAACCCTACGATTGGCATACAAAACCAGGTGATCTCCACTTCAGACAAGCAGTTACTCTTTTATATAGGGTTGCTGGTTCGACACCAAGCATGGGGCCCCTTTGATGGAGTAGGGAAATTTATATTATGACAAGAGTTTTTAGTATGATGATTTATAGTAGTAAACCAGCTTGTAGGTATTGATGCTACACTATGCACTATTCCCCGAAACAGCCTTAATTAGAATTTTTATAACAACCTTTAGTCTATGCTCACCGCCCACTTCTCTACCAATAGAATAGTTATTTTTGCTTTATTTCTATTTTCTTTCTCTCTTCTAGGAGAAGGAGTATACACTAAAGGAAAGGTGTGCCAAATTTCCCTGTTCTTTGCTAGACATTTAATTTCTCCCCAGATCTTGTAAGATCTCATCAGGGCAAACAGGATCTCATCAGAGCAAACAGGATCTCATCAGAGTAAACCGGACCTCATCAGGGCAAACAGGATCTCATCAGAGCAAACAGGATCTCACCAGAGCAAACCGGACCTCATCAGGGCAAACAGGACCTCATCAGGGCAAACAAGATCTCATTAGACCAGCTTCTTCCCCTTTTTGATGTTGACTTATAGGAACTGCTTGGTTCTTAGGATAAACAAGAGCAAAATATACTGTAAATAAATATTACTGTCATAAAACCATAACAGCTTGTTCTTTTGAAATCGATCAGAAGGTTTAATTTTCTATGACCAAACGCTACAAAATCTTATTAGAAACAAATAGAATGCGGACCTGATTTACTTGGTTACCCACCCCGAATTACTTTAATGTGCCAATATTCCCTTGTCTTAATAGTTAACTAGACTAAGTAATATTATCACTTTTACAGACAGAAGTGTGATGTTCCCTTTTCCCAAAGTTATTTGGACTAAATATCCCTTTGTCTAAATAGTTATTTAAATTCCTTACAAGTGGTAAATAATCATAGGGAGAGTAACAATTAAATGTTTGCCTATATATATATATATATATATATATATATATATATATATATATATATATATATATATATATATATTCATATATATTTTTGCCTAACTTTTTGACTATTGGTACCTATTTTCATATACTTGGTTACCTATGGGTCGGTAGCCAAGTATATAAATGAGTTTTAGCAGGTAGTTATTGTGCGATAGACATTATAGTTAAGTAACTAATTTAAAAGGAGGGGTACATTTCAAGAGGATTGCTTACTAAAATGTGTACATTAAAAACTTCTCATAATCAAAATAAACACACCTTTCAGGTAAGTTAAATAAAAATATAGTTAATAAAAAGTTCAAAGTTGAAGATATAACACGAGGCAAACTAGGTCATTACTTGGATTGTTTTGATTTTTCATAACTTAGCAAGGATTGTTTCGTAGATAATTTCAACTCTGACATCCCTGATTTGCTGGGCATAACTTAAATTCTTGCACCTAGCCAGATTTTTATTTTCTGATATCAACATAAATCATAGCCATACCGAAAATAGGGTGGGTTTAACAGAGGTTTGAACCTTCTTGAAAAATTTGCTGTGGTTGCAGGCATACCAATAGAGATAAGGGACTCGACTCTTCTACTAGAGGGTATTTAGCTCCTTCTAAAATATTTACCACATTATGACAATGCAAAAAATAATAATTTCAACATGAAGAAGATGTGCCTTGGTTTTTTTTTTCAGTTTATTAGACACAATATGAAAATGATGATACGCCTTGGTCTTATCAGTTTATTAGACAAAGGACATAATTTCAATATCAAAAAGATATGTGCCTTGGTCTCATCAGTTTATTAGACAAAGGACATTTCAAAACAAAAAGAGATGTGTGCTTTAATCATATCAGAAAGCATGCAGGATTCTTATAAGTAGGAGATTTCAGGTTTATTCCTGTCTCCAGCAAAGGACCCCACGCTCAGTGTTGACCATAAACGCGATATAAATGGCTACTTAAGTGAAGACGCGTCTATCCAGTTTCGAATGCAAATAATAAAGGTTTATACAGCTGATGGAGTGACACGCAAACCTTATGTCATCAATTACATAATACATAGTGAGTGCATTATCCTTTTGGCGGGTCTAAGCCCTTGAAGGACTATTGTGCCACGTTTTATTAATAATTATAACTCAGTCATCAGTTTATTAGACATAGGAAATTATTTAAATACTTAGAGAGATGATGTACTTTTGTCTATAAGTTCATTAGATTATAGAAATCATTTCATTACGAAAGAGGTGAGACGAATACTTGTGTTGGGAGTTTAAATTACTAAAAAAAACATGATATCAATATGCAGGTAAGAGGTATCTAATTTAACATTTTATTTGACAACAGGACATCATATTATCACTAAATAAGGAAAGAAGCAGCTCACAATTTAAATCTCATTTGAAATTTAGTTTTGAACACTGTGAGAACTAGAGGTTCCAATATTTAATTGTAAAATTCAACTGAATGAAAAAACGTTAGTAAGGAAGAAACATATTTGTGAATATGCACAGATAAGCACAGAGTTAAACCGATTTTATTATATTTGACTCATAGTTCGAGAGTAAATATTACATTTTACTAAAATTTGGTATTTAAAAAAACTTTTCAACTTATATAATTTTACACATCTGATCACAGGTAACATAGAACACTCTACACTATCCTATTTTTATAATAATACCAATGTGGTAAGTAAAACGACATATTTATGTCATGTGTCAAGGCTTTATAATGTCCATGTACTTTGACCTTAAATGTTTTACCAATTTTTATCAAATAATTGGGTACACCTTACATCCATGAAGCTCATTGGTTTTTCTGTTTGACAGACTGAAGTTAAAACACATTCACATCCCTATCGTGGTTTATTTATTATCAGAAAACTCATAAATTTTGCTTTGAGTTTTATTCAACATATCTAATAAGTAAGAAAGAACCTAAAGCTAAGCCTAAAGGTTGCTATGATTTTCATAGAATTCACAGTTAGATAAGTCTGGAATAAGTTAACTTGGAAATTCAGTTTAACCATTTTTTTTATCATTAAATTTTATCAGTAATACGTTGAGAAATTACGGATGGAAATGAGCTAAGGTAAATGTTTATATGAAGTCTTAATTTCTACAAAAACGCTCTTGTTTATTTCCATCACTTATTTATTTTTATATGCTTGATTCGAAAAAATAATAATAATTTTTAGGAATGACTTAAAATCTAACTATTTAGACGTTAGAATTAACCAAGAAGAACTAAATATTCTTGACAGTTATCCTATTAGGAAGAATTGACGAGACAGCCAATGAGGGCTCGAATTTTTCCCGCATTATCTGTTAGTCAAAAAGTCGTCAATTTTAGGGGATTTGTTTTCTACTTTAACACAAGTTAGCACTTGATTTCCTTTTTTTGTTGTCTCATTTATAAATTATTATTCTTCAATTACGGCGGTAAGATTTAAACTATGTATTATTATGGGATAATGTAGAAAAGTAGTAAGAAACAAATGTGCCGCACTTTTTTAGCAATGTTCTTTCGCTCAATTTGACATAATGTTTATGTAAGTTTTGCTTATCTGATAATAAAATTGTACTTTTTGAGAACTTAAGTGACTGTCTTTATTGAATTTTGGATTTATGGACGGTGAGATCTTTGAAAAAAGGGCAGATCTGGACCAGTATGAGGTGATTAATTGAGAGCATAGAAATGACATTTCAGGTAAGTTTTATAACTTGTTTAACGGTAAAGGTTTAAAGTGAAATGGTAAAGAAAGACTTACGTAGATAAGTCCGGAGTAATATCTGTCTTTCAAATTGTGAAGAACGGAAGCTTCGTTGAGGCAGGTGAGATCGGCCATATCCTCGACTTTATCGAACTTGGGCGGATTCATCTTTTGGATGTCGTCTTTAGGTACTAGCTGCCTCTTGCCGGTATCCTGTATTTCAACGTCCACGTCGTCTCCTTGCTCGCCCTTGATGCAGGCCGCGACGAAACCGTGAGTTTCGTGAGGGACCCATACCAGACGCTTCTGATGCCACTCCGCCTGCGTAGCCGGATCGTTGAACGTGTTCCTGTCCACAGACAGATATTTGAAATCCGGATCGGAACGGTCCACTTTAGTCTCTGATTCCGTCATTATATTACTTCTTAAATACTAACTACGCTAAAAACCAACTTAAATACGGATCGGACGGACCGAGAGTACCGACAAAAAACAACCGGCACTACCCCCCACTATTATAATAGGTATTCCGTCTTACAGTACGAATAGATCCAACATAAAAACACTTTAAAGGTATCGGAAAAATAAAATCCACTGCACTTGATTTCGTTAAGAGTAAAATCCGACACTAAAAGGAGCACGAATCTAAGGGAGAAGGGTTAACATGAAGTGTGTAACGAAGCAGGTTAGAATGTATTGTGTCTGGGCGGGCCGCGAAGTGTTCGGTACGGAATATGAACCTCGCCTGGTGTGGTGGGACGTCTACGTCTAGGCCTCCACACCACCAGGGGGGGCGTCGCCCCTTCCACATCCCCTCCACCAAGGACTCACGTCACTCCAGTCTAGTTACCGATATATCCGCCAGATACCATCACTATACAGAGACACACTGCATACTTCACATATTATCTTGACCCTACTTACACAAAACACTTAAAAACGTTTACAATAACGTGAGGGAGTTCTAAAGCTTTACATTCGTACCCACTTCCATCAAAGGCTTTGACTTTAACCAGTTTCTAAGGAATCTTCTTTCATACAATGATTAGAGACTCGAGTCCTTTTGGATTAAACAATCAATACACCTAAATCTAAAATTAAAAAGAATCATATATCTCTTTGTCCATCACTTTTACAGTGATCAGAGGGGTTCAACAATCCGTAAATTTACTCAATTAATTAAATACATAATATCTGGCAAAAACCTCAGGACTTGTTTGACCAAGAAACAAAATTCCAAAGATACAGTTTTTGGCATAAAGATACATAATTTTGGCAGTGTTCTTTATTTTTAACTTTCCCTAATACAATATTACCATATTGAAAGAGGTATGTAGTATTGTTATTGCGCAACAAGAAAATGAAACAAAAATGTTGATGACATGCTTTTATAGAGTTTGTAGAACTAATGACTAATTTGATTAATGCAGTGTCTTCGGAAAGACATAATCTATGCAAGTTTCAGCTTCGCGATAATCTAAAGGAAGTGGGACAAATAAAAATTACAAGATTTTGGGACAGAAAACAAACTAAGCTAAATAGAAGCTTGTACAAAGACCCCTTAACCCCAAAAAGCTTTTGTTTTTATAATAGATTGGTCTGATATCTATGTACCATTCTGAAAAATTATACCCTAAATAGAGGACAGAAGTGGGCTTGTAATGTTGGCAACTCTGTACGTCAACTGTATTCGCTCTAGAATCCAAACAAACTTCTTATTTACGTTTCGCTTACAGGGTTCTTATTCAATTTAGTTCTATTTTTAATATTTGTCTTTAATTTTTTAAATATTTTTTAAAGAAATTGAATACTTCTTTGTTTCATCTCAGTCAAATTCTTTCTATTTTAATGTATTATATATGTATTATATTATTAGAAATATTATTAGAAATATATTAGAAGTATTAGAAATATATTAGATAAAAAAGATAGGTAACAAAATTAAAAACAAAAGATACTAAAAAAATTAAAAATACACCATAAATAATTAAATAATCATAAGGACTTGACTAGAGCACATAGGTTTTCAACTTTGTTTGGATTCTGAAGAAGGTTGCTGTATTCGTTATGTTATCGGTTAAGGTTACTGTTCTTTTGTGGTCTATTGAAATCGAGAAATTGATTATAGCTCTAAATTTAGGGGCGGCAATTTTGATTTGTAAAATCCTAAATTGTAATCCATTTAATAACGATTTTAATCAGATAAGTTGTTTTCCTGGGGAAAATATATCATTTCTGATTTAATAATAATACTTGTAAATAGTGAGAGGTCGGGTTCGACTCCCCGCCGGAGGGGATTTATTTTTTTTTCAGCATATTTTTTATTAAATCTTCAATAATAATTTAAATGTAACCACGATATATCGAAACAACTACAATGAACAACACTGCACAAAGTGTGATTGAAAAAGTTCAGTAGGGGTATAGGTCTACATTTTTTTTTTTTTTTTTTTTTTTTTTTTTTTTTTTTTTTTTTTTTTTTTAGGGTTCATATGCAAAAATGAGGACCCTTATATTATCATTGTTATTCTTTGTCAAAAAATGTAAGTAATTTTTCATACGTCACATATATTGTGGAACAAATTTCCCCTCCCCCAACCCTAAATTTTAAACATTTATTACCTTAGAAACGTATTGCTAAACAATTTAGAGTAGGTTTATCGCGATTGGACAATAAAAATGCATATAAAGCGTTTGGTTAACGTCAATATAATAAATGTTTTAAAAGTTATAGCTAAAACAAACTTTTAAATGGCCGCCATCTACATACGGCTGGGGTGGTTATGCTGGTTAACGAAATCGTCCTATTTATTAAATTTCTAACGGACCCTTTGTGCTGAAAGCACATACTTGGTCAATTAATTTTTATGAATTTAAAATCTAATTTCAAAGAACTTATCTAGATTAAAAAAGGTTTATTACCCCCTAAAAGGGGGTTCAAAGTAAAATAGGAGTCATGAAGCAAAATTTGTGTTGAGTGATGCGTATTGAAAGTCCTTATACTTTTTTCGTACCTAAAGGATATTAATTTCGCTAAATAACTTTAAGTTAATTAATCAATTAACATTTTAATTAAAATGCAAATCTAACAGCTGTTTATTCTCTTTTTAAATTACATTCTTTCATTAAAACACTCTATTAAAAACCAGATGTTCGAAAAAAAGAATATATTTTATCTTAAAAACATGGTGTAATGTCCTAAATTCTATGTTTGGTCATCAAATCTTATAATTATTTGAGTATTTAAAAGAAAAAGGGTTTGATTATATTATGTTAAGGAGACCTATTTTATCAGCTCCTCATATGGTAACTGAAATCGTAGAGTAACATATTATATGATAACTATCTCGCCTTGAGAACCTCTTATGTGTCAGTAAGGTGCCGACTTAACAACTATAATATAGTTGTTAAGTCGGCACCTTACTTATATTATATGGAACTATATATTAAATATTATCATTAAGCTCTTTCATAGTATAATCAGTGTTTATAATAAATTATTTTATTATCTAAAGATCTTTATATTTTTTTTTAATTTATCTAAGATAGGAATCTTGTTAAATTGCATGATCATACATAGGCATAACAGGTAAAAAGAGCTTTACTTCAAATGGCAAGCAGATATCTTTAAATGGTTATAACTTATTTAAAAAGACGCCTTCACTTGTCACAACATTTGTACTTAACTATTTATTAAAATAAATAATTTTTTATTCGTTTCCAATTTAAAAAAAAACTAGTTTTGTGTGACAAATGATCTACTCGAGCTTTTAAAAATAAACTATAAGGTTTTTATCCCCACTAGGAAAGTCGTACAAACAAAGTTGTATTGCGATTATCTTTAGATAGGAGAATAAAACGTGATTTATCACAACTGTTTGGAGATTAAAATCGTATGCCTATTGACCCTGCACTTAAAATGGGGAGGGGGGGGGGGGGGGATTTCTCATTAAATGAATTCTTTACGGCAATTAAAAAATATCTTAAAAATGTCAACAATCATCGTTTAAAAAAGAATTTAAAAGCAGAAAACATTTAAAGTTTATTTATTAGTGGTTCGTTGGTAAAACCAAGAAAAGAAACCCTTATAGTTTCGTTCCTGTGTCTGTCTGTCTGCCTGTCACTCTACGGTTCCAATAACTTTTGAATCAAAACAGATAAAAACATGAAACTTTCCAGTATTAAAGGTCGTTTTGACGCGCACACAGGAAAAATATAGCGAACTCAAAATTATCAGCTGTTTTTTTGTATTCACGTCACGCGAATTTATTATTTTTTTTTTTACATTTTGAGTGGGGTATCAAATGAAAGGTATTGAAGAATAGATTACAAAAATATATAACACTTGTGGAAAGTGTTCAATTTTTCATGCCATTTCGTCAAAAAACATCAACATTATACGCCCCCCCCCCCCCCTTATACTAATTTCATGTTCACAATACCAACGAAACCCTTTTTACGTGAGACTTCACGCACAACCAATTTATAGAATATCATAATAAATAAAATGAATATTTTTTTCTCGTTATAAAACAAACATATGTACTGATAAAGTGATCAACATGTGATTGTTTTCAATGCGGTTTCGATTTCAGGAGGGAACCAATTATTATTTTTTTTTTTTAGGGGCGGTAAAATGGGATTTTGCCCCCCTGAGAAAAAATCTAGATCCGGCACTGTTATAATTAAAAACGTGTATAATATAAAATAAAACTCGTGGTAACTTGCTTTTTCCCAGGAATATTAATATTTTCAAGATAGCGGCCAATATTGCGGACGAATAAAATAAAGTTTTATGTTGACATGCAGATGTACTTTCTTAATAACATGTTATGTTGTTTTAAAGGTTTTTAAGAGTAGGAAAGAAGAAAAAAATGCCTACTATATTACAAAGTAGTCATTATTTGCCGGCATTTTCAAAACAAATATCGCCCCTATGAGGGTCTTGAAAACAAAGTTTATGCTTAAATGGTAATTTCAATGGTCTTTTCTGGTAGATCAAGAATGAAAATTTTCCCCGTAAAATGTTTTCTGATCTACGTGAGTTCTATGTAGATCGCATCACTAGTTTAATCAAAGTCTTCGGAACCGTTTTTTGCGAAATAATTTCTTCAAGTTTTTTACTTTCTCATATAAAGAGAATGTATTGTGATGACGCAATCATTTGATTTTGGTGGATTTACACGTTTTGAGGTCCCCGCTGAGTCAAAAAAAAGGTTTTTTTTAAAAATTTCTGTCGTCTGTGCAGACGCCTGGAGCCTAAACTGCTGGGCCGATTTTGACGAAATTTAGCATAACTGTTCAGAAAAATCATGCCCCGAGGCGAAATCGAGAAATGAATTTTAGCTTCAAATTTAGGGGCGCTACCCCCCAAAAACTCTAAATAAACATGATTTTTTTTTTTTATTCACGAAAACGGTTCCGACGAAAAATTCTAAAATGTAGTCCATTTAAATACGAATCTAACGATATAAGCCGTTCTCTCGGGAAAAATCTAGTTCCTGAGAAAATTGTTTAAAACTCGGACCGAGAGAGCCTGGGTTCATTTTCCCGCCCAGGAGAAGTTAGTTTATGATAAATTTTGATGAAAAATGTTTAATAATAATTAAATGTACATAATACGAAAACTAATAAATGGAAAAACTGGGCTATGTAGTCATGAACTCGTATATGAGAAAGTTTGTCTGAGTTGAGAGTTGTCTCAGACCGATTTTATTTCAGGGTTTCTGGGTCGAATTGCCCCTTAAATTTAGAGTTAAAATGCCCTCGATTTGCCACGGGGTATGATTTTTCTGGGCATAAAATATTATTAAAATCATACCATCAGTATTTTAAGCTCTATAGGCGTCTTAATAGACTAAAGACTCTATCTCTCTATATGAGAAAGGAAATAATATGTCGTCGGTCATTTGTCATTTTTCGCTAGCGTTTAAAACATTTGTAAAAAAGTTTTACATCTTATATATAAGAGGAAAAAATTGATAAACATGCATCTCCCTGAGCAGGGAATCGAGTGTCCAATAAGTGTGCAACAAGTGTCCAACGTAAGACAACATGTTTTGTTCGAGTTTATCGGACCAAGTTTTGATATTATTTTGTTTTACGTTAAAATTTTACTCTTCAAATTTTATTCTGTAATATTAATAAGTCATTGATGTTTTAAAATAAAATAATATGGACGTTATCAGTAGAATCAGAAAACATTGTACATTAAAAAAGTATGATTCATAAAAGATAATTCAATTAAAAAATAGATCGCGGTGCCTTTCATTATTCATTAAAATCAGGGTTTATTTTGTTTAAATTATTAATGATTTTTTTTTTCAAACGAGGCGACAAGGCAACAATAATAATAATGAAAAGGCAATCTATTACTCTTTCTAGATACATTGGTAATCTCTGGTGTTAGTACCATATTTGGTCGTGTTGAGAAGCAGGCAAAGATCTGTGACGGCCAAATATGGCACCGGTTTTTTTCTTCTTTTGTATCTCCATGTTGGTACAATGCAAAGGCATAGTCAAGTGTACCAGAGACAAACCTATCTACTATCACAATCCATATTGCAAATTTTTTTTTTACTCGCACTTATTTTAAAAAGTCGGGTTCTCAATCAGTCACGCAGTTGTTCTCAGTCACGCATCGAGTTCTCTACCAACTGTTTTCTCCTAATGATTAAAATCAGCGAGTACTAACTTTTTTCTTTTTTTCTCAAATACTTAAAACTTTACTCACGAACTCTTTCGTTACCACACAAATCATCTTACTATGCAGTTACACACACATACTACATAGTCTCGCTCCACAAAATGATGTCATCCTATGTGTCTGCTACAAGAGTTAATAAAAAAGGCTAGAATTAAAAGTGAAGATATAATAGAGTGAATTGGGGTCAGAAATGTATTTAATTTGGTCATTGCAAGGACGCATCCTTCTGTGACCAGATTTAGTCATGTTTTCTTTTTTTGGTATTACAAATGAAAATTTTACAAAGGATATATTATAATATAATCCTCTAGTTAAATGTACGCCACTATTTTATTTTTTAAACTATTCTTTTGATGCATACATTTAAGGAATTACTTTCATAGTTAAATGTTAAGAGATTTAATTCATTTATATCTCCTAATAGGGTTCGTTTGTACTGCATAAAATAAAATTCAATAGACCAAATAAAATAAATAAGGACAATGAAGCAAAAGTTGGGTACTCTTTTAGTTGAGTATGCCCCTTAAAGATTAGTTAACACAATACACAAAACGTATTGTGTTACACAACATTTATTCACTACTTCTTATATTTATATCTAAGCTACAGGCCAGGCAATATACTAGAACACTGAGACGCAATATACAACAACAACATAGTATAGTGGGAATTGAGAAGACAGATCCACTAGCGTCGTATAAGTCACGTGTAGCATAGTACAGTCCTCCCCTGCTCTGCATTTCAATTCGTGTGGTTTCATATATTTTTGCAGTTAAAAAAAAACTGTGCTGCCCTGCCCTGTGTCGTCTGCGACTCAATGTGTGCCCGGGTATGTGTCTCTACATCTTAAAGAAAGATACTTCGTTTCATACATTAAAATAATTTGCATTGCTGTATCAAAAAATTACCCTTTTCAAAGCGTACACATGCATTCCTGTGCTTGTCTGTCTGTTACGCACCTGATCTCCAAATGTATACAACAAAATATTTTGAAACTTTATGTTATGTTACATGGACGATGATAGGGAAGCTTATGAAAATCCCTCAAAAACAATAGGTTTATTATTTTCCGATTATTATTTTTTGTTTTTCGTTAATTGTAAAAAACATTGGTACTCTTTTAATTTGTTACCCACCATAACAGAAAAGAAAGTGGTGGGCAACAAAGTAAAAGAGGCGTATGGGATGGGATGGGAGTGGGGGTGCCTCTTTTACTTTGTTACCCGCCTATATTGATATCCATAAAAAGAGTAGGATGGGATAACAGTGACATATCCAGGGGCTAGGTCTGGGGGGGGGGGGGCACATTCTAAGTCTGTTTAGATTACGGGGGGGGGGGGGGGGTTGTTAATACTTATTCAACAAAGCAGCCCCCCTGAAAATGTCCCCCCCCAAAAAAAAATGTACAACTAATAAAGAAAAGAAATCTTCGTTCCGAAATAACAAGTACTCGTTATAAAATGTTATGCCCTTCTCCCAAAAAATGTGGGTCCCCCCCCCCCAAAAAAAAAATGTACAACTAATAAACAAAAAACAATTCCGCGCCCAAGTAACAACAAGTGTTTAGAACTTAGAACGTATTAGTTAGAAAATGCTGATGCTTACTACAGTCATGGGCGTTGTCTGCAGTTAATTATTGGGTGAGTGGCGATTATGGCGGGGGGTTCGGTGTCCCTCCACAGGAAAATTTTGAAACTATGACCTCTCAAAACAGCGCTTTTATGCATTTCTGAGGTGAAATTGAATATGATGTGAATGTAAAAAATTTGTATTAAAAAAAAATACGGCGGTATTTTTTGTTTTTACTATATTGGGTCTGGGGATGGTTGGGCCTGGATACGCCACTCATGGTTAACAAAGTTAATAACTATTAAGACAGAGGGAAATTTAGTCCAATGTACTTTCGGACAAAGGAATATTACACTTTTGTACTAATCATAATTTCAAAATAAATATGGGGTGGGTAACAAAGTAAAATAGTGCCATAACACTTTCAGCATGGGCAGTTAGTTCTTAAAATAACTCAATATTAAAATACGAGTATGTTAAAACAAATATCAAAGATGAGTCGAATGGCAAAATGTAATGTAAATCAAATAATAATTAGCGTAGTCGTTTTTTATAAAAAACTTTTAGGCATTTCATTTAATCGCTTAGCCCATGTGATAATAAGAAGCATAGCCACTGATTCCTAGCATGAGTCCCCGCCTAGCATGAGCCTTCTCTCCAAAGGCTAGTTTCTTTTATAAATTTATACGAAAACATCGACAGACATTTATAGTTAAACATTAATATTAATATTGAAATACTAGTATAATATTAACAATGGTGTAAGACATTTATTTATAAAATATTTCGAAGATACTTCCTTTTCATAAAAATAATGATTAAGTTTTACTTTCTCAAATATACGAAGTTACATAGAGAAAGCTAAAATTCACCATGGGGGTGTTGTGTTTACACCTTTAAAAGTCCAGAAAAAGCATCCATAACATATCTGTTCCTGGCCTGTAGTTAGTGGGAAAAAAGGAGTCTAAACTTATTAGGAACAAGATTATAAATAATATTTATATTTAATAAAATCATAGTAGCTTAGCTCAATATTTTGAAATTTTACTCCCCCCCCCCCCTCCTTATCCATTATTTTTACATAAGCTCAGCTAATCAGTTTACGATCAAGTTACTTTATCGGATAAAAAAAATCAAGTTTTAAAGCTCCTTGTTAATATTAAACAAGGAAACAGGAAAATAAGCACAACAAATAAGTGGGTCCATGAAAAACTTTAAGGAAAAACTGCAATTATCCGGTCTTTTAGGAGAGGAGGTTAGAAAAATGGGTGTGGGGCCATGAATGTATTGTTTTGACAAAGAGGTATATTATACTCTCTATAAAAGTAAAATAATGTCAAACAATTATCCGTACGGTTTACAACAGAATACCTGAAGTTTATCCATTTTATCTCGTACCTTTTTTTTATTTTATCAAAACAGTATTTTGCCATAACAAACAGTTTTTTAAATAAATCTTTATGACGATCCAACAAATTTTTCACTACAAATAAAAGTTACTTATTTTATTTGTTTTTACATATTAAATATTTCTAAATAAACTAAAAAGCAGGCGAGCGTAAACACGTATATTCATACGGCCCATTTGTGTGCATTAGAAAAATTAAATTTATTTATAAGGATACCCTCACGTGTAACGAAAGAACTAAAGATACATTTCAACTAATGAAATATATTTTTTTAATTACTTTGTACAACTGATTAAAGCATACGACTTTTTATTCGTGCACTGTCCAAATAATAATAATTTTTTTTTCTACAACTTAAATATTCAGCACGCAATCTAGACACTTTAACGGTGAGATCTTGAATTAAATACTAAACAGGCAATACATCAATGCGTTGTAGAATAGACTAACATAAAAGCATACAGTAAATTATATGACTCAATTTAACAGCCACTTTTTATTATTTTGTTTAGGAAAAAAAATAGCTCTTTATAGCTGTTGTTATCTTACTTTATGTATTTTCCAATCTAAACATCTAAAATCGAGGCCAAGCTATACATTTTAGAGCCTAAACTAGGACAATTTTAATAAACTTATACATTCATTTCTTAATTTTAGCTCTAAATTTTAGAGCACTACCCTAAATAATTATGTTAACTCAGAAAAAAATCTATAAATTATATGTTTACAAAAAATCCAAATACAACTGACTGACTCATCACAATATCTCTGAAACCACTGGAAATGTGGCCTGTGATTTAACCATTCAATATTCCACCATTTTAAAGCAAGATGTCAGACCAGTTTATAACACTCCTTAATGGCAGGTGAACAAATGGTTTGTTTTCCATTTTGTATGTTCTTGTTCTAAATTTAGTAAAACACAAGTTATATGGTTTTTAATTGATAAAACTGCAACCATTTTATATAAATGGAGACGACATACTATAGATGACAGACTGCAAACTACAGACAGACATTTTCACAAAAATTTCGCGCTATAACAATACTTTCTCTTTATATGTACTACTTGTATCATTAGGAAGTTTTATTTTATTTCTTTTTTATTGGACAGATTTTTTTTGAAATATTGTTTTTGTTATTGCGAGTAATCAATTGAGTAATTACTATCAAGGTATTGTTGAGCGAGAGATTTATAGTCAATTAAATTGATTGAACAGGTAACTATTAATTGAGTAGAAGAAGGCCGTGTCGTTGTTTAGTTAGTACTCGCGTGGATGAGCTCTCTCCAGTTAAACTAGTCACATCCCGCCTACACCTAACGTAGTACACCTTCAGTCCTACGTAGCGCCTCCTATACGTACTGTAACTGCCTTAACCACCAAAATCTCCCAACAACTACAGCCTTCAACAATTTAAGGTAACGTTTATTTTAGAAATTTATGAAAATAAAATCCAAAACACAAAGAGTTTATTTATGAAATAGTCAGCCAATTAGTGTGGCATATACCTTTCTCGCGTCCTATCGCGTGTACTTTGATGTTATGCTATTACAACTCATTAATGTCAAATGGATTTAGTTTTTCCCCCTTTTTTTTAAATTTCAAAATTATTTGATTTTTTAACATCAATAGAAGTCTAAACGTAGAAAAATTCAATGAGCGCAGACTGTCGAAGTTATAATAGTACCATCTGAAGTTGGAAGGCTACATTCGAAAAACCATGAACATTTCTAAAAATCATTTGAAAACTTATAAAGGTGTTATAAAATTACCTACCAATAGTCGCAGAAGGTTGCAACTTATATATGGGACCAACAACGGGACTAATTATGATCTACCACACAAATTTAATTAAAATTAGACGAGTAGTTTGCAAGATATGTTGGCTCGCAAAAATCAAATTTAATTAAGATTAGACGCGTAGTTTTCAAGATATGTTGGTTCACAAAAATGTTGGACAGACGCAACTACTTGCAACTCTCACTTGAAAATAAGGTCATTTACTGACACATGTGGCGATGGTTCGAATCCCAGGGAGGTGAGACATGTTTTACACTGATGATGATATTAAGTGGTTGTGTAAAGTGGCCAAACCCCTTCTGTTTCTTTATTAAACAGGATGTATTACCGTGTTCGCTCAACGGACCCACGGCTTTATCACACCCGTGATACATATTTCGTAATCAAATTTAATGTCCCAAGTAGTGAACGCGAAATTTAAGGAAGGTCTAGAATAAATCTTATGGAACCTTGATTTCAACTCCACAATCATCCTAACATACCTGGAGATTTTTATTTGCATTTAGCAATCCACCAATTTCTAGCTGTCTGATTGACTACAGATTATTTTTTTAAATTGTTCTTTTTCGATAGTCATTTTTTTCTGATGGCGCGAAGTAAAAAAGTGCCAAAAAATAAAATCCGCCACCTTCCTCAACTAATATTTAAAATTTAGAACTTATTTTTGCTAGTATACTAATTTCCTCTTGTGCATTTAACTTTTTTGCTATTAATAAAAAAAAAGTTTTTTTTTAATGTGTACTTACTAAAAGAGGGGTTTACTGTCTCACCCTGTATTTTTTTTTTTTTAAAAAACAAACAAAGAGCTATTGAATTTATCGAAAATTAGGATTATATTTCTTAAAATGTACAAGGGAAAATTAAAAAAATAAAATAGATCCGAAGAAATAGGTGGATTGTTAAAAGCAAATTTATCAAATATAATTACATTTTTTAATTAATTTACCATTTTTGTCTCCAATTAATAATTCGCTTCTCTCTGCAATGACAGTCGCTGTCTAACACAGTTCGGCACTTATCTAAGAACGCAGCGTAATAAAACGGCACTTCTGTAAAATATGAAACAAAAAAAACAAATATATTAATTTTCTTAGATTTGATTTGACAATTTTAGGTAGTGCAATTGCTTGTTGTTGTTGTTGTTAATATCTTAATTATATATCACACGAGTTCGTATTCAATTAAGTTAAGAGTGACCTGATTAATTATATCTATATTTTAACCTTTCTGCATATAATCACTAATTTTGAGGTTGCAGGTTCGAATTCCGTCGAGAATTTTAAAATGTAGGTGGCCGTGACGTTACGTGAAGGCAGTTAGAAATTGCAATATAATTAGTCAAAAGAATGTGAAAATTAATTTATAATTCTTATTCAATAATTAAGAATTTGTTAGAGATATTAAAAACAATAAAGAAGTCTGTATTATGCAGGATAGAATATAAGTAGTTCCACTACTAAAGTTCATCTGGCTTAGCATGTAGCAATTACTCCGACGAAGAATTGCTATTTCTGTTCGCTTTGAGGCAAGTAACTCCAAAAAGAAAATGGGTGGCAAAAAGAAAAATCAGTAAGCCCAGTTCAGAAGGCAATAATCAATATAACCATAAAAATCCAGCTATAGTTAACTCTTCTGAAATGTGTTTTAAAGATATTACTGTGCTACCAAGGCTAGTGACAGACTTCGCCACGGGTGGCGCTATCCGGTCATCAATGAGAATAGAATGGAACCTGCCACACGAGGTAGCGCCACCCGCCGGGTGGCACTAAACGGTTGACCGTCCCAGGGTCTAGCCGCCACCTGCAGGTGGTGCCACCAGGTCAGCCCATTGTTTTCAATTGAACCTGTCAGACGGTGCCACCCAAGTCCCTGCCACTCAGCCCCCACTCCTTCAATCAAATATAGGGGAAATCAAATCAGGGGCTGACTGCGTCCCTCATATAAGTGGGTGGCGCAAGACAGGTGACGGAAGCAAGTGGCATCAACCAGGTGGCGCCACCTGGGTGGCGCTACCCGGGTGGCGAAGTGTGTCACTACCCTCTCAAAAAACAGTTTTATTACATTTTTTAAGAAGGACTCAGACGAACTTTCTCATATACGAGTTCATAATTACTTAGCACAGTGTTTTCCGATAATTAGTTTTCGTGTTTACGTAAGTACATTTAATTATTATTGTAATTTGATTATTACGGAACATTTCATAAAAATGTATCATCAAATTTCCCTCGGCGGGGAATCGAACCCTGCCTTTCCCTGTACGCGTTTAAAGCTATTCTCTCAGGAAATAGATTGTTCCCGTGAAAACGGCTTATATCGTTAGATTCGTATTTAAATGGACTTAAGTTTAGATTTTTTTAAATCAAATCGTAGGAACCCTTTTCAAGATTTGTTTTGAGTTTTTGGGGGGTAGGGCCCCCAAATTTGAGGATAAAATTAATTTCTCGCTTTTGCCTCGGGGTATGATTTTTTTAAACATGTATATGCCAAATTTCGTCAAAATCGGCCTAGTAGTTTTGGCTCCAGGCGTCTGCACAGACAGACATTTTTTAAAAACCACTTGTTGGATTCCGGGGATCTCAAAACGTGTAAATCCATCAAAATCGAATTTTCGTACCATTACAATGCTTTCTCTTTACATGAGAAAGTAAAAAAACAATTAACCATAATTATATTTAACGCGTTTAAAACATTAAATATAGTTCCAAGTTCCATGCTGCAATATAAATTTAGCGGACAGCTGCCCTCTGTTTGATCAGGATAATACAATATTACAGCCCACAGAATCCGCGGCGGACAGTCCCGTTTGACCGGGCCTTTAATACTAAAAATAAGTTTCTATTTCCTCCATGACTTTTAATACATTTCTTCTTAAAATAATATTTAATTTAAAATTCAAAGTAACATAGTTAAAATATTTAATCACTATTATTCCTTAATTCCTCTTCATCATCTTTGCTTAGACATTATTTTATTTTTATTTTAGTCTAATTTCCTTTTAACAATTAAAATTTATTTTTAGATAAAAAATAGTAGAATTATTCTCGTTTAAATTGACTGCATTACACTTGAATGTATACTAAAAAGCAATACAACATTGCATTCCTGAATAGTAATATCCATTTGTATAAAGGTTTCTTATTATTCTATGAGATTTTGTAATCAGGCTCCTCGCACCTTTATTCAACTAAAGACTTTTGAGAAGAGCTTTATACGAAACAGCCCCGTAAATGAATGTAAAATAAACTAATAAAAGAGACAAAATAGCAATACTTTGAAAAGATAATTAACACTGCAGAAACTATTGCTTTGCTTTTTTCAATCAGATATTGGTAATACTGCCATATTGGGCCTTTATATTAAATAAATTTGTTTTAAATTTTTCCTTTTTATATTGTTAAAAAATTGAACCTTGCGATTTTTCGATAAAAGTCAACAATTATAAATACATATGTACTCACATTCGCTCTTATTGGAAATTTCACATACGCTTTTACTGGAAATGTTGTAAAGGGCATTGAATATATAAATTAGCCTTCGAAATGAATGCACAATCATTAATAGTAAAATAAGCCCTATGGCTAAGATATAAGAGGTGCCCCATACCCTGTAGTTCAGATTCAGGCACTAAAATAGATTTTGTTGCACTAAGTTGTTAACGCAATCTAGCACACGTCTATACATGTCTTGGTAATCTAAGGCCCAATTCACACATGAGGGGTGAATGGCACTGGCGTGGGACTGACGAGGATCGTTCGAGGTGCGTTTTATCCACACATGTATGGCGTTCAAGGTTCAAGTGGTTTAGTTCACTTCCAAATGTTGTCCAGGACAATGTCTTCTTCCTCAGATGGCGACGAGCATAATTTGTTGGATAAGATTAATTTTGCCAATATCAAAATTTCGAGAAGGAAGTTTTGGGTGAATCCTGTGTGGTTAGAGAAATGGAAAACTGGTGGAGCGTTCAACGTAATGCAGGAGCTAAACGAGAACCCAGTACGTTTTCAAAATTATTTCCGGATGTCTCAAGAATGCTATTACAAGATTCTAGCATCTTTATTTTATTTCATTATTTATCTTAAAAACAAAAAAACACATAAAGAAGAAAGAAAACAAAGGAAGAACAGAGGAAGGAATGAATGGTTTGCAAGAGGCGCGCCACTTCGATAAGCCACGAGTGGCGTCGGAGTGGCGTGGTGGAGGCGTCATTTGCCACCCTCTTCGGCCCAATTCACACACGAGTGGCGTATGGACCTGAAGTGGCAATGGCGTGGCTCTGGCGTGGAGCTGGTTTGTGCCACCTCTATGTTAACCTATGGCCTAATGTACACTGGTATGGCGTGGCACTGAAGTGGCAGAGGGGGTCCACCATGACCGATCCTCGCCAGTCCCACGCCAGATCCACGCCATCGCCTCGCCATTGCCATACACCACTTGTGTGTGAATTGGGCCTAATAGCCACCAGGATGGTGGGTCGAAGTCGAAGTCCACCTAGAGCCGTTTATTTTTTACCTAAATAAATATTTAGCAAAAGATTAATTGTAGGTTATACCTTCAACAGCCACAATATCTTTCATATGCTGAGGACAGAAATTGTCGGCGATATCCTCGTAACTATATCTTGCGAATTCCTTCCCTGCCTCGCCAACATTAATTGCAAGCAACATTAATATAAATATATTCACAATTAAACAATTATACACAAATAATTCGTATTTTTTGTTTCTTTTAATATTAAACTTTTTCCTAAAGTTAAATAGCTTATTTGTTTCAATTTCTTTTCGATTTTTTAAAAAAGTTAAATAATGTTTCTTTCGGTTGATTATTTAAATTGGTATTAATATTATTATATATTTTTAAATGACAGCAGA
Organism: Gerris lacustris; assembly: GCA_951217055.1. Lineage (NCBI taxonomy): Eukaryota > Metazoa > Arthropoda > Insecta > Hemiptera > Gerridae > Gerris > Gerris lacustris. The sequence continues at coordinate 50,122,926 of OX578279.1, forward strand.
TAATTATGTCAAATTAAATGTAAATAGAGTCACACTATAATATAAAAGTATAATATGTAATCATTAATATTACGAATTATTATTAGCCCGAAAAAAGGGGGGAAAAGAACATTAATATAAAAGATAAAGTATTCTCTTTAGTTTTTTCTCAAAAAAATAATATATCAGGATTTTCCGTTTTCTTGTCATCTTGTTTATCTTGAATGTTTCATTTATGCTATGTTCAACATAAGCTCATAAAATGATTAATTTTAATGTATGTTTGAAAAAACCTAATTTTAAAAATCTCTGAATTAAAATTAAAAAAATGAAGGGGTCAAAAAGATATTAGGTCTGTTCCAACCAAGCTAAAACAGTCCATGGGTTCTGAATAACGGACATTTTTACTTCCGAATTCTCATATTCCAAGACAGAAATCCATTTCAGACACCAGGGAGCATTTTGATTCTGTGTCTGTCGGTCTCTCCAACATTTTTGTAAACCAATATATCTTAAAAACTATTACTACTGAAATTTGGATGGAATGACATAACTAGACCATTGTTATTTCCATATAAGTTTCAACCTTCGGCGTCCATTTGTTTCTTTTTAACACGTGCAAAACATACATTAATTTAAACCTATATATCTTCAAAAGTACTCATGTGATTTTTAAGATTTTTGGATGGTATGTCGAACGTAGCCCATTGATGGTCCCATTTTAATATCAACCGTCTGCACTCTTTAAATTTTGCTAAATTGATACTTTTATTCATTTAAGAAATAAAAACAATCTTTACAGATATAAAATAAAAGAAGGGAAAAAATTTATGAATTAGACAATAATAGTTTGAAATAGCATAACATCATTTAAGTACCTTATAGAACGCGAGGAAGCTATGTTCAACACTAATTGGAAATGTGGATAGTTTGTCGAAAGTGCCCACAGATGGTCCTATAATATTTTCAACTGCCCTCAATTAAATTATGCTAAATTAATACTTGTATTCTCCTATAAAAAACAAAATCATTGTGATAGATGTTTCAAAAAGAAGTGGTGAAAAAAAAAAAAAAAATTAGACAATAATAGGTCATGAAAGTAAAACACTATTAAAGTAGTCGCGATAGAACGCGAAGAAGCTATGAACCACTCTAATTGACAGACTATTATTTTCTCTTACTAATATTTAAAAGGATTTTTTCTTTAAGAAATATTAGATTTCTGTAACTGTAATACAATATAATTAAGGCTCTATGAAATTTCCAACTGCTTAGTAATATGGTCTAGTTAATTTGTTATTTCGGCCTTGATTAACTTAACGAATTTCACAGTTAACTAATTTCAAATACGATGAAAATGTCGCCACCTGAAGCCTAGGTCCATAAACAGACATATTATGGAGAGTTCGAATCCCAGAGTGGTGAGACTTCTTCACACTGATGATCTGAATGAAATGATGAAATGAATAAATAAAAATTGTATTGCTTCTTTCATCAAGATTCAATAGTTTATCAAAATGAAAGAAAATCAGATTAGAAATATTGAGAAATGGCGTTAACATCACTTGCCTGACTCGATTCATTCTGGGGTCAATGAAAATCGATAATGTTTTTAAAATAACACAAAAATTACCTTATTTTTAATTCTTATCTAATACATTTTATTCGAGTAAAAATCTACTGGTTTATCCTAATGATAGGAAATGAACCGAAGACGATGACGTTAATTTTAAAAACTAAAAAACAGAGCTGAATTAATACGATGAAAATGTTATAACAATTTTTTTTTGTTATTACTGATATGAAATACGATTTTATTAAAATGGTTACATTTTCGTCTTAATTGAATTTTGCTTCCGATCTTACAGAAGGCAACGGAAGCGACGTGATCGTTCTGAAGAACGACATCTTTTTATGTCTCCGATTTCGAAAGTACCTGGAAGAAATTCCGTTGCAGACCAACAGATGGTCACATAATAATTTCAACCGTCTGCGCTCATTGAATTATTTGCTAAATTGATACTTTTATTCATGTAAAAAATCAAAAAACAATTTTGATTGATTTTGAAATATGTATTTCTGCCTTGGAATTTTTTTACATTTTGAGACATACAAAATGTTTGTTCTTTAAAAACGATCACATAGCTTCCGTTAACTTAGGTAAAAATACACAAGAATGGGTTGTAAGGCCATAACATAATTAATGTACGCAATAGGAAACGAAGGAGCTATGCACCACACTTATTTGCAGGTTATTTCGTCTACTTTAACCAGATAACGTGATAGCTGCAGCTAGATGCAATTAAGATTGTTTGGTGTTTAAGAATGCTTTTAAAAAAATTGTTATTAATGTTCAGTGGCTTTATTAAATGATGCAATAAATCAGCATTTTTTAAAAATATACTACATTCAGTAATTACCAACAACGATGTTTTTGTTTTCTTGTTAATATTTACAGTTATTCAAGCTGACTAATGGGAAAGTTTTTACCGGCAAGGTCATACAGAGTAGTCAATTTCAATGTCAAGCTAATTGTCCTTTCAAACAATTAATTCTTAATTTAATTTTGAATAACTTTGGATATTTTTAATAAACTAATCTGTGTGAAATAAAACAACTCGTATTAAGTGTTCGTATTAAATTAGATAAGAAGTTAAAATGTTATCTTATACTTACAAGATATTTGTTTTGTGGTCTGTTATCCGATAAGACCTTGTAAGTACAAAGTAATAAAATCACTTGACCTCGGTTATAAAATGCAGAAATATGTCTGTCTGTGCAAGAGGGTTTGTTTGTATAATGGAAAGACGTAACTGTTTATATTATTATTATTCGTCAGTTGTGGTCTGGACATGGAACTAGATATGAGTAGATGTAAGAAATTTGCGGTGGTGTGTTTGCATTGACACAAATGTAGAAGTGTGTGCTTGATATTCTGAGATTCAAATTTGGTACTGACATATAAGAATGAAAATAACGAAATTAGGCCATTTAAATAGTAGATTGGTCTAAAAATATATGTTTTTTTCCAACCTGAGATTATGAAACGGGAGATGAAAGGTTATAATAACGGTCGTTGATTATGGCATGTCGGATCAATCTTACTACATATTACCCGTTTCCAGGTAGTTCTTCCTTGTTTGTCTGTATTAGGGAGGGAGACGTCTGGACCCTCAGTAATGTGGTTGTGGAGGGGAAACTCCAGACTTAGAAAGTACATCAATTATGGAAAGGTATCAATCAACGAGTTAGAGGCTCCAGGAGCTATAAAATAATGTAGGATGGGTCGCCAAACTCACACTCTCACTAATCCCACATTCTTGTGGCATTTACATCGATACACATTCATAGCGATAAGTATTCATATCGATGGCTCTTTCTTCATATATTGATATTTACAAAAGTATAAAATAACGCTAACCAAAAAAGAAACAGTCTGCAAATTAGTGTGGCACATAGCTTCATCGCGTCCTATCGCATATACTTTGTTGATTTTATGCGTTTACAACCCATTTACCCCTTTTTTAAATATGTCAAAATTGATTTGATTTTTACAAAAATAAAAGTATCAATTTCAGCAACGTTTAATGACCGCACACAATTGAAATGATTATGAAATGCACATTATTGAAAACATTATTGGGTTAAATTCTACATTTCATAATAATCACATAAGTCCTTTATAGATTTGATAAAGGTGATAATAAAGAAACTTTGCGCGGGTGGAAAAGAAACAAATGGGCGCAAACGGTTGAAACTTATATGAGACCAACAATGATGAACTACGGAGAATGGAAAAACCAATATAGAGATATGTATTTGAGGACATTTTTTTAAGTTGCTTTTTATTACAATTTCAAGTCCAAATTTATAGTTTCTTATTTCGATTACATTTAATTGAATTTCTCGAAAAATAATACCCCGAGGAAGAATCGAGTAATAAATTTTGGATCTATATTATGGGGTGCTGACCCCCAAACAATCTGAAAATCGTACAAAAACCCTGACAATTAGAGTTGCACATAGCTTCCTCGTATCCTATCAAGTACTTTATTGATTTTATCCTTTTACATCCCATTATCTTTAATAGTCCTTGTTGATTTTCTCAGAAACTAAAGTTAAGGCTCCACGCGTCTGCATATATGAAAGACAGACATTTAAAAAAAAAACACTTTCTTGGATTGGACCTCAAAACGTGTAAATCCATTAAAATCGAACTTCTCGAACCATCACAATACTATCCCTCTTTATTCACTATGTGTATTTGTGAAAGAAAAAAAACACCATTTAACTTTAATGAATATACCTATAAATGTACATTACGATGTTTAACTTTAAATTTAAATATCAGTTTTTAACTATAAATGTATTCAACCATTTATTCACTAACTATAAGCATCTAACAATGTTCAACAAAAAATTTACTTACCAATTTTGCACTATGCATATTTATATCGATGTATTTAACCTAATACATACTCGATTTATGTATATTGATATTTAGCTATACGTCATTTCTAAGCATTTTATGTACATAAAAATATAGGTACATGTTTATCTTTAAATTTACGTATTGATGCTTAAGTATAAAACTACACATCAATGTTTAGCAATAAAGTTACTCACCTGTATTTGAATATTTAACTATAAAATATATCAAAACAATATTTAATTATAAATCTACATTTTGGCGTTTAAATATAAAAACAGATGTCATTCTTTATCCATAAAGAGTAGGTATAAATGATTAGTTGTTCTGACCGAGATTTTGTGGTACCACTTCATAATTATGGCCGGAGAGGTTAATAATAAGTAACACAATAATATAGGTATAAACATCACTAGGTATACACATATGAATATGTAGGTATAAGCATAACATAGCATATGTACGTATAAACATATGTAGATCATAGTTATAAACATCACCATTTAACAACAAATTTATCAAACCGATATTTACCTTAACTACCAATTTACATTTTGGTGTTTAAATATATATACTTTTATTCATAAATAAACAGATCAAATCGATATTTATCTAAAAATATACATCGTTGCTCAATCATAAACGTATCCCACGGTGTTTAACTATAAATAAATCTAGCTACATATAACAATAATACAAATGCTCATTTATAGATTTTTAAAAATAAATGTATATTTACAACAGACATAATAAAACTCATGTAACAAGTAAACATGTTTTTTATTTCGTATCGATAAAATAAAGATTTTGTTTACTGGTTACAAAGTAATTGAGGCGAGCTTAGCAACCATTTCTTTGTTTAGAGCAGTTTCAGCTTTAGTAGTACTAAAAGCTTAATTCCTTTAGTAAAAGTAAGTTATAAATTAATTAAATAGTCAATAAGCTATCATTAATAAATGTCTGTGTGTATAAAGTCTTATGTGAATAATTAAACATCAAAGTAATACATAGATAAATATTAAATACGCTATCTAGCTAATTATTTTAAAATCCTTTATATTAATGTCGCTTTTTTTTGTATGTTTGTTTGTGGCTGGCATTCGTCAAAATCTTTAGAGATCTAATTAACCCTCTTTCAGTCATCCCTCTACAAGACTGTACCAATACAAAAACATTCATTTTAGGGTAACATACCTACTGATCAGCGACGTTGCTTATAAAAACTCAATACCTAACCGTCATTGTTAGGAAAATGTTGAAAGCGTGTTTTTATAAACAAACAACATGACGATGACACACACCATAAAGGATTTATTTATGGCACTTTTTTAGATTGTAACTACCCTTTTAAAAAATACAGAGGGGAGTAGCAATCTAAAGAAGGTGTACGGAATGTTCTTTTTTAGACTGTTACTCCCCTAATCAAAACAGAAGTGTGATATTCCTTTGTCCCAAAGAACATTGGAATAAAAATCCCTTTTTCTTAATATGTAGTTATTTAGTTTAAGTCATTTATATTCTAAAACAACATAGGGGAGTAACAATCTAAAGAAGTACCGGATTTATAATAAAATCTTTGTATTTATGGACTAGTTAATTATAAATAGTGTTTCTATGTTAATGCTTCTCTGTTTTTATCAACATACATTGTATTGAAGAATATATTGCAGCAAAAATACATATTCCTGACCTTTTATTAATGGCTCTCCTAGAGGCCTAACTATATTAGATCAATTAGTCAAATACATAATAAAAAAAACTAATATCATATAACAGAGTTTTTGTACAATTAATTAATTTACTTTAATTTTTGTTATGAATCAATTTAGTCAATAAATATAGTAAGTGTAGTAAAGCCAAGTTTAATTTATGGTTAAATATGACCCACGTGTAACAATGTTTTCAATTAAATAATGGAAACAGTAAACAAGTTGATCTGAGAATTATTCTGATTGTTTGAGTGTGAGTGACTATAGACAACAATGTTACACTAAGAGAAAGGTCCGGGATATCCCACTACCAGTACACTCAGCTTCTGTAGAGAGGGGGTGTGTTGCTACTCCAGTGGATTCAGTGTCGTAGCAGCTGACCACACCATCAGGTGACCTCGCCATTGAGAGCCGCTCCTCTTATCCCAGTACGCATGTTACAGCCACTGAAATCTCCTACGTAATCCTTATATATGTGTCTCGTACGATTACGTATTTTCTGTTTAATTCCAGCCGGTTCGCGATTCTAAATTGTGTCGTAAACATCTCAAATAGTGTTTTTTTTTGTCTATTTTAAATTATAATTGATTTTCGTGCTGCCATATACAGAGTACATATCATCGTCACATCATCTATTTTATTTATTGTAAGTTCATTTATAATTAAATAATTAATCTAAATTAAACTGTTTTTTCTCCCTTGTTATTTATCATTAATATTAATTATTTACATCTAAAGGGACGAATTAATATTAATTTCTAACTATCTAGTTCATTATCCAATGATCTCTTTCTTATTGAAAGTTAATTCTTAATTAAATTTTTAATCTTCATCAACCTATGTATCTCCCTTGTTCTTTGACATTATTAGGTATATATTATTAATTATTTGAACTATCGAATATATCATTGAATTTGAAATTGCTATTAATTTTAAGTTTCCTAATTTAATAAAGAATTGATAATTTAATGTAACGAAGAAATATTATATTTTTCAAATGCTTTAATAATTTTAAGTGTTAAAAATGCCAACGCAAAGCATATCGTCATATTTGGAGGAAAAACTCACTCTGTGTACTAATTAATTTATTTATTATTATAAATTTAAATTTTAACTAACAAATAATTTATTTATTTGTTATTATTAGTTATGAATGATAACTAATAAATAATTTATTTATTATTAATAATGTCGAATGCTATAATGAATGATTACTCATAAATTATTCATTTATTTATTTTTTAAATTATATTTGTGCAGATGAGATATTATATTTTTTAAATGCTCTATCTTCAACATCAGAGCGGCTATTCACCCGGTTTTTCTCACCGTCATATCTCTGCTTCCTATATTAAGATGGGCTTTTGAAAATTGAAACGTAGATTAAGATTAAGTAGTTTAGGAAATTGTGAAAAATTGAGATTGTGCCCTTATTATTAAGCCTTAAAAAAAGGGGAGACTTTCAAAGTTTGAATTTTTACCGACTGACCAACTTCCCTGCCTAATTGACTCACTTATCATCAAAATTATAAATGACTTCCAAAATAACTAAAACCTTGAAATGTAGCATTTGGCTCACTTGTAACTGATTGAAAAGCCCCCAAGTGTAACTGACCAAAATGTTAAATTTATTTAATTTTTAATACCCCCCCCCCCCCCAAAAAAAGGAAATGGCGTTTTTTTGTGAATCGGTAAGTCGTATTGGAATAAAAATTTGTAAAATTTACATCGTTGATTCAATGACTTGTTTTTTAATTTTTGGCTTTGAGCTCTGATAGCGTCCGCAATTATTGACCGATTTTATTTCTGATTGGAGGGCTCAAATCTCACACTAATGCTCTTTTAATCGAATATTTATTGTTTTATAAATTCGTCCTATTTGCTGAGAACATGAGAGTAAACATTTTACCGACTGTCACGTGTTTTTTTTATGAGTTAGTTAGTGTGTTGCATATCATTTGAAAGGCCACAATTTGTACTATTGAGCTGTGCGGTTTTTTTTTTTTTTTTTTTTTTTTTTTTTAAATTTGAACATGTGGTTTTGTACTGATTTGCATAATAATAATATATATATAATACTCTATACTGTGTACCCGTGTTCGGTCGGTATAATGCATATTATATGGGGAAAATATAGTGGTCTTGATCCCTCCATTGCATAGTAAAAAACCAAGACGATGCCCACGATGGTGATGCCAGCAAAAAGGAATATCCCGACGGCCAAGTATGTTTTATACCTCATTCAGAAACTGGCTATGAGCTAAGCAATAAAAATAAAAGAGCAGTCTTACTCGTAAAAGTAGGAGTGAATAGTTAGGCTATTAAGTAAAGAAAGATCAGACGGGCCAAAATCACTACTTTGACTGACTTTATTGGAAAATGGTCTGGAACCTGGCCCTTCTTTCACGGTTAGCTTTTTGTAGGAGATTGCCTTTAATAGGCACAATGATATTTTATTTGAAAAGAGCTAAACATTTTATGTTAGAAAACGTAACTAACTAATTAAGATTAGTATCATTCGACCAAGAGTGCACTTAGTGTTTTTTTCCTCCAATAAAACAATATCAGTTATGCGAGTTCGTTAATATTAGTTATATTAATATTAGTTATTATTAATTTATATTTCGTTTGTTACGAGGAAACAAGTATTTTATATTTATTTATTTCTTTAATTTTAAATGTCATAAAATAATAATATGTTATGTGTCCCTTCATCGATTATGCATTCTAAACCATTGACATTTAAGAGTATACTTTTAATTTATAAGTATGTTGTCCATTTATTTATAACTTATAAATAAATGGACAACACAGGCTATAAATTGAAATTATGTTAATTAATTAAATTGTTATGGCTCTAATAAAAAATGTTTAATTTGTTGGTATCCGTAAATAGGTTTGAACCCAATGAAAAAAAAGTTATATTATACATTTATCTTCTTTTGTGTGGGACGATTTATACTCCTATGTTAAATTTACATGATTTATAATTGTATTTATTATATCGATTGTGAAACAGTGACACCTCTTACAAAAGAAAACTCAATTTTTCAGGAGAAAACAAAGACTTTTCTTAAGTTTCCTTTAATATTCTTTCTTGAACTTAATAATATCACATGATGAATTAATGATATTTATTAAAAGAAAAATAGAAATGTTGAAGTACCGATCTTAGCTTTCACTGCTTAAACCTACTAAGATAATATGCCTTTACCCAGTTAAGTATAAATAGAGATCACACATCACACATCAAGCTATTGAGAAATGCAAGACTTTTTTAAAATTATGGGAGTGCAATTAGTAAATAAACATTTTTTTCTGAACATTTTTACTATAACATCTTAAAAACGCCTAATTTTGAAAATAACAGATATCATTGTGTCACTTCGATGTGTATATTATAATTTATAATGATAAAGTTTTAGGTATCAGTAAAAGTATCTTATAACGCATCCTTATCAACCCACAAAAAATAAGATATTTTAAATTGAGAAAAAAATTGTAAAAGGAATAAAACAAATTGTCTCTCCACGTGAAATGAAATATTTAATTTAAAATATTAAATATTTAACCAAGTAGCTTTAGGATTTCTCTATAAGGCATACATCATCAGAGCCAATTGCGGGAGAAAAAGAGTAACATTAATAAAAAGATGTAGTGAGTGGTGAGTCTATTTCATGTCTGAGATCGACATGAGACTCACTTTGTTGCTACATTGTTTTATTCCTTTATGATGACCTCCATATCTAACAACAAATCTTAAGTGCCAACTTATTGTACTTGTACTTATTATACCAACTTATTCTATACTGAAGATTTTGTTGGTGGTGTTGAGTTTAGATTTCCTCTCGACTCTCGACTCCTACATTACGATATCGTTACTGGGATCAATCTCAAGTTGCTCGCGATGAGTTATGTATTTGCAACTTAATCTGTCTGCAACTCTTATCATGAGCAACTTGAGAATGATCCCAGTAATAAGATTCAAAAGTTAGGATTGGGATTATATTTAAGTTTTAGCAAGTGCAGAAGTTTCAGCGGTTGATTTTATAATGAAGTGTACGTTTCGTGCTCCCACGCTTTTGTAGCTGTAATGTTAGCAACATCGTAGACTAAGTTTATTAACATTTTTATTTGAATTATTCACCTTTACCAAAATATAAATAGGTAGTTAAACTTAAGCCTAGTACACACTGGGATTAATTGTCATGCAACATTGAGTCAGAGAATCCAATTTCAGATGGCTCTTGATATTCAGACCTGCAATATGCCAAATTCAAGATACTCTGCCGCAGACACAGATGCTAACGAGACTAAACCCTGTGACAATGAATGTAAACGAAGAACCCCAGAGTGTACTAGGCTTTAAAGCTTATAACCACCTCTTAACACCTTTAACCACCTCTTACCTCCTTTAACCACCTCTAACCACTTTTAAAAGTCGCACATATCTGTTCCGTTTATGTTTGCCTGTTCGCCTTCATTATAATTTTAGGTGAGAGTGAATGATCATTTATCAGATCAAATTCATCATACATAAACATAATACATTTACAGACGTTAATAGCATTTTATTATTTCATAAAAGTTATAACTGGTAAGATATGCGGTGTTTATATTAGATAAAATCAATTTATATTAATGTTTCTTATCTCATACTATCTGATTTTATCAAACAAAACATTTCACGTAGAGATAAAAAGTAGTAAACAAACTAAAATGCAATTTAATTAAACAACATAGATCAAACGTTTTAAAACCTTTTGCTTGTAATAATCTTTTATTTCTATGTTTCTATTCGGCACAACATTCTTAATACAAATTAAAAAAGAAAAATAAAACATTATAGAGAGTCTATTAAAATATAAGTTTTTTCACCCGGAGGACAATAACGATAAAATCTGAAATGTGTGAAATAAAATATTGTTTTTCCTAAAAAAAAATCTTGGGGTCGCTTCCTATCAAGTACTTAATTGATTTTATCCTTTTACAACCCATTATTGTTGGTTTAAATTAATCTGGGCTATCTGCGGTTTACTTTCGACCAAATGTTGAGAATATATTCTACTTTCAAAATCTCCTTATAATCAAAGTGAATGTTAAAATAATTTTGTGTTCTTTAATAAAATACACAGTCTAAACCAAATTAAGTTAAGCTTAAGATGAATATGGTATAATATAGAAAGTATTCGACTGTTTCTATTAGAGGTAAGTTCGTGACCTCTGATGCAGTCTTGCAGTTAAGTATCGTAACGTTGTAACTTTAAGAGAAGGTTTCACTGTAATGATTTACGCTTTTTTGTCATAGTAGACGAACACTTATTTTTACGGACGGTATTTTTTGTATTCTTTTTCCATTAGTTTCACTAGCGTACTTTTTTTGCAACAGCACGGAGTTGATCTAAGCCAATCTCACTTTTACTTAATAACAAAGAGCGTAACATTTTTCATTTATAATTTTTTTATTACATAGTAATAATTCAAAGTAAGTACAATGCAATTTATAAAAAAAAATAATGGAAATATTGTAGGTTTGCAAAAGCACTTTCAATGAATTTAATTAAATATTTATATGAATGAATGAATTAAATATTTACATTAATAAATTAAATATTGTTATTAATTAATTAATGTTAAGATGTTAAGATTGTCATTAATAAAATAATTAAATATTTAAATGAATTAATTAATTGAATATTTCAATTAATTAAGTGAAAGGTCTGTACAGACCCACTTTCATGGAAGTTAGTAAAAAAATACTTTTCATAACCCACTCACTCATTTTGCCTGACAAAGTTGTACATCTGAGAATTAAGACAGTCCCCACCGTAAGTATGGTCTCTACGTCATTTGACTGACCCTTTTTTTCCAAAAACTTTTTTTTACTAAAAAAAATGTCTGTCTTTATGGCTTTTTACAAGTTAAAACATTTTTTTATTTTATTTTTTAATAAAAATTTAGGCATAAGTTTTTCTAAGGTAGAATAAGCCAAATTGCACTGATTATGAATTTTCTATGCCAATACCATAATCAGTAATTAATTAATTGATTACTTACATGGTTTACCTAATTTAATTTGTTTGTCTCCAAATCTTGTAATCTAGAATTGGCCCACTTCCCGATTACATAGAAAGTTGAGACTTACAATCCTGATAATACATTAGTTACAAAATCGTTTTCTTAGCCGATAAATCAATAAATGTCTATATTTATATGAAGACATTTTATAACATAAAAAGTAAAAAAGTGTAAACATACTTTTTAAAAAATACTAGTGAATACTTTTCATGTCAAATCACAGACAAGAGAGAAATAAATTAAACAAGATAAAATTAAAAAAGTTATAAACGTGTCATCAAACAAAATTTTTGAGTGTACTCATTTGAAGACAATAATAGCTCATTATCCAAGTCGTGTTTTATACGTTTTACCATACGCTCGTTGGATAAGCCAAAACTGTATGTGCATCCTCACTATACGGCGAGTTATATGACGAGCTTTCAATATATATTATTAAATCTTTTGATTGAAAATCCAAACGCTCGTACATTGATTAATTTGAAATTTATACTGGAAATATTTATTAAAACAAATTAAAAAGACTGCCAATTAGTGTGGCACATAGCTTCCTCGGATCCTGCCATGTACTTTATTGTTATATTAACATTATTACTACCTATATTACTTTATTGTTATATTGTTTATTGTGTAAAAACTATTAATAGTTTTAGCGATCATTAACATTTCATATGGATAAAAAATCCATATTATTCTTTGACAAAGAATAAAACAAAAAAATAGACTGCCAATTATAGTGGCACATAGCTTCCTCGCATGCTATCATGTACTTTATTGTTATATTGTTAATTTTTGTAAAAATTATTAATAGTTTTAGCGATCTTGAAAACTTCATAGCGGTCTCGCTGTTGGTTATACTAAAAAAATGTATTTCAAAAAAATATTTTTCTCATTGAATAGATGAAGTTTGATTTTTTCCCGATCTAAAATTCCAATTTTGAATTTGAAGTTTACGTTTATGCGAGCGTTGCGCGTGAACGCTTGGACGGATAACGTTGTCCAACGAACTCGTCCTGGGCATTGGTAAAATGAACTTGTCTACCCTATTTCATCAAAATCGGTCAACATTTACTCAAGTTATCGTCACACGTTTCAGGATTCGCGGACACACAGACCGACAGACAGACAGACAGACACGAGACCAAAAATGTTCCCTGATGTCTGAAACGGATTTCTGTCTTGGAATTTTTAAAATCAGAGACATAAAAGTTTTTCGTTTTCTAAAGTGAACGTGAACACAATGCTTCCGTTACCTTCGGTAAGTTCGGAAGCAAAATGATATTATTTAGTCCGTAAAAGAGTTGGGGCTTATAAAACTACATAATAAATTAAATATTATGCAGAGACGAAAAAAAACTTAATTAATTTATCTAAATTATTAAATGTAATATTAACAAGTTAATGCATTACGTTAAACCGGTTATTTCTTTTTCTTGAGGGAGTCACGCAATGATTATTTTAAAATATTTAAAGATACACAGACACACATAAATAGATATATATAATATGAAATGTAAAAAGTATGATTTCAGTAATTTTAAAAAAAATGTAACCTTGAATATTTTAAATTCTTACATTGTATGTTTTAAAATTATCTTCAAATTCTTAAAGTAGTATATTTCCTTTGGTCCTCCTTTTTGTTGCTCTATTTGATTGCGTAAAAATTGTTTAAGATTATTATTTAAACTTAAAGAAAAAATGTATCCCATGCACCTAATTATCCTAGACTGGAATAGGTCAGGTAGTCTAGTCTGTAATTTTCTTTACAACTTTTATGACTCCGGGCATTTCCTTATACAATTAACTTCTAGATTATAGATAATAACGAATGGTTTCTATGGCCTTTTAATTTGTTAACAGGAGCCCAGAGGGAAAGTAACCCTCTGGTTAATAGCTACAATAATGGATTAGCTGTCTCATTTCTAACTAACTGACTCTTAGGTATGTAATATTTGGATAATTTTACAATTGGTTCAAAATATCTAATTTTTCTTAGCAGAATTTATAATATTTTTTTAAAGCAAGATTCTTTTTCAAATGCTTTACAAAATATAAATGCGGAATATACGAAGATTATGTAAGAATTAGAAATGTTTTAATAAAATGTAAAACAACCTTAGTAAAATATGACGTAAGTTAAAAAAAAAAAAATATGCTCGGCAGATTTTTGAAAAAATGTTAATATCTTAAAACTACTCTTCAGGTTTGAATGAAATTTAGATGGTAGGTCATAATTAGCCCATTGTTGGTTCCATAAAAGTTTCAACCTTCTGCTCTCATTTTTTTTCTCTTCTGCGCACAAACATACATTTATTTAGACTTATATCTTAGAAAGTACTCATATGATTTTTATGAAATTTAGATGGTTTGTTGAAAGTAGCCTGCAGATGATCCCAGATTAATTTCAACCGTCACACTCCTTAAATACATTTAATTTGATACTTAAATTCATCGTAAAAAAACAATTTTGACAGATTTAAAGAAAAAGGGGGAAATATGAAATTAGTCATTATTGGGTTGTAAAAACATAACAAAAAAATAAATGATAGGACGCAAGGAAGGTATATGCCACACCAATTGGCAAGTTATTTTTAAACACATTTAAAACGTGTTCAACAGGTGGTTGTTTACCTTTTGTTGTTTCGATTTTCAGTTCGACCATTTATATTTTCAACCATATCTCGGGAATTAGATTTTCCTGGGAAAATGGTAGTTAGATTTGCATTTAACTGGACTACATTTTAGAATTTTTTAAATTGAAATTGTCAAACCCTTTTTCGAGAAATAATTTTATTCCACGTTTCTTCAGTGTTTTTGGGAGATAGCACCCCCAAATATTTTACCTGAATACATTTCTTGATTTCTTCACGGGGTATGATTTTTCTAAACAATACGAATAACAAATTACATCGAAATCGGCTCAGTAGTTTAGGGTTCTCCGCGTCTGCAGAGACTATACAGACAGATGGTTATTTTAACAACCACGTTTTTGGACTCAGGAGACCACAAAACGTGTAAATCCATTTCGCACCATTACGATACTTTCATACTACATTCATATATGAAAAGTAAAAACAGGTTGTATACAGTAATTCCTTCGATTGGCTAAAATGTCGTTCTTGTGGCTTTGGGTAGATTGAGACCATCAGAAATATATTCGCCTCGGTTTAAAGCTAAGCATATTAATTGCAATGTATCTCTGTTTGTTTCAGTTGGTGTAAACATTTAAACCAGGTGAAGATGAGGTATCGTCAGCTGAGCAGAACAGTTCGCACTCTGCTAGAACTAAACAAGCAGAATCAAACAACTAGTACCACTCATAAAGCATCCATCTATACCGTAGCTAAAGCACAGACCTTCCCTGATCATGTAAGTATTAAATATATTAGAGGCAGCGCGTAGTTCTATCATTGAAGCGAGCGAATTGTAATAAATATTTATTTTTTACGAAAATAGTTAGTTGAAGATGATAAGTGAAATCGAGTGTGGTAGTGTTATGGCCAAGTGTCTTTCTTTCTCTATGGGAATTTTAATAAATAGATAATCTTTGATTCTTCTTAAAATAAGTGCTAATAGGAATTTTATAAATAGATAAAATTAGATTAGAGTGCTCTAGAAAAACTTGTAAATGAGATTGTTTGAAACAGATAATCTTTGATTCCTCTTAAAATAAGTGCTAATAGGAATTTTATAAATAGATAAAATTAGATTAGAGTGCTCTAGAAAAACTTGTAAATGGGATTGTTTAAAGCAGGTAATCTTTGAGTGCTCTTGAAAATCATGGAAATAGGAAATTTATAAATAAATAATCTTTGGGTGTTTTTAAAAATCTTGATGTGTACTAACAACAATACCTGGGCTACTTTACTGTTGCCTCTTTTGACAATTTGTATAATCCATTTTTTGTAACTTAACCATGAGCGATAATTTCTTGTGTTATCATCTCATATATTTTATATCAAGATATCATGTCATTTTCAGTGATCCAAGAAGAGGGAAAAAATATTCTCGTGTTATCATACAACTGATTATTAGCAGTTTTAACCCTTATTTATTTTATTATATAAATAGACATTAGTATAAGATTATATAATTTATGTGAAAAACATTAATTTAATTAATTATTTTAATTTTATTATAGTTGCCAAAGATAAATAGTAATAATAATAATTATATATAAAATGTTGGGGAGGGGGGAAGGTCAGATTTTTTATCATGTCTTGGCACATCCTCAAGGGTTATTAAACAAATATTCATGAATATTTTAGATAGAGGGATAATGCTCAATAAATATCGAACAGTAAGCTTTAATAATTACAACATTTAACCTTTTATTTATCAAAGGAAGTATTGTTAGCTTCACCTTAAATTAAGGAACGATAGTAAAGCTACTGAAGAAGCTTATACAAAGGGTTGTAGAATTATAGGCGAGACCTGTAAACAGTGCATAAATCATTCGGATAACGTGTTACTTGTTAGCTAATGTGACTCTAAAATATCGTGAAATATATCAAATGACTAGAAAATTTACAAAACACGATTATTGTGAAGGTCAAAACTTTAATTTAAGTGAAATTGTCAAGTATACAAGTATTTTGTAAACTGAGTATGAATTTACTAAACACTAATCTTGACAACAAACACAATTATTAATTGTGAACGTTAAAATGGTAATTAATATAAAGTAACCACATAAACGATTAAATTGAAAACACGCAACCAAGTAACTAAACGCTAATCTTGTCAACAAAAGCGATTATAATGATATATAAAACACAACTATTGTGAACGTCACAACGTTAATTAATGCGATATTGCTAAATGTATGAGTAAATTGTTAACAGATTGCGAAGTTAGTTAACACTTATCTTGACAACCGACGTGATTATTGTGATCGTCAAAACGTTAATTATAGTAAAATTTTTAAATGTATGGTAGCAAACGCATTATATTCAGTACTTCGCTGGGAGAACCACTGAATTGTGGTGATAATTTTGTTAATTATTAGGATACCTTCAAGGAAACAGATTTGGCTTCTTCGATACTTGATCATCTTTGACTTACAAAATAAATATTATAACAGTGAAATCGTTTCAGGTTCGAGTTGTTGACTACAGGAGCGACACTATATCCTACCCTAGTGATGAGATGAGGGAGGTTATGTATAAAGCTAAGGTTGGTGATGATGTCTACGGTGAAGACCCTACAGTTAATGGTAACGTTTATGCCATGATAACAATTTAGTTACATCTTACCTCCACATTACATTTGTCTTCTTGGTTAAACTTGAACTGTACTAATAATTATATGACGGAGCCTGATGTGTACAATATCAGTGTGTCAGTTAACCATTGAAGTACTTCTACAATATTCAGAATTCTAAAATTGAAGTGAAGTACATGCCTTCAAAAAGGGGTTCTAGCTTTGGAGATAAAAAAGTGCTGCTTCCAAGTGGCAAAACATACTGAACAATTAGGTTTGTTCCAACCCCTATATTTGTACTGTACTTTGCATCGTTCGATCGTTCAGGAGTCGTTTAGGAAAGTTTTTTTTTTACGGATGCGCTAACATTGTTCTTTAATAAAATCATGTCAGGTTGGCACAGGTTTAGGACTATAATTCGCACCGTATTAAAAACATTCAAGAAAACCTAACAGTTAGGGAACCTTCCTATTGACATGAGTGACGATTGACATAACTGCGCATGTCATACAAACCGGTATTTGGTATTGTCAGAGGTTCGTTTGGACCGTTCAGTAAATGGTTTGCAATCGATCCCTGCCCGGGTTGGAACAGTTTGGAGGAAGGTACGAAAAACGAAGAACTGTCTGGAACGGCTTCTATCCATTGCGCATGCCTGGGCGGTACACTGCTTGGTTGGAACAAACCTATTGTATTATCAATCATTTAAGGTTTCACTGAATCACTTGTGTCAATCACTTTAGAAAGAACTTAGGCTAAATAAATAGTAGAGAGTTCGCTTATCCTTGAACACTTAGCAAGAATGAACTATCTCTCATAACACTGATATGACAGCTGCAAATAGAGTTGCCAGGCTCTGCTATGTGTATCACAGAAAAGATGTCCTCTCTCCCTGGAATAGAGTGAGAGTGAGGAAGAGAAGTTTTTCTAGGATTTTATTCCAAGAAGGTGTGCAGCAGGTTTAGAGAGTTTAAAGATAATAAGAATAGAAGCAAATTTTCATTGTGTGGAGGAAGTGATGGGTAATTCTAAGGACAGAATTAAGTGTCAAGGAAGAGAACCTTTCTTTGGAAGATGCTTAAGGATTTTAGAGGTTCTAATAGATAATGAATGAAAATTTGCGGCAATAGAGGTGTCGACCAGCCCAGGTGTTATAAGGATTTTGGAGATGATAGAGTAGAGAGTTGCAAGAAAAAATATTTGGAGTTGCATTCTACAGTGATCTGTTTTTAAAGATGTCAATGATATTTAAAGTATAGTCGGCGTAATTCGATTTAATCTATCACGCCTGATTAATATTACTATATTTAATATTACCTATTATTTTTGTTCAGAATTGGAAGAAAAAGGAGCGGCAATGTTGGGAAAGGAAGCTGCTTTATTTGTTGCTAGTGGAACCATGGCTAACCTTCTTGCTAGTAAGTCGTCCTTTTGCTCATTATTTTATTTCTCACATAGATTCCTCGCGTCCTATTGCTTACTTTAATGATGTTATGCTTTTACAAACCTTTGTTGTCTAATTTATTTATTATTCAATTTATTAATATTTGTGTCTTATGTAAACTGATTTGAATAGCTACAAAATTTAAAATCTTACATTGTGTTCACTTATGTCTTTTGAGATTATTATCGGTAAACAATTTCTTTAACCCTCGACTCTTTAACAGATCAATGCTAGGATAACAGATCCTTTATTACTATTGATTACCTGGTTTTCATTTGCAACAATATTCCAACAGTTCTCTAGAGCTTTTATTATACTGTCCATAGGCAGTTACAACCGTGCTTGTTCGAGATGCTTAAGGATTTTGGAGGTTCTAATAGATAATGAATGAAAATTTGCGGCAATAGAGGTGTCGACCAGCCCAGGTGTTATAAGGATTTTGGATTTTAAAATCCTAGAATTTTGTTGTAGAAAAAGCTTTGTATTATTTAAAATGATTTGGTTATCTTATATAAATAGAGTATTTTTAATAAAATTAAAGTATTTTTTAAAAAATCTAAAAAAGTGTGTTATGAAATGTTTTTTAATTTACTTGCATAATATCATTATATACTTTGTTGCAGTTATGACTCACAGTGAGAAAAGAGGATGTGAAATTATAGTTGGAGACGAAAGTCACATACTACTCTGGGAACAGGCAGGAGCTGCTCAGGTAAATATTCCAATCTGCTTGGAAGTTCTTTAATTTTCAACGCAGTTGAAAATTAAAGAAATGATCATTCAAAGGCATTTATCGTCAAATCCTTTAAATAATTCATGTATTAAAATATTCTGGGCAAATTATTGTTTTACGCCACCTAGCTCTTTTTAAGCAGTTTAAAAGAGCTGTAAAGGAAATTTGGTTGTACCACCTAAATTATCTAGGCGGTGTTCATACACTTTCATAGTGTATGGCTTACTCAAAAGAAACGGAACTGGTTTGTGATTGAAATTACAAACAGGTTACTAACTCAAAATTGATGCACTTCCTCAAAGAGGCCTACACAACTGATAATAACATAAGTTTCTGTGAGTTTTTGAAGTTGGGGCATCACAATTATACCATGGATAATAATGATTGATTTCTAAACCCTTAATTTTGAGCTGCTTGTTTGCCAGCAATCCATGGTTGTTTTGCGTTTTAGCATTTTACTAATGGCTATACTTGTGACCCAAGTCCTTTATTTTGACCTAAATTCCTAACTTGTTAAGTATCATAAGTACCATGTATCCTTAGTGCCTGATAAGCCATAGCTAGATTTATAATTCTCCTTTTTGTATTTAGGTCAGCAATTTCTATTCAGTTTTATTAATGCTGTCTTTGTTTATCCTGTTAGGTAGCTGGAGTTCAGCTGAGAACAGTTGTGAACAAACCGAATGGGACGTTTGACTTGAACGAGATGATGAGCAGAATTAGAAATAACGAAAATTTTAGTTTCCTTCCGAAAACCTCGCTGATTTGCGTCGAGAACACTCATAATAACTGTGGGGGTCGAGTGCTTCCTCTTGAATGGCTGAAACAGGTATATCGAAAATTATAACTACTATAGTTGCAGATCTCTTTGTTATTCATAAATATTGATTAAAAACCAACAAATAATATAATTATTGCAAGAGATCACTAATTTATCATCTAAACTAAAGCCGGGTACACATCAAGCGAGCATAAAGTTTGCGAATGTTTGCAAACATGATTTTTAAGAGTGGACGGAACCAAGTGCGCTCTAAAAATGTTCACCCATGCTCAGGGTAAAGTTGGTACATATAAGGGTTTCGAAGTTTGCGCGTTCAATGGGGGGGGGGGGGGGGGAGAGTTCTGGGGGCAAACTGTTTGTGTTTTGGCTTGGAACGTCGAGGAAACTAGTAGTAACGGTAGTTATTTTTTGGTCTTTTTCCTGTCGTATTATTTATAATTTTTAATAATATACACTGGAAATGGTTTATAACGATATCGGTTAATACAACCTACCACTTATTAAGACAGAAATATTTTGCACCTTAATTCATAATACACTGGCAATTTTTATAACAACGACGATTTGATGTAGCGAAATAATCATCTTTCCTCCTAGAGATCATTACAAGCAGTTTCCAGGGTGTAAAAATAAAAATATAATTTTAATAAATAACTAATAACTTATAACTTATAATTATAACTAAAGAGTTGATATAAATCTAAAAACAACGGTGCGCCGCGCCGTTTTCAATCTTATCAGTGGTTGACTATTTTCTAATTTCTTGAAATTCAAATTTTTATTAGTTTGGTTTTTCTCCGCTAATACACTAAAAAGTTATTGGGGTGTCCCCACACTATTGACACTCCCTTATGTACAGAGAATTTTTAATGGCTTGGAAGATGGTTGTTTTGGTTAAAAAAGACTACAGGAATTCTAATGTGAAAAATATTAATTATTTTAGTTGGGGGAAGCAGTAAACCCTCTAAACATTGCGCTGCACATGGACGGAGCTAGATTCTTCAACAGTGCTGTAAGCCTGGGAGTTCCTCCAAGACAGATCGTACAAGACTTCGATTCAGTAGCCGTCTGTCTCAGTAAGGGTCTTGGTGCTCCCATTGGAAGTTTACTCATGGGCACGAAACAATTTATCGATAAGTAAGTAAATTTATATAAATATATATATATATATATATATATATATATATATATATATATATATATATATATATATATATAAATATTGTTTTATTTTATACTCGTACAATACTAGCAAAACCCGACAGACGTTGTCCTGCCGGTATGTAGTGATGATCTGTATGTAATCTAGAATCAACTACTCATTATAGAATGATGTAAACAAATGAAAGATGGCATATAGTGATGATATTCTATTATTTTTTGTTAATGTAAATAAAGTTTGAACTAAATAAATTTTCTATTAATCATTCACGTGAAAACAATTTATTTAGAATACTTTCCAGAACTTAATGTTTTAAGTTTTTTCCAGAACTTAATGTGACACCAATTTCATTCGCCATAAATAAGAGAAGTATTTTATTATTATTGAGAATTGAGGACACTGAAAATCACAAATTATTCCGTTTTGTCGTCGATATGATTTTTACGATCGGTGAAACGGTATAGTGTGCTGCAACGCCATCTAGTGGCGAGTTACAACAAAGTGGATAGCGTGAAAATATTATCCGTGCTCACATATCTATGTATACTAATTTTCAGGGTGATAAGCTCAGATATACCAACATTAATTTAATATACTGCATGCGTCAAATTTTCTATTACCTCAGACCTGTCCAAGTATTGGGGGGGGGGGGATTTTTTAGGGGGAAGTTTTAAATAAAATATTGCGCAAAATGTTAGATCGTGTGTGGGGGCCTTAACCTAAGCAATGCTCGTACAAGAGTTTACTCAAAATAATTCTATTGTTCTAAAATTAGATATTTTAATTTCAGGCTTCCACTTATCGACTTTTCGTACATCATGTCTGATCAGATAGAACGTATAAAATAAGTCGTTAGGCGTAACTAGGGTTTGAAATACCTCATCTTTTTGCTGGAGATCTTAGTATGAATAAACCTTGACCAATTTTGTTAAAATTTTGTATAAATGTTTGTTTTATTAATGGTCACGCACAGTTCGTTAGACAGCATTCTCCTCACTCACGTGTAACTCACGTTCGCGCAATGCTCGTACAAACGGGAATTGAAGGGTAAATTGAGAAGCATGGAGGACTAATGTAGGATCCTCCACAGATTATTATCGTACGTTTACGTTCAACAACAAAATTTAACAAATTGACAATAAACTGAAAAAAGGTTTGTCAAATATTAGGTTTAAACATAAAAATAGGTTGATTGAAGGACAGTAATGCCCAACAAATATATCTTATAAATGTAGATTTAAAAATCATAGGACCGACACAAACTAATGTTGGTATCAAACTCCTTTAACACACCCATTCACTGTTCAATAGTTCAACAGTTTGTCAAGCCAAATAATTGGTTTGAAGGCCAGCCCACACACGTTGAGACATGTTAGAAAACTGACTTAAGTTGAACAACAAATCGCATCGTGTATGGGTCCCAAGCCAGCCATAGACGTTATGATATATCTGAGAGGTAAACCTGTTCAGGCATATTAGTCAGTAAGGATAGTACTAAAAAGCAATAATTTGTAGAATAACGCAATCATAAACCTGTTGTTATTATCAGGTTATTACCTTTCGGTCTACATGTTGGTAATTGCGTATTAACTTCATAAGTTTGCAAGATTTTATAATAGTACATTACGCGTCGAGTACGGAAAGTAGCATTTTGCATGCGAGTGTGGAGTTTGCACCCGAGCGATAGCGAGGGTAGTAAAACCACACGAGCAATGCAAAATGCCGTTTTCGCACGAGTTGCGTACCGTACTTTATCTACGATTGTTAGATTTAAATAATAAATTCAGAAAAAAATAAACTTGCTGTATGTAAGTTCGTATCTCTCTCTTGATAAAGATGGCATTAATTCTTGAGTTGTATTTTTTTTTCAAATTAATTATTTCTGGAGGAGTATTATTCTCCACATTTTCGTTAAAGTCACTTGATTCACACATTGTTTTTCACTAAAAACTCGATATAAACAGTTACTTTAATAAAAGAACAGCAAATTAGTTTTGTTAAATGTAAACAAACTTGCTAATCGTGCGTAAAGCTGAAGAATTCCTCTTCTTTACCGCACTAGTGTGGTAAAGAAGAGGAATTCTTCAGAACTATGAGACGCGCATGCGCAATGAATACAAGTACGTAAAGAATCACTTTCTACCCATCGAAACAGAGATACAATGTTTATATTTCGTATCAATCGTAGATAAAAAGTATTTAAATATTTACTATTATGAAACATTATAACAATCATGAAAACATTGGGCAACTGAATCTATACTTGACGTATTAATAACGTTTTGGCTATTTTATTTATCCTGAAACTAACAACTGGTCTACAAAATTTCGATAGAAATAAATAACAGTCTTTAAATCAATATTAGGTTTTGAATGCCATGATTAAACGAAAATGTAATAATAATTTAGTTTCAATTTTATTGACAGAATTGTTACTAATAAAGATTGAATTTTAAATTAAATTTTCAAATTTAATAAAATAATGGAATTTTTGTGGTTATTTTTTTTTTCTCTCTCTCTGAAAAAGTGACACGTGGATTGTCTTTATATTTTCCTGTAAAAAGTTGTTTATCCTATTTAAAAAAAAAAACCTTATTAGTAAATCTTGTACACTTAGTTATTTAAAAATAATTCAGCGATTAAGTTTACAATTTTTATCTACTAATCTATGTTATTAAGAAAATGGTTTGGAATATCTTCTTCAAATTTTGAAGTACTTTCTGAGACTTCGATTGTTAGAGATACCAGATATCCGAAAATGATTAAGGATGATAAACATTGGAAGCGTAAAAAAATATTTTGATAAAAGTCATTCGAGGGAGTCATCAGTTGGGGATTCGGAGAGTGTTAACGCGATGACAAGCCGACAACCTCAAGCCCTGAATGATTCGGATACAAGCAACCAACGCCTCTACGACAGAGAATCTATCGCCAAGCTCAAGGATCTCAAGTTACCAGCTTCTGTCTACACTATTGCTGCCATGGCTGGATTCTATTTCTTATCGGAGGTCGGTATCAACAGCATCCTCACGGTGTATTTAATAGATTTACTTGTTCTTAATTCCAATGTCGTAGTCTCCATCGTATTGATTTACAGATGCCTCACATCCAATTTATCTATCGTTGTAGCATTTCTTGCGGATAATTTCTTCGGTCGCTTTTCGACGCTTGTGTTCGGATCGACCGTTTATCTAGTGTCAATAAGTGTGTTCGCGATCATGTCGATTCCTTTTACAGCTGCAATGAATTGGATGATATACGTTGCCTTGGTGATGAGGGGAGTCGGAAGCGCTTGTTGCCTGGCCGCTCTGGTACCGTTTGCAAACGATCAGATGAAGATGAGATCATTTATACCAACGCGTAATGTCCTCACCTTTTACTTCTTTGTCGTCTGGGGAGCGTCATTCCTCGATCTGCTTTCCGTTATCCTATCTACGTTTCTCAAAGAAGGTCTCCAATGCTTCGGCCAAGACAATTGCTATCCGGCAAGCTATGCTTATTGTACGGTCAATTCGGTCCTCGGATTTTCCGTTTTCATACTTGGACTGTCCAAGTACGTCTTCGTCAAACCGGTTAAAGCAGTGACAGCCAAAGCCCCTTTTGTCATATTTTACGCCTTGAATGTAAAAAGGAAAAGCAAAGGACGGAAAGAAAAACACTGGTTGGATTACGCCAAGGACAAATACGATCCGGTGTACGTTGACGAACTGAAAGTGGTTATTAAAGTAATATTTTCTCAGATGTTTTTATTTTGGACTTTACTTCACATGAGATACACCTTGTGGACGGTTCAAGCTATGAGAGTATCAAGACAGCTAGGTGACATGAAAATTTCTCCGGAACAAGTGCTTGCAATGTACCCCTTCTTCGTTCTGATTCTCGCACCCGCCTACTTCTTCGTGGGACGACCTTTACTCACGCGTTGCGTTAAAGCTCCTCTTATGCAGATGACGCTGGCAGGTTTCCTCATCAGTTTTTCATTCTGCTGTTCCGCGACCGTGTCCTTGGTCGTCGAACTTGACGAGGTCTCTCAGTTGAATTCCGGTTCTTTTAGGTTGACTTTCGTCAACGGTCGCAACTGTTCCTTAGATATAGCGGGTAATTTCGATACAGATTTGACCATACAAGCTCGTTCGGTCCGTAGTTTGGTTGTAGACCGGAAGGACTACCAAAACAACACTGTTTTCTTCAAGTGCGACGGTGAGAAATGGCGTTCAGAAGCCCTGGAAACCCAGTTAAAACATTACGATTACTATTATTTTATCAGCTCCCAGAATGAAATGAAAAAACTTCCCAACCTTAAAACGGAAAAAGACGAGTCTTCAGATGGAACTGCTCTGTTTTGCGTGTGTGACAATTTGACAATAAGGAAACACGTCTTGCTGACGATTAAAAGCTCGGGGAGAAAACATGATTTCCAAACCTGTTTAAAAGAATTCGGGCCGTCGTTTCATGTTAGGCCGGGAGAGAGCTATAACTTATTGTTGAACAATTCATTAGCTGTGGACGATCTGCCTGTAGACTTCGGCGACGTGGTAATACTGTTAATGTACGAAGAAGCAGAATTATTGAAACTCGAGGCACTTAGAGTACTCAACTCGAGAAGATTAAGTTTCCTCTGGATGATTCCCCAGTACTTGTTACTGAGCATCAGTTCCATCATCTTCATGTTGGCCGTGTTCGTGTTCCAATACAACGAGACACCACCCAGTTGCACCGCTCTCATATGGTCCCTCAAACACTTCAACACAGGCCTGGATAGCTTCGCCTTGGCCACGAGTAGCTTGCTGGTCAGCCAATCTCTGGTTCTCTTCCTCTGGTCCCTAGTATCTTTCTTATACTCTTTGATATTCGGACTTCTGACCAGAACCTACGACTACACCTCTTCCAATCCATCCAGCACCGCTGTTCGTGTCAAGACGAAAATGCGATCCTTCATGTATAATTAATCCTGGTATCTAAGACCTAATTTTGATAATTAAAAGTAATTTTAATTGTAAACAATAAACAATTTTTAACAAGGCATTATCCTTTGCTGCTTTAGATCATACTAACATTAAAAAATGTTCATGTAGTATATCACTTGAAGTACTATTACATGTGTGAGAAGTAGTGAATTACAGATGATACAACAAAGTGCATTGTCAAAAGTAAAAACACTATTCAAACAAAGACTTCACATAGATTCTGAGTTAATAAAAGAATTAATTGTTTGTTTAGTTGCATTTGATCATAGCACTTGGGACTGGGAGTTGGCCGTGATGGCCTTATCTTCAGTTTCCATAGATGAATAAACTCAATCAAAATTCAAAAGCAATAAACACAAGGCAAGTTTATAGGAAGATCGATAGTCCTAGACTGAATTGATTAGCAAATAAAGAAAATCCCTTTATACTTGATTACATTGTTGAGCTAATAGACTTTTCTATTTATTGTCATTAGCTTGTAACAATATAAAATTATATTATTAAAGTAACGTTTTATTAATTTACTGAAGTAAGTATAATAAAAGAAAATAAATGAAAGCAATGAATGGGTTGCCAAGTAAAGTTGAAATATAACTGTTTAAGATATACATATTTAGTTAAATTAATTAATTATTAGTAATTAAATAGTTAAATATTAACAAATATAACCGATTTATTAAAATGATAAGGAGGAAAAAAAAGTATCTTACATTATACATGTAGTTTTCAAGCAAAGAATTTTTTGTAAAATGTGTTAAGAATGTAGTTTGTTGAATTTCCGCTAGATTGCAGAGAAGTCTTGAAATCAAACACTCTTGTCTGACCATACTATAAAAACTCAATTAACGTTGCTACAAACTTGGACAAAACATTCTTATATTCATAATGATAATGAATTTATAATCCAAAATATATTGTTTAATTAATTTAAACAATGTGTGATCCGTGGCATTGAAAGTTGGTAGGTTTACGTTTGCATAGAACTGATTCGATTCCCAGCAGGGTCACATCTATATTTTATATATCATCACGTCATGAATATCACGTTTTGCTGATGAATGGTGATTTGTAGTTAAAGTGTTATTTAAATAGACAATAATTTAAAAAAATGAAATGGTTTTTTATGTAAAACTAGCTGGCCCGGCGACCTTCGTACCGCCTGATAAACATTAATAACATAAGATATGTATAGCTGCTACCTTTAAAAATATATACTTGTACAATAATATTGGCAAAAGAGACATACAGATAAACTATAACATTCATGTTTATTTAAATAGAGTTCCTGTATTTTCCATTTTACCCCCTTCCCTAAATGAAAATATGACAAAAATGTACATAACAACAATTACTGTACTCTTAAAGAGCTTTTCAACGATATGCATCATGAAAGGTTTTCATCACTTTGACATTTGTACCCTGTACCCCTGGGTACCAAAATTTAAACATAGTTTTAAAAACTCAGAAACCTTCCCGGGCATGTGTCCAACCATTCCCCAAAGTTTCATCGTAATCGGATGAACGGTTTAGGTAGGTTCACGTTCATTTTTATTTATATAGAAGATGATTGCTAAGAACAAAATAGTTAGAAATATTTGAATACAAAAGTTATATTAAAACTACTCCTTTTCGCTTTTTTATATACTTAGTTTATATAGAGAGAACTTATTGTTGGATTTACACGTTTTAATGTCCCCTGAGTGCAAAAAATTGTTTGTAAAATGTCTGCCGTCTGTGGAGACACGAAAAGCCTAAACTACTGGACCGATTTAGATAACATTTGGCATACGGGATTAGACAAATCATACCCCGAGACGATATCAAGAAATTTATTTTAGCTCCTAATTTGGGGGGCGCACCCCTTGAAATGCCTAAAAAAAGGGTTCCGAAACATTTTAATTAAACGAAAAAATGTTTATTAAACATTTCTAAAATGTAGTCAATTTAAATACGAATCAAACCATATAAGGCGTTTTTTCGGAAAAAATCTAGTTCCTGAGAAAATAGCTGCATACGTGGACAATAAGAGGCGCATTTCGAATCCCAGGAGCCAAAAGTGTATAAATTTGTTTTTTAACAAAGGCTATTTCTATTACCTGGTGCACTTAAATGTCAAAATAATTCACAAGAGAGCAATTGATTAACAAAGAAATTAACAAGAAGTAAATTTCATTTAATCATAAAGGTTTTTACATTTGTTTGAGGGTGGTGGAGGGGGAGGGGGGTTAGTGTCAGTCTTCTACATGTAGGAAAAACATCGGTCCGATGAATCGAACATAACTTATATATAACTTATAATCGCGCCATCACAATAATTTCTTTATTTTTTTCACATTGATTTTTTATATGAGAAAGTAAAAACAATGAGCCCAAAAACTCAGGAAAACTCCTAATTGACTGTAATGGTGCAGTAATAATTTAAACTTTTATTTCACAGGTCACGGCATTTGAGAAAACTTCTTGGTGGTGGTATGAGACAGGTAGGACTGATGGCTGCAGCAGGTATATATGCTCTAGATAACATGATAGATAGACTCAAATTGGATCATCAACATGCCAGAGAAATCGCTAAAGGTAACATCAGATACTATATGTACCAGATTATTAGACTTCATTGATAATGACGCTTGGAGACGTCAATACTGGCTTGACGCCCTTGTTGGCTTGACAGTATGATTGGCTGCAAGGGACGCATGAGCTTTTGTGGAGTCCAGAGAGGTCTTCCTCTCCTTCCTTTATCAAAGCGCAAATAACTATAGAACTCTCATGTCCCCCCCTTTCCTCGGGTAGGGGGAGTGGTTCTCGGGTTAAATCTAACCTTTTTTAACGAACAGTTTTGTATTTATCTTTCTCACTGAAATTGTTTCTTTACAAAACCTAATTATATAAAAAATAAATAAAATTAATTTGTGTTTTACTGTATTGTTAACAGCAATCCAGGATACTGGCAGTAAGATCATTTCAGTTGATCTGGCTTCTTTGGAAACGAATATATTGCTTATCAATATTGATATCAGTAAAGTCTCTGTTGCTGACGTCTGTCAACGGCTTGCCATGGTAATAACACTGCCTTATAACATTTTTATTACCATTTTAAATCAGTTTATAAAGATTTAGAAGATTATTACACAATTTTTTGACAGAATTTGTAAGTTTTCCACCGAAAAAATGTTTCCTTGTAGCCTTATTGAATATAAATTTGGCCGATATAAGAGCCAAATGCAACTTTTCTACGCGAGTTCTTTATCCACTGCATCACTAGTCTATAAGGGTTGGTGATACTGACGTGTATAAAATATCAACTTTCAACAGAATCAAGTTATCGTTATATGTGTATAAGCATTAGCAATACAGTTTGCATAATTTACTAACTTTCAACTGATTAATTTATTTAGTTTTCGTGCAAGTATTACTATCATTTATAATTTACCAATTTTCAACTGAATCTATTAGTGTTTTATCACATAATGCAGTAACTTGCAACTACCGACTTTAGGGTTTACTCAATTTATTTTCACCATTATTAGCGATATTGACATTATCCAGCGAATTTATTCATTTATTTATTTAGCCAATTTGCGAAGAAAATTAGGCTATTGCAATGGCTTCAAAATTTTTGTAATGCGAATTTTTGAAAATTTCGTCCACGGAAATCCGTTTTACACCATTCTGAATCGATTCCTAAAATGTTACACTTTTTTTTATGTATGTATGTATGTATATATGTTTCACTCCAGACGATATCTCCCCTTAGGATGCACTTAAAAATTTCAAACAAATTTTAAAATGTCAATAATATCTAAAGAAAGGATGAGTTCGTTGGTCAGAATTTTTAGTTTATTTAGGCCAAAAATAGTCCATAGGGTCAAAAATAGCATAAAAACGTGTTTTTTCCATTTTACCCTCTTCTTACTTGAAAATGACAAAAGTGTACATAACAACAATTACTGTACTCTTAAAGAGCTTTCAATCGACATGCATCTTGAAGGGTATATACTATTTTGACTTTTGTACCCCGTACCTCAGTGTACACATTTTTTTTTTCACCCATCCAAATTCTAAACCAAAAGTTCCTATATTATCATAAGCCAATAATACGCAGATTTCTTTGAAAATTCGCTCATTAGGTCATGGTGGACTGGACCATGACTGGACTTTTTTTTTAAACTGTAAAATGTATTCTTTATTAAATAAACAATGTTTAAGAATCTCGATTAAAAGAATGATGGAAACATTACATTAGGTAGATGGCAACATAACATTATATTAGTTGAATATGCTAATGAGTTTTTTACTTTTATATATTATATTTAATTTTAAAATATTAATAAAGTTTATTCTTCTTAGGGTTTATAAATGATAAAAATGTTAAATTTTTATTTTATTTTGTTATATTATATAAAAAAAGAAAAAGTTCTACTTATTATAATACATAGAAGTAAGTAAGTTTAATCAAAATGAAGGCGAAACTACTAAATAATGTAAACATAATGAGGGCTCAAGAAGGAGGCTCGTGACTTGGATCCTTGCTTGAATATTTCATCGTCTCAAGTTTTATTTTCTAATGGTTTTTTAAGTATTGAACGAGTTTAAACTACCTTGGAAGAAAGTTAATTTCCTTGGCAAGGTAAGCAAAGTCAGCCGAGCAAATTACTACCGGTCTATAGCTTAATATAATAAACGTGATATTGGTTTATGAATAATGGATAAGGTTGTGTACCTGATGGACGGTGTTCCAAGATTTCGCCTTTTTATTCTATTTACGTTTCAGGTAGAGGCTTTGGATACAAGTGTGATAACTCGGTTAGAAACACTCTACCAAATTAATTGTTGTTTTCAATGTATAAAATATTTATGTTTCATTAGCCTTCGCGCTACCATTGGTTTCGTTTCTTAGTATTTATATGAGATTAATGCATTATCATGTGGCCAAATCATTAAATGAAAAGGCTAATAGTTTGGTTTCCAAAGCCTTCATAACAGCTAATTAGGAGTACATTAGGTTAAACTTGCATCGGTGTCTGACATGGGCCCACCATACCTAAACTCTAAACGACAAGACTGCAACAGCCGTTCAAATTTTTTACAGACTCCTACACCAAGCAGGTAAACTCAAACATGCATAACAAGTAACTAATTTATAAAAATTAATCAAACCCACATGGTCATATGCCACTGAACTTTGGGGTTGAACCAAACGCTCTAACTCCTATTGTATCCAAACCCTTAATTCTAAAACCGAAAGAATAAGAAAAATAGCTTACCCTTCTTTCTAAGTTTCAAACCTTATCTTCCTCAAAGAAAAATTCCTATTGATCTATGGCCTAGCCTCCTCCCGATACAAATCCTTCCATGACTCCATGGACCTCCATTCCAACAGTTTAGTCCAAAATCTATCAAACTTATCCTTTCCAACCATTCCACATAACCCTCCTCGACGGTGACGCCTAAAGTGTGGCCGCTTGACTTATTAAACAATTAACATGTAAATAATTCAAATCATTATGTATTATGAATATGAGTACTGTCAATGGACAATTTGTCATCTCGTGGCATCACAAATCACTGGAAATATTCTGTACATATCTGCATTGCTTATAACTTTATAACGTGTACCAATGTAGTTGGAATATTTTACTAAATAAAAAAAGGACTACATTAATTATCAGCAGATATTAGGCCACTTTCGCCAATTCTCAATCCTCTAAAGTTGACACTCACTCGCCTATAATAACTCCTACCCCAACACCTTTCCTCTTACGTCACACTCCTGAATTGTCAAATCTCGCGCCATCTGTTCCTTGTAGCTCGGGTGCATGTAAAAATCTGTGCCATTCATTACATTATTATTAATAAAATATCCTGCTGAACAGCTGTTTTAAGCCTATTTATTGCATTTCAAAATATATCTATAATTATTAGGTGCGATAAATGTCATTGTTTTATTCAAGTTTGAATTTAAAATCGCATTAAGTGTGGCATGTAACTGCCTCGCATACTTTAATGATGTTATACTTTTTCAACCCATAATTTTTTTAAATTATTTAATTTTTACCTTTTTTCTTTAACTCTGGCAAAATTGTTTTGATTTTTTACATGAATAAAAATGTCAATTTAGCAAATTATAATTAGTACAGACATTTGAAATTACGATAGGTCCACCTGTGGGCTTCATTAAACAATCCATTAAAATTTATTAAAACTCAGATAAATACTTTTAAAGATATAAAAAAATATTGGACATGCGGAAGAGAAACCACACTGAAGGTTAAAATTATATGGGAACAACAATGGACCTACCATCAAAATTTCATTAGTATCCTTAAAACCTCTGCAATCAAGACTGCCACAACTTTTCAGTTATAAATGCTTGTAATTGATTAATCCATGTAACTAACATTAAGGTTAATTTAGCACTATTTCCATTTTTTGTTTGTTTTTAGGTGACAGAAGAAGAGTTAAAAGACGAATCGCCATCAGTAATCAAGATCTTGCCATGGTCAAAAACAGCTATCAGGTTGGTAGTCTGCTGTAACAATAACATCAACGACTTAGAAGCTTCCAAAAACAAGTTCAAAAGAGTCATTGAGGAGTATGAAAATGGAGTTTTTATTGTATAGACAACATCGCTTCGCCCTCGAACTAATGCACGTCACTGGAACCTAACAAACAGAAAGTTACTTACGGAATGAACATAACAACTAGAAGAAAGAAAATAGATCCATTCTTTCGTTAATTTTGTAAACAAAAGAACTAAAGAACATAAGAACTCCATTGAAACACTGTAACAGATAAATGGTTACAGAATAAACATAACTGCTATAAGAGACAAAAAAGATTAAATGTTGATCAATTCTTCGATTATTGTGTAGACGAAAGAATGTAACCATTTTACTGTTGACAAGTAGAAAATAACCTGTTTATTTGATTTTTTAAAAAAAATATTAGCTAATTTATAGTTTAGGTATTATTTAAATATTAAGGCTTAAAATAGAAAATTTAATTATTACCAATATAAATGACACCAATCAATAAATCGTTTAATAAAGCTAAAAAAAACCGATATTAATTTTTATTAAATAATTTTATCTCCACAACTAAGGTAAAGACAAATACATTATTTAGTTTTTTTAAGTTTTAAGACGTAAGGTATAATGTAAATTAACTTATGAGGGTTCTATTTCATTAAATTTAAAATTTCCATTTATTAATATGTTCTTTTTAAACTGCTGTATTAACCATAAAATTCGATTATCGTGTCAGAGAGATTTACTATGCTCTCTATACTGAAAGTTTAAATGTCTAGACGTGATCCCAAATAACTGATACACTCTAATAATCTTAAGATATCTATAGTAATAAGAGCTAAATTCTAAGTAAAGCTAAAATGTGAAGAAATAAATGCTACACTCTTATAATAGTTACAGATATGTAAAGTAATTAGAGCTACACTCTAATAATCGTTAGAAATGTAAAGGAACAAGAGCTACACTCTTATGATCGTGATATATGTAAAGTATGAA
The DNA here is from genome assembly GCA_951217055.1 of Gerris lacustris. Classification (NCBI taxonomy): domain Eukaryota; kingdom Metazoa; phylum Arthropoda; class Insecta; order Hemiptera; family Gerridae; genus Gerris; species Gerris lacustris. The sequence continues at coordinate 50,156,933 of OX578279.1, forward strand.
GAGCTACCTAACGATCGTTAGATGTGTAAAATAAAATTAAACTCTGATGATCTTTAGATTTGTAAAGTGTAAAACTTACACACTAATGACTGTTAGATATTGGTCTTCTTAGGGTATGTAAATTAGTAAAATTTTGACATATGTGACGATGGTCATAGCTGCGCATGTCATACAAACTAGAACTTGGTATTGTCAGAGGATCGTTTGGATAAGTTCAGTAAGTTCACAAACAATCCATGCGCGCGGGTTGGAAAAGTTTGGAGGACGGTATGAAACACTTTCACAAATCGGGTTGGAACGGCTTTTATCCATTACGCATGCCCCATAACGATCCCGCGGACGATACACAGACACTGCTGGGTTGGAACAAACCTAATACATATATATTTATTAAAGAAATACATTTTTTGATAGTTATATAACTCCAATTAATAGTTTTTTTTTTAAAATTTTAGTTCAAGAATGGATTTTCTTTTAAATACTCTATTATAAAATTTCTATAAATTAAATATTGCACTCTCTGCTAAGGAGTGATCTATTTATTTAGTTAGATATTAAAAATTTAAATTTTACGGTATTAACTTAATGGCACTTTTTTATATTTTATTTTTATTGTATGTATAGATTATAAATACATTTTTTTAAAATTGAATTTGATTTTTTTATTATTATTTTATATTAGAATTAAAATTATTATTTTTTGTAAAATATTATCATTAATGATAATAAATTAATACAATCAGGATTAACATCTAATATAATTAAGCAAGATAAAGTACTGTTTTATTAATTACTTTTTTATTATAAGAAGAATTTTCCAAGTTATTAATATTTAGTGATAATAAAATATTAGTATTATGATTAATAAACTAATATAATTATCTAAAATTTAATTGGTCAGAAGACATTTATTTATTCTTGTCAAATGTTACTAGCACTTATTTACTTTAGCACCCCCCTTGAGTCTAAAAAATAGTTTGTCCTACTAAAGTCTGCTTAATAAAACTAACTAAGCGTAATAAAACTGGTCCAGGAGTCTCAGGCTCAATGTCTTGGGGAGACAAACAGACAAACCTTTAAGACTTTTCTTGGACAGACTATTGCTTAGAACCAAGGGAGGCGCTAAAGTTAATACGTGCCAAAAAAGTGCGGTACAAACAAGTATTTTTACCCAAATTAAGTCCACTGGATTTTATTTCTGTAAGGATATTTGAAACAGCACATGCATGCTCAGAAATATCCCCACGAAAATGTATTTTAAAAATTATATTGTAATTTTCTTAGTTAAATTGCTGAGTAAAGAGGACTTAGTTAAATTGTTATTGAAATGGTTTTAAAACACTTTGAATAATCTTTCAAAATGTAAAATTGGAACTTGTTAAAAAATTGAAATCCTCTTACCAACTTATCTTCTTCTTTTTCTTCCTTAAACAAGTGGTTTTTTGGGACAAGAAAAACTAATTAAGTGATTAATAAAAAAGTTTGTTTTCTTCTTCAGTTCATCCAAGAAAATTACATTTTATAATATTAATGAAATTTATAATTTTAAAGACGATCCTATTACAGAAAAAAAACCTACCCCAAAAACTCAAACAAAACTTTCTTTTTGACTTTTTTTTTTTTTTTTTGTATACGTAGTGACACTGAATTTAAATTTAATCATATTTAATTATTAAAATATTTAAAAATTATTAAGATTTTTTTAAATCGAAGACAAAAATATTTCGCTCTTCACAACGTTTCCGTAAGCGTTGAAGCAAACATATTCAATAGGTGATTGTTTATATTTTATTTTCAATTTCAGCAAAATCAGATTTATTTTCATCAATATATCAGAAACTATATTATTGTACAAGAGGTGATAAGTGCAAACGAGTGGTTGGGGTACTCGCTAACTCTCACTTGAAACTAATTTACTCATGTACCTGGAGATGGTTCGAATCCCAGGGAAATAACCCGTTTTACACTGATGATCATATCAAGAGAAGAGGATATCTGAACAAGCATGGTAAATTCTAAATTTAATCGAAATCGCTTTTACAATGACGACAGACAGGTAAAGTTATAAGGATTTTAATGAGCAAAACACGTGAAATCAATAAAATCTAAAACAACGGTAAAAATCAAACGAGTAAGACGATAAGTACGTGAGGCGATAATCGCCGGTTTCTGTACGATTAAGTTAAAATGATTAAGTGTAAAATTTTAATAGCTGTATATTCTTTTTCTACACTTCAAGACCTTTAAATTGATGTATAATGTGTCATTATGTGATGGCGACTAAAAACTTTTTTTTAGTCGCCCGCTGTATTGGCCATCTTGGAAATTTTAAGTGTAAAACCCCTAAAACGTGTACAGTTGTCACAAATGCCGAGATGCACCTGTGTGCCGAATTTCGTGTTCCTAGCTATAGTCGTTTATGAATTGAAAAATGCCAACGGACAGTCAGACAGGTAAATAAAAAAAGCCAATATATAAAGTTTCTTTTCTTACTTCGTACAGAAACCTAAACCGAAAACATATTGAGGCTATCCTTATGGAACAAAAAGTTCAGTTTCGACCTCTTAGCACTCCATTTCGAACATCTAGACTCCGGACTTACTTTATAATATAGTGTGATAAAACACAATACATACAAAAATTCTTCTAGGAATAAAGAAAATAAAACAAAAAACATAATGTCCAAAAATACGTGACAATTTCAAAAGCTAAGGTGAAAAATAAAAATGGCAGGCAAGTCAAAACAATTCAACAACTTACTTACTTTCTGATATAAGTTATATATATATATATATATATATATATATATATATATATATATATATATATATATATATATATATATATATATATATATATACCTATATATAAAGAGAAAGTATTGTGAGGGCTTAAATTTTTTTTTTTTAAATGTCTGTTTGTCGTCTGCTTATTTTTTTTCGTCTGTGCTGACTTGTGGAACCTAAACTACAAGACGGATTTGTATGAAATTAGGCATAATATACGAGTATGTTTGGAAAAAGTATAATAAAATTTGAACTTTAAATAATAATAAAAAAATAATTTTACTCCTGATCTACTTTCTGAAACTATTTTAACTTATTTCTAGGAAAAATAATTTTTTTAGTTTCACAACTTAGAATATTATCCTAAGTACTCTTCGCACCCACGGACATATTATGTTTTTACCCTTCTTTGTCAGCGTGAACGTTGATAATGGTAGTATATGTACCAACTTTGTTAAGAATTGTCCAGTAGTTCAGGCTTCACACTTCTGTGCTGATTTTTTACGGATATTTTTTTTACTTTTCTCTTGTTTTTCCTTTTTTACTTACTTATTCAACATAATTATCTCAGAATTCGTGAACGCTAGAGTTGTCAAATTTAATAGTTTACTTCCTTTATTAGTTTAGACGTTCACTAAATAAGGCTCTTTGTGATCCGCTATTTTAAGTTAAAATGGCGGTATTTTATAAGTAATTTTTGAAATTGAAATATCTTGAAAAATTGATGAAGGACCTTTAAATTTGGAAATGACAATTCTTAAAACTTGAAGATTTCCAATAAAAGGATTTTTTAAATCTTCTGTTTAAATTCAAGACGGCGGACAATTTCGTGTCATTTTGCAACGTCTTTAGAACTATTTGAACTAGAACTTTAAAATTTGAAAATGATGTATAAATGGAAATTATGCATATTATGTATGTCATGAACATATTCCATAAAAAAGATTTTACAATTTAACTTTTAATCTCAAGATAATGGGTATAATTAGTTTTAAAAGCTAAATCCCCCTGCTCTACTTTTAAGTATCGAAAATATGTTTGTCATATTTTAATAGCTACTTTAAAGTATGTTTCCTTTGATGATATAGATGTCCACTAAGCAAGGTATTTTGATCCGGCATTTCGATTCTAAATGGCACATATTTTTTGTTTAGCCCAATCTTCAGAACCATTTAGATTAGAACTTTGAAATTTAAATGTTGCATAATACAACAAAATTGTTCGATAAAAGTATTTTGGAAATCTGAACCTCAAGTGGTATAATCAAAGGGTGGAGTAAACAAGAGGGTGATTAAATCCCAAACAATTCTTACTAGGAAGTTTACATTTTAGAAAAGGTTTACTCATCAAAATACAAACAAAAAGATCCAACAAAAGAAATACAAAAGATTTCTTTTCGATATTTGCTTATAGGGGGGAATATTGAAAGGGGAAAGGAAAATAAGCTACGGATTTGAAAATTTAAGAGGTGAGAAGGCCCGGGAATGGGTAAGTTACCTCTTGAAACTTTTAGGATAAAGAATAAAGTCAAAGTAACTATATTAATTAACTAATACAGAATAATTAATATGATAACATATAATTAATACATGAATGCTATGAGCATTTACCTACAATATATATTATGTTAATATTATTTTTTTCTCACAACATGTCCAATATATATTTACTATCCAATGTTCTTAATTGTAATGTTAATTGTCGTGTTCGTCTTAATCCAACGTTCGTAATTATTCCTTCTTTAATAAATGCGAGGGAGGGGGGGTCGAAGTGAGACAAAGTGAAACAAAGAAAGCCGAAGACACAGGAGAGGAGTTTAGTCAGTGTAGGATTAGATGCTGTTAAGTTGCGTTAAGTCCCACAACTTCGTCTCTTATATTTAAAGTGGGAAGGATTAGGGCATGATGACGGATTGTACTTAGCACAGGATCAGGATGAACCGAGAGGAAGGATAAAGTGTAAACAGGCAGGATACGTCTTTCTACCCTAGGATATCCTTACCGCTCACACAAAGATATCCTTTAAAATTTTACTTCAATTTACTACATACTCTTAAATAATTATTTCCTTCATTGAAGCGAGCATTTTTCCAAAATATTGGAAGTCAGTGTATTATTTGTGCAGCTTGCGAATAATTTCAATTTCAAAAAAAAATTGGAAGGGTACAGGAGAAAAACAAAGATTCAATTTAGCTTGTCTCTTTTAGCGTTTACTTTTAGTAGTTTATTCAGTTTTATTGTCTGTTTTCGAGAAAATTAAAATAAAAGTTTCAAGTCTTCTCTAAACTTATTTTCCGTCTCAGTGTTTATTCAACCAAGCTTAAATGGTTAAAATAACTCATTTTAAGTTTTATTCACTCAAAAAATTATAAAGAGTGCATTTTAAAGACGATAAAACATAATAATGTCATCCAAGCACATTGAAATTGTAACCTCTTATCGTTTTTCCCCCTGAGTTATTTTAAATTTATTACGTCACAAAAAAAGGAATATCAGAAAACATTTCAAGTGACATTTAGAAGTTAATTTAATAATAATATTCTAGAAGTGGCACAAGCTTCATGGAGATACTTCAATCACATCTTCATGGTCTTTTTCTTTATCCTTCATATTAAGTATTGTGTCACATTATGATTATAAATTGTGTTATTTCAAGCTCGAATTGTAATAAGTATTGTGCACTATTATAAATATATAGAAAAATAGCTCTTCTACCATAGCAAAAGCAAAGGAAAACCAAACTAGTACAATATTAAAAACATCATAATAAAATACAGACTCTTTACATTTCTTTCTCAGAAAATATGCGACAAAAAAATGTTTACATCTAAAGAAACCGTTTTTTTGTTTTGTTTTTTTGTTATAGAATCACAAGATTTTTTCCGTTGATTTGTTAAAAAAATTAGGGAGGGTGGGACACGAATAACAAAATTTTCAAGGACACGTGGCGCAAAGATAATTTTTTTTTGTCAAACGATAACGAGGACTTTTTTCGTTGATATATTAAAAAAATAGAGGGGGTGGGACGCAAAAATCCATTGCTTTTGCTTCCGAGCTTATCGAAGGTAACGGAAGCTATGTGATCGGTTTGAAGGACAAAAATATTTGATGTCTCCGATTTTAAAAATTCCAAGACAGAAATCCGTTTCAGACATCAGGGAACATTTTTGGTCTGGTGTCTGTCTGTCTGTCGGTCTGTGTGTCCGCGAATTCTGAAACGTGTGACGATAACTTGAGTAAATGTCGACCGATTTTGATGAAATTTGTTAGACATGTTCATTTTACCAATGCTCAGGACGAGTTCGTTGGACAACATTATCCGTCTAAGTGTTCACGCGCAACGCTCACGTAATCGTGAACTTCAAATTTAAATTTGGAATTTTAGGTCGAGAAAAAAATCAAACTTCATCTATTCAATGAGAAACATTATTTTCAAATACAATTTTTTAGTAAAACCAACAGCGAGACCGCTATGAAGTTTTCAAGATCGCTAAAACTATTAATAATTTTTACAAAAATTAACAATATAACAATAATGTTAATGTTGATATAACAATAAAGTACATGATAGCATGCGAGGAAGCTATGTGCCACTATAATTGGCAGTCTATTTTTTTGTTTTATTCTTTGTCAAAGAATAATATGGATTTTTTATTCACCAGATATTTTCGTTGATATGCAAAAAAATATAGGGGGAGGGACAAACAAAACGAGAGCGAATCTTTATTATTATATCAATTACACAAGTGATGCGTTGCATTCTGAACTCACTTATTTAGGATGCAGTAACAATGATTACCTACCTAAAAAGAGCACTAATTTTATATACAACATGACATGATTTAGATAGATTTATTTATTTCCAAATCATATATACATAACTAATTAACAGGTTATTGACTATATGAAATAAATAATTTTATAGTTCATATATACACTTACATACATTAAATTCATTTGCCTGAAGGTAAATGACTGGAAACCCCCATAATTTTTGTCATTTATGGCGGCCATTTTTAAAATAATGTCATAATATGTAAATTTTCTTAATAATATACAAAATACTGTATAAGCATAAACTTTTTTCAATACCCTTATTTGTGCCGTATTTGTTTTCAAAGTGGCTGTAAAAAAGTATAATACATAGTTACATTTTCCTCTTTTCTGTAAGCCACTTTAAAACTACGTGTAACATACTACGTATCATGCTAACTAAAAGCCTCTTTTCTTAACCATCCGTTAACTCAATCTTGAAAATATTAAGTGAACAATTACCCAACAACTATACAGTTGTCACAAATGCTGAGATGCAACTATGAGCCGAATTTCGTTGAAATAGATTAATTATTACGCCAGTTATTTTTAGACCAATACACAAACATTTAAAATCCCAAGTCTCTGAAATCAACTCACTACGGTCGTTCAGTTATAATATGTCTCCAGCATTTTTGGTCGATCTGAATAGGATATTCCGAAAGTGGGCCAGATGAATTAAGCAACACTAAGCCATCGGACTTCATAATGGTGGGCAATATCCGGATAAGCACTGTCTAAAATTTAAAATTAAAACATCACGAAGTTACTTCCACGATTTTGTAATTATTTTATTCGAGTTTCTAGAGTAGGTATAAATTAGTATCTCAATGTAACTTTTGATTATCTTAGGTCTAATTTATTGATTTAATAATTTTTCTCTCTCTTTTTAAATGATAAAACCCACCTCTTAAAGAAAATCGTTTAACAAAATTTCATTTGTTAAACTTCATTTAAATTGTAAAATCAAAAAGTGCTTTAAGAACTTGTTTCAGAAAAGTTTTCTTCGTGGAAAATCGAGAGACAAGAAAATTATGGAAATCACCAACTAAATGAATAGAAAACGGGAGGGGGGGGGGAGTTTAGTGAAAATGGCCTCTGGCAAAGAGAAAATGGCTACTTGTTTCTTTACCTAAATGGCATAATTGTAAATCCATTTTCCCCATTAACATTTTTCATTAGTTTATTGTTATTTCTTTTAAAAAAACTTAAAACTTTTTTAAATTTGAGCTTGAACCTTTTGAATTTAATGAAACTTAATATTATAATTTAAAAAATAAAATGTGGAAAGATGCTGCAAGGAAACATGTCCTCTCCAATTCTAAGCATTATGTTGATTAGCTCATTGCTTTTCTTCATCATCAATTTCCTAGCAAAGTCCCGAAAAAATTCTTTAAGGAAAAATGAAAAGTAAATACAAAAGAACTGGAGAGAGAGAAAGAAAAGAAACCAACAATTTTACACAATGTTCATTTAGGTTTATTAATTTGTTTGCAAGTTTCCCCCTCTTGAAGAGAGAAGGGACGAAGAGGTGAAGAGGGTAAAAAAGTTAGCCTTCAACTTTGTGATGAATTTTAACAATTCAAAAATCTTGTTATCGCTTCCATTCTTTCTAAGTCCTTCTTTTTCTTAGGATTTTTTTCAGAGACTACAAATTTGATTCTAAAGTTTTCCTCCATTTTATTTTATCCTTTTTTTTTACCCCAATTAAACAAAAACTGTATTTCCTATCTTTTTTTATATTCCGTAGAAAGAAGTAGTTAAAAATTAACTTCAATAAATCATGTATTTAATATTTATACATTATTATTCCATCCATTGATTTTCTAGTTGTTTAGTCATTAGGTACAAACGCTATGAATATAAGCCATGCTTATAAACCATGAATATAATTTCATAAGACTTGAGATTAAAAAACCAAGTAAGAAAGTGTAGCTAACTAAGAAATGTGTATTAGAAAAGTGAAATAAACACCACCTGAATTTGAAAACTGTGAAAGTAAATTTATAAGGCTCAGTATAATTCAAATATAAGAATTTGTAACACCATCAAAAGTTAATCTAAACTTCAGTCAGCCTCAGAATGAACCAAAGAGAGGTCAAAATGTCGCAAAAGCGATTACATTTGAAGTATTAATGAGAAAGAATTTTTTCCCCATAAATCCTTTACTCCTATTTATTCATCAAATTTAGAATTTTTCCGAACATGTATACTAAATCTAAACTAACTCAGTGGCGTGAGTTTTATCAGTAATCAAATAAAATATCTTTTTCAAAACTTTTGCATTCATTAAGTAGAAAAGTAAAGTATAAGTACAAAAATATTAACTTTAGGTAGCAATGAAACATTAGCTATTTCGATAATATATATAATGTCTCATTGTTCATTGTTCATTGTTCACAGAGCTTATATATGATTTACAAAAGTACTACATCAGCACAATGCCTATGTGTTAGTGTGCTTGAACTTTTATTTGTGGTGTTATTGTGCTTACTACATGGTTTACTTTACAATAACGCACGACAGCCCGTGGTGGGCCTAGGCCTCCCTTTTTTAAATATAAAAAATCTCAAATTTTAGGTAGAAAAATGCCATTCAAAATTAAGGGAGGCGAAAGTGTCGAGAAGGGGAAAAACTTCAAAATGTTGAATTTGACATTTCCTGAGAATGTACAATTGAAGCGAACGTAAGCGAGCTTCTTATAATCAACAAGAAATTATGCATTTTATCTTGTGTGTGTTTACCAGTTTGTCAGCAACTTTTACAAATCCTTCAAAAACTAGAGTAAAAGTTGACTGATTTAGTTGAAATTTGGTATATATTTTTTCTTTGATTAATGCTCAGGCTAAGTTCGTTGGACAGCGTTATCCGTCCAAGAGGTTGCACGCAACGCTCGCGTAGACGTGAACTTCAAATTTAAAATTGGAATTTGAGGCCAGGAAATGATTCTAACATCATCTATTCAATGACAAAAAAATTTAATCAGTATTAACATACAGTAGTGACACCATGATGAAATGATAAAGATCGCTAAAACTATCAAATCGGACCTAAACATTATCTTCGCTTTTTTTTAAAAGTTTCATAGGGCGTAAAAAAAAATTGTAGGTTTGCCGAATCAAATAGATAAACGCAGAATTTTTTCCGTCCTAAAATTCTAATTTTAAATTTGAAGCGAACTTGCCCTGGGGATTAGTAGAAGTCCAGTCATGCACCATGACTTAATGAGCGAATTTTTAAAGAAATCTACGTATTATAAGGCTTATGATATTATAGGAAAATTTTGGTTTAGAATTTAGACGGGTGAAAAAAAAAAATTGGTACACAGGGGTACGGGGTACAAAAGTAAAAATAGTATTTACCCTTCAAGATGCATGTCGTTGGAAAGCTCTTTAGGAGTACAGTAATTGTTATGTACACTTATTTTATATTTTCATATAAGAGTACCCCCCACTTATGGAAAAAAAAATGTTGTGCTATTTTTGACCCAAAATTGTCACAATTTGGCCCCTAAATGAACTCCGATAATTCTGGCCAACGAACTCATCCTTTCTTTTGATATTATTGACATTTTGATATTATGACACATACATATATACAATAACATATATAAAAAAATTAAATTTCAGGAATCGATTAAGAATGGTCTATAACGGATTTCCATGGAGAAAATTTTAAAAAATTCTCATTACAGAAATTATGAAGCCATTGCAATAGCTTAATTTTCTTTGAAAATTCGCTAAAAGAACATTTATACCGAATTTTAACTAAATCGGTCAACTATAACTCAAGTTATAGTCGGACACGTAAACCTTACTGACAGACAGACAAAGTGCATATATTTTGTTGAATATAAGAAGCTCGCTACACTCGCTTAATTATAATAGCAAATTTGAAGAGAAGTTTACAATCTGTAAAATAAAATTTTAAATTCGTTCACTGAAGGCTTGCAAATTAAGGTAAATATTTTTCCTTGGCATTTGTTGTACGCTAAATTTACTAATAATCCTAATACCTAATACAATATAATCCATCATTTATTATTTTTATCTTTACACCCTAAAAAAATAAAGGGAACAATGTATTTTTTTTTTTTTTTTTAATATCAACTGTGTAGAGGTTATGTAATTCTTTTCTTTTTCTATTCAGGCAAGGGTTTTATAGTAAGGTTGATGTAGCAAGAAATAGCAAGAAAAAGTGAAGGAAAAAAGAAAGTCTATTGGTAAAGGTTAAGTGGAAAAATAGGTAAAAGGAAGAAAGAAACTGCAGAAAAGAAATAAAAGCTGAATGGATGTTATAAAGAGGGTATGTGTGAGGAAAAGAGACCCCTAGCGGCTTACCTTCTCAACTACACCGAGATGGATGTAGCGGCAAAGCCACACCAATATCTCTCTGGCTCTTTATGTAAAAATATCCTTAGGTAGAACAATAAGAAACTCTTTACATTTTCGTATATGTACACCTGAACACAAATAACGTGTTTAACTGACGAGTGATAAAGCAATGTAATATCAAATAATAATATCAATAGACAAATCCTCTATTTGTAAAAACGACAACAGCGCTAGAAGTAATATAGACGTCGGCATTACGAACTATTTTATCTTAAAGTGTCATTTTATCGTAAAAACCTGTTTTCTTCTGAATATTTAAATTGTATCATTTTTATTGTTACTTAATCATATACAGTTTTATCATTTATTATCCATATTTGTTTTATTCAAGGGGGCATAGGAAAGAAAAAATACCTCTTCTTTTCCAAGAAAGTTCTCATTTAAAAATGCTTTTCTAGTAATCTGAATCAAAAATCAATTAATTGCAGATCAGTGTAATATACAACAAATAAGTTTAACGTAAGCATGTAAGTACAACATGGTATTCCTATAATTACAAGCTCCAATAAAAGTAGCAGCTCCTATACATGAATCAAGATTTTATGCTATTACCTGGTATGAATGTACCTGGCAGCCAGACCTGGCTAATATAAAATGTAGTTAACATTCTTTAATAAATTAAGCCTATGCACTTTTATTTTAGGTCAAAAATAAGAGTGTCCAAAATAAGCTGTCTTTCCAAGAAAACTTATTTTTTAAATCACGATCATCCTACATTAGCTCATCACAAGACAGATAGGTCAGCCAATTAACACATCTACTTGATTAGATTAATCTTGAGTGAGGAAGGCATATTCTTGAAACAAAAAAATTCTTTATTTTTTTATTTTGCTTTCGAGGTTACCGAAGATAAGAGAAGCATTGTGACCGTTCTGAAGAATGACTTTTATTATGTCTCCGGATACAAAAATGTTAAGACAGAAATCCGTTTCAGACATCAGGGAACATTTTAGGTCCTATACACTTTACTAAACTCTTTAAAAGTAATCATTCGATTTTTAAGAAAATTGGATGGTTTGTTGAAAGTAGCCCACAGATGGCTTCATATATTATTTTGCTAACAGTAACTATTGCTAAGTTGATACTCTTTTTTCTATATTTTTAAAAATTATGGTAAAATAAACAAGTTCAGTGAGAAAGATATACTAAACTGTGAGTTAAACAAGGTTAGGGACCCCCTACACAACAAGGTTTCGACCCCCCCCCCTTCTTAGAAAAATTATCTCATATATGCATCAGGTATTAAAATGAAGTTGTGTAACGGCAAAAAAAAAAAAAAAAAAAATCATTATGATATATATAAATTTATCTTTTTTTTTTTTTTTTTTATAAAATCATAAAATATTTTAAGGTCTTCATTACAGGCTAAAAAGTATTTTCTAAATTACCTTGGACCGATTTTTATGTAAAAAAATCGCCCTCTTTGTAAATTGCATAAGAGTAAATAAAATAGAAAGCGCAAGAGGAAGAAACGTTTAGAGAATATATATACAGTTGAAGTTTACTTTGGTTTTGGAGGGAGATTGGATACGATAGGAGGGAAATTGCATGCATGCGAGGGAAAATACACGACTTGGAAACATAGTCATCAGAAATACATCAGAACTCTATCAGTATAAATGTACTAATACTTTGACATCAGGTAAACACTATATATAATATTGATAACCTTCTCAAACCAAATGTTTGCCTTAAATGTGTCACTAGATGCATGTTCATCTCTCCTCTATTATTTGTTTTAAATTTGTTTTTTCTTTTTCATATACCAAGTATAGAAGTAAATACAGAGGAAGTATTCTGACATTCTTCTATACCTTTAGTTTACTTTCTCATGTTAGTAGTTGAATTAGTAATATTTATATACTTATAAATATATGTGGGTGTATATGAGTAGGGGAGACCGGGGCTGGTTGTTACATAGGGTAGCTTGCTACTTACTGAATTTAATTTGAACTGAGGTGGAGAGGTCTACAGCGCATATGTCAGCCTGCCAAGAACTTAGTTCTCCGTTATCAGCTTGAGGACAGGTCCCTTCATTCTACAGATTTGTACGGAGGTTTCAATCCTCTAAAAGTAAAAAAAAATAGGAGCTATAAAATATGTTCTGCGGTTTTCATTTGCTTTAATGTAGCTATAGTAAACACTAGATTCAAAACAATGATCATTAAGCTTAATTATCACAGATTATTAGATCTTTTAAACATATGTGGGTAAACGCTTTACTCGATTACGGCAAAATAGGCTGGTTGTTACGGAGTATAATTTTCTTATTTAGAGTAGTAATTCGCCATTTTCTTATTTATGAGTTGTATACAACTGATTAGAAGTAAATTATAGCAAACTGTTCAAAATTCTCTATTTAATTTTATTTTTAGGAAAGAACCTCAAGATGTTTACATGAAGGTAGTTCAGCGGTTAAATATGTTAAACTTTTGAATAATTTCAAGATAAAAAGAACTTTTTATATACTACGTTTTTAAATTTTCTGTTAAATCGTATGTAATGTTGATAATATAATTGTTATTGTTATATAATATATAATGTGAGTGACAAAAAAAAAAAAATCCGAATTTATTTACTTCACATAAATGACAACCATCTAGAGAGCTGATCTTAAACCTATAAAAGGACAAATCTTTGTACAACGGATCTCCCCAACTCCAAATCTAAAGCGTGCCATCGATATACATATTTGAAATAATATAAATAATACAATCGATAAATAATATAATCGATATTTCCTGTTTTGCTGTCATTCAATGTTTATCTATCACAAATTTGAGACCCGTCAAAATGAAGATTGCGTAAATATGGGATATGGCAAAACAAATAAAATAACTTACGGATTTTTTCCGAACTAACTTTCCGTACAGCAAAATTAGCTGAAAACCAATTAAATTCTGTTGAAAAATGGCTAAAAGTATTAAAATAATGCATTGTCATCGTGTTCTGAGCTATGCTAAAAGTTTCAAACGTCTAGCTATTCGGGAAGTTAGTTAGAAATCGATTGCCAGATTTGTACCGGACAAACAAACAAACAAACAAGAAAGCAAGCTAATAAAAACGTAGTAAAATATTTTGCTTTTCTCTCTATTTAAATTGTTTTGACAAATTTTAAGCTAGTCATATCACATATCTTATTTTATTTTATTTTTTATTTTACATTTTATTATTTCTTTGTGTCATTACCTATAATGTTCTTACTAAATACCTAAATATAAAACTAATTGTTAAACTTGATGTTTTAATTTTTGTTACCCAAGCAACCTAATGTAATAGAAGTTCTTGAATTCATATTACTTGAATCTAAAATGCATAAAAAGGGGTTCGAATGAGGTACTTGATGAATTCGAGATATTTGGAACGTCCATAAATAATTTCTAACAACTCTCAACACGCAAGTTCTTTACCAATATATAACTGTAGTAACTTACCCCTTAGTGGGATAGATTGTTAGAATATAAGCTATCTGAGATTATAAGTCCCTACGATAAGAGGCGTGAATATTGTGAGCCGGAAATAAAAAAAAATAAAAAACTGAGGTACCCAACAGTTGGTTTTAAAGGAATATTGTTAAATTACTTTCATAAAACTTATGACAAGCCCAAATAAAAATAAATAAAAAAGATCTCCCCTATCCCATAGTAACACAAAATATTGTAATTGGACGAAAATTGGATTTAAAGATATTAGAGAGCTGACACGCTTTATTCCAAAAGCGAATTTAAACTACCTCTGTTGGTCTTTCATCTAGAGTTTGTCCTGACACGTGGGGCTTAGATAGTAGCAATTTTAATGAAATTTGAAATACACAATCAGAAGGGTCATACCCCCGATGTAATATCAAGCAATTAAATTATAGAGCTCTAAATTTCAGAGAACTGTAGAACTCTTTTTTCGGGGGAAAAACGATGCGACAGTTTTGGTTATGATTTCCGAATAATGTTTAAACCATAATCGAATTAAACACTAATATAACCATATAAAGGTAAAAAATCTGTACATACAACTCGTACTAAAATTTCTCATATGCATACAGTGATACAGAATTTAAATCCTATTACATAATATGTCTAATTTAATAAATATATTCACACATTCCCAAGAGAAAAGTAATGACCCAAAACTAGTACGTTTTATTTCGATTATTTCGAATTTTCTTTTCTCAGTTATTACTAGTAGTGTAGATAAAAAATAATTGTTTGTTAAATTAATTTATAGTCGAAACGTTAGCGTACTCGCTACTTTATTTAAAACACCGTCACTGGTGAGGGTGAGTTCGAATCTCAGGGAATTTGTCAAATTATTTCATAATGTTGATCTCATCGAGAAGATGACTAGAATGACAGGATCACCCCCACCCGTCAAGAGCCGTAGCGGGCCCCACGGCTAGACCTATATGGCCCCCTCTTTTTACTCGTGTTTATTCGTCATTTTGGGACTTAACACTAATAACTTGTGCATTGAATTTTTCAACTATTTTATATTTATTGTAAGTAGGTACATACTAATAAACTCCTATTACTGATAACTGCAGACATACTACTGATAAACCAAAGTAAAACAAACTCATTTTGAAGATTACAACTATTTTACCGCAGTAATGTTAAAAAACCAATTATGACATAAATTAATATGGGTATATGAGTCATAATTATGACCTAAAATTAGACAAAATTGTTTGAAAACATGTATAATGTCTTAGTCCTCAACTAAAACACAATCTGGACTTAAAAAAGTCCTATAACTGTAAAATGTTGTTTACGTTCATTTACGTTTTATACAATTTTATCTATATATATAAAACTAAGAGTGACAGTGACTGATCATCAAAAATTCTCCTACTTCCCATTGACCTAGAGATTTGAAATTTGGTACATAGATAGAGTGTACCATAAATAGGAAAGTGCAGCCATTTTGATTTCGATATGTGTCCGCCATATTGAATTATAGCCGCCATCTTGGATTTTTTCATCAGTAATTCTCCTACTTTCCATTGACCTAGAGATTTGAAATTTGGTACATAGGTAGAGTGTACCATAAATAGAAAAGTTCAGGTGTTTTGATTTCGATATATAGCCGCCATATTGAATTATAGCCACCATATTGGATTTTTAAAACACGTGTATATTTTTATGTGTCGTATATCGTTTTAAAGGCCTTGATTAATACTTTAATGTTGTGGTATTTATTTTTTTTTTTAATTTTTTGTACGGGTACATTTGTACCGATTTGTACTTTTGGTTCAGGTTAAGAAGGTGAAATAATTTTTTTTAAATTTTATTTTTACATTTATTAGAATTCATTAGCCTAAATAATGATCTTATACATGGTTTGATTTTTAAATATATTTTTGGTACCTATGGGTACACGGGTACAAATATGCTTTTAAACACAAAACCTACTTTCATGTATATCGTTGAAAAACTCTTGAATAGGCCTTTTAATGTAGTTATGTAGTGTTCTGTGATATTTTTACTTTTTAGGGGGGTAAAATTGAAAAAAGTCCTTATTTATATAGCTGTTTTTTGACAATGGTTCCTTAGGTTTTGGTTGAAATTTAAAACATTGTTATTATTTTTTACTCTCCTTTTCGAGACGTTTACGAATATACCTCATTTATTTTGTTATCTTCATTTTGACTTTTTCGGGTAAAAAAATCACAGGGGTGTGGCTTGACGATTTTTTGGAAAAAATAAAGTTTGTACTATCTTCATGAAATTTGTCACGCATATAAAAATGAAAAATACAAGACGAAAGTGCTCTTGGACTTTTTTTTCCAAGACTCTTAGTTTCCGAGAAAAAGCCACTCAAAGTTCATATTTGGCAATTTTTGGGGTTTTCGATTGGCCATTTTTTGGGCTTTAAAAGTGCTAAATGGTAAACTGACGGCATATTCGTAATCTACTCGACGGGGGCTTTAAAAAAAACGTATAGTTTGTATGGGGTTGTCGACAACTTTTTTTGCCCAAATTTTCCGGCTCAAAATCTGGGCCCAAAAATAGGGAAATTAATAAAAAATTAAAAATATGAGAAATATTGATTCGATTTGATTTAAAATTTGTATGCATGCCTTATTTAATATTAGGAACTCGGAAAAAAATTAATACTTGAACATATTTGTACACATGTGTACTTTTGGTACATACGGTACCTAATGTGTTATTTTAACTTGAGATTTTATGTTGTGAAACAATGTGTTATTAGTAATGATTTTATTTAGTAAGCTTTATACCATTCAGTGAATTTAATTTGTTTTAATATAATGTTGGTACCTATATGAGGTACATGGGTACAATGATCGAAATGCTCGAAATATATCATATTATATATAATTTTACAGTGCTTGAAAAGTACTTTCATTGTTGTTATGTACACTTTTTCAAAATTTTACATTTTAAGGGGTGTAAAGCATAAAAAACCGTTAATTTATCTGTTTTTCCGAATTGGTTTTTTAGATTATAATTTAAATGGAAAACTAATTAATAATTTTTTACTGCTCTTATCGAGACCTTTACAACAATACCAATTTTGATAATATTCGATGAATGAATAAACCACTGCTGCTGCTCAGCAGAGTAAGGATTTTTTATTCGATAGACTGCTGCGCATTTGATTTGTTTTGATTTTTTTTTTAGTTCCGTGAATTGTTGGTTGAGTTAGTCTAATTGTAGCCGTTACTCTTGGCGACAAGCTTTCTACATCAGTTTTCTGGTGTTTAATTTGACATAATATGAACAACCAATGAGAGAAGACTTTGAGAAAGGCTTGGGTTTGTCTTTGTGGGGGGGTGCATTGTTTTGTTTATTTTTGACACATTTTGACAGTTTTTGATACGGCGCGGCAATAAAAGAATAAAGTGTATAGAAAAATAAAAATATAAATTAATCAAATATAGATATATGTATAAAATTACAAGATAAAAAGAACTTTATCTATACTACGTATTTTAATTCAATTAATTTATCTTCATATTCAATTATTTATCTTCTTTGTTTAATTGGTTTACTTATTCTTTTTCGCTGTCATTCACTGTTTACCTCTTAATAAAAAATCTTAAATTTGAAATCTGTCAAAATGAAGGATTGTAAATATTTGGGATATGACAAATCAAATAAAATAACTTGCGGATTTTTTCCGAACAGACTTTCCATGAAGCAAATTTGCTGAAAACTAATTAAATTCTGCTGAAAAATTACTAAAAGCATTAAAATATTGTTTGTGCCATGCCCTAAGGAACTTCATTTAGAAACTAAACTTCAAACGCATTCTAGCGGTGAACTAACAAACTAAGACATACAAAACTTTTACCAACAACAGTTTTATGAGTTAAGATTTCATTTCTGATGCAATAATATTATTAAATAAAAAAAAATACACTGTTAAACAAAATACATTATCCACATAGTTAGTGCCAAGTAAATATGTAGGAAATATAAAAACTTATGGTTAAATTAATTTATAATGAAAAATATATTTTATATAAAAAAAGCAGGTCATATATTTAATTGAGATAAAATGTTTAAAAATAAGCAATAAAAAATAATATAAACTAATTGCACTAAAATACAAAATTATTTAATAAAAAAGATATATTACTTATATTGTTTTAATTATTTTTTACACCTAGCGCCAACTTCTAGACGAATAAGGCACGCGAAGCGTGCCAATTCGGCTAGTTTAATATATTACTAGGGGTCTCTGCCCCTACTCACTTCGCTCGTCAACCCCCGAAAAGCGGCCGCTGCCTAGAATAGAGTACAGTAGAATCCCTTGTTTTTTTTAGGAGGGGGCTAAATTTAGGATATTTGCAAATTATCTTATCAAAGAGGAGGGGGTATAGAAATCAGTGGAAGGGATAAAATCTAGATATTCTCTCATAGTAAAATAATTTAAATGTTTCTTGATGGTAGTTTACAAACTTATATCAAATTAAAATAACACTCCGTAGCAAAGAACGGGTATCCAGCTAGTAAAACATAAAAGAATGATTTCGAAGAAAAAGTAAATCAAACAAAGAATGTAACAGAAAATAAGTGAGAAGGAAGATTAAGGGGGTGGGAAAGTTACGTAGTCTATAAGATAATAATTCTCTCCTACATTAAAAAAAAAAAAAAATAAATAAAACATAAATCTCCACTTTTTGAATAGCTTTTAATTCTAAGGAAGTAACTAAACAAAAAAACAATAGTTTGATTAAGAATTTAAATAAAATTACCTCTTAAGCCTCGTACACACCAAACGCGCATTCGCAAACAGGGTTTGCAAACACAACGTCCACACCGGACGCGCATTAAGTATGTACTAAATAAAACTATATTGCACTTGCATTACTTTGTAATATGATTCTATCAAAACGCGGTATAAGTGCCGGCTTATTTATTATCATTGGTGAGTTTGTAAAAAATGACAATAGTCAAAGAAGACGAGAAGAGTCTGGATGTCAAAAAAAATGTCTCCTCGATCATCTTAATTTTAATTAATTTATCATTTAATTTAATGTATTAAATTCAATTCAATCATACATACAAAACAATTATGATAATATATAAAAAATACGCATGTATAAGAATTTTTTATTTATTTATGTATAGGATTTTAGATTATTATTTCTACAAAAATACAACGCCAAAACATATAGAAATTTTATACAGATAGAAATCTGTTCTTTTGGTGGAAAAAAGATAAATATCAATGTAATATTTCGTCTTATGAGGGCCCATATAGGAGGCTCGGACCCAAAGGCCTGTGCATTAATTATTTAAAAAAATTGTACGACGCATTTTTGGACTTTTATGTTCTACATATATATTTAATATTTATCTATTTAATCCGGTTATTTTTAATCTTGGAGTTACATAAAATGATCTCTAGCTTCAATCACTATTTATTAATTAATATGGTGTATATTATTAGTTATAATAAAGTTATTTGATGCTATAGTCATAAATAATACGAATGAAAAAAATACCTTTCCCGGGTTTCCAAGTCAAACCACAGGATGTTTGCGAATGCTCAAGGAGTTTGCTCAAAAAGCGTCCACACCAAACGCGCACAAACAACAAATATCTTTTGATGTACCGACTCTACCCGGAGCACCCGCAAACACAAACAAGCATTCGTTCGTGCGCGCGGTGCCGTTTACACCGAAAGCGCATCCCTGTTTGCAAACACGATGCGCGTCCGGTGTGGACGCGGCTTTACTATAATCGTTGTGTAATAAGATTGTTTATTATAACTAAACATAAATGATTCAATTAAACTTAATAAGTAAATAGAAAGAATCAATCTACCTGTATAGCTTCGCTTCGTTCTTTCAATCTATCCTATGTATATCTTCATATTCCATTATATTCTCTAAATGCTGATATAAATATACGTAGAATTAACTTTAAAAGATGTTATCGTCGATATTACACTGAATAACGAATCGATCTATCTCCAAAGACAAGATTTCAACACAGAACACGAACAATGAATAAAATATAAACTACAAAACGAAAGATGTACTTTTAAAAAGAAAAACGTATAGAAATCAAAAAGAAACATTTGAATTATAACGCACTGTACAAATATAAAGACCCACTACCCGATTTAAAATACTTTTCCTCAATTAAGAAGTGAATTTAAAGTAAGATTCGACTAAAATTACTGTTGACCTAATTAGAGAAGTAAAAAACAATATGGCCGACCGCCACGTCGCAGCAGCTCGCCGGCCTTTTTCAGGCCTACCACACTACCATCGTATCAAAATAAAATAATCTAAAATTTATTACAAAAAATTGTTTATAATAAAAATATTATAAATAATAATTATTATTTATGGTTATTATATTTTAAATATGTTTTTAGTTTAACCGAAACAAAATATGTTTGTTATTTTATTTTTTAATAATTTTCTTCGCATTATTGGTTTAACCTCATTGTACTATGGAAAGTGAAAAAATATTTTGTTTACATAAGTTTAAATAAATTAATGTTTAATAAAAAGACTTTGTTAACACAAGTTAAATCAAATGCTATTTTAAGTTGAAAGTAGTACTACAGTATATGGAGCCCCCACTATACATTGCAAATCGCTACTATCGATTGTTATATTGACGCCATATTTCAATATAAACAAATAATGTGTGATTTAACGAATTCGTTACGTACACTCGTACAATTACGAACATACGTAATTGTACACGTTTTAACGAAAATTTGTTTGTTTTGGGTTTGAATTTAAGTTTGTTAACCTTAATTTTTTTTGCCCTAGAATTTTTTTTCGCCGCTTCACACCGCTTGGGGGAGCGCTCATTCCTAAAAAAAAAAAAAACCCTCCTGCATATAGACCAGGTATAGTTCCAAATCGAAATATAAAAGAGTTTAACAGACAAGATACATGTATAGGTATATTAAGTCTTGAAAGAGGTTGATAGTGAGATAACGAGTTATCAGAAAGAGCCGTGTTGTTCAGCCGTCAAGGTATATGTGTATTGTGTATGTTCTATATACAAATCTACAGTTTTGATCCAATCTCGATGAAAATTTGCATATTTGACCTTCAAAGCAAGGAGAAAATCACTGTCTACATAAAATTTAGAAATTTAAATTTTGGTACACAGGTGTACGGGGTACAACACAAGTGATGAATACGGGGTCAAAGTAATGAATACCCTTCATGATGCATATCGTTGAAAAGCTCTTTAAGAGTACAGTAATTGTTGTTATGTACATATATGGGGGTAAAATGGAAATATACATCTAAAAGTCAACGTATGTGTGTATGTTCTTTATAAAAATCTCCAGTTTTAGTCTGATCTCGATGAAAATTTGCATATTTGACCTTCAAAGCAAGGAGAAAATCACTGTCTACATAAAATTTAGAAATTTAAATTTTGGTACACAGGTGTACGGGGTACAACACAAGTGATGAATACGGGGTCAAAGTAATGAATACCCTTCATGATGCATATCGTTGAAAAGCTCTTTAAGAGTACAGTAATTGTTGTTATGTACATATATGGGGGTAAAATGGAAATATACATCTAAAAGTCAACGTATGTGTGTATGTTCTTTATAAAAATCTCCAGTTTTAGTCTGACATCGATGAAAATTTGCATATTTGACCTTCAAAGCAAGGAGAAAATCACTGTCTACATAAAATTTAGAAATTTAAATTTTGGTACACAGGTGTACGGGGTACAACACAAGTGATGAATACGGGGTCAAAGTAATGAATACCCTTCATGATGCATATCGTTAAAAAGCTCTTTAAGAGTACAGTAATTGTTGTTATGTACATATATGGGGGTAAAATGGAAATATACATCTAAAAGTCAACGTATGTGTGTATGTTCTTTATAAAAATCTCCAGTTTTAGTCTGATCTCGATGAAAATTTGCATATTTGACCTTCAAAGCAATGGGAAGGTCACTTCACTGTCTACATGAATTTTCGAAATTTAAATTTTGGTACACAGGGGTACGGGGTACAACACAAGTGATGAATATGGGGTCAAAGTAATGAATACCCTTCATGATGCATATCGTTGAAAAGCTCTTTAAGAGTACAGTAATTATTGTTATGTACAGTTTTGTCAATTGTCATTCAGGAGGGGGGTAAATTTGCAAATTATCTTATTAAAGAGGAGGGGATATAGAAATAAGTGGGAGGGATAGAATCTAGATATTCTCGCATAGTAAAATAGTTTCTTGATGGTAGTTTATAAACTTATCAAATTAAAATAACACTCCGTAGCGAAGCACGGGTATCCAGCTAGTATTGTAGGAAGTAGGAAAAAGTGGTGGCAATAAAGGCCCCGCCGACTCCGTCGCGCGGGGGGACCCTGGAAGGGAAATAGAGGGGCTTCTAAAAGTTTCCAGGGGGCCTCCAAAACCTACTAGTAGGAAATATGAATTTTTATGACTGAAGAAACCATTGTAGTGTCATTCTGGCTAGCATGCTGGATTTTTAAACCATGCATGGTTGAAAATGAATGGTGGTGTATTTAATATTTTTTCAACTTTGGATATGTCCAAATAAAACAACAAATCTTGAATCATTGATTATGTTGACTGCTTAGTATGGATCACTCAAGTTTCCAATCACACTGTCAATTAAAACATAAAAAACTTCAACTTTGAAGCGATTTTCTGGGTTCTCTGTGGATTTTTCTTGAAACCCATCGGGATACGGCTTAGTAATTTTTTGCTTCTCAGTCTCGGTGCCGGGAAATTCTCTCGCAAACTTAATCATCACGCCTGGCTGACAACTTTAATATTAACTAATATTATTTTTAATTATTATTACGAATATAATTATTTTATATTTCAATCATAAATATTGGCGTGATTGAGTGTTCGGGGCTTGAGAAGCGGGGCCCTTTAGGGGAGGTCCGGGTCCCCCGGCATCAGCAGTACCTGCCACCCCCTCTCGACGGACCTGATCACCCCTGCGTCTAATAAAAAATGCTGTGTTGATCAGGACGTAAAAGAAAGAGAAAAAATAATAATAATATGTCAACAGTGAAGTTGCGCATGCGTGTCTGTGCAGTCCAGAATTAGGCCAGTCTATGCAGTCTTTCATTCTTTTATCTAAATGATTATAACTATAAGTTTGTTCCAACCAAGCAGTTTTCCGTCCGCGGAATCGCCACGGTCAAATCGTGTGAACCGTTTTTGGTTAATATTTTTTTCTCTATTTTACAAGATTTTTTGGGAGAAAGAGCCTCCAAATTTAGAGATAATATTCAATTCTCAAGCTTACTCCTTGGAGTAAGTCTCTTAATATGCAAAATTAAATCTATATCAGCCCAAAAGACTATGCACAGGCCTTTTTAATAAGTGTATTGATAAAAATCTCGCAATCGAATATTTGCATCACAATGCTTTATATATGTAGTACGAATGTGTAAAAAAAGTCCAATTACCTTTAATACTAGTACATTATAAACGGAGCATTCACATAGGCCGGTCTTGGATCGACAAGTGTTTTTCTAAACAATAGTTTGACGGGATGATGTTCCCAGGCTTAGTGCAAAGGTCAATCTGCCAATTTTGAAGTATAAAGTTGAACATGATTGTCAAATTTTACTTGTTATGTATTTTTAAATCCTTTATATATAAACTTCACTTTTGTGGCTGCCTGGGTGCCTAGTTGGGTGGGTGCGTCAAATCTTTGGAAGGCTAGTTAACCCTCTTCCAGTTATCCAATCGAGCTGAAACTTGGCACATAGACTCTCTACCAAAACAAAAACATTTTAACAAATTAATTAATTAATTAAATTTAATTAATAAATTAATTTTCAATTTAATTAATTATCTTTTTAAAAATGAATGGATTAATTAAATATTAACAAAAGTAAGTAATAAAAATAAAATAAAAATGTAATAAATTAATTAATTGGTAGGTATTTAAAATCTTTGGAGGGCTACTTAACCCTCTTCCAGTCGTCCAATCGAGCTGAAACTTGGCACATAGACTCTCTACCAATACAAAAACATTTAAACAAATTAATTAATTAATTAAATTGAATTAATAAATTAATTTTTCAATTTAATTAATTATCTTTTTAAAAATGAATGGATTAATTAAATATTAAAAAAAGTAAGTAATAAAAATAAAATAAAAATGTAATTAATTAATTAATTGGTAGGTATTTAAAATCTTTGGAGGGCTACTTAACCCTCTTCCAGTCGTCCAATCGAGCTGAAACTTGGCACATAGACTCTCTACCAATACAAAAACATTTAAACAAATTAATTAATTAATTAAATTGAATTAATAAATTAATTTTTCAATTTAATTAATTATCTTTTTAAAAATGAATGGATTAATTAAATATTAAAAAAAGTAAGTAATAAAAATAAAATAAAAATGTAATTAATTAATTAATTGTAGGTATATAAAATCTTTGGAGGGCTACTTAACCCTCTTCCAGTCGTCCAATCGGGCTGAAACTTGGCACATAGACTCTCTACCAATACAAAAACATTTAAACAAATTAATTAATTAATTAAATTTAATTAATAAATTAATTTTTCAATTTAATTAATTATCTTTTTAAAAATGAATGGATTAATTAAATATTAAAAAAAGTAAGTAATAAAAATAAAATAAAAATGTAATTAATTAATTAATTGGTAGGTATATAAAATCTTTGGAGGGCTACTTAACCCTCTTCCAGTCGTCCAATCGAGCTGAAACTTGGCACATAGACTCTCTACCAATACAAAAATATTTTAACAAATTAATTAATTAATTAATTTAATTAATTAATTATTTCTTTAATTGAAATAATTATCTTTTTAAAAATGAATGGATTAATTAAATATTAAAATATATATAAATAATAAATAAATATATTAAAATAATATTTTAACAAATTAATTAATTAATTATTTAATTTTTAAATTGAATTAATTTCTTGTTGAAAATGAATGGAATAATGAAATTTAAAAAAGTAATAAAAATAAAATAATAATTTAATTAATTAATTTGTGGGTATAAAAAATCTTTGGAGGGCGAGTTAACCCTCTTCTAGTCCTCCAATCGAGCAGAAACTTGGCATATAGACTCTTTACCAATACAAAAACATTTTAACAAGTTAATTAATTAGTTAAATTTTACTAATTAATTAATTTTTGAATAATTATTTAAAATTAAAATGGTTTATTACCAATACTTCCCCTCACAACCAAAATGCAAAAATATAAAGGATTTATAATAAAAACTTGGTTTTTATGGGCTGGTATAATTATTATGTTTTTTGTTTTTTTAGTTCTAACTCGGTAGTTAATATATTTATGCAGTTTGGTAGTAGTAATGATAAGAATAAAGTATATTGATTTAAAAATATAAAAATTAACATATTAGTTGTAGACCCAGTGCCAAAAATAACCATGCTTACTTCTTAAGAAAAATTTAGTTTTATTAATTTCTCAAAGCCTATCTACACATAAATAAATACATTTCACAAACAGTGTTTATTTTCTGCATTTGACGAATGAAATATTCGAAAATATATTATCAGCCCGCCTTCCCGTCATGTATCCTGTCCTAGATGATACCACTCCATGTCGCCTTGAGCAATACGACACCGATATCTGGTGCTGACGTACCAGTGTGCGCACCTTTACTAACAGCAACAGTTCCTGGAGTGTCTTGGGCTGTCAAGTATTTATAAATATATATATATATATATACGTTCGCAATCGTAAGATCCCTTGCCAGGTGTCATAAATCGAACCTGAACTCCCTGGGAGAGAAGCGAGTATGCTACCTCTGTGCTTCAAGGAACCCCCTTTTTATGCCGTTCAAATACCATGTTAATAAGCTATGCATTTCAATATTTCACCGCATAAAAAGTAGTATCCCTTGCTCTATCATATATCGTATCACACAGGTGTGTGTGAGCATATTAGCATAAACTCGACAGGTAATTCTTTTAGGTTGAACTAGCCTTGTTATCTAGCCTTGGTAACTAGCTTTGTGGCGAGAGACATACATAAAGTCAGACAGGAAAAAAGTAATACCCGGTTTCCACTATAATGTATAAAAAAGTAATAATGTTGAAATTCTAATCAATGTACAGACTAAACTTTAATTTTATACGTAGAAATGATTTTTTCAGTAATTTATTTTAGAGGTACAGCTGCCTTGAATTTATTGCTTGTTTGAATATTTAATTAAATTAATGTTAGTTCATTCAATTGCATTTAAATTTAATAAACTTAAAATCATTTTATAGCTTTAAAATTTAAATCAGTAATTCTTTATTTAGATCACGGATAAATTGAGTTTTTTTTCTCAGAATAAGCTTAGTGAGTTGGTATTATGTGGGGAAGCAGTGTTACCCCCTAGAGTCCCATTTCGATACACCCTCAAAGTTTATTTCCCCTAGAACCTCTATCTAGGGGCTATAAAGTTCCCTAAAAAGTTTTCTAATCTGCCATTTATACGAGAGAGGCCTGAGATGGGAGCTGAAAGTTTGACGGGGCCTGTCGATAACCTTCCGACGCCAGATGAGCCGTCTCCCACCGTCAACGATTCCATCTCACCGCCCTTCTTCTCAAAACTACCCAACTCAAACCCATCCATATAAAAATTACCTTCATAATTTTCAAATTTGGAATTCATGTCAGGAATTTAAGATTTTATTTTATTTTTTTTTCAGAAAAGAAACGGAATGAGAAAAAGTTTTCATTTCGTTCTAATTTTTAATTCCGAACTAAAGTACTTTATACTACTACAATTTAATAAACTACACCTACCACTAACTCGATTAAATTCGGGCACTTTTACAATAGGTATGCTCCACCCAGCATGGTGATATACGCATATAAATGCTTAAGCAACTCCCGGAAAATCCAGGTACAATCTACGGTCTAGGAAGCCAGTATAAATACGCCGTTCTTCTCTCCAGTCGTCTGTAGGTATATCCTGTGTTTGCTTCGAGTCAACATTACGATGCACCACACCCCTGAAGATCCTTCCAGTAGGTGAAGCGAAACGTCGGATTTCAACCCATTCTTAACGTGGATTTCACCGGAAACCCAAGCTGTTTATGACGAATCTACCCGCGCCGCGGAAGGCTACGCACCCTGTGTTACAAATGTCAATTATAGAGTTTCTACAACAGATAAAGCGACACGCCAACCCCATGCCTTTGGGAGTTCCACGCACATCACGGATAGTTGTGCTATGAATTTTATTATTTTATTCTTCTATAATATTAACATGTTTTATGGTGCTCAAAAAGTCACGGAACAAAGTAAAAAGGCCCATGAAAATTATATAGAAGCTTCAAATATTAAATTGGAAAAAAATACTAAAAAAAACATGCTTTTAAAAAGGAGAAAATATTTTTTTAACAGCACCAGTACTATGAGCAGTCACAGTATCATGCGCAGGTCACTAAAGATAAAATGTGGGGCGCTATCAACAAATGACGAAACTCGTTGATAGCGCCCCACGTCTTTGTAGTGACACGAATATACTGTAATCGCTCGTAGTACTGGGGCTGTTAAAAATTATTTAAGGAGGTCATCGTTGTTGAATTCACGAATTTTACCGCCAAAATGTCTCCATGTAAACCGAGCCTTGTCGGTGCATGATCGGTCCACAGAGTGGGAAGAGGTCACATAGTGCAGATCAAAGACGTGTGGCGTGTGGCGCTATCAACAGTTTTCGTAATTTGTTGATAGCGCACCACACTTTTTAGTGACACGCATATACTGCAATCGCTCGTAGTACTGGGCATACAAAAGTAGGTACATACGTTAGAATCCTTTCCCGTTCTAAAACATTTGAAGCTAATTTACGCGAGCATTGCATGCAAATTCTTGGACGGATAATGAACTACTAATTAACATCCTCAATCGTTACAATAGAAACATTAAATTTGATACATGTAGGTAATATATAATGAATAAATAATATAATAATGTAATATAATAATGTAATGTATGTAATAATAATGTAATATGTATAATAATGTATAAATAATTCTAGCCCATAAAAACCAAGTTTTTTTTTATTATAAATCCTTGATATTTTTCCATTTTGGTTGAGAGGGTAAATATTGGTATTAATTCATTTTAATTTTAAATAATTAATGTAAAATTAATTAATTTATTAAATTTAATTAATTTGTTAAAATGTTTTTGTATTGGTAGAGAGTCTATGTACCAAGTTTCAGCTCGATTGGATGACCGGTAGAGGGTTAACTCCCCTTCCAAAGATTTTATATACCTACCAATTAATTAATTAAATTTTTATTTTATTTCTATTACTTATTTTAAATTGATATAAATCCATTCATTTTTAAAAAGATAATTAATTAAATTAAAAAAAAAATGATTAAATCTAATTAATTAATTTGTTACAATGTTTTTGTATTGGTAGAGATATAAGTTTTTCAGCTTGATTGGATGACTGGAAGAGGGTTAACTAGCCTTCCAAAGATTTTGACATCAGGCAGGCAGGCAGAAAGCCAGGCACAAAATTGAAGTTATATAAAGGGTTTAAAAAATGAGGTAGGGAAATAAAGATATCTAGCAGTAAAATGTTCGCGACCAAAGAGTTTCATTAAAAAGAGCTGATGTAGTATTAATGATTTGGCCACACTGAATACCTTAAGTAATTGAGGTGGAGTTTTGCCTGAGTAATAAGTTTATTATAAACTTTACAAAGCATACGACTTAGTTTTCTCTGAGGAATTTTCCGCGACGCAACAAAAATAACAATATGAAAAACCCAGTATAACTTTAGACACCGCAAAAATAAACTTGTACCAACCTAACCAAACTTTATTTATTTTCACTTTATTTTCTCGCTCTGCTTTCTTTTTTTTTTTTTTGGCTATGCTGCTTGGGGAAACCAAAATTTTCTGAATTAGATGACACAAATATAAAAGTAAGTGGCAACGAAAAACTTGAGGGGTTTTTAAAAGTAAAGTCAGTATGTTTTCATCTTCGAGCAAAGTGAAACTCCAAATAAAGTTTGAAAATAAAACAGAATGAGAATATGGTTTTTCGTAAGGAAGTTTTAGGTTTATATTATTTCCTTCCTTGTAAATAAGTAAAAAGTTTAAAGAAATTAACATTAAAAAGTACTTAGGTAGCTTAGCCTTTTCATCTCGAGAAATCACTACAATAAAATAATTTGTCCCATGAAAGATCACATAGAAAAATACTCGGCTGATTGCGATGAAATTCAATCACGAACAGAAAAATCATATCACAAGGCAAAATCGAGAAATTAATTTATGCTCAAAATGTAACAAAAACCTTGTTGACTCCTAATAAAACCTTTTACGGAATCTTTTCCCGTCATGTTTCTGTGGCTTTTTTCTTCTTGGTCTTTTCAATAGTGGTGACCGTGGATAGGACTGCTTAGCAGTAAATTCAAGAAAAGAAAAAAAAGGAATAATATGGCTAGCAATATAGAAGCTATGAAGAAGCAACAAACAGGGAGTAAAATACCTGTGACACTCGCCTTTATGAAGCTGGACTCACTTCTAATTACAGTAGAGGAGGAAGGAAAAGTTCAGGCGCTGACCGAGGCCTCATTTGTTTGAATTAGATCAACAATTTTTGGAAGGTATCTCGGCAGACGTGGATTCTACTGAAAAGGACATCGTAGATTAAATTAACTCTTCTGAAAAATACCGGGAGGAGTATCTCATAAAGAAAAGAAGAGTTGGAGATTTCTATGGCTTTTTTCTTCTTGGTCTTTTCAATAATGATTAAATGTAATAACAAAACCTGAAGCAACTAATAGAAAACACTGTAGAAAGTAATTATGTACTTGTATTTGAGAAAGTTTAATATGAGTTCTATCGGATAGATTATTTTCTGTTTGTTCTAAACGAAATTACATGTTCCTTTTTTTAAAATAAAAATGAAGTACACATAAATAATAAATAAGATGTTTAAGGTTAGTTAAGAAAAATCACACATTTGTCCTTTGAAACCCATATAATATATTTTTGCTTTTTGTTCAATTAATAATGAAGAAAAACTTATATTTAGGATATGTGATTCGTAACGCAAAACAAGTTACAATTTATTAAAAAACTGTTTATTCCTTTTTTAGAATACAAGTTAAATAAATTTAGTTAAATAAAAAACCTCCCAATCCTAATTGCGTACAATTTAAAATAAAGTACAACAATTTTCTTGTAGCTTTATCATACACATTAAATCAAAACAATTTAATTGTTTTAAAAAATACAAACGTGACGATAACAATTTTAATTTTTTCTAAAATTTAATAATATGTATAATTTTAATTTTATTATTAATAATTAAAGCCAATTTAAAAAGAATATCATTAAATGCACTAATAAAATAGTTATGCGAAGGAAATTTACCACTTTTCTTTTTGTTTTTATTATATCTGTTTATATTAAAGTTAGAAGAATTTTTCAAAACAACAAATCAATAATTGTTTACTTGTTAAGAGACACGCCTAGAGTTAGTTCTGCGCATGCGCAATAGCGCATCATTCTTTAGGAGTAACCTCATGATAGAAGTTGCAAATGGTGTATTCACTAATAGAGACGTTTTATAACGCAACAGTTCCATTCATTAGAATTTATACTGAAGAGCATGCGCGGTGGCATTTAATAAAGCATTGGGTATAAAATAACAAACTTTAATAGACCAAAATCCGATATATTCTGACTATAACCTCCGTAAGTGTCTTTAATCTTTAAGATTGTTGCACAAGCGCTATTCAATTTCGTTTCTGCGCATGCCTCTAAACCAACTTTAACATCTGAAATCATTTCAAAAGTAAAAAGTCATTGTTTCTTAACAATATTTGATTTATTGTTAATTTTATTAGTTTTATATTATATTCTTAAAATTTAAAATAATTGTTTCCTTCACAATTTTTAACTAAATTCAAATTTAATTACTACTAATAAAAATAAAAATGTATCATCAAAATCAAATATAAAGTGTAACAAGGCCAAGGCATTTGGTGAATTTTACAATTTGTTATTTTATTTTTATTGTTATTTATAATCATACATTTGTATAGTTATTTCACACAAGTGGTTCCTTTTTATTTTATTTTTATTTTTCTTTAAAAAACTTCTACTCTATCAAAATACTTTCTTTTACTTTATCACTTTAAGTGGAAAGTAAAAATGAATTAAGTACAAAAAAAATTAAAATCAACTAAAAATTGTCTATATATGTAATAAATTCTACTAATACAAAACTTTTTTTTCTTGTTTATACTAAATTTTGGATCTATACAAAATTATATTTTTATTTATATGTATATATCATATTATCTTAGTATTTTTAATTTATATGAAATATTCTTGAATAATTAAAAATCAAATATGTCAAGAACTATTATGCTTACAAAAGTGACAACAATTGTTTACACAATTGTTTATAACTTTATAACTAATGAATTAAACTGTTTCATTTATAAATTCACAAGTACTCATTTATGCAGTACTGGAAAATTGACTGCAAATATTTTTATTAGTTTAGTCAAGTAACCACATAATAATTAATTATTAGATTAGTAAAGTCACATCATAATAATTTAATCGATTTTTCAAGTCACAACATAATAATTAATTATTTAGACTAGTCAAGCATAAATATAATAATTAATTATTAAATTAGTCAAGTCACAGGGTAGTAATAATTAATTAGATTAGTCAAGTCACAACATAAAAATTAATTAGATTATTCGTCACAACATAATTAATTATTAGATTAGTCAAATCACAACGTAATAATTAATTAGATTGGTCAAGTCATAAGATAATAATTAATTATTAGTTGATTACACTTAACTAATGATTTTTCTTGATTTGGGTAATAATTTGAAAAAACATCAATAAAAAATAATAATATATAAGGCTTATAAGTATACTGAGATAAGTACTTCTTATCTTGAAATATAAGTATACTTCTTATCAGTCATTCAATTTTGAACACATAATACCTAAAATTTTGTTCTTAAAAATGTGTTAATAATTCATTTTAAATTATGCTGAAAAAAGACGAGACGAAAAATGTTCCTTGATGTCTGAAATGTATTTTTGTAAAATAATATTCATAAAATGAAATATCTTTAGAATAATCATAATGCTTCCTTTGCCTTCAGAAAGCTTGAAAGCAAAAGTAATAAATAAATAAATTTTACAAATCCTATTTCGAAAAGACTAAGGTCCCTTAAAACTATTCTTGACAAATATCAGCCAAATTTCCAGAATTTTATTACACCTCCTACATTTATTTATTTTTATGCATAGTACATTTTTTTAGAATTAAAAAATTCCAAAATGCAACCAGTAATTAATTTAATTCAATAAAACCTCAAATTATAAAAACAAATTGTGTACACTGTGGACCACTTATTTTTTATTTTTTTTAACATTTTGATATAGTAATATTAGTATAATTATCTATATTTATTTACATTTAATGTAAATAATATTTATATAATTAAAAAGAACTAAAACAATTATAAATTAGATATTTGTTGGTTTATATAAATGATTAATAATTCACAACTTCATTGTGTAATCATATTCACAATAATTTATTCTGTTTATATTTATTTATTTATTTGTATTTAATTTGCGTGTAATTTACATTATGGGTTATGGATACATATTTTGAAATATTTTTATTGTTTCTTTTCTTACTTCTAATTTTGCTTTAGATATATGAATTTTGTATATTATTTTTTGCTTTTAAGTATTTTTTTTTTTTTATTAAATAATTCATTCTTCTATTATAAATATGAAATACATATAAAAAAATAAATAAACAATAATTAATACATATTACATAAATATATTTAATTTTGATTTTTGGTCTCTAATAGATTTTTTAAAATTGTAATAAATTATGTAAAAAGAATTTTATAAATATATTCTTCAATTAAAATATTTAAAATAAATATTTTTATAATTAATTGAATTAAAAGATTTTATAAATCAAATATATTATATGTTTTCGAATTTCTGATATGATTTTTACGATATTCGGTAACATTATATAGTATGTTAATAAAATTATAAAAACAATTACGTTCGATATGTAAATTAATTATTATAAATTAAACTAATTATTTATTGATAGAAATATATTATTTGCCAATTATGTTTCTTTTTTTGTCAATTTAAATTCAAGCATACGGCAATAAAGAGAAATAACCGAAAGATTTCATATTGTATAAATATACAATATCTACAACCTTTTTATAATGAATTTAACAGTAATTGTAAATCCCGTAGACAGACATGATAATATTGTAAGACAACCACTGGATTGACACACATTTATACGGAGGAAAAGGGTGACCTAAAAATATTTGGTGGGAAAATTAGGAGAGGATTTTTGTGGAAGCCCTACGCTCCACCCTCTTATTTCCACAAAAACAAGAAATCATGTTAACTTAAAACATAACTAAATGCAGAAATTTTCTTAAAAACTTTAAAGTTAGGTTGAAGTCTAATAAAACTTATTCAGTAGGAGAAATAAGGGGCTTCTAAGTTAGCAAGGGACTGGTTGTTTCCCCATTTATAGGATTTGCTGCATCAAGATGGTTTGCTTAGAAGTAAAAGGGTTTGCCCTTGAACGCTGGCTATTCCCATTGCCTCCAGACCATTCCACTAAATCATTTATAAAATAGGTTTTTACCAGTAGAGCCCCCTGGTAATTCTTCTTAACCCACAACTTTTATGGGTTTTTACCTTAAAGTTTCATCCTTACAAATAGCCCACATAAATAATTTACAGGTTGAAGTAAACGAATTATATACCCTTATTTCATTTACTAGCTTCGTCCACTGTTCTTCCACACACAGTGCGTAACATTCACGTAAATTATAAAAAAATAAACATTATTTAATGGCAGCATTTCATTTTTGAATGGTACACAATTTTTGTTAAAAAATAAAACGTCTTAAGTTAGCTTGTCAATGCGGCAACTGAAACAACTATAGCCGTGCGTCTAAAGCCGTACGACTGAGCCGCTTCATATCTGGTTATCATTCTATCGTACAGTCCAAAAGATCTTTAGACAATCCCAAGAACTGGAGTCAAAACATAATAATATTAATTAACAAATAATAATATTAAATGCCCTAAATAATAACATAAGTAAACAATGGTATAAATTACAAGAATCGATATTAAAATCCAAAGCATGGCCGAAATGTTTCTACAAGGTAAAAGTGCTGATCTGGAATGTCAGGAGTCTTTATTTAAATTCTGGGCTGAAGAGCTTGTTTTTATCAGTTTATAACCCTTCCTCCTCAATACATACTTGAACATACATTATGATTTTTTATATTACTACCATTTCATTGCATAGTAATTAAACTAATTTTATAAAACAAAATTTAACAACCTTCATTGACAGATAATTTAAATAAACAACTTAAGTATTCACGATATTTATGTTTTAGAAATTACTTGACTTATATTTGAGTATAGATTTCATATTTTAATTACGAGTACTTGTGAGTTTCCTTTATTCGTTTATAAAGTATTATTGTAGCTTTTGTTATTTGCAGGTAAATTATTTATTTGTTGTTCCATTAACTGATTACTAAAATTCACCAATTTCTAAAGAAAAATTGCTATCAAAAGTATTCTTTTAAATCATTAAACTTATATGCTGATATATATGATAAACCTCGATTGATATTGTGCCTCCGGCTAATGATAACTGATAAACCT
Source organism: Gerris lacustris (assembly GCA_951217055.1). Lineage (NCBI taxonomy): Eukaryota > Metazoa > Arthropoda > Insecta > Hemiptera > Gerridae > Gerris > Gerris lacustris. The sequence continues at coordinate 50,192,136 of OX578279.1, forward strand.
TAATTATTGTTGTACCCCCTGCAAAAGATAAATGATAAACCTTAATTATTGTTGTACCCCCTGCAAAAGATAAATGATAAACCTTAATTATTGTTGTACCCCCTGCAAAAGATAAATGATAAACCTTAATTATTGTTGTACCCCCTGCAAAAGATAAATGATAAACCTTAATTATTATTGTACCTCCTTAACCTAGATTGCTATTGAATCTTCTTCTAATGTTAACCGGTAAATTTCAATGTTACTGACTCTCCTGCTGACTGACGTTAACCAATACCCTGTGGATTATTATTGAATCATCTGCTGATGTTAACTGGTAGACCTAGATTGTTATAGTAGACTTCATAATATATCTTAACCACTAAAAAGATCAATATCGTATCTTTTACTGATGTTAACTTATGACCCACGTAACTTTATGACCCTTAGTTATTATTGAATCTTCTGCTGATATTAACTGCTAGACTTAGATTATTATTATATCTTCTGTAGATGTAAACCATGATTTTCATGATGATACTAATGTTAACTTAGTATATTGTATAATATATTATTATCTTCCCTTGATGTTAACCAATAACATTTTTTAATTTAAACATAGCTAAAAATCTATGATACCGCTTCTTTTTTTTATTTCACTCATTTAATTACCTTCATCGAAAAAAAAAAAACAATACATAAAATATAAGTCAAGTATTTATATACAACCTTAAATAACAAATACACAACATATTAAAATATTTAAAAAAAAAAATGTTTTATTTATCCTTAAATTCATATCAAAATACATTTATGCAAAAAATTATTTTTTAAATATATTTTATACATGTGTTTTTCATTTTCTTTTTATTTACTCTATAAGCTTTTTCATGTTTTATATTTTTTTCAAATACTCTATTAAAGCTAATTGTAATATCATTTCTGTTTTTAAATGACAAAAAACAGATTACAATTTTTAATTTATTTATTCATTATTACTTCGATTTATATAAAATCACAATACAATGATAGTTTATTTCTCATTGAGTACATAAAGTATTTTTAAGATAACATATATACATACATAATATACATATGCAATTGTTTTAATTACGTATTATATATATATATATATATATATATATATATATATATATATATATATATATATATATATATATATATATATATATATATATAATACACGTAATTTTCTTTTATTTCTTTATTTTCCATAATCTATATTTTTTATTATGACATAAAAAGCAATTTGATTTTATTTTTTACATTTGAAGACCTACATTAAATATTCAAGGCTATCTTTTCTGTAACTAAATTATACATATATTATAGTATTTTGTAAAGCAGTATTCAAGATATTTTTAATTTTATATTATTACTTTACTTGATAAGTTTTGTAAATCATAATGATTTCACTTCAGTCTTTTTATATTTAATTTTTTTTTTATCTCAAAGTTCGGTCTTTTTTATTTTTTTTTTATTAATACATTTTTGAAATATTTTTTATTGATCCTCTGCTCACTACAAATTTATATATATTTTGTTATTTATATGTGTATAGTGTATATGTTAATTATAATATACATTATATAATGTAAATGTATTATACATACATCACGTATAAGTAATATGTATACATAATGTATGTGTATAATGTATACATATATAATTTTATGTATAAGATCACTTAACAATTAGTGAAAACATTAAAATACAATTACAAACATCTGTAATAATTCTTGTGTATTATTATTATTATTTTAATTTTTTTAGATTCATTATATATTATACTTTTTTCGTATAATATAATATATTCTCTTTTAAATTAGAATGTGATTATTTTTTCCAAATTGTGCTTGAAAAATAAATATATGTTTTCATAATCTGAATATCTAACTGCGAACCCCCCCATTGAGGAGCACTAGATTGAACCGATTTCCTTGTTACAAAAAGTGCAGCCTTTGGCATTCGTGTGTCACTGACATGACAAGAGTGGCGTCACTTCTAAGTGAAATTATTTAAGTGGGTGTCATTTACGTTCGCATTGGTTTCTTGATTTTATGTTTAAGTCAGACCGCACCCCCTTCAGTTTGGTTGAAGCCTGGCCTTAAAGAATGTTTTAAAAATATAAGATTAAATATCAGACATAATATGATATATTGGTGGTTGAACTTCGATCCGAGCAAAAGTGCTTGAGAGGAAAACTTAGTGTTTTAGGCGAGGCTACAATTTAACTTGACCTAAACTCCAATCCAAATGGCTCCACCAAATACTTGTGCAGTGCAAGTTGTGAACATATACAGTTTTTTATGATCTATTCATTTTAATTTCTTATTTATTACCAAAACTCAAATATTTGACTTCTTATATTTTTTATTTGTGACAACCAAGTAAGTTTTGAGTTACTTAAATTTGTTTTTTGTTTAATCGTCTCAACAGGTAATGCCTACTCTGCTACACTTATCCCATTATCAAAATTATCAATCGAACATGGATAAGAGTTAAAATACTACATTAAAATATTTTTCAGGAATCAACTCGTTGATGGAGATCATAATGGATTCGAAGACACGTAAAAAAATATTTCTTTATTTATTAATGCAGCAATCAGCCTTTATAAAGCCATGATAAGTGCCTTTAGTGTTTGTTCGTGCACTAATGATGGCTTTATAAAGGCTGAAAGCTGCTTTGCTAAATAAGTTAGTAAGAGTTTCTTTCAATCCAGTTATTTGGTATATACGCTCTATTATTTAAATTTAAATTGAATGTTACTATTTCTTTGTTCCCTTGTTGAGTCATTTTTTTGTTTACTGGGATAATTAATGAACAAAGTATTAGGTGGGATAAATAATAAGAAACGTAGAAACAGATATTTAATTTTGGTTCAACCGAAACAGTATCAAAATCGGCTCACATCTGTAGGATTTGAGCCATATACGTTAGTGTTTGGACTTAAGTTCTAGTAACATGTCTAAAGTGTCAAACTTCCAATATTGTTTTAATGTTAATGATAGTTTTTACTTTTCTTCAACTTCTCCGAAGGCATAAAGGCAAATAATGTTTTCACTTAAAAAACTCTGAAATCGAGATTCTACGGAACACTGATAAAATAATCAGTGGGTCGCAGGTCTCTTGCTAGAGATTAATAAGTGATTTATGCCGAACCATTTTATCAATTAAATTGAATTTAATAATTGATAAAATAAAAAAAAATTATAAATAATAATTTATTGTGATATGATTTATATCTACTACTAATAAAATGATTTTTCAATGAAATAATTAACTAAGTAAACGGCCTCTATATGTGCATTGTTCAATAAATAAGCGGATTAGTCACTAGAGAAATCGTTGCTACTAGCTCAAATTATGCATTAAACGAAAATAAATATGGTAAAATATGGTAAATCTCGGCTTACGGATTTAGATGGTTCTCCTAACTTATTCAAATCCGAAAAGCCAAAATTCAAAAATTCAAAAATAAAAAGCCTGATTCTTTTTTATCTAACTTATTGTAATTAACAAAATAAATTACTTTAATTACCAAAATATTGCCACAAATGTATCTAAATAGGTACTATCAATGAAAGGTAAATTAATAAATAAACCAATACAAACTCCACTTAAATTTGACTTAAATTTTTTAAGTCAAAAATTCGTAAGATGAGGTTGGTTTGTATACTTATTTGGAAATTTATTAAAAGTGTAAATTGTATAAATTATTATAATAATGAAATAAAACAAAATAATGTAGTTTATATTTTATTTATCAATTTGATTTTGAGATATATTTCCTTTTATTTTACAATCTTTTATTTAACTTGCAAAATTTGTATGTATGTTCGGGTCAAATCTTGCAATTGAATTTTAAAGCAGTTATTCTCAACCGATTGAATTGAAATTTTACATGAACGTTTAGTTTGGATGACAATACATTGTTAGGGTTAGCTAAGTGACGTCATTGTAAATCCAATATGGTGGACAGCCCAAGATGTCGGACTAGTTATTTTTTAAGCATGCCCATAATATAGATATCAAATGAAAGGGGTTGCTGAGAAGAATACGAATACAATTCAACTTTTTCATTGTTTGTTTAACAACATTTTCATTGTTTTCATCTTCTAAATTGTTTTGTTTTCCTACTTACGTTTACTTTTCTTGGAAAAAAGAACTTAAGCTTGTTTGGTCGAGGTAAAGCATAAGGGACCACAAGTATAGCTAGAGGTGAAATACTAAACAGCAAAACAACCTTGTATCGCTGGCGAAACAAACAGCTCAAAGTGAAGAGTTTTTAAAGTATTAACACTGATTGTAATGGGTAAATTTGCTGTCCACCATCTACACTAGTGCCGTCAGAGTTTTCTTAAGCCACGCCAACTTGTCAGAACTGAGGTATCTTTTGCTAAACATATTCTTGGGACTGTGTCACACTTTTACAACTCTTAATTTTGTGATGTTTGTTTCGCTAGCATTTTGCCCATGTTTGCTTAACCTCGACCGCTTATATGAATTTTTTCGGTGAATGTAGCTATACATTTTGGAACTAAACTCAATTTATTCAAGTTTGTTGGCTTCCGCAGTCGGTGTCACCGGAAAAATTTCAGTTTTCTTATGGTCACTATAAAACGATGATATTCAGTTGGCAATATCAGGCAGTTCGGTCACTCTGGATTTCCGATCAATGAGAAAGTAATAAATTTGTACCGACGAAATGTTACGGGTTTAAATCGATTCATTTATAGGTACAGAGTATTTCAAAACATATTTTCTGTGCTCAGAGTAAATTGTTTTTCCTCAGTACCATATTAACGATTTATTATCTGCACCAGAGTGACTGGTTTAATTATCAGTATCAGAGTAAATAATTCGATATCTGTGCCAGAGTGAATTGTTTTTATCAGATCCAGAGTTAATGATTAAATATATGTGCCAGAGTGAATTATAATTAAATAATAAAGATTCAAATAAAGTGCTCAACCTTTAATTTTTCTGACTCATAAAAAGTGATAGTTTATTGTAAAGACAGTGTACCTATTTTATTGGTGTTTTCATTTTTATATCTGACCGACCTCTAAGAATTAGAAAATCGAGAAGACATTGAAATGAGTTTTTCTTCTATGAAAAGTGACAAATTTATAAAATCGTCAAACATTTAAAGCCATTTATCAGAATTAATATAATGTACCGGAATGGCAGCAACTGTTCATTTAATAGGTTTTACAACATTGATTGAAAAAAACGTTAGTTTTTTAATATCAAAACTCTTGTAGTTTGTTTAGCTTCGTCCAATTATACTGTTCTTGGACAAGGCCGTGTTTCAAGGAGCCGTCGTTCGATGTACACGATGAAGAAGAGTTTCAGGAGTGGGTTTAGGTGGACAGGAACACTTGACGATCCACTGAACCGGAACTGACTTTTTAGTTCCATCCAGTGGGTACCGTCCTCTGTTGGACCATAGTTCCTGACCTAGAGTAACGTCTTCAACTGTGTCTTCCGGCTGTCGACAACTCACTTCGACTTGGACCGAGGTGCTGAGCTCGGGGATACAACCACAAGCACCGCACCATCGCGGCCGGTAACGTCGTCGACTAACGCAGCTTGCGAATCTAGCTCTCAAAGCCGCCCTGTCACGTCGGGTCGCTTTGCATTCGTGCCCCTTCTGGAAATTCATACAATACGACACATTATACGTGATGTAATTCATAACATTCGTGTTCTGAACAAAATAAGGAAATAATCTTTTTTAACTCACAATAGATAAGCATAGAGAACAAAATGTGAAAGCTAGAGCAAGTATGAGATAATACTAATAATAATTTAGTGCAACAATGGATATCACCCAGGTCGACTGTTTAGAGCGGCCAATGGCCTTCTACAACTATATTTAGTGGTTGAATCATGGTTAGAGTGTCACTCTGATCCCTATAGACCGTACTATACCAATCACAACTGGACAGACCACTTTATTACAGGAGTCACCCATTTATATATATCACAGTCTTGGGTAAACACTGAGCATGAGTCCCCTAGCCTATTATTATAATTTTCGACAATTTTGTCAAAAAGCAACAAAATGTTGCTCCCCCCCCCCTAAAACTATATTTCTACAATTAATAAAAATATATAAATGTACGGTCTGCTGGGCCATAGAAAAATAAGAATAGCAGTTTGATCTGATTAACTGGGAATCCAAAATTTTGGATTTTTTTAAATTTTGAGTGTGGTGTCAAATGAAAGGTATTTAGGAAAGTAGATTACAAAAATATATATAACAACATATATATATGATGTGTGTTATATATAATAAATATATAACACTTGTGGAATGTGTTAAATTTTTTATGCCATTTTGTCAAAAATCATCAAATTTTTGCTCCCCCCCCCCCGCTCTCCGTATACTAACTAATTTCCTGTTCACTATACCAACGAAAACCTTCTTACGTGAGACTTCACGCAGAACAAATTTATTTATTTTTAATTTTATTAATTAAATAGGTTTTCGTTCAGACATTTTCAGAAGTAAATAAATGAAGCCAAATTTAAATTTAAAAATTAAGAAATTAGGGAAAAATAAGACCAAGGAAGGTATTCAAATGAGAACCAATACTTAAATGCATTATTACAATTTATTGAGGTGGTATTTATATCGGTTAGATAAGGTAGTTTTGAAGTGTCTACATTCAGATACAACTTGTGGAAGAAACTGATGTTCGTTTCTTGACAAACAGGACTCGACCCACCCTAACATACATAAAAATTTGGATTTTTATATATAAAAACCCTTTTAACTTCTAAACGATTAAGCCAATCGGCTTGGTTCTGGGTTTAATCGATTCAGCGTAAAAATATCATTGACGATGCCCACTTGACTGAGCTTAAGTCCCCCAAATTTCACCACCCCCTCCCCCAAAAAAGGGGGAAGCATACACCAAAAAGTTGGGTACTTTTCAGGTATTTTTTACAATGATAAAAAAACCTTGACTTAAAATCATTTCGAAGAAACACATTTCTTTTTACCTAAGTTACTAGATTAATAGAACCCACCTCACATCTGACGCTCATACCCGAGCTAATTACATGTATATGTTCCCCTTTGTATCTCTGTGGCGTGAGGAGCTGTAGGGGACACGGTTCTAGATTCTAGGCGACTATTTTTCTCTTTGGGATATAAAGAGTTTAAATTATGTTATTTTATTTATGTTACATTATATAAAAATTAATTGTTTTTAAAAAAGATGGGCTTTCAACGGAGTATTTAAACAAAAGATGTGTGCGTCAAAATTTTATTAATATTAAAGGTTGCCACAACGGTAACAATGCGTGGTAAAGAAGTGAAGAGGGAGAGAATGAGCTGCAGGGCGACATGGCTGTATTATACTCCATTGTTTCTCTCTGACTTAACATGAATAGCATTGTCGAGGAGAGGGAGAGAGAGAAATAGAAGGTCTATGAAATTTATGGGGTTAACACGCGAGAAGGCTTGCAATGTTTCCGTTCCGTGGGGTTAAACCAGGTTACAGCCGTTCTCTTCTCCTCTCAAAACCGGGTTGATAAACCCAGACTGATATCATTCTACTGAGGGGGGGAGGGGCGCATATAAAGCTATTAAAACGTTGTAAATATGCATGAAGCATCACCCCCCGTCCCTATAATCCCTATTTTCTCTCTACCACTGTATCACGAGTACAGGGAAAATGGAGCTTCAAACTCATAAGTGTGTATGTGATTTTGGGGAAAATTTCAGAGTGGGACATGAGAGACCAGAAAAGGCTTTGAGCAGACACGCGACTCACACTAAATATTCCCGAGAATTAATCCCCTCCTATAACAACATCAACATTGAATCAACCCCAATTTTCATTATAAACAAACAACCCTAAATTTTTTCACCCCTTCATTATAAATTTAAATTTGTCCTTTTTTTTTTTTGGAAAATGGTAAAAGAAAAAATTATAATCCCAAATAATGCTAATATAAATCGTTATTACATTACACGGTTACTAGGTAACTGATCATAATTATATGGAACATAAATTTTTTGTGTTTTTTTAACAAATATAATTTATTTTGAAAGAATAATAAAAAAAAATTACCTGCACAAGTTAAAATAGCTGATTTTGTGAACATACACCATATGTGAACCACACATATTTTCAGATTATTTAATATAATATGCAGTCAATACATAATATTATACTGACAATGTAAAAATATAAAATTAGTCTTTACAATATATTCAGACCATTCAAAACATCAAACAGTACAATATACAGACCATACACCACATAGAAACCATATAAAAATCACTGAACATACAAAATATATAGACCATTTAATATACTAGGGACGTCTCAAAAGTAAGTTACAATTTTTTTTAATATTAAAAAAAATTTAAAAAAGGTATATTTTGAAAAGTACACGCCTAAATTATTTTCTACATAATATTCTTGAATTGCAATGTATTTTTGATACTGTGGTAACAGTTTTTTTGTAATCCAGCGTCATACCACTCTGCCTCCATTCTGGTTAGCCATCTTTCAATTTCTTCTTTAAGGTCGTCTTCGTTTGCGAAGCGTCTTCACCCGAGATGTTGCTTCAGCTGCGGAAACAGGTGAAAATATCTTGGCAATTTCAGGGAAATAAGGCGGATGTCCAAAAACATCCCGTCGAAACTCTTCAAGCAGGTCTTGATTCAGACCAGCAGCATGTTGGCGAGCGTTGTCATGGAACAAAAACACTGTTTCTGTCAATTTCCCCTTCCTTTAGTTTTAAATAAATCGCCCTTCTGAGCTGTCTCAACACTTCGCAATAGCGTTCAGTCGTGATATTGGTCCTACGGGGAAGATAGTCGATCAACAACACCCCTTTGGGGTCCCAAATGACTCTTGCCATGACCTCTTCAGCGGATTCCACAACTTTTGCTTTTTCTTGGCGTTGGCTCGTCCTTTCCTTTCCACACCATACTCTGCCTTTTGGATTCGGGCGTCCAATGATGTATCCATGTCTCATCTCCAGTCACTACACGGTCGAATAAACCATCTCCCTCATCATCAAAGAATTGTTGAAATTGCAACGCAGCGTCAACTCACTGCTCTTTATGTTGTTCAGAAAGCAGGCGTGGAACCCATATCTTGCGCACACTTTTGATAAAAGGAGATCATCAGTAATGATCCTGTGAAGTGAAGCCCGGCTTATTTAAACATTTGGAGAAAGCTCACAAAGGATTTTATCAAGAGTTAGGCGCCGATCCGTTCCCACGACTCTTCAACAACAGTTGCAGTGCGGGTAGTGGATGGGCTTTGTTGACGGATGCGCTTCGTTGTTCATCGTGTATGTTGTTCTCCCATCAATGAATGATTGGCACCATCGTGAAACCATTGGCCTTGACATAACGTCTCCACCGTACACACAACACAACTCACGATGAATTTCAGTCGCATTTAGGTTTTTTACCCTTAAAAAACGAATAACACCACGGGCCTCGCAATCGGTGGTGAACGAGTGGAGTCTCCATAGCGGCTGGAGCGTGGCTATCGGGCCGGTGGCGGTGCGCGTCGGGAATATTTCAGCGCTGCCACTACTCCTGGGCGAAACTTCCCTGCGATGCCCAACTTTTCCCCGTGCACCAAACAGTTTTTAAAAAATAGGATAACTTACAAACTTTTCTCTTTGGAATAGGGCCTTTTTATAGGGTTTATTGATTTTTTAAAAAATTAAATAAACCACTTTCTCTTATTTAAAAAGCTATATTTAGCCCTCAACATTCGGGCTTCTTCAGGCTTGTAACTTTTCCCTTTCACATGAGTCTGTTTTTTTTTAAAAAAAATGTTGTCCAAATTAGTCTGCTACTGTGAGAAAACGGAAAACAACACATTTATACATGTGCATATAACCATATATATATCCCATACATCATTAATTTGAATCCTCCCTGTTTAAATTCCAGGGAGAGATTTACCAAAATAGGGTTCAAGATCAATAAGAAAAAGGATAACTTTGATTATGCAGTCAATACAACACACATAAGCTAACTGTACGATAGACCATTGATGCCATGCAACATTTACGCATAACAGGATATATTTTGCAGACCATTTAACATATCGTATGGACCATATTAGATTTACTGACCATAAAATAATAGTATATTCCCCCCTCGTGGTTTTCAACTGCTCAAGACAACGGGTCCCCCCCTCGTGGGTTTTTCCATACAGTTTTAATTGTTAAAACTTAGGTTTCATACAACATTACACAAAATATTTAGCATATAAAACTTACTCACACCATACAAAATTTACAAACGAACAAATTATACAGACCATAAAACATATTAACCAACACTATTATACTATATACTGACTATACAACACACATACTATGGTATACAGAATTTACAGCCCATAGAACTATATAGAGGAGTCCTCAAAATATATATAGACCTCAGAAAATTTTAAACTATAGTAATTAAAAGGTTTCATCCTTATTTACAAATTTAAATTCCCCCTCTTTGCAAAAATATTTGGGTTGCAATATTATAAATTTGCGGTTGAAAATCCAGTTTGAAATTGAATGGTTTTCTGAATTTCCACCCTCTGGTATACGATTAACTTGGTACGGTCCATTGGTTTCCCAATAAACTCCCTTAATTTACATCAGGTTTTAGAAGCTAAACAATGTTATTTTAATTTAAATAGCTTTTAAACCAGTTAATTGAAAACTCTTCTAAATCCTTTTACAAGCATAATGAAGGATGTTCACGCAATATTAACTCGAAGCCTAGAACTAACTGAACTTTTGCCTTTCTAATATTACAATAGACTCTTAGGTCGCTTTTCATTGATTTCATCTCTTTAGGAACCACTGGTTCAGACCTAGCAAATAGCCAGCTATATGGGCCCTGTTTACGAACCTCGTATGGAGTTCAGCCACTTTACACATCAATGAACCGACCAAGAGAAAACGGTGTGATTAATAGTGAGCCATGTGAATCAAAGTGCCATGGAACAGGATTGAGCCAGTGACCTTTAACTTGATTCACAGATGGGCGAGCATAAGTGACTGATATCTTTAGAACCTCGCTTACTCTAAACCCCTAAATTATGATTTATAATAAGAAGAAACGTAACTTACCCTGAGCCTGTGATGCTCAGAGGGGAAGACGGGTGTTAGGGGTCCTGGGCATGGTCGCAGCTGACAGATTCTTGTCTCGTTCTTGGATTCGCAGTGTTCGTTGTCATTTGATACTCTTCTCGAGAGACCTGACCCACAGGTGGCCGAACATTCCGACCACGGGCTCGATTCTACCTGGCACTCCTTCGGACCTTCAAACACAAATAATTCCAGTTATGTAATCTTTCATTATTTCTGAGCGAAAAACAAGATAGATAATGAATTCCTTTGCGGAGAATCGAACTCATATCCCTCGCTTGCCGATTTTCCTACTCCAACCACTGAGATAGAGCCTGAAACCACATATAACATTTTTAAAGGGGGTTAACTACCTCTAAACACCACCAACCACCAACCATTTCTATCCACCTCTAACCTCTGACCACTACTAAAATAATTATCTCCTTATCATTAAATAGATGTATAATCCGAATACTAGCGAGTTTCATTAAAACGAATAGTTGACGATTCACACCACAGCAAGAAGAGAATTGTAATAAATTACCACCTGAATTCCTGAGCTTCGCTATGAACTATGTTATTTTTAATTAATGGTTTTACTTATTAGGTTTAAAAATCCCCTTTTATATCTATACCTAGACCCATAGATCAAATACAATTTTAAAATTTCCTCATTTGCAATTGATTGTGACTACTGGGGAACCATTAATTCATCCCAGAATCGTATTGTATCCTTAGGTTGAAACTGGAAATAAGTACTTAAAAATAAGAAGCACTTTTTGCTTCAGGGTGATTAGGGATCGAATTTAAGAAAATTTATTTCAGCGTTTCAAAGAAGTAGTATGTAAGGGAACCCATGGTTTCAAATACACATATGGCCGTCATCTTAAATCGAAATGATGTCAGAAGTGCATTGGTTCAGAAGATACCGTCTTCACATATTTTGTCAATAAGTGGCCGGCTATCACGAATCAAGAGGCCGATACCAAAAAGATTTCTTGGCGAGACTTTATCTTGATTTAAATTTGTAATATAATTTGGACTTTCATCAAATTATCATTTTTGTTATTAGCATACCTAAGAGGATAGTCTGCCAATTTGGGTGGTATATTGCATCCTCGCGTATTTTCACGTATTAATGATAATGCTTTTACACACCATTATTTTCTAAAACTATTTTATTTTGCTTCCGAGCTTACCGAAGATAAAGGAATTATTTGTGATCGTTCTGAAGAACGAAAATATTTTATGCCTCCGAATTCATAAATTCCAAGACAGAAATCCGTTTCAAACATCAGGGTACATTTTTGGTTTTTTGTCTGTCTGTCGCTTAATTTTTACGAACCAACATGTCTTAAACACTAACACGTCCGATTTTAATGAAATTTGTATAGTAGGAATTAGCCTATTGTTGGTCCAATATAAGTTTCAACCTACTGCGCCCATTTGTTTCTTTTCAACATACTCACAAACATACATTTATTTATACCTATATCTTTAAAAGTACTCATCTGATTTTTATGAAATTTGGGTGGTTTGTCGAAAGTACAATGCAGATAGCACCAGATTAATTTTAACCGTCTGCGTTCTTTAACTTTTGCTTAATTAATAATATAATTCATGTAAAAATTCAAAACAATATTGACATAATTAAAAAAACGGGGGAAACAATTAAATAAATTAGACAATAATGGCTTGCAAAAACGTAAAAGTTAGGATTCGAATTAATGTGAGTTAAAAAGATCTTTTTACAAACCAAAGTAGAAGACTTATGTGGTCTAAGGTCTTTTCTAACATTTACAATTTAAAAAGACTTTTCTCGAATAGCAATTCAAATTGAAGTTCTTCTTTAAAAACATTTGGGTCAACCACGTGGTAAAACTAGAGAACAACTCAAGTTATACCACGTGGAAAATTCTAACTCTGTCATTAGTGAAAACGTTTAACAATCCAAGAAACCTCACATTCTATTCAACAATACAAAACAAAAGTCATTAGAAATTTAAAAGTCTTATTAAAACAGCTGTTTTAAATCAAAATTAAAAATGGACGGAAAATCCTAACTCGTGCTCAAAATAAGTACTTTAATATTAAATTTTATAACTTTCCTTATAGTGTTAAGCATTTATTTAAAAAAAAAAAAAAAATGTAATAAAAGAATATACAATATGTTTTTGAATCTTTTAATTTAAATCTCTTATTATAAATATATTATTTTTTTCTCCTTTCATATTATTCAAAAAGCTATATTTCGCCTCCTTAGGCTCTTCAGGCTATAAAATCAACAATTTAGCACAAATTACAATAAAATTTAAACAGGAATAATATTAAAAAAAGTAATACAATGAAAACTGTTGTATCTGGTACATTTTTATCAGTAACATAAGCCATTTTTAAATCCGTGATTAGTAACAAAGCCATTTATTCCAAATAAATACATACATACATATATATATATATATATATATATATATATATATATATATATATATATATATATATATATATTTCTTTAATATGCAGTAACAGGCATTATTAAAATAAATATATATTTTTAAATTTAGGGGACCTAGAACCGTGCAAATCTATAAAAATCAAATGGTACAAAACCATCGAAAGATGTCAATTTACTATACTTTCTAAATGTCAAGATATTTTGTGAAATCGATCTTTTTCTCTAAGACCTTTTAGAGTAAGACAAATATTTACAAATACTATTTCTATTTTACCCAAATTTGCCTTTATGTTAAAAAATTGTAGTGAATAAAAACAATACATAAGGTCCTTAAAAGATGTAAGAAGGGGGGATATTATTACGTTGAAGAAGAAAAGGGTGTTCAAAATTAGGTGGCTCTTGAAAGGAAAGATTTTTTCCTTGTCATTTAGTTGTTCAGATGAAAAACATGAGAAGGTCTTGATTACCCTGACAACTCCTTGCGACATCCTGCTACTGCGAGTTTTGCCATCTCAAGAGCTAAAGGCGACATAATAAGGACCAGACGGAGGGCAAGGATCTGTAGTCAGCAAATTATGACGTCATTGGTTCTCCTTCCTAAGTTGAAACCAGCCCCTCTGAAAAAATCTTTCCCCCCTCCCTCTTAAACATCTATTGTCCTTGAACACTCCACTCAATTTTTTTTTCATTTTTTAAAAGAAGAAAAATCTTCACTGACTGAAAAGTTGAACATTTTTGCAGCACTTCTATATTTCTCATGTTCTTAACATCCTCTTATCAAGACAATGTTTTAAAGAATCTTTACTCCTCCCACTTAATTCCTTATCACACGTAATTCTTATATCATTACGTGTCTTTTTTTTTAAATCCTATTCTTATCTTAAGTTTGTTAAAAAAAAAAATCTTCTAATAATCATTGAAGAGCTTTTTTCTTCAAGGAGGGAAATGCATTCTTCAAGGATTAGATAGATTGCATTTTCATCTAATTTTAACTTTGAATTGAGTTCATCATGATAAGACATCGCTTGACATTCGCTTACTGGAATAATGGTTCGACGAAAGTTAACTGTGATTTCGATTCAGACTCAGATTGTGAAGCAGGTGCGCCTACGAAGGTTTATACCTTATGATGAGTCCTAGGTAGTTTTGACCTTGTGATGATTCCAACGTAGTTTGTTGTTGTAATGGGCCCTAACTAGTTTGTTGTTGTGATGAGCACTACGTGTTTTGTCTTTGTGATGAGTCCTACGTAGGTTTGTCCTTGAGATAAGTCCTACGTAGGTTTGTCCTTGAGATGAGTCCTACGTAGTTTGTTGTTGTGATGAGCCCAACGTTGGTTTGTCTTTATGATGAGTCCTACGTAGAATTGTCCTTGAGATAAGTCCTACGAAGTTTGTTGGTTTGATAAGTCTGGTAACCGGATTGTTTCCAATTCACGTTGCTATCGGCGTGCACGGACTGTTTATAAACTTATTCTTTGTTATATGCAACTACTACTTCTTTGTTCTTGTTTGTTTATTTTTTATTGTTACATCTTGAACAAAAACCCCTGTTGAGTAAAGTGTCTTTTTTAATCCTTGCTAATGTCTTTCTTAATCCTCTAATATAGGACCCAACAATTAAAGTATCACTCAAAGAGATGTATATTGAAGGTATGTGAGACTATAACAATTCTCACTTCTCAACTTATTCATTTTAAGTACCGAAATCCTTTCTCGTTGAATTTAAAATGAAAACTCTTTGAGGCAATTAGTAAAGTATGTGCTTACTGCACACATAATGGGGTCCGTGGGCATGTCTCAAACGGATTTATGTCATCAGTCTTGGATGTTTTAAATACAAAGATATAAACAAATTTTGTACTTCAGAATGATTACATAGCTTCCGCTACTTTCGGTAAGCTCGAGAGCAATAATTAAATCTGAACTAATTTGATTGCAGTTACTTTTTGTTAAATTTTACTAATATTTTATTTTACTAAGAAATCTATAGATTAAAATTATTTTAGTTTATAATATTTTTATATGATGAATTAAGAACGTGAGATTAAATTTAATCAAGCTCAAAAAAATTGTTATTTATCGTGGCTAATGATATAATAGAGGAATATTTGCTTGATAAATAGCGTCCAATCTGCCATTCGCTCTCTTAATAATGGAATAAACGATGTATAATATTGTTCTTTTGTATGCAGGCATTGGAAACGAAACTATTTAGGCATTCCATTTAATCGCTTAGTCTAAAGTGAACAAGACGAAGTGATTCTAGTGAAACTAGAAAAAAGCCCCTGATTCTTCGCATGAGTCCCACGCGGGATGCGGGTGGAAGGCTCGTAAAATATATAGTTAATCAAGTTATTTTATTCCATTCTATAATAAATTCATAACATAAAACAATTTTAATAACATTTGTCTACTAGTCTACTACTTTAATAACAATTTTATGAACTAAGTTTTACTAGAAAACTAAATTGTCACAGTTCCATTGTTATCTATTTCTTAATTTTCTTAATTTATTATAGCATAAAATATTTTCAAGAAAATGGTTACTAAATTTCGTTTTAAAGTTTTGTGACGGTGAATAGATTAAGTAGTCGAGGGGGCTTTAAAACTTTGACAAACTGCTTAGTATTAAAGTTACAACTGTCAGGTTGTTCGTACAGTTAAACAGATGTCAATAAGTAGGCGAGCAAGAAAGGTAATTGTTTTGCAGCCTTACTACAGTCAGTCTGCAAACCTCGGCTCCAATCAATGCCAGCGTCAAACTATAGAGAGTTATAATTAACAAAGTATTTCAACTTAAATTTCATGCCTGTCAAACTTAAAATGCTGATTTATTCCAACTCTCGCAATAACCTTGCTATATAACATTTTCAGGGAAAACCCCTTTATTTATAAATTTTGTTTTGTTATTTAAAATGGAATTCATATTATTGTTAATAAAATGGTTTAAATATTTAAATTTAAGAAAACATGCTTCCGAGCTTACCAAATGTTGTGGAAGCACAATGATGTAAAGAACGAACAACTTTAATGTCTCCGATTTCCAAAATTTCTGGACAAACATCTGTTCCAAAAATTGACCCTGATTAATTTTTGGTCTCGTGTCTGTCTGCAGTACAATATTTTTGCGAACTGCCATATCTTAAAAACTACTCACCCGCCACCCGATTATAATAACATTTGTATGGTAGATTACAATTAGCCCATTTATAGTTCAATGTAAGTTTCAACCTTCGGCGTAAATTAGTTTTTCTTCCACATGTGCAAAAAAGAACACATCCTATTTTAAAGTGATTAGGATAGTTGGTGAAAAGAAGCGCACAGATGGTCTATAATAATTTCAACAGTCTGCGCTCATTACATTTTAGTCTATTGTATTATTAGAGTAAAATGTTCTTTCCTGAAAAATATAATCATTAAAAGTTGTAATTGAATATTTTCAAGAGAAAATAGACTGCCGATTAGTGTGGCACATAGCTTCCTCGCATCCTATCATGTGCTTTATTGTTATATTAACATTAACATTATTGTTATATTTTTTATTGTGTAAAAACTATTAATATAGTTTTAGCGATCTTTAACACTTCAGAGCGGCGTCACTGTTTATTTAACTAAAAAATTGTATTTGAAAAAAATGTTTATCTTATTGAATAGATGAAGTTAGATTTTCTTCCCGACCTAAAATTCCAATTTTAAATTTGAAGTTCACGTTTACGCGAGCGTTGCGCGTGGACGCTTGGACGGATAACGTTGTCCTACGAACTCGTCCTGAGCATTGGTAAAATGAACATGTCTAACAAATTTCATCAAAATCGGTCGACATTTACTCAAGTTATCGTCACACGTTTCAGAATTCGCGGACACACGAGACCAAAAATGTTCCCTGGTGTCTGAAACGGATTTCTGTCTTGGAATTTTTAAAATCGGAGACATAAAGGTTTTTCATTCTCAAAAGTGAACACAATGCTTCCGTTACCTTCGGTAAGCTCGGAAGCAGAATAATAAAAATATTATTTGTCTTTTAAAAAAAGAAAAGAGTTAATTTTATTTGCTTTTCTTAAATGAAGGGAAAGCAAAACTGGGGAACTAGAGTTATTTTTACAACAGAAGAAAACTCCTTTTTCCTATCTTCGAAACATAGTATGTTTTTTTCCGAATCCTCCAAACAAAAAACCCAATTTAGTCTTTTTAGATGTGTTTTTCCGCCTGTGTATAAAAAAAGCGGAATTATCTTTTAATGATTTTCGTTTTTAATTAGTAATGGGATTAATTAAATAAGAGGGGGAAGTTTTTAAAGTTTGTGGTATCCAACTTTTCATTGTTAACGGGAAAATTCCATTATCAGAACTCTTGTTTTCAATCCACCACCACCACCTTGACTGAAATTTCACGCTGAGCATAAATACTGCATGATTTTAAAACAGAAAAAAAGTTTTGTATTTCCCGCATTAAACCTACTGTTGGGTAACAGCAGTTTTAGAAGTTTCCGAAACATTACGTTTTTCCGAATCCTCCTTATAAATTCAATTGACTGGATAAAAACAGAAAGCTTTTTTCCTCTGACTTTGGTTTTTTAATAGTTAATCGAATTTGCGGAAAAAGCACACACACAAAAAAACTGTAGAAGTAGAATTTTGACTTTAACTATTGACAAGCTACGGGTTATTTCATTTCGAGTATATATATTTTTTTTTTACGTAAAAAATAAAGTTGGTTAACTTTTACTCTACAAGTCATTCCTGCTCTGAAATATTTAGAACTTCTTTAAATGAGTTTTTCATAGGAAAGGGAGGGAACCAAAGTAAATAATTGATTTTGGTAAAACATATATATATATATATTACTCTGCCAATTAGTGTGGCACATAGCTTCCTCGCACCTTATTTATTGAAATTTAATTATTTTATGCTTTTAAAACCTATTTATCCAATTTATTTAATTGTTCCCCAGTTTTCTAAATCTGTCAATATTAATTGGATTTTTTACGTGTATTAAAGTATCAATTTAGTATAATTTAAAGAGCGCAGATAGTTGAAATTAATCTGAGGCTCTGCGGGCTCCTTTCGACGTACCATCAAAATTTCATAAAAATCAAAATTACTTTTGAAGATATAGGTGTAAATAAATGTATGTTTGTGCGCATGTGGAAGAAAAACAAATAAGCGCATAAGGGTGAAACCTTTTTGGGACCAACAATGACCTAATTATGACTTACCATCTAAATTTCAATAAAATCGGACGAGTAGTTTTTAAGATATGTTGATTCTCAAAAATTGAGCGACAGACAGACACGGAACCAAAAATGCCCCCTGATGTCTGAAACGGATTTATGTCTTGGAATTTTTGATATCGGAGACCTAAAATGTTTTCGTTCAGAACGATCACATAGCTTCCGTTACCTAAAGCTCGGAAGCAATAAAAAAAGTCTAATTTAACCTATGCTATCTGCGAGGTGGGGTTCACAGGACAACAGCTAAATACCAATAACTCTCTAAATAACTATTCCCTCGCCTAAATAACTTTCAGGCAAAATCGGGCCAGAATAATTTGTGACATTTTTTGGCTAGAACAAGTGGTTTGCCCTCTTGATATATGTATATTTCTCATTAAAAGTTGAATGCTAACTTGTTCGCTTCATTGCCACTATACTAATCAATAGAAAGAAATTTTAAAACTTCGTAATTCAGTTATTTTTTTGAATAATTAAGGGTTTCAAATACACGAGAACTTTGAAATACAAGAAGTAATTAATGCTAGCATAATCCGTCGGCTCAAGCGATCCACGCCACACAAGTTATAACAATAGTAATTTCCTCAACTTGACGAATTTAAGAATAAAGTAATAGTATGCCAATTAGTGTGGACATTCCTCGCGTCCAATCGTGTGCATTATAATGTCAAATTTATTTTATTTTCTTCCGTTTTTCGATTGCAGCTATAGTGTATTTTGAGATTTTAACGTTCCTACACTAATAATAAATATTTAAAACGGTTTTTAACTATAAGGTTTTTGACTATAAACCGATCAATTGGTAGTTTGGGTTTTATTCGGTGTTATTAAGCTATTAGAATAAAATTTAAGTATTGTTATCTAACAAGTATGGGGGAAAAATGTGAATAATTTTGCATATTTTATGGCCTTTGGGTATTAAAAGGATATGAAATGCAAGAATATGTCGTTTATAAATTTTCATTTGATTTTAAGAGTTAAAGTTTAATTTATAATCGTATCATGCACAAGCATTCGAGTTTTAAAATTCCCCTTTTACTACTCTAAACCATTTTTAAACTTAACGAAACATAAATTCAAATTCAAAAGGAAACACATAAAATGATAAAGAAAATCCTCTTTTTGAAGAAATAAAAGAAAGAAAAACTCATTTACGCATTTATAACTTTTCGTAATGTAATATTCACAGGGCATTGTTCAATTAGAAGAGAGCGTATTGTTTCATTTTCATATTACCTAGGGAAAATAGAATAAAATCTAATTTCTAAAGAGAGAAAACCTCGTGAATATTAAGAGAATTTTCATTGTTTCCTTATTTCAGACAAAATGTTGAAGTATTGAGAATTATAAAAGGTTCATTGTTAATTTAATAGCATTAGCAAGTATTACTGTTGGTTTCTGTAACATCTTGTGTTTTTCCTATTGACAGATATCAATGAGAGATGAGTTTATTCAAAGATAACATTTTATTTAAAAAGCCTCATTTTTCAAAGTAGTTTCTCTTCTAGTTTCAATATTATTTTTGTTTACATTAAAACTTACAATTCTTAAAAGAAAATCTCTAAAACGTATATACGATTAGGTACACCTTTGGTAAATACAATTATTAATTGATAAAATTGAATACTTACAAAGATTAATTCAACGAAGTATGCACCTTGCCCGTCTGGCTGTCAGTAAGGATTGCGAGTCCCACGATAACTTGGGAAAAAACTTGACAGATTTTTATATACTAGGCATCGCGTGGCTCAATCAATGAAGCGAGCGTATTACAATAAAATACTGAATATTGAAATTTGTAAATCATGATGAATGTCATAGTTGAAGATAAGTGGAAGAGGGTTGTGAGGGGTAGAGTGGGGGTACTCGGTACAAAGCTTTACTTCATAACAAACCTACACACAACACGACTATAAGAATCTTAACCATCCGTAATAGCTTTTAAACTAATATTATAAATGTATCACTTCATTACTCAAATACTACTGCTTGTATCAAGTTGAAATTTTACATACTTGTTTCAATTGTACTTTAGACGATGTACATGAAGTTTTATTAAAATCTTTACGTTAGAACGTAAGATATCGGTAAAAAGGTTGTTTTCTCTATTTAAAACGTTTAGATCCGCTTTAATAGTTTTAGCGATCTTTATTAATTCATAGCAGTGTCGTTGTTGGTTTCACTAAAAAATGTTATTTGTAAAAAATGTTCGTCTCATCGAATAGGTGATAATAGAATTTTTTCCCGTCCTGAAATTCCATTTTAAATTTGAAGCTCACGTTTACGCGAGCATTGCGCGCGAACTCTTGGACGGATCACGCTGTCCAACGAACTTGGCCTGAGTATTAGTTAAAGAAAGATGTATACCAAATTTCAACTAAATCGGTCAAATTTTACTTAAGTTATCGTCGGACACGTAAACGTTACACACGGGCAGACAGACAGACAAGATGCATATTTCGTTGAATGTAAGAAGCTCGCTTACGCTCGCTTCAACGAGTAGGTACATGTTGCATTTATTAATGATCAGGCTGTTTGTTGGACAGCCTTATCCGCCAAAGCGTTGGTATTAACGTGAGCTTAAAATAAAAAATTGAAATTTTAAGACGGGAAACATACGGATCTTGAACAGATGTTCAAATCCAAAATGGCGCATAATTCTAGTCACGCGATTTTTTTTTTAAATTATGAGTGGGGTATCAAAGGAATTGAAGAGTAGAGGTTTAGAATTTCATGCCAGTTTGTCAAAAAAACATCAACAGTTGGCTTGACCCCCCCCCCCCCCCCCCATTCTGAAACTATATTTCTTCTGTTACTAAAAATTTAAAAAAATATGCAAAGTGAGCGGTCTGCTGAGCCATAGAAAAAATAAGAATGGCAAATTTGATCTGATTAACTGGGAACCTAAAACGAATAATAATTTTGTGTGGGGTATCAAATAAAAGCTGCTATTGAGTAGATTAAAATAAAAATATATTCAAACATTTTTAAAAAAATAATTTTTTTATTGTGTATTTATAAAAAATGCCCCCCTCCTCAACTACTCTATAACGGCTATTCCTAAAATTTTGAAATAATTCACGCTAATACCTTATGGTAGGTTGATAAAAATTGACTTTCAATTGAAATTGGATCGAACCTGGAACCCCCTCCTCTAGTAATACGTGAAAATGGGTAAAAATATTAAACAATCCTAAAAGACAATGCAAATATAAATAAATAATTAATATAGTTTTTTAATGTAAAAAATATTTAAACAGGTTTATTACAAGATATCAGTAGTTGTATGCTGACGGTCGCCACTTAATTGTGTATTTATTATATTAATTGATTATCATAGATGTAAACAATAATTTTTGAAAAATAATAAATGTTTCTTAATTTTTTATTAATTAATTAACTAATTTATAGTAAATTTTCTTAATTAATTTGGAAGACAAAAGATTAATCATAATCAACTAGATTAAAAAAAAAATAATAAAGCGGATTCCACTTGTTATTAAAGATTATAAAATGTGGTTTTGTTTTGTTTATATTAGGTGGGTTTTCTTGGGGCTAATAAAGACAGATGAAGGCGTTATATTTTAGTGTTTACTCTACAATATTCGTTAATTTTAATGCACACAAGTACGTATTAGTGAGTTAAGATGATAGAGTAGTGGAAGGGTTTAGCTGTGTAATTACGTGGTTAAAGGGTATTAGATCTATCTATGTGTGTGTTTTTGAAAGAGATTACCAATATATACTGAAGATACAAGAAGGGTTTTCTCTCTAAGGTTATGATTTACTTTGAAAAGCTTTCTACAGTGAGGAAAATGCCCGAAGCTTAGTCCCCACCTCTCCTGGAAATTTCCACACCATCATATAACCTTTTCCCATATCCTCTGTTATTAAAACCACAGGTTTTTTCTCCCCTCTCCTCTTCCTCCTGATAATTGCTTCTATGATCTCGTCAAAACAGCTTTTGGAACCGAAAAGAGAAGATTAGAGAACATATGAACTCAAAAGAATAATGAAATGATCCTTCATCTTATAAAGGGTCTATTACTCACAGAAGAGAAAGGTAAAAATTAAATTTCATTGTGTTTGTGTAGTTAATGGTTGATTCTCCTGACAAAGGTAAATCCCAGAGACGTCAAAGTAAATCCAGGAATAGGTTTATGAGTCCTTAAGCTGAGTTCGTCTCAATTCTCAAACGTTCCGCAGTCTCAGATAAGATAAAACCTTTGTCCTACTTCTTTGTACTGTCATTGTCACGCAGGAGTGTTTTTAATTAAATTTAACGCAATAATTAAAAGCTTAATGGTAATTTACTGCGAGCATAAATAAGATTCTTAATTCGTTAATTATCATTAATAAAAATCGGATGCGGGGCATCTCTTTTCCTCAACAAACATAAACAATTAAATGACAACCAACTAGACAGCTGATAAAATAAAATATATTATCTAGGATTGTTAGATTTTAATAATAAATAGAGAAAAAACCAACAATTTAATAAACTTCCTGTATGTAAGCTCGTATTTCTCTTTTGATAAAAATGAGACTAATTCATTGGTTGTACTTAGAGCCGAATTAATTATTTCGGGAGGAGTATTATTGTCCTAATTTTTGTCATAATCACTTAAATCACTCATTGTTTTTCACAAGAAATTCGATATAAACATTTACTTTAATTAAACAAACAGCAAATTAGTTTTGTTAAATGTTAACAAAGCGTGCGTTGAGGTGAAGAATTCTTCTATTTTTCCTATTTTTAGAATTATTTTTTTTACTAGGGCGGAAAAAAAGAATAATTATGAACGAGCATGCGCAATGAATACAATTACAAAAAGAATCACTTTCTACGCATCTAAACAGAGATATAATGTTTATATTTCATATCAATCGTAGATAAAATATATTAAATATTTCAAAATGTGAACAAACTCTTTCCTATATAAAAATAATGCACCTGTTTGAAAATTATAATCGCTTATAACTTTTGTACTGTTGAATTCATTTTGGTCGATACTTCATTTGGTGATGATGACGAAATTGTTTCAAAATGATGTAGTGTTTCAAAGTTTATAAGTCGATAATTTTAAAAAGGCGGTAAACATAAAACGAAAGTCGGAAGAAATGTTTGTCCGATAAAAAGTGTAAAAGTGGTGCAAATCAGAAAATTATTCGATTTTTGGAAATTTTTGCTAACTCAGCAAAATAGGTTAATATTGTCAAAACATGTATGATTTTCTAGTCGTCAAATCCATATGTAAGGACTATTTTAACCAAATTTGCGTGACAAAGACAAAAAGACTTCCAGCTAATAACCACTCAAATGATTATAAAAACACCCAAAACGGATTTTGAACTTTTTAGGTGACTACTTATCCTATAATACGTTCGGAGCAGGTGAGAAAAAGTAAAAAAGTGATGACAACTCAGATAATAACAACACTTTGCCACAGGAAACGAACCTTACATCGCTGAATTTCTAGTGTAATACTCTAACGACTAAGTATGCTAAGAATAGCTAAGCATAGCAGAATAGTGGAATAGCAGATCTAGGTGAGGAGGGAACTAACCTCCTTAGTCATCACTAGGATCGTGTAATAAAACAGCAAATGAGCAAACATATATGACCTTTTTCTTATCAGAATAAGGTTTAAAACATAAAACAATAATAAATAAAATTTAAGCTTATTTCCCTTTTGTATACTTTTGTCTAACAGTAGTTAGGGAATTATTTAATCATCTTTATGACGTAATCATTTTTTTTCTTTTCATTCAAATCAGTTTGAATTTTCCATTATATTTTATCAATTTTGTCTAAAAAAATAAAATAAAAAACGAAGAGATAGTTGTTTAAAAATGTTCTACCAACAAAAAGTAATTTAACACTAAACGGATGTAGACGATAAGAAATTTGCACAATTAATTCTATTATCGTAGAGTAAAGCCACGGAACACAATTTACCACTTTACCTAGTTTGAATTTGAAAAGCTTAAAGTAAAAATTGTGTTGTATAAAATTCATTTTTATATCAGGTAGAAGCATTTAACTATTATAAGAAATAAACACAATAAATAGAAAAAATATTTTTGTGAAAATGTGGAAAAGTAGGTACATAAAGAAAACAACATCATTTTATAAATTAAATTTTAAAGGGTATTATAATGCATTCTTATAAAAGAATATTATAACCGCTATTTTATTTATTCTAAGAATTTATATAATATAGTTGTTTATATAATAGTATTAGCTTATGTAATAGTTTGTTTAACATTTCAGCAGTCTTTACATAAAACATAACAAGGTAAGATAAGGGTAGTTCTGGATGAACAATGATTTTATTTAGACGATAAATTAATTTTTTACCCTTAAAGATTTTTCCGGTATTTTAAAGCAATAAGAAAAACTTATTTATTTAGCTTCCAAGCTAACCAAAGTTGCGACTTTTACTTGAACGGTCTGGTATGGGTTCTAGACTCTTTCGCTTTTAAATAAATTTAAATCGTTTGCTGAAATGTGCTTACAGATCCATATTAATGTCGAAGCACACGATTAATATTGAATAAAAATTAATGTGACCCCGCTGGAAATTGAAACAGGCCCAAACAACCACACTTTAAATTCCCATTGGGTTCACATTATGTTTATGGTATATTTTTTAATGCTCACATCCCACTTATACACTTTTTAGGGTTTCGCAGATCCTTCTCGAAACCCTTATGCCGAGGGTGTGTCTGTCCGTCCGTCGCTCTGTGGTTCATATCTCCCACACACAGGAAATATATAGAGAAGATAACAATTTATCAATCAAATGAAAGCTGATGGGTAGGTTACTGGTTACAAATATATACATTTTTTTTTTTTTTTTTTTTACATTTTGTATTCTTTATTGGTTTAATGTGTCAAAATATCCAATAGATATCATAAGAAAATGGTAGTTCAATAACCAAAACAACTTCACATAGAATGGTTGTATTTAAAACAATTAACCGGTTTCAGCTGTTTTAAAAAATAACCTGTCAAAGCGAAAGTAGACAGTGGGTAGAGGCTAAGAGACAGTAGAGAGTAAGTAGTCAAATAGACAGTAGACAGTGAGTAGAGTTACAGAAACGGTACACAGTGAGTAGAGTCAAAAAGACAGTAGAGAGTAAGTAAATTCAAAGTTAGTAGATAGGAGTAGGGTCAAAGAGACAGTAGACATTAAGTAGTCAAAGAGACGTTAGAAAGTGTGTTTTGTTAGCCAGTGAGTAGTCAAAGAGACAGTCGACAGTGAGTAGAGTCAAAGAGACGTTAGAAAGTGTGTTTTGTTAGCCAGTGAGTAGTCAAAGAGACAGTAGACTGTGAGTAGAGTCAAAAAGACGTTAGAAAGTGTGTTTTGTTAGCCAGTGAGTAGTCAAAGAGACAGTCGACAGTGAGTAGAGTCAAAGAGACGTTAGAAAGTGTGTTTTGTTAGCCAGTGAGTAGTCAAAGAGACAGTCAACAGTGAGTAGAGTCAAAGAGACGTTAGAAAGTGTGTTTTGTTAGCCAGTGAGTAGTCAAAGAGACAGTCGACAGTGAGTAGAGTTACAGAAACGGTACACAGTGAGTAGAGTCAAAAAGACAGTAGAGAGTAAGTAAATTCAAAGTTAGTAGATAGGAGTAGGGTCAAAGAGACAGTAGACATTAAGTAGTCAAAGAGACGTTAGAAAGTGTGTTTTGTTAGCCAGTGAGTAGTCAAAGAGACAGTCGACAGTGAGTAGAGTCAAAGAGACGTTAGAAAGTGTGTTTTGTTAGCCAGTGAGTAGTCAAAGAGACAGTAGACTGTGAGTAGAGTCAAAAAGACGTTAGAAAGTGTGTTTTGTTAGCCAGTGAGTAGTCAAAGAGACAGTCGACAGTGAGTAGAGTCAAAGAGACGTTAGAAAGTGTGTTTTGTTAGCCAGTGAGTAGTCAAAGAGACAGTCAACAGTGAGTAGAGTCAAAGAGACGTTAGAAAGTGTGTTTTGTTAGCCAGTGAGTAGTCAAAGAGACAGTCGACAGTGAGTAGAGTCAAAGAGACGTTAGAAAGTGTGTTTTGTTAGCCAGTGAGTAGTCAAAGAGACAGTCGACAGTGAGTAGAGTCAAAGAGACGTTAGAAAGTGTGTTTTGTTAGCCAGTGAGTAGTCAAAGAGACAGTAGACAGTGAGTAGAGTCAAAGAGACGTTAGAAAGTGTTTTGTTAAGTTTTTTCTTTTCTAGATTTAAGTACTCAGTGTATTTTGTATTACCTTAGCAAATACTGTCTCTCTCTCATTTTTGTTTGTCATAATCCTCTTACAGCCTTTAGCTTGGCTTACCATTTCCTTTCACTTCCACTTAAAAAGCCATTCTATAACCAAGAGGAATTTTTTATTTCATGTTTCAATTTCACTTTATATTTAATTCAATGCTTATTTTTCTTTATTATTACTTTTTAATACTTGCTTCACAGTCCTAAGGTTAACTTCATGTATTCTTTTAAATTTATGCTTGTAAAGCTTTATTTTCCTAGACGCGACTCTAGCGACAGACGCTCAAGCGATAGTCGCCCAGCGAGGACTCCTCTTCTGAGTTTGCATGTTACCTTCCTAGCTGAGCGATTCTGAACATACAAACTCTTATACTTTTGTGCCAGCGACTATCGCTCAGCGTCTATTGCTGGAGTCGCGTCTAGGTAACCATACCTTTACTTGGTTTGTAGATGATCTTAAACAGGCTGTATTAGAGCAGCCTAAACTGGACAATAATTGCAAATAAAATCCTTATGTGTGAAGATGTTGTTTTGGTTATTGAACTACACATTTTTATGACGAGTCGCTATTACCCATTGGAGAAAATATAGTCGAGGATCTTCATGTATAAATCAACTTTTAAAAAACATGTTCCAAAGCTAATTTCGTTTAGTTGCGGTTTCTTAAAATTCATGAGATGAACGGCCCTTCATAGACTCTATAATATTATGCATGTATATTTTATCACGCTAAATCCTTATTTAATATATTATAAAATATATACTATATTATATCCTAGAAGCTTTCTATTTAGCTTATAAATCGTAGAGAGCATAATCCTTTAGTAAATAGCTTAACCGGAGAAATTTGCCTTTCTCTTAAACTAGGTCTTGCATTTGCACAAATTCAGTTTAAGATTTCAGTCTAATTAATTAACTCTCAGAGGTCGGACCTAGAGAGGGACCTAGCTCTGTTAACACATGGGTTAACTAAGTAAAATATATGTAAATCTAAAGCGGGTAGAGAGCAGAGCGGTCTAGTGGTCATTACATGAATCACAATGTAGGGCTAATCCTATAGTGCGATATAATATATAGTCCAGTTCTAGGGCTGGATTCTAGGCAACCTCTGAGCCTAATTAGAAACAGACCGCCTGTTTCAGGTGGTCTTATTAGACGACATTACCCTGCCTTTGGGCATTACCTATAACGCCCTGGCTGATTCTAGAGCCCGGCCCTAAACCTATGAGATAATATATACAGGTATATATATTACCCAACCCAGCCACCGTAACCCTTCTAGTATATCACTGATTCCTCGCATACTGCATACTGCGGTGGCCTAACCAAACATATTAATAAGCTCTCGTAACTCAACAACTATCTATTTGCCTTATTAATTAAATTATGTTAAATAAATAAGAAATTATTAATTAGATATTTATTCATAATGAGTCATTTGTTAAAGGACATTTAAAAATGTTTACATTGGTTACTGAGGAAACCGATTTAATTTGGTCGTTTTTCACAGGTGGCCAATACAATATTCAAATGTATTATATTTGTTACTCTTTATAAGGGACTCTTATTCTATGTTGAAATATAAATTAATTAATTTTAAATCTACCCAAAATTTAATCAGAGTTAAAAGGAATGAAAGTTAAAAAATATTACCTCAATCTTAAGGTTTAGTTTCATTAAAAATAATAAAAAGGCTTCTAATGAACAAAAAATCCCAAAAGTTGGGCTCATCGCTTTGAAATTTAACGTATGTGAAATAGCGATATTGTGGCATTTCGTATCATTTTTTGGTGTTAAAATATATTATTAATGTAGTTTCACTGTTAAATATATTTTATAGTCATTTAGTGCTTGTGGAAACTACATAGTTTAAATAATTTAGTTGTTTAGTTTAGCGAGTAAGTGATGACATATATATTTTTTCGAAAAATTTAACAAAATATAATTCCACCAAAGCTATATTATGCTAAGTTTAGGTAAAAGGGACGTAATGTTTTTTTTTTTTTTTTTTTTCATATTTTAGTATATTTAGTAATCGCCATATGTATAAAAATCTAAATTTAATTAAAATTCTGAAATTTAATATTTTTCACGGAAGGATTTAGTGTGAGTGAATACAATGTGAAAGGTATTAAAAACTTTCCTCTTGGCCAATCGAAGTTAAACATTTTCAAATTAGGCTGATTTTGATTGAGCATATATCCGGCTTGATAAGTCTTGAAGTAAAAATAAAACCAGAATTGTTATGCGGTCAACACCTTCTTTAAACTGACATAATTTGTATAGCTATCTTTTTTTTTTAAATATAAAGTGTATATTTTTGAATATCCTGGTAATATTTAAGTTAAAACAATTGATAACAGGCTATTATATGATTTTACTTTGCATCCGAGCTTACCGAAGGTAACGGAAGCTATGAGGTCGTTCTGAAGAATGATACTTTTTGTCTTCAAATTCAAAAATTCCGAGATTAAAATTGGTTTTAGACATCAGACAACATTTTACTACGTTTTTATTAACTTGCTTTCTTGTATGTTTGTTTGTTTGTTTGTTTGTTTGTCCGGTACAAATCTTGCAATCGATTTTTAACTAACTTCCCGAGTAGCTAGACATTTGAAACTTTTAGAATAGCTCAGAACACGATGAGAATGCATTATTTTAATACTCTTAGCCATCTTTCGAAATCCTTACGAAAAGTAGTCGTCCGATTTTTATGAAATTTCAATGGTAGGTGCTCATTTGTTTCTCTTCTGTAGCCAACATTTATTTACACCTATATCTTTAAAACTACTCAGCTGATTTTTAAGAAATTTGGATGGATTGTCGAAAGTAGCGGGTAGTTAGGCCTAGATCAATTTCAACCACCTGCGTTCATTAATTATAGCTAAATTAATACTTTTATTTGTGTAAAAAAATAAGTTAGACTGATTTTAAATAATTTAGACCATGGGTTGTGAAAGCATTAAGTTACGTGATAGGATTCGAGGAAGCTATTTGTGCCACAATAATTGGAAGACAATTTTCACACTTATACGTTTTTTGGTTTGACAGAAAAAATATGCACATGTAATTTTCAAAAAATATATTTTTTCGAATGTCTTCATATAAATTTGGAAATTTATTATTTATCGGCTTGTACAAACACTATTGTAAAAGTGATGACTTATCACTGTATTGTCATCGGAAATATATAATCTGAGCGTGAGTTTAACCTTTCTAGGTGGTCGGGAAGTGTTATTTTTCTCTTTTATTTCTATAAAATATAAATTTAAAAATTAATAAAATAGATGGGAAAAAACAAAAATATTCCAACAGTCAGAATCAATAAAATATTCACTATTATTGGCTTGGGAAATGGAGAGAAACAATTTCACTTTTAAAATAATAAAAAAACAGAATACACCTTACTTTCTCAGTTGATAATTTTTTTCGCCAAAAAGATTTTTCTGCATATTTTCTTTTTTTTTGGTTATTAATAAAAATAAATAATAATAGAGAGAGAGAGAGAGAGAGAGTTAAAAATTTGGAAAATTTTCATCACGATATCAATAAGGAAAATGCTTCTGTTTTTACACTTATTTATTTTAGCAATCGTAAATAAATAAAATAAAATTATTCTATTTTTTTTTGTTAAATGATTTGTTAATTCCGACACTAAATTGAATTTAAAGGGTTTATTTTATTTTTTTTTTTTTTTTTATCGTGATTGACTTAAACAAATTTGATTCAACCGAATGCAGTTAATGAAATTTCAAGAGGAAAATTGTGGGTATTTCCAAAACCCGCTTTAACTATTGTCTTAAACCGATAAAAGAAGAGAATTTAAAATTTAATTTTATATTAAACTAGCTGAAGTAGCCGGTGGGTTGGTAATCATATGCATACTTTGGCATTCATCTAGTTTTGAAGGTGAAGTGTGCAACATTTTATCAAGCTCGAAATAAAATTGTAAAATTGTATACAAAATAAAAACAAAACCCACAGACACTCTTCTTTATGTTATATGCATATATAAAAAATAAAAATTCGATTGTAAGATTTTGATGGATATACGACATGTTTTTAAGATCCCAAAAAATTGTTTTTAAAAAAGTCTGTCAGCCATCTGCCTTTTTTGCTCATGCGTGGAGCCTAAATTACATGCCCGAGGAAAAAGTGATGTTGATTAAAAAAAAAATTCTAAAAATTTCACTATTTAAATACGGATTTAACCGTATAAGTAGTTTTCCTTGGAAGGATCTAGTTTTCCTAGATACCGTAAATTCTATTTTCTTTGATAATTTTATTTCTATAAATATATATATTTTTCTCGCTGAAATCGAAAACAAATTTATTAACAGCCACCTGTTGAACACTTAATAAATATTATTAAAAATAAATCAGTATAATTAGATATTATGAGATTAATTGTTTATACGTATATTAGAAATTTTAGTAGGTAGGTTATCACTTTCACCAACCACCACCACTATTCCTTAGTCATCCACTTCTACCTCCACTCCTCATGGTGACACCCACTTCTACCCCCATTCGTCAAGGTCACGCCCACTGAAGTTGGAGTTAGAGAGACCGATTTCATTATTCTCTAAAAGTTATGCAGTGTTACATCTTTAGATAACAATGTAAATATATTTATTAGAAATGAAATGAAGAGAGAATAAAGTAGGGAAATGTAAGTTAGAGTTTTAAAAGGCAAAGTTTAGTTTAAAAGTTTGGTTTTGCCTTGAGCTAAAAAAGTTAAATTTAAAATAAAACTTACTCTAGAAAAGAGATCTGGCTTGTTGGATAGACAGAGATATACTCTCTTCTACAGGACTCTTCCTCCCTCGTACAGGACTCCTGTTTCTCCTCCAGGAATAAAATGACGTATGGAAACACAGACACAACCCTTCCAGCACTTTAATTCGGACGAAACAAAACAAACTTCGCTACTTTCAAAAATATAAACAAATAAAAAGAAAATCAAACAAAACAACCAACAAAAAAACTTTTCAGAGGAAAAAAACGACAAAAGGAAAACTAAAGGAAATGCTATGAGCTGCCATTTATCTAAGAGCTTTCCTCTTTCTTCTATTTCATCTTTTTTCAATTTTCCCTTTTCTTTTAAAACCTAACTCTATTGCATTTTTTATTTTGTTTAAACAATTTTCATAAAAGCACTTTTTTTTTGTTCTTGTTCTTTTATTATTGTCTAGTATTTTCCTTTTTAAATGTTTTATACTATTTCTTAATATTTTTATTTGTCTTATTTTAGGGGAAAAAACTCTATGTATATTTTAATGTTTAAATCATCCCATTTTATTTAAATTATAATTTAGTACAATTTTTTTTACAAACTTTTTTTAGCACTAAAAAACAATATTAATTATGAATAATAAATACCGTGCCAAAAAATTGTAGCATAGCTTATTCGCGTGCTATTGCGTACTTTAATGTTGTTCTGCTTTTTTGACCTATAATTGCCTAATTTATTTAATTTATCCCTCTTCTTTTTAAATCTGTTGTGCGTATTAATTTAGCACACGCGTCTAGTGGCTATCCACAAATAGAGACGCAGTTTTCTAGTAGACTCGCGAAGCCACGCGTTTAAGATGATAAAAATCTGTACGATAAAACTCGCACTCAACTGTCTCATATACAAATACATAATTACTTCATCCAGTGTTTGCCATTTCTTAGTTTCGTGGTTAAATTTAATTATTATAGAAACTTTTTGTCTAAATTTGCATAAAAATAATTCCTTCCCGGCGGGGAATCGAACTCTTTCTCTCACCCTTTGCAACTATAGCCATTTCTGTGGCACTAGAATAAGTCGTTACATCAGGCCATAAATTTTCGTCAACTCAAACTTATATCATATTAGCACCTTTCAGGACAGTAGCAGTAGTAAGGTCCTAGTACTAGTACTAAACGGGTTGGACGAACCACTTGTTCGAATCTAGAAATTAGGACACATTTTAAGCCCTTTTTATTAGCCCCGGGATAGAGAGTTCCAGCCACTTCACACATAATACGTGTGTAAATTGTACCACCGATGCGAATATGGTGTGATTTTTAGTGAGCCATACAAATTAGAGCATCACGGTGAGGGATCGAACCCCCGACCTCGTGCCGCCCTTGATTCACTGATGGCCGAGCAGACGTAAGTAATTTAATCCACACGGCCACGTCGGCTCTCTCCTTCCAGGACAACGAGCCACTAACCAGGAAAGGACCAATGGTATGACTGGTGTTCTTGTACTTAAAAATAATTAAATTTGTTTTATTAAGTTGCAGATTAAGCAAATATTCATTGTTTTATTATATTCAAAAGCCTAGAACCTGCATTCCCTCAGACACTATTATAAACTAAGACTGGAGCGTTTTAAGAAGTTGTTGACGTGACATATCCGAGCTAAAGCACGAGGAAAATCAAGCAAGAGGAAGAAGACCAAGAGTAAAAATGCTTGACCGAAAGAGACGCGTGTGCTTCGAAAAACTATGTCTCGTGGGGTGTGTCGCGCATGTGGTGTCTCACCTATTTACAAAAGTTACATGCATCGCGCTACAAGTGGCTCAATTTGCGCCTAGTCTTACAGGCGTGTGTTTTGGTTCTCTTTGTCACAAAACCACAACCACTTAAGTTCAATTAAATTGATTCTTGATTAAATTTCAGGAAAAACAATTTTTGTCCAAAACACTTGATCATCCTCTTGCGTGTTAAATTTTCAATTAAAAGTCAGCAGTTTATGTTTCCCTCTTTTACGATTTTCCACATACTATTTTTTCTATACGATTGTTATATTTTGTTGTTAAAAAGTACTGTGAAAATTTTTACCTTTAGTGTCTCAATGCATAAGAGTTATTTAAAGTTGTATAGATATATCACAATATTTGTGAGCGTACCAAATCCTCTCGTATAACTA
The DNA here is from genome assembly GCA_951217055.1 of Gerris lacustris. Lineage (NCBI taxonomy): Eukaryota > Metazoa > Arthropoda > Insecta > Hemiptera > Gerridae > Gerris > Gerris lacustris. The sequence continues at coordinate 50,226,097 of OX578279.1, forward strand.
TGTTATTTATTACACACCAATAAAAGTTCTTAATTACATTTTCACAACAACACACACCTGCAAACTTACTCTATGATATTTATATATTATTAAAGCCCCTAGCTATGTATTTACACACTCAAAAATATCTTTAGTCTATAAATCAATTTTAATTTATACAAAATAAAAGCCATTTTTTTTATTAATAATTTTTTATCCGTTCTTTTTCCACGCTTACGGTTAAGGTATCACTTCTTTCTGATTCGTTATTTTATGTAATAATCAATGGTTTTTTCATAATGATAAATTAAAGCTATTATTCTTTTATATGTTTTTAAATATTAATTAACAGAATATAAAATATGCACGACTTTTAGTATAATACCCTTCTAATTAATAACTTATTACTTCTGCCTAAATAATATAATTTATAAGATAATCATTTAGTAAAAGATAAATACATAATTATTCTCATTAAAGACAAGATGAGATAAAATGAATTAATTAATTTATGAGATAACTATTTTATAAAATATTCGCCAAACGCAGCCCCAAAACCATGGTCTCTTAGAAATATTATCAGATATAATTTTTACTTCCCCATATTCCTAGTATATAAGAAAATAAATTATTTTTATTAATAAATTTAATTTATAAAGTTGATAAAATAGTATATTATGTTACTAGGCTGTGAAGTGAGTTTTTTCTTTACCGCGGCAATTACATTTACTGTCGAGCGATGCGAGACAGTAAATATTGCCAAGGTAAAGAAAAAACACTTCACAGTCGCGTAGCATATGCTATTTTTTCCGAGGTAGCAGACAATGAAAAAACATTAAATATTAATCACTAATCAATATATAATAATAACAAATATTAGTACAAACTTAAGACTAAAAAAAGAAACCTTAAAAAGAGGTTACACTATAAGAAAAGATAAATAAAACGCATTGACATCTAGCGGATTTTAATCGTACTAGAAGCATTTCTACAAAGACTGTAGCGCTACTAACGGAAGTTTTGACAACTAGCCGCCGGAAAATAAAAATCTTTTAGTTCCTAGGACATAAAAGATTATTTCTTTACAGCTAGGAGTAATGAAAAGATTTTTTAAGTCCACGTAATGAAAAAACGGTTTTTAGCTATGTTTTTTAGGCTCTAAAGTTACTATTTCACAGCCTAACTCGGAAAAAAAAAAATTTGACTTATTAACATAACATTTTAATTGCTTTAAAAATTCAAAGTATTATAAATAAAACCCATAAATTCAAAGTACACAGAAAACTTAATAATGCAGCGATGTAGTTCAATAACTAATTGAATATAATTATTATTAGTATTATGTTGTGTTAATTATTTCCCCCACGATATTAATTAATTATTCAAAGGACACTCGGTAAAGAAAACCTTAATATCTAGAGGCAGGACGCAGGATTCTTTATTTCTTCTATCATTTACCCTCTATACTGCTTTGCCTTTTTAGTTCTTTTTTTTCTTCTAAAGATCTTTTCTGTGTGGTTCTTAATTTTTCTAGTTAAAAGAGCGAGCTAAAAAGGGGGGGGGGAAGGGATAACATTTTAATTAGTCTATAAATTTAATCTACTTAGTAAGAGGACTTTGGGACTTCGAGGAAAGAAAAAGGGAAAAATGACGTCTTTTTAAGTGTGAAAGAGAGATGTAAAAAAAACCAAGATTTTTTTGGGAGGAGAGGGAAGGGGGTGGGGTGGAGTAAAAATTTAATTTTAACTTGGAGATAAACCTTCAGTCCCCCTCCAATTACTAACGGGAAATTTACTAAATAAATGAGCCCTTTTTTACCCCCTAGAAACTCTTTTAGATGCAAGATAAAAATAAAAGTAAGTAAAAAAAATAAATTCGTCCTTCTTTTTCTTTACCCACCCTCACTCTTAGACAGGAATTAAAGGTGTTTACTGAAGTGTTTAACAAAATTCTCACCAGTTAGATATCACGTTAAATAAAGTTTTTGAGAATAAATAATTTTTTTTTTTTTTCTTGATTAATCTACATCGACTATCACTTGAAGATTTGATGTTCTGGCCAATATACGACTAAGTTTCCTTATTTTAGGGTTTTAGAAAAAAGTTATTCTTTATTTATATTTTTGAGGTCAGCGCATTTAGTTTCTTAAAAACTTTTTAAAGAATTCTAAGGTTGAACTACCCTTATTTTTATATCCCTATTACCAATGATCCCCTTGAGTGTGTTACATTTGAGCGATCTTTTCTTGTCAACACTCTTTTTTGTTACGGTTTCCTGTGATATGCTTTATAATTAGCAGAAAATATTAGAATTTTTAATTGCTTGTGATGCTAAACATAAACTTTGTAATATTTTGTTATTAGTTGATTAGTAAGTAATTTATTTTATTTTCATAAAATAAAATAATGTTTAATACTATATTTTTTGATACCATAAAAAAAACTAGGGGGTAATTTTCTCTCGGTAATTTTTTCAAGTTTTCAAAAAATTAGAATAATATTAAAATTTTTAGAAGTTACAAAACCTTTTTTCTAAAAAACCCAGAAATAACAAAATTTTTATCTTGCGACACACTGTATAAAAGAAAAAATCAAATTCAATAAAAACCCTAACAATAAAAAGTACCATGCATGATCCAACGTTTCAGGTAAATAAATGAATCCTAACCCCCCCTATGCCCCCCCTATTTCTTTCTATTTTGAATTAGTCAGGGTACTGCAACGATGAAACCAAACTTACTATTAACTAAAAGAAAAAATTACAAATTTGAATTTTTGTCCAATAAGTTACATTTGCCAAGTTTTTATGCTGGTAACGAAGTTTACTGGACAATGCTTGGTAACTTACCTCATTAAAATTTAGAGACTTTTAACCTGATAGTTACAAAGTAATTTAGTGAATTAAGTGAATCTTATTATGAAATTTTAATTTCCATCCGTTTTTTGTAAGAGAGACAAAAGTCACCTAAATAACATAATATTTTAAAATTTAATATATTGCTTGATATGTATAAGAATCTTCAAGTAAATAATTTTAAGAAATTATTCATTAAAAAGAAACCTCAGTCACAAATTCCACTGTTTTGCCTAACAAAGGTACAGTGTCGAAACAAATAACGCTGTCTAAGCCAACTAGCTAAGAGGCATCATCCTTATCACTATCGATGAGGAGAATGAAGGATTAAGATTATTTGTTGTAGTGTGTAAAATATACGCAGCAAGTCTATGGGTTTAAATATGTTTAAATTAGATATTATTGGTTCAGTATAAACCGTTTTGAACATGGGTGTTTTAATATTTAAATTAATTAGTTTAATTTATAAATAATCATATTTAAGTTACCAGGGTTATGTGAATCACAGAGCCACTCTCGACAGCACTGTCCCGGGAGATCCACCAGTCTACAGCTGCTTCCCGCCGGCCTGATGTTCTCCTTCGGGCATAGTGATGCGCATGCGTACCTACCGTCCTGTAAACATAACAAACACCAAATATTAATAACGTAGAGAAAATTATTAACATTATTATACGAAGTCTGATGAAAAAAGTCCCAGGGCTCATTAAATTACGAGCTAAAAGAAGGTCGGAGAGCAGTGTAGTTCGAATCACTGTTTAGCCCGAACGTTGCCGAGAAATACCAACTTGCAGAATGTCAATAACCTTCTTAGTTGCAAAAGTTGGAAAAACAGTCATGATAACTTTTTAAATGTTAGGAAAGGCTATTGGGAATGAATGTTACAGTAGTTAAAGATGTCAATATTGGTTTGAGAGGTTCAAAGAAGGTCAGAAATCTTGTGAAGACAATTCTCGTTCGGGAAAAGCATCGACTTCATGTCGACACTCATGTCTACATGAAGTCAGGACGACACTCATGTCTCATGACTAGGACGACACTCATGTCGCCCAAGCTCAAGTGAACTCTCTTGTGCAATAAAATTGTCGTTTAACTATCCGATAAATGACCGCGGAACGCAGAAAATTATTTGGCTCATTCCTAGAAATTCTAATTGAAAACCTGCACTTGCACTGGAGGAAATGACCTTAACTATGGCAATGTGAGGAGTGGATTGCATAACGACAATACATCCTCTTATACGCGATTGTTGCACTAAAACCAGCATGACTGTCATCCCTTGTTCCACCTCACCTGATCTAGGCCAAGCAGACTCTTTCCTGTTTCCAAAGCTCACACATACTAGATGAAAGGATTGCGTTTAGACACGATTGAAGAGATGAAAGAAAAATCGCTGATGGAGGGAGGTAAGCAGCATTTCAGAAGAGATGTTTTCAGGATGCTTCCAGCAGAGGATACGGCGCGGTGGTGGGAAAAATGTACAACTTATCAAGGAAAGTACTTTAAAGGGGAATAAATATGTCCTGGAACTTTTTGATCAGATCTCGTACATAAACAATTAAAAAAACTTTAAACATTTGCACAACAATTGTGGTTGTTGATTTATTATATAAAATTAATATTTACTTTCTTAAAAACTATTTTTAAGAAGATTATCGTGAGTTTTTGATTAACTTGCATCGTAATGGGAAATACAATACACATAATCTATAAAAGTTTCAGCTTTCAACCACGAAGGACGTTAGGAAAATGGGGTTTGAAAATTGATAACAAATTTTAGACCTCTCAAACATGTGAAGTTAAATAAAAGTATATAATAATAATAACTATTTATACTTTGTTAGGTTGAAGTTCACTCATGTCGTTTATACGGGTAGAAAATATTAAAAAGACTAAAACGAAACATTTTTAATGAAATTTCTTGTACAAAAATGATTAAATAAAATATAACCCTTTAAGTCTGTTTGGTTTTCAATATGATATATAATCACACTTTAACTATTTCTTCTTTAGAATAAATAAAATTATAAGAGTTATATTGCTTAACCCTTGGCCCGTTTCTGAATGATGATTTGCTGATGACTTTTTTGGGGGAAGGGGGGAGGGAGATCCTTTTAAGTCTCTCCTTTTCACATCCCCACATAACTCCTATATGACTACACATAATCCTGGTGTTCCTCATTCAGAAACTGGTCAAGTGTTAAGCAAGAGTAGTCTTCCTCATGATACTCGTAGTAGAAGTGAAGTAAGGTTATGGACTAAAGAAACAGTAGACTTGGCCACAAAGTAGAAATTAATACCATTAACTTCGGTAAGTTCGATCAAAAAGATTTTACGGTTCAGGAAGAGAAAGGATTGGGCGCAAAAGTGAAATTAATACAGGACTAACAATGGGCTAATTGTGACTTAACATTCGCAATAAACGGTGGTTCGCAAAAAATGAGACCAAAATATTCCCTGATGTTTTGAATTCGGAGCCATCAAAAAATGTCTGGTCTCAAATGAGCAAGATGGAGTTTCATGGATAATGACATTAAAGTTGGACGAGTAGTTTTTTTTATAATATGGTGTTGCACTAAAATTTTGATGGACAGACTAACATTTTCCATGAAGTCTTAAACGTATTTTGGCCAAGAAAATTCGAACTTTTAAAAAATTCGTTTTCTTCCTTTACTTTCAGTAAACAATAACCGCATTTACGGAGAAACTCATCACAAAAAAGTTTAATTATAAAAGCTGTTAATTAATTTTAAAAAATATTGTAAGTCAATAAAAAGGTATTAAAGTGATATTGTTTGATAATTATATGACTTTGGTTTGTTTATAATGCTTAATAATGTTGAAGAATTTGGAGACCAAAGCCTCAAGACAATGGACCAAGAGACAAATCGTTTCTGCAGACAAAAGGTAATTCTGTTGTGCAGGTATTCTACAGGAGCTGCGTGAAGAGGAACGTTAATGGCTTCTGGTTAATTCTGTCTTGAGTTTACTTGAGAACAAAGCAGTCACGGTAATGAACACGTTTTCTTCACCCAATTGCCTTATTGAAAATAATGAATTTGCCATGTTGAATTTGTTCTGATTCAATTTTCTACATCATTGTTTTATACTTGGTGTAATATTTTTTCTTTACATTTTTGAAGCGTTTTTTCGATGTAAAAAAAGATAGTTTTACTTAAATTATTACTCCAAATTATCCAATGATTGAGATTTCTTTATTGAAAATTAAGGGTGTATTTAAATAAATATTGAGAAAGGTCATACCTTAAAGCGTAATCTAGAAATGTATTTTTGACCTTTAATCTGAAGAATCATTACTATAATAATTACAAAAAGCCATGCTCATTTACTTTCAATTATTGTGGTTTTAAAAAACACGCGCAACAACATATGCGCAACTTCTAATGTTGTTAGAGTACTAGTACCACATTACGTTACGATTTATGATACAAACTTGGATAATTTCGAACGGTGAATCGGCGAATCTGCTTATTAATAAAATAAAACTTCATGCACAAGGAAGAGAAACCAATGGGCGCAATAGGTTGAAACTTATATAGGACCAACATTGGTCTAGTTGTGACCTACCTGAACAGACGGACCCAAGGCCAAATATGTGCTCTCTGGTGTCTGAACATGAACATGAATATCAACATGAACATATGTCTTTGATATTTTTAATAAAAGAAAATGTTTTTTCTCAACGATTACAATGCTTTCGTTACCTTCGGTAAGCTCAGAAACAGTATCTCTTTAAGAAAGAGTGCCTGAAAATGGGTAAAAATGCCTAAAAAATGTTTTAAAGTTTTTTAAAAAAAAAAATTAAAAGTTTTTTAGATAAACGTTTTACGTTAAATCTAACATTTTTAACTACTAAAAATATTATTTATATTCGACTTTTCTACTCAAATTGAGCATAAATTTACCACAAATATACATTTAGAACCAATAAAAATAATTTATTCGACATTATAAACTGAAATATACAAATAAAGAATTTATAAAGAAGCTATAAATGCAAGAAAAACAGCTTAATAAAGATCATAAATAAAATGAATTTTTGAAATAGATAATATAAGATAGATAACATATTGTTATATCTATATAATATGATTTATACCTCTATATTTTATGATATAAATAAAAGGACAGGTTAAATTTATGAGTTTCTTGTCAAATTTATTACTCTGTCTAATGCCATTGATAATAAGGATTATTGGCAATATTTTTAACTTTGACCCTCTCACAATATATAGAAAACTAAATAAATAGAATTCAAATAAAATATATATTAACCTAAATTTGACTTCTGTTATTATTTATGTGTTTAAATGAAATATTCTATACTTCAATTCTATTGAAAATACTTGAATAACCCAATTGTTTTAAATTATACAGAGTAATATTATTGTTTGTTACAATTATTGTAGTTAAAATGTTATCAAAAGAGCCGTTCAGCCCATGACAACAAGCTTAATTTTATAATTAAGCCTTAAAAAAAAGTAAAATAATCTATTTAAAGACCAACAAACATTTATTGTTTGTTGGAATAAATGTGATCGCCTTAGCTTAGCAACAACTAATCATTTCGAGGTGAGTAGTCGCCGTCGTCGGGACACTACTCGATTATATAAATGATATTATATTGTTAATATAACATAATATTGTTAATGTTATATTGTTAATATTATATTAATAATATTACATTAGTTAATATTATATTAGAAACATGATAATTAGAGGATCAAAAGGTTAATTTGCTTAATTTTCCTCATGTTATTCAAAATAGTATGTTACAAACATTAAATTATATTTGTTAATGGAAAGTGTTACCCAACAAATAGTTTATACCTACATTTAAATTAGTTTTAGATTTACCAATCCTATAAAACAAATCATTAACTAAACCATTTGAAGATAGAAAATATTGGTACGACAAACTCGAACAGATCTATTCCTCATATTCATAGTGAGATTTAATTTAAATCCAATAATATCAAATTTGATTCATTTACTGTGTATCTTATGTTTCATTGTTTTATTTGTTTACATTTCATTTTCGATTTTCAGCTAAATCAGGTTTATTTTCATTAATATCTCGAATACCTAACATTTCTTAAAAAATGAATTGTATGGTTAAATTTTTCTTTTAATGGACTACAAAGTAAAATTTTTTAATTAAAATTGTCAAAACCATTTTAAGAGAAATTATCTTTTTATTTCCACTTCTTTTCAAGAGTTTTTTGAGGGGACAAACCACTAAATATAGAGCTAAAATTTATTTTTTGATTTTGCCTCGGGGTTCGATTTTTCTGACCGGGTATGCAAAATATGATCAAAGCGAGCTTGTAATGTGGGTCCAAAGCATCCGAACCACAATAGTAAAAAAACAGAAATAAAAGCTACGATGATTGGGGCCGCATATACGTGATTTGCTTACCATACCTGTTGCTAACTTAAAAAAAGAAAAAGGTTGTTAATGGCAACGTTCCTGATGTATAGGAGGAAAATAAAGGTTTTGAAGAGCAAAAGAGCAGATGAAGAGGGTACCTTTCGTTCACGTTGGTCAAGAATATCGGTAATACATTTCGTCGAGAGTGTGAAACCACCCTAATCGAATATACAAAAGAGACACAACGACCGTGTAAGAACCAACATTTAGAAGGTGATTGGTTGGTGTGTGTTCATACAATATTGATGAATAGATTGTCAATATTATTGAAAACTCTGAATTGATCAATACTATTGTCCGTGTATGCGGGGGGGGGGGGGGCTGCTTTAGAATTTTTTCAATATTCAATATCAACTAAAATATATACTACAATATTTCTCTGTATTGAAAATACTACTGACTATATGCAGACCGCTTTAAAATAAAAGCAACATTTACTTCAAAAATGGATTACATAGATTTCATTTTTGAAGCTAAAACCACATATGTGACAAACATGTGTGGGTTGATATCCATATTTATAGAATACAATTTTAGAAAATGAAAATGCCCATATCTTTATGTATTTGTCGGGAGCACTTAAATCAAATTGTTATTGACAGAATGAAATGGCAGTGAGTCCTCAAATAATAACTACACACACACATATATTTACAAATTCTATTTCATGGCCATTTGCTTTTTATTTTGCAAATGTTTATTTTTTTCTCTCTCTCTCTCTCGATGTTCGAAGTAAAGAGCTATTCGAATGGGTGAATACATTTTCCACCAAAAAAAGAGTATTTACGCTATTTTTCTTTGTAGGTATATTAAAATTTATTATGAGCAGAAATTTGTTTTGTTGTATTCAGATAAGTATAAATATACTGTCCTTTATATTTGTTTCACAAACAGTTAATTTTTATAAAAATCAGATAAAAGTTATGATCCATTTTCACTTGACTTAAGTTACGGTAAGGTCAAACGAAAAATAAAGCGTTTTAGAATATTTTACAACTTATAAATAAAATGGAAATCATTATTACTTTGTTTATTTATACGGTTTTAAAGTTTAAGTAACTCAATTAGATCATTTATAATAAATCATACTATTTTATTTTAAGGGAAATAATTTAATAATTATGAGAGAATTAAACTTTGCGAATTTATATTCGATTACATGAAGTTTTCAATACGACTCGTCTTTTACATTTATTTAAAAAAACATTAAAAAACCTGTACAAAAAAAAAATATATATATATATTTTAAGAAAAAAAATAAAAATAAAATTTTAAAAATTTTGGAGGCTAAATAATTGACTTTAATAACATAATACAACCAATAAGTCAGGAAATTTGAAGCATAAAGCCCGATAAACAGTGAAACGTAAATAGATAGTGTACGTAAAATAATAATTAAAATAATAATAATTAAATCAAGTTGATTACATTGCACCTACATTATTTATTTTCTTATATAGAAATATGCTTAAGCACTCACATATAACACGAGAATAAAATACACATGCATACATAGGTATTTTTATTTTAAGTGATAAGATTAACTTTGCCATCATTAAATTAACAGCCGATGAAATGAATAATTTTAAAATGTAAACAAAATCTTTCCTATATCAAAATAATATGTACCCATTTAGAAAATATAAACACTTATAAATTTTGAAAAAGTTAAGTTATTTTGTTCTTAATGTTAAACAGTTTCAATCAATAATTAATTTTTTAATATTGGCGAAATAGTTCCGAAGTTATTAAGCGTTAAAATTAAAGGCTTTCCTGTAAAATTGCATAATATAAAATTACAATCTTTCATTGGAGGAGCGATGAGATCATCAGTATTAAAATACCGCTAATATATAAGCGTTAAGACTTTGATATCAGAAGAGTTTCGGACGCTAGTTACTTGGCTAAGTTAATTCTATTTTAGTAGCTTAATTGCTTTTTTATATAAAGAAGGAAGTTTGAAGGAAGCTGTTTGAACATTGTTAAAGGAAGTTGCAAAGAAGAGATAGCTTGTCCTGACAGGAAAAACGATGTAATGTCACTTTTTGGTTTATTGTTGACAGAGAAAACAGGGTAAGAAAAGACAATATTTGTTCCAAGATAATGTTTACACATAACCCGTGTTCCCTGAGAAGCTAACACCATAGAACCTTAACATGATAACATTATGTTCATCGGTTTATGTATTATGTACCTTAACATGTTTATATGTTCCATTATATTCTCTGCATGTTAGGTTTTTATGTAGGCTTAGTTTTTTTTTTGTAGACCTATAACACTTTAAGATATTATATAAGCTATAGTGTCAACAAGGCGTTATAGATAATAAAAACATAAAAATCCTTAAGGATCGACTCGGTCTTAACATGTTGTAAGGTCTATAAAAATACACTGTCTTAAAAGATGTTATATAGGATATATAATATATATGTGTGTGTATATTGGGGCTTAATGATATAAAGTATAGGATTATAACAATTTAACTTTTATCAGAGATATATTAACCTGTTAGCTTGGATACGTTTTCCTGGGTTTTACATCATCGCAGTTGTGTTTCACATTTTTTCTTTTTTTTTTTTTTTAGTAAACTAGCTTCTAACTGCAGAAAAACAACACTGCCAGCAGCAGTGACCATCGTCAAAATACATGAAATGTCCTCTTACGCTCTCGAAGAGATTATACGGGTAGCATACACATGCTATCATATTGATAACATATGAAATAGCAAAAGAACATCCGAAATGGTTGCAAAAACTATAAAATAACAATTATAGTGCAACATAACCATGAAATTGTTTAGTTACAATATTTTGAGTTCAAGAAGTGCATAAAAATTATGTTCTAGCAAACAAAAGGAAAGATAACAGTTCAATAGGAGTGTTTTGAATTCTAGTGGACATAAAGCAGTTTAAAAAAAAAAAAAAATGTACAATAGATACAATTAATTATTTATTAGTTACACTATCGATATTATTTTTGACTATCATCCTATTTTGGACATTATATATTTTGTCATTTCTATATTGCATTCTCTATGTTGGGTGTGTGATAGTGATAATATTGTAGTAATATATGATATATGTACAGATAGTAATAATGTACGTAATATTCGTGTTATTACTTTAAAAAACTTTTAAGACAGGGATATTTACACCTCAATGTACAAAATAATGATGTTCTGTCTTTAAATACTTTGGATATCCCTTAGTCTAATAATAAACTGTTAAGACAAAGGTATAATTGCACTTCTGTATAAAGAACTGATGTTTCTATTTCTAACAGATCTTCAGAATAAGCAAAAAACAAACATTATCTTTGTTACAATCAGTACTATCAATTTAAATTAATTTAGCACTAAAACATCACGGTTGATTTCATGAAAACGGTTTTTCTCAACGTTCGATATATCGATTGTGTAGTTTTAAAGTAATCTTAATCTTCTTCAAAGAATCAATGTTGAAACACTTTATTTTTCAATAATAAACCATTTATATAGATATTTTCGTGTGTTTATGTGTTTGTGTTTTGTGTATCCATTTCGGAGCAATTCAATGCAGATTCCCCAACCCGTGCAACTCTCTAATTCCAACATTTCTCGTAAATGGACATTTAATGTATTTTAAAAAAAAAATCTATTGATTTTATCGAAAACAGGTTTAAAATTCTTAAAATGCAAAAAAGAAACAATTTAAAAGTCAAATGGACAACTAGAAATAGTTAGGTACGATGCTGCAAATTATCCATGGTTACATCTTCTACATTCCCTAAATATAACTCTATAACACTGTATATTGAAGTTTCTTTTTGACAAACTTGAAAGCAGTTTCCTAGTCATGTATTCAACCTCACCCTCCACAATGATCCTAATGTCCATGAACTATCCTTATCCCGATACCCCATCCAAGATAACCCATCTCGCCACCTGAGGAGACAGTGGCCTAGAGAATTACTAAATTTGCGATTATTTATTATTAATTAATTTTCACCAACTTATAATTTTTTTTTTTTAAATTTATTCTTGGCTAATTTATTATAAATCTATTTATTTTCATATTCTAAAGTATCAATAACTCTAAAAAACATTATAATTAATGTAGTTGTGTTAGTCAATGAAATTAATGTATGGAGTTAGCAAACTTGCCTCTTGTTTGAACTTTGCTAAGTCAGAGTGGAGAAGAACCTCCTCCTTATAGCTTAGTATAGACAGAGGGTCTACACTATATTTAGTATAGCCCCAGGGTCCAGGAAAGAGAGGAACTAATTCCCGTGTGTACCTCTACCTGAATCTGTAAAAAATATTACGACCTTGATGGGCCTCGAACCTGCAATCTCCTGAGCTTTAGACAAGTGCCTTAAACTTTAGACAAAGTAAAATAACCGTAGGGCTATTGGTTCCAATGTTTGAATGTAGGAGAGACTGCAGCTCCAGCGGCTTACAGATGATTATTCTTCAACATAGTTCAAAACGAGTAAGTGCAGTATATTATTTAATTACATCTATTAATAACTAACATAATATAAATGTCTTCCAAGCAGTGGCGTATCCAGCGGCTAGGTCTGGAGGGGGCACATTCTAACTCAGTTTAAAATGGGGGGGGGGGGGGGGGGGCACGTGCCCCCTGTGCCCCCCCCTGGATACGCCACTGCTTCCAAGTGTGCGTAAGTATAAACATATTAGCTTTAAATAGTACATCAAAAGAAATTGAAAAACAGTAATATAATATGTTTAAATAACATAATAATTTTCTTATACGAGTTATTTTTATTTATTTATTTAATTTCCTTGAACACTATGTTATAGAAAGGAAATGAAACAGAGTATATTTTCATATTTATGTTAATATATATATTTTTTAATACATTTTATTTTAATATTTATTTGTAACTATGTATTTGCTTTAAAAACAATCTTATGTTTCCAGGATAGGTTAGACCAACAACCAATTCCGGAGGATAGATTGGAATTGAATTTATTTTTTAAATGAAGATTTATTTTAAATAATTACTTTTTTTCTTTTTTAATGTGAGTCAACTTATTCTTAAAATAATTTAAACCAAATTATTCAATTTGATACTTTGATATTTCGCCCAACGCCGAGACATAATCATGCCTAAAACATCATTAAGAAAACTTATATAAACATTTACATATTTATGTGTAGCTTAAATTATATCTTTGAAACAATAAACATTAATAATTTGATTATAGACTAACATTAGATATGCGTTTCACCTAGTCTTGAGAAGTTTTATTATATAATTAATATCAAAATTTTACACAACTTATTGGTTTCGCCAATTTATATAATTTTTCTACCTCAGAGATCGAACCATTAATTTAATTTACAACTTACACAATGCAATTAACAATTAACTAAAACTTCCTTTTATCAAATAGTTTTAATTTTATTATTTATTTATCAAATTACACTATTTATTAAATTATGACTTAATAGTTGTGTTGATTTATTATTATTCAATTTTTTAACAAAACTTAATATACTATCATTTATATAATCGAGTAGCTTCCTTACGATTCAATTAATATAATATTAACAATATAATATCATTGACAAAATCAAGTGGTGTTCCGACGATGGCGACGACTCATCTCGAAACGATTTGTTATTGCTAAGCTAAGGGTCTTTAAACAGATATAATAACTTATCTAAATATATTTCTAAATTAAGCCCGTTGCTACGGGCCTAAAGGGCTCTTTATATAAGCTATGAAAGGAGCAAGCCTAATTATTGACGAGGGGTTTTATATGATTTTATTTATTTATATGTATTTATATAGCTGAATAATATATATTTATATCTTTTGCATCAGTTTTGTAATTTATTGAGTTTTCAGTCATGGCCATGTATGGAGCTTCCTTTTCTTTTAGATTCGTTATTTCTATGTAATATTTTAACTTAATTTTTGTCGATTTGGTGGTTTTCATGTGTAGTGTGAATGGCTAAAGTAAAGCCGTATTACAATTTTTTTGCCTGTATGTTATACATATTATATGTTGTTTTAGTCGACTTTCTATGCAACTTTTGCATCGTTTCGCCTATATGTGTATACCTTATACAATCTTTGCAATTAATTTTGTATATTACGTTAGTTTTATTATTACTTTTTTTAAATTATTAGATTTATCTTTAAGTTTGTTGTGGGATTTGTCTTTTATTTTCTTAACAGGTTTTAAGTAGGACGAAATAATAGCCATATAAAAATGAATGATTTGGTTTAAATTATTATAAGTTACCCTAAATCGACTTTTTTACCGATACCTTACGTTCCAACGTAACGATTTTAATAAAAATTTATATAATCGTCTAAAGTACAATTGAAACAGGCATGTAAAATTTCAATTTAATACAAGCAGAAGTTTGTTTGGAGTGAAGTGATACATTTTTTGTGAAGAGATATCCGATGGGTGTAGTGTAGGGTGGCTCCCTCACCACTTGATTCTCTATTACAATCATACTCTTTAATTTATCATAATTCTGGGGAAAATATAATTCCTAGATATTGATAATATAAATGTCATCTGGCTGAAAATTGAAATGAATTACCTTTTGACTCTATATAAATATGTTTATTAATAAAATAATGATATTATATGTAGTAGGTACCACTATGTCCTTTGCATATAGGAAAGTTTTTTCGAGTTGATACGACCGATTTTTTTTTTTTAGAAATGAAAAAAATGAATAAATTAAATTTTGATCTCACAACTAAAAAGAAACTTCTTTTTCTTAGAATAATTTAAAACCAAGGGAAAGTTAAAAAAATTATGAATTAATAAAGCTCTTGATTAGACGAATATTTATTGAAGAATATTCCGAAAGAACGAAAAAAAATCACTTCTTAATATTATTCATAAATTTTTAGTTTGAAATGAAGAACCTTTTCTTTATATATTTTTAATTATACTTTAAAATTAATTCAGAATTCAAATGAAATTTTCAAATAATGGCTAGAAAAAGGATAATTAATTTATTTTATTCTCTTTCTAATACAAAAATATAAAAAATAATTGATATTTTTAAGTGTAAGTAATACATTTGAAATTATTGTTATTACTTTCCTCTATAAAACAGAATTGTTTGTTTTATTAGTCAATGAAAGAAGTGGTTTTTACTGCCTTTAAGATATCCAAACTATACGAGGGTAATGTACTGATATATATATATATATATATATATATATATATATATATATATATATATATATATATAATAATATACTAATGCTTGGCATAATAATGATATTTTTTAATTTTAATTTTATGATTCTTTTAAAAACTACGTTGAATTTATAAGGAAGTTTTTATTAATACATATTTTATTACCGTAATATTGGTAATAATCTCGCGAAATACAGATTTCTTTTTTCTTTTTAATGGAATGTAGTTTATTAAATGGAATGAAAGTGATCAGTTATATTGATCCTAAATTTAAATATTATTTTTAAAATAGGCTAGACATACGAGATGAACAAAATGGACATAAACTTGCGTTAATAATTAATTTAACAATATATATATATATAATATATATATATATATATATATATACATGTATATGTAGTTTATTATCTCTTTATATATAATTCTGGTTTTAAAAGAAATTTAGTAATAGATAGAGAAATAGAAAGAGAAGAGAGGTTCTATTTGCTTTTTCCGCCGAATTAACTTTTTAAAAATTGCTTCAGGTGTAATTTTTTTTTTCATCTCGTCGTAGAAAGAACGAGGAGTAGTTTGTATTGAGTTGAATTCCAGGACTCATTAACTCAGGCAGTTGAGTTATTGGAATGAGTCAGAGCGCTTCAGATGAGTTAATTATTCATTATGTAACTCACATCAAGTTAACTCTAGGTACCTAGTTGGTTTTTTGTACAAAACAAAAAAAAAAAGCAGATGGAAAAAATAAAATTATATTTCAACTCATTTTTTTTTTTATCAAATTTGAATAGGATTTCCCTCCCCCCCCCCAATCCTTTTAAAACAATAAAATGTTAATGAATGAGATGCAAAAACATATTATTAACGCAAAGCACATACTTATTTTAAAACTAACTATTATTTACATTAATATCTGTAGATATAAAAGTTTGATGCTGTGGCGTAATTACATTTAAAATATATTGTAGGTCATATAAACAAATAAATAAATATATTTATTTTAAATAACAAACTATTTTTCTTACCATATTCGTAGTAAATTACACTTTATTTCTATACTACGCTTATTCTTATTCAGGTCTGTAGGGTATTAATAACTTCAATTCAATCCGGTTTTTTTTGGCTATATTTCACCTCCTTTGAAATCTTCAGATAATAGTTTACAACGCGGACGGAGAGAGCCCGGGTTCGATTCCCCGCCCAGGAGAAGTTATTTTTATGATAAATTTTGATGAAATGTTCAATAATAATTAAATGTATATACGAAATCTAATTAATGGAAAACACTGGGCTAAGTAATTATGAACTCGTATATGAGAGAGTTTGTCTGGGTTATCTCGGACCTATTTTTTTATAAGTTAGTGCAATTGCTAAAGGTTAGTATACTGTTATATGTTTAATTCATATTTATTATTTAATATTATTTTTTGTTTAAAAGTTATGCCAACATGTTATATTTATACAAAGATGTAAGTTAATGTCAATATGAGATTAAAATTTTTAAAATCTTCTTTTATGCCTAAAGATACCACAAAGGAGGTGAAATATAGCCAATTTTTTATTTATTTAATTAATATTTTACTTGAGTTAGTATAAAGTAGTTGTAATTTTTTTCTTTACTTAATTAGTTAAGTTATTAAATTAGAACACTTATATTTAAGTATTTTACTTTATTTTATTTTAGGTTGTTTACAATAGTATTATTTAAAAAATATTTCTTTAGTTTAGATTTAATTATTGTTTGCTTCGTAAGTTTTGAGAAATTAACTTTTTTTGGTTTAGGTAGTTTACTTAGTTTTTTTTAGGTAACTAGTTTAATTTAATTAGGTTTATATAGTTTATCTTTAGTTAGCATTAAATAGTTTACTTTAGTTTCCTTTACGTTGTTAACTGCAGTTTTCTTTAGTTAGTTTTAAGTAATTTACAGTATTTAGTTTTAGGTAGTTTACTTTTGGTTAGTTTTAGGTGGTTTACTCTATTAGTTTTTACTACGAGTAGTTTGCTTTAGTTACCTTTCTGAAGTTTACTTTGTTTCCCCTTTAGTTAGATTTACCTAGTTTACTTTAATTAGTTATAGCTGCATCAAGCTTAGGCTAATTACAGTCGAATGTAAGTTTTGATCCAGTTACGAAAACTTTGAGTCAAGTATAGAGTCCAGAAATTACATACTTATGTAAATAGTCGCTGTAGACGGTACTGCCTATAAGATAAAATCATTATGGTCAATTGATGTTGATTCGGATATAAGTCAAAATCAAAACATTTATTTCCGACAAAAATAATAATTCATTCAATGTTATTTTCTGAGTGGTGTAAAAAAGTAGAATGGTGGAGGGTTCTCTAAAAGATAGATTGTATCCTCTAAGAGCAATTGTCTCGTTGCCGGTTCCAATTTACTCTGGTAACAGGATCGACGCTTCGACCTAGCTGGAGGTATCTCGGCGGGATTAGATTCAGTGTAGCTAGTAGGGAAGGGGCTTGTCGAGCAGAGAATCCTGCACAGGAAGCTTTCTAAAACCCCTAAGGGCCGAAGTGTTTAGTGTAGTAGGGTTTTGCGTCCCTCCAACAGACGTACCTTAGACCCTTGTAGAGTACCCAGACCCTCCGACGTAATTATCTAAATCAAAGTTCTCTAGGGTTTGGAACTAGGGTTTGGAGCTAGAGTTTAGAGTCGGATTTAGAATTCTCCCGGGTTCCGGTACCCAGAGGCGAAACGTTTCGATAGAGTAGTGTGTAAAGGCGGTAGTACTGTTCTCCAACAAGAAAGGGATTTTCTCTTACAGTAGATAAAATAAGCGGACTATGGGACAGGGAATTCTCTCCTGAAACATAACAAGATCTCGAATCAATCTACCCATAGCCGCGGGGGGTTTTTCACACTAATCCGACAACACTTCGACACTTTGCTCTCCTCTAATTAACTTTCAAACCCTACTAGAACAGACTATCTGAGGGACAGAATTGCCAGACAATATAACTGAAGCAAAGGAACAGATTAGACACGCGGGGATTCAAAATGTCTCTTCTACAAATACTTGTATTCTCTAATTAAAAATGTCTCTTCTGCTAATACTCCTATTCTCTAAATGGGATTATAAAATCAACTTAACTGTCATAAAAAGAAGAGGCGCAGTAATATAACATCCATTTCCGCTTTACTAATAGAATTTATAAATAATTATTACACATTTCTAGCATATTTGTTAATATTGTTTGACGAAAGAACATTATCTTCTTCTATAATATATTTATAAAATTATTATCTTGTCAACATTTTCAAACGCTTACCAAGCAATTTACATTACTAGATTGAATATTCGAAAAAAAATTACTAAAATTAAATTAGTTCAACTAGTGTCAAAATTATAATTTCCTTCCTTTTACAAAAAAACAACATAATTCAGTCCTAGAAAGTTCAACAACAATAAGCATAAAGAATAAGTTAGGCTATTCAGTAATAAAATTAAAATATATACCTTAGAATAAATGTTATAGTGATGAGGTTTTTTGTTATTTTATTTTTTTAAAGTTTGCAAGTTATTATACCACAATGCATCAAGTCCTATTATTGTACGAATGGTCACATAAGTAGAAGTAGATAGATTTCAAAGAATGAGTGTTATTACACAATTAGTTAATTAACGTTCAAAAGGAAGCAGTATGTGTAATAGGTTAAAATTAATATAGGGCCATCTTTGGGCTAACTTTAATATAACTGTATAAATTATATTAATGTACGATCTATGTTTTACTGAAATTAGGAAGAGCAAATTATTTATTGTTTAGTTAATAATATTTAATAACACAAGCATTTAATTTATTTATAGCTAAAAACTCTAAGGCACAACATCTCGTGAAGAGCCTAAGCCTTCCAAAGGGATTATTCAACTATATATGTGTTTAGATGACACGGGGTTAGTGTGGATCCATCAGCTGTACAAACTTTATAATTGGCATAAGCAACCATGCCCAAGCTCAAATTAATTCATTTATACTTGCCATAAATAAAATTTCTCAATTAATTTTTTCTATGTTTATATTTCGAATTCTTGTGTCTCTGTCCTTTCAACAAATGTATACGGGAAAGAAAAAAAAGAGAGACAATATTGAAAATGAGATAAAAATTAATGAAAATTGTTAGAAAGAGAGAATGGAAATAACGAAAAGAGGAAGGAATTTCCATAGTGAAAATCGAGTTTTCAATAATATAATGCATGGCCTGTTGAATTTCTATTATGAATTATTCTGGGTTTCACGAGAAAATCCAATGAGAGGGTGGCCAGGGAAAGGGGGGGGGGGGAATTAAATGATGAATCGTTCTGTTAAACGAACCTAGTGCAAACACTTCCGAACGGTTACGAACACACCCGAAACCATTCTCTCCTTTACAATTCATCGCGTGGGGTCCTAGAAGCCTATTTCCAGTCGGAAAAGCTTTAACTTAGTGCTTCCCCCCCCCCCCCCCCGAACCCCACATTTTCTTTTTTCTTTTTCCTCTCGTACAATTCCTCACCTTGGCTCAATAACTAACGTGGAAGCCATGCTTGACTGATTTGAAAAAGGATTATATCGTTTGTTGCCTCAACATGTCTTTAAATAAACCACAACCTGAAAATAACAAGGTACGTTTTGTGTGGAAATAGCCCCTTATGAGGACGTCAGAATGTAGAAGAGTAGAGAGCAGAAAAGATAAATCCGTTACAAGGGTCTTTCAACAAGAGGATGAATTCTGCCATAAAGTAATTTACAATCCTCCTCATTCTAAAAAAAATTATTTGTTACACTGAGAAGAGGTTGGATTCACTTGGGTTGATATAAAAAAAAATACGAATTTTCAGCATATAATTTTACATCTATTGCATGTGAAAGGCCAAACTATACCTTATAAAATTATAATAATCATGATTTTAATCTCTCATAACTGAAATGCTGAAGGGTACCTTTTAAAATTATTATTATTTTAAGTAAAATTTCTCTTTTATCTAGTATTTTCCATTAGTCCAGTTAACGAAGGAAAACTCGGTGGTTGCCCTGGGGTTAAACATTATTTACAGACTAAGTCCGAAACTAAAAGACATGGAACAGATTTTCCTTGTGTTATTAAGACATTCTATTTACGGTTAAGTACGTCCATAAGCGGTGTAAGATACCTACTTTGTAAAGCCGCAAGCCACAGGCCTCCCGAACCAGGCAAATGGCCCCAGACCCCCGGCACCAGGCCAATTTCCCAAGGCCGATGGTCTAAGGTTTAGGGCACAAGCCCTAGGCTCTATTTCTATGACCAACTTCCTGACTTCAAAAAATCAAAGCGTGATATGAATAGAAACGGTATATCTAAAAAATAAATTAATTTCAGCCTGGGTATTGGTAAAATGAACATGTGTACCAAATTTCAACTAACTCGGTCATCTTTTACTCAAGTTATCGTCATCGGTAGATTTCGTGACGCTTGGTTTTGTGACGGTTATTTTGATCGTTTAGTTCGGATTCACTCCCGGGCTCCAGAACGTGTCATAAGGAACATCGTTCCAATAATTTTAATCATTTGTACTTAAAAGAGTACAGAAGCACATGATCTCATGAGATTCAGATCTGTTTCGTTTCCCAGAGGGGTGACACTTAAATATGTGCAGAAGTTTGATATTAATATAGAACCATTTATGGGCTATTTTAAACAAACCGTACACATTTTTCATTAAAATCGGATCAACAGATTTTAAGATACGGCAGTTCACAAAAATGTTGACGGAATAACATGAGACTAAAAATGTTCCCTGATCCCTTCAATCTTGGAATTTTTAAATTCGGAGACTTCGAAAAAAAATTCTTGTTCTTCAGAACGATTACAATCCTTCCTTTACCTTTGGTAAGCTCTAAAGTAAAAGCAAGTGTTAATAAAGATTTGTGCAGATGTTGTTTAATAACAGGGTTCAAGTTTATTCTAAAAGGAAAAGGCTTAGCACTTTATTTCGTGACTTATTCTTATTTCTTTAGCTGTTAAAACCTTTAAGCTGTTTTTATCCTTTCCGCCTCAAGTTTTTTTTCGAGGGTCCTGGATTTTTTTCCAGAGTGTTGAGCCGAGGGCTTCTAATTTATCTGGAAGGTCCCTGAGGCCGGTCCTTTTGCTATCAATACCACCCAACCGAGCAGAAACAGCCTTAAACTTGACAAAACCACGGCCCATTTAAATACAAGACTTTATGGTCTGGTAGATAGCCGCTCCGGTGGCCTTTATTTACCGGATACTTTAAGAAACATCTTTATTAGCTTTTCGACCCGTTCTAGGGATCCTGATAAAAACCAAGGGCTATCGCACACAATCATCTCAATGCATGTAAAATAAACTACTTACATAAACTAGTGTAATATAAACACGTTCTTTTCTATGTAAATAGAATTTATTTTATGAAGGTCTATGAATAGAGCACTACTGAACAGCGTGTTCTATTCATACACGTTCGTAAAATAAATAAAGTAGTAAATAAAGTAAGTAAATATCTAGTATATAACAAAGCTATCAGAGACTTACGTTCAGTAAATTCTTATGTTATTAGATTCCCACCCCCCAACCGCAACAGCTCATGAGGTGTAAGAACTGTTTAGCAGCCCCTTTCCTGGCAACCAAACAGCACTTAACTACTCCATTATAGAGATGGGTAACAAAGGGTGAGTGACTCGACTCCCATCAGTGTATTTCCAGGTTCACTAGACTTTATTTAACTCCACTTTGACTCAGGGAACCTTAAAATGTGTAAATCCAATAAACTCTAAAACACAATACTTTGCCGTTGCACGTATAGTCCAGGAGATAGCGTGCAAAAAAGTGTCTGACTGACATCAGGCTAGAATTTTGTGTACAGGTTAATCTATTGGTGCCTTTTAAGAATATGTGATTGGCTAAGTTCGTCTGCGGTACATAGCTTGGGAATAGGCTTTTGAAATAAACAAACCGGTGGAGAGCGGCCATGTCTCCCGCCAATAATGGTGGACAATGTGATTTTCATGATGCAGAGTACAAAATTAGTTAATAGACCTAAAATCAAGTTGATGTTAGTTTGCAAATTGATAGGTTAGTTATTAAACTATTACACGAAATCAAAGTTGTCACCTATAAAGTGAAAAAAATACGTGTGGTGTCGCGGGACACCCGGTAGGAACGAAGTTCCTTACATTTTTCATTAAATATAAATTATAAAATCACACTGCTAAGTACGTATACATTGCTAACTGCTAACTACTTATACATGGCGGAGTTAGAAGAGAGACAAAATTAAAAGTAACGAACTGTTTGTACCTAGCAAGAGTTAAGGAAAAATTAAAAGAAAATCATTATTTGTATCATTAAAGCAAGCGTCTTACTATAAATATAATATGAATGAATGAATGAATGAATGAACGAATGAATGTTTATTTGCTCTGTTTGAATGTTTATTGATATAAATGTTTAACCAATATATGATTATATAATTAATACATGAAGAATAGGGAATAAACAAATACCTATATCAATAATATGCGCACACACATACATACATTCCAACATACATACCTATAAATATAATATATTGAATATAAGAAAAAAGTTGATCATGATGAGTTTATAGTTAAAGCGTATGTTCGTTAAAGGATGTTGGATTGAAATATGACTCTTTTCTACCTACCCGGCCTACTAATTTAAAATATTATAAAATATATCACTTCCCTACTCTAAAGCTTCTGCTTGATCCGGTTGAAATTTTACATGCCTGTTTCAATTGTACCTACTTTAGACAATGTATAGAAGTTTTATTAAAATCGTTATACGTTGGAACGGAAGATATCGGTAAAAACGTTGTTTTCTTTATGCGAGCTTCTTACATTCAACAAACTATGCATCTTGTCTGTCTGTCTGTCTGTCAGTAACGTTTACGTGTCCGACGATAACTTGAGTAAAAGTTAACCGATTTAGTTGAAATTTGGTATACATGTTCCTCTTACTAATACTCAGGCTAAGTTCGTTGGACAGCTTGATCCGTCCAAGAGTTCGCGCGCAACGCTCGCGTAAACGAGAGGTTCAAAAATTAAATTAGAATTTCAGGACAGGAAAAGATTCTATTATCATCTATTCGATGAGACGAACATTTTTTTCAAATATCAACTCATCATCAGCTCTATCAACTCATCATGTTTCATAATTATCTATTTTTTTCAATATTTAATACATATTTATTACTGTACGCTCGCTTCAATGATAGAGCCACGCGATGCCTAGTTTTAAACGTTTGGGTCCACTTTAATCAAATTAGGGATCTTTATCACTTTATAACAGTGTCGGATTTCGTTTTACTAAAGACAATATTTAAAAAAGTTGTGTATCTCATTAAATAGATGAAGTTAGAATTTTTTCTTGGATTAAATACGCAGTATTATAATAATATACCTAATATATTGAAATAAGCGTCAGCACAGATCAATTTTACTTTTAACAAGACCGTGATTATATTTTCGATATTTACAAAACCAAGTGACATTTTGACATATAACAAAAATAAACAAGTCAAGTAACAGGCTTCCATAATAACATTTTTTCCCGTCTTTTTGAAGCTTACGTTTACGCGAGCGTTGCGCGTGAACGCTTGGGTGGATATTGTTTTCCAACGAACTCAGCCTGGGCATTGGTAAAATGAACATGTGTACTAAATTTCAACTAACTTAGTGATCTTTTACGCAAGTTATCGTCATCGGTAGATTTCGTGACGGTTTTTACGTGACGGTGATTCTGTGACGGTGATTTTGCGACGGTTATCTTGTGACGGGCTCCAGAACGTGCCATAAGGAACTTCGTTCCAAAACTAACATCAACTTCGTTTTCAGTTCTCTAACTAATTTTGTACTCAGGAACATGCAAATCACATTATCCACCACAATTTACGCTCTCCCCCATTGTGTTTTTTTAAAAGCCTATTGCCAAGCTATGTCCCGCAGATGAACTTAGCCTACTAGATATTCTTAAAAGGCACTAAAAGATTAACTTGTACACAAAATTCCAGCTGATTGTTAGTCAGACAATTTTTTGCACGCTATATCTCCTGGAGTACTCATTAAATGATAAAGTAAAAAAAAACAACCAAAACCAAAAAATAATCATGTGGAACTAATTTTACATTTAATATTTATTAATATAACTGGATTTAACCCAGAATAGGTTAATTTATTACTCATTAAAAACAAATTTTATTAATATAGCCATCACATTAACATTTACCCGCGTACTATGTTCATTTAATAATAAAAACAAATTCTCCGAGATTGCATAAATAGACGTTTTACATTTTTTTATTATTCTTTTAAATTCCATAAAGATTTATTATTATGGTTGAATGGAATTTTACTGAAATGATTACGTAAGCGAGGAAAAGTTTTATATGGGAAAAGAACGAGGGGGATGAATGGTAGAATAAATTATTAATTTATTATATCTATACATAGTTGTGCAAGTGGTTGTGAGATGTAATTAAGAAATTTATTGTCTGCTATAAATCTAGATATATGGCTAGGAAACACCAGTTACCACTAAATATATATATATATATAGCTGACACATCTAGTAATATTTATATATATATGTATGTGACTAATACCCTTTATATTTATACCTTATACCTTAACGCTTTGACAATACAATATGCACCCATTACTTAACGGATAAATTGAATTAAAAATACCATTTCTATCATTCATATATATATATATATATATATATATATATATATATATATATATATATATATATATATATATATATATATATATATATATATATATATATATATGAATGATATATATATATATTGCGGGTAACAAAACAACACATATATTAGACATGAACGAGACCGAAAATTGTCTCCCTTGTCTGAATCTGATTTCTTCAAAAAGAAATTCTAAAAAATGCCGCAAACTGCATCTCAATACGATGTCTTGAAACGATGTTATAAAGGTTTAAAGTTCCGAAAGAACGTACAAACATACATATATATATGTATATATGAAACGGAATTTACTGATATCCCTTGGTTCGTAAGACTCTTCCTTCACAGATATATCGGAATCACGTTTTGGAGCGTATCACCATACTTCCATTTTCATGGAAGTAAAAACAGCAAATTAGTTTTGTTAAATGTAAACAAACACGCTAATCGTGCGATAAGGTGAAGAATTATGAAACAAGCATGCGCAATGAATACAACTTCGAAAAGAATCACTTTCTACTCATCTAAACAGAGATACAATGTTTATATTTCGTATCAATCTTAGATAATAGTTATTTATGTAACTAGGCAGCAACCGTTGTTACCGAAGCAGGTAATCTTTAAACGAGTCAGGAATGTTTTCTTTGCTGAATAGTTACATACAATATTTTATCTAACGGCAGTAAAATTACTCCAAATATTATATTCCCTTTTTAATATATAAAAGATTTAAAGAAATTAAAGTTGTAAAAATCGAAAGTTTGACTCATCAAGAAAACAAAACAAAGGCAAAACGAATTCAGTGCTGCCACTTCTTTTTATTAACTGCTGTTTTTTTATCTCAATTTTTTTAAATAATCACTGTAAAATAATAAAATTTGTTTTATTACTACAATTATTTAAGTTATTTTCAAAAAATATATACCTAAATATTAAGCAGAATATTACGCTTAAATATATAAAAATGAACAATGTGTGAGTGCTTATAACCTGCGATGTAGTAACCTTTTGTAGTAACCTTTTCTTAAAATGTTACAGCCTGTTTGTTGTTATGCTGACACATTGAACATTTGCTGACACTTTGATATTTTGCTGACACTTCATTATTTTGCTGCGTGTTTTTTTCACATGTTACAAAAGAATCAAGAAAAATGACATTTTACAGATTGAAAACAGTACAACAATGCTTAATTTTGCTGCCGTGAGTAGTTAAAAAATGTTTTTATTCAGAATGATTTCAATGATCACACACTCAGTAAGCTTGAAAGAAAAAATAAATTTTGTTAATTGGCCCCAATAACTAGGTAATATTACTGATAGATAGGTGTTAATCTTATCCCATCCAAACTTTTAGTATATTGTGTTTGTTTGTTCGACGACATTTTTGCGAAATACCATAACTTAATAGCTACTCTAACATTTGGCACATAGTTTATTCCGTTTAATTTCATTCTTCTGCGGACATTGCTTCCTTTTGCGTGTGTACAATTTTGTTTTATTAACTACATCTTAAAAATCTTGATGGTTTAACCCAAAGGACCAAAATGTTGGATTACCATTCGGGAGTAAAACCCAAGCTACGAGAAAACAGAACGGCTTTGCGCTTGTTAAATATAACAGAGAACAATAATTATAAAGTAAAAATTATTAAATTTAAAAAAAAAATTAGCTGGGGGAGTGAGGTGTGGTGGATGAAAGTGGCAACGCCGGGGATGGTTGGTTTTTTCTGAGTTGAAATTAAACCTGAGCCAGGGCCCGGGTGTCGTTAATATATTCAAGCACGAACAGCGATATTGAAAACAAGTCAGCAAGCCCAAGTGACCTCTTTTACCCGAAAAAAATCCGAATTTAAAGAACCCTAAATAATAAACAATCTTTGATATTAACAATCAAGTAGCCCACAGATGGTTCCATATTAGTATCAACTGTGTCTGTGCATAATTAATATTGAATAATAATAAGTGTGACCTTACTGGGAATCGAAATATGTATATCCAAATCTCATGAGACCATCCGCGCAAAAATAGGACGAGGGAAGCTATGTACCACACAAATTGGCAGACTATTTATCTATCTCTCTATCAGCCTTAATTATAATTATCATTGTCATTATTATTTTATGTTCTTTCTTTACAACTGAATAAATATAACTGGATATAGAAATAAAACCTTAAACTCTAAATAAAATAAAATAATATCAAAAGAATCAATTATTATAAAATAAGTGAAAGGAAAGCTTTTTGCAATACTATAAATTGACAGTACAATAGACGACACCCAAATCAAATTTATAACGTCAATTTTAATGACACTTCCAGTCAAGAATTTCATTTCCAAAAATATCTACGTAGAAATTTTCTTTCTTTATTAAATTTATAGATGGCATATTTATTGAATTCCGTTTTCCATTGTTAATTCTTGTGAAATTGATGTTTTGACGTTAAAAACGAAAATGTATGTTCTTGGCAAGAATAACTCTTTGTTTAATATAAACTAACGGATTCTGTCACTTTTCCAACGAGTAATATTTAACAGTTTCTAATAAAATATTTCGTGATATTTTTTTGTGTAATATCAAATGTTTCGTGTAATATTTAACAGTTTCTAATCAAAAACATTTCTACTTATGAAAAGATAAAACTTACTTCAGACTTTATGAAAAGATAAAAGATTAAACTTTCAAGGTTTTCAACTATTTAACTTTTGACAAAAGTTTAATTATTTGAGTCCCATTTCAATTAGGATTTTAAATGAGATGATGTTTGTGCTTTTACTTTAAATATGTTTGTTTCTATGACTCAAAGAAAGTCTTAAATGAGTTTCTTTTAAGGGCTCAACAAATGGCTCAAAAGAGAAATCAAATTTGTTTCTTTATACCTCCAAAACAGGTTTTGTTCGATTTGTTTATCCAACACTATGACAAGTCAATGAATAAACAAGTATTTTAAATCCTGTGTGATAACAAGGTAAGCTCTCTAAAACACATTTTAACATGTTTTGTTTAGTAAACAATTATCACTTGAACAATAAAAGGAGGTGACAACAAATCCTTTGAATTGCAAACCTTCTTCCTATGAAGTACTTCGTAAAGTGTACGAAGAACTTCACGGAGAGCATTTGAGAACCAAAGGGCTAAATTTTTATCAAATAGTTTTCAAAAAGTTTATTTATCCCCAGTTAACTGATAATGGCCATATAATTAAAAAATATAATAACTGCTAATATTATATATATTGCTTGCTAGCTTATTAAAGGTCTCCAAATTCAAAAATTCCAATACAGATATACGTATCTGACATCAGGGAACGTTGTTGGTCCCGTGTCTGTCGGTCGATCTGTCGCTCTATTTTTGCGAACAACATAACTTAAAAACTACTGGTCCGATTTGAATGAAATTAGGATTGTAGGTCATAATTAGCCCATTGTTGGTTTCATATACGTTTTAACTGTCTGTGCTCATTTATTCTTATTCCACATGCGCACAAACATACATTTATTTACTCCTATATCTTAGAAAGTACTCATCTGATTTTTAAGAATTTGTTGATGGTAATGTCAAAAGTAGCCCGCAGATAGCCCCAAATTAGGCTACAATTCTAGGGTCGGCGGGAAAAACCACATAAGTCAAAAATGTCAATTTTTTTTATTTAATTAATTCATTCCCAAGACCTTACTCTATACCTTCTGTAAAACCCACATAAGTCAAAGCTGACTCTAATCGGGTTATAGAAAATAATACCTTTTGACTTAATGGAATATTATCATAAATTTAATTCTGGAAAAAGCACATAAGTCGACTTACGTTCTTTTGTCTAACTTTAATTACAATAATCTTTGTTCTGGATAAACCACGTAAGTTACCTTTTTTTTTTATAAAAAATCATGGGAATTTATCATCCCTATGATTTGTATCAGTTAGTATAATCAAGCAGTGATAAATTTACAGTAAACGAACTTTTAAGTGATAAATTTCTAGATGTTGCAGCACTTTTGTAAAGGTCCTCATTTTGCAAGAAAAAATATATGGATCGACAAATTTATAAATGGCACAATCCTTAGTGGTTACATTACACAAATGATTTAAAAAATCATTAGATGTATCCTCCCCATTTAAGCCTGTCTATCTTATAAGAAGAAATGTAAGTAGTTTTTTATCATCTATAATCCGACCAATTTCAAGTAACCCTTTTCCTATTTGTTCAGAAAAGGTACGGGACATAATCAGAATTTTTTATTTAATACCCAAAAGTTTTCATCAATATTACTTAGATCTTCCTACTACACCCATACCAGCCACAGATCCTGATCTTAAAAAATCTATAAAATATTTGCTCTTTTATCCAACTATCGTTAAAATTATTTGTAACAATCGACGAAGGACAAAAAAAAGTCAGTAAATATAATGACAATGACATAAGTCAAAGGAATTATATCATATGTCAAAAGAATAATGCCATAAGTCAAAAGCATAATGAAATAAGTCAAAGGAATAATGACATACGTCAAAGGGCATAATGACATAAGTCAATGTTATCAGCAACCGAATTCGATAACCAATGAATGAACTATTTTTTTTACAAGGCTTTGACAATCGATAAAATTCCAAAAGATTTCAACTTCCTAGAAATAGCCGTTTAGGAGAAATCTATAATTTTCTGTTTTTGCTTAAGTTTAATAAAATGACTTAAGTGGTTTTTCCCGTAGACCCTAGAATTAGCCCTAGATTAAATTCAACCGTCTGCGATCTTTAAATTTAGCTGATTTGGTAGGTACTTAAATTTATGTCAAAAATCAAAACAATTTAAAAAACAAGAGGGGGGGGGGGGGAGGAATGAAATAAATTTTACAAAAATATAGCTTGTAAAAGAATATAAGCCCTTATATTTGTTTAGAGGTTTGAAATTAATATGAGACCATTTGTGGGAACAAACCATCCAAATTTCATTCAAATCAGAAAAGCAATTTTTAAGAATGGTGGTTTACAAAAATGTTGATGGACAGACACGAGACCAAAAATGTTTACTGATCTCTAAAACGGATTTCTGTCCAGGAAGTTTTGAAATCGCAGACATTAAAATATTTTGATTTTCCCAAAGAGACCGCAATGCTTCCTCTTCCTTAGGTAAATTCAGAAAAAAAGTTGTTCACATTCAATTGTCTGCATTTGTAGGGTAGGAACCGTGCAGATTATTAAAAAAGTAATTTATGTTGTAATCGATTCAAAGTTTCTACTACTACTTTCACTGTCGATATGTTTGTTTTCGAGCTTATCCAAAATTATTCAAAAATTCCTGGACAGGAATCTGTTTTTGACAACAGAAAAACATTTTGGCAATTACATTTTTGTGAACCACTATTACTTAAAAACCACTCATTCAGTTTTAATAGATTCAGACGGTAGATCATAATTATCCCACTGTTGGTCCAATATTAATTTATACCATCTGCACCCATTGCTTTCTTTTCTCCATGTCTATATAATATTTTTAAAAGTAGTCATTCGATTTTAGCCACAGATGGGTTTTAAATAATTTTAACTATCTGGACAAATTTAATAATGAATAAAAGGAAATTAGTCCCCAGTGGGAATCGAAACAGGTTTAATCAACTGAATGTTTAATTTCTATGTAGTCATTGATCTAATAATTAGACGCGAGGAAGCTATGTGCCACACTGATTGGGATGCTATTTAAAAAAAGCAATATGACTATAATTAAAAAAAAGTAAAAACTACTAAAAAAATGTATCTAATTTTTCTTCAATACTTTTTATATCACTGATAATACTCAAGTGCCTTTATTAGCACTTCGAGTTCTGATAAGATATATCTTCATTTACAAAACTTGAAATTTTATGTGTAATTTAACCTGCAGAATATTATAGTCAATTCCTCAATATTATGGTCAAGTCCTCTAAACTACGCTGAAGTTAAGTTATAAGGTAGGTATGCACTTGTAGGTAGAAGCTTGGAAGCCAAGCCAGGGAATTAAGTCAAGAAGTTCGGGGTGTGAGAGAATATAGCAGTGCTACATTAGTATGCCTCAGAACCCTGCTTCTACCGCTGGTATTTCCATATATCTCGTCGAGTCTAGAGCAGGTCCCCCTTATACTCACGCACTAACCTTGCTAAACCAACCCAGACAGCTATGCGAGTTCAGCCTTATAAACGCTTCGTCCCCTCTCCAAATCTTATTTAGTTTATACAAAATCTGTCATTTGTTTCTTTACCCAAATTCTACATCTTTATTCTACTATTTACTCTTATCTTTATAAATAAAAGTGTACTATTGGCTGTAAATATTTCAGATTTGCCTCATATTTTTTAATTCTCCTATTTCACGTCTTATTATTACGATTATGCCAGTAAATACCAATTTTTTTTGCTTGACTGTCTGTCTGTTCGGCATTAAGTCCGCATCAACTGATTTGAACATACACAGCGATATCAATTTATATTTCAGAAGCAAAATCTACGATATCAATTTAAATTTCGGATACATACAGTTAGTCCATTAAAAAACATATCAAAAACTATAGTTTAAACATCAACTCCAGAAACATAAATAAACATCTTCAGCCAAAACTTTAATTTTATCCATAGGTATTTAGATTATTTATTTCTGTGATAACATAAAGCTGTTTTATAAGTTCAAGTTTTTATTTGATTTATTTATTTATTTAAATTTACATAAAGTTGAATAATGAAAAGAAATATCTACACTCAAGTTATAAAAAATATATAATAACATTATGTAAAAAATAGAAACAAGAAATATGAAAATAACTGACAAGTTTCTTTGTCTTATTTATTTATAAAGATGGGGAGGGGGGAATGGATAAAAAAATGAAAGCTTGAAGGAAGAGATGTCGGACTGTCAGTAGGAACTTTAAAAAACCCGTGAATTCTCTCTCTCTGTCTCTTTATATATATATATATATATATATATATATATATATATATATATATATATATATATATATATATATTTATATTTATATATATATATATATATATATATATATATATATATATATATATATATATATATATATATATATATATATATATATATATATATAGAGCCAGAGGGAGATACAATGTAAAAAGCTTACACACCGAAAAAAAAGTTGAAGAGAGTTAAAAATAACACAAAAAAGAAAAACAAACAGTAAAAATTCGAGTAGGTTGGAAGTTGAGAGGAAATGGTGGGGGAGGAAGAGGCGTGGCTTAACTCCACGTCAGAGCTTGTCGTGTCAAAGTGGGTGTGAAATATAACAAGTTTCATACTTTACTCTTATTCAGCTTTTACCACTCTTAGCAAGTTTTTTTCTTGTAAGTACAAATTTCTTAAAAACATTACAAAAAGTATATTTTGTAAATTTTTAGTTATATACATATATATCTATATATAACTTAAATATTTTTTATGCACGATGTTTTTACTTTTTTTTCCTCTTCTTTTTACTACAAGATGTACAGAAAATATGAAGGAAGAAAAAAAGAGACAGAATAAAGTTCATTTGAGGTTAAAGTAGGCATACAAGAAAAGTTTAAGAGTTTACTCTCGTTTTAGGGTTAAAAAGTAAATGGAAAATGAAAAAAAAAAAAAAAATTCAGTAGCGTATGTTGTAAAAAAGGTAAGTAGAAATTAAGAGGTGTTTTTCTTCATGACGGCTGAAGTGGAAACAAGTAAAAAACAAAACTAGGTCTGTGGGCTAAAATTTACACTTGAGAGGAAAATCTCATATAAATTCATTCTTTTTTTACGTGTTTTATAAATTTTAAGAGTGTATAATTTATTTAAAAGTTTGTGTTTTATACTCTAATGAGATCATTGAAGCACGTATAAAATATGTTTCAGTGATTATATACATTATTTGGTAGATATTACGTTACATTTTCATACATACTTATACATTTCTTATTTTATTTTATTTGTCGTACTTTAATGATGTTTTGCTTTTAAGACTAATTGTTGTCTAATTTGTTTCCCCAGTTTACTTCAGAGCTCACCGTGGGTAATGGAAGCATTGGGACCGTTCTGAAGAACGGAATTTTATACGCCTCCGAATTCAAAAATTCCAACTGCTGAATCCGTTTCTTACGTCAGGGAACATTTTTGGTCTCCTACCTGTTTCGTTCCGTCATTGAACATTTTTGCAAACCCCCATAACTTAAAAACTACTCGTCTGATTTTAATGAAATTTTGACGGTAGGTCACAATTAGCCCATTTGTTTCTCTGCGCGTTAACTTTCCTTATTAATATCTATATCGTTATAAGTACTCACGGTTATTAAGAAATTTGGGTGGATTGTCGAAAGTAGCTCTCAGATGTTCCAATTAATTTTAACCGTCTGCTCACATTAATTATTCCTAAATTGATACATTCATATTCATGTAAAAATACAGCTTAAAAAAAGGCAAAAATTGTCGTAAAGCAAACCTTAATTAAACTAAGTGAGAAAGCTTTGTACCACTCTAGTTGGTAGATTATTTAATTTTTTTTTTAAATCAAATTATAATTATTATTTACAAAGGAGAAAAATAGACTCCAGTGCTGGGACTTGAACCACGGGCCTCTATATTTCCAGTACAGCGCTCTACCAACGCTCTACAAAGTTGGTAGAGCGATATACTGGAAATATAGAGGCCCGTGGATCAAGTCCCGGCGTTGGAGTCTATTTTTCTTTGTCTGCTTCCCTTTGTTAATAATAAATATAATTTTATTTAAATTTAAATTTAAACTTTCCGTAGTATGAATACTACCTAAAACTTAATTTTTTTTTTTTTTTTTTTTTTTATAAATAGCTCTCATTAATGTCAATATTTACCATAATCTATCATTAATGTCAATATCTACTAATAATACTCTGTTTTATAACTAGTCATAAGAATTAGAAATATTTTCATAGTTCGTATTTTTTATTGTATCTCTTATTAAAAACTGCATATTCTCTCACTATATTTAATGTGTTATTACTTCTTTTTATCTATTATGAGTTATCATTTCTGCTTGTGAGCAAAAACTCATATATAATATATTGATTCTACATGTTATCTAAATTTTAAGAGTGTATCTTTTATTTAAAAGTTGGTTATTTTTTCTCTAATGATCTCATTAGAGTATAAAAAAAAATCATTATTAGACTACGTATAAAATATGTTTTGGTAATTGTGTACATTATACATCTTACTAACTATATCTATATCCGAGAAGTAACTGTGATTTAGTGTTGAAGCCCTGATAAGATGATAAACTGACAACGGTGAATTGTAATTTTACGATTAAACCTTAACACTATAAAAAAAAAAACTGGATCTATTGTTACCAGTTTTTTATAGTATTAACTACGATTTTATCGTTAAATCATAATAAATCGTTATCCCGTGGTGATGTGAATTGTGATTTAATGATGAAACTGTGATACGATGACAAACTGATAACAAGGAATTGTGATTTAACGATTAAACTGATTTAACTGTGTTACTATAAATTGCGATTTAACGATGAATTGTGCTTTAATGCTGAATTGTAAATTTACTATAGAAAACTGATAATATTGCACTGATTTAAAGTTGAAACTGTGATACTATAAATTGCGATTTAACGATGAATTGTGATTTAATGATGAATTGTAAATTAACGATAAAAAACTGATAATAATGCACTGATTTAAAGTTGAAACTGTGATACTATAAATTGTGATTTAACGATGAAATCGTAATATAATGGCAAAATATAACGATAATAAAAAATGGAGCATGAAAAGAAAGTTGAGATTCAACAACTTGGAAAATAAAATGTTTCCGGACAAATTATTCGATTTTCCACTCTTTCCGGTGCTGTATCATTTTTACACTGGAAAAAAACTAACAAGAGAAGTTAAAAAACAAGCTCTCACTTTTTTGGGGGAAAAAAACTT
Organism: Gerris lacustris; assembly: GCA_951217055.1. Classification (NCBI taxonomy): domain Eukaryota; kingdom Metazoa; phylum Arthropoda; class Insecta; order Hemiptera; family Gerridae; genus Gerris; species Gerris lacustris. The sequence continues at coordinate 50,261,211 of OX578279.1, forward strand.
TTTGTTGTTGAGTTGACTCGTTTTTGTTTGAAGGATTTGTAACCAAAATGTTCAGTGTCCTCTTCAACTTATTTTTTTCAACTTAACATAACTAAGGGTTAAAAAATCCGACCAGGATTTTGGCCGAACATGCCCCCGATATTTGTTGAGTCCCTATAGGCTCTTTTATCCCGATAAAAAGTTAACTGAAAAAAAAAAACCATACCGGAAAAAGTTTTTTAACTGATATTAACACATCTCTAGAGAATAAAATATCCTAACCATAAATTTTTGTTAAAAAAACAAAAACAAACGTGTATTGATACAACAGGATAAAAACGAGTAACTAAGTATAGTTTTGAACTTCCGGTGGAAACGAAGTTTTTTTTTAATTCTAACTTTTCAAACCCATTCAGAGATCATTTTAAAAGGATTTGGTAATAATGAGAATTAGTAGTTACTTATTCAGTTGCTCATAATGAGAATTATTAGTTACTTATTCAGTTGCTTAAAATAAGAATTATTAGTTATTATTTATTTGCTTATGGTCAGAATTATCAGCAACTTAACCAGTAAATAACCCTTCAGTTTTCGGCGAATTCACTGCTTGGGGGGCTATGCGCCCCTCACCATCAGTGTCACAGGGAGGCCCTGTGAGACTAATTTTCATCATTATCATTTAAGTAGAAAGGAAATAATTAGATAATAATGTATCCTGCCACACGCTACCCCTGAATATACACCATCTGATGAAATGAAATAAAATAAAATAACCATTAAAATTAAATTAATGGAATTTAAAATTGTAATTATATACATTCATTTAAAACCCACTTCAATCAACGTCTATCTATTTCACTGCTTGGTAAAGAAAAGCCACTCAATTTGAGAGTTATAAATGTAATAAAATTAAAAACTCGGGCAGTATTTAAAAGTAGCCGATATTTTTAAATCGAGAACCTAATAAAATCCAATATCTTCCTCTAGTTTTTATTAATTGAGTGTGGCGAATTATATCACCGTTTCTGTATGAAAAAGATCGAGCGAGGGTGGGGGGAGAGGAGGAACAGATTGGTTAAAATTGATACTAATAGGATTCAGGGAGGGGGTTAGGACCCCTCCACTGATTGAGATGTGGATCTGGTATCACGGTAGAGAGAAAATCAAATTTGAAGAGAGATTTTTTGTCTCTCTCTCTCTCTTAAATTTAAATTTTATTCCTCTCTTCTATCTGTAGAGAGATTTTTTGTATCTCTATTCAACCGAACCTGAAATTTAGCAAACCACAGTGGAAAAAAACCTGGGTTTAACTCATACTACCGTTTTCACCCCTGTCCTGGCTTCCTCTGAATACGGGTGGGGAATTTAAATTACCAGCTAGTTGTGGTGTAAATGTGGGGCAGGGGGCGGGATTTAGGATACCTCTGGATTCCCGTTCCCCCTTCCCCCTCTTTTGGAAAATACTGTGCAGGAAGCTTTTTACCACCTGTGAAATTCCGAGGGGTGTAGAACCCCCTCTACCTCCGTTACTTTTCCGTCCCCAAACCCTTCGGTTAAAATTAAATACCGTAGAATTAGGGATTAGAGGCAGGGTTAATCCTTTTTTTTTAACTGGGATCTATAATCCCTTACTTTCACCAACCGTAAATCCCAAAATGGCTGTAATGCAACGGGTTTTTCATAGACCGAAACCCTTTCAACCATGTATTGTTTTTAGGTAAGGGGGGGGGGGGGGGGGGGGGGGACTGTCGCCTAGTATTATTAAAGGGGGTCCGCTGTCCCCTAGCTTTTAAAGAGACGGCTTCCCCCTTTCAATGTTTTTGCATTACATCCAATCCCTCCATCCAAAAAACTCCATTTCCATTATCGCATTCATTACAATGGATTTAATTATTGGCCTCGTATTCCAACAAAGTTCTCCTCCCAATGTCGGTTTACTGACTTGTAAATAGGTAGAGGATAAGAAAAAAAAGAAAGCAATTATTTTGAGAGTTTGGGGGTTTAAAAGCTTTCGGTTTTGTTCTGTTTTAACTCTTGATGATATACTAACTCAACAGGGTGTATGTTGTGTACAAGTGAGTAAGTAATGCATTTCAAACTCATTTAAATTACATAAATCAAACTGGAATTAGAATTCCGAATAAAATTTACATAAATAATCCGTATTTAAGAAAGATTAATGATGCTTTATAGAACTCAAAGATTAAGATGGATGGGCCATTTAAAAAGATGGGTAAAGCGGACCTATCCAAGACTCTAAGGACCAACACTGCATGGGCAAAAGTAAGCATTTTAGAGATGAGAATGACCATGAACACAACAGAATATAGAATTTGATCGTTGAATGAGGTAGAAGGTATGTATGACGGACAAGCGGACTCCGCTTGAGAAATCGGACTCCGCTTGTGAAATCGGACTCCCGATACACCCGATATAAATCTGAATTATATCAGTTCTAGATTTTAGAAAAACAAACTATTTTTAATAACATTTTAAATATTACTCTTATATATTTTGAATTAAATTTTGGCAAGTGGATGTAGTAGGTCCAAGTAGTAATACTAAACAGGTGTGTAAACGGAAGACACTTGTTGGAACCTAGCAAAGGCCTTATTTTAGGACCATTTTACTAACCCTGTGGTAGAGAGTTCCAGTCACTTCACACATCATACCACTGTGCATTGTACCACGTAAGCGAGTATGGTGTGGTCATTAGTGAGTTATGTAAATCAGAGAGTCAAAGTGAGGCGACATACTCATGTCCCTCTACCGCTCTTGACTCACAGAACTGTGATCAGAGTAAGGAACCCCACAGGAATTATGAAATTCAGAGCACCATGGCACGGGCTCGAACCCACGACCATGTGTGTCGGCCTCGATTCTAAATAGCCGGGGAGACGGGACCGGCGCTTATAGCCCCATAGCCACGCTGGCTCCCCATTTTTGGCAAACAAATTTTAGAATTAATAGACAATTATCTTTTTAATTATTCACAAAATCTGTAACACGGTCTCCTCCGGAATATCTAGATTTAATAAACTCTGTCCACGGAAACCTGCGCTGCAGAATGTTAAAACCTTTCATTCTAAAGTCGGCCATAGCCATTGTGGTATTCCTGACAGATAAACCTGAGAGTGTGTACTACCATAATTCTTCATTTATGTCATAATTTGATAGCACTCACGCTCTGGTTTACCTGTACAGTATACAGATTTACCGGTCGAGTATACTTTAACGAGTATGACCACCTTAACAAGTATGGCCCCCTTAACTGATAAATATAGAAAAACTGGCCATCGTCGATTGTTAAAGAATTTTCTACAACATAACAATATATCGTTTATCTCTGAAATATACGTTCTCTTTCTTTTAAAGTACATAATAATTTATTATTGCAACTTCTGCCTAGAATAATGTGTTAAGATGCATAATTTGATATATTATTCTGGCTGAGGAGGAAAGCGTTTAGACTTTATCTTTATCACGACTGCAGGATTCACGTTTTAAAAATCCTAAAAAAATGTGCCTGTCCTGATAAGAATGGTTTGTTTCTCTTAAGTTATAGCTGTAATGTTTAGTTTGTCCAGGTACCATGAGAAAGCGCTATTGTTGCTCTCGTGTCCTTTTTTTCCTTTATCCTTTATCACCCCTTAACGTTATAGCGAGTTAAATCTACCGAAAACCATTTTATACAAACGCCCCACACCCTCGTTAGAGAAGAATACATAGAATTTTTTTCCCCCCACTTTTTGTAAACGATTCTTCTTTTTATTTTTATTAAAGAAATAAAATTGTCTATTGTGAAACACCTCTACAAAATAAAAGTCTTGACTGATGATTGAACTCTTAACCTTCAACATTCAAAAAATAAGTTCTAACCAATTTAAAATATGCATTGTTCTTTAATGAAATTAAAATTAATTGTTTTATTTAATTAATGGAAGGATTAGGATCATTCTGAAGTGTAACATTTTTTATATCTACTGATTGAAACTTCCTAAAACGAAATCCGTTACAGATATTAGAGACCATTTTTGGTCTAAAGTTATAGGTCTGTTGTTCAACATTTTTGCGAACAGCCATATCTTAAAAATGATTACTCAGACTCGGATTTTGATGAAATTTGAATGTTAGGTTACAATTAACTCATTATTGATTTAAACTTTCTGCAGCTATTTCTTACTTATATGATTTTTAGATGGTTTATCAAAAGTAGCCCACCGATCGTCCTATATTAATTGGTCTGGCCAATAATGTTCCTTTAATAATCCTTTTATATATATAGTATATAAATAAACCCAACGATCGTGACTAAATTCATTTTACAATAATGGGCCTTAATAGCAAAGAATCGTGTAAGTTCGTGATGGGCGCGAGGGAAATTTGTGCCACACTAATTGGCAGACAATTTTATATATATTATAATTATATTTTTCCCGTGGCAATATTTTTGACATATATGTTTAATTATTTTTCTGTTTTGCCTCCGAGCTTAGCGAAGGTACCAGAAGACATTTTTTTTTTTTTAAATTTTATACATGTGAAAAATCCAAACAGTTTTGACAGATATTTTTTTTAAAAAAAATGTGTCACACTAATTGGCAGACTATTTACATTAAATGTTCTTCTATTTTTCTATACCAATATTATAAAGAGGAAAATTGGTTGAGGTAATCTCTGGAACTACTGATTCTAAAATTTATTTTCTCTTATAAAACCTACACTATTCCCTAGTGACATAGATTATGTTATATTAAACATTTTAGTACACAGGGGTACAAGTGTAAAAAAGTCAAAGTAATTATGTCATATTTTTATTTTTGAGGGGGTAAGATTGGAAAAGATTGTTTTTACGATGCCACTACATAGGTTTTAACACTACCTTCACAGTGATACCTCAGTTGTATTTATTTTAAATAACTTTTTTATTTTTTACTTTTTAGACGAAACATTTACAGGGATTTGATTTGGTCAAAGTTTTAGGGGAATAAATAAAAAATGTACCTCAACACAACTCTATATTATTCGAGATGGAGAAACAATTTCATTCATTGGGGACTTCTTATAATACTTCAATCCATAAGATGAATCTGGAGATGTTCGTTAGCTTTGGCAAGAGTCATATCGAGCTCCGTATTAGCGTCTTATTTCAAATAGGATAGATTTTAGTAACGAGTTATAAGTGATTTTTCGGTAAAATGTGCCATTAATAATTTGGGTTTTTTGATGAAGGTTTTAAGAGAACTGGAGCATTAGAAGCGAATTATGAATATATAAATACATTTAATAATTACGAATTTTCTTTATATAACATAAAATTAAATTAATCCCACCTTTAAAACAGTCCGTTGTGAAGCATGGGTATCCAGATAGCATTTAATATTATGCTACCCAATCATACAGACCCTAAAAATAGCCTAAATCCAGCAGTATTATACATTTCTTAGATTATTTGTCCGTCCGTCTGTAACACACTTGATCTCCGATAGCATCAAACACAAAAAATTGAAACTATGCAGTAATGTAATGCGTAATAACCCAATCATAGGAAAATTATAGGGAAGTCCCAAAAATCATCCCTCAAATCCTAGGGCTTTTTTCTTAACTGAATTTTTCTTAACTGAAATACATTATGTGGGGTGATAAAAAATGTAGAGGACGCCCTGAGTACAAATATAATATAATTGGTTTCATTTTTGTACCAATTTAAACTTGGGCCATTTCTTCTTGAAAATTGCGTTCACCGGAGGGATCCTCTATTTTGTGAAAAAATCTACGTACTAATCTCAAAAGAAAATCTTATTCTTTATCGAAAAATAAAAAAAGGTGATTTACTTTTCATACTAGCATATTTTGTAAGAAAAAATGGTTTCCAACTCAAAACATAAAAAAAGAAAATATTATCTTAGGAACGGATTAGGAACTTTTATACACGTGTAGAGTATAAGAACTTATAATAATGTAGTTTTATAAAGTTTGGATACTAAAAATGCACATAAAGACTTTTGGTTGACGTCATTATATTATAATGACGTAATACTTATATTAATATTATAATTTATTAAACGGTTTAAAAGTTATAGCTGAAACAAATGTTTAAATACCCGCCATCTTAATATGGCTGAGGTGATTTTGCTGGCTAAAGAACGCGTCGTATTTGTTAAATTGCCTAAGGACCGGCAGTGCAGAAAGCACATACTTGGCCGATTTATTATAACATTTCTTATTTTTATTTCAGTTATTAATGAAAGCGGTGTTTATATGAAGAAAGAAATGACAAAATAAAACAGAAAAATTATAGTAAACTTGAATGCAGAAATCTTTTTATTCTATCCGAAGACAACACAAAACTAATATATACGAAATGTTCAACCTCTAAACCAATTTTCCCTCGGCAAACCCAAAAAAGAAATCTACTGAAAAGAAAACTGTTTCATCGCAAAAGTCCTATTTAAAGGACCCAAAAAAAAGATTTTGGAAAAAGAAGGAAAACAAAAAAAATCGAAGGAAACAAAAGGCAAGGATAAGGGTGATTTTGTTGTAGTATCAGGACCTCCTAGGATGTAGAAATGCTTGCAGGAATGAGAACACGCTAAGGATTCTCCAGTTCAATTTATATATTACAACAGGTCCTTTCCCAATATATATGGAAATCCACTGCTACCTTACCTCCGTCCACCCCTCAAGCCTTTTTTCCACAAGTTTTAAACAACTTTTTATTTCGGTTCGTTTAGTCTTGCTATGATTTCCTCTCCTGTTATTTTCATCCGAAGAGTTGGTAAAATGGTTTGGTATGATTTTTCTTTTTTTATATTGTTTATTATTATTTTAGTTTTTTTCCTGTTTAATTCAAATTTAATGCTATATGTTCACCAGATGTTCGTCTTCAATATAAAAGGATTTCAATAAGATTAGAAAGATAAAAGGGACTGAAATAAAGGATAAAACAAACTTAGCTCCTAAATTTCTACTTACTAAGGTTGACAATAAATAAAAATCATCCTCCAGCCTTAAATCCATGGACCTTATAATTTACAGATCAGCCCTCTTGCCAATTGATTACCTAGAAACGAATGATTAATTATCGTAGAAAGATTACCAAGAAAGGAATAATTATCGTAGAAAGATTGCCAAGAAAGGAATAATTATCGTAGAAAGATTACCAAGAAAGGAATAACTATCGTAGAAAGATTACCAAAAAGGAATGATCGTAGAGAGATTACAAATAAAGTATTGTGACACTTCTTAGAATTGTTACTCCCCTTATAAAAAAATAGAAGGGAGTAACAATCTAAAGAAGGTGTACGGAATGTTCTTCTATACACTGTTACTCCCCTTATAAAAACAGAAGTGTGATATTCCTTTGCTCTCAAGTACATTGGACAAAACATCCTTTTGCATTAACAGTTATTTAGTCAAAGTTATTATAAAAAAAACACAGGGGGGCAACAATCTAAAGAAGCGTTGATAGTAAAAAGATTACTAAGAAAGGAATGATTATCGTAGAAAGATTACCAATAAATTAATGATTATATATGTAAGTTCAAATTTCATGACATCTAATTCGCTGAAAATATCACGCACAAACAACTAAATAAAAAATCACAGGGAAGTACTTGCGTCCAAGTACTTTTTAGGGTTTTGTAGATGATTAAGCATACCCGTTATGTAATTATGATTTTTTTTCTTCGATCCTAAGGGCCCCGGGTTCGATCCCCCGGGAGGTCACAATGTTTTTTATAGGTAATAACGACAAGATAAATCACATTTTTTAGGAAATTTTCATCTCCCAACCATACGGTGTAGCCATGAATCATTTCAAAATTTTAAGACCAGACATTATATAAAATTTGGGGGGGGGGGGATTTTTTTGGGGGTATAATTTGACTTATAAAACCAATAAAGAATTAAAAATTTAAAAAAGCATATACATATTTGTATCCTACTCTTCAGCAGCTTTCATTTGATACCCAACTCAAAATTTTTAAAAAATAAAATTTTGGGCGCACTCCAATTTTTCGCGCACAAAATTGGTAATTTTTAAAACCTGGGAATGAACTCCCGGAAATATCATCGCCCCACTATAAGGTATTAGTATGAATTATTTCGAAATTTTAGCACCAGCCGATCTATAGTGGTTGGGGGGGGGGGGGGGGGAATTTTTTTTGGGGTATATTTTGATTTTTTTCCCCTATAAGGAATGCAAATTTTAAAAAAGCATATATATATTTGTGTCCTACTCTTCAGCAGCTTTCATTTGATACCCTACCCAAAAATTAAAAAAAATATAAATTTTTAAGTTTACCACATTTTTTCGAATTGCGCATGCGCAAATCTAATTATGAAGTTTTGTATATTTTTCCTGTGGTTGGGTCAAAAAGTTGCACCAGTGTTTCAAATTTCACTACTTTCGCTTAAACGGTTCGGGCCCTATGAACCAAAGAGCGACGGACGGACGGACACATCACCCTCGGTATAAGGGTTTTGAGAAGTATCTACAAAACCCTAAAAATCTGCCGGATTTAACTTGTAATAAATTTTCTCATACATGAGTACCTACATAATTACTTAATTCAGTGTTTTCCATTTATTAGTTGTTACGGATTTTCGTGGTTACATTTAATTATTGTGATCAAACTTTACCATAACAATAATTTTTAATTTTGCCCTTTGAAGTTTGATTCAATATGATTTATAATTAGGAAAATCCTAACAAATGTATTTTATGTTTATAAAAAGCATTTTGTGATTTGAACCAAACAAAATATCTAAATATTTTTTAGAGGGATAAAGGAAAAAGGGAAGAAACAAACATAAAGAAATATTAATATAATATATTACAATAGAGTTATAAAAAGCAATGGTACAAATCAAGATACTATTTTTATTTCTTTTTTCATAATATTATTTTATAAAGCTAAAAGAAATCATCCTGCGGTTTACTTCGGAATTTTCTTCTTCCGATTTCAGAATCTAGTTCAAAGAGATATATATTTTTCTACTTGAAGGAAATCTTTGTAGAAGGAAATGGTTCGGTTCTTACTCTTGTGTAGTTGAAAGTCGTAGTGAAAATATAAAGCTTTCCAAGCCTAGCTCCCTCATCTCATGATATCTAAGATTTGAGACATGACGTAACACGGAACCCGCATACTGATTCCACCAAATATAAATTCCCTTTCTATCCCTCTACTATTCCGTCCCTCAACAATCCCATCCCATCCCTAAGAAATATCTGGGACATCATGAAGTCCTAACTTCTCTAAACCATATAAAGTCAACCAAAAAGGACCACGATCCTTCAAATACCACAAACAAAATATTATTTAGAACACCAAATCTCCTCAGAGCTGAAACATCCCAAATATAACATACCTAGGATTTAAGTGAAAAAAAACCAAAAAAAAAAAAACCAGTCATTTATATTATCTATAAATATAAAATTGATGTTTTGTCTGACCATTGGTCAGAATTTAATTTTTTTTGGATACTTTTTCATTTTATACATTCCAAAAACCGAATCCGGCCTTAACTTTTTTCGTGTGTGGGTGTGTGTGTCTGTCGCCCCAGTCCGACTTTATAGGCGCAAAGCTAGCTAAATGAAATCGATTAATTCTTTTTTCAGAGGTGAGCGCAAACATGTTGCACAATTTGTAGGCTTGGTTTCATCTAAATATATTGAGTAGAACCAAAGTTATTTACAATTTTATAAAAAAAAAAAATGTTTACAAAACAGAACCTAAAAAAAAAAAAAAAAATAGGTTGACCCACCGTAACCAAACCCCGCAGACTCGCTAATCAAAATGTTTGGGTAATTCTAGACCACCTAGAGACTCACAGTTTTTTGCGTTTGGTCAGAAATTGGCCCAAACCGACTGGAAAAATCCGAAAAGATAAAAAAATATATTATTACCCCCTTAAAAAATTAAAGATGGCGGACGAACTTTTTTTGGAGGCTTATTGTGGCTAAACGGTAAGTCGTATCGACAAGCTGATTGGGCCAGCGGTAACTGATTTTAAAAGATTTGAAACTTTGGTCCTATAACTTATGACTATTGTCGTCAGACACACAACGGTTCAACCTTAAATAGAGCTAAATTTGATTTTTTGTAAAAAAAGAACTTTGAGCTCTTATGACGTCCGCAATCGTCGACCGATTTAATTTCTGATTGGAGTGCTTAAACCTCAAACTAATCCTCTTTAAATCGAGTATTTATTATTATTTATTTATTTGTCTTAAAACTAGAGTTATTAATTATTTACTGGTGCAGCTGCCGTATTGAGAGAAGAGACTGGTAATCAGTTGCGTAGCTTGGGCATTGGGGGCCCCCAGCAAGAATTTTTTGAGGGCCCCTCTCAAAACAAAATTGATGAGCAACAAAAAAACCTCTTGCGTTTAGAACTGGGGGCCCCTTCGTCGTTGATTTGGGGCCCCCTGCTGTGGGCCCCCCGCAATGCGGGCCCGTGCGGGCCCATAGTTACACCACTGCTGGTAATTAAATTAAGACACCAATGGTTGATGATTGATCAATGAATTCTCAGTCTAATTGGTTTTGACTAAGTTATTTTTCTAACTTAATATATCTTTTTCAGCATTGTTATTTATTACTATATTACTTAGTTTCAATTTGCTATTTTTTTTATATAGGAATGTATATAAATAAAGTCCAAACTTCGATTTGGAGAGAATTATATTCTTAGTAATGGAATGAATTATGTATAATATAGTTCTGATTCTTTTCCTAGAAGGCTTTGGAAACAAAACTATTTAGGCATTTCATTTAATTGCTAGAAAGAATGTATATATATATATATATATATATATATATATATATATATATATATATATATATATATATATATATATATATATATATATATATATATATATATATATATATATATATATATATATATATATATATATATATATATATATATATATATATATATATGTATATATAAAATATAGATTTTGAAAAATGAAGTTTTGTCTGAGACCGATAAGAATTGTAAAATGTTGTTGTACCTCTCAAACAACTGACGTTGAATAAAATCGTGTATACGTCATGTTAGGTTAGGCCGGATTCGGAACACTATTGGTCACTGATGATGATGATGTCCTATTAAAATGGCCGAAACTGGTCTGTAAAGTACATAAGTTATAGGCGTTATTTTTTACAATTTCTTTAAATTTCACAGTGTCTACATATTTCAAAATTTTCATCTCTGAAAAATCACCATACATAAGTTCCACGAAATCTTAGCAGAAAGAAATAATTAGGATTTCGTAGCTCCTTTAAGAAACCCTTATGTTGAGGGTGATGTGCCTGTCCGTCCGTCCCTCTTCGGTTTATATCTCCCGAACCGTATAAGCTAAAAAGTTGAAATTTGAAATAATGGCGTAAATATTTTTACCCACACATAGGAGAAATATAGAGAAGATAAAAATATAATTCGCAAAGATGAGGTAAACTCAAATATTTTATTATTATTATTTTTTTTTTTTAGTGGGGTATCAAATGAAAGCTCCTGAGGAGTAGGTTACAAATATAAATTTATATAGGCTTGTTTAAATGTTGCATTCCTTATTGGTATTATAAGTTAAAATAAGTAAAAAAAAAATGTCCCCTCCCACAACCACCCTATAACGGCTAGTAAAACATTTTTAAATAATTCATGCAAATGACTTATTATAGGGCGATGAAAATTTCCCGAAACAATTTAATTTACCTTGTTGTCATTACCGATAAAAAAAAATGTTGAACCCCTGGGGATCGAACCAGGGAGCCTTTTTGGGGCCTATAAATAAATTTATAAGAAATTTAAAAATTGAGAAAGCAAATATAATATCCACTGTACAGATTTTCTATTCCCATTGCCTTTTGAAAAGTTGAGCCATTATTAGAAAAGCGATAAGCTTTGATTGATGTGTCTACTACCTCTTTTTTCGATATCAAATAAAAATGACAGAAAACCCATCAGAGGCTGATTAAACGAGCTCCCCTAAATTTAGCTGCTGATGCTAGCTTTTTTTTAAAGGTTGTGTTTTTCCTACTATTTTTAACTCCGAAAACAAACCTCGTCAGAATTCTAATGTCAAATCGAACCCTCTTTTTTCTGTTTTCAACACACACTGAACATATTCATAAATTACATACGTCACTACATACCATTTGCTGAATGAATTTTAGAAAAAAGAAAAAAAGAAGGATTTTAAACCTACTATTCATCACAAACTGCAATTGATTAAGAAAAAAAAAACATAAATAGTAGGTACGGCAAAAAATTGGAACCAAACATTTCATCCACAGAGTGATCTTTCTATATTATTAAAATAGTTTTGAAAACAAAATAATTTATTTCTAGAGAATTTCATTCATATTCAAAATCTCAATACATAAAACAATAATACTTGTTTTGATGTCCGGCATTTAATTTATCTCTATTTAAAATTAAACAAAAATATAAATTTAAATTAAAGACAACTTAGTAACAATGACATTAAAAACACGTCTAATTTAAACTGGAAGCTTATTTTTTGGAAGAAAAAATCCTCAAGAGATAATAAGTTGCAACAAAAGATACAAAACGAATATACTATATATTTTTTTTGTTTTTGTTAAAGTGTAGAAAGAAAGACATTTTGCAAACACAGATTTATTTGCTATGTCTAGTTTAGTGTCCTGTTTAATGTCGAGCTCCCCAGACAAGAGTAAGTTATAGCCTAGGTACACTGGACTATGAATAATATCATTTCTATTGGCTTTGTCACAAAAATAAATATAAAAAAATAGTTTTTTGAATGGAGAGAGAAAAGTCACTTTTTTTCAAGGTGTGCTTATTTTTTCTTTTTTGTGTTATTGGTTTTCATGCTTCCTTCGTTTCCTTGGTCTTTTTTTTTTATTCACCTATTTTATTTTCTCGTTTCCGTTTCCTCTGTATCCTTCTTCAAAATCCGATAAAAAAAAAAAAAAATATATATATTTTTATTTTGACGCTATATTTTTTTATAACAGGTGTTAAAGAAAAAAACATTTTTTTTCTCCCACACATCTAGCAAATCATATAGGGGGTAAAACATAGTTATGTTACAAAAAAGTGGGTATTATGTGAAGAGATATGAATATAATATAATATATTGCTTTCTTGTTATTATAAATAACAAAAAAATAATTTAAGTTAATAAAGACAATTCAATAAATATATGTCAATTAAATATATATAAAGTCAATAGTTAGAATGATTTGATCTGGTTGTAGGTAATTATAGATTATTAGAGGTGGTTCGAGATGGTTGTAGTTAAATATGTCAGCAATTCTCTCGATAGTGTCAGTTTCTATGGAAATCAATTTTTATATGCAATTTTAATAACTTGTTTAGAAAGAGTTGCTTTTAACTTAATTCTGGTTTGAACTACATATTATGGAACGGTAAAAGGTACTTATAGAGTATCACAGTCAATGAATTGATTACCGACTTTGTCCACGGGTGCGCATGCAACCGTGGAGACTCCACTTGGGCTCCTACCGCCGATTGCGATTGTTCGTAATGTTATGTTGTTTATAAAATTGAAATTTATAGATAAGTTGTGCAGTGAATGTGAGGAAGACGTTATGTCAATGGTTTCTCGTTTGCATAAACGATACTACACAGCTGCTTACTATTGTAAGGTATTAAGAAACCTCAGAAGGGCAATTCAAAACAGAATGAGTGGGAAGTTGAAAAAAACTGTTCAAGGGGAGGAGTCGAACTAAGCCCTAATAATTTTCTTCACACTAGTCTTTGCTTGATATTAAACCCAACAATTGAAAATTCTCTAGCAAATAAGTTAATACATTTATATTTTATAATGTTATGTAAAGCTGTTTTTTTTAGTTTTTTCAATTTTCAAAAATGTGTAAATAGATCGATGCTTTTCCCGGTATATCCATTGTTGTTTACAGATCACTCGCTTTTCACTACTCGTTTTCCTTCTCCTCGAGTAATACAAGTATAGAATCAACAAGTTGAGATTTGCAAAACGCAAACAGTCGCCTCGAGGCAAAGCAGCTCTACTCATCAGATTTATGTAAACATGAAGTCAGTTTGAGGCAGATGTGAAGTTACTCAACGTGTCAACTCCTTTCTCAACCCCCAAACTTACTTTGAGCTTCTCCCTCCGACGACCTGATGTTTAAACTACAAACTAAATTCTAAATTTTACCTCGTTTCCATTCAAAGCCCTTGAAAATTAAAATAATGTTTACATTACACTTTACTTTCGAGCTTATCGAAGATAACAGAAGCTTTGTGATGGTTCTGAAGAACAACAATTTTTTTTATACCTCCGAATTCAATTATCCCAAGACTGAAATCTGTTTTAGATATCAGAAATATTTTTGGTCATGTGCCTGCCAGTCTGTCAGTCATTTTTAACATTTAATTTTTTAACATTTTAACCAACTGACCTAAATAATCTTAAAAACAACTGATTTTAATGAATTTAGGTGGTTGGTCATTAATCCATTCTTAGTCCCACATTATTTTCAACCTTTAACCTTTTGCACTTCTTTAAACCTCCAATATTCTCTTTCTGTAAAATAAGAGTTTTCTTATAAGATAGAAACGAAAACTGAACTGTTCTATTTATACAATGTAAACAAGTTCACTTTGTGGACACATGCTGACTGTCAAGCCAAGCAGGTTGATTTGATTTTGTCTTTAACTTAACCTGCAGGTGCAAACGTGTGATTTGTGGACTCCTATAGTAATTTTTAGGTATGAATTTAAAAAAATAATAAAACAATAATTCGTTAAATTTCCCTAAAACAAGAATTTTTTAATTCGTTTTACACGCATTTTTAGGGTCTCGTTAGTAAAGCCAAGAAAAAGAAACTCTTATGAATGTTCCTGTGTCTATCTGTCTATCTCTCACACTGTACGGTTCCAATAACTTTTGAATCAAAAGAGATAAAAACGCGAAACTTTGCATTAATACAAACCTTCTTAAAGCCAACAAAATGATCAGCCATTCAAAAATATCACGCAGTTTTCTACTCTTTAAAAAAAAGAAATTTTGTGTAGGTATTTTGGGTTGGGGGAGTATCGAATAAAAAATATTAAAGAGTAAATTATAAAAATATATAATACTTGTGAAAATTATTTAATTTTCCACGCGGTTTCGTCACAGAAAACCGTTTTAATTTTAAATGTGTATTTTTTTATCGGCAGTTCCTCTGCCAATTAATAATTCCGTGTTCTCAACACTAACGAAACCCTTTTTTCACGTGAGACTTCAAGCACAATTATATATTTATTTTTTGTTATAGTATCTTTAGACAATGCCATGTAAAAGAGTCTATTAGAAATTGTATTTAACTGTAGGCATTATCATAATTAATGTTGCTATTCTAACAACAGCTTTACCATTGTGTTTTATGTAAAGATTCTGTTTGAGAAGCTGTTTTCAAAGATCAGTTAATCCCATTAAGTTTGATACTTAAACTTAAAGGGGACTTCAAAGGAATACTTAGTCAATTACTTTAAAGTTGCAAGGCTGAAAACTTTGTAAGAAAAGGTCCTACTTTTAGAGTTTCAAAATCGCCGAACCCTTTTAGTACTTGACATCTTGTTAAGTTTAAAGTCCTTATAGCATGAAGAGCCAGTGAAATCCTTTTAGCGTGGAGAGCGAGGCGTCTGCAGAAAACCACAGTCAGAAATCCCTATTCAATCTAGACCTCAAGCATTCCTTTGGGGTTGCTTCTGCAACAGAACTTTCTTTGGCTTCAACTTAAAGCATTCTTGACAAGGAAATCTACAATACATCATTATTACTTCAGTTTTAAACAACTTTCTCCATGCAAATCACTATTTTGATTAAGGATCGTTTGATCCCCACAATCTTTTATAATTGCTGTATTTCCTATTTGTTGCTTGTCCCCAGTAGCTTTAAGTGTCAAGCAGAAGTTCACGGTTTCAATTATCGACTCCGGCAAGGGGCCCCACGATCAATGTTTACCCATGATATTAATTGGTAGTGGTGAAGTGAAGTGGCGTCAATCCGGTTACAAATGTCAGTTATAAGGCTTACACAGCTAATGAAGTGACACGCTCAGTGGCGTATCCAGTGGGGGGGGGGGGGCACAGGGGGCACGTGCCCCCCCAGACCCGAGTAAAAAAAAGATAGCTGTTTTGTTGAATAAGTAGTTCCCTTTTCTTGTTACTACTATGAATACCCCCTCCCCCCCAAATCTAAACTGACTAATATGTGCCCCCCCCCCCCCCCCCCTCCCCCTAGACCTAGCCGCTGGATACGCCACTAAACACGCTAACCCATGACATCCATTACGTACCTGCTTACACTGAGGTGTTTCATTACTATAGTTTATCCCACGTTGGTTAGCTAGCTACTCCTGTCATTCCCAACATAGAAAACTGATCAAATCCTTCGAAAACCAAAGTGTCATAAATAAAATTGACAAGTATGTGCTTTCAGTACACAAAAAGGGTCCGTAGGGCAATTAAACAATTCGAATGGGTTCGTTACCAGCATAATCAGCACGGCTGTTTCAAGATGACGGTCGTTTAAAAGTTTGTTTTAGCTAAAACGTTTTAACTTCGAAGTCTATAGTATCTCAAACAGTTTCCAAGATAATAATTTTTAACAATTGTGAAGGTGACCTTTGTATTTCACAAATAAAAATATGCGAAGAATGAAAAATTTCCAAACAACCTTTTTGTTTTTTGACAAGTTGATTTGTTTAAAAAACAGAGGAGGGGACACGAAAACGCGCATTTTTTAAGGGCACAAAGATGAATTAGTACAAAAATTAAGTCAAATATATACTTGTAATCAGAGCGTCCTCCTCTTTGATTTAACACCATTCATGACGCATTTCCGTTAAGCAATATTTTTAAAGCCTTGTTTTTGAGGAATGGTTTTTTGGGGCTTCCCTCTATTTTTCTGGTGGTAGGGTTACACATAGCGTAACTGCAAAGTTTTAAATTTTTGAGTAGGGTACTTTTGAAGATCAGGTGCGTTAACGACCAGAGAGACAGACAAGCGCAGGAAATCATAAGGGTCCTTGGTTATTCCTACGGATTCTAACAATGTATCACGGTTTTATATCAAAGAGAAATTATAATGGTAACTCGATATATAGCTGGCTAAAGGAATAAGCCTAGCCGCATTTAGTGACTTGAAACTCAAGAAAAATACCAACGTATTCGATGATGGTTCCAATCCCATTGACAAGAGACTTATTTCACACTGATTATGTCTAAACGTGGACAACGGCGTGTAAACGGCATATGTAAAGCGGCATATGTAAACCCGCATTTGCAATTTTTACCGTAGCCCCGGTGACGTAACCTAGATTCGACGGAGCATCTAGGCATCATGACTACCTGCTTCAAGACTTCACTTGCCTTGTGCCACTTGCCCAAACTGGTAGCCATATAGACCTTAAGTGCCTTCCCTTTTTTTTTAAAAAAAATCAAATGATATCTATACCAGTGTTACATTTGGAATTAATTTTTGACAGCGGGTGAAAAATTATGAATAAACGGGTGGGAAGTTGATAAGATCTGGAGATTGTGTTTTCCTTATTTCTGTAGCCTGCTCTACATTTTCCCATTTTACTCCCTTAAGCGTTCATTTTTTGTTAGTTGTTTGTTCCTGTCGTTATTTATTATTAGCGTGATTCGTGGTTTATTTGTATAATTTTTCATTTATCTTTTTTAAGTATTTTATTTTATTGTGCGTACATATTTCCATTCCTGATATTTTACATCAAACCAAACGTGCTCTAAAACTTCCTCGTGTCTTATCACGTACTTTAATAATGTTATGGTTCTATAACCCATAATTGCCTAATTTATTTAATCCTTCCTTTCATAAATCTGTCACAATTGTTTTCATTTTTACGTGAATAAAAGTATAAATTTAGCAAGATTTAATTTTCGCAGGCGGTTCAAATTAATATAGCAAATTATATAGGGTCATCTGTGGGCTAACATTGGGGAAACCAAGCGCATGTAGAAGAGAAATCAATGGGCGCAGAAGGTTGAAACATACTCGTATATAGGACTAACAGTGGGCTAAGTTTTCAAGATGTTTTGGTTCGCTAAAATTTTGAACAGTCTTACCGACAGAACAAGGGACCACGAATGTTCCCCGATGTCTGAAACAGATTTCTTGTCTTGGGATTTTAGAGTTAGGAGACATATAAAATGTTTTTTGTTCAAATAGCTTCTGTTTCCTTCGACAAGCTTGGAAGAAAAGTATACTGTTTTTGACTCACAATGGAAATCATTCGTATAAAATTGTTAAGGAGATTTAAGCCTTAGTTCTGAAATGTATTTGCTTAAAAAGAGTGACCTATTTTTCTTAAACAGGAACATTATTATTCATTAAAATAAAAAACAGAGAAGATCTCTCAAGTTCCGAACTTTTCAGCGGGGATCTAAATGATTAATAATTAATTATAGTTGCAAGTACAAGGCATCCAACTTAAATTAGTCGTGACGCATGCTTAACTAATCTAAGACTTAAGCTCAGTTGATTGTTGACATTATTTAAGAGAGAGTGAAGCCTCTTAACCATGCTGATCCCTTAATTTCCATATTGAAATTGTTCCTAACTTTAGTGGTGCCACTGATTAGATGAAGGCTTCGCTGTTCTAGTATCAAAGGTTAATTGTCAAATTTCAAGGGCGTCTTCAAATTTAAATGTTTACTCAATCATGACATGATATTCCGAGAAGGAAACACAATACAGGTTATAAGCTTGTTGAAGAAACCTTGTTTCAGATTCCACCGGATGGATCGGAATGATTCCTAATTAAGTTGAGAAGGGAAGGTTAAAGGTTTCAGCTCAACCGAATCTGATGAAAGCGTTAAATTACGACACAAAGATGAAACGTGTTTAAGAAAGATAACAAGGAGAAATACTACGAAATTATCGAAGAAGGATCTAATATGAAACATGTAACAGATATATCTTAAAACAATTAAAGCACTTAAGTTAACTGTGAAACTTAAGTTATTTTCTTTATTTTATTATCTTCTTATTTTAACACAGTAGTTGTCTTAGAATAGTGAAGTTATTTAATCATTGTTCGCTTCCGAGCTTATAAAAGGTAACGGAAGTATTGTTTTCGTTCTGAAGAACGTACATTTTTTATGTCTCATAACATATAAATGTTCAAAAATGTTATTTTAAAATAACATTTTTGGTCTCATCTTTTTGCCAGTCTGTCCGACTTTTTGAAAAACGGGGACATAAATCAAATTCGTTAATCAGAACGATAACAATGTTTCTGTTACTTTCAGTAAGCTTGGAAGCAAAATCAGTTTATAATCTATGACTAAAATTTGATTTAATCAACAAAAATCTAGATCTAGTGTAATCCCAAACTCAATGGGCTCTACACAGATAATTTAATTTATAGCCCAACTCAGTTGGTTGCAATATGGGCTGGTTCTTGATGCTGGTCTGACTTCTGGACAACCTTTAAATAAATATAAACAGGTCAAGTGTGTGCTAGTCAGCGCACAGCGAGGGTCAACCCTGTATAGTTTAAGTAGTACCCTATTGATGGTGTTTTTTAAAATGCTAAAAAGCTTACTTTGAACTATGGGTCTGATATTCTCAAAACACATAAATAAACTTCTGATAAAGTATTTTTTTGCCACTGAACCGGGCTACAACCATATAATACATCGAAAAGACCATAGTTATAAAAAAAAGTATTTTATCATTAAAAAATAAAATAATATTTTTTTCGAAATTTCCAAAAAGTGGTATCTTTACTTTTGGTCAAAGAATGTTCAGGAATTTTTTCAGATTTTTTGCACTTCACATAAGCGAGATGGAAGGGGGGAAACGTTTCACACCCACTTCAAACTTGCCTACGCTCGCCCTATCAAAGTTATAACCAAATAATTATATATTTTTGTAATCAGCTCGACATACCCTTTTATATAATACCCCTCACGGTGTCGAAAAAAATAAAAAAAATTTAATCCTTAAGTATTTTTACCCTAATTTTTTTGAAAAATATAATTTTTTAAGTCGCTGATGTGAGTAGGTACAAGACACATACATGCCAAATTTCAAAGTGATCAGACGAAAGGTGTAGCCGCGAAAGCAGGCGACCGGACGGACGGACAGACACACGCAGGGAAATATAAAGGGTCCTTGGTTTTGCCTACGGACCCTAAAAATACAAATTGTCCTCCTCGTTTAGAAGAAAGGAGTACATAAATAAAGGACAAGGAGGAATAATTGAACTAGAACGTTTATGCACTCACTGGAGTAACTTAAAAGGACAAGCCGGTGGGGAAAAATGGACTAGAAGGGAATCTGGAGAATGAGGAATCCAGGGAAAAGAAATAATAAGGTAAGATAATATAAATAATACATAAATTGAATAAATGAAATAAATGAACATAAAACACTCTTTATTGTGCCAGTTAACCTTACTTGCTTTTACCAATAAAAATAATAAATAAAAAGTAATCTCCTGTGAAATAATAAATTAATACAAAAAGAGAAATAAATCTCCAGGAAATCCTAGGAGGTCAAGTAGCAACTGAAACCTATATATGTATATATTTTTACTTGGTGCACCTTAGGGCCCAATAACAAATATCTCCTACAAGCAGTCCTTCTGCTCGATGAAATATTAATTATAATTCTTGAATTTTGTAGTATATTTGAATGACAGGGCTATGGCAAAGTGGTGAAATAATAATAAATGGTTTATACAATAATAAAGTAACTATGGAGAGAAGGTAGTGTGGTATGTGGGAGAGAAGGTGGAAGACCCTAGGAGAAGTGGGAGAAGGGGTCAAAGCCGTCCCACTCTTCAAGGGGGATGGACAGAAACTATAATTGGTCGACCTTATTTGCGATTTGAGAGAGAGATAGAGAGAGTATAGGTGGTCACAATCGGTTTTGGTTTTGAGACATAAAAGTTAGATGTTGGCAATTTGCAGTGTGCAAGTCGAACTTGAAACAGATTCGTCAGTACAGGTCCTAGAAGCAGTCTCTAGCGCCTCTAAAAGGAGAACCCAGATGACTCCACGATTCTCGGGTTCTGTTTCCTCAAATCCTGGTCAAAAGCTGCCAATAACTTGTGAACATCACATAATCAGCCAACATTGATTTTTTCCCACCCGCGAACTTCCACTCCGCTCTAGAACCGCCAGGGTCCCCCAAAAAATGAAACAACCAAAAAGAACACAAAAAAAGAAAAAATGAACTAATGGAAGACTGTCCTGGTAGTTAAATCCAGGAGGTCTTGCCGGAAATTAAATATATAAGGGCAACTATTGTCAATAAAATTATAAAGGAAATTGTCAATGCGATTTTAATTTGATTATTGTTACATTAAGATTATTATTATATTATTGATTATTATTATTATTATATATATTATATATTTAATTACGTGTGTATTAAAAAAAGATTAAATAAACTTAAAAAAATAAATCCACCCCTAATTTTACTAAACAAAATTATACCCCGGTGGATATCCCATCAATATAAAATTTATTTGTTACACTAGACCACGTCAGAGATTTTGTGAATATCCTGACATTGCACTTGCGCCACATTTAAATAAGTAAGTACCAATTATCTTAAAAGAAAGTCCACTTATATTCTTGTTGAAATGAAAATAACTTACATTGCACTGAAACACAATAATCTCAAATAAATGACGATCAAGTGACCATCTCAGCATCTTGCTAATATAATAAACTATTGACATGCAAATCCTATTTGACCAATCTCAAGCATTACCTAATAGAAAATTGCTTCCGTCTAAATAAATGGAATTTCCCGATGATTACCCAAAGTGCAGAGCTATGTGTTTCTATGGAGCGGAGTATTTATTCTCTTGGGGGATCTGTTTCTTTTCCAATATATTCGTTTCATTTCATCTCAAAAGCCTAGGAAATCTTATCTTTTTCTGTATAGACAGGATGGAAAGGCCCTGTTTGTTTAGCCTAAAGATAATATTTTTAAAGGATCTCTTTAAGAGAGAATTCAGTGTCCTTTGGACCAACTGTCCTCCTACATCTCTTATTCTTTCGACCGGCAATTTCTGAGATTTTCCTTTCAGAATTTTTCTTTTTAACTGGAAAGAGATGAGGGAAAATAAAAAGGAGGGATTTGCTTTTAGTACGTAAGATGTTTGTAAGCGAGCAAATTCTATTTATTGGAGGACAAGTTTTCCTCTTGCCTTCCCGCACATTCCCACAAGTTTTTTTTTAGCTATCTCTCTCTGAATAAAGAATTTATTTATACACTTTTCGAGTAGCCACCTTTACCGTATAGTTTCCTAGAAAGGTTCTCCAACCAATATTACATAGTGGCAATTTTATTATATTATAGGGAACCATCTCTCTCACATCCATTACGTTAATATTATCTGAGTAGGGGTCCCGCTTGTTCATCTTTATGTAAAATAAATATTACGACTTTACAACTTTAAAGGTTTCTGCATCTTTTTATTATTTATATTTATGATACAGCTTGCTAACGATAAACGCGCTAAAATGATACACATTTTCAACCAATACCTCTCTAAAACGAGGAAGAAATCTATGGCATACTGTTAATAGGATAATCTAAAAAGAACTTAACAACAATTACTACTTCATTATTGTTTGCTTGATATGTAATGAATGAAGAAATGCTACTCGCCAAAGCTTTACTTTCTTAATTCTTTAATGCGGGAAAAATTAAATAAGATAAGATCTAGATAAGTTTTGCCATTATACTGTAGATAAAATGTTTGATGAAGATAAGTGAGATCATAACAAGTAGTGATATTTTCCAAATTCATTTTTAAACTTACTGATATCAATTACAGAAATACATTCTCCTTTTAATTAAAAATCAACTCTTTCTGTGACAATAAACGAACATTCTACTTCCTCTAGACAAATCAATATTTACGGAAATTGAAATGGACACCTATTTATCTACCTCCATCCGGGCCATCAGCTGCTTTTCTTAAACCGATACAAAACGTGCCTGTTTATCTACCTCCACCTCGGTCATCCCCATCTTTACTCAAGCTGCTACAACACGTGCCTGTTAATCTTCCTCCACCCCGGCTATCATCTGCTTTCCTCAAGCAGACACAACACGTGCCTGTTAATCTGCCTCCACCTCGGTCATCCCCATCTTTACTCAAGCAGCTACAACATGTGCCTGTTAATCTTCCTCCCCCCCGGCTATCATCTGCTTTCCTCAAGCAGACACAACACGTGCCTGTTAATCTGCCTCCACCCCGGCTATCATCTGCTTTCCTCAAGTAGACACAACACGTGCTTGTTTATCCGCCTCCACTTAGGCTATCACCTGCTTTCCTTAAACCGACACAAAACGTGCCTGTTTATCTACCTCAACCCCAGATATCACCTGCTTTCCTCAAACAGACACAACACGTACCTCTTGTAGGAATCAGAACGTGCCTGTAGTCAAGTCAGATCTCAGTTGGAATCAGAATCACCTTCACCATGCAAGCCAATCTTACTCTTACACACCAATTAAAGAAGCTCCTAAATTAAAAGCAATCTTACCAATTCAGACAAAATAAATGCACCTTCCTTTTTTTTCGGCTCAATTAATGTGAGGATCTATGTTCCTCATTTACATTATATAGCCTGTAAGAATAATAGATTCCTTGGAGAAAGATGTAGTTTAAATGAATAACATGAATAATGTAATCATTTCCTATATTCAATTGCTTGGATTGTAATAACTAGAGGAAAATAATAACAATCAGAGAGAAATGTTTTAATACTTAAATGATATCGACAAACATTACAAAGAATCGGCAACAGTGAATTGAAGAGGGTCCGAAACAAAACCACGCAATAACCTATAAAAGGAAATGCCGTCGTTAGGAAAAACCCTTTATCCAAGCGATAACAGACCTCTAACAGTGATAACAGATATCATAATGATAAAACATTTGGTACATTGCCTACGGCACATAAAAGAACCCTACTCAATACTTATTACTTTATCCTTATCTAGTATCGAATAAAAACATTCTAACCAATCAGATAACTATTATGTTTTTTTCATTTTATTTTAACTGATCAAATTAAAATCATATGTTATTTGATTGAATACCATACATAATAAACGTAGCTGGGAAAAAAAAATCAATGGGAAAAGAACATTTCCTTGCAATAATTTCGTTTTTCTTTCTCTTGACCATTGTTCATTATTTTTTGCTAATCAAAAACACTGGTCTTTCCACTTCCTATTATTTATTTGCTGCTAGTCAAACAATAGTTATTTATGCACCTAGGGAGTAAAGTAAGCCATTATTCCCTGAGCGAAAAAGTTGGTTCCAGGAACCATGGTCCCTAAATACCGAGGCGAAGCCGAGGGAATAACTCTAATTAGCTCCCGAGAATATCACACTTCTGTTTTGATAAGGGGAGTAACAGTCTAAAGATGACCATTCCATACACCTTCTTTAGATTGTTACACCCTCATTGTTTTTATATAAGGGGAGTAACAATCTAAAGAAGTGCCAGAATACCTAGTTCCCCCCTCTACCCGGTGGCGGTTCTCCTCCCCCGGTGGTGGTGCCCCCCCCCCTAAAAATATTCATATGGGCGCCCATGGTTCTAAGAACAGAATTGAGGATGTATGTGAGGAAAAGGATACCTTTTTTTTGGAAGACGTATAAGGACTTCAGAAGTAATATGGTCATAACCTGGAGCTTTACGGCGTGGGAGGTGTTTAATAATTATTTGATTGAGGAAGAGATAGTTAAAGAGGAAGAAGGAGATGGTTGGTAACAAAATTTGTATGATCGAGATCTACAATATTTGGATGAGGGGTGAAGAGTTTGGTGAGGTGTTGGGCAAAGACCTCAACTTTTTCAGGATCAGACTTTGCCCAGGAGTTATTAGGGTTTTGAAGAGGAGAAGGTATGAGTTTGTGGGATAGAAGTCTTCTTGTAGCGTTCCATTGTGAGCTGTCTCTGTCAGTGAGGTTTGAAGTAAAGTTAGCAAATTTTTCTTCTTTATAAGATCTAAGTAAGTTAGTTAGTCGTCTTCTAACAGTATTGTACGTTCGTTTGTCAGTTGGATACCTAGTTTCTTTCCAGCGGGCCCTAGATCGTCTTTTGTCCGTTATTAATGTTCGTATGTCGTTTGGCAAGTAAGATCTATTGTTGGTTCTGTTTGTGTCAGTAAAGAGTCCCAAACTGAAGTTTGATAGCGTCTATAAGTAATCTAACTGCCTCGTCGATGTCTGAAGAATTTGAACAATCATTTTATACATATTTATATGTTAAGAAGTAGCAAGAATCGGCCTGGAAAATGATAATGAAGAATGCTAATGAAGAAGATGATTGTAAGTATGGTTTTTTACTTTTTGTTTTGTAATGGATCAATGTACTCGTATTTTCATTTTGCCAGGGTATTAAATCTTGGTCTTTATTTGTTTTCTCTTCTAGGGGTTGCCCTGATGAAGATATTTGTTTAATATCGAAACGTTGGTTGCCTAAAAAAAACAGTATATATATATATATATATATATATATATATATATATATATATATATATATATATATATATATATATATATATATATATAAAATGTAATGAAATAAAATATAACAGTGTGTATATATAAATTAACATTAGGACAACATAGAAATATTAAATATACTTTCAATGAATGCACAGGCCGTAGCACGTTTTCTAAATAAAATATCTGTTTTGTTTGTTGTATCTACGAAAACCTCAGCATGTTGTCTTCTATAAAATGACCTAAAGACTTGATAGAGGTCGCTTTGTTTTATATCTACTCATCTGAGTCAGGGTGGAAATGTTTTGAGAAGAGAACCCATAAATCCTGAATGGTTTTCGGACAACAATAGAATATGAAATAGATCCCCGGCCATGGTGGTTCGCCTTGTGCCACTCCATTCATTACTTATCTTCTCTATCCTGAAATGCTTTGATCCATTCCTCTATCCGGACTTAATTAATAACCAGAGAGCTTTTTCGGAAGGAGAAAAGTTATGTTCTCCTAGAAAATCAAAGAGCACCAGATTTTCCTTTCAAAACTTATTTTATACATAAAATTGAATCAAAATAAAAAATGCTTAAGGTTGTTAATCGGTGTTCAGAATCAACAGCTTTTAAGTCAATTCTTTAGATTACGGATATAATTTTAGGGTCCGTCGGCAAAAACAATATAGTACGTTCGTTTGTCAGTTGGATACCTTGTTTCTTTCCATGACCTTTGTTCTTTTGATGACCCTTATACATTCCTGAGCTAGTCAGTAAGTCTTTAACGGACCAGATCTCCACAAGCACCAACGCAAAAAATTAAAACTTTGCAGTTATGTTATGTGTAATATCTCAACCACAGGAAACATACAGGGAAGTCTAAAAAAAAACCATCCCTAAAAAACTTGGGGTTGAAGTTTTAGGGATTGACATTTTTTTAACGGAAATGTATTACGTGGGATGTTAAATGTAAGAAGATAAAAATATATTAGGTCATTTTTGTATCAATCCATTTTTGCACCACATGTCCTTAAAAATTGCGTTTTTCGTGTCCTCTCCTCTATTTTTATATTTTTAACAAATTAACGAAAACATGGAACAATCATCGATATTATTTTGTGAAAATACAAAAAAACGGTTTCTAAGGAATTTTTCATGCGACGCAAATGTGTGAAAAAAAAAAAATGTTCCCCCCTCCAAAAACCTTAAACATTTCTAGACATTTCGGAGTAGTTTCACTGCGTTTGGACAATAAAAATGCATATTAGGTCGTTTTTATCACGTCATTATAATAAATGGTTCCAAAAGTGATAGCTGAAACAAATTTTTAAATTGCCGCCGTGATGATATGGCTGGGCCGATTATGCTGGTTAATAAACTCGTCCTATTTGTTTGATTGCTATTTTGTGTGCTGAAAGCTCATACTCGGCCAATTTATTTTTATTTACAAAGATTGATGAAGTCTTAAAAAAATTAGGACTGAACAAAACTATCATTCTTAACAATTTTTTTTCTTTAAACCAAGTTTGTTATAAATCAAAAAATAACAAAAAATAAAAATTAAAAAGATAATCTATTTTTTAAGGTTAAATAAAGTGCAAAGCGTTCAATAAAGGAATGATATATTGCATAGTTAGCCGTGCAAGAATGGTTTAAGCTTACAAGCAAGGACCTGTTCTTTACAGACTTTGGTATAGACCTTCAGGAGCTCAAGGTAGGAAGCTGTGAAAAGGAGCTGGCTTTTTTCTTCACGGTTATTTTAAAGGGGAGTTTGCAAGAGGTCCTTAGAGAGCACTTTATCACCTGGCCGGCCGGGAAAATACTGAAGGTTTTCCAACAGGGCGGAAGAATTGACTCAAGCACCTTCTCTTCTTCTTCTTTAAGCTTTTCTTGTAAAAGCGAGATAGAATCACCGCTACTAAAGGACCCGACACATAAAATCTTAGTAGAAGGAAAGAAAACTCTTCATGTACAGTGGAAAGAAAACCTCTAGATGTAACGTGGAAATTGGATAATCAATAACAAGGATAAAACTAGTAGCTTTGAATTTATTTACCTAAACATGGAAACGCTCTCATATTGAATCAACAACTCTACTCAGTGTTCAAAAAATTGAGGCTATATTCTCTAGCATTCAATGGTAATATAAGTCAACCACATTTATTCCATTAAAAATAAAATGTGAAGCAAACCTTGTAGAGAAAGGAATTTTCCGTTGAATGATACAAATCCCACAACAACAACCCCGCAAAAACATATTTTCAGCGCAATTTCAAAGTTTTATGTCCTTATTGTTATTTTATTAGTCAAGCCATTATGATGATTTCCATTAACAGTCTAATTTCAATAATATTGATGTAGAGAGCTAGAATTAGTCTATTTCGATTCTCTACAACTCTACAAGATATGCTTCAAAGAGAATTAATTTGTCTGTCTGTTTGATTGTCAGTAACGAGTAAGTTGGAATAGTAGGTAGTCCCTGACCCTACTACACGAATCCAATCATCCTCTTTAACTTTCAACTCATCATGATTAGCTTTTTTTTTTTAAACATTCAATATTTATTTCATTACGCTTGCTTCAATAATAGAGCCACGCGATGCCTAGTTATAAATATACCATATCACTAAATAAAAACTTCTGCTTGTATCAAGTTAAAATATTACTTTAGGTTCAATATTACTTTAGACCATTTATATAAAATTATATTTAAATATATACGTTAGAACATAAGATTCATATTTGTAAATTCGTTATTTTCTAATTTTAAAGCGTTTTATTTTTTTTAGATTCATAAAAAATGTTGTTTTTTAAGGAAGATCACTTAACTTCCGCTAACTGTGGTAAGCTCAGAAGTAAAACTTAAAATTACGGTAACTTCACACAATTAAAATCAAATGAAAGATAAAAAAATCGGGTACGGATTACTTTTCCTCACCTTGGAGGCCACTAAATTAGCCTCTCCTGGAAGCAGCAGGTCAGTACTTGGATGGGTGACCGTTTTGAACTAACTGATTTTTTTTTAAAAAAATGTTTTATTTATACACTATTTTTATTTAATATTTCATTATTTGAATTTGGCGGTATTTTGAAAGATGTAAACAAACTTAGACGTTTAACAAAGGTATCGCAAAAATTAATAATTGTGTTCGCTTATAACTTTTAAACTAATATAAATGGAATTTCATCAGGTTTTTTGGAATTTGTTCCTTATTTTTTACCGGTTCCAACAATACCGGTTCTCTTAAACTTCACTTTCGGGATTATTAAACGTCAAATTTTAAAAAATTGGCTTCAAAATGGAATTTTGTGGATTTGCTTTTCATAAAGAGAGGTACATTCGTGCCAAATTTCAACTCGAACTTTTTTCTCGAAACTTTTTTCAAGTTTTGCTGACTTAACAAACTGGGTTCATGATGGCGGAAAATGTTGATTTTCCGGACAGCATAACTACGTTTAGAACTGTATTTTTGTACCTAGTTTTAACTCTCTAGCTTAAAAACTGTGAGAGTTTTGCGGGACACAGACAAACGTGGAGACAGGCAGACTGACATCCAGCTAAAAACCACTCAAATCGTTTTAAAAACACCCAAAATGGATAATTCCGATGAAATCTCATTTTCGGATTTTCTGGGTTAAAACAATACTTTTCCTTTATACCTTCGAAGAAGGTGAAAAAAAGTAAAAAGCTAAAATAGAAAAAAGAAAATTCTTCATCAATTACAAACACTTTGCTAAAAAGGAAACTGTTTCACTAATGTTTTTTAAAGCTGAACTTAAAAAACACCTTCTAACTCACTGAACTAGCAAAAGTGAAGATTCATCCTTTGTTCAATTTTTTTATATAATAAAGTTTCTTTAGAGTATTATTTAATTTTTAAAAAATAATTTCTTTTGTAATTAAGGATAAAATTATTAAACGAAGAAAGAAAACGATTTAAGAAAAGTTATTTTTTCTGGACAAAAGAAAATGTTTAAGAAAATATTTTTTAATGTTATTAATATCAAGTAGTTTAAGTGCATTAAGTGCTACAGTCGACCATCTCTTTGCTCTTCAATAAATTTTCATTTGATGAGAGTTCATAAAATGTTTTATTGTATTGGCGTCCTATTTCGCATACTTTAATAACTGTATGCTTTTACATCCTATTAACGTCAAATTTATTTAATTTTCCCCCCGAATATTTTAAAACTGTCAAAATTGATTTGATTTTTTACATGAATTAAAGTACCAATTTAGATATATTTAAAGAGCGCAGACGGTTGAAATTAATCTGGGGGCTACTTTCAACGAACCATCTAAATTTCATAAAAATCATATGAGTAGATACTTTTGAAGATATAGGTGTAAATAAATGTATGTTTGTGCGCATGTGGAAGAGAAACAAATGGGCGCCGAAGGTTGAAACTGACAATACAAATTCCATTAAAATCGGACGGGTAGTTTTTATTGGAACGAAGTTCCTTATGGCACGTTCTGGAGCCCGGGAGTAAATCCGAAAAAAAACGACCAAAATCACCGTCACAAAATCACCGTCACGCAAAATCCGTCACGAAATCTACTGATGGCGATAACTTGTGTAAAAGTTGACCGACTTAGTTGAAATTTGGTACACATGTTCATTTTGCCAATGTCAGGGACAAGTTCGTTGGACAACGTTATCCGCCCTAGCGTTCACGCGCAACGCTCACGTAAACGTAAGCTTCAAATTTAAAATTGGAATTTTTGGACGGGAAAAAATTCTAACTTCATCTATTTAATGAGACAAACAACTTTTTTAAATAATTTTTTTTAGTAAAACCAACACACACCACTATGAAGTGATAAAGATCCCTATTTATTAAAGCGGGCCAAACCGATTAAAATAAAGAAAACAACGTTTGTACCGATATCTTACGTTCTAGCGTAAAGTTTTAAATGAAACTTCGTATAAATCACCTACTGTACAATTGAAACAAGCATGTAACATTTCAACCTGATACAAGCAGAAGTTTTTTTGAGTTAATGATTTATATTTTTTATTTTAATATTTAATTGGAGTAATATGCCGACGGGGCCTGGGAGGACAGTTCTTTTTCTTTCTACAACCATCTGCTTTAACTATAAATTTATCATTACCTTTTTTCTCAATATACAATACATTATTTATTGAAAGACGCTCGCATTAAAGATAATAAAAATATTTTCATTTAATTTTGCCCTAACTCCGCTAGTACAAATAGTTAGATACTTTTAATTTTGTCTCTTTTCTAACTCCACCATTGTAAACGTAGTTATTACAGCGATTTTATAATTTATATTTAATGAAAAGCGTAAGGAACTTCGTTCCTACCGGGTGTCCCACGACACCACACGTATTTTTTTAAGATATGTTGGTTCACAAAAATTGAGTGATAGACGCGTACGGAACCAAAAATGTTTCCTTATGTGTGAAACGAATTTCTGTCTTCGGACAGAAGTCGGAGATATAAAAGAAGTCGGAGATATAAAAAAAAATCGCTCTTCAGAACTATCACACAGCTTCTGTTACCTTCGGTCATTTCGCAAGCAATAGTTTAATTGACTGCATTTAATTTGATTATTGAAGGAATGCAATGCTCCAATATACAAAACAAATTTCGGCAGATAAAGGAAATTAAAAATAACCCATTCCTTTATTTGTTTATTTTAAACCTAATTTACTTAATTTAACCTAATTAGATTTTAAACTTAAGTGGGGTGCTTAAAACTATAACAAAAACTAGTTTCTTTTATTCCGATTATTTAATATATAACATTAATGTATTTACTTGGTAATGTAGAAGCAGGGCTAATAGACAGAAGAACTTTGTTTATCCTTATGAGATAACTTCTCTTATAAACTTAATTTACTGTGTTTTACTCGATTTAAAATGCATGCAGTGCTTTTGCAAGACTGTGACAAATAACGGAACAAATTATTTTATGTAAACACATTTATTATTTTACAAGGTAATGTAGCATCTATGCAACGCTTTTGGAGAGCAACAGCAGCGCCGTGTTACGAATAATAAACTAATGAGATTTTTAAACTTTATTGCGTTGGTTTTACTCTGTCGTTTAAGATGCTCACAGCGCTTCTCCAAGACTGCGGTAAATCGAAGAAACTTAAGAAAACACTTCCTTCTTCCTTGTCTTCAACTTAACTTTTCCCTTCTACCTATCAAAAACTTTTGTCTAACTAACTTCAACTCGAGGCAATTCTAAAACAAGCAAAAGAGGCACAATTTCACGCTGAAATACCATGATAATATCTTAGGAAGTAGAAGTTAGAAATAAATTCAGAGTGCAATAACACTTAATTTTTTTACAGCCTTCTTTAACCCTTTATTTGGTTTCATTAACTGAGTACGGAGAAAATATGTCATTCGTTTAAATAACCCACATTAAGTTTTAAACTGATTTTAAAAAATCTTTAAACAATAGTTACTTATCCACCTAGGGAGTAAAGTAAGCCATTATTTCCTGAGCGAAAATGTTGGTTCTGGAGGCGAAGCCGAAGGAACCATGGACCCTAAATCCCGAGGCGATGCCGAGGGCCTAGACTTTCAATAACGCTAATTAGCTCCCGAGGCGCAGCCTAGGGAGATTATTATCGCAAGGGGAATTATAGCACTTTACTCTCGAGGTACATACAATATTTTATCTTCAGTAGGGAGAAAATACACATTTTCATCCATTGCACAGTTTTTATTTATTAATTTAATAAATAACTATAATTGTTAGCGCTTTTAATAGCAGATGTAAGAGTTTCAATATTAAAAACAAACAAGAATTGAATTAAACTCTAATAGAAGGTTATTTAGATGCAGGTTTATAAACCATAATAAACAAGGTCGAAAAAGCAGTGTCACCAACCTGATTTCAAAAATTTCATTACATTAATAGCCATTCATTCTCTACTATTTATAAAATAATTAAGTTTTCTTCCTACTTTTGAGTTCAGGGAAGAAAATACTTACTTTAGTCCCTTTAAAGTAATCCAAAATCATAACTTTTTTCCCCCTACTGGAAATAATTTTTTTTGTTATTGTGGATTTTATACTTAAAAATTAAATAAATTATAAATGTTAATAGTGGTTTTCGGACAGTAAATTACGTGAGAAATAGTAATAGTTAATTAATTGAATACTATTTTTGAAGCGAAAATTAAAATTATGATAACAATACTAGTAAGTTAAGGATAAAAAAATAATAATAATGGTTTCCAATTGTTAAAATAATTACATATTTAGGAGGTCTTTGGGCCATTGCCTCCTCAGTTTGGCGACGTGGGTTCAACTAAAGTTTTAAGGCTTGGTGCTACCCTACACCTATTTCATTTATAATAATTTTATTATAGTTTATAATTCAAAGTAAGTTCAGACCTACGATCTAGAATCTAATGTATATTGTTCGTTTAATTATTTCTACGGCCTCCTAAACCCTAGTTAATGTCAATTCTATTTCTTTGTAATGTATAAAGAAAAGATAAAAGCTTACTGGAAGGTTTTGAAATTCTGGTTTTAAAGAGCACTGCGAGAAAGTTGGAAGAAACTTTTGCGCGGTTGCCATAGAAAAATCAGCCCACGCTGCGATCAAGGAGTTGTGAACCCGGCTTCGGCTTCAGTCTAGAGTTGTAAAGTAATGAAAGTAAATAGTCAAGCTATACAAACTGTCTCTTACCATGTCTGTTCTAAGAGCATAGTATAATAAATAAAGTGAAATAAACAAGAGTTTAATTATTGTGGTTTACAGAAAAACGTCTGAGTTTCAAGTTTACCCAATCTTATGACGTTAAACCATATCCTATAATCTTATATTCTAGAGATGAGGGAGTTGTGTCAAGAGTAAAACCGGAAAATTTATTAATTTTCCCATATTTGTCAAATTTTAATTGTCGAAGAAGATTATGAGGAAGATAAGGATGAGGGTTTTAGAGTTGTGGCTTTCTGGATATTTAGAGTTGTTAGAGGTAAAATCAAATGAATTAACTTTAGTATAGACTTTAAGTTTTGTCGTCATGTTTGTATTTAATTACGTGCTCCTTGAATAAACTGTTACTCTCTCCTATCTCGAGGTTTTTGATTATTTAACTTCTCCGAGGAAGTAACAGGAGGAAAATGTCAAAGTAGAAAACCTCCGTTATATAGAGAGAGAAGTTATCAACTTCTCTTCTTCTATAGCTGCTTCTACAACGAAAGCTAAAGGAAACTGTTTTGACTTATATCAGGAAAAGTTAAAGGTTTAGGAAGAGAAAGCGCTTTTCCTTTCTTTTCTAGTCTCTTGAGGTTTTATTTGATAGCTTTAAAAACCATCTAGACCAAGGTAGAAGGAACAAGTTAGATTTGGAACAAAAGTTTTGTCAAAGTTGCGCTCTCAACCCGTAGCCTCTACAACTCTTTCGAATTCATTGGATACATCGCGTCGGACGGAATTGCCAGATAATAGCTTTAACTCCTCATATTTTATCATTCTTTTCACATTTCTTGAAAATACTTTTTTTAACGTCTCGATGAGAAAAGTAAAAAAAAAAAAAAAAAAAAAAAAATGTAAGCCGCATATAAACCACAACATTAAAAAACGCATGGAGGAAAAGACAAAACAAGCGGAAAAGTTAGAACAATGTTGATATTTTGTATCTATCATCATGTCAGGTTTATGAGGCCATAAAAACCCTAAAGGCACACAGCAAGAGGAAACTATACAAAGACTGTTCAGGGAAATAAAAAATCCCTCCGACAATCTGGAAGAACTTTCTTAAATATAAGATATTATCGTATTCATACTCATTATCAATATACTACGAGTATATTTTAGAAAGTTTTGTTCCAGACTTTTGGAGCGATTTTTTATTTTCATGAAGTCTATGTAAAATATAAATGCATATATTCACACACGGGTGATGGTACTGGCGTAGTGATGGCGTGGCACTGGCGAGGATCGGTCGTGGTACGTTTTATTCACACATGTTTGGCGTTCTATAGGTTTAGTTCACGGCTACATGTTGTCCAGGACAATGTCTTCTTCCTCAGATGACGACGAGCATGATTTGTCGGAAATTATTAATTATGCCAACATGCAAATTTCGAGTAGGTAAGAGAAATGTAAAACTGGTGCTCCACCAGTTTTACATTTCTCTTACCCAACATTACCGTTCAACGTAATGCAGAAGCCAAACGAGTACCCAGATCGTTCTCAAAATTGTTACCGGATGTCTCAAGAATTATATTACAAAATTGTAGCTATCTTATTTTATTATTTATATTAAAAACAAAAAAAACACACGAAGAAGAAATAAAACAAAGGAAGAACAGACAAAGAATTAAAAGGTGTGCAAGTGGCGCGCCACTTCGATAAGCCACGAGTGCCGTCGGAGTGGTGTGGTGGAGGCGTCATGTGCCACCCTCTGCCACGCCATGCCAGTGTACATTGGGCCATGAGCTAACATAGAGGTGGCACAAACCAGCCCCACGCCAGTGCCATACTGTGAATTGGGCCTTAGAGTACTGGAGTAATTACTTTTAATTTTGATTTAAAATGCAGCTAAATAAAATAATGTAGAAAATGTTTTAGTCAAGAGTATTAGAGGAACTAAATGAGGAAACTGTCACTTTACATGTTTGCTTTAGAGCACAACATAATAAATAGGTTAATCAAATAGTTTAATTTAAATTTATTGTGGTTTATAAAAAACTACTCAGTTTCAAGTTCTCCAAATCTTATTAAGTTTAACCATCTTTAATTACGTTTGACCATCTTAGTGTTTAAGAGACGAGGGAGTTGCGTCAAGGGTAAAACAAGAACATTTATTAATTTTCCCATATTTGTCAAATTGTTATAATCGATTTAGTTTATAAGGGAGATGGGGTTGAGGAATCCAGAGAAGTGGCACTTTTGATACTTAGAGTTGTGTGTTTTTTTACATTTAGAGTTGTTAGAGGTAGAATCCATTGAATTACCTTTAGTAGTCATAAAGTTTAGTAGTCGTAATGTTTGTATTTAATTACGTGTTCTTTCAATTTTCAATATACTGTTACTCCCTCCTATCTCGTAGGATTTGATTATTTATGTTTTCCGAAAGGGTAGAAGGTAGAAAATGTCAAAGTTGAAAACCTCCGTTATAGTTATATGGAGAGAGAAAAGTTCTATAGCCACTTCTATAACGAAAGTCTGAGGAAAAAGTTTTGGACTTTTTTCCGAAAAAGTTAAAGCGCTTTTCCTTTCGTTCCTAGTCTCCTGAGGTTTTTATTGGATAGCTTTAAAAACCATCTCTACCAAGGTAGAAGAAACAAGTGAGTTTTGGAACAAAAGTTTCGTAAAAGTTGCGCTCCCAACCCCTAGCCTCTGCAAATCTTTGGAATGCATTGGATATGTCGAGTCGCGTCGGACGGAATTGCCAGATAATAGCTTTTACTCGTCATATTTTATCCTTCTTTTTACCCTTTGTTGAAAAAAATCCTTTCTTTAACGTCTTGATGAGAAAAACAGAACGAAAATAATCATGAGCCGCATTGTAACCACAAGATTAAAAACCGCACGGGAGAGAAAACAAAACATGTGGACAAGTTAGAACAACAATGATATTTTGCATTAATCATCATTCCAGGGTTATGGAGGCTCAGGACTTTCATATCACACCTAAAGAGAACACAAGGGAAAGCGATTTACTAATTATGTAGGATTTATGACTTTAAGGGGATGCTCGCGAGGGGGGCAGTTTTTGACCTGTTAATATGAGTAAATGACGTCACGCCAAAATTTTAAAACTTGGCCCAAATTTGCGGCCAAACTACTTATCCGAATCGCTTCAAATTTGGTATACGTGATATTTAGACCCTTTTACATATGCCTCTAGATTTAGATTTTTTTCCACCAAGTATAAAAGTAGGGTTTAAAACGTGAAATCGAAAAAAGTAAATCTAGAGGCATATCTAGAATGTTAAGAAGATTAAGTGTGCAAAATTTCAAGTCTCTAAGACAAATGGGTGAGGCGCAATGTGAGGCCAAAGATTTCTCCCCTGAAAGCAGGGCCTTAAGAAAATATAAAGAAAGCCTAGAATCCCATGCTTCGCTGTTAAGTCACACGGAATGTATAAGTGTTAAGTCCAATATGAATGTGAATCTAAATCTAATTCAAGATAGCGGATCATAAAAATTATAATCTTATCGATCACTTAAGGGCTAAGAGCCACCAAATGTGGCTAAAATCTAATTCAATATAGCGGAACATAAAAATAATAATCTTATCAATCACTTAAGGGCTAAGAGCCACCAAATGTGGCTAAAATCTAATTCAATATAGCGGAACATAAAAATAATAATCTTATCAAACACTTAAGGGCTAAGAGCCACCAAATGTGGCTAAAATCTAATTCAATATAGCGGAACATAAAAATAATAATCTTATCAATCACTTAAGGGCTAAGAGCCACCAAATGTGGCTAAAATCTAATTCAATATAGCGGAACATAAAAATAATAATCTTATCTATCACTTAAGGGCTAAGAGCCACCAAATGTGGCTAAAATCTAATTTAAGAAAGCGGATCATAAAAATAATAATCTTATCGATCACTTAAGGGCTAAGAGAAACCAAATGTGGCTCTAGAGATACCGAAATGGGTTACGCAATGGTATTTAGAATTTATGTATACATAAGTATACATAAAAGTTTGATAACTAAATACACAAATAAAATTAACTAATTTAGTGACACTTAATTAGTTAATTAAAAGAGAATTATAACCAATAACGAATGATAATTTTTAGTGACGATGACGAGTACCGACGTAGTTGAACCATACATAATTAATAACAGTAAAATACCTACATTGTTAATTCAATAATTTTATTATATTTTTGAAAATTAATCAAAATAATAATTTATATTAGATATATTATAAGTAAAGAGATGTATTAGTTATATTAAGTGAAAATATATATAAGTTTTTAGGTTAACTCACACAACTTCTGATGTTACTTAGGAACTAATTTGCATACCTGAAACACATCAAAATAATGAATTAATAAAATAAAAAGGATTTGGCATAATACAATATTCTATATTAAACAATATATTAAACAATATAGAAATACATAAAAATCAGTTTTTTTTTTTTTTCATTGAAAAATTTCGCTGAAGTCGAAACCGAAATGTAACCAACTAACTTTTGATCACGTTAAATATATGAAATTAAATTCTTTAGAAGTTGGGTTAATTAAGGAAATAAAAGCCTCAATTTTGCAATATTTCGATCCCTCCTTGGCTTATTTTTAAGCTGACTGTCTAGATGATTACATCGTGATGATTATTGTTATAAATTCTGTTTTGGACGTTAAAAAATTGTTAGTTTGAATCATAGTGATTCTCGTCATTTACCTGAATACAGGTTCTGTTTATTGCACTATTAGTTTTAAAGAAATAAATAATTGAAAGTACACATTTCTCATATTTTTTATAATTTTACTTTCCACACTTTTATAATTTGAACTTAATCACTAGGCAGTGATTAAATTAAAAAAAAAAATCTGAAATAATTTCATTTCATTAGCTTTTGTTGTTTTTTTTTTTTACTCATTTTATATGAAAGCTCTGTAGGCGCCGGTAGATTAACAGTATTTAGGTTTTTAATATTTTTATGCCCACAATGAAGAGTATTGTGAGATTAAATTCAATCTTGATAAAAATAGAATGGTTGTGTGTGAAGACATAAAAAGGGTTTCGTTTGTATTGTGAATATGAAATTAGTTAGAATAAGGGGGGGGGGGGAAGCACAATTTTAATGCTGTTTGACAAAATGGCTTGGCAAATTAAAGAATTTACACAAGCGTTATATATTTTTGTAATCGACTCTTTTATACCTTTCATTTGATAACCACTCAAAAGTAAAAAAAAAAATCCACGAGATATAAAATATCCGCCATATTGGATTTCCAGTTAATCAAATGAAATTGCTATTCTTATTTTTTAAACGGCACATTTTGCATACTTCTAGTAATAGCAGAAAATTAAACAATTTTCACGAGTTACTAAAGAGGGTCATGTTTCGATCCCCCAGGGGGTCACAATGCTTTGTATCCATCGTAACGAAAAGGTAAATCCAATTTTTCCCAGAAATTTTCATCGGCCTACCATGAGGTATTAGGGTGAATTCTTTTAAAATGTTAGGAATAGCCGTTATAGGGTAGTTGGAGAGGAGACTTTTTTCTCTTTTTAAAAATGTTTGTATATATTTGTAATCTACTCATCAGTAGCTTGCATTTGAGACCCCAGTCAAAATTTTAAAAAAATCTTGTAACATGAATTATCCACCATATTAGAATTGAACAGCTGATAATTTTGAGTTTGCTATATTTTGCCTGTGTGCGCGTCAAAACGATCTTTAATACTGCAAAATTTCATGTTTTTATCTCTTTTGATTCAAAAGTTATAGGCACCGTACCGCGTACAGAGTGACAGACAGACACAGGAACCAAACTATGTATAAGGGTTTTTTTATGGTTTTACCAACGATCCCCTAAAAAGGTAATTTATCGTGCCTAATAAATTAATAATAAACAAGAGGAATTATTAGGTTTACTAAATAGCCTTCAAACTGCGATTCCGAGTGTATTTTATTCTTAATATTGTAATGAATGATATATAGTCCCGATTCTTTTCTATAAAGGCTTTGGAAACAAAACTATTTAGACACAGGTCATTTAATCGCTTTATCTACATGATAATTGGAAACACATTCTTTAATCCTAGTATAATAATAACTACATTTAATTAATAATTTAACTTAATAATAATCATATCTAAACGAGATAGCTGTGTTAAAGCACGTTGATCAAATTTGTTCATTTTTCTGCCACTGCTTCCAGCACCACCATCCGCAAACCAATGTTTGAGCTTTTTTTTCGGAATATTATTGTTGCGAGAAATTACTTTTTGAGTTTGCCGGATTGCTATTCTTATGAGAAAGTTTTGTGCGAGTTAATCTGACTATTATTTCATTTATAATAATTTGATTATTTAAATTTATGTTCTTGGATTATTAGACGTGGTTAGTATAATATAATGAGAAGTAATACACATCAAATGTTTGATTTAATAAAGATAACTATCCGATACAGTTCGTACTAACTTCCTCATATAGGAGTACAATTACTTGGTCCATCACTTTTGTAACCTTTAAACGTGAGAATTCATCTAACTCAAATTTAAGCGTCTACAATACTTTCTCTATAATATGTACATATAATACATACCAAGTAATATGAGAAAGTAAAAAAAATCTGTTTAACATCTCATTTATTTTAAGCTCTTTATCTTTACCTCTTAATCGACTTTCTTTTTTCTTAAAAAGACCTAAACAAAGAACCACATGAAAACAAAGAAACAGAAAAGAAGAGTAAATTATACGTTGGTGTGAGGAAAAGTCAACACTGACTCAACCCCACAACCTGATTAAAAACGTGACCGGATTCCTTAAAATAACAAATTATTTTTCTTTTAAGTTTATATTTATTTACTTGTTTTTCTTTTTTCTTCTTCTTTTTCTTCTGCAAGTTTATATTGTTAAAAGTGTATTAATGAGTTGTGCAAGACGTGATGTAGTTGAGAAAAAATAAACTTTTTTCCAACTTATTGAATGTACTTTTTACAGTTTCTTCTTAACGTTGTTTTGTGAGAAAGTCTTATTTATTATATATTGACTGTACAATGTACATAAAGGGTTTTCCCGCGTGAAATGAACAAAAAGACAGACATCGCATGGCTCTTTTATTAAAACTAGTGTGGTAAAAGATAAATAAGGGCTTCTTGACACAATACTGTGAAGAGAATTTAAAAGAGATAAAAATAGTTAAAGAAAAATATTATGAGTGAAAGATAGGTATTTAAAAAAAATCACAAAAGGAAAATATTCTCAATAACAATAACAATGAACAGTATAAAGGTGGCCATAGACCTCGTTCTTTTTTGGCAGTTTTAACCGTAAGGGTAAACAAAAACAACGAAGATAGCCATAAAACCCGTCCTTTTTGACTGCGTCGTCCCACACACGAGCCGATTTGAACGACACGTTCAAAATCAAGCTGCAGCAGATATTTTGCAACGCCGGCAAGAAGGACGGTTTTTAGCCACACACCGTTTTACCCGTATGGTTAAAACTGCCAAAAGAGAACGACGTCTGCGGCCAGTGGCCACCTTAAAAGAATTAATTGATTTATAATAATTAGATGGTACCCATATAATACAGAAAGAATGGACAATAAATAAAGAAGTTAATAGTGATAACAGAGAATATTGATAGTAAAAAAGGTTAATTATAAACGGTATTAATGATTTAAATATTAAATAAAAATTTGTTGTGATGAAGTGATATATGATACAATGATACGGTAATACTAGTCAGTACTGACGATTGATCGATAAAAAGGCAGTTGATCGGGACTAAAACCCAAAAGAAGAAAAGATAGATAAAAAGAGAATATTAGATCGATATGCACGGTATGGAGGTTGAAGCAACACTGAGTTAGAATTTAAGAGTTATTAGCTAATTTAGCTAAATGATTAAAATGATTAAATGTGGATGTTTAGTTGATAGTATTGATAATTATATTATTAGATATTTTGAAGAAAAGAAGTAAACTGCAGGATAATTAGATTATTCAGCTAGGTGTAGATGTAGATGTCTCGTGGCAGGATAATTAAATTAACAGGGAGCACATCCGGATTCGAATCTTCCTGTCTGAACTCTTCTTTGAAATCAAACTTAATCTAATTTAAAAAGAGCCTAAACATAATAATTAAATAAAACATAACCATGTTACTCGGGAATAGTGTAGATTTATATTTAAATTGTTGCAGCTTTATATCCGAATCGTATCAGTGGGTCCAGGGATTGATTAGCGTCTACAAACAAACATACAAAATAATTAACCTTTTTATAATATTACACGCTTACGTTTGTTAGGGACAAATCTTGTAACTTAAATTTGACACACTTTCCACTACCCAGAAAGCTGAAACTTGTACAGATTATGTATTTCCGATGACAATCAATAATCTGTCATTAAATTTATGAAATCGTTTGTATAAGCCGATAAATCGCTAAACTGCCGATAAATCGCTAAACTTCTGATACATTTTGGTGGTAATGTTGAGACAAAAATTGTTAACAAACACGACCAGTGATAGGCAAGTGAGGTTATTTCCATTTAAATAATTTCATTTAAAACAGCAAATATTTCGTAGGGTAGAGAAAGCTCGTTTGGAACCCTGTTCGTCCTCCTGTCACCTTTGGGCAGCGACCAACTCTAGACGTAACTCAACTTTTAATGTATTTTATTTTTTGAATATCCATTAATGCTATTTAATTCGATGTCTTTTTATATAAAACTTTTATTTATTTTGATAAAAAATGTATATTTTATTTTCTAATTAAGTACATATTAAATATTTAGTAGATTAATAAAAGAAATGTCAATGTTTACAGAGGCAGGGTGTGGTGGAAATTTATTGATAATATGGGATTCAATACTCAATATCAAGCATTTATTGATGATACTAAGTGATAAGGTGAGTACTCGGCGGTCTGATAAAAACCAGCTCGGACCAGACGGTTAGACAATTGTAAACAAACTTGGGCGTGGCATTTCTACTTAACTTAAGTGCATATTATACAGAGGGATGGGGGATATATAGACTTCATGTAAAAGGCAAGATATTTAATGCTAAAAACGAAAAGGTGTTTTATAATTTGTTAAATTTAAAAATATTAAAATCAAAGAGTAGAGAGTAGATAATTAAAAATAACATTTTATTGTCAAGTACTTTTATTTCTCCCTCTTTTATTGTTTATTGTAGCTACAATTTAAAATAAATAAAAATTTACTGAAAATAGAACAGAGAAAATTAATTTGCAAGTAATTTTACA
Organism: Gerris lacustris; assembly: GCA_951217055.1. Lineage (NCBI taxonomy): Eukaryota > Metazoa > Arthropoda > Insecta > Hemiptera > Gerridae > Gerris > Gerris lacustris. The sequence goes on from OX578279.1 coordinate 50,303,654, forward strand.
CCATAAAAAAACACAAAAAAACAGATTCAAGTTTCTATATAAGCAATTTCCTTTTATAGGGAAATTAATAAAGTAGTATGGAATAAATTAATATTGGGCATTTAGTTTATTATTACATTTTTAGGGTTTTGTAGATACTTCTCAAAACCCTTATGCCGAGGGTGATGTGTCCGTCCGCCCGTCGCTCTTTTTCATAGGGCCCGAACCGTTTAAGCGAAAGTGATGAAATTTCAAACACTGGTGCAACTTTTTGACCCAACCATAGGAAAAATATTCAGAAGTTCAAAATTTAATATGCGCATGCGTAATTCACAAAAATGTGGTAAACTCAAAAATGTATATTTTTTTTAATTTTCGAGTGGGGTATCAAATGAAAGCTGCTGAAGAGTAGGACGCATATATAAATATGCTTTTTTAAATTATGCATTCTTTGTTGGGTAAAAAAATCAAAATATACCCAAAACAATGTCCCCCCCCCCCACCCAACCACTATACAACGGCTGATCCTAAAATTTCGAAATAATTCATGCTAATTCCTTATTGTGGGGCGATGATATTTCCGGGAGTTCATTTCTAGTTTTAAAAAATTACCAATTTTGTGCGCGAAAATTTGAAGTGAGCCCAAATTTTTTTTTTTTTTTAAATTTTGAGTGGGGTATCAAATGCAAGCTGATGAAGAGTAGGATACAAATATATATTTGCTTTTTTAAAGTTTTCATTCTTTATTGGTTTTATAAGTCAAAATATACCCCAAAAAAATCCCCCCCCCCCCAACACTATATAACGGCTGGTCCTAAATTTCAAAATAATTCATGGCTATACCTCATAGTGGAGCGATGAAAATATTCTGAAAAAATGTAATTTATCTAGTCGTTATTACTGATGGAAAACATTGTGACCCCCCGGGGGATCGAACCCGGGACCCTTGAGATCGAAGAAAATAATAAGAATCATTATTTCATAACGGGTATGCTTTATCATCTACAAAACCCTAAAAAGTACTTGGACGCAACTACTTCCCTGTGATTGTTTTTTATTTACATTTATACATTTTATATTCGAGAAATAGTCTCAACAAAGTTTTTTATTTTTAAATAAGACTGGGATTTTTATAATAAGTAAACAAAAATCATTAAACGGTCATTCAATCAGTGAGGCACATAGCTGCTTCCTCGAGTACTACCGTGTGCACTTTTATTATGTTATGGCATTATGCTATTATTGTCTAATTTATTTAATCCCCTCCCCATTTTAAATGAGCCAAAATAGTTTTGATTTTTTTTTAATCAAATTACTAATTCAGCAAAATTTAATGAGAGCAGATGGTTGAAAATTGGTTTCAAATTATAATGGAAATTATTATCTGTGAACTAAATTCGACAAACCTTCCACATTTCTTAAAATCAGATGAGTACATTTAAAGATATAGGATTAAATTAAAAAAGACTTTGTGCGCATTTAGAAGAAAACCCAATAAGTGCCGACAGAATATTCTGGAACTTATATGGGAATATCAATGGACTTATGACCTACCAATCAAATTTGTTGGGCAGATAGACTGGGGACCAATAATGTTCGGATTGGCAATTGAGCTTTCAAATGTTACCTCTAAGCCAGGTTACCCAAAAATTATTAAAATAAAGAATATTTCAATCTATTTTATTAGAGATTTGGCGTGAGTAAAGGAGGTGCTTAGAGAATTAGTGTAGCAAACAGCTTCCTCGCATCCTATCCCGTACTTTATTAATGTTATGATATTACAACCCATTATTGCCTAATTTATTTAATTATTTCCTACTTGAAGACAGTCATGACCAACAGAAATCAATATTATTATTGCTTTCGAGCTTACCGAAGGAAATCAAAAGCATTTTGATCGTTCTGAAGAGTGCAATATTTGTATGTCTCCAATTTCAAAAATTTTTGGTTAGAAATCCGTTTCAGACATTATGGAAAAGTTTTGATCTCCTGCCAATCTTTTGTTCAAATTTTGCGAACCAGCATATCATAAAATTTGCTTGGCCGATTTTAATGAAATTTGGATGGTATAAGCCACAATTACCCATTGTTGGTCCCAGATAAGTTGCTAAATTCTACGCCAATTAATTACTCTTCCACGTGCACACAAATACATTTATTTACACCTGTATGTTTAAAAATACTTATAAGATATTAAAGAAATTTGGATAGTTTGTCAAAAGTAGGTCCCATAATAATTGCAACCATCAATTAAATTTTACTGAATTAATACGTTTATTCATGTACAAAATCAAAACAATGTTGAAAGAATAAAATGCATTAACAAAATCACTTAATAATAGCCACCATTGTAATTTGGTGGCAAGTAGGAGATTATAAATATAATAGTCGTTTGAAATATAAAAATATTTAGTCATTAGGGCTACAATTGGCAGCTTTGAGGATCAAAACTATTTGTAATTTCATGATATATCATGTACATTCAATACGATTACAGCCTAGAAAAATTTGAATTCATTTTTCATGTGCGTTTTAATTCTCCGTTTTCATGGAGGAACGGAAACAAGCAAATATAATCTTTTTTTTGTGTAGATTTTTTTTTATATATTATTTTTTTAATGAAATATGTAAACACTAAAACCATTTTTGAACTAAAATTAATCTATATTTTCATACAAATAATTGAACACGAGTACCTAATTGCATTTGAAGGATTTAAACTAGTATTTGTCAAATGATTAACTATACAAAAGAAAAAATTTGAACTTGTATTTGTTTAAAGTTGGATAAAAACCTATCAATAAATATTGCAACCAAAAAGAATTCTAAGAATAAAATCTTGAGAGTAGTTTAAAAAAAAAATTTAAATAAGAATCCAGCGGGCAGTTATAAAGGCTTTATTTCTTATCAAGCAAATTCTTAAGTACACAAGCTCGAAATTATAGTGCAAATAAAAGTTAAATAATAACATTTTGATAAGTAAATATCTGTTATGAATATACATGTATTATTGTATATCTTATCATATTCATTTATCGATAACTGAGTAGGCATAGATAGGTGAAGGTGCCCCTATATATATATATTAAGAAATTGTCAATTTATCCATCATCTAACTTTGTTCATCCTCCTTACAACATTTATTAGAAAAGTTATAATTTAAATTTTATTTTTAAGTTTGTACCTTAATTTAGTAGATTATAATGTCGAAAATTATTCTTTCTTTGTTAGTCCTCAGCGTTGTCTGTTTCGCTTCCTCACAAGCAGGTTAGTGTCTTTATTTCTTTTTATTATTATTTTGATTCCGAGCTTACCAATCTGTAGGAAATGTAATAATTCTCAAGAACGACATTGTTTATGTATCCGAACTTTCTTTTATTAAATGTAACTTTAAAAGTAATCATACAATTTTAAGTAATCTTCCATAAAAATTTCAACGTCTGCGCAAATTTAATATTGCTTGAAAAATGTGTGACCACACTTGAAATTGAATCATACAAATAACATCCATTCACTAAAAGGACGCGAGGAAGTTACAGTGGCGTAGCTAGGGGGGTGCAAGGGAGGATAGCTGTCCCCGGGCGCAGCACCGTGAGGGCGCCAAATTGATTATGAATTCAGCGATCATTTTTTCTTTTGCTCGTTGGGATAGTAAGCATTTGTGCTGTACACAACATTAGGAAGGGATACGAAAACTGACTTAGTCCATGGGCTTTTTATGTCTCCGTATTTAAAAATTCTAACAGTTATTTTCTACAAAATGTACCAATTTTCATAACTTATTTCTCAAAGAGATATTTTTTAATGTGATTGTCTCCTATCCCCGCTATCTTTAAGCGCCAAAAACTTTAAAACAAGATTTTTCTCGTGGAATCGAAAAAAAATGTTGACTAAATTTAATCAGAGTAGTAGTATATACTATATGTATGTTTAAGCCTTTTTTTATTATTTTAACATTTGTATTTCCTGTAGTCAGTCGACGGTCGTCAAAATCTTTGGAGGGCTAATTAACTCCCTTCCAGGCATCCAATCGAGCTGAAACTTGGCACTCAGACTCTGTACCAATATAAAAGATTCTTTAAAATCAACTATTGAAATAATTAATTAATGAAAATTAACATTGCTTAAGAAGTTAAGAAAGAAAAAAACGTGTATGTGTACCGAATTCAAAATAAAATATATTCCATCTTAATACAATACAATAATGATAATACTTATTTTTAGAAACATTATTAAAAAAAAAAAAAATTAGTAAATAAACAAGCAAAGAAAAGGTGCACTCCCTATAAGCAAAGCTTGTGAACGGGAGTGACTCCTTTTGTGGTTGTGATAAAAGAAATTATAAAAGAAAAAAGAAAAAAAAAATTGCCGTTAAGAGAGCCCTAAACTTGCTAAAATTTAAACTTTAAATCCATTTTACTGCTAAACTAATGGATTAAGGAAAAAAATTCAAGATACAAAAAATTCTTATTTCTTGCTGCTAAATCTAAATCTATTCTTAAAAACATGCATTATATGTAATTTTTTTCACGTTGTTCAGCAGGGCTCAAAACGTGAAAAAAATACAAATTTAGAAGGAAGCATAGCAATAAAAAATCATTTCGAGGTGCGTCGTCGGGATAGTCGGTTATATAAATGATTATTATAGTATTGATATTAGCTTAATTATTACTTTTACTTCCTTCTAAAGATCCTTCGAGATAAACTGCAAAAGAGATATAATATGGCTCATGAAGGAAGAAGACTAAAATGAAATGTGCTATTAAATTACTGCTGAACATAAAAACGCAGCTTTATGTTTTTTTAAAATATTATTTTCCCAGTATTTTTGTCTATCTGTAAACTAAAGATATTTTTACCTTGTCTTATACAGTGGTAGGTCTTTCAAGTGTATGCTGAAGGACGGATTATGCTTATTTTTATCAGGAATACTTACACTATATTATGTTAAAATTTGACAAATTCGTGATTTGTTTTAGTGGTTTGGTGCACTACGACAACCTACTGCCAGAATGGTTACAGATGTTGCTACGCTTCATCTCTCGGTCACTATACCTGTTGCCCTAGTGCGTACGTTTGTTGTTCTGGCGGACTTAAATGCTGCAGCAGGTAACACGATATTATTTTAAATTTGACCTTGAACAATCATATAGTCCTCAGCCAAAACCGAGGGCTCGAAGCCATTTTCTGTGTTTGTAGACAAACACAGAATGGACACAGAAATGGACCGACCTGTCTGTCAGTAGTCAAATGTACCCAACAAAAAAAAAAAAATTGAAAGTTTGTAGTTATGATAATACTGCATATAATATTACACATATTATGTGTACTCACCCAAACACAGGAAGCCCAAAAAAATCCTATATAAACATGGGTTTGAACTTTCTTTTCATTTAACGGAAATGCGTAATGCTGGGTGTAAAATGAAAATATTGCACCAATTCACATTCGAACCATGCCTAAAAAAATCTATTTCATATTCTCCATGTATTTTATTTTAACAAATCAATGAAAAAATTACAGATATTCTTATATACATATATAAGAAACACTCCAATTTTAAAAATTCCAAGACAGAAATTCGTTTGACATCACATAGACAGAACATTTTTGGTTCCGTATCTGTCTCTCGATCGGTCGCTTAATTTTGGCGAATCAACATACCTTAAAAACTACACGTCTGATTTTAATTACATTTGGTTGGTAGGCCACAATTAGCCCATTGGTGATCCTACGTTAGTTTCAACGTTCCGAGCCCATTTGTTTCTCTTCCACATAAGAACAAACATAAATTTAAATAAATACACCTATATCTTCAAAAGTGCTCATTCGATTTTTATGAAATTTGGATGGTTTGTCGAAGGTAGCTGGCAGATAGCACCAAATTAATTTCAACCGTCTGCGCTCCTTAACTTATGCTAGATTGATTTAATTTATGTAAATTATCAAAACAAAAAACAATTATAAATAAATTAGAAAATAATGGCTTATAAATGCATAAAATCAATAAAGTACGTGCTAGAATACAAGGAAGCAATGTGCCACTCTATTTTCGTCCTTCAGAACGATCACATTGCTTCCTTTACCTTCTGTAAGCTCGGAAGCAAAGTTACAGTTATTTGTATGTACATATATAAAAAGATCTGTGATTTTTTTAGGACACATGATACAAATGTCAATATATATATATATATATATATATATATATATATATATATGTGTGTGTGTGTGTGTGTGTGTGTGTGTATAAACAACACAAAAAAAGATTAAAATCAGAATCAGGCCAGCCACCATGTCAGTAATCTAATTAATTTCTTAACACTAAATATTTAGTTGATCATCTAGTGTTCTGTTATGGTCTTAGTATGAACTTCCAATAGTATTATACCTACCACAAGTAGAAGAGATGTTACAATTTTTGATTTGATAGGGTTTTGATTGTTAAGATTTGTAATAATAATTATGAGTTAGGAATAATGATTTTAGCTTGATAATGATCCAAGGGGGGGGGGGGGGGGGGGTTGAAATATCGTAATAAAAGAATGATAATTCAAAGTCTTTATTTATGAATACCCATTAGACTGTGGAAGGAAAGTCATCTAATGCTTTGTTATGGTTATGGTTTTAGCATGAACTTCCAAACATTGTTCCAACCACAAGTAGAGGCTGGAGCAGGAACTAGCAGCATCACATCATTCAAGTCTGCCGTGTCATCTCCACAAGAAGTCAATGTACCTATTCCTCATCCTCAGGAGAACCCACAGGATCTACAAGCCTTCATCGCTCAAAACAATAATTAATTTTTTATATTTAAATATACATTTTTTTAAAATATTTTTTCTTAATCATCTTTTTAATATTGTCCACCCGGATTCACCCGACAAATAATTCAAAAGAAGAATTTAAAAAAAAATTGGTTGCATACATCGATATTTTGGAGTAATCTGACATAATGATAATTAGTAAACTCTTAAATAAAATCACAGTTAGTTCAATTTCAAATTCTAAAAGTTCTAACCGCACAATATACATAAAAAATAACAATCAGATGATCGTTTTAGTCTTTTGACTATTTTCAATAATAACTTATTAGTATAAACACAGACTGAGAAAAAGACAGGTTGTTATAAGTGCAAAAGTGTTTATAAGTGTCTAAGATGGTGGAACGAGTAATTAGAAGAATTATAATTAGCGTAAAGGAGCCCACAAGCTCACAGGTGGGGGATTGAGAATCTGGGAGGAACGACTACCTCTGTAAAGACTTCAGTGAGAAAGAAAGTACATAACATAAACAAAAGCTAAATACAAACTAAGAACTTGGTTTAAGTATTACCTTCATTTCATTAAAATATATATTTTAAATATTTTACTGAGAATTTAAAATGAATCATTCCCTCTTCTAACTAACTAACTCCACGGCACAATAGCCCACGGTCTAAAAACTAAACGTGGATATGGATGACTCAAGTTTTTTGTTGTCTTTTTTTTGACATGGGTTTTGATAAACCCTACTGCCATAATATTATAAATTAGATGACATTTTTTAATAAACGTATTAAATGTTAATGTTAATAATAATGTATAGCTTTCCCTTATTAATTAATTTACTATATATATGTATGTTTATATTTTAAGTTTATGGTACATATTTTATATTTATTGTTTTATATTGTATTTTTAATTTATGTCATTTATTTATTTAATTTAATTCAAACGATAGTTCATATTTTATATGATTAGAAAAACTTTTAATTCCTATTTTTTTTACTTATTTATTTATTTATTTTTAAAATACAGTGTCTTACTAAAAAAAAACTTAATAAAACTGTCCAACTAATAATGGCTTAAATAACTTAGTCATCTGTTTTGTGACATAAGATTGCTGTGAAAAAATATCAATGGTGAAAATCATACTATTTACGGATAATAGACAACCTCCTCAATAATGCAAATAAATACTTATCAAAAAAAGTTAGTATTAATTAAATTGAAATATATAGATTAGTATTATTCAATAAAATAGACCATTTTAATATCTATAATAAGGATTTTATAACTATGATAATCATAATAAATAGCTTGGTTTTCCGGTGAAACCGCGTCAGAGTTGAAGTCCGATGTTTTACTTCCACTACTGGAAGCATCTTCAGGGGTGAGGGACATCGTGAAGCAGCAACAAGACACACAGGTGGCTCGAGTGAAGGATGGGGTACTTATGATGGTTTTCTGGAACATAGATTGAACCTGGATTTCCTGGGGGTTCCTTGAGTTGAGTTAATCCTTTGTCGGGATGACGCAATCGGGCAGGTGCTGCCTTCTTCGGGTTATGAAGTCAGAAGCGGCGCCTCTTCTTGCTTTCTGCTAGGTACAGGTGCTAATCAGAGATTTCCAGATCTGAGAAAGAGTGAATCCATCCTCTCTCAAAAGAAGTTCTCTGGTTATTTCTCGATCTCAATAGCCTCACTTACGATACCTGTACTTATGATACCTGTTGACAGATGCTAGTATATAACTTATATACTAGCATCTTATATACTATAATAACGATGCTGAGATAACTTTTTCAAAACATGGAGTTAAAATAATTAAAAATAAAGATGAAGTGCTGGAAGAACATAAAGATACTAATGGTCCGTATGTTATAAAACTGGGTGCACGTTAAAAATCAGAAGAAGAAGCTTTAGTTGCCGTTGATGATATCAGAGAAAGTGATAAATAGGCCGATTCCTTCAGAATGCTGAGCTATCGCTGATATGTGATCGTTGCTTTTCACTGCTCTACTTGTACGTGGGTAGAGATAAGTTTTCCGGTTTGTCCGATGTAGTTTTTCCAACACATGCTGAAAGAAATTTTGCACATCAAATAAGTCAACAGCTCATTTTCAGCAGAAATTGTAGATACGAGGAGATATATTCTATCACCATCGATAGGTTTTGGCATGTGAACCTGAGAAGTATTTTACTCTAGAAATTTCATATGAAATATCAGTTCCCTCTTAACTTAAAATCAAAACGCGATTTTACTCTTCAAACTTAAAACCACTTTATTCAATCCAAAATAATTGGAATTATAATTTACTTGGTCAAATTTCCCTATGAAAAATAATAAATATAGGTGTATAAGTATAATAATAATCAAAGGAAAATACGTTTCCCATTCAATGCGTAATCCAATTCATGAACCTACCTTAGTGACTGTATACATCTAAACGATTTTAAAAGTTAATTTAAAAATAAATAAAAAATAAAAAAAAAGTTTGGATCCACTGTGGATACAAACGTGAGCGAGCCTGACGACGGAGCCTTGCAAGATGGTTCTACTCGAGGCACGGAGAATAGAGCAACAGAGGGCTGAAAGGGAGGGCTTGGATCCACCTGCCAGGCGCGTTAGTACGGCATGAATTCACAGTAGATCCACCCGCATTGAATGGGTTAAATAAAACATTCTGATAAGATATATTTTAGATGGAAGAATTCATATTTATGTGGTAGTACTAAAAATATAAATGATAATAGCTGATAAAAAATAATCTTAAGAGATTCCCTCCTTAGCTATGAATACTATCACATTAATTTTAGATAATGTGCTATTTCTTTATCATATTTAGAATTGATAAGATTAGCTTCCTTTCTTCTCTATTTATTGATAGTTCTAATTTGTATGGGGAATAACAGAGGATTCGGATAACGTGTCAAAAACATGGTAGGGGATCACTGATTACATAGTGTGGCGATAAAAACTAAATTGATTTCTTCAGATTCAGTTTAGAAACAGAAGAATTTAAAAATATCTCGTTTTTAATTTTTGAAATAAAATGTCGAAAATTGTTGCTGTACTTATTGTTGCGTTGACTTGCATTGCTGTATCACAAGCAGGTTAGTTATAATTATTTATTTTAAGACTTTAGTTTTCCTTAAAACAAAGTTATTGTTAAACAAGATTCAGTAAATAATATAATATGTACAATAGATTGGTAAAAGATACATCGTTTCTATTATTATTGAATTAACGTTAAAGCTAATTAGCTGCATAATTTAAGTTCTTAAGCTAATAACTTAAAGGTTTTAGTACAAAAGATTTAAAAATTATTTTTTAGTAGAAAACTAATTATTCGTCTCTCCTCACGAGACAAACTTTTTCGTCTCTTGTGGAGTTCATCGTTAAAGGATAGTTTACTCTCGGTTATGTTTTAAAGTTTTTAAGAAACTGAACACCCTGTACACAAAATCAAGAAAATATCATCATTTATAGAGGTTTAAGAACAAGCAAGAGTTTTTATAAAAAATGAAATTTTTTTCAAAAACACTCAAATAAGAAAAATTTCCCTCTCTAATGCTCTATCTAGGGACACACTATATAGTAATGAAGATTTGTCTTTCATACAAATCGGCTATAATTCCGAGCTTGATTGTATTTTTATAGTAGGTTATTGTAATCCGAGCTTAAAGCAAGAGGAAGGTTACTATCTACATTAAATTGCAAATGTCCCTCTCCCCGGGAGACACCGGGTTCTTAGCTATTAATTGAAATTTGTTACTGCGCAGTGGTTTGGTGTACCAGCACATCTTATTGCCAAGATGGTTACCGATGCTGCTGGGCTCCTTCAGTATCATCCTACACCTGTTGCCCCACTCTGTATAAATGTTGCTCCGGTGGACTAAAATGCTGTGCAAGGTATAAATCTTCTATTTATTTGAATTACATGTAAAATTAATTGCAAAGAACGCTCTTTAATGTAAGAATATTACAGTTTTCTTTGAAAAGGAAACTAAATTTACTTAATATTTAATATTTTAGATCAAAATTACCAACATTTTAAATGTAGAATGTTTGAATATACATGATGTGCCGAATGAATTTTTTGGAAGTGGGGGGGGGGGGGGCAAATTGTAATACAAAACGAAGTTGAACCTATCCATCTCTTAAGTGAGGTAGACCAACAGTTGAAGAAAATCAACAAAAGAAAAATACGGAAGTAAATACGAGTTTTGATACTTTTAAAAAATTGTTTATTGATTCATCTCGCAAGTCCTAAACGCTCTGAGGAGAGCAATGGCCCCCATCGAGAAAAAATAATTATCAGACTGGAAATTTTTACGAAAGAGGTCTCCAAAAAAAATTACACTTGATAGCGTTTGTTTTGAAAAAAGCTTTAATAATTGGTATTTAAAAAAGTACTGAAAGACGTCATCTGGATATTTTCTCAGTTTTAATTTGTCTTAAAAAAAGGTCTTAAGGTGCATAGCCTACGTTTATTTTTACGCGCGTTTGGGCTATATAGATAAAAATACATTCATGAAGACGGGGAGACGTCACAGAGTGTTTTCCCCACCCTTCCTTCTTTATGCACTTGCGCAGTGTTCCGTTTAGGTTATAAAAAAATGAAATTTATTATTATAGTATAATACTAACAAAAGGATGGTTGTAAAATGAATAACTCAAAAAATGAAATCAAATAATATGTATATACACAAGAAGAAGTTTTGTTCAGAGAAAGTTGTTTTGGAACCAACTCATTTCGCGTAAAAAACGCTGGCTATAAACCCACCTTTAGTAAGTGGCATATTTATTAAAAAAATTGAAAGAAATAAAAAAACGTAGACTGCCAATTGGTGTGACACATAGCTTCCTCGCATTCTATCACGATATATTGATTCTATATTTTATGCTTTTACAAGCCATTATTTTATTGTCTCATTTGTTTAATTCGTTGGTAAAACCAAAACAAAGAAACCCTTACAGTTTCGTTCTTGTGTCTGTCTGTCACTCTGTACGGTTCCAATAACTTTTGAATTAAAAGAGATAGAAACATGAAACTTTCCAGTATAAAAGATCGTTTTGACGCGCACACGGGAAAAATATAGTGAACTCAAAATTATCAGCTGCTCAAATCCAAAATGGCGGCTAATTCACGTCACGCGGAAAAAATATTTTTTTTTTTAAATTTTGAGTGGGGTATAAAATGTATTGAAGAGTAGATTACAAAAATATATAACACTTGTGGAAAGAATTTAATTTTCCGCGCCATTTTGTCAAAAAACATCAACATTTTGCATGTCCCCCCCCCCCTCCTTTACACTAATTTCATGTGCAAAATACCAACGAAACCTATTTTTAGGTGAGACATCACGCACAACCAATGTTTTAAATCGGGCTATAAAAGTTAAATTAGTCCGGGGCTATTTGCGGGTTACTTTTCATAAACTATCAAAGTTTCATACGAATCAGATAAGTTATTTTAAAGATATAGGTATAGGTGTAAATAAATGTATGTTTGTGTGCATGTGGATAAAAAATAAATGAGCGCAGAAGGGGGAAACTTATATGGGACCAAAAATGAGATAATCATGACCTACCATACAAATTTAATTAAAATCGGACGTGTAGTTTTTAAGATATATGTTGGTTGACAAAAATTAAGCGGCAGACAGACAGACACGGAACCAAATAGACTGCCAATTAGTGTGGCACATAGCTTCCTCGCATCCTATCATATACTATAACAATTATTGTTATATTACTTTATTGAAATATTGTTTATTTTGTAAAAACTATTAATAGTGTTAGGGATCTTTAACACTTCATAGCGGTGTCGCTGTTGGTTTTACTAAAAAATTGTATTTGAAAAAAAAGTTTGTCTTATTGAATAGATGAAGTTAGATTTTTTCCCCGACCTAAAATTCCAATTCTAAATTGAAAGTTTACGTTTACGCGAGCATTGCTCGTGAACGCTTGGACGGATAACGTTGTCCAACGAACTCGTCCTGAGCATTGCTAAAATGAAAATTTCTACCAAATTTCATCAAAATCGGTCGACATTTACTCAAGTTATCGTCGCACGTTTCATAATTCGCGGACACACAGACCGACCGACAGACAGACAGACAGACAGACACGAGACCAAAAATGTTCCCTGATGTCTGAAACGGATTTCTGTCTTGGAATTTTTGAAATCGGAGGCATAAAAGTTTTTCGTTCTCAAAAGTGAACACAATGCTTCCGTTACCCTTCGGTAAGCTCGGAAGCAAAATGTTCCCTGATGTCTGAAACGGATTTATATCTTGAAATTTTTGAAATCGGAGGCATAAAATATTTTCGTTCTTCAGAACGATCACATGGCTTCCGTTACCTTTGGTAAGCTCGAAATCGGGATCTTTCGGAACTATTGATTACCAAACATAAATATTATAAATGACCATTATATAAATAAGACATTAACATAAATATTTATTTACCAAACATGTTCATTGAACATGTAAATGACAACCAACTAGACAGCTGATATCTTTAATATATAAAAGGACAAATCTCTGTGAAAAGGATCTCAACAAAATCTAATCTAAATCGTGCCGTCGATATGCTCCCGTGTAGGGTTCAGTGTGAAGAAAAATGAGCCCAAGATTGAGTGGGGTTGTTGCTCGGTCCCCGGTTGTAATTAATATTAAAAATGTCAAAGTGTAAAAAAAACTTTGAAATCTCAGTATCTAAAGCAGAAACGAGTCATGGATGCTTCTAATGTATCATGGCGGATTCAAAAAAGTAATGGTGGCTCAAAAATGTCATGTTAGCTTCTAAAGTGGCATGGTGGCTTCAAAAGAGTATTAGGGGCTTCAAAAATAATTGTTTTTGCCTAGGGGTCCGATGGAAGGCAGTGGTCGACCAGGTTATAAACATAAACTGGTTTGATTTGAGTATGAAGCTATTGTGAGCTTTTGTTAACAAACTTTAAACATATGAATGCAAACCAACTTGACAGCTGATATACTAAAGAATATTAAATATTTCAAAATGTAAAAAAACGTTTAAATCTCAGATTCGGTTTTATTAGGTGAAAACAATACTTTTAAAATTGAAAAGTAGGAATTAATTAATTACTTATAGCATAAAATTATCATTCATGATATAATTTTGTAATCATCGAGTATAAATTTACTCGATAATTTTTTTTTTTTTTGGTAATTATGTTTTAAATAAAGATTTCAAATTAACTAGATTGAGTTTGAAATTTCCCGGATATTGGCTCCATTATAATTTATATGTTATTCTAGTCTGCATGCATTCATATATACGAGAGAATTATAATTGGAAGAGGTCATTAAGCTTACAAATAATTAAATTAATTCAATATAATTGTTATAAATTATTTATTTTCCAATTAAAAAAAATATATATATGCATGAAAATAACCAATAAAATAGATAAATTAATGGTCACTAATAATAAGTTTAGGCCTTCATAGCCGACTCTAGCCGACGGCTGAACTGCCAGGGCTTATAAATATTATATTTATATTTATGTATTTGATTCCTTATCTGTTAAATAAAGCATTTATTATTATTATTATTATTATTAATTAAATTAATTCGACATAGAAACAAAGCGTAATTTTAAATGTTTGTACAACAAAACAAATAAATAAATGTTTATTTTTTAATTTAATTTGTGACGAAACCTAATACTTATTATGCATGTATCCGCATTGCTATCGCAAGAATATGAATAATATGAATAGTTTTTTCCTTTATTTATTGATAGTAATACTATTTATTATTACTGCTATTTTTCTTAAAGTGACTTCAATAAAATTTTTTAAAATTTATTGTTATTTATTTATTATTTTTAAATTATTTATTTATTTATAAAATATTTTGATTTATTTAAATTATTTATTTATTTATAAAATATTTTGATTTTTACGTTTCGCTTATAATATTAGAATCATGTACAAGATTGTTTTAGTTACTCGTTTAAGGACAGTAAGATTGTAAGTCGCATGTAAGATGCCCTACGTTCACGATTTGTTGTGGTAAGCGTCATGGTTTATTGTAGTAAGCGTCATGGCGTCTTCAATAGAATCATGGCGAGTCATGGCGGCTTTAAAAATGTCATGGTGGCTTCAAAAGTAGCGTGGCAGCTTCAAATAATTGTTACTGTCTGGGGGTCCGATGGAAGGTAATAGTCGACCAGCTTATAAACATAAACTGATTTGATTTGAGTATGAAGCTAGAGTGAGCTCTTTATTGTTTTAAGTTTCTAAGTAGTAGCAAATATAAAAACAAAATAATTTATTAAAAAGTAGGATAAAGAGGACTGTAACGTTTTTAACTTTTAAACTAACAAGAAGGTAACTTTAAGATTGACTAACCGAGGTCTGGAGCCAGAAGGTTCCAATTTTAAACTTAAAGCATTACGTTTTATAAGTGTTGACGAACGCTTAGGTTAGACGGATAACTCCGTCGAACAAATTTAGGCTAAAGCATTGGATTCAATCAATGCTAGACTTTGGGACATTTATACCCAATTTCTACAAAATCTGTTACCTTTTACTCAAGTTATAATCACACGGGTAAACTTTTCTGGCAGACAGACAGAGATACATACTTTGTAACACAGAGGCAGCTCTGAACATGGTTACTTTTTGTTATAATAGTGTTATGATCATTCTTATTTTTAATAATTGCATCTTATTCATAGTTTATATTGCGATATTGGACTTTGATCATGTTCCAAAATGTTATCAATTGCGATTATAAAAACCATTGCCAGCACCTATAAAGATGCTCTTCACCCAATTGGTAGGCAATCCATACCAACATTTTCTGGCACGCCAGTAATTATGCACTCTTATTTAAACTTTTTGATTATTCCAAACCTAAGGATTGCTACGAAAAAACAACTTCTTTCATATTATAATTATTGATTCTTTATTTTCAGTCAATTATTCTACGAGTTGGATGCTGACGCAGGAATTACAGCTCTGAAGTCTGAAAAATACAACGAGGAATTTGATCCTTTGTCTGATTAAACTTTTTTTTATTTCAAATGAAATATCGTCATTTACCAATCTCCTCACTTCTACCAATTTTTTAATAGAATCAAAACGTTGAAGTTTTATAAATTACATTATTATTTTTTTCTTATTAATTATTAAAGATTAATTTAATATTTTTCATATGAAAAATTGTTTTTTTTATTTGGAGTAGTAACTATACATTTTGTGTGTTTATATAGGTAAAATACAAATGAAACTTAATTAGTCGCTTTTCCAGGAGAAAGGTAGTTTTCTACAAAAAGGAGAATAGAAACAACGACTGCCAAAATATAAGGAAGTTTATTTGACTTATCTCAAAAAGTTTTTCTTGTACTCATCATACAAGGATGAGTTAACCAATAACGTTGAGATGACCAAGGTTTTGTAGTTTGTGTAAAAAAAAAAAAATAATAATAATAAAAACGGGGTTCTGGGGCCGGAGCAAATAAAGAAATATTTTACGGAGTCAGCTCAGATAATTAATACATCATTTTTATATTAAACCAAGAGAATACTGGGTAAAACATTTTTTCGACGAAGTAACTATATAATTATTGATAAATATTAAATTAAAATAAAAATGCGTTCAATTAAAATATTGTAATAAGATATTTCAGATGAAAAAGTTCGTTTTGTTTAGTAAAACTACATATTTTAACTACCCATAACCTTACAGCACATCAACCTTAAGAAATATTCCTCTTTCTTAGTTATGAGTACAACCAGATTTATTAATATTTATTTTGCATTTTTTAGTCTAATTAAGTATTGATAAGTTTAACTATCCATTTTATGCATTTTAACGTGAGGTGACATGCTAGGGGATTGCTGTTTGCACAGAAAAGCGATGACAACGAAATTAATTTCTACGGATTCAATTTAGATACAGAACAATTCAGAAGTATACTATATTGTAAAAATTGTGAAGCAATAAGTAGAAAGTTTTGACAGTTTATTGTTACGTTAGTTTGCTTCATATTATCACAAGCAGGTCAGTTATAATAATTTATTTGAATATTTTTATCTACTTTTATATCAAAAATATTATTTGTAGGTATTTAAATAAACACAATAATCTATATATATAAAAGTCAACGTATGTGTGTGTGTGTGTGTGTGTTTGTTCTTTATACAAATCCACAGTTTTAGTCCGATCTCGATGAAAATTTGCACACTTGACCTTCAAAGCAAGGAAACAATCAAGGTCTACATGAATTTTCGAAATTTCAATTTTGGTACACAGGGGTACAGGGTACAAGTAATGAATACGGGATCAAAATAATGAATACCCTTCGTGATGCATATCGTTGAAAAGCTCTTTAAGGGTACAGTAATTGTTGTTATGTATAGTTTTGTCATATTTTCATTTAGGAGGGGGGTAAAATGGAAAATATAACTATATCTATATATAGAAAGAAGAGTATCTATATAAGAGAATGTCTTTTAAACAAATCTACAGTTTTATCCCAATTTGATGAATATTTACACTCTTTTTCTTCCAAACAAGGTGAAGGTCACTGCCTACATCATTTTCCGAAATTAAAATTTTGGTACACAGAGGTACGGGGTACAAATGTCAAAGTAATGGATACCCTTCATGATGCATATCGTTGAAAAGCCTTTTAAGAGTACAGTAATTGTTGTTAAGTACGTTTTTGTCATATTTTTATTTAGGAGGGGGGTAAAATGGAAATGTATATCTATATATATAAAATTCAACGTATGTGTGAGTGTGTTTATGTTCTTTATACAAATCAACAGTTTTAATTCGATCTCGATGAAAATTTGCTCACTTGACCTTCAAAGCAAGGGGAAGATCTCTGTCTACATGAATGTTCGTAATTTAAATTTTGGTACACAGGAAACAGGGTACAATAATGAATACGGGGTCAAAGGACTGAATACCCTTTATGATGGATATCGTTGAAAAGCTCTTTAAGATTACATTAATTGTTGTTATGTACAGTTTTGTCATATGTGTTTTCATTTAGGAGGGGGTAAAATGGAAAAATATAGCTATATCTTATATAAAAAGAAGAGTGTCTGTATGAGGGTATGTCTTTTATACAAATCTACAGTTTTATCCCAATTTGATGAATATTTACTCACTTTCCCTTCAAAGCAAGGGGGAGGTCACTGTCTACATGAATTTTCGTAATTTAAATTTTGGTACAAAGGGGTACGGTGTAAAAGTGTCAAAGTGGATGGATTCCCTTCATATGATGCATATCGTTGAAAAGCACTTTAAGAGAAAAGTAATTGTTGTTATGTACAGTTTTATTTAGGAGGGGGTAAAATGGAAATTTATAGCTATATATATAAAAATCAACGTATGTGTGAGTGTGTTCTTTATACAAATCTACAGTTTTAGTTCGATGTCAATAAAAATTTGCCTACTTGTCCTTCAAAGCAAGGGGAAAATTACAGCCTACATGAATTTTCGAAATTTAAGTTTGGTACACAGAGGTATGGTACAAGTAATGAATACGGGGTCAATGTAATGAATACCCTTCATGATGCAAGAGCTCTTTAAGAGTACAGTAATAGTTTTTATGTATGTACAGTTTAGTCATATTTTAATTTAGGGGGGGGGGCGAATTTAGGATATTTGTAATTAGCTTATCAAAGAGGAGAGGAGGGGGTATAGAAATAGGTGGATAGAATCTAGATATTCTTGCATAGTATAATAATTTATACGTTTCATTGTGGTTGTTTATAAACTTATCTAATTATAATAACACTCCGTAGCGAAGCACGGGTACCCAGCTAGTAATAACAATAATAATCATCAATTGCTCTTTGACGTGATCACGAGATACCGAAAAATAAACTATGCAACGATATACTCATATAAAATCTTTATTTTTTACTTCTTCATTTTTTCTTCCGAGCTTGACGTATGTAATAGAAGCATCATGATTGTTCCAAAGAACGCAATTTTTGAAAAATCTTTAGATTTTATAAATCCGTGGACAGAAATCTGTTTCAGACATCAGGGAAACATTTTTGATATCGTGTCGGACCACAATTTTTGTTAACAAACACAACTAAAAAATCTCTCGTCTGATTTTGATAAAATTTAAATAATTTTAAGTCAGGTTGACCAATAGTTGAGTCAACGAAATCGGTCAAGTATGTGCATTCAAACACACAAAACGGACCATAGGCAAATTAAACAAATAGGAGAGTTCGTTAACCATCAAAATCGGTCCATGCCGTATTGCAAACAACGATCTCTACTAAGAATATTAGTTTTCTACTAGTTATAAAGTACCAGCCAGGGATATTTACAGGCAGATTAGTAAAGCAGGTTCAAAAGATAGCAAAAGAGAGCAGGGTAAAAGATGGGTAGGAAACCACACAGTCAAACATTTTACAACAAGGATTTTACAAGATTTTACAACCAGTAGTAGGAGAAACGACTTGTTTCAAAGGAGAGATCAGTTCACAGTTCATCGTTTACATTAATACGAGGATACATTATATTCCATACCAGGATACATAACATTCCATTAATGCAAGGATACATAACATTCCATTAATACGAGGATACATAACATTCCATTAATACGAGGATACATAACTCCATTAATACGAGGATACATAACATTCCATTAATACGAGGATACATAACATTCCATTAATACGAGGATACATTACATTCCATTAATTGTAGGACACATTACATTCCATTAGTACGAAAATAAAATACATAACTCGTACATTTAGATTAAGATGAACTCGTAATTTATACTTGAAAAAAATTAACAAAGCTAAGTCAAACTAATTACATTTTGTAAAAAATATTCTGGCCAGAGAGAGACACTTTTTAATAATATTTTTTAATTACACATTTATCGATTTTCCATTTAACATATTTATAGTAGATCCCCTCTTGTATATAAAATGTTATGTACTTTCCTAAATACTATATTTCATTTTTAAGAAAATTATACTATTATGAAATTATGGCTGTATGGCCGACAGGTAGCCAATGCAAAAAAAACAACAACAAAATTAAAAGAAGTTACCAGGCAGTAACCTTTAGAGTTTAAAATTCTAATGACAATTTTTTAATTTGACATTATATAGTATTTCTCCAGATATTTGTGAAGAGAACGAGCGAGAAATGGAACTTACTTTTCAAGATGGTTCTATCATAGCTCTCCTCAGAAATAAAAAATAATAATTAATCAAAAATAAATTAATCAAATTAACTTAATCACATTTTATTACTACAGCACTTATAAAGTAACATTTATTACCAGATTGTTTTGTAATCAGCTAGTAAATATTTGTTCCGCATGGTATTAATGTTTACAATAAAGATTTTTAGTTAAACAAGATCGTGTTTGGAATTTTCCGGATATTGGCTGCATCTAAATTAGCGTTCTTCTAGACTAAATACATTCATTTATACGAGACCATTATCATTACATACTCATTATGCAAAACGAAACATCATTAAAATTTTTTGTATTTGTAGCATAAAATAATACTTATTACTTATGCATCCATTATACTATCGCATAAACATTTATATAGTTAATTTCTTTACCTACTTTTAAATAATAAAATTAATTATTAATATTGATAAACAATTAATTAAGTTTTTAGTTTTCTAATAGTGATTTTATTCAAATTAATTTTGATTTAGACTGATCGGGGTAGCTGAGCACATATAGATATCAGTTTCAATTCTTTGTCATATTGTTAATTTTGTAATCGTAAATATTAGTAAAATGATTACAAGTCAATGTATGAAATATTTTATTTCAGTTAAATTACATTAATTTGAAAACAACATTAATTTGAAAAGTGTAAGTGGATGTGTAATGTTGAAAAACTAGGACGAAATTTCAAAATTACATCATCAACGAGGCAGGTAAAGGCATTCATTTGGTAACACGCACTGTTACCCATGAGGGAGAAGGCTTGAGCACGGTGTTACAAGAACGCCGTAAAGCATTGACACACTTGCACTAAATCACCACTAGAGAGTACTACTGTTCTCTTAAACATGCAAACACTAAATACTCACGCTAAAGAGATGCACAGATACGCCACATATGCCACGCTAAGCTTCATGTCGCGATATTTTGTCAAAATCCCCCAAAATATACGAAACACTTAAGTCCAGCTTTTAGTCCGATGGTATAAATATACACTGACATAAATCATTCCGTACACAAAACCAAAGTTTCAGTTAATTACAACAATTTTCAGGTACTTGTAATAATAAAAATACACACATAGAGTAGGGACATCATTTTTCATTTTAATAAGGGTTGACAATATATAATTAAAAAGAGGGAAGTAAAAAAGCTTAACATGAGGGATTTAGAAGAGCGGTTACCGCGAAAACAAGTGTGACGAAACATAACAGATACGTAATGTGATAGGTATATAAATAGAATGACCATTTCATGTGCATATATATATACACACACACACACACACATATATATATATATATATATATATATATATATATATATATATATATATATATATATATATATATATATATATATATATATATATATACTAGCATTCACGCTGTATCGTATAGTGCTAATATATTGGATTAAATATAAACCTCGTCATGAAAGAAAAAATTGTATATCTATAGCAAAGATAGAACATAAATCAACGCATTTTAATATTTATTATTACTATAATTTATTTGAAATGGTTGAGGTGAAATAATTGTATTACATAAATTAAATTACATGACATAACAAAGAAAACTATGCTGTAGAAATAATTTGTCACAAAGAAGGACTTCATTATAACATCTAAAACTCACAACTTAACTATAACATTATCCTAAATAAACTAAAACGTTAATTTAAATAAAATAATATATTAATTTAAATAAACAAAAACATTAATTTAAATCAAATAAAACATTAACTTATTATCACTTTTAAGAATCTATGAAAAAAAAATCTAATAATAATAATATAATAAACACAATTAAATAAATAAAAATAAAATTTTACCTTAATAAATGTCGGCAGTTGAAGAAAAGGCTAGGACATATGTGCACGATACGGCTGCTGACGTTATACTGAAAGGCGAAGAGGAAGGGGGTATTGTTTACAATCCAGGTTCTAAGGTGTGTTTACGCGAAAACAAACATCTATTTATCTTTAACTTTTTGAATAAATGTTAATAAAACAAACTTTATTATTCAATGTTTGTTTATAATTTCTTTATACTTATTTTGAACATTATAATATAAGTATAAAATAAATATGTTTATTTAAAATAAGCTAATAAAAATTATTATTTTTGTTAAAAAGTAAATATTAAGATATTACTTTACATTTAATTTTTGTTATATAAATACTACTTTCTCTTAGTAAAAAGGAAAAATCAATAGAATAATAAATACTCGATTTAAAGAGCATTAGTGTAAGAATTAAAAACTACAAACAGAAATAAATCTGTCAACAATTGTGGATGCCATAAGAGCTAAAACTAAAAAAATATTAAATATAGCTCGATCTAATGTATAACCGATGGAGATACAAGAAAAAGTTATAAAATCAAAGTTGTAGAT
This sequence comes from Gerris lacustris, assembly GCA_951217055.1. Taxonomy (NCBI): domain Eukaryota; kingdom Metazoa; phylum Arthropoda; class Insecta; order Hemiptera; family Gerridae; genus Gerris; species Gerris lacustris. Next base: position 50,326,012 of record OX578279.1, read on the forward strand.
CTTAAAATCAGATACCGCTGGTGCAATCTCTGTTTTTCAAAACAACATGACGTTTTGCCGCAATAAGCCTCCAAAAAAACCTTTTTAAAGTTGCGTCCGCTATCTTTCTGCGTATAAATAGCTGTCATATTGAATCAAAATGGCATATCATAAAACTGTTTTATAAACTCCATGCTATATTTATATTAATATTTGGCTTTTATTTATTGTAGCGAGCGAAAGTAGGCCTTTTACATTTAACTAACAATGCATCTAGTCTGTGCGTGTGTCCGAAACGTGTGACGATAACTTGAGTAAAAATAGACCGATTTTGTTGAAATTTTGTATACACGTTCATTTTACCAATTCTCAGGGCGAGTTCGCTCAACAACGCTATCCGCTCCAGCATTCGCTAACAACGCACGCGCAAACATTTTAAATTGGAATTTAAAGACGAGAAAAAGTTCTAACTTCATCTACTTGATGGGTCAAATACAATGTTTTAGTTACACCGCTATGAACGATACCGCTATGAAGTGTTAAAGATCGCTAAAAAGTAATAAAGCAAACTACAATGTTTAAAATAGAGAAAACAATGTTTTCATCAATATCTTACGTTTAAACATACCGATGTAAATAAATTTCTCTTAAATCATCTAATGTACTGATTGAAACATCCATGAAAAATTTAAACCTGACAAGCAGAAGTTTTTGTGTAGTGAATTGATTCATTGTATAATAGTTTAAAAGGAGTAGGTCGGGGCAAGTGTGATAAGGAATAGTCCTGTTCTCTCACTACACGGCTCTGTACTACAATCATCCTCTATCAAATCATGATAAACTATATTCTTAATATTCAATATTACTTGTATTACGCTCGCTCCAATTAAAGAGCAACGCGATAACTAGTATATATATATATATATATATATATATATATATATATATATATATATATATATATATATATATATATATATATATATATATATATAGAGAGAGAGAGAGAGAGAGAGAGAGAGAGAGAGAGAGAGAGAGGGAGAGAGAGACTATATACATAATACATATACATAAATTTAATTCCCTGAGATTGCTTTAACTCAATTTTAAAATGTCAAATGTAGTTTGCAGGAGCTGTTAACACTTTTCTGAAAGATATTTTGTTTTAATGGTTGAAATATTTGTTTTAAAATATAATTAACCATAAATTTCACTGTTATTTCCATTCTAATCACATTAGTGCAGAACTCTTGAAATTCTCAAAACTTTAACCATAATACATGCGAACAATTATTGATCCTTGCAGACCTCCACCTCAACTTCCAAGGATTACCCGATAATAATGAATAATAATCCCTGCCGCAACATCCTGTGAAAGGCTTAAGCCGTGTTTGCAGTGGTGACAGAAACGTGTTTAGATACAATTGTTTCCGCAACTTGTTGCTAAACATTGTTCCTCAACTTGATGCTAAAAACTTGTTAGGGAATATTTATTCTGGAGATAAAACTTTACAAGCAATAATGTTACGAAACATTAGCTAGAAGAAAGTAGGATTGGTTATTTATTGTCCACGTCCAATAAGGGCAGAACTGAGCAGGTATGTTTATGAACATAACAAAAAGTGTAAGTGTAAACACTTGTTTTTACTTTCCACGATATTTCTCGTCTAATGTCGATGAAAGACTAGGCAAAAAGGCTAGGATATTACAGTTGAAGGAGAATTAACCGGAATGCGCGACTAACAGCTAAATCACGTGTTTGCCGTCTGAAAAGTACCAGCGACTTGACTTTTCAGCGACTATCGCGGATTTTGTCGCTCGTCTTTATCCTTCAAGTGGCTAGCAATAGCAACCAGACAGACGCTACAAGCTGCAACCCATTCGGTTCCTTTGATGGAGTTATTAAACGACCCCGGATCGCCTGCTGATTCCAATGCATGATCGATAGTAATGAGCTGCCATGCAAGGGCGAGGTACTGTACATACACAATACAGTAGTAATTTTCGTAAGTCTTATATTGTGTGATATTCCACCTGGCATCTGACAAATACTTATTGTCATATTATTTTATATTATTATTAATTTATTTATTTTTTACAAGAATCATAAACCTCAACTGCTGCACTTTTACTCTGCTATCATGTTGTATCTATACATCTTTTAATAAACCAATTTGTTCCAAATACTTAAAAAGCTTTAGAACAATAGTTTCATCGTCTCGTAATATTTCAGAATTATTTGATGGGATATCAAACGTTGCCTTTCCTCGTTGAGTCAGAGAGAATATAAGCACTGCCAATATTTCTCTACAAAACATACAGGTTAGGAACGGAGGGTCTTGTCACGTTATGAGATAACCCTGAGTCAGTATTTCTGAGGATTCAAGCAATAAGCTTAAATAACATACGAGGTTGTTTTAACCGAGTCGAAGCAGTCTAAGGAAAAAACAAAAGAGCTTTACATTTTCTGAGGCAATGGCACTACAATTTGAACAGACGATAATCCATTAATGAAAAATCTAATTTTTATACTTAATGATCCTTTCAGAGCCTTTAAGCTACTAACAAGCAAGTTGAATATTGATAGGATTAAATATTGAAAACAGTAAACAGACAGAATTAAATTATTGCAGTGCAGAAAAAAAGAAGAGAAAATAAAAAATGCAACGTCTTTAAATGTCTTGAAACAGATCTAGCAATTTTGTTATGTATATTTTCAAAATATGTCAAAAATTGTTTATCTTTCTTGAATTCAACTCTTTGAACTTTCGGTTATTTTAATAACTTAATTTTAATTTATTTTATTTATGTATTTAAAAGAAGTAAGTCCTTTCATTATTCAAATCGTATCAATTTCATCATGACACTATTTGCAGTATGTGAATATTTGTTAATATTGTGAATATTTTTCAATTGTGCTATAACCAATACTCATGATCGATTTATATCGATAAGTTGCTTTCACATCAGGGGCAATGCTCCAGCTGAATAACACAATAAAGATAGAAAACTGACAAGCAAAACGCAAAAAAAAAAAAAAACAGATTAACAGACAATACAATTTTTTAACTATATTTTGAATTATCGATCTAAACTTTAGTGACTAACTATGCCTGGCAGAGCTCAGGTAACGACTAACTATCTCCGGCGGAGCTCAAGTAGCGAGTAACTAAGCCTGGCAGAGCTCAGGTAACGAGTAACTAATTCCGGTGGAGCTCAGGCACCGAGTAACAAAGCCCGGCAGAGCTCAGGTAACGACTTACTAATTCCGGTGGAGCTCAGGCACCGAGTAACAAAGCCCGGCAGAGCTCAGGTAACGACTAACTCCAGCGGAGCTCAGAAGTCTTTTTATTTTTAACAAAAATAAAAAGTTACTTTTTTGTCGTTTAAATAATGATATTTTCTACATTATTTTAAACCTTAAATTTTAATATTAGTTTGGAAATGAAGGACAACTACAAAATTTAACATTAAAAATAATTGTGTTCTAATAATCTGGTACGTTTAATGATAATGCTAAGAAAAATGTGGATATAGGGTAACTCCTCTACAATGGGCAAAGCTATCCCCTCTCTCATTATGGCAAATACTTTCTTCAAGGATAACCTCTCCATTTCTCTTGCTCCTTAAACATGAACAATTTTTTTTTAAATTGGCACAATTAGACCGAGGGGTAAAGAAAGAGGTCCTTCTACCAGTTTTTTTGGCTTTTATAGAAATATAATTTTTTATTCTTAATCCGATGCCCTTTGTATAAGAAGCTTCAAGCCAAAAAAGGCGTATATATATATATATATATATATATATATATATATATATATATATATATATATATATATATATATATATATATATATATAAAAGCAGAAGACTTGACAAGGAAATAAATTGGTTTGAACGAAGGATAATATTAATGGGGTGGAAAGACAGTTTCCCCTGTTCCGTCTTCAATTCGGAGACATTTTTGAGTAGACCAGGGGATTTTTAAACAAGGATCTGAGAATGCAAGAGACCTTATTAAGATATAATAATTAGGATAAATCTGGTTTGAAGTATATAAAACAATATAATAAAAGAAACGACGAAATTCATAAGAAAATCGTCGCTTTTACTCAACCAAGTTTTATTTTTAAAATATAATATTAAATACTCTGCCAATTAGTGTGGCACGTGGCTTCCTCGCGCTCAAGTACGCAAAGAAAAGATCAGTTTAAGAAATAAAAATATCTCGATAAAAATAATAAAGAACGGCGCAGCACTGTTCCAATAAAAATTTAATTACGTTGGTTCTAATCAACATTTTTTGGAGAAACAAAGCCCCCATCCAGCGCCAAAAGTTAGCACACATATTATAATAAATTTAATAAACAAATAAGGCAGCAACCAAATCGTAGAAACCGCTATATAAACAGTTTTTTTTTTTTAAATTTTACCCCTCTCAAAACTAAAAATAACACAAAATAGAACATAACAAAAATGAATCTACTATTCAAGAGCTTTTCAACGATATACATCATATTATCAAAGATTAACTTTGAAATTTGTACCCCTGTACTTTGAGGCACCAAAATTATATTTTTAAAAAATAGACAATACAAAAGGGCATTAATTTAAATAATAAATAAATATAAATAAAAAACCTAATAACAAAAAAGTATTTAAACCCTTTAACCTACAACAAAATTATAAATCGGTACAAAAGTGCGTGTACATAATTTTTAAAAAATAAACAAATAAAATAGCCTTAATGTACCTACATATCAAGGCCTTTAAAATGGTATACGACACACACAATATTAAAAACAAAAAAAAATGGTCACGTGACACGTACACGGGAAAAAGTTTACTCTCATGTTCTCAGCAAATAGGATGAACTAATGCAATAAAATATACTTAATTTAAAGAGCATTAAAGCATGAAATTTAGTTAGTAGATCATAATTAGCCCATTGTTGGTCCCATATAAATTTCAATCTTCTGCGCTTATTTGTTTATCTTCCACATGCTCACAAACATACATTTATTTACAGCTATATCTTTAAAATAATCATCTGATTTTATGAAATTTTTATGGTTTGTCGAAAGTAGCCTGCAGATAGCACCTGCCTAATTTCAACCGTCTGCGCACTTTAAATCGTGCTAAATTAATATGTCTATGTACTATAAAGCCTCATGGCTACTGACTCACTGATATTGTGAACCAAATAATTATACAAAGTTTACTTTTTTCCCCTCCTTCCCCCCTTAAAAAAAAATAAAAATAGCGGACTTGATTTTTAAGCTGTATTGGGGACTTATTGCGGCTAAACGGTAAGTTGTATTGGAAAACGGATAGCACAAGCGGCAACTGATTTTAAAAGATATACAACTTTGGTCCTACGACTTTTTGTCGTATCATCAACGGTTTTACCTTAGGTGGTGATAATTGTGGTATTTTTTTGGTTTTATTTTTTTCCTTTTTGTTTTAGAATGGCCATAGTTTCTATAATAGTTGACCGATTTAATTTCTGATTGAATCTTACACTAATACTCTTTAATTTGAATATATTTTATTTCATTAGTTCATCCTATTTCCCGAGAATATGAGAGTAAATTTTTGCCGTGTCACGTGTCACGAGACCACTTTTTTGGTTTTTAATATTGTGTCGTATATCATTTGAAAGGCCTTGATATGTACATTAAAACTGTTTTATTGGTTTATTTTTTTTAAAAATTGTACAGATACTTCTGTACCGATTTTTATTTTTGGTGAAGGTTAAAGGGTTTAAATATTTTTGGAACGAAGTTCCTTATGGCACGTTCTGGAGCCCGGAAGTGAATCCGAAAAAAACGACCAAAATCACCGTCACAAAATAACCGTCACAAAATCACCGTCACGCAAAAAGCGTTACGAAATCTACGGATGACGATAACTTGTGTAAAAGTTGACCGACTTAGTTGAAATTTGGTACACATGTTCATTTTACCAATGCCCAGGACAGGTACGTTGGACAACGTTATCCGGCCAAGCGTTCACACGCAACGCTCGCGTAAACGTAAGCTTCAAATTTAAAATTGGAATTTTAGGACGGGAAAAAATTCTAACTTTATCTATTTAATGAGACAAACAACTTTTATAAATCATTTTTTTTAGTAAAACTAACACCGACTCTCTTATGAAGTGATAAAGATAGCAACATTTATTAAAGCGGACCTAAACGTTTTAAATAAAGAAAACAACGTTTTTACTGATATCTTACGTTCTAACGTAACGATTTTAATAAAACTTCATGCACATCGTCTAAAGTACAATTGAAACAGGCATGAAAATTTCAACCTGATACAAGCAGCAGTTTTTTTACAGTGACGTGATATATTTTAAAATTTTTAAAAGTTGGTGGTTTAAGTGTGGGGTTGTTAGTCTAGGTGGAATATTAAGAATATAGAGTGATTCCCCCTCTACTATACTTGGTTTGGTATCCTTTCGTGCCCAATCCCAACTCTTCTATCTTTCCATATCTCTCTCTTACTCCTTCTTCCTGTCAAACTCGCTATTTATCCACAGAACAACGCTTTTTACTTTTCCTCACTACTAATAGTAGGAAAAGGTTTTCACAATTTTTTTTTCGAGATTTCAACGGAATTATCCGTTTTAGGTGTTTTTAAATTTGTGTTTTTTTTTAAATTGTGTTTTTGATTTTGGCCGCCATTTTGAAGTTATAAATTTTTGAATTTTAAAACTTTGACGGTTAATAATACTGAAAGTATAAATAGGTTTTTGACATATAGCATATCGTTGGAACCGGAAAAATTAAGGAACAAATATAAAAAAAACCCGATGAAATTCCATTAATTAGTTTAAAAGTTATAAGCGAATATAATTTGATAATTTTGATGACGTCCAAACTTCAAATATTTAAATAACATATAGGTATTAAAATTAAGGTTTTTTTAAGAATGATAATAAATCAGTTAGTTCAGAACGGTAGCCCATCCAAGTACTGACCACGTCCAATGCTGCATCCCAATGCTGCAGGCCTCTGAAGTGAGGAAAAGTTCCGAGGTACCCCGTACCCGATTTTTTTCAATTATTGTTTCTTTCATTAAGAAAAGTATTCGTATATTATTTAAAATGGAAAGTGCACCAAGAGAATCGTCAGAAATTGACAGTGTCGACTGTGTTAAATTATTAACCAGTAAAACTGTAAATATATAAGTATAAATTGATGTAATAAAATAATATTGCTCATAAGCGGATCAAGGGAATTTTGTAAAAAGTTTTATGTAATAATGTTACTAATAATAATTTTCTAATAGAATCAAAAATATTTATTGGAACGATTAGTAAGCAACGTAAACGTACTTAGCAGTGTGATTTTATATTTAATGAAAAATGCAAGGAACTTAGTTCCTACCGGGTGTCCCGCGACAACACACGTATTCTTTTTTTTGTTATTAGGTTTCTTATTTATATTTATTTATTAGTTTAATTAATGCCCTTTTGCATTGTTGGTTTTTTAAAAATATAATTTTGGTACCTCAAAGTACAGGGGTACAAATGTCAAAGTTAATCTTTTATAATATGATTTATATCGTTGAAAAGCTCTTGAATAGTAGATTAAATGTTGTTACGATCTATTTTGTGTTATTTTAAGTTTTGATTGGGTAAAATTACAACTTTTTTTTTTTTTTTTTTTTTTTTTTTTTTTTAAGACAATAATAGTTTGTAAAAGCATAAAATCAATAAAGTACGTGAATAGGATGCGAGGAAGCTATGTGCCACACTAATTGGCAGTCTATTTTAAGGGGGAAGGAGGGAGAAAAGTGAACTTTTTTATTATTATTTTCGTTCACAATATGGACGTTGCGCTTCCGTTACCTTCGGTAAGCTCGGAAGAAAAAACAGAATAAATATAAAATATAGCTGCTCGCAGTGCAAATGAAGAACAGGTTATTTACAATAATTAAATAAATTAAATTTATATGTGAAAAAAGTTAGTTGGCATAAATATGACAACATGATAAGATGTAACACAAAATAAAAAAATTAAAATCAATATTAAATTTTCATTACCTGGCATGCGCACTGAGTTCTGCAGTCCATCATGAATGTTTGTCCATGTTCGTATGTTGTGTTGAACACCATGCAGGGCAAACCTTTGATTTCTGTAACATACAAATAATATATTAATTAATTTTTTTTTTTTATTATTTAAATTCTTTAAATATATTTAGTTAATTTAAGGTGCACTAGTTCTATGCACCTTGAAGCTAATGAGTCCAAATGGGTTTCATTAAAAAATAAATTAATGGAATAAACAAAAATGAGGGTATAAGGATAAAATGAGCTCGGCACTTCTTTAGATTGTTACTCCCTTTATAAAAAAACAGAGGGGAGTAACATTCTAAAGAAGGTGTTCGGAATGTTCTTCTTTAGACTGTTACCCCCTTATAAAAACAGAAGTGAGATATTCTTTTGTCCCAATGTACATTGGACTAAACATCCCTTTGTCTTAATATTTATTTATTTAGTCATTTATATTCTTATAAAACATAGGGGAGTAACAGTCTAAATAAGGACCAAAAGCTCAATATGTCTATACCTTTACATGAAATATGAATGAAACTACTTCAAATATTCAAGACTAGGTGAACGCGTAGTAAATTTTAACACAAATAGATAAATTAAACAGAGTTTATTAGTTCACTCAATCAATGAATTTGAATCAGTTGATAAATTATTCACTGATTATGTCTAACTAAAATGGTAGTAATAAGTGCGTATTAGCTAATAAGGTTTTTTAAGAGTCAAGTGGCCACTCTTGCTCTAAATTATTCACTATTGGTTCACTGGTGATGTCATATTATAACGGATTTCCGTGATAGAAATCCGTTTTAAATCAGAGAACACTTTTGGTCTCGTGACTGCCTTTCGGTCAGTCCATCAAGATTTTTGCGGATTTAACCAATTTAAAAATAGAGGTAAAATTTTAATAAATTAGACTATAATGGGTTGTAAAAGCGTAACTACATTAGTACGCGATAGGACGTGAAGAATGAGTAAGCTATGTGCCTCACCAATCGGCAGATTATTTTACTATCCTTTATATAATCGTGTAGTGTCCCAAAGACTAAGCTAATGCAACAACATTTATTCTTATAAAAATAAATGCTTGTTTTGATTTGTTGGTCTTTAAAAAGATGTTATAACTTATCTATAATAACTTATCTAAATTAATTTACTTAGTTTTACTTCTTTTCTACATATAAAATTAAGCCCGTTGCCACGGGCCTAAGGGCTCGTTTTATATAATACCTTATATAAAACTATATAAAACATTATATAGATTAAAAAAATTATAAAATTACAGATTTAAACTGCTTAATCAGTAGAGGCGCTGAATATGCTGTCACTGATTTGGCTGTAACAGCAAATTCAGGTGTTAGTTGCTTAAAGGCTTTGATAAGGGTCATTTAGAATTAATGATGAGATTTTTCATTAATGAATTATCATCTGTTCCTGTTCAGCCTGTAGAGTGTCATTGCCTGAGCAAATGTTTATTGGTCTTCTTCGTAGACTGCTTTGACTCGGTTACAACAACCTCGTATGCTATTTAAACTTAATTCTTAAATAGAATCATCAAAAATACTGACTTAAGGTTATCCCATAACGCAATATTTTGTTATATTTAATTTAGCCTTAATAAAACGCTTGAAAGTAATAATTTATTTTATTGTAAAAGTAAGAAAAAACTAGGAGGAAAACAAGCATGAATTTATTTAAAAAAGTAAATAAAATAACAAATACGAAAAAAAGAGGAGAAACAAGCATGAATATAATATATAAAGAGTAGGATGGATAAAGGAAAGTTTGTTAGGCTTTCCCTTCTCTGCTACATGTTTGGAAAGTCTAAAGGCTTCAGGCTCAGGCTGTATCTTCATCTTAAGTCTCTAGAGGCAAACTTTTCACGCCGACTTTAAAACTTTTCTTGCTAAAGTTGAAACCTCTGAGGAGTTCTAAAGATTTCTTTTTACATGTAGGCCTTTAGACAGGGGCAACACCTTATCACACTTACTATAAGAAATTCCAACAACGCGTTATCACGTATATAATATTATTTCTAACTCATTCAGTGAAGATAAAAAAAATAATATAATTCATCCGATATATACTAGGATTAAATATATTATACTTGGACAATGACTAGTCTTGATAGCTAAAAAAGAATCATCTTTGTCATAAATATCGCACTTTTTTTTAACAAAAATTTGGTCCGATAAATCGACAAAAACTTTCTCATAGAGATATTGGTTCCATATTTGAATCCTATAACTCATTTAATTAATTTATTTAAAATATATTTAAAAAGTGTTCAACAGGTAGTTGCTTACTTTTTGTTTTTGATTTTCATTAAAATAATCTGCCAATTAGTGTGGCACATAGTTTCCTCGCGTCCTATCTCGTGTAGTTTAATGACTTTAGACTATACTTTTACAACCTATTATTGTCAACTTCATTTAATTGTCCCCCATGTTTTAAATGTATAATTGTTTTTATTTTTTACATGAATTAAAGTATCAATTTATCAAAATTTAAAGAGTTCAGCTGGTTTAAATTAATATGGGTAAAAAAATCAGATAAGCAATTTTGAAGATGTAGGTATAAATAAATGTATGTTTGAGCGCCTACGGAAGAGAAACAAGGTTGAAACTTATATGGGACAAACAACGGGCTAATTATGATCATGACCTACCATCCAAATTTGAATAACATCGGAGTTGCAGTTTGTTGGTTCACAAAAATTGAGCGGCAGATCTGTCTAGGGTTTTTGTTGGAACTGTTTTCCCTAACTCTTACCAGTTGTAAAAAAAAACATAACCTAATGCTTTAAATTACTATTATTTGTCCAAGAAAAAAGAGCTTATTAGAAGTTCGAAACTGGGAGTATTAGTCACCCGAAAATTATTATATTTATGTAATTTATTTATATTTATATGTTTATTCAATAATGTTTTATTATTATTATTGAGCGGCAGACCGACAGACTTACACTAAACCAAAAATGTTCCCTGATCAGAAACGGATATCTGTCTTGGAATTTTAGAAATCGGAGACCTAAAAAAATGTTCGTTCGTCGAAATGATCACATAATTTCTGTTGCATTCGGTAAGCTTAGAAGGAAATAAATCAGATTTATTTTTAATATCTAGGGAACTAATTTTTTCCCGTGAAACCGTTTAATGGTTAGGATTCATATTTATGGACTACATTTTAGAATTTTTCTATCAAAATTGTTGGAACTGTTTCTAGAGAAATATGTTTTTTCATAGTTTTTAGGGGAAACACCCCCAAATTTAAAGCTAAAATTAATTTTCTCGATTTCGCTTCGGGTATGATTATTCTGAACCTGTAAGTTAGATTTCGATGAAAACAAGCAAATCCTTTGCAATAACGAAATACAAATAAGGAACGAAATACAATTAAGGAACGAAATACGTATATAAGGAAATCCGTTTCCTTGTTTTCGTATTGTTTTATTGTTAATCTGTTTTGTTTTCTTGTTAATCTGTTTTGTTTTCTCGTTAATCTGTTTTGGCATCTTGTTGTCTAGTTAAGTTTTCCCACGTATTTTTCTTCTCACCTTGTTTTCTCTCTAGTTTTTTGCTTCTTAACTTGTTTTATTGTTCATAAATTTGTTGTTTTCTGTTTTTGTTGTCTTGTTAACTTCATTCCTTTAGTATTTTGATTCTTTTTTTGTGTGTGCGTGTGCATATTTGTTTAATTCGTTGTTTTTATATCAATTATTTCTTCTTTCCCTGGTTTTAAGTTTCTATTTTAATAAAAATTGAACATGAGCTTATTTTATACGAGAATTAGTTTTGTTTATTAATAACTTATTAAATTGTATAGAGTATTAAGCTATTAATGCTTATTGTTATTTTGTCACTGATGGGCGACCACTTAGATTTGGAGAAATAATTTAATAATTATCCTATCAAGTGACAAACTAACATGAACTTGATTTCAGGAATCCATGTTTGGTTCCTGGGGTCGGCCTGCATATTTTCAACCATATATTCTCTTCCTCATTAATAATAATTTTAATGATTTTAAGTTCTAGGCATGGATTACTATTAATTAAACGTTTCTTTTAAAAAAATTTAGTTGAAGTGGTAATCATTACTTGTACTTAGTAAGCTTTTCAACTATATCTATAAATCAAAATAAAAGCTGTCTATTTTCATATCCTCTTTTTAACATTACAACATTTCCCCATGTAAGGTGAGAAGTAAGAAATAGTCTAAATCGTTCCCATGATACTAGCTGGCTACTCTAAAGAAACCGGTCTTGAATAAGTTTACCTCAAGATCCTCTTTACTGTTATATTTAAATATGTTGTGGAAGGATAAAATCGTACATTATGGACCTGGTTAGATCGTCGAGAAAGGGTCTAAGTGGCTGGAAGGTTTTAAAGTAACCTGGAGCCCTGTAAGGTTACCTGAAGCGTAAGGTTACACAAGGAAGAGTAGGGGAGTTAGATCGGGCCCTTGGGGATAACCCATGGAAAGGTTAACGCACAAGAGGCCTCGCTTTCAACCTAAAATTCTTCGGTCCCTTTAAGTCCCAGAGTAAAAGCACTCAAGAGTGTCCGATATCCTAGCTTTACAGCGCCTACTAACGCATTCAAGTACCCAATGACATTAAATCTTTTTTATTCTAAGTTACATTTAAACTTACAAACATGTGTAGGATCTACTAATTTCATGTATCTACATAACCATTACGTAGAAACCATAACCTTTTTAAAATTAACTCAAAATACAGCAAGAAATTATTATGTCCCTATTATAAAAAAATACATAAAAGACCGATTAATATTAATTTAACTTATAATTATGTACAGATATATAAAATTATAATATATTATCAAATTTTTAATTGAAGTCAAAATAATTAAACATGGAATAAATGAAAGAATAAACACAAAATACATTTAAGGCTGGTCAAGCAGTGTCATAACAGTCCCAACCAAGTGTTTACAGAATGATGTTTCATATTTTTATTCCTTGAACTAGTGTTTTCTATTTTGTTTTCATTAACATGTCGAGCAGTGGCTCCGACGAAGAAGAATTGCTTCTTCTGTTTCCTTGGCAACACGAAAAAGAAAAGGGGTACATAAAACAAAGAGAGGAGTTCGGCGAGTTTTACCGTCTTCAACAGTTATTTTTCTGCCTATACAGTCCACCGCGAACTTTGTGAAAAATACAACTGCTCATCTGACCTCCGCGATTTAAATTAGTCTATCAAGATGGGCCGCCTTCTGGTTAACCAGAATGATTACATATTAAGAGTATAGTCCGCGAGAACTGTACGCTTACTATTTGGAAGTCGAGCTTTTATATATCTATAGACACTGAAATAACTTAATACGAAGAAGGAAATAAATAATTAAGAAAAACTTAAAATTAAATAATAAAAAGAATCAATAAATAAAAAGCTTAAACCAGCAAAAAATAAATAAAGATGAGTGAAAATGAAACCAAATAATTAAAGAAATAAGCAAAGAAAGAAACGAGATGGCACAAGGAATCAAGTTAACAAGATAACAAGAAAAATATTATCAATGAAACAAGTTAACAAGAAGTCAAAAAAATAATTTAAAACGAGAGCAGGAAAACAGGTAACAGGGAACAGGTACACAGGTGAATGAATGAATGAATGAACCATTTATTAATCTACAATATTTTTACAACAATTATTACTCTTCTATTTTTTTACATAGATTAAATCAGCCGAGGATGTGGTTAGTACACAGGTAGCACCTAAATATTATAAATACGCTTAACAAAACACGCGCTAAAAAAAGAAAATACTTTTTTAACAGCCGCAGTAATACGAGCGATCATCAAATGATCAAAACTGTTGATAACACTGAACGCTTTTATCTTTAGTGTCATACGCATATATACTGCGGTCGCTCGTAGTACTATGTGGCCGTCGTTGTTGAATTTCTGAAATTAATTTTTTTTTTTTCGAATTTTACAGCCAAAATTTCTCCTTACAAATCTGGAAATTTATTGATTTATCGGGTAAAACAAATGATTTTGTTAAACTGATCTAATGACTGATAATTATGATATCATCCAGAACCTGCCTCTCTGCAAATTTTAGTGTGTTTGCTGATTTTGAAGAGGGTCAAATATAGATTACAATATTTTTCTCTCATAGACAAGTATTGGAAAAATTATAAACAAGAACTGGAGGGAGTAGAGAGACCAGAGTAAACTGGTTAAATATTTTATATGTTCCTAACTTGCTGACTTTATTGAATCACTATTTACAAAGACATAAATCTAGTATACCTTATGTCACATTTATTTGAAAATATCCCCTCATGGATTTCTCAAAATTGACGTACATATACATTTTCGTATAAAATTATTGCATTGATAGAGTCTAGGTTAAATTTAGTTATCTATATGCAAAGACGTGACGGGAATATACATTATCTTAAACTTAATAAAATTTACACTTCTAAACTGAATTTTATTTATTTGGAAGAGAGACAAATAATGTAATAATAAATAAATATTGGATTTAAAAAAAATCCTTTTATATATGATATTTAAAACATAAATATTGAGTAAAAATATAATAAGAATAAAATATATTCATTTAGGAATTAAATTCAACTATATTCATGCTTACTCGACTGAAACCACAGTTTTTTCACCATCATCTGTATTCAGATCATATAAATTTGAAATTTTATTTTTTCTGATGATATTGTGTGGTAAATGTGCCAAGTTTTAGTGACGAAAATTTCAGATGATCTTAACGTAGGTGTTATAAGTGACTGCTAATAATAAGTAAATATACTTAGTATATAGGTAAATATACTTAGCACATAAGTAAATGTACTTAGTATATAAGTAAATATACTAAGGGTATAAGTATATATGTATATAGTATATATACTATATAGGTATACTATACTCCATAAGAAGTGTTAACATACACTAAGTGCAACAAAGAAGAATTACAATATACTCTTAGTACAATATGAAGTATAACAACATAATGTTAGTACAATAAGAATTATAACAACACACTAAGTACAATAAGAAGTTTTAAAATATACACTATGTACAAGTTGTTTTTATAAACAAATTGTAAGTTTTTATAACCTTATAAGTTGTTCTATGTATGCAGTCCTAACCACATGCGATATTGTCCTACTTCGGATTTGAAAAATGAAATAAAATTTGGTTCAACCTAATAATCTCTGAAAATATTCAATAAGGCATTTAAAGTTAACAGAGAAATTGTAATTTCTAATTTAGCGTGTCTCGCTTCACGTCACTTTCGATAATTTGAGATCGAGGTCGATGGTAAAGTTATAGAGAGTGAAGTAAAACTAGCTCAACTGGTGTAATTATCTGAAATTCCATGCTTTCATCCTAGATGCAAATAAAGTTGAATGGATGGAGCCATCAACTCTATACTTAGCTGATGAAACAACAAGCTATTCTCCAGACAAGGAATAAATGACTTCTATACTGCAACTGCAGAGCCAAACTTAACCTTAGTCAAACCTCCATCGATTAATCATTCAATAGCTTCTTTGTTGGAATATTAATTAAGGGGAGCATCAATCAACTAAATCCTTTATAATAATTACTATAACAAGTATAAACTGCTAAAAAAAAGTATGCCAATATTAGTCTGGCACATGGCTTTTGTGTCCTGTTGTGTGTTTTACATTTGTTTGCTCATTATTGCCTAATTTTCCTGTCAAAAATCGAGCATAACTGTTTCAATCGAAACATACAATCTTCAGTTTAGCAATATTTAATGAGCTTAAACGGTTAAATTTAATGAGATCACCTGTGCTACATTCGACAAACCATCCACATTTCTGAAAAATCGGATGAGTATTTTTAAAAATATAGGTGGTGATGAATATAAGTTTGTGTGCAGCAATGTGAGAAAGGAAACAAGGGGCGCAGAGAGTTGAAATTAAATGAGACATTCTGCTGCCAAAATTTAGAAATTTAGATTTAGCTACTATCAAAATTTCAATATAATCGGACAAATAGTTTTTAAGATAAATTAACTCGTAGAAATGTTGAAGGATATAGACCATCAGCACCGAGGTAAAAAATGTTAATTTGATTTCAGTCAGAGACATATAAAAAATTCGTTCATCGGAACTATCAAAATTCTTCGGTTTCTTAGATAATCTCAGAAGCGAACGTAAAAATACTGTCCGGAAAAAGAATCGGAAAGACTTTCTAATATACATATAAATTTCTCTAATACGAATAAATACAGAAAGAAAGAATAGCGGTGAAGCAAAAGGAAGAACAAACAATTTTAATGGATTTACACGTTTCACGATCCTGTAAGATAAAAAAAAGAAAGTTATAAAAAAAGTCTGACTATCGTTTCTATGGCGCAAAACATAAACTACTGACACGGATTTGATGAAATTTAGTATTTAAGGCAACATGGAAATAAAATGCTAGTTCAGTCACCCAAAAGCTGTCTAAATAGGTTGGTTTTTGATTATCCACGTAAATTTAGTTATTCAATTAAATAACATGGCCCACGAGGCTACCATGGTGGCGCCGCCACGAGACCCATCAGGAGAGGACACAAGAAAGGCACTAACAGGATTGGTGGTGACGTCAGTGGCTCTCGTTTGAATGTGGACCTACCAGAAAGGTAGGGTAGAAAACACAGTGGGGTAGAAGCTGGCATAGAAGAGGGAGTAGTCGGTTGGCCACGCCACCAGTCCTGGTGACACTTCTTCTTGAGAACGAGCCCATATAATTTCTATAGCTGGCTTGGTGACCCCGTGTAAAGGGGGCCTTTACGCCAGAAAGCCAAGGTCCTAATACCGACATATCTGGTGAATTCACAAGGTGGAGGAACAGAGTAGATATGTAAAAAGGCTGATCCTCCGTCCTGTAATAGCATAATGTTGTGGTAATCGGGACGTAATAAAAAAGAGCCGAGGAATTGTAAAGGTGAAAAGGATAAAGGAAAAGGAAAGAGACTCTCACAATCTTTTCAAGATTGTGAGGAAAAACAAATGTGTACACTGAGAAGAAATTCATTTGACTAAGTCAACAAGAGATTGTTGTCAATCCTTTTTAGAAAAGAGCAAAATCCTATCGGGGGAAAAGCGTTAAAGGTGAGATAGGACAGGTGAGTGACAGATGTAAGTGGGCTAAGGATTTCCAGGTCATGTAAGATCTCCTGGAGGCCTCCAAAACAAGGAGACCTGGGTGGCATGAAATGACCGAAGCCAAACCTACAAGCCACCTTCTGATAAAGAAAAACCAACACTGGTCCAAGCATGATTGAGAAGGGTCCCAGTGGGGAAACCTCGCACCAGATGCTCCCGGACCTTCACTTACACCCTACATCCCTCGGTGTTTTTATCCCTCTGATCTCCGAAGAGGATTGAGATGGAAAAAAGGGTTCGAAAAAAACGAGAGAGAGGATATCAGGCACCTTCACCTCTTAATATGTTATTTAGAATCGGGGTTACATCAATTATTTACTCGTAAATGACTTTATAGGACTCCCATATAAGCTGTTGTGTTATTCTAGTACACTAAGTTGAATATTATCGATAGTCTTTAACCACTAGATAGTTTTTTAATTTCTCATTTCCAAATGTTTTTTCTCTTATTTTACTTTATGGATAACATATTACACTAGCATTTTCTTTAGATTTATGTAATTAAATAGTAATTTAAGCATTGGAACTCAACTTTCAAGTTGTTTCAACCTTGTTCTACACAATTATTACCTTAAATTGATGAGTGACGCCAATGGATGATTTCTCAAACTGTATTATAATATAAAAGGTGTCCCGAATAAAACTGCACCACTTCTGGATTTCAACACCACATCTGGATACGAGTTTCAAAATTTTCTCCAATAACAGTGAAAATCACAATTTTTTATGTTTACCCTTAAAATTCTCAAATAATCCGACTCTTATAATTAAAAATATTGGTTGTTATAGTAATAAAACAGACTGAAGAAGACCTCAGGGGGGATTATAGCATTATATTTTCATCATAATTATAACAAGGTGTTCTTAAACTCTACTTTAGATTTTTAAGGAAAAAAAAAATGAGCTCAAACAAAATTACATTTGGCTTATATTAAGAACTCCCCTCTGTATCTCAGATAACCATGGTATTACTTTGTCAAAATGAACTAAATAACGATTTATTACGTATCAGGTTTCAGTGTTAATTTACAAATGAAGTGTCTCATTAAAATCAAGATGATTAATTACGCATTATACATATTTTATAAAGAGGAAAAAAATAACGAGTTGTATCAAAGAGACATGAATAGAATAACTTTCACTAACTAAGGTTGACTTCATTAACTTTATTTTATACAGAGACTTAGTTAAAATTAATGCATGGTATTATAAACAAATTAAGTCAGTAAGTATAATAAGTAAAACCCAGGTTTTACATGATTAAATTGTCATTATCAGGCAGAAAAAGTTTTTCTTTGATGAAGTTGAGATATAAAAAAAGAATGTCTCCGTGTTATTATCATATATCTATACTGGCTTTTACCCCTGTTTTTACTATCATCTGTTTCCTATTACCACGACTAAGCGACTAATCTCTTTATTTTATTATTTCTCAAGTAAGGTAAACCGAGTGATTAAATTAAATAGTTTCGTTAACGAAGCATTAAAAAAAAGAATCAGGACTGTATTATACATATAGGTAATTCATTCCATTATTAAAATATCTTAGAAAGTTTGGAGGCTATTTATTATATGCAAAAGTGTATTTATTTTATTATTGGGCACAATAAATAACCATTTTTTAAATCAAGATTGAATTTAATTGAATTTAAACTTCCAAAATAGGTAACTGTCATGAAAGTTCAGGGTATTTTTACTTTTGCACCCATTATCCAAAGCTACCTAAATAATATTTTAAATGCTTTAGCAGGCCTATTAAATTAATAGATAAAACAAAATTGTTTAAAAATAAGTACTCGACTGCCCTACACAATTTTTACTTAATATTTTTCGGTAAAGCCAAGCTTACTACAACATGCACACAACACTATATAAAAATGAATGGATTTCGATCAGCCAGATTTACGCCTACAATGTCAGACAGAAGTATACTGCCAATTGGTGTGGCACATAGCTTTCTTGCATCCTATCACGTACTTTATTGATTTTATGCTTTCACAAGCTATTATTGTCTAATTTGTTTAATTGGTTCCCCCTCAGAGCAAGGAAGGGGTAGAGGGAGCAATGCGATTTGAAAAGGAGTTCATTATGTTACACCCCTATACTAACACTTTCAAGTGAGCTCAATCCGAACTAAAATCATCACGTGGTCACTGGTCCTTGTCTTATTGGTCTATTCCTTGTTTTTCTGTCCCCACAGACGCTTGTCAACAAACCCTTATCAGCAGCATTTATTTGATACCCCACTCAAAGAAGATTGCTATTGGTTATTGCTAGCAACTGTTACACGTTTATTAACGATGTTACTGCCTTAAGATAATTAATAAGGTTAACAACAAACATTAAAGTACATATTTATGAAGAAAACTGTATTAGCGCAGACGGTTCTATTAATCTGCTGGGCTATCTGCGGGTTACTTTCGAAATAACAATCAGATAAGTAGGTACTGTTGAAGCTATAGGTGTAAATAAATGTATGTTTGTGGGTATGTAGAAGAGAAACAAATTAGTGCAGAAGCTTGACACTTATATGGGGCCAACAATAGGCTAATTATGACCTACCATACAAATTTCATTAAAATCGGAAGTGTAGTTTTTAAGATATGTTGGTTAGCAAAAATTGAGTGACAGACCGATAGACAAACATGAAACCAAAAATGTTCCCTGGTATCTGAAACTGATTTCTGTCTTGGAATTTTTGAAATTCTGATCAATGTACAGACAAAACTTGAATAGATATAGATATAGTTACTTGAATATTATATGAATAGATATAGTGCCAGGTTTAGGTAATAGATTTATAACAATTAGTTAATGATATTATTTTTGAAACTAAAAACGACAAACAACTTATCCATAATAGAAATAAAGTAGATATTATGTATCAATTCGATAACAATGAAGGCTATTTGTGATAAGAGATAATCCTACAACAATTATTGCTTTTATCAGTTGTAATAATTAAATAAACAAAAAACGTTTTTTCTAGTAATCATTGTAAATTTGTACTCTTATTATAATGTATTATTCATAGATATGTCTTATTAGTTATTCCTTCCAATTTTTACCATAATTGTGATAATTTTAGATAATGAGTAAAAATAAGCCCATACCTTGGGATTTTTTTTATTTTTTATTATCGGTATAATCTTTTGACGTCTTACAAATATTATTATCTATTAGACTTATAATACCAATGGTATAGAAAATTTGGTTTTATCAATTTTAGGCGTTAATTTAGTTATTTATTGGACCAACTTCAATTAACTGGTGATAAAAAACATTACTCAATAATGAGGTAAAGTAATTTAGACTAGAATTTTGGATTTAGGATTATTATTACTATTATAAGAGTCACACTCGATATAAACAGATAATAGCACATACAAAAGCGATTTTAAGCTTTAATAACCGATTTATTATTTAAGATGTTAAAGACATTTAGCAATCAAATGCTCACAACAGGTAAACAGCCATAACCAATAAGAAACCATATACCGCCAACTTTTGTTAAATATGTTTTTATTGGATTTCGTTTACGTCTTCAGTTAATTACAGGAAAAACTGCGGCTATAAAAGAGAAAAGGTAGCCGAGCCTCTAAAGTTTACTTGGTAAATTAAGCATAAACTCATGAATTTATAAAGAGTCTGAGATGAGAAGGAAGGGTGGAGGGGAGTGAGTAAATTTGAATGAAATACTTCTAGCCATGAGGGTGGGCATATTAAGCCCTCCCCGTGCCTCGGAGAATAGAGGCTCAAGAATGTGTTTAGGGAGGAGACCAACGAGCACAGAACCGTATTTAAAGGATTATTATGCAAATATGGCTGCCACCGACACACGAGCCGCCATTTTAGCAAATACGCGTACTCACACGACCATATACCCCCTTCCTTGCATGCAAAGAACATTCAAAACTCTTCATATATTCAGTTTCTCAACTCAAAAAAAATAATTTTTTTTCTCTTCCACTTATAAATATTTATTTAAGTTTGTAATCTGTAAAACGTACAAAATAAACAATATTATAACACACTTAAAAAAATGTAAGTGCTTAATTAAAATCAGAATGTGGGAGAAATTATTTAACATCTTAGGAGAAATTGTAAAGACTTACGAATATAGTTCTACTAGATTGAATCAGCTGATAGCAAAGTTGACCAAAAAGTAATTATTTCGATTAAATTAAAATTATTAATATCATAATACATATAAATAAAGAACAAAAAGGATAATTACGAAGAGAAATAATTAGGTATTAAAAGGAAACAAAATTGATTAGTTTATCATAAAATAACAAACCATTATTACCGACCAATGGAAACAACTTCTGTTGGTCTTCAACTGATAACATTTGCTCCTGAGCTTACCAAAGGTAATAAAAGCATTGTAAAATCATAATTTTAATGTTGAAAACATTCTTTCAATCCAATTTATCTTAAACACTACACTCGTCCTATTTTATTGAAATTTATAATAGGTCATAAATAGCTCGTTGTTGGTCCCATACATATCAACCTTCTGCACCCATTGGTTATTCTTTCACACATACTTATACATATATCATTAAAAATACAAATGTGGATTATTTGTAGATTGTAGAATGTGGCCCAGATATTCCCATAGCAATTTCAACCGTCAGCGCTCATTAAATTTTGCTAAATGAGTCCTTATATTCAAGTAAAGAAGTAAATTATTGAAGTAAAAAAAAAAAACAATTTCGAAACGTTAAAAGAGTTAAAAGAAGGGAGGAGGGTGAATAAATTAGACAATAATAGGTTGTAGAAGCATAAAATTACTAAAGTACTTGACTGGCGGGAGGATGAGTTATATGCCACACTTATTAGTATTGGTAGATAATTTTTAGGGTCCGTAGGGAAAAACGAGGACCCTTATACAGGTATGTTGTGTTATATCCCAATCACAAAAAAATTGTAGGAAGCCACAAAATATCATTCTTTAAAACAAGGGGTTAATGGAAATGCGTCATGAGGAGTGTTAAATGAATAGAGTTGGACGCCCTGAGTATAAATTTATATTTGGTTTCGTTATTGTAGGTTCCAATTAATCTTATTTTTACGTCCTTGTAAATTGCATTTTTCGAGTCCTCCCCCCTTTTTTCACACATCTTCTTGGTCGAACAGTAAATAACGGGTTTTAAAAATATTTAATACGTCGC
The DNA here is from genome assembly GCA_951217055.1 of Gerris lacustris. Taxonomy (NCBI): domain Eukaryota; kingdom Metazoa; phylum Arthropoda; class Insecta; order Hemiptera; family Gerridae; genus Gerris; species Gerris lacustris. The sequence continues at coordinate 50,348,401 of OX578279.1, forward strand.
ATATTTTGTGAGAAAAAAATGTTTTCTCTGCAAAATGATAAAAAAAAACCTTGACGGTCCTTGAAAAAACGGTTTGGGTTAGACGCGCATAGTAAATTTCATTGCAATTGAACAAGAAAAATTCATATTTTGAAGGCTTGGGTTAACGTCATTATAATAAATAGTTTGAAGGTTATAGCTAAAATTTACTTCAAAATGGCCACCTTCTTGGTATATGACTTGGCTGATTGTGCTGGTTAACGAACTCGTCCTATTTGTTAAATTGGACCCTTTATAAGTGCCGAAGGATAACTAATTGGTTCCTAATTAATGTATGAGGAGCAATGAAGGAGATAATACCACATACCACCATCATCCAAGTGATGAGGAGTGATGAAGGAGGATGATATCTCCTTCATAGGAGTGATATAAGAGATATGTTGTGTTTTAACAATACCATTGGTTTAAACGATCAATGCGTAAACAAAAAACTATGTTTAACAAACTATTTATCTAAATCAGGCTAATATTTTATTTTATACAGTTTAGTTTTATTTATTTATATTGTTTAGTTTAAAAACAAGGAAGTGAAAAGTTTCCGGAAGAGACGCACTGAATTAGATTCTAGAATAGTCTAGAGAGTAGGGAACTATAAGACAGTTGGTACAGTGTTGAAGTAGGCCCATGAGGGCACTAAGCCAAGAAAATTTCACCTCCATTAAGCTTTCCTGCACAGGTCTACCAACAATCCCAGCACTATAGACCCTAACAAAACTGCCAATTCAAACTTTCCTTTTCCAATTTCCTAAAACTCTCAGTTCACCTTTTCTTTAACACTCGCCACAATTATATATATATATATATATATATATATATATATATATATATATATATATATATATATATATATATATATATTTGTGTGTGTGTATAAATGTATAAATATAAATATATATATATATATATATATATATATATATATATATATATATATATATATATATATATATATATATATATATATATAATTTTGATTTATTTTTATAGCAGTGAAAGACCATTTTCACAATATCTAGTCTACATCCACACATATAAAAGATATTCTATCCATGATATCCATTATATTTCAATAAACTTTCTTCACGTATTTTTTTCTTTTTTGTAAAAATAGAAAAAAACAATTAGAATCGGATAAAATTAGTTGGGGAATTTTTGTGGTAACAATTTCCAAATTGACAATAATAATTAGTGGCAGCGGTTCCAGCGTCCACCGTCGAAGGATAAGTTTTTTGCTTTCGTCGAAATGATTAATCAGAGGGCGCGGGCGTGACCGCACGACCCACGGGTGGGTGTCCCGAACCCTGTTTTAACTAGCCAGCGACACGTTTGATTTGATGTGTCAAATCATGAGCGTTTGTAAGTCACGCCGCACGTTTGTCGGAGGAAAGTCACACCACAAATCTATCGGAGGTAAGTCGCACCACAAGTCTACCATGACCATAGGTAAGTCACACCACAAGTCTATCGGAGGTAAGTCACGTCGCACGTCGACCGGAGGTGCGTCACGCATCAAAGATAACAAAAGCGAGATTCCTATCTTTTATAAAGTATTATTATATTATTTAAATGATCGATTATCTGTTAAGTGACAAGTTTTAGCATAAAATAAGCAGTTAATTAGTTTTGTATAATGTAAGTAGTGATAAGTTTAAACATAAAGTAAGCAGTAAGCTGAAATAATATAAAGTGGTAAGTCATCTTTGTAGTCTAGATTATCAGGTAAAACCCGCTTTATGAAGAATGTGATCTGAATTTCGCTTAAAGATCTTAAGATTTAAGATCTTAAAGATTTTGTCACATGTTTTTCTGCATTCTATATTTTATTTAAAATAAAAAAGGTTATTCTTAATTAAACAATACATCGTGAATTGGATGTTTGGGGCGTAGATCAAAGCAAAAGACCTTTGATTTTTGTAGGCCAGTATAATCATAACATTTTACAATTTTGTATCTAGCAAATGTGCAAAAATAAGCCGGTTATTAATAAATTACGAATTAAGATCATGAATTTGACATGTTGAGGGTCTCGCTAAATGCCCCAATATTTGTGTAGGTCAATATATTTCCCGATGGTTTTATTATATAATCTTGTAACTAATTCTAGTAAAAAAGAAAGGGTTATTCGTAAATTTCCTATACTTCGTTAAATTGACATGTTTTACGCATAAAACATCAAAAACGCCCCAATTCTCAACATTATGTAAAAAAGTTGTAGGTTAAGCCAAAATGAATCTACTCACGAAGTTTCAGAGGAGTATTTTTTATATCAAAATTTAAGCACGGTACCGGGACTATTTCTCATTCATGAGAAAGTAGAAATATTTATTTCAATTTTAATAACTTGATTTAATGGTCGGTGGTAGACCCCTTTTATTTTTAATGCAACATATATAGGTAGATCCTCTTAAGGGTAAATAATTACAATCAGTTATTTTGGTGGCGATGTTTCGACCTATCCGGTAATTATCAATCCTTTGAAGCTATGGAGCTATACTTATAGAGGTAAGTCTTATACTAATTTGAATATTTTGTCAGAACATATTGTTCCATTGTCATACATTATTATAATAAATAAAGTCATCTATTGACATCAGTAATTTCCATTCTTCTCGAAATGGTGTAATCGCGTTAAACATGAATGGTAACTATTAACATTTGAATACATAATACATAAGGATATCACAGATTTAACATTAAACCATACAATAATTCTAACGCGAACCACAAAACAAAAACAAAAAATAGTCTGCCAATTAGTGTGGCACATAGCTTCCTCGCGTCCTATTTCGTATTCTTTAATGGTTTTGTTCTTTAAAACCTATTGTTGTAAATCAAATTATCATTATCATTAACTACGGGAGATACAGAGAAAAATAGACTCCAGCACCGGGACTTGAACCACGGGCCTCCTATAAATCCGTTACAGGCGCTCTCACCACCGTTACAGGCGCTTGTATGTCTCCCGTAGTTAATGATAAGTACAATTTGATTAAAGTAAAATTTAATCTTTCCATAGTATGAATACTACCTAAAACTTAAAAACTTGAATTTCTAATTGATTGTACTAGGTACAGGTACCTACTAATTGAGTACTTTATAATTATAAGCGTTAAATCTCGGTCTAGTTCTATTGCCGTGAATATTTGGCTTGCTAGATTTGTAGAAAAGATTGAAAGCTTGGATTCGGGACGTTGAACCTATTATTGTCCAATTTATTTAATTTTCCCCCCTTTTTTAAATCTGTCCGGAGCGTTTATGCCAGCAGGGTAGAAACGCATAAATGAGAAAATATCGTTCACTTCAATGGTACTTAAACCATAATGTCACTTTCAAGAGAATAATATAGTTTCCGATATGTTAGCACGTGATGATGGCGAAGATAAACAATGGTGATGAACACATTATAGTAGAGTTTTTTCCCCCGGTGTCTCTAAGGAAAAATTAAGTGGGGTTGTTATGTTGCCAAATATTTTATTGCATACTTTTGTACAACACACAGTGATAACAGAATTAAAAATAAAATATAAAAATAAAATAATTCAGAGTGACAACACAATACATTTTCTCTTGACTAGTATTCATTTGCTTATATATATATATATATATATATATATATATATATATATATATATATATATATATATATATATATATATATATATATATATATATATATATATATATATATATATATACATACATACATACATACACTAGTACATATATATATATTCACACCATTAACTTTCAATGTTAACCTTCTGAATCCTCCCTGTTTTGAATCCAGGGAGAGACTAAACATAAAATTATTCTAAAAAATGGTCTACACTGAATATGTATATATATATATATATATATATATATATATATATATATATATATATATATATGTTTTGATAGATAACATTTCAATTCTTTTCATCCTTCCTTTTTGTCTTCTAGTATATGGTCTGTAGGGATTATAATATTTAAAAAACCAATTTTTTAATTATATTTTTCCCATTTTGGCTATATTTCGCCCAAACCTGGGCATCTTCAGGCCTTAGCTGAATGTTTCATATGATGTGATAAATATTACAATGAATGAGGTGTTAACAAACCTTGAGTAACTATTTCACTCATTGTTCAATGGTTACTCATTCAATTCTTTTCATTATATCTGTTTTCTTTTAAAATAAACATATTATACACTTTGATATTACATGGTTTATTTTATTTTATTATTATTATTATTATTATTATTATCTATATATTATAAAGAATTAATAATTTGTCAGAGATATTTATTATACATATCTACATACATACCCTCATACATACATACACATACATATGCACGCACATACACGCATACATACACATTCGTACAAACATAATTACATAGATCTTTCATACACATCCATACCCATATACATAATACCCCATATTGTATATATTATATTTTTTATTTGATTTTAATTTTTGTATTTTTTAATATTGCACTATCAAATGTATTTATTTCGTTTGCATCTGAAATGCTGTTCATCCTATTTTCTTCCATTCCAATGTATATTGCTTATACGATCTATCTATTTGTTGTATTTTTTGACTTTCCTATTATTTTTGCTTCTTCAAAATTTATTTTATGGTTTAAATTTCTTGCATGTTGTGAAAGGGCAGTTTTTTCGGTCTTGATTCTTACATCTGAAATGTGCTGGTTAATTCTATTTTGGAACAGTTGCCTAGTTTGGCCTATATATACTTTTGGACATTCATTAAATTCTATTTTGTATACTACACCTATTTCATTTTTTGTTTCAATTTTATCTTTTAAATATGTAAAGAACTTATCTTTAATTTTATTAGTTGGTTTTATCCCTAAATTTATGTCGTTTCAATCGAATTCTTTGAAGACTTTTTTTATATCTTCCGTTAAACCTTTTATGTATACTATACTATTGTTTTTTCTATTGTTTCTATTGCTTTATTATTATTAATATTTATGTTTTTGTACCATAGAGATTTTATAAGTTTTAACGGATTACATTTTTTTTTAGTTTTTTAAAAATCGTATTTTTTATATTTTGTAGAAATTGTTTGCTTGTCAATTTGATTGCTTTTGATATTAAATTAGAAGCAGTATTGACTAATTGATATTTTGGGTGATTAGATTTATAATTTAAAAATGTACTATTTTTTATTTCTTTTTCGTACTATTTTGTTAATATATTTCCGTTTTTGTCCCTGTAAATTTTTATATCAACGTAGTTCAAACTTGTATCTTTTTCCTTTTCGATTGTAAAAAAAAAATTGTTTTGATAATAAACCATCAATTATGTACTATATATCACTCAAAATAATGTTTTTAATGGGGACTTAAGGGTAATTAAAAAAAAAAAGGAAAATAATTACCATCATTATATCTTCAAACTATAAATCCGTTATCATATCTTCCGAGAATATAAATATAAAGCATTTGCTAGCACACCTAGTCACGAACATACATTACTACTTTTCTAATAACTTTTTAGGTATTTGAAACAAGAGTATTGCAATTTAAATTCTGAACAATAAATTGCTGATTACAATAAACTAATCAGTCAATTCTAGTCTCAAATTCTAGGTATAATTTCTGCAATAGACAGGTAAGTCTGATTTGTAATTTATTATAATAAATAATAATAATTATTATATATTAAAAGTACAATGATATATATGTATATATATATATATATATATATATATATATATATATATATATATATATATATATATATATATATATATATATATATAGATATATATATATATTGTTTGCTTTGAAGGGTATACATATAAACCATCGTCAAGAAATATTAGTTATTGCTTCCGAGCTTACCGAAGGTATTTTTCTTTTTTATTACTAAATTTTATTTTTAAAAATGATTAGATACTTCATTTAATTAATCTCCCCTATTGACTGCTTGCAAGAAACTTTTTGGAAGTATCTCTCCCAAGCAAATATGTATATTATTTTTTAAAAAATAAATACTATTAATGCTACAAAAAATTATTCAATTTTTAGAAAAATGTTTTATTGACTCATTTAACAAAAATGCAGGATTGTTACGTTCCTGAAGAAGCCCAAATCAAACGTGAGGAAGAAATATAGCGATTCAGAAGTTAAAATGTGAATTTTATCTTGGCTTATTAAAAATAAACCCTAATATAAGAAAAGGTCAACCACACATTAAGAAATATTTACAAAAATAGGGTTCAAAACTTCAAAAAAGAAAATGATAAGAACAATTTTTCTGTTTTTTTTTTTGTTTTTTCCGTACATCATCGGATGAGGTGATTCTTATATAGGACTCAAAGTCACTATGAGGAGTTTTAATTATCATGAGGAATAAATATATATTAAATATAAATTATATTTTATTATTCCAATATACTATTCATGATAAAAAATAATACGTAAAGAAGAAAGAAGTAGTAGAAACGGTAGAGAGAGAAACAAAATACATTAGGAAACAGATATCAAGAAACGAAAGGAAGGTTATAGTTGAACAGTAGTAGTAGTGTAACCTACACGCCTCCGTATATTAGTATTAGTAGTTCTCGTCGAGTACCTGCTTTAATCCGGGAACTGTTTTCACGGTTCCAGGACTGTCTCAGAACCGTTCGTCTTTTTGTTGGAACACGGGACTAAAAGTTCCAGAACCGTCCGAGAAGCGTGTTGGAACGGTCTTTTGATAGTGCACATGATCCAGACAGTTCTAGAACCGTCCGAGGCTCTGTAGGAACAAACCTTATGAGACACACTAACTGGCAGACTATTTTGTTCAATAAATATGTAAAAGTCAGGAATAGTTTCAGTTATGCCTTTCCAGGCAGCAACTTGTATTTTTAAACTTGTATTGTTTAAACCTATAAATAAGTTCGTTTAATACATTAGACACTTGCTTTGTCTCTAAAGTCATTAGCATCCCCACCTTACCTTATTCTCCACGTACATACTTCTTATATTCCACACTTCTTTCACTTAAAATATTATAATCAACCTCTGACGATAGCAGACATGCTCAAGCTGGTTTGGTAAAAAGTGCAAAACTAATTTATGATTGACATATAAACAGGTTATTTAAATGGTTTTTATCTATTTAATTAAATAAGTATACGAGGAAAGTAATTTTGCTTTATAGTTATTATAAAATAAAAACAAGGTTATGAATGTTCATTTGGGTGGTTTGAACAATGCAGCTAATTAAATAATATTATCGTATCTATTCAAACTCCTTATCTAATCCCATTGGAGTTCAGATTTAAAAAAGTATCTATTTAGAAGATTCTTTTGAAGTTTGAGAGATTAATTTCTGCAATGGTTTTGCATTTTCTAAATATTTTTAATAGTTACTTTAAAACTTAAAAAAAAGTATTAGATTTGTACTTAAACCTAACAAATACACATATAAGGAACTACCAGTGTTACTAATAAAAATATATAATTACTAATATATTAAAAAAAGAATACAGAATTTCTTAGACTTCTATCTAAATTATCAGCTTACTGAAAAATCTAAAGTGACAAATGAATAATAAATAACTATAAAATTGCCTGCCAATGAGTGTGGCAGATAGCTTCCCCCACGTCCCCCTATATGTAGACTAGAGTGTAATACAATACAATATCATAATTAAAAGTGTTATTGTTTGGACCTCTTTCGATTCCCAGAGGGGTAACATTAATTTTCATTTAATATAAAATGTGAGCAGATACTAAAAATTAATATGGGACCGTCTGTGGGCTACTTTTACTACCACTCAAAAAAATGTCTTGTAAGTATACTTTAAGTAAGTCTGAAATATTTAAAATATAATATTATTGTTTCTTTTCGAAGGAGATGTTGCCGTCAAATGAAGAAGATAGAAGACGAATTTTACACGCGTCAATTTTCGATGCTGAATGTAAAGATTCACCTTATTTTGAAGAAGGTTCTGCAGCAGTTGCAGAGGAATGCATTAAGTATAATTTAAAAATTCCACAGAAAGAGATTTTGCGCTTCTGTGAGAAAAATTTTCCTTTCCTTCCAAAGCAAGAGTTTATAACAGTATGCGTGATACTTGTAACTTTATTTGAAATAGATGACTGCATCGATGACCCACGTCGCATCATGAGAGTGAGGATCAATCAGCTGGAGAGTGGGCGTTCCGCCGTCACTTCGGGCAAAATCGAACCATATATGAGTACAACTGATTGTCTTCTTCACCATATTAATAAAATTAAATGCAGCATTTTACAACATTGTTTAAAACAAAAATACCTCTGTTATCTTGATAACGTACAGAATAATATTAACTCAGAAAAACGCATGATGAGTCCAGAAGAATACATGAAATATCGAAGAATTGACGCCTTATGTGACTACACCTACATACTGATGTTACTGGACGTCGATGATTTTCGACCTTATTATTATTACTATTTTCATTCTGAGGATGGTGAAAAAATGAGGTATTTAGCTTCGGAAACCGCCATCATCCATAACGACATCGCGTCACTGAAGAAGGACAAAAAGGAAGGGAAGACTACTAACTGCGTCATCGTCTGGATGCAGAGTTACGATTTAACTGAAGATGAAGCCATAGATACACTCGCGCTGAAAGCGAAGGAGGCGTACGAAGAACTGTTGCTAATGAGAAATACAGTTCTGGATTCAATAGGTAAGGAAGTTCTGCAAAAGCTCATTATGGAGACTAGCGGTCATTTAATTTGGAGCACTCAGAGTTTAAGATATTACTAATTCTAATGTACGAGTTATGGAATGGCTTGTTTCCCGAGTCAGGTCGATATTATAAAGGGTTTGTGATGCGTCTGTTGTGCTCAAGAGGACAGGCCATTTTACTTCACATCATAGTTTGGAAAAGTATACAACATGTGGGGTTAATAGTGGGTCAGTGATACAAACAGACAGCAGTTACAAGAATAATCCGTCCGTCGCGTTACAATAAAGAATCCGTGTAACATAAATCTTTTCGCGAGTTTTCATCACTAGGTCCAGAGTTTTATTTTACGAAAACTGGAGACAAGTAGTCTCCTTCTAGCAATTGTTGATAGGATGAATCTTGTAAGGGTAGAATCGCAGGTCTTGCAAAAATATTTTACGCGAGGTTTTTCATCCAGCCTCTTGATGTAGGCCACCCTAACTCTCTCGACATTTTTGGTTGTTCTAATATGTCAAAAAAGAAGTGATTACGGAAATCCCACAATATCTGTATCGCTGAATCGTATTTCACCCAATAACTCCACACAGCGAATCCACGATAGTTCACGATCCAAATCATGTGTTGTCGCAATCCAAACACACTCCGTCATTACAACGCTGATTACTAGCCCTATAACACCACACGTTTCCTCTTTCGGATCATCCGAAACCACACTTTTCTTTATTTAGACGTTCCAAAACCACAGTTTCTTATGTAAAACCTGTGTAAGCGTATCAAACAAACTGTATATTTTAGATGTTTCCAACAGCTTCAGAAGAAGAAAATTTTAATACCCGTATACATACATATTTGATTGCATTATTTGTTTTTAGTTTGTGGTAGTGATAATTTGTTTTTTGTAACTGATTTTTACGGACAAAAATTGTTTTAATTCTTTGAGAATTCCTTAATGTGCTTGATTTATGCAATCAAGTGATCAATTAAACAATTTACGTTTTATTAATTTTGATTAATGATACATACATATTTAAACACTTATATACTTTCTGACCATGTATCTGTAATATTTTGTGACTGTATACTGTATAGAGTAGATATTTTTAATAAAAAATAAAATGTTTTAGTACTGTTTGTTTTAATTGTTAGGTTTTCTTTAAATAATCAGCTGACGTATAACACAACCTCTCAATAACAATCTTTTATGAAACACAAACAATATAAATAATAATTGACAAAAGCAAAATAGCAAGACCTCTCTCTAGCAGCTCTAGAATCACACACACACTCAGGTCTACCAACCATACCATTATTAAACAATATAATCATTAATTTTTTAAACAATGATTTCCAACACAATTTGGTTAGATTTTTTATTAAAAATCCCAGTTAATGTTTTTTCTTTTTCGTTCGGTTAAAATAAAAAATAAATTAGATTTATTATATTATGTTATTTTGTTAATATTAATGTAATTTTTATTCAAACTTTCATTATATTTACAATGGATAATTTAATATTCTAAATTAAATTATTAATATTTAATTTATTTATATTTATTAACATGAAAAGTAACTTATCCTTTCATCATAGGAACATATTCTGTACATATGTATGCTTTATATGACAGTAAAGCTGCTTCAAATAAGAAAGCATAAAAATATCCGTGGAATTGAAACTGCTGCACCAAATTCACTGGAATTTTGAGTTCAATACTCTAAAAAACCACACCCAGAGGCAAAACAGAATTTAAATTTAGTTGGAGATATTAAATGAGGTGCCGTCGTGCTAAATGACTGATTATATAAGTGTTGTCATTTAATTTAATTTATACTGTGTTTCCATGATAACTCAGTTTGTTATGTTTTGACAGGTTAGTATTTGACATATAGTTAATTGTTGTTTTGTTGATATATGTAATGAACTTTAATGTATTATACTGTTATTTCAATGAAGTTTGACTTATATTTCTAATCATAAATTAGAATTAAACACTTACTGTGAAGTTGAAACTGATTAATCAATGAAGTGATTAATTGAACTAGTGTTTGTTATTTACTACCTTTACTTGTTTATCTTCATTATAAATACATACCCTAAAGTCCCCCTATCCCTATATCCCTTTGTGTTTATAGTTATTTAGACAAAGGAACATATATACAGAGTAGCATATTATATTCCTTAGTCTAAATTACTATTAAGACAAAGGGATATTTATTCCAATGTACCTTGGGACAAAGGAATATCACACTTGTGTATATAATTGTGATCATATCCCTTAGTCTAATCAACTATGAAGATAAAGGAGTAATATAAAATTGCCCCCAGGAGTCTTAATGTCTTGGGGAGACAAACACACAAATATTTGAGACTTTTGTAGGGCAGACTATTATTTAGAACCAAGGGGGTGCTAAAGTAAAAAAGTGCCAAGTGGGTGCTATTCCTATGTTAGTGATCGTGATCTTAATAGGTTTATTTCAACCAAGCAGTGTATCGTTCGCAGGATCGTCACAGGCATGCGCAATGGACAAAAGCCGCCATTCCAACCCGACTTGTGATAGTGTTTCGTACAGTCCTCCAAACTGATCCAACCCACGCAGGGATCATTTGCGAACCGTTTAAGCCGTGTCCAGACTGCCCAACCGAACAGAGGAAACGAACCGAGCATTGGTCTCTGCGCATGCCCAGTCTGAGATGCGCAGGCGCACTTTATACTGATCATGCGCAGAGACCAGTTTTTGGCTCGTTTCCTCTGTTCGGTTCGGCGGTCTGGAGACGGCTTTAAGTACGGTCCAAACGATCCTCTGACAATACCAAGTATTGGTTTGAATGACATGCGCAGTTATGTTAATCGTCACAAATGTCAACAGGTTAGGTTAGGGCCCTAACCTAGGTTTCCTTTAATGTTTTTAATACGGTGCGAATTATAGTTCTAAACCTATTCCACCCTGACATGATTTTATTACAGTACAATGTTAGCTATGCATATAAAACCTATCCTAAACAATTCTCGAACAATCCGCGGGACGATACCCCCTATCGGGGGACAAATAGGGGGGATAGAACAAACCTTAAACTTAGTTTTTACAAATTTCAGGATTCGTCACGAATAATGACTCGAGACAAACAACAATCATTTTGATATTGGCACTATAGTGTGTTTGGAGTTTAAAAATACATTAAAATGCTTTTGTTTCACGTCATTATAAAATTAAACTTTCAAATGGTCCCTTTTGAAACGCCTTGGCCGATTATTCTGGTTAACAAACTCGGTTGATTTATTAAATTGCCTACGGATCCTTTGTGTGTACTCAAACATATAATTGGCCACTTTATTTTAATTTATTAGGATAACTATTTACAAAAGTTCAATGTCATAGAACCCGTGGTTCCCGAAATATTGCAATGAGTCAGTCAGTGGTATTTGGATTTTATATAATATATATAGATAGTACTTTTTGAAATTATACGATCCAATAGTGACGTAGTAAATTAAAATATATAATTGAATTTATTAATTCATGAAATTATTAATTTTGATTTTTTTCATACACGCACTTTTTATTGTATTAATTAATTGAATTAGGTATTCTTTAGAAGAATATTTTTATAAAAGAACTTTTTGAAACTAATTCGCATAATGAATATTTAATTTTGTTAAATAATTTAAAAAAAAATTAAATCATTACAATCACTGAATTAGTTTAAACATAACTACGTCATACATTATTCGAGATATCGATATGAGAAAGGTATTTATGTTTATAACTACCTTACAAATAGCTGCATTTAATTCTATTAATGCGGCAAAGGAGAATAAGTGATACTCATATCACTTATCATATCATATGGTTCAATCTTTTTTTCGTATATTATTCAGTTACAACTATAAAATTTAATTGTAGCAAGTAGCTTGGTTCATATAAGGTAAATATTGCACAGATTAGCAGACCCCACCTAGTGGTGGTATTCTAATAATTGAAATGGTTTGATATAGTCGTAAATTCGCTAGTATCAGTAAAGGAAAGTACCTATTACTATTATAGCATCTAGAGAAGAACAGATATTTAAATTAGGTTAGTTTTATTTGTATTTTTGGACGATCCCATAATTTCCCCCTTGATGCAGCCCATAGTGTATGTGTGTGATATGTATGTGTGTTAGGACGAGATGTAATCAGACTAAGTAGATAGTCTGAGAGGATAGTGTTACCATGGTTTACTGATGGTGTTCATGACAGAATACAGGAATTTCAACCCCTCCTTGGGGGTAAATCACACAAATCCATGTGATTTACACGGCATGGTGGCATACTGAGGCCTTACGTGATGTCACGTCCAGCCGACACCCCCCACCCCCTAAACCCGCTACATCGGTATCTCCATATTAACTGCACTCAGATGCTGCGCAATATGCGACCAGGCAAGCCTAATTTGTAATGAAGTAAAACCTGCGTATTTGACTTCTATTTCAGTTCATTTGTTTGCATTCCATTGAATTCACTATGGGACAGCATTATAGCTAACGCAAAATAAAAGATGATGAAGCTACATAATTACTAAGTCCATTTATTAGTTTTTGTACTTTAAATAAATAAGTATGTAAAATGTATTTTGATTAATAAGTATGATCTTTAGCTAATTTTTGAGCGGTTTTAATAATCGCTTAACTATCCCATCTTTCCTCTTTAGATATAGTTAAAGTTACGTGTAGTCATTGTGTACCATGGACAATTTTTTAACATTATGTATACCTATATTTTTTTATAAAAATGAGATGGTTTTAGATTATTTGCTTAAGACTAAAATAAATATATTTATAAGGAGTAACACATTGTATTTAGTTAGAGAAAACAGGTAGTAAGCATTAGAAACTGAAGTATTCATGGTTTATATATATAATGGCCCGAAGTAACACTCTCTCTTATAACTTATATTAAAGGATTTATAAATGACAACATAATTAACATAAATTAATATTAAAATACTAATGGCAAGTAGTTTGACATATTGTTCACCCCTAGGCCAACGCCAACGGTGGACGGCTGTCATTCCGCTTTCAGTTTCAGGGCTTGTAGTAGATTTTCCTCAAAATTAAGTGACTTTAGTGACTATTTTTTTCAGGAGGAAGCAGCATTGAACGTGGTCAGTAATTGGATGGGTGACCGTTTTGAATTAACTGATTTTATCATCATTCTTCACAAAAAAAACTTTATTTTTAATATATTTTATTTGATTATTTGAAGTTTGGCGGTATTTTGACAGATGTAAACAAACTTTGACGTCACCAAAATTATCGCACTAATAAATAATTATATTCGATTCTAACTTTCAAACTAATTAATGAAATTTCATCGGTTTTTTTATATTTGTTCCTTAAGTTTTTTGGTTCGAACGATATGCTATAAGTCAAAAACGTATTTTTATACTTTCGGCATTATTAACTGTCAAAGTTTATAAATTCAAATATTGATAACTTCAAAATGGCGGCCAATATCAAAATGGAATTTTGTGGGCTTGTTTGTTATACAGAGGTACATTCGTGCCAAATTTCAACTCGTTCAGGACCATTTATGATTTATTAAGATTTTTTTTTAATTTTTGCTGACTCAGCAAACTACGTTCAAGATGGCGGAAAAAGTTGATTTTCCGGGCAGCACCACTACAGGTAAAGACTGATTTTCTGCCAAGTTTCAACTCTCTAGGTTAAATACCTTGGGTGCTATGATAATAACACACACACACACGCACATACATACATTCACACATACATAAATACATACAGACGTCATGCTGAAAACCACTCAGGAGGTCTTAAAAACTCCCAAAACGGATAATTCCATTAAAATCTCGAAAAAAAAGTTTTTGGGGAAAACAATACTTTTCCTACTATAGGTTGTGAGGAAAAGTAATAACAATCAGGGGGGAGTTCGGAACAAAATATTCTTTTTAACTTTATATTCTTTTTATTTTTTTCATCCATCTTCTTACTATTGACGATAAAACACCACACACGCCAGCTGAATCTAGTGCAACTGTTACAAACTTTATCATTCATCACAGTTCAAAGTAGGCCTAATATAAAATTCATAGTTAAAAAAAGTCTTGAGCTTAAAAAATCCCTTTGTATTTAAAATTTGTATGTTTTGTATTTAAAAAACAAAAAAAAATATCCTTGTAAGCCCAAATAAGTGACTTTCAGTGACTATTTTTTAAATAGGTGACAAAAAAGTGACTCTCGTCAAAATAAGTGACTTTTAGTGACTTTCAGTGACTCACTACAAGCCCTGCAGTTTGGACACCATTTGACCGAATCTTTAAAGTTTTATCTCTGTATATTTTAAGTTTGTGTAAGATTGCCTCTGTATAGTTTGTGAAAGATAACGCATTATCTAGATACATTACATATTATTAGATTAGTCAGAAACTTTAAACAATTGTAGTAGAAAGTTATGCTTTTAGTTACTTCTGATTTATTATATTGTTAAAAGTAATAATTTTAAGATAAAAAGAACTTTTTATATAATACGTTTTTAAATTTTCTGTTGAATCGTGTGTAATGTTGATAATATAATTGCTATTCTTATATAATTTCTAATGTTAGTGACAAAAAAAAGTTCCGAAGTTATTTACTTCACATAAATGACAACCATCTTGAGAGCTGATCTAAAACCTGATCTTAAGGACAAATCTTTGTACAACGGATCTACCCAACACCAAATTTAAAGCGAGCCATCGGTATATTTGAAATAATATAATCGATATTTCCTGTTTTATTGTCATTCAATGTTTATCTATCACAAATTTGAAACCCATCAAAATGAAGATTGCGTAAATATGAGACATGGCAAAACAAATAAATTAACTTGCGGATTTTTTCCGAACTAACTTTCCATACAGCAAAATTTGCTGAAAACCAATTAAATTCTGCTGAAAGATGGCTAAAAGTACTAAAATAATGCATTGTCATCGTGTTCTGAGCTATGCTAAAAGTTTCAAATGTCTAGCTATTCGGGAAGTTAGTTAGAAATTGATTGCCAGATTTGTACCGGACAAACAAACAAGAAAGCAAGCTTATAAAAACGTAGTAAAATATAGTAGTAAATAAGATCTTAGCGCACGGCAGTGTGCAAAGCATGGTGCCTGCAAGTATGCAGTTTATCTCGACATAAACAAATTCACCTGGTTTTTCTCACCCTTTAATTTCAGCTAACTCAGACTTATGTTGGGCTTGTCAAATTTTAATCATAGATTAAGCTTAAGTAGCTTAGAACACTGTAAAAAGTTGAGCTCTTAATACTAAGCCTTTACGCAACATAATAATAAACGAACATTTTACTTGAAATTATATATTTTAAATAAAAACGTGAAGTATAAATTAATAATAATATTATATGAGGTTATAATACTAAGATAAGATCATATTGTTGTAAAAATGAGTAAAAAAGAATATATTTATCTTAATAAAAACAAAATGAGATCTATCGTATTTATAAAGCATTAAAGTCCACCCTAAAGCTTAAATAGCTATTTTGCCTTAAGATTGAACCACAACTTTTAACAGGAGCTGGATTTTTTGCTAACATAACACTATTAAATGTTCGTAAAACATGAATGTCCCGTGGTTCCCCGTCTCCCAACGTGCCACACCTTCTCCTCTAATCCTTTATCTATACCCTTGTTATTCTTTGATAATTTAATGCATATATGGAGAAAATATTGAAATGAGTACCTTGTGTTTTATTTAATTAAACTTTATCAAGAAAAAACAAACACTCGACTAAAAGCCCCCATACACGATCTAACCTGATGTCAGGCAATTTTAGGCCATACACGTAAAATATCATGTTTGCGCAAACATCAAACAGCCCCATATACGGTCAATATGTTAGCGCAAACATTTTGAACGTGTATGGGGGCTTTAAGAATACAAAACTACAAAAGGTAAATTATAAAAACTCGAGTGACATCTATCATGTCATAAATAAATAAAACACTCAACAGAAAATATAGTGGGCTCACTTTCTCCAGTGCCTGGTAAAGAAAACCTAGGCGACGCCCACGATGCTGGAGCCAGCAAAAAGGATTAATGTCCCCAACAAAAACCTGAAAAAAGGGTCAAGTTCCAGACTCCGTCCCAAAAAGGGGATCCTATCAAAGACATTGCGGCAAAGTCTATTTTATGTCTCATTCAGAAACTGACCGAGTATTAAGCGATACAAATAAAAGAGCATTGTTTATCAGGAGAGACTCAATTTAACAAGCAAAAAAAAATGTATAGCTCAGTTAAAGGATCAACTAAAATATATATTGTATTTAATGTTTTTGTTCTTATTTTTCTTAATTATTGTAATTCCTTGATCTAAAATGGTTATATATTTGATTAAAATGTACTTTTGAATCTATAGGTGTAAATAAATGTATGTTTGTACGCATGTGGAAGAGAAACAAATGAGCGCAGAAGGTTTAAACTTAAATGGGACCAACAATAAGCTAATCATGGCCTACCACAGTAGTATTTAAGATACATAAGTTAGCAAAATTGAGTGATAGAGCGACAAACAGATAGACGGATCGACAGACCTATAGACCGACAGACAAACACAGTACCAAAAATGTCCCCTGATATCTGAAACGGATTCTGTCTTGGAATTTTTGAAATCGGAGACAATTTTTTTTTTCTTCAGAACGATCACAAACCTTTCGTTACCTTCGGTAAGCTCAGAAGCAAAATTAGTATGTAAAGATTTAATAGCAAATTTGTTATAATATTTTTTATGTTATTTTAGGCCAGCAGATGCCCTGGAATGGTCAAAATATAGTCTTAATAAAAATGAATTCACAAATTTTGTTACTTAATTATAGGATACGCAACAAACAAAAGAAGAAAATAGGAGACTTTTTGATGCCAACAGTAATGATTCTGTTTACTTCGAGGAAGCTCTTATCGAAGTTACCAAGGGATGCATGAAGTACGATTTGAAAACTCAACCGAGAGAGATTATAGGCTTCTGTTCGAAGAGTTTTCCTTTACTTCCAAAAATAAATGTTATAACAATATGCGTGATAACTGTTGCTTCGTAGAAAATAAACGACATTATCGACGACCCGCGTCATATCTTGCTCAGATTGAGAACACATCAGCTGGAGAGAGCACGTTCTTCCATTACTTCGGGGAAGATCAAACCCTTTATAATTTCCACCGTATGTCTCCTACGCCATATTATTAGGATTAAATGCGGCTATTCAAAGATTGATTAAAAACGATTACCTCTTATATCAAAATCATTAAGACGATACTGTCTCAGAAGAAACGCGTGATGGGTCCAGAAGAATAGGTACATGGAATATTGTAAAATAGACTGATGCATCTCAACGTAGAGGAATTTCGACCTTACGATAACCAAAGTTAAAAATGTTATGGTTTAGAGCTGGGGTCTATTACAGGTAGCTTATTTTATAGTGTAGTGACCTGACCCGTCACTCACTGTACTGTTAACGTTTTACTAAATTGTTTATATTTCTTGTGTGGCATTTACTTTATTAATATGTAGGTCCCCTGTTCCTGACCAACTGGAAGTATTTGTTGGGTCCATGTTTACTTTTCCTTGTTTCAGCAAGCCCAGGTAAGCCCTTTTCATTTACTGCATACTAACCCGATTTGTCCTGCTAAATAACGCTTGTTATAATGTACTAATATTTATTTTATTTGTATTGTTGTAAAAATATATAATTATTTGGTTATAAGCTTTGATATGACAAGCGTAGGCACGTTTGAAGTTGGTGTGAAAAGTATCCCCCCTCTCGCTTATGTAAAGTGCAAAAAAGCTGAATCAAAATTTTTGGAAATTTCAAATATAAAATTATTGACAAAATTGTTTTATTTTTACAATTATGCTCTTTTTGATGTATTTATATGTTTATAGTACGGTTCACTGGCAAAAAAATACTTTACTTTATCAGAAATTTGATTATGTATTTTGAGAATACCAGACCCATAGGATAGTTCAGTGTAGGCTTTTTAGCATTTTTAAAGCATCATCAAAAGATACTACTTAAACAATACTGTGTTGCCTACGGACTCTCGCCTGTTTATTACTATTTTAAATATAAGGATAGTGCAGAGCTCGATGTGACTCGCACCTAATCTAGCGGATAATTCACGATTCAGCAATTCAACATATGGAAGGCAATATAAAAAGAGTCCCCACTGAAGCGAAGTTTCCAATTTCCCACAAAAAATTGACCAGACCCCTTGAAAAAGTTTATAAATATAAATGAGGTATCCAAGGTCTTTAAGAGTAGTCAAAAATTATTAATAAGTTTTTAATTTCATTTATAACCTAAATAGACAAAAAAAAAAAAAACACTTTTCGAATCTTACCCCATTAAAAAAAATGATATACTTGTGCAAAACAACAATTATTATCTCACTTATAAAAAACAAAATTTCTTTTGTTTCTTTATACTTTTTGTAGAAATTTCTATTATTATGCTAGTCTTTAAGAGCTATTCTACACTATCCATCATAATGGCTCTTTCGAATAATTTGATCTTTGTACCCATGTAACCCTTAAAATTTACCAAAACAATAATTACATATATAAGAGACTATCAGGTCTAATAAATGCATTAAACATAACAGATACTGGGATTTTATAAACACACACATATATACAGGGTGTTCCGCATAAGTACCTACAGAGAAAAACCTATGAATCTACATCAAATTTCTGACAAAAAATGTCAAGTAACCATGGGTCCTACGGACCTTCGTTTTCGAGATATATCGATATATCGATTTTTTTATTTAGGTCATGTTTTTAGCCATAAACTAAGTAATAAATAAATATCTAAATAAGATAGAAAGATGCAGTTTGCAGTATCGTAAAGAGCATTAAATTTTCTTTCAGAAATCACTTCTTTTAGTACTTAATACGTTTATAAACTTAGTGATAATGCAAGAAAAACATTAAAATTGGAAACTATATAAAATGTTTATACAACTTGGAGCTTCCATAACTTCTATATTTGTATACCTATTGTAATGTTTAAAATGTTTTAAAAAAATGCGCAATTTTATAAGCTTTAATTTGATATAGCATTGTCTATAGTTTACTTAAATTTTCATAGAGAAATAGTAGAAAAACTATTTAGAAATCAACTTATTAAGTAACAGCTCTATGAATTTTCTGCAATTTTAAAATTAAAATTTGATTGTTTTCTTTTCATATGCTGGCGCGGTAGTGTCAGAAGAATAGCAGCGGGGCTCGTGAGTATGCCAGGCAGTTCCAATCAGACGAAATCTTTCCTATTTCATTTTTCAAGTTATCAAAAGAAGATGCCGATCAAAAGGCACTGTTGATTGGTTACTGATCCTAGGACTAGTATTAGAAGGGCTTCGGCTGTATTGGGAATTCCAGGGATGCAGATTTTTAGAATTTTGAAAATAATTCAACTGTGCCTTCCACGACACTCGCGTCTAGGAGCTGACCATAGCTGCCTTTAATGCGAGGGTGCTGCGGGGGTATTGCGATTGGATATTACAAAGAACTGTGTCACATTTTATTTTGTGGATAAACGAGTCCCTTCTTACAAGAGCTGCTGGTTCACACTCATACATGGTTTATTACAAATCTGCATTTACGGAGGCATCAACATTTTCAGCCCCAGTTTTCTGTAAATGTGTGAGCTGGTATTATTGGTCTCAGAATAGTTGGACCTAATTTTCTTACGTCTTAGTGGGCCTTAATGCTGAAATATTTTTAAACTTTTTAGAAAGTTAATTGATTAGATTAATTGAGGACTTACCACTTGATATAAGAATCAGCATGTACCTGAAGTTGGATGTCCCATCCAACTGCTGTTGGATCGGGTGGATGGGGGACCTAGTAAAAATATTTTATACAGAACAATTGTGTATACTAGGGAAGAGCTGATTTCTTTTTCTTTTCAAAATTCTAAAAATCTGCATCCCTGGAATTCCCAATACAGCCGAAGCCCTTCTAATACTAGTCCTAGGATCAGTAACCAATCAACAGTGCCTTTTGATCGGCATCTTCTTTTGATAACTTGAAAAATGAAATAGGAAAGATTTCGTCTGTTTGGAACTGCCTGGCATACTCACGAGCCCCCCTGCTATTCTTCTGACACTACCGCGCCAGCGGTATGAAAAGAAAACAATCAAATTTTAATTTTAAAATTGCAGAAAATTCATAGAGCTGTTACTTAATAAGTTGATTTCTTAATAGTTTTTCTACTATTTTTCTATGAAAATTTAAGTAAACTATAGACAATGCTATATCAAATTAAAGCTTATAAAATTGCGCAGTTTTTTAAACATTTTAAACATTACAATAGGTATACAAATATAGAAGTTATGGAAGCTCCAAGTTGTATAAACATTTTATATAATTTCCAATTTTAATGTTTTTCTTGCATTATCACTACGTTTATAAACGTATTAAGTACTAAAAGAAGTGATTTCTGAAAGAAAATTTAATGCTCTTTACGATACTGCAAACTGCATTTTTCTATCTTATTTAGATTTTTATTTATTACTTAGTTTATGGCTAAAAACATGACCTAAATAAAAAAATCGATATATCGATATATCTCGAAAACGAAGGTCCGTTGGACCCATGGTTACTTGACATTTTTTGTCAGAAATTTGATGTAGATTCATAGGTTTTTCTCTGAAGATACTTATGCGGAACACCCTGTATATATATATATATATATATATATATATATATATATATATATATATATATATATATATATATATATATATATATATATATATATAAATTAGAACAACTATAGTTTTATGTAGAGATACATATCGTGAATGCTATCTATTATTATGCTAAACATATGTAAATTAATGATGAACATATCTATAAAATAATTACATAGATGATCAAAAAAAAATCTATAGCCATAGTGATTTCTTTCATATTTTAAACTAATAACAAGGCTAGCCGTGGTTATTTAGTTAATGTGTAGTACCAAGCTGCAGCTTGCCTATGATGTTTAATTTATTTTAATTATTAAAGTCATCCTATCGTCCTATAAGCCTTCTCCCAGTGATGGGGAAACTCCTAGAAAAACTGCTTCTCCGTAGACTCCTTCCCTTACTCAGACCATTCCTACCTGACCATCAATTTGGTTTCCGTGCTCACCATTCCACCATCCAGCAGTGTCATCGCATAGTCGATGTCATTTCCTCTACCCTTGAGAAAAAAAAGTTTTGCTCAGCTGTCTTTCTGGACGAGGCGCAAGCTTTTGATCGAGTTTGGCACGCTGGGCTGCTTTGGAAACTCAAGGCCGTCCTTCCTTTCACTTACTACCTCATCCTTAAGTCCTTTCTCACTGATAGGTATTTCTGTGCAAGTTTAGGAACCTCTTCCTCATCCATCTGCCCTGTAAGAGCTGGAGTACCTCAGGGCAGTATCCTCGGACCTCTCCTATATTCCTTCTACACACATGACATCCCTCAACACCCTTCCTCAGTCCTTGCCACCTTTGCAGATGACAAGGCAATCCTATCTGTCCACCAAGACCCTCAAATTGCCTCAAATAACACCCAAAATCATCTTCTCCTTCTCGAACCTTGGCTAAGAAAATGGAGGATCCGGATTAACGAAGAGAAAAGTGTTCATGTCACTTTTACTCTTCGTCATAGCACCTGTCCCCCAGTCATTCTTAACCAAGTCCTCATTCCACAATCCAATACTGTCCGTTACCTTGGCCTTCACCTTGATCGACGACTCACCTGGCAACACCACACTAAGACCAAACGTACTGACATCTCAAGACGATACAAGTTGCTGCTTCGTTTACTAGATCGTAGGTCTAAACTTACTTTAAATAACAAACTTCGAATTTACAATGTAATATTAAAACCAGCTTGGACCTACGGTCTAGAAGTATGGGGTAGCACCAAGCCTTCCAATTCCCGTCGAATTCAAACTCTTCAATCCAAGATCCTCAGAAAAATCACAGATGCTCCTTACTACGTCTCCAACCTCACTCTCCATAACGACCTCAATGTACCTTTTGTTAGAGACCTATCCATATCCCGATACCATAAATTTCACGAATCCTTATCCAATCACACTAATCCTTTAGTTGAAATCCCAGATGACCCACCTCGCCGCCTGAAAAGGCAGTGGCCCAGAGACCTACTAAGAATGTGATTAATTATTGAAAATCACTTTTATTATAACTCGTAATTCTTATTATTGTATTCTCATCATTCTTATGTATTGTCATCATAATTTTAATCCTCATGCCGAAGGAGTAGTCAATGGACTACAACCTTTCTCAAGTAATTCAATGTCCAGAAAAACTTTTATCATTAACACTTATAACATTAATATATGTAGTTGTGTTACTCAATAAAGTGAAAAAAAAAAAAAAAAAAAAAATTATTAAAGTGTAAAAGTCTGATTAATCAACCCTATTAGACTCCGTCATTGAGGTAATTTAGAGTGAAGAGACCAATTGAAAATCTGAGCTCCCACGACTCCAATAAAACTGATATGAAATTATTATTAATTTTCATTCATAGACTAACAGAGATCCCTCTGGGTCTGCCCCTCCCCCCGTCCTATGTAGGGTTCAATTCCCTCTTGAGTCTAGGGGGTGGTAGCGACCCCCCCCCCCTCTTTCACGTAACCAGAAATCTGGTTAAAGCATCTCGCCTGACCCAACAAGGGTAGTTATATAGACCTTCCAATGCCGCTTTAATATAAAATAAAATTGGGTTTCCTTTCCCTCACTCCATTAATTTTAATATTCTCTATATTTAATAAACAACCTCCCGTTTAAACAACCTCGCGATTGAATAAATCTCATTCACTAAAAGACTGATTGATTGGTCTGATTTTATCTGATTTTTCATAGAATAAATAATCTCCTTTTTTTAATTGGTATAAAAACTTTACTCTCTAATAACGATGCAAAAAAATAAATAATCATAATAGAGTCTAAACTATAGACTGCCTACTTCCTCGTTTCCTATAGCTTACTTTAATTATGATGTGCTTTTACGACCCATTTGTGTCTAATGAATTTAATTAATCTGTCAAAATTGGTTGATATTCTACATGAATAAAAGTATTAATTTACCAATTGATTGAAATTAACATGTGGCCATCTGCGGGTTACTTTCAACTAACTACTCAAATTCTTAAAATCGTATGAGTACTTTTAAAGATATAGGTGTTAATAAATAAAGGTTTGTACGCATGTAAAACCAATGGGCGTAGAAGGTAATATGGGACCAACAATGGGCTACGTATACCATCCAAATTTCATCAAAATTAGACAAGTAATTTCATTAAATTGTCGATTGCACAACAAATTCATATGAGACCAAAAATATTCTGCATTATTGATTATTTCGGATGCATGTAACGTTCTGAATTTCTATTGTATGTAACGTTGTTCTATATTGTCAACGTTCTGTTACTTTTTATGCAGCGTATAGGATTTATTAAGAAAGCTTATTGAGTGAGAATGATAGGAGACCGGCTTCGTTCTCATCCCTATTCCGAACTGTTTACTGGGTGAGAAGTGACACTGGAAGACGCCTGGCGGGGATAACTGATCGATTGATAATAATAATTACAATAACCGAGAAATTAATTAAATAACCGAGCAAACAGCAATAATTTTTAAATGTTTGTCTAATTGTTATCTAATTTTATTTATTTGTTATTATAAATTTTGTTATCTAATAGTTCATTAAATGTTTCTCTTTCGTAATTATTTATTGAATTTTAATCCTTTGCTGTTTCTCAGATGTTATTTTTTTAAGTAGCTTTTTACTAGTCATTTATTAGTACTTTGATGGGAATTTTTTGTTAATTCATTTAAATACAGGGTAGCATAGTATTTTATGTACATGTTTATTCAAGACTGCGTCTCCTGTGGCCCTGCTCTCAGTGGACTCTTTGTAAAATAAATTTAAAAAAAATAAAAAATAAAAAAAAGATCAGTTATCGACCACTGAGATTTTTTTTTTTTTTGGGGGGGGGGGGGCCTCCCTTATCACTTTGGGGATGTTAAAAGGTTAAAAGTTAGGGTTAGAAGTATTTTTTAATGCCAAATCTAAAAAAAAAATAAAAAAAATAAAAGATCAGTTATCGACCACTGAGATTTAAAGATTATTACAGTTATAATATCGCAAAAAATAAGATAAAATATTAGTTTTAGAGGGGGGGGGGGGAGGGGGCTTTATCACTTAGGGGTAATAAAAGGGTAAACATTTAGGGTCAAAGTATTTTTTTAATGCCAAATCATAAAAATATAAAATTAAAAAAAATTATGTCCACATAATCAAAAAATTACTTTTTGGGGGGGGGGGGGGGGGAAGGGCGCATTCCTTATCACTTTGGGGATTTTAAGTTGTTAAAAGTTAGGGTTATACGTATTTTTTAATGAAAAAGAACAATGTCGAAAGTAACCATACACAAATTGTACTTATGCCCTTGAAAAGAAACTAGCTAAACTTAAAAAACAAAAACAATTGAAATAGTCTGTAAATTATTGTGTTACTTAGCTTCCTTGCGATCTAAGGCCGCTCCCTGACTTGTCGGTACGGTATCGGTAAGCGGTATTTTCTGCTTTACCGATAGTAAAAGCCTTCATCTCCCCACTTGTCGGTATGCTTTCGGTGGAATCTTGCAGTAACGGTAGTGTCGTGGCGTGATTACGTCGTCGTCAGAAGTCTCTGTATACCGATTCCTTACCGCCCTAGTCAGGGAGGACTCATTAAGATATAGGCGCTCGGTAAAGAATCTGTACCGAATCGGTACCGAGCGTACGAGATTACCGATACCGAACCGACAAGTTAGGGAGAGGCCTACATAAAAATCAGATGAGTAGGTATACTTATAACGATATAAGTGTAAATTAACGCACAAAACACGTATATATAGCAAGACACGGCTCTATATATTTTCAGACATTCGAAGAGAGCTCGAACAGAAAAAAGTCTGTTTCATCTTCGGATATCGACATGAATCTCACAACGACCTCCGACATAAAGTAGACTGGCCCCTGACTAATTATTTTATTAATGTAACTCTATTTCTCCAAAAATCAGCTCGCATGAAGATTGAAAGCTGCATTGTGATTTTTTGTGTAATTTCTTTTGATAAAATAATTCATAGGGTAATTCTTTAGACAAAAATGATTTTCTGTAGATTATAATATAATAGCATTGTTTATAGTTAATTCACATCTCATAAATACATCATATTTATTTGTTTCTACCCAAGTTTTATCGTCCATTTTATGCAAATTATCAAATTATTTAACTATTCATTATAATTAAAAATATCATATATCATTAATAAATTATCGTGTAATTAGAATTCCATTTAAAGAACGTCAATATAATTATACTTGTTTATAATTCTATTGATGACCTCCTACTCTTACGCTCCAATTATTTAGTATAAATAGCCTTTCTCAGCTTACTTTAAGTTCAAAATATGTACTAGATAGTAGGTGTTCAAATAATTGTCTGGACAGGAGAGAATACTTTGTGGAATTGATTGGTAAGGATATTCTCATATATTAATACTTTTAAATAATATAATAACTTATTTCTTATAGTGGTACAAAAATCATGGTTAAAAAGTTTTGTTGAATTATTATTAATCAATAAATCAAGGGCGACACAAGATCGTGGGTTCGATCCCTCGCCGAGATGCTCTGATTTATATGGTTCACTAATAATCACACCATAATTGCTTTGGCGAAATAATGTGCGTGAAGTGGCAGCAGTAGAGTGTTGCTAGTTGTTGTACAGTGATGCAGCAACACTCTACCATGAGAATTAAATGGTCTAAGTTGATAAAGCACACTAATACCTCAAATGGAGGTAGAAAAAAATAAATAATCGGTCCGAGACAACTCAGACAAACTTTCTCATATACGAGTTAATAATTACGAGTACTTAGCCCAGTATTTTCCATTTATTAGTTTTCGTGTTTACGTAAGTACATTTAATCATTATTGAAAATTTCATCAAAATTTATCATAAAAGTAACTTATTCTCGGCAGGGAATCGAACCCGACCTCTCCATCCGCGTTTAAAACTATTTTCTCGGGAACTAGATTTTTCCTGGGAAAACGGCATACATCGTTAGATGCGTATTTAAATGGACTACATTTTAGAATGTTTAATTAAAATCGTCGGAACTGTTTTCGAGAAATAATTTTTCCTCAGAGTTTTTAGGGGGTAGCGCCCCATACCTTGATTTCACCTCGTGGTATGATTTTTCTGAACATGTTTGCCAAATTTCGTCAAAATCGGCCCAGTAATTTAGGCTTCAGGCGTCTGCACAGACAGAAAAGTTTTTAAAAACCACTTTTTGAACTCAGGGGACCTCAAAACGTGAATCCGTCAAAATCTTGAAATCAAACTTTTGCGTGATCACAATTAATCTCTTTGTATGAAAAAGTAAAAGCAAAAAAAAAAAAAAAAAAAAACCAATGTATTTTGAATAATAAATACAATCGATTGTCAGTACATTAGACCAAGGAAAATCATCCTCTTTGTAACATAAGTACATTGCATTAAAATTATTTTAGCACAAAAACACCACTATTGAGTTTATGTAATCTATGTTTCTCATCATTCTATATATTAATGGTAAAGACTTCTAGTTGAATCATCATAATAATCTTTAAACTATTTTATTACGTCCCGATCAACAGCATTTACAGTACGGAGGTCTAGCCACTTTACTCATCTACTCGATGAGATTTATATGTGTGAAACATATCTTCCCTTTAATTTTATACACTTCAAATTATTGTCATAGATTTTTAAAACTCTTTATTTGAATTTAATTTATGCAGCAGAAAGTCGTCAAGCAGGTTACATTTAATATACTATTGTTATTAAATATTAATGCTTGTTTTTTTATTTTTAGAAAACTCAGAATATTTTACCTTATCTGATTATACATTATAATAAAGTAAAATGATTCCTACAAATGAAGAGGATAGGAAAAGAATTCTGCATGCTTCGACTTATGCACCAACTTTGAAATGTTCCCCCCACCACAAGGAAGTTCTTGGTGAAGTGGCCAAGATCTGCATCGAGTATAATTTTAGGCTACCACCTGATGAGTTTGTCCACCACACCGCACTATGCTACCCTTTTCTTCCTCTTAAAGAATTTTTTATAGTCAGTGCTATCCACGTGTTCTACTGGGAATCTGATGACGTATTCGACGATCCACGTCATAAAATGAACATTCGAATACATCAGCTGGATTCTTTGCGTTCAGCAGTAACTTCAGGTAAGATTGAACCTTACACCCACTGTGCTGATTTCTTAGTTCATTTTTTGGATCAAATTAAAAACGAATATCTAAAAACAGTCCTGAGAAAAAAATATCTTAAATACTTAGACACTGTAAGAAATAATCTCAGTAAGAGTGAAATCGTGATGAGTGTAGACGATATTATCGAGTATAGGAGTATCGATACTTGTTGTGATTTCACATTTTCACTCTTCTTCGTGGACCAGGAGGACCCTCGGCAACACGAAGAATTCCTTCAATCTAAACTCGGTAGAAAGATGGCGTCGTTAGCTACTGAAAACGCGGTCCTCATAAACGACATCGTTTCGTTAAAGAACGACAAGACAACACGCTCTTGTTTGAACACCGTACTAAGCTGGATGAACACCTACAATGTATCTGAGGACGAAGCTATTGAAGCAATTGCTCTCAGAGCTAAGAAAGTTTACGAAGAGTTAGCAGACTCAAAAAAACTTACTCAGGACCCTGTAGGTCTGGATGTACACAAAAAATTGATTTACTGGACAAGTGGCCAACTTTTCTGGTCTACTGTCGTTCCTAGATACATGAAATAGAAATACAGCTGACTTTCGGAGCAATTTTAGTATAATATTAATTTTTAGTCTTAAATATTCCATGGTATTTTAAATGGAGGTTATATAGGCTTTATAACCAGGTTATGCAGGTTATATAAGGTTATAGATGTATTGATCCAGAAATTATGATTAATCAATTTTTAAAATGAAGTCCATTACAAATTTTACCATATAAGTAATTTTCTTTCTCAGAAATCAAACTTCTGATGTATTGATAAAATAAATTTGTCTCTGCCTAATATTAAAACCGAAATGTAATCAACTGCTCGTTTAAAACTTTTTAAGCATGTATACTTTAATACTAAATAAATTGTATTAAATACTTTGTGATATAAAGTTAACATCCCTATGTATGTAAGAAAGTTTATTTTGAGTATATAGAACCGATTTTTACAAATTTGGTGTTATGGACTCTTTAGACACGCTTTGTATTGATTAAATATTCATCAAAATAAAATTACTGTAATAATTTAATAATAAATGTGTGTTTACTAATTTTGTGTTTTATAATTTATTTTTTTAAAATAATTTTGCTTCCGAGCTTACCGAAGGTAACGGAAGCTATGTGATCGTTTCGAAGAACGAAAATATTTTAGGTCTCCGATTTCAAAAATTCCAAGACAGAAATCCGTTTCAGACATCAGGGAACATTTTTGGTTCCGTGTCTGTCTGTCGGTCTGTCGGTCCGTCGGTCTGTCGGTCTGTCGGTCTGTCGGTCTGTCGTTCGATTTTTGCGAACCAACATATCTTAAAAACTACACGTCCGATTTTAATGAAATTTAGATGGTAGGTCATAATTAGCCCATCGTTGGTCCCATATAAGTTTCAACCTTCTGAGCTTATTTGTTTCTCTTCCACATGCGCACAAACATACATCTATTTACACCTATAGCTTCAAAAGTACTTATCTGATTTGTATGAAACTTTTACAGATTATCGAAAGTAACCCGCAGATATCCCAAGATTAATTTGAACAGTCTGCGCTCTTTAACTTTTGCTAAATTGATACTTTAATTCATGTAAAAAATTAAAACAATTTTAACAGATAAAAAAACGGGGTAACAATTAAACAACTTAGACAATAATGGCTTGTAAAAAAAGCATAAGACCAATACAGTACGTGGATAGGATGCGAGGAAGCTATGTGCCACACTAATTGGCAGTCTATTTTAGTCACTCATTATTATTATTTTTCATTAAATATTAATTATTAAATAGTTAATATGTAGAATAAAATTGTCAAGGACTAGAAAATGAAATACTAGAATGATCCTTTACTGAAGAATAATCTGTATGTGGTTTATAGATGGGTCACTCGAGGGATAAATTAAAACCATCAACCTCCTTCAAAACATCCTTGGCAATATTTCGACTCTCTCTTGGGTCATTCTCAAGGTTTTTACCAATATTTTAACAATACTGAACATGGATTTTAAATATTAACAAAAATATGCTTTCTTACCTTATAAAACTATGAACTAGTAATACTATTAATAACATTGTTAATTTCTAAAATAAACATTTCTTTGGTCACATATTATTACCTATTTGGTAACTTGTTATCACATTTGGCACTGTTGTTCTCCACTAACAACTATTTAAGTAAATAACAATAACTGAAGAATAATGATATAGAATAATTATGATAGAATGATGATACACAGATATACTAGTGGAAGGTGTTGTTGCAATTTTGGAGACACAACCCATCCCTAAACCATATTAGTCCTTTCTCGTGTTCTACTTTATACTGGTGCTGCCCTAATCCAAAGGAGTGCACTTTTCTGTCAGTTCAGTAGTTTGCATGTAACTGAATTCACAATAGAATGATATTATCGCAAACCATACATAAAATATTGATAAAAATAGTCTAAAAATTTATATGGCACATAGCTCCCTAGTGCCTTATTATTGGATGAATAATCACGTGAGATTTGAATCTATTTCGACTCCCAATTTATATTTAGGCAACAATTTATACAATTCAATAGTTTACATAAGAGTGGATCTAAAAGTTTTACCTAACTTTGAAATGTTTTTACTATTATCTATTATGTATAAAGTAAGAAAAGCTTTTGTTTTCTGTTTATTATAAAAATCTTAAATTATATAGCAAACTTGATGAAATCACTTCACAACAAGAGGAAGGTCGCTGAGAGTAACATATTTTACAAAAACATACATACATAAGGCTGCTCATTTATAATGAGTTGCTAAATACACAGCTTACTAAATAAATCTTTTAATAGACGATAACTTATTAAAGAATGCAAAATTTACAAAAAAATAAGTATAAACAATCATCATTATACATTTGTCAAAATAATAACTTATAATAACTTCAAGATAAAAATAACTTTTTATATACTACGTTTTTAAATTTTCTGTTGAATCGTATGTAATGTTGATAATATAATTGTTAGTGTTATATAATATATATAATGTTAGTGAAAAAAAAAAAAAAAAATAGTTCCGAATTTATTTACTTCACATATATGACAACCATCTAGAGAGCTGATCTTAAACCTATAAAAGGACAAATCTTTGTACAACGGGTCTCCCCATCACAAAATCTAAAGCGTGCCATCGATATATTTGAAATAATATAATCGATAAATAATATAATCGATATTTCCTGTTTTATTGTCATTCAATGATTATCCATCACAAATTTGATACCTATCAAAATGAAGATTGCGTAAATATGGGACATGGAAATACAAATAAAATAACTTGCGGATATTTTCCGAACTAACTTTCCTTACAACAAAATTTGCTGAAAACCAATTAAATTCTGCTGAAAGATGGCTAAAAGTATTAAAATAATGCATTGTCATCGTGTTCTGAGCTATGCTAAAAGTTTCAAATGTCTAGCTATTCGGGAAGTTAGTTAGAATTCGATTGCCAGATTTGTACCGGACAAACAAACAAGAAAGCAAGCTAATAAAAACGTAGTAAAAATTAACTTAGTTCAGATATTTGTTTTGTCAAAAAAATAAACAAAATGTCAAAAATAAAATTAAGTTTAGTAGTACGTATGATGATTTATAATGCTAAGCGAATCTAAAATAATTGATTCAGCTATTCTTGTCAATTCCATTTTATCTATACCTATCTCATCAAAGAAATCACTGGTAAACTTAGGTTAGTGCCTCTTGAACCAAATCAGTGTCTACATTACTAAACCAAAGACATCAGATTTTAGACCCCTCTCCTTCCCCCTCTGGCAACACCCGTCACTTCAGCTAGTATTAGATATATTATAAGTCTTACCAATTAACTGTCAATGATCAATTTGAAAAACTAAACAGATCTCCAAGGTAAATATTTACAAGTTCATAACGATTTCAATATAAATAATAGAAATAAAGGTGCGAATTTATTTTGTACAAATCAAGTTATTGTCACGGAATTTTTCTCTTATTACTCTTTTTTGGCATAGTCTGTGATTTTTTTTTCTTCAGCGGAAAATTGGTTGGATTTTCTTCCTTTTTTTACCTCCTTGTCGTTATTCCATTCGGTACGGGATAGAAAGTGCGTGCCCGAAAATGTTGAGGGGTATTCCAACAAGAGTCAGGGATGGTGAAAGAGGATAGGACCGGCATACTAAAACAGGGATCGTTTGGGAATGGGGGGGGGGGGGGGGGGGGAGAGAGAAAAGGGTTGGAGGGTCTAACGAGGCCAACCCTTCCTTATAGACCCCCTTCGGTAGCAGGGATTTCTTTCCCCCTTTTCTAAAAAAGAGGTAAATACAAGAATCCCTAGTATCTGATATATATTTTTTTATTCAACAATATCATTCTGCAGAACAAAGTAAGTATGTCGTTTTCTTTCGAAACATAGCGAAGAAAAAAAATTTGTGAGAGTTTGTTGGTCTCAATTTCGTGGGTCTTGTTATTGATAGGATTTTTCATCGGATAAACCTAATAATAGAAGGAGGGGAGGGGGGAATTTCTTTCACATTGTCTCCTTACCGCACACTATCAGTTTTGGGGGAAGGGGGGGGGGGGGGAATAAAAATCAACACATGCTAATTTGTTAGTTTTTTATAAAGATAATATTACGAAGATATGGTAAAATTTGTTATTAAAATCCAAGTACCATTGAATCATCACAATGTCGCTGAAACCACTAAACCTATAACCGTGATACTTTTTTTAGGTAGGATCCTCTTACCTCCTTGGTGCACGTTATGGTAGCAATCTTGATTCAAGATACTGGACATTTATAAGCAGAATCCGACATGATGTGCACTAAAACCTTGAAATTTTAAATTTACATTCCCTTTATGACATAAACAATCTTATAAAAAAAATTTCCTAAACACCAATTTTAATTTAAGAGGTATTTTAAGAAGTATTCTACACAGGTATCTAAAACCGGGTACTCTTTTCGCTTATTACAAAAAAAATAGTACCCAGAAGGGGGTTCCAAAGTAAAATAGAGAAACATGAGGCAAAATTCAAAAACTTCTTAGGAGTATATAAACTGATACGCGTGATCTGCAAAGGTGTATAGTATACGTTGGACAGTAGGAGTATCAGGTAGAAAAATAAGTATACGCATTGCAGAGCACTATGAAAAGAAAAATCAGCACCTTGGCAGAAAATTTCGAATGATAGACATCAAAAACATGTAAACGTATCTAGTTTTGGCCAACCATGGTCTAGAAACCGATCATATAATTTGATGTTGATAATTATGAACTTCTACACTCCTGCCAAAAAAATAGGAAATTGGACCTCCTAAAAAACTTAGAAATTCAAAGAGCTATCCAAGACACAAATATATAATGTTCTAATGAAACATCTAATCTTAACAACTCTGCTCTTGTAAAAACAATATATTTTTATTTTATTTAAATAATGTCTGGTAGTTGTAAGGTATTTTAGTTAGAGTAATATAAGGATTTATTGTTTAGCTTTAAGCAGTTGAAAAACAAAATGTTTACCTGAACCATATCATTACTGGGTTCCGCCTTGGATCTCAACTCCATATTCCCTACCTTTTTCCTTCCGTAATCCTTCTTTTTAGTTTAGTAGTCTTTTTAGTTTTAGTAGTATGCATATTTAAATTCTCTAAACAATTCTTGTAATTTCAAAAGTAAATTTCATGTTATAATGATTTTATTAATAATAGCTTAAGATAACAACTAATCTTCATGCTTTCTTTAATGACATATAAAGCGAGAATTAAAAAAACAATGTTTTTATCTCCCCTAAAATTAACTTTATTGACAAATTACAAAATAATATGTTGGTAACAATTTTCTTACATGAAATGTTTTTCTTCTCAAGTATAAGTTTTCATGTAGAACATTATGTTTTTTCGTTTAGAAAGCTTAACATTAAAGTTCGTCAAAGTCGATGTTACATTAAAGATATAAAGTGTGTCTGTATCGACTCATTTCTTAAAAGATGTGACAAGTTTTGTAATTAATGTTGCTAGTTTATCACCCTGTGTATCACAGCCATGTGACTAATTGTCTGTTTGTCTCGCTCCCTCTCTCCTCCTTGATCTTGTCGTTGTAACAGTATGAAGCGTGAGAGATATATCATGTTGCTTGGATACCCCTCTTATGTGCCTGGATCCTCCCCACCCCCCTTATTGTCTCCTGTTCTAGAAAACATAATACATCATTCCCCCCCCCCCCCCCCTTTCCCTAAACTCTCTTCTTACTAATTAATTAACTAAAAACTGCTCAAGAGAAAAGTCGATTATTTTTATCTATTTTGAACACTTAAAAATAACAATGTCACAACGCTGAAAAAATCTGTCCGAATCAACTCGTACGTGACTTTCTAAATTACATATAATTTATTCGTCTAATGTTTGATTTTCACGGTTATATATTTATTTATTATTCATCATTATATCAAAATTTACTATAGAAAATAATTCTGCATAGGCAAAAAATCAACTTCACCCCCTCGCTCTTTGCTATTATGTATATTTATTAAAATAGTGTTGGGAGTTCTTCGTTTCAAAGCATTGGGAATTTAAAAGTTTGTTCGTTTAACTTTTAGTGATTTGAACGAAATTCGGCAGGTGCATATCACCTTTTGTGACAACTAGTTTTTGGAAATTACACACTTCATATTTTTTTAGATGGCGGCCAATATCCCTATACTAAAGTACACTCATATACTATACTCCCTAATACTAGGAAAAATTCTTCTCCTTCGCCGCATAAACCCTTTAATATTCTACTCCCTTTATTCCACTGTCCAGCAGTGCCTCAGAGTTTTGGCCGTAATTGCCTCTGATCTTGAACAGAAAAAGTATTGTTCGGCTGTCTTCTTAGACAAAGCCCGGGCTTTTGATAAAATATGGCATGTTGGCTTAGTTTGGAAGCTCAAGAGAATCCTTTCTTTCACCTATTACCTCATCCAAAAATCCTTCCTGGAAAACCGTTCCTTCCAAGTCTCCTTCAACTCCTCGACTTCTTCCATCTTTCCTATGAAAGCAGGGGGCCACAAGGCAGCATTTTAGGTCCTATCCTCTATTTCATCTATACTTCCAACGTTCCCCAGCATCCTACAACTGTTCTTGCTTCCTTTGCCGACGATAAGTGTATCTTATTCTCACATAAGTCGCTACGAACAGCCTTCGACTATGTCCAACAGCACCTTACACTCCTGGAATCTTGGTTCAAGAAATGGTAGATCAGGGTAAATGAAACGAAAAGCTTTCTTTTCTTATAAGTATAGATTCAAATTTAAGGACTTTTTAAAACTATCATGATTTAATATTTTATTCAGTCATGTTGAGAATTATTCAAGGAGGGGGTCGAAATATTAGAAAAGTAAAGTCCTTTACTTCAGGAGACTACGCGAGAGTTAAAAAAACAAAGGTTTTATATTAATATTAATAAGAAAAACTACTTATTTTCCACAAACAAAAACCTATCTATGAACAATCTAACAAAATTACCAACGAATAACATAAAAACTTTAAATTAATCAAAAAGAAAAGAGAAAACCTGAAAAAAAACAATTTCATAGATATCAAAATGTAGAGGGGTGGATAAAGCTGTGCGCTTCGATTTTGGAACGGAACCAAACTTGCTTGTATAAATCGTACTGTAAAATCCTGGTTAGCAAGGTAGAAATTGCGGGTAACGTGAAAGTGCGGGAAATCTAGCGGGAACCATGCCGATCTTTTCAACATTTTTGCTTCCTATTAACTGGACCCGCTTCCAATAAACAACCCAGAAATTTCTTCCAAAAGAAATAAACATCATAAATCTATTTACTAATTTCTTCTTTTTTTGTATCTTTTGTTTTCTAAAATTTAAAAAAGATCCGTTTGGAATATTTAATTAAATGTTGTTGAGCAAAACTAAGCAATCATTATTATTTCATTAAATTAAGTAATAAATAAATGTAAAAATATTACTACCATATATATTATGTACGTACAACTTATAAATAGAAAAAGTATTGTGGTAGTGATTCCGCTAGTCAACGCATAATGCATAAGAAACAGAATCTCGCATAAATAATAATAGTACTGCATTAGTTAAGCATAAAAATAATGTTGATGATATTGTAATCTCCAACACTTCAAAAATAAATAAATTTAGAAAACTGATTTGGAAGCAGCCCATATAACCATGGGGGAAAAATAATTTTTTAACTGACAGCAAATAAATGTTGTACGTCCATTCTGCAACAAGTTAAACCATCGTTTTGATCAAATGTATAGTATGTTTGCAAAATAGAATTAAATAATAGAAAATTTAATATAACTGCTTAGTTTAAAAAAATCTGTCAATTAAGGCTGATCGTACCTTCCTCGCATTTAATTTCGAATAATTTAATTATTTTATTCTTTTTAACATTTTCGTTTTAATTTTTTACATGAAGTAAAGAAAAAAATATGTATAAATTTAGTAATATATAAAGCGTGGAGACGGTTGAAATTAGTCTGGGGCTACCATGCAAACTTCATAAATATCAGATGAATACTTTTAAAGATATAGATGTAAATAAATGTATGTTTGTGCGCATTTGGAAGAGAAACAAATGTGCTAAAAAGTTTGGAACTTGTATGGGAATTAAACAACATTCGGCTAATTATGACCTACCAACCAAATTTCACGGCCACGGGACAAAATAATGTTCCCTGTTGTCTAATAGTATATTATGTAACTAGGCTGTGAAGTGAGTTCTTTCTTTACCGCGGCAATTATAAATATTGCCAAGGCATATGCTATTTTTTCCGAAGTAGCAGAGAATGAAAAGAATATTAATTAAATATTAATTAATATAATTGTAACAAATATTAGTACATACTTAAGATTTTGATAAAAATAAACCTAAAAGAGGTTGCACTATAAAAAAAAATAAAACGCATTGACATTTAGTGGATTTTTATCGTACTAAGAAGCATGTCTACTTGATTGCAGCACTAAAAATGGCACTTTTGATAACTACTCAAGTTTTTACTTTTTCTCTCTAGAATTGTAAACATTTTTTCAATACTGTTTAGGAGTAATGAAAAGATTTTTAAGTCCACGTAATGAAAAAATGGATTATAGCTATGCTTTTAGGCTCTAAAGTTACTATTACACAGCCTACCACGAAAAAAAAAATCTGACTTGGAATTTTTTCACAATTAGGTAATCTACTATTTATAAATAAATATTTTTTTACGTTTCATTCGGACTATGATAAAGTTGTTACAGTTGGTAAGAGTAAAGTAATCCCAGTTAAACGTTTTCCCTTGTATCCTATAATCGCTTTATATATAATCGAATTAAAAAAGTTCTTATCGCTTAATTGAGTTTAATTATTCAAAGCGATCTTAAAGGTTTTGAAAAGAGAGGGGAGCTATCAAGAAGGTAATTTAATAAAATGAGTTAGAAAGATTAATTCAAGCGGGAAGGGAGGCTGAGTATAGGGATCTTGAAAATCGTGTTCAATTTGCTTTTCCGGAGCCCTGAGGGAAAAAAGGGAGAGGTTGCCCTTGAAGTCTCTGAATTCAACCGATCTACGTGGAATTTCCCACTCTATATCGTGAATTTTCCTCTGTGAATTTATTCTTGAGGATTGGCTCGACTGAACTCCTCCATAATCCTTCCTTATTAGTGCCACTAATCAAGAAGGAATTATAGCGCCTTCAAATTCTCAAACTCCATTTTGAGTTTGAGGAATTGACATTGAACGTTTTAAAGACGGGGATCTTTAGCCTAATTTGATTTACCTCCCTCATCTCATTCTTAAATCTTTCCCTCTTTCCTTTCTAAGTGAAGCTAATTATAAACTTCCTTTCACTTTTGTATCGAAAAAAAATTGTTAAATTCTTTATAAATAAAATGTATTTATAGCTAGATAATCTATAGAATAATAAAAAACTGGAAAGCCTCTCCACAGAATCGTGTTTATTTTACAAAACTATAGCTTTCGGCCTCTCGGCCATCATCATTGCCTACAATAAAAAATAAATATAGCTACATATAAAACAAGCAATTTTGCACAAGAAAATCCCAAAAAAGTTAAGAAAAATAAAATTAGTTTTAACAATAAAATTAGAGGCAACAATAAAAAGCAGAAAAATATTATTTAACAAACGCGATAAAATAAATAAGATTAAAATTAAAATTAATTAATCAATTAATGAAATAATTAAATGCTTTTTAGTTAGCAAATATAGGCCATCCACCTATTTGCTCTTGCTTAATTTTATAGTTCTTTATTTTTCTATCATTTTTATTTATTTATAAATTGATTAATTAATTTTAATTTTAATCTTATTTATTTGATCACTTTTGTTAAATCGTATTTTTCTGCTTTTTATTGTTGCCTCTAATTTTATTGTTAAACCTAATTTCTTTTTTTTTAACTTTTTGGATTTTTTTTTTTAACTTATTTTAATCTTAACCTATTTTTTTTTAACTTTTTTGGAATTTTTCTTGTGCAAAATTGCTTGTTTTATATGGTACTTATATTATGTAGCTATATTTATTTTTTACTGTAGGAAATGATGATGGCCGAGAGGCCGAAAGCTATAGTTTTTTAAAATAAACACTATTCTTTGGAGATGCTTTCCAGTTTTTCAATATTCTATTGATATCTACTCCGCTTGCACTCTCAATCTTTAGATAATCTATACTTTATAAAAAAAAAAAAAAAAAATAATAATCCTAATAAGGGAACGTTCTCTCATTTATTTTAGTCAGGAATATCAGCTTGTGGAGTATGGGAAATAGATCCACTCGAAAATTACTATTATAAAAAAACACGGGTTTAGTATATCGCTCTATCACATGTATAAACCTTATAATTGACATACACAACCGGAAAGACACCATATCACATAAAAGTAACCCATTTATATGGCGATGCTGGGTGAACTCAGAACGTGGGACCAGCCATAAGATGCCAAATTATCTGTTTTCTTGTGATTTAACAATGAACTTTTTAAACAGTTCACTTTACGTCATAGTTTATAAAATATTCCTTTATTTCTATGCATCAAACTTCATTTGAATGCCTTGACAGAATGGTTATGATTTATAATGGATTTGTTTTATTGATAAACCAATTGAGGTCTTTAGAAGACATATTTTCTCTGGGAAATTCTGTATTGAGCCAATCCTACTACCTGGCTTCAATCCAACAATTAAATTCAATTCAATACTGCCCCTTTTCTTTTTTTTAATTCCAGAGTCGACCGTGTGGCATTTCGTCTGTATGGATGTAAATATGTTTGTTACGCAGTCATGTTCAAACGTTTTGTTTGATTTTCTTCAAAGCTTTTTTCTTCCTTCTATAAATAATAATTAAAAATACTAGCTAAGTTTATTTTTACAAATTGTACTTGTATATTTCATTGCTGCAAAGTATTTAATGTCGATCTAATAAAACGGAAAAGTATGTAATCATTACAACCGATGCAATATGGCAAGAAAAGCTTTCGGTTTTTATTTATTACTACGGCGCTTGAATAAAAGATGTAGCAATAATCGTTATTGGAAGAACGAAGGGAGAGCTGTTATAGGGGTGATATGCTCTCAATATCCTAACCGATATGAAAGGTGATAGAGCGTTGTACAAGTTGTTAAGTAGCGCCTTCAAACCTCATGGGTAGACTTGTGAGGGAAACACGTCGTGTATTGTAGGACTTAGTATATCCCACGTTCTCTTCACTCTACTTTATAATATCCCTTTAGACTTTATATGAGAAGGTCTTCAACCCTTACCAGTTCTTCCTATTATGAAAAGGTATTCTGACCATCACTCGAACCCTTTCATCTATAAATAAAATTCCTTCTTCTATGCTATAATTTTCCCATCATAGCTTAAAAACTAAGTTTATTTCTTTCTTAAACGTTCGTCTATTCGAGAATTTTAAACTTTACTCTCGTCGCTATTCCTATTTACTTTTCCTAACCTCATTTTATTTTTAAGAAAAATAAAAGGAGCTCTTGAAACTTTACTATTCTCCCTCTTCAAGCCTTCGAATAAACTAAGGTTATTTTATAATGCAATCGGAAATTAGTTGAAGATCAGAAAGTTTTTACTTCATAAAAAGAATTCAACTATTTCACTTATAAATTAAGAGCCGTTAAGCCCTTGACGTAGGGCTTGATTTTATAATTAGAAAAATTAGTACAGTTAGGTAGATTAATTTAGATACCTGTTTAGATAAGTTTTTATCTATTAGAAGATGAACAAATCAAAACAATAATTAATTTATAATGGTATAAATGTGGTTGCCTTAGCTTAGTAATAACAAATCATTTCAAGATGTGTCGTCGCCGTTGTCGGTACACTACTCAATTATATAAATGATTAAGTAAGGGGAATAGCATTTTATTTATTTATTTTTTTTAAATCCTTTATATTTGCTTAATTTTGATTTTTTGTGTGTGGCTGGCTGACATCAAAATCTTATAGGGCTAATTAACCCTCTTCCAGTCGTCCAATCGAGCTGAAACTATATACAGTATGTCCCAACAGGAAACATGTTTTTAATCAACACCAAAAACCCCAAAAAGTTATATTTTATAAAAACTCCTTCCTGATCTTAAACCTCTAGTAATGATATTATGTTTTTTGATTTTGCGTACAGGGTGTTCAGTTGCTTAGAAACTTTAAAACATTACCTAGAGTAAACTACCCTTATTTTAGGTGGCATTAAAAAATTATTTAGAAAGTTCACTCAGAAGCGCCAAAAGGTGTAAATATTAGATATTATTTTATTTTATAAAAATAAAATAAATTGCTTACAAATTTGTAAAAAAAAAATTAGTTAGTTTTCTGAAAATAATCAAGCCCCAACAAGAACCTAACCGTAAAAGAAGAGCCAAGTTCCAGAACCCCTCCCGAAAATTCAGCCTATCAAAGTAGTGATATCTACATTGTAACCAAGTCCATTACCATTACCTCACTTCACTCCTACTTTCATGTGTACGACTGCGCTTTTATTTTTATTTCTTAACATTTGACCAGTTTTTGAATGAGGCATTAAACAGATTTGGCCGCAATGTAGAGATAATACATGTCATTTCTTTGGTAGTCTGACATTTTTAGGAGAGGATCTGAAACTTTACATTTCTCTCCTTTCCATTTCCCACATAACTCCTATTTAACTACACATGATACTGATGCATCATGCCACTAAGAAATTACATTTTTGTTTAAGTTGATAATAGCACATTACGCGTCGAGTGCGGAAAGTAGCATTTTGCATGCGAGTGTTGAGTTTGCACCCGAGAGACAGCGAGGGTTGTAAAACCACACGAGCAATGCAAAATGCCGTTTTCGCACGAATTGCGTACCGTACTTTATCTACGATTGTTAGATTTAAATAATAAAAACAGAAAAAAATAAACTTGCTATATGTAAGTTCGTATCTCTCTCTTGATAAAGATGGCATTAATTCTTGAGTTGTATTTTTTTCCGAATTAATTATTTCTGGAGGAGTATTATTCTCCACATTTCCGTCAAAGTCACTTGATTCACTCATTGTTTTTTACTAAAAACTCGATATAAACAGTTTCTTTAATAAAAGAACAGCAAATTAGTTATGTTAAATGTAAACAAACTCGCTAATCGTGCGTAAAGCTGAAGAATTCCTCTTCTTTACCGCCCTAGGGTGGTAAAGAAGAGGAATTCTTCAGAACTATGAGAAGCGCATGCGCAATGAATACAAGTACGTAAAGAATCACTTTCTACGCATCTAAACAGAGATACAATGTTTATATTTCGTATCAATCGTAGATAAATTTATAAAATACCTCCAAGAAACATTATAATTATTTTACTAAGTGAAATTCTATATCTTCCCTTCGACCAATATATAATTATTTGCTCCCTAATTTGAAAAGCATTTAAATGTTAACTTGCATTGACTTCCCTGTTTCACAAGACCATTCTAGGCTCAATATCCCTTCTTTATTTAGTTTACCCTTATTTTCCCTTTAAGGAAATAGAATTTTTAAAAATTTCCTTTTGGATGGCAACAATATTATTTTAGAAATTATTTTACTAAACACAAAGAAGGAATGAATTTTCAAAGAAGTACCTAGTGATATTTATATTAACTAGGGGACTTTCAAAATCCTGTGTGCCTGCCATCTTAAATAAAAATGCTTTATCAGAAACCCCCTTTTACTTAAGTTTATTATTATGAATAAACAAGAAAATAAATAGTGAAATTAAAATAGTAATATCAATGATCTTTAGTTGAACTTGCATGCGAAAAATATTGATCATCTTCTCGTAATCTACTCTTTAAATTATGTAAAAGTGATTAAAAAAAAGCATATAAAGTGATTTATGTGTCAGCATAAAAATATCATTAATAACAATTTATTTCGGCAATACTTTATTAACTAACGATTCAGCTATAAATAATAGGGTATATTAACAATATGAAAAGTATCTTTCATTAACATTATAGTATTTTATAGATCTTTCATTAACATAATAGTATTTTATAGATCTTTCAATAACATTATAGTATTTTATAGATCTTTCATTAACATTATAGTATTTTATATATATTTCATTAACAATATAGTATTTTATAGATCTTTCATTAACATTATAGTATTTTATAGATCTTTCATTAACATTGTAGTATTTTATAGATCTTTTATTAACATTATAGTCTATAGATCTTCCGAAGGAGACAGCGTTAGAGATTTTGTGAATTCCGACGTTTTATTAGAGCAATAATTTTCAAGAGAGTTTCATACGCTGAGAGTTATTTGTAACTTATGATTCATGATGGTATACCTATTTATATCTGTCTCATTAAGGTATAAACTAATAAACGTATAAACTCAAAAGATATATAAACTCTCATCAGGAACAACTAGCTGGAGAATTAAATTAATTAATCGAACCCGGGCTCTCTCCATCCGCGTTTTTTCTCAGGAACTAGATTTTTCCCGGGAAAACGGCTTATATGGTTAGATTCGTATTTAAATGGACTACATTTTAGAATTTTTTAATCAAAATCGTCG
Organism: Gerris lacustris; assembly: GCA_951217055.1. NCBI lineage: Eukaryota > Metazoa > Arthropoda > Insecta > Hemiptera > Gerridae > Gerris > Gerris lacustris. The sequence continues at coordinate 50,391,525 of OX578279.1, forward strand.
GAACAGTTTTCGAGAAATAATTTCTTTTCACGTTTTTCAGAGTTTTTGGGGGGTAGCGCCCCTAAATTTGGAGCTAAAATTCGTTTCTCGATTTCGCCTCGGGGTATGATTTTTTTTTGAACATGTATGCCAAATTTCGTCAAAATCGGCCCAGTAGTTTAGGCTCCAGGCGTCTGCACAGACAGACTACAGACAGACTACAGACAGACAGACAGACTACAGACAGACGACAGACAGACATTTTTTAAAAACGACTTTTTACGCCATCACAATACTCTCTCTTTATATGAGAAAGTAAAATAAAAAGGTCATATTAAGAATTTTAAAGCTACTTTCTATTATTGCACTGCGCTGACCGAAGCATAGTGGCAAAGTAACCTTACCACTCATATATGATTTTTTTTATTTTAGCGATATACGCTATAATAATATAGCGTACTATATTATTATGAATACATATATTTCTACTTCTTGTACCTGGGTGTGACAATAGACCAGAAAAGTTGGCCGCTCGTCCAAAAAATAAGTCTATTATGTACAGTGAGACCTACAGGGTCCTGAATAAGTTTTCTTGAGTCGGCTAACTCTTCGTATACTTTCTTAGCTCTGAGAGCAATTGCTTCAATAGCTTCGTCCTCAGATACGTTGTAAGTTTTCATCCAGCTCATTACAGTGTCCATACACGAGCCTGTCATCTTGTCGTTCTTCAACGAGACGATGTCGTTTATGAGGACCGCGTTTTCAGAAGCTAACGACGCCATCTTTTCACCGAGTTCGGATTGAAGGAATTCTTCGTGTCGCTGAGGGTCCTCCTGGTCCAGAAAAAATAGTGAATACGCAACATCACAGCAAGTATCGATTTTCCTATATTCAATTATATCTTCGACACTCTGCACAATTTCAAAGTTGAAGATATTGCTTCTTACGTTATCTATGTAATTTAGATATTTTTTCCTCATTGCTGTTTATAGAAAGTCGTCTTTTATTTGATCCATGAAATGAACTAAGAAATCAGCACAGTGAGTGTAAGGCTCGATCTTACCAGAAGTTACGGCCGAACGTAAACTATCCAGCTGATGTAATCTTATTTTCATTTTATGGCGTGGATCGTCGAATATTTCATCCGATTCCCACATGAACACGTGGATAGCACTAACTATATAGAAGTCGTGACGAGGAAGAAAAGGGTAACAAAGTGCGGTAAAATGGACGAACTCGTCAGGGTTTACCCTAAAATTATGCTCAATACAGACCTTCGCCACATCTCCAAGAACTTCCTTGTGGTAGGGGGAAGATTTAAAAGTGGCTGCATAAGTCGAAGCATGCAGAATTCTTTTTCTGTCCTCATCATTGGTAGGAATCATTTTGCAGTAATGTAATACAATACTCCGTGTACTCGGATATAAATAAGTGTTGGGATCAAATCCTAAAAGAGTTAAAAAAACTAAAATTATTTTTATTAAAAATTATTTAGTAGAATAATAACTATAATATATTATTATTTTTCAGAATTTTATTTATGTAATAATCTTTTAAAAATAAAATTAATGAAAAATTAATAACTGATTTATATAGTACCTGACAAATATGCACAGCGTTAAGCGTATTAACAAAATAGCACTTTTGGTCCTAAAATATCACTAACGGTCGATTAAATTCTAAACTATGTAATTGGAACAGTTTGTACATCAATATATCTGTTTTCTAGATATACTGTACATCAGTCATAGAAACCTGTCATATATACGTATAGTACAATATCTTTGAACTCTAGCATGTTAAATTGATTATAATGTCAACTGATAATAACATCATTTAACTTGCATATTTATGCAAGTAACTATGCATTGCTACACAACATATAATAAATTGAATAAAAACTAAATAAAATCTATCCAAAAGTGAAGGGTAAGGAAGAGTTATACTACATACCCCTACATTACCCTAAGTCCTAAGGACACGTCAAAGCTGCAGCACTAATAGAGGACCCCTTTTCTTATATGAATAATAGTACCATTTAGTAATATTTAATGTGAGTAAACGGTTACAATTAAAATGGGATCATCTGTGGGCTACTTTCGACAAACCATCCAAATTTCTTATAAATCGCATGAATACTTTTAAAGATATTGTTTTGAAAAAAATAAGAAAATGCGCACAAAGCATAAGAAAATAGACAGTCAATTAGTGTGGCTCATAGCTTCCTTGCATCATATCACGTGCTTTATTGATTTCATGCTTTTACAAGCATTATCGTCTAATTTATATAATCGTTTTCCTGTTTTGTTTTTTTAGGGTTTGGAGGTCATCCTAGAAACCCTTATCCTTATGGTAGTTCGTCCGTCCGTTCGTCGCATCTTGGAGTATATCTCCCGACCTACTGTTAAACTTTTTTGCCCAAAAACCGGAAAAAGATTGCAAACTCAAAATTGCAACACTCAAAATTTCTTCGATTTATTTCCTCGAGCAATTGGGAACTGATCGCAATGTTATTTAATTATTGCAGTTTTTGAGAGGGGTATCATTTCAAAGGTTTTGAAATATACATATATCACAAATACATATCTCGTTTCCAAAATGGCACCTATTTTACCTCCGAAATTACAAAAACAAAATCCCCCCTTCCCCCTATACCTCATAAAGACTGATCCTAAAAATAAGGAAAAAAATATGAATATACCTCTGTGGGCCAATGTTAATTCCGGGGGTTTATATAAAAAAGTCAAATTTTAGAAACCTTAGGTGGCCGTAACTATGGTGGCACAAAATTATTATTTTTAAGTGGGGTATCATTTTAAAAATATTATAATGTAAATCACAAATGGAGATTAAGTTTCCAATCTCGGCCATTTTACCCCTAACATAACTAAATAAGTGCATACCTAAGATGCTAAAGGTTAATATACACAACTGTAGTTTTTTTTGTATTAAAACTGAGATCTTTTTTAATGAACGAATGAATGAATACTAAGATTGCTCTTAATTTTACTGGAATTTAATAGTAATATATTACTATCAATAAATAGATAAACAATTTTAAAGTAAATAATAACAACAATAATAAACAAACGTCTAAATACAGAAAATGTAAACGCATTTAATCAGCTTATCCTAGAGATAAGAAAACAAAACAAAAGAAATGAATACACATTACTTCTGTGAGTGCCAGGCCGAGATGGATAATCGGACCCTAAGTTAAATCTAAGTGTAAATAATGTAAGATGTTACCAGTGGCGCACCCAGGATTTTTTTCTGGGGGGGGCTAACCCAGACTCATAGATGGACAAGTTGTGACCGGGGGGGGGGGGGGGGGGGGGTAAAAGTAGTAGTAGGAATCTAGTACTTTCTACTCGAACGGGTAGGTTGAACCACTTGATCGAACCTAGCAATAATATAAATTAAAAAGTAAAAATTAAGTAGTAAAATTTAAATCGTAACTTTCTTAATATTTCTATGAGGCAGTTTTAAAAAAATCGGTCCGAGACAACTGACCAAATTTCTCTTATACGTTATACGAATTTATATAATATAACTTAGTTCAGTGTTTTCCATTTACTAGTGTTCGAGTTTTCGTTGGTACATAATTATTAAAATCTAATATTTTATCAAAATTTATAATAAAAATCACTTCTCCTCAAGAAAAAATCGAACCCGGCCTCTCTCCGACCGGGTTTAATGCTATTTTCTCAGGAACTAGAATTTTCCCAGGTAAACGGCTTATTATCGTTATAGATTCGTATTTAAATGGACTACATTATAAAAATTTTTAATCAAAATCGTCGAAATCGTTTACGAGAAATAATGTTTTTCAAGTTTTTTCAGAGTTTTTGGGGGTAGCACCCCTAAATTTGGAGCAAAAATCATTTCTCTATTTCACCTTGGTTGGGGTGTGATATGTGTATATACTAAATCTCGTCAAAATCGGCCCCGTAGTTTAGGCTCCACGCGTCTGCACACAAAACAGACATTTTTTAAAAAACACTTTTTTGAACTCAGGGGGACCTCAAAACGTGATGAAAATTCGATTTTGATGGATTTACAAAATAGAATTTTCGCGCCATCACAATACTTCTTCTTTATAATATGGGGAAGTAGAAAACTCATAATTTGTTTTCTTCAAGAGTATATTTCGTAAAAGTAAATAGTATTTTCTTAAGTATGTGTATTTTCTTGTGGGTTCTGGGGGGGGGGGGGGGGCTTTAACCCCTTCAGCCCCCCCGTGTGTGCGCCACTGAAAAACCAAATAGTTATTGTTTTAGTGACTAGAATTTAACACAAAAGAGAGAAAAAAATCCGAGGAACCTACTACATAATCTGTTTTATATTTAAAATGAACTTTTTTGATAAAGGGTTTTTTCGAGGGATCTTTTTCATATCTTTATATAGAGGGGGAGAAAAAACAATATCAAACCAAAATCTTAATAAGGTATCATAGATAAAGATAGGGTTGGCCAGGGGGTGTCCGTGTCACATGCTCTATTCTCCCTGGATAAGACAACAGGCATGACACCGCTCGCAATAATACTTTAATCTTATCATTCTTTCTATTCCTATGAAGGCAAAAAAAAATTAATTTGTTTTTATTGATTGTCATTTTTTTATTATCTTTCTTTTCTACCGCAGCCCTAATATAAGTTGATCTAGGGCAGTGGTTCTTAACCGGGGGGCCGCGGCCCCCCAGGGGGTCTCGAAAGGTATTTAGGTACTATATATATTATAATTGGAGATTTTAAGGGGGCCGTGGTTACCAAAAGGTTAAGAACCACTGATCTAGGGTGCTCTGGGGGGGGGCTTCAGCCCCTTCAGCCCCCCCCCCCCCCCCCCGTGGGTGCGCCACTGGATGTTACTAATTCCAAGCGTTTGTTTCCAAATAAATTTTCTCTGTTAGTTTCAGTTATTTATTTATATCACGTTATATTTTATGTTGGGTTTTAAGGTATTTATTTATATAATGTAATATTTTTACTTTTATATACTAACATTTATAATGTAAGCAATTCAATTTGCACATTATTAAATTTATTTACACCTATACCTTAAAAAGTACTCATCTAATTTTTATGAAATTTCGATGGTTTGTAGAAAGGAGACCACAGATAGCCCCAGATTAATTTGAACCGTCTGTGCTCTTTAACTTTTGCTAAATTGATACTTTAATTCATGTAAAAATCAAAACTATTTTGACAGATAAAAAACGGGGGAAACAATTAAACAAATTAAACAATAATGGCTTTTAAAAGCATAAAATCAATAAAGTACGTGATAGGATGGTGTGGCACTAAAAACGTTTAGCAAAAGTTAAATAGAGCAGACAGTTCAAATTAATCTAGGGCTATCTGCGGGTTACTTTCGATAAACTATAAAAGTTTCAAGTTAAATAAATGTTTGTGTGTGCGTATGTGGAAGAGAATCTTAACGTTTTAGGGATCCAGCGTGGTGGCCGAGGGGCTCTAAGCGCCCGCTCAGCTATGAACGAGGCGACTCGAGGTTTTGGGTTCGATCCCGTGCCATACTGTGAATTGTATTTATGAATCGAGGACGGAGCAGGGACATCCCCTGAGGGGTGCTCTTCCCCCACACCTTGGCGCACGCTTATATTATATATGTATGATGTGTGAAGTAGCTGGAACTCTCCTCCACGGGGCTAGTAATATGGGTATACTATAAGGCCTAATTGCTTGTTTCAATTAAGTGGTTCGTCCTACCCGTCTAGTAGGAAGTACAATATATAACTACTATAACTAAAGATAACTACTACTACTACTATCCTAGCGTTTCATCATGTATAATTGTTATTAAAATTCAGTGTGAACTATTTGTTGGAGTTGGCATAGGGTTTAGTTTGAAAAATACATTACACTTCACACTATTTAACTAAATGTACTAAACTTTAATGTATTAGAAAATAGCTAAAATGTAATATGTACGTGTTTATTGTAAATTCGAAAAAACAAAATCAATTGAATACCCTGTACAAAAAAATTAGGAAATAATATAATTTTCAGTGGTTTAAGAAATAGGATATTTCTCCAAAGTAGGATTTTTTTCTAGAAAACTCACAAATTCCAAACATTTTCCTCTTAAGTTCTAATTTATCATGGGACACACTGTGTAATAGAGCCTCAATTATTAAGAGCCATTAATTATTATAGTCTGCAAAACATACATGCAATTCAGCAATGTACCAAACTTTTATTTCCAGTAATTTCCGATAAAAAATATTAAGAAAAATTAAGTAGCCAATTGGTCTGTCACATAGCTTTCTCGTTATCACGTTACATTATCGATGTTATGATTTTACGCCCCATTATGGTCTAATTTATTTAATGACTCCCTTTTTTAAAATCTTTCCAAAAGGTTAAACGACAGACTGACAGGAAAATACGAGAAATTAAATGTTTCCTGATATCTGAACGGATTCCGTCTTGGAATTTTTGAACACGGAGACATAATACAATTGTTTTCTTCAGAACGATCACATAGCTTCTGTGGTACTTCTTTCGATTGATTATATCATTCATATAAATACTTGTTATATATATAAATGATTTTGACAGAATAACTACATATTAAGACAAAGGTATGATTAGTCCAATGTACTTTGGGACAAAGGAATATCACACTTTAGTTTTTATAAAGGGAGTAACAGTCTGAAGAAGAACATTTCGTACACCTTCTTTATCTTTAGATTTTTATTCCCCTCTTTTTTTTAAAAGGGGAAAAAAAGTCTAAAGAAGAACATTCCATACACCTTCTATAGATTGTTACTCCCCTCTGTTTTTTTTTTTTAAAAAGGGGAGTAACACTCTACAGAATTGCCGCTTCTGTTACCTTCGGTAAGCTCGTTAGGGAAATCAAAACAACGTTAAGAGATTTAAAAAAAGAAGGGAAGAATTAAATAAATTCGACAGTAATGGATTGTAAAAGAATAACATCATTTAAGTGTACGTGATAGGACGTGAGGAAGCTATGTACCCATTATTTGGCATACCAATTAATTTTAGCCTGCAAAACATACATGCAATTCAGTATTGTACCAAACTTTTATTTCCAGTAATTTCTGATAAAAAATATTAAGATGAAAATAAAGTAGTATGCAAATTAATGTGTCACATAGCTTCCTCGCTATCGCATTATATTATCGATTGTATGACTTTATAACCCATTACTGTCTAATTTTCAGATATGTTTCAACATGTCTAATCTATAATTAAAATAAAAATGATAACATACCACTGAAGATATTTACTTGAATAATTCATATCCACTAACCTAAAAACAAAAAAAAACATATTTTATCTCATAATTGTTAAAAAATGTAATAATTAAGTACATTATATCTCGTACATTAACCTAAATTTGGCCCACTTCCCGACTACCTAGAAAGTTAAATCTTGCAAGAGATTATGAATTTCCGATGAAAATACAAAAATGAATCATTAGTTAATTAATTAATTATAAGCTTTTATTTTCAGTAAAAATGAAAATCAAATGAGTTCTAAATCAAACGAGATTTAGGAAAACTTACTTATGATAATAAGACATTTTTTATCAATGAGTTTTATTGTCAATTACTAAGTTTAAACTATAAAGAAAAGAAGGATTCATTTATTTTGATCTTATAAAAACTATCTGCTGATGAAATGTCACCTTAACCCCGTGCAATCCGTTATATTTATAGTTTTATAAAAGTCCTTTGGTAGAGCTATGCTCTCCACGGTCTGTTGCACCATATAATATTATTATTTTTTATAAAAACAATTTTGAAAAAATAAGAAAAGTAAGATGAATGGATGAACCAACGAAATAATAAATGTCATTTATTGGTTAACAGTGCAATATTTAAATTAATTTTTAGCACAATTTATTCATAATATCAGCAGTAAACTTTATCTTCTCTCTCATTCATTCCATTTCTAAATCTAATTGTCGAAATAATTAACTAGAGAATACAAACTTCTATAGTTCGTCTAATTTAAAATTCATTAAAGTTTGTGAAATTAAGGTGATAATATGTCAGCCACGTTTCCAATCACCACGTTCCAACCTCTCCTCTCCTTCCACTTAACTTGAGAGTGGATTATTGGACACAGATGAGGAATGCAGGAGTAGGTTAGAACGGCGAACTAGACAGACATCGGATACCAATCCTACCAAGTTATATTGCGGCTTCAAAAGATTCCAGCAATGTGAACACGGCGCTTCTAATATCCAATATGATTACATCCTATCTCTGACCACTTCTAAATATGAAACCTGCCAAAAACACACTACATTTATAGAATCTAATTCAACGCTATTCTTTTCTTTTTTTTTAAAAATATAGTGCTTAAAACCAATACAAAAAAAAGAATAAATTGAATGTTCAGAAGATATTTCAACAAAATTAGTGAAGTATAATTAACTTTTACAATTCAAAATCCACTTTGAACATTCATTTAATTTAATTCTTTCGCTAAATTAAATTGGGATATACACTTTGAACCCAGTATTAAGATATTTTCTACTGTAATTTGAGAATAAATTAATATTACGCTTCTCTAAGAGTTATTTGAAAGGTGTGTCAATTTGTGTGGCACATAAATGGGCGTATCAATTGAGTGTGGGACATAAAAGGACGTAGCAATTAGTGTGGCACATAAAAATCTGAGGCAATTAGTAAGTAAAAAAAATTGTAGCTTCTTGTCTTTGGACGAATGTGACACAAATTTCTCGCTTCCTATCACTACACGAATACTTAAATAATTTTACCTTCAGAGCAAGGTAAAATTATGTTATGAGAAAGGTAAATTATTACTCATAGAGATGAGTTATTAAAAAGGTGTGTCAATTGGTGTGGCATGTACCATTTTTTGGAAATAAGTGTGACACAAATAAAGGCACGCCCACTAGTGTGACTTAGATTAAAAATTGTGTCTATAAGGGTGCCACATAAATTTATAGTTTTCTACTACTGGACGAATCTGATACACATCAATTCAAAAGTATAAAAAATAGTCAAGCAATTAGTGTGGCACAAAGCCTTCTCGCATTATATCACGTAATATAATGATGATTTGCTTTTACAACATAATACTGTTCCCCCCCCCCCCCCCAAAACCCCCTTTGCTTGTGAGGTTACAGAAGGTAATGGAAGTATTGTGATCGTTCTGAAAAACGATTTTTTTTCTTTTTCCACATTCAATAATTTTAAGACAGATGGATATCTGTCGGACATCAGGGAACATTTTCGGTCTCGTGTCTATACTTCAATCTGTCGGTATGTCAATCTATCTTAAATAATTTAAAATAAAAACCTTCAATCCTTTAAAAAAAAATAAAAGGCACAAAATAATCAACGCTTTTTTAATACCTTTAAATATAGATCAATTAAATAAGTTTTCATGTGATTTAAGTAGATAATCAATATCTATAAGAGAAATAAATGTTTGTTAGTTAGCTATTAGTTAATGAACTAAATTACAAAGAAACAAAGTAATGAAGTTATGAATATGCGGCATCTATATATAGACTTGTTGGTCACACCTCTTTCCTTTCTCTCGACCTAATAAGCGCCCTCTGACAGTCGTTCCGGCAAACTCAGGCAACCGTAACCGACTTCACTCACTCTATCACCGAACCAACATCAATCCAAAACAAATAAACATTTTCAAGTTAAAGAGGAAAGAATAATATTTAATATTGATAATTAGTAGGGTGTCTAACAACTTCAATTTAAGAAATGATAATATTATAGATTTTCTTAATATTATTATTTTTTATTTATAGTTTTTATCTCGGTATAAACTCGTTAGGTGAAGTGGTTTAGTCGGTTGGAAAAGGTTAAAGATATTTCAGTTGGTATAACCTTGTTTGGCTTGGAACTGATTTCATAATCTCTTTGTATAGGAGGCGTCGGTATAGTCGGGAAGGTGAGTTGAGTTGTTCAGTCAGGCAGTGACCCGCGTTCAAGTAACAACAGCACCGTTCCTCCTCCACGTCAATCAAAACATTTGGCATAACTGTGCGTTTTTTAAAAGAATTTTTTGTTTTTCTTTTTTTTGAACATGGGTTTCTGTTCATGTACGGTTAAGTTTATACTTATTTTATTTAATTTAGCATGTGCTATCGCCGGTATTGCTATTTTAGTCGTCGGAATACTGACAAATAGTAAAGGCAGCAGTTTTAAAACCGTTTTAAGTGGACAGTTGACGACAACTGCTATTTGCTTTATCGTTTTAGGTGCTGTGATCTTTTTAATTGCATTTTTCGGTTGTTGTGGTGCTTTAAGGGAAGATACGTGCTTGATACAAACATACGCTGTTATTTTGCTGACAATTCTACTCGTGGAAGTCGCTATAGGTGTTACCGCGTTTGTATTTAAGAGTAAAGTCGAAGATGAATTGAGATTTTCATTTGAAACGTTCTTTTCACATTATAGCAAGAATAAACGAGATATCGACGACATACAAAGTTCTCTCCAGTGCTGCGGTTACGATAATCCTGACTACTGGATGCACTTAGTGCCGCCACAGCCGATCCCCAATTCCTGTTGTAAAACCCAACGAAATTGCGATATTTCCAATTCATACCAAGACGGATGCTACAGCAAAACAAAATTATATCTAAAGAGATTGTTCAATGTCATCGGCGGAGTGGCTCTTGCAATTGCTGCTATCGAATTGATCGCTGTAATCTTCGCTTTTTACGTCGCAAACTCAATCAAAAGAGCAGGTATGAGAGGTTACGTATAAAAAAAAACCTCAAAAAAATAAAAGTTAAAAAATAATAATAAAAAATCAAAATAACAATTCAACAGGGGTCGGCAAACATTTGTTATTTTATTATTAAAACAGAATAATATTAAAATAAAAGAAAATAAATATAAATTATATTAAGTATTTATACTATATTCTTGAGTAGTTTCTAATATGTTTCAAATGTCAATCAGTCTGCTATTATATATTTTAAAATTATTAACGCTATAAAGGTTTTAACCCAAAAAGTACGTACTCTACGATTGCTAATGAAATTTGCCTTTTAAAGAAATGTTAGATTGGAAAAATAGGTATACTGAGAAAAATAAACTAGTATAATTAATGTGTTTTTAGTAATATTTTGATGTTAGCTAAATTAATCATTGTTCAAAGAGATGTTGAAATAAAAATAAATTGCAAACAATAGTTACAAATCTAGCTGTCGTTATAAAGCTTATTGCTGTATTTATGCCATATAAGATATTGAAAGAGAGAGAGATTATATACAAAATGTACCCATTTGGACTAAATTGATTGTTTTCCCTTTCAAAATTACCAATTTTTATTTCAAACAAGAGAAATTGAGTTTATTTTCTAAATTCTTCTGAAATTTTATTTTTTTACTTCAAATGGATGTATTAAAAAGTAGTTTGTGCTGTTAAGTGTGTTAGTGAGTATTTGACATAAAAATCTCTGTCATCAAATCGAAAGGTAAAACTATAGCCAAATGTTTTTTTTGTTTTTGTTTTTTTCTTGGTTTGTTACATTTTTGCCAAAACGTTTGATAATTTCCTTAAAATGTATTTTTTGGATTGAGTGATGTTTTTCCAATCAAATATATATGCCCAATTTTACAAATCGGAGCAACAGAATAAAAAAAATAAAAAAAGGTTTTTATTAAATGCATTAACCGTGTTTAGACAAGATCAAGCTAATCGTTGTCTATATTAGTTTATGAATATTTATGATCATTTAAATTAATTTTTGAACAGAGTTACTTTTGAACTAAAGATTCAGGTCAATTTAGCCGACCCCTATTAAACAAAATACTTTAAGACTATTGTAAGTTTGTGTACATTTTAAATATTCGTGTTTATAAATTAAAACTGTACATTTTTAACAAATATATATACGAAAGTTCAATTAATTACTACTACAAATGGTTCGATAATAACAAAAAAACAAATTTAAAAAATAAAAAATAAAAATAATAATAATAAAAAAATATTCTTGTGAAAAAAGAAAACACTACTTTATCAATAAAAATAAATAACTATATTCTGTTTTATTAGATAATATTCAATAAATGTATACTATTGGTGACACATATACCATTGTTACTTTGTTTAATCTTTAATGTTATTTTATTTGTTTCATGTAAATGTAATTTATTTAAGAAATAAAGTTGGATTTTGTTTTTGTTAATTCTCTAGTGCAGGATAATTTATTGTTTAAAGTCTAAGGTATTTGATGTTGTATTCACCGTAAACGAATTGAATACATTTGTAACAGAATAATATTGTTAAAGAATGTAAGAATAACATTTCAAAGTATGCAAAGTGGCATATAAAACGCACAATATTCAAGATTGTACAATATTATTGAGCGTATAAGTGTAATATTGAAAAATATACGCCTGTGTAATATTGAACAATATACGTCTGTGTAATATTGAACAATATACGTCTATGTACGAGCTATATAGAGTAATATATTCATATGTATTTATTATGTGTCGAAATTAGTTCAATATTTTATTAAATTAATCGTGCAATGATATTGAGCGCTTATAGACACCTTGAGAGATATTTTAATTACTTTAACATTTTAAAGTAATTAAAATATAACTGTTCACGGTTGTAATAAAGGCTAATTTCTCAAAAACAAACTAATTCATATAATAAGTGCTTGCCTTGTATAAACAATGAATCAGTAGTAGTTAACTGAAAGTAATTGTTATTTTTTAAAATAACATTATGATGTATAGCTTTGGCTCATATAAGTAATACTTATTTCTTAAAAAAAAACCATTAAGACAAAACTTTAAAAGTTAAAAAAAAGTTCAAAACTTTATAAGTTTTTCGTTCAAAAAATTATTTTTGTCTTAATTTAAACAATTAATGGGTACTTGTTGGTAATTCTTATTATTTAAGTTCAAAATAGAATATAAATACATATTTGTCTTACATTACTTATGCTTAATTCTAAAACAAATCTTAAGACATAACTGTTTACCATAATTATTAATGGTTACTCCCAAAACAAATATTAAGATAACATTTTTTTGTTATAACAATTAATACTTCATTCTAAAGAAACAACTATATTAAGACGTAACCATTTGTTATCTTAGACAACACTTACTTTTAAGACAAATCTTAAGACATAACTGTTTGTTATCACAATCAAAACATACTTCTAAGACAAATCTTAAGACGTAACTGTTTGTTATCACAATCTAAACATACTTCTAAGACAAATCTTAAGACATAACTGTTTGTTATCATGTTATCATAATTATTGCTTTCTTTTAAAACACAGAATTCCTTGTTCCTAAGACAATATTATCGCTTATTCTTATAAAAGAATTAATATGAGATAACTGATATTTTTAAATTTTATAACTTTATCAATAAAATTAATTTTATGTTAATTAATTAAAATTCAATTAATGATTAGTTTTGATAATATCATTAAAATAGTATGGAACCAAATTAATACAAGGTATAACTGTTTACTTATCAATCTAAAGATTTCTTCAAAAACAACATTAAATTTGGATAATGATGTTTTACCAAAGTTGTAGTGGAATCTTTAAAGATAAGGATATCTTTTAGTGATGTTTAAATGTGATAATACTAATAGATTTTAAGGTCTGTTTGTAGAAATTTACCTTTGAAGGCCATTACCCCTAACTTATTCCAATATTAAACCACTCATTCCACTGAACGAATCATTAGGTCTGAATCAAAAGTTCAAACTTATTCGAGCGGGAGGCAGTTAGTAAACTATGTTTCGTTTTGAACCTAACTAACTCATTACATTTCTTACGACAGAAATTGATAAATTTTGGGCTTGGTAAAGTAATTTTTGTTTTACTCTAATAATTTTTTGAAATAGAATTTAAGCTTTTTATGTACATTTTCTTACGAAAAGAACTTCACAAGTTTCTTAAGAGAATAATTTTGAGAGAAAACAGCAATTTACTCATTACGGAAAATCAGCTGTTTTTTGGATAAGAAGAAATCGTTATTCAATGAGTTTTGAACAGCAATTCTTGGTTTAGGTTTTTCACCATGCCCACGAAATATATATTTTTTAAAATGTGTTTATTTATGGGTAAAATTAATTAAGTTAATACACAATTATTGATTTATATAATATAATGTTTTTACTTATTGTAACCATCTTCTCATTTATGTATTAAATTGTTTATACTACTAATTATAACTGTATTAAACTGATAATACTATTGTTTTTATTTGTTTATAACTTGTATTTATAATTTTTATGTTTAAGGTTGAAAACAAAATTAAATAGTATTTTTTTTTAATTAAAGTTATTTTTGTTTTTCCCTCTAAGAAATTTACACATATGCATGAGACTTGATCACAAATTTTCTTTGCTAGGACCATTTGTAGATACTTTTATAACTTCCTTGATTGTGTGTTATCTAACTTCCAAGTTGACATTTTTCCAGATTAAATGGCATTGAAAGTTATTCATACTTTTAAGACGTTAAAAAAAAGTTAAATTATTCACATTTTAACGTTAAAAATTCTATCATAAAATGTTATATTAATTTCCGTTATATTGTTGTACAGGGCTAGGAGGAAGTGCTGACTCTGGAGTTCATAGACGGGGTCTATGAACCAACTAGCAAATTAAGACTGAGCAAATTATGGCCCTGATTTGCTCTATTTTTATTTATTGTTGCTAATGGATTTCTAATAATATGAAATTTTTATCTCAATTTTATATTAGGTATAATACATTGACAAATTCAGTTCTCTATTTAAAATCCGAATATGATATTTTTGTATTTGTACCGAATTTCAACAGAGTATGGATCACAAACAGATATTAAACATTTTTTTATTTTTTTTAGGATTCAGTGGACATTAAAATGTGAGAAAATATTATACCCCATTGTTTATGCTATTACAAAATAATACTTCCTGAATATTGAGAGAGTAAGCATCGAAAAGAGAATTCAATTCCTCTCTATTGAAAGAGTACGCATTGAAGAGAGAATTCAGTAAGACTTCCTTTCAATTGAGAGAGTACGCATTAAAGATTGAATTCAGTAATACTTTCTTTCTATTGAGAGGGTAAGCAATGAAAAATTGATTGGCTAAACTCGGCAATAGTGTACCCCTTCTGTGTAAACGAAGTCGTACAGTTGGCTTCGAGATATCAATTCATCCCTTCCATTCGTTTATAATAATATATGTATAAAATAATTATATATGTATGGTTTGTTCATAGGAGAGTTGATATCCCTTTGTCAAAAAATACGTTGGAGTGAGAAGGGGCGCGCTATTGCCGATATTTACCAATTGATTTACTTTTTCTGAGCACGTCGATAAAATTTGGTCTTCAAATCATCATAAGAACAAATGTCTTTTTGTTACAATTTTTTTGTTTTTTCATATAGCTACAATAACTTAGGTAGGTGTACCATCTTAGGTAAGTACTGTAACTTAGTCATATAGCTTAGACCTAGTATATTAATATCAGAATAAATAAAATAGATACCAGTCACTAATCAACAATCAACTATACGCATTACGTAAAGTAATAAATTTAAATTAATTTAGATGTTTTTCTTCTTTTTAGTATTATAAATACAATAGTCTATATAGATTAAAAGCTTACTGTAATTACGTACATAACGTGTAACAACAATAAACAACAATTATCTAATCTTCTAGTTTAAAAGCCCAAGGTTTAGACGATTCTTAAATACAACTAAATGATAACAACTTAGGTGTTGTAAGACAGAACACAATAAAGCTACAAAAATACATTAAAAGAATAACAAAACCAAGGAATGAGCTAATAGAGTTTAAAATCCAGATTATATATTCAAGCACATGCACATCATCTTCATTTTGAAAACAAGTTTTAAAAGTAACTAATATTTCCATGTATTAGTCGGGTCTTTTTAACCTTGAATCGTAGCAAAGAGATAAATTCAATAGATCTATAGCGCAGTTTTCCTTGGCCAGAGTCTGAAAAATCTAGATTATCATGAAGAAACGGCTTCAGAGATATTCTACATCTCGACTCTTCGAACTCATTAGAGGGTTCATTCTCAAGGAAGTTGTTCATCATGAGCTGTTAACCATAATTGTATTAGAGAGGAAAGAAATGTTTGTATACAAATAATACTAAAAGGGTTAATATTTATTTAAATCATATATTTTTAAAAGTTAAACAGTCATAATAACTTCCGTAGACTTACGACTTTTTGTAGGTAGTGATGTCAAACGTGTTAACCGACATTAAATGGGTCATCCACCGAGTCAAGCATTTGTGATTTAGATTTTTACACTATTTCTGTGCAACCCAAAGATACATGTTAGTGTTACTCATGACCTAACATGGTAATTAAAGTATTAAAGATTTTTTAAATGGATAAGTCTTAAGATATTTATTTCCTTAAGAAGAGAGATGGGAAGAGATGTTATTTACGCAAGTAGTGGGCTTAGTCAAAAATTGAATGTTGATAGACTCGCAGGGTTGACGAACTAGTCGTCTCCATGCTGTAATGTTCCATTCTCCATAGTAACACTGAGATAGGAAAGAGTATAATATCTAAGTAAGTGACTAAAATATACGAAATATAAGAAAAGTTTTATAATTAAATATTTAATGTCAATATCAAGGTAGTTTTATTATTTATTTATTGTTTTCTTTTTAAATAAATGATCACACTTCGTATCAAGTGTGTACCAACAGGAATTAGAGATGCAGATTTCCGAGATTAGAGCATTGATGAACGTGCACATTGAGACGCAGGCGACGCTAGGCAGGGTATAGCAAAGTTTCATCCAACCGCTGAAATTACGAGATCGCGCGGGTATTATATAGGCCACGTGTGGCATAGTGCTGCACTGCCCTGCCCTGCGTCTCAATCACACTCACGCGGTTTCATAATTATTGCGGTTGGAAACAATGTGCTGCCCAGCCTCTCGCATCAATGTGCGCCCAGGTTGATGGATTCGGAGGAACTGCCTCTCAAAGGAAAAGCCTTTTAGATAGAGACTTAACCTCTTTGAATTCAATATTTAATATAATAGTAACAAAATAGAGTCGTCATATCCAAATGGTAAGCGTACTTTCACTTCTAACTCAACTAAAAAGTTAAAATATCAACAAATCTGGCGATGGTTCGGATCGCAGAAAGGTTAGATATGTTTTACACAAATAATCAAATCGTGTACATAAGTAAAGTGATCATTCGT
The DNA here is from genome assembly GCA_951217055.1 of Gerris lacustris. Classification (NCBI taxonomy): domain Eukaryota; kingdom Metazoa; phylum Arthropoda; class Insecta; order Hemiptera; family Gerridae; genus Gerris; species Gerris lacustris. The sequence continues at coordinate 50,408,731 of OX578279.1, forward strand.
CCTGTAATTCTAAAACAAAATGTTTTATTGATATGAACGTACAAGAAACGGCGAAAAAGTTTTAAATTATAAATTTTTGATTGATTTATTTCATTATAACTTTTAACATATTATTGATTTATTCTACCTAAAATATGAAATGATCAATATCCGGTGGATATGTTAGAGTTAACACGAAAGAGGTTTGTTTTACGTATCACTCTTATCAAACTGATTATTATTTGAGTTTAGTGATAAGAGATAGTGACGCTAAGTACACTGTAATTAACTCTTATGTAATGTATACTTTAGAAATGAAAACCACCAAGTAACCAGCCACATTCACATACAATTTTAGTAAAACATAACTCACATTTAAATAGATTTTTCTCAAAGATTATAAATTGCATTCCTGCTAAATTCAATCACGTGTTAATGAGTAACTTGTAAATAAGAAACTTCTGAAAGTTGTTTAGACATAGCTTTCCTCGTGTGTCTAATTGTGTATTTATTTAATTGTTTTCATCTTTCTTTCTAAAATTCTTTCAACTATAATTGGTTTTACACAAATAAAAGTATCAAATTTAGCAATAATAATTAGCACAGGTGGTTGAAATTAATCTGGGGTTATCTTCAGGCTACTTTCGACAAAACATCCAAATTTATTAAAGTCATATTAGTACTTTCAAATAAATTGTGGAATTGTGTGCAGGCTGAAGGCGCAGAAGGTTGAAACTTATATGGGACCAACAATGGGCTAATTATGACATACCTTCCAAATTTCACTAAAATCGGGCAGGTGGTTTTCAAGTGTGGTGGCCCGAAAAAATGTTTACGGACTGACAGTCAAAATCGTTCTTTAGAATGATTAGTGCTCCTGTTACCTTCGGTAAGCAAGGTAAAATATTTTTAAAAATAATTTTAATCATTTCAATAAAAAAATTAATGAACATGCTTTGTTTAATTATTAATAACACAAAAACTGCCATGGACTTAATAATACAAAAATAAAGCCAACTACCTTACATAATTATTATCTACTGTAGATTGGCCGTGGATGTGAGTATTATTACTGTATGTGAAGTGGCGGAAGGAAGGTTAACAATATATAACCTTGTTGTACTTCCCATCGCCACTGACTGCTCTTGTGTAATCGAACTTTCCAATCTCCCACGTTTCTCTAAGGCACACAGATAACCTCATCACACAAATGTCAAATAGTAGCCTGCTGAGGTGTTCATTTGAGTCAATGGTATCATAACACAAATTTAGGTGTAAGTAGTTAATATTTATTGTTTGCTGAGGGGAAATGATAAAGCCACCAAGCTGGAACATTACGTAGCGTTATCAAGACTTCTTCTCACTAAATTAAAAGATTAATTCTAGGTCCTACTATTCTCTATTGATAAATCAAAACCAGGCGAGGATCTTTTCACCACACAAATTTGCATACTATTTTTTTATATTCTAGTAACAATATCAAAGCCATAAATATATTGCTTAAATATTTAACAAATTTATAATGCACACCTAATAGGTAAATTCTGACAAATGAACAAAAATTTAAATGCTTATATTGCATTTTATCTCGCTTAATTAAAACACAATATCTCGTCTGGCAATGGTTATTGACATTGTTCTTGTGAATACGCTTGTGCAATATAAAAAACAAGAGTTCTAAATCAATAATGTTTATTACATGTTAAAAAATTCATTAAAATACAAAATAAATCCCAATCACAGTTTTTAATTGCTAATAGCATTGATAAGATCATTTTGATAGTTGATAAGGTAAGAGTTTTTCTGAATAAAATAAATATATTAAACAAACTAATCAGTTTATTTATTTAAAACTTTCTTATGTATATATTGAAATTGAATATAAATTCTCTAATATTTAATGTAATCAATCATTAAACGTATAAATCCAAGAAAATCTAAAAGATTTCTTTACATACATTGAGTATCTTCGATTTTGTGAAACAAGCATGGCATTAATAGAGATTATTTATAATATCTAAAGAAGAATAAAATAAAAAAATACTGTCAATTAGTGTGGCACATAGCTTCCTAAAGTACTATTTTGTAAAATTTAATGATTTTATGCTTTAAAAACCTATTATTATCAAATTTATTTAATTTTTCCCCTGTTTTCTTAATCTGTCAAAATTGCTTTGAGTTTGAACATGTATTCCAGTATTTATTTAGCAAAATTTAAAAAGCACAGATGGTTGAAAGTTGAAATTAATATGGGGCCATCTGCGGGCTACTTTTGACGAACCATAAAAATTTCATAAAAATCGGATAAGTACTTTTGACGAAATAGGTGTAAATAAATGTATGTTTGTGCGCGTGTGAAAGAGAAACAAATGAGCGCTTAAGGCTGAAACGTATGTGGGACCAACAATGGTAAATAAATATAATTATGACCTACCATCCAAATTTCAATAAAATCGGAGGAGTAGTTGTTAAGATATTATGTTGGTTCGCAAAAATTAAGCGACAGACCGACAGACAAACACGGAACAAAAAATGTTCCCTGATGTCTGTGTCTGAAATGGATTTCTGTCTTGGAATTTTTGAAATCGGAGACATTCAAATACTTCGTTCTTCAGAACGATCAGATAGCTTTCTGTTATTTTATTATTATTATTCCTCATTTGACTGAACTATGTATTACGTTGTTTTCATTATGAAATAGTTCTAAATAATTTATTCATTAGAAAAATACTCATTTTACAAAAGTTTCTTTAATATTTTGCGCGAAATTGTTTAACTAAATTATCACTTAAGTAATAACAATAAATTTATATTTCTTAAAAAGTAAATAAAAATAGAAATGATTGAGCCTCTTATCAGCACCATGAGGCACTTGAATGATAAGAAATATTTTTCGTCAGAAAAAAACGTATTTACAGAGAAGTGTCAATTCTTATCAATAAAACAATATAATTAATGACACTATTTTATTATTATTTCTTTTTTTTTTTACTTTGATAATAAAATCATTACTTCCACAAAAATCCAATAAAAATATTTTTATCTCATAACTCTCGCATTTAAAGCTTAGATTAAAATAAGTTTATTTTATTTTTAACCAGCTAATTTATCAGTTTTTTTGGAATGACGTTCCTTAAGACCCGTAACAGCGTCTGTTGCCGGGAGTGAAGCCGAAAAAAACTACCGTCACGAAATCGACAATTGACGATAAATTGAGTAAAATATGACCAATTTAGTTAAATTTGGAACACATGTTCATTTCACCAATGCCTGGGACGAATTCGTCGAACAACGTTATCAGCCCAAGCGTTCATGCGGAACGCTCGCTTAAACGTAAACTTCAAATGTAAAATTGGACTTTTTGGACGGAAAAAAATTCTAACTTCATCTATTCAATGAGACAAACAACTTCTAAAATAACTTTTTTTAGTAAAAACCAACACCGACACGACTATGAAGTGTTAAAGATTGCTAAATTTACTAAAGCAGATACCTAATCCATTATAATAATGAACTTTTTTTTACCAATATCTTACATTCTAACGTAACGATTTTAATAAAACTTCATACACATCGTCTGAAGTACAATTGAAACAGGCATGTTAAATTTCAACCTGATGCAAGTAGACGATTTTGTGTAGTGAAGTGATATATTTTATTATATTTTAAATGGACTCTGGCTGGGGGAGTCTGAGGGAATAGTAACCTATTTAACAATATTCAATACATATTTATTGTAAGATGCTCGCTTCAATCATAAAAAAAAAAAAAAAATGTTTTTCTTTAAATTTTGTCTTAACTCCGCTAAGTAAAAATAGTTTGTTACTTTTAATTTTGTCTCTTTTCTGACTCCTCTTTTTTCTCTCTTTTATATGTACATAGTTAGCATCGTATACTCAGCAGTGTGATTTTATAATATATATTTAAAGGAAAGCGTAAGGAACTTATTTTCCTACTGGGTGTCCCTCGACACCAAACGTATTTTTTATTTTAGCTAACTTAAGATATAGTCGTGATGAATTCTGCATATCTAAAAATGGGCGACAACTAGAATCAAGATGGCGAATCTTAAATATATTTCTTAGCGTTAGGTCTCTTTTTACAATAAACTGCTACATTATCCTCTTTATAACAAATTTAATATTTTAGAGATTTGGCCTTTCCAATAAAATTTAAAACAGATTTTAGAGAGTACAAAGTTATAATGTAAATAAAAATATAATTTTTAGATAATAATTCAATGTTTAGTATAGTAATAAATATCGTGAAAGTTAATTGTGTCGATATAATCGATTTTCTTAGGCAGTTGTTTAAAAACACAGTTTTTTTGTTGACTTGTTTAAAAACACTATCGATATATTTTTATCGATAATATATATTAAGACTAAAAGCTCGCTGTATCGGACGAAATACCTTTAAGGACGACAACACAAACTTATCCAAATACATCCGATAGCGGAGATTTGAGAGTTATATTTGGCTGTGAATGTGCTAATTGATAGTCAATTAGGGAAATGGTGTGAATCTAGTTGCGAATACCAATATGGTTTATAGATACGGTTTAAACATCTTATAGAGCGACACACTAACCACATCAAGTCATCCCTTACGCCATACTTATTATAAAGTTGTAAAGGTCAGTTACTATAAGTTATTGTCAGCCAGAAACCTTCCACGGGGTATACTATATACCTGGTTTATTATATACTATATTCTTATAGCATATTGTATACTAGGTGTATTATGTACCTAGTTTCTATTCATGGGATTACAAAAAATTAAGATCTAAATCTGATATATAAATAATAATAGTCTTTTGTATCGGTATCGTAATGTTTTTTCTTGATATACATATAAGAATCTATCGATAGGTCGATAGGTTATTCTATGTTCATTTTGAATACACTATTAATCGATAGTTATTCAAAATCGATATCGAAATATATTATTATAGTAAATAATATTACGTAATTTACGTGATATTACGTATAAAGATACGTAATTATAAATTACACATAAAAAACAACAAATATTACATCGCAATTATGATAATAGCGAATAAATCGAGAAAAGTTTAATGCCAATAAAAAAATAAAGAAATATTATAAAAGTTCTACGATACATATATTTTTTTTTTTTTTTTTTTTTTTTTGGCATTGGCTACATATCGGCCATACAGCCATGATTTCATTAAAACAAATGTTTCTTAAATATTAACTTTTACACTATTTAGGAAGGAATACAACATCTTATATAAAGGAGGAGATCTACTGCATAAAATTGATGAATAATTAAATGGAAAGTCTATAGATTTTGAATTAAAAACATTATTTAAAAGTGTCTCTCTTTGACCAGAATATTTTTTACAAAACATTATTATGTGTTCAAGGTCCTCTTCTAGATTACATGTAGAGCATAAGCTTGACTCAGCTTTGTTTATTTTTTTCAAATATAAATTACAAATACCGTGATTAGATCTTAATCTATTAATAGAAACTATGAAATGTCTGTTGCTCTGTCCTTTGTACCAAGGTGTTGCTCCTACTGCTGGTTGGATTAGTTTGTAAAACCCTCCTGACTTTGTAGTTTCTTGCCAACGAACCCATCTTTTCTTTGCTGCCTTATCAATTTGTCTGTACATATCCCTCACTGGGACTTTATAATTAGATCCGTGCAGAACCATCAACTCATCGTCCGAACTACTTTGTTTTGCTAACAAGTCCACCGCCTCATTAGGACCGATACCCGCGTGACCCTTTAACCAAACTAATATTACAGATTTACCTCTATTTTTTAGAAGGTAAAAGTGTTTTATGATATTTGTGATCAAATAATTATTGAGCACAAAAGGAGTTCTGTGTCTTAGAGTTTCAAGCGCACTCAGATTATCAGTAAAAATTACAAATCTGGTATTTGTCAATAAATATATAGACTTTAAAGCTTCTAAGATTCCTATCAGTTCTGCAGAATAACTAGAACAGAAATTATTTAATTTGAGTCCGAAGGTATGTTGCCCAGAGTAGTGAAGAAAAGCACAGCCAGTATTCTCCTGACTCTTGGAGCCGTCCGTAAATATGAAGTTATAACTGGGCCACCGTTTTTGAACGTCGTCCCAGAACACTTGGTTTCTGAGTTGAGGAGAATATTTTGTATAATCGTCGAGTTTATACGTATTAATATACGTCATGAATTCCTCATATGAAATTTGACGGTACGGAGACTCATTATTTACAAATATTACCGGCCGATAAGTAGATGTGTCTGTAAAGCTGTTAACTAGTGGTGGCGATTTCTTTTTATTCCAATAAGGAGAAGTAAAAACGGAGAAGGACAGTTCCGAAATTTTTGATGCGGCCACATTATTTCTTGAAAAACTCTGTAGAAGAAACCTGTCGGCCAACATTTGCCTACGCACAAATAATGGAGGCTCCTTGGCCTCGTTGTATAAAACTGGAAGGGGAGTAGAAGGAAGAAGACCCAAACAAATCCTTAAGGCTGAATTTTGGATCACCTGAAGAGAGCTCAATCTACTGTCACAACATTGACCATAAAATATGCTGCCGAAATCGAGGACTGATCTTACTGTCGCCCGATAGTACAAAAGACTGATATTTGGATCTGCACCCCAATGTGTATGACAGACCGCTTTTAATATATTCAAATATTTTATTGCTTTTCCCTTCAGGCTATTAATATGATTTGTCCATGTAAGTTTAGGATTTAAATGTAGCCCCAAAAATTTGACATCATTTGAAACAGGAAAAAACGAACCACCTAAATATGCGGTATCCCCTAGAGGAATCCTATTCTTTCTTGTAAAAGGACATACTACGGATTTATTTGTTGATATTTTAAAACCCTTGATCTTTGCCCAATTAAACAGAGCTACGGCTCCTTCACTCAATACTTCTAAAGCTTCTTCCACTGTGTTACCAACGCTATATATACACTTGTCGTCGGCAAATTTCAAAAGGTTTATTTTATTTCCGAAGAAAGAATCGAAATCCCACTCGTATGCGTTGTACAGTAGTGGCGACAGGATCCCACCTTGAGGTAGGCCCACCGAAGATGTTCTAGGACCGATGGTTTCTCTGTCTGCTTGTATAACCAATTCCCTCCCGGTGATTAAATGCATAATATTTTGAATTAGTTTGTGGGGCACACCCAACGTCACCAGACTAGAACACAGAATGCTTAAATTAACGTTGTCATAGGCACCCTCAATATCGACAAACAAAGCAACCAGGCATTTCTTTTCAGCATAGGCATTATAAATGTCCGAAATAAGAATAGACTGAGCCTGCTGAACTGAATGAAACTTTCTAAACCCATGCTGGGTCCTAGACAACGCTCCGCTATATATATATAAATTTCGCTATATAAATTTCGCTAGAATGAACTGATATAAGATTAGAGGTTTAATAATATAGATCGAGTTGGAAAGGTCGATATATTATAATCAATAATGATAGCTGAAATATCGATACTGTTATAAATATCTCTACTCTATACTGTTATCAACTGTCTCAATTAATAAAACTTAAGTTTGGGTTCTTAATTAAATATAATTTATTATATATTACTTTTATACATTATACTTTAAATTATGTTAAAATGTTCGGCAAATCGATAGCAGTTTTGCTATATTATTACTGCACAGTTTCAAGTTTTGTAAGTGACAGTTGTTACTAATATACATATATTGCTGTTCCAGTATAATTTACTTATTTCTATTAATTTCTTAGTATTTTTTTTTTAATTTCTTTATACCTGAAATATCGATAAATCGACTAAGCCGATCAGTTATGATTCTTTTCGACCAATAAAGATAAAGTACAGCAATAACTAAAATATTTTACTATTATAATATATTATATATTAATAAACGAAACCACTATCTTTTAATAGATATTAAGCAGACATTCAGAACAGTCTGTGTCAATAACAAAAACAACAATTGTTCGTATTATTGAGGTATCGATTAGCAGCAAATCTGAGTTCATTTTCTACTAATAATAATTCTTGAGTTCCACCAGAAAACAATCGTTACTACCATAACTTTTTTTGAGAATGAATGCAACGAGAAACCATTTCGACATTCGATTCAATTAATCGATGATTCTTTACCTCTTTAAACTCGATTGTAATTATTCTCGACTCTCGACATCTATTTCTAAATCAATAACGACTAACTAAACTAAAATGAATAATTACTCACGTTCTTAAATGATTAATGAGTTTATTCCACACTTCTAATTCAAATAATAATTATTTTCACTCCAAGAAAACAGTCGATAACAATTTATTTCTAGACTAATACCATGAGAAACATTACTCAATTCGATTGATCGATTGTACTTCATATTCTTAAACTCGATTGTTATTACTCTTAACAACTATTTAATCGATATATGGATAAACTAATAATAAATCGATATAATAAACTATTATATAGATTTATATGGACTAAACTAATAATGAAGAACTGTTCGAGAGTTTTTAAATAAGACATTAAAATTGATGCTTTAACAGCGTTTATTATCTGTTCATAGGTAATTAACAATAAATTTACATCAATAAGTATTTAAGGCTGCGCGGGAACGGGGGTCGACACACGCGCCATAAAATCACGCCTCTAATATAAAACCCAGAGACTTGAAAATTTGTAGGCGTATAGTTTGGGAAAAGCCAGAGGGTTGTTAGTTTTTATTTTTTTCTTATCGCCTTCAGTTTTTTTGATAAAAAATAAAATGTGAGAGAAAAAAAAATTAAAATATAAATTTCAAAATTTTAAAAACAGGCGGAAATTTATATTTTTACTAAGAGAAATTGTGTGAATTTTGGTCAAAAAATATTAAGCTGGTGAGGCGTAATCTTATGGGAACTTTTTTTTTATTTATTATCTGGAAAGTGCTGACCCTAGTGGATTTTTAAAAAAATACAATTTATTAAATTCTGATTTGTTGATTTTCCAATTTAAGCCACACCCACCGATGTTTTTCACCCTTTTACTCTGACAAATGAAATAAAAGCAATTTCAATTTTTTTTTTAAATGAAAAGAATTTAAAATAAAAAGAATTGTTATTTAAATATACATATATTGAGAAAGAAGAAGATTAAATAATACAAAAAGATACAAGATGAGAGGAAGGATTGAATGCTAGTTGATAAAAACAAGTTTAAGAAGAAAATGTTAAATATTTTTGGGTTAATTTTTGGTTAGCGCACAGAGCCAAAAATTAAGCCACCTTTTTATCTCTAACACAGCTTGAAAATGATCATTAATTTGATTTAAGTTATATTTATAATCACATTATGTTTGCTTCCGAGTTTAAACGAATAAGGCCACGAAACGAAATCATTATCATCATTGAAGAACGAATTTTTTTTTTATCTCTGAATTAAAAAATTCCTGAACAGAAATCCGTTCCAGACAACACAGAACATTTTTATATCGCAGTTTGTCGTTAAACATTTTATTGAACCATCATATCTTAAAAAACCAATGCAACCCACTGATGATTCCGTATTAAGTTAACCATCTGCACACATTTATTAGTGACATTTTAATATAAAAATGATAGGAACCTATTGGGAATTCATTATTTAATACTAGGTGACCATTCAGTATAGGTCGTGAGTATGCTATGTGCCACACTAATTGGCAGACTATTTAACCTATTTGTGCTAAGATAAATTTGGGAAACTAAATCGGAAAGATTTTATTTTTGGCATATTTGTTTAATTTAAATCAAATTATAATTACTATTTATAAAGGAAGACAGAAAGGGAAAAATAGACTTCAGCGCCGGGCTTGAACCACGGACCTCCCCCTCATTTCCAGTGTGCGGGAGCTCTAACCAATTAAGCTACACTGAAGAATAATTTCCTTTGACGATATCGATACCTAATCCCAAATTAAGCTTTCAAATGTTTCTACAAGTCTTAGAAGTCAACAAACGACAATAGAACTAGACCGAGAAATACGCTTGTATTTAAAAAGTAGGTACTCAATTAGTACCTGCACTTAGTACAATCAATTAGAAATTCAATTGTTATAAGTTTTTGGTAGTATTCATACTACGGAACGTTTAAATTTTAATTTAAATCTAATTATAATTACTATTTACAAAGGGAGACAGACAGAGAAAAATAGATGAGGGGGAGGTCCGTGGTATTAAAGGTATGTGCAGGTAAAATCGTGGTTTTACCATGGCCAGATATAGATACACTTTCCATGTATCACCTTCCTTAAAGAAATGAGTTTATTTTTATTTTTTGCTTTTTTAAAATGCAACTTATAAAAAAATGGTTTAAAATATAAATTAAAGCTGAGACAATATCCTATCAGATTACATATGTCTGAACCAGTTTGTACAAATTGTAAAATTAATTATCAATACAAAGTTAATTGAACCTATTTTTAAATGAATTACAGCAAATGTAATTTTTCAATCAAGAAACAGATAATGAAAAAATTAAATAATATACCTAAATGGTTTTAGCTTCCCGATGATGTAGCATTTATTCATTTAAAATAATAAATTGTGGCATATTCTCGCTTAGTAAAACAATTTTAATATTTCTTAACGGTAATACCCCCTACAAATTAAATAAAATACATTAAAAATAACATACTCCGTTGTGAAGCTTGGGCTTTATATGAAGCTGAATTAATTAATTAATGTAATGTATCAAATCTAACTCACATTGTTATGTCTTGTAGGAAATTTGCTAAGCAGAGACATGTTTCATTTCAGCGCATACAAAAGCTTCACCTTTAGCTTCACAACACTTTTGCCCAGTAGATCAATCAATATTTATAAATCCGTTTTTTCAGTTTTTTTTACAGAAATTAAAATTAAAATCTAATTGACTTGTAAAATATGAATTAAAATTAAAGGAATAAATAGCTTATTAAAAAAAACAACATATAATTAGACAACAAATATTCATGAAACGACAAGAAAATAAACTATCATATAATTTATAATCTTATTGCTGTATGCGGCTATCAAAGTCAATGCCAAAAAACTCACAAGTATATTCAACGTCTAGCTCAAACCCCTGGAACTAGAAAGTTAAAATTTTAGAAAAATTCTCTTTTTGACGAAAGAGCCTAAAATCCAATCTGACTTAGATTGCACTAACGCTCAACTCAATTTCTTGGAAGTAGAAAGTTGATTTTATAGAGGGGGTTAATACGAATTGAATTTGACATTATCAAGCGAATTGAGGTAAAGCAAAATTCTAAGAGAGCTTCGTAAACCACCAAATCTTATCCTTCTGGTTGGACTCGACATAAGCGAGAAGCATGCTACACAGATGGTTTAAGGTTCAGCATAGACTAAATTTAGCATTTCGATTTAATATTCGAATAAAACAAAGCGAAAAATGTTCAGTGCAATCTAGCAACACATGATAATTATTTTATAAGTCAAGCATACGGGGATGGTGTAGTTATCATGTGCAGGATTACTTGCCAGGTCTACTTAGTATGATACCATTAAGAGGTGAGGCTGAAAGTGAGTATGGCAAAAACTAAATACATCCAATAAACAATAAAGGTAGACTGCCAGGCCACTAAACAAAGGAAATGATACATTCAAACTATTAAAGAGCTTTTTCTATATCTCGGCACACTACTAACCGGCGACAATAGTTTGAGAAAATATTCACAAGGAATTAATGAAGGAATAATGGACAGAGCTTAGATCAATCAGTTGGTCATTAGAACTTGGTAAAACAACATCTAACTTAGTTTTACAAAAAAACTGAAATTAAAACAGGGTTTAATGACTCCATTTCTTGCCTCTTATAAGAGTAAGTAGAAATCTCGAACGTTTACAATACGAGAAATTAGAGTGAAAAATAAAAAAAAGAATCGTTTGAATAAAAAAAAAAATATATTCAAAGAAAAATATTTTTTTTATCCAATTTATATATTAGCTGCCATGAAATGTTGCTATAAACATCTTAGGAACTGGATAGTATTTTATCATATAGGAAAATCCACTTTGGTGTCTACTTTGTATATTACCTAGTAGATCTATATACACTTATAGAGCTTTTGTCTAAAATTTGTTTAACAAATATTTAGCAGACGAGTAAAATATAAAATTTTTAGCAGGAAGCTCTTTATTGAGCGTAGAATTACATTTTTACTTTAATAATAAAAGCAGCGTAATTCCTTTGAAATCCATGCTATTTCAACTGAGATTTTTTTTGTAACATACAAGCTTTTTTTTAATATTTACAACAAAAAAATTAAAAGTTGTATGGGTTGATTAACAGTTTAAAACCAAATTTATAAGGGGGTGCCGTTGTCGTTTGAAAATAAATTCTCTACTTTACTTAATAATCTAGTTATTGCAGCACAAATTACCTATATTATTAAATTTAAATATATTCATTAAAATTCTTATTTATAAAAATATTTTATCAATTAAAATCTCAATTTTCTAATATTTCCGTATAGTGACATAATTAAAGAAATTAATATTTATACATTTCTGATTTTTTATTTATCTTTAAAAAAATGCAATGGCCGACGTTATGTCATAATAATGGGAGGGGTAATGTGGGCGTTTCCTTTTCCTCCCAAAATAAACAAGGGGTTGAAAAAAACTTGTGAAAAGCAGCGCTATCTCTGGAGAGAAGGTATCAACACAACTCACTCCCGTGGGCTCTTAATTTTATGAATAACAAAGTTTACATCTTACTTTAACATAATCTTAATACTTTTAATCATGGATTGAATCTTAATACTTTAATCAGAGATTAAATATTTTACTATTAATAATTTATTTTAATACTTTTAATAATAGATTAATACTTTTGATTGAACCTTAATACTTATAATGATTGATTGAACATTATTAATTTTACTTTGATTATTTTACTTATGCATATTAACTAATGGTTTACTCTGATTAGTTTTAATCATTTATTGGCCCTGATAATTTAATGAATGTCATAATACTTAGATCTTGGCCCACTGAAGTAAAACTTAACAGTTATTACTAAAGTAAATTATTTTTTTGTATAATTTATAAGATTTAAGTTTTAGAGCTTTTAATATTTTAACTTTTTTTATGTCCAGATGACAGCTCCTTAACAAATTAAGTTGTTAAATCGAAGTATCTTTACGAAATTAATAAGTTTTTAAGTGGAGATAATGTTTGAACCTTGAATATTCTAAATGCATTTGAAACAATTCTTATCAGTTTAATGCTTTTTTATTAAGTACAATTTTTCACGCCTACAAAAAAGCAAAAGAAAGTATATTATAACTTTTTATAATAAAATAGCTTTAAAAATAACTTAGTAACTTGGTTGCTTCCTCTCGTCCTATTATTGGACCAATGGTCAAACGAGATTTAAATCTGTTTCTATTCCCACTGGGGAAACACTGATGTTTAAGCAATATTAAATTTGCGTGAAGGGTTGAAATCAATATGGGAACATGTAAGGGCTACTTCTGGACAATCAAACAAAATTTCTTCAAGATCGGATCAGTACTTCTAAAGATATAGATGTTAATAAAATACGAGTTTATGCCAATGCAGAAGAGAAAGCATTAAGCGCAGATGGGTGACATTTTTTAATAGACCAACTGTAGATAATAAAGCAGTTTAAGAGGTGGGTTTAGAATTAAAATGGAATGGCTAATACATGGGATAATTTTTACATAGTGCTAAGTTCAAAAACATTACTGATGGAGTCGGTTCGTGATCTCGTCCAGGGCACTTCTTTAGATTGTTACACCCCTTATAAAAAAAAACCAGAGGGGAGTAAAAATCTAAAGAAGATCTACGGAATGTTCTTCTTTAGATTGCTACTCCCCTTATAGAAACAGAAGTGTGATGTGTGATATTCCTTTGTCGCAAGGGTACATTGGACTAAACATCCCTTTGTCTTAATAGTTATTTATTCAGTCATTTATACTAAAAAAAACATCATAGGGGAGTAACAATCCAAAGAATTACCCTAGTCTAGACTGCATGACGTCATAATAACAGTCGATTAATTATGACACATCATCCAAATTGCATCAGCATCATCGGTTGAGTAGTTATTTAGAATTTTGAAAAAATGTTTAACGACAGGCCAAGTACCAGTGAAACATATTATGGTGTATAAGGTTGGAACATATCTGTGACCAGCAATAGACTAATTATGACCTACCACCCAAATTTCATTAAAATCAAAACCGTATATGTTAAGATATATGGTTCGCATAAATGTTGGACAGATCGACAGGGCGGATGGGACCAAAAATATTCCCTGAAACAAATCTCTGCAATAGTAATTTTTGAATATAGACAGGTTTTTGGAACTTTTCAAAATAATTACAATGCTTACATGACTTTCGGTTAGCTCGGAAGCGATAATCATAAAATATAAAACTAAATTAAATTAAATATTGTTTTTCAATCAATATTTTTAACATGTATACGGACAGTATACATCCTCGCTTTAAATGTGGGTTTGGAATTCCGACTAAATTTAGAAGGGAATCAGATAAAAATATCTGTTACAGTGTAACAAGATAGTTGATTCATAAATCACATTTTGTGTGACGTCATAGTTTCAATGAGTAAATAGAGATACGTAACTATATGACGTCATGCAGTCTGGACTAGATCACAGACTGACTCTCATCGGTACTTGTTGCTACTCTGACTCTCATGTTTTTGCTACTGACTCTCATGTTTTTGAACTTTGCACTATGTAAGAAATATTCCATGTATTAGTCATTCCATTTTAATTCTAAATCCACCTCTTAAACTGCTTTATTTTTTCGTCGTGCGTACGTAAATTTACACTGAAGTCATAATTTTTAGATTTAAATTAAACAATGACCTTTCAACGCTTGATTGTAATTTTAGTGATGACCTAATTTACAAAGAGTGATTCACTTTAATATAATTCAATTGAAAGATAATAATTTAATAGAAGATGTTTAAATTCCATTGAGAAAATTATCGTTTAAATAATATAAACATTTTTTGTGTTAATGTAACATTAAATTATACTGCAATAACTAAACGAATAAATTAAATATTTGACTTTAATTTTGCTTCCAAGCTTACCGAAGGTAGCGGAAGCTGTATGATCGTTCAAAAGAACGAAAATATTTTGTTTCTGATTTGAAAAATTCCAAGATAGTAATACGTTTCAGATATCAGGGAAAATTTTTGGTTTCGTGTCTCTGATGGTCTGTCGGTCTGTCTGTCACTCAATTTTTGCGAACAACGTATCTTAAAACTGCCTGTCCAATGTTAATGAATGGTTGGTCACAATAAGTCTATTGTTGGTCCAATGTAAGTTTCAATATTGTGTGTCCATCCCCACATGCACTCATACATACATTTATTCACACCTATATTTTTAAAAGTACTAATATAATTTTTAAGAAATTTGGATGATTTGTCGAATGTAGCCCACAGATGGTCTCATAATAATAATTTCAACCATCTTTGCTCATTAAAATTAGCTAATTATAATAGTTTTATTCAAGTGAAAAATCAAAACAATACCAAAAACACATTAAATACATTAGACTGTAATGGGTTGTAAAAACATAATATAATTTAAGTATACGCAAAAGGACACGAGGAAGCTATGTGCCACACTAATTGGCGGATTATATTAGAGAAGAGTGTTGGTGTTTTATCTTAATCATTCTACAAGTTAATGGATTACTAAAGATTCTAAGAAATTATTTCCTAATGTAAGAATATCTAAAGTGGAAAACATGTTAGGTAGCTTTCGACAATCCTTACCAATTTCATTAAAATTGAGGAAGAATTTTTAATCCAACATAAGTGTTAATATAAAGGACCTGTCTCGATTTCCAGTGGGGTCAAATTTATTTTTATTCAATATTAAATGTCGACGACATTTAAGGCGATTAAAATTAATATGGGACCAACAATACTTATTACTAACCAACTATCCAGGTTTAATCAGTTAGTTGTCAGTGTGCGTGGTACCTTAACTACTTTGCCCATTTTAAATAAATCTAAAATCTCTAAAAATCAAAAAATGAATTTTGCTCTACAATTTAACGGCACAATCCCACAAAAACTATGAAACAACGTGAAAAAATCATAACTCGAAAACGGTTCCGACCATTTTGCTTAATAATTATTATTACTATCGTACGAGTATCTCCTAAGAATATGCTGGGAATTGAAAGAAATTTGACGGACTGACTAACACAGGTCCAAAAATGTTCCTGATGTCTGAATAGGATTTCTTCATATAATTTTTCCAATCAGAGACATAAAAATGATTTTTTCTTCAGAACAATCACAATTCTTTCGTTACCTTCGATAAACTCGGAAGCCAAAAGAAAAGAAAAATTAAATCAATAAAATATAAATAAACTAATACTGTAATATCATATGTAGAATTTATCTATAGTTTTCAATTTAAATCTGTAATATTTGTTGATGAATTTTATATATTATATATTTAAAAATTTAAAGTTAATACAAAGAACCACCTGTGTTATTGTGGTGAGGGGGAAAACCACTTGATATTGAGTGTTTAGCATTGTGATTTGGAATTGAAGATAATAGCGCTATCTAGCGAGGCTAAATGACGCAACTCAACCCACCTCCATCCCCACTCCCCCACTAGAATAATAATGAACTTTTATGTTCTCATACTGCAGTCGCAGTCAGTCCTAAGTTAGGATCCGAATTGAACGCATCGCTTAACCGATCTATCTTTTATTAATTTTTAACTTTTAATTTAATTAATTAATTACAAAGATGGGGTTCTGTTCGTGTACTGTTAAATTTTTAATGTTGGTGTTCAATTTGTTTTGTGCTATCGCCGGTCTTATTATATTAGTCGTCGGTATCATGATGAATTCTAACGGCGGAAGCTTCAAACAGTTGATTTCAGGTCAAGTGACAAATACTTCGGTTGCGATTATGGTCCTAGGCGGTATTGTCTTCTTGATTGCCTTCTTCGGATGCTGCGGAGCTATGAGAGAGGATACATGTATGATTCAAACTTACGCAGTCATTCTAATGGTCATCCTAATCGCTGAAGTAGCTATCGGTATCACGGCATTCGTCTACAAGGGTAAAGTCAAAGAAGCTTTGGAAGAAAACGGTCGCAAGATGTTTGAAAATTACGAAAAGAACAAGGAAGCCATCGACGAAGTTCAGAAAGATTTAAAATGTTGCGGATATAAGGGACCTCAAGAATACAAGGTCGTACCGCAGTCTTGTTGCACCGAAAAGAACTGTACATCAGGTCCATATTATAAGGATGGCTGTGAAAGTAAAATTATCGAAGAAGGTAAATCAGTATTGAACACAATAGGAGCAGTCGCTTTAGGCATTGGCGTCGTCGAACTTCTTGGAGTAATCTGTGCTTTCTACGTAGCCAGCTCCATCAAAAGTCAAATGAGAAGAGGATACGCTTAAAAAATATATATATTTATACGAATATATAAATAAGAACACAATTACCAAAAATCTAAAAAAATCAAGACATGTTTGACAATATTATTTTGCGAAGTACGAAAAGGTAAATAAATTATATACATACAAATCAATAAAGGAGTCGGCATAACGGAGAATATTTAGAAGATCAATAATAGTAAACCAACTAAGTTCAAGCGACACCATACATATTGAGAAAAAAAAAAACTAAATATATATTAATTTTTCACTATACTGCATTTTTTAATTTTACGTGCGAACAATATTTTCCTAAACTATCAATATGAATGTTTAATTTGTATTTATAAAAAAAAGATTTTTGGCTAGTACCTACACATTAAAAGAATATATTAAAATTAGTCAATAGAAAAGAAAATCCAAATATAGTATTAATATTTATTCAAAAATAATAATTTTATGTAATTCCATTTTTATTTATGTACTTTATAAATTACTTATCATAACCTTCATTTTCTTGATTAAAATTTTGATTTCTATTATAATTATTTTTAAAATAAATTGCATAAGGTGATAATGTTTTAATACTTAACTGTATTATACATATATTTTTTAATATTTCGTAAATCGTATCTCCCCTATATTTTCCTTAAAAGTTGATAATATTATGATGATTTATTTTCAACAATAAATTAAATATATAGTTTATTAATTTCAGAAGATTAATATTAATTCTTTATAATAAACAATTTATTTCTATAATATAATAATTATTTTCATTATGTTGTTATTATATTTTTGTATATATGTATTTTTAATTTTTATAATGATTATTATAAATAATATAATGAAACAATCTTATTTGTCTTATACAAAAGTTTCAGGCTTGATAAGAGATTTTATATTTAATCAAACCTAAAAAAAATTAACTTAAAAATAAATAAACATATATATGTATTATACATGCATTCTGTGGAAAATAAACAGACGTACAATAAATAAAATTATGTCAATTAATATTCGTTCAAAGTAATACATTTTTCTTTGATATTTAAATATAATTACATAACAAATATAAAATTAATGGATGTAACAATAATAAATAAATAAATTTAAACAAAATGTAGTTATACACATGATTTATTTTTATACATATTTGTAAATATTTCGTTTGAAATTATTATTGTCGACTTGATAAAAGTTACCTGCCATTAAATTATTTACATCACATAATTAAATAAACTATTTCAGAAATTGTTACCAAAATATTAAATCTAAAACATACTGATAAAAATACTATTTAAAGATTAATTATTTTTTGAGTCTACTTCAAATTTACAAAATATGAATTAACATTTAATAAATGTTATTTAATTGGTAATTACGTAATGAATTGAATAATAAGAAGTTTTAAAGCTTTGAAATGAAAAAAAAAAAAAAAAAAAAAAAAAATCGTTAAAAAAAATAAAAGAAAACAATAAAATCCTGTAAAATTTTAATTCTAATTTTAGCTTTAACTTGTAACAAATGAAATAAATATACGAATATTTTTATTTATTATTATATTTTTGTTGTTTCTTTTGGATCATAATTTATATTGTAATGTCTTAACCGCCCTAAAGAGACCATGGCTAACGATATAGTAGCCCTTTTGTACTTTCTCAAATATACATACATATATATATATATATATATATATATATATATATATATATATATATATATATATATATATATATATATATATATATATATTATAACCAAAATCGTATCTTCTTATTTCTTACTTCAATTTTTCGCTTCGAGTAAGCCCAAAAAATGTTGTATGAAACAACTAACTTAGGTCCTAGGAGATAATTCAAGCAACAACTAAGTTGTAAGCATATGTAAATACTATGCTAGTAAATACTAAGTAGTATGTAGCATATGTAAATACAAGCCTGACTATATGAATGGTCTTCTCGGGGAAAATCTACTTTTCGAGCAATTGGCACGAGACTTATATAAACTAAAGGCCCCCATACACGGTCAAAATGTTTGCGCAAACATCTTGACACTGTATGGGTCTGTTTGATGTTTGCGCAAACATGATGTTTGACGTGTATGGCCTAAATTTGCTCGACATCAGGTTTGCGCAAAATATTTGATCGTGTGTGGGGGCCTTCACTTATTTGTACATATTTATTTTTTATTTTCCTGTAGAACTGGATATATATTTGATGGTTTTATAGCAGTGCACTTCGGCCTGAGTCTTTACTATGGAGGCCGTATAAAGGGGGTTCTCTATATTTCATCATATGATAACACGCTTCAAATAATTTCCCAATGGTAATTAGTCTTTATAAACGACAAAGTAATTTGAATAGACAGTTATTATATACATCCTTGGCCTAAATTAATGTAGGGATAGATGAGAAAGTAACTTAAAATATGTTCACACTTTATGAATAGTAACATATAAAATTTGTCAGCCAATTTGTGCAGGACCTAGCTTTCTTATTGGGTACGGCCCCATTATTGGACAAATGGTCACATGAGATTTGGATCTGCTTCAATTTGAGAATTGAAGCAGTAAGTAGGGCAGCAGTATAAGTAGGGTCTAACTTATTTTTTAGTAATATACAATTTTTGCAGACAATTCAAATTAAAATGGAACAATCTGTAAGCTATTTTCAACAAACCATCCGAATTTATTTGAAATCGGATGAGTACTCCGAAAAATACAGGTCTTAATAAAAATAATTATGATCTACAATCCAAATTATAACCGACAGACATACAAGATTATAAAATTGAACCGACAGACATACAAGATACCAAAAATGTTACCTGATGTGTAAAACGGAATTCTGCACTAGAATTTTTAAATTCCGAGACATAAAAGTAATTTCGTTCCTCAGAGTAATCACATCGTTTAATTCCCAAAGAGAAGCTCGAAAACAATAAATTCTTATACAATTAACAGCTATAATTAACAGCAATTCGACCACAGATCACAATGGCATTTTATTATATAAAATAAAATTTTGTCTGTACATTGATCAGAATTACAAATTTGTAGACACTTTTTCATTTTATGCTTTACAAAAACTAAAACAGGCCTTAACCTTTTTTCTGTATGTATATCCTGTAAAGATTTATGTCTGTCGCCTCAGGTCTAATTTCAGAGGTACATAACTGGCTCAATGCAATGCAATAATTATGCACTAGTGTGTGCTAGCTTGAGGCGCATGTTGTAGGATTAAGCAGAAGCAAGAGCGTTGCTTAAAACACGCTTTAAACATTTATTTGTCGTGCCTAGTAATAACATAAAGGAATTTTTGCTAATGATAAATAGCCTCCAAACTTCGACTCACAGGGCATTTTATTCTTAATGATGGAATCAATTATGTAGGAATAATAAAGTTCTTTTATATAAAGGCATCGGAATGAAACTATTTAGGAATTTAATTTAATCGCTTGGACTATTATGATAATAGGAAGGATAGCAACGAATTCCTAGCATGAGCCCCGCGCGGAGCACCGGCTGTAGGTAG
The DNA here is from genome assembly GCA_951217055.1 of Gerris lacustris. NCBI lineage: Eukaryota > Metazoa > Arthropoda > Insecta > Hemiptera > Gerridae > Gerris > Gerris lacustris. The sequence continues at coordinate 50,429,673 of OX578279.1, forward strand.
ATATAAAATCATTTACTCTGGCAAATGTTGACTCTCCTATACTCTGAGCTCCTAATAATTATATGGCATGAGGACTACATTTTAGAATGCTTTAATGTGGAGACTAGTACCATATAAAATCGAAATATATAATAAAAATTGCTCCGAGACAACTCAGACAAACTTTCTCATATATGAATTCATAATTACTTTGCCCAGTGTTTTCCATTTATTAGTTTTCGTAGGTACATTTAATTATTATTGATAATTTTATCTAAATTTATCATAAACATAACTTCTCCTCGGTGGAGAATCGAACCCGGCCTCTCTCCGTAAGTGTTTAAAGCTATTTTATTAGGAACTAGATTTTTCCAGGGAAAGCGGCTTATATTGTGTTACATTCGTATATAAATGGACTACATTTTAGAATTTATTTTTAATTGTTCGAACCGTTTTCGAGAAATCGTTTTTTCTGAGTTTTTTGGGGGGTAGGGCCCCAAATTTGGAGCTTAAAATCATTTTTAAATTTCGGCTCAGGAACATGTATACCAAATTTCGTCAAAATCGGCCAAGTAGTTTAGACTCCACGCATCTGCACAGTCACTTTTTAAAAATCCACACAAAAGACACTTTTTAAAATCCACTTTTTTGGACTCAGGGGACCTCAAAACGTGCAAATCCATCAAAATCTCAAAATCAAATTTTCACTCCATCACAATACTTTCTCTTTATATGAGATAGTAAAAACGTTATTTCCAATAAAATTAATGAAAGGATACAAGCAGGTAACATGGATTATTTTGTCACGTTTACCTATTGTTAAAAAAAAATAATAAAATTGCGTCTGTCGACTGAGAAGAGTGCCAAAACAAATTTTATATTTTCAAGTACATGGAGTTCGACGAAGAGGATAACCACGGCTAAGCTAGATGGACGATGTGGCACGAGATTTAGGGATACTCCAAATTAGAGGATACAGATCAAGGCTAAAAAAGGAATGTTTGGAGACAAATCATGTGACAAGCCAAGCCTAATCCGGGCTGCAGAGCTGCACTAAGTATAGGTAAGTAAGTAAGAAAGTATAGGTAAGTAATTAAGTAAATAAGTATAGGTAAGTAAGTAATTAAATAAGTTTAGGTAAGTACGTAAGTAAATAAGTATAGGTAAGTAAGTAAGTAAATAAGTATAGGTAAGTAAGTAAGTAAATAATTTTATGTAAGTAAGTAAGTAAATAAGTTTAGGTAAGTAAGTAAATAGGTATATGTAAGTAAGTAAGAAAAATGTAATAAGTACCTAGCCTCTTCGGGAAAAATCTTAAGCGGCGAGAGGTCTGGATCGATTCCCCAGGGTGTTATTATTTTTATTGTAAATATTGATAAAATAGTGGATAATAATTAAATGTGACCGCGAATAACATAACGATAGAAGGAACTATCCTTATAAATTATGTATATGAAAAAGTTTAGTACCTATATTGAAGTAAAGTTCAGTTGTATTGAACAGATTTTTACTTTCGGTAGACTATTCTAATAGTCTTAAGTGACATGTTATTTAAAAAAGGCAATTTGCCTCATTAGAAACTATTTCCAACTGACTGTTAATTCAAACTATTGTCAGCTTTCTTTTTTTTCAAACCTACAAAACAGAAAAAACTCACAAAACAGACAATAGAAAAGAATTAAACAACATTCTCTATTTCCACTACCATCTGGATTCTAGGTTTTTTTTTCTTTTTCTTCTAACTGAATTTCCTTTCTAAAAAGAAAAATAGGAGAGAAAGAAACAATTTGCAGTTAAAAAAAAAAAAAAAAAAAAATCAATTACACTTCGTGAAGAAAACTTGTTTTAAAACTAAGACAGGTTGGAAAAAGAAAATTCTTGTAGAAATAAAAATTAAAAACATTTCTCTAACTTGGAAAAGTTTGTTGAACCTTCATTAGACAAAAAAGTTTTTTAATTATTGATTAGGTTTAATGAACTAAGATAATTAGTAAAACAACAATTACCTACAAACTAAAAAAAGAAAATAAACAAACATTTTTTTTTTTTTTTGTGGCATCACTGATCTTATTGGATACTAATTTTTAATTTCCCATATAAGTAGTATAAATATAATGTAATGGAAGAATTTTGATAGCGCAAAACTAAGATTTTAAAATTTATTGGATTACATTTTAGGCCTCCTGAGTCAACAAAAAAGAAATTTCTAATTAAATGTCTATCAGGCGATTGTGCAGGTGACACCTAAACTGCAAGAGTCGATTCTGATGAAGATTCGCATAAATGGTCAAAAAAAATCATCAAACATATGCGATGGTGATTCTTCTCGAAAAAGGTTTAATTGGTATTGATTTAAAAAATGATTATATGTAATCCAATCTAATTAAATTTAACCATATAAGTTATTTTTCATACGAGTCCTGATCATACTTCAACACTGTAAAATGATGAAAGATCAGCCAATAGAAGGCAGAAAATAAAATGAAAATCAGCAGCACTTAACAATCACGAGAAACTTTAAGAATAATATGTTCTTTTGATTTAAAACTAAAACGTGACTTTTCATACAAAAGAAATGACACGTTATTAGGAAAATTCCACTGTCTTGACTTAAAAGAAATGATTCAGATGTGAACGATTTCTGGGGAAAAGTCTAGAGAAGGGAAAATCAAAGGAATGTTTAACTTAATATATAATTTGTTTTTAACGCGGAATTTCTTGGAACAAACCCAAATATTAAACATTATTTAGTTTTGTTTAATACCACGCTCTGTTGGAACTAGTTTAGTGGCTATGACTTCTTGTAGGAATGCAACTTTTTTTTAACTAAATTTGGAATGAAAAAACCGTTTCAAAATATGAGTCTAAGGTCAATAGAGCTTTTCTTGGAATCATATTAAAGATGTTTCTTTATAAAAGCATTTTCATGAGAAAAACGCTTTCATTTTGGATCCGGACTGATTTTAAAACGATATTTAACCTCCATGCATATATTGATAGTTTCAGCTAAATATAGTTAGAAGTGGAATATATTGTTCATGTGTGGAATATGTTTGGTACGACTAAGTGCAGCGCGATTGAATATATTAAAAAAACATTGTTCAAATATGTTACACTAGGTAAAATGAACCGAAACATACATGTTGTGTTTCGATGCGTTTATTATAAGTATGAATCTCCGAGTGAACGTTTAGTTCTTGAAAGATCTACTCAAGACCACCTTGATCCCTTAAATAACAGAAGGACTGCTCACGAGGTGCTGTTTTTGTTGAACTGCTTGTCTGGTAAGACTCACTGTTCACCTCTGCAGGTACTTCCTCCTGGTCGTCGAACAGACCCTTTTAGCGATATATTAGCGATATTTCTCCTACTATTCCTGTTGACTATTGCGTCTTCTCTTGCAATTCCCTCACAAATTGTCCCAATGTTCTTTCCCTTGCGTTAGCATAATGGTTTTTAAAAATGTATTAATTTATTCACGTTCCCTAAACTCTCAGGTTTTTTATATTTGGGTTTATTTAATAATAATTACTATTACTTTACTAAATTGGTTGTGTTTTTGAATACATCTTGTGAACACCTATAAATAAGGTTTCTTTAAACAGTTATTTTTATAAAATTTTATCATAATTTATTTTAAATTTCTTTAATTTTCGTTCTTATATTCAATGAGTGCCCCGTTATGTTTGCAAGAGCTGCTGAGGGGACTCTGATTACATGATTGGAAATTGTCTATTGTGTAATAAAAATAAATAAACAAATAGAAGTGGTTAGAGCGTAGAAGAGCTTATCTCAGATAATCTTGAAATCAGAGAAGAAATCTGGGCTTTAAGCCATCATCACTGGGAGAACATGAAACTTCTAATTTTAGAGTATAGAACACTCTAATTCTAATAATGAATAGCTTAAGCTGTTACTATCCAAATGTAGCAATATTGACAATAAGCTACAAATTTAATTTAAATTTTAGAAATAAATTTATAGGAGATTCATTCAAAATTAATAAGAATTTTAACTAAAGCAGATAAATTCATGGACATTACCTTTACAAATTCCTTGCGTAGACCGTGCTGACTGATAGTGGCAGACAAGCGGCGGCCTGCAGACGTCGAATGAACTGCAAGACTGTCCTGCCAATCTGTCAGGACATGGCGGACAGTCCGGGCAGGATGGACAGCTCGAACAAGACGGCGGACACGGTGAGTCGATTGACGTGTCGTCCAAAAGCGAATTGATTTCGTGCGAACAACCCCTGTTCGTACTTCTGCAGGTGCAGTCACAACCCACTTCCTGTAAAGCAGAGAAATTAAAGATTGGAGTCATTTGATGAAAATAATCAATTTTAAAGCTGTCACAATTTAAAATAGTCAACCAATTAGTGTCGCAGTGTGGCACATAGCTTCCTCGTACCTATGCTATGCTTCTACAACCTATTATTCTCTAATTTTGTGGGTTAAACCACGTCTGCTCGGCAATCACTGAATCATGAGTGGAACGAGGTGGGGTTCGATTCCTCGCCGTGACGCTCTGATTTATATGGCTCACTATTGATCACATCATACTCGCTTCGGTGGTACATAATATGTGTGAAGTGGCTGGAACTCTCTACCGCGGGGCGTAAAAAGGGCCTAAGTGATGGCCTAATTGCAAGGTTCGAACAAGTGGTTCGTCCTACCCGTTCTAGTAGGAAGTACTAGTCTACTACAACTACTACCCTATTTTACATTCTCATATTAGTAGTATATCTAAAGAAAGAGTATTGCGATGGCGCCTTTGCGAATTTAATTTTTTTATGGATTTACACATTTAGCCACCAAAAATAGGACCTTAAGGATTTTAAGTGGAGAGAATTCTTTTTTCTCTTTCAACATACTTTATTTTGTATGCTTGTTTTATATTTTACCAATTTTTTATTGTTATTTTGCAAGTCTAATCTTTAAAAACAATTAAATCAGTAATACATCATATATAACAAAATTAAATTGTCACACTAATGACTCAACTTGTACGGATTTGGATATTTAGTAATTGTTTATAAGACACAAACTCTTTCAACATGAAATAGTCGTTTGGCTAGATCGAAAGATTTTGTTTCGTAGCTTCAAATAGACCCGAGCTAATTTTGTTTTTATAAATAAACCATGTGTTTTAAAAATAGATTTTTTTATCTTTCCAAATTGTTTACAAATGTAGTTTACATTAGTTTAATGTAAACAAGGGACATGAAGCCAAAACTCAAACAGACCGGGAATTTTATCTCTTCATGTATACCTTTCCATTACACAATAGCTTTTAGATGTAGCGTTGCTTTCATTCATTTTTTTAAATACATTTCAATATCATGTGTAAGTCTACATAATTTGCTTATGGCGAACCAAATATTCTTGATTTTATCCACGAAAATTTTATTTGCACTTAATAATAAGACATCTTATGTAATCGTTCGTCTCGAATAGAAAACATCGTAAACATATTAGAGTATGAGTTTTGCCTGTAAATTGATCGTAATTGTAATTTATTTTTTTATTTTTGGATACTTCTTTATTTTATACATTACTAAAACCAAATCCAGCACACTGTTATCCTGTCTTTCTGTTCATATTTATGTATGTATGCCTGTCACCACCTGTGAGACTCTATTGGTGCAAAACTGGTAAAACGAATTCCATTAAATTTTATGCAGTAATGTGGGCTGACATGTGGTGCATATTGTAGGATTAGTTTCATCCAAAAATATTGAGTTGAAGTTAATAAATAAAATTATAAAATAGTTTGTCTTTTAAACACACTTTTTTTCAATTATTAATACAGTGCATGTTTTGTAATTGTGTATTCTTTTACACATACATACATGTACACTATTACATACATACATACATACATATATATATATATGTCTCTCGTAGCACTCAACACACTCATCTAGTCTACATGAGAGAATGAAGTTGTAGTTGAAGTTGAGAGAATGGTCGATGAGTGTGTTAAGTGCTACGAGAGACTTCGACTCTGCTGATGATGGCGTTTAGCCGAAACCGGTCCAGTGATCTCCAGATCAAGCAAGTATCGACGGTAGGGATATCCTCATTGGATAACATACCAACTTGCTGTAACAACTCACAATTCGATATATATATATATATATATATATATATATATATATATATATATATATATATAATTTCTATTTCTTGCATTTACGTCTGCACTAGTTAATATCGTCATTTTTTACATTTCTACTTTGTCATGGGATTTTCCTTATAAATAATTAAATCTGAATTTGTTTGCATTTACTTTTGTTTAATTTTTAAGAGAACGCTCTCCAGGCGTAGATTAAGAATATTTAGAATTTTAATATTTGTATACGCGCAATTAAGATCATTTTGAAATTTAAGTCAAACTTGACTCACAAAATGGTTATTAATCATGCCTAAAAATAGATAATTTTTTGTATGTAATATAGATAGACCCAAAATGCGATTCGGAGGGTATTTTAATGGCTTTAGAAATCAAACTATTTAGGCATTTCATTTAATTTCTTGGCCACACATTATAATAGGAAATATAGCCACTGATTTCAAGCATGAGCTCCACGTGGTGGAGTGAAGGAAGGCACGTTATTAATACATTAACTTCAATAAGAAAATCAAAACTTGCTTCTTCCAGATATACAGAGGATTAATTTGTAAAGGAAAATTTCGAAATTGCATCCTAAATGGAACAAAAGAATATCTATTGACCATAGCTGGATTCTTACTAATTTGGCCTCCATGTTGAAAAACAAATAATAATTGTTTGTTACAGGTCGAGGCATCCGGACATTTTGGAATGAAAAATAAAACACAACCAAACCCGGGAATTGAACACAGATCCATTAGTTTTTATGAGTTGTGAATAAAACCAGGGAAAATGAACATACAAACTAAATACACTTAAGCTTGGAAGGAAATGATAATTGGGCGAGGCATAAACTATCAGCTGTCATTTAGGAATCAAACACAGAGGTGTAAATTATTGAAACAAATATAACTACGCTACATGTTCCGAGGTGATTCATTTTAGTCATGTATATACTCCGTCGTATATTTCAACCTAGTTCTGAGTCATAAACCGTTCTCTAGTTATATTTAATTCTAGTCACAGTATATTTACTCGAACAGAAAATAATTTATACTTTTTTCTTATTTAGGTATATACAAAATAAAACTGTAGAGGCATTTAAATAGTTTATAATTTGAACTTGACCCTATTATTTGATAAGGACATTAAGAATTGTGTAATATTCAAAACAACTCCGACTGCATTTATCTTAAAAATGAGATCTTTTAAAGACATAGTCCTTATCCATTGTACTCGCACTTTAGTATCATATTAGTATATATATATTAGTATATATATACAAGGTAACGGAAGCAGTGAGATCATTCTAAAGAACCAATATTTTTTTACAGGCTGTTAACATTGTTTTGTTTGTTCTAATCTTGTAACCTAAATTTGACCCACTTCCTACACCTGTTTCAGAAAGCTGGAATTTGCTAACATTATGAATTTCCAATGAAAATTAAATGATCTGCATGTGTAATCATCTTTTTTCTTTTTTTTCTTTTTTTTAATCTTCTAGATATGTATATATGTTTCAGAAAAAAGGAACATTCCTTATCTATTGTCCGTTTGTCGTTACTGATTCGGCCACCATGTTAAAAAACAAATAATGGATTATTACAGGTCGAGGCATCCGGCCACTTTGGAAGTAAAAACGACCAATAAAACACATCCAATCCCGGGAATTGAACACAGGTCCATCCAAACATTTTGGTAAACCTCATTGTCTAAAAACTTAATAAAAATTAGATAAGGTTATAATTAGCCCATTGTGGGTCATATTATGTTCTATCTTCTTCACATATTGCTTCCTTTCACATAAAATAACAAACTATATCTAAAAAAAATAGTGAAGAAATAAGGATGGTTTGTTTTATCACAAAAGTAATTATTGAGTCAAAATATTTAAAAAATATCTATGATCAATATAATAAAGTCTTGGTGAGTAGGATCCAAACAGTACTTCTTCATCGGATGAAGGTACTGCTCTAATATCTTAGCTGATGAAGTGTTTGATGATTATGATGTTACAGCTAATGCATCTTTTGCCTAAAGACACGATTTACATTCCTCCCCTTCCGAGAAATCTTAATGGTTTCAAAAATCGCATTACATAAGCAATCAGCTTGATTAAGGTTGTTTTAACAAGTTAATGAGGAGTTTGACGATCGTGTATGTGTGTCGTCCAAATGGTGGGGCCACATTGAACATTTATAAACATAATTAAAATATTGCACATTGTAACGTTTGGATTACAATCGTTTTACGATAAACATGATTTCTTAAAATCGGATTTTTTTTTCTCGAAATTTTTAAAATTCGTATTTTTTATATCAACTCCCGGAAATATCATTGGACAACAGAGATGCATATTGTTATATTTTTGTCTTATTTTTAAGACCTGTTCTAATGGGGTAGCGTGGGGGGGGGGGGTTTGTTTTGTTTTAATTTTTTTGGGGGTAAAATGGCCGCCATTTTGGAAACACGATATGTTTTTGTGATCCAAATTTCAAAAACTTTAAAATGATACCCAACTTCGAATTTTCAAATTACAAAACCTTTGGGGCTCCCGAGTTGCGGCCTCCTAAAATTTTTAATATTTGACTTTTTTATATGAACTCCCGGAAATATCATTGGACCACAGAGATGCATATTTTTGTATTTTGCCTTATTTCTATGACATCTCCTAATGGGGTAGCGTAGGGGGGGACATTTTTTTTCGTTTTGTTTTAATTTGTTGGGGGTAAAATGGCCGCCATTTTGGAAACACGATATATATTTGTAATCTACATTTCAATACCTTTGAAATGATACCTACCTAACTTGAAAATTACAAAAAATATAAAATATTCGATCTGTTTGCAATTGATCGGAGATCGCATTTATTTGGAATGTTTAAGTCCGCAATAGTTTTTCTGTTTTTGGGCAAAAAAGTTTCACTTGTATACCAAATTTTAAGTCTATAGCTTCAGTAGGTCGGGAGATATACTCCAAGATGCGACGGACGGACGGACGGACGAACTACCAAAAGTATAAGAGTTTCTAGGACGACCTCAAAACCCTAAAAATAAAATAAAATAAGTTGTTGAATTATCTGTTAAATTATTTATTAACTAATTTTATTATTCAATTTTAATTTTAATATTTATAAACCCGTGTAAAGTTGTTAAATTATTTATTAACTAATTATAATGTAAATTCTTTAAAAAATATTAACTAACTAATATTATGGCTTTGAATGATTTGGTAAATTATTTATTAATTATCATTGAACATTATGATTGTGTTAAAAAAAGTAAAAAGTGGCTTCGACCAACTCCAACCCTTTAAGGGGAACCACGGCTACGTGCCGATTTGCTAGTGAATTAATGTAAAACATAATTATGTAAGTTGCTTTTTTATCTAAAATATTCAATAAATGGTTATTATTATTATTATTATAAACTGTGTAATTGTTGTTACTTAAATTGTTCATATTCATATTTTTTTATTGTACTCAACTTTGATAATTATGCCTTATAATAATAATATATTGCCATACTTATACAAAATATGTATAAGTAAATAAATAAATAAAAACCTCAAAAACTTTTCGAACAAATAAATAAAATAAAAGAACGTATGGAAGTCAAGAAGGAAGAAGTCCACGCATGTCATTATTTAAAATGAGTTATATAAGTATACATTGTTATTCGACTCTGATTTCCTTTGAGGGAAATATCCTTGAATCCCAGGAAAAGCATTGTTTCCTCGAGGTCACAATAATAGTTTTATATCTTGTTAAAAACATTTAGCCTAATTAACTAAAAACTTCGCAATCAAACATACGACAATCTCAATAACAGAAATATCAAATGCGCTAAAAATTACGTAAAAAATAACCTTTTCTTCAAGGATTCAAAGGAATAACCTCTTTAGGTATGATTGCGTATTGATTTTTATCGATACTATTTTATGAATATAACATAAAAAACAACATCGTAGTAGTATGCTTGCATATCTTAAACATATATTAAGCGAATGGCACAGATCAACTAAATAAACAGTACTCGCAGGCATTTAAAAAGGACGTACTCACAGGCTTTGTTTTGACTTGGGGTTGCATCATATAAACAATTTTCGCACCTTTACAATACTTTCTCAATTCTCAATACATAGGTAATAATAATAATAATAATAATAATAATAATAATAATAATATATATATATATATATATATATATATATATATATATATATATATATATATATATATATATATATATATATATATATATAGGCTTACAACAAGTTGCAACTAAAGGCTATTTACTATCTTTATTATTTTCTCATAAATATATACATATATATTTATTGTCAAGAAAGGAGGACAAGTTGAAAGTGAAAGTTCTTTGTTTTTATTGAATTAACCTTATTGTCAATTTATTGAAATATGTTCAGATGTCTTGAAATCATTAAAAGGATTTGACATTGTGGCGACCGTGACATTTTCGTAAAGAAAAATTTTGAAGAAATTTTTCAAGAATTAATTCGTGTCAATATTGGACGGCGAATATTAAGAAGTTAAAGATGGATGAACTTCAGAAGAAATCAAGAAAGGCAAATCGGGCCATTCCAACGAGAAAAATGACGAAGATGGAGCAAGTAGCGGCCATCGTTCCTCCAGACGTCACAGCAATAAGGTGCTTGTCAACTGCATTGAATGAAAGGAACTTAGTGATTAAGGCGTTAGATTTAGCGATATTTGAGGGAATGTTGACTCAGGATGCTTCCGAAAATGATTTGGAAACAGAATTAAGTTCTGCGGAGGAGTACCTACTCAAGTATCTAAAGGTTAAAAGCTATTTAGAAAACATCATTCCACCAGCTCAAAATCCACAGTCAGAGGGACCGTCGGGATTAGAAACTGCTCGTCTGGGGGTATTTCCTGGGGGGAAAAGTAAGAGGTTGAAACTACCCAAAATTGAATTCATCCGATTTAATGGGGATGTTAAGGAATGGCTAATATTTTGGGGCCAATTTAAAAAAAATGATGACGACCATGATATGAGTGATGATGATAAGTTTCAGTATTTATTGTTAGCTACTGTCCCCAACTCTAGAGCTAGGGAGGTAGTAGAAAGTTTCCCACCTGGGGGAGAACATAATAAAAGCGCCATTTCGAGTCTGAAGGATAGATTTGGAAGAGAGGATTTATTGAAATCCTCAAAAGATTATAGTGAATCAGAGAAAAAGTATGAAAGTAAGTCAATAGAATTTAAAATTTGGGTTCTAAATTTTAAAAATTGGGTTCTAAATAAGATTTTAGATTATGTTTATGTGGATAATACAGTTACCAGTGTTAAAGCTAGGAAAGATTTAAAAATATTTCACAAACAGTCTGCCACAGTGATGGCGGAAGGATGTTTAGAATTGAGGCAATGGGAAGCTTCTACTGGGAAGTATTTTGAAGGAAAAAATACAGAAAAAAACAAAGGTTTTAGGAATTGGATGGTACAAAGAATTAGATAAATTAAGAGTAAGTTTAGATTGGGTTAAGAAAACAAGTTTAAATTTAGTCGTTATTACAAAAAAGGTTATTTTGTCTTTTGGATATAAAATTTTTGACCCAATATGTGTACTGTCTCCGTCTGTTATAAAAGCAAAAGGATTAAAGGGTGTACCAGCTGCACTGCCACTAGATAGGGTACAAGGGATCCTAGTGTTTGAGGTAGCGTGGCTAGCGTTATTCAGATGTACTAAGTGTGGGGCAGTTCATTTAGAAGTAGTACCATTAGGACTTTTAACTAAAGTATTTTTATTAGCGTTACAAAGGTTTATCGCAAGGCGAGGGAGACATAGAACTATGTATGGCCATGTATATAATGGGACAAATTCTATCGGGGCTAACAATACCTTTAAAGCGATAGAGTGGGGGACAGTAGCTAATGAAAGTAATGATAGGAGGATTCAGTGGGTTTTCAATCCTCCTCCACCAGGAAAAGCGTCCATAACAGCAGGGGAAATGTCGACGGTCCTCTGTGAATGCGAAGCAGTATTTAACAACCAACCACTTACATATATACAATCTAATCTTAATGAAGAAGAGCCTATCACCAAATTCAATTCGAAGTATTCGGGGGTGTGAAGTTGAAGACTAAAAATGGGGAATGCCTGCGCCCCACACAACGTCTTTACCCGCTTGAGATTCCTGAACAGGAAGAGGACGTCGTAAGTGGTGCTCCTACTGTTCTGGGCCGGGAGTGTCAAGAAAGGAGGACAAGTTGAAAGTTAAAGTTGTTTGTTTTTATTGAATTAACCTTATTGTCAATAAATGAATAAATTCTCGACCGTAAATATAAACAGAAACAAACAAAACTCAGGTTTCGGTCACAAAAATCGTCACTATGTTACAATCCCGACGTTTCGGTTTTTACTTAAAACCTTCTTCAGGGGCCGTAAAACAACTAAACAACGACTGACCCAACATAGTGACACATAACATAGTGACGATTTTTGTGACCGAAACCTGAGTTTTGTTTGTTTCTGTATATATATATATATATATATATATATATATATATATATATATATATATATATATATATATATATATATATATATATATATATATATATATATATGTATATGCATATGTATATGTATATGTATATATGTATATGTATATGTATATGTATATATGTATATATATATATATGTATATATATATATATATATATATGTATATATTTATGAGAAAATAAAGATAGTAAAGAGCCTTTAGTTGCAACTTGTTGTAAGCCTAACCAAAATGAATTGCTATAATAGTATATTTCATAGTGAATGTTGACTACCAATGTGTAAAGTGGCAGGCTTATTATACAGTATAATACTGGTGCATAGCAATATTATATTGTGCAGTATAATAATGGTGTATGGAACTATTATATTATATTATACCGTGCAATCCTCGTTCATGGAAGTATAATATTATATTATACAGTATAGTTCTGGTGCATGGTTCAAGCATTTATGCAATGCGAAACACAGATAATGAAGTAATATAAGAAATAAAAAAAATTGTTTACGATAAAAGGGAAGTGGAAGTTCCAAGTAGTTAATTTTATATAGGATAAGTAAGATAAGTACAGGCAAGTGAATAGAACTAAGGACTTGACTGTTAAACTTTAGAAATATCTTCCGACAGGATAATGTCATGCAATAAAACCGCGAGGTCAACTTAATAATAAAAACACTACCAATGTTCATTGCACTTATTTAACTCTTTCAAAAGAATAACAAAACAACAATTTTCCTTATACGGCGATTTCAGTGTGCCTTAGATTGTCCTTAGGTATAGTTTAACTCTACAGACAAACTGAAGACAACATATGACAGACTACAGATGGACATTCTTAAAATGGTCTACAGATTAGTGCAATGACTTTCTTGTGTCCTCTCCCGAACTTTAATGACTTTATGATTTTACAAAACATTATCGTCTAATTTATTGAGCTGAGCGAAGCGAAGCTTAAGTTTTCTTGAGCTTCCGTTTCTTTTTTTTAAACTGGAAAAACGTTTTTAAACAAAAGTTAATATCTACTATAAAGAACCTGTAAAAACTTGCTTACCCGAGGTAACGGGAGCTATGTGATCGTTCTGAAGAACGAAAATATTTTAGGTCTCAGATTTAAAAAATTCCAAGACAGAAATCCGTTTCAGACATCAGGGAACATTTTTGGTTCCGTGTCTGTATGTCGGTCGGGCTGTCGCTCAATTTTTGCGAACCAACAAATCTTAAAAACTACACGTCCGATTTTACATGTCTAGCTCATTGTTGGTGTTGGTCACATATAAGTTTTCTCCTCCACATGCGCACAAACATACATTTATTTACATCTATAGCTTCAAAAGTACTTATCTGACTTCCATGAAACTTTTATAGTTTATCGGAAGTAACCCGCAGATTAATTGGACCAGAGCTACAGATTAATTGGAACCGTCTGCGCCTTTTATCTTTTGCTAAATTGATGATTTAATTCATGTAATAAATCTAATCAATCTTGACAGATTATAAAAAAACGAGGGAATCAATTAAGCAAATTAGACAATAATGGCTTGTAAATGTATAAAATCAATAAAGTATGTGGATAGGATGCAAGGAAGCTATGTGCCACACCAATTGGCAGTCTATTTTTAAAGTTACTCAACGACTCAACTTATTTAAGAAATTTGTTTGGTTTGTGGAAAGTAGTCCACAGATGGTCGTATATTAATTTAAACAGTCTGCACTCATTGATATTACACTAAATTGTGTGTGTATTTCTTGTGAAAAAAAAAAAAATATATATATTATATAAATAGATTTAAAAAATTAAATACATTAGACAATAATGGGTTGTAAAAGCATAACATCATTAATTTACGCGAATAATCTATGTGCCTCACTAATTGGCTGACTATTTCATACTGAAATACACTTTTTATAAATACTTTATTTTATAAATCCAAATAAAATACGTTATAAACGTCAAGCTATATAATATACAATAGCTAAGTTATAAGTATTCTAAATTCTAAACTAAAGAAAAATAAAATAAATAAATAAGGAAGAGAGGAAAAGATTGTAGCTCTTATCGTTATCACTAGACAACAAAATCTCGGAAGTTCGGTATTCGGCCACAAACAGCGTTGGCGTCACTTTACAGATTCACTATGAAGCATATCAACAATTTGATAAGTACGCTAGTTACATCAAATATTGGGTTTATGTAAAAAAAAAAGTCACAGAATCTGCCCCAGTTGCGTTAACGACCTCCAGACAGACAGACAAACGCACGAAATTATAAGGGTCCTCGGTTTTGCCTACCATGTAAAAAAAAAGGACTACGTGATAACTTAACTGATCTATCTGCGAATTAGAAAACATACTATTATTATATATATATATATATATATATATATTTATTTATTTTAAAAAAATATACATACATATAAAAATATAATAGAATATATTATAAGATGTATAAGAGCGGGGTATTGTTTTAAGCATGTGTTAATTTTACAGCTGACTTCACAACGACTAGACAAGTGTGGAGTGTTTTTGTATTCAAGGTTTTTTGCCAGTATGGTTGGTTTTATAATATAAATATATTTGATATTTGAATAACATTATTGAATTCCTTTATTTTATTTGACATTTTAGTCATAGCTATGTGTCACTTGGACATTCTATTCATGTGATAATTCTCACATAATTACTCGAAGAGAAAACAAAATATTATCATAAGCTAGATAACAAATTTTCCATTTTAAAATATAGATTATTCTATATACAACTAACTTTAAAAAAATTGAAAACTCACACACTATTATAGAGTTGATCATGTATATAACTTAACTCAGAACAACTTTATCTAATACAAATTTTACTGTCGTTTTCCTGTTTTTAAGTTTCTACTTTACACATATATATTAAGAAATATATATTTTATATATGTACAAGGTGATTCAGCTAAGCAAAGACGCAAAAAAAGAGGTGAGTCTCCATTAAATTATCAGCAAAAAAGTATTCTATTATCCCATTGTTGATCAATCTTACTACTCGATATTTTCGATTATTAACAATTATTTGTCTGCATACATCACTCAATAAATAAAAAATTATCAAAGATAAAGAATGCTGATTGCGGCATTCGAAAGTGTAGCAGTTTTTATAACAAAGTGAGCTATCCAATGATTAATAAGTTAACCGCTGAGCTTTCTAATGACATAATAAGTTACATGGTTGATTTATCCCCCCCTCCCCCCCCCCAAACACCAATGTTATTAAATATTATCAATAGCGAACTTTCGAAGAAAATTAAGCTATTGTAATGGCTTCAACATTTTTGTAATGCTAATTTTTGAAAATTTTCTCCACGGAAATCCGTTTTAGACCATTCTGAGTCGATTCCTGAAATTTAACACTTTTTTTTATTTATGTATGTATATGTATATGTCATTCCAGACGATATTTCACCCTAGGATGCACTTAAAAAATCCAAACAAATTTTAAAATGTCAATAATATCAAAAGAAAGAATGAGTTCGTTGGCCAGAATTTGTGGAGTCCATTTAGGGTCAAAAATAGCATAAAAATATGGGTTTTTTCCATTTTTTCCCCCTCTTATATAAAAATACGACAAAAGAGTAAATAACAACAATTGCTGTACTCTTAAAGAGCTTTCCAACGACATGCATCTTGAAGTGTGCAATTTTTTTTTTCACCCATCCAAATTCTAAAAAAAAATTCTATTATTATATGCCAATAATACGCAGATTTCTTTGAAAATTCGCTCATTAAGTTAGGGTGCATGACTGGATTATTTTTATTTTTAAAAAATATACTTATATCGAAAAGAGCAATAATTTCACTTATATATTGAAGTTAAAATTTTTTGCGTTAGTGACGTTTGAGAACTAATTACTTATTGTGCAGCTTAACTTTAAACAAACTATGTTACTTGTTATATAACTAGAAATTTAGAAAGCTTAATAATATTTTTTGGAAAAAAAATTGTATAACCATCAAAATTTATATGTAATGGCAGCTCAAATTTGATAGAGAATAACAAATTAATTTTTAAAAACATGCAAAAATTGATAATAATCCCGATTTGGTAAATAAATAGTGCATTTTTTTTTAACATATATTTTTGAGGAAAAATAAAATTGTTTCTACACGTAAAATAAACTTTTTACTAGCCAAAGCAGCTTTCAGCCATCATAAGGCCATCATCAGTGCCTAAGTACAAACAATAGGTGAAATACCATGTAATATAGCAAAACTTAAATACATTAAAATAAAACCTAAACAATAAAAAACCTATTACGGTATCTGATGGTCAACAACTAATATAACAAGTAAAAGTAAAAAAAAAATATATAAAAATATAAAAATTTGAAACACTTAGATAAAGCAGTAACAACTAAACAAGAATTAAATTATGTAAGCGCATAAAACCAACAATAAAATAAATAATATAAACTAAATATAACATATATTTTTGAGCTCTTAAGCGTTAATTTAGAGTTAGAGGACTATTCTAGTTCTTATTTTTTATTTTTGTCAGTCATTATTCTCAGAAATTAAATATACCTCGGAAAAAATATTATTACTATAATCTATCTACTGATAGATTAGAATATATTTTATAAATAGAAAATATTATAGTCGATAGATTAGTATATATTATAGATAGAATATATTATAGTAGACATATTAGTATAAATTATAGATAGAGAATATTATAGTATAGGTAGATTAGTATATATTATAGATAGAAAATATTATAGTAAATAGAATGATTTATCAATAGAATCACGTTGTGATATAAGCGAAAACATACTGAAGGTTATAACAAAATGATAAGAAAAATATATGTATTTATATACTATATTTCCTTCCTCTATTTATGGACTTCATTTTTTTAAACCTATTATCAAGTGAGTCCAATTAAAATACAGTTTTAAATTATTTTCCAATTCCTAATGTTAATTTTTCATTTCAAATTTTACTTTTATCAATTTAGGTACTATCTTATCTTGCTCTATGTGAACTACAGGAAAGAAAGCGAATCTAACAATATATATATATATATATATATATATATATATATATATATATATATATATATATATATATATATTATTTTTATTTTTATTTTTTATTTTTTTTAAATGTTCTCTTGAGCTGTATAAATATGTCATGGATATGATGAATTCAAATTAATAATGATAATAATAATTAAAACATGAATGTTATGAGATATGATATTAGTAATGTTTAGATGATATTTGTGGACTATAGTAATTCCTAGGTCAGTGAATAGTGAATTTGAAGTAGAATAGTTTGTTACTATGCATTTAATAGTACATGCATGCAACATAAATTCACAATTCATTATTTATCATTAAATAGATTAAATTCCCAACAAATAAAAAAAAGTGAGGTCACTTTGAAGGGTAAAGTGATAAAGTTGATATATTATTTTTGTTTCAGAGCTTACCGAAAGTTCATTCTTAGAATATTATACAGTACCACAGACAAGAAATTCTACACAGATATATAGTGCAATACACATTTAATAAATATAATCCGTTCTGCCTGTTTTCACCCATTGTAGATATGACCCATGCTTTTACCCGCCTCAGGGTGCTAAATGATTTTTCAATAATTGTACTTGTACTTGTACATGGCACAGCAATCAAGATAGATAAAACATCGTTAATATTTAGGAAAAAAAGCTTTAGCTCCTTTAATAATATCCACTACCTCCATGTTTTCCAGTCTGCTTGTCAAGCTGTTTATCTGTCCACATATGAAACCACAATTCCACTCACACAAACCACACACTCACACAGAATCGTTTATTTGCAAATTAATGTTTACAAACAAACTCCATAACGTATTTAACGCCCTTGGTCAATGACCGTCGGGGGCCAACTCACAGAATCAATATCTTTTAAATTGTAAAAATTTGCTACAGAATGGGCCCTATCTTTTAGCCTATGTCCTTTATAATGAATGAATGAAATGATTGTAAGAGATATCCTGGGAGCTATCCTCTGAAAATCTACACTTAAGTGATGAAATCATAGAATCGAGATATGGTATAAGTACTGCCCTCCACCAACGCTCAGCCGAGGATTCTGCTGGAGTGTTAGATAGGTGTTTCTGTTTTTTCTGGAGGTTGAAGGTATTAACGATACAAGAGCTTATTATCAGAGAGTAAAGGAGCAGAGGAAAGGGATTCAATCCCGGAATGCTTTTTGCAGGGATAAAGATGGAAGTCTTATTGGTGATAAGGGAAGGATACTTGAGAGATGGGCTGAATATTTTCAGGAATTGCTAGAAGGTGAAGAGGAAGTAAGTGATCAAGCGAATTAGAAAGATATAAGTGAGGGTGTCCTGGATGAGAATGAAGTAGTAGATAAAGATCTTTGTGCTCCATCATCGGAAGAAGAGGTGAGAATAGCAGTAGAGAGTTCAAACGCAAATAAAGCACCGGGGGAACGTTTAAATAATAGAATAACTGCACTACTGCAAGACATATGGACCTCGGAAGTCATACCGGCAGAATGGTCGGTTGGAATTATTTGTCCTTTACATAAGAAAGGGGACAAGACAGATTGCAATAATTATAGAGGTATAACGCTTTTAAGTACTGTATATAAGTACTGTCTTTTCGTGGATTCTTAAAGCTAGAATAACACCTTTAGCTGAGCAGAAAGTGGATGAATATCAATGTGGTTTTAGATCTGGCAGATCAACACAAGATCAAATCTTCGCACAAGCACTGGAAAAGTGTTATGAATTTAATATTGATATCTATCAGCTTTTCATCGACTTCAAGCAGGCGTATACCGTATACTTCTATTACGATTCCCTCTACTTAAAGCTATGCAAAGTCTTGGAGCTTCAAATAAGCTTGCAAGATTAGTAAGAATGAAACTTCTTAGGACGAAAAGTAAAGTAAAAGTAGGAGGCGAGCTTTCAAGAGAATTTGAAGGTCTGAGACAAGATGTTTTTACCACATTTTTTAATCTGGCATTATAAAAAAGCAGTGCGAAGGGTTCTCTCGGGTGGTACCATATACAACAAAATGACATGATATGATATTTTTTTTAAATATATCTAAATCTATCATAATCAGTATAGTATAAATTAAGCTTCCTAGGGTCTGCGAAGATAACAGACCACAAACAACAGACTATACAGACATGTATTTATTAAAACTCCAGGGTCCCTAAAATCCATTAAAATTGAATTTATGATATCACAATATTTCCTCTTTCTTTGTAATACGCTTGCGAGAAAGTAAAAGTACTTGTCGAAATCTTCAAAAATATATTTCAGAAAATTTGCAATAATGTATGTTTAATACTAATGATTTTTTTTTTGAGTTTTATTATATATTTATAGAGGAAGAAATATATCTTATTTTGAACTAAAGGCAGAAGAGAAGGAAAATGTTTCCGATGGTTTTTCCTTCTAGGCAGTATCAAGATAAATTTCCTCAGGAAAAACTTTTCATCTGGTTCTAACCTGAGTAAGGATTTATCCGTATCGAACATTAAGTCCCTTCCTTAGGGAAGGAACAAAGTTTTTAAGTGTCGTAGAAGAAAGGAAAAAAGTCTTTTAGCGAGCGCTTTACTACCAAAGTATATAATAGCTAATGTTTGCGGCCTATTACCGGGGAGTTTAAAGGCGAAGCAAACAAGCAAGCACGAACTTTGTTAGCCTAAGTCCTCTAACAGTCGAAGTAGAAGGGCGAGATTCCCTCTGAATTCGTCTGTCTAAAGTCCCAGTAAAGTTTTGTGGTCAGTTGATAAGTCCCTTTGGTCCGAAGACCTTGGTCAAACCTACTATGAACTAAAGCTCCGCGGGGGGTCTCCTCTTGGGTTTATTTCACTTGCTGCCTCCCTGATAAACTATCAACTAATTCCTTCTCTTAACTTATAACAATATTCTTAGATGATAAATTGTTTAACTAAATGTCAATTGTTTCTTTTAGTATCGTAAAGTCTTAATAATAACTGTGGACGCATAATTTCAACAGCCTGTGCACGGCTTAAGCAGAGGTAAATAAATTTCATTCCAGAATTGGGGATGAGACGCTCAGTACTGAAAATTAATTAGAACAGTTTGAAATACGAGTAAAATAGACCTTGAGCTTTGGTCAAAAAAGTTTTAAAATAATTATGTTTGATTTATTACGCAAAAACTACCTTACTAACTACAACAAAGACATACATATTATATATTTAACCAAATTATTTTAAATCATTTGGAAATTTATATTTCTTTTGTTCATTGTACTTTTTATCAATACAATGCATAATATAAACAATCAAAATAAAAGAATTTAGAGTATTATATATTTCAAATATACATCAAATGTTATTTATGATATATTCATGAATGATTATTGATGATAAATCATTGTACAAGACCAAACCAGCAAGGTTAATTTACTATTATTTCATGAAGTTATTTTGTATAATTTCGTGGATTATATGGGGATGAAGCTTAATCTCAGTGTTAAATCTTCAAGGGTGTACTTGTTATTATTTCTTAGAAACTCCTTAGAATAGTTGGAAACCACGGGTATCAAACTGCGTCATGACTTGACAGTAACTAAGACCTAAACCTTTATTTATTTCATGTTATGATTATAATCCCTAGATGACTTAGGTTTGTCAAAGGGCCTATAAAAGGGTTAAAGTAACAAAAGTTAAGTCAAGGGTTAAGTATAAAAGTATATTTGGGGGGGGGGGGGGGGGGGGGGGCGCGGCACATAAACACAGGGTTGTTGAGTCGCTCCATCAGTTGTATCAACCTTATAATTGAAATTGCAATCGTATAGACACCACTTCATCTTAGAATCTACTAATTTATATCACCGATGCTAGGGAAAACCCGATTGAGAGGTCCTAGTTCAAGAGAGTATTTAACACGGATCTTTAGCGTTGGAAGCACAAATTATACCAATGAGCTACCAGAGACCATATTATATCATGTACAATATTATTTTTTTACATTAAAACACGAGTAGAATGCATCCACTCGCTTAACACCTATTCCTTAAATACATCCAACTAGAAACTCTTGCATAATATACAAGTACACATTCTATAAAGAAGATAATATACAATATATTATACACAGTACTATTAACAAGTAGTCTCTCTATTTCTTCCGTAATGTCAAAAATCTCATATAATAGTAATTAGTCTATTATATGAAGCATGTGTTTCATAAGAACCTGCTAGGCTAGATAGCGGGAGGACACGGGTTGAGATTTTAATTAATTTTATATGGCTGAGTGCTCAGCGTTTTTGCTTGCTGCTCTTAATTATACGAACATAATAATATACATGTACAGGGTGAGACGGTCTAAATTTAAAAGATAAGGATCATATTTGAAGTTCATAAGGGAGTAAAAAAATGCTATCAGTATACACTTCGATTTCAAGACACGATGGGTTTTACAATTTTTCTTCCGAGCTAAACGGAAGCTATAATATGTGATCGAAAAATGAACGAAAAATGTTTAAGTCTCCGAATTAAAAAAAATTCAAGACAGAAATCCGTTTCAGACATCGGGGAAAATGTTTGGTCCCGTATCTTTTAGTCGGTTTATCGTTTAACGTTTTTACGAATCAAAATAGTATTAATATTAACTCGTCCGATTTTAATGAAATGTCGATGATAGGGCATGGTTAGTCTATTGTTTGTAAGTATCAACCTTCTTCGCATATTTGTTTCTGTTGCAAATAGGTACAAAGTTTTTATGAACACCTATATCTTTAAAAGTTCTAATCTGATTTTTAAGAAATTTGGATGGGTAGTTGAAAGTAGGGCTACTTTCGACTACCCATCCACCATGGGACCATCAGTGGGCATCAGATGGTCCCATATTAATTATAACTGTCTGTGCAAATTGAATATTGCTAAATTGATACTTTTATTCATATACAAATTAAGACGGCACTTCTTTAGACAGTTACTCCCCTTCTAAAAAAAACTGAGGGGAGAAACAATCTAAAGAAGGTGTACAGAATGTTCATCTTTAGACTGTTACTACCCTTATAAAAAAAGAAGTGTGATATTCCTTGTCCCAAAGTACATTGGACAAAACATCCCTTTGTTTTATTAAGTCATATATATTATAAAAAAAAACATAGGGGAGGGGGAATTACAATCTAAAGAAGTACCAATTAAACAATGAGTCGTAAAAGTAAAACATTATTAAAGTATGTAGTAGGAAGCTATGTGCCACATTAATTGGTAGACTGTTTTAGAAATGAATCCATTTAAATTTGAATCTAACCGTATAAGGCATATCGCGGGAAAAATCTAGTTCCTGAAAAAAATAGCTCTAAACGTGGATAGGGAGAGACCGGGTTTGAATCACCACCAGGGATGATTTTTATGGTAAATATTGTTGTAACGTTGAATAATAATTAAATGAAACCACGAAAACTTGAAAGGACTAAAAAATAGGTAAATCCGAAAATGTAGTACGAGTTGTATATCAAACAGATGTATTTATTTTTAAATCAATAATAATATTAAAATTGAAACGACCACAATTCCAACTTTTAAGCTCATTTTCTTAGATGAAACATTTTCTGGGTTCGGCTAAATTTTCACTAGAAACCTCTTAATAATACAATTTTAATACTAAAGAAAAAACATTCGCCGAAAATAAAATGTTACCAATAATAATTTCCTTAGTAATAAATATAAAAATAGCAGACATCTGGTGATCACTTGACTAACTACTGATAAGGTTATATTGATTATATTTCATTCGAGGTTAGAAAGGGATAAAAAATTGATTGATCGTTGTTCTTATCACATTATTGGTTTCTCACTTGATATTGTTTATATATATATATATATATATATATATATATATATATATATATATATATACACAATTTGTTTTAGTGGTATTATACATTGCTGATATATATATATATATATATATATATATATATATATATATATATATATATATATATATATATATAATTATACTTTTTTCTGTACATCAAATTCACCTAATATTTTGAAATTTTCCCTTTCAAGTAGTTTTATAACGATCAACTTAAAAGAAAAAAAATCTGTCTTTTTGGCGGAGGATCAGTTATATATTATGTCCAGGACCATATTGAAAGAAATTTAGCAGCACAGTAGATAGTTAGTTACCCGGCACAAAATAGGGCCCAGGCCCATTGTTGCGGTCCCATATAAGTTTCAACCTTCTGCGCTCATTTGATTCTCTTCCACATGCGCACTAACATACTTACTACACTATATCATCAAACTACTATACTATTTTCACCCATATCTTAAGAAGAAAAATTTGGATGGTTTGTCGAAAATAGTTTTCTGATAGTGCCTAATTAATTTCACTGCCTATACGCTTTTTAAATGTTGTTAAATTTATTCTATAATTCATTAACAATATCAAAACATTTTTCACAGATTTAAAGAACGGGGAGAATATTAAATAAATTTGACAATAATTAGTTGTAAAAGCAAAATAGCATTGAAATATATTAAATAGGGCGCGTGGAAGCTACCACACTTATTGGCAGGCTATTTTGTTTATTTTTTAGTATTTTAGCTTTTTCCGGTTTCAGTTATTTATAAGTGATTGTCATACAGTAGACATACTGATAGACTTACATGATACAAATTATTCAGGCAGCGAGGAAACTGTCTTAATATATGAAGAGTGTATCATAAATTCGTGTAACATTAAATAGTTCATAGCTGTATATATTGATATAAAAGTTTAATCTTTTCTATGCCGCCAGGCAAATACCACATAAGGCAAAAATTGATTTATAGCAATAAAAAATTGAACAGTTGTTGTGTGATACCGAGGATTTTTATTGCATAAATCATTGCGGCAGCAGAAGGAAAATCTTTGCTTGTAGCTTTTCTCGGGGAGTTACCCCGTGTGGTATAGTGCGGGTTTTCTACAGGAACCTTTTATCCTGGGAGGCTTTTCTTCGAAGGCTCATGGCTTTTCCTCCATCCAAGAGGAAATAACTCATTCATGGCCTGACAATGAATTTCCCATCGGAGACTTCCTCTCCAGACTTCCTCCACCTGGATTTTTATCGTATGAATAACACCAGACGAGAAAAAGGTTCCTCAGACCCAAGAATGAAAAAAATCTTTAACCACGTGACTTCTTACAAGAAATATCCCTCCAAACCTGTAAAAAATAAGGGAACTTTCCTGATAAATAAATTTGAAAATATTAAAGAAAAACGTTTTCCCATTTTATAATATTTGTTTGATTCACTTGTGACTCCAAATATTTTACAATTTATCTCTCATAAAACATTCTTTTAGGACATTTATTAATCAAGAAATATAAGTAGATTATATACAGAGAGAAATTATTGAGATGTCACAATAATTTGTTTCGATATTTCGATGGATTTATAGGTTTTAAAGTTTCCTGATCCGAAAAATTAATAATTTTAAAATAAATTTTTGTCTTTCTTTTCATCAAATTACATAATTAAAATAGTCAGCCAATAAGTGTGGCACATAGCTTCCTCTCATCCTACCACGTATACTTAATGATGTCATGCTTTTTACAACCCTTTATTATCTAATTAATTTAATCCCCCTTTTTAAAAAACATTCAAAATTGATTTTGATTTATTATATGAATGAAAGTATCACTTTTTCAAAATTTAATGAGCGGAGAAGGTGGCAATTATTATAGGATTATTTGTGGCTGTCGAATGTAGATTCCACATATCATCTGAATTTCTTAAAAAAACAAAAACAGATGAATACTTTTAGATACAGGTGTTAACGAAAAGAACATGTGCGCATGTGAAAGAAAAAATAATGGGTGCAGAAGGTTGAAACTTATTTAGGATAAACAATGGGCTAATTATAACTTACTATCCAAATTTTATTAAAATCAGGCAAGTAGTTTTTAAGAAGGGCTGGTTTAGAAAAACATTGCAGTCAGGCCGACAGTATTTCTAGGTTTTAGTATTAGTACTTTAATAGTTATTTATGTAACTAGGCAGCAAAATGGAATTTTACTGACGAGTGATTAGATTAGCCTCCGAGCCGAAGGCGAGGACAGGCTATGATAATTAACTGCCGAGGCGAAGCCGAGGCAGGTAATTTACCTATTTGACTGCCGAGGCGAAGCCGAGGCAGGCAATGAATAAACGAGCAGAAATGTTTCCTTTGCTGCCTTGTTGCATACAATATTTTATCTACTTGCGGCAGAAAAATGAAGCTGCTAAAATGTTATCTTTATTAATATAACATTTAATAACTATGTGTCATATTAATAAAGACATATGTATTAACTAAAATTAATGTTCAAATAAGAAACTTGGGAATAATATCAATAAGTGAAAAGCAAACTCAATCTATAACAACAAAATACAAAACACACGTTTATAAAACACATAACTTCTGAATGAATAATGCACGCAATATAAAATATTTATTTATATTTTTACTAAAAAATTAATAAAAGTGTTAAAGATATCTTCTATTGCTTAAAAGAAAAGAAGTAACTAGGATACATCAAGAAAAGTAGCTAGTCTAATCTAGAATTACTTAAATAATAAAAATAATATGGATGTTCAATGTTTACATGACGCTACAGTATAGTCAGTGACTCTACTATTTTTTTTAAATTAAAGATCTACTAATCATTGAACTTATTTAACAGAATTAACAAATATAAACAAATTATTTTATTATTAAAACGTTTATTTATTAAATATTACTTATTTAACTATAATATATAATGTTATAAGATAGAGATAATAGTATAAACTGTTCTTGCCAAAACAAGAGGTTATGACACGCAGTGGTAAACACTGTTACTTTCTCTGCCTAGGCAGGGAAATATTTCCCTGCCTAGGCAGAGAAAGTATTTTCCTGACTGTTTTAACTACTTTCCTGCCTGTTTTTAATATTTTAATGACAAATCAGGGAAATAGTACTTTCCAGCCTAAAAACAGTTAAGTAATGTTTAATTTTGCTGCCGCGAGTAGATAAAAAAATTTAATGTCTTTAACACATTGCTATTGATGAAATTTTGGTATTAGGTGCCAGAGAAAAATATTGGTACAGAGTGATCAAAATACGTAGTAGGGTTAGAAAGCAAAAATAATTTCTACAATTTATTTTCATGACGACATCGAAATATTGAAACAGTAATTATTACTTAAATTATAAATACTATATGAATTCCAAATTCCATATATTTGCATACAAATAGTTACAATAATTGTATCTGTTAAAGTGTAATTAAGAATTTTGTGTTATTAAAACCCGATACCAGAGTGAGATGTTGTTACAGCTATTTTATAAAGTTTTAGTATTTTCTCGAATCAACCTTGAAAGGCTCCGTCATATCTTTACAACTTACTAATATAATTAAAGTAAAATAAAATAATTTAACCTATATTCTAATTGCAAAACTGATGTAATTTTCCATTTTACCTTGAGAAACAGTAAATATATTATTAATTTAAGATTAGCACAACAATATATTTTAACAAAATAAGTAAATAAAGAATCGGTCTTAATTTATTAATCCTACGAGCATACAATTTGTTAGTGTGCTACAAAAAAAACCAACAACCTGTGCTCTACAAACAAATGAACATGAACAGACTAACTGTGTGCTACAAATAAACGCACAGACAAACTCTTTAGTGAAAGAAAATATAAATTCTTCAAGGAAGTTTAAGTTTTCTCAACCTTTTCCTCACTACAGGCTTATACCCTATCCTCAATTTACAGGTGGTGGGAGGTGGTTAAAGGTAGTGAGGGTGGTTATAGGTAGTGGGAGGTGCTTACAGGTAGTTAAGCCTAGTTTACATTGGTAGAGTAAACGGTCGAGTAGCACTCTACCAAGCTACTAGCCTAATGTAAACGATACGGATAGTAATCGGTCGAGGATAGTGGATAAAAGTTGGTCGAGTAAATAAACTAGTGCGGTGGTATAGTAACTCGACCGCCGACAGTCTAGTAGAGCCCCCACCCCAAGTCCCCTCCTATCATTGACTACCTCTTCTCCGTATTCTTTGCGAGATTATTAAGATGAAAAATTAAATAATCTGAATTTACTTAGGCGACTATCTCAAGCATGTGTGAACGACTTATACAGTCACTCAACCAAAAAACAGCCCACTATTTTACTCTACCGTACCTTGTGCTGAAACGTAAGCTAGTGCACTCGACTCTTTTCTCTACCAAGTGTAAACAAGGCTTTAAAGGTGTTAGAGGTGGTTTGAGATTAACTACAGTAGAACATGAATAAGGAGTTTTAAAATATCAATAACAAACCATGAAATTGTGACAAATTAACCCCATGGTACATATTACATTATATATAGTTGTATAAGCCCTTTGGCAGGCCTCGGCCCTCCAAGGGCTGTTTTATTACTTAGTATTATTATAAAACTGTATTCATAAATTAAAATAAGGTATGTGTCTTGCCACAGTTAATAAATATTTAGTTAAAAAAATTAAAAAAATTACTCTAATAAATTAAATGCTTGGGAAAACCGCTTATGGAAAATATAATTGACATGCATAGTTAAAAAAGTTGTCAAGAAGTTCCTTCTGAATATTGATAACACAAACTAATAATAACTCATCTATGGTAATTCACATATTGTATCTATTAACTGGTAAATTACATTTATTGGGCAAAAGTTTTATAATGGGATTATGAAAAATTATTTTATGGGGTATGCCTCATATAATTTACTTAATTACTAGAACATAAAAACACGCTTATTTTGTAATACTCCAGTCAAATAGTATTTTGGAGGGGAATAAAATACAGTAGTCATTTTGCGCCTGAGCCGTCCTTTTAACAAAAACAACTTTAAACCACGTTGAAAACACCTTTCTATGATTGCTTGTTACTATGGTTGATGGATATTAAGGTGTAAATAAATAAATAAAAATATTCCATTATTCTTCGAAACGTTTCGGCTCTTCTTATTAAATTACATTATAAATTACATTAAATGACACTAAGAAAGAATATTCAAAACTACTTAATAAACTTTTGAAATACAAATTCATAACTTTACAAGAAAACCCCAAAGTTAATAGTGACCACACTAATTTGCCAAGAATGCATGGTCTTTTAAAAATTCATAAAAACAATCACCCCCTCCGACCTATAATTGATGGTAGAAATTCACCTACTGAAAAATTATCGTCCCTTATCAACCCCACTCTTGACAGTGTTAATAAAAGCAATCCCTACGACGTAATCAATGCGGAACAATTAAAAAATAAAATTAAAGATTGTAGTTGAAAGGTGATCCCTCAATAAGTATGTAGTTGATAGTGGGTCAAAAGGGATGTATAAAGACATTCGTATCGAGGACGATGAAATGTTAATTTCTTTTGATGTAAAGTCGCTTTTCACTTGCATTCCATTGGATAAGATGTATAAAGTTATTAATACAAATTGGGAACAAATTGAACCACACACGAATATAAAAGTAAACAGTTATACTTAGAAACTCTAAAATTTTGCTGCGCGAACAGTTATTTCAGAGTACTTTAGACAAATCAATGGGCTACCGATGGGTGGTAAACTATCCGTCAAAATAAGTGGCATCTTTTTGAATAACCTTATAAATAAAGCTATTGAGAGATTGAATGAAAAACCAAAAATTATTTATAAATATATTGATGATCTAATTTTAATAATTAAAATGAACAACCTCGAATATACCTTAAATATTTTTAACAACATCAATAATAAAATATCCTTTACATTTGAAAAAGAACTAAATAACTCATTAAATTTTCTAGACATGTCCATTATTAGAAAAGAAAATGGATCTCTTACTACTAAATGGTACTCGAAAGAGATAAAAAGTAATAGAATATTAAATTTTAATTCTAATCACCCTAAGCATACCATTTTTAATATAGCGTCGAATATGAAACAAAAAGCAACCAAGACCACAGATAAGGAATATTTAAATGAAATCAAAACCACAATTTTTTCCAAACTTATTGATAATCTGTATCCAATTAATTTAATTAAATCAATGTGGTACAAAGTATAAATAAAGTAGATAGTATTGATTTCCCAATTATAGTAGAAACAAATAATAATAAACAACAATATTTTACAAGCCTTACCTATATTAAAGGACTCTCCGAAAAATTACAAAATATAATGAAGAAAAATTATTGTGACCATATAAAAATTGCCCAAAAACCAAATGATAAAGATTATATAACAATATTAAAGATAAAATCAGTAAAGAGAATAGATCCGATTTAATTTATAAGATTGAGTGTTATAATTGCGACAAATCTTACATCGGAGAAACTTCACAAAAACTAAAAAGTAGACAATATCACCACCATAATGATGTAAAAAATAGCAGCAAATAACCGGCCTTGTCATACATAGTTTTAACACTGGTCACAAATTCGACTTTGAAAATACAAAAATTCTTGGTTATGAAAAAAACACAAAGAAAAGGCGAATTTTTGAATCTTTCCACATCCTAAAAAATCTTAATTCCTCTTAATTCCACTGCAAATCATAAAACGGATTCAAGCAACATTCACAAAAATTATAATCTAATTTTTAGAAGATTCAAAGATAATCAGTAAAAATTAGTCATCAATAAGAAAATATATGATACATTATATACAGAAGGTGAAAAATATGAAAATATAAATCTTATTTAAATTAGGTTTGTTACCCACTACTAGGAGTGCTGGTCACTGATTCTCTATTTTACTGTTATGACCACACCTTATTATATGAAATTTCTATTATAATAACGAATTAATTATTAATGGAACAATCAATGTTAATTAAAGTATCATTGTCTTCAATAATTTTGTTTTTGGTTTTTAACATTAGGTTTTTATTTATTCTATTGTAATTGTAACTCATGAGACTTGAATGTTCTCGGTGTGAAATTTAATTACTAAATACTATATATACCTCTTGGTATTGTGGGTATAGTTGCAGGTTTATTTTTTGTTATATTTTAAAAATAGTATTTATATTTTTATGTTATTTATATGATGTGTTATTGCGAGTTGTTACCTTCTTATTTAGCAAATATATTTTGAATTAATTTTAAATTTAGACATGACAATCATTTTGACGTTCTCCTAAGGAGAAAAAAAAAATGTTATGAACTTGTTTTTTGAAAAAGAAATTTGTACAACTTAACGCTACACTATTTGTAAGTATTGTGAATAATATCATCTAAATAGTTATTTTAAGTTTTACACAATGCATTAGATACCTTGTTAATTAAGAGTAATTGTTAATTAATTGATTTCATGAATCCAGAAATAATGACTTTGAGGATGGAAGAGTCGAAACGTTTCGAAGAATAATGGAATAATTATTTTTATTTATTTACGCCTTAATATCCATAAACTATAATAGTAATAAAAACAACTTAAGAAACATAAATTGTAGGCAATTAAATAACTTTTACTTTTTTATATGTACACCTTTCCTTAAGAGAGCGAATGTTTAAAACTGTTAACGAAAAACTGAAAAATAGTCATAAATATTATAAAAAAAACAAACATAAAAAATGGTGATAAGTTTAATGCTAAACAAGATCTCAATCTAAGGTAGGATTTTTAAGTTATATCTTTCATGTTAGGTTTAATCATTTGTCATATAAAGCAATATTGTAAATTGTTATGAAATACGTATGTAAGATAAAGTGTCATTATATGAAAAATGTTTTCGATATTGTAGGCCTGATGATGACCATGACCAGGTTTGGTTGAAATACACCCGATTTGCGATAGAAAAGTAGAAGTTTTTATGGAACAACCTAGACCTAGAACGACAACCACACAAATATATTATAAATAAATTGGTAAGGCGTGAATCTAACGTAAAAAGGGTTTCGTTGGTATTGTGAACACAAAATTAGTAAGGGGGGAGGGGTGAAAAGTTTTGATTTTTTTTTTACAAAATGGCGCGCAAAATTAAATGTTAACATCAAGTGTTATACATTTTTGAAATCTACTCTTCAATACCTTTCATTTGATACCCCACTCAAAATTAAAAAAGAAAAAAATCAGATAACATGAATTATCCGCCATCTTGGATTTCCAGTAAATCAGATCGCTAATATTATTTTTTCTATGGCCCAGCAGTCCACACATTTTGCATATTTTTCTATATTTTTAGTAATAGCGGAAATACGATTTTAGGGGGGGGGACACGCAAAATTTCGATGTTTTTTGACAAAATGGCGGTGAAAATTAAGCACTATCCCTAAGAGGTATATATATTTCTATTCTACTCTTCAATAACGTTCATTTGATACCCCACTCAAAATTTAAAAAAAATATTTTTTTTTCGCGACGTGAATTATCCGCCATTTTGAATTTTAACAGCTGATAATATTGAGTTCGCTATATTTTTCCTGTGTGCGCGTCAAAACGATTTTTTATACTGGAAAGTTTCACGTTTTTATCTCTTTTGGTTCAAAAGTTATTGGAACCGTACAGAGTGACAGACAGACATAGGAACGAAACTATAAGGGTTTTTTTTTTGGTTTTACCAACGAAACCCTAAAAAGGGACAAAGGAAAAAGAAATTGAAAAAATAGCATTTTTTCACATTTTTCTCAGAAAGCACCACTTTTACGAAGAGGTAAGGTTGAAATTCGGATTCAACACCCAAAAAACAAAATAAAAACTGACTACGGTATTTTGATTTCCTGAATAGTTCTGTTTTTTCACAAAATGTCTGGATTACAAATAATATTAGAATTATTAATCACTTGTGATACAGAACAATAAATTTGTAATATTCATATATATATTAGCTTATTAGTTGATTTGTAATTAACATGAAAAATGAAGAATTTTAATTAAAAAAAAAAAAATAATAATAATAATAGTCATAATAAAAAAAAGTGAACCCCGAGGCGACATTGGATATAAAAGTGTAACAATGAACTTGGGGCGGTGCCTCTAAAACTTATGAAAGAAACTATTACTCAAAACGGTTCCAATGATTGTGAGTAAAAAAAAAAATCTAAAATATATATATATAGTCCATTTAGCCGTTTTCCCGGATGATGAAAATAAATTTGTCGATGGTGAAATCTAAACCAAAATGATAACACTTGTGAAACGCTTTATAAATATATTGAATAATAAATAAATTATACTTCTTAAATATCATGGGATTTAACATTTAATATTTAATGTTATTATAGGACATTCGATTTAATATTTACTAGATATCATGGGATTTAAATTCAGTATCAATATATTATGTAAAATGTAATTTTTATTCTAGTTTATCAAACCAATTATGTATATTTACTGTGTTTTACAGCAAAAGTTTATCTAAGACTAGTATTTTAAACAATTAAATTTTTTTAATACATATTCTGCCAATTAGTGTGGCACATTCCTCTACGCATCCCACTACATATTTTAAAGATGTTATGCTTTTACAAACCATTACTGTCTAATTTATTATATTCCCCCCCCCTTATTTTAAAGTGTGTTTTGTTCTAATAAATGCATAAAAGTACCAATTAAGCGATATTAAACTTGTGCATAAGATTAATCTGGGGCCATCTTCAAGCTACTTTCGACAAACCATACAAATTTCTTAAAAATGTTATGAGTTCTTTTTAAGTTTGAGCGTGTGTGGAAGAGAGAAACCAATGGGCGTAGAAGAATGAAATTAATATGAGACTATTAATGGGCTAATTATGACCTAACATCCATATTGAATTAAATTCAAACAAGTAGTTTTTAAGATTTATTGATTCGCAAAAACAGTAGACTGTTTGTCTGTAAATAGAACGACCGATAGACCGACATGAGACAAAAGAATTTCAAGATAAAAAGAACTTTTTATATACTACGTTTTTAAATTTTCTGTTGAATCGTATGTAATGTTGATAATATAATTGTTATTGTTATATAAAATATAATGTTAGTGAGAAAATAAAAGTTCTGAATTTATTTACTTCACATAAATTACCACCATCTAGAGAGCTGATGATCTTAAACCTATAAAAGGACAAATCTTTGTACAACGGATCTCCCCAACACAAAATCTAAAACGTGCTATCGATATATGTGAAATAATATAATCGATAAATAATATAATCGATATTTCCTGTTTTTCTGTCATTCAATGTTTATCTATTACAAATTTGAGACCCGTCAAAATGAAGATTGCGAAAATATGGGATATGGCAAAACAAATAAAATAACTTGCGGATTTTTTCCGAACTAACTTTCCGTACAGGAAAATTTTCTGAAAACCAATTAAATTCTGCTGAAAGATGGCTAAAAGTATTAAAATAATGCATTGTCATCGTTTTCTGAGCTATGCTAAAAGTTTCAAATGTCTAGCTATTCCGGAAGTTAGTTAGAAATCGATTGCCAGATTTGTACCGGACAAACAAACAAGAAAGCAAGCAAATAAAAACGTAGTAAAATGTTCTCTGATGTCTAAAACGGATTGCTCTCTGTCGAATCTATTAAAGGTATTTTATACAAAGAATTGTATTTTTTATACAGAAAGGGAAATAA
The DNA here is from genome assembly GCA_951217055.1 of Gerris lacustris. Classification (NCBI taxonomy): domain Eukaryota; kingdom Metazoa; phylum Arthropoda; class Insecta; order Hemiptera; family Gerridae; genus Gerris; species Gerris lacustris. The sequence continues at coordinate 50,463,891 of OX578279.1, forward strand.
TGGAAAGAAAAATATACAACAAAATTTAATGTTAAAAAAAAAAATTTTTGTTTGTACCCATGTCCACGTTGAATATACTCACACTAATAGCTCTGAGTACATTGGGCGTGACCAAACTAGTAATTATTTGCAATTGCAAAGTACTTCCCTTTACTAGTACTCTACACGGGGCTCTAAGTAATTGAAAAATCCATCTCTGGAGGAAGGGGTTTTAGTATCTGCACAGCAATAAACAGGAAAACCCATTCGCAGTAAAAAGTTTCATTTTCAGTATCTTTGGGGGGGGGGGGGGGGGGCACGTGAAAGCTTTCTTCGCTTTCAACTTAGAACAAGTCAACCTCCACATTCTGTAAATCCCACGAGATTTTAACCTCGCTCTCTAAATGAAACTTAGCCGGAAAAACTGTGTAAGTTTTCCCTCTCTAAACCCCCTCTAAGAAAGAGAAATATGGGCTACGTGCTTTTCAAACATAATGATCTTATATTAAAACCGATTACCCTCCTTTCAACTCTTTAGCAATTGCACGCACTTTTGTATTTTTCCCTCTTTTTTTTGGCGGACAATTTACTAAAGTTAATTTGGTTCTCTTGTTAAAAGAATTTATATCCCCTCTCGTATAATTTTATTAGTCCCTCGTTTATAATTGTTTATATTCGAAAAGAGAATTAATGTGAAATCCACACGAATCTTGACTAGGGGTATATTAACTACAAAATAGCTTTATATATTGTGCTGCTGATATTCTTAAAAATTAAAGAGTACATTTTATTAGGCAATATTGTCAAACTATAATAGCACAAATTTTAAATTGATAGAATTTAGTTAATATATGAATCATAATAATTAAATATAAAATAAATGTGGACCTCATTTATCAAAACAAATTTTTATATAGAATATTTGGTATTTATTATAGTAGCAGTAGTAGTAGTAGTAAGGTGCTAGTACGCAGTACCAGACGGAGAGAACGAATAAACCTAGCAATTAGGCCATATTTGAGGCCCATTTCACTAGTGCTGTAGTAGAAAGTTCCAGCCTCACACGTCTGTACAATGTATCACCGAAGCGAGTATGGTGTGATCATTAGTGAGCCATATAAATCAGCATCACGGCGAGGGATCGAACCCACGATCTCGTGGCACCCTTGATTAATTGATGGCTGAGCAGACGTGTTAAATAATTTAATCCCCACAGCAACGCTAGCTCTCAATTATTTATAAAGTATGTACCTAGATTTATGATGAATATTTTGACAAGATGAAGAGATCGTATGCTTTACGCTCTCAAAGTAATTGTCAGCGTATAACATGTGTCGCCTCTCTGGAATTCGAACCAAGGAATAGACAGATATTATGGCCTTAGTTTTCAAAAGAGTTGCGAGTTTCTTTCCTTGACTGTTATAATATAATATATTATTATTTAATATTAATACACTTCACAGATAAACCTGATACATAAAATAAACAACGTTGGAATGAGAGTGTGCATATTGTTACAAACACACGATTATTTTCTTGTAATGCATGCTAATTCTATTTATTATTTATTTTTTTACGGATTTTGAAGCTAAAATCCTTATATACAGGATAGCAGCGAGATGGGCCAAGAGATTGGGAACCTTTTCCGTCACGTAATCGGCATCATTTTCCTTCACGAAAGCCCTAGACCTAGACGGGAATCGAAGCTACGACAAAATCCCAAGTACTTTTGACTGCAGAGCCATCCAACAAATATGCATGGTTGTGGAGAGTTGCGATTTGAATGTTAAACATAGTGCCCAAGTATATTTTTTATTAATTTAATTAATGGATCTAATAGAATTGTCCACGATTAAAATAAAGTTTGACTTATATGCCTTATATTTATATATAATATATATTTAGCACTCCTGCAAGTTTGCAATAAATGAAATTACATTGATGTTTCATCAGAAGAAGTGGACTGATTAGATATACAGTTTTTTCTGCGATCAACTGCAAAGCATTTTATATCAATATAGTATATAATTAATTTGATGTAGTAAGTATAACTCCACAAATAAAGAGAAGACTGCGCTTAGCTTTTTGCTGCCACTCCCTAGCACACTTCTGCTCCAAGCCGATCCTCTTTGAGGACATTACTAGATTTTAATGTTTATAATACTAATTCATTTACTACTAATTTTTGAAATCGGGGACCTAAAAATGTTTTGTTCTTCAGAACGATCACATAGCTTCCGTACCTTCGGTAAGCTTGGAAGCAAAATTCATAATGACAATATGTTGAAATATTATATACATCATATTGTGCATTAATACTAAGAGTGTGTCGACCTCTTAAGAGGGAATAGAAAAGTATTCTCCATCTTAGATTTCAAAATTCAAATATTTGAAGACAAATCTAAAACCAACTTTGGACACTTTAAGTATAAAATATTTCTGAACACAGCTGTTATTTGCGGTAAAATTTATTATAATTTTACTGCAGTTTGATTGTCGTTAACACTTGCTTAGTGTAATTCAATGTCGACACTTTATAAAGAGAAAGGGAAGCTTAAAATGTAGGTAAAACTTCAACTGTAAAGTTGGTCAATGTGTTTTGAGTTGAAAGTTTTCGGCGGGAAACTGGTTAAGGAAATGGAAAGTACTGAGTAGATGAGTTAGTAGGCTATTTTGCCGGGCCCGCCGAATCTTACTCGCCCTTTTCACTTCACCAACTGTTACCAGGACCTGTTGCGCTTAGTCTAGGCTTCTCTTGACAGCTAGCGGGGCTTAGACACACTCAAGGGACTTAAGACTTTACTTACTCTAACGTTCTATAGTTACGCTTCAACCACACCGACTTTCTCTAAATGTCATTTTAATATAATCACAAAATATAATTATATTCATTTAATGCGCACAAATTGTGTTGATATTGTTACTACTATTTCTAAAATTAATAAAAAATAAATGAAACGTACTAAATGTTTCACTAATTGTTACTAACACAGTTATGCTATAATCAAACAGATTATTATATAACAAGCTACCTATATGAATAGCTTAATTGGATTAACTATTAAGGAATAATAAAAGGAAGTAATAACGAGACGAAACCATTCAATTTTAAATTTAAAAGTTTTGATGTCCCCTAAATCTAAAATTAATCTAATTTTTTTTTTTTAACTTTTAAGTCATATAGAGTCTAAAATACTGCATCATTTGAGAATCATGCTTAAACCGTTGTAAATACACTTATTTATTAAGGTAACGGGAGCTATGTGATCGTTCTGAAGAACGAACAATTTCTAAGACTCTGATTTAAAAAATTTCAAGACAGAAATCTATTTCAGATATCTGGGAACATTTTTGGTTCCGTGTATGTCTGTCGGTCTGTCACTCAATTTTTGTGAGCCAACATATCTTAAAAACTAGTTGTCCGATTTTATTGAAATTTAGATGGTAGGTCATAATTAGCACATTGATGGTCCCTTAAAAGTTTCAACTTTCTGTTTCATATAAGCACGAACATACATTATTTAAACCTATATTTTCAAAAGTATAATAATTTGATTTTTTATGATATTTTGATGGTTCGTCGAAAGTAGCCAGCAGATAGCCTCAGATTAATTTAATCCGTCTGCACTCTTAAAATTTTGCTAAATTAAGATTTTAATACATGTAAAAAAATCAAAACAGTTTTGACAGTTTAAAAAACGTGGGAAAAATAAAATAAATCTGATAATAATGGGTTTTAAAAGCATAAAATAATTAAGTTTTACGAAATTGGACACGAGGAAGCAACGTGCCACACTAATTGGCAGATTATTACTATTTCTATTGAAAACATTTTTTTGTAAATTCGTCCATTTTAAAAATGAATTAAAGGATGGAGTATTATGATACGACATAATCGCACACAAAGATGACACCATCACGATAAAGTTATATACATTACTAAGTTTTTTTCCGAAATGATGACAAGATCTGTGATAATTCTAGAGAATAAAAATTTGTTATGTCTCGAGATGTAAAATCTAGGAATATCTTAGTTATTTTATGGTCTATAACTGTCGGTCTGTCGGACCGACATATTCACCTTAATCTTATAACTAACTGTCCGATTTTAATTAAATTTGGAGGAATTGGAATTGAATGATAGTACCAAACGCTAAATTTGTTCGATAAGCAAGGTACTCTCTAGTGTTCAGCAATTGGCTGTACACATTAATTTTCACCTCTCCCCACAGGCACAGGTAGTAGTCTAATGGAGTGAGATCGGGTGAACGAGGTGGCAAATTCACAACCCCACCCCGACCGATCTACCGTCTTAGATAATTGTAGTCAAGCCATAGTTCGCCGCTGCAGAATATCCATTAACAGCAACGGGGAGAGGGGAGGGGGCTACTTTAGTTATTGTAAACAATTATGTACACTTCTTTTATACTATATTATTCAATTTTTCATTTTGTTAGTACAAGAAGTGATATTTTTCACCAAGTCTTAGGGTCATTAAAAGTCATAGAAACTGACAAACTTGTCATTTATTACCTCATTTTAATTCAAATAAGTTTGTTAACTTGAAGCAAACTAGGTAACAATTTATATCATTTTAAAGCTTATTAAATGCGCCAGTTTTACATGACGTAAAATTTATTCATTTACCATACAAATTAAAAAGTTATGCTAGCAAGAACGTTGACCAAGAATTTCTTATTAACCAAATCTTTGTATTTAGAAGTTTATAAAAAATGCAAATGCATATTTAAAGCAAATTTCCTCACCTTTTGAATGGTGAAAACCCCATCATTATATCTTTTTTGATTTTTCGCTATAACTTTTTTAATGGGAAAAAGTCACCAGAAAATAAGATAATTGAAAAATCGATATATCTCGATAACAAAGGTCGATCAACCATTATGTTATACAACATTTTTGTCAGAAATGTGCTGTAGAACATCAGGTTTTTCTGTGTTACACCTTATGTGGGACACCCTGTATTATTTATATATATATATATATATATATATATATATATATATATATATATATATATATATATATATATATATATATATATATATAAAATAATATATAAATATAAAATTTCAAAACCATTCATGGTTATACATTATCGTGGTGCGATGAAAATATTCTGAAAAAAATGTAATTTATCTTGTCGTTATTACCGATAAAAAGCATTGTGATCCCCCGGGGGATCGAACCAGGGACCCTTGAGGTCGAAGAAAAATAATCAAAATACCTAAAGGGTATACTTAATAATCTACGAAACCCTATAAAGTACGTGACGCAAGTAAATCCCTGTGATTTTTTTAATTAATGAATAATGGTCCTTATTGATTCAATATACCTAATAAGTGATTTACAGCCAATTTTAAGAATAACTAAATATGTGATTAAGTTGTAGATGATAATATTTATTGAAAAAAGAAAAAAAAATCATTAAAATGCAATAAAATAATAAAAAAAAATAAAAAACTATAAAATAAAAACAGCCAATAATGATAAGGATTTACAAAAACCTGATAATATATATGAGAAACAAAACTTTCTCATGTAATCTTAATCACAACCTTGGACTAACACTTTATATTCTCTGTCAAAAAAGTAAATAATCACTTGTTTTTTCATTTCTTTCAGAAAAAAATATTATTGCGTCATACAAAAAATAAATAGTAATAATACACTGGGAGACCAGCGTAGCTGAGTTGTCATCACACTCGCGACTCTGCCAGAAACCAAGGTTAAACATCAACATATCTTGTGAGTTGGAAGCGCTGAGAGGTGAGACATGTTTCACACTGATGATAACATCGAGTAGATGATTAAGTGGCCGAGATACCCTGTCTTGCAATAAACTAATCAGGTATTGTTCGGCACGTAAAAACAAATAATAACAACAATCATTTACATGGACTGATAATTATTATTTTAGATATAAATAAATAATACTGAATGCTCAAATATTTATTTAATAATCATTCTACAATTTTTAATTGATATAAAAGTGAGGTTAAAATTGTACCGGCGATAAATATAGATTGTAATTAAAATTATTACTATACACTTACTTATAACGTTTTATTCGATGGATTTAAGTTGGTGTCTCACTTTCTCATATACCTACATAGTATTAAAATAAGAAAGTATTGTGATGGCACAAAAATTTGAATTTAAGATTGTGATGCATTATTACGTTTTGTTGTCCCTTAAGTCCAAAAAAATGTCGGACTGTGGAGCCTGAGATGATTATAAATGAGGGATAAAACATTAGAATCATGTGTAGTTCGGAAGTAAAAGAAAAACAGTTCCAGTCCCTCTCACAAAAATGTCACCCAATCATCATTCAGAAACGGACCATATGTTAAGAAATAAAAAAATAGATAAAAATAGATAAAAAAAGATAAAAAGAACTTTTTATATACGTTTTTAAATTTTATGTTGAATCATATGTAATGTTGATAATATAATTGTCATTGTTATAATATAATGTTAGTGAAAAAGAAAAATAGTTCCGAATTTATTTACTTCACATAAATGACAACCATCTAGAGAGCTGATCTTAAACCTAATAAACAGGTCAAGTGTGTGCTAGTCAGCACTCAGCGAGGGTCCGTAGGCCACACTATATAGTGTTTAACTGTAAAGTGTATAAACAGTGTTTTTTTAAAATGCTAAAAAGCTTACTTTGAACAATTCTAAGGGTCTGATATTCTCAAAACACACTCTGATAAAGTATTTTTTTGCCACTGAACCGGACTACAACCATATAAATAATAAATACATCGAAAAGACCGTAGTTATAAAAAAACGTATTTTGTCAATAAAAAATAAAATAATATTTTTTTCGAAATTTCCAAAAAGTGGTATCTTTAATTTTGGTCGAAGAATGTTCAGGAATTTTTTCAGATTTTTTTCACTTCAAACTTGCCTACGCTCGCCCTATCAAAGTTATAACCAAATAATTATATGTTTTTGTAATCAGCTCGACGTACCCTTTCATATGATACCCCTCACGGTGTCGAAAAAAAATAAAAAAATGTTAACCCTTAAGTTTTTTTACCCTATTTTTTTGTTTAAGTCGCTATATTTTAAAATATGAGGGTAGGTACAAGACACATATATGCCAAATTTTAAAGTGATCGGACGAAAGGTGTAACGAGATTCAAAAAAATAAACTAAAAACTTCGGTACGAAATAAAATTAACCATTAAAATGAAATTAGGATTACAATTACACGGATAGTTTTTATTACGGTCATAATACCTTTTTGGTAGCCTTCTCTCTATAAGTGTCCATTCGAAAAAATACAAAAAAAATAAATTTTGAAAGTACCATGAATTTACGCGCTTCATAGTATCAGTACAAAAACCACATGTGTCTTGTTTGAACGAACGAAATGAAGCTGCAAAAAACCTTTTGTGATGAAATTTTATAAATACCTGTAGTGGTTTCCTTCGTCCCACCACAGTATTTTGTATATATATTCTCATTTATATTTTGCACATAACAAATCAATAAAACAAAATCACAAATATTAAATTCTAAGGGTATCCGAAAAACCTTTTTAAAATAATATTGACAGCTTAAAAATATAAATAATAATAATTTAAAGGTATCTGTTATTTCAAAATTCTACACTTAGTTAATACCCCCTGAAAGAGGGATACTAAAAGGAGTAGAAAGAAAAGGGGGTACAAAGTAAAAGTAAAGGAGACATGAGGTAAAACTTTAGTTAAGTACCTTTTGTAAATATTAAGACAAAGGGATATTTATGGTAAATGGCGTTTAATAACAGGAAGTCTAAACGTTTAAGGAAAAAGTTGAATACAAACCGAATAGGATTAATTCTGAATTCTAAAAATAAAGAAATCATCCTGAATTCTTTTAAGGGAAGGATTAATACAAAAAAGGAATTTTTTTAATGAAGTTCTTATAATCCTTTCAAATGATAAGGAACAAGTTAAGAAGCACCTGAATAGGATTAATTTTGAAAATGACGGAAACTGCCGATCCACAACATCAGAGAAAAGGGGGAAAAAAAAATATATGTATAAAACGATCTCATTGATTAAAGGGAAAACTCAATTTCACAAATAGCTTTTTTCCTTCTTTAAGTAGCAGCCAGGATACAGAAAAATAAGTAAAAAAATGGTATCTTTATTTTCTAGCCTGTTATTCCCAAACCGAAATCAATTTCAGAACCTTGCTCCTTCCTCCTGGATCCTTCCTCCTGGATCCTTCCTTTCACAGGTTTTATATTGAAAGCAGAGAAAACCTTGTTTCTATAAAATCCTGTCATTCATTTTAACCAGAGAAAGGGATCTAAAAGAAAAGGAGAAGGGAAAAATAAAAAGGGCTAAGGAATTTCCCTAAAAAAAAGAAAGGCTTCTACCTTGTCTTCAAGGTAAAGAAGTCCTTTTGTTAAAAATCCTTTTTTTTCTTTTAGTAGGGTCTTGAGAGTTCAGTTAGGGAAAGCAAGAAAAAGTAAAACAGGATGATCGGGAAATTGACAGCGGTGGTAGGATCAGAGAAGGGGACCAAGGAGTCGTTTTTATACCAGAAAACTCTTAGTAAAATTAAATTTTACTCAAGAAAACAGAGGGTTGGGGATAACAAACAACCCTCCACGTAAAACCACCCCGCTTTTAATTTACTCCCCCCCCCCTTTACAAACACCCATTATTCCTTTACTGAATAAAGCACGCGCTTCCTTACACTTCCTTACCCTTGTTCCTTTCTTATACAGTTGTACTTCCTCAAGCACGTCATACTAACCCAACGTGCCTTGAATATATGCGTGTAGTATTGTTCGTCCTTATCTATAAGTACCCTAACGACTCTTCCTCCAGATACCTTAATGACTTTAATAGTGATAATCTTATCACATAGTTTAGTTGAGTGCAGTGGCTGCTCCCTCCCTTATAATTACCTTAACTGGAGTTGATTGAGACGTTAAAATTGTCTAACTACTACCGCTATGGCTCTGATAATGATATAATTGAACGAGCATAAGTCGGATCTTAATTTCAGAGACATGCGATTTTTTAAATAGTCCACCATTACACAACCTGGAATGGTAAATCCACCAAATACCTTATTCCTGAGACTATTTTAAATGGGGCATTGAGTCAAAAAAAAGAAAAGACTTTATTGGGCACAAGAAAAGCATGATTTGCTTTCTTCTTTATCTTGTTCCCTTGCTACCCTAGGGACACTGTTGACTGTCCACCCCGTAGTTTGAACAAAGACTAACAAGTTCGTTAGACAGCGTTTTGTGTCTATGATTTTTCAACGCTTGCGTAAACGTGAGCTTCAAATATAAAAAATAAATTTTAGGACGGGAAAAGATTTAATTCACCTAATCCGAAGAGATGAACTAATTTACAAATAACTTCTTTTTTTGTAAATCAACAGCGACACCACTATGTGAAACTTACATGATTAAATATTTTCTTAATATTTGATATTTTGACAATACGCTAACTTCGATGAACCACGCAATGCCTATAGTTTCTGGGGCTAAAAACCTTATAATACACGAATAACATTGGACTTATTATCACTAACTCTAAGCCTGTTCAGTTTTATATTAGACTCATGATCAATGTCTAGAAAACATTGATTACTAAGCACCTAATGCTGGTTCTAATAGAACAAGGAGGACGGACAACTTGTTGGAACTAGCATTTAGACTAATTTGTGCCAAGTTTACTAACCCTGTATCAGGGAGAGCCACTTAACACACCAATGTACCACCGAAGTGAATACGGTGTGGTTAATAGTGAGTAAATATAAATAAAATCAAAGTGCTTAGGCGTGGGATTGAACCCATAACCTCGAACTTGATTCATAAATGGCAGAACAAAAGTGACCATTCACTTTACGATCACGGTTAATTTATACCCTCTCACATTTTTTCTCACTAACTAAAACTTTTAATATTAATCCACAATAGCTTTAATTATGTTAATATGAACAACTTTAATATATTACGCACGTGGATGAGATTTGTTAATTGCTATTTCAACTTATTGCACGAGTAATTATCAACTCAGATGCTATAATTATTATCTTAATCAACTCCCTAAACGATTGAGTTCGAAACGTTGGAAATTCATTCAATCTTAGAGGAAGTCCCTTCCAGGACATCTAGATTTACTAGAATTTAATCACAGAAGCCTGCTATTGATTAAAGTATGAAGTAAGACCTTGTCTCGTTTATAATACACTGCTTACTTATATAAAGGCTATAATGAAGTGAAGTACAAGGGACTTAACTTGTAAGGACGTAGTCCAGAATGATGGTAACACGGAGACGGGCTTAAGCATAACTTGAGTAAATAGGCCAAGTATTCAACTCTAATAACTTGAAACAAGGCTTTGGACTTAGTAACCGAGACTATTCACAACTTATTAAACTTCACTAAGTCATGGTAAACAAGAACCAGCTTGATAAATTACTTAATACAGCTTCCTTCTCGAAACTTCTTCTATTCGACCTTAAACTAGCAACCATACCTTCCATACAACCAAATAATACCCATTCTAACAATTAAACTATATTAACTATAAATACAATTTTTAATTTATCCAGTTTATCTCATTTCAATAATCTACGTAGTAAACGTCATACAAAATGAATTTTTGGCGAGCTTACCGAAGGCAACGGAAGCAATAATGATCATCTGAAGAATCATTGTTTGTCACTAAATTCAAAACTTCTAAGAGAGAAATATGTTCCAGACTTTAAAAAAACATTTTTGGTCCAGTGTCTATCGGCCTCTGTCGTTAATTTTCTGCGAACAAGATATCTTAAAAAACTACTCTTAGTAAAATTTGGATGGAAGGTCATAATGAGCTCTTTGTTGGTCCCATATAAGTTTCACCCTTCTGCGCTTATTTGTTTCTCTTCCACGCCAACAATGCGTACAAACATACATTTATTTATACGTATATACATATATATATATATATATATAATATATATATATATATATATATATATATATATATATATATATATATATATATATATATATATATATATATATATATATATATATATATATATCTTCAATAGTGCTCAACTAATTATTAAGAAATGTTTATAGTTTGTTGAAAGATAGACCCAAATACATTTTAAGATAGAAGATAGTCCCAAATAATTTTAACCGTATTCCATTATTAAATACCTAATAAAACAATATAAATAGTCTGCCATTTAGTGTGGCAAATAGTTTCCTCGCATCCTATCACATTAGGTTTTTTACAACCCATCATTGTCTAATTTATTTAATTCTTTTCCCCCTTTCTTTAAATATGTCATAATTGTTAATTGTAATGACTAATCATACCTTAGTATAGAAAATTCTATTCATTAAAAGCCTGATTCATACCTAATCTAAGACAGCAATCTTACTAATAACAATAACACTGTTTGTTTATCGCAATAATATAGTTTTAAAAATTACTTACTAAAAAAATGTTACTTTTATTACTTAGCGTGATTCATCACGCAATTCTGTCAATTTTTGTACCCATAAATAGAATGAATGTATTATTAAAATTTTTAAAAGAATATACATACATGTAATTGAACAGAATACATTACAATTACGTAATATTTTTTCTCGTAGTTGCTTATGTCAATTAAATATTTGTTCACGATCCCTCTTATGTTTTAAACGTGAAATTATAACTCAGTAATCTCCGTTATCAGTAAAAGATTTCTCAAGATATCACCTGTTGTGAAAATAACAAAAAAATATCTATGAAATGATTAATCCGAAAATAATATTGTGCATTTACTGGGCATTACAGAAAACTTCGACTGTAATTTTTCTTTTTTTAATAATTAATACTTATTAATGAACTTTGACCAGAAAAAATGTAGCTGTATGAAAACTAAAGTGTTCAGCCGGTTTTGAAGTGTGTATTGTTCTTCGAAATACATGTTTTTAAATAAATCAGTTTGTTTTACTCATTAAAACAAAATTATCCATAATAAATATTGATTCATTGTTATCAACATAACATTTTATTATGATACATTAAACCAATAATTATAATGCTACTTTCATACCTTAGTACTGGAAATTCTACTCATTATTAGCCTGATTCATACCTGCAACAAAAGGAATCAGTTAATAATATATACATTCATTGTAGTTATATAATACTAATAATTATTGATATATAAACACACAAAAAGTTAATTTAAAACTTTCAAATATATTAACTTACTCTGCCATAAAATCTATTTATTTTTTTTATTATAAATCCTTAATATTTATGCATTTTTGTTGTGTGAGTCATCAGCAAGTCAATTTGTTAATTAATTAATTACTACGATGTTTCTATATTGGTATTAATTAATATTATTTTTAATTAATTTTATTGGAATGATTATATAATTGGTTCAGAGTCTATGTGCCAAGATTCAGCTCTATAAGATGACTGGAAAAAGGGTTATTTGTCCTACAAGTATTTTGACGACAGACCACAGCCACAAACAAAATCGAAAGTTAATATAAAGGATTTAATAAAGAAACTGTCTCTCCACGTTAATTTAAATTAGTTTATTATCAGAGTAGCTTTCAGCCGTCATAAAAGCAATTGTAAAATTTCTATGTTAAACTGTATAAATCAGTAATTCGATGTTTTAAACTGATGCTAATATGATAAGTATTATCACTTTTTATAACTAAATTGATACTTAATCTTTTCATGCCAATGTTAAGTTAAAATATTCAATACGGAGAGAATGTGCATTCAAGCGGAAACGGATAAAATATATGGGAATGCATAATAAAGAGCAAAGTAATGGGAATTTTCCTGAGATTAATTTGTAAGAGGGGAAAGCTAAAGCATTTAGATATTTTCATTGGGCTTAAAGTTGTTTCAAGTCGGCTTTAAGTCTACGCAATGGTGAAATCCTCTCTAGGAATGTTTCAGCTTTCTTGAATTCCTATCTAGTCTAGTCTCTTCATCAAGTCCTTGGATGGGGGGGGGGGAGGGTTGAAAACTTTGAATTTAAAGTTTTAGGGGGGTCGCTTCAGAGTGTAAGTTCGGGGTCTCATCTAAGTGCAAATTAGCTTCTAAGAGCAACGTCGGACCAAAACTCCGACCCCCATCCTTCCTCCTTTTCCTTACGATTCCACCACATCAACCTCTACCCTCACCAACGCATCTCTTTCTCTCTTCAGCACTTAGAGGGAGGGGGGGGGGGGAATAGCTTAGAAATTGGACTCCATTAGATCCTTCCGATGGGCAAAAGCGGTCATTTAACATTTTAAGCGGAAAATGACGGAAATGGGAAGGAAAAAAGGGGTTAGAGAGGGAGAAAAATGATGACTGGGAAAATTGGAAACCATTTATGACAAGTAATTAGTAAGTGCTATGAAAATATGGAAAAGGAAATAAGTTGGAGTTAAAACTCGAGTAATTGGATAATATGAATGTACATTAAGAGAAGCTTCAAGTAACTGAAGTGCTATACACTCCTCAATCTTCGACACATCTATATAATATATATAAAATTAAAGTATTTGCAAAACGTTATTAAAGTACGCGATAGAACGTGAGAAAAATATGTGCCACACTAATTTCATACTATTTTTTTGTTGTTAATTTAAACACTATAAAACCATGTATAGGTTTTATAGGAGAAAAAAAAATTGTTTTTGAGATATTGAGGAAATGAAATCTGATTTAGCTGACAATCAAAAAAGAAAATGAACTCTTTTAGCGAATTTTCAAAGAAAATTAAGCTATTTCAATGGCTTCAACATTTTTGTTATGCGAATTTTTGAAAATTTTCTCCATGGAAATCGGTTTTAGACCATTCTTAACCGATTCCTGAAATTTAAAACTTTTTTATGTATGTAAGTATATATTTATGTATATATGTATGTGTAACTCCAGACCATATATATCCCCTAGGATGCATGTAAAAAAGCCAAACAAATTTTAAAATGTCAATAATATTAAAAGAAAGGATGAGTTCGTTGGCCAGAATTTTTGGACTCCATTTAGGGGTCAAATTTTGACAATTCAGGGTAAAAAATAGCATAAAAACGTGTTTTTTCCATTTGAAATATGACAAAAGTGTACAACAACAATTACTGTACTCTTAAAAAGAGCTTTATTCCAACGACAAGATGATTCTTGAAGGGTAAATACTATTTTGATTTTTGTACCCCGTACACCTGTGTACCAATTTTTTTTTTTTTTCACCCATCCAAATTCTAAACCAAAATTTTCCTATATTATTATAAGCCAATAATACGCAGATTTCTTTGAAAATTCTGGTCTTTTTAAATATTTTTATCTAATAATTAATAAACTAAATGAGATAATATAGGATGTAAAAACAGTATCACTAATCACTATGTGTATAAAAAAGTTTTGTTTGAACTGCTTTTTAATGTTTTCCAGTGGAATTCGCTTCAAGAAGGGTTTAAAGTCCAGCGTGATGTTAGCTCGGAGCAACCACAAGACATACTGACTACTGGCGAGAAGAGCGGTGAACCTTTATACATTATTCAATAAAAATATAATTCTTGTACTGATAAAAAAGTTGTAAACAAACAATGACACAGATTTTCCCGGAAAACCAAGTTAGTTATTAAGTTTTTATTATTAGGATAATAATAATAATAATAAGTCTTTGTTGTAGGAGACAACCCACCACTGTGTTTAACTGCCTAAAGTTTAACCTCAATTGAAGATACTAAGCAATAAAAATATATTTCGAAAATATAATTTTTTATTTCAGAGAAAATAAAACTATATTTTATATAATATTCATTTGATTTAATTTTCAATGCAATGTAATACTATCTATGTAGACCGGAACATATTTAATTTAAGAGTACATATTCCTCTAGATTTATCTTTTAAACAATTCATATCCAGAGAGTAAAAACCAAACGAAAATAATAGTAGCTATTACACAATTCGTTATTAATTTAACTTTAGGCATCGTTGTTACAACAATCACGACAGTAGATGAAATATATTGATAAGTATTTCTTTTATTATTATGACTTCCATAAAAAGTTGAACAAATAAAAAACCAAAAATAAACAATAGTGTTGACTCCTGAATAATTTTCTCCAAATAAAAAAAAAAGAAGCCTTTTCTGAATAAAAAACCAACTCTGAATTAAAATGATTCAGTTTTAATAGAAATGCTAACGTTGAAAGTTTGGAAATGTTGTACAATACTTTCAAACTATATAGTTTTACTGTTTCTATTGGTTTCTTCATCCACTACAACTGGTGCAATAGTACAAAATGGCACATTACCACAGATTTACCTTCAAGCTAAAGTTGGTTCCGGATTTAGAGCGTATATGCCACGTTAGTATTTTCATTTTTTCTCGATCTAATTTTAAAATACTTTTTAGAAAAATATCTGTTTGATAAATTTCGAACTAAACTTTATGCGAGGACAGAATTACTTGGATCAGTGATTTCCATTTACTAGTTGACTAGAATTTTCGTGGTTACATTTACTTATTTTTGAATATTTTATTAAAAGTTAGTTAAAAAAAGAGTTATAAAAATAACTCTACTATACAAATCGAACCTGATCTTTCATCCTTAATGATTATTAGGTTTAAACAAAAAACGAATTATTTTCTAGAAGAAAGACAAATATCGTAAAATTCATAACATTTTGAATCAAAACCGTCAGAACCGTTTTTGAGAAATAATTTTGAGTTTTTTTGGGGGATGCTCTCTCTGTTATTAATTTACATTTTATCAAAATTTACCAAGAACAAACTCCTCCCGGCAGGAAAGAAATTCTGAGTTCTCATACTTAAGTTTAGAATTTATTTATCCGGTCCTTGTCACATTTGCAGATGAAAAGGCAATATTATCTGTCCACTAAGACCCACAAATTGCATCTAATAACACCCAAAGTCACCTTCTCCTAGTCGAACTTTGGTTAAGAAAATTGAGGATTCGGATTAACAAGCAGAATAGTGTACATGTCACTTTTACTCTTCGACATAGCACCTGTCATGCTGTCATTCTTTACAATGTTCTCCTTCCTCAATCTTGCAATATCCGTTACTTTGGCCTTCACCTTAATCGAAACTCACCTGGCGACACCACAAAGACTAAACGTACTGACATCTAAGGACGCAAGAAGTTACTGCTTTGTCTGCTAGATCGTAGGACCAAAATTACTCTGCACAATAAACTTATAATCTACAACACAGTTTTAAAACCAGCATGAAGTTACGGTCTAAAAGTTTGTGGTAGCACCAAGACTTCCAACTCAAATCAAAACTCTTCAATCCAAAATCACCGTTATCCAACCTCGCCCTCCACAATAACCATATCCTGATACCAGAAATTTATGTAATTCACCGTTAAAATGTGTTAGTCAATAAAAGAAAAAAAAGAACCGCTTTCAAACAAAATAAAATTGTTTACAATGTGATGGGGGTAGCACCCCTTATTTTAGAGTTAACATTTGTTTCTTGATATAACCCCTGGATATAACTGGTTCCAACCTATATGCTAAATCTCATCGGATCGGCTAGTAATTTAGGTTTCACACGACAGACTACAAACAAAAGACGACAAAAGCTTTTTTTGATAAAAACTCTAATATCTTAAAAATGTTCTCTCTATCACAAAACTTTCTCTGGATATATTACTGATAAGAGAAAGTATAAAGGGCTGTTAACTTCTCTGAATACTATATAGATTACAAAAGTAGTGAAAGAAAAGTGTTGCTTAAATCACAGCCAATAAAGAAGCACTTATCATGGAGATTGTTAATAATTCATTGTCACTACGGTATGTGGCAGGGTAATGAAGCTTAATAACAATACACCACTTAAAAACAAAACTAAACAGATGTTAAACAAAAACTTAACACGCTTCAACCGGAAAACAAACAAAAAACACGGAATGTAACCTTTCAAGCCAGGGTTGCCAGTAAATGCCAGGTGAATCCATTCAAACAATTCTGCGAACTCTAAAACGTGAAAATTTATACTCGGCATGAAGTTAAGTAAAATTCACGGGACAACTATTGAAAGTGGATAATTATAGCCTTTAACATTCAACAACTTTTTTTTCTCTTTTTGTTAAGGGCAGTTTTCAAATCATTTGTTAATTATTGTTGTTTAAAAGTTTTTATTTTACTTTATCAGCAACAAATTAAGTTCTTCAAAACATTTAAATCTGCACTTAAGGACATCTATGGGAAAGAGAAATAAAACTTTGAACTTTTGTTTTGAATAATTTCTCTTTGGTTGTAGCGGTGATACTAATTTGTAAACATAGAAACTTAGATTGATCTGAAATAAGTTTGTAATAATTGTAACTTTAACTTGTGAATATAGTAATATTTAGTGTTATTCATCACAGTTATTCTTTGGCAAAAAAATCCTACCTCCCCCTCAATAAATTGTTAACTATAAACTATTTCACATCAATATAACTGTTTATAAGTTATACCTAAACCCAAACATTTAAGTAGCCACCATTTTACAAAAGCTAGTCTGATTCTGCTGGTTAACAAATTGTACTTTGTGTACCAAAAGCACATAATTGGCGCACATTTTTAAACTATTCAAATTTAATTTTTAAATTTGTTTTAATAAGTCAAACAGAGGAGCTTCAATAAATAATTATTTTAAATAATAAGATTAATAATAAGTTAAATAATAACGTAATATGATAAATAATAATAACAAGTTCAGATATACTTTATTAAAATTTCTATTTTTAAAATAGTCTGCCCATTAGTGTGGCACATAGCTTCCTCCTTTCCCATTTCGTATACTTTAAACATTTTATGATTTTACAACCTTAATGTTAAATTTACCCCCATTTTGTGAGACTTAAAATTATTTTGATATATATATGAATTATAGTATCAATTTAACAAAAATAATTAAATAAGCGCGCAGATAGTTTAAATTAATCTGAAAATATCTGTGTGGCTACTTTCGACAAACTATCCAAATTTCATAAAAATCAGATGAGTAATGAGTACATTTGAAGATGTAGGTGTAAATAAATGTATTTTTGTGTGCTTGTGGAAGAGAAACAATTGGGTAAAAATTTATATAAGACCAGAAATGGGTTAAGAGTATCACCTATCATTTAATAGTTATTAAATGGGTTTATAACCATTTGAAATTTCCTACCATTTAAATCGAACGAGTAGATTTTAAGATAATGTTGGTACACAAAAATGAGAGACAGACCAAGAAACCGACAGACAAAGACGGAACCAAACATGTTCCCTGATGTCAAAAACGGATTTCTGTCTTTTTTCGGATTTTCTGAATTTTTGAAATCGGAGACATAAAAAATTTTGTACTTCAGAACGATTACATAGCTTCTGTTACCTAACCAAAAGAAAAGAAATATAAAGTACGGCTCATTTGATTGAGAAGAAATCGGTTAACAGCCTGAAGATGCGTGCAGGGAAAAATATAGCAGTTTTTAAAAAAGAAGAAAGGTGAAAAAAAATAAAAATATATTTACGCCCTTTTTTACCAATTATTAATGGATTTATTTAAAAAAACAAAAAAAAAAATAGACTATAATATAGAATATTTTAGTCTGCGGCTCCTAAATATAAAAATAGTATATTATGTTACAAGGCTGTGAAGTGAGTTTTTTCTTTACCGCGGCAATTACATTTACTGTCGAGCGAAGCGAGACAGTAAATATTGCCAAGGTAAAGAAAAAACACTTCAAAGTCGCGTAGCATATGCTATTTTTTCCGAGGTAGCAGACAATGAAAAAACATTAAATATTAATCACTAATCAATATATAATAATAACAAATATTAGTACATACTTAAGACTTAAAAAAAGAAACCTTAAAATGAGGTTACACTATAAGAAAAGATAAACAAAACGCATTGACATCTAGCGGATTTTTATCGTACTAGAAGCATTTCTACAAAGACTGCAGCACTACTAACGGAAGTTTTGACAACTACCCGCCGTAAAGTAAAAATCTTTTAGTGCCTAGGACGTAAAAGATTTTTTCTTTACAGCTAGGAGTAATAAAAAGATTTTTTAAGTCCACGTAATGAAAAAATGGATTTTAGCTATGTTTTTTAGGCTCTAAAGTTACTATTTCACAGCCTACCACGGAAAAAATATATTTATAATTGACTATCAGTATTGAAAGTTTTGAGTATAAGTTGAATTTTGAAGAAGAAGAATTTATTGAATTATAGGTTCAAGTCTTTAAGTAGTAATAAATCTATCAAACAATAATAAAAAATAACACTCCGTAGCGAAGCACGGGAAATTAGGTAGTACTACTTATATGCGAAAGTAAAAATAATATATATTTAAGCTTTTTTCGTCTTCTTACTTGTATAAATGTCACTGCTTGGTAAACGGTGACAGAATAGCATGTTAATTTGTTGGCAGTGAAGTCATGGAAGTGATATTATGAGAAGTGGGAGAGAAAGATGACATCAAGACGGGATGACAGCAGAGCATTGTAAGACTAACAGACTGAGTGTTATTATTATATTATATAATAGAGTGAGTCGGCTTCTTGTCCGTGGCTTTTCCCAACAATGACAGGAATGTTGTTTTCAAGATAATACTATCATGTGGAGACATGATGTCATGTTAGAAATCTCAACATGAATAAACCTTTCTCTAGTCCCACATAGTCTTAATGTTAACAACATTTACTAATAAATCGTCATCATCCGAAGAAGACCATGTCACAGAAATAGTGAATTCTGAAGTTTCCAACCCATTACAGGATTTTTAATGTTGCACATGATGAGAATAATTAACAACATAAACAACATTTACATCGCACTATCATGCGGTGATCATCATCATCTTCATCGTTATCGTCATTCAATGTGTAACCGAGTAATTAGCAAACTATCGCTTTACCTAAAGCCGTTTTTGATATACCTGAGGGCACATTCTGTAACTTTTTACTTTCTCATAAAATAGAAAGAATTGTGATGTCGGTATGTGGACCCAAAACTACTGGGCTGATTTTGACGAAATTTGACACACATTCTCAGAAAAATCAAACACTGAGGTGAAATCGAGAAATGAATTTTAGATACAAATTTGGGGACGCAACCTCCCAAAACTCTTTCGGATAGTAAAAATATTTTTTCGAAAATGGTACCGCCGATTTTACTAAAAAATTCTAAAATGTATTTAATTTAAATACGAGTATAATTAAATAAGTCGTCAGGAAAAATATGGCTTCCGAAATATTGATGAAAATAAATCTGATTTCAATGAAAATAAAAAAGAAAAAGTAAACAACCACTTGTTAAATAATTTTTACTTTTCCTCACCTTCTCCGAAGGTATTTATATAGGAAATAGTACATTACGCGTCGAGTGCGGAAAGTAGCATTTTGCATGCGAGTGTGGAGTTTGCACCCGAGCGATAGCGAGGGTGGTAAAACCACACGAGAAATGCAAAATACCGTTTTCGCACGAGTTGCGTACCGTACTTTATCTACGGTTGTTAGATTTAAATAATAAATACAGAAAAAAATAAACTTGCTGTATGTAAGTTCGTATCTCTCTCTTGATAAAGAAGGCATTAATTCATTAGTTGTATTTTTTGCCGAATTAATTATTTCTGGAGGAGTATTATTCTCCACATTTTCGTCAAAGTCACTTGATTCACTCATTGTTTTTCACTAAGAACTCGATATAAACAGTTACTTTAATAAAAGAACAGCAAATTAGTTTTGTTAAATGTAAACAAACTCGCTAATCGTGCGTAAAACTGAAGAATTCCTCTTCTTTACCGTACTAGTGTGGTAAAGAAGAGGAATTATTCAGAACTATGAGACACGCATGCGCAATGAATACAAGTACGTAAATAATCACTTTTTACGCATCTAAACAAAGATATAATGTTTATATTTCGTATCAATCGGAGATAAAGTATTGTTTTCACCCAACATTTTTTTTCGGGGTTTTAACAGAATTATCCGTTTAGGGTGTTTTGAAGACCTCCTGAGTGGTTTTCAGCAAGACGTCTGTATGTATGTATGTGTTATGTGTGTATGCATGTATGTATGTATGTATGTATATGTGTGTGTATGTTATCATCGTAGGTCCAAGTTATTTAACCTTGAGAGTTGAAACTTAGAACTTAGAGAAAAATCAGTCCTTAGCTGTAGTGGTGCCGCCCGGAAAATCAACTTTTTCCGCGCCATCTTGAACCCAGTTTGCTGAGTTAGCAAATATTTCAAAAAATCGTAATAAATCGACAATGGTCCTGATCAGCGATCATAGAATCCTTAAACGGAAAGATTTCTAACTCCCCTCTTTATCTACCTGTGTTAGACTACTAGCGCTCCACGGGAATTTGGCGGTTAATATTGTAACTAAATCTTTTACACCATTCAAAATATTTTGAGTTTCTTAATTCAAAGAAATAAATTTATAAATTAACATGTCAGTTTACTAGATTCGAACCCGGAAACTTTCGAATTCGGAGCAATCGCGCATCTCACACAGCCACCGAGGCGGGTATTTTTTTATTTCGTTTATTTACAAAATAGTACAAATGTCTGACAACCAGTATTTGTTTATATTTTAGAATTCGAGGAATGTCAAAAGATCATAAGTAGTTTACAATTTTAACTGCCATATGCCCGACCAGCGCTAGTGGTCTTACACCTCTAGAATACTGGAGTTGGATACCCCTGGTCCTGATCGAGTTGAAATTTGGCACGAATGTACCTCTTTGTATGACAAACAAGCCCACCAAATTTAATTTTGAAATTGGCCGCCATTTTGAAGTTATCAATTTTTGAATTTTGAAACTTTGACGGTTAATAATACTGAAAGTATAAATACGTTTTTGACATATAGCATATTGTTGGAACCGGAAAAAATTAAGAAAATATAAAAAAACCTCATGAAATTCCATTAATTAGTTCAAGAGTTATAAGTGAATATAATTATTTATTAGTGCGATAATTTTGATGACGTCAAAGTTTGTTTACATCTGTCAAAATACCGTCAACATTCAAATAATTAAATAAAATATATTAAATAATGTATTTTTTTTTTTTTTTTTTGAAATATGATAATATAAAAAATCACTCAGTTCAAAACGGTCACCCATCCATGTTCTGACCACGCCCAGTGCTGCTGCTTCGCAGCAGGAGAGGCAACTTTAGTGGCCTCTAAAGTGAGGACCAGTTCCGAGGTACCCTGTACCCGATTTTTTTATTATATGTTTTAAAATAAATAAATTAAATGAGGATTAAAACACAGTATCTATCGATAAAAACTATGTCATTCCTTCTCTGACGCACAGTACCTAATCCTAAACAAAACCAATTAAATCATTCTCACCTACTAAGATCCAGTAGTTCTAGAAACAACGGTGATAAGTCAGTAGGCCAGTGGAATAAATGAATATTTAATATATATATATATATATATATATATATATATATATATATATATATATATATATATATATATATATATATATATATATATATATTGTATATATATTGTTTTATATATATATATTGTTGTATATATATATTGTATATATTATATATATATATATATATATATATATATATATATATATATATATATATATATATATATATATATATATATTGCCTGTCGTTATTTGCGCAGATGTTAGTGGGATGACAAGCTTTTGGTTCGTGATTTTTCACGAGAGCAGCAGACGTACGTGGAATAAAGTCGTCTACAAGAGATTCAATAATTTCTGGATTTTTCAAGATGACTTAATTTGCCTTCGGCCTGGTGATGACATTGTCTATACTTACGCAATAGCTAACCATTACAAATGGTTAAGCAGTCCAAAAATAAAGTTGACAATAACAGGTTAGGTAGTTAATCTAATCTTATTTTTGCGAACCACTTTATCTTTAAAAATACTATGTAATTATAATAAAATGTATATAGTTCGTCAAATATGTCCCACAAATGTGCTCATATAATGAGCATGCGTTCACCCCGATTTGCTTAGATATGGACAGGGCGAGCTGAACGGAATCGCATGCTTATTCGGGGCGAATTCTCAATTGTATCCCCGCCCTTAGGCGTCTAATTCTTTCTCACTTTTGTCTACTGGTACAAATTTATTTTATAAAAACCTACATTTTAAATACTATTCATCCGATTTCAAAGAAATTTCAATAGCTTGTTAAAAGCAGCCCACAGATGGTGCCAAACAGGTAAATCAATGTTCACCTAGTGTAATTTGTCTTTCTGGTGTTTTTGGAACGAAGTTCCTTATGGCACGTTCTGAGTGAATCCGAAAAAAACGACCAAAATCCCCTTCACAAAATAACCGTCACAAAATCACAGTCACGCAAAATCCGTCACGAAATCTACAGATGACGATAACGTTATCTTGAGTAAAAGATCACCGAGTTAGATTAAATTTCGTTCACATGTTCATTTTACCAATGCCCAGGCTGAGTTCGTCGGAAAACGTTATCCACCCAAGCGTTCACACGCAACGCTCGCGTAAACGTAAGCTTCAAAACACGGAACAAAATGTTATTAAGGAAGCCTGTTACTTGACTTGTTTTGATTATTTTTGTTATATATGTCAAATATGTCACTTTGTTTTGTAAATAAATAAAATATAATCATGTAAAATTTCACCCTGATACAAGCAGAAGCTGTAGAGGGAAGAGATATATTTTATAATATTTTAAATTAATTGGCTGGGTAGGTAGCAGTCCTATTTCAATCCAAACTCCTTTAACAAACATACTCTTTCACTATAAACTTTTCCCATCAACTCCTGATCAACTTTATTCTTATATTCAATATATATTTATAGTAAGACGCTTAATTTAATTATACACATAATGATTTTCTTTTAATTTTGCCGTAACTCTGCTAGGTACAAACCGTTCGTTACTTTTAATTTTGTCTCTTTTCTAACTCCGCCATGTATAGGTAGTTAGCAATGTATACGTACTTAGCACTGTAATTTTATAATTTATATTTAATGAAAAATGGAAGGAACTTCGTTCCTACCGGGTGTCCCACGACACCACACGTATTTTTTTCTGTGTACAGGCTATTGTACAAGTCTATACAGTAAATTGTAAAACCTGTACACTTTAGACACTAAGTATACGTGATACCCTTGGTCCATAGATTGTTGATATTTTAGTTAGTGACCGTGTGAATTAAATTGCTTCCGATATTTGCTCGGACATTAATGGATCAAGGACGGCACGAGGTTGTGGGTTAGATCTCGCACCATGATGCTATAATATGGGCTTACTAATGATCACACCAAACTCGCTTCAGTGTTACATTGTTCAGAGGTATTATGTGTGAAGTGGCTAAAATTCTCAACCACGGAGCTCGTAAAAAGGGCCTCGGTAAGGCCTAATTTCTAAGTTCCAACGTACGGTTCGTTCTACCCGTCTAGTACTAGTTCTAGGGCTTACTACTCAATCTCATAGCCCCTTAATCCATAGCTAACAGGCACCTTTACACTGTAACTGATTATTAGAATCGTTTAAATATCAATTTGGAATCATACATCGGTGTGTGAAGTAGCTGAACTCCATATGGGGTTAGTTACCCCGCCAAGGGGTGACCTTCTAGGTAGTTTTTAACAAGTGGTTCCCCTCCACACTCTCCACCTTTTACCTCATTTTTAAGAATCAAAAATATCTTATAAGGTACTGTTTTTTTTTTATTGTAGAAACTGTAAATGATCAAATGTGTAAAGAATCGTTTAAAGAGGATTGCTTAAGAGACCATACAAGTTGAGAAATGTTGTTTAACTTGGTTCGGCTGTACAACACTCAGGTTTGAGAAAACACCGTAGATAGACCTGCTGGACTTTGTATACAGATAGATGTGTTGTAGGACTTAGTTGTAGTTGTTCATGATGTCTAAACGGGTAAGGGCCCTAATATCATGAACATATTGTTATTTTTAATGAATTAACTTTCAAGTTACTTCAGGAGAGGTTATCTGTAAAGAAAAAACACTAGTTTCTTTCTAAACAAACTATTATAATTGAGTTAATTCTTAATTAAACTATGGCTAATTTTCGTAGTGTGCAGACGCCCGGTGTTAATGTCGTAATGGAGTTTCTAAGCGATCCACTTGTGACCGGGTTATTTATCATCTTTATTAGTGTTATATATTCCTCTAATTATAACAACTTGGACGATGTTGTTACTATACTATCAGAGCAGCATATTCATTTCTAAAGATGCCTTTAGTTAAGAGGCGAAACGTCGGAGAATACATACAATATAACATGGTTACCAGCGGAACACTTCGAACTCTATTGCTTCTCCAGGTACATTCTAAAATACACTGCCAATTAGAGTGGCACATAGCTTCCTCGCGTCCTATCGCGTATCCTTTAATGAGTTTAGGCTTTTAAAATCCATTAATGCCTAATTTATTTAATTTCCCCCCGAATGAAGCATTGTCGCCTGGTCTCGAGGTCCCTAGGCTCGCTGTGCTATTGAAGAGATAGGTCAAATAGAGAGGTGGGGAAACTAAACTACCTTCCATTCCCCTCGTCTATCTTCCTCCCCGCGTCCTCTCCATAATAAAAACTATTTAGTTTTAGCGAGCTTGAACACTTCATAGTGGTGTCGCTGTTAGTTTTATTAAAAAATTATATTTGAAAAAAATCTTGTCTCATTGAATAGACGAAGTTAGATTTTTTTCCAACCAAAAATTCCAATTTTAAATTTGAAGTTCAGTTTACGCGAGCTTTGCGGACGAACTCTTTTGCGGATAACGTTGTCCAACGAACTCATCCTGGGCATTGGTAAAATGAACATTCCTACCAAATTTTATCAAAATCGGTCCACTTTTACTGAAGTTGTCACACGTTTCACGGTTCGCGACAGACACGAGACCAAAAATGTTCCCTGATGTCTGAAACCGATTTCTGTCTTGGAATTTTTATAATCGGAGACATAAATCTTTTTTGTTCTCAAAAGTGAACACAATGCTTCCCTTACCTTCGGTAATCTCGGAAGCAATATAAATAAATATAAATTGCTTCTACTGAAAATTTGTACTGAGTGGAGTTATAACAGTTTGCTTCTCAGTTTATAAATTATATTTTCATAAGTACTGAGAACTACATTCTAATTAAGGAGAGCTTTATTCTTCAGTTAGGTAAGGTTAAGTTAGATGATAAACTTAATGTTACTACCTCTCTATTGAATATCCCTATACATTGTCGCTTAAGTGTTGATGTATAGTGATTATTATACAATAGTCATTATTTTAATTATAGTGGCTGTTATAATTAATTGTTTTTCTTCAAGTCATCATCATCCCATGAGACCACTTAGTATCTAAGAGGCTTCCGAGCAAAAGCTATTTCCATGTGTTCCTGAAGCTCTTTATCACCACATACTCAAGTAGAAGCTACTAGTGGTGCTTCACTCAAAAGGCGACAAGTACAACTAATTATAATATGTTTAAAACCTTCAGATTCATGATTATGCCAGAAGTGCTGTTTAACTAAAATTTCTGTCGGGGTTTTTAAAAAATTTCCACATTTTTTAAAGCTCTCGAAGTATATAGCCTTTGAGAGATCTTAAAGGTAATATATATTTTTTAAAAAAATATCAATAATTTCTTATTTCAGAGCTAGTGGATGACTACGTGACTCCAGATATCAATGGAACTAATTCTTCGACGTCTTCATCTGACCAGAATCCAGGAAACTCCGTGAATTTCGCAACAACACCTATTCCATCAACAGAACCACCAACAATATCAATGCAACAGAATTCTTCTTCTTCATTGGAAGGATTAATAAATCAGACACAGTTAATAACTAATAATATAACATCGACTACATTAAGCGATTTGCAGAACAGTAGTCAGCTGCTGAATCAAAATTGCACTCAAACGAAGAATGATTTCGTGACCAATGATCAGCTAAATGGACCATCCACACCTCAACCAATGATAGTAAATAACGGAGGACAACCAAAAGTGCTATCGACACCTTTACCAATGATACATAATGAAGGACAACCAAATGTGCTTTCGACACATGAACCAATGATACATACTGAAGGACAAACAAACCTTGTTTCGACAACTCAATCTATATTGACACCACAAACCACGCCATCACCAAATCAACCGTTTCCCAATCAAAGCCTTCAGCAACCACCTATTGAAACAACACCAACTAACCCGAGCCAAATTCCACCAAATCTAAACGGTACACTGTTTCAATCAACCACTCCATCAACCTCCAGCTTGCTCTGATGGGATTCAACAAGATAATGTCCAAATGATTGAACAGAACCGAACACTGGACGTGAAATAATCACCACTATTAATTATTCACAATAAAAATATCAGTGTAAACATCTGGTAATTTATATTATAATTATTTATATAAATAAGCATTAAACGTATTCGTTGTTTTATAATTTTTTATTACTATTATACTATTAACTTATTAGCAACATGATAAGGTGAAAGAGATCCCCTTTTTACATTACATTCTTACTTGAAATGGAGCTTGTTTATTTTTTGTGTGTTTTTTGATCTCACAGATTCTAGCTTAAACTTAATATGTTAATGGCACTAGAAGTGGACTGTATATACCTATTGGACAATATTTATCTTATATCTATTTTTATTCTATCTTTTCTTATGGAACTATTTAAATATTATTCTATAAAAGTAAGTGTGTGAAGCTAGATGTTCCTCCTACTCAGCCCGGGTCTGGTGCGTGCTGCTACCTAGTGGAGAAATTGTGAAGCACGGCTCGCCTATGACTTGAGCATCTATACCTTCACCCCCCCCCCCCTTCCAGACGTTAGCAAATTCGGATCGTGTGCTGTACCACCGCTACTATTGTTAACCCGCAAAACCACCCGCTTTTAATACCCGCATTCGTTATTCATTTTAATTTATTTATACATATATGTGTAACATCAAACTACCGGCTGTTACAAGCTCTTCCTGGACACTCGACACACCGCTGCAGTATCAGGTTAGATCTTTCTTACCCGCTTACTTATATCTTTTCTCTCTTATTTTATCTTGTATCTATTTAAGAACCAATATACATATATTATATATCCTTACAGTCCACCCCCCTCTACGCCTAAATCTAAAGTTAATTTTAACCAGCAAAAGTGGATACCTCTCTTACCTTCTAAAGTCCTAGGAAAAGAAGGTCCACCTAATGATGAGATGAAAATAAATGTGTGATAAAAAATAAAGGTGTATTGGGATAAATATTATGATAAGTATTGAGTCAAAAACTCTAAAGGTAAGCAAATACTAGGTGTGCGAGGCTTGAGACGTGAAACGACTGGTTCAAATAAGGGAGAAGGTACTACTAGAGCTAATCTAGCACTATATTTATAATGAATAATAATAAAAGTGATGGATATCAAGTACTACCCATTGGAAAATCAAAATTTTCTATTAAGTGTTACCACATGTCCTAACATTATCAGTGTGGCTGTGATAAATTATTTCAATAAATCAGGGCGCAAATTGATACGCAGGCTAGATCACTAATGCACCACACGTAGCCTGCCCGACACTTGTGGATCTATTGTCTCAATTCACGTAGTCTCGTATATTTCTGTGCTAGAAAAAAACTACCCTGCCCTGCGTCGCCTGCGTTTCAATGTGCCTTATAGTCGATATCTAAAATCCGACGGATGCTTTAATTAAAAAAAGGTTATACGAAGGATAATTTCGAATTGTTAATCAGGATTTTATTATTAACTAATACTATTTTTAAAATTTGATTAACATTCAAGCAGATTTAATTGTAAAAAGAAAATGTTTTCAAATTCTAAAATGAAACGTCAACAGAGAGAAATGACTGGAGAGTGCCAATGATATCTAACTTGGAGTAATGAGATTTGGGGTCCATTACAAGTAAGACTGATGGTGAAATGAAATTTCCCATTCCATTCCGCAACATTCCGAGCTTTAGTCTCAGTTTCCGAATCAAAGTCGGAAAAGCTATTTGGCCATTTGCATTTCCATTTCGTATGAAAAGCCGAAGAGGGAGAAGGGATACTAATTTGGCTTGTCCTTGTTCGATCGAAATAGAGCAAGTTCTCCTGATGGTGGGGGGGGGGGAGGGGTAAACCTTCCATTAAACACAATTATATAGGGGGGGATGGATGCAGGAGACATGGTGCAGTGAACGGAAACTGTTCTGAGGTGATTCAGCGTTATCTGTGATACTGTTGATATATTTCGAAACAAATCTACGAAATTCTGCTTAAATTATTCGACAAAGAACACAGGGGAATTGTCGAGATCAAATAATTCAAGAACTGGCTCACACAAATGAGTTCGACTCTCATAGAGCTGACACGTGGGCACGGCAATTTAGAGAAGTGATAAGTTTCGTTAAGTGGTTCATCCTTCGATCCAGCAATAACTAAAGCTATTTACTCGAACAACCGACATAAATATCGACTTAGTTGCACTCGTAACAGATGTTGTACTTTAGCATTTAGCTATAACTTACAGTAGGAACCAATGCGGATATATTCATCGTCTACTATACTTCTATAACGAAAACTACTAACTAACGACAGAGGTAGAGTTTTCCTATAGGGTTAGTTATCATATCACACTTTCTAGTTTTTTTAATTTATTTATATTATTTTTTGTCCATTGAACAAACCAAGGCAGATTAAACTCTTCATATATACGTGGTAATAAACCATGTCTCACATCTCGATTTTTTGTTGAACCTATGAAAACTACAAAAAAGGGAATAAAGAACGACTATCTCCGCATCCTTTTTTGGAAAGCTGGAAGCCTAAATGATTGCATCTTTACAGAATTAAAAAAAATAAATACACATAACACTGATACAAGCTTTCATTATTGTTTAAACCCGGCAAAGCTACTAAACATATAAATATTTTAATATTAGAAACTATATTATGGCCTCTGTCAAATATGCTGACAAATAGCGTCAGGAATTCTAACGGGAACCAAATCCTGAGTTGCCGGCCAGGTAAATATCGTGGAAAAGACAAACAAGAAGCTATGAAGATCGACGTGTGGAGAACCAACTTTAATTTCATAATATTTGGACTGTACAACCCACCAAATAATAAACCAAACCTGACCTGCATAGGAGGTACTCAATGCTAAAATGCTATCATAATAGATGTAACTTAATCTGCCCGGCCTTAAGACAAAAAAGATGGACACACTCGACGTTGAATTGCTGGAAATCGTTCTCCAAGCTATAGACGACCTAAACCCCGAGGATTCATAGCTTAGAATCTACACCGATAGCTCATGCCAGGTTCCTGACACACTGGAGTAGGGTTCTATTGTAGAATATTTAATGGATCTGTAGCTGTCGGCTCACCATGCAGTAACTTTGACGGCGAGGTTATGGCTGTCTCCAAAACAGCTGAAAAGGTCCCACCTAAGCCTTAACATCGCCTTCCAAGTAGACTCAGAGACAGCTATGCGAAAACAGCTGGGACGACTACGCATCCTTGGTGGCAACGAAATAGGACACATGACGCAAAGATTAATTGGTACAGAAACAAAACCAAATAAATATTTATACTCAGGGCGTTCTCCCCTTTCATTTAACACTCCACATAAAGCATTCCCCCTTCCCCTTAAATCCCTTAGAATTTTACCTCTCGTTTATGAGGGATGATTTTTGGAGGCTTTCCTATAATTTTCCATATTTTCAGTCACCACCCATAACCATAACTAAACGTACGTACAATGTTTTAAATTTTTGCGCTCAGTACTCTCGGAGATCAGGTGCGTAACAGACAGACATGCGCAGGAATGTATACGGGTCCTCGTATTATTTGCCAAGGACTCTAAAACGATAAAGTTTTTTTTTTTACTTTTTTAACATGTTAAAACACATTACATTAGATAAGAGTAAGGAAAATTTCTTGGGTTTAAAGAAAGAAAAATATAAATTTGAATGAAAAAGAATAAAAACACGTAAAGCAAAAAAGCTCGTAAAAAAAAACGCGACATGAAAAGCTTCGTAGGAAAACGGAAATAACAATGCAAACGAGGAGAAACTTAACAGAGGAATATTGTTTCGTTGTTACAACACAAGATGAAATATACAACTCCGCTATCTCAGAAAAACATAGATATTATTGCAGAGAAAACAAAATTATAAGTGCAGTATATCATTGAACAACACATTACCCTACACTCTACACATATAACACGACTTTTAAGAAACTTAAATATGATTTCCATTCTTGATTTCCTTATAACCCCTACCCCTTCTTTCATATTTTAAAGATCTTACATTGGATAGAAAATGAAAAATCAATTCGTATTTTATAAACAACTTTACAATAAAGCTTTTAAATTTGCGAAAACATAGTAATATTTTTGAAAAATAATTTGGTATTAACTACACTTGTCTGTCAAGGACAGATCTTATCTAAATTTGACCCATTCCCGACTACCTAAAAAACCTGACACTTGCATAGATTATGTATTTTTCCCATGACAATACAATAATCAGTCATTAGTTTTACAATGTCGTTTGTATCAGCCGATTAATCAATAAATTTAATTTTTGGCGGTCAAATCCGAAGGAAATAGCAATTATCGACGACCAGTGACAGATATAAATGAGGCAATTTCCGGAAAAATCATTTAATTTTAAATATTCAAATTTAATTTCAAGAATTCAAAAACAATGTCCACTAAAAACAAAGTGACGTTACAATTGGCAACAAAATTTTAATTTATTTAAATGCAACAAGTAGAAAATAATACATTAAAAATAAAATACACGCTTTATAAAACTTAAACCATTGATAATCTATTGTGCTTGAATTTATTACTTTGGTAGCATTAACAAGTTTGATTTGATTGGTTTTCAAAAACCATTGGTAAAATATCGTTTATCAAAACATAATCGTACTGTAAAGGCGCCACAATAACAGATTTGCTGTTATTATCATTATCTCGTTATTTTCGTATATGTTTAATGAATTAACAGTTAAAAAAGGAAAAAAAGAAGAAATTTACACACACACAGATATATATATATATATATATATATATATATATATATATATATATATATATATATATATATATATATATATATATATATATATATATATATATATATATATATATATTGAGTGTTTGCCTATATGCATGTCACATATCTTTTAATTTATATATATATATATATATATTTATACATATACAATACATACGCAAGTTATCTTATCTTTTATCACAATAAGTGGTGCTCTGCAATTGGAGTTAACAGAGTCAAATAAAAAACTATTGATCTTCTGAAAATTGTTACTCTGTTGTAAGTAATCGTAAAATCATGAAAAATAATGAAAACATCTGGGAAAATAATACATAATATAATAAAAATTATAATATAAAATAAATAATATAAATAATATATAATATAAATAATAATAATATAATAATAATAATATAAATATATAATATATAATAATATAAATAATATAAATAAATAAATGTTTAACACAATGATTATTAAATAAGTGTTGTTCGAATTAAATTGTAATTATAAAACGAATTAATTGTAATTATTATTATTGATTCTTTTATTAAGATCGTTTAAAAACATAATTTAACAGGCGTAGTGATTTCTTTATTTCAGAGACTGTTTGTTTGTTGTGTGATAACTGGTATGAAAATTACTTGAAGGAAGTTCGGCACACAAGTGTATCTCAGTATTCGTGATAGCTGTAAATAGTTTTAAGAAATTTTACACTTAATATTTTCAAGATAACGGCCAATATATTGGAGGACTAAAAAAATCATGACATGTTATCCATCCTTTTAAAGGTCTTGAAGAGTTAGAAGAAGAAAATATGAATATTATGACATTTTTTTTTTAAAATGGCTGCCACAAATTACCGAAAACACAAAAATTAAGGGTTTTTAAGTCATAGCATAGGTCACGTTGTATATCAAATTAAAGATCTTTTTGAGTAGATAATGATTATATCATTGCCCCGTATACATTCTAAATATCAAAATTTATAATGAAACTAACCGCGGAAGGCAAAGTTATAATATAAATACAATTAAATATATACATTTTTATAATTGTGCTATTTATTTCAACTTAAAGAGTAAAAATGCAGATTAAAATTTAGAAATAAACTTACATACTAATATTGTTTTAACACTTTGAAAAGCTGAAACTGCTAAGCATACAACATACGAATGTAATACGAGTATAGAGATGCGGAACTACATTAACCATGGACTAAGACTTTTTGGCTCCACTCGACTCAACCCTGATTTTTTGATAAAAAGTAAATGGGAAAACAAAACTGAATCACAAGAAATAAAACGAAATGGACTTACAACAAGTCATAGATCCAACAACGATAAATGAAGACAATTAGTGAATTGGAAGACATAAAAAAGATTTAGTTTTTGAGAATGATTAAAGATCACAATGCTTCCGTTACCATCGGTAAGCTCGGAAGAAAATGATAAGTTATGCGTAAGGTGTTTCAAAAACAATTACATAAAGTATAATCGTAGTAAGATCCTAGTACTAATAATGGTAGGGCGAACCATTTTTTGGAACCCAGCTATAGTAAGCAGGAGAGCTTAAGAACTTACATGGCTATCAAGAGTTTTATCATGTGTGGCAATCAGGATAACATAAGAACTCATTATATTACTTTCATGAGTTTTATTACAAATAGTAAACAGGATAGCTTAAGAAAAGACATCGAAAATTACTTTAATGTGTAAACATATTCCCTTATAATCATAATAGTTAATTTAGACTAAGGGATATTATCACCTTTACATACAAAAGGCTGATGTTCCTTTGACCCAAAGTTCTTTGGATTAAATATACCTTTGCCTTAATAGTAAATTTTAGAAATAAATGCCTTATAAGTGGTAACCAAGTAAACGTTCGCCACATACACCTCTATTACTTGGTTAACCACCTACAAGTGGGCAACAAAATAAATTAGTACCACAGAATGCTAATCAACTTATTATAAGTTAACTAGTAGGAAAGCTTACTAACTTATTATAAGATAATAAAAATGTAATTCATTATTTGTTAACAACTCGCACATATTTTTCATTGTTTATTCACAAACTTTATTATTATTGTTTAATCATAAAAGTAGATGTGTGATTAAAAATAAGTGTTTCCACGTTTAAAGAAATATAATGTATATTTAAACTTAATATTTAAAGTTTCTACCACCAAAAAATGTATATGCACTCAATAAAGAATAAATAACAATAATATATATATATATATATATATATATATATATATATATATATATATATATATATATATATATATATATATTTAGTATTTTTATTTATTCATTATTGAGTGCATATACATTTTTTGGTGTTAGAAACTTAAAATATTAAGTTTAAATATTATACAAATTATAAATAATAAATAGAGGTAAAACTAACTGGTAAGAATAAAACTTGTTAGAGATTTGAATTTTATACAGTTTTCTCTTTAACTCCTCAGCTTTTTACTGTTTTTACTGTCAACTACGTATATATATATATATATATATATATATATATATATATATATATATATATATATATATATATATATATATATATATATATATATATATATATATATATATATATATATATATATATATAAATCGGATTTAATCAACTAGGGATCAAAATTTTTTCCCATGGTTAGATGGAGAGGGGTGGGGGAGGGGAAGGCCCTCGTTAGTCGATTGTGATGGTAAATATTCCGAAGGGGCTAAACACGACCAGGAGGGGGATTTATAATATTCTATACAAGGTACGAGGGAAAAATAACATGCCTGTGAAATTTCCTCCTTTTTTATTAAATTTTATCCATTTTTATGATGGTAACATTTTTTTACATGACAATGGTTTAAAATTATGAAAAAATAAAATCAAAAATATTTAGAATATTTCCAATCAATATAAATATATTTTTCAAAATTTACATGTATAATTTTTTTTTTTTTATTGAATTTTGAAAGAAAAAAAACGTGAAAAGGATTTTATTAAGCTTTTTGTAAAAAAATATTTCTAGGATTTATTTTTTTTCTGCTGTTGTAATTATAATGTAATTTACATATTTTTGAAACGTTGATTACATAAAATAAACAATTTGTATAAAGGTTTAATAATTATTAATAATAATAATTTATAAAGTATTTAATATAAAATAATAACTCGAAATTTTAAAAAATAAATAAATAAATATATATGTGCGGATTGTTTTTATATTCGAATTCCATGCCTTTATATTGTCAACAACAAAAAAGTATTTATTTTTTATGTTAGATGAGGTTATAAAATAATTTTTTTTAAATATCTGGAATTTAGCAAATTTAAAAATTCTGATTACACACTAATCAAGAAAGAAATCAGCTTAAAGTTAATGTTGATCACTAATTTCGAGTGATGTAATCGGTATTTTTTTCCACGTTAATTTGAATCTGCCTACTCTGTTGTTAAGAAATACATAGTGTAATTGTAAAATAACTCCGACTACATAATAAGTGACGTTAATGGTAAAATAACTGCAAGTACTGTCTACAATGTGTCAGAGAATTATGAATAAATTATAGTATAGAGATGTGTTAGAGTTTAATAGTTTCTCCAGTCAGAAAATGCACACAATTTATCTATCTCTTTCTAGCGAATGCACAGAAAATACCATGTTTCAGTGAACAGTGTGTACTATGAAGTGAAAAGTTAAAATAAATGTAATGATAAATAATTGTGATGATACCTCTTTTGTCTAAAGCACCATTTAAATATTGTATATCATAATCATAGATAAAATTATACACCTTTGGCTTAACTGTTCAATACACAAATATGGAACAGTCAAGCCAATTTTGTCCAAAGGGTGGACGCATTACTCTACGTCCTCCCCCGAGGAAAGAATGCCTTACTTCCTCTCCAAAAACATTGTTCAACAATTTACAAAATATTCTCACATATATAGTCATACCGAAATTTAAATTTAATATCAATATCCAATTTAATTGATTTATTATTAAACATACTTAATATGAGCTGAATAGGTAGTTGTTAAAATTTCGATTTTGATTTCAGCAGGACAAATTTATTTTTGAGGTACCGTAGTCAAAAAAGGACCCTAATTCATTATTGCGTCTGTCTATCTGTATAAATCCTGATCTACGAAAGTGCTTAACACCAAAATTTAAAATTTTGCAGTTATGTTATTTGCAATAACCCAATCACAGAAAAATTATAGGGATGCCCCTAAAAATCATCCCT
This sequence comes from Gerris lacustris, assembly GCA_951217055.1. Lineage (NCBI taxonomy): Eukaryota > Metazoa > Arthropoda > Insecta > Hemiptera > Gerridae > Gerris > Gerris lacustris. Next base: position 50,500,210 of record OX578279.1, read on the forward strand.
CAAAAACGAGGGGTTGAACATTTTTCTTGTAGGGTAAATGCATCATGTGGGGTGTTAAATGAAAGAGGAGAACGCTCTGAGTATAATATGTATAATAATATATATATAATAATATATATATATATATATATATATATATATATATATATATATATATTATTATATATATATAATAATATATATATAATAATATATTTAATAATATGTATTTGCTTCTGTTTCTTTATCAATTAATTATTACACCCAGTGTCCATGAAAATTGCGTTTCTTATGCCATACCTTCTATATTTTAAACAAATCAACTTTTCATACGTCGCATATTTTGTGAGAAAAAATCTTAACATTTATTGTCTTAGGAACGGATTGGGCTAGACACAAAATTTAACTTTATCATTTATAACAAATCAGCGAAAAAATAAAACCATAGTTCTTCATTGTAAATAAACAAACTATTGTAGAATTTATTCATGCGTCGCATATTTTGTGAAATATCCCCCTAAAAAAATAAAATTTAAAAATAAATCCCCCCTCAAAAAAAATTATCTTGAGAACAAATTGGTCTTGACGCTTTGGAGTAGTTTCATACCATTTGGTCAATAAAAATGCATAATGTGTTTGCTTCACATCATTATAATAAATGGTTTATAAGTTATAGCTGAAATAAACTTTTAAATGGCCGCCATTTTAATTGATCTTTGCCGATTATGATGGTGAACGAACTCGTCCTATTTGTTAAATTGTTACCTACAGACCCTTTGTGTATGCTGGAAGCACGTACTTGACCAATTTATTACCAATATCTTTAAAGAAGATTTTTCCCGGGGAAACCACTTACAAGGTTAAAATCGTTATTAAATACCTGTAAATCCATCCAAATCTCAAAATCAAATTTTTCAGCAAATCAGATCAGAACTAGAGAGCTGTTGAAAGTTCAATATTATCTCAAATTCCGGAGGTGAATTAAATTATTTAGTAAAAGTAACAATAGCATTCAATATTGCTTTAACTTGCCTTGAAAATGTTTCCACTTTTTTGAAATTTTGAGACAGCAGAGGTATAACGAACAAAACATTCCTTCCAATGCGGCATAAAGCTACCTTGCGTACTGCCACGTACTATATAATGTCTCACTTTTATGACACATTATTCTCTAATTTATTTCATTTTTCCCTCCTTTTTTTTTTTTAAATTCGTCAAAATTTTTAGGTTTTTACACATAATCAAGTATCAACTAAGAACTATTTATTTTACTGACGGACAGACCGACTAAAATATTTACTAATATCAACGGGATTCCTGCCTTAAAAGTTTTGAAATCGGTGACATAATTTTATTTATAATTTTTACAAATTTTCTTTCTTCAGAACGATCACATAGCTTCCTTTCCATCGGAAACAAAAATAATCCTACCGCAGTTTTCCGCAAGCCGAGCGAATTTCCATTGGAAATTTGTAGTTCAATGCCATGTAGTTTAAACTTCCTTCATATCTACTAGAATTGTGTGGGTTATTTTAAGTTATGAAAATTTAAAAGAATTTTTTTTGGTTGGATTAGGGATTTTAGAATATTGTTTAGTTAAACATAATCGTAGTAGTTGGAAAGAAGTTTAAACTGCACAACATTGAACTACAAATTTCCAATGGAAATTCGCTCGGCTTGCGGAAAACCGTGGTTGGATTATTTTGTACAAAAATTACTACATTTACACATCGTTTTGAAAGCGTTTCGGATCCAATTCGTTTTCAAAACGATTCGCGTTCACACAACAAAAAATACAGGTGATCGAAATATTTGTTTTCAATATTTCATAACGGTGACGTCACGAGTAAAACCATCTTTTTTGTTAAATAATATGACCGCGAATTTTTACATTTCATTTACTAGTTATTAGAATTTTAAATCAAATTATAATTATCATTAACTACGGGAGACATACAGAGAAAAATAGACACTCGCACCGGGAACCGGTGCGGGGGTCTATTTTTCTCTGTATGTCTCCCGTAGTTAATGATAATTATAATTTGATTTAAAGTAAAATATAATCAATATGTAGTATGAATACTACCTAAAACTTAAAATTTGAAGTTATTCGAAGTTTTTAAAGGTTCTTTATAGTATTAACTTATGTTTAAAAAGTTTTTGCAGTTTAAAAAAAAGAAACAGAAGCTCACGAAAACAAAGAACTTAAAAAGTGAAAAAGAGTAAAAAAAAATCTGATATCTCGATCCCCTCCACGACCTGTTCATACGAGCATTTTGAATTTCGATCCCCCGTTCCGATCACGTATTTTTGGTGGAGCGGATTTAACCGATATGATGCGTCGATCTCCGTTCCTACAGCGTTTTGAACTAGCGGATCGTGTTCAAAAACGTTCTCAAAACGAAGTGTGAACGTAGTAAATGTATTTTGTTAAAATCTTTGCTGACTCATCAGGAGGGGTTAATGACATCATAAAGATCCCATTTTTAATAGGTATCCTCATCTCAACGAGCTTGATTTATCGGTCCAAGTTTCATTTAAATAAGTGAATTCGTTCGAGTGTTATCGTGCTTACAAGAAATTCCCAAGAAATTATTACTTTTACTATTATTATTATTATTGAATTATTATTGCAATCGCTATGGTAACTGATTTTTTGGAATTCAATTTTTAAGTTTTTGGTAGTTTTCATACTACGGAAAGTTAAATTTTAATTTAAATCAAATTATAATTATTATTAACTACGGGAAACAGACAGTGAAAAATACACTCCTGTGCCGGGATCCCGGCACAGGAGTGTATTTTTCACTGTCTGTTTCCCGTAGTTAATAATAATTATAATTTGATTTAAACTGATTTTTTGGATTCAGGACCCAAAAAAAAAAAATATAAGAAGCGATACCTCACAAATATATTGACAAATATACATATATATATAATATATAATACAATAAAAAACTAATATATATATATTTATATATATATATATAATATATACTGCTAATAAAGTTTTGTAAAACCTATTTCTTCGTGATCAGGGACCCATAAAACGTATTTTGGCCACAGTCCCGGCTCCAACTCCCGCCATGCCAGTGGCTCCATTAGCGAATTTTTTCCAATGGAAATTCGCTAAAAACTGAACTATAAAGCTTTATAATAATAATTGTATTTGATCCACAAATGATCTAAGCGATGAATATTTTCCACCAATAAGATTGTGAAAGCCAGGAAAAAGAACAAACGGAAGTCATGAAAAATTTACATAATTTCGTGTTTATTTATTTTATTATTTTTTGCTTTAAATCAACCTTTCCAGCAATGGTTGTTTATTTATGTAACTCAATAATTACGAGATATTTCTGTAATCAAATTTACAAATCTAAGTAATTAAGTAAATATTTTATGTATAATATTAAATTTAATAATTTGGTTAAATAAATATTATTACAACTCGTAAAACAATATTGAAACAAACGTTCAAAAGAGAAAACTTCCGTTTTTAACTCTTTAATTTCACAAATATAATTTCCTCTTATTTTTTCCTTTTTAATCTTTCGCTGTAAATGATTAATAGTCCACCAATAAGTGTGGCAAATAGTTTCCTCGTAAATGACAGCTTCTTTGTCATTTAAATCTGCACTTATGGTCATGCAAATCACTATATCTACCAAAATGAGCGATGTATGGCCGCTTTCCCCCGGTCTGATATTTTTTTAGCTTATAGCCAAGCTATGTCCCGAACTTAGCTGACCTCGTATTCTTAAAGGGCACAAAAAGATAAATTATATACAAAATTTCAGCTTGGGCTTAGTCAGTCACTTTTATGCCCGCTATCTCCTGGATTACAACAATTAAAGAAAAGTTGAATGAAACAAAATTCGCGTAAGTTGCATTAAAATTCTCAAAGTTAAAGGGTTTATTTGATAAAAAAAAACTTCACAACAACACGGCTGATCGTAATCGAACCCGAGGCCTTGCAGTTTTGAAATCACATGCTCAATCATGGTGCTATGGAGTAGTTAATGCTACGAGTCAAAATTGTGTATTATAGACAATTTTATAATAATATAAATAAAACCTTTTTATTAATGTATTTCATCAACATCTTTGTGAATATTAATCTGATGATTTTTTTCCGTTTCAAATCGACCTTGATGGTTGTTAAAACATATATTTATAAACATTTTTCTAACAATTATTTTACAATCAATAAAAATTTAAAAAAGTCAAATATCATTTGAATTGCATTATAAAAAAACACTGTTACTCTCGTCTATTATGTCAAATCTTCCTGTTTCCAAAAAACATACAATATGAAATATTGGAAGCATATTTTATACCCTAAAAGAGCAGGGAAATTAAATAAAACATGAAACACACCTTCACGGCCCGCCACTCCCTTCTATTTCCCTGATGTTTAGCCCATTATAAGAATAGAGGTATTTTTCACGAACTCGGCTATTCCCTGTCTCTTTATCTTTGTTTAACACAATATTAACTATACCCTTCTCTTTATTACTTGTGTTTTGACAAAACTTTTTTGATAATATAGAAAGAGATATTCATTATTTCTTCTCCCTTTTTTTAATTATAATACATGAAGCTATAAATTATATTCATTCTAATGAAGACTAAATAATTAAAAAAAATATCCGCTTTTGTCAAAGTATAATTTTGGATAAAATATAAGCTAAGAATTTCGTATATTTTTCTGGTTATTTCATTTAAACCATTGCTGTTAAATTTATTCTTCAAATAAATATAAAAGATAATAAAATTCTTGTTTGAATTCAAGGTTCGTATTATAATTAGTTTTATAAACTTTTTAGTAATTTATAATTACCTAAAACTGAAATTCATCTTATTTTTAATCAAGTTTTGATAAAGTTATTAGTTTTGTAATATTTCAGGCTTAAGTGAAGAAACGGCTTGAAAAGTTCATTATCCAGGGGGTTCTGAACGGATGAAAAGGATTTCGGAGAAATTTGTGCTGTTCAGTATTTGCCCTTGTGTTGGCGTCTTGTTTTATTTTTTGTGCAAAAAAGGCAAAAACAGGTGCTGTTTAGGACTTGGCGGGAGTGGAAATGAGTGAGTAGTTGGAACCAAGTTTTAAGCACCTCTAGGGAGAAGGGACTTAGCGAGTTAAAAGCTCCGGGAGTTTAGGATTAACTAGGGGGGCCCATTTTAACTGGGACAAGTTGTAAGCGAGTTGGGAGGGGGTCTAGGACAAAGTGCACAAGGTAACTTAGTACAAGGGCTCGCCTAGACAACCTACTTACCTACTTAATATGACAAACTCGTTCTATCTACATCTCCACTAACTCTTTAACCTGATATCACCTAGAAATATATATATAAGGCTTTTCTTAGCTCAGCAAAAACTCATAATTAATTAATTAAATTAAAAAATACACCCCTTAGGAACGTAGTACCTTACGCTTTTCATTAATTATAAATTATAAAATCACACTGCTAAGTATACGATACTAACTATTTATACATGTGTGCGGAGTTAGAAAAGAGACATAATTAAAAGTAACTTACTATTTGTACTTCAATTTTTAAATTTATTTGTACTTAGCGAAGTTAAGGCAAAATTAAAAGAAAAGCTATTTTATCATTGAAACGAGCGTCTTGCAATAAATGTGTATTGAATATTGAGAAAAAAGTTAATCATCATGAGTTGATAGTTAATGAGGATGGTTCTAGTTGAGTGAGTCCTTAACCCATTTAGGTCCCAGCCTACCCCATTTAAAATATTATAAAATGTATCACTTCCCAACTCAAAAACTTCTGCTTGTATCAGGTTGAAATTTTACATGCATGTATTAATAGTACATTAGATGGTTCGTATAAAGTGTCATTAACATCGATAAGTTAGAAAATATGATTTGTATACAAATGTTGTTTTCTTTATATTAAACGTTTAGGTCCGCTATAATAAATTTAGCGATCTTTAAAACTTTATAGCGGTGTCGGTGTTAGTTTTACTAAAAGAAAATGTTATAAAAGTTGTTTATCTCATTAAAAAGATGACGTTAGAATTTTTTTCTGTCCTAAAATTCCAATTTTACATTTGAAGCTTACGTTGCGCGAGAACGCTTCGGCGGATAACGTTGTCCAACGAATTTGTCCTGGGCAATGGTAATATGAACATGAATACAAAATTTTAACTTAATGCTCAAGTTATCGTCATCAGTAGATTTCGTGACGGCTGGTTTTGTGACGATCGGTTTTTTTTCAGATTCACTCCCAGGTTCCAGAAGCTGTAACGTGCCATAAGGAACTTAGTTCCAAATAAACAGGTCAAGTGTGTGCTAGTCAGCACACAGCGAGGGTCCGTAGACAACCCTGCGTATAGTTTATATAGTCCCCTATTGATGGTGTTTTTAAAATGCTAAAAAGCTTACTTTGAACTATCCTATGGGTCTGATATTCTCAAAACACATAAACAAACTTCTGATAAAGTATTTTTTTGCCATAACCATATAAATACATCGAAAAGACCACAGTTATAAAAAAAACGTATTTTGTCAATAAAAAATAAAATAATATTTTTTTCGAAATTTCCAAAAAGTGGTGGTATCTTTACATTTGGTCGAAGAATATTCAGGAATTTTTTAAGATTTTTTGCACTTCACATAAGCGAGATAGAAGGGGGGGGGGGAGGGGGCACGTTTCACACCCACTTCAAACTTGCCTACGCTCGCCCTATCAAAGTTTTAACCAAAGAATTATATATTTTTGTAATCAGCTCGACGTACCCTTTCATATGATACCCTTCACGGTGTCGAAAAAAATAATAAAATTTTAACCCTTAAGTTTTTTTACCCTAATATTTTTGAAAAATATTTTTTTTAAGTCGCAATATTTTTAAAATGTGTGGGTAGGTACAAGACACATACATGCCAAATTTCAAAGTGATCGGACGAAAGGTGTAGCCATGAAAGCAGGCGACAGGACGGACGGACAGACACACGCAGGAAAATATAAGGGTCCTTGGTTTGCCTACGGACCCCAAAAAATTAAAATAAATTAGTAATTAATTTGGTAGAAAAATAGCTCTTACATTAAACAAACTATGTATCCTGTCTGTCTGTCAGTAACGTTTCTGAGTCCGACGATAACTTTAGCAAAAAATTAACCGATTTAGTTGAAATTTGGTATACATGTTCCTTTTACTAATGCTCAGGCTAAGTTCCTTGGAGGTTATCCGTCGTTAGCCGTCCAAGAGTTTGCACGCAACGCTCGCTTAAACGTGAGCTTCAAATGTAAAATTGGAATTTCAGAACGGGAAAAGATTCTAACATCACCTATTCGATTAGACGAACATTCTTCGAGGCCCCTGAGACAAAAAAGTGGTTTTTAAAAAATGTCTGTCTGTCGGTCGTCTGTCTATCGTCTGCCGTCTGTGCAGACGCCTGGAGCCTAAACTGCTGGGCCGATTTTGACGAAATTTGGCATACATGTTAAGAAAAATCATACCCGGAGGTGATATCGAGAAAAAAAAAATTATTTTTTGAAATCGATTCCGACGATTTTGATTAAAAAAAATCTAAAATTAAGTCCATTTAAATACGAATCCAACGATAAAAGCCATTATCCCGGGAAAAATCTAGTTCCTGAGAAAAATAGCAAATGCGGTCGGAGAGAGCGCGGGTTCGATTCACCGCCCAGGAGAAGTTATTTTTATGATACATTTTGATTAAATGTACATAAGAAAACTAATAAATGGAAAACACTGGGCTAAGTAATTATGAACCTGTATATGAGAAAGTTTGTCTGAGTTCTCGGACCGACTTATTTTTTAAATTTGGAGACAAAGAAATTACGTTTTCCCTAATCACAATGCTCAGAAGCAAAATTTTTGTGTAAAGAAATATATACATATGCAACAGAATATTTTTGGCCTTGTGTCTGTCTGATGTCGGTCTGCGTTCATCATTTTCAACATTTCAAAGCTAATGTATCTTAAAAACTATTTGTCCGATGAAATTTGGAGGATAGGTCATAAATGGCCTATATTAATTTTAACTTAACTAAAAACTATGTCTTTAAAAGTACCTACAGATTCATTCTTAAGATATTTTACCCCTTAGTTGTTTAAGATAACGGAGGACACCATAAGAATGCTTTGCCCGGGGCACCATGTGCCTTAAATTGAATCCTGACTGCAGATTAAAATTTTGTATGGTAATGTTTTTGAACGTACTGTCATCAATCCTATATGGCACCTGGCTATGCGACATGCTGATTCCAAACCGACTAATAGCAATTAAGATGAATTTACTTAACGTCCGAAGATCAGACTTAAACGTTTTGTTAAAGCTCGTGCATATGGCAGAAATAACCTGTCAGATGATATTATGGTCAGACTCGTAGTTTCATGAACATTGAGAAACTGTTAAAGTTACAACGTAAGATAAACTGAAGTTAACTCTGATATCTACCTTTCTAAAACAGCTGTAGTTTAGAAGCGAATGTCTTGACAGCGTAAATGTAATGTCACACCCTACTCAAATATCCATCTCAAGAGAAAAGTGTAAAACAATGGTTTCTTGAACAAATCCTTAACTTATTTTACTTCATTGTCAGAATAGTACTGAACCAGCTTGACCTTTGTGTTTTGAATGTTTAGTATAGTATTAAGAAATCAATAGCTCTACAAAATGTATTTTCCATTTGACGGCTTTTATCTTTTATTCGTTAATACAAAAGGCATCTTTCATTGTTAGAATAGTAGTTATACATTATTGTATGTTAAACCAGCTTGACCTTTGTGTATTCTGTGTTTAGATGTATCGAAGAAATCAATTTTTTACAAAAGGTATTTTCTATTTGACAGCTTTTGTCTTTTATTCGGAAAGAAACAAAAGACATTATGAAAGTCGATTCTATTCAAGTGTTTTAAATACTTTCTTCTCCGTTCTAGTCCAATGACAAACACCTGTCTACATCCTCTAGCATTTTCGGAAAAGTAATGGAAACAGAAATTAGAGTATTAACGACAAAGTAATTATATTCTGTCGCTTTTCCTCGTTACCTCTTCTCTTCTCTCTGGAGTTGCAACTCCTTTCTAATAATTTATTTAGCGGTTTTAATAATGAACACTTCCTGGGTGAAGGGGTGAAGGGTTGGGAGCTGCGTAATCCATCACCCTTTCTAAAACCTTGCACTAGTCAGTCTCTAGAATCCATTCTAGCTTCCTCAGCTACAAAACGTCCGATCGATTCCCTCTCCTAACAACAAACCTCCTCCTACTAAAGAATAATTCATCTGACAAAAATCATTATAACCTTAACTCAAAAAGAAAAAAAAATCTTAACTACTACTCTATTCCTACAACAATACGACAAATGAAAATATTAAATATTAAATTTTCTCATTGTCCGTAAGTCCACAACTACAATATAAGACTATTTCAACTCTATACATAAAAATTGACTCTTTTACTTATTAATAATATATCCAATTAATTTTTCTAAGTATTACACTTCTTAGGGCGAAATAAGAATGCATTAATGCTCTTTATATTAATTAAAAAAATACATATATAATAGGGTACTATTTTACTTTAGCACCCCCCTATATCACTTTGTGTAAATAGTTATTTAGACAAAGGAACATTATACAGAGTAGCATATATTCCTTAGTCTAAATTACTATTAGACGAAGGAATATTAAATATAAAATTCCCCAGGAGTCTCAATGTCTTGGGGAGACAAACACACAAACCTTTGTGACTTTTGTTGAACAGACTAATGTTTAGAACCAAGGGGGGTGCTAAAGTAAAAAAGTGCCAATAGTATAAAATAGTCTGCCAATTAGTGTGGCACATAGCTTCCTCGCGTTGTATTTCGTATACTTCAATTATTTTGTGCTTTTCAACCAAATATTGTTAAGTTTATTTAATTTTCCCAACGTTTTTTATTAACTCTGTCAAAATTGTAAAATTTATTACCTACCATCCAAATTTTATTAAAATTGCTCGAGTATTTTTTAAGATATGTTGGTTCCCAAAAATGAACAGGCAGACAGAGACGGGACCAAATATGATCACTGATGTCTGAAACGAATTTCTGTCTTAAAGTTTTTGAAATTGAAGACATAAAAACAAATGTTCGTTCTTTAAAACGATCACATAGGTACCGTTACCTTCGATAAAGTTGGAAGCAAAATGTATGAAGTACTAGCTGGTCTGCCCAGCTATTCACTATTAAGACGTAATCTATATCTATATATATAAAATCCAAATACCACTCACTCACTGACACATCACGATATATCTGAAACCACTTGACCTATGACCATGAAATTTTTTGTAGGTGTGTTCCTCTTACCTCCTAGGTGCTCGCTAAGAAATATTTTTAGAATCCGCCATCTTGAATCAAGATGGCGGCCATTTATATACAAAATTCGACAACACGATATCTCCGAAACCAATTGCACTAGAACCTTGAAATTTAGGAGTTAGCTTTCTTTTATGAAATGTGTAACTTTGGATAAATGGTTTACCAATCGGGCATTTTGATTCAAGGTGGCAGCCATATATATATATAAAAGTTAACGTATTTGTGTATGTTCTTTATACACATCTATAGTTATAGTTATACACATCTGTAGTTATAGTCCGATGAAAATGAAAATTTCCTCATTTGACCTTCAAAGCAAGGCGAAAATCACTGCCTACATGATTTTTACGAAATTTAAATTTTGGTACACACGGGTACGGGGTACAAGTGATGAATACGGGGTCAAATTAATGTAAACGTAATCATTTAGGAGGGGGTAAAATGGAAAAATATAGCTATATCTAATATAAAAAGAAGAGCGTCTGTATGAGGGTATGTTTTATCCCAATTTGATGAATATTTACACACTTTTCCTTCAAAGCAAGGGGGAGGTCATTGTCTATATGAATTTTTGAAATTTAAATTTTGGTACAAAGGGGTACGGGCTACAAGTAATGAATGCGGGGTCAAATTAATGAATACCCTTCATGATGCATATCGTTGAAAAGCTCATTAAGAGTACAGTAATTGTTGTTATGTACAGTTTTGTCATATTTTCCATTTAGGAGGGGGGAAAATTTGCGATATTTGCAAATTATCTTATTAAAGAGGAGAGGATATAGAAATAAAGTGGAAGGGATAGAATCTAGATATTCTTTCATAGTAAAATAATTTAAATGTTTCTTGATGGTAGTTTTTAAACTTATCAAATTAAAATAACACTCCGTAGCGAAGCACGGATATCCAGCTAGTTAACTATATTTAAAATCGCCGTCGTATTTTCTCTAAATCAAATTTATGTATTGCATCGCGTCTGAGCTTACCGAAGGTAAAGGAAGCAATGTGATCGTTCTGAAGTTCAACAATTTTTTTATTCTCCGATTTAAAAAATTCCAAGACACCAATGCGTTTCAGACATCAGGAAACAATTTTGGTTATATGTCTGTCTATTGAAAGACAATCTGTCGGTATGTCTGTCACTCAACTTTTGCGAACCAAATATCTTAAAAACTACTCGTCCGATTTTAATGAAATTAGGGTGGTTGGTCATAATTCTCACAGAAGTTTCATCTCAAACATGTATTCTACTAGCTTGTATTTTTTTTTAAATAAATAAAGGCCACCATTCTCCCTCAAGAAAAACAATTCTATTACAATTGTATACTTTCTCTCCATATGGAGTATATACTACCAAAATCACTAGATGAATAATATTTTTCTCGTCAAAAGGACAGTATAAGCTTTAGCATCACGAGTAAAATATTGTTTTAGATGCACTAGAAGTAAATTAAAAGACCAATTAGATAGAACGAAAGGTTTTTAAATGCATAAGTTTTTGGCTAAGCTGGAGTTTCTAAAAACATTTTAATAAGGATGGCCAATTACTGAATTTATTTTTAAATTTTCTACATAATGGGTAGGTGATGTAATCATTTTAATATGGACTATAAATGTATATTTTTAAGTCAAAAATATTTTATATATTTACTATCCAAGATTAGCACAATTATGACCAAATTAAATTTTGATTTCTTTTATCCTTTAATCTTTAGATTTTCTAAGTATTAAAAATGAATATTATGTGTGCTAAGGAGTATGCAAATTAGAAGAATAATTTTTTATTGTCACTTTTAAACAATTCATAAAAACTCCTCTAGAGTTTTTTTTTGGCACAAGGTAGGAGAAGAAAAAAATGAATATTCATACATTGTAAAAATTATTATCTGCATTAAGACGCTGAGGAAGAGGGGAAAAAACACAGATAAGGAGGGAGGGAAAAAATAGGCGGAAAACTGTTGAGAAGATTGTGAATGCTTGGTGCATAATAAACTCAGTGGAAGGAAGTGAAATCACAATGCAGTATGAATAATTCACAAGTGCCTCAAACCTCGGATCCAATGCTGTCTCTGCATTCTGCATACTGCAAATCTAACTCAAGTAATAATCTTACAGCACTTGCTAAATTTACGCCTTTTCCTCTTATGTTTTTATCATTTAACTTTTCAACCAGAAATAAAAACAGTATCTTAATTAGTGTGGGCATACCTATGTTTTGTTTTTACAATCCATTATTGTTTTTTTTTTTTATTTAATGTGACAAAAACTGTTTTTTCTTACATGAATAAAAGTATTAGTTTAACAAAATTTATAGGAGGGTTTATATCACAGTTTACATGAACATCTGTGGGCTAATTTTAACATTCCACCTAAATTACGTTAAAAGATATAGGTGTAAATAAAAAATAAAAAAAACTTGCATTTTTTGAGTGCATGTAGAAGAAAAACTAACAGACGCAGAAGTTTGAAACTTATACAGGACTAACAGTAGGCGAATAATGACCTACCATCAAAATCATTAAAATTGGACTAGTACCATTTTACACATAGTGGTTCGCAAAAATATTGACGGAAAGACTGACTGACAGAATGGTAGACTGATAGACAGACACCATCAATAATGTTCCCTGATGTCTAAAACGGATTTCTACCTCGTTTTTTTTTTTTTTTTTATTAATTCGGAGACAAAAATATTCCGTTCTTAGTTCTTTAGAACGAGCATAGATGTAAAAAAGAGAATGGATGCTCTTTTTTATTTTGCGAAATTTCATTTTGTTTTAAGGTTAACAGCATTGGCCTTAAGCAAGGCATTATCATTTTCTAAAAAATTCTGTTATTAATGCGATTAGATTATAATTTACAGTTTCTTGAATTTTGTGCAACACAAACATTATAGTGAAAATAAGTAAAAATATTGAAGCAACTACGTATTATACTTAAAAAAAAGTAGGAATATTTTAACACTACGTTAGGACTGAAGAGCTTCGAACTCACTACTTTACTTAAAATTATTTAGTTTACTCAAGTGAATTAGGACCATTAATTAGAATTTTAATTGCACTACAATATACTAATTATAGTTCTGTATCTCTCTTTGCTTAAACGTGACGACCAACATTTTTTGACTAGTTTCATTATGTCTATCATCACTTTGTATTTAAACACTAATAAGTTGAGTATAAAATTTAAATACAGGTACAAGGAGTAATTAGAAGCGACACATGGCTAAGTTTTTCATATGAAAATAATTGCTTTCACACTTAGCTACAACAACTGAGAAAGAAAGACTTGAAAATCTACAAACAACTTTACGTAACACGACTCAAGTACGTGCCTCATTAAAACCTACATATAGGTACTTATATAACTGCACATCAAGTTAAACTATAACATGTGCACATTCACCTACTTAAATATGACACATTATTATTATTTTTTTTTTTTAACTTGTAACATTCTCTGACATTATTATGTTTTATAAGTAACACAATATTAATTGTTGTAACACCAAAACACACACACACACACATAAATATATATATATATATATATATATATATATATATATATATATCAGCAGAGCAATACCGTGTTTTTGCTCACTGCAATAGGCTACACAATTTGCGAGAGACACCAAGGGATGTGCCACGCAAGCGTGACACATAGGAACTGTTCCAACATCAGACATAACGTCATTAAGATGTTGGCTCGGCATTATGCCATGTCCTGCATCGTTTCGTCGCGTCCGACTCATCAGGGGCCCGACGATGCCCACCCAACTCTGGACCTATACTACATCAAGAAGATCAGATATAGGACTTATCAGAGACGAGGGTGCTCTCATACCGCCATTCTTGCTTGGCTGGCAAAACACATCAGCAGAGCAATACCGTGTTTTTGCTCACTGCAATAGGCTACACAATTTGCGAGAGACACCAAGGGATGTGCCACGCAAGCGTGACACATAGGAACTGTTCCAACATCAGACATAACGTCATTAAGATGTTGGCTCGGCATTATGCCATGTCCTGCATCGTTTCGTCGCGTCCGACTCATCAGGGGCCCGACGATGCCCACCCAACTCTGGACCTATACTACATCAAGAAGATCAGATATAGGACTTATCAGAGACGAGGGTGCTCTCATACCGCCATTCTTGCTTGGCTGGCAAAACACATCAGCAGAGCAATACCGTGTTTTTGCTCACTGCAATAGGCTACACAATTTGCGAGAGACATAATTTCTTACATTCCTTACCACCTATACTACATCAAACCATTTATGAGCTATGCGCTCCAGATAACCCGGCTGAGAAGAACTATCAAGACTTAATAGATATGATGAAAGAATATCTCGATCCTCAGCCAAGCGTGTGGGCCTGTCAAAACAAATTCATCAATAGAACACAACACGAAAATGAAACCACGATAGAATATGCAGCGGAGTTAAAAAAGTTAACCGTTGACTGTCAGTTTTATTGCGATTGTAAAAAACCGGTTACCGAACTGCTGTTAAAAATTCAATTTGTGAGAGGGATACGAGATACTGAGATAAGGCAAAGAGTGCTACAGGAACGTAAGAACATGACCTTCAAGGAACTGTTACAGCTTGCTTGTTCAGTTGAACAGGCTAAGAAAGACAGTAACCTGATTGCCACAGATAACACGGGAGAAGTCCATCAAGTAAGAAAAAACTTTAAGAAACCTGCAAGTAGACCAGGCGTTTCTAGTACATCTCCCACCTCACAAAATGAGAAACTTCGCTCCAATTTTGAAAGACTGCGTGGTAAATGCTATCGTTGTGGCAGCAACTCGCATAGAGCAGCAGAATGTGAGTTCATTAATGAAATTTGTAGATTCTGTACTAGAAAAGGACACTTAGCTAAAGTTTGTTGCAGGAAGGGACTCCTAAAACAAACAGAAAGCAAACAGCGTGTGGATCTGGTAGAACGTACAGAGGATGCATACGAAGATAATCCACATGAAATAAATTTGATTGCAGGAAACCGCACTGAAAAATTTATGATAATTGCGAAAATTGAAGGACGGGAACTAAAGATGGAGTTGGACACAGGTGCTTCGTTAAGCACCATATCATACGCGGATTTTAAAAAGCTGGACCTACAAAACAAAATGTATAAGACCAAAATTGAACTGAGTACCTACACAGGTGAAATTATTAAACCTAAAGGAATGATATTTGTCAAATGTGTCGCGAACGGAGTAGAATTTCACGGGAAACTAATAATTATTGATAAATTGGTAGATCCTATTTTCGGAAGGGACTGGCTAAAGGAAATAAAGTTTAACATTGGAGACCTGAAAGCATTACAAATAAAAGAAACACAGCCAAAGAAATTGGACGAACTATTAAACAACTTTAAAGATATATTTCAACATGATATTGGCGTAATTCCAAATTTTAAAGCAAAATACCAGCTGACAGATAACGCAAGACCAATCTTCCACAAGGCCCGGGCAGTCCCGTTCGCACTAAAAAGTAAAATAGAAGCAGAACTCAACCGTTTAGAGAAAGACGGAATCATTTCAAAAGTAGAGTGCAGTGATTGGGGTACACCAGTTGTTCCTGTGGTTAAACCGAACGGAGCTGTTAGAATATGCGCTGATTTCAAGGTGACGGTAAACAAGCTGATTAAGAACGATGTGTTTCCTATCCCAAGGATTGAAGACATATTTGCAAAGATGACAGGGGGAAAATTATTTTGCACACTTGATATCAGTAATGCCTACCTTCACATGCTTGTAGATGATGAAAGTGCTGCAATGCAAACTTTAAGTACTCATAAAGGAACTTACAGGGTCAACAGGTTGATGTTTGGAATAAAGGTAGCCCCATCGATATGGAATCGATTTATGGACCAGCTGTTACAAGGACTTGACGGAGTTGCATACTTTTTTGATGACATTATTGTACAAGGACAAAGTGAAACGATGTTACTTCAGCGATTAACATCCGTATTTAAAAGATTGAGGGACAATAACCTACGACTCAACAGGGACAAGTGCAAGTTTCTGAGGAAGAAAATTGAATATTTAGGACACATTGTGGACGAAAACGGACTTCACAAATCACCCGACAAAATTAAAGCTATTAAGGAAGTGAGACCACCAACAAACATTAACGAACTTCGAACATTCCTGGGTCTGGCGAATTATTATATTAAATTTGTACCTCATTTGGCAACAATTTCACAACCTCTAACAAAATTTTTACGCAAAGGATCAAGCTTTACTTGGACAAAAGAAAGTCAAAACTGTTTTGAACTAGTTAAAAAGGAACTGACATGTGATAAGACTTTAATACATTACAACCCAGAATTAGAACTTGTGTTAGCGACGGATGCGTCTCCAGTCGGGTTAGGTGCTGTATTGAGTCACAGATTTAAGGATGGATCGGAGCGGCCCATTGCTTTTGCATCTCGATCTTTAACAAGAAGTGAGGCCAACTACAGTCAGATAGATAAAGAAGCAACGGCAATAAACTGGGGGCTGAAGAAGTTTTTCCAGTACTGCTTGGACGAAAGTTTATTTTAATCACGGACCATAAACCTCTATTATCAATATTCAATCCAGAAACAACATTACCAACCATATCAGCTACCCGAATATTTAATTATGCTCACTTTTTGGCAGGTTTTGACTATAAAATTGAATTTAGAGACTCAAAGGCGAATGCTAATGCTGATTTTTTATCAAGATTCCCGGTAGAGGAACCAAAGTCAGTTCACATGAAGGATGATAGTGAATGGTATCAACTTAATCAGCTGGAAGTAATGCCGGTGAACCCAGAACGAATTGCGAAAGCTACAGAGCAGGACCACGAGTTGAAGGAAATCTTAAACAGGTTGGTGAAAGGGAAAACAATGAAAGAACTTGGATTCAAAGACAACGAAGTTACGCTACAGGATGGTTGTTTATTTAAGGGACATCGAGTTATTATACCTAGCACCTTACAGAATGAAGTACTAAAAGAATTGCATATTGGACATCTAGGCTTAGATAAAATGAAGAAATTAGCAAGAAGCCATTGTTTTTGGAAAAATCTAGATAGGGACTTATCGGAATTAGTGAGAAAGTGCAGATCATGTAATTTAAAGAGAAATGAACCTAATAAAGAAATAGATCATCCGTGGAGGCCAACTGAAAAACCATGGCAGCGGATTCATATCGATTTCGCTGAACCAAGCAAGGGATCGTTTATTTTCATTCTTGTCGACTCATTTTCAAGATGGGTAGAGGCAATCCCTACCAAGAATGCCTCGTCCAACTGGTGTATAAGAACACTAAGAAAACTGTTTGTCACTTTTGGTTTGCCGATTACTTTAGTATCAGATAATGGACCCCAATTTGTTTCCAAGGAATTTCGTAATTTTTTGGAGCTTAACGGGATACTTCACAGAACTATTGCACCATACAAACCAAAATCCAATGGACTGGCTGAAAGGAACGTTCAAACCATAAAGAAGCACATAAAAGCAATGTGTGAAGAAGGAGGGGACTTGGAACTAAAACTAGCTAGACTGCTGATGCAGTTGAGAAACGCGAGCAATGTGTCTGGCCAATCTGCTTATCAGAACATGTTTGGAAGGAAGGTGCGTACTCGATTAGACCTCATGCATACTGAAAGGCGTCCCAGTGAGACACTAGATGACAAGGTACCTAGAAGAAATTTAAATATTGGTGATAAAATTCAAGCTAGAAATTATAGGTCAGATGACAAGTGGTACTTTGGAGAGGTTGTTGGATGTGAAGGGAAGTTAATTTACAAATTAAAAATGGAAAACGGTGAAAATTGGAGGAGGCATATAGATCAAATTATTCGCTCTTAATTCGGGGGGGAGATTTGTCATAATATGTCAGATGTCAGTGAAATGTTTACTACTTGTTTACTATTGTCTTAACTATGTGTTAATATGTATAAATTATATTCTAATTCTTAAACTATATAATTGCGTACAATTAATATATCAATGTATTGCAGTTACAGGCGGTAATTTTTAACAAATGTTATAGCTTTATTTATTCGCTATAAATTTCATAAATATTTTATTTGCTTACTGTGTAATATTACATGGAATAAAATATTAGAGCAGGAAAGGGGTTACTATTTTAATTTTTTTCGAAAACGAAGCGAGATACGACAAAAATACCAAACACCAAATACTTTTATTTTTAATAGTTCGCATCGAAAAAAAAAATCAGAATATCAGAATTAAAAAAAACCAGTTAAGTACCCTACTTTTCATCATTAATATAAAAATTAAAACACCATAAGAATAAATAATTTCAAGATAAAAATAACTTTTTATATACTACGTTTTTAAATTTTCTGTTGAATCGTATGTAATGTTGATAATATAATTGTTATTGTTATATAATATATAATATAATGGTTGTTATATAATGTAGTTTTTGTATAATATAGTGGTTGTTATATAATGGTTAGAGCGCTATACTGTAAATATAGAGGCCTGTGGTTCAAATCCCAGCGTTGGAGTGTATTTTTCTCTGTCTGTTTCCCGTAGTTGTTAATAATTATAATTTGATTTAAATTAAAATTTAATCTTTCCGTAGTATGAATACTACCAAAATCGTAAAATATGAATTTCTAATTGATTGTACTAAGTACAGGTACTAATTGGGTACTTTATAATTATAAGCGTTATTTCTCGATCTAGTTCTTTGTCATTAATGTTGACTTCTCAGATTTGTGGAAAATTGTAAGCTTAAATTCGGGACAAGGTATCATTAACGTCAGAGAAATTCATTCTCCTGCGTAGCTTAGTTGGTAGAGCGCTATACTGGAAATATAGAGGCCTGTGGTTCAAATCCCAGCGCTGGAGTGTATTTTTCTCTGTCTGTTTCCCGTAGTTGTTAATAATTATAATTTGATTTAAATTAAAATTTAATCTTTCCGTAGTATGAATACTACCAAAATCGTAAAATATGAATTTCTAATTGATTGTACTAAGTACAGGTACTAATTGGGTACTTTATAATTATAAGCGTTATTTCTCGATCTAGTTCTTTGTCATTAATGTTGACTTCTCAGATTTGTGGAAAATTGTAAGCTTAAATTCGGGACAAGGTATCATTAACGTCAGAGAAATTCATTCTCCTGCGTAGCTTAGTTGGTAGAGCGCTATACTGGAAATATAGAGGTTTGTGGTTCAAATCCCAGCGCTGGAGTGTATTTTTCTCTGTCTGTTTCCCGTAGTTGTTAATAATTATAATTTGATTTAAATTAAAATTTAATCTTTCCGTAGTATTAATACTACCAAAATCGTAAAATATGAATAATATATAATGTTAGTGAAAAAAAAAAATAGTTCCGAATTTATTTACTTCACATAAATGACGACCATCTAGAGTCTAGAGAGCTGATCTTAAACCTATAAAAGGACAAATCTTTGTACAACGGAGCTCCCCAACACCAAATCTAAACCGTGCCATCGATATATTTGAAATAATATAATCGATAAATAATATAATCGATATATTTCCTGTTTTGCTGTCATTCAATGTTTATCTCTTAATTTATAAAAATCACAAATTTGAAACCCTTCAAAATGAAGATTGTAAATATGGGATATGGCAAAACAAATAAAATAACTTGCGGATTTTTTCCGAACTAACATTCCCTACAGCAAAATTTGCTGAAAACCAATTAAATTCGGCTGAAAGATGGCTGAAAGTATTAAAATAATGCATTGTCGTCGTGTTCTGAGCTATGCTAAAAGTTTCAAATGTCTAGCTATTCGGGAAGTTAGTTAGAAATCGATTGCCAGATTTATACCAGACAAACAAACAAACAAACAAGAAAGCAAGCTAAATGTTAACACAAAAATGGCACAAAAAGATTTTCTATTAAAGGATAAAGGACATTTCAAGTATTAATTATTAAAATTAAATGAAAATAATCTACTAATTTGTGTAGCCATAGCTCCCTTGTGACCTATTATTGGACGAATGTTCACATGAGATTTTGATCATTTTCGATTTCCAGTGGAATCAAATTCATTATTTAGTAATATTAAATTAGCGCAGATGGTTGAAATTAATATAAGATCATCTGTGTTCTACTTATAATAAACTTTGCAAATTTATTCAAAATCGGATGAGTATTACTTTTAAAATTATAGGTGTAATAAAACAAACTTGATGTTTCAATTCCTAGTAGAGTCACACTTATTTTTATCTAAAATTAAAATGGGACCATCTTTGGGCTACTTTCGACAAACCATCGCATATATTTGTCTCAGTAATTTTAATCGTTACAGTGCATGTAAACGTCTTCGTATACTGTATACGTTGTGCTAATATGAGGAAGATCAATAAAATAACAAGATTAAAACTAGAAACATGGTTACAAATAAAATGAATTGTTAAAATAATCGTTTGAAAGGGATATTAGATTTATTTAAACATTTTCCCTGAAAAAGGCATTCACAATTAAGGAAGGTTAGTATTCCAAAACATAAATATCTTTGGTAGGCACGAAGATATATTTACAACTTTTACATTCGATACAAAATATTTAGAAAGGGGTTTTTCCTTTAGCTTGGTGCTGGAAAATTCAAGGGAAAGTGTTGCGGTCGAGATGAAGAGCAAAGTATATGAATAGGAAATGACGTGACTCAATACAACTCGATAAAAACTTCTTTTTTTTAAAGCTCCCTAGACTCAAGATATTGGGAAAGCTTTTGGGGGAGTTGGAAGGAAAATGAACAACTTGATATGAAACTACCGAGAGAGGGGAGGAGGAATATCGAGAAGTTTTTCCTAAAGCAGGAAAAGTCGAGAATATAAAGAATTCTGCTTATAAAAAGGCGACGCTATGAACTCCCTTTAGGTAAAAGGAAAAGTGACTCAAGTATGAACTCACCACGGGGAAAAGCCTAGTACCAAGTATTTTGATAAAAAAAAGAGACCGTAGGAAATGAAGACCCCCCCCCAGGAAAAGGTAGAGAGAGAGAGAATCAAAGTATCATAAGAAGAAATAAGTGAGAACACAAAATATTATATGAAAAACAAGGGTACGAATAAAAAGCCATATAGTTTAGAAAAAAAAAAAAAAAAGCATAGGAAACGTAACGCTCTGTGTTAACCCCAGCATCTCCTCATAAATAAGTGCTTGTGTGAAGTGGTGACTAACAGGTTGCGTACGTCAATTGTAAGGTTTATACGTATACGGCTGATGGAGCGTCACTATTGTATAAATTCTTTGGCAGACCTAGGCTCTGTTGCACCACAGAGTTAGTTATAGTTATAGTTATTTATCTTAACTTACCTTTATCTTATTACATAACCTCTATTTTACCAAGTAGGCTACATAGTCCTGGAGATAGCGTGCAAAAAAAGTCCCTTGAATGGTTAGTTATTCAAATATTACTCCAAATCAATGTGGTCAACAATCAAGGGACAAACTTACATCAACTTGATTTTCGGTGTACTAACCAATTTTGTACTCAGGATCATGATAATCACATTATCCACCATAATTGGTGGGACATGGCAGTTCTCCACCGGTTAATCTTTTCAAATGCCTATTGCCAAGGTATGCCCCTCAGACGAATTTAGCCAACCACACATTCTTAATAGGCACTAAAAAATTAATTTGTACATACTCAAAATTCTAGCTTGATGTTAGTCAGACACTTTTTTGCATGCTATCACCTGGACTAATAGTTTTCTTTTTCAACCACATTATGTGCATTTCAAATTATGTTAATTATGGTCCTTATAACAATGTCTTATTTGTTAAGTTCCTAGTTTGAGTTTTTAGCGTTTTGTCAATTTCATATACGTTCCTTACTGAACCCATTACACGGGTAGTAGTACCTCCCAGGTCCTCAATCCTACACACATACTCGTGCACTTCTATTGTACTTATTAACAACTGTGTCATTTACTCAGTATAAGTAAAATTATCATACAAAATAGACGAAAGAAGGAATCGATTGTCTGATTGTGTTTTCTTAATGTGAATTGTGGTTAGACTATTATAACTTATTTAATTACACTACCAGTGTAGTTTTATTTAATTGTGAACTAATTATCATTATATTTGATTACTACAAAATATCGGTCTGTACAAACGATTTCTGATTCCTAAAATCTATGATATGGACTAGTATAAGAAGCAGCCACAGCAATCAGAGGTATAGGTACGATAGGAGGATTTCATATCGAGCTGACTTCAGTGATATCGAAGCTTTGATAAGAGCTTACAAGAGATAAGACACCAAGTTCCAACACAAGAAGAGTATTAAATGAAAACATATACAAAGAAAAATATCGAGATAGGATATTGAGTTTTTCTTCCTTTTCTTTTTTGGAATTGAAAAGCCGAAAGATATGAAGTCAAGCTCGTATGAAATAGAAGGGAGGAAAAATATTCTCTCATATTCCAAGGGAAAAGGGTTGCAAATATGAAGATCCTTCATAATCGAAACGGATGAATAGAGGGAGGATATATGAAGAGAAGGGTGTCGGCAGGGGATCATGCGTTGATTGCTGACATAACCTGAGCTTTGGTCCCTTAAATCTTCAATATACAACCACCATCACAACCTGGTTCAAACCTCCCCTTACCCGTATAAACTAACTCTAAAAAACCAACCTTTCGATAAAGACTATGCAAATCAAATGTTATTTCTTTTTTTTTAAAAAAAACTGGATTTTATTTTTATTCTCAATAATTTGAATAAATTTATACATTTTATTTTATTTTGTTATTCAACAACTTTCTACTTTTTAAATTTAAGGGAAAAAACTTTTTATCTAGAGTTGTACTGACAAAATTTCCTTTTATTGACAGAATAAATTGATGAGGTTTGTACGAAAAAAAAGTTATATATTCTTTTTAGTTTTTTACCTTTATTCTTATTTCTAAAAAAGAAGTAAGAAGTCTAAGAATAAGACCTAAATCAATGTTTAATTTTCAAAAGATCTTTAAAGAAAAGATACACTGCTTGAGATATTTTTATTTTCATTTTTTTTAGTAATGAATTATAATTTTCCCTTATATAAAATACAATTTTTTTTTAATATTCTACTCGAAGAATATTTTTTGAAAATAGGAAAAATATGAATAAAATGCACCCCTGGAATTAAATACGGACTCCTATATTTTAAACTTAAAACACTATGATAATTTTCTTAAATAAAATATTTGTTGGTAGTAAAAAATAAATAAATAATATATATATATATATATATATATATATATATATATATATATATATATATATATATATATATATATATATATATATATATATATATATACACAAATTGTGTAGTGAGAGACACCAAGGGATGTGCCACGCAAGCGTGACACATAGGAACTGTTCCAACATTAGACTATACGTCACAAAGATGTTGGCTCGGCATTACGCCATGTCCTGCATCGTTTCGTCGCGTCCGACTCATCACGGGCCCGACGATGCCCACCCAACTCTGGACCTATACCAACTCAAGAAGATCAGGTATAGGGCTTTATCAGAGACGAGCGTGCTCTCACACTGCCATTCTTGCTTGGCTGGCAAAACAAATCAGCAATGTAATACCGTGTTTTTGCACACTGCAATAAGGTACACAAATTGTGTAGTGAGAGACACCAAGGGATGTGCCACGCAAGCGTGACACATAATAAATATATATATATATATATATATATATATATATATATATATATATATATATATATATATATATATATATATATATATATATATATGTATATATTATCTACAAGAAATTATGAATGAATCAAAAAATTGCGATATTATAGCTATGTTATTTGTAGTTGCTTGGTTTTAGACCTCTACTTCTAGGATTCTCAAGATGTTCGCATATCGAAGATCACAATAAACCGTGTATTTTGTGAGGGGACGTTTGGATGTTCAGCCTTAGTATTGGGCAGGGGGAAGGGATTGTAGGAGGAAGGCGAGAGGTGGCGGGGTTGTCAGTCTTGGCTGGGGATATGAAAGAGTTTGTGGATTTGTGTTAGATGGTCGAGTATGTTAATGAACGTTTGTCTGACCATAAAGAATTGTTAAAGATATTGTGATCGGTTGGTTTGTAATAAACATTTGTCTTTACATATATTTTGTGTTTGAGGTTTAACTTGCTACCTTGTTCCCTAATGAAGGTTTGGTTTTATTATTTGGGCCTTAAAGTAACGTGGCGCCTATATGGAAGAAGAGAGGGACGTTTTGGTGAGGTAAGTTGCCTCTGGTAATTTTAATCTACCCGGTACTTTGAAGTTCCTAAATTAAGGGGAACTTTAAGAGAACCACCCCTGCCTTTATTGAGTTTAGCGTGGGCGAGAGGAGTAGACCGGTACCCTAAGTTGGGACGGTTACATATTTTATTTATGTATTATACTATTATACCTTATATCTTATTTAGCTTTCTTATATATTATCTTAGCTACTACTTAATTAAAATAATGTAATTTTTTTAAGAGAAAATAAAAACACGCTTTCATTAAACCTGCACTAAAAAGGAATTTTTTTAAACTACCGTAGCACTAGGAGCGATCGCAATATACACACACGTGTTACTATGAGAGGCGATATCATTGAATAACAAAAACTGTTGATAGAATCCTACGCTTTCATCTTCAATGGCATAGGCATATTCTGTGATCGCTTGTAGTAGTGTGGCTAAATCAATATATTTTTTATTGAATGTTTAATAAAAGCGTGTTTCTATTCTACAATTTTCAACGTTTTAACGTTTTACTCTATTCTAACCTAAATTAGGTGCCAAAGGTCGGCGTTAAATTTCTGAAATTAATTTTTGTTTCAAATTTTACCGCCATAACTATTTTCATTTAAAACTGGAAATTTATTGATTTAACCTATCATAACTGACAAAGGTCGTGTTTAAATTCCAGAAATTAATTTTTGTATCAAATTTTACCGCCAAAACTATTCCATTTAAAACTGGACATTTATTGATTCAACCTATCATAACTGGCAAAGGTCGTGTTTAAATTCCTGAAATTAATTTTTGTATCAAATTTTACCGCCAAAACTATTCCATTTAAAACTGGAAATTTATTGATTTAACCTATCATAACTGGCAAAGGTCGTGTTTAAATTCCTGAAATTAATTTTTGTTTCAAATGTTACTTCCAAAACTACACCATTTATACATGTTTAATCGGCTAATTTTTGTACAAACTAATTTGTAAAATGAATGACTGATTATTATATTGTAATCGAAAATAATACACATTCAATCCAAATTCCAGCTTTCTAGTAAGTCAGGAAGTGGGTCAAATATCGATTAAAAGATTTGTCCCGGCCAGACAACGTAAGCTAATTAAAACTGCGTCAAAAATCAATTCGTCTGGGAAAACTTGAAAAACTATCTTGTACAAGGATTAAAGAAAGATGTTTCTTCACTAAGAGTAAGCTTATTGTTTAATATAAATTTCATTTCAATGGTCTGATGGGGCTCATAAGAAAATTTAATGCTCTTATTCTTATACACAAGTATCACGGAATTTCAACCCTTCCTTGGGTTAAGCTAAAGTAATCATTTTATTTAATATTAATTACACATTAACAGAGACGTAATATAACAAAGCCTTAAAAGATCATATTGTAACATATCAAATCTACCGAGTTGCCCATACAAGTATGCTAGAAATAATGTGTACAGTATTATTCTGTCCATAAAATATATAATTTAATTGATAACAACACCAAACCTCGTAATATATTTCGGAATTACATAAACATTTTAGCCCCAGACTAATTGATTTGTAACACGCTTTTGATTAGCTTACTTTGTCTATTCGGGACAAATCTTGTAATCGATATTTAACCTACTTCCTCTTTCTAGAAAGCTGAAATTTGGATCGATTACATATTTTCGATTACAATATAACAGTCCAGGAGATAGCGTGCAAAAAAGTGTCTGACTAACATCAAGCTAGAATTTTGTGTTCAAGTTAATCTTTTAGTACCTTTTAAGAATAGGTGGTCGGCTGTGTTCGTCTGCGGGAAAAAGTTTGACAATAGGCTTTTGAAAAAAACAAAATGGTGAAGAGTGGCCATGACCCTGAGCTAATTATAGTGGACAACGAGATTTGACCATGACCCTGAACTAATTATGGTGGACAACGAGATTTGACCATGACCCTGAACTAATTATGGTGGACAACGAGATTTTCATGATCCTGAGTATAAAATTAGTCATTAGACCGAAAATTAAGTTGATATTAGTGTGTCACTTGATAGGTGACCACTTTGATTTTTAGTAATATTTTATAACTAACCTATCAAGGGACGAACTAAAATGACGGCCTACTAACTAATTTTATACTCACGATCATGAAAATCACATTGTCCGAGACATGGCCGCTCTCCACCGGTTTATTTTGCAAATGCCTATTGCTAAGCTATGTGCCGCGGACGAACTTAGCCGACCACATATTCTTAAAAGGCAGTAAAAGATTAACTTGTACACAAAATTCTAGCTTGATATTAGTCCGACACTTTTTTGCACGCTATCTCTTGGAAAATAATAATAATTAGTCATTCATTGTACAAAATCTTGATGATAAATCAACGAACTTCCAGTTTTATATAGAGAAATTTGGCGGTAAAATGTGAAACAAAATTTAATTTCCGAAATTGAACTTCGAGGACCACTAGCAGCTAAGTCATGTTAGAATAGATTATAATAATTAAGGAATTCGGGAGAATATTGACAGAAGGGAAGAACAGTTTCTTTTGAAAATATGAACAAGAGTCGGGCAGGATACATGGTAGGTGTAGCGCAGTACTGCAGATTTTAGATAGTTTTGGGGATTTCATCTTTTTTCAAACATAAGTGATGATGTCTACTCGTAAGGTATAATAATTGAACTCCAAGAAACTAGAAAATATGTAAAGTATTTGCGATCTTATGTAAAATTATTTTTCTCCAGATAAACTAAGAAGGTCAGTAATATTATCATTAAGTAATATCAGAAAAATAAAAAGGGATCCTCATACAACACAAAAACAGAATAATTTAATAATAAATATGAAAATATTTAAAATTATCATACCAAAAAATGATCTGGATTTTTATAATATGAGCCATCAGAATGTATTACCTGTCAAGACACACAAAAAAACATTAATTTTAGCAGTACATAATAATTAATAAATAATACGTAGTGTGGACCGTGGAAAGCCAAGGCCTACCAAAGGGCTTATACAATTATTATATGTGTAATGGGTAAAACGGGGTAAGTGTATCATTCCATCAGCTGTATGATCCGAATAGACGTCACTTCACTGGCAGCTACCCACATATACGGTGTTAGTGGGTAAATACCGCACGTGGGGAAGGGTATATAATATATATATATATATATATATATATATATATATATATATATATATATATATATATATAGCGGCGTTCCGGAACCTCTCTCTCTGATAAAATAACAAATAAAATTATCGGCACTAAGATTTTTTTTTAAATTTTGTTTGTCAGTGAGTGACTACAAATTTGATTAAGGACATCATGTATTAAACTGGCAAATATATATTTTTTTTTTCCAAATACAAAAAATATCTCTTTGTTCCAATTAAACTACTAAATTTTAGGAGGTGAAAAACAATTTTTTTGTATTTTCATTTTTATAAAGAATTACTTTTTTTTCATGAAATTATAATTTAGACCAGTTCCCTCTTGTGCGAGTTTTAAAAGTCGCAATTTTTGGGAACAGGTTACATGGTACAACATTGTTAATACGATAAATCTTCATGTGAAGACATGCAGGAGGGATGAACAAGAATTGCTTTTTGTCACTTCACGTATCGTCAAGTCGATCCTGGGACATACTATATATATATATATATATATATATATATATATATATATATATATATATATATATATATATATATATATATATTATTACAGAAGAATCAATAGTGTATAGACACAAGCGGGAATCAGCAGTTTATACTGTTGTGGTTGGGAAAAGATATAGCTTGTTTTAGTAGTATTTTAAGGGGGTGCTATGGAAGACATTATTAGAAAGGTTTAAGGGCCTAGGTTTATTACTTTGTCCACTACTCTATATCATGTCTAACAGCTGACATTTATATCTTAAAATTATATGTGTTCCAATAAATCTCTTTTTATTTCCTCATGCAGCACACAACAATAAATAAATAAAATCAATTATTATTCAATTTCAGGGAGCTTCTTGAATTTAGTATTATCAGCATGTCAAAAGATATATAATATAATTATTTATTGATTATACATAATATTATAAGACTATATTCTACTATTATATACCGAATGGTTCATTTTTATAGTAAACAAATTAAAATTAAGATAGGGCTGGATACCTCACACACACACACATATAATAATATATATATATATATATATATATATATATATATATATATATATATATATATATATATATATATATATATATATATATATACTATTATAGACGAATGGTCACATAAATAAAAGTAAGGTTTGTTTGGCCAGTTTCGATTCCCACAGGGGTCACGCTTATTGGTATTCAATATTTACAGGTAACTGAATATGAGACTATTTGGCGGTTTCTAATTGTTGTTCTGAATTTCTTTAAAATCGGATGACTGCTTTGAAAGGTTTAGATTACTTTAGATGATAATAAAATGTATGTTTGTGGCCACGCATAGAAGATACAGCTATAATATAGAAATAAATTGGATCAACATTGGGCTAATTATGACCTACCATTTAAATTTCATCAAAATAGGATGAATGATATTTAAGTTATATGTTGGTTGGCAAAAAATATTTTTCTAGGGTCTGAAACGGAATTTTTTCTAGGAATAATTAATTTGGACACAAAATTGGAAAAAATTGTTTCCGTTATCTTCGGTAAAATCGGAAGCAATTGCAATCAATGTAACAGTAAATTGACTAATAAACTGATTATCGATTCACTGATCAGCTAATGTAAACTAAAGTATCAGCTAATCAGTATCAGCATCAACTAATATTAACTAAAATGATAAAAATCCACATAAAAAAGTGTAGAGCAAAGAAGAAGGCCATAAATAAAACCACAATAACTGCACAGTAGAATGGCTTTAAGTGTGTTATTTATAAAAGTATGTATTATTTGCTACAACAATAAAACGATTAAAGAATTGTTTGCCTAACTGTGAATGAATATAAGTCTGCGTAATGTAAATAAAAACATTAATGGCCATTTAAGTATAAGTGATACTTAAATGTGAATTATATTTGAGTGAGAACGACTTTTAAGTATGAATGAATAAAGTTCGCACAAATACATATAAAAATAAAAATATGAATGGTACAAAGTTTAAATGATATTCAAGTGTGAATGGCATTTATGTATAAAAGATTTAAAATGAAATGCATAAGAAGTAAAAATACATAATATAAAAAAAGAAGTATTGAATAAAACGAATTTTTCCCCTCCAAGTGTGTTAGATTTAAAAGGGTGTTTGTGCTATAATATGTCGATGTGTAAACAAACACGTTCTATGGAGGGAAAACAGCTTAAAACTTAAAAGAATTGAAAGTTTTTCAATGGTTTCGGCTTTTTGTTTTATAAGTAAAAAGGTTATATAAGCGGAGAAAGAGTTAGAGCTCAGCTTTATATAAAGGCTTAGCAGTTGAGAGTGCGTATATTTTAGAAACGACATTGTTTCTCCTCTGTCGTATACTTGATATATATATTCATAACATTGAAGTGACTATTTGATTTATTCTGTTTAAGAGGAGCGAAGGGTCCCTAAACCACATAATACTGAGTTTTCAAACTTACCATCTAGACGGACTTGTCAACCAAGCTGTTCATCAACATGAGCTATTAGTTAGCACTACAACAGTGTCTACTACACACTAAGCACTGGTACTAGACACTAAGCACTAGGACTAGACACTAGGTACTAGGATTAGGCAAGTGTTATAATACTCTCTGCGTTTAGACAGCTAAACATAAACCTCTGAAATACACGATAATTCATTGCCTTTTCAACTGAGTTCAAACTCTAACTTAGCTTTTAGATATATTCAGTGATAAGTTTATAATGTGGTTTCAAGTTTCAAAATATTATTCATCTAATTAATTAATACCACATAAATATACCTATTTTACACACACACACACACACATATATATATATATATATATATATATATATATATATATATATATATATATATATATATATATATATATATATATATATATATATATATATATATATATATAACTAGATGAAATACCCGGCGTTGTTAAAAAAATTGGGGGAAGTTTCTTTCTAAGGGGTGGTGAGCGACGAATAAAACTGCAGATTTATATAAAAGACAAACAAATCTATTTCTCTATAAACTATCAACAATTTGGCTTCATGTTTTTTTGTCGTATCTCCATCGGTGATACCTTAGATTTAGTGTATTTTTTTTCTCGAAATATCATTTAGACACTGACGTTTCTCTTGTTGTGAAAACTTGTATTTAACTTGAGATAAAACTTTAGAAATGCACATGGACAGGACAAACAAATAAACCTACTAGCTTCGCTCCTCATCCCCGGCCTCACTATCCGCGTTTATAGCTGATTTCTCAGGAACTCGATTTTTCCCGTGGCAACAACTTATATGTAGTTAGATTAGTATTTAATAAATAGTCGAAATTTTAAAATCTGTAAATCGAGTTGTCCAGATTTTGTTCCGTTATTTCACAGTTTTCGGGAGATAATGCCCAACTTTAAAAAAATAAAGAACGAGGGCGGAATAGAAGAAGAGGAGAGGAAGCTAATAATAAGGGACCTGGTAGGAGGTGTTAGAACAAGTAACTGACGCCGGCAACATCAGATCTATAATAATTGCGTTTGCAGTATTATGGATAAAAAGCATTTCTAATTCTCGCCTCTGCTTAGTATTATTTTCTGTGCAAAAAGGAAAGAAGGGGGGGGGGGGGGGGGGGTGAAAAAGTGAAAGAGAAGAAGACGTTTTGACCATAATAATGCAAAATACTAACGCAATGGATTATAGATCTGATGTTGCATTAACATATTTATTGTAAAACACCTCCTGCCCCCCCCCCCCCCCCCCCGTCTTTCCTTCTTGCTACTTATGTTTCATTCCCTATTTATTCCCGGCACCTCTTTAAATTCAGACATTCTAGTACCTACCTTGACCGCTAGATTGCGCTACCTGCGAGACCAAATTGTTGGAGCCTAGATGGCACCTCTAGTTCTTTGTTCCGCCACCACTCGGGCGCTGTTCACGGCAGTCACTTTACACTATGTCGTTTAGATATATAAAGTCGCACCATCAGAACTTTTGATGGTATCCAATTTAGGGGTATTTTTCAGATATTGGGGGGGATTTTTTAAATATTCCAAGTGACAGGCAGTTTTTAGGGGGAATTTGTGCCAGTGGCCTGGGGGGGGGGGGGGATCGGCATCCCTATTATGCTCTCTTTTTCTTATATATTCTGGGTTCATTCTACTTCATACTCATGTAAGTAGTTTTTTCTGCTCTGTTTCTCTTTATGATTATTTCCTGATCTTCCTGTCACGAGTATTTCATGATCATCTAATCATTTTACTCTCTATTTTCTTTGGCCAATGCCGCCTTGTTGTAATAAATTCGCTATTAATGTATGTTACAGTTGTCCTGATGATGTCAACACAATAAAGTTGTCGAAACGTTGGCTGTATGAAATAATAATGTCTGTTCTTAACACTTGACTGCATCCCGAATTGAGTTACAGGGCGGGTGAACTTAATATAAATATATGTATTATATATATAGTCCAGGAGATAGCGTGCAAAAAAGTGTCTGACTAACATCAAGCTAGAATTTTGTATACAAGTCAATCTTTTAGCGCCTTTTCAGAATATGTGGTCGGCTAAGTTCGTCAGCGGGACATAGCTTGGCAATAGGCTTTTGAAAAAAACAAACCGGTGGAGAGCGGCCATGTCTCACCAATTATGGTGGACAATGTGATTTTCATGATCCTGAGTACACAATTAGTTAGTAGACCGAAAATCAAGTAGATGTTAGTTTGTCCGTTGACAGGTGACCACGTTGATTTTTAAGCCGCATCTACACATTCGCACGAGTGACGAGGCGAGGCGCGAGGCGAGCCGCGAGGCGATTGTGTAAACGACTCACTCGTCATTCGCCTCGTCAATCGCCTCGCGACTCGTGGCGCTCGTGTCAGGAGCGGTTTCCGTAGCGCGAGTCAAAGGGAGTTCCTGGAAATCAAGGGTTGCAACGAGTCGGGAGGCGAGGCGAACTCAGTGTTTACACACTCGCTGTTCATTTCACAACGAGTCCTTCACTTTATCACGTGTTTTTTTCTTTTTTTTAAACTTTTTTCTCTTTAATTGGAGAATGGAATGGACAAGTTTTTGAATTTTTGGAAATATACCATGGTTAACCAGCTATTTGGGACCCAAAGCATCCACTATAATATAAAAACAAGAAAAATTTCACCGATTCATGGGTTCGAATATCGTCCAGCTTTTATTTTTTAATATAACGATTAAAGAGTTAGTAAAAAAAAAGAATTCTCTAGAATTTATTTTTTCATTCATATTTTCCCCACCAAAGCATATTTTTTTAATTATGTAAGTATAATTATGAAAGTACAATAATAAAATATAGGTTAATACTTCTGTAATTAATTGTTTGTATTAACCGATATTTTGTGGTAATCAAATATAATGAAGCGATATTTAGTACACATAAATAAAAACACACTGTTCAGAAATAAATAATGTTATATCAAAATTATGTATAAACTTAATATGAAGTTTATATATAACTAATAAAAAACTTTATATAAAGTTTATGTATAACTAATATAAAACTTTATTTATATAAAGTTTATATATAACTAATATAAAACTTTATTTATATAAAGTTTATATAACATATATAAAACGTATACAAAACTATATAGTTTATATATGACTAATATAAAACTTTATATAAAGTTTATATATAACTAATATAAAACTATATACAACTTTATATAGCTTGTATACAACTAATATAAAACGAATATACAACTTTATATATAGTTTATAAATAAAACGTATATTAAACTTTATATGTTTATATATAACATGTAAAAGTATATAAAACATATATAAAACTTTATATAAAGTTTATATATAACTAATAGAAGACATATATAAACTTCTATTTTCATTTTCTTTTAACTTAATCCAACAGTGTGTTTTTATTGTGTGTACTAATTGCCTTGGATTGCGTTAGTAGTTGAATTACTAGCGAGTGCCGGCGAACTACGAGGCGAGTTGCGAGCGCGAATGTGTAAACGGCTATTCGCGTTGTGGGGACGAGTGGAAAAATTGGACTACGAGTTCCGGCGAACCACGAGGCGAGTCACGAGCGCGAATGTGTAAATGCGGTATTAGTAATATTTGAATAACTAACTTATCAAGTGTGAAAATAACATCGACTTGATTTTTGGTCTACTAACTAATTCTATACTCAGGATCATGAAAATCACATTGTCCACCACAATTGGTGAGACATGGCCGCTCTCCACCGGTTTGTTTTTTTCAAACGCCTATTGCAAAGCTATGTCCCGCAGACGAACTTAGCCAACCACATATTCTTAAAAGGCGCTAAACGATTGACTTGTATACAAAATTCTAGCTTGATGTTAGTCAGACACTTTTTTGCACGCTATCTCCTGGACTAATATATATATATATATATATATATATATATATATATATATATATATATATATATATATATATATATATGTATATATATATATATATATATATATATATATATATATATATATATATATATATATATATATATATATATCTATATATATAAAAGTCAACGTATGTGTGTGTGTGTGTGTGTGTTTGTTCTTTATACAAATCTACAGTTTTAGCCCGATTTTAATGAAACTTTGCACACTTGGCCTTCAAAGCAAGGAAAAAATCAAGGTCTACATGAAATTTCGAAATTTAAATTTTGGTACACAGGGGTACGGGGTACAAGTAATGAATACGGGGTCAAAGTAATGAATACCCTTCGTGATGCATATCGTTGAAAAGCTCTTTAAGAGTACAGTAATTGTTGTTATGTACACTTTTGTCATATTGTTATTTAGGAGGGGGGTAAAATGGAAAAATATAGCTATATCTCATTTGTTCTTTATACAAATCTACAGTTTTAATCCGATCTCGATGAAAATTTGCACACTTGATCTTCAAAGCAAAGGGAAAATCAAGGTCTACATGAATTTTCGAAATTTAAATTTTGGTACATAGGGGTACGGGGTACAAGTAATGAATACGGGGTCAAAGTAATGAATACCCTTCGTGATGCATATCGGTGAAAAGCTCTTTAAGAGTACAGTAATTGTTGTTATGTACACTTTTGTCATATTTTCATTTAGGAGGGGGGTAAAATGGAAAATATAACTATATCTATACATATATAAAAAGAAGAGTAGGTATCTATATAAGGGGATGTCTTTTATACAAATCTACAGTTTTATCCCAATTTGGTGCATTTTTACACTCCTTTTCTCCCAAACAAGGTGAAGGTCACTGCCTACATGATTTTCTGAAATTAAAATTTTGGTACACAGAGGTACGGGGTACAAATATCAAAGTAATGGATACCGTTCATGATGCATATCGTTGGAAAGCTCTTTAAGATTACATTAATTGTTAAGTACGTTTTTGTCATATTTTCATTTAGGAGGGGGGTAAAATGGAAATGTAAATCTATATCTATAAAAGTCAACGTATGTGTGAATGTGTTTATGTTCTTTATACAAATCAACAGTTTTAATTTGATCTCAATGAAAATTTGCTCACTTGACCTTCAAAGCAAGGGGAAGATCTCTGTGTACATGAATGTTTGGAATTATATTTTTGGTACACAGGGGTACGGGGTACAAATTTCAAAGTTGAATACCCTTCGTGATGCATATCGTTGAAAAGCTCTTTAGGAGTACAGTAATTGTTGTTATGTACAATTTTATTTAGGAGGGGGTAAAATGGAAATTTATAGTAGTTATATATATATAAAAATCAACGTATGTGGGTGTATGTTCTTTATACAAATCTACAGTTTTAGTTCGATGTCGATAAAAATTTGCTCACTTGACCTTCAAAGCAAGGGGAAGATCTCTGTCTACATGAATGTTCGAAATTATTTTTTTGGTACACAGGGGTACGGGGTACAAATGTCTAAGTTGAATACCCTTCGTGATGCATATCGTTGAAAAGCTCTTTAGGAGTACAGTAATTGTTGTTATGTACAATTTTATTTAGGAGGGGGTAAAATGGAAATTTATTGTAGCTATCTATATATATAAAAGTCAACGTATGTGGGTGTATGTTCTTTATACAAATCTACAGTTTTAGTTCGATGTCGATAAAAATTTGCCCACTTGAACTTCAAAGCAAGGGGAAAATGACAGTCTACATGAATTTTGGAAATTTAAATTTGGTACACAGGGGTATGGTACAAGTAATGAATACGGGGTCAATGTAATGAATACCATTGATGGTGCAAAAGCTCTTTAAGAGTAGAGTAATAGTTTTTATGTATTGTTTTGTCATATTTTACTTTAGGGGGGGGGGGGGATTTAGGATCTATAAAATTGGCCTATCAAAGAGGAGGGGGAATAGAAATATGGGGGGAGAGATAGAATCTAGATATTCTTGCATAGTAAAATAATTTATATGTTTCATTATGGTTGTTTTTAAACTTATCTAATTATAATAACACACCGTAGCGAAGCACGGGTACCCAGCTAGTATATATATATAGATGTATAATTTAAATAAAATAAATTATAAATATTTACAATTTATTTTAATACTGGTCTTTTGAAACATATGTATGAATCGAATAAGTTATGTAAAAAAAGACGTATATCATGTGTGGAAAAATAAATAAAATATTGTTTTTCTCAGGTTTTACGCAAGAAAAGAAGAGAAAACTTTAAAACAATACCAAGGATCCCACACATTCATGAATATTGTCAAAAAAAATAACAATTTTCATTTTGTAAAAATTTCCAAAACAAAACAAAACAAAAAAATAGAAAATAATATAAAAGAAGAAAAAACAAAACATCGTCTTCTTTTACAATTATTAAAATGGCGTAAGGGAAAGACAAGGAGAAAATCTCAGTATAAAATATTAAAACATTCGAAAAAAAGCTGTTTTTTTTTCTCGAAATGGAATTTCTAATGTTTTACCGCAGTCTTCTTACCTCGTTATATAAAGTTTTAAGGTGTTGGGGAGCAACCAAGAAAAACTCATCTTACTTGCTCCGTTAAATGATTACATAAAACATTTGTACGTCAATATGCTTCAGTGAAGGAAGTATATGCTTAGTTTACCTTGTTATTTGTCATTGTTCTACTAAACAGCTTTATGAAACAAAGTTCAATATCGATAAGTATTAAGTATTTACTAGATTAGGAATAAAGAAAGTATGCTCAGTTTACCTTGTTACTGTTCTACTAAACAGCTTTATGAACCAAAGTTCAATAAAGATAAATATTAGGAACAAACTAGATTAGGAACAAAGAAAAACATCTCTACAGTAAATAGTAACGGTATATAAATGGTAGCTGATGGATCAAATGCACGTTTTGAAACCAACAGCTCCGAGTTCGATTCCCGTCTCCGGCAAGGGGCACTAGCTCGGTGTTCACCTAACATCATATACTTAAGTGATGAGGGAAGCCAATACTACAATTTATACAGCTGATCGAGCGACACGCCAACCATATTTCATTTATTACATACACAGTAGTATAATCCTTTTGACTGGCCTTAAAAAAAATTGAAATTGAGAAGAATAAGCTATAATTTTTTGCCTATTGATGATTAATATGTACAACAGGAGGGGGGGGGGGGAACAAAAACGCAATTTTCAAGGTTTTCTAGGCCAAAGGGCGCAATGATGAATTGGACAAAACAAAAAATATATTTCTACTCAGGGCGGTCTCCTTTTTAATTTAACATCCTCATGACAGGTTTCCGTTAAAAATAATTTCAACTCCTACATTTAGAGGGATAGCTTTATGGGGTTTCCATAAAATTTTCGTGTTTTGGGATTATTACACATAACACAACTACAAAGTTGTTGGGTACTTTCGGAGATCAGGTGCGTTACAGACAGACAAGGGTAGGATGTATAAGGGTCCATATTTCTGTACTTGTTTTTGCATTCAGTCCATAAAAACGTCGAAATATTCGAACTTTTTGGGGTTTTGGTTCATTATCGGTGATCTTATGTGTCGTAGAGCAATAGTAGATAGTATCTATATGGTAGAAGACAAATTTTGTAGAAAAAAGAACCAAGCTATTGCGTGCTTTTACAAATAATTGATCAATTTTGGTCTTCAAGCTTACCTACTGCGCAAGTAAAACCTACTCTCTGTAAGAGCGAAGACAAAAGTGCAAGTATTCAATAATGATTAATGGCACAGATATTGTGTTTTTGGTAGTTTTGATTATTGATTTGGTGATTAAGGTGGCTTTCACACTGAGGGGATAAGACACAGGTGACAAGAGACAAGATGTTTCCCCGCTGGGGAGGCATGAGTCCGCGTCTCTATAGTGTGACGGCTGGTACCGAAGTGCGCCAGCCCCCGTTCGGATTAGAAAAAGGTTACGGTCGAAGTGCGCCAGCCTCTTAGTCTAAAGTGTCTGAAGGGTGAGGGACAGGTAAGCCCGGGTTATACATCTAGCACCCCGTCTAAACCCAAAGAACTTTGTAGTGGACTTCGAAATTGGAATCCAACAAGCCGTTCGAAATGTCTTCCCAAGCACTAAAAAAATTCAGGATTTAGGATTTACTGAGGACTACCGATGTTCTACCAACGATGGCCAACTAAATAAGTTTATCTTCGTACTACCCTATATAGACCCTGAAGAAGTTGAAGAATGTTATATTGAAGATTAAATAAGCCATCGCAATGATCGATTTTGGGACTACATCACCGAGAACTATATTGATCTGTCCACGGCTAAATTCCCAATACCAATGTGGGATTCAAGCCGCCAAGCGTTGGTTGTTTATAATAATAAAGTATCTAGATTTGAAATGTGAGTCATTTTTAATTTATTTAGGAGTATGTACATAAATAAATTACACCTTTCAATATG
The DNA here is from genome assembly GCA_951217055.1 of Gerris lacustris. Classification (NCBI taxonomy): domain Eukaryota; kingdom Metazoa; phylum Arthropoda; class Insecta; order Hemiptera; family Gerridae; genus Gerris; species Gerris lacustris. The sequence goes on from OX578279.1 coordinate 50,538,778, forward strand.
CATTTTGTATTATATTTATTGAATATAGACTCAATTGTATTATAATGTACATTACATATGCAGAAGATTTTAGTTTTCATGAGTACGTTTAATGTTAAGTTAATATAAGCCCTTCTAATAAGTATTATCACTCACTTATAAGTGAGTGTAATTTATGTAAGTATTTTAATATTAACAAAATAAATTGTTTTTTCTCTCGTATTTTTGATTATTTTCTTAAATTTCCTATGTTTAATGATAACTAATTTTGATTTTGTAAGGTTTTTTTTTTCATTTTGAATATTCACAAATTAAAGTGCATCTTCTGACTAAATTTGGATTTTATTCTTACGAGAACATTCTACAGATTCTCCTATATGCACTGAGATTTGCTAACGATCGCCGTATCATTCTGAGCAGTTTGTTCAAAGTAACTTCAAATCGCTTTATATCGAGTATATGCGAATATTGACAACGATTAGTCCTTCGATCCGTGTCCGAGGTGGTTGGACTACCTGGGTCGAGAGGTGGGATTTACCCGGCGCGCTTCGACCGTACCCTTCAAAAAGGGGCTGGCGCACTTCCCCCGTGACCCTACCTTTCCCGGCGCACTTGGTGTACAGCCAGTGTGACAACTTATTAGTTTATAATATAATGTATTGGATCGGTTAAGAGAAGTGACTTTTCTCCTGTCTCTAGTAGGCTGTCTTCTGTACCCAATTGTTTAGGTGTGAAAGCCCCCTTTCTGCGGAAGAAAAGCTAACCAAACAATTCCTGCACTGTGAAAAAAAAGCTGAAACGCTTTCCATGCAAGTATTTCTTTATTCGGATAAATATAAGCCAAATTCGGCCTACATTAAGCCAACCGTTGTTCCCTTGAACACTCAGGGAAAATGTTTATTCGGCTGTATTTGGTCTGGCGATCTTCTAAAATCATAGCGAACGAAAAATAATACGCTTATAACATTGGACTGAAAAGCTATTCGGCTCATTTAAAGCAAAGTGTTTTCCTGTTAAGAGAATAATAATTTTCTTTCAACCAAATTTCCCCCGAATTACAATATTCTGCTCAATGATACAGGGAAATCTGAGTATTGATTATTTCACATGAGGAAATTTTAGTTCACCTTTCCACCAACAGAATGATAAATATAAGCATGTAAGTGTGTAGCTGTTCGTCTCTTTTTCAGGTGAATAGTATAATGCTCCACTTAAAACAAGGTGTCCCTTGCAGTATCACTGCTAGGTTGTTCTGCATGTATCATTTCTGTTGGTTTAATTTTATATTTCAGTGAGTTATCTTTAGGGTAATATAATATGTTGTTACTATACTATACATTTTGTTATTTTTGTCTTAGTATGCTTTAAATAAATTGTAGGTTTGGTGTTTTTTACGGTATGATACTGAATAATTAATTGAAGAGATGATTTCTTGATTTGATGTTCTCAATTATGAATTTTATTATATTATCAATTAGTAGTTGGATAATTTCTTAGCGATTCGAGATCCTACTTCCAAAGGACCACTGCTTTGGTATGTCATATTAGTTTGCGTCATTTTACAGATTTATTCAACCACGATTCAGCTGTAAATAAGAAGAATATGACAAATAGTTTTGATTATCGGATCAAACAACAACCAAAATTCAATAAATATCCCCAACAAAAAAATTCCGTTAACAATACAAATTCGTTCGAACAGTTCGGTTGATATATTATATCGAAATCGCAATTTACCTATTCGGCTGCACCTTGGCCTTAAATCGTTCTACCTAGTTTCGGACTTCGTTTGACTGCGTTTAAATTGAGTCGTAGTTAGGCAGAATAAACTTATAGCTTGATCAAAACGACGAAATAATGTTAGTTCCTTTAATAATAATAGGTGTAACTAAAAATCATGCACATTTGGTAGGAAGAAAACAATGAAGCTAACAATTGTAAGCAGTGTGATTGAAAGAAATTCACCATTTAATAATAGAATAGAAAAGCGCTCGGGAATGCCAGGATAGTGGAAAGCTCTTAAATTGCTTTAAGCAATCATTTTGTCTCCTAAAACCTTTTAAAATCTTTTTCTCTTTTATGTTTCTCTCTTAAAATTAAAATCAAGAGAAAACCGAGCAGGGAAATTCTAGGATAGATACTTAAATGCATATTCTGAAATTAGGGCCGAAGATGTGGTCTTTTTATCTATTTTAATCTCATTTCAACCATGTCTTTTGATTTCCACTCGCTTTTAAAAGCAATTATATATTTATTCTTTTTTAGTTTGATTACAACTAATTTGGATAGAAAGAGTCTAATTTGCAGTGAAATGTCAAATCTAGCATTCAATTTAAATTGTATGAACTAAATTAATAATTACATGAGCATTATTGTGTTTAAATGTATAAATACGTATAATTTTTATACTAAAAACGACTCAAGCATCCTATTTTTGTCTGTTTTCAAGACAAAGGGGAGTTGTTATTTCATCGTTTAATTATCTGTCTGAAATGTATTTAAATATTATTCGCATTAAACCAAAAAGGAATTGTCGATTTAGAGCATTACATTTTATTTTTGGTGACTCAAGATCGCTTTTTACGAGATATTAAATTGGGTGTACAAACAGGATTATTGGACCGTTACTCTAAAGCGCAATAATAATGATCCCAGCTGATTATTTTTGGGTTATGTAATGAAATAATTTAATTATCTCGAACTTTATTACATAGATAATAAAAAAAAGAAGTTTACACAATCTTTCTCATCCTTAAATCCTTTTAAATAAAAATTTAAAAGCTTTCTTTCCTCTTGGCCCTTGGCTTCAAGTTATGTAATTCTGTTTGATAACTGACAGATATATAAGTGGGCGTAGATAAAATAAAAATATAATCTAAGCGTTATTTTAATAATTTAACTCAAGTTCTTCCATAATCAGCGCTGATGGTGGCTTTTTAAAGCCTTCGTTAGTGCACATGAACAAACCCTAATTGATGATACCTTTATAAAAGCCGAAAGCTGCTATTACGTCAATACCTTAAGAGTAATATTGGTGATTATGGTGATGAATAGAGAGTCAGTTTTCACGATTTTGTGTATTTCTTACGATATAAATAAAATACATAGTGTAAAAAAACTAACTCTATTTAAAGATCTAACGACTTTCCAAAGAAAAATTGTTATGTCTCAAATTTCAAAAATTCCAAGAGATAAATCCGCTTCGGAGAACATCTTTGGTTCCGTGTCTGTATGTCACTCAATTTTTGCGAACCAACATTATACTAAATAAACAGGTCAAGTGTGTGCTAGTCAGCACACAGTGAGGGTCCGTAGGCAACCCTGTATAGTTTAAGTAGTACCCTATTGGATGATTTGTCAAAAGCAACCTGCAAATAGCCCCAGATTAATTACAACCGTCTACGCTCTTTAAATATTGCTAAATTGATACTTCATTCATGTAAAATAGACTGCCAATTAGTGTGGCACATAGCTTCTTCATATCCTATCTCGTGCTACATTGATTTTATGCTCTTACAAGCCATAATTGTCTAATTTATTCAATTGTTTCTCCCGTTTTCTTAATGTCAAAATTGTTTTGATTTTTTTACATGCATTACAGTATCAATTAAGCAAAAGTTCAGAAGCGCACATGGTTAAAAATTATCTGGTGCTATCTGAGGTCTACATTCGACAAACCATCCAAATTTCATAAAAATAACATGTTTACTTTGAAGATATCGGTATAAATAAATGTATGTTTGTGCGCATGCTGAAGAGAAACAAATGGGCGAAGACAGTTAAACATATAAGGGACCAAGAATGGGATAATTATTACCTACCATACACATTTCATTAAAATCGGACGTGCAGTTTTAAAATATGAAGGTTCGAAAAATTAAGTGGTAGACAGACTCGGAACCAAAAATATTCCCTGATTTCTGAAACGGATTGTCTTGGAATTTATGAAATTGGAGCCATAAAATATTATCGTTCTTCAGAAGGATCGCATACCTTCCGTTACCTTCGGTAAGCTCGGAAGCAAAATCAAAAAAATATTGACAGATTTAAAAAACTTGAGGGGAGGGGGGGAATATAATAAATTTAACAAAAATAGGATGTAGGAGCATAAAATCATTAAAGTTTACGAAATAGGACGCGAGGAAGCTGGCAGACTATATTTTCTCTCGGCTATAAGTTATGAAATCCTGTTAAATAACTGACAAAGATATATAACTGAGGAGGGAGGTGCTTTATTGTACGTTATCTTTCAAGTGTATAGTGTTGAAACTGCAAATAGACCCGAGTATAAATAAAAATTAGATGTGCAGGCACAAGGAGTTAGTACGAGATTGTGGTAATTGTTTTGTGTGGAGAGTATGCGAGTGTATTGTATGAGGAAATGAGTGGGAGTGTCTTTGTGTGGTTTACACAGTTTGGAGGATGAGGAAAGCTGTGGCAAGCCCCATATGTTATCTAGAAGGAACCAAGCCTTGTGCGTGTAAAGGTAAGTGTAGAGTGTAGGAGGTCATGCATCACTGCGTCAGGACAAGAACCACGAGAAGGATAAGGAGCTAAGCCTTCAAGGCACGGAGAAAAGCACCCAATTAACTTCACCTCCACGTCCTTTAAACCGAACCAAACCGCAACACAAACGGGAAGGGTGTGAGCGAGACACCGCTATAGAGGTATTCGCTACGAAGATTTACTCTGTCGGGAAGTAGTTCGAGCTTAGTCAAGCTACAGCGGTTCAAGTCCCTCTTTGATTTCCTCAGTTCTTTTAATCAGCGTTCCCCTCTCCTTGTAACTAGCATTGTCACTTTGAATCTTCATTACTATATTTTTTTTTTTGTCTTTATTAAATTATTTAAAACCAGTTATTTAATATTTCTTAAATTAAAATTTGTTTATGATAAATGTATCAATAAACGTCATTACAAATGTTAAATTAACAAATGTTGATGTATTTTTACAATATGGCGTGGAAAATTAAACGCTTTTCACAAGTGTTATATATTTTTGTACTTTACTCTTCAATTACTTTAATTTGATACCCCACTCAAAATTAAAAAAAAAAAAAAAAAATCGCGTGACGTGAATTGAACAGCTGATAATTTTGAGGTTCGCTATATTTTTCCTGTGTGCGCGTCAAAACGATCTTTAATACTGGAAAGTTTCAAGTTTTCATCTTTTTTTATTCAAAAGTTATTGGAACCGTACAGAGTGTCAGACAGACACAGGAACGAAACTATAAGTGTTTTTTAGGTTTTACCAACGAAACCCTAAAATGGTCGAATATATACTATTAGGAATACTATATGGTGTAATCACAGTAATCTGGCTATTGATTTACATTAGTGAATTAATTTGTATTCATCAGGTAAAGAAAACTTAAGGTATTACCGGCCAAAACAAATTAATATTATTGTGGTTTATTTGTTAATTTATTTTTGAAAAGTGTTCGGCAGCTTCACTAAACGTCAACAGGTTTATTATATAAATGTAACTTAAATTTAAAAAATAAATTCGTAGATAGTTATATTGTTATAGTTAACTAAATGCTTTCAAAAATACGTCGTATCTCTAGGAGATACGACAAAATGTAATTAGAAAAAGTTGTTCAGAGAGAAAAACTGAGTAAGAATAAAACATTTTAAAACGCTCCGCCTACTTTGATATATTGCATTATTTACCACTCCATATTATGCCTATTGTGCTGTTAAAAACAGTAAAAAATAATAATTTTAGTGATTTTTTCTGTACCATAAAATAGGTTTTAAATTTCGAAAATACCACTATGAATATTATTAAGTTAGAACAAAATGAAATTTAATCGTGAATTATTTGTTTTATTATTGTTATTATTCTTATTTCTTATAATAAATATTTAAATTTCTTAAGACGAATGAAAGTAAACTAAAATGTTTTTGCACTTGCATAAATTATCAATTTTGTAAAATTTTTCCTCACGAATTTTTTTAATATCTTCAACAATTGAAAAAAAAAATGGTATAATAATGCAATATATCAAAGTAGGCGGAGCCTTACTCAGTTTTTTATTCTGAACAACTCTTTCTAATAACATTTTGTCGTATCTCCTAGAGAAGAAGCACTTTACTAGTGGAAAAATAACTTTTTTAGTAAATTTTCAAGACATACATGATTTTTTGAAACTTAATTTATGACATAAATTAGTTTCTATCCAAGCAGGGCTGAACCCTAGAAGATGGAATTTTAATTCAAAATATTTTATTCTTTTTCACCTATTCATGCGTCGATCCGGGGACACACTGTATATATATATATATATATATATATATATATATATATATATATATATATATGTTTATACATATATATATTTTTATTTTTGTAATATTAAACTTTGTTATTTTAAAGCTCTGCATGAAACCTCCATTTTCTTTTTTTTGTACCTATTTGAGAATATACTGGAAAAGAAAAAATAATAAGTTGTATTTTCGTGGATGTGGTCTGTAATTGAATCCTGATCAATAATATGGAGAAGTTATAATTATAATTAATTATAACCATTTCTTAATTGATTTAACAATTAAGTGACTCCAATGCTCATCTGTAAAATTAATTGATAGGTATAATTTTATTTCATGATGCCATAAATACATTTGTTTAATAATTACTTATTTTGCGTCAAGGTCCGATAAAATGGTAATTTGTTTTGAAATAGAGATAATTAATTTTGAAGAGGAAATATGACTAGTTTATCAATTCCTTAATTTAATTAAATTGACCAAAACGAAGTAATAATTATTGACAATATGTTTTTTCGTTAAAGCTTAATAATAGTAGAGGCGAGTTATAAATTAAAAGTCGATACTGAGTCTTGATAGTTAGCAAAATTTACATGTTCTGGGATATATTTACACAGGATAGGGTGGCATCGTGTTTGTGTACACAGTTGTGTAAGTATCGTGTGTTTACATGGCTAAGTGCGTATGGTAATATCATGTTAGTGTTAGCAGTTTGACCAAATCAAATATCAATTAAGCAAATCATGGCAACAGATTTCATTATTTAACTCAGATTGCAAACTATATATAATTATATACAATGACATTTTAGATTATTTTTTATTTTTTTTATTTAAAGAAGCCTTTGTATAAAATAAATGGCACATTGTTCAAAATTGAATGGAGATGCAATGTAGGTCTATGCTAAGCAAAGGATTTTCAATTTTCTATTTAGACATTTCAAGGGAGCGCCAAATAAATTTAGGAAATCATGATAAAAAAAAATCTCTCAATGGTCGGAGTTATTTTAACAAACAAAATATGTGGGAATAGCGCAAATATAATATGTTTAAATCTGAATTGGGAATGCTGAGATGTTATGATTTAGAATACAGAAATCATTTACGTTTTTTTTATTTGTTTAATTATTTTCATTAATATTATGTTACACTGACCGATTATTATTTTGTGATAACCTTAATTACTGTTTTTACTCTCTCCTATACATATTATGTACATGTACAGTACAGTGTACGGGTGTATAAAAATTTGCCATTAAAATATTGAACGCAGTGTTTCTACAGACCATTTAGAGAAAAAAAGTTCATGTTATAAGATTTTACCAATTCTCAACGGTCAATCAAAAATTGTGTGTAAAAATTAATAGACCTTTACCTTAAAAATGTTCACTAAAAAACTCAATTAGGACCATTCGTTAGGAAGATCGGTTTATGTAGCGCATCTGGGCATCATGAATAGAAATGGAAAAACTAACAAATATAATGCATTTATAATTAAAGTATTTCCTTTACATTGATAAAAATTGCATTATTTATGGATACTATTTCACTTCGTACTCTCTCGAAAAACCAGATACGCTACATCGAAGCCCAGTTAATCTACGACAGATACATACGCCAAAGATTCACAAAATCGACCTGTATATACAGCTGTGTCTTAATGAATATGGGAAGTGTATTAAGAAAAAACTTATGAAATGAAGAAGAATCCATAATTAGTTCATTTTTTATCAATCTACAGAATAGACTTTAATTATATGTGCCAGTTTTTTAATTTCTATACATAATGCCCCAGATATGCTACCTCAACCGCCTAAAGTACCAAAAATTAGAGTGAAGAATGTTGAGCCCTTATGAGCCCTTATGAGCCCCTATGACCCGATTGAGATAATTAAGTCTAAATTTATGGGTGCTACATAAAACGTGAAAAAATTATTTCTTCAAAATGGTTCCGACTATTTTGATTATAAAACGTATTCCACTTAAATACAAATCTAACCCTATAAGTCGTGTTACCCTAAAAAAATCTAGTTTCCGAGATATTGATGAAAATAAATTTGAATTTGTTTGAAAATATGAAACTAAAAGTAATCAACCACCAGTTGATCACTTTTTAAATATGTTTCAAAATAAATCAATAGAAAGAGATATTATGGGATTTAAATACAGTATCAATAAATAAAAAATCTATGAGAAAGTTTTGTTCGATTAACGGAACGAGTTTTTACAATTGTTCAATCCACAATCAACTGCATCAAAGTGAGCAGCTCTCAGAGCCAGCGGTCAAAAACACATTTGATAATTTAAATTAAAGTAACATTATTTAGGAAGGCAGGGAGTCTATGGGAAAAAACCGGCAGTGGTCTACGGGGCAATAATGTTTGGCATTCTATGGTCTGTTATGTATTATGACTTTAAATGTTTTAATAAACAAAACGATTGAATTTATTGAACACATTATTTCATCGGCCCCACTCGATCTGGCCCCGAGTGACCCAAAAAATAGAGTAAATAAATCCATTTTAATACATAATAATATAAAAATATATGAAGTCTCTTTATTGTTATATATAATTAATCAAATTTTGGTTTCTTCAAGGGTAAATAAATACTCTTTAATAAATGGTTTTAAAGGTGATATTTCATTCCTTTTATTAGGACATCTTCAAAGAGGTCTAAGTTTGTTTTTCTAAAGAGGTTGTTCTAAGCTTCTATTCTAAGCTTGTTAGAGGTCTAAGTTGTGTAAAATCATTAAAAGTTTTTTTCTTTCAACGTCAGAATGTTTAACTTAAATTTTATGAGTCATTCAGTAGTTGTAGTAGGGAAAAGAAAAATTATAGGGGCACATTCTCAAAAGTTGCGGGGGGAGCCGAATTCCTTAGGTACGCCACTGGTAAAGAGATATTGCTTATTTTGATAATTATGATTAAATAAAGTATTATTCTATTATTCTTTTACTTATAATTTTTCTAAAACGTTATATTTTTATAAATTAACCCTTAATAACCTAGCGTTGCCATATGGCAACAGCAAAACCCCCTCACTTTATTATTGTCTGGAGAGGTCCAAGTTAATATTGAACATTTTTAATGTGAATATTATGTCAAAAGAAGGACTAAATTGATTTTTCATCAGATTTATTTGTTTTGTGCAACACGTATGCGACAAGAGAGGTTTAAAAATGGGTTATTCCAAATTTGTGACACGGAAAGAATTTTAATTTTTTTTAATTAATTAATTAAATAATTTTATTATTAGTAATGAAACTATTAGAATAAAAAATGATTAAAAATATAAAATTATTGCAGTTTCACAAAATTTAGTTTTTCTGCCCCAAATTGAGCGTCAATTTGAAAGTTGCCATATGGCAACGCTAGGACATTAGCCTTACAGTTTTTTTTCTAAGTCTTAATTTTATTCAGTCATATTTATATACACAAAGTTTTGATGTTTATTTTGCCTAATGTTCATTTTTTTTTATTATTTTCTAAATATTTCTCAAGTAGTCTCAAAATCTTGTAATTATTTTTGTTGAATAAGTATAATTAGTAACAAATAGTATTGGGATTTTCTTTTAAAAATAATATGAATATAATAATATCTATTTTTTTTTTTATTACAATTGAATAATATATATATATTTTTAAAGGTAATAAAAAAAACACATGGATAAAACAAAAAATAAAGAAATAATTACATAATTTTACAGATAAACAACATGATACATAATAGAAATCAATAAAATTTTGAAAAAAAAAAATTAAATTTACTTTGTCGTTCTTTTAAATAAATTTAGTATTTTGTTAGTATTATTTGTGATTTTTTAACCTACTATTTATTTTACATACATTTTGTAAAAAAAAATTATTAAAACATTTACTGAGAAAAAAAACTGTAAGGCTAATGTCCTAGCGTTGCCATATGGCAACAGCCCAAATTTGGGGTAAGAAATTTTTTTCAATTTTTTTAATCATTTTTTACATATTAAGGGACCACTTAACAGGCAAAATCCCCAGGAAAAAATCAAACAATACCCCAAAAAAATAATTCGGGCAGTTAAGGGTTAAAGAATTTAGAAAAAGGAAACAGTTTTACACTTTAAAAATTTAATTTTACAAATCGGGTAAATCTTCTACGAAACGTCAGGTTTTTTGAAGCCACGCCGAATTGTCAAATTGAGGTATCCTTTGCTTAAAAATTCCAGCAATAAAGGTATTAATGAACATTATTATCTTGATATCAAAATTCTAAATTAAAAACAAATATTGGTTTCTAAAATCTGATAATAACCTGGTTCTGGTTAATATAACTTTCTCTATAACAATTAAATAATCAACAAAGTTAAGTTAACAATAGTTTAGTTAATTAGAATGTTCTCCGTGTAGTTGTGCTGTCAAGAAAATCAGAAATTTGTGGTTATACAAATTTTAAACATTCGTACAAAATCGAAATAATTTCCGATACCCCTTAAATTTGCACTAATTATAATGTTTATAAGACAAACATTCCCACTAAATTTCGCTTAGATATCGGGCACCATTTAAAAATATTGATTTTCGAACTTTGATACTTTAACACTAAATAATTTCGGAACTTTTCCGATTGAGCTGAAATTCTATAAGATAAAAATTCCTTCATATTTCAATTAAATATCTACCGCCATTTTGGAATTTTTTGTAAGGAAAGACGAAATAAACGGAAGTTCCGCGACGCCTTATGTCGCGGAACTTCCGTTTATTTCGTCTTGAATTATTAATTTTGATTGATAATAATTTTATTAATTTACTAAACATATCCATTAAGGTTATACTTATGGGCCGTTTCCTTCTTAATTCAGATTATATTAAATTTTTGAACAAGTTTTATTGTTATTTTAAGGTTTTGTTTTTGGTGCATTTGAGACTTTTATTCTATTTGTTAGCGTAATACGCTTACTTGTCTGAAGATGGGGCCCTATGCTTTGTGTTCACCTCCAATCGCCATATAAATGGATAACTGCTTATGTGAAGTTGCGCGAAGCGATGGTGCTTATGTTCCGTGCTGTGACTGGTTGCAAATGTCAATTTTATAGCGACATTTATAGTTGCATAAGATCTTTAGCAGGCCTAGGCCCTCTACGGGGTGTTTTGCCTCAGAGTTAGTTAGTAAGTTAGGTGTCATCTATTTATAAGTGTACATTGCAAACCATTGACAGTGTAAAACTGAGGTTATATTTCTTATCCTGCAATAAAAAATATGCTAGAAGAAATTTAAGCAAAACTATAACTAAAAATTACTTCAAATAATTCTACATTCTAACAACATAATCTTAGAATACATCAAAAGTTGTTTATTACATTCCGTTAATAAAAATTCTACATAAATTTTCTTTATAATGCTCTAAGGGGATGGGGATATATTAGGTTCCTAGGAGAGCACTTCATTCCATTTTTCTAAATTCGAAATGAAAAACTTTAAAGATTTTTAGCAAAGCTATAAAATTATAAATATGTAGTATTTTAATGGCAAAATCTTTCAGGAATTTTAAAATACAGAAGTTATATTTGTCTTGTAAAATTATATATTGTCACTAAGTTAGAATTAAGAAAAAAAACTTTTAAAACACCTTAGTTAAAAGGGGGTTAATCTCTGTTTAACTAAGTTAAACACTAATTGGACTATAAGTAACCTACCACTATTTGTATAATTAATTAGCTGATTACCCGTGCTCCGCCAGGAAGGTATTTAATTTAGGAGTACTGACTTAAAAGTTGCCATTGAAATAGAGATATTTTCCTTGTACACTACCCCCCCTCCTCGGTTAAAATTTATAAATACATTCTTACGTCTTAAAGAGAAGTCTTTGCCTAAGTATTAACTTTTTAAATTTCAGAAGCTTCGTCTAAGCTCAATTCGCCGTATTTTTTTACTTTGACTATACTTCCTCCCTTAGGAATAACATTTTAGAAAATCCCTATTGGCTGAGACCAATATTAATTTAACAATTATCATACTAATTATAGCTATTCAAAGACGTAGTGGTAATTTTGTTAGTGAGGAGACATGGTTTAAATAAGTAGTATAAGGCCGCCATATTGGAACATAATAGCCTATTAAAACTCATTAAAGAAAATTGTATGTCATAGAAGGAACTTAAAATTTCAAGGTGTTGTGCGATTGGTTACAGGAATATAGCCTTGCCTTAATTTGAATATAAATAGCCGCCATCTTGATTTAAGATGGTAAAAAAAATAAAAATATTAATAGCATAAAAACAAAATGGAACCTAACTAAAAAATTGCAATGTTCTAGTGAAACTGGTTTCCATCGATATCACATTAACTATAAATAGGAATGACCGATTAGAAAATCCTTTTACCAAAGTTGTTTATGTCATAAATGAATAACATCCGATTTGAATGTTCTATCCCAATTTAGGCGATATCGTCATGTCAGAACCACCCAAGAGATAAAAGGAACCTATACGGAAAATGTTTGCTCTCCAACTATTGCCATCCAAACCAAAGATAGAGCTAAGTGAGATAAATTATAATGACCACCATCTTAAATGAAGATGTTAAATGAAGATGGCAGATCATAAAACTGTTTCTTAGAGAGCTCTGATGGGGTAAGGGGTACCTCCATGCAAAATTTCAGCTCTATAGCTATTGTCGTTTTGGAAATACTGTGATGGATAAATGAGTAAGTGTAGCCACACCAATATTACTATTATCATTATTATCTTGTTTTATAATTATGTAAATCAATATTTAATTTACCTAGCGTAATTAATTTCGGGTACTACATAAGTATTAAGTTGCATTCTGCGATCAAATCTAATGATTAATCCAATTGGGCTATATAGAACATTCAAATTCGAAAGTAAGCTTTCTTTTATGAAGTAAATAACTTTTCCAACGGCTTAATTACGACGGCTTTAATTAAAATTAAAATTTTAATTTATGAAATAATTAAAAAAAAAAAATGTAATCAAATATAATTAAAGGTGTCTGTTTAGAGACAAGTATAAGGCCAATTAGATCAATATTCATGGAAATATGAAGTGACAAAGCAAGTAACAGTAAGAGTAACATTGATTAAAAGAACTGAGGAAATCAAAGAGGAACTTGAACCGCTATACGGTTCACTGAGCTCGAACTACTTCCCTACAGAGTAAATCTTCGAAGCGAATACCCTACTCGTTTGTGTTGCGGTTTGGTTCGGTTTAAAGGAGGTGGAGGTGAAGTTAATTGGGTGCTTGTCTCCGTGCCTTGAAGGCTTAGCTCCTTATCCTTCTCGTGGTTCTTGTCCTGGCGCAGTGATGCATGACCTCCTACACTCTACACTTATATACCTTTACACGCACAAGGCTTGGTTCCTTCTAGATAACATATGGGGCTTGCCACAGCTTACCTCATCCTCCAAACTGAACAAACCACACAAAAACAATCCCACTCATTTCCTCATACAATACACTCGCATACTCTCCACACAAAACAATTACCACAAACTCGTGATAACTCCTTGTGCCTGCACATCTAATTTTTATTTATACTCGGGTCTATTTGCAGTTTCAACCCTACACACTTGAAAGATAACGTACAATAAAGCACCTCCCTCCTCCTGGACTAGCCTACGTGTATTTACACCTTTATCTACCCCCGCTTATATATCTCTGTCAGTTATAAAACAGGATTTCATAACTTATAGCCGAGAGGAAAAGAAGCTTTTTACGTTTTATTTACAAGGATTTATGGTTATAGAAATATCCTGTAAACCTTTTTTATTATCTATATAATAAAGTTAGATATAATTGAATGTTGTCATTATAGAACTCAAATGAGATTTCTAATTCAAGTTTAACAGAGTGAAGAATTTAATTTCTCTTTCACAACATAAATACTTATCATAACTATAATGTCAGTATTGCCCATTATGAAATATTTATGCACACTATAAAAATTTAAAAAAATGGATGTCATTACAGTTTTAAATAGTGCTAGTTTACACTAGGTATTTGTAACGCAGGACATTACTCAAAATCGTGCTCGCTGTTTATCTAATCATTAACCTAATAGTAATTAATTGTCACCAACATAAATCTGATCAGTGATGATGATGGAAGAACTAGAGTTACATTAATAAAATTAAACATAGCATAGGGGGTAAGTTTATAAGTTAGAGATCAACATATTATCCATGTTGGAGATCACCTTCAGAGTCTTACATCGAGTCCTGCAATATGCATGTGTTGTATAAATTATTTATAACTTTGTCGACATTTACTTTTACATTGTTTTAGTTTGTATTGATGGTTCATGATAGTAACGGCAGTATAGCTATTATAAGAATTACTTTAAGTATAGTAAATTTCAAATCTAATATAATCTTATAGTCCTGGAGATAGCGTGCAAAAAAGTATCTGACTAACATCAAGCTAGAATTTTGTATACAAGTCAATCACAACTTGGATGAGTGACCACAGATCAGGGTTCATATCCACCCCAGACCTCTCTTACTCATACCTCGGGTCTTAAAAGTTTACTAGGCTTGATATGGCTCGTGGTGGCTCGACCTTTCCCGTTATGACCAAACTTAAAACCATAAGCAAACAGCTAAGAACGCCAAATAGATCTACAATGCATAAATAATGCTTCTAAATATTCAGCAAGAAGAGATTTTTGAATAATTTATACAGAAACAAAAATGTAATACAGACAACAAAACTTGTTCATTTTGTATTATCTCTTTGAAAATATTTTTGAAGGAAATAATTGAACCGTAATAATTATACTTACTTTTCCTTTAACCGGAAAAATCCTGTTTTAATTGAGTGTGAGATGAGACATCGGTTTCCATTTAGCATCGTTCCCTCCTAATTAGTTTATGTTATTCAAAATCAAAGAAATGAGTCTTTAAAAGCCAGAGATAAATTAAATACAAAGTTAAAAGAGACATAAAAGAGACCTGAGATAGTCCAATTTTAGAAAATCCTGTTAAGACAATTTTAGCTAGGATTTCCCTACGCCGTTTCTTTCTTTTAATTTCGAAAGCCAGATAAAAAAATAAAAACATAAAAGGCTAGATGGCAAAATGATTGCACAAGGCAATCTAAGAGATTTCCAAGAGGCTGGCTTTTCCGAGTTGGGTTTTCTAATCTAATAAGCTATGTTCTAGAATTCCCACTTTTCCGCAGCCCACTACTATCAACTGTTAGCTTCATCGTTGTCTTTGCACCAATTGCACCGTTTTCAATTAGACCCTCTTTCACGGATATAAAAATTTATCTTTCACGAAACTATTTCTTCTCTTAGATAACATAAAGAAAAGTTTATATCGATAAGTTTTCAGGGGAAGTTTCGTAAAGGTATTTTGTGGCCAAATTTATACACCGTTTGTTTTCTTGGAATATTTCCCACTTTTCCTTCAGTATCAGATCGTATTTCCCTTAAATGATTTAGTTACTACTTTCTTAATTAATTTTAGTTGTCAATTAGTTAAAAGCTATACTATTATGGACTATAATTAAAGCAAAGATAAATACAAGTGATAAATTAATGTTACGATAGTTGTGTCAAACAAACTCTATATTTGTAAAATAAAAGCCATTTAAATACGAAATTAGGGTCGGCGAACTTTAGGAAATACTTAACAGATATTTTTACAATACATTAAAATGAGTTTCAGATTTTTATTTCCCATAGTACATAAAAATACGTATAGTGACAGAGGAGAAAATATACTATCTTGAGATTCCGATGGATTTACTCATTTTAAGGTCCCACGAGTAAAAAAATTACGTGGTACCTTTTTCTTACAAAAAATCTTCATATTTATACAGCCTAAATTAAAAAATCCGATTTTAAAAAAGCGTTCAATGAAATTCGGTATACATGTTCAGAAAAATCGCACCCCCAAGGTGAAGTTAAAAAATAAAGTTGAAGGCTCAGCATTTTTATTTTCATGGTATAAATATTTTTTTCAAAAATATATTCAGGCTATTTTGATAAAAATATTTTATTTTATTTTGGTTACATTAAATACTGATATAATTATAAACGTCATTTACCCAGGAAATGAGAAAACTCGACAATATAAGGTAGATTAATATTTTTAAAAAGTTAAATTTGGACAAATCACATTTTCAGGACGAAAGATAATCAAAGGACAATATCCTAAAGATTGTGTCAGGAAAAGAGGAAGACCTAGAGCGAAGTTAGATGAGGAAATCATGTGGAGGAACGTCCAGGAAGAGAGTAGCTGAGGAACGCATGGAAGGTGTAGAATAAGCCAGCGTTTCCCAAAGTGTGGGTCGCGACCCGGCATCGGGCCGTAGAAACATTTTGCAGGGTCGCGAAAACAAATAGTAAAAACATGAAAAAAATGTTTTCGGTGTTATATTATAAAAATTAAAATGAAATTATTATCAATTAATATTTTTATTTAAACCTATCTTAGAAAAAAATGGAGTTTCTTCATTAATTTAATAAAGAAATTTTAAATCTTTTGAAACATTACATATACATTTATTGAAACCCATGCAAACTATGATGAAGGAGATTTACATCTAGAAACGCTATCAGTTTAAATTCAATAACATCTTTCGCTAATAAATAGTTTTAAAGACTGCTTTCCGGATATGAATATATATGAATATGAATATATGAAGATAAGAATATATGATATGATATGAATATGAATATGATATTGAATATATATATATATATATGATATAAGAATATATAAATATATGATATATGAAATTGAATATATATATTGAATATGATATATGATATGATATGAATATGAATATATTATATGATATGAATATATTCCGGAAGGAATCTTCAAATAATATGTGGATTAAAGATCTTTTTCTGTCGAAATTGAAATGGAAGAAATTTTAAATCTTTGTGAACAAGAAGCTGATAATGTAATTGAAATTTCATTTCATTCAGATCTGAAAAAAATGTTTGAAACAGTACCACTAATTAATTTTTGGTTGCGCTGTTAAGAGTCGTATCGCAAAAAAGCGATACTATTTTAAATGCCTTTTGTCACTACTTATACTTATACGTGTGAAGCTGTGTTCTCAACCTTGGTGTACTTAAAAAATAAGTATCGAAACATATTTATTGGATGTCGAACCTAATTTGAGAATAAAATTAACATCGTTATCTCCTAATTTGAAATTGTTATGTGATGAAACTGATGACAAACAACATCATCCTTCGCACTAAGGACAAAATATGTGGAAAGCAAAGCTTATACTTCATTTACAAAAGTTTTAAATGAATATATGCAATTGTTAATTTTTAATTACTTATATTCTTCTTATATAATTATTTTTCTATTTTGTGAGTATGAATCAAGAAACAAATAACTTGATTTTTATAAAACAAATAATGTTTTTTGAAAATACGTACATTTTTTTCAAGGTGGGTCATGAAAAATTTTAAAATCTCGTACCGGGCCGCGTTCAGAAAGGTTTGGGAAACAAATAATAAGCCAAAGTATACTCTAATAGTCTAATAGACGATTCTTTAAAAAAAACGTAAGTTTGTGTAAATGTTGTATATTAAAGTTTAAAAAGGGGCATCTTGTAAAGAAAATACACTATAAATACCTTTACAGGTGCCTCGGCATATTGCCGATTTAAAGCAAAATGGATTGTATTATAAACTTAAATTGCATTATATATTTTAAACCTGTAATATCAGTAAAAGTTTTAAAAGTTGATATATTTTAGTTTTTATATATTATTATTATTAAATTATGCCTATGAGAACATTTCATTCGAGTAAAATCAAGCAAATTTTTATAATTAGTCGTACTTAAATTTATATATTACATACATCTATATATATATATATATATATATATATATATATATATATATATATATATATATATATATATATATATATATATATATATATATATATATATATATATATATTATATATATATATATATATATATATATATATATATATAAAATATATATATTTATAATTTTTTTTTATCAAATAAATAGCTTATTAAAGTTATTGGCTGTTTGGCAGGTTTGTTCTCTTCGAAGGTTTATATATAGTGCTTATGTTACCTCCCTGGTGTAGATGGAACGTGGAAAGGAAAATTGGCAAGATAAAAGCGATAGCTTAGCAGAATATAAGAGTTTTAGAAAAGTGGAAAAAAGCAAGAAAAGGCAAAAGGGGAAGGGACTTATTATTTTGATAGATTGATCTTTCACGTGAAAACCCTTCACGCCAAGCTTTTCTAAACATGCCAGCTTTCCTTATAACATATATATTTATATAGGCATATTATACATATATATATATATATATATATATATATATATATATATATATATATATATATATAAAAGAAATTGTCTTGTGTATTAGAAAGACAAATTCTCCAAAGAGCCATTTTGTTTGAAAATCTATCTACCCTCTTTTCACACAAAATGTCTACCTTTTACTTTCCATTGCCTTTTTTCCCCCCTTTTAGGAAAATACACTTGAGTTTCTTTTGTCCCTTTACCAGTTGCCTTTTTCACTATTGACAAGATGACTTACAAATAAAAAAGTCAAATGAAAAATAAAATAAATAACAACGAAATGAAAATTGCTCTTTATGTTATCTTTACACCTGAGAACTCATCCAAAATGATTCCAGACAAGAGAAATTCAAATTAAAAAGTAGAATATAAACAAAAAGTAGCCTGCTAATTAGTGTGGCACATAGTTTCCTCGCATCCTATCATGTACTTTATTGATTTATGATTTTACAAACCATTATTGTGATATTCATTGTTCATTGATATTCATTGTAATTGTTTTCCCCGTTGTTTTTTTTAATGACAAAGTTGTTTTGATTTTTTACACGAATTAAAGTATCAATTAAGCAAAAGTGAAAGAGGACGGCATATAACCGTGAAATATTGTTTCTTTTATTGTGAAATAAACCAGAGTAGAATCGGGGGCTTCGCATCGAACCTCTTGGAGGTCGAAGTCGCGACATGACGCAGATATGTAGTTCAGGACTTCATATAACCGTGAAATATTGTTTCTTTTCAAAAGTTAAAGAGCGTAGACAGTTAAAATTAATCTGGTGCTATCTGTAGACTAATTTCGATAAACTAAAAAAACTTATCATTAACTTAAAAAAAAAAATTAAAATAAAATACACTGCCAATTGGCATGGCACATAGCTTCCTAGCATCCTATCACGTACTTTATTCATTTTATGTTTCTACAAGGCATTATTGTCTATTATGTTTCCACCGTTTTTGCTGAAAACAAGCTATGTGATTGTTCTGAAGAACCTAACAATTTTAGGTCTGATTTCAAAAATTCCAAGACAGAAATCCGTTTCAGACATCAGAGAACATTTTTAGTTCCGTGTCTGTCTGTCGGTGTGTTTGTCTGTATGTCGGTCTGTCGGTGTGTTTGTCTGTATGTCGGTCTGTCGGTTGGTCTGTCGTTCAATTTTTGCAATCCAACATATCTTAAAAACTGCATGTCTAATTTTATTGAAATTTGGGTGGTTGGTCATAATTAGCCCATTGTTGGTCCCATATAAGTTTCAACCTTCTTCGCCTATTTGTTTCTCTTCCACATGCACACAAACATACATTTATTTACACCTATAGCTTCTAAAGTACTTATCTGATTTGTATGAAACTTTTATAGTTTATCGAAAGTTACCTGCAGATAGCCCCAGATTAATTTGAATCGATTGAACCTTTTGCAAAATTGATACTTTAATTCACGTAAAAAATCAAAACAATTTTGACAGATGAGAAAAAGGGGGGGAAAAATTAACCTTGAAATTTTTAGTTTATCAGATATTCTAGAAATAATTTCGATAACAATATAGATTCATGATCTTTTCAGGAAGCGGAATCATTGCTTCACGACGTCGTAACTCTGTGGTTGGAGTATTTAAGCACGCTTAAAAATGTGAAAATAAATTAAAGTAAACATAAATTCTATTTTAGTTAAAACAGAAAGAAATAAATTCAATTGTTTTAATTTATATTCAGTAAAAGGCATGGGCGAATCCAGCTCAAAACGGAAAGTGGCAGTTATCTGAATTTAACTTCTGTAGTGTAGTGGGGAAGGGTAGTCCGGGGGTGCTATCCAATATATATATATATTTAACAACAGTTTGCAAGGATTTGATCTAAATTTTCTAACTGCAGCTTCCATTAATTGCTCCCTGTTAACGAAATACCATCGTTGGAGAATGTTTAACACAGCTAACCCATTTAACCTATTTTCACGAAGGAAAAATTGCTGAACCAAGTCGGAAAGTTATGATAAATAATATAGTTGTTCTGATGTTTGAAAATTAACAATCGAAAGTCATGAAAGTTCTGAGGGAAGCTCATATAAATTAGGTTCAAGTTTTATGTTTTTCATAAATATCTAGAAAAAGATTAGGCTTACCTAAAATGTCATTATATGCACAATAAGAGATTAGTCAATTGTTTACAAGCTATATCCATATAATTTTCTTGATACCTTGGTGGCTTAAAAAACATTTCTTTTTTTTAAGTACAAATTGAATTTATTTTTCATACGAAGTTCTTCGAACGTTTTTGTAAAATATTTTCAGCAACTTTTTTAAGAAGTAGCGATTTTTTTAAGAACCAGCGTATGTAAAACTTGAAATATTAAATATGATTTTATAGTAAATATCCCAAGAATTCTAATGGAATAACTTTCATAGAATGTTGGCACAAAATCGCTGATCAAAATAAATTTTCGTAATTAGATAATATTGGATTTAAATGATTCTTACTATGAATATAATATGAGAAAGTTTTGTTCCAGTTTGTCACACCAACTTTTTTAACTTTCTTTTATTTGCAGTATGTTGTGTGTGTGGGTGGCCACGATAATCTGGCTCACCCTGATATCTCTTTTATTTTCAAAGATAGAGAAAAAATGTAAATGGTAATTCACCTTGAATTTTCACGTAGTTATATAATATGATTTCCAAAAAATAATTGTCTCTTTGTTTCGGCGGTATCTCTTAAAACTTTGTAATTTTAAATGATAACCTATACTTTTTTCTTAAATTAGATTGCTTTAGAAGAAAAATGAGCCTTGAATCAACAAAATCGGTTGAGAATTGACAGAGATATTCAGTTTTCAATATAACAAAAATGCTATTTTAGTATGTATCAAAAATACTGTAAATAAAAAAATCGCAAATTATACGAAATAAATTATCTTAATTCTGTTTATTTTACTTGTTTAGTTGAATGCATTTATTGATCACAGGTCAAGCCTTTTTTCCATTCCTTACCAAAACCGTAGAGAAAAGATTGTCGACACACTGTTCAAAACAAGTCATACTAACGATGTTCCTGAATGGAATGGGAAAAAGGTTTGACTTTTGATCAGTGAATGCCGAATGCATTCAACTAACCTAAATAAGTGAAAAACAAAGTGAAATAAACAGAATTAGATTTTTTTTTTTTTTTTTTTTTTTTTTTTTTTTTTTAGATTTAGTATTTTACATACCTACTAAGATAGCATTTTTGTTATATTGAAAACTGAATGTCTCTGTCAATTCTCAACCGATTTTGTTTTTCTTCTAAAGCAATCTAATTTTAGAAACAAATATAGTTTACCATTTAAGATTACAAAGTTTAAAGAGATACCACCGAAACTATGAGACAATTATTTTTTTTGGAAATCATATAAACTACGATAAAATTCAAGGTGAGTTACTATTTACATTTTTTTTCTATCTTCAAAAATAAAAGAGATAACAGGGTGAGCCAGTTTATCGTGGTCACTCTGTACATATACAAAGAGAAAGTGTTGTGATGCCGTGAAAATTCGATTTTGAGAATTTGATGGGTTTACACGTTTTGAGTGAATTTTTAAAAAGTCTGTCTGCCATCTGTAGTCTGTGCAGACCTAAGCTACAGAACCAGTTTCGATTAAATTTGGCATACAGGGTCAGAAAAATGATAGTCTAAGGAAAAATCGAGTTACGGATTTTAGGTCTAAATATGGGGACGCTGTCCATCTCAAACCCTAAAAAAAATATTTTTAAACGAATCTGACGATTTAGATTAAAAGATTCTAAAACGACGTAAGTAATATCTCCCCTCAGAACTTTTGATAATATGTTCATTTTCAAATTTCATTAAAAAAGTTCCGCAATATGGCTAAATGAAGCTTAATATACCGAACTGTTTATAATGAGTCTCAGGGTGCCAAGAGAAATTGATTTACATTTTATAGTCTTAATTTCTTAAAATTTCCATGAAGGGGAGACTTCCTTAAGATTGGAGCAGAGGGGGCTCATATACTCTAAATCCGGTGATTTAATTACTCAATAAGACCTAATTGCTAGGTTCGAACAATTGGTCCATCCTATCCGTCTATTACTATAGTAAGTAAAAGGACTTACTACGACTACAACTCCTGAGACAGTTTTGTTATAAGTTTCTTTTTTAATGTTGTTTAATTTTACATTTTTATCTAAATGTTACTTTAACATTTTTTTGATCTTGGAAGACCCCCCCCCCCCCCCCTTGATACGCCCATGGTAAAGGAGTATTACAATAATACTAAATACGATTCATTTGATTGTCGAAACGAATAGGTTCCTTCAAGTTAGGTGCCAATGAAATGAAGAATAAGACTTAAGGCATAGTCAGATAACTTTGCCAATGTTTATTATATATATAAGTAGTTTATGATATATTGAGTTTAGTTTATAATTATTATATTCAAGAACCTTGAAAGATTATTAACGGAATGGTTTTGTTGAAATACACACGTGGAACTTTAAACAAATAAGATAGGATATGGAGCGTGATAGGAAGATGATTTAGGTAGAAGGTAGAACGTTCTTACCTTCAAAAGATTTTAGGGTCCCTTTAAAAAGATAAAAACCAAAGCACTGCAACAGCAAGTTACTAATGAAGACGTTCGAGACCCTTAAAAGATATGAGTCTATAATGATCTGGCCTTAGAGACGCATGTAACCCACACTGTAATGGAAACGTACAACGTAACAAGTTGTGATGCACATGGTTATAGAAGAATCCCATTTCTTAATTGAAAGGATAATTGGTAAAATCTTAAAGATAAACTGAAATCAAGAAGGATGTGACGAGATTAAAGACAAAACATAATACACCTCCAACAAGATGAAACTACCAAGGATCATAGAGTGAGAAAAGGAAAATTCTACACTTTCTCTCTAATATGCATTTTACAAATTTATTTATAACATCGTGTTTCCAATTTTAGAAAAAACCTGTTAGACATTGTTTTAACATGATAAGTTGATTGTTAAAGAGTACATTGTAGAGTCTAGTATAGTAAGGAAGCCTCCCTGCATTCTTACCATCCCACTAACTGCAGGCTTCGGACATCTCTTTTTCAACTATTATGAAATATTGTATAACACTTCAGTACACAAAAAGTCCAGCTTTTATCCAGTTAAAATGTTACATGCTTGTTTCAATTGTACTTTGAACGATGTATATTGTATATGAAGTTTTATTAAAATCGTTACGTTAGAACGTAAAAACGTTGTTTTCAATATTTAAACGTTTAGCTCCGCTTTGATTGTTTTAACGATCTTTATCATTTCATAGTGGTGTTGCTGTTGGTACTAAACAAATTTATTCCAAAGTGATGATAGAATTTTTTCCCGTCCTGAAATTCCAATTTTACATTTGAACCTTACATTTATGCGATGTAGGGCGCGAACGCTTGAGCGGATAACATTGTCTAACAAACTCGTCCTGGGCATTGGAAAATAAACATACGTATCTAATTTCACCAAAATCAGTCAACTTTTACTCAAGTTATCGTCACACGTTTCCTACACACATACAGACAGGTGCCTACTTTGATGAATTTAAGAAGCTCACTTAAGCTCGCTTCAATTAATTAAACTAAAAGTTCATGAACGGCTAACTCATCGGACCTCATTGATCAAATACTATCAATTATGCTATATTACATTAGTAAATTAAAATGCGATTCATACGTAAGACCAAAAAAGAACCGGTTGCCCTACGTTGGGCGCCAATGAAACAAAGCATCAGTCTACATTAACGAGGTTTAGATAACTATACTAAATAAAAGTTAGTATGGTTTCAAGAATAATTGTTAGTTCATGGTATACTATTTTAGTTTTTGTTTTCTTAATATATTTATTATATCCACCTGGTTGATTATTATCATTTATAAAACCAATACCTATTACATAATATCTAATAATAATTTACTATTAAAATGTAAATATTAAGTGAAACAGAAAATATCAAAAAATATTATCTCCGTTGAAGACACTTTTTAACCAAAATATATAGTTGAGAAAAACGATAAAGGCGTTATAAAAAAAAAGTTACTTAAGCTTTCGGAAAAACTTTTTATTTTCTATACTAAAGGCTTTGGAATTTGAGGTATGTTTTCACATAGAAGTGAACACGTTATAAAGTCGCATAAATACAGTATTATTCTAGAAGCAGACGATCCTATTTATGGTTACATGCTTTGGCTGAGAAAAAGCTGTACTAAGCATGATTATAGTATATACAAGTTTGCAAACTCGAGTCTTATGTATTTTAGTAGTATAAGTATAAAGGAAGCATTATCTTAGCCACATTCTGTTCAAACTTTATCCATACATTTTATAACTTGTTATCAGAAAGTTAGAATCTTCAACATAACATCTTATCTATGTTGAGTATTATCTCAATTCAAACAATACTCTGTTTTATTGCTTCCTTTGTTTTTCCTAGATACTCACCCATTTACTTTATTTTTCACGTTATATATTTAGATTATTTTTACATCGTAAAATATAATAATTAAAATAACAAAATGTTGATTTCAGTGGTGTTATTTACCAATTTATTCGCTGAAGAAATCCTCGAAACCAAAGTGCGTACTTGGTTTACTATTAAGTAGTCAGATACTGATACTACTGTTGACATTTTAACTCTGCAGTACACGGGTAGGGTCTGCCAGACCCACACTGTTATTCTAAATAGTATACTATATAGGACTGACAAGGATTTTTTTAAAATTTTAAATCATATTTAAAAAGTATTCGACTGGTGGTTGTTAAAATGTTGTTTTTGGTTTTAAATTGTTCAGATTTATTTTTATTATAACTTGATTTTTTCCCGGGAAAAATACTTATATGGTTAGATTCGTATTCAACTAGTCTACATATTAGAATTTGTTTAATTAAAATAGTCAGAACATTTTTAGAGAAATAATTTTTGAAACTTCATTTTAATAGTTTTTAGGAGGTGGTGCCCCCAAATTTAGAGATAAAATTAACTTCTTAAAGTATGATTATTCTGAACCTGTATGCCAAATTTCATCCAAATCTGCACAGTAGTTTACGCTGCACGCATCTAAGCTGATTACAGACGACACTTTCTTTTACCTAGGGGACCTCAAGATGTGTAAATCAATCAAAATTTCAAAATTGAATTTTCGAGCTATTACAGTACTATCTCTTTATATATTATGTACTACGAATATATGAGAAAGTAAAAAAGAATAATCTTTTATTAATAGTAATAAAACATACTTTCTTCTTTTTACTAAGATAAATGATTAAGCATGAATGGTTAAGCATATTTTATTTTCTATAAATATTTAATAAAATTATCTTAACAATAATTCTTTAAATCGTTAAAGAAATTGAAAAAAATAAAACGCGTAGAGAAATGTGCGTTATAAAACTAGAGGGTACTATCAACCGGACAAGTTAACCGAATTTTAATTCTTAAAATATTCCAAGCATGAACATGGGAGAGAGTGTGATAAAAATATCTGTGTGATATGGATGCCGGCTAGAGTGTGGGCTAGGTCAGACCCTGCATCAATTATTTACTACAGGGTTAAAGGTTCAATTCACCGTCACTTCTTTTTATTTTTTACAAAAACATTTTTTTTTATTTCACCCTTTTTTTGCTTACTAGCTGGACAATTTTAGAATGCAAATTTCTGTTTTCCAAAGGTCCCTTCTGTTCATGAATACGTTCAGAAAAGAGAAGTAAACTAACATGAACATTCGAAATTGAATGCTATTTTATTCTTTATATTTCTATTTAGATTAATAGGATAAGATTGAATTGTGAATAAAATATAAATTGTAATATGTTTTATTAATTAATGTACATAGAATGATTTAAATTATTATTTATGATCGAAAATATTTTTTATTTATGTTTGAAATGTTCTGATTTCCTCAAAGATAAGATAGTTAAAAATCTAGCTTCTCAACATTGAAAAATATTTGCTCGGAAGATTATTATTGCTTGTAGTTGCCTTAAAGTTGCCAAATATTTTTGACAAAGAACAGGTACAACTATTTCTTTAATAGAGAGGGGACACGCAAAAGTAATTTTAACAAAGAAAATACAGCGCTAAGATAAATTGGAACCAAAATGAAATCAAATATATTATTTATACTCAATACATATAAATAATTTCCGTTAAAAATGTCCATCCCTTGTTTTTGAAGGATGAGTTTTTGGGGCTTGCCTACATTTTTTCTGTGTTTGGGTTATTACAACTTTAGAGTTTTAAATGCTTGTGTTGCGTACTTTCGGACATACAGATGCGTTAACAATGACAGACATATAAACAAAAGCAGAATATTAAAAGGAGATCCTCGATTTGGCCGATACGAATATTTAAAATCTAAAATACTCGTTATAATATTATTATAACGAAGATTATAGTATAATAAAGACCTTAATAAATAACAATTTAAATTAATACTTTAATTTACTTTGCAGATAATTATGTTTAAAAAAAAACTATTTAAATAAAAGAATAAGAATTAAGAGAATAAAAAAAGTAATATAAGTTTAAAATGAAGTAAATAAAGTATAAAGTAGAAACAATTCCAATATACTTGAGAATTACTTTAACAAGAACGTGGTAAGAAATAGGGCTTGGCTTTAAAAAAAAAAAAAAAAAATAGAAAAGGGGGCATCTTTTATTTTACCAGGTAGCAAAGTCTCTGGGGTAGGTAAGTCTTAAAGCGCAAGTTTTTAATTAAAGAAGCATTAGCACCTCCCCAACCTACCACCTCTCTTAGATGGGGACCTTTATGGGGGGGGGGGGGGGGGGTAATTGTTACCTTACCAAGGTCCCCCGGCCGAGGTTTGTTGAGGAGTAAACACAACTACAGCCGACCCCGTAAGATAATTAACATGTAATAACCCCCGACCACTGTCTTAATTATTTTCTATTTTTGTTACCACCTACTGCTTTTTTAAACCGAGAAAGTAAAAAACATAAAATATTTAAAAGGAAAAATAAGTAATGAAATATAAGGAGAGAGAGAGAGAGAGAAAGCAAATTGTGTATAATAGTTTAAAAAAAAGCTTAAACTTTTATAATTTATTATAATGAATGAAAGATAATATTAGAGATTAATTAAACTGCGTTGCATTCATTATTAAATAATATTATAATATGTTAAACCAGGTTTTTGACTTAATTATGCTTTTGAGGTTGGTAATGAAAAGAAGTATTACCTTCTGTTCTGAGTACTCTATATCCGCAAAAGGGTGATTAGAGTGAACAAGCAGATACACACTTGCTCAGACCAATGACCTGATTAATGTGTATTTATAATGGTGGAGTAAATTGATATAAGGTAACAACGTGGATATTAAAAAGTACTTAAAACTAGAAGGGGGAAACATAGTTAAACATATAATGGTTCTGGTGAATTTACGCAAATAGGGTAAAGGTGGATGAAAAGATTAAAGGTAGAGTTGTAGATGTAGATGAATGAAAAATTAAAAAGAGAAGATGAATGAATCAATTTTATTAAATGTGATAGTTTTTTCTAATAAGGCGTAAATGTTTGAATTATTAATTACTTGTGATACTAAATAAAAACTTTATAATTATTTTTTAATAGAATATTATTTGATTTGTAAATAATTTATTATATTTTCATTAAATAAAATAATATTTAACATTCACACTTTTTAAATTCTGAACCACGCATCTAAATAATATTTTTTAATATGTACCACAAACAATTAGGGAAGTTAGCTCTTGCCCAGAGAGCCTGCGTGGCCAAGGTGCTCTAGGCGGCCCGCCCAGCTATCACTGAGTCGAGGCGAATCGAGGTCGTGGGTTCGATCCCGTGCCATTGTACTCTGAATTGCATCTATGAATCGCAGACGGAGCAGGGCGAGGGACACCCCATAAGGGGTTCTCTTCCCCCACTCTTTGATGTTGGTTCGATCCGTGTCATGAATGTGATTTGTTTCTTATGGTTCATGGACGGAGCAGGGCGAGGGACACCCCCTGCGGGATTCTCTTCCCCCACGCTTTCATACCTCACTAATGACTACACCATACCCGCTTCGTCGGTACAATGTACAGGTATGATGTGGGAAGTGGCTGGAATCTCCACCACGGGGTTAGTAAAATAAGCCCAGTGTGGCCTGATTGCTAGGTTCGAACAAGTGGTTCGTCCTTCCCGTCTAACCACTACTACTACAAACTCTTGCTAATTTAATTTTTCTCTTGTTAAATTTATCAAAAAACTGAACATTCTGTAGAAAAAAAAAAATTTTTTTTTTAATGATCAAATTATCAGTTTTAAAGGTAAGAAAAAGCTAGTGTTTTTATAAGATTGACTTTTTTTGTAAACCCAAAATAAGAAATCGTTACATCTTCAATACTCTATGTTTAGACAATCTTTATGTATATTTAAACGGAAAATAATAATTCTTCGGGTGAATATTTGTGGTTAGGAAACTAGGATTTAAGCCAGGGATTTTTTCCCCATCCTCTTACATCTTAATTAAATTTAACACAAAATAAACCAATATTATTAAAAGTAAATAGAAGAAAGACCTTTAAACTGCAATGAAACTTAATCTAATTACTTCAATAAAGAAATACATGAATACACAGTTAACTTTATATACTTAATAAACTGGAATAAAATAGTACATTACGCGTCGAGTGCGGAAAGTAGCATTTTGCATGCGAGTGTGGAGTTTGCACCCGAGCGATAGCGAGGGTAGTATAACCACACGAGCAATGCAAAATGCCATTTTCGCACGAGGTACGTACCGTACTTTATCTACGATTGTTACATTTAAATAATAAATACAGAAATAAATAAACTTGCTCTCTTGATAAAGATGGCATCAATTCTTGAGTTGTATTTTTTGCCAAATTAATTATTTCTGGAGGAGTATTATCCTCCACATTTTCGTCAAAGTCACTTGATTCACTCAATGTTTTTCACGAAAAACTCGATATAAACAGTTACTTTAATAAAATAATAGCAAATTGGTTTTGTTAAATGTAAACAAACTCGCTAAATGTGCGTAAAGCAGAAGAATTTCTCTTCTTTACCGCCCTAGGGTGGTAAAAGAGAGGAATTCTTCAGAACTATGAGACGCGCATGCGCAATAAATACAAGTACGTAAAGAATCACTTTCTACGCATCTAAACAGAGATACAATGTTTATATTTCGTATCAATCGTAGATAAATACTTAAACAATTATTGAACTGTTAAAGATTTATTGTTAGAGTATAGTATTATATAATATATATATATATATATATATATATATATATATATATATATATATATATATATATACATTTTAACATATACTATCCCTTATATCACATTAGACAAGGTTAATCGCCTCATTACCAAATGGAGATCATAAGGATACTACAAAATGAATTACAAAAAAATTGAGTGAAACAGAGTAAATATATACATATATTATATTTATTTATCAAAGATATAATTTTATAAACTGAATGTTAAAACAGAATTTGATAAGGGTCATTAAACTGTTTATTTATTCAATGGCCTTATTTATCCTGTATTCTCACGTTTCCTACACAAATATACTGACAAGAGTGGGTTTATTGATCAAATAGAGAATGTTTGTGATAGCTTTGATTATGCATAGGAATGAAAATATCGTTTTACCATTGGCAGGAGATTATATATGATTGTAGTCAAGACATCAAAGCAATAAGATCGGAGATTGAGTTTCACCGATTTCAATCATAGTGTCAGAGTCAAAACAATAATACTCACGTTTACTTTAAGTAGATGAAATGTAAAGTTAGTGTCGCGATTGACGAGTTATAACTTCAAAGCACACAACTAAAACATTTTTAAACACAAGGAACCCTAACTCTTGAAACTTCATCAAAATCTTTAAGGATAATTTTTCACAGTACTTTCTATTTATATATGCTACATATAAATATTAGAAAGTAAAAAGCTTGTATTGACCTTGGATTCAACTTCATATAGTAGTTTTCATGCCGAATTCAATCAATCACGAAAACATACCTAGTAGTATCTGTAGTCTGTACCTAACTTTGAGAAGGTATTAGATCTTTTGGATACTTGGATATAAGCTAATGACTTAATGACCATAATAATAAAAGTCAGTTATGCAAGATTTATCATGTAAATTCATCATTAGGACAATAATTATAATAAGAACATACGTTTATAATTCGTTTGAAGCTCCCTCAAATTGTGAGCTAAAATTAATTTCTCAATTAGCCTCGGGGATGCAAATTTTAAACGAAATCAGCCTAGTTAGTAGTTTAGGCTCCACGCGTCTGCACTACTAATGCAGGGGACCTCAAAAAGTGTGAATCCAATTTTCGCGCTATCATTATACTTTCTCTACATGTATATGTAGATAAAAAATAAACTGCCAATTGGTGTGGCACATAGCTTCCTCGCATCTTATCACGTACTTTATTGATTTTATGCTTTTACAAGCTATTTTTGTCTAATTTGTTTAATTTTTCCCCCCTTTTTAAAATCTGTCAAAATTGTTTTGATTTTTTACATTAATTAAAGTGTCTATTTAGCAAAAGTTAAAGAGCACAGACGGTTCAAATTGATCTGGGACTATCTGCGGGTTACTTTTGATGTACTATAAAAGTTTTATAGAAATCAGATAAGTACTTTTGACGAAGCTATAGGTGTAAATAAATGTATGTTAATGCACGCATATGGAAGAGAAACAAATAAGCGCAGAAGGTTGAAATTTATATGGGACCAACAATAGGCTAATTATGACCTACCATCAAAATTTCATTAAAATCGGATGTGTAGTTTTTAAGATATGTTGGTTCGCAAAAATTGAGCGACAGACCGACAGACAGACTGATGACAGATAGACACGAAACCTAAAATGTTTTCTGATGTCTGAAACGGATTTCTGTCTAAGAATTTTTGATATTGGAGACCTAAATTTTTTTCGTTCTTCAAAACGATCACGTAGCTTCTGTTACCTTAAGCTCGGAAGTAAAATTCAATTTCACATTCGCTCTTATGGAAAATTTTGGAATTAAGAGGTCGTATACTAAACATAAAACGTATATATGAACCTCCGTAATGGATGCAAAAACTAGAAAAACTCATTTATTGTAGAAAGAAACTACATTTTATAAGCAGTCTAAATGTACATAAAGAAAATAAAAATTATGTTCTCACGCATTGTTGTCACAATTGTTTTATTTATACATACTATTTATATGAGAAAATGCAACGACTCTGTTAATCAAATTGTCTTCAATGTATTTTCAACGTATTCTTTAGAATTTCGTGAAGGCTACAATATAATTTATCCGGATAACTCATAAATAAAAAGAAAAATCTATTAAGGGGAAAACAGACATTTTCTTTAAAGCTAAAAATTGAAAGAACAGTGTAGAGAGAAAGATATCTAATGATGCAATTACATTAGTGGAACTATTCATTCGTTTTGAGTTATTGTTATTAGTATAATAAATGTTTATTAGTGAGGGATGTAGTTGAGGGTCTCGAACCAAGGTTAGGCCACGCCCCTTCTCTCTACTATTTCCAATTACTCAGGGGGACTTCTACACCGGACAGTTTTCACGAAGACTCGGATTAATAGGTTTTCTACTCTATCTTTACACGATTTCTTTCTAGTTTATTTGACTCAACATGCTATGGAAGTAGACACCAATTAGGTTGATATAATTTTAATGACACAACAAATAATACATTTCAACAGATAATTTGTTTATTCTATTCTCTCTTCTTTATTGCTTCCGAGCTTACCGAAGGAAACGGAAGCATTGTGATCGTTTTTGAAAGCGAAATATTATTGTCTCGATATCAAAAATTCCTAGGCAAAAAAATTCTGGGCAATTCCTGGCCTGTTTCAGACTTCAGGGAACTTTTTCGGTTTCATGGGTATCTGTCGGTCTATCTAACAATTTTGCTAATATATTTTAAAAATGGTTTGTCTGATTTTAATTAAATTTTGATGGTAGGTCACAAATAATTTCAAACGTTGATTCCTCTTCCATATGCGCTAAAACTTTCTTTTATTATTTACCTAATATATACTAAAAAGTGCTCATCTGATTTTTAACGAATTTGAATGGTTTTTTGAAAGAAGCCCACAGATGGTCACACATTAATTTGAACCGTTTGCGCCCATTAAAAATGTTACTAAATTGAAACTTATATTCATATAAAAATACAAAACAATTTTGAATGACTTAAAATAAAATTAGGGAAAATGAAATAAATTAGGCAATAATGGGTCGATAATCAAACATAGTTATTATTGTATTATTAAAGCAGAACGAAGAAAGTCAGATTAAAATGCATCTCACTTCCACATTTGAACCCTGGAGGTGGTGTATCGTGGTGCTAATTTGAAGCAACAATAAAAAATAGGTACCTATAAGTATATCTTGTTGTTTAAAATTAACTTCACGATACACCATACTCCTGCAGATGCTTCCAGTAGTGGAAGGGAAACGTTGACTTCAAACCCTTCGAGACAGGGATTTCACCGGAAACCAAGCTATTTATTTCGAGTCAACCTGCGGCATCCTATGAACTAAATAATTTATAATATTTATATATATTTATAATAAATTTATACTTTTCAAATCACGCATGTTAAAGGTTACAAAACCATTCTTTAATAATTCCTAATAGGTATTTTCATAGCATACATTATAAAACTTATATGTTCATAAACTTGAAAGTTTATAAGTTTTCCGGTAAGCATGTGTTGGCACTTGAACGTAAAGTTGAAACACTTACTTTAGAAAATAAGGAAAGAGGTGCCAAGGAGACTAAAACTTTATTTGGCACCTGTTCCAACCAATATCCGTTTAACCACTTAAAAGAGCTTAAAGGACTTAGAATTGTCATTCCTCTACTTTATTGTTATTTCCATTGAGCTTTCTCTTACGTTAAGACTTTACGTTTACGGATCTGGTTGTTAAAACACGTAGGACTATTTTAACGTCTTTAATTATAAAACTATAGGTATGAAATGTTTTATTCGTACCATTTATGTTCCTCATACAGTGACGAGGTGACGTGGTGTGTGGTGCGGTGTGTGTGTTATGTGTCAGTTCGGTATGTTCTGTTATAACTGACAGTTTAATGCAGTTCGAAATGCATTGTCTACTAACCTTCAGTTTGACGGGATGGATTGGGATTGTCTACATATTGTCAGTTTTATATAACGGATGTATTTTCTACATTATGTTAGTTAGATGTACAGGGATGCATTGTCTACTTACAGTCACTTAGCTGTACCACATCAACAATTAAGTCAGCCGTAGTCTGTCGCAGAAAGTTGTTTAATAGCATTTTATTTTAGCAGTGGCAATAGCTACTTCTATCTTGGAAAATTTTGAAGCGGAATAAATTTAATCCTTGTATAAAGGATGGGCTCCTTAAAACGTATACTTATGCATTCACATTTAGATATCAAACGATTACATTTTAACAGAGCTAAAACCTAGCTCATCCTTAAAGTCTGGCATAGTCACTAAGGTGAAGAAAAAAATACTAAAATTTTCTTACAGCAGTTTGTTCGTTGATGGAAAAGCAAGACCCACTTATAAAATGCGTCACTTATCCAAGGTGTACAAAAAATCACAGGGAAGTACTTACAACCAAGTCCCAAGTACATTTTAGTTTCAAAAATATTAAGCATATACGTTATTATGTTATGAAATAACAATTTTTTTCCTTCCCACTCAATAAATAAAAAAAAGAAATAAAATGTCCCTTGTTCGATCCTCCGGAGGGTCACAATGTTTTTTTTTATCGGTAATGACAACAAGGTAATTTTTTTTTTCAGGAAATTTTCATCGCCCATTCTAAGGTGTGTGCATAAGTTTAGGACTAGCTTTTATAAGCTCGGTTTGGGAGGGATTTTAAAAACAAAATTAAAAAAGCATATATATATATATATATATATATATATATATATATATATATATATATATATATATATATATATATATATCATCTACTCATCAGCAGCTTTCATTTGATACCCCACTCAAAAATTGAAAAGAATTTAATATATTAGAGTTTACAACATTTTTGCCAATTGCGCATGCGCATTCTCTATATTTTTTTCTATGCGTAGGTAAAAAAAAGTCCAGTGTTCCAAATTTTAACTTTTTACCTCAAACAGTTCGGGAGGTATGAGCGTACGGGCAGACTCTAACACATCACCCTAGACATAAGGGTTTCGAGAAGGATCTACGAAACCTTAAAAAAAGAGGAAGAAGTGGTAATTTCTAACAAGTGCAATAAGATGTATTTAATGATACAATTTTACGAGTCATAACACAAGACATTTTAAGTAATATTGACAGCATTCTTATCTACAGACATAAATATTCGTCGCACGCGCATATTTTAAACCTAAGATAGGAATAGAGGTCGTTAAAGGCACATTAGCACTTATCTTACGATGCTCCCCCATGTCATGCTCCTCAGGCCATGAGGCAAAGCGTCCTTCCACTTAATTCTTTATGAGTCTATAACGGCCTTACATAAAAGGTTCCATACGTCACATTACATTTTACTTTGCCATGGTACTCTATACGCTTCCTATAAAAGCGTTCAATCAGAGTTGGGGAAGAGTATAATGTGAATTATTGTAACCTTAAGTTATTATTATTTTTTTTAAATCCTAACCACGTATATAGATTTATCTCTTATCTATATAATTAATATGATATCTATTTATATTATACCTTCAAATCAGCAAAGAAATACCATGTTTCTGCACACTGCAATAAGGTACACAATTTGTGTTAGTGAGAGACACCAAGGGATGTGCCACGTAAACGTGACACATAGGAACTGTTCCAACATTAGACTATACGTCTTATATCTTCTTGATTAGGTATAGGTCCAGAGTTGGGTGGGCATCGTCGGGCCCCTGATGAGTAGACGCGACGAAACGATGCAGGACATGGCGTAATGCCGAGCCAACATCTTTGTGACGTATAATCTAATGTTGGAACAGTTCCTATGTGTCACGTTTACGTGGCACATCCTTTGGTGTCTCTCACTAACACAAATTGTGTATATTATACCTTATCTATATCACTTAAGATTTATGTATTTTAAATGAGCACCTGAGAATTATTATAACCTGCTGCCAGAGGTTTGCCCTCAGTAAAGCTAAGTTCTAGCACGCGTTTCTGACGCGTGTGAAATTAATTTATGACGATGCGTGAAAAGATAGTTCCTTAACAAATTTCACGTATTGGCGCTTTACGCCGACAGTAGTTTATTTGTAACATGAGTTAATCATAGTCGCTAGCTACCTTAAAATTAAACAAGTAAATTTTAATAATTGTATATTCTTTTTCTACACTTCAAGACCTTTAAATTGATATATAACAGGTCATGGTGACTAAAAACTTCTTTTTAGTCGCCCGCCATATTGGCCGCCATCATGAAAATATTAAGTGTGAAAATCCAAAATTTTTTCCAGTTGTCTAAAATGCCGAGATGCACCCGTGTGCCGAATTTCATGTTCCTAGCTATAGTAGTTTATGAATTGAAACAAGCAACGGACAGACAGACAGAGCCGTTATATAAGGTTTCTTTTTTACCTTTGTACAGAAACCTTCAGTTGTACAATTCAGGTGTTAAATGGAAGAGAATAAAAAAATACAATTAAAATCTGTCTTGATGAACTGGGTTTTCGTGGTGAAATGTCTTTGTATTCAGGACAATATTATAAGATTGAAATGTTGGGTCACTATGCATAAGGAAATGTTAGGTTTGAATTTTTCAGATCGATTATTTTAATAAAGAATTACAGTCCGCGGTAAAATGTTCAGGCAGTAAAAAGTTTATACTGTTTTTATATCATAGTGATACAAAAAAAATACTAAGTTATACATGTATATTAGCCATATACATTATACATATTTCAGGGTCTAAGAAAGCATTTGGATTGGAATTTGATTTAAGTCCCATTATAGCTCCGTCTTTATTTAACAGTTTTTCTTAGAAAGATGTTGACTAAAAGCATTTCCATTTTGTTCTATTTTAAAAATGATTTTATAACTAAAACTTTATTATTGAAATTTGATGTCCAAAGAAAAACCTTGTCCATATTTATTCAATTTTACTACTTTATGTATTCTATTTTTTATGATAGAATATCCACAACATAGCACCTAAAAAATATATTATTAAAAAAATTATTACTTGGTCTTCGAGGTAGAGATGTATATTTTTATCAATATCATATCCCAAGATTTACATTTTCTACATCCCGTAAATATTTCATATTGCTTTTGAAAGTAACGGATGCATTTTGATCATTCTGAAGAACGATAGTTCGTTGTCTCCAAATAAAAAATTCTCAGGAAAAAATAAGGAAACATTTTTTGTCTCGTGTCTGGGCAGGGGTGAGTAGGCCCTACCAAGCGAAGTAGGGGGAGACACTATACCTACCGAGAGCGGGCAGACTCGATTGAACACCTCCTATATTTTCCTAACTCCCTGTTACTCGTGTAACGCTAGTTTTTTGGTAACGCTTTTTGAGTTTATTTCCCACAGCCAAGACATGAAAATGTCAAAATTGATGTTTCTGTAAAGGCGTCTATTTTACCTCATTATAAAAAAAGGTTCAAGTAATCGCCATCTTGATACAGCCGGCCCCTCGTCGTATTTGTAAAATTATCTACGGACCCTTTGCGTGTGCTGGAAGGAGGCACTGAGCCTTTATTTTTAATTTATTATAATAATAATTAAAGGCAATGGAGATTGCAGGCAATCCCTATTAATTAATATCATTTATATAATTGAGTAGTGTCCCGAATGAAATGATTTGTCATTGTTAAGCTAAAGGAAACCACATTTATTCCAATAAAAATTGATGTTTATTTTGATTTTTTGGTCTTCAAATAGATGCAATAACTTTCAATAGATATATAAATTAATTTACTAAATTTTACTTTATTTTAATTATACAATTAAGCCTGTTACCACTGGTGTAACGGCTCGAAAGCAATAAACTGTATCAAAATGTTGTTTTATTTAACATTTTTAAATAGATGATGTTTCTTCTAACTACAAAATTGATATCGATATTGTTATAGAAATTAACAATGTGAAAACTCTACTATTTAAACATTCTCTGAAATGAATTCGTACAACTTCAGGTACTCGTTACTTATATTTATATATAGGGAGACAGCATGGCTGAGGGGCTCTAGGCGCCCGCCCAGCTATCAATGAGTAGAGGCGACTCCAGATCGTGGATTCGAGCCCGTGTCATGATGTTGTGGTTTGTATCTCTTCATCAAGGAGGGAGTAGGGTGAGGGACGCTTATATAAGTCACTAATGATCACATCATACATGTACAGATGTATGAGTGAAGTAGCTGTAACTCTCCACCACGGGGCTAGTAAAATGGGTCTACTATAAGGCCTAATTGCTAGGTTCGAACACGTGGATTGTCCTACCCGTCTAGTAGGAAGTAATAGATAGCTACTACTACTACTACTATATTTAATATATTGGAAATCAAATCCAAAGTTAGGTTTTGTCATTCATTCTAGTTATTATATTCGTTGTCATTAGTACAGTAATTTGGAAATTAATAATATATTAATAGGTGTACAGTGTGCAGGAATTATCGCGCAGAATTTGATATAATTGCTTATTTTTGTTATAAATAAATCTTGTTAAGACCTTTGACTTTACAACTATTAATCTTTCTCTCATCTTAAAGAATATATATATATATATATATATATATATATATATATATATATATATATATATATATATATATATATATATCGTTTTTAAAAGGGTGAAAAACTAGTTAGATGAGAGTTTTCATCGTGGCAGAACAACCTTACTCGTTTTCCTTTCAGCTGTTTCCCGACAACTTGGGTGTGAAGAAACAAACCCATTCGAAAAAGCAAAAAGGTCAATAAGAGAGAAAAAAAAATCTTGAAATAAAAGCTCTCAGCATGGTGGAGAGAGGATAAAGAAAACTGAGATTGGCAAGTGGAAAATGTAGGGTGAAAAGAAAAGATCATTCGGAAAAATGTAAGAGTCAAAGATTATGTGGATCGAAAAAGAAGAAGAAAAAAGTCAAGGTATTGAAGACTGAAGATCATGGCAGCACAACAATATCCATCGGTAATGTTCAGAGTCTACGTTCCCTTATGTTACATTCAAAAGAATAACTTTGATTAAGTTTTTCTCTCAAGAAAGTGATCGGAATAGAAATAGGACGAAGAATGGAACTAAGCTCTTTGTATATAAGAAGGAAGAGTTCAATGAGTTTTAATTAGCTTTCGATATTAGATAAAAATAAAACAAGAATTGAAGTAATATTTAAAAAAAGAAGACAAACTCACATAAAAATTTCTCATACAGGGTGGTCCAAAAGTCTCCCCCCCCCCCGTCTTAACTTTTGAACGGTTTGAGATAAATTAATGAAACTTAGGGGAACTCTACCATGCAGAGGGAAGTTTGTTTTCATGCAATCACCCACTAGGGGCAACCACCCACTTTGCCCCCAGGCCACCTAACTTCAAAATTTCAAATTGGAGTGTATATTTTTGATAGCATATTTAGATTCTACGGTGAGAAATAATAAACTTTTACTTGTAACTATTTTTTCTATCTCCAATATTTTGCCCCCTACAGGAGGGCAAAGATAGCAAAATAACCCTTCCGAAATAGTAAAAAAAATAACACTTAGATCGCTATAAAATCTAAACGGTTTGAAATAAAGTAATGGAACTTGGGGGATCTGTACCATGTAAAGGGAAGTGTGTAATCATCTACTCGCGTACTAGGGGCAACCACCATTTTGCCCTCAGGCACTGAAATCTAAGATTTTTATACCTTTGCCCCCCTATAGGGTGCAAAATATTGGAGATAGAAAAAAAAGTATGAAGTAAAATATTTTTATTTTTTGCCGTAGAATCTAAATCTGCTATCAAAAATATACATTCCAGGACAAACTTTTGAAGTTAGGTGGTCTGGGGGCAAAATGGGAGGTTGCCCCTACAGCGCGGTTGCATGAAA
Source organism: Gerris lacustris (assembly GCA_951217055.1). Lineage (NCBI taxonomy): Eukaryota > Metazoa > Arthropoda > Insecta > Hemiptera > Gerridae > Gerris > Gerris lacustris. Next base: position 50,578,433 of record OX578279.1, read on the forward strand.
ACAAACTTCCCTTTACATGGTATGGATCCCCTAAGTTTCATTAATTTATCTCAAACCGTTTAGATTTTACAACGTATTATCGGTAGGGTAATTTTGCTATCTTTGCCCACCTATAGGGGGCAAAATATTGGAAATAGAAAAAAAAGTTTCAAGTAATAGTTTATTATTTTTCACTGTAGAATCCAAATATGCTATCAAAAATATACACTCCAATTTGAAATTTTGAAGTTGGGTGGCCTGGGGGCAAAGTGGGTGGTTGCCCCTTGTGGGCAATTCCATGAAAACAAACTTCCCTTTGCATGGTAGAGATCCCCCAAGTTTCATTAATTTATCTCAAACCGTTCAAAAGTTAAGAGGGGGGGGGGGGAGACTTTTGGACCACCCTGTATACGTAGAAACACTAAATTTAATTACATTATCAAATTTAATTTATTTATAATTAAATATATTTAAATAGTCTATTAATTAGCGCGGGACATAGCTTTTCGCGTCGTATTATGTAAATATTAATGATGTTTTGCTTTAAGTAATGTCTAATTTAAACAACTTCTATGCAAAATAAAGTGATGCTAGACACAAGTGAAAATTTGATAGAGGTTCATAACCTATGCTTGTTCAACCAGGAACTTGACGCATCAAATACAAAAGAAAATTCAAATTTTACAAAATACATTTTCAATACTGGCCACCTACTTACCTAGAAACACCGAAATTCAAGACTCAACTAGAGGCACCAAGCATCAATCCCTCCAAATTAGCAATAACATTGAATTTCTACTTGATTTTATTCAAAGATTAAGCAGAAGTTTTTTTTGTATCAAAATGTGGAAACAGTTCAAATTCCCTCGTAGTTAGGCTCCATAGTCATAAATTAATTTATGGCGCTTTAATTATATTGGAAAATATAGAATGGCAGGTGCAATGCAACTTTTGAGCAAAACAGATATCTAGATGGCAGTGGGCAGTGTACTTTTTTGGAGATAAATGTACTGTGTATACATTACCTTAGGTACTACTTATTCAAGAGGACACAGAAAGGCGATATAAATAAAGAATATATTGCCTTTCTCATTGACAATAATATTAATTATTTGGTAACTATATTTAGATTTGAACTTTTTTGTCCTCTTTGCTTTAACCTATTTCTGCATGCTCTCAGAATTTTAATAGCGATTTTCATTTTAATATGCAAGAGCAAGAGAGTAAAAAAAATGTTATTTACATTAACTAACAAGGTAAGACTCCAGGGCTTACAGCTGTCACGAGAAGAAAAGACAGACTTGAATTGTTTACTACCTGCATCTTATTCTCTCTTTCTCCATTCTTTACTCCATTATTTGAATTAACTTTTACAGGAATTCTGCCAGCATCTTGATCTAGCGAGAAGGTTTCAAGGGAATTAAGTCTAATCCCTTGGGTTATCTACAATAATTTTGTTAAGTTCCTTCAACCACGTACATATTGGCTTATTTGTATGTATTATTGATGTTGTAAATTATCGGAAAGAGATTCATATTGATGATATTGTACGAAATATTGGTACATTTGTATTTAATGTGGCTAAACTACATTATGAATTAGTAAATAGGACTCAAGAGCATATGCACCAGATTAATAAAAACAAAGAAAATCAACTATCTGTGCTCATCTTAAACATGGTAGGAGAAGTAAACTAATTATTAATAACAATGAGGATGTTCATGTTCATGAATGTGGATGTTCATGTCATTAATGTATCTGACCAAAAACCACTTTTGTGGTAAAAAAAAAAACATCTAAGTTTGTGGTCAAAAAAAATTTGTGAAATCAACTTTCTGTCCCGCCAAGTGATGTTGGCACTTTCTCCTGACCCAACACTGTCAACTTAGATACTTATCAGCTTCTTCTCCTTGGCGGTGTGCCTTGCCATTTCCTGAAACTGGAATTTTAATATTTTTCAAACACCAATGCAATTTTTCTTGTTTCACCTTCACGTTTGCCACATGAGGTTTGTGTGGAAATATAGTTGTTCACCTCATAGTCTTAGTTCTAGACAACTAGTACTAATACTAACATATGCAGGTGCATATTGGAGAGGAAAGCCTTTTAACAGTGTTGTTGAAGGCTCTTCTCGATGCCACAATGTTCATTGCTGTAAATCTTTCCCATTATCAAAAAGCAAATAAAATAGAAATACATAATATACAAATTAAGTTTTCAAGGAATGACCCCATGCAACTACTATTTTCTTTGCAGAGGATGCGTGGAATACAACTAGTTAACTTTGAGTATTGCTGCAGGCACACCGCCAAGGAGAAGAAGCTGATAAGTATCTAAGTTGACAGTGTTGGGTCAGGAGAAAGTGCCAACATCACTGGGCGGGACGGAAAGTTGACGGGGGGGGGGGGGATGAGTTGGGGGGGGGGGGGGGGGGGAATGCACAAGAGCCCTAGACGAATCCAAAAAACCCTCATTCATTAAAATGGGTTCAGTAGTTTAGACTGTAGGTGCGTCAACGTAAAATGAAGGAAGAATATGAAGAAGTATTAAAACTACCATTTTCAAACCTATTTTTCTCTAGTTCTACTTGACCGATTTCGACTTTTTTTTTTATTTTGATCTACAGGACACGGCCTTCAAAGATATTAAAAAAAAGTATTTAGGTAGCTTGTACGTATTTCACGCTGCAGACCCTCAAAAACCCTAGTTTGTCACCTACAGTATATATACACTGGCAGCTTTTGTGAAATTTTGACTTTTTGACTTGGCGGAGCGGAACACTGCTGCGTTCTAAGTACGACATAGGGACGCGTGGATAATTTTTGTACATTTTCATGTTTAGGCTGTGCTACATAACTCGAAAAGCGTTACTAAAAAACGTTACCCGGTGTATCAAGGAGTTAGAAAGGTATAGGAGGTGTGAACAGTCTGTCTCCAGCTGTTGGGCCTCCCTCCACCGCACGTCATAGGGCCGAAGAAAGTCGAAAAGATTTATACGTGTGACAGGGAGTTAAAAAATACAGGAGGTTGCCATCAACTCTCAGCCCTCTCGGCCTACCTAGTATGAAGATGAAGGCATATTAACAATTCGTAGAAGGCGGGCCGGCGCCTTTGAATTCAGTCGTTTGTAATCAAGCCGTGGAAGTGCCGGTGTGGAGATACGAATAAAAATTATCTTCCATCTACTTTTATCAATTACTTGAATAAATTACCGATTTTATTTAATTTTATGTCGGCAGTTTACGCAGAGCGGAAACATGAAAATGTCTCACTGTCTTGCGGACTCGTATGCAAGAAGTATTTCTCTTTTAATGTTGACTGATCCTCACTATCCTCAAATTCTAAAATCGTCTGCCAATTAGTGTGGCACATAGCTTCATCACGTCCCAATATTGGATGAATGTTCGAATAAGATTTGAATCGATTTCGATTAACACTGGGGTCACATTTATTTGTTTCAATATGAAAAATGCGCACACGATTAAATTATTATGTGACCATCTATGGGCTAGTTTTGGCAAGCCAATATTTAAAAAAAATTTGGTTAGTACTTTTGAAGATACATTTGTTTATAAAATCAAATCTGCGCACTTTACATTAAATTTAAAACCTAAAAATTTAGTTTCTTTAGTGCAATCACAATGCTTCCGTTGCCTTTGGTAAGCATGGAAGCAAAAAAAAAATTATATATATATATCGCTTTACTATGTTAAATTCCCGACTAAGAATATTATTTTATGGCTAATATGGCCAATATATTGTTATCCTGTAAAATAGACAAATGTGCACTTGTACTATTTTCATAGCAGTATAGACATTAACTTAGTGTTTAATTTAAGTTAACCTAGTAGAACAGGGAGGACAAACCATTTATTTGAACCACTTTTTCACCCCGTATGGAGTCAGCCACATGAATAATATAATATAATAGCAAAGCGCGAGATCGAACCTGAGATCTCGAACCTGATACATAGATGGCCGAGGAAAAATCACCATATACGTAGGTAGGCTAAAAGGTAATGCACACCAATGTGTGCACAATTATTTATTTTATATGAAACCTTAACTCGCCTTTTCTAATCTCTTTGATTCGCCATCTCTATTTTATATTTCTATTTATTTATTATATTTTATTTACGAACCGTAGTTTGGTGCGCACCTTGCTTGGTTCTCGGTTTACCTATCAACGTGTTGGGACGCCTTTACGTAGGTGTGATTATTTACCTTATTAGCGATCATTTTATTTTCAGTATATTTTATATATCATATCTATTGTTGTCATATCTCAATCTTCTATCTTATAGTCCAAGTTATTGTTTCCAAAGAGATTGGAGGGGTGGGGTGACAGTATCGGGACTCGAGGAGTCAGTGTGGTTTCCGAACGAACGGAGGTTTGTGTGTGGTTTAACCACCGTGCCTTGCTAAAGATGGCCGATGGCCGTTGGGTTGACGCCACGCTTGTGACTCCGAAAAAATTCTAAACTTTCGTAACCACGTTCATAACGGATATCTTTTTCAATAAGAACCATTAACTCTTAAATCTGTGGATTTAACATCTAGTGGATACAAAAAGCCTTCAGCTGGAAGTGTACCTTTTTCGGAATTAGCGGCTAATGTCTTTTCTCCGACGTTCTCCTCCCTATACTCATCTTTTACTTGACTCATTTTCTGTCGCGAAGAATTCTCCACTCGATTAACCGTCTTACCGTTTTCTAATTCTTTTGTGAGGGACTTCTTTTTTTTGGATCTTTATGAATGTAAGTACGTACTTACGGACTTACATTAATTAGCTTCAGATATTTTGCTTCCGCGCTTACCGAAGGTAACGGAAGCATTGTGTTTTATTAGTTTTTTATTTAGATTTATTATTATTTTTTTTTTTTTTAGCGAGCTATGAAAAAGTAAAAATTATTATATTACTAGATATCATGTCTTCTTTGTACAAGTACATGGCAAGGCCTATAAATTATAAATTACTTTGAAATCTATTCTGTTTGTTTTTTTGAGCTGAGCGAAGCGAAGCTCTTATACTACACTTTGCATTTTTTCTGATGCATACTCCTCCTGAACGGCTGAGCCGATCCGCACAAAATTTGGCATGGGCATATTGACTAACCACAGGAAGGTATAAATCTGAAATTGTCCAAATCGGTACACAGGGGTACGGGGTACGGGGTACAAAAGTTTTCTCCTCAACGGCTGAGCCGATCCGCACAATATTTGGCATGGTCATAGTGACTAACCACAGGAAGGTATAAATCTGAAATTGTCCAAATTGGTACACAGGGGTACGGGGTACAAAAGTTAAAATAGTATATGCCCTTCAAGATGCATGTCGTTGGAAAGCTCTTTAAGAGTACAGTTATTATTGTTATGTTAACTTTTGTCATATTTTCAATTATGAGGGGTCACTATTGGTAAAATAGAAAATAAATAAATACATAAATATGGTTATAATGCACGCTCAGCTAATAATGCAAGCATTGCACACCTAGTTTATTTTATGCTTTATACCCCGTTTGAGAAATCTGAGATAGAGATTGATAACATGGCGCTCTCATTTTTTTAAAAATTTATTTCCTTTTTTTGGTTCTCATAAAACCCAGCCCTTCCCACTGAGCTATCTTTAGACCGGGTAAGATATAGCTCGGACGTTGCCCATTCTTTTGGAGCGTTACACATGCTTGTAGAACGCGCACGCAATGACCTTCAAGCTCGCCAGGCGGCATTTGGAAGTGACAGTTCTCTCCTATACGCCTTTGCAATTTGAAGGCCTTGAGTTCAGCCAGTGTAATTTGAGCAGAGTAAGTATGGAGACGTGTGATAGTGCTATGTAAACACGATGTTATCGAATTTTATCTCTTGAAAAAGTTACTCCTACTGAGATTTATCGTCATTGCCAGGGTTTTATGGTGACCATGCTGTTGGTAGGTCTACTGTAAATCGATAGGTAGTTAAATTTCGTGCTTGCGAGTCTGGAAAAGCCATAATTGTTGATGGACCACGCAGAGGACGTCCAATCATAGCAACAGACGATAAACATCGCAAACTCGTCAACGATTTGATTCAAAATTATTTGACAAAAAGAAGCCGACACGTTCCTTAGATATTCCAATATGGTTTGCGATAGACTGTTGAGTGATTCGCCGGTCATCAAATCGTCGAGTTTGCAATGTTTATCGTTACAGTGATCGGACGTCTGCTGCGTGGTTCATCAACAAGTATGGCTTTTTCAGGTCGCAAGCACAAAACTTTACAAGCCATTGAATTACATTAGACCCATCAACAGGACCGTCACCATAAAAACCCTATAAACGACGATAAATCTCAGTAGGAGTCACTTTTTCAGCAGTTAAAAAATTCGATTACAGCACGCTGTTTAACTCGCGTTTACATAGCACTAGAACACGTCTCCATACTTTGCTGCTCAAAATACATACACTGGTTGAACTCAACGTCTTCAAATGGCGCATACGTATAGAGGGGGAGTGTCACTTCCAAATGCCGCCTGGCGCACTTCTGAAGGTCATTTCGTTCGCGTTCTACAAGCATGTGTGCATTTCTTTTCAGCCTACCCTCGTACATTGAGTAAAGTTATCCAACCAATAAAAATTTCATACAAAAACACATACACAACGTTTTTAGAGTTTGAATGAACGGATGTCTTAAAGCTTTTACGGGCTTTTACAGGATAAGGTTTTATCGTTGTGTTTAGCGTCACCTGGAAAAAAACCCCTTAAAATAGGTTCTTTCTAGGGTGTAAAGACGGTACGGATATTTATCCTTAAATAATAGAAGTGCTTCCATTTAGAACGGTTAGAGAGAACACGGCTAGGAATGGAAGTGAAGGAAATAACACAATAAAACCTTGGATTTTAAAACTTTCTCAAGTCCAGAAGCTTTTTTCTTACCTTTTGGTTTTTATCAGTCTTAACAAGATCCAGTAAACTTCCTTTACCTTATAGAAAGCTAGCCAAAGCCTATCCATTACTATAACTTAATATGATATATATATCAGCAATGTAATACCGTGTTTTTGCACACTGCAATAAGGTACACAACTTGTGTTAGTGAGAGACACCAAGGGATGTTGCACGCAAGCCTGACACATAGGAACTGTTCCAACATTAGACTATACGTCACAACGATATTGGCTCGGCATTACGCCATGTCCTGCATCGTTTCGTCGCGTCCGACAATGCCATCTTTGTGACGTAAAGTCTAATGTTGGAACAGTTCCTATATGTCACGCTTGCGTGGCACATCCCTTGGTGTCTCTCACTAACACAAATTGTGTGTGTATAAATATATATATATATATATATATATATATATATATATATATATATATATATATATATATATATATATATATATATATATATATATATATATATATTAATACCCAGAGGGAGCGCGAAGTTAACCCCCACAGCGTAGATAAGCCAGGCTTATTTGTAGCTTATGCACTATAATTTAGTGTAGCACATAGCTTTCTCACGTCCTATCATGTACTTTAATGATGTTCTGCTTTTACCACCCATTCTTATCAAATTTTATTTAAAATCATTCAAAATTGTTTTGTATTTTTACATGAATATAAGTTTCAATTTAGTAATATTTAATCTGATTTATTTTGACATCCAATCGGATGAGTACTTAGATGTAGATGTAGCTGTGAATAAAGAAACAAGTGCGGCATGTGAAAGAGAAAATAATTGGCACGAAGGTTGAAACTTATATGGTACCAGTAATTTGCTAATATAATTGCTAATATATAAGATATGTTAGTTCGGAAAAACAAAGAACGACAGGCAGACATAAGACCGAAAATGTTCCCTGCAACGGATTTTCTTCTTGGATTATTTAATTTACAGGCATAACGAACGTCGTTCTTCAGAGCCGCCACAATGCTTTTCTTGCCCTGGTAAGTTCAGAAGCAAGATAGAGAATTAAATAATATACAAGAAAAATAGAGTGTCAATTAGTTTGGCCCCTAGTTTCCTCGCATCCTATCACGTACTATATTAATTTATGCTTTTACAATAGGCCAATATATATACATTCGAGCTTACATTAATTAGGGTAAAAGATTTTTTTTTTTAGGGTTTTTTTTGTAAAGTAATAGGAGCATGAAACCAAGTTTGCGACCTCGAAAGCCCTGGGGAAAACTTTTGGTAGGCGAAAAACCTCGAAATTTTGGAATTTTTTTAATATAACTCATAAACGACATCGAAATAAGAAAAATGTATTCTTTCCGAAATAAAATTAGACAAATTTCCCTACAAAATGCACGAGTTATATGTTATCCTAACCCGTTTTTACAGACTTCGCCTACCAAAAGTTGTCCCCAGGGCTTTCGAGGTCGCAAACTTGGTTTCATGGTCCTCTTACTATACAAAAGAATCCTTAAAAAAAAATCTTTTACCCTAATTAATGTAAGCTGGACCTCTCTCAGGCTACCTATATATTGGCCTTCAAGCCATTATTGTCAAATTTATTTAATGTTTTCTCACATTATTTTAATATGTCAAAATTATTTTGATTTTTACATACTTTTAAGTATCAACTAAGCAAAATTTAAAGAGCGCAGACTGTTGAAATTAATCTGGTGCTATCTGCGGTTTACTTTCGACAAACCATCCAAATTTTATAAAAATCAAATGAGTGCTTTTGAAGATATAGGTAGGTAAATAAATGTATTTTTTTCCGAATTTTGAAGAGAAACAAATAGGCGCAGAAGGTTGAAACTTATACGGAACCAACAACAAATTTAATTTAAATCAGACTTAAAAGTTTCTAAAATATGTTGGTTCGCAAAAATTGAGCGATAGATAGACAGACCGACAGAACGTCACGGAACAAAAATGTTCCCTGATGTCTGAAACGGATTTCTGTCTTGGAATTTTTGAAATTGGAGTCATAAAATATTTTAGATCTTGAGAACGATCACGTAGCTTCCGTTAACTTTGGTATCTCGGACACAAATACATATTATACTCACTAAAATATTGTAGTGAGGAATTATTAAGTTTAGCAAACCCTTGAGAAAATGTTATTTACCAAAAGCAAATGTAAGATCTTACATCAACTAAATTCTAAATATATAATTTAGTTCGAAATAATTAACTTAGCGCAGACATGCTTGATTAATAATTAATATTAAAATATATTAACAACAAAGATAAATAAATTTCAATATTATAATAGTGTGCAGTGTTGAAGTGCTCCAGTAAATCACAGCAATGTCTGGGTACTGGGTAGAGGGTAGTCTCAGCCATACTGGGAATTACATAAACACATTTACCAGCCCACACCACCGTCTCATTATTTATTCCCCTTAAGATACGTTGAATACATAATACATTATTATATATTCGGAGAAAATGTATTCCACATATTGAATATATAAAATTATATATATATATATATATATATATATATATATATATATATATATATATATATATATATATATGTATATATATATATATATATATATATATATATATATATATATGTATATATATATATATATATATATATATATATATATATATATATATATATATATATATATATATATATGTGAGTGTGTGTGTGTGTAATATATATATTCATATATTTGATTATGTATTTGCCTTCCTGTAAGCTAAACAACAGACAACTCTATAGAGTTAGAATATATACAGTCAAGTAATGATATAAAATTTTATTTAATTTTTTATAATACAAAAGAAAGGTACATAGAAAAGCTGTGGGCCACACAAATTACCAGACTACTGCCTAGAGCAATTTATTTATTTATCTGAGCAATTTATTTCCTTTAACTTTTCGAGGAAACATTTTTGGTTCAGTGTCTGCCTGTCCGTTTGTCGGACGGCATATCTTTAAAACTCACCCGACTTTAATGAAATAGGTGGCAGGTCATAATTAGCCAATTGTGGGTCCCGTATAAGTTTTAACCTTCTGCGCCTATTTTATTTGTTTCTCTTCAGCATGAAAAAACTAACTATAAACTCATTTGCACCTATATTTTCAAAATTAATCATCTGATTTGTATGAAATGTGAATAGTTTGTCGAGAGTAGAAATTAAATTTGTAACCTCTTTACATTTTGCTAAATCGATACTTTAATTCCGAAAAAATTAAAAATCATTTTGACAGATTTTAAGAACGGGGGAAAAATTAAATAATTTGACAATAATGGGTTACAAAAGCATACTAAAATTTATTATAAGAAATATGAAGCTACGTGCCACACTAACTATAAGTAGACTATTTTTTATATTGTAGTGAATTGACTAGAATTTAAAATAGTCTGCAATAAGTGTGGCACATAGCTTCTATGCATACTATTATTAGACGAATGGTCATATGAGTATAAATAAATGTGGTAAAGTATAAGTGGGTTTTTATGGACCTCAATTCCCAGTTGGGTCACATTTATTTTTATTTAATATTTAAAGTGCGCAAATTTAAAGGTTGAAATTAATGTAATATTATCTGTGGGTTTCTTTCAACACACCATCCAAATCGGATTTATTCTTATATCTTGGGTGTTAATATAAGAACGTTTGTGCGCACGGAAAGGAAAAATTACGGGACCAACGTTATAAATATTGACGGACCATCATAATTTAATTTTTAAATTTAAGTTTGTTAAAATCAAATGATTCCATCACATCAGCAACTCAAATTAAATAGCAAAATTGCCCAATTTGTTATCAAATATAGCCATAATAGTTAATGTTAAATAGAAACTGGTTACGTTACGAAAAATAATACGGATAGATTATGTTAAGTGAAACTGTTATACGGTTAGGTTGTTACGTTAAAATAGTAACAACTACTTTGGCTGATTGCCATTGGGGATTCACGATCCCAGAGCGAAAGCCTTTTAATTAATTTTTAATTCTTACCTAATTTAAAACATAAATTTCGTAATTCTATATCGTCAAGTTCATTAATCTATATTCAATGTAATACGAACACAAGTCGTAGCTAAATAAATATATAAATAAATATATATATATATATATATATATATATATATATATATATATATATATATATATATATATATATCTGTGTGTGTGTGTGATAAAAAGTTGAGGAGGAAATTGAATCGTTCAAGAAAGATAAAGGATATAAAAAAAAAAGTTGAAGTATCCACAGCAATATTTAATAACTGGTTAAACGTTTGGAGAAGGCAAGAGGAGAGGACTTACCAGGGCAATGTCTTATCAAGGGAAAGGCTTTCCTTTGATAAGTAAGTCTGGTAGGTTAGATAAGGAACAAGACTCCCCATCATATCTTATTTTAACAGGAAATAAATGCAAAGGGATCTCCAGGCAGTCGCTTTTTCCCTTTCTTCTTAAGTAGATACTGGAAAAGTATAACAAAAAAGAAAATTTCAAACAAAATAAGAAAAAGGAAAAAATAATGAAATTCTTTTTATTCTTCTATCTTTGTCAATTCAGTCTTATTTTCCGGCAAATTGAATATGAACAAAAGGAAAGAGGCAAAGAATAAGTGTGGGGGGGGGGGGAATGCCCTCAGGGGCGGGATTGAGACTAGGTATAAAAAAAAAACAAGGCACAATGGTAAATTTCCACACCCTACTCAACCCTAAATATAAATATATATATATATATATATATATATATATATATATATATATATATATATATATATATATATATATATATATTCCACTGACTTTTGTTACTAATACCATTCTTGTATAATACATTGAAAAAAGAAATACATTTTCCAAAACAATCTAAAACTTGTCTTTTACTTTCGACTGATCCTTGCTATTCTCAAATTTTATAAGATACGGAAACGTTAAAGTAACAAGTATAAAATGCAACAATCAATTAATTTTATTTTCATATAAATACGCATATATTGCCTATTTATAAATATTGTAATAAGAAATTAAATATAAATTAGGCTGGCAATTAGTGTGGCACAAAGCTTTATCGTATCCTATTATTGGACGAATGGTCAAAGAGATTTTGATAAATTTCGAGTCTCAGGGTCTAACATACTTCTATTTAATATTAAATTTGCGCGGAAAGTTGAATTTAATGTGGTACCATTTATAGGTAATTGATAATAAATAAAAATTGTGTGCATGTGGAAGAGAAACCAATAGGCACAGAAGGTTGACACACAATGGGCTAAATATGACCTAACATCCAAAATTAATTAAACCCAGAAAAATAGATTTTAAGATATTGCAGACAGACCGACAAACAAACACGAAACCGAAAATGTTCGCTAATAATACGGATTTCTGTCTTGGAATATTTTAATCAGGAGACATCAAAAAGAAAATTGGTCGTCAGAACGACGAGGAAGCATTGCGTTCATTACCGTCGGTAAACTCGGAAGCAATGATTAATTTTGATTATCCTATTAAATGATAATTTAAAGTTGCGACTAACTGGTTGCGAATGACAATTGTAAGGTTTATGCAGCTGATGGTGCAACACACTAACCCCATTCCATCAGTTAAAATCAAGTCTAGATGTTTAAATTTAAGGAGAGTTTTAAATGGTCAAAACTGAACTTTCTTCTTATAGTATTGACAAACAAAACCATGTCTCGTTCCACTAAGAATGTAATTTATAAGGGACAGAGACTTATAACTTATTCAGGTCTATAGAAGCCAAACAACAAATATGATATCTGGGCGACCAAGGTATAAGGATATTTGTATACATATACAAGTCAGTTTTATATACATAATATTCAAGCTTTGTTTAAACATCCTACATTTTAATTTGAATGCCACGCACCGTATCTTATTATTTTTATTACTACGTTTTTATTAGCTTGCAATCTTGTTTGTTTGTTTGTTTGTTTGTTTGTCCGGTACAAATCTGGCAATCGATTTCTAACTAACTTCCCGAATAGCTAGACATTTGAAACTTTTAGTATAGCTCAGAACACGATGACAATGCATTATTTTAATACTTTTAGCCATCTTTCAGCAGAATTTAATTTGTTTTCAGCAAATTTTGCTGTGCGGAAAGTTAGTTCGGAAAAATCCGCAAGTTATTTTATTTGTTTTGCCATATCCAATATTTACGCAATCTTCATTTTGACGGGTCTCAAATTTGTGATAGATAAACATTGAATGACAGCAAAACAGGAAATATCGATTATATTATTTATCGATTATATTATTTCAAATATATCGATGGCATGCTTTAGATTTGGTGTTGGGGTGATCCGTTGTACAAAGATTTATCCTTTTATAGGTTTAAGATCAGCTCTCTGGATGGTTGTCATTTATGTGAAGTAAATAAATTTGGAACTATTTTTTTTACTAACATTATAATATTATATAACAATAACAATTATATTATCAACATTACTTACGATTCAACAGAAAATTTAAAAACGTAGTATATAAAAAGTTCTTTTTATCTTGAAATTATTTGTTTTCAAGTTGTAAGACATTTTTATGGGAAAAATTGAAAACATCGTATAGGATGATTTTAACAGAAATCTATGAATCCTTTTTCGAGGAATAATGTTTTGGCAGTAGCAATCCAAATTTCCACGCGTCTGCACAGACGACAGAATACAGACTATTTATACAAACGACACAGAAACTTTTTTGGACTCTGCGCAACTGAGTGTAAATACATCAAAAACAAATTTTCAACTTATCACAATGCATTCTCTCTATATATACTACGAATATGAGAAAGTAAAACTAAGAAAAAATTAAAATAAAATATTAAAAGGCAACAATATATTTTTTTAAAAAATTCTGTTTTAAAGGAAAGATTTAAATATGTATAAAAAAAAAAAAAATCAAGAATTAAAAATGTCTCAACATAAAGAACAATCAACCCTTTCTTTTAAGAAACAAAAAGAATATATAAAAAATGAAAAAAAAAAAATATATATATATTAAAATAAAACACAAAAAGAATAAGTTAAAATTATAAAACAAAATAGAATCTAAAAGGATATAATGTGGACAGATAAATTATATGAGAGGAAAAATAAATCACCAGAGAGATAAGATCTTAGATACTAAAGAAAAGATAATGTAAAAAGAAATATTAAAAAGTAGAAAAGAGAAGCGAAGAATGTTAAGAAATAAAGAGGTACATTGTGTGTTTCAATTTAAGTCTCATTTCTTCACACAGTAATGTTGTTTTTAATTTCTTTAAAGAGAAAGTCTAGCTTAACTGAAGGATAAGTACACTAGGGTCAAGGATAATTCACTTGTTTTCTTCAAGTCTAATTCTTTTTCACAATCAAGCATTATGTATGTGTTATATATATACATATTTCTTTTATCTTATTTGAAATACAAGAAAACATTCAAGATAATGATATGTTTTATAGAAGTGTGTATATTTGTGTGTTTATATTTGAAAGTGTCTCTGAATAAGGATAAATTGTTATTGTTATTTTCAGCACTGTACAAAAGAAAACCCCCTGTGAATATGCAGGTCAAGGTACATAAATTGGAATGAAAAGGACACATTTAGTAAGTTAAGTGTGATATATAGCAGTAGATAAACAAGTCCTAAACTAAAATCAACCAATACAGCGTAGAAAAGGCAAATAAAAAATGAACGACATAGAGAAGGTACAGCGTTGAAGAGGATAGTCTGGAACAGATTGGTTTTCGCTTGCATTCATTGTAGCACTATATTTCGCCTATAGAAGTGCACTCTATATTATCGTTCATTAAGTTGAAGTTTATATAAAATCGCATCAGAGCTCCTAGCGGACCAAATGGTAATCAAAATGGATTAATGTTTCATAATTTCATAGCTTAAGATCCATCTATTGTATCAAATTGGCAAATGTATACTGATTTTCTCCATTTCATCAAAAAACATTGAAATGTCAGTACTTTTTTACTTAAGCACCCCCCTATATCTCTTTGTCTTAATAGTTATTTAGATAAAGGAACATATTGTACCCTGTTAGGTTTTTTTCGGAAGGTTATATCACTTGAGAAAGACTTAGTACCGGAGGCGCCATCTCTCGTATCTTTTAAAGACTTGTTTTCAGTTCCGATTACCTGCTGCCATCTAGCGGAATCTCCGACGAACTACCCTTCGCCTCCAAGTGTCACATCTGAACCCGAGTCCCACATTTTCATCCGTTCTTCCTCACCACAAATCGTATATATTTAATTTTCTTTTTCTAATATCTTCTGTTCTATTCTAGCTAGAAAATTAAATTTACTCTCTAAATTCTTCTTTCCGTTTCCTTTAATTTCCTAGACCTGTTTCCTGTTTCGTTCCTTTTTTTTAAACCATTATTTTAGTTTTATCAACACCTGTGGAACGCTAAGCTACAGCGTCGTTATTAAGGCAACAGCGCATACTCTCTAGCGGTTCTCGGGTTCTCCATTCTTTATGTTTAAGCTTTCGTTTCTCTTCCGACGCTCCTCTTTCCCCAAGTGTTTCTGGGAAAGATGTCAGGTAATTTATTTTCTTCCGTTTTTATCCTGATTCTCTAGAATCTGTTCTACCGATTGAGGTAGTTTCCGTTTAAATTAATTGTTTCCTGTGTTGGATGATTCCGGATGAAACTTAGCTAACCTGTTGCTTCCGACGTACACGTTTCCGGATCTTCAAGTGGATTTCTGAACTATAAGTTGATTTCTTTCTTTTCTCTTTAATTCCTGTGAGGCAATTAGTAGCGGTTTAGTTCTGCGGCAAAGACTTATACAACTATCGGCTATACAACTTATTTATCTATTACAGGTGTTTGTCGCCTATTAGGCTGATGGGGGAGGAGCTGTAGCGTTTGAACTTTGTATTTTTCTCTATGAGATTTCATATCGTATCGTACCGGTGAGTAACGCTTAGTTTCAAGTTTAATTTTAGTACTGACGTATTAAAGTGTGTCTGATAGACTTTTTCACTTACAGTTTCAAGTTTGGGGCAAGAATCTTAGCCAGACAAGATCATAGGCTGGAAAATCTACGTTAGAGTCACATTTGGACTACATGTGGACTCAACTCACCTGAAAACTGCTTTTACCGTCTCTTCTCACATATGAATCACGCTTACCGTATCGTTTGACAAACTGTAATACCGTTTCTTTATTTTTATAGTCCCGTCTTTTTTCTGTTTTATGTAATTTAGTATAATCCAATCTGTGCCTACCTTCGGTGATGAACCATACCACCTCTCGTAGCTCGCGAGACGTGGCATTCTGAGGTAAGGTTAGTGCACCTTTAGTCCCGTCCCGTAACGTAAAATCAGTTTTGTTCAATTAACGTTTAACTTCATACATTTCACTTAACTTTAATTTCTCTTAATTAATTCTTATGTTCCGTACCTCCTTTAATCTTTCCGTTTATTTCACAATTCAATTACCTTTGTACTTGTTACCTTCTATCTGGCATTTAACTTAG
This sequence comes from Gerris lacustris, assembly GCA_951217055.1. NCBI lineage: Eukaryota > Metazoa > Arthropoda > Insecta > Hemiptera > Gerridae > Gerris > Gerris lacustris. The sequence continues at coordinate 50,594,826 of OX578279.1, forward strand.
AGTTATCTAAGAACCAGCCTAGGCGAAGTACTCTTTTCTTTTGTAATCTGTCCCAGACATTCACTTTGAATTCTGGACAGATTTTCACCTTTTACTTCTTTGAAGTATTTTAGTAAATTTTAACTATATAAGTTATAATTTAAATTTTTGTTTCTTTGCCTCTAGGTTGTATTTGCCGTGTAAGTCTCCAGTGGTCCCTGAGGCAACAGGGGGGGATAGCCACTGAGTATCTATTAACTTAATTGACATTTTTATTTTAGGTTTTCTGTTATGATTTAATTATTTCATTTTTTGTTTAGAGGACCCACTCACCGTGACCCAGTGTACGGGCAGATAGATCAGCCGTTACCTTGTACGACGTGGAGTTAGTTCAGAGTAGGGAGTGCCCTCTAAACGGGAAGTATGCCCTATCATATTATTTTAATTTGAATTATTATTTTCTTTTCTTTGGTAGACTAACACCTGACGTTAACAGCTGAGGCGGAGATAGGGATAGCCGTTTCACTGTTACGCGGAGTTAGGAAAGTTAGGGACTGGGTTAGTCCTACCCTTGGTTTTCATCTTTATATTCAGTAAACTTATTTTTATCGGTTGAGTCACCTGTTAATACTGGCCCCATCACTGTTGTCCAACCACCCTTTGTACGTAATTCTCTGTACCATATCAACACTTAACTTAATTTTGTGTTTTTTCATTATATTTTATTTTAAATGGACAATGTCCAAAACTAACTAAAAGTTTCTTTTATTCCGTCTGTCTACCTACGTCCTACTAACACTCTTAATTTATTCACCTTGGTGAAGTTTCCCGTTTTGAACAGAACAGTGGGACTTTTCTCAGAGCTGAACACCTACCTGGTCTATGATAGTTTATACTAATATTTTGTGCGCCTTCAGGGGTAGCATAATATACAGAGCAGTATATCGACTGTGTACCTCAATACTCTATGTCGACTGTGTACCCACAATACCTCGTAACCCTCAAAATCGAGATTTTTTTTTATTGCATTTTTTGATAGATATTATTAATATCTACCTATGTGCAAAAGATAGTAAGCCTTAAGCAATTATTTTTTTATAGAAATTATTGTAATACTTTGTATTCATAATTTAACTAAAGTGTACAAAAACCTCGTATACGACAAGGTTTCAAAACCTCGTTACCCCCATGCATTGTAAGTCTTTAACTAGTTGTGGAATACGTTTAAGTGTTTCAGTAAAATTAATTAAAATTAAAATAAATATAATTTGTTTTTTTAAACAACGTTTTTTGCTTCTACACAGTCAATATATTTCCTTAGTCTAAATTACTATTAAGACGAAGGGATATTTAGTCCAATGTACCTTGGGACAAAGGAATATCACACTTGTGTACATAAACATGATTAACATGATATCCCTTAGTCTAATTAACTATTAAAACATAAAGCAATATTAAATATACGCTAAAGGAAGTGTAATTAGACTCGTTGTCCTACAGTTTTCTCTATAAGATTTAGTCTTACAAGTGATAACACTCGATTTTAAAATAGCATAATGAAACTGCCCCAGGAGTCTCAATATCTTGGGAAGACACACAGCTTTGAGGCTTTTTTAGGGCAGATTATTGTTTAGAACCAAGGGCGTGCTGATGTGAATAAATGCCGAAATGTCGATATGTGGATTCAATGCCCAAAAAAGGTATTATTGATTCAATTTTTTTTCAAGAAATGGAGATGAGTATATTTTTTATAGATTTTTTTCTAATTTTTCAGGTGTCGGAGAGGATTTTCAGAAAGTAATTGGTAGATTTTGGATTAAGGAATCAGCATGATGGGATACGGAATCATGAAATAATTGATATTTGGAGGTGGTAAGATCAAAAATAAAGGGTACTTTTAGATAAAGACCTTAAACTAGAAACAAAAAAGGGAGCATTTGTTATTTTTTCTAAAGAATTTTAGTGTGAGAAGATTGGTGATTGGATACGGTAGGAGTTTGAGCGCTTGGTTTGGATTGAATTATGGGTGCAACTCCATAATCCAATCCTATTTGTTCATGTAAATTTTTAAGGTGCGCATTGTTTGAAATATTCTAACTAGGCATCGCGTGGCTCTATCATTGAAGCGAGCGTATAGTAATAAATATGTATTAATTATTGAAAAAATAGATAATAATGAATCATGGGTATAATGTCAATATAATCAATACTACTAGGGGAGAGTGGGGCATGTTGTCACAAATTTAACAATTTATTTTTTTCAATTTTTTCTATTCGGTATATTTTCAATTTCTAAGTACTATTGTTTATTTTAAACTTTCAGCTACATGTGGCACAAGTTTCATTTATCTAGCATTAGTAGAAGTATTTTTATTTTATTTTTTTAAAGTTAAAGTTTTTTGTGACAACATGCCCCATCAAGGGGCAGGTTGTCACTTGGTATGGGGTAAGTTGTCACAAGATATAAATTAATTATCACACTTTGATTTAACAAAATTTAAATACCTTAAGCTACAAGATTTGGCTAGTTAATATAATAATAATTATTATTTATGGGGCTATTAGTCTTGTACAGGCAAAATATTTTTCTTATAGGAATCATTTAGTTAATTTTTCTGCAGTACCAATGCTAGGTTCTGTAATTTATTAAAAATGCTTCCGCTGCGTAACGAGTGGAGCAGCCTCAAAATTTTAGAACCCTAACCGCCTTCATGCCATGAAGCATGAGCACTCCTGGAGCATACCGTCCTCTAGTGGTTTTTGCCTTGCAATTGCTCACCATTTTGCCTAGAACAGAATAGCTTTGCTAAAATCGTTATTTCGTGCCTGTACCTAGCACCTAGCTAAGAGTACGGTAAGGGAATCAATCAGCTACCTCGGTAAGGGAATCAACACTGCGTTTTTAAGTATAAGGGTGTAGAGGGTCTGTTAAAAAATAAATTTTTATTTATTGTATTAAAAATAAAAGGGTAAAAGTGTATCATTTGTTTGATTTTTTATCAATAGTTAGCATATTTGTTTAACATATTTTAACTGGCCATCCTTTTTTTTTTCTTTATCCACTTTCCTTATTAATTCCTCTTCACTTTCCATTTCTATTTAAATATAGAAGAATACTCTTATGTAAATATAGCATTGGGGCAAGTAGTCACAAAAGGTATTGGATGTGACTACTTGCCCCTATTACTTTGTGACAACTAGCCCCAACGCGCCATTTTTAATTATAGTGAAATATTTTTTTCCTGCCGCAATAATATTGATTTAACGGTTTAGAAAAACAATGCCAAAACTACTACGTAATAATAATCATCGAATATAGCACCCTAGATAAAAAATACAAAACAGAAAACATAATTTAAAAACAAAAAACAGCAGTGAGTGAGTTGCCTAAAAAGTTTATGTTCCATAAATGACAGACGGTTTGCTACATTGACACCATTTTTCGTAAAGTTTGTCTACATAATGAAGGTTATCTTCAGTAGGTGCGCGAGCTTTCCCTTATCACTCTAACCCCTTAAAATTGACCCTGTGACAACCTGCCCCTGTGACTTCTTGCCCCACTCTCCCCTACTATACCCATCAATATAATGGGTATAGTAGTAGTACAGCGGCTTGTAGTAAGGGAACCGCGCCGCATTCTTACTATTCCTCTAACCACACATCTCCTTTTCAATTATTATAAAATGTATCTCTTTGCTACAAAAGAAACTACTGCACGTATCATATTGAAATTTTGCATGCCTGTTTCAATTGTGCATTAGATGCTGTAAATGAAGTTTTTTTTTTTAAATCGTTAAGATAATCGGTAAAAAGGTTAAAAAGCTCGCATACGCTCGCTTCAATTAGCTATGTTCACCATTTGTTACATCTTCTTTTACTAGGCATCGCGTGGCTCTATCATTGAAGCGAGCGTATAGTTATAAATTTGTATTGAATATTGAAAAAATAGATTATCGTGAATTATGATGAGTTGATAGATAATGGGTCTGGTAGTAGTACAGCGGCTTGTAGTAAGGGAACCACCCCGCATTCTTACTATTCCTCTAACCACACATCTCTTTTTCAATTATTATAAAATGTATCTCTTTGCCACAAACAAACCACTGCATGTATCAAATTGAAATTTTGCATGCCTTTTTCAATTGTGCATTAGATGGTGTCTATGAAGTTCATTAAAATCGTTACGTTAGAACGTAATATATCGGTAAAAAGGTAGTTTTTTCTATTTTAAACGTTTAGGTCCGCTTTAATAGTTTTAGCGATCTTTATTAATTCATAGCGGTGTCGCTGTTAGTTTTACTAAAAAATGTTATTTGAAAAAAATGTTCGTCTCATCGAATAGATGATAATAGAATCTTTTCCCGTCCTGAAATTCAATTTAATTTTTGAACCTCTCGTTTACGCGAGCGTTACGCGCGAACTCTTGGACGGATCACGCTGTCCAACGAACTTAGCCTGAGTATTAGTAAGAGGATCATGTATACCAAATTTCAACTAAATCGGTCAACTTTTACTCAAGTTATCGTCACACGCGTGAACGTTACTGACAGACAGACATACAGACAGACAGACAAGATGCATAGTTTGTTGAATGTAAGAAGCTCGCTTACGCTCGCTTCAATTATGTTTATAATATATATATATATATATATATATTTATAATTTTTATTTCCCCTATTTTTTAGAACATATTCTAACCCTTATAATTAAAAGCAGTTCCGGGATCGTATTAATTTAACCCTTGACTACCTTTTCAGTGTTCGTATTGAATATCAAATCTACCTTTATTCCAAAGAATGGGCTTTTATAATTTACGCATGATTTCATGTATAACAGTTCTCTTTTCGTTCTTTTATTGTGGGTAATTTTATTTGGTTTTTTTGTGGAAGGAAATTGGTGGTTTTTAAACAAGAAACTTTAGAATTTAAAACAAAAGATGAAATTTCTTTCCTATTGAAAACCAAAAAGCAGGAAATAGAGAGAAACCCAATAAAACAAACAAACAAAAAAATACAATAGTTTAAATTATACAAAGCTAACAAGCTTCTGTAAAAGTTCACGAAATGTAATAGAACACAAAACATTTTAAAAAAAAGTTTGAAACGTACCTAAATTCTAAAGCTACTTCAGTTTTTACTGTTTTTAACATAACATAGCGTATTAATTCACATTCCCTTAAAAAAAAATGTATTGTTATCAAATTAAATGGTTCACAACATAGAGACATAGTTTTAATTTATACATAAAATTATAATTTCCAACCGAAAATTTGTAGAAATCTGTGGTCCTGAATGAAATTCAAAGCGAAAAATAATAATTTAAGCGTTACAAAAAAGAAAAACACAATAGTTAGCATTGAACTGCATTAGTTGGACCATCTACTAAAGTATTTCAAAAATAAGCTATTGGGGGTCTCGTGTCTATCTGTCAATATTTTTACGAATCACTTAAAAACTACTCTGATTTAAATTAAATTTGGATGGTAGGTTTTAATTAGCCCATTGATGGTCCCATAATAATTTCGACTCTCTGCACCCATTGCGCCCTTCTACGCGAACTTGTTTTTATTAACACCTGATATCTTGAAAAGAACTCATCCGATTTTAAAGTAATTTAGATGGTTTGTCGAAGGTAATCCGCAGATGGTCTTACTAATCAACCGTCCAAAATTAGTATTTTTTAAAACTAATAAGTTTGATGTCCCTGGGAATCTTAACAGATCCAAATCTCATGTGAGCATTCGTCCATTAACAGGACGCGAGGAAATTATGTGTCACAAATTCACAGACAATTTTAACTTTTTCTATATTCTTGCCACCACTCACATCACTGTTCAGCCTTCTAGACACACTTCAAATTTTATTTCAGTTCTACAAGTCTTAATAATAAGATTTCAATATTTTCCGTACAATAATATGTAGAAATACTAGAATGGTAAATTATTAAGTGCAGATAGTACAAGTATATTTTTATGTTTTAATTTCCTATTTTCTGTACAAACAGAGCCTTGCGACTTAGAGTTTAGTCTTGTTTAGGAGTAGAGTAAATAGTAGAGTCTAGAGACAGGGGGAAATAGTGAAGGTTAACTAAATATGTAGGTCAAGAATGAGCAGAGGAGCAGGTGATTATAAAGTCTGTTTTTAGACGAGAGGAGCAAGGGACTTATTATAATGATGTTTGTAAGGACAAGGTCTCATCAAAGGGCCTTCGAGACAAGGTAGACACAGATAATATCTACTCGGGAGCCCTTCCTACCTCCCAGATCAGATAATCTGACGAGTAAATAGTTTATCAAAGTACTGAAAGGGTTCGGATGGTTCTAAGGGCCGAGAAGGGACGGAGCAGTCTGTAGAGGATAACTTGTAAGGGTTCCAGATACAAGATACAAACTTTGAATAAACCTAACAAGCCTGCAAAGGGGATAGAGCTATTAAAATAAGGACTGAGAAAGGTAACAGATAAAAGCGGAATATAATACATGGTACAGGGAGGACCAATTTTCAACATTCCTCCTTCTACTTCCCTCTCTCCCACTCCTTTAACTTTATTATCTGAAAACACAATTAGATATACACCTTACCTATACCATCTGGTTATTAAGTCATAACATTTGAAACTATGTGAGGAGAAAAGCTAAACGAAATAAAAGTTAGATCTAAGTTTAATTTTAAGTCACTGCAAACCCTCGAAAAGTGCACATTTCTGAGGCACTTGAGAAGCTTTCTCAAAATCTTTAGGTCAAAAACGTAGCATTGTTATAATACTCCTTGTAGTTCCTAAAGTAAACTTAAAGAGAAAACTTCTTCAATTTATATAAATGTTTTTATCTTCTCTAAAATATCCATTGAAAAATAAAATATTAGCTTGATGTTTTGAAAAGTTCTAGATAAATTATTTGTTTTTTCCATTTATTAGTTGCTTATAGTTTTCGTTATTAAATTTAATTACGATTGAACATTTTAACTAAATCTACTAAAAAATATCCTTCCTTTGGGGACTCGAATCTGACCTCACATCGACCTCAATTATTGATATTTTCTGTGGAAATAGGTTTTTTTCCTTAAAAACGAGTTATATTGTTGAATTGGTAAATTGATTAATTTATTTGGTCTGATCTATTAGAGCTAAACTCTAAACATGGAGAAACAATCAAGACAAACTATGTCCAATGTGTAATACTGGAGAAGCAGAAGATTTCTTCCAAATTCTCGGATCTTGTCCAGCTCTGGCCCCCTACCGTCTTAAACAATTTGAAACTGAGCTCTTAGAAACTCAATATATTTATGGTTTATTGAATGGTTTGAACTATTCTAGTCTGAATGCATTTATTTCACAAGCTAGAGAAAAACGAAACCTACTTGTTTGTGTTTAATTATGGATTTAAAATTTATTACTCCTGAAATTTGTTTGAAATGTGTAAAGTTAAATTTTGTACGTTATACAAAATTTATTTTTTTATGTAACTGAAGTGTATGTCCTTAATTGTAGTGAATTTGGCGAGAATGTTATGCATGATTTTGAGATTTTACTGAGTTGTATTATCTGTTATATACTTATATTATAATTTCATTTTAAACAATATCAACATTTTATATTAAATCTGTTATATATTTATACATAAAAATCATATATATATATATATATATATATATATATATATATATATATATATATATATATATATATATATATATATATATATATATATATATATATATTCATTTCTTTATTTATTTATTTATTTTTTTTTTAATTATATATTTATTTATTAGTAGATATATATAAATATTATCCGTATATGTTAATACGATTTATTAATTTATTATATAATATAATTTTTATACATACATATTTTTTTAAAAAAAAATTCCAACTTATAGCAGACGCCTTAAGCCTTGCCATGAAATGTTTGCTAAAATATTTTTATGAAATGCGTTTTCGAATTATTTTTCTCTAATAAACATTATTATTATTATTATTATTACATCAAAATCAAAAATAGTAAATTAATTTAATTGTCCCCTGTTTCTTTATGTATAGATTTTTTTGCTTCCGAGCTTACCGAAGGTAACGGAAGCATTGTGTTCACTTTTGGGAACGAAAAACTTTTATGCCTCCGATTTTAAAAATTCCAAGACAGAAATCCGTTTCAGACATCAGGGAACATTTTTGGTCTCGTGTCTGTCTGTCTGTCGGTCTGTGTGTCCGCGAATTATGAAACGTGTGACGATAACTTGAGTAAATGTCGATCGATTTTGATGAAATTCGGTGGACATGTTCATTTTACCAATGTCCAAGACGAGTTCGTTGGACAACGTTATCTGTCCAAGCGTTCACGAGCAACACTCGCGTAAACGTGAACTTCAAATTTAAAATTGGAATTTTAGGTCGGGAAAAAAATTAAAATTTATCTATTCAATGAGACAAACATTTTTTTCAAATACAACGTTTTACTAAAACCAACAGCGACACCGCCATGAAATGTTAAAGATCGCTGAAACTATTAATAGTTTTTACACAATAAATAGTATAACAATAATTTTAATGCAAATATAACAATAAAGTACATGATAGGATGCGAGGAAGCTATGTGCCACACTAATATGCAGTCTATTTTTCTTTACTATAAGATTTGTTAGAAGTTTTCTTTTAATTAACTTAAGTTATAATTAATATTTATTATAGTCTTAAGCAAAAATAAATAAAAATTTTAATACAACTAAACTAAAATACAAAGTAAAATGGGTTAAATACATAATATGTAGGATGAATGTTTATTAGATTAAGAATTTTATTGTTTGTGTGTTAAAGACAATATTTTATCTATTTATCTGTTATCAATAGTTGTTTATGTTCTTTTTTTGTATAGCATTTATTAAGTGTCACTTTGTTGTTATTATAGTGTAAGAAAATGTATTAAATGCTGTTTAATATTTATCTAGCCGCTACTCTAAGCTGACGGTCATCCGCCTTAGTTTTGATGATATTGTTATTTTCATGTATTAATTATACGCAAATAAAGTATTATTTATTATTATTATTTGGTCTGAACCTTTCCGATAAATAATTATTACCGTTATTATCATAATTTTTGGGTGGTAGCTCCTCCAAATTTAGTGCCTAAATTTATTTCTCAATTTGGCCTTAGGGTATAATTTTTTCTGAACCTGTATCCAAATTTCATGGACATCCACCAGGTAGTTTATTTAGGCTCCACGCGTCTGCACAGACGACACATATTCTTAAAAATCAGTTCTTAACTCCCACTCCTTAAAACATCTAATGTTAGCGAGATTACAATACTTCCTCTTTGTATAAACTAGATATATGAGAAAGTAATAATAATAATTGGTGTCGCATTAACCCGTGGAAGGTTTATTCCTGCCAAAGTCTAGCCCAATTGTTAAACGAAAATCCTTCATTGGACTAGGTTATCTCATTACCTATAAAAAGTCCAAGTGTATTACTTGTAAAATATTTGGTCTAAAGGTACTCCTGTGTCTTGAATTTCTCTTGTTGAATTTTTCTGTGTCTTGATAATTGTGCTTTTATACATTAAACACCTTTAAGATCGTATAAATATTATTATAGTTGTTTAATAGGAATAATATAATTAGCAATAGAAAATAGAAGAGTCCAGTTCAGCAGAGATCCGGTTAATAGTTAAAAAGGACAAATAGACAAGACAGGGGTCTTTGTAATTGGTTGTTAGATGTGGTGGGGGTGGGGCACGAGGCAGTGTTCTGCGCGGGACCCAAGCTCTGTGAAACACAGGCTGGTAATAAAGCCGTCCCCGTAATTAACTGGCAGTTTTCCTCTCAGGGATCTCTGGGAAACCCAAGGAAAAGTTTCAGGGCTCCAACTCGGCCCCCCAGTGGTCGCTAGATTACTATCTCGACATGGGGAAAAGGGGGACAAGAGGGTAACAAATTAAATTAAATTAAACATCCTGGATGAAATATAATACATAAATTCTCTCAGAGGGGGAGGGGCTAAATCCCCCCTTGAGAGTGCTTTTTTGCCACGTTGTAATTACTATTGTATTTTTATTCTTTGTTAAAAAGAAAATTAACTTAACATATGTTATATAAGTGGAGTTTTATCTTGTGGTTACAAGTTTATTTTAAAATTTGTGTTTTCAACTTTTCTTTTTGATTTATAAATTGCTTTTTAGTATAGAAGGCCACCTTAGTTAACCTTTTTAGCTCGTTTAATTAATTTAAATTTTTCATTAAAATACAGTTAACTAGAAACCTTGTACTTATTGCAAACTAAACATAATTGAAGTATTAAGGGATATAAAAGCCCAAAGAATTCATTCATGAAAAATATTAAAATAAATCGTCTCTTATGTATTTACGGAGACCGCCCAAGTTAACCAATAAAAACTATTATTAGAGTTAAGAAAAAGTTAAAAAGTAAATATAATAATTAATAATATACCAATTTTACAGATAAGGACGAAAAACACACTCCAGCGCCGGGATTTGAACCACGGGCCTCTATATTTCCGTAGTATGAATATACTACCAAAATCGTAAAATATGAATTTCTAATTGATTGTACTAGGTACAGGTACTAATTGGGTACTTTATAATTATAAGCGTTATTTCTCGGTCTAGTTCTATGTCATATTAATGTTGACTTCTAAGACTTGTGCAAAATTGAAAGCTTAAATTCGGGACAAGGTATCATTAAAGTCAGAGAAAATCATTCTCCTGCGTAGCTTAGTTGGTAGAGCGCTATACTGGAAATATAGAGGCCCGTGGTTCAAATCCCGGCGCTGGAGTGTATTTTTCTCTGTCTGTTTCCCGTAGTTAATAATAATTATAATTTGATTTAAATTAAAATTTAAATTTTTCGTAGTATGAATACTACCAAAATCGTAAAATAAGAAGAAAACTTTAAAAATTATTTCCAAATAGATATTTAAAATATTTTATCAAGATTGTGTAACCTTATAAAAATTTACAATAAAAAAAAGTGACTCAAGTTCATTATAAATATTGTATTATAAGGCCCACATACACAATCAAACATGTTTGCGCAAACCTGATGTCGGGCATATATATGGATTAAAGGATGCTGACAAACTGAGATTATTACAGAGAACGGTGGAGACAAGCATGATGGGAATCGAGAAAAAGGAAAGTTTAAAAAAACAAAATTATTAGGAAGGAGACAGGAGTAAAGTATGTATTACAAACAGCGTCGTTGAAATGAACATGCAGCGAGAATGGAAAACACGAGGTGGTCGAAAATAGTAACAGAATGGTGCCCGAGAGATGACCTGGAAATAGACGGAGAAACGATCTGGAGGCGCAGGATGGTACAACGAGCATGAGAACGTCCCAGTACAGAAAACAGTGGATTCACTATTATTTTAGAATTGCAGATGTACAAAACCAAACATATTAGTTCCAAACTCTTTATTCAATTTCAAAATTCTACACCAAAACTGTAACCGTTATTTCCATCCTTAGCTTTAGAATATTTGGTAAACAATTGTACTTTTATATATATAACCTGACCTATAAATTCTAGAACAAAACTGGAACTTTAATACACCAGGCAACTAACATCCAGAATATTAGATCGAATCTAGTAATTTTATTTCCAACTTAATATATGATATAATGGATTAATAGTTATTTACGCACCAAGGGAGGAAACAAAGTCATTACACCCTGAGCGATTTGGTTGGTTCCTGAGGCGTAGCCGAGGGAACCACACTGTCTAAATCCCGAGGCGTAGCCGAGGGAGTTATTTAGTTGGTTCCTGAGGCGCAGCTGAGGGAACCATGAAGTTTAATCCCGAGGCATAGCCGAGGGAGTTAATTATAGCGAGGGTACTATGACTTTTTGCTCCCGTGGTAAGTACAAGATTTTTCCTCTAAAAGGAAGAAAATCAACACAAATATAATCTATGATTTCGATTTATCTATTTATTTAGGTATTAATAACTAAATTTACAAGTTTTTGTTCCTTTAATTTTAAAAATGACTTTTAAAAGCAAAAGAAAAAGTTTTATAACATCTTGTAGTAAAAAAAATAATATGAATTAAATGTGCAATTTATCAATTCCAACTATGTCTTATTTGATTTCTATAATGACTTTCTATAACAATGTATAACTATAATAATAATTCAAATGTTTTAATAATACTACAAAATGACTAACTGAATAATATTTAATTTATTTGTGTTTAACCCTAAAATACGAGAAATCAAAAACATAAATATAACCTGATTAGACGTAACCTCTTTTGTATAAGTCTTGTTTAACTTGGTTTAAGCTCATTTATGAAGTCATAAGACATTTTAAAATGACGATAAAAATTAAAGCATCACGGCAATCAAAAGTACGTGTTATTTAAACTAATATTTTTTTTAAAAAAACTGTTAAGCAGTCGAGTCATTCAGTTTAAAAGAAACAGCTACTAGTTACAAAACAGGCAACACTGATTTTTAAAGAATAATAAGTTGGCTCTACTGTTACTTTCCACCACGATTTTTACTTTCCGCCACGATTTCTACTTTCCGCCACGATTTTCACAACTAGGCTGTAATGGGATACTTTCCTCCCTATAAACTAGGGTGGAAAGTTAATGTTTTCTCCCTTCTGGATGAAAAATAATTTTCAAATCAATCAACATATTTTTGCTTCTATTTAGATAATTGATTTAAAAAACTTTTTTGTTTTTTAAGAAACAGATTTTCTTTGTTTCTCGTATAATATCTTTTTTACCATTAAGATATTTTAATGTTTCTAATCTGTTTTCTAAATTAAGCTGTATATTTTTTTTTTATAAAAATCTGAATTGAAATTAATGTTAACTTTATTGATAGAAGAGCCAACTGCTTTCCCTATCTGAGATATTTAGATTTTATAATTCTGCTGCATATTAGCATTCATATCAAATAAACAAACCGAATAGAGGAAATAGAAATGTCTTGTGTTTTGCTATCATATTTTGGCCATTTAATAATTCATTTATATAAATATTTATATTACATTAAATTGTATTACATTATGTTATATTAATTAAATTTTATTATAAATATAATATTATTATTATATTTATTCTAGTTTATTCAAGTAATTTAACTTTGAATTTTTTCTTCATTTTAAAGAATTGGTTAATTTAACTCTGAGTTTGCACAAGGGCTGGCTGCGCGTTTTGCAGGAAGGATCACTAGTGACTGCGATTATGACTGTTACTAAAGCAGGTGGCTCAATCACTCAGCGATCGACGTTAGCGAATCTAATTGCTAGAGTCACTCGGCTAGGAAAACCGTAACATAGCAGAGGAGTCCATCGCAATAGTCGCTGAGCGTCTATCGGTGGATTCGCTTCTAAGACATGTACTTTTAGCTAAAATTAACTATCGCTTACAAAACTGATATGATATAGCTGGTTAAGACAGGGAAGTCAAAAGTCAAGATCAAGGATTTCTACTAATTAAAGACGAATATGAATTAAAAGATAATTTTAATTTATTATGGATTGGAGACATCTCCGTTAATATTGATAAATAATAAAAGTACGACAACCCGACATTTTATTCATAAAATAACTATCAGAATTCCCGAGCTTCCTAAATCTCTCCCCCTTATTGCTAAACCCTCCCCTACTGAATAAAATAATTTGCATTAATCCCTAATTATTAATTCTCAAACTACTAGGAAAACAATATTTCCAAAGTATTCAGAGGGGGGGAGGACTCGTCTAACCTTATTTAACGTATATACCTTTCTCACTGGGCTGCTTTGTTTAAATTTTTTATTTTTTTTTTAAATATTGAAGATATATAAGGTAAAAAAAAATTGTTTATAAAAAAAGATGTATAAAATTATAAAGAGTTACCTTACTTTTGAATTAATAATGAATTCTACGAAGAGGTAAAGTTACTGTTTCAGACATAATAATAACATCTCTAAACATACCTAAAACAAAAGAAACAGAATAAACAATTTAAACTTAAATTAAACAAACATTAAATAATTATTAGTGTGTGTATTTATTTAAAAAAAATGTTGATATATAAAATTTAAAATATATTTCGTAAAATATACAATATATATGCATTATTAATTTGTTTTCATTTTTAATTATTTCAACATCTTGTAATGCTTTGTAAAATAATTTAATATTTTAATAAACATTTATTTATTGCATTCGAAACTTTTCAAAAATACATTTACTCAAGTTATCGTCACACGTTTCATAATTCGCGGACACACAGACCGACAGGCAGACAGTCAGACAGACACGACACCAAAAATGTTCCCTGATGTCTGAAATGGATTGCTGTCTTGGAATTTTTAAAATCGGAGACATCAAAGTTTTTCGTTCTCAAAAGTGAACACAAAAATAAATACTTAATAATAAAAAATAGACTGCCAATTAGTGTGGCACATAGCTTCCTCGCATGATATCATGTACTATAACAATTATTGTTATATTACTTTATTGTTATATTGTTTATTTTGTAAAGACTATTAATAGTTTTAGCGATCTTTAACACTTCATAGCGGTGTCGCTGTTGGTTTTACTAAAAAATTCTATTTGCAAAAGATGTTAGTCTCATTGAATAGATGAAGTTAGATTTTTCCCCCGACCTAAAATTTCAATTTTAAATTTAATGTTCACGTTTACGCGAACGTTGCTCGAGAACGTTTGGACGGATAACGTTGTCCAACGAACTCGTCCTGGACATTGGTAAAATGAACATGTCTACCAAATTTCATCAAAATCGGTCGACATTTACTCAAGTTATTGTCGCACATTTCATAATTCGCGGACACACAGACCGACAGACAGACAGACAGACAGACACGACACAAAAAATGTTCCCTGATGTCTGAAACGGATTTCTGTCTTGGAATTTTTGAAATAGGAGGCATAAAAATTTTTCGTTCTCAAAAGTGAACACAATGCTTCCGTCACCTTCGGTAAGCTCGGAAGCAATATCATCACAACAAGTAATTAATAATTCTAATCTTAACATCTATTTAAGTATAAAAAAAAAATCAACAGAGTTGATAATTAAAATTAAAGAAATGATCATTCAAATGTATTGCCACCTACTTCTGCGCAAATTTCGATTCTATTTATGAAATCTATACAAGCCTTGTGAATTTGCTTAAGGGGAATATTGTCAGTGTTCTTCAATTCTTTCCTTTAACTCTTCCAAGCTATTATCCACTTGTTTATTATACAAATTTTTCTTCGACCAAAAGTAAAGATACCACTTTTTGGAAATTTAAAAAAAAATTATTTCATCTATGGTCTTTTCGATGTATTTATATGGTTGTAGTCCGGTTCAGTGGCAAAAAAATATTTTATCGGAAGTTTGTTTATGTGTTTTGAGAATATCAGACCCATAGGATAGTTTAAAGTAAGCATTTTAGCATTTCAAAAAACCCCATCAATAGGGTACTACTTAAACTATACAGTGTGGCCTACGGACCCTCGCTGTGTGCTGACTAGCACACACTTGACCTGTTTATTTATTTTTAGAAAACAAACTAAAATTTTATATTTCTGAAAATAAACTAAAATTTAATAATGCTCAAAATAAAATAATATTTATAAGTTTTTTGCAATTCTGAACCACTATATATATTTTTCGATACCATAAAAAATAATGGTAGTTTACTCTTGGTCATACTTTAAAGTTTTCAAAAAACAGAACACCCTATATACAAAATCAAGACAATTTTATCATTTTTAGAGGTTTAAGAACAAGCGGAAGTTTTTATTAAGAATGACTTTTTTTCGAAAACCCAAAAATAAGAACATTTTTCCTCTCGGATCTTGGGACACACTGTATATATTTTTTTCTTTAAAGTTTAGGTTTTTTGACACATATTAGGATAATTTAGTTATTTCATGAAGGTGTAAGGCAAGAACCTTTTTTATGTTGTTGTTTTTCCCCTTACATAAGTTTTTTTGGATCATTGAGAGTTATTTTATCTCTCCAATATAATATACCGAAGCCCCCCATTAATTCTTCCTACATTCAACGAAATATGCTCCGTGTCTGTGTATCTGTGTGTCTGTGTGTCGGAAACGTACGACGATAACTTGAGTAAAAGTTGACCGATTTTGATGAAACTTGGTACACATGTTCAGTTCATTTTACCAATGCTCAGAACGAATTTGTTGGACAACGTTGTCTGCCCAAGCTTTCGCGCGGAACGCTCGCGTAAACGTGCGCTTCAAAATTAAAATTGGAATTTTAGGACGGGAAAAAAATTCTATCATCACCTATTCGATGAGACAAACATTTTTTTACAAATAAAATGTTTTAGTAAAACAAACAGTGACACCGCTATGAATTAATAAAGATCGTTAAATCTATTAAAGCGGACCTAAATTTTTCTAATAGAGAAAACTATCTTTTACCGATATCTTAAGGCGCGTCCACACTATGCTGCGCAATGCCAGTTGGCCAGGCCAAGCGGCAAAGCTGTCTTGCCTACTTACGACTTCTTGCTATCTGGCTTTCTTTGATCCGGACCGACAATCGTCGGGTTCGTCTTGGCATGTCAAGTGGCACGTTTTGTGTCAAGCTTGGCAAATAGCAAATGCCAAGGGAGACGTCCACATTACACTTGGCAATGCCATTTGGCCTTGCCATTCCTTGCCGCTTGGCATAGTGTGGACGCGCCTTTACGTTCTAACGCAACGATTTGAATAAAATTTCATATTATACATCGTCTAATGCACAATTGAAACAGGCATGTAAAATTGATACATGCAGTAGTTTTTGTGTAGCGAAATGATACATTTTATAATAATTAAAGTGGAATGGCCGGGACGTGTAGAAGGGTTAAGGAATAGTAGAATAACCTTTCTCCCCCACTACACGGCTCTCTATTACTAGCATATTTTTTAAAAATCAACTCATCATGATTAACTATCTAATATTTATTCCATTACGCTCGCTTTAACGATAGAGCCACTCGATGCCTAGTTTACATTTCTCTTTTAAAATTAACTCTCTATACGGACAACAGTCAAAAGTTTTTATTACATTTTCTAGGAAATATTTATTGCTCTTTTACTTAGTGATTGTTAATACTTACGTATTACAATCACTAAGGTGATTTTTCAGTCGCCTATGCGTGCATTCCAATTTACAATGTGTTTACGATAGTTAAATCTCAAATGGATGAAATCTACTAGTTAAATAATACTATAATATATTTATAAAGTAAAGTTAGGTTGAGCAACATTTTTAAACAAAAATCTTTAAATTTATCCTTTCGGGTGCGCTGCAGTTGAAAATAACTTTATACTATTCAAACTTGATTAAGGATTGAGGTAAGGGCAAAGATTGATTCTTAAGGGAAGGAGGAAGGCTCAATCATTTAAATCAACAAACCCGTTTTACGCAGCGAGTTAAATTGAAACTAAACTTTGGAGGGGGGGGGGGGGGGGTTAACTGAATAAACCGGGGGGAGAGAAAATGTTTAGAGTAGCCAACTGAAACAAAAACGTTGGGAAATGTTTGGGCTTTAAGCAAACTAATACTGATAGCATGCCTTAAAATTTAGATTGTTACTTTGATCTGATACCGCGGCTTTATTTTCCATCGTCGCTTCATTGTTTTAGAAGCGACTTAATATCGAAACCATACGAGTACACAGTGTTGTAGATTGGATCCAATCATTGATAGCTAACAGTACAATGATTACACTCAGCATTACGGCTTTTGTACCAACTCTAAATGACACAACTATCGATGTGTGGTAAAAAGCACAAAATACTAACATACCAATCTGACATGTAATTGGTAAGCTTGTGATTAAAGGAACTTTTGTGTTTTAATTAAAGAGTTAATTGATTGTATTCAAAAATAAAATATATAAAATATCTATCTGATACAACTCGTACTAAACCTACACCTATACAATTAAATTACACTAATGATGTGGCACATAATGAACTCGAGAAAACATTTTTATCGGAGAAATGTAGGTAAAAAATAAATTTTGTAATAATAAACACATATTCTTTTCTACAACATACTATGTTAAACATGACATGATGACAAAAACATTTTTATTCTTACATATTGTCACCATCTTGAAAATAATGGGTAAGAAACTTCAAACAACTATACAGTTTTGAAAACTGCTGAGATGCACCTGGGCAACGAATTTCGTTGAAATCAGTCAATGTTTACGCCAGTTATCAACAAACACACCAACTTTTAAAGTAAAAAGACTCTGAAATGAAGAACTAACTCACTTACCTAGGCTCGTATAATAACTACTTGGTCTAGTATTATCTATCCATTTATTAGTGTCGGGTTTTCAATTACTTTATCAAAATTTACTATTAAAATAATTCCTTCCCGGAGGAGAATCGAACACGACCTTTCGCCTTTTTCTTATAGCTAAATTCTGAGAAACTAAATTTTAACGGGGAAAACAATTTGTATGGTTAGATTCGTATTTAAATTCGTAATGAGAAATCGAAATGATCGGAGCAGATTTTATAAATTATTGTTTTTTCATTATGAGTTTTGGGGATGCTCCTGTAATTTTAGAGTTAAAGAATGTAAAATTAATTTCTCGTCTTCGTCTCGGGGTATGGGTTTTCTAAAAATATTTGTTAACAATAATCTAATTCAACCATAACAAGATTATATAAGCTCCACTGCATTCTGGCTCTTCCCTAATATAAAATTAAATTATTACTTTAACTTTAATAAAATACATATTACTTATTACGTATTTAAATTCAATGTAAATTATCGACATACAATTTTATAATATCTATATTTTATGTTATCTATACAGGATTAAAGATAAATAAATAAGATTTAATATTCGTATCTACATTAAGGAATAATTTAATTAGGAAAAAATGACAATAGTTTGCTGCACCTGAAAGATTTGCAGACGGCAGATAACATATTGTTGCTTATATGGTCTTGTGGGTCCAAAAAAGTGTTTAAAAATTAGTTTTAAAATTAAAATCTCTGTAATCTGCAGTCTATCGTCTGTGCGGTGCATATGCGTGGAGCCTAAACTAGTGGGCCGATTCATGCATGTTTAGAACAATAGATTCTCCCAATCGAGTGTTTTTTGAGAATTCGTAATGAGGTTTTGTACTCGTAAATGTAGCGCTGAAAATCAGTTTCGATTAATCAGCGCTACATTTAGGGGATTAAAAACTCATTATTATTTATCTTAAACGATTTTGACGACGAATCGAATCCTAGTGTTCAAGATATGTATGAAAATAAATATAATTGTAAAATGAGAGTGGTCGGGTTCAATGCCCCACTCGAGAGAAATTATTTTTAAGGTAAATTTTATTAAATTGGTTTATAAAAATTAAATCTAACCACAATAACCCGAGACATTTAACAAATGGAAAACACTGGATCAAGTTATTATGTACTCGCATAAGAAAAGTTTAGTACGAATTTTATCGGACAGATTTTTTGTTTTATGTTCAGTCCCCCTTTAAATCTAGGACTTGTTAAGTTTTCGTTTGATCTTTGAAATTACTAGTGCGTAGTTACAATCTTTTGATCTTTGTAATTAAACCTTTTCTGACTTTTGATGAAATGGCTTGAAAAAGACATCTACATCGCTCCCTTGGTAGATTAACCCTTGTTTTAATCTCATGAAACGTTTTAGCATTTCCACGTTGCTTGGTTGTTATCAGCCCGATGACCCGTCCCTAACTTTTCCCTTTTGGCGTTGCCCAATTAATTTTATTGTTTTGTTCACTATTGATGTATTATTATTGATTTAGCTTAGGCGGTACATTGGTGTGTGAAGTGGGTAAACTCCATACACATACAAAGTAAGGGAACATGGGCCCATAACAAGTGAAATAATTGCTACGTTTCCACTAGTGATTCGTCCCCTCCGTTATTCAACTCCAATTACTGCTATTTCATTTAGTTATTTAGATAACCAAATTATCGTAGTCAAACGATAATCGTGCAGTTTTTTCAGACTCTATGTTACATTTTCTTACCTTGGGAATCTCTCATCTATTGAATGTAACCAGATTTTTTACATATATTTAAGAGTCCTAATTTTGTAATTCCATTTATGAGTATTTATTTTGTACATCCATTTGAGAGTACTGATTTTGTACATCCATTTGAGAGTACTGATTTTGATCATCTGCATTTGAGAGTCCTCTCCCTGGTAACTAATTTCCATCATCTTTGCTTTGGATTCTACTAGAGGTTATATGGGTTCGATTCCCCGAAGGGCAAGGGCCTGCGAGGGGCCCCATGCTCCTGTTCAGCCAGCAGCAAATAGGTAATTACTTGAGTAGACCCGGTAGTCCACCCGGTTAAGGAAGCAAAAAATACCCCCCCCCCCCCCCCTTATCATCCATTACTTGATATAGTAAACGGTAGAGTCCACTAGCTTACTTTTCGACACAAGGGACGGTAAGTACTGCTAATTTGTTGTGCCTCTAAAATCGTTCACACGTTTTTGGGGTTGTTGTCTATGTAGCATTAGAATGATCATATTCAAGTTAGAACGTTTATAGACTTAAAAATCTCACAAGGTACTATGAATTTAGACTTTTATAATAGTGCCTTTAAAAATGTTTATCAAAATGTGCAGATATGCTGTTGGAGGCAATAAAATAAGATAAAGAGCTAGAAAAAAGAGTTTTGACCAGAACCATGAGGATAGGAAGAAGAAATTCTCGCAAAGAGTATGCTCTACTCTACTGCATACTAAATTTACCACAGTACACTAGAAAATTTTAAATAAGCTTAAGGATACTCCTGAAAATGTGATGCATTGTGGAACATGGTTACACCTTTAATCAAGAATCTAGCACAATCATGAGAAATGCTGCACCAAGTTAAGTTTCCGACTTGAAAGAACTTCATCACGAAGTGTAAAACTAAACAAACGGTACGGCGCGGCCTGGACACATTTAAGATTTACAGACAGGAGGCAGTAAGGGAACGTGAGTTTGGGGTCGACTCTACCGTCCGCGGTAGAGTAATTCAACTTTCCGTGATAAAGTCACCCTACATCCGTGAAAGAGTCACTCAACCATCGCACTATCCCATTCTCTACCAACTTTTCTTCTTTACCGTTGTAAAGCAGGCACATACCAGGTTGGTATGTAAACCAGGCTTAACTCCCTCTGGCTGGCCTAACCTTTCATGGGCTGTTGTACTACATATTATCATTATTTTAGAGCCCACGTCCATTTTAGTCGAGCGTAAACTGTTTAAATAAACGACAAGTCTTAAAATAGCGTCGAACAGTTTCTCTTGAATCTTAAGTCATTTGAATGTTACAGCAGTTGTTAAAACTAGACTTGAATGACAACGATAAATTTAATATCCGGCAAAACTAACTCTAGAAAATATATAGTTAAAGAAGATGTACGGTTGTTCTAAGGAAATTACATTTCTCTGTGGCATTCAAAACAAAGCATTTCAAAAACATTTTGCTTTGAACCACAGACATTCAATTCCTGACTTTCTCATTAAACTTTTTAGACAACATAAATAGTAAATAATTTACTATTAATAATTTACTATTTTATATCGAGACGAACTAAGCAACTTACAAAATAAATAATTATTATTTATTTTGTAAGTTGCTTAGTTCGTCTCGATATAAAATAGTAAATTATTAATAGTAAATTATTTACTATATAAATACATAGATCATGTCTTATCCTGATAATTTATTTCGTTCTTATTACACAGGACTTAGTCAATCCAACATACCGAACTGAAATAATAATTTAATTAACTAAATAATATGCTACTCAGCTGAATTATTGTTAGACAAACGTCCTAATTATCCTGTCACCTAATGTACCGCTGTATTTACATTTTTATAAAGGCAGTTCTTTGATGTTTCCTTTAGGTCCTGATAGTTATCTACTCGATATGAATATCAGCGTATAACATGTCTCCCCTCTCCAGGATTTCAACACACCAAATCATAAATATGTCGGTTGAGAGTACGCTAAACACTTGGCTAGTCTCCCATAAAATTGGATGTTTAAAGAGAAAGTATTACGTTAAGGAGATGTTGATGGATTTTCACGTTTAAGGAATGGGTCCAAAAAAGTGGTATTTAAAAAAATCTATAGTCTCCGTAGACACGTGGAGCCTAAATTACTGGGCCGATTTAGATTAATTTGACGTATATGCTGAGAAAATCATACCCAGAGAGGTAATCCAATGTGTTTCATGGGAAACACATCATCTTTGCAAGTTTCAGCTTTCTATAGGTAGACGGCAAAAGGGTCGAATTTAGCTTTCAAAATTTCAACAACAAAAAACATAAAACAAGTAAAAATTGATTAAAATATGCTCAATTGTCTTTTTACATGGTTAAAGTCTCAGTTTTGTCTCTAAAATTTAATGAGTCCAGACGGTCTAAATTACTGTAAGACCATCCGTGGGCTACATTTAGCTACCCATCCTAATTTCATCAAAATCAGTCGAGTACTTTTAATGATATAGGTGTTAATAAAAAAAACAACTTTAGTATGCATGTGGAAGAAAACCCAACAAACGCAAAAGGTTGAATCTTATGTTGCGCCAATTAGTCACAATCAGTCTATGTTGGTCGATTATAAACTATATGTGACCAATGGGCACAACAGCCCGTGGAAAGCCTTAAGCCTGCCAAAATATGTATATAATTATGTAATTGATGGCGCGGGGTTAGCTTGTCGTATTATCAGATATATACCTTTTAATTAACCGGAATACGTTTCTTGTTTCGAACAAAACAAGAAACTGAAAGTTAAATTGTTCAACATTTTGGAGGGTCGGATAAACGGGCAGAATAGAGATTATATTACGTCGAGGACTGCGGGTCTAAAGAGTAAAGTATTTTCAAGAAAATACATTGACTTATAAATTGCCGTTTTTTTAAAGTTTTCGTTTCACTGTTTGTCCTGTTTTGTATTTCGAAGGATAAAAAAAAAATATTGCACGATAGGACGATGAAGAAAAAACTTACTTTATAACAAAGTAGTTTTTTGAAGTAAACTTTTCCATCACTTTCTCCGAGAAAAAAAAAAAAAAGGTTTTCTTTTTTTCTCTCCGTGTGTAGTAAAGGACTCAATAAAAACTTTTCTATCGTACTAAAAGGAAATAGGAAGGAAAGCGTGAACTTGGCCAGGTCTCTAGACGAGGAAAGCAAACGTGGAGATTTCCCAGATGAGAATGTGGACACGAGTTTTGGACGAGGTTTTCCCTCAAGCTTTCCCTTCTAACCTTGTACTTGAAGACTTTCCCAATTCCTTTACTCGTTCCTCCAATCCTTCCCAACTTCACTAAATCCGTCCGATAAAATTCACCCTTCTAAAAGAAAGCTATCAAATTGATAAATTCACCATCACAAACTGATTTGAAGTCTTCAAACCATCACTTGTATCCGTCACGAATCATTTATAAGAAATTGTCTTTTCCAAAGATATGTTATTTTCAAAACTAATCCTATTTCTTTTAAGTTTTTATGTTAACACCTACGTATCTCTTTGTTCTGATGATTTAAAAGCTCGCAATAAAACTGATAATATCTTCTTTTGGTGAATTTCAAAGAATTTTAGGTCTATATCACCTGAACATAGAATGAAATTATTTCGAAAAAGACAAATAAAAAGTGTTCTAGCCATTAGGTTGGTTATCCTTAACGAACTGAATGCATGACTTACTTTGGCTTAATACCTCCTAAAGAAGCATAGAGTCTCTTCTAGCCATCCCAAACTATGATCGGGTTCCTGAAGATTATTAACTCTCTGGGATAAGAACTCACTAGACATACCTTGATTTCAGGCGGAGGTGCACCTGCACGAAGTAGTAGTAGTAGTAGTAGTAGTAATATTGATTTATTTTTATAAAATGAATACAACTTTACAATAACAACAATATAATTTCTCCTGGCCCAAGGCCGTTGGAGTAGCCGTGACACAACTTTTACCAAAAAAAAAGAAGAAAAAAAAAAAAACTAAATAAATAAATAAAAAAAATAGTAAAAAAAGGCTAGAGGCGATCTAAATATAAACAAAAATAGAACATCTAGATAAGCTAATAGATATATAGTAAAAAAACACACAAAAAAAAAAAAAAAAATAATAATAATAATAATAATATAAATAAGATACATTCACATTGAATAGCTTCGACGTTGAGATAACGGTAGATAACAGGTTGTTTTTAGAGCTAGTTTCTTCCTTTTTGTATATTACTTTATTTATTTATTTACCTATTTCATTCATAATTCATTCACGCACACAACCCGGCCTAGCGCACTGCATTAATTTGGCTTATAATATTGACCCTTTTTACGCTCGCCTCTCGAGCATAGCCAACTAGTGCTTCTAATTCCTCTAAATCTTTACTATTGAGATAATTTAAGAACTGCTGGTTATTAGTTAAATCAACTCGACCAAACCATTTAGTTCTGATGAGTTGATATGCTGGACAAGTAGCGATGAAGTGAACCATATCCTCTTTCTCACCAGTAGTGCATGCTTTACACACTCTCTCCTCATCATTCCTCCATGGTTTGTCAGAAATGTCCAACAATCCACATCTTATCCTAAACAGCCATCTAACCCATGTCAGGTCATCACCCTTTTCCGCTATATAATTATACCCTCCATTGGCAGGATATTTTAGCTGTTTATAATAGGAGTTAAATCTAGCATTTTTCCCTGCTTCCTCCAAATCTTCTGCCTCTATAATCCCTATGTTTTCTATAGTCTTTTCCATCTGTCTTGTCCATTGCTTTCTAACCTCCCATGCACCTATTAAATTTTCTCCCTGGTTTTTACATATTTTCGACCATTCTTCAAACCATCCTGCCTTAGCTCTGACCGCTTCTTTCGCCAAGAAAAAAGGTAATCTCTTCTCATCCATCGTGAATACTTTATTTAAATAGTTCTTATTAATTTCTATTGTATGTTGATACATGGATTTCTTTCCTGTTTCTAAGCCTATCATATAACTTGGAGTGGTTGGAGCTACACCCATTAATTTTTTCCAAAAGGCGCGAAAGCACTTTTCTAATTGTTCAAACCTAATTGAACCATAAACCTCAGCCCCATAGCTAAGCATGGTACGCGTGACCGCTTGAAAAATCCTTTCCTTGCTCTTTATACTTATATCTTTACTTATAAAAAATTCTTTCCATGTAACATTTAACCCAATCTTAGCAGTCCTTATTTTTTCCTCTATGTGTTTGGTGAATTTTAGTTTTGTAGATAAAAACACCCCTAGATATTTGTACTCTGATACAATTTCTATTGTTTCTCCTTTATATTTCCACTTATAGTCCTTAGCTTTCCCACCTCTCCGAAAAACCATTATCTTCGACTTAGCCATGTTTACTCGAAGGTTCCACAAATCACAGTACCGTTCTAATTCTTGTACCATTTTCCCTAGAACCATTGGGTTATCACTCAAAATTACCAGGTCATCGCAGTATAAAAGCACCCGAATGTTCTTTGTATTTATATTTAACCCCCCTCCAACACAATGTATTACATCGTTTATAAAGATAGCGAACAGAATGGCGCTTAGTGGACAGCCTTGTCTAAGCCCCATACTATTCTCAAAAAATTGGGAAATATCATTATTACTCCAGACCGCCGACCTAGTCTCACTATACATATTTCTCAATGCGTTAAGAATTTTATTAGTTAATAAAACATCCCGGGTCTGAATATCGTATCAAAGGCTGTCGAGAAATCCACAAAAAACGCATACACCTTTTTCTTACCCCTTTTTTTGCACGAAGTATGTCTGGCACCTCTGGCAAGAGGTGGATTATTTAAAAAAAAAATGCGCCTCCCAGAGACAAGCACGGCGCCCCAAACGCAGACCGGTTCTGTCAGCTGCTTGGCACACCACTGACAGCAGCCAATATGGGGGACGAATAAAAATAAGTAGTCAACAGTTCTTGTTAAACAACATTTTAAAGGACTTTAAGAGTAAGAAAAAAAGTCTGCATTAGGTAGAACCCAAATTCTGGATGTTCATATGAAAAGGTCAGTTATAATTTAATTGCGAGGTTCGGAGCGAAAAAGTTCAAAGTAGGGTACCATCCAGTGTTCTCTACAAGGTGGAATACTACTTTTCACTCGGTTTGGTCATCAAGTAAAAAAGTACTCGTGATAACAGGGTAAAAAACACCTTTTTTGGCACTAAAAAGCGCTGGTCTGAAAGTCGAATAAAAAAAACCTATCTGCGTCACTTCAAGCCCTTGAAGCTAGGCTAGTTAGTTTCTTTCAAGAGTTACATTACGTCAGAAATATCGCTTGTACAAAAATCCTGTAGTGAAATCAAGTAGTGTACATATTTAATATGAACACAAAAATATGTTATTATTACAAATTTTCATTCTTTGCCAGAGTTTTGAAATCAATATGGCCAAAATAAGGGTGTTTAAAAAAGTTAATGCTTTAATAGCATGAGGCAAGTTACCTACATACAAGTTTAAAGCTTTTTTTAGGTAGATTAAGAATGCGAGTGTGTGAGTTTTTCCTCCCAAAAAATATTTTTGAAGAAAGAAGCAGCAAGTTCTTTATGTGCCTCATCACTAGCACATATGTACCTACCAAACTTCTACTGGATTTTATTCAAAATGTATTTATTTGTTTAATCTTAAATAGCATTTTTTCCCCTACTATTTTCGGTTAAAAGCAGTAAATTTAAAAGCGTTGAAAGAGTTAAGGCCACTGCAAGTTGTGGATGTTATATTATCAAGCTCAGAGTTAAAAGGAACCGAGGCTTATTGTTAAATCAATAATATAGTTTGAACGCTCACGCGATTCCCACATTGATCCCGCAAGAACCCGAGGGGGTTGGCACCGCTCAGGTCTCTTCCATAACGCCAGAAATAAACTAAAATCTAACTCCGACTCCAAACTATAAATCTGTTTAAATTACCACATAAACCATTTATAACAACTTTATAATAGCTAAAACGTTTTTAGTTTGTCTTCTATATAAATATTATAATATATTAGTATAAACAATGATTTATCCATTAACCTGTCCACATTTACACACGAATTAAATTTCTCAGTAATGATGAAGAAGAAACAAATATCAATAATAATTATTTATTCCGTATATCGGGTGTCCATTTTTCAACTAGAATTTAAGCAATAAAAAAAAAAAACCCGTCAAGCACCCAGAAAGCTACTAAAAGGGTTTCACCAACCTTTGGGTCATCATAGTTTTTATATGAACTCCCGGAAATATCTTAGGCCCACTGAGAAGTATATTTATGTATTTTTACCTAATTTTTTGGGCCTTTCTTTATGAGGTAGCGGGATTTGACTTTTTTGGAGATTTATTTTGGTAATTTCGGAAGTAAAATGGCCGCTATTTTTTAAACGCGATATATATTTTTAATTTTTAATCTACACTTCAATACCTTGAATATTATACCCCACTCAAAAATTACAAAAAATAAAAAATTTCTTCGATCAGATCGAAGAAATTTTTAGTTGTGGAGTTCGCAGCATTTTCCCTGTTTTCTGGCAAAAATGTTTAACTTTTTTACTAAATTTCAAATCTCTAGCTACAATAGTCGGGAAATATGATCCAAGATGGGGCGGACGGACGGACGAAGTACCACAAGAATAAGGGTTTCTAGGATGACCTCGAAAACCTAAAATATTTTAACTAATTATACTTATCATTCTTTGGTTAGTTGATGCATTCATCAGCCGTATCAATATGGTGGCCATTTAAAATTTTAGCTCCATTCGGTTAAAGAAATTTTTATTTTTAGATTTCGTGGGGTGGGAAAACATTATTTTTTCACAAAATATAAGAAGCCTAAAAAATTCGTTAAAACCTGGTTTTTTTCTAAAGAGAAAGAATTTTTTTGTTAAAAAAAAATAAAAAGGGGACACGAAAAACGTAAATTTTAAGGACACATGACTCAAAGATGAATTAGTACAAAAACGAAATAATGATGTATTTATTTTTACTCAAGGTCTCCTCTGTCATTTCACATCCTTAGTAGTGCATTTCCTTTCTTAATTAATTAATTGATTCAACAGATGAGCTCATAATATTCAACTTCATAAGGAGCGACGTCAGTTAACAAGTTAGACCTTTGGGAATAATTATTCTTTTCCCAGTTTTCTAGAGATACAAACTACAATTTAGCTTGAAGTTAATAAAAACAAAATGTGATTTTGAAGAAATTTACATTTAAGTCAGCGCAGGAAAAGGAAACGGAAAAGGAATTTTCTCCTCCTTAATAAATAACATGGCATTAGTCTGATTGGACGGTTTTCCAAATCTGATGAATTGGAAGTAGATCAAGATACCCACCGCCATATCGAACCCTTGAATTAAATATGGTCGTGTCTTACCCACCTCCTTCTTCCTTTCCAAGGAAGCAATTGGAAAGAGAATTTTCCTCGGGAAAAGCCTCCATCTCATCTTTATTGGTTGAGAAATGCCAGTACTACCTAGAGTATATGCCTCTAACATATCTATAATGCATGTAAGCAACGCCAACGTTCCAAAGAGACAGTCTATCAGAGATCAATTTATTTACTTCCTATTTCAATAATCAAATAAATTTTATTATTACAACTAAGAAGGGAATTTAACTAGAATTGTTAAATAAGTACATTAATTAAGTGCATCGTTAAATTAAGAAATTATAAAATTAACGACCATCTTAACTACGATTAACGGCTATACCTGAATTTTCAAATTATGAAAAGCACATCAAATTAAATTTTCCCACGTGAGAGCATTTAATTTAATTTGTCTTCCTTTCTTCAATTTCTTAAATTATATTAGAGATAAAAAACTTAAAATTCTCCACAGATCTAATGGGTAGTATTAATAAAATGTACAAAATTTTAAGTTTCCACACTTTTACTTGGTTTCAACCCCTCTTAGGGTCATTTTAAAGTTTCTAAAATCCTTGAATCACTTAACAATTATATTTTATTTCAATCTCTCTAACACCTAGACATTATTTGTCATTATTCAAAAGTGTGCTACAAATCATTGTCAAACCTTTTCATCTTCTTTTAAAACTGTTTAATAATAATAATAATCATTTATTAAATATTATAAAATACATTCAATTTTAATTTTTTTTTTTTCATAATACATATTTAAATTTGCTTTCGCTGTGGTAGCCTAGAGGCCTTGAGTTAGTGTTTGTTTACATCGTATATTATACATTTTGTGATGATTAAAGTTTCATAAATATTTGAAAATATTAACAATTAAATTAATTATATATAAACATTAAGAAAACATGACAAAAAACAAAAATACAAATTGACAATACTAACCAGGAATTAACATTTCATATACATGCAGACTCGTTGTTAAACGTAAATAACATATTATTTATACATGGCTAAACTTATTATTTAACTTATATTTATTCACTCATTAATTTATTTAAAAAAAATAATAAATAAATAAATATCAAACTTATTACTTATCAAGCCATTCTTCCGTGTACACATTACCCATTCTTCCCCATTCAATTCTATCCTGAGCAACGCGTTGCCATGTTGCACCCCCGCAGCATGCCTTTATCTCGTTAACCCATTTTAATTTTGGTCTTTCTCTTCCTCTTTTCATCGCTACGATCTGCCAGTCCATCACTTTCTTAGTCAATTTATCATCTTTGCATTACGCTATGTGACCTGCCCAGTTCCATTTTTTTGCTATTATCATCTTTCCTATGTCTTCCAGGTTGGTTTGCTCCCGAATCCAGTTGTTGCTTTTCCTCTCTTTCCTTCCAATTTTAAGCATACTCCTTTCCATTCTACGTACCGCTACTCGCATTTTATTTAGGTTCCTCTTTGTAAGGCTCCACGTTTCGCATCCGTAAATTAGAACTGGTTTCACTACGCGGTTCCAGAGCTTGACTTTATGTTTTATATCTACGGTAGACCCGAATAATGTTCTAAATTTCCCATATGCCCGCTATCCTAGTCCAATTCTTCTTTTGGTCTCTTTTGACACGTCGTCACATCCTACCATTTGTCCTAAATAGATCAGCTCGTTAACCTCTTCTATTGATCCATCTTCCATTACTATATTAAAACTGTTTAATTAATACAAATCTCTAATAATTTCCTCGAAGGAAAACATGCGTCTTATTTTGATTTACTCGAAGTAAATCAAAGAGATTGAAATAAAATATAATTGTTAAGTGATTCAGGGATTATAGAAAAGCTTAAAAATTATCCTAAGAGTGGTTGAAATATTGCAACCAAGTAAAAATATGGAAATTTAAAAGTTTGTACATTTTATTTAACTACCCATTAGACCTGTGGAGAATTTCCAGGTTGAATCAAATAGCGATAGAGGGTAATACAAAACGACTACATTAGAGATAAAGAACTCACGTAGAAAAAATTTGCATTTTGGTCTAATATATGCCACGTTTTCTTTAATCTGGCTAACAGAAAACATTTTTCGGAGAAATACAAATATATTCCTAATCTATATAAAAGATCTTTAGAAATCTTAATTAGACAGTGAGCTCCTCTAGTTTTGAAGGTCAAGTGTGCAAAATTTCATCAAGGTATAAAACTTTATTTTAGAAATCAACAAAACCCACAGACACTCTTCTTTATATGTATAGATTTTATTCTCAAGGCATAGATTGTGATTATTTTTAATTGTGATATTCTTAAAGCAAATGTTTCATACAAAATATTTAACGACCATTCTGGCTATTCCAAAACAAGTTTCAAAAAATTGCTCTTTATTTTACTCTTTTTACAATAAATTTGTTAATATGAGTGTATTAATATACGAGAATACTATAGATATACTTCATTTTTCGGTTATAACAGCGTAGGCTTTGGGGAGAAAAAATGTATATACACCACAGTATATTCCCAAAAGATTTTCTACCCCATGGTTCCAACACTAACTATAACATATGGCTCATAAAAAAAAGGATATAAAATATTATTATGATGATAACATACGTATTGTGTTTTAAAGGTCCTTTTTATTTTCAGGTGCGAACAAAACATAAAAATTGAACAGATTCGAAAAATGGATAAAAGGACTATAGGCTTTGAACAAATATTGGGTTTTTTGAGCTTTTATTCGTGAAAAAAAGAAGTTCATATTAAATCAGAAATAGAAGACATCAAAATTGTTTGAATGTGTGCTGTGCGGTTTGGTTGCGGGGAGAAATGATTGATACAGGACATGGAGTAACAAAGCATCGAAGCACAGAGGGATACTTCGATTAAGCTCGTAGTGTTTTGGGAAAACCTCACTTTCGCTTACACAAACCGAAGCCTCTCGATTTCCCGAACGTTATATATATATCGAGAGGACATGGTTGACTTTGAACAAGCCTATTGCATAAAAAAAGTTTTTCCAACATTTGAAACAAGGGCATTCGTTTAAAAGGATTTATTTGGGTTTTTTTATTTTAAATTATTTAATCGAATAAATACCTTATTAGAGAACATGTCTAGGTCACCAACAATTTTTCTACTCCCGGGAGGAAAGTTGAACCCTAAAGTTCAGGGTTTAATGGTGACTGAAATAGCCATTTTGGCATTAAACATCTTTAACTCAAAGTATCTAGAAAAATCTATTATAAAAACAATGGAGGGGCGAAAAGTAAATTATTGTTGATACAAGTGCAATTTTTGTTGAAATTGAGCAAAGTGCAGAATAAATGCATTGAAATGTTGGTGGAAAGGAAACACAAGTAAATCTCTATTACATGTGTGATCCAGCAGCATGAAAATCAACAACTTCGTAAACTAGTAATGAAATTTATCAAAAATTAATTTAACTTAAAACTGTGATTTATCAAATTATGAACATTTTACTTACCTCTTTGCTTCTCATTCGCTTAATTACAAATGGTTTTAACTGTGTCCCTCTAATAATTATGTCTTTTTAAAATCTTTTTCGGGGTTTCCTCTGATAATCTTATTTTTAAAGCTTTTTTGTTTAAGATTTTGCCAATTTCTGGCCAAAGGCCTTCTTCCTTTCTTGCCAAACATTTCTGTCTTGAGATACTCTTGTCCAGTTTATACCTGCTTCTTCCAATAAGTTGTCTCCCCATTTAGCTTTCTACCTCTTTTCCTTGATTTATCACGGGGATAGAATTCTGTAATTTATCTCGTGGTCTTGCAAGGTGACCAGCCTAGTCCCACTTCCTTGCTATCACAACTACATCTTTAACAATAGTTTTCTTTCTTATTTCTGTATTTCTAATCCATTGTATTTTTTCCACTCTTAGCACTCTTCACTCTATGTTATGGTCTTGGTCCGAGAACAGTTTTGTGCACCTTTCACTAAGCAGGGTTTGATATAATATATACATGCATCATACACACGCAGTTTTAGTTTTATCGACATTTTACTTTTTGAATATAAGTTAAATGCCCTGTTCAGAAAAACCTTTGTTTTCTGTTGGCATTAATAGATTCTTTGTATTATTGTTGTCTCCTGAAATCATACTTACCACATCTCTCTCTTCTGTCACTTCTGTTCTCCCCAATCACCTCCGATTATTTTTGAAACGCCCTTCCTAACACCTAAACGCTCTCAAGTTCCAAATCTAGAACGATACAATCACCTTACACCCTGCGTTGTGTATTTTTAGTGTGTTTTTAAACGTTATCCGTTAACACAAATGTATATTATTTAGCCTAATATATTTTCCATGCAATAGTAATTCTTCTGTAAACTTCTTTATTGGTTC
Organism: Gerris lacustris; assembly: GCA_951217055.1. Taxonomy (NCBI): domain Eukaryota; kingdom Metazoa; phylum Arthropoda; class Insecta; order Hemiptera; family Gerridae; genus Gerris; species Gerris lacustris. The sequence continues at coordinate 50,627,543 of OX578279.1, forward strand.
TATTTGGTCCAACGAGTATAAAATAATGTGACCCTACTGAGGATTGTTTTATTTATTTATTTTTTTTTTTGAAATATTAGTGTTACCTACGATAAGCTCGGAAATTCAACAATTTTACACTTGGAAGCAAAGAATCAACAATATTTGAAAATTTTGCATTATCCTATATGTGACTTAATCAAACGTAACATCTACTATTAGTAGCTGGGTTGGTTTGGTATCTACACCCATAAACTCTGGTCACCTCCGGAAATTCTAGAGCTTTTTGTACAGAGTTGCTTTAGATTTGATACCATAGAATATGCATGCTACAGCCAACCGTTGAATCCTATAAAACTAAATAAAACATATAGATTGACATATCTCACAATATGGGGCCTCGGTAGCTCGGATAGGAGAGTGTGAGCTTGTCCTATCAATAATGATAAGCAGCATCGGGCGTGCTCGCCATTTGGAAGGATGCTATATAAATGGGTAGCTGCTTATGTGAAGGTGCGACTAACTGGTTGTGAATGCCAATATAAAGGTTCATGCAGCTCAGGAGTGTCACACTAACCCCGTGGCATCCATTATGTATAAATATAGTTGTATAATCCCTTAGACAGGCCTAGACCACATGCTGTTGCGCCACACAGTTAATTAGTAAGTTATATATATGCCAAAAAATACATATTGGATTTCTTAAGGATTGGGACATAATTTACCCTAACACAATCCGATTTCAACCTGAACTGATGCTGTCGATAGATACACACTATAAGTAAACAATAATACTGATTTTATGTAGAGATATTGAGCAACAGTAAATTCCTCAAGTTTTCTTAAAAACTGCACTTAATGATAAAAGTTAAGAATTGGAAAACTTTTCATTTTCATCTTTCACGGTCAGAATTTGCTTTTCCATTTTCAAGAAACGCTACAAGGACCTATTGGAAAACTAGCAAGAAGTAGAAAGAGCCCGTGGGGAAACCCTAACTAAAACATAATGGAGAGAATTTTCACCACCTAATTAAAACTTAGTAACAAGTTTTCCATCCCCAATTTCTATCTTTGACTTAGCCCACATCTTAATCATTTGCCAAAACTTCAAACAAGAACTATAAGTTTTCATGTCATAATAATAATTTGTAGGTTGCTGTTTCATGGAGAGATACTTTAGAACGATTCATTTCATTTACTGTAACATTAGACTAGTAGGATTGCTAACACTTAACGCAAATCTACTGCGGAACATTGATATCTATGTCTTGTGGGATTGAGCAATGCTTGCTTATAATTATCGAAGTTTGTTCGTATATTTTACTTATAATATCACAAGTTTTTATAATTTATGCTTTAGTGAGATCTAACAGTATAATTATAATATTTACATCATATAAATAACGTTTAAGATTAAATTGGGCAGCCCTTTTAATTTAAAAAAAAAAATCCTCAAACTTACAACCTCCCCTAACATTCCCATAATGGATGAAATTTGAGAGATAAGTTCTTGTATCTTTACCCTCTCCTTCTATATACCTACTGGCTGATTTCCCATGCAACACTGTTGAAATATTGTTAGGGTCCGTAGGCATTGTTAGGGTCCCTGCGCTTGTCTATCTTTCTGTAACGCACCTGACTCTCCGAAAGTATTAAACATAAACAATTGAGTTTTTTTTTATAATAAGGAATAGTAGCTCCAAAGAAGAAAAGATGTTCATTAATTTTTTTTTTCTAAATTATTATCTAAATGGTTTTGGTTTCTCATTACAGCTGGTTATCAATAAGTAATGAACTAAAAAAAAAAGGAGAAAAGAATAAGTTTATGCAGTTAAAAAGAAATAAATAAAATAAGAGAAATAGGTTGTTGGCTTTTTTTCTGTTCCTAACGCTTTATTATTAACTCGTTCAGTTGGTGAGGGCAAGAGCAGGGGGAAGAGGGGGGAGCAGTAATGGAAGATAATTTATTTTTCTTCTATTTCCACGGTAAGGAAACTCTAGGCCGGTTAAATGAAGGGACAAGAAAACGAAGAAAAAAGGAAAAAAATGTTATCCAAGTCGTTTGGGCGTCGGTCTTTTATTTGGATGTAATGGCGAGGTAGGGGCTCGGGAAAGCAGGAAATCCACCAGGTCTGCCAATTAATGGAATAGGGAAAACTCTCATTATTCTCTCAGGTTTACCAACCTCTTCTTTACCTTCCGAGTAAAATCCCCCCTAGTTTTATTATAGAACCTCCGCGGTAGAGGTTTTTACTTCTAGGGAATCCTTAGTGTTCTTTCTTCGGGGTCTTAATGAAACCGTTAGCACTTCCCCGTCCGCAGTCTAGCAAGAGCTAATAATTAGCGCTAATTGAGAATAATTATCTTTATCCCTTTTTTTTATTTTACTCTAGCGTTGTCTGTTGGAAATTCCAAAGTTGTTGCTATAAAGCTTATCTGGAAAGGAGATAAAACCTTGTATAAAGGTTCATAACAGTTTCAACCATCTTACCTCTTTATCGGGGGAAAACTGGGGGTGAACGTGTTAAAAAATAGTTTGTAAGTTTAATAACAATTAATATAATAGCAAAGTCGTAGAGATTGTTTTACTTAGAAATTATCCATATCATTATCATTATTCTAGTGTTGGAATTAAACGATTATATTTTAAGAGTTTAAAACGTTTAAGTACTGATAAAAGCTTATAATATTTAATATGTGTTAAACAAAAATGTTTTTGTCACTACTGGTGGTTTTTCGTACTGTTGTAATGTCTTTATCCCCACTTCATTTTCATTGTGTTTTGCATTTGATGATTCCATAACCAAAATTCACGAACCTACACTCTACACTTTGGTTTAACCAAACGTATATTTTGAGGTGATGTTTCGCGATTATTTTTTGTAACTATTAGTGCTGCTCTCTAGGAGATATTCATTTAACAACTTTTTTGTACCCTGCTTTTTTGTCCCATTGCAGGATACGATTACAGTAAATGCGCATTGGAACATTTTTAAAGTGAATAATTATGAAAGTGATTACTTTGACTGCAGCCGCTTCACTCGATCACGATCAATCAAATCGTTTTGATTTTCAATGTTTCAATTTTTTGAGTCCAGGAATTATTTTAAACTTGTTTAATTTTCTACTGTCATTTATTCATAATTTTATTTATAACTCATGAGAAAATATATACATTATTGCTCCTTTTTTTAATTTGAAAATATAAAACATATCAAAATAGAAAAAACATCAAGATTTGGGTATAATTTTGACTCTTGGCGCCATGCAAATACTTGCAAACTACTTAGGACTAAAAAAAAAACTACTACTGAAGCCCCGTTTCCATGCTAACAAGTTGCAGGCACATGTTGTGGGACAAGTGCAATTGGAAACAGTTCAGTAACACAATACTAAAAATACCTCTACTTAGCAGTGTGATTTTATAATATATTATATTTAATGAAAAGCGCAAGGAACTTCGTTCCTAACGGGTGTCCCGTGACACCATACGTATTGTTTTGTTAATTATGTTTATGAAAAAATGCATGTAATATTTCTTTAATATTTTATTTTATTCCCTTTTTGCTTCCGAGCTTACTGAAGGTAACGGAAGCTATGTGAAACATTTTTATGTCTCCGAATTCAAAAATTTCAGTGATCAGAGAACATTCTTTGTTCTGTGTCTGTCTGTCTGTCTGTGACTCAATTTTTGCGAACCAACATATCTTAAAAACTACTCGTCTGATTTGAATGAAATAAGTATGGTAGGTTATAATTAGCCAATTGTTGGTCACAGAAGTTTCAAACTTACACGTGCTCATGTGTTTCTCTTCCACATGCGAACAAACATTCATTTATTTACACCTATAGCTTCAAGGGACATCTGATTTTTTTTTTTTATGAAACTTCTATAGTTCCTCGAAAGTATCCCTCAGATAAATTTCAGCAGTATGCGCTCTTCAAATTTTGCTAAATTGATACTTAATTCATGTAAAAAAAAAAAATCCCCTTCCACTAACCCATAAGGACTGGTCCTAAAAATGTGAATAGAATATATATATACATATACATCCCTGTGGGCCAATGATATTTCCGGGAGTTCATTAACAAAAGTCGAATTTAGAATATTTGGGTACGAAAAGTTTTCATTTTTCATGTCAAAATGTTTATTTTTTGTAATTTTGAGTGGGGTATCATTTTAAAGGTATTGGAAAGTACATCACAAATATATATAGAGTTTTAAAATGACTGCCATTTATCCCCAAAAAAGTGCCTACCTAAGATGCTAGAATACATCAACTGAGGGTACGGCCAGAGTACATGTTGACGACGGAGTACATACAGACCTAGTAGCTTTATTTTTCCCCTAATGTAGTTTAGCAAATCTGAGCTGTTTGAGTTATCTCTGATTATAAGACTAGGACATATTATAATGAAAGTGATGTGAAAAGAGAGAGTATTAAAGTCATTAGTCAGTTACCTGAGGTAGAAGCCTGGGAAGGGGATGATCATCCTGATGATGAGGTGGCGCCGTCACAACTTCTGATAAGAAGGTAGACAGTATCAGGAGCCAGCCATTCCACAACATTACACCTCCTGAAACCCATTACCTTATCATTATAATCTTATCTATACAAACCAATGACATTATCTCACACATTACTAATGATTATTTATTATAATTATTAACTTAATATTATTAAGTACTTGTAAGATGTAAATTTAAAGCTGAAAAATTCAAAATGCTTAATAAATTACAATAATTATTAATATTATTTATACATATGGTGTTCCATAATATACTAATGTCGAGGAGAGTTTTGGGGAAAAACTATTTCTTAAAAAAACTCCTGCTCCTTCTGTAACCACTAAAAGTTTATTATACCCTTACTTTGTACGGGAGCCAGAGTGCCCGTGTACCTTAAATAATAATTTGTCACGTTTTCTGGGCCATAATGAATCGAGGGCAGGACGAGGTCGTGGGTTCATAATGCTCTGACTTACATGGCTCACTAATACACGCTTCAGCAGTACATTGTTAAAGTAGTATAATGTGTGATGAGGTTGGTAACTCTGCCACGTGGATGGTAAAACATTGGGAACAATAAAGGCCTAATTGCTAGGTTCGAACAAGTGGTTCGTCCTCACCACCTAGCTATTATTTGCTGTGTACAGGGTGTAAAAAAAATATCTTTAGAAAATGAATGATTAACTTCACATTTACAATGTAGTCATAAAAACCAGTTTAGACCTACGGTCAGGATGTGTGTGGTACCACCAAGCCTTCCAAATACCGTCGAATCCAAACTCATCGATCCAAGATCCTCTGAAAAATCACAGATGCTCTTTTTTATGTGTCCAATCCGCGTTTCTCTTGTTCGAGACCTATCCATATACCGGTACCAAAAATTTCGCGAGTCCTCATTTTATCACACCAATCAAAGGAGTTCAACTAAAGAGTTGAATTCCTTTCCTCTCAATTCATCCCAGATAACCCACCTCGCCAAGTGAGGGGCAGTGGCCCATAGATCTACTGAATATCAGTTAAGTATTAACTATTAATAATCAATAAAAATCATAAAACTGTTTGTCATTATCACAATTTTAGCTCTTACGCCCAAAGGGTAGTCAATGGACTATTACCTTTCTCACCCAGTTCACTGCCCAAAAAACGATGTATCATTAGCACTCATAGCATTAATGATCTATGTGGTTGTGTTATTCAATAAAAGAAAAATAAATTACCAAAAGTGAACTTTTATTGTTGAAAACATCGAAAAATATTACAAATTAATAAATATGGTTTAGCATTTCAAAAAAAATACGTAATTAATAAATTTTAATTTTAAATAGTAACCTATTTTCCTGAAATAGGTTACTCTCGGTCATTCTTTAAAGTTTTTAACCAATTGAGTACAAAATAAAAAAAATTTATAATCTTACTTTCTACTCGAAATTATTTTATATTTGTCATTAGAATTTAATTTTATTTCTCATTGGAATTATATTTGATAAAAAAAAACCACAAATACTCAAATTATTCCTCTACAATTCTCTATCTTGGGACACACGGCAGGTCAAATTATTATCCTGTGTTCTAAATAATTTTATCTGAATCATAAGTTAAAATAACATGTCCTAAATCATATGTTCTAAAAATTTGTAATATGATTATACTGTTGGTAATTTAATATACCAATATAAGGTCTATTGAAAAAAATCCATCGCGGCTTATTTAAACTTTAAATGGCTAATCATAAAAATTATTCTATTTTATTCCTCCTATGGATAGAATTTTCCTGGCGTTTTCCCCCTTCCACTTTCGAAAATAGTTTTTAAATACATTTTCCGCAATCACCTAAGGTTTTTTTGTTGAATTTTCGATGTTTCATGTAGACAGTGACATTCCTCTTGTTTTGAAGGTGAAGTGTGCAACATTTCATCATGCTTGGAATAAAACTGTACTATGCTAAAAAAAAACCCGTAAATACTCAAATTAACTAACTATTTATATAGTAATATAAAAAAAAAAAATTAAAATACAAAAAAAATCACTTTTCTTTACTTACATAAATATATATGTATATTCATCAACGCAGAAAAGTAAACAAAATATTACTAAAATACTTGTATTAGGAGATCTATAAAAGTGTTATAAAAACGTATTATATATTCTTTTGTTACTTTAATTACAATTTCTATTGTATATATAAAAAAGGTGACTTTAAAATATTCTGAAACATTTTTAAAACTAATTTTTTTGCAGTGTAAAAAAATATGATTTCAACAATACATCTTCCATTTTAAAAAAATATATATAAAAAAAAAAAAAAAAAAATTAAGTGTTGTTGAATAAAGTTGTTTTATTACTAGTCCACAGGCCACCATAAGAAGTGAGTCGCTGATTGATAAAGTTTTCTTACCTTATGGAATCGCTTATTTATGCCTTGTCCACCGATGAATTGGGTATATGGCAACTGGGCGCTGGGCCATTTCTTTTTTGTTGACTTGCCAAACTTGCCCTTCTGCGGAAACATTGAAAAGAGATAGATAAAGTTTTGATTTTCACAGGATCGTTTAATTAAATTATTTAAAAAACAGTGGTAAAGGTGGCCACCGATATGAGTGGGCCGTTTGGGGTGTCCACCGCCCCAAACATATCGCTTTGCGGGGACGTTAAAAAGAAAACGGCCCACTCATATCGGTGGCCACCTTTACCACTGTTTTTTAAATAATTTAATTAAACGATCCTGTGAAAATCAAAACTTTATCTATCTCTTTTCAATGTTCCCGCAGAAGGGCAAGTTTGGCATGTCAACGAAAAAGAAATGGCCCAGCGCCCAGTTGCCATATACCCAATTCATCGGTGGACAAGGCATAAATAAGCGATTCCATAAGGTAAGAAAACTTTATCAATCAGCGACTCACTTCTTATGGTGGCCTGTGGACTATACACTCTCCAAGTAAAGTTAAACTATATAAAACAACCAAGACAAGTAAAAGTAAAAAAAAGTTATTTGGTTCTGTGTAGGTTTATTTAAGGACTGTACTGTAAAGGAGAGTTAAGTTAAAACTTTTATTTCTAAATGGAATTAAGTAGTTGTACTTAGCTAGAGCTAGATAAGTCCTTGTTTTCTTTACTATCTAACTAATTATCTTTTCAAAAATGCTCCACCTACTCTAACTTCATGCTTACTTACTCAGGTTCTACTCACTTCTCTTCCGTAGAATGTACTTACCACACTTCTCTATTGCAAAGAATCAACTTATCTCACTAACTATGTCTTTTAGAATCTACTTATCCTTATCACACTAACTCTAGTAGACAAAATTAGAATCTATATACCACACAAACTATCGCTTGTAAAACTACTTATCACACTAACTCTCTCACATAGAATAAGGTTCCTACTTATCACACAACTATCTCTTATAGAATATATACATGTCACACTTGTAGTAGTAGTATAAGGTCCTAGTACTAGACGGGTAGGACGAACCTCTTGTTCGAACCTAATTAAGCCTTATTACTAGCCCTATGGTGAAGAGTTGCAGCCACTTCACACGGCATTCCACTTTATATTGTACCACTAAAGCGAATATGGTGGGGTCATTAGTGAACTATATAAATCAAAGTATCACAACAATATGATATCAAAGTATCACGCGGCCCACGACTTCGGCAACTCTTGATTGACGTGGCAAGTAATTTAATCCACGCGGCTACGCTGGCTCCTCTTATCACACTAACTTTATTTCATACTAATCATTAACTTGATTTTCCAGTGAAATCCCCGTCACAAAGGGGTTAAAGTCCGACGTTTCACTTCCACTACTGGAAGCATCTTTAGGGTGCATCGTGATATTGAATTAAAGCAAATACAAGATATACTGACGACAAGAAAGAAGAACGGCGTATTTATACTGGTTTTCTAGACCGTAGATTGTACCTGGATTTCCCGGGGGTCTTTTGATCGAGGTGATCCTTAGTCGGGAAGATGCAATCAGGCAGGTGCTGCCTTCGTCGGTGTTCCTTTGTCGGCCGGGTGATGTATGAAGTCGGGAAGTGACTGTGGCGCCGCCTCTTGCTATCTGTCCGAAAAACCACCCTCTCTGCTAGAGTTCTCCGGTTGATTCTCCATCTTAATAGCCTCCCTTAATACTTTACTGTGATACCTGTTGATAGATGCGAGTACCCGAATGTCCTCAAACTTGATGAGATGGCCGGTTTCATAAGAATGCTGAGCTATTGCTGGTCTGTGATCGTTGATTTCACTGCTCTTACGTGTTTCCCGGTTTGTCCGATTAAGTTTTTGCCGCAACTGCATGGGATTTGGTATAAACCGAAAGTTTTGAGATGAAGGTGGTCATGTGAGCGTTAAAATGGTCCTTGATGCCGCGTTTTTGGAGAATCCTGCTTAACTTATCCGTCGTACTTTTTTCCTTACATATTTTATCTACTTAATACAATAACCCTCTAACACAGAACTTACTTATCCAGATAACTCACTGACATAGAATCAGAATCTACTATCACATTAACTATCTATTAAAGAATCTACTTATCAAACTAACTCTCTTACGCAGAACCTGCCTACTTATGCTACTAACTCTCTTACATAGAATCAGAATCTATTAGTCACACTAACTACCTCTCATAGAATCTACTTATCTCACTAATTCTCGCATTATTAATTACTAGAAATATATTCACATCCCTCTCTTTCTATTTCATCATGCTTATCTCTCAATCTTTCTTACTTAGAATAAGCTTATTTTTCACTCTAACTCCCTTTGAACTTTCTTAACTAGGTTACTCTCACTATCTTTCTCTCAATTATCTTTCTCTCTCTTTTTTAGAGTATTAACATTTCCCATTAACTTTTAAAATGTATTATTAAAAGAAACAGGTTTGAACACCAACTAAAAACTAAATGTTATCTAACACTTTATGTTTCTTCGAATTTAAATACGATACAATAAATTTAATTGGAAATTAACCGAGGTTGTTTTAACCTTTAAATTAAACCTTATTTAGAAAAACAACCAGTTATCTTACAATTATAATTTTCAATTAGAAGAAACTCGAGGAAGAACGTAAAGAGAATTTTCCTTAGAATCTTATAAAACGCAGTTTAATAGATAATAGAAATGCTTTCAAATATTTTCTCCACATCGTATATTAAAACAATAATGTTTTAAAACACTTCAGTTAAATTCCAGTTAATGAGTGTAGCATGGTTTTTCTTAATTTTCCACTCTATATTGTGGATAGTTTTATTAAATTTCTTGAAGATATAATATTTTGTTAAACATTTTAGCTCTCTTTGTTTAAAGATAAACTTTATTGCAGGATAAAAGATATAATGAAGTATTTTTAGTTAAACTAGAAGTATAATGTAGATTTTTTTGTTATATTTACTCTTTTAAGGTACGATTTCCATCCATTAGGATGTTACAGGACTAGTAATAGGACACTTAACTCATCTACTCGATATCATTATCAGTGTGGAACGCTCTATAACCTCTCAGTGATTTTAACCATCACCAGATATTATGGACTGTATGGGTTCTGCCACACTAACTCTTTTGCATAGAATCTACTTATCACACTAACTATCTCTTACAGAATCTACATACCGCACTATGTATCTCTTATATAAAATCTACTTATCACTCTTCCTTACATAGAATCTATTTATCCCATAAACTTATTTATACATTATCCACTTATCTCAAGAACACTCATAAATAGAATCGACTTATCTCTTGATTTAATCTATCTTTATTTATTGTATAAGATTATTATATACATATATTTTATTATATACATCTATATAGTTTAGTTTATTAAGAAACATATTCGAGGGTTCATCTTCATTAATTCGGAATGGAGTTAGTGTTTTACATATAATTAAGCTCAATGAAGAATGATTTTTGTTTGTCAAAAACAATAGACTAGTACCAATTTATAGAAATTTGATTCTACAGATCTAGAGGGCCATCATTTTTAGCACAAGAACTAGATAAGAAAAAATCCCCGATGGGAAGTCAAGTACTTCCCAGCAAACTACTAAAAGGGGTTTTTCAGTCATAAAATTTCCTAAAGTATTATTATTTTTACTAAAATATTTATAAATGTTGCACTTTGGGGGACAAAAGTGCATATTATCCATAAGTATCTTAGGTACGCTCTTATTTGGTTCTTTCGGGAGTAAAATAGCTGCCATTTTGGAAACCCGATATATATTTGTGATCTACATTTCAATGACTTTAAAATTATACCTAACTCAAAAATTAAAACATATTATTGCTCTCAGTTCGCAATTGCTAGCTGATCGAAGAATTTCCACTAGTACCTTAAAATAGTTTCTTTTTTATGACATAAAAAACTTCTGCGAAAAGGGTTTCCACTCGACCATTTAGATTCAAGATGGTGGTCATAAACGTATTTGTCACCACTTCAATGGAAAGCAAAAATAAATCGTTGTGATTTCGAGTTGAGAAGTTCACAACGTTTTTCCTGTTTTGGTGAAAAAAGTTGTATACTAAATTTCTAATCAATAGCTATAATAGGACGGACCGACGAACTACCAAAAGCTGTTAGTTAAAAGCAAACGACCAGATCAGCAAAGGGGTTTCTAGGAATACCTCGAAACCCTAATAATACGCTCTCATAAGTCATGCAACGAAAACTCTTCACACTTGTAGAAGCTCTCTCTCTCTCTCTCTCTCTCTATATATATATATATATATATATATATATATATATATATATATATATATATATATATATATATATGTACACACACAGAAGCTCAACTCGACCGGAAAATATATAAAAACAAGACTCCTTCCTCAACTCAACTCAGGGAGACGGTCAGGTGCAATAAAATCTCCACATTCACATCAAGCCAACGTTTCGGCAACTGTTTAATGTTGCCTTCATCAGGGCAAACTGTAATATACATAAAAAATATGTGAGCATAAACAAGCAGACTACGAACAGGGTAATAAATAAGTGAAACACATAACCGGAACTAAATCAGAACTCACATGAAGATGAAGAACTAAGCACAAATAATGTAATAAAGAGAAGGAAGCATATAACAAATTAAAGGGAACAAGGTGAAAAAGGAATTAAAAAACACTGTTAAAAAGTTCACGGCTCACAGAAAGTAAATAAATGTAAGAATGTGACAGCTGACGGTGGCGCTGTTGACGGCAGAACGGAGGAACTAAAAACCAAGTCTTCGCTAGCATGCAGTGCAACCTAGCGGCCAAGAGAAGTACTTACTTCTCGTAAGTATTACATTATTTGTGCTTAGTTCTTCATCTTCATGTGAGTTCTGATTTAGTTCCGGTTATGTGTTTCACTTATTTATTACCTTGTTCGTAGTCTGCTTGTTTATGCTCACATATTTTTTATGTATGTTACAGTTTGCCCTGATGAAGGCAACATTAAACAATTGCCGAAACGTTGGCTTGATGTGAATGTGGAGTTTTTATTGCACCTGACCGTCTCCCTGAGTTGAGTTGAGGAAGGAGTCTTGTTTATATATATATATATATATATATATATATATATATATATATATATATATATATATATATATATATATATATAACCTATTAAGTATATCTCTATTATATCTTTATTTTATCTCTATAAGCTTTTTGATTCCTCAATAGGATTTTATTTCCTTATCATCATCATAATTCTTTTAAGAGTTTTCAAAGTTATTTTCCCCCTTTTTTCCCCAACGTCATTTTGCCTCGGGAGTTATATTTTATAGTGCAGACATGTTTTTTTTTAAAAAAAAATAAATAAATAATAATAACAGAGGGTTAATTCTATGCTTCAAAGGATCAATTAAATCTTTTCAACGTGATACTCTTTGCTTATCCTAGGTTTTATTTGAAGTGTAAACTTCAATTTTATCTTTTTCTCCTTTTTTTACACGTTTCTATTTTACTTCATTTTTTTCATTAGATACTATATTTTTTAATCAATTTTTTTATACGCTCATTATCTTTTTAACATAAAAACAATTAAAATAGGTGAAAAGAAGTAAATATAAAGTAAATAACCAAATGATAATTGGCTAAAAGAATAAAGTAATAAAGCGGATTTATTAACTCCAATTTAATATAAGTTTAAAAAAAAAAAATCTTATTTGTTAATTTTATTATAATTATACATTTGTTTTCTGATATTTTTAGAACTAAGGAAGAGAAACAGGGAGAGAAAATAAAACAGATTAATTCCTACTAAATAAAATTATTAAATTAACCTGATAAAAAGAGTAAATATTTTAAAACAAAAATAAAAAGTAAAAGTTATATAGAATAAGAACAAGTAAATCTAATTTTCAATTTACTTTTAATTATTTTGCTCCCGAGCTTACCGAAGGTAACCTAAGCTGTGTGATCGTTCTAAAGAACGAAAAATGTTTAGGTCTCCGATTTAAAAAATTCCAAGGCAGAAATCCGTTTCATACATCAGGGAACATTTTTTGTTCCGTGTCTGTCTGTCAGTCGGCCTGTCGTTCAATTTTTGCGAACCAACATATCTTAAAAACTACACGTTCAATTTTAATGAAATTTGGGTTGTAGGTCATAATTAGCCCATTGGTCCCATATAAGTTTTAACATTCTGCGTCTATTTGTTTCTCCTCCACATGCGCACAAACATACATTTACTTACACCTATAGCTTCAAAAGTACTTATCTGATTTGAATGAAACTTTTATAGTTTATCGAAAGTAACCCACAGATAGCCCCATGTTAATTTAACTGTCTACGCTCTTTAACTTTTGCTAAATTGATACTTAAATTCGTGTAAAAAATCTAAACAATTTTGACAGATTAAAAAAAACGGGGGAAACAATTAAACCAATTAGACAATAATGGCTTATAAAATCAATAAAGTAGGTGGATAGGATGCGAGGAAGCTATGTTCCACACCAATTGGCAGTCAATTTTTACTGGCAGTTGTTTGCTAGTACATTCATTTTATATTATTGAATTCTTATCTTATTAAGTCTATTGGTAAAAACTGGATTGGAGACTTCTTATATTTAGCATTATAGAAAGGACACAGGTTCGTCTGGGCTCAATTCCCTTCTATTTTTACTTTGGCTTATGGATCAAATTTCAGTAATAACCTTTAGTGGTGGGAAGTCGGCTTTGTAGAATCCACTATTTATGTCTACCCATCCTGGTAGACATAAATATATAATTTTATAAATTATAGTACCAAACACAACGATTTTATTTTAGCTTTTCATACAAGTGGTGACAATTATTATGACGGTACGTGATTTCAAATACGTTTGTGACCAGCATCTTGAATCCAAATGGTCAAGTGGAAACCCTTTTAGCAGAAGTTCTTTATGTCATAAAAAAGAAACTATTATAAGGTTCTAGTGCAATTGCTTTTAGAGATTGATACCTTTATTCAAGTTACAAATCAAAACAACTTTGATAGATTTCACTAAAGGTTCACTTCTAATGATACAAGTCAAAATGTTTAAGTGTTAAATGTAACTCATATATGAGTTGAGAGTTATAAATCTGACTTAAGTTAAGCCTATTACTTAATATAATTAAATTAAGTATGGACTAACAAATCCTTCTATTATACAACTAGTAAATTGTCCGATAAACACCTGTCTTAATTCCAACACTTATTCACTCTTTTTCACACTTAATTATCTCTCCGGTACTAAAGATGTAAAATAGTAGATGAATGCAGGTTTCATGCAATTAAGTTACTTGTGGTGGCGAGCCGCCTTTCTTTACTCCGTATAGCGTTAATATTTATGCCGCAGTGTTTTGATGTAATGAAGATTTACTTCACTGTTCAATGCTTCTTTATATAACAGCTGAATAAGTCATTAATAATTTTATCGCACGTAAAATTTAACTGCTTAAGTTTCTAAATTACAAATTATAAGGGCCAAGGTGATAAGTACACGTAGAAAATGTTTGTTTTATTACATGAATGGAACGTAATGGTAAAATTTCGTTTGAAAATAACAAACATTTTAAGTTTTCAATTCCGAATCTTGAACGCGTTGGTTATCAAGTTGGAATGAACAGTGCGTGGTTGCATGGGCGATAACAACTCCCATTCTAGGAGTCCATTATATATGATTTATAGAAACCCAGCTTCCATGGCAATTAAGCAGCTCGAGAGGGGTGAGAAGTGAAGTGCGGGAGATACGCAACGAGCATTGAGCATTCCAAACATTACATTCAATAATTGATTTTCTAATTAGACGAGATGAGGATATCGGTTAACGTGTCCGTTCACACTAGTCCCTAATTATAAATTATTTGAACTGAGCAATGCTTATTACCCTCAAAGCTAATGTCCTCATAATCTCTGTAATTTCAAATCGTTATCATTTATCTACAAATTACTTGTAATAACATAAAATAATATACACTATTTTACTCAAAGGACTCAATAAAACACACTTTTACGTAATAAATATCAATTAAAATTACTCAGTAAAAAGCATTACTGTAAAAGTAAAGCTTTTTAAAACTATAAAATAATAAGTCAAAACAGTGAACAAAAACGCAACAGTAAGAACCAGGTAGAGTAGTCCAAATCGGGACCACATTGCTAATACATCACTCCTGTTGTTTATCTTTGGAAGTTAACCTGGACTGCGCTTATACATGTCTTCCTTTCCTACTACTGCACTGGAGGGCGAGGGACATTAGCGAGAATGTTCATTACTACAATTACATGTATACTATTTCTAACTCGAAAGTGATACGAACAAAATTTGTTTTTTCCGTGGTAGGCTGTGCAATAGTAACTTTAGAGCCTAAAAACATAGCTAAAATCCATTTTTTCATTAAATGGACTTAAAAAATCTTTTCGTTACTCCTAGCTGTAAAGAAATAGTTTAGGCTAAAAATGAAATTTTGCTGACAAGTTTTTAAGTTTTAGTTCCGAGCCGAAGGCGAGGATAGGCTAAACAAAATTACTGCAGAGGCGAAGCCGAGGCAGGAAAATGTTTATTACCTGCTAAGGTGTAACCGAAGCTGGTACTCTTTAAACGAGCCAGGAATGTTTCCTTTGCTGCATAGTTGCATACAATATTTTATCTACTAACGGCAGAAAAATTACTCCAATTATTATATTCCCTTTTTAATATATAAAAGATTTAAAGAATTTAAAGTTGTAAAAAGACAAAAGTTTGAGTTATCAAGAAAAACTAATTCAGTTTGCCACTTTTTTTTATTAACAGCTGTTTTGTATCTCAATTTTTAGCGATTTCTTTAAATAATCACTGTAAAATAATAAAATTTGTTTTATTACTATAATTATTTAAGTTATTTTAAAAAGATATAAATATTTAACAGAATATTACGCTTAAATATATAAAAATGAACAATGTGGAAGATTTTATAACCTGCGATGTAGTAACCTTTTTCTAGTAAAATTTTCTTCAAATATTACAGCCAGTTTGTTATTTTGCTGCGTGTTTTTTTGACATGTTACAAAAGAATCAAGAAAAATAACATTTTGCAGATTGAAAACAGTATAACAATGCTTAATTTTGCTGCCGTGAGTAGATAGAAATTTGTTACGTCCTAGGACAGAAACATTTTTTTCTTTACAGCTGATAGTTATCAAAACTTCCGTTGTTAGCGCTGCAATCTTTGTAGAAATACTTCTTAGTACGTTTAAAATCCGCTAGATGTCAATGCGTTTTATTTATAGTGTGACCTCTCTTACGTTTCTTTTTCTCAAAATCTTAAGTATGTAATAATATGTGTTATAAATTATATTGATTAATATTTAATGTTTTTTCGTTGCCTGCTACCTCGGAAAAAATAGCATATGCTACACGACTGTGAAGTGTTTTTTCTTTACCTTGGCAATATTTATTGTCTCGCTTCGCTCGACAGTAAATATAATTGCCGCGGTAAAGAAAAAACTCACTTCACAGCCTAGTAACATAATATACTATTTTTTTCTAATATCTATTTGCAACAGTTAAGGAATTAAAAGCCCAAAGCACAACAAAAGCCCATTTTTAGTGCACTAATACGTTTAAAAAGATTTCTTGGAACATAAAAGCTATGTAGAAAACTAAAAGGTAAGTGGAAAACGCAACAGAGGAAAAACCTTTGTCGTAGTGCGATCTAAGTGTTTTCTACCTCGAATATAAATTCAAATTCTATATTTTAGTAATATAATCTGTCAGTTTTCCTTCAGACGTGAGAATACAGCTATAGAGTTACCATCTTGACTAAGCCTTAACATGAATTGTTTCTATATAGAATTTTGACTACATGCTAACTCTATATCACAGTAAGAATCCATAACAGTCATGAATATAATATAACAAAAAGCATTTCACAAATTGAAAGAAATTGAATTTCATCGTTACATCGAATTCAATACATAACATTTTTTGTTTGGTTTTATCTCTTTTTCAATAGAAGCAATGTGTTGAAGCGATAAACATATAAAAGAGATTTACAACGCTGTCTTATTTATTGCTTATTTCAACAGCGATATTGATGTTATCTGGTGTGTGAAATATTTATTTTCAAATAAAAAAAAAATAGAAAACTTGGTAGCGACGCGACGGTAAAATACACCAAATTTATACTCCTTTTGAAAGGTGGTTGGACAAGGATACTTTTTTTGTTCTATTTTGTTGTGCGAACAATGTTCTGTCAGGATCAAGTTTCATGTTTACAACACTAAGGAAGGACCCCCCCCCCCCCCAGTGAAGTGAAGTAGGGTCTGAAATACGGGCAGAGCCCCCCTTCCCTTTCCCTCAAGTTGTCACCATAAATTTTGGTGCCTCTGAAGGTTTTTTAGAGGAAGACCATGGACCAGTGATGTAGACACCCTTCTCCAAACAACCAGGAGTTTATATTGACGCCTTGTTCATTAAAAAGTTTTTTTGTTTGTATTTTAAACAAAAAAAGAGTTCCACAAACTACGAAATTTATAAATTAATTTATTGCTATTATAACCATTTAAGTGATGCTAACCTTGGTGTATGATTGATATTAATTCAAAAATGTATACAAAATTGATATCCAATGATCAATATTCACTATTTTATTGATTGAACAGGGATTTTACTTCTGACCTCACCAAAGGTAACGGAAGTATTGTCATCCTTCTGAAGAATGATTTTTATTTTTTTATAAATCCGAATTCATAAATTCCTGGACAGAAAACTATTTCAAACAATAGGGAACATTTTTGGTCTTGAGTCTGTCATTCAACATTTTTGCAAACATTCATTCAACTTATCCTAAAAACTGCTGGTCCGATTTGAATGATATTTGTATGATCTATCATACAAATGTCATGATCTATATCCATATTAATGTCAAATATTTTTTTACGAGATTTAAAGAATGAATAATTTATAAATATCTTAAGTGTGCAATTCATATGGCACAATCCGTGGTCTATCTTCGACCAACTAAACAAATTTTTAATAAATTTGGATGAGTACTTTAAAAGATATAGGTGTTAATAAATACACCTAAAGTTTGTGCATGTGGAAGAGAAACCAATAGACCAATAATGGGATAATTATAACTTACCATCACAATTCCCATCATCATAATCGGACAAGTATTCTACAGACAGACACTAGACCAAAAATGTTGCCTGATGTCTGAAACGGAAAAGTATAAGCCATAGGCATGAATAAATGAACATATTAAATAATGGTCATAAGTAGATAGAATAATTAAATATTTGTCTCTGTCACCAAGATATTTTAGTGGTACGCAGTGAAGGTCAGAGAGGCAATTCAGTTTTTTTACTCTTCTGAGAATTTAGTGAAAGGTTACTGACGAGGTTTTACACTTAAACCATCGCTAAGTGTGAAAATATACCTGTAACGCATACCCTGCCCTTTTCCCTTTTTTCCTCTCTTATTCAATTTTTTCTCACATAATTTTATTTGACATCCCACCAGAAAAGAAGATAACACTTTGTTTCGTGAGTGACCCTTTTAAAAAAAGTAAAAATAAATACATAATTGTAAGGGTTGCCTGTGCTCTAACTGAAGCAAAAAAATGTTTTACTGAGGCGAGAGAAAAAGGGGGAGCTTTCACCCTGGAATATTCTCCTTCCCAACCTGTTATTTACACAGACTCAATATCAAGTTTGACTCGACATCAAGTGGGAATCACTTGGTTCTTTGGACAGCATATTTCCCTCAGAAAACCCTGCCCTTACAAACCTGTTTAATGCTTTCAAGAGGGAAGGAGGTAGCTCAAGGCTAGGAACTGAACCCAAGGTTACCAATAGAACACCTCTGGGAATTTCATTTGCTCGCTATACTCTCTCCCTTAGTACCTAAGTAATAACGTAAAACCCAAAGAAATAACACAAGGAAAGCTCTAAACTGGATAATAGGGGTCCCTGAGGGCTGACCCTCGGCCCTATTCCATTTCCTATATTATTCCCTAAAATACAATAATTTTATGTTATTTTTAGGTTTCATGTTTCTTACACTCTATTTTTTATGCTTCCATCGATTTTATCTCTAGTTTTAATTTGACCAAAGAAATTTTTTTTCATTACAAATGAAAAATTTCATTGCTAATTTAACGATAACGAATAAGATTCAAAGAGCCAAATTGGTCACTTCATTGAAAAAAAAAAACTGGAAACCAATAATTAGATCTTCCGGAGGAGATCCTGTCAGAGATTTTGTGAATCCCTAAGCTTTGAACCCATTACAGGGGTCCAACAAATTGCAGATTAAATTACAAATTACAGGAATAAAACCATTTAACCATTAAATATATATATTAACACCCGTATATACAGAGTGATTCATTTTTAATGTAAAACTCTATAAACTGGTAATATTATTGGAACTAATTGAGCTAAAATTATATATGATATACCGCTTAAAAGAGAATTAAAATGTCTTAAAGATAAATATAATTTCAGCTATTAAATTGCATTTTTAATCACAGTTAAATTGTGTTTAAGTAAATTGTGTTAAGTCGGAACTTGAAAATAATAAAATTTAAGTAATTATAGAAAATGTTAGCGGACGTATAACTTCTGTATTGTAATAGATAGATTGACGCAAAACCCCTTAAAGTTGACTCCTTTACTAAACATTAAAAGAATTTTAATAGCTGAAATGATATTTATCTTAAAGAAATTTCCATTATCTTTTAAGCGATATATCATATATAATACTAGCTTAATTAGTTCCAATAATATTACTAAATTATTCATTTTTAGTCAGTCCCCCCCCCCCAACCCTTTCTTAGCACATAGCTGGACTTTTTTTTGGAATTTTATCGATACTTCACATGCTTTAAGTTGCAGTATTTTAAAGTAAAAAGTATCGTCTTAAATCTTAGTAAAGGTGTCAACTTTAAGGTGTTTTGAATTAACCTATCTATTACTATAGAAGACATTCGGGCTCTAACATTTTCTATTATTACTTAAATTTTATTATTTTTAAATTCAAACTAATAAAAATTTAATAGCTGAAATTATATTTATCTTTAAGAAATTTTCATGCTCATTCAAGCGGTATGACGTATTACATTCTAGCTTAATTAGATCCAATAATATTACCAATGTATTGAGTCCAAGTCAAGTTTCACGAAAAAAAAAATTGAAAATAAGATATTTAGCTAGAAAACAAATAAGAGTGTTGATAACACGCACACATACATAGTATATATAAAGACAAGTGAGTGCCACAAAATCTCGTAAAAAACAATTAATTTCATATAAGTTTATTAAGTTTCATACTATTAATATAGTTAATACTCACTTAACTAAATAAAATTTTACAAAGAAAAATGATATTTTCCTTCATTCAAAAGTATGTTCCTAAGCATTTTACCATTTTTTTAATTTTTTTTTAGTACTTAAATGTCTGGCTGTTATACTACTCTAATTAAGTTAATCGTTATTATTTGAATGCCTTTTACTTTTAAACGAGTGTACATTTGCTCCATTTATTTGAACAACATAGTTCAAACTCAGTGTTATTATTGTACTAGAAAAAAGTATTTACATATCAGACACACTCAGCATGAAGTTATAAACGTTAACTAAATACATTCAACTGAGTTTAGCTTTTAAAAGTTATTTGCTTAAATATATTTTGTATTCAGAAGTAAAAAAAGAATGTTTGCACCACCGAAAAAATAACGATGTAACATTATCACAAAAATGGAGCAATAATAATAATCATAACAACAAGTGAAATACATTACAACCATATATATATATATATATATATATATATATATATATATATATATATATATATATATATATATATATATATATATATATATATATATATATATATATATATATATATATATATATATAACAAAATATTAAACATATGCTATAAAGCACGCCTGAAGAAAAATCTAGACGAAAAACTGTGTGTAAAAGAGGGTAGAAATTTATGTAAATGGGGGCAGTAAAAATGTTTTTTTAACCTTCTCCGAATATTTTTCATTTTTTAAGTCTGAAAAGAGTGGTACGAGTGTGTACTTAGGTAAAATGACGAGGTGAAATGCAAGTAAAATATATGTTGATATGGTCGGGAAAACCTGACGCTTTTCCTGGGGGAGGCGGGGACCTGACGCTTTTCATATAGATATGTTTTAAGTATAATGGATGTGTATGAGAGATGGTTAGTGTAAATGACAGTTATTCTTATAAGGGGGATGGGAAGGGGAGGGGGAGGAATGGAAAGCCGTCATGTGAAAATGTAAAGCAGCTAGAACTTGAGATTTGAGTGTTGATAAATTAGGTGGTGAGGTTTTGCACATGTAGATGTGAGGATTTGGTGGCTTTCTAAAGTCGCAGCTAGATTAAAGCTAAGTTTGTCCAAGTGCTCGGTTACTTGGGTTTTGAAGGAAAGCTTCTGGGTTTTGTTGAGTGGCTCACAAGCAAGACGGAAAACTTCTTAGTTGCTTTTTCCTCTTTGCTTTTCCACTTTTCCTTCTCTTACATTTCTCTTTTTTTTTACCTCATTTCTCTTTTGCTTTAAAAGCGTATCTATCATTCTCTTCCCCCGGTAATATCATTTAGGGGACAAATTGCAAAGGATAATACGGAACCCTTCAAATAAATAATATAATATATATATATAACTTATACTAAACTTATACTAGTTCTTTTACACACACATGCTCCCTCTCACTATGTATATTGTATATATAATAGTGAGAGGGAGCATGTGAGTGTATATGAACTAGTATAAGTAAAAGAAGAAACATTTTTGTGTCAGCCAGACACATTTGTCACATTACAATAACCCTTTCAAAATATTATATATGTAACGGGGAAGCCAAGTCTAGAATATTCTAGGAAAGCAGTGTAGACCTTAGGCTAGCAAAGGCTCGAATTTCTGTCTAGTGGTGCTTTCCCCCACCAAGAATCTAACAGACTAAGCCCTAGCATAGAGTCACACGGGGAGTCCGATCTTAGCTCTGGAGGTGTACACATCTTACAACAATCACTCACACACATTCATATACTAATAAATAACTAGCAACCATATTAACCAGTTTCATTATTCCACTCACCAAATCCCCGTTACATTGGTGGCAATATGTGTACAAATATTGTAATCACACACACAATAGGTACACACTCCGACAAATGTAGGTGAACGGAGAGAGACCCTATTAACACGAACGTAATCTTCAAGACACACCTAAACCTAAACTCAACACGTGGATTACTCCAACTCACCACAGTTCACCAGGAGTCCACCAAAACACCTCTTTACGGGACTGAAGGACAACACACAACATACTATACTCTCAGGACCCATCAACAATGGCCTGGTCACCAACAGCCAGGACCATCACTGAATCAACAATGGCCTGGTCACCAACTGCCAGGACCATCCCTGTACAACAACCTGGTCACCAACAGCCAGGACAATCCCACTCAACAATGGCCTGGTCACCAACTGCCACGGCCAATTCCCAATCACCACGCTACCATCACCCATCATCCCAGGACCACTTCAATTCATCAACACATAAGGTCTCTCCTCCATTCCGCGACACACTAAATTAAGTATACACCTTCAGCTCAAAGTCGCTGTCCAAATCAATATAAACACTTACACTGCCTTGGCTACTTCCTTCTTTTGGGAGTAACCTGTTCGCAGGTGCTCACTCTTCAAAGAAGAGGGGTCTGTAAAAGGGAAGCCAAGTCTAGAATATTCTAGGAAAGCAGTGTAGACCTTAGGCTAGCAAAGGCTCGAATTTCTGTCTAGTGGTGCTTTCCCCCACCAAGAATCTAACAGACTAAGCCCTAGCATTGAGTCACACGGGGAGTCCGATCTTAGCTCTGGAGGTGTACACATCTTACAACAATCACTCACACACATTCATATACTAATAAATAACTAGCAACCATATTAACCAGTTTCATTATTCCACTCACCAAATCCCCGTTACATATATACAGGGTGGTCCAAAAGTCCCCCCCCCACTCTTAACTTTTGAACGGATTGAGATAAATTAATGAAACTTGGGGGATCTCTACCATGCAAAGGGAAGTTTTTTTTCATGCAATCACCCACTAGGGGCAACCTCCCATTTTGCCCCCAGACCACCTAACTTCAAAATTTTGACCAGGAATGAGTATTTTTGATAGCAGATTTAGATTCTACAGCAAAAAATAAAAATATTTTACTTCAAACTTTTTTTTATATCTCCAATATTTTGCCCCCTATAGGGGGGCAAAGGTGTAAAAATCGTAGATTTCAGCGCCTGGGGGCAAAATTGTGGTTGCCCCTAGTACGCGAGTGGATGAAAACAAACTTCCCTTTACATGGTACAGATCCCCCAAGTTCCATAACTTTATTTCAAACCGTTTAGATTTTATAACGATTTAAGTGTTATTTTTTTACTATTTCGGAAGGGTTATTTTGCTATCTTCTCCCACCCATAGGGGGCAAAATATTGAAGATAGAAAAAATAGTTTCAAGTAAAAGTTTATTATTTTTCACTGTAGAATCCAAATATGATATCAAAAACATACACTCCAATTTGAAATTTTAAAGTTGGGTGGCCTGGGGGCAAAGTGAGTGGGTGCCCTAGTGGATGATTGCATGAAAACAAACTTTCCTATGCATGGTAGAGATCCCCCCTAGTTTTATTAATTTATCTCAAACCGTTCAAAAGTTAAGAGGGGGGGGGGGGAGACTTTTGGACCACCCTATATATATATATATATATATATATATATATATATATATATTACTACTACTACTACTACTACTACTACTACTACTAGCTTGATTCCGATGATTCGCTTTGCTACGGAGTATCATACTATTAAAATTGTATTACTCAAGTTTTGATGGGTATATAACTACCGTCAAGAAACATATTCATGTTGGATGCAACAGGGTTTCCTAAATAGGTCCCTCATTATTTCTATATTCCCTTCTCTTTAGATAAAATAATGTGAAAATATTCCTAATTAATTGATTCCATCTAAAGGAGAAACTTTCTTTAAATATCTCAATTTTTTTTTTTAAAAAAAGCAGAGGCTACTAGAATCTTTTTTTTTTTTTAGCTTACAATGACTGTAAGGGAAAAAACTTGTAATCTAAAACTAATCCATTTTCTGATTACCCTAGAAAGCTGAAACTTGAAGAGATTATTTATTGCCAATGACAATAAAATAACCAGTCATTTGTTTTAAAAATCGTTTCTTCTTTAGCTGATAAATCAATAAATTTACCAGGAATTAGTGCGATAAACAACAACGAACAGTATTAGAATAAGATTATATGCTATTATTTAATGCTAAAAAAATAGAAAATAATATTTGATTTAAAATAAATAAATAAATAAATCTCACTAAAAATTGTCTGCCAATTAGTGTGGCACATAGCTTCCTCGAGTTCTATTTCGTATACTTTCATGATTTTTTACTTTGACAACCTATTTTTGTCAAATTTATATGATTTTTCCCCGATTTTTAAATCGGTCAAAATTGTTTTAATTTTTATATTAATTAATGTATTAATTAATGTATTAATTTAGCAAAATTTAAAGAACGTAGATGGTTAAAATTAATCTGGAGCTATCTGTTGGCTACATTCGACAAACTAGTAACAATTAAAAATAATCAGATAAGTACTTTGGAAGCTATAGGTGTAAATAAATGTATTTTTGTGGGTATGTGGAAGAAAAAGTAATGGGCGCAGAAGTTTGTAACTTATATGGGACCAACAATAGGCTAATTACGACGTACCATACATTTTTTTTAATTTCAGACGAGTATTTTTAAGATATGTTGGTTCGCAAAAAATATACATACCCATTTACTGTGATCGCTGTTTTTACATTGCCTTTGCATTCCTCCTTAAGGGTAAAATTTCAGATAATTCCTAGGCAGATATTAAACTTATTTTATAAATTATCATATTAAATACAATGATTTTAATTTAGTGTTGTATTGAAGAAGTGATAATTATGTTAGTGAGGGGCCTTGATTTATAGTATATATGACGACTATCTTGAATAAAAATGGTCGATTAGAATACACAAAAAAAATGTTAAAATCCTATTTCTGGACTTCCATGGTAATTACAGTTTTACCACTTCTTAACATATTTTTATAGCCGAATATTATTAAAAACGTTGTTAAAGCATATTTACATTTAATTTTAACTTGCATATTTATGGTAGAAATAATTTATCTAAAAAATAAAATAAAATCATAGCACTATGTGCAATTTGAAGAGTGTGGACATGAAAATTTCCTGTAGTCTGAGAACCACCCATTAGACATTATGCATATTTAAATATCGTCAAAAATGCACTAAAGAGATACAAAGAAATAATTCTTTAAGCACTAATCTAGTGCTAGTATTAGAAAGGGGATGGCATGCCGCTGGTCCGAGCCTAGCAATTACGCCACAAATGTGGGCTTGTTAACTGGTTAACTAACCCCGTATGGAGTTGAGACACTTAAGATACCAATGTCTCGCCGAAGGGAATACGGTGTGATCATTACTGAAACATGTGTCCAGGCCCGGGATCGAACACTTTGATTCATCGAAGACCGAGTAATTGGAATGTTCCAAAAAGGTTAAGGTGTTATACTTCCTAAGATCTTGAAGTTGACAATTAGCGAAGAAAAATAGACTGCCAATTGGTATGGCCCATAGCTTCCTCGCATCCTATCACGTACATTATTAATTTTATATTTTATGCATTTATAAGCCATTATTGTTTACTTTGTTTAATTGTTTCCTCCGTTTTTTTAATCTGTCAAAATTGTTTTGATTTCATACTTGAATTAAAGTATCAATTAAGCAAAATTTAAAGATCGCAGACGGTTCAAATTAATCTGGGGCTATCTGCGGGCTACTTTCAATAAACTATAAAAGTTTCATACGAATAAGATAAGTACTTTTGAAGCTATAGGTGTAAATTAATGTATGTTTGTGCGCATGTGGAAGAGAAACAAATGAGCACAGAAGGTTAAAACTTATATGGGACCAACAATGGCTACTCATGACCTACCACCCAAATTTCATTAAAATTGGTCGTGTAGTTTTTAAGATACGTTAATTCGCAAAAATTAAACGACAGACCGACAGACCGACAGACAGACACGGAACCAAAAATGATCCCTGATGTCTGAAACGGATTTCTGTCTTGGAATTTTTGAAATCGGAGACCTAAAAATTCTTCAGAACGTTACCTTCGGTAAGCTCGGAAGCAATATAAGAAGAACTTCGATTTTAACATCAGTTTCGATATCAAAAAGAAAATATAACTCAATATTTAAGTTACAAAATGCCTACCTCAATTGCGAATATTTTAGTTTATAAATATGTATTTCAACAATATAACATACTTGTTTGTCAGTAATAAACTGCTAAAGTAGGCTAAACCACCGTATCTTCAAATATTCCTAAATTGTGGTTATTTGAAAAAAAGCTAATAGCGTGGAGTTGTATAAAAGGAATTTTCTAGAAGCCTCTAAGTTCACACAAATATTTCAAGTTTAAGATTCCACAAATCTGTAACTACATTATTATGTGTAAGTTAAATATTTATATACATTTTCTTTCTCCATTCATTCTTTAGGGATTTATTTGAAAAACCATAACATTTTTAAATTTATCTTCAACTTGACTATATACTTTGCTACTCTACAGTTGTTGTAGATGATTTTTTGGGATTCCCCTATGTTTTTTCTTTGTTCGGGTTATTACACATATCATAACTGCAGGTTCAATTTTTAAAGTGAATATTATGATTTTGGGTTGGGATACAGAAAATAGTTCCGTCACGTGAAAAATGTGACACTCGTAAATATAGTACCAGGAAGTTAGGATCTCACAGGAGGTAGCTCGGTGCTCACATAATTAGTACTATATTTCACCAATAGACGCTGATGTAGATATTTTATATAAAATTATATCAGAGCGGACCAAAACGGAATTTCTTCTATTCCGAAAACTACTGCCTTGCGCAACAAGGAAACAATCTTCAGAGAAGGAGGTGTAACGGTTGGTAAACTGTTGGTCACGTTGTATTCAATGGCCAAAAACAAAACCGTGATTCAATGCTTTTCCATGAAGTAGAGATATATTTTGTTGGGTACTTTCGGAGGTACAGGTTTGTTAACGACAGACAGACAAACGCAGTAAATTATAAGATTTGCCCTAAAAATGAAACTATGAACAACAACATTTATAAAAAGTCCAGTCATGCACCATGACTTAATGAGCGAATTTTCAAAGAAATCTGCGCTTTATTGGCTTATGATAATATAGGAAAATTTTGGTTTAGAATTTGCTCGGGTGAAAAAAAAAATTGGTACACAGGGGTACGGGGTACAAAAGTCAAAATAGTATTTACCCTTCAAGATGCATGTCGTTGGAAAGCTCTTTTAGAGTACAGTAATTGTTGTTATTTACACTTTTATCATATTTTCACATAAAAGGGGGGTAAAATGGAAAAAACACGTTTTTTGACCCTATATGGTCAAAATTTGACCCCTAAATGGACTCCAAAAATTCTGGCCAGCGAACTCATCCTTTCTTTTGATATTATTGACATTTTAAAATTTGTTTGACATTTTTAAGTGCATCCCAAGGGGAGATATCGTCTGGAGTGACACATATATACATACATATATACATACATAAAAAAAAGTGTTAAATTTCAGGAATCGATTCAGAATGGTCTAAAACGGATTTCCATGGAAAAATTTTTCAAAAATTCGCATTACAAAAATTTTGAAGCCATTGCAATAGCGTAATTTTCTTTGAAAATTCGCTAAAAGGTTAAATAATGCTGTTTGTAGCATAATTTATTTTAGCATTTGTTACGTAATAAGAGCACAGGGGAAAAACGAAAAAATCATTTATTTTAATTTTAAACCCGGGGTTTTTTAGAATGATAGTGCTGATAATCCCACTGGATTTCATCCAAGTTAGAATGATGTATTTAAATCCCCCAACAGTTGAGAAAACCTGTCTGAAAATAATCCCTTTTATAACTCTCGTACCATTGTAGGGATCGTACGTACAGAAATAAAAAATAAAACTTTTATAATATACAATGTTAAATGGATTTCACGAACCAAGAGTTTATTCTATAGAATAATCGAATAAATACGGATAAGAACAAAAAACAAAAAAAGCAACCAAATAAAAAGAAGAAAACAATGAAATTTCCAATTCAAACCACCTTTATCTATCACTCATGTAGACAAAAGAGTTCATTAATCAGTTAGACATCAATCCAACATGTTTACATTATCTTTTTAATCTTGAAACTATGTAGCACCAAATCCAACATGTATTCTAGACAATGATTAATGGGCCAGATTATGTTAATAAATAGAATTGATTGCGAGCTAATTTACTCAACTATTATTCTTTGTAACAATCTTGTACGAATGGTATTCAAGAAAAGAGAGAAAAATTTCATATTAATTATTTCTTAGATATTAATATTAATGTTTAGCTCTAAAAGCCCCTTAACACTATGCGGTCGCCGGATAAGCCAAACTGATGTCGCACTCACACAATACGGCAAGTCGTTCTGCGAGCTATGTGCATTGTGTAAACCGCGCATGTGCATTGTGTAAACCGTAGCCAAGGCCTTAAAAGCCCTACACACTATACGGTCACCGGGCAGGTCTGGGAAGTTTCGCAGACCTGCCCGGTGACGAAGTTTGTGAATTACCTAAAGGGAAAACACCAATTAAGAATAAGTGAGTGTTTACTAAGAAAACAAATTAAAGAGGTGAAGTTGTTCGATACAATGCCCGGCTGGTCGCAAAAGGGTTCTCCCAAGTAAAAGGAGTTGACTATGAAGAAGTCTAGTAGCCTGTGTCTGGGTTTGAAGTCATCCGAACATTTCAGAGATGTTCAGTTGACCCACGCGTGTATAAATTAGAGAGAAAGGAGGGATCAGCGCTTTTATCAGTTTATGCAGATGACATAATTTAATGCCTCTCAGAAAATGAAGTTATCAGGATGATTGTAAAGAAAGGTTTAGAAAGTCACTTTGAATGTAAATACTTAGGGCGTGCTAGCTATCTTCTGGGAGTAAAATTCGAGCACTTAGATTATGCACACGTTTAAAACCACTAGTGGGTACTATTGACCCAAGAGAATTATATTAATGAATTGGCCAAACTTTATGGAGTCACCGATGCTAAAGGAGCATCCACTGCAATGGAAGTTAAACCAATGTTCTAGGAGGAGAACCGTCAGTGTGACGAAGATGAGGAGAATTACCCGTTCAGGGAGCCGATAGGAGCCTTGTTGTACCTCACATTCAGGAGTAGACCAGATATTACGTTTGCTGTATGAAAACTAGCTCAATACTGTTCACGATATAGGAAAGTTCATTGGGTGGCCGTAAAAAGTGTACTTAAATATCTAATCAGTAAGAAGGATTTGGGTATCTTGGTTCAGAAAAGTAACGAGCCACTGTTGGCATTTACAGATGCGGATTGGGCAACTTGTATGGAAACACGAAGGAGCACCAGTGGGTACGTTATAATGTTAGGTGGAACGCCCATCGTGTGGAAAACTGCTAAACAAAGTACTACAGCATTAAGTACAATGGAGGCGGAATACATTGCTATGGCTAGTTGTGCTAGAGATATCACTTGGATCAGAGAAATACTATTTCAAATAAATTCCCCGGAGCCTACGGTAATGTATTGCGACAGCCAAGCACCCATAGCCCATGAGAAAAGTTTAATTGATAAATCAAAAACAATACACATATCAAGTATCATTTCGTTAGGGAAAAGGTCGCAGAAAAGGTGGTAGAACTCATATGTATAAATGTATGCATATTGCATATATGTATGTATATATGTATATATATATGTATATATGTGTCACTCCAGACGATATCTCCCTTTAGGATGCACTTAAAAATTTCAAACAAATTTTAAAATTTCAATAATATCAAAAGAAAGGATGAGTTCGTTAGCCAGAAGTTTTGGAGTTCATTTAGGGGTCAAATTTTTACAATTTAAGAACACAAATAGCATAAAAACGTGTTTTTTCCATTTTACCCCCCTTTTATATGAAAATATGATAAAAGTGTATATGGGTGGTTCTCAGACTACAGGCAATTTTCATGTCCACGCTCTTCAAATTGCACATAGTGCTATAATTTTATTTTATTTTTTAGATAAATTATTTCTACCATAAATATGCAAGTTAAAATTAAATGTAAATATGCTTTGACAACGTTTTTAATAATATTTGGCTATAAAAATATGTTAACAAGTGGTAAAACTGTAATTACCATGGAAGTCCAGAAATAGGATTTTAACATTTTTTTGTTAATATATTTACCTTAAATAAGTGTATGGATAAAAGTTATAAATACATGCATTCAATACTAGTGAATAGTTAATAAAACGCAATATTTAATTTAAAAAAATTATTGTATTAATTTTCAGAGCATTTCGGCTTGTGTCCTTTTGTTATTTGTCATTACCATGCTTAAAATAAAAACAAATCGTAGAGAAATTTAGAGTAAGGAAAATGTTTTTTCTCCCTCATCGAAAGTCTTTTGGCATGCCTGCTGATAATAAAAGGCAGTGAGTTTCATGTTATTCAAGGTGAGTCTGCTTCTACCATCAAAAGAAATCACGTGTTCTGGTATGTACCTTTTAATTGAAATTACCATGGTTGTTTATAACACAGGTTATAATTGTTTGTGAACGATTTTGTTCCTGTGATTTATTAGCATAATACTGCCTGTTTACATTATGTCAACAATATATTTTTTCCGTGTTAGGCTGTGAAATAGTAACTTTAGAGCCTAAAAAACATAGCTAAAATCCATTCTTTCATTACGTGGACTTAAAAAATCTTTTCATTACTCCTAGCTGTAAAGAAAAAATCTTTTACGTCCTAGGAACTAAACGATTTTTTTTTTCCGGCGGGTAGTTGTCAAAACTTCCGTTAGTACCGCCGCAGTCTTTGTAGAAATGCTTCTAGTACGATTAAAATCCGCTAGATGTCAATGCGTTTTATTTATCTTTTCTTATAGTGTAACCTCTTTTTAAGGTTTCTTTTTTTAAGTCATAAGTATGTACTAATATTTGTTATTATTATATATTGATTAGTGATTAATATTTAATGTTTTTTCATTGTCTGCTACCTCGGAAAAAATAGCATATGCTACGCGACTGTGAAGTGTTTTTTCTTTACCTTGGCAATATTTACTGTCTCGCTTCGCTCGACAGTAAATGTAATTGCCGCGGTAAAGGAAAAACTCACTTCAAAGCCTAGTAACATAATATACTACTATAAAGACATTTTTAAAGTAAATAATTTTATTACATTTTTAAATAATTTTTATTTGTAATTACCGTGGGTCTAATTCATTTTTAAAAACCACGGCAGTTACAGTTTTACCATTTCTTAACATATTTTTATAGCTGAATATTATTAAAAACGTTGTTAAAGCATATTTACATTTAATTTTAACTTGCATATTTATGGTAGAAATAATTTATCTAAAAAATAAAATAAAATTATAGCACTATGTGCAATTTGAAGAGTGTGGACATGAAAATTGCCTGTAGTCTGAGAACCTCCCATATAACAACAATTACTCTACTCTTAAAGAGCTTTCCAACGACATGCATCTTGAAGGGTAAATACTATTTTGACTTTTGTACCCCGTACCCCTGTGCCAAATTTTTTTTTTCACCCATGCAAATTCTAAACCAAAATTTTCCTATATTATCATAAGCCAATAATACGCACATTTCTTTGAAAATTCGCTCATTAAGTCAGGGTGCATGACTGGACTTTTTGATTTGTTTTCTTTACTTATGTTTTTTATCAAATGTCAAGAGTTAAATAAAATATATGCAACAAAACTTAATGTGACTATGATGTATATATGAGAATTTTTGTTCGTGTTTGTCGGGACAGTTTTTCTATTATCGGTCAATTGCTAGTTTATTTATTGAATTCTTATCATAATAAGTCTATAGACGGAGACTGTATTTGACATTCCATTAAATTTTAATACATTTGTTTGTATTAGAAATTGTTGGACCGATTTGTAATTTCGCTGATCTCCTTTATCTACTTGTTTTTAGGGTCCGTAGGCAAAACCAAGGACCCTTACATTTTCCTGCGTGTGTCTGTCCGTCCGTCCTCTCGCGTGCTCTCACGGCTACACCTTTCGTCCGATCACTTTGAAATTTGAAATTTATGTGCCTTGTACCTACCCACATATTTTAAAAATATAGCGCCTTAAAAAAAATATTTTTCAAAAAAATTAGGGTGGAAAAACTTTTTTTTACGACACAGTGAGGGGTATCATATGAAAGGTTACGTTAAGCTGATTACAAAAATATATAATTATTTGGTTATAACTTTGATAGGGCGAGCGTAGGCAAGTTTGAAGTGGGTGTGAAACGTGCCCCCCCCCCTCTATTTCGCTTATGTGAAGTGCAAAAAATCTGAAAAAATTCCTGAACATTCTTCGACCAAAAGTAAAGATAACACTTTTTGGAAATTTCGTAAAAAATATTATTTTATTTTTTATTGACAAAATACGTTTTTTTATAATTATGGTATTTTCTATGTATTTATATGGTTGTAGTCCGGTTCAGTGGCAAAAAAATATTTGCCAAAGTGTGTTTTGAGAATATCAGACCCTTAGAATTGTTCAATGTAAGCTTTTTAGCATTTTAATATACACTTTACAGTTAAACACTATATAGTGTGGCCTACGGACCCTCGCTGTGTGCTGACCAGCACACTCTTGACCTGTTTATTATTTTGTTATAATCAAGATAAGAAAACTTTTGCTAGAAGTTCGAGGCTTTGCTATCTTATGATAATGCATTGTAGATATAGCGATGTAAGTACTTTTGTCAATAATTATTGAGCTAAGCAAAGTGGAGCTCTTATAATACCACACTTTGCATTTGGTTGGACACATATATCCCAAACGGCTGAATCGATCCACACAAAATTCGGCACGGTCATAGTGACAAACCGCCGGAAGGTATAAATCATAAATGGTCGTATTTGGGACACAGGGGTACGGGGTACAAAAGTTAAAATAGTATATGCCCTTCATTATGCATTTCGTTGGAAAGCTCTTTAAGAGTACAGTTATTGTTGTTATGTTCACTTTTGTCATATTTTTATTTAAGATAGTCGTAAAATAGAAAAAAAGGAAATAATGCTTTTTAATTAAAAATTAGAAATATTACTATTTTTGATCCGATTTCAGCGGTTTATAAATAAAAATGTTTATTGTTTAAGATTAAAATGCACGCTTAGCTCAATATTGCAAGCAGACAACTGCATTGCACAGTGTGCAATGCACACCTAGTAAGTCAATGAAATTAAGTTTTTCAGAGTCAATTTCTGTTATTAATATTACATTTCTTAACTAAAGAGATAAGGATTCAACAAAACTATTCCTCCTTTAAGGATTATTGTCAAATATAAAACAAATTTAAACACATTCCAAATCTTTCCTCTTGCGCATTTTTAATTAAATACGGACTCATACCAAAGAGCGGATATTGATTATAGATAAAACCTGACATTTTTTCCAAATTTCCTTATCTATATGAGCTCTTCTCGTGATATGAAATATTTTTCAATCAGATGTCAGCCTCGGTTTTGTTGTTTAATCTAGATTTCCACCCAGTACCTAAACCTGGATCCAAAACAAACATAATATATATATATATATATATATATATATATATATATATATATATATATATATATATATATATATATATATATATATATATATATATATACATATATATATATTCTGAACCCATCACGAAAAATAACTGATTTATTTCTAAATAACAGAAAACAAATCAATGTAGGTAGCGTTTGGATTGGAAATGAATTCGTATAACACTATATATTCGTAGTTATACTAAAAAATACCTTCACCATTTTCATTCAATATTTACTGCTTGCATTTAAATATACAAAAAACCAATAATATTTTCCCTAAAAAAGACAAAAATCTCATTATACACATCGAAAATATCTGTGAATTGTCAGTCCTACATATTACTTCAAAATCAAACAATACCTGAACTAACTTTTAATTTATGATTTATTCCTTTAATTAATAAAGTTGGTTTCAGTTCAAAAATAGACTTTCAATTAGTTTGGCACATAGCTTCCTCGCATCCTATCACGCACTTTATTGTTATGCTTTTACAAGCCATTTCTGCCTCATCTATCAATCATTAATGTTTATAAATGAAATGAGTAATAGAAAATGAGACCACACATAAAGCATTTTTTAATTTTTATACATATCATAATTAATTTTTAAAAAATGACTTTACCTGATAACATAATAAACATTTTGCAGGTTAGAAGATATCCCAATTAAGGGATGAAATATTACCTTTTTTAAAAAAATTATTCAAAAAAGTGTTCATATTAATTATCCCTGAAGACTCAAATAAAAAAAGACTAACATTATTATCTGATTTTTTATTTAATTGTTTCCCCCGTTGTTTTAATATGTCAAAATTGTTTTGATTTCTTATATAAATTTAAGTATCAATCAAGCAAAAGTTTAAGAGCGCACACGACTGAAATTAATCTGGAGCTATCTGCGGTCTACTATAGACAAAGCATCTAAATTTCATAAAAATCAAATGAGTACATTTAAAGATAGGGTGTGTAAATGTATGTTTGTGCGCATGTTGAAAAGAAATAAAAGGGCGAAGAAGGTTGAAACTTATATGGAACCAACAATGGGTTAATTATGTACTACCATACAAATTTAATTAATTCGGACGTGTAGTTTTTAAGATATGTTGCTTCACAAAAATTTAGCGATAGACAGACACGGAACCAAATATGTTCCCTGCTGTCTGAAATGGATTTCTGTTTTGGAATTTTTTGAAATCGGAGACATAAAATATTTTCGTGCTGCAGAACGATCACATAGCTTCCGTTACCTGTGGTATGCTCGGAATAAATAAATAGAAATAAATAAATGGAAATAAGGTTAACATTCTAATTTTTAAAAGCCAAAGCATAAGGAAAACCCCGTTTGTTAATTAGGGTGGCACTGAGTTTCCTCGTATCCTATTATTGGGCGATTGGACACAAAGGTATAAAATAAAGTATAATATAGATTAGATTGGTGACCACTTCTTGATACGTGTAGGTCCTTAAGTTTCGGTGGTGATCGCAGTATGCCTCCTTAAAATTACTATTATTGTGAAACGGCCAGGAACTATAAGAATAAAGAAATCACCACCAAAGCGTCATGGCACCTCCTAAATCTAAGGACCTATTTAAGTATCAAAAAGCCAAATTTCGTCAAAATCGCCCCAGTAGTTTAGACTCCAGGTGTCTGCACAGACGACTGACAGACATTTTTAAAAACCACTTTTTTGAACGCAGGGGACCTCAAATCGTGTAAATCCATCAAAATCATAAAATCAAATTTTCGCGCCATAACAATACTTTTTCTTTATATGAGAAGGATGGACCAATGAAATCACCAAATGGAAACCATATCTTGGAGAGAGAGTGAGAGGACATCCGCAAAAAAGATAGAGAGAGGGTAGGTTTTAGTCTGGCACCTTAATTTCTATAAATCGAGCACTGATGAAGAGTATGTACCTTCATAAGGTAATGCTAAGGCTTTATTATTATTATATGAGAAAGTATATAAGAAAGTAAATAAAAAGTCCAGTCATGCACCATGACTTAATGAGCGAATTTTCAAAGAAATCTGCGTTTTATTGGCTTATGACAATGTAGGAAAATTTTGGTTTAGAATTTGCTCGGGTGAAAAAAAAATTGGTACCCGTACAGGGGTACGGGGTACAAAAGTCAAAATAGTATTTACCCTTCAAGATGAATGTCATTGGAAAGCTCTTTAAGAGTACAGTAATTGTTGTTATTTACACTTTTATCATATTTTCACATAAAAGGGGGGTAAAATGGAAAAAACACGTTTTTTGACCCTATATGGTCAAAATTTGACCCCTAAATGGACTCCAAAAATTCTGGCCAACGAACTCATCCTTTCTTTTGATATTATTGACATTTTAAAATTTGTTTGAAATTTTTAAGTACATCCTAAGGGGAGATATCGTCTGGAGTGACACATATATACATATATACATACATATATACATACATACATAAAAAAAAGTGTTAAATTTTAGGAATCGATTCAGAATGGTCTAAAACGGATTTCCATGGAAAAATTTTTCAAAAATTCGCATTACAAAAATTTTGAAGCCATTGCAATAGCGTAATTTTCTTTGAAAATTCGCTAAAAGAGGTAAATATTGTGTGTATTTTACGCGAGATTTTACGTTAATCCTATTTTTTAACACCAAAACTTATTTTATCTACGATTGATACGAAATATAAAAATTGTATCTTTGTTAAGATGCGTAAAAAGTGATTCTTTTCGTAGCTGTATTCATTGCGCATGCGCGTTTCATAGTCGTGCGATAAGGTGAAGAATTCTTCACCTTATCGCACGATTTGTGAGTGTTTACATTTTACAAAACTAATTTGCTAACTGTTTTTATCAAGTTTTTTAGTGATAAACAATGTATATTTAATGATTTTCTGTATTTATTATTAAAATCCAACAATCGTAGATAAAGTACGGTAAGCAACTCGTGCGAAAACTGCATTTTGCTTTGCTCGTGTGGTTTTACTACCCTCGCTGTCACTCGGGTGCAAACTCCACACTCGCATGCAAAACGCTACTTTCCCCGCTAGACGCGGAATGTACTATTTTAACACCCTCTCATTTCGGCCCACTTAATAAAAGTTAAATATTCTTCACCTACTATTTATTAAGACCTTTAAAACTATGTATAACATGCTTAACATAAAAACTTTTTGTTTGGTCGTCCGACAAATAAATTGATTTTATCTACGATTGATACGAAATATAAACATTATATCTTTGTTTAGATGTGTAGAAAGTGAATATTTACGTACTTGTATTCATTGCGCATGCGCGTCTCATAGTTCAGAATAATTCCTCTTCTTTACCGCACTAGTGCGGTAAAGAAGAGGAATTCTTCAGCTATACGCACGATTAGTGAGTTTGTTTACATTTAACAAAACTAATTTGGTGTTCTTTTATTAAAGTAACTGTTTATATCGAGTTTTTAGTGAAAAACAATGAGTGAATCAAGTGACTTTGACGAAAATGTGGAGAATAATACTCCTCCAGAAATAATTCATTCGGCAAAAAATACAACTAATGAATTAATGCCATCTTTATCAAGAGAGAGATACGAACTTACATACAGCAAGTTTATTTTTTTCTGTATTTATTATTTTAATCTAACAATCGTAGATAAAGTACGGTACGCAACTCGTGCGAAAACGGCATTTTGCATTGCTCGTGTGGTTTTACTACCCTCGCTGTCGCTCGGGTACAAACTCCACACTCGCATGCAAAATACTACTTTCCGCACTCGACGCGTAATGTACTATTACATATTTGTAAATTTCAACATTCTGCACATGTATAATATTAATTAACATAAATGAGACCTCACTAGATATTACAACAGGTCACATTATTCATGCTCCCATCTTAAGTTTTAAGTAGCATCTATATTCTGAAATATCTCATTGTACTCATCTTTATACTAATACTAATGTGACAATTACGCGAGGAAACTATGTGCCACACAAATTAATATTGACAGACGTTTGTTTAAACCAAATGATTATCCTTGTTGCTCTATTTTAGCAGTAAAAAACTATGTTTATTTTGTAGTTTATTTTATTTGTTCAAAAAATTGTTGAATTTATACAGAAAGAGGCTCACAGGTGAAATTAAGGAAATTAGCTCATTAGGATTTAGTTTGTATAAAGATAATTAGGACAGGATCCAGGTATAAAAACAAAACAAGTTAACGCTGAATGCAGGCACCGGACTTTACAACTGATTGCTAGCTCCACTCTGTACTTTTAATTACATTATACTCTGTATCCATTCATTGTCATTTGTTTTATTTTTACTTCAAATAAAACATTCCTTTGTTAATTTCCTTTATTTATCAGTTTTAAAAAATAATATTGATGTTAATAATATCCTACACCTACATCTGTGTTAAGAGGCACTAAAAAAAATTACTAATTTGCAATGCTCATTAAAAATCTTCTTACAGTAAATAGGTTAGATTTTAGAATATTATTTAAAACTGTGCGGCGCTACTACTCCCAGTAGCCGGCTCAAAGGTCATTCCTTGTTCAGTTCTGCTTACTCTATAATGTTTTAATTAAAAATAAATTAGAATATAAAATTTATATTATTTTATTCTTTGCTTATTCAAAACGATAATTCTGTGATTTTTTGTCAAATATATTAATTTCATATTATAACTAAATGAACAATTCTTTTTTTAGAATATCTCTAGAGTATATAGAAACCAGTGTTATTCATAGAAGCTGTAGGTTAGCGTGTTTATCTGTATTATCATATAATGATAAGCTTGATTAAAGGTGGCGTGCCGGGGTCAGACTATACTGCAGTTCTGCTTACTCTATAACTGTCTATTCTAAGCTGAAAACCCTCAAGAAACGTGAAACTTGGTGTACACGAACATGTAATGCGCAATATGCCGTCTTCAAGTAGAAACTTTACTAGGTATTGTTTTTAAATTTTTGTTATGAAGTCTGTTTTTTTTTTAATTTGATGGGTTTATAAACTACTGTCAAGAAACATTAGTATTATTTCACTAAGCGAGAATATCTAGATGCCACCGAGTTTCATAAATCCCTCCCCCTAATATTAAACCCTCCCCCCCCCCCCCTCCTCCTAGACTAAAGACTAGAGACTAAACTCTTATGGAGCTCAGTGTCTTAATTAACCAATGTACAGCTGAAGCGAATCCGCTGTAATCAATAGTGAGCCATGTATATCAAAGTGCCTAGGCGTGGGATCGAACCCGTGACCTGGACCTTGATCCATAGATGCCCGAGCAGATGTGACCATAGCCCTAACGATCAAGGCAAAGGTTTGGAGGAAATAAAAGGTTTCACAAAAGACGCGGTCTCCTCCAGAAACTCTGTCGGAAGCCCTCACTTTAGGACTAATTCCTCTATGAAGAATGCAGTGTTAGAAAAGATTCGAGAGTGTGGTAAAGGTTTTACAAGAGTTCAAAATATGTAAGAAAAGAATAGAGTGAGAAAAAAGTATTTAATCACAATCGTATTTTCTATTTATCCAACTAGTTTTCATTTCATTCTTAAAATTTTTCTCGTTTTATTTTTTGATACTTGTAAAAAGAGACGGTCGTTATTTTGATAAAGGGATAATCTAAGGTTCTTCTCCAATTTTCTGCTACTAAAGCTTTAAAAAATTTAAATACCTCTTTCTTCTCTTCTTCCTTTCTTTTTCCCCCCTCCAAAAATCAGAAGCACTCACTACCACATAAAGAAAGAAATAGTGAACACTCCCTCGAACCATACATCATGTTTCTGAATAGTGAATATACACAATATGGATGGGGGAAAAGACTAAGGAGGTGGGGGTAACAACCACCGAAATGATTTATTATGCTGATATTTAACCAGAGTATTATGCTTTCTTTTAAAAAAAAACTTTTACACTTCTAAAAAGAATATTTTCTCCTTCAAAGAAAAAAATAACACTAGCATGTTCATTTCCTCCCAAAAAAATCACGTATTTTTAATTTAAAAAAAAAGAAAAAACTTGGCTCTGTATTGTACAGGTAAGTAGAGGCTGCATAAAATATTTATTTTCCACTACATAAATTATTTTTAAAAAAATGGTTTTATAGATACAGTTTTTTTCTTCTTTATAATGGAGTATTATAATATATGTATGTATATATATGTAGAAAGATTTTGGTACTTCAAGCAATAAGGAAAAAAACATCCATTAGATAATAATTTGCATGGAAAAGCCACAAATAACGTTTAAAGAATTAAAGAAGAGGGAAAATAGCAAATATATGGCAATTTTATAGGTATTTAATATATATTATGTTTGTCACATAAATATTTGGTTTAAAAAAATACCAATTCGGATTTCTATTGCAAATTATATCAAGAGGGTATAACATGCTGACAATCCTAAAATTACGAATTTAGATGGCTTCCACAATTTATTGGTAAGTCGGATTTACCCCTTCCTCTATTCTTTTGTAATCTAAGCTATAAAATAACTAAAACCATAAATAAAAGTTGTTATTATAAATCCTTTATATTATAATCAATAATATAATCATCATAATAATCCTAATACTTGATAGAATGTTTTTATATTGGTAAAGAGTCTATGTGCCAACTTTCAGATCGATTGGATAACTGGAAGAGGGATAGTTAGGCCTCCAAACCCGTAAGTGACATTAGACAATCCACCCGTTCGTGATAAATATATAACATTAGAAATTGGTAGTGCGTGAAGTCTCACGTAAAAAGGGTTTCGTTGGTGTTGTAAACATGAAATTAGTAACGGGGGGGGGGGGGGGGGGCAAGATTTTGATGTTTTTTGACAAAATGGCCAGAGCTATATATAAGTTGTATTGCGACAACATGGGAAGACCATTCATCCCCACTCCCTATCACAAACAACTCTTTGACAAAGTTCATGGATTATCCCACCCTAGTTACGGAAATCAACGAAGCTTATGACACAGAGGTTCGTATGGCCGTCAATCAGAGTAGACGGTAGAAGTTGGGTAAAAGAGATCGAACGCTGCCAAAAGGCAAAAGTCACTCGCCACACTAACCAGGAACCAGGAATTCCCACTGTACCGGTCTAGGAGGAAGTGCTGACGCGGGGGTTCATAGCCTCCGTATAACTATAGTCAAATATAGTTCAATAGTAGTTTCAAGTTAATCACGTGTCTTATTTATCAAGCAACTTATCACCAATCATCGGCCCGTTACACCACCATCACCACGGCTCACATTCACATTGTCTTGGTCGGACCACTACCGCCGAACCGAGGGTTCAGGTATTGCCTTATCGTGATCGACCGTACAACATCTTTGCCGGAAGCCATACTAGTCATAACCGTATGCACTGTGGCAAAAGCATTTTACGAGCACTTGGTGATAAGATATGGGGTGCCCGCCGTCCTAACATCTGACAGAGGAACACAGTTTACATCTAGTCTCTTCCAGAAGCTCAACAAGATCTTAGGCCTACAACACTACCATACATCTGCATAACACCCATAGGCCAATGGCAAAGTGGAGGGTTGGCACCGTTGCCAACCCTCCAATTCCATAAATGTACCCATGTTTTTGTGAGGCGTGAGGAAATTAAACCATCCCTTGCTCCCGCTTATGAAGGTCCTTACCTCGAAATTAACAAACGTGATAAGACATTCGACTTGTTTCTATGGGCTACAATAGGTGAATAAGAGAATAATCATTTCTGTAGCTTGTAAAATGGAGATTCGTTTAACTAAAACTTAACTCACCGTTCTACTTTTTGTTTATTATCAAATATGTTAGCTTGCTTTGTTGAACAAAACAACAGAAATGGTTTCCATTATTCTCTGTTTTTATTCGCAGCTCCAAAAAACAATGGCGTTTTTGTTGTAAATGATCCAATAAGATTATAGAAGGGTTTACATTTAGGGCTTTTTGAGTCAAAAAGAGAGCAGAATCTTATTGTTGGCCAGTTAATAAACCTAAACCAATAATAGGAGTACGGTATTTCTATTGGTTGATAAATGTACCAATGATAAAAGAAGGTATTAAATATAACTACGAGTATAATACAAAAGGTATTGTTTGCAACTAAACCTGTAATATCTAGATAATAATGAATACGTGTACGTTATAAATACGTATTAAGTTTATGGAATTGATATAATTGTTTATATGAAATCAATACATCCCTTTTTATTATAATCTTTAATTAAATACCTACAAAAACACAGTATGAAAAGGATAGTGAAAATTATTACGGTAGTATTTGGTCGTACGATAATTTAAAGGAAGTATAAAGAATAAAATTGCCAATTAAGTACATTCAATACACACAAAGGCAATTAAACAGATCGGACAAGTCCGTTAACATGCATAATCGGTCCAGCTGTTTTGAGATAGTTACTCCGTTGTCTTTGGCTTAACCCGGAACATTTTATCCTTACAAACTGATAAGGACAATCCAAATAAACCATCCGTATTTCTTAAAAATCAGATGAGTGCTTTTAAAGATATAGGTTTTAATAAAGAATCAACTTTGTGCGTATGTGGAAGAGAAACCAATGAGCGCAGAAGGTTAAAACTTATATGGGACCAACAATAGACTATTTTTGACCTACCATTTAAATTTCATTAAAATCGGACGAGTGATTAAAATCACTCAAATTTCACCCTTCCTCTCAAATTCATATTTATACTTAATTTAAATCCCCACAATACTTAATTAAATTAATTTATGATTAAACATATTTATAAAGTTTTTAACAGGTGGTTTACACTTTGGTTTGATTTATGCGGGGACAAATACATTTTTTATTAATATATCGGAAACTAGATTTTCCGGGAAAAACTCATATGAATATAATTTTATTTTTTAATCAACATTGTCGGGTCAGTTTTCGAGAAGTATTTTTCATTACGATTTTTTATGGTTATTAGAGGACAGCGAATTTAAAGGTAACATTTATTTTTAGATTTTTGCCTCAAACATGTGGCAGTTTAGGTTCCACGCGTCAGAACAGATGTCGGACAACAAAAACAGACAAGACATAATATGACAGACAGATATATTAATAAATAAAAGATAACTTTATTGGACCCAGGGGGCCCTAAAACAAGTAATTCCATTATTATTAAATCGAATTTTTCATTTACCACAATGCTTTCTCTCTATACAGGGTTTCCCACTTCAAGTGGATCAAACGGCCATAACGTTTAAACTAGGAAATCAAAAAACTGTTTCAGGTAAATGTTGTAGTTCTTTAGGCTCAGTTTAAAGGAAAAAAAAAATCCAATGGCCCTTCCAAGGTAGTGGTTTCCTCTTAACCCTAATTTTTTCATTTTCCGAAATGTTCAGTGAGTGTGAGTAACTCGTTAACAATAGAAGGTGAAAGTTAC
This sequence comes from Gerris lacustris, assembly GCA_951217055.1. Taxonomy (NCBI): domain Eukaryota; kingdom Metazoa; phylum Arthropoda; class Insecta; order Hemiptera; family Gerridae; genus Gerris; species Gerris lacustris. The sequence continues at coordinate 50,670,652 of OX578279.1, forward strand.
TCCAATATTGTTTTTAGTTCTTACTCGAAAACAAAAAAAAACCTAACAGTTTAATTCTTGATTTACAATTCAAGACCTGAATATGCCCAGGTGTGGGCTAAATATAGCCACATTTTAAATTAAAAAGTTTTGTTTTTTTCAACCATTTTTCATCCCTAAAGACCAAAAGGAAAAGAAAATCTAATTAAAAATTGTAATTAAATAATATGAATTTTACTTTCTTTAAACCTATTTATCCGAAGTTAAATCAACCTAGCAAACATTATAGTTCAATTTATAAAAATTGTTAAAAAAAAGTGGCAAATTAAACAAATTTTCTCTAAAAACTTTGAGACAGGGATTTAGACTATCCACATTATTCTTAAAAAAATCTAAAATACCTTCATTAGCAAGAAATAACGTTTGAAAATTTTTAAATAAAATAAAATAATGAAACATTACCGTTTCTTGTAAAAAACGCATACTTAAACTATAAACTATCTATGCTTAAACTATAAAAAACCTATACAAAAATGTTATAAATATTTTTTTTCTTCAGGCTTTTTAGTGAATTATTCAGAAAAATAAAAAAAAAAATTAAAAAATAGGGTTAAGAGGAAACTGCGATCTTCGAAGGGCCATAAAAACCGTTTGAAGAATCGTATTTTTTCTATTTCTTTCAATAAACTATATACGTCTAAAGTACAACAACTTTTACCTGAATTGTTCCCAATTTAAAAGTTAAGGCAGTTTGGTCCACTTGAAATGGGACACCCTGTATAGAGAGATGAATGAAAAATAAAATATGAGAAAGCAAAAATCATAGGAATAATAAAAAGCGTCATAAATCGCACCACTTTCTTTTACTTGCATTATTTAAATTTCGATGTCCCTCACGATCACAATATTTTCTCTTATTACAAGCAAGGAAAAAATGTCAATCTGTATTTTGTTAATATCAAGGTGGGCTGAAGTTTATTCGGCCGGTGTGAAGGTAGAAACAGAGTTTGTTTTTATTTTAATATAAATCACTGCGCCGAATCTTGGTGAGTCAGATACGATAAACAGATTCTACAAGATTCTAGCAAGCCGAATAAACTGAGGTCAACATTTTTTTGAACTCAGGGGAACTTAAACTGTAAATTTCTTTAGCGCCTGTCAATTAGGCGGTCTTGTTCGATTCCCCATGCAAGCTAGAGTATAATTTCAGTGTTTACCCAGCCTCATAAATGGTTAGCTACTTAGTAAAGTTGTCTCCTGTTGGTCATGGGTATTATATGGCTGATGATGAAGTCATCACTGTATAATATATAGTTGGCCAAAGCTGGCCGTAAACTGTTGTGACACGGATTTAATAAGCGTAACTTTTTGTTAGTGACAACCTATTTCTCTTGTCATTTTGGTAATATCAAGATTATATACATACATATATATATATATATGTATATATATATATATATATATATATATATATATATATATATATATATATATATATATATATATATATATATATATATATATATATATATATATATATAATGAGTTGTATGCTGTCATATTTTCTTTTGCTTGTGGAGTCGTTAAGTGCGTGGTCAGACCTCCTACACCACAATAGAATCTCTTTCTAAAAGACACAATGCTAGGGGATTCTTTAGACTGGTTTGTGTAGGGGCCTCAAATGGGCCTCGAGATGAAGGAAACCAGTGGGCCTGAATCCTCTCTTCTAAAGCTATTAATTTTTGGAGTGGTTCTGGAGGCTCTTCCTGCGGTCCCAAACAATCCCTACTTTATGTCCTTTTTCCTTGCTCTTCCTCTTAACACACATTTTTCACTTCTTTTATCATTTATTTTAGCCTATTTTAGGGTTATTCTATTTTTCATTCGACAGAAACACACTTTTGTCCATCTCATTCTTTCAAATTGAATCTCGTTTTTTCTATTTTTTATCAATGTTTTTTGGTTTCTTATTGACACTCAATACCAATAGCAAGTATTTTAGTGTGTCAACATTAACTTTAAAAAATAATTAAATAGAATAAAATGTTTAAATTAGTTGTTTCAATGTCTCTTCCCTCTACACCATATTTATAAAACTATAACCCTCACAAAACTGTTTCATTTTTCTTACACCCGCGCCTAATTTTTATACCGAGGATACTGACAAAACTGTTTTAGTCCTTAATAGTCTGATAATTAAGATTTTTTACTTTTCCTTACCTTAAAGAAAAAGCATTGTTTTCACCCAAAAAATTCGAAACCGAGACTTCAAAGGAATTATCCTTTTTGGATGTCTTGGTGTGTGTATAAGTTTTGTCTGTCTGTGTCATGCTTGACTCCCAGAGATTTTAAGCTAGACAGTTTATACTTAATACAAAAATCAGTCTTTACATGTAGTTGTGCCGCTATACAAATCTTCCAATTGCGCTGAAATTTCCACCTATTATCTACTTATAAGACAAACATATCCACTGAATTTCGTTTTGATATTTGCCTCCATTTTGAAAACTATTTTGCCGATTAAGCTGCCATTCGCACCAATGACACCTTTCTATAAGATAAATAAGTAGATTTTATTTTAATATCTGCGACCATTGAGAAAATACCGACTTTTGATTTTTATATAGAAAATTACATTTTTAAATACTTCACTATAATAGACCCTATATACCGGACTCCACTTTTAACGGAGAAACAAAATTATAATTCAAATAATAAAAAATCTGTCGCCATTTATAGATTTATGTTTGTTAAGAAAAAAGTTTCGAATCGCCCTGCGACCGATTTTTTAATTTATTTTGATAAGGACACAATTTAATCTATCTCATTCATTTAACCTCTAACATCCAATAACGTATTTAATGATGTTTTGCTTGTACCACCACTATTGTCTATTTTTCCTCTTTTTAATAAATCTGTCAATATTGTTTTATTTTATAACATGGATAAAAGGATTAATTTGACGATTGAAAACTTTCAAACCATCCAAATTTCTTAAAAATCAATATACTTTTAAAGGTATAGGTGTTAATTATGAAAACAACTTTGTGCACATATAGAAGAGAAAACCAGTGAGTGCAAAAGGTTGGAACTTAAACGGAACCAGTAATAGACTAATTATAATCTACCAAATTTCATTAAAATTGGATAAGATGATGTTTACCATAATTGGTTCTTAAAAATCATGGACAGACCGAAAGACACGAGACCAAAAATGTCCCCTGATGTTCAAAATGGATTTCTGTTGTGAAATTGACAAAACAATTTTTCGTTCTTTTGAACGACCTCATAGCTTCCATAAACTTTAAGAAGCTAAGAAGAGAAAATTGGTTTGATTGACCGATTTTTTGTGGTAATCAAGCATAATGATATTTAGTACACATGTGTTTTTCTTAAATATGTACAAATTGATTATTCATTCACTGGAACTTGATTTATAAAACCAACATCAAAGAGGAGTTTTGGTTTCGTTTGACTGTTGGTATATATATGTATATGTAAAGAAAAATACAATTTATTGTAAACAACACAAAATAAATTGTAGAATATAAGACAAGTTGTAATTGTAATTTACTTCTCTTGCAAAAAAGTGGTTTTTGCAAGAAAAGAGAGTGACAAGAGGGGGAATAAGGGAAGGGGGAGGGGAGAGGGGGGAGGACGTACAACAGAAAGTATAAAATAAAATGAGATAAAAGCCCTCCACAAGGTCTTCTCTACCCCTTCACCTTTATAAAAAAGGTAATTGCCTTATTAAGTTTAGATAATGTAGGGGAGAGTTGTGTCTCCTTAATGGAGGGGTCGGGGGGGCATACCCCTCTCAGTCTCAATCTAACCCTTCTTAAGATACCTCTTGGGTAGCAAGATCCATTTTCTGCCCCCCCCCCCCCCCCGTCATCACCACTTTAAGATCTCATTCAAAAGAAAATAAAGATTCACCCTCCCCTTCTAAGTTGTATATTTGAAAAGGGTCCCCATCCCCTCCCCTAATGCCCTTTTCAAAGGAAATAACAATAGTAATAAATGTTCGTTGCATTTTACCTCCCCCTTCTTCAAATTTCAAGGCAGGAGGGATGTTAAAACCTATTTCAGAACTTTTAGATTCAGGTTCCTTCTTATTCCATTTTTAAAATTACAAATTTAAAGATGCTTTCAACAGTTTCTCTTATATTTTTAAAAGTTACACAATACATATATACTATACTGTTTTGGCATATATATATATATATATATATATATATATATATATATATATATATATATATATATATATATATATATATATATATATATATATATATATATATATATATATATATATATATATATACAGGTGTCCCACATAAGGCTCGTTTCACACTTACCCGATTGTCGTTTTAACGACGCGACGCCGGGTACACGACGAAAGGGTTAAAAAGTAAATGAGACTCTTCACACTAGGCCGACACCGTGCCGGCGTCGTTTGACCGGCACACGACAGTCGGATAGCCGCGCTGGGAGCCTTAAGGTGTAACACAGAAAAACCTGATTTTCTACAGCACATTTCTGACAAAAAATGTTAATACATAATGGTTGATCGACCTTCATTTTCGAGATACAGTAGAGTCTCGATAATCCGAGTTGGATGGGACCGGCAGTAACTCGGATTACCGAAAAACTCGGATTATTGGAAATTTACGAAAAATGTGAATTCCTTATTGAAAAATAATAGTTACTTTTATATTTTATTTTCATTAGGGGGTAAATTTGCACTATTTGGCCCTCCAATTTCTAATAGTCCGATTTACTTACAATTTTCTTTTAAACTGTTCCTTTTTACATAATAAAAACGATTCCGGTTGTACCCTCTCGGTAAATTCAATAGCTTTTTGTAAAAAGAAAAAAAAAAAAAAAAAAAAAAAAACGTAAAAGAGTCACTTTCTTAGGAACATGAGGAAAGGTTATGCTAAAAAGTACAAATCTTAACCTAAACTAACCATAACCTTCCCTTATTTTTCTAGAAAGTGGCACTTTACGTATTTTTTTGGCTAAAGTAAAAGTAAAAATTAAGCGAATTTTGTACTTCGATTTGGACCTCTACCCAGGTATAGACCAGTCTATATGCAGCAGGGTTCTTTTTCTTCAGAAAATGAGCGGAGCACCGCGAAGCGGCCTACGAAAATACTTCGATTCTGAAAACAGCACCATACAATTCACTTTTACGTATTTTTTTATAAAAAAATTATTGAATTTACCGAGATGATACAACCTGAATCGTTTTTAATATGGAAAAAGGAAGATTTTAAAAATTGTTTAAGTAAATCGGACTATAAGAAATTGGTGGGCCAAATAGTGCAGATTTACCCGGAAATTCGGTATGTTTTCGTTCTCTAATTATTAAAATGTCACGCGATGCTTTCGGTTAAAGATCTAACTTAGAACTGAGGAAAAAGAAACAAATTAACAGGCTTCCCTGAATATGAATGTAAACACAGCTGCTCAGATAGGAAAGGAATTCCATGAAATCATACGGAACCCTTTACCTCCACTGTCCTGCACTGTCCTAATTGTGTTTAATTTAGGGAACCCGCTCCCCCTCCTACTTTCTAAGAACTCTCGATTGACTCGGATTATTGGAAACTCGGATTATCGGAGCTCGGATTATCGAGACTCTACTGTATATCGATTTTTCAATTATCTCATTTTCTGGTGATTCTTTCCCATTAAAAACGTTATAGCGTATAAAATCTAAAAAAAGATATAAGGATGGGGTTTTCACCATTCAAAAGGTGAGGAAATTTGCTTTAAAAAGGTCATGCAGCTTGCCCATAATACCCTTATTAAACAATTTTTATAAACTTCTAAATACAAAGATTTGGTTAATAAGAAATTTGTGGTCAACGTTCTTGGTAGCATAACTTTTTAATTTGTATGGTAAATGAATAAATTTGACGTCATGTAAAACTGGAGCATTTAATAGGCTTTAAAATGATATAAATTGTTACCTAGTTTGCTTCAAGTTTACAAACTTATTTGTATGAAAATGAGGTAATGAATGACAAGTTTATCAGTTTCTCTGACTTTTAATGTCCCTAAGACTAGGTGAAAAAATAGAATAAAATAAAAAGGGATAGGGTAACAAAAAAATAAATAGAAAGGGTAACAATAAATAAAAAAAATATCACTCCTTGTATTAACAAAATGAAAAATTGAATAATATAAAATAGAAAAGTGTGCATAATTGATTACAAAAACTCAAAGTAGCCCCCCCCCCCCCCCCCCCTCTCCCAGTTGCTGTTAATGGATCTTCACAGCGGCGAACTACGGCTTGACTACAATTATTTAAGGTAGATCGGTCGGGGTGGGGTTGTGAATTTGTCTCCTCGTTCACCCGATATCACTCCATTAGACTACTACCTGTGGGGAGAGGTGAAAATTAAAGTGTACAGTCAATTGCTGAACACAAGAGAGGACCTTGCTTAGCGAACAAATTTAGCGTTTGATACTATCAAATTTAAATCTGAAGAAGTGAGACGGGCAACTGGTAGCGTACAACGCCGCAGCAGAAGATCCATTACCAGCAACGGGGAGAGAGGGAGGAGGGGGGGTGGCTACTTTGAGTTTTTTTAAACAATCAAACAAATGATATTTTTTTATTTATTGTTACCCTTTCTATTTTTCCACCAAGTCTTGGACATTAGAAGTCAGAGAAACTGATAAACTTATCATTTATTACCTCATTTTCATCCAAATAAGTTTGTAAACTTGAAGCAAACTAGGTAACAATTTATATAATTTTAAAGCTTATTAAATGCCTTAGTTTTACATGACGTCAAATTTATTCATTTGCCATACAAATTAAAAAGGAACCTTCAATTCGGAACCTTCTCAATTTTTTAATTTTCAGAGAAAATATTGATTTTCATAAAAACGACAAATTATTATTATTATTATTATTATTATTATTTATATATATATATATATATATATATATATATATATATATATATATATATATATATATTATATATATATATATATATATATTATATATATATATATATATATATATATATATATATATATATATATATATATATATATATATATATATATATATATATATATATATATATATATATATTACATTACTGAGTATATTCATACTGAGTATATACTCAGTATAGTATCTGTATAGTATTTACGTTATGTTTCAACAAGAAATATGTACATGTAATTTGAATTAGTATATACGTATATCAAGTTTTGGTGGGTATACTTGAGAATCGGACAGGGGTCAAGAGGAAATTTTTTGTTGCTTTTGGGGTGTAGAATCACCTCCCGAAGTTTGCAACATTTATCGTGAAACACCCTGTATATATATATATATATATATATATATATATATATATATATATATATATATATATATATATAAATATATATATATATATTATAATAACGACAGACAGACCAACCGATAGACCCGGTACCAAAAATACCCTGACGTCAGAAACGGATTTTTGTCTTGCAATATTTGAATTCGGAGGCATACAAATTTTTCGTTTTAAGAACGATCACATAGCTTCCATTGCCTTCGGTAAGCTCGGAAACATTATGTCTTTTCTAAAGAAATTTGCAGTAGAATCAGCTTAGGATGGCGTGCGTATGATGAATACTGATTTTTTTTCTATCAAAATTGTTTTGACTATCTTCATGAATTAAAGTATCAATTTAAATAGTGCAGACGGTTGAAATTAATCTGAGACTATCTACGGGCTACTTTCGACCAACCACCAAATCAAATGAGTACTTTTGAAGATATAGGTGTAAATAAATGTATGATGTGAGTATTTGGAAGAGAAAAAAATGGGCGCAGAAGGTTGAAACTTTTATGAGACCAACAAAGGGCCAATTATGACCTGCTTTAAGACGGTCCTCAGCTTGGTTTTGGGAAGCATGGTAATTTTATTTATATTTGACATGTGCCTTTTGGTATGGGTCATTAACTTTGTTTTCCTCTGTATTCTAAACAGAATGTAGACTGTCTAGACTGTATAGTAGTCGTAGTAGTGTGTTCTTGGCATTTGTGTAGGTTTTGGGACAGACAGACACGGAACCAAAAATGTTCCCTGATGTCTGAAACGGATTTCTGTCTTGCAATATTTGAATTCGAAAGCATGCAAATTTTTCGATTTTCAAAACGATCACATAGCTTCCGCTGCCTTCGGAAAGCTAAAAATCTTGAAATTAATTTTAATACCCTGGAAGATTGGTAACGCGAATCTGCGTTTATATGCATTTTTAGTCATAACATAAGCCAAAAAATGATCCCCTTCAGCATATACATAAATATTAGAAACGCCGTAGTAGGTATATATATAAAATCCAAATACCACTCACTGACTGACTGACACATCACGATATTCTGAAACCACTGGACATATTACCATTAAATTTCATTGGTAGATTCCTCTCCGTTCTAGGTGCTCACTGAGACCAATCTTTGCAGCCTTACATGTACAAGTAAGAACCTTTAAATTAGGAAGTTAGCTTATGAGATTAACAACTTTCATGAAAGAATTTAGCAATCGGCCACTTTAATCTGGTGGCCATATACGTATTTGGAACCATGCCCCTACACTGCATTTATTAACACATGTCTGCCGAGATGGGATTTTCAGACATTTATTTCATAAGGGTTTAAACAGGGGCAAATTATAATAAAAGGGAATTGAGCTGACTGGTTTTCTAAAGGTAAAAATTAAGCATCTCTTGAGGATGTAAGCGTAAGCATGTGTATGTATTAATAAAAAAATAATGCCAATTTCAACCTACTGATGACATACAACACCGGGGCGGGGGGGGGGGAGGGGGAAAAATACAGAAGGGAAATACCTCTACTTTTTCTGGATAGTTAACTATTAAAATCCAGTAGTCAAAATCAATTACTAACTTGGAATTTGTACAAATAATTTAATCCAAGGGAAACAGGCATAGAAATAAGGGGGAGGGATTTAGGAAACTGTGGCATCTAGATATAAAAGAAAAATAACTATTATTTCTTGACGATGGTTAATATGTATACCCATCAAAGCAAACAATATATATATATATATATATATATATATATATATATATATATATATATATATATATATATATATATATATATATATATATATATAAAAGATCAAAGTATAAAAAATAAAAGCACAGAAATTTAGCAGGTGTAAATATATAAGCGTTAAATTATTTATTTTATAGCTCGAGTCAAAGAAATTATAATTGAAAAAGAAATTGCCGTTTTAGAAGTGTGCTAAAGCGACTCTTAAGCCTTGCATGGCTACCACAGCCTGACCTGATTTGGATTTTATATTCAATAAATATTATTATTATTATATATAAAAAGATATGAAATATTTATGTTGGTATGAAATGAAAAATGTTTATATCCATACTGATATATTTTTCTTTTGGTATGCATACAGGCATAAGCCCCAGCGTTAGTTATATATATATATAAGCCCAGATATATATATATATATGTATATATATATATATATATATATATATATATATATATATATATATATATATATATATATATATATATATATATATATGTATATGTATACATACATACCAGGTATTTGTAATGTTTTCAGTACTTTTGCTATGAGGTTGTAGGATCCAATATGTGTCAGATATTACAGCTCGATATGAAGTCTGGAAAGAAGAGATGGAAATTGTAGCAAAGATGAAGAAAATAACGGCATGAACAAGGAAAGAGATTTTCATTGGTAAACAAATTTAAATATGATATACCCATACCCAACAGAGGTTTAACCTTAATACAGGATAGGTACACATCCTGAATAAATTTGTCTTGCTTTAATTTTCCTTCCAAGATAACCGAAGTTAACAGAAGCTATGTTTTTATGTCTTCTATTGCTAATATTCCAAGACAGAAATCCGTTCAAGTCATCAGGGAACTTTGTGTCATATCTGCCTGTCGTTTTATTTTCGCAAACCAACACATCTTAAAATATACTTTTCTGATTTTAATTAAATTTGGTTATAAATAGGGTATATTAAACATGCGACACAAATTTGGGGGTTATTCCTTGGACTATTTTAAAAATAATTATATCTTAGTCGATTTTTCGAAAATCGTTTGTTTCGAAGATACAGGGCTAGATTTAAATAAATAAAAAAAAAAAATTAATTTCAAGATTCTTAATTACAAATCCTGCTGAAAATGACTACCTCCAGCTATGATGCATGCAACCAATCTTCTCCTTATTGACTGCCAAACTCTCTTAAATACCAGGGGGTTTCTTATAGTATTAAACGCATCTATTAAGAGATTTCACAAATCCTCTACATTTAGGCCCCATAGACAAATATCCAAGGGGTTAAAGTCTGGTGATCGGGCGCCTATAAGTGAGGACACGTTATCGAGTTCAAAAAATTACGAGCAACCAAATTAAAATTTGCGGATGAACCATTGATGAGGATTGGTACAATCCTATGTGGTGACCACATTACAATCCTCGTTTCTGTTGGTTTATTTTCTATAAATCCAGGTAGTAATTCTTCCGAAAATTGCAATATAATTATTTAATAATACTAAATTAATTTCGTAAAAACGGCGTAAATGCCAAGTTGGAAAATGTTTTTAAATTTAATCGTGCAGGGAAACAAAATGTTTGAGCTTGTTGGGGACAGAGAATAGAGAGGGAGACAGAAAAACAACATCACTTACTTGTACTGGATGGATTAGATCTAGTAAAACTTACTCGGACAGTGGGAGACTTGGCTAAACTTATGATCTCAAATTTTTTTACGCAAGACTTGCCTTTTTGTTGGGATTTATGTTTATCAGATGAAATTCTATAAATTTACTTATATTTTCAAGTTTTATTTTTATTTAGGGAATTAAAAATTATAATTTATTTTGGAAGAATTTCAGTTGAGTTAAATTTTAATTTTTGTTCTTTAATTTAATACGAGTATTAAGGGGTAAGCATTTATAAATGGGATAATATAAAACAATCTAAAATCTAAAGAGAAGGCTTACATTACTGCTACGTAAAGGATATTTAATTTATATAGCTAGGGTTTAGTAAGGGTCTAATACAACATTACTGCCATTCCATCAACAGATTATAAGCTCACCTCTAATATTATAACTTTATCTATAATGTAATATCGTAAAGTTTAAGATTCTCGTAAACCATCCTCATAAACCTACTCCTACAAATCAATTAATCCTCTTACATGTGTATTTATGGAAAATAAATACAAACATGGAGCGATGTTTTACTCGTAACTACCTTCCATCTATACTATACTAACACGCTGTTACACACGCTGTATAATGGAATTTAATACCTAGTGAGGTGAAAATCCTTATTGTCTACACTGGTATTTAAATTGCAAAACAAAATCCTAAATTTGTAAACAGATTATTGGAGGTATGTAGTTATGGAAATATCTAGTTTTATGAAATTATTTTTGTATTATAGGATGTAATAAATGTCCCTTCTCAATGAAATAAACCAATATCTATGAATTAATTACAATTAATAGAAAGAAGAGGAAAAGTAAATTTTTTGAACGTAGGTGTGTATTACCCTTTCTGTGTAATATTACTTTACATATTATATTTCTACAGTATTAAAGTTTATAAACAAAACAACCCAGTGAGAAAAATAAACATACTAAAAAGACTATATGTGCGCTTGGATAAGGTAAGAAGGAGGAAGGGCTGTCGAGCCAGCAGCATCACGACTCCGTGCCTCATTCTTTTCTCGACAGTCTTCGACCTCAGTCTTACATGAGATTAAGTGCTTTATTGCAAACAAACTTCTTAACTCGGCTACAGGGCAGCGCTCCCCTCCCCCCCCTTACAACCGATCAACTCATTCCTACGCTGAATGTGGAGCGAGAAACCAAGCTAGCAAACAGTCTAAAATGGGTAGAAACCAAGTAAGCGTCATGCGAAGTAGTGAGCCTATTATATTATTACATATAAAAAATAATATAATATATATATATATATATATATATATATATATATATATATATATATATATATATATATATATATATATATATATATTAAGTTATTGGTAGTTTTCATACTACGGAAAGTTTAAATTTTAATTAAAATCAAATTATAATTATTATTTACTACGGGAGACCCGGGTTCATATCCCGGCGCGGGAGTGTATTTTTCACTGTCTGTTTCCCGTAGTAAATAATAATTATAATTTGATTTAAATAAAAAAGTTTTGTAAACAAACAAGTTCAGTGAGAGTGATATATACTTAACTGTTTGTAAGAGTGTGTTAGGAGATAAGGGGGGAGAACGGGTTAGGCCGGGGGGAGAAAGGGGAGGTTCTTATAGTAAATAGACGGCGTTGAGCGGAATGTTATGGAACCGTGACGTCATTCCCGAGGCAATAAACAAAAACACGGGACGGTTGGCTCAGTGTAATAAAAAAAAAAAAAACCGCATTGTTTGTTTACATGCCTTAATCAAAAAGTGTCAGCTTTCAATACACAATAAATCAAAAATCTATTGTTAATAATATTGTCGGCTACTATTGATAAGTTATTAGATCTATTTAAAGACCAACAAATCAAAACAAACCTTTACTTTTATCGGTAGCAAATCAAAAATGTAATCTTAATAATAATTACAACGTTTAGTTTTGATAAAATTGTCGGCTACTATTTTGATGTTATTATATCTATTTGAAGACCAGCAAATCAAAGCAAACCTCTACTTTTATTGGTAGCAAATCAAAAATGTAATCTTAACAATTATAACGTTTAGTTTTGATAAAATTCTCGGTCACTATTTTGATAAGTTATTATATCTATTTGAAGACCAACAAATCAAAACAAACCTCTACTTTTATTGGTAGCAAATCAAAAATTTAATCTTAACAATTATAACTTTAGTTTTGATAAAGTTGTCGGCCTCTATTTAGATAAATTATTATATCTATTGGAACACCAGCAAATCACCACAAAAATAAATGTGGTTGCCTTATGCCTTATCAATAACAAATCATTACTGGTGGTCATTATCCTGACTGGCGGACACGCTGTAAAGGAGGCTCACATCCCTAGAGAACAACTCGAATCATCGCTGAACAATCGCTCTTCCTTTCGAGCGCCATGGGCGCACGGTCCCTGGTTCTAATTGGATATTTTTGTTCCGAGGTAACATCTTTATTTTAATTAAGTGCTAAAACTATTAAAGCGGACTTAAACTTTTAAAATGGTCCCCGGTTCTCATAGTAAATAGACAAAATAATTTTATATTTTATACTAGGCAGCGGCCGCGTAGCGGCTGCTTTTGGGGGGTTGACGAGCGAAGCGAGTAGGGGGCAGAGCCCCCTAGTATATATATAATAATAATAATAATCATCATCATCATAACAATAAATATAAAAAAAAATGTAATAATAATATATATTATTGTAATTATACAATTAGTTACTTTTAACATATATACTTTATAATTAAGGTAGGTATAATTAAGACAATATTAAGGGGTCACTTCGTTACTTATATAAGGTCAGGATCCAGCTGAATATGCGCAAATGATAGCAATGTTAGTGTATCTAGGTGGCCAAATGCTGCTAAGAATCTTTATATGCTGCTACTATAAGAATGTTAAGTTCTTTCAATGTCATAGGTCTCGTAGATCTCCAATCTTTATAGACCTTGTCCAGCTCTTAACTTCACTTTTATTTGACTCTAATGTGTGGGAATAAACAGTTTAGAGAATCCTTCCTTAGGGACCGTACAAAAAGTCATGAAATCTGACCAAAAACCACATGTGTGGTAAAAAAAAACACCCCGCCAAGTCTGTGGTCCAAAAAAGTTGTGAAATCAACTTTCTGTCCCGCCAAGTGATGTTGGCACTTTCTCCAGGCCAAACACTGTCAACTTAGATATTTATCAGCTTCTTCTCCTTGGCGGTGTGAGGAAAGCCATTTAACAGTGTTGTTGAAGGCTCTTCTCGATGCCACAATGATCTTTGCTGTAAATCTTTCCCATTATCAAAAAGCAAATAAAATAGAAATAAGTAATATACAAATTAAGCTTTCAAGGAATGACCCCATGCAACTACTACTTTCTTTGCAGGGGATGCGTGGAATACAACCAGTTAACTTTGAGTTACTGCAGGCACACCGCCAAGGAGAAGAAGCTGATAAATATCTAAGTTGACAGTGTTTGGCCAGGAGAAAGTGTCAACATCACTTGGCGGGACAGAAAGTTGATTTCACAACTTTTTTGGACCACAGACTTGGCGGGGTGTCTTTTTACCACACATGTGGTTTTTGGTCAGATAACATATATTTTAAAGGTTATATTAAGAGTCCCGGTGGCTACCAACTGCAGAGTAGTATTATAAGGACCTTGTATCAGACCCAAGCCCTTTACGGGCTGCTGCACCGCGGATTATGATTTATTATAGAGATTTTATTTAGTTTTATATAAATAAAATGTGAAAGATTTAAATAACTTTTTCAGCTTCAACACATTCATCCTTTTATTTCTTTTCAGTGACACTAAAGATGCCCATCATTAGTTTAATTCCGGCTTTATGCAACATTTTGGTGGAGAGAAAATTTATTTCAAGAAAATTAAGTATTCAAAAGCTTTCACTCTAATTCAAATCCTTAGGAGAAAAGTAAGACGTCTTTCCACTAAACCAACTACGAGTATATTACTGAGTCAGATTCCACTGCTTTTTAACTTCTACGCTGATTTTTAGGGTCTGTTGGCAAAAACGAGGACCCTTATACTTTCCTGAGTTTGTCTGTAACGCACCTAATCTTGAAAGTACCCAACACAAAAATTTGAAGGTAAATTATGAGAAAAGAAAAATCTAATACAAATTAGTTATTCTTTGTCAAAAAAAAAAAAAAAAAAACGAAGGATAAGAAGGAAATTTGAAAGGAAAGAACGAACATGCCTCACCTCCCTGGAATTCAACTCCCAAGATATATAATTATTATTTAAATTTAAGTTTAAATTGTTATTGTTGCTTAAATGTTTATTAAAAGATAGATAAACATAGTGAATATTTTTTATAAAAAAGAATGCTAAGTTCATTCTGTTGAAATTTTCTCTTTTAAAAAAAGGAGAGGAATGTTGGAATAATGAAGGAAATTGTCCGTTTTGTTTTCCACTGGTTTTCCCCCCAGGCATACTGAGTCTAAACTAATGAAGGGAGTCTAGTCCAGCTCAATACTGAGATATAAAGCAAACAGTGATAAGGTAAGCTCGGCTTTGAGAGAAGGCAAGCAGTGGAACAGGGTTCGACATTAACCAAAACAGCCAACTGCATCCCAACTACCTCCACCCAACAAATTAAACTCTACCCTCAAAGAGAGAGAGATACTGTTTTATCATTAAAATTAGAAAACAATGTTTATTGTCCAATTAAATAGAACCCGTGTCATTTTCTTATTTTCATTTATTCATGTCGCGTTATTACATTGATAAAGGGAAACATAACAGAGAATGATTTGTGTTCTACCCCAAATTCCTTTATACAATTTTGTTGTTTCCAAGCTTACCGAAGTAAATAAAAATAAATTTAAAAAATGTATTAAAACTTCTTGTCAAATTTTAATGAAATTAGGGGGTTGTTCATAATTAGTCTATTGTTGGTACCATATAAGATTCAACCTTCTAAGCCCTTTAGCTATTAAATTTAATAATTTACCTTTTGCTTCGATAAATGCTATCCCCAGTGACGTAACGTCATTTGCAGAACATACGCCAATCTAAAACATTCAAAAGTAAACAAATTAAATTATAACAGTAAAAAAAAAATATATATATATATATATATATATATTTTAATCGGTAAAGCTAATGGTGGACTCTAATTTAATTTAGCGTACTTTATGCTCTCGTCCCCTTATCAGTTTAAAATAGTTTATTACGCACATGCAGTACGGAGACCTAGCCCTCAGTGCTGCTTTTGTGAAGTGGTTTCCTGTGAAACCGCTGCCGCAAGTGCGCATCATCGTATTGTAGACATTAGTTTTTGCCGCCTTTATTATTCGAATTCATATAAATATGAATCCACTCTCCGCCGTTTAACCATTTTCCGCCGACCGGTACGTGTACATCCGGTACGTGTAATCAACCCACCGTTTTATATACCATTGAGCTAACTCGCACTTTGGAGAACGGGCCGGATAATATTTTATGTCTCCTTTTGTATCCATCACCTAATATTTCTTTAAACGATTGAACCTTGAGAGGGAATTGGAATATTTTAAATTGGTGAAGAAATCAGTTGAAATGTTAAAAAAAATTAAGTTTTAAATTTATCACAGGAATAGCGAGCGTAATTCCTATCTCCCTCTTTCTTTTTTTACTCAATCTGCTGCATTTGACAGTTTAATTAGGTAAAATCAAGAAGAAGATAAGACCCTTCTCCATGTTATGGTTACCGAGAAAAAATGTCGAGATTAAAAAAGAAGCGCGATGGAAGATGCACCAAATAAAAAAAAGTAATAAGCCCCGTTTCCCACAAAAAAAAAAAAAAATAATAATAATAAAAAAAAAAAAGTTAAGATAAATCCCAGAAGAATATAAAGCTTCAATCCTCCTAATACATAAGCTGAAATAATTAAGACTAAAGAAGGAACAAAAAAAGAAAAATTAATAAACCCTTTTATCAATCACCGATAAAAAATATATCGGTGCAGCAAACTAATATCTTATTTTATTTATTTACTATTAAACAGATTTAAAAGCAAGGCTATTCACACGATCCTAGAGCACGAAAATAAACTTAAATTCATAAGGCTGACATGAAAGGAATAATAATAAAGAAGGCAATAAGACCCATTTAACTGTAAATAATTACAAGATAAAAAGAACTTTTTATATACTACGTTTTTAAATTTTCTTTTGAATCATATGTAATAATGATAATATAACTGTCATTGTTATAATATAATGTTAGTGAACAAAAATAGTTCCGAATTTATTTACTTCACATAAATGACAAATCTTTGAACGGATCTCGCCAACACCGAATCTAAACCGTGCCATCCATATGACCCCGTGTAGGAGATGGTAAGAGAAGAAAAATGAGTACAAGTAAAGAAGAACAGATGCAGAAAAATTAAACCGATACCTAGGACACTAGTGTAAACAAACCTGGGTGTCACACGTCAATTAATTTTTTTCTTTGTATACTTTTCCTTTTTCGCTATCATTATGCTCTCAATCAGGGGTATCCAACACCAGTATTCTAGAGGTGTGAGACCACTAGCGCCGGTCGGGCAGATGGCGGTTAAAATTGTAAACTACTTATGATCTTTTGACATTCCTCGAATTCTAAAAAATAAACAAATACTGGTTTTCAGACATTTGTACTATTTTGTAATTAAACAAAAAACAAAAACAAAAAAAACAGCCTCGGTGGCTGTGTGAGATGCGCGATTGCTCCGAATGCGAAAGTTCCCGGGTTCGAATCTAGTAAACTGACAAATTAATTTATAAATTTATTTCTTTGAATTAAGAAACTCAAAATATTTTGAATGGTGTTAAAGATTTAGTTACAATATTAACCGCCAAATTCCCGTGGAGCGCTAGTAGTCTAACACAGGTAGATAAAGAGGGGAGTGGAAATCTTTCCGTTTAAGGATTCTATGATCGCTGCTGTCAATGTTAATCTCTTAAAAAAAAATGGGACATGTCAACACAAATAAAATAACATGTGGACTTTTTCCGAACTAAGTTTTCATGCAGCAAAATTTGCTGACAACGAATTAAATTCTGCTTAAAGATGGCTAAAAGTATTAAAATATTGCATTGTCATCGTGTTCTGAGCTATTCTAAAAGTTTCAAATCTCTAGCTACTCGGGAAGTTAGTTAAAAATCGATTGCAAGATTTGTACTCGACAAACAAACAAGAAAGCAAGCAAATAAAAAGGTAGTAAAATAAAGTAAAAAACCTTATGGTTTTTGAACAAAAATTTCTTATAAGAGGAGTCTACGAAACACAGACACAAACTTTTTTCGATATTTAACAGGAACAGGAGGGTCGAAAACTCTAGCTCAAATTCTAGAAGCTCAGACTGTAGAATTATTTGTGCTCTTAATCAAATTCAGTTCTCAAAGCCAGTTGGATGATCTGAAAACTTAAACTTATTTGATATTTTAGTCGTAATATTGAGTTAAAAAGCAGAGTTGTCTACTTTGAAACAAAAAGCAGGATTTTAAAACCAAAACTACGCTATCTTTAATGTAAAGTTGTCCGCTATTATAGTCAAATTGCACACTGGATTTTAGCAACATGGGAATGGATTAGCTAGAATGCAGCCTCCTGTTTGGCTGATGTAGCTAATGAACATTGAACATTTTTGAAGCAAAAGCCCTAGTTGATTTGTACGTGTTTGAAACACAACTAATAATATTATTGCTTCCGAGCTTACCGAAGGTAACGGAAGCTATATGATCGTTCTGAAGAACGAAAATATTTTATATCTCCGATTTCAAAAATTCCAAGACACTTAACTATAAACTTTAAAACTAATAAAAACTATAAATCTTTTATAGTTTATCGAAAGTTACCCGCAGATAGCCCCAGTTTAATATGAACCGTCCGAAAATTTTTATGGTTTGTCGAAAGTAGCCTGCAGATAACACCTGCTTAATTTCACCTTTATGCGCACTTTAAATCGTGGTAAATTAATATGTCTTATACTATAAAGGCGCATGGCTAACTGACTCACTGACTGACATTAATGTTTACCCACATCCAGAAGAGCTAGAGACTTGCGATTTGCGCCATTCGACTCGCAATGTCCATATTCGGAACAAAAATAACTATAAAAAGTTCACTTTTCCCCCTTCTTCCCCCCTTAAAAAAATAATAATGGGTCCCTTGATTTTTAAGCTGGTTGGGGGCTTATTGCGGCTAAGCGGTAAGTCGTATTAGAAAATGGATAGCACAAGCGGTAACTGATTTTAAAAGATCTACAACTTTAGTCCTATGAGTTTTTGTCGTATCATCATCAGTTGTACCTTTGATGGTGATAATTTTGTTATTTTTTGGTTTTAGTTTTTTCCATTTTTGTCTTTGAATGGCCATAGTTTCTATAATAGTTGGCCGATTTTATTTCTGATTGCGGCGATTGAATCTCACACTAATGCTCTTTAAATTGATAATACTTTTTTTGGTTTTTAATATTGTGTCGTATATCATTTTAAAGGCCTTGATATGTACATTAAAGCTATTTTATTTGTTGATTTTTTAAAAATGTTGTAAAAGTACTTTAGTACCGATTTATAATTTTGTTGATGGTTAAAGGGTTTAAATACTGTTTTGATATTAGGTTATTTATATGTATTTATTAGTTAAATTAATGCCCTTTTGTATTGTTTATTTTTTAAAAATATAATTTTGGTACCTCAGAGTACAGACAAATGTTAAAGTTAATCTTTTATAGTATGATGTATATCGTTGAAAAGCTCTTGCATAGTAGATTAATTTTTGTAATATTCTATTTTATGTTATTTTTAGTTTTGAGGGGGGTAAAATAAAAAGAAACTTTTTATACAGCGGTTTCAACGATTTGGTTGCAGTTTTATATTTGTTTATTAAACTAATTATATATGTGTGCTAACTTTTGGTGCTTGTTGGAGGCTTTGTTTCTCCAATAAATGTTTAAATTTCTTCAACTTTATTAAATATTTATGACAGTGCCACGCCGTTCAAACTTTTTGATTATTTTTATCGAGGTATTTTTCTTAATCCGGTCTTTTCTTTGCGAGGAAGCTATGTGCCACATTAATTGGCAGAGTATTGTATTATTACCCTTTTTCTGGTGCAAATCGATAGCACAATCTGATGCAGTAGCCAAAAATATTAAACAAGCAATCGATAACTGAAAATTGAAAAAAAAGATCTTACCCCCGTCTTAGATTCTGCGCTTATCAAAAGAGAACAAAATAACAAGACCATTCATTTAATTTTGAAAACAAGCAAAAACTAGAAGAATAAAAGAGAACAACAAATAAAAGAAAATGGAAAGGTCATTTATTACATGATGAAAATAAGCTAAAACCATAAGACAAAACAAAGGAAAGAATATGTATTCAATTAATAAAATAAGATAAAACTATAAGAATAAAAGATAACAAATAAGAGAAAGGGAAAAGAAATTTGTTCGATGTTGAAAATATACTAAGAAATTAAAAAGAGGGCGACAAATGTAAAACATAAAAGAAGACTTTATTTTAACAGAATGTCTACAGATGCTTTGAAATTGCTTATTCCTTAGGACTGTGTGCAGCTGCATTATTCATTGCAGCATTTTCCTTGATGTTTTGTCACTTTCTTTTATGAATCTAGGTTGTTCTTGAACTCACGATTATCTAAATTCAAACACATTCACACACACAAAAAAAAAAAAAAAAAAAAAAAAAATCGGTCCGAAACAACTCAGACAAACTTTCTCATGTACGAGTTCATTATTACTTAGCCCAGTGTTTTCCTTTATTAGATTTCGAGTTTTCGTAGGTACATTTAATAATTATTATTAATTTTATCAGTATTTATCATAAATATCACTTCTCCTCAGGAACTAGATGTTTCCTAGAGAAAAGGTTTAAATCGTTCAATTCGTATTTAAATAGACTACATTTTAGAATTACTTAATCAAAATCATTGTTATTTTCACGTTTTTCAGAGTTTTTGGGACGTGGCGCCCCCAAATTTAGAGCTAAAATTCATTCTTCCATTTCACCTCGGGGAATGATTTTTCTATCATTTATGTAAAATTTCGTCATAATCGACCCAGTAATTCAGGCAGTTTTTGGGAAAATGTTCGCCATGGGCCTTAGGGAGGGATAGGCATCCCTGTATGTGTAAAAAAATGATATCTTTTAAATGATAATAATAATAATAATAAGCCTTTATTAAAACAATAGATAAATACACTATTTGTTAGTTATTTATCAAATACATATACATATATACATAGTTGTTTTAAATCGGCATATGCCGAGGCCCCCTTAAGGGATAGGAGTTACCACCTTTTAGTTTATACTCCTTTGAATTTAATCAGTTTATCATATTTACTAAAATTTTTATTTCCCAATAAGTTCTTACATTTACTAAGAACATTTAATTTAATAATACGATATATAACTTTACTAAACTATAATTTATCAAACATAACAATACTTTATAACAATATGAATAACAATCAGTATAACTTTACTATAAAATAACTTAGCACACAAAGACAATTCTACTTAACATTACAAATAAGAATCATAATAATTACAACTATACTAGCAATAACAATATCTGTACTATAATATTTTCTATAATAACACATTTATTTTTTGTTCGAGTACAATTATGTAAATCTTTCTAGTCAAAGTTCATTCACTAGTTTCTTGCTATGATATTATGTTTCTTATTTATTTATGTAATTAAATATACCTATCTCTCTTTTTGTATTTTATTTGATTTTTATAGAGGTAAACTTTACAATATATATCATATATCACCCATTCTCTTCCACTCATTCCTATCATGTGCTATTCTTTGCCACAAACTTTTCCTATCTATAACCCTGCGCATTTCTTCATCCCATCTTACACTCGGTCTTCCTTGATTTATTTTTCTGTCTCTAGGGTACCACGACATCATTTCTTTGGTGAATCTTTCATCCTTCACTCTAACGATATGACCACTTCATTTCCATTTTCTCTCAGTCATAGTCTCACCTATATCCACTAGCTATGTTTGATTCCTAAACCAATTATTTGTTTTCCTATCCTTCCTACTAATCTTTAACATGCTCCTCTCCATCCTACGTTGTGTTACCCTCATTCTCTTTATCACTTTTTCCGGCAGTGCCCAAGTCTCACATCCGTATATTATTACAGGTAATACACAAGCATTCCACAGTTTTCTCTTTGACTCCATATTTACGTTCGACCTAAATAGATATTTATATTTATTAAAACATCTCCTAGTCCTATCCTTCTTCCTATTTCTTTCTCGCTTTCCCTTTCCTTAATATTTATCAAACTTCCTAAATATAAATATTCCTCTACCTCCTCTATCTTTGCTATTCTCAACTATTATTTCTCTCTTTTCTTTTAAATTCACTGACATAACTTTGGTTTTATTTATATTAATTTCTAAGCCTAACTTCCTTGTTTCTTCGATAAGTTGTATTAGCATTTCTTCAGCCTGCTCGTAGTAATGTGCCATTATTACGACGTCGTCAGCAAACTTGAGGATGTTTAGATAATATCTTCCATACTTCCATTCCTTTTCCATCCCAATCCAGTTTATTACAAGCCCTTTCCAATGTCTTTATAAATAAGTTCCCTGACAGAACATCTCCTTGCCTAATTCCTCTTTTTACTCTGATTTTTCTCACCTCTTTGTCGATTTTTATATTTAAACTTGCCTCATCATATATATTTTTAAATATTTGAATGTATGTGACATGCATTCCACTGTCCTTGAGGCATCCAATAACATGTTTCTTGAAAACTGAATCGAACGCCTTTTTGAAGTCCACACATATTAGCACTAGAGGAAAGTTATAATCGTGAGCCCGTCTAATCATTTGCTTAACTACGAATATATGATCTAAGGTAGACATGTCCTTCCTAAACCCTGTTTGTGTTTCTTGTATATCTCTATCAAGTTCACGTTCTATCCTGAGTGATATTATGTTCATAAACATCTTGTATACGGCTGATAGCAAGCTCAGTGGGCGATAGTTTTCTAAATTTAGTTTGTCACCTTTTTCAAATAGCAGAATAAGTTCGGCTTAACACCATACTTTAGGGACTTTTCTGTATTTTAGACATGTATTAAACAATCACTGCGCTGCTGATACTATAGTCCCTCCGCCTGCCTGTATTTCTTCACAAGTTATCCTATCATTTTCTCCTGCTTTACCTCTCTTCATTCTTTTGATTACCCTTTCAACTAACTTCCTCTTTAGTAATCTCTGGTACCTCTTCTTCAATGTCGTTTATCATTCCTGCTTTCTCTTTTTCGTTGAGTATTCTATCATCCAATTTTTCCGTCTCAGTTCCGATTTCTTTTGTTGTATTTCCATCGATAATATCATTATACAGTTCTTCATAAAATTCAGTTATTATATCCACTATTTCTTTTTTCTCTTTTTTAATAAATCCTTCTTTGTCCTTCATTTCTATAATTTTTCCTTTCCCTATAGTCTGTGATTTCCAATATTTTCTTAGACTTCCACCTTCCTCTATTATTTAATTTTATTGATCTATTTTTTTCTTGTTACTCCAGTCTTTCATCTTTTTTCTTATCAGTTTAGACAACTCTGCTCTTTCTACCTTATCTCTATTCTTCCTTTTTGATCTCCATCTTTTTTCCAGTAATCTCTTTATTTCTTTCTGTACTTTCTCATTCGACTCTATTTTCTGATTTCCTTCAATTATTTTATTCGTTGCATATTTTATAGCTTTACTCAATGTATTCTTATATTTATCTAAATTGTCACTATTCTCATATAGTTTCTTATCCTTTATTTCTTTAAGTAACATATTTTCATAATCGGTATAATTAGTTTCGTCTTTCAGTTTACTTTCAGTTTACAGTTTCTGTTGTACATAATGTTTTTCTTTGACCATGTGTATTTTTTATTTTAATTTTATGCATTACTTTGAAAGCCCTGTGGTCACTTCCTATATCTATTGTTTCGTCCACTTCTACATCGTGTATTATATATTTTTTGTCGCATATAATAAGGTCTATCTTATTTTTTGTTTGCCCATCTGGGCTAATCCATGTCCACTTCTCTTTTAATGATTATGGAACTAATACGAAACGTAACTGATTAAAGAGGAAATGGGAACGAGAAAACATAACGAAACTGTAACTAACTAACTCGTAAAAGATTCGTTTCGGGAACGTAAAAGATTCGTTTCGGGAACGTAAAAGATTCGTTTCGGGAACGTAAAAGATTCGTTTCGGGAACGTAAAAGATTCGTTTCGCGTGGAACGTAAAAGATTAGTTTCGCGTGGAACGTAAAAGATTCGTTTCGCGTGGAACGTAAAAGATTCGTTTCGCGTGGAACGAAAACAGCCGTTTTCGTTCCAAGTTCCAGATCCAGCCAAGCTCGAACGGAACGTTGTGCATGTCTTGTGTAGTAGAGTAGAGTAATGGATTGGGGATGAGAGCTCGAGTCTTGGAATCATTCCGGTAAGTGAAGCGCCTCTTCCTCTTTCAGAGACATATACTACGTTCACACATCGTTTTGAAAACAGTTTTGAAAACGATCCGCTAGTTCAAAACGCGGTTATGGTCAGCTTGTTGGGGCCCACTCTTAGACGTCCGTCTTAGGGGCTTTTTCGGGGGCGTGTATCTCTTTTCCTATTCACTTTAAAAAAAAAAAAAAAATATTTTTTCCCTTTTCGCGAGACCTACAAAAAAGGTCCTTTGCGTCGGACCGCTGCGATCGACCGTATTCGAGTTATGCTGAAAAAACTTTTTTTCCGGGGAAAAAACCGTTTTTTCCGCATAACTCGAATACGATCAACCGCAGCGGTCCGACGCAAAGGACCTTTTTTGTAGGTCTCGCAAAAAGGGAAAAAATATTTTTTTTGTGTTTTTTTTTTAAAGTGAATAGGAAAAGAGATACACGCCCCCGAAAAAGCCCCTAAGACGGACGTCTAAGAGCGTGCCCCAACAAGCTGACCATAACCCAAAACGCTGTATGAACGGAGATCGACGGATCGTATCGGGTTAAATCCGCTCCACCAAAAATACGTGATCGGAACGTAAACGCTTTTGTGAACAGGTCGTGGAGGGGATCGAGACATCAGGTTATTTTACTCTTTTCCACTTTAAGTTCTTTGTTTTCGTGAGCTTCCGTTTCTTTTTCTTAAACTGCAAACGTTTTTCAACAAAAGTTATTACTATAAAGAACCAGTTAAAACTTTTCATAACTTGTAAATAAAATGTAAAAATTCGCGGACATATTAGGTAACAATAAAGAAGGTTTTACTCGTGACGTCACCGTTATGAAATATCGAAAACAAACATTTCGATCACCTGTATTTTTTGTTGTATGAACGCGAATCGTTTTGAAAACGAATTGGATCCGAAAAGCTTTCAAAACGATGTGTGAACGTAGTAATAGATGCCTTTTTGTTTGTCGCTTTTTTTTCTTTTAGTTCCGTAGTCAACTTCCACTTGCCACCTTCGCCACTCGTTTCGTTTTTACTTTCTCATATAAAGAGAAAGTATTGTGATGGCGCGAAAATTCGATTTTGAGATTTTGATGGATTTACACGTTTTGAGGTCCCCTGAGTCCAAAAAAGTGGTTTTTAAAAAATGTCTGTCTGTCTGTCGTCTGTCGTCTGTCGTCTGTCGTCTGTGCAGACGCCTGGAGCCTAAACTACTGGGCCGATTTTGACGAAATTTAGCATACATGTTCAGAAAAATCATACCCCGAGGCGAAATCGAGAAATGAATTTTAGCTCTAATTTTGGGGGCGCTACCCCCCAAAAACTCTGAAAAAACCTGAAAAAAAATTATTTCTCAAAAACGGTTCCGACGATTTTGATTAAAAAATTCTAAAATGTTGTCCATTTGAATACGAATCCAACGATATAAGCCGTTTTCCCGGGAAAAATCTAGTTCCTGAGAAATTAGCTTAAAACGCGGATGGAGAGAGCCCGGGTTCGATTCCCCGCCGAGGAGAAGTTATTTTTATGATAAATTTTGATGAAATGTTCAATAATCTTTAAATGTACATTTGAAAACTAATAAATGGAAACACTGGGATAAGTAATTATGAACTCATATATGAGAAAGTTTGTCTGAGTTGTCTCGGACCGATTTTTTTTTTTGTTTTTTTCGTTTTTTTTACCACATTAGTAAATAGTTAGTAAATAATACGAAATAAACAGGTAAAATTTACTTTTACTCTTAAAAATATTATTTTTTGTTTAATTTTATGATCTCGTTATGAAAATAACATATTCTAGTTCATTATTATAGGTTTGTTCCAACCACACTTCAAACTGGTTTGGAACTGTCCGACGGCATGCGCATCGGACCACATTTGAACGTTTTTTGCTAATGCACATGCGTCGTATAGTTTGAGGTGTGGTTGGAACAAACCTTATATTTAAAAGTTCTAGTTATTAAAAATATTATTTTCAGTGGTATAAAATACACTTTTTAAGTGGTTACCATAATTTTGTATCATAAGCATTTTTATTATACTTTTTACTTGGTTGTAATTAAAATATCAACATAAAATAGACTGCCAATTGGTGTGGCAAATAGCTTCCTCGCATCCTATCCACGTACTTTATTGATTTCATGCTTTTACAAGCCATTATTGTCTACTTGGTTTAATTGTTTTTTTTAACCTGTCAAAATTGTTTTGAGTTTTTGCACGAAATAAAGTATCAATTTAGCAAAAGTTAAAGAGCGCAGACGGTTCATATTAAACTGGGGCTATCTGCGGGTAACTTTCGATAAACTATAAAAGTTTTATTCAAATCGAATAAGTACTTTTGAAGCTATAGGTGTAAATAAATGTATGTTTGTGCGCATGTGGAAGAGCAACAAATAGGTGCAGAAGGTTGAAACTTATATGGGACCAACAATGGGCTAATTATGACCTACCACCCAAATTTAATTAAAATTGGATGTGTAGTTTTTAAGATATGTTGGTTCGCAAAAATTGAACGACAGACCGACAGACAGACACGGAACCGAAAATGATCCCTGATGTCTGAAACGGATTTCTGTCTTGGAATTATTGAAATCGGAGACCTAAAATTTTTTTCGTCCTTCAGAACGATCACATAGCTTCCGTTACCTTCGGTAAGCTCGGAAGCAAAAATCTATATATATAAAAGTCAACGTATGTGTGTGTGTGTGTGTATGTTTGTTCTTTATACAAATCTACAGTTTTAGCCCGATTTTGATGAAAATTTGCACACTTGACCTTCAAAGCAAGGAAAAAATCAAGGTCTACATGAATTTTCGAAATTTAAATTTTGGTACACAGGGGTACGGGGTACAAGTAATGAATACGGGGTCAAAGTAATGAATACCCTTCGTGATGCATATCGTTGAAAAGCTCTTTAAGAGTACAGTAATTGTTGTTATGTGAAGTTTTGACATATTTTCATTTAGGAGGGGGGTAAAATGGAAAATATAACTATATCTATAAATAAAAAGAAGAGTATCTATATGAGAGAATGTCTTTTATACAAATCTACAGTTTTATCCCAATTTGATGCATTTTTACACTCTTTTTCTTCCAAACAAGGTGAAGGTCACTGCCTACATGATTTTCCGAAATTAAAATTTTGGTACACAGAGGTACGGGGTACAAATGTCAAAGTAATGGATACCCTTCATGATGCATATCGTTGGAAAGCTCTTTAAGAGTACATTAATTGTTGATAAGTACGTTTTTGTCATATTTTCATTTAGGAGGGGGGTAAAATGGAAATGTATATCTATATCTATAAAAGTCAACGTATATGTGTGAATCTGTTTATGTTCTTTATACAAATCAACAGTTTTAATTCGATCTCGATGAAAATTTGCTCACTATGTACAGTTTTGTCATATATGTATATTCATTTAGGAGGGGGTAAAATGGAAAAATATAGCAATATCTTATAAAAAAAAAGAAGAGTGTCTGTATGAGGGTATGTCTTTTATACAAATCAACAGTTTTATCCCAATTTGATGAATATTTACTCACTTTCCCTTCAAAGCAAGGGGAAAATGACAGCCTAAATGAATTTTGGAAATTTAAATTTGGTACACAGGGGTATGGTACAAGTAATGAATACGAGGTCAATGTAATGAATACCATTGATGATGCAAAAGCTCTTTAAGAATAGAGTAATAGTTTTTATGTATTGTTTTGTCATATTTTACTTTAGGGGGGGGGGGGGGGGGAATTTAGGATCTTTAAAATTAGCTTATCAAAGAGGAGGGGGTATAGAAATAGGTGGGAGAGATAGAATCTAGATATTCTTGCATAGTAAAATAATTTATATGTTTCATTATGGTTGTTTATAAACATATCTAATTATAATAACACTCCGTAATGAAGCACGGGTACCCAGCTAGTATAAGATAAAAAGGTATCAAGAGATCTTATACTTATTATAAATGTTTATATTTTATTTCTACTTTTA
The DNA here is from genome assembly GCA_951217055.1 of Gerris lacustris. Taxonomy (NCBI): domain Eukaryota; kingdom Metazoa; phylum Arthropoda; class Insecta; order Hemiptera; family Gerridae; genus Gerris; species Gerris lacustris. The sequence goes on from OX578279.1 coordinate 50,698,862, forward strand.
ATCGTCAGTGAAGAGTGGAACTATTTAATAAAGAAACGGAACTTATTGTGGAACGAACCTGGACTAGACTCAGGAACGCTTGAACTATAAGAGAAACTGTTTCTTTGGAATATAAACTGAAACGTTCCAAAAAAACTAGTTCCTGGTTCCTGGCACTAGATATTGGTTTGGAACGAAACGTTGTAACTTGTTCCACTCATGGAACCGTTCCTCCCATCCCTAGTAAATGGTAACAAGAAAGATAGCGCATGTGTACGATACGAAGTGTGGAAGGTGACTGACTGGGCCTGTGGTACCGGAGCGCTAATATTATACCAAGGCGCGGCGGTACCAATTACTACATGAATGAACGAGGGAAACTTAACAGAAGGTTTGAATTAAAACCGAAAAGACGGGGTCTTGAGAAAGTTATGATTTGTGTCCTAACCCTCGGTTTTACTGTTGTTTTGTTTTTGTACATATATAATATATAAATAAATAAAAACACCAAACTACTTCTAAAAATTACATTTGTACTGAAAAATATTGATGGTAAAATGTATTTATACTGAAAGTTAAGAAGAAAACTAAGCTTAATTTTTTTCTCTCTCTTATGAGGAAAAATTGAGAGAAATTTATTTCAAAATTTAATGTCTTGAGGATTTCCTTACTTTCCTCTCATAAACTAACTTTATTTTCTCATCTCAAAATGTCATTTATCTTTGTTGAGTTATTTTATTTTGCCATTTTTCTTTTAAAAAAAAAGAACAAAGATATTTTATACGAATTTTAAATATTTTTATAACCCAAATAGTAATAAATTTAAATTTTTGTTTATTCTTAATTTTTATCATATTTTTTTATATTTTTCTTTTAAATCCTTTTTCTTATCATTTCCTCATAAATAACCTTTTTAATAAAGACAAAACAGGAGGTAGAGAACAAAAAGATGGAGGGAAAAAATCTAATTTAATTATTTCTCAACTGACCCTGATAGGAGGGAATAAAAAAATTGGGGTCTCAATTTATAATTTCAATTTTTTTTTTTGGGGGGGGGGGGGGAGTCTTTTGTGATTCCTCAGATTCCCCTTCTACAAGGCTCTTTTGCAATCTATTTTCAACCCCTTGTACCTCAGTGAATAAAGCCAACCCAAGATATTTGTTCCCTTTCTTGCTCTGCCTTTATTTTGGTTTAAAGAAAAAAAAAATATATAAAGCGAGAAGCTACAAAGAAGAATGTAGGTGTTTGATCCATAGATAATAACGAAGAAAAAACAGGGGCCACACTAAGAACAGCCTTAAAATTAAAAATTTGTGTTTTTCTCTTTAATAACATTTTCATTATTATTATTATTATTTTATCTTAACCCTAACTCCTTAACATTGCCTAGTAGGGATTAAATTCACATTTCTCCTAACTCTAAGCACTACCTTACCTACCTTTTATACTTTTTAATATACTGTTCATACAAGTTTTTGTTGTTCTTATTTTATTATTATTGTTTTTTCTCATTTTCCTTTTCTCAATTTTAATTTAGTCCCCCCCCCCCCTCACAATATATATATATAAAGGTTATACAAAAAGTAAAATTTATGAATAATATTAATTTGTAAGGATATATTACAACAAGGCCGTTGAACACTCTAAATAATAGAGACAATTTATAAAAATATGAATTGAAAAAGTCACCAAAAAATTTCCAATTTTGATCAATGTATAAACAAAACCTTATGTATATACATAAGGCGTGTGTGTGTGTGTGTGTGTGTGTGTGTGTGTGTGTGTGTGTGTGTGTGTGTGTGTATATATATATATATATATATATATATATATATATATATATATATATATATATATATATATATATATATATATATATGTGTGTGTGTATATATATATATAGATATATATATATATATATATATATATATATATATATATATATATATATATATATATATATATATATATATATATATATATATATATAAAACGCATGTTTTATCTGCATGTATTTTTTACGATGACAACATAAGAGATTTATAGTAGAGTTGAAATAAGAATGAAAAATAAAGAAAAACCTTATTTAAGATAGAAAAAGGGAATTCTGTGTTGTTAGACTGTTATAGGAACAGAGGATAATGTCTGGCGGGTTTAGTATCAACATCGCGGACCATCCCTAGTGGTTGGCATCCCATGAGGCAAAAGAGGTCCTGCCTCAACCCCACTGGGGCAACCCGTCTCTTTGCCTCACTCGAAATGTCGGCCTTATTTTTCGTTTTAGTCCAGTTCGTTTATTCCTCTTCTTTTTAGACCAATTTTGTTTTACAAGGACCTCTTTTGTTTCCTCTGCGCTAAATATATATATATATTTATTTTTTCAGCTTCAATCCAAGTTCTTTTCTTGTTTAGTCCACAGAGTAAAATAAGCTGTATAGCTTTTCCAATTATGTTTTCTTTTTTTCTTTTCAACGTTACTATTGTGTGGACATTTTTTTCTGTGCGTATAAACTCACTGATAAGCATTTCATCGCCGATCTAGCGTAATATTATGCTCCCTGGCTCCTTGTGTTTTAGCATGAAACACGGCAGGCGCACACAATTTTTTTGTGGGGATTGGATTTTGGGTGTAACAAGAACAAAACCTTTTTTACGTATACACATAGGAAAATAAAACGAAACAAAGACTAGATCTGTTAAATTACGTTGTTCAGACCATTTGGTTTCCACCAAATTCAATAGAATCCCCCAAGGAAATACTACCTTAATACATACATTTTTTTTTTTTAAATTATATTATTCAAAACTATTCAAATTTGAGAGTATAATAAATGGATTCATTTTGTTCATGTAGCACGATTTTTTTTTTTTTTTTTAAAAATAACCCTGTCATTATCAATATGAATTAATTCAACTTTGAAAAATCACATTGAGTGTATGAAATCCATCCTTTTGAAGAATGCCTTGGATATAAAAAACCACTAGTTGTAGAGCGGCAATATTTAACCCATTAGACCTTTTAAATTTTACTTTTCCTTACACGTATTATAATATAAGAGAACGTATTGTATTGGTGAAAATTCGATTTGGATATTTGATCACTTTTAAGATTCCCTAAGTTCAAACAAGGGTGTTTTTTAAGGTATTTTGTCGTCTGTGCTTTCGCTAGGAGTCTTTCTGAGCTGGTTGTGATTCAATTTTCCATACTTAGTAAAAACCATACTCTGATACGACATAGAGAAATGATTTTAGCTCTAAATTACTGGAGCTTGGCACCAAGATGAAGAAACCTAAAGATGTTTAAAAAAAATAATCTCATCTTTGGATGGAACCATGGATCTAACAAAAGGATTAGGATGATGATTTAGGTTTTCATCGAATTATGTGTGGGAAGATAAAAGGTCTTGTACAAAGGAAATTTGGAGGTCGCTGTTGATTATGAGATTGGAAACGTAGGAGAGTTAGTGATTTTTCGAAAGATCTTTGATTAATGGGATTGGATCCTTAATGAATTGGGATCGGATTCCATCGGTCCAAATTAGGTTTAAGTATTGAATTGTAGATTAGGTCTTTATCAAATAGGGATAGGTGGGATCTTTGGTCAAGATGTCACAATAAGAGTTTGTACCGTCTGTTAGTGTACGTACTTAGTTTTGTTGTGCAGCGCCCAAGTCAATCGCAGGTCAAGATTCGAAACCTAGGTATCTTGCGGAAGAGGATTGAGGGATTTTTTTAATTATCTATGGTTTTTTAATGTAACCTTATTTAATTTATATTATCAGTCCAAATAAAAGACAGTAATGTATTTGAGGAAAAAAACAAACAAATAGAATGTACCAAAAGTAAGTTATTCGACATAAAATTTCACACTTAAACTTTTTATTAAATGTAATTCTTGAGCTACTTTTAAAAGAAAGTTTTTATTAAAGTAAAAATCTTTATTTCAGTTCAAAAAAACAGAAGAAACAAATAAAAAAATAATTAAGAGCGATAATTTATTTCAAATAAACCGGATGTAACCAACTTATATAAATTAAACTTTGTTCATACCTCGTATTACTTTTAGACGGGTAAAAAATATATTTTGTTGAAAAAAAGTTTTTATTCCTGGATATCCCAAGAGAAAATTAATGATTCCGAGATCACAGCACAAAAAATTAAATATGATGAAAAAAAAAATATTATCACCCAGGAAGAAGTATACCTTGTTTTTCTTCTTTATCTCTTATATTAACTTCTTGGGGTAAATCTTAGTTTTTAACTTTTATATTTTTTTGGGGGGTTATTTTCTTATTAAGTTTCTTTATTTGTTTGAAAAAATAACCAAGAGAAAGAAAAGTGTTTAGGAGTAAGAATAATGATTTGCGAAAGAAATTTTCTTTGGTGGTTTATTTTCCACTGTTTTTGGTAGACTAGGAAGTAAAAGGTTTTTAACTTTCTTTTCGGTTGAAAAACACAAGCGAATTTTCAAAATTAAGAAACTAATTAAAGAACAGATAAGTAAAAGAAGATTAGAAACTTCTTTCGTCGTAAGAACGCATCACCCTGAATATATCTTTCATGTAGATAAAAAAAACAACTCGGAAATTAGTCTTGATTAGTTGAATGTAACCCATTTTTATTACAATTATTATTACTGGTCTTATATTACTTTGCTTTGTAAGTTCCATCGCACACCTATTACCCCAATTTTGAACCACCTCCCGTCATTCAATCTTCCCCAAATTTTGCACATGGAAACAATTTAGGGGAAGAATACAGAAACCAAAAAAAAACTGTATTGTGAGTATAAGTTTGTGCAATACAATTGATTCGGTAAAATCGAAGTAAACTCTCTCATACTCATATTGAAACTGAATTTAAATCATCAAACAAAAATTAAATTATTTAAAAAATTAATTACGCCATCACAATACTTTCTGTCTTTATATGTCTCTCGTATACATATATGCAAGAAAGGAAAAACATCTTTCTGATACAACTCTCAGTAAACTTTTTCATTTCCGAGTTCATAATTATTTGGTTCAGTGTTTTCCATTTGTCAGTAATTACAGGTTTTCCTGGTTATATTTAATTATTATTGAAGATTATATCCAAATTTACAATAAAAATAAGTTCTCTTCGGCAGGGGATCGACTTACCCTTTGCAACTATTGATATTTTCCCAACAACTAGATTTTTTCCAGAAAAATACGAGGACAAATATAAGGACTTATAGCATTAGGACTTATTCGTATTTAGAGAGCCTACAAATAGATTGTTTTTTTGTTTTTTTGGGGGGGGGGGGGGGGGAAGCCCTCAATTCAGAGCTATAATTAAGTTCTCAATTTCGCCTTGGGATATGATTTTACTGACCATGAATGCCATAATCATAGAAATCGGCCCAGGTTTTGGGTTCAGGTTCATCTGCTAAGACTACAGAAGACAGAAATTGTTTTGTTTTTTAACGCACTTTTTTGGACCTAAAGAGCTCAAAACGGGTAAATCCATAAAAAAATCTCCAAATAAAATATTTCCGTCATCAAAATACTTTATCAAATATTTATCAAAATACACGTGGTTAGTAGGGTCAAGATATACAAAAAATAAATAAGTTTAAGGACCTCAAAAAATCTATAACCGATAGATGACAACTACGTGCATTTGGGATGACCCTAAAAGTCCAATGACAGGCTACTTCAAAATTTTAAAAGTGAACCCCCATTTTTTATGACAAAATCAGGGAGGAAAAATCTTTATCGTACCAAAAACGAAGAAAACAATATTTGGTAAAAAGGTTTTTTAAAAAAAGAAACAAGAATATGCCTTTCGGTCTTCTCAATTGATATTACAGCCAAATTAGACATCCCTGAACAGTTTAGCTTACATTGAGCTTGCTAAACTCACAAAACATAAAATGCTCAAATCTGTTAAGCCTAGGCTAAAGTATTGATTCTAAAGTTTAGATTAAGCATTATTGTGGAGCTCTTAGGCCCCTTTCACACTGAAAGAATCAATCAATCTCTAAATCAATGAAAATTTGATTTATCAAGATTCGGCGTTGGGTTTTCTGTTAAAATGTTAACAAACTCTGTTTTTACGTTCACACCGGCAAAAACAATTGATTTAAGTTGATTTATTGATTCGGCTAGCTAGATTCTTGTAGAATCTGATTTATTTTATCTGACTCACCAAAATTAGGCGCTGCGAATTTATATTAAAATGTAAACAAACTCTGGTTTTCCCTTCACACCGGCAGAATCAACTTTAATCCTCCTAAATATAAACAAAATACAGACTGACATTTTTTCCTTTCTCATATACATTTTAAATAAAGAGAAAGTATTGCTATGCGGACATAGAATTGTTAATTATTATAAAAGTAAAGGAAAATAATGCAATTTATGACGCTTTTTATTATTCTAATAATTTTTACTTTCTCATACACGTAGTATATTAAGAGAAAGTATTGCTATTGACATGAAATTGTTAATTATTATAAGAGTAAAGGAAAATAATGCGATTTGATTTATGACGCTTTTTATTATTCTAATAATTTTACTTTTTCTTACACGTAGTATATAAAGAGAAAGTATAAAAAATCGATTTTAATATTTTTATGGATTACACGTTCCCTGAGTCCAAAACATTTTTTTTTAAATAGTTCTTTCGTCTGTACAGATACGTGGAGCTTAAACTACTGGACCGATTTTAAGACAGTTTTGATTAAAAAATTCTAATATGTAGCTTATTTAAATTCGGATCTTTCTGTATAAGTCGTTTTCCCGAACCAAATCTATGTCCTGATAAAATAACTATACTAATTATAGATATTTTAATTATTGAAGAGGGTGGGGAAGTCGGGTTCGATATCCTGTCTGGGAGAAATTATTTTTATGTAACATTGTGATAAAAAAAAAAAAAATTAAATGTAACCACGTAACCCCGAAAAATGAAAAAAAAATAACGAATCTTCATAAATCTCGATGAAGGCGAATTATATTCGTGATCGCCTTTACTCCAGGTGATTTAATTTGAGTCAATCCTAATTAACCTCACTCTCTCTGCCTATAATTGTTTTCTTCTTTCAGCTGCTTGTGTTAGGAACATGCATGAGGTTAACGCAATATTATTTCGATTGTCGAAGGCAAAACAGAAAAAAAGATTATTAAATAACATTAAGATTTGATTGATTCATATTCTTATTTTTGCCATAGATTCCAAATCAATTATCAAAAATTCACAATCATAATTGATTATTTTAAGTTGGATGGTCTGGGGGCAAAGTATGTAGTTGCCCCCAGTATGCGAGTGGATAAATACAAACATCCGGTAGTTCTTTAGATTGTTACTCTCCTATATTTATTTAGAATATAAATGACTTGGACGAAATAACTATTAAGACAAAGGGATGTTTAGTCGAATGTACTTGGGGACAAGGGAATATCATACTTCTGTTTTTATAAGGGGAGTAACAGTCTGAAGAAGAACATTCCATACGCCTTCTTTAGATTATAACTCCCTTCTATATTTTTTATACAGGAAATAACAATCTAAGGAAGTGCCAAACATCCTTTTACATGGTAAAGATCCCCTATGTTTCATTAATTTATCTCAAGCCGTTTAGATTTTACAAAAATACAAGTTTTATTTTTTTACTATTTTTGGGAGGGTTATTTTTCTATCTTTGCCCCTCTATCGGGAGTAAAATATTGGAGTTAGAAAAAAGTTATAAGTAAAATTTTATTATTTTTCACCATAGAGTCCAAATCTGCACTACAATTTGAACTTTTCAAGTTGGGTGGCCTGGAGGCAAAAAGGGTGGTTGCCCCTGGTGGAGGATAGGATGAAAACAAACACCCCTTTGCGTCTTATAGATATACCCCAAGTTTCAGTTATTTATCTTAGACTGATCAAAATTTTAGGGAGGGGGGAGACTTTTGGACAATCCTCTATACTTCGTATATACGAGGAAATAAAAATCATCAGAACAATAAAAAACGTCATAAATCGCGCCATTTGCTTTTAATTGCATAATTAATATTGTGAAAATAATATTGCGATAATTAAAACCTCCTGCATGTTCCCAACTCAAGCAACTGAAAGTAAAAAACACTTATAGGCAGAGAACGTGAGTGTTAACTGCTAAGATACTAGAAATGTTAAGCTAAAGTATAAACTCGTACGCGAGGGGTTCCGCACAAAATACTCATTTAATATAACAAGAAAAAAACAATAATATGACACGTGACGTCAAATCTGTCATAACGAAAAATATTTAAATTAAACATTTAACAATTTTCCCCCCGGAGTGACGAAGGTCACGAATCAGTGTGCCGCAAGTCCAGTCGACATAGGTTGGCGACAGGTCTCTTCAGGGTGCCGGTGTTCATCTTGACCATCGCTGATCGTACTGCTCCATCGCCACCTGGGTACACTTCAACTATCACGCCTTTGGGCCAACTGTTTCGCCTAAACCTGCAGTCGGCGACCACAACTACGTCACCCACAGCGAGTGGTGGTTGTGGCTGAAACCACTTTGTTCTCTTGGCCAGTGTCGGTAGATATTCCTTGAGCCACCTGCTCCAGAGCATATCCGCTAAGCGCTGTGCAATTCGCCATTGCTTTCGCAGCCCAAGATCATCGTCGTTGAATTCACCAGGCGCTGCAGCTCCACTAGATGATCCCAAAAGAAAATGATTAGGGGTAATCGCTTCGCTCTCCCCCGGCTCTACCGGAACATGAGTTAAGGGACGGCTGTTCACCATATGTTCGGCTTCCACCAGAAGAGTTAGAAGCACCTCATCCCTGACGACTCTCTCTTTCAGCGTTGAGCTGAGAGCCACCTTCACACTTCTTACTAATCGCTCCCAGCTCCCTCCCATGTGGGGGGCGGCCGGGGGTATGAATTTCCATTCAAAACCACGTATGCTAGCCTCCTGAAACAGTTGTGTCTGATCCAGAGCCAGAAGCGCTTCCCTGAGTTCTCGCTCGGAGCCTCGAAGGTTCGTCCCGTTATCGGACCACATCTCAAGAGGAGCCCCTCGCCGTCCGATAAACCTTCTTATTGCCATAATGGCGCTGTCTGTAGATAGAGAATGAGCAACCTCAAGATGGACAGCTCTCACGCACAGGCACGTAAAGAGAACGCCGTACCTCTTCTCCCGCCTTCGTCCAACCGCCACCTCATATGGACCGAAGTAATCCACGCCAACATGCGAGAAAGGCTTCTGATGGTGAGCAAGCCGTGCTGCTGGAAGATCCGCCATTTCCGGGACTAAAGGCTTAGCTCGCTTATTCTTGCAGTGTTGACATGAAGACCAAGCACTTCGCACTGCTTGACGCATTCGCAAGATCCAGAACTTCTGTCTCATTTCATTCAATACCATTTCACGACCTACGTGACCAGCGCTGACATGATATTGCATTATTAGGAGACGCGTATACTGGTGTTCAGGGTCAAGAATCACAGGGTTTCTAACGTCCCACTCCACTCCTTCGGCCTTCTGGATACGCCCTTTCATACGTATCACTCCTTCTTCGTCTAAATAAGGAGAAAGAGTGAGCAGGCGACTACCTTTTCCAATCGCTAACCCTGCCTCTAGAGCCTCGCGTTCACAGCTAAAGGATTCTCTCTGAACATGTTTCCACCATAGGACTTCCGCCCGCTTTATGTCCGAGGCGGTAACGTTAACGGCGTTTGAAACTCGCTTGAATCTTTCCACGGCTAGAAGGACTTTGGCGGTGGCTCTTACCAATCGTAGCCAGGATGAAAAACGGTTAACGTCGGGCAACACACTGCTCAAGGGGCAGGCTATGCATACCAAAACTGGCTTCTTAACTTCTTCCTGTCCGATAAGTTCATTGGCCTGGGAGGACGCTTCTTGAGGCCAGGCTTCTTTGTTTTCTCGCAGATAATTAGGCCCATATCGCCAAAGCCTTTCACGATAATCAGCTTCAGCGTAGCTCTTTGTTGCTAAATCGGCAGGGTTCTGTGCACTAGGCACCCAGCGCCAAGTACCTTTGAGCGTCAGCTCTTCAATTTCTGTGACTCTGTGCGCGACAAAAGGTTTAAATCGTCGCGGATCAGCCCTTAACCAGCACAGCACGGTGCGCGAATCGGACCAGAAGTGTGACGATGTAATTCTGACACTATGACCTTCAACCACAGCCTTGGCCAACCGACTTCCCAGTAGTGCCGCTTGTAGCTCCAGCCTAGGGATGGTAGTAGGTTTTAAGGGGGCTACTCTAGTTTTCGCTATAACCATACTAGTATAGACTTCGCCTCCACACGTACTGCGGAAATATACAACCGCGGCAAAAGCGTCGGCGCTCGCATCGCAGAAGGTGTGTAGCTGAATCTCCTCAGCCTGTAGCACACAGCCATCGTAGCATCGCGGAATTTTAACTTCTTCGGTTTTCTTCAGATCTTTTATCCATTTATGCCACTCTGCAAAATCCTTTGCCTGAATCTCGTCATCCCATCCAACTCCAGATCTCCAAATATTTTGCATCAGGATTTTCGGGCGGACGGTAATATAGGCTAGAAACCCTAAAGGGTCATACACTGACATGATAGCCTTTGTCACATCTCTTTTGGTTGGATACTGATTCATCTTCATGACTTCGGAATCGCATCTGTTAAAACGAAGCCTGAACTCGAAGACATCGCTTGTTGGTACCCAATACAAACCAAGCACCCTTCCTTCCGGGAGATCTAGAGGACAACACTGCTCGCCTAATGGTTTCGCGCTATCAGTGGCTCCTACATACTCCATCACTTCGCGAGAATTGCTCAGCCAGCCATGCATGAGGAACGACCCTTCTTTGTGTATATCTGTCACTTGCTTGGTTCGCGCGAGTGCCTCCTCTATCGTGTCTACGCTATCCAGGTAATCATCCATGTAGTGTTTATGTCGGATCGCATCGACTGCCTGAGGATAGGTGTCTTGGAATGGCATAGCATTACGATTGCGTACGTCCTGGGCTGAGAACGGTGAACAGACCGCACCAAACAACATGACTTGCATCACGTAGGTACTAGGTGGCTTGCTACGATCCATGCCTCTCCACAGGAAGAGCTGAGATGGAAGATCCTCCTTACGGATTAAAATCTGAAGATACATCTCGGATATATCAGCGCTGAAAGCAATCTTACCTTGACGGAATTTCCATAGAATGCCGATAATCGGGTTAAAGATGTCTGGCCCTTTTAAAAGACAAGTATTTAAACCCACTCCATTAACCTTTGCTTTCGCATCAAACACCACTCGTACTTTCCCAGGTTTATTAGGGTTGGTTACAGCAAGATGGGGTAGGTACCAGACACGTTTTCCTACGGTCATCATCTTTTGTTCTTCAGGTGTTAGTAAGCGAGCATATCCCTTATTTAAGTAGTCGTCGATCTTCTTAACATACTGCTGGGCAAACTCTGGATCTTCATACATCCTTTTCTCTACAACCCGCAAGCGTTTTAATGCGGCATGCCTATTGTCTGGCAGAGTCACGGCTTCATCTTTCCATAACAGCCCCGTTTCCCAGCGAGTAGATGATACTTTTCGCGTCACTAGATCCATTATCCCTTTAGCTCGCTTGTCGTCCCGACTTTCGAGGCTTTCCGTGATCTTAACACCAAAATCTTCTATACTGAACGAAGACCTAATCAGTCGGTCCAAGCAGTCCCAATCCTCAGACGGTTGAATGAAAAGAACGCGTTGCTTAGCACTTGATAAACTAGTTGAGATGTTACCATGTAGGGACCAACCGAGGCGCGTTCGCGTGGCAACAGGACCGTCCCATGGGCCTTCAATCACCTCGTGGTGGACAAGAAGCTTCCAATTGTCCTGCCCGATCAATATCTCAGGTCTTCCCCCCGCCTCACCAGCTAATTCTAACCCAGCGAATTGCGGCCACTTTAGAAGAGTCTCCTTCTTGCATAATCCGTGAGTAGGGAGAGAGAGATTCGGAAAGGTTCTGATGTTATTTAAATAATATAGGTCTGCACCTGTAGAACAACCTTGAATTTGTAAATCGACAGATAAAGATGAAGTATTACCTGTTGTCTTACCGTTGAGCCACTGCACATCTAAGGAAGATGGTGTCCCTTCACAACCGAGTTCTTCGGCCAGAGCGCTGTCGCATAGTGTTATAGAGGAGCCGCTGTCAAGCAGAGCATAAGTAGTTTTATGCCCCTTTGGACCAGTCACGACCACTGGTACGACGCTTAAGAGTACCTGACCTCCTTCTAGCGCGACGCTGCAAGTTTGGATAGATTTGGCTTCACTGGTACGCCTAGACGGCTCTGGTGTCACATCGATGGGATTGTGTAGCAGTGGATGGTGTTTCGCTCCACACCCTTCAACGTTACATCGCTGTTTCTTCTTCTTACACTGGGCAGCCTGGTGTAACCTGCCCAAACAAACGAAGCATCGCTTGTCCCGAGCAACCCATTCTCTGCGATTAGTAACTTGCAAAGCAAGAAATTGTTTGCAATCAGGTGTCTTGTGCTTGGGAGAATCACAATATTGACAGAGGCCTTTCGTCCTGTCAACTGTAATTTTGACTGTCTGGGTCGCGGGAACATGTTGAGCGTTACTTCCAGTGGCTACGGGATCTGTCACAAGGACACATTTAGAAGTATTTCGCGATGCGTTGGAGCTTCTCTTGTCCTTTTCACCCTCCTCACAAATATTTGGTGTAGTTAGAAGTGTAAGCGCACGCGCCTTTTTCTGTAGCCAAGACGAAAATATGTCCAGTTGGTTGTTGGAAGGCATGTCAATGGCAAGCTCAGCCCATTGTATCCGCATCGGTACCGGGAGTTTCTTGATTAGATCATCTATAAGCTGTGGGTTAGTCAGGTGGGCATGCGCGTTGGACTGCTGAAGCATTACAACCAAATTTTGAACGGCAGTTGCCAGATCCAAAATTGCCTCAATGTTCTCACCTTTGACACATTGCAGGGCTCGAACGTCGTTAATCAAGCGCTTTACGATATATTCGGTTCGGCCAAATCGCATGCGCAACGTGTCTATTACCTTGTCAAGGCAATTAGGGAACGGCAACAGACCCGCTACCACTTCAAATGCCTTACCCTTTAACGCTTTTTGCAACCTAAGCATGTTTTCTTCCTGCGAAAACCCGCACGCATCCGTGCTGCGCTGGAATTGGGAATGAAACGCCGGCCACTTAAGAGGGTCGCCGTTAAAAGTAGGCAAATCTTTTCCCGTACTTTGCCTCGCTATATAGTGGGAAAAAGTCGGCTGATTCATAACCCCGCTCGTATCTATACACGGCTGCTCTAACCTTAACCCCTGTTTTAAACTAGAGCTACCTTTCATATGCGGTGGATGATCAACCCGGATGAGTTGAGCCAATGGTTTATTCTCATCATCTCTAGGAGGAGCGTCAGCGTGAAGTGGGGAGTTCTTGATCCATTCTTCAACTCTAACCTTCGACGGGAGAGTGACGTGGGAGATATCGCTCGCATTGTCCCCATGTCCCTTCCTTGAAGATATCCGCTTTGAAGAACCAGAACCTGCCCGACTGTCGCTTCTACTCTTTTCCTCGAGTCGAAGAAGCTGGATTTCTTCTTTAATTTTAATCAAACCAACCTTTTTCTCGGCTTCCACCAACTGGTTTTCCAACTCTAGTTGCGCTTTTTTCATTTCAAGTTGAGCTTTCTTCACCTCAACCTCCGCTATTTCTTTTTTGGAATTATACATTATTTCAAGTCGCCGCAGCCTCTCACTTGAACGAGCGGAGTGCATCGACGAAGTCTCTCCTGTGCAAGTGTTATCGACTTTAACTAAGTTCTCTTGGCCAACCTGTCCCTGCACTGCGCCAACCGACGTAGTACCCTGGCCGACCAGAGCATTATCACTAGCCGTCACGCTTCCCTGCACCTTAGCTTCATTGTCACGCAATCTCATCGCTCTCGTCTGAACTGAAGACATGCTGTTCGCTTAACCCAAAGGACCACAATGTTAACTGCTAAGATACTAGAAATGTTAAGCTAAAGTATAAACTCGTACGCGAGGGGTTCCGCACAAAATACTCATTTAATATAACAAGAAAAAAACAATAATATGACACGTGACGTCAAATCTGTCATAACGAAAAATATTTAAATTAAACATTTAACAGTGAGGTTAATTAGGATTGACACAAATTAAATCAGCTGGAGGGAAGGCGATCACGAATATAATTCGCCTTCATCGAGATTTATGAAGATTCGTTAATTTCTTTCATTTTTCGGGGTTACGTGGTTACATTTAATTAATTATAAGTACCTATTATCTAATTTAACAAAATTTGACATAAAAATTATTTCTCCCCGACAGGTCGAATCCGACTTCCCGCACTCTGCAATAATTAAAATATTTATAATTAGTATAGTTATTTCAATACCAATTTCAAGAAATAATTGTTTTTCACGTTTGTTGAGGAGTGGGTCGGTAAGGGTAATAAAGAAAAGTTTAAATGATATTCATCTAACAACGGCTATATTTCATTGTTTTTCACGTTTATTCAGAGTTATTGGTGATTACGCCTCAAAATTTGGAGCTCTAATGCATTTCTCAATTTCACCTCGGGGTATGTTCTTTCTCAACCTGTATGCCAAATTTCATTAAAATCGGCCCAGTAGTTTAAACTCCGCATATCTGTACAGACGACAGAACGACATTTTTGCAGAAACAATTTTTTGATCTCAGGGAACCTCAAAACGTGTAAGTCCATCAAAATATTAAAATTAAATTTTCGCGCCATCACAATTCATTCTCTTAAAATACTACGTGTATGAGAAAGTAAAAATTATTAGAATAGTATAAAGCGTCATAAATCGCACCATTTTCCTTTACTTTTATAATACAATTTCATGTCAATAGCAATACTTTCTCTTTATTTATAATGTATATAAGAAAAGAAAAAAAAATCAGTCTGAATTTTGTTTATATTATTGCGATAAATCAGATTCTATAAGATTCTAGCAAGCCCAAAAAAATAAATCAACTTGAATCAATGATTGAAGTTGATTTTGCCGGTGTGAAGGTAAAAACAGAGTTTGTTTACATTTAAATAGAAAACTCCTACGCCGAATTTTTGATAAATCAGATTTTCATTGATTTAGAGATTAATTGATTCTTTCAGTGTGAAGGGGTTTTCTATAATAAATACGCGATTGATTTTCATTGATTGAGACTTAAGAAGATTCTTTCGGTGTGAAAGGGGCCTTGTTTTAAGTTCATTTCTACCCTTCCTTGGGTAACGCTACTGCCAGTAATATTCAAACTTTAAAAGCCCATATCATGGGCAGTTACATTAAAATTATTTTTTATTTTTCGTAAAACAAAGATTTGGACTTTCCTACCAGATTTTGTCACAGAAAATAGGGGTTTTACTTTATGATTATTAATTGATCTTAATAGGGTTTTGTAAGGCCCATCCCAAGGACACGCAGTTGTTGCCATCTAACAGATTAATTGACGCCCATAACCTTTATTAAAAACTTTTTCTTTTTAATACTGGATATATTACCTACTGAGATATTTTGCCGTTTCTAGACCTTTCTTAAGGTGGCTTTCACACTGTGAGCGAGTCCGAGCGATGCGAGACCGAGTCTAGCGAGTGCGTATTCACACTGCGCGCGAGTCTGAGTGAGGCGAGATTGCCGCTGAACAGCCGATCATATATCCATGAAATGATTTTTTTTTTTATAAAAGTTTTCGATGAAACCAAGTCTACAACATGCGCAACATATTTGCGCACACCTCTAAAAAAATTAATCGATTTCGTTCAGCCAGATTTGCGCCAATAAAGTCGGTCAGACTGGTAGCGACAGACACACACCCACACACATACATACTCGTACATACACAAAACAAGTTATGGCCTAATTCGGTGTTCGGGTTGTATGAAAAAGTTTCCAAAAAAAAAAAAAAATAAATATAATAACATACATTTTCATCTATAGACAATATATATATATATATATATATATATATATATATATATATATATATATATATATATATATATATATATATATATATATATATATATATATATATATATATATATATATATATATATATATATATATATATATATATATATATATATATATATATATATATATATATATATATATATATATATATATATATATATATATATATATATATATATATATATATATATATTAGTACCCATATTGAATAAACTCCTAATCTACATATCAATATCGAATAAACGCTTAAATTAAAGATCTTTTCAACACAAAAGTTGTTTTGTCTTATATAGCATAGTTTTCAAGTAATTTAAATTTGAACTTAATATCCGCCTCTCATTGTTTAGTGGATACGCGTTTTCGGCTGTCGAAAACGCTTTGCAAACAAACATGTTTGATTTAACTCACCTGGCTCGGCTCGGCCCGGACTCGCTCGGTGTTCAATGTTAATAGCCATGCTGATACATTTGTTTGTTTCTAAAGCGGAATCGGACATGCTCAGTCTCACTCGGACTCACGCGCAGTGTGAATGCCCCTGCGGCCTCGGGTATGATACGAGCAGTGAGCTGCAGAGCGATGCCTGTTTGTTATATATATGTTATATATATATATATATATGTATATATATATGTTTACATTGAGTATAATGAACAACTCTATGACAAGCCCGATCGTCTGAGGGTCTGAGCGAAAAATGTAGCCGTATGCCACTTATCGCTCACCGCTCAGCCTAGACATTATTGTCGCTCACCGCTCAGTCCTTTCAGTTGATTAGAAACTCTCTTCAAGTAAAAATGGAAAATACCGCGCAGCCTATTATTTTTACTCTTATCGTAGCCAGATCCGCTTACCGCTCTTGTATACGAATACAAAAGTAAAAATCAAAGAGTTATTTGTATAACCCTGAGTTAAATGGAAGTAAGAAAGTGGATTTCAGAATGTTACTATAAAGGGCAAGAGATTAAGAGTAAGTATTTTTAAGGACCTGTCTCGCGGTACCTTGGGGAAACTGTGCCTTAATTACTTGGTGACTTCAGATAGAGTGCAGTAATGTAGTGTATGGCATAGAGCTCGTAACTCTGGGGGGAATGTGCTACTGTCAAGTCTAGCACTAAACCAACCAGGTATGGAAAATTTCCAAAATGGAGGCGGGGGTCGTGAAGCGTTGGGTGGACAGGATGAATGATTAGGTTGGGGATTCCCTTAGGTCCTTGTTGAGAAGGAGAGGTATCTCCTGACGGCACTTCAAACCAAATACCTCCCTATTTTATCACTTTCTCTATCACGTATTTCGTCGGCCTTATCACGTGTCACGCGTCGGCCGTCTTCACGTTAAGTCGTCGTGTCACGGCTCATCGGTGTGTCGAACATCGTCAGTCGTGATGTCTCCGGTGTAGAGGAAAGGCCAAGGGAGGTTTCAGCATCATTAATCTTTATAGAGTTAGCGAGGCATTGCCATATCCTTGCCTCACTTCTAACAAGACCAAACCAACAATAGAATGAAAACTTGTGAACGAAACATTAGTTTTGAAAACTAAGATCAATTCAAAACAAACTGGAAAATTATTCAACTCTAATAAATCAAACACATTTTAATAAGAAGCAAACTATTTACCCAATGTTTTTACAGACCGGATATTATATAAAGAATTACTAATTATTTTGGTAATAGTTTACATTTTAATAATTATATCATCACACAAGATAACAACATAACTTAATACTATACTTATTCATGCAATTCTATTAAAATATATCCATTACACACACATATTATATATATATAAATATATACATATCTGTGGTTGTATATGTCCTTTGGCAGGGCTAAGCTCCCTCGGGCGGTTGTGGCACTGATTAGTATTATTATTACTTATTTGATTACTTTACAGGTAATTATTGTATTTATTAAGGGAGGTTCGATTTTGTAAGTTTAAAACCTCCCATAGCATATGATTATTTATCAAATTTGCTATGAAAATGCGCACGTAGCCTGTTAACATGAATCTGCAACTTAGTTTATTAATGAAAGTTGATATTTTATGTTTAATATACTACAACTCAAAATTGTTGTTGATATCCACCACGTTATGTTGTTATATCGAAATCATTATCCCATCTATAAAATCCTCAATATTATTCCATCTATTAAGTATCAACCATTTATAAACAACCTTGAATTTAAGGGAAAAAACTTATTTTCTTATTTTTAGAAAATGTATACAATATAAACAAAGATGGCCGATAAAAGTAATTTAAGGCGGATATATTTATTAAAGTTCCAGTGTATATTTTAAAGACTTTGATCTTATTTTATTTTAATATTTTTAATCAAGCGTTTTCTTTCGTTTTTATTTTTCAAATTTAATTTTTCCCTTTCTTTAATAAAGTTTTGGAACAAAGGTGGATTATTTTTAAAGTCCTAGCCTTTTAATAATGAATAGCGAACGAGACGATGAGTGAACTGAAAAAAAAAAATAATAAAAGGTGGTCTCACAAAGAAGATTTTCCCCAGTAATTTTTCTATTTTATTTTTTATTCTTGAAAATGGTCCAAAAGTAGGGTCAGGACCGAAGGGAAAATATTCAGGACTTCGTGAAAATCAGTTCGGCAGCTTCCCGACAGATTTTTTTTTATCTCTCTCGGTCCTATTTTTTAGGATAATGGAGCACAGACGGAGGGTTTTTTTTTGAAAAGTGGGACTCCCCTATAATATTCTTTTTTTTGAGCTTAGATCCTATATTCTCGCAGATTTTTCAAGTCCCCTCCCCTCTGCCAGACTTCTTTTTTCGGTGCAAAAATGAAATGGGCCTAATCAGTCTATTTAAGTTGGAGGGGGGGGGGGGCGTAATAGAAGACCCGTTCCAAATCTTGAGGAGTCTAAATCTGACCCTTCACTTACTTCTCCTGCAACGCCTCATTTAACAGCTTTCCTTTTATTTTTTCTTTTCCAAAACATCGCAGAAGGTTTTCTTCACTCAACTCTTTAAGAAAATATTTCCCTTAGACAATCAGGCATAAAAATAGGGTTTTTTCGAGTGTTCTTTTTCGATCATAAAATTCTTCAATTAAGTAGGATTTCTTTTGATTTTTTATTTAATAATAAAAAAAAAATCCCCCAATTAGCGTTATTAAAAATAACATTAATATGTTATTAACTTATAAAAAAAAAAAAAACCACATAAAAAAGGGGTTAAAGAAGCATTGATTGAAGAATAAATATTCTTTCAATTAGGTCTTAGCGGTAATCTTTTAGTCTAAAGTAAAATAAGAGATATGAAGAAAAACTTTAGTTAAGAACACCCCGTAAGTCCGTAAGTGTAAGTCTACTTATCTATTACATGTTTACTGATTAGTGATTTATCTATTCAATGATTATGCAGTGGATTATTTAACGAACACTTTATTGTATTTTGCACAACATACAAAGTTCAATTGATTTAATATTAATACAAAAACTAAACATAAAAGGATGATATATATAATCACTGACTGTGACATTATATGTCAGCGTCAATCATCTTATAATAAATATACTTTGATTAGTAGCTATGCCAATATCAACAAAGGGATATTAACCCTTTTATGAACTAAAGTGTGGTTCCTTTGCCCCAAAGTATTTTAAAATAAATATCCCTTCGTCTTAATAGATAATTATACTAAGGGGTATTATTATTTCAATATGAAGGATTTCTAATTGTCATTTGAAAAAAGGGGCATCAAACTAAAAGAGTGCCGTTATCAGACATAAGTTATTATTTATGTAGTAGTTATCGATTTATATATTCCATGAGATTAGTAGATGTGTATAGAAGAGATTGTTACATCAGACAATTTTTCGAGATTGTTATACATGAGATTGTTACAGTATATGGTTATACATGAAATAGTTACAGTATATTGTTAGATAAAGATTATTATTTACGATTGTGGATTTTAATAATAAATACAGAAACAAATGTAATAAACTTCCTGTATGTAAGTTCGTATTTCTCTTTTGATTAAGATGACATTAATTCACTGAAAATTATTTTGGGAGGCGTATTATTCTCCTCTTTTTCGTCATAATTACTTAAATCACTTATTGTTTTTTACTAAAAACTCGATATAAACAGTTCCTTTAATTAAACTAACAGCAAATTAGTTTTGTTAAATGTTAACAAACTCGCTAATCATTCGTTAAGGTGAAGAATTCCTCACATTATCGCACGGTTATGAAACACGCATGCGCAATGAATACAGCTACGAAATGAATCACTTTCCCCGCATCTAAACAGTATAAACATATAATGTTTATATTTTGTATCAATCGTAGATAAAGATTATTACCATATATGTGTTTCCAACCAAATATAAGCCTTCTGCTGCTTATATCTTTCAGGATTTCATATTGTCATTTGAAAAAATAAAATAATAAAAGGTATATAATAATTATTAATAATAATAATAAATAAATAATAATAAAATAATAAAATAAAATAATAAAAGGGGCATTAAAAGGCACTACTCGCGTCTTTATTTGTAACGTGGTTACACAATGTGAGCATTTTGCATCAACATTTTGAGGTATTTTCACCAAATTAGAGAGACTAAAGAGATAGGTGAAGTTTCTAGCTCTCCTAGATTGCACCTGATATTTAGGAACGCGGCAGCGTTCCGCCCCGCCAAGTCAAAAAGTCAAAATTTCACAAAAGCTGCCAGTGTATATATACTGTAGGTGACAAACTAGGGTTTTTGAGGGTCTGCAGCGTGGAATACATACAAGCTACCGAAATAATTTTTTAATATCTTTGAAGGCCGTGTCCTGTAGATCAAAATAAAAATAAAAATGTCGAAATCGGTCAAGTAGAAGTAGAGATAAATAGGTTTGAAAATGGTAGTTTTGATGACTTCTTATTCTAATTCTAATTCTTATTCTTATTCTTCTTTCATTTTACGTTGACGCACCTACAGCCTAAACTACTGAACCGATTTTAATGAATGAGGGCTTTTTGGATTCGTCTAGGGCCCTAGTGCATTCCTAGATAAAAAAAAATAGATAACTCATTCCTACGCTGAACGCGGAGCGAGAAACCAAGCTAGCGAACAGTCACTTTAACGTTGACGCACCTACAGTCTAAACTACTGAACTGATTTTAATGAATTAGGGCTTTTTGTATTCTTCCAGAGCCCTAGTGCATTCCCCCCCCCCCCCCCCACCCCCTACTTTCTTTGCAGAGGATGCGTGGAATACAACCTGTTAACTTTGAGTAGTACTGCAGGCACACCGCCAAGGAGGAGATGCTGATAAATATCTAAGTTGACAGTGTTGGGCCAGGAGAAAGTGCCAACATCACTTGGCGGGACAGAAAGTTGATTTCACAACTTTTTTGGACCACAGACTTGGCGGGGTGATTTTTTACCACACAAGTGGTTTTTGGTCAGATACATTATACCTCTTATTACAGTTTTTAAACTATCGTTTCTCCTGTTCCGACTCGAGAAAAAGGGATATGCAAATTAGGGTTGTTTTGTACCATTGTTATAATCACTAAGGGTTCAGAACCATATGCAAGTACAATTGCATAATAAAATGTAAATAATGAGGAAAAATATTGTAATTATACAGGTGGCATAAAACTTGGGTAGCTACATTCTAGGGCCCTTATCTCTAACATGTTACCAAACTACTACTAAAACTGATTTTTTCGAGGGGGAAACCATGGGAAGACATTTTCTTTTTAAATATGTTAGAAAAACTATCAAAGAAGATTTGAATGGGAAAAATTTCCTATAAATCAGATTAAAATTCGTTAAGTTGTTGATTTAATACATTGATTCAAAAGCACCCCTAACTTTGAAGCAGTAAAGCCGGGTATCGACCATCTTCTGGGGGTTGACGGGCAATGAGAAGGGGGACAGAGCCCCCTAGTTTTCTTTAATTAATTTTTTTATTTGAAAAAATAAAATTACTTATGTGTTGTTCTACCGGAAAAAAGAAAGAACCTAGTCTACCGGAACGGAATATAAACCACGAAAGAAAATTTGTTTTACAAATCTTAATCCCCCCCCCCCCCCCCCCCTCAACAAAAACAAATAGGAAACAACTTTTCTTTCTTTGTTTTTCCAAGAAAAATAAAGATAGTTCGAAGAAAAACAACTTTACTGCCATACAGAAAGATAGATTTAACCTCAGAAGTTAATATAATACATAAAGAATAATAAAAACAAGATTACCTACTTCTACTTCTACCTGAAGATAACATTTTTCCCCCTTCTTCTTTAATCTTATCTTATTACGATTTTTTTACTGAAGAAAATCTCTAAAATATTAATTTTCTCTTGGGATATCCAGAAATAAAAAGTTATTTGAAAAAATAAATAAATAAATAAACCAGGTTAGTCTAAAAGTAACGCGAAGGAAGAATAAATTTTAAATTAATATAATAAGTAGGTTACAGCAGGTTACTCAAAAAAATGAATTATTGCTCTTAGTTCTCATTTGCACTCTCTTTTCTTTTATTTATTTTCTTTTTATTACCGCATGAAAAAAAACGTTTTTTCCTTTTGAAACTTTTTAAAGTAGCACAATTCTCGCTTATAATGAAAGCAAAGTTACAATTTTAAATTATGTAGAATTTTTTGCAAATGCTTAAACTACATAACAAATTTGATGTATTTACTTATGTATTTATGGTATTTTTTTTAATTTGTTTTATGTATTTATATATTTGTTATATTTCATTATATATTTATTATATCTCTGTATTCTTTATCTCCATAATGTTTTAACATAAAATAATAGGTACTTTATTAAATAGTAAACAGGTCAAGTGTGTGCTGGTCAGCACACAGCGAGGGTCCGTAGGCCACACTGTATAGTTTAAGTAGTACCCTATTGATAGTGTTTTTTAAAATGCTAAAAAGCTTACTTTGAACTATCCTATGGTTTGCTTGTCCTTGGTTTTGCCTACGGACCCTAAAAATGATCTTAAAATATTTAAAAAAAAAAAAATTATATTAAATAAACAAGTCAAGTGTGTGCTAGTCAGCACACAGCGAGGGTCCGTAGGCAACACTGTATAGTGTTTAACTGTAAAGTGTATAAACAGTTATTTTAAAATGCTAAAAAGCTTACTTTGAACCATTCTAAGGGTCTGATATTCTCAAAATACACTCTGATAAAGTATTTTTTTGCCACTGAATCGGACTACAATCATATAAATACATCGAAAAGACCATAATTATAAAAAAAACGTATTTTGTCAATAAAAAATAAAATAATATTTTTTTCGAAATTTCCAAAAAGTGGGTATCTTTACTTTTGGTCGAAGAATGTTCAGATTTTTTTTTCAGATTTTTTGCACATCACATAAGCGAGTTGGGGGGGGGACACGTTTCACACCCACTTCAAACTTGCCTACGCTCGCCCTATCAAAGTTATATCCAAAGAATTATATATTTTTGTAATCAGCTCGACGTACCCTTTCATATGATACTCCTCACGGTGTCGAAAAAAAATAAAAAAATTTTAACCCTTAAGTTTTTTTACCCTAATTTTTTTTAGAAATATTTTTTTCAAGTCACTATATTTTTAAAATATGTGGGTAGGTACAAGACACATACATGCCAAATTTCAAAGTGATCGGACGAAAGGTGTAGCCGTGAGACCACGCGAGAGGACGGACGGACAGACATACGCAGGAAAATATAAGGGTCTTTGGTTTTGCCTACGGACCCTAAAAATGGTTCCATAAACTTAAACCAAAATTTCATACATTACATATTGATACTACACTTAAAAATCCATAGTCTCATTTAATTAATTTATTATTAAAAATATTTAAAAAGTGTTCAACTGGAGTTTGTTTGGATATTGTATTCTATGTCAGCAGGGACAAATTAACATCAATATCTCGAAAACTAATTTTTTTTCTAGAAAATTTACTTATAATGGTTATTTAACTTAAGAAGAATTGACCTAATTAGTCCTCTTATTCTTATTTAAATTAACTTAAAATTATTTTTTAAGCCATGGATAAAATGCTACTCCGCAAAACAATCATGCATTGCTGGCGAAACAAACACCATAAAATTAAGGGTTTTAAAAGTATGCCATAGTTCCAAGAATTGGTTAATAAAGGATAACTCAAATGTGACAAGTGCCCACGTGGCTTAATAAAACCCTGACGCCACTAGAGTAGAATATTTATTGAATCTTGTTATAATTATTTAATTGTTTGTTATTTTATAATTAATTTAATAATGATATGAGTTTTACATAACATTTTATCTAAATATTTTGGATAAAAAAAGACCAAAAGGACTAGAACCTGAATGAATTGAGGTAAATTTGGAATCTATGTTAAACTAGTTGTGGGTTTCAATGAGACTGGGATCTATACAACAATCTTGTATCGGGTCGAGACAGTGCTTAGCTGCGTAACAGGGATTTGAGGTAGAAATAGATTAAGCCTAAGTTACATTGTATTGAGTGTATTGAGGTCTTTGCCTAGCCTGAACACGACATGTCCATTGTCCATTTTTATTATAAATGTCCATGACCCTCTTATACATGCATTTTTTCCACTTTATTAAAAACCTTTTTTTTAAAAGAAAGCTCAAATCCACAAAATAAGTCTAAGGTACAACTTTGTACAAGTGAGCGTACCATAATAAACACTAAAGGCCCCCATACACGGCCAAAATGTTTGCGCAAACATCAAACAGCCCCATACACGGCCAAAATGTTTGCGAAAACATCAAACAGCCCCATACACGGCCAAAATGTTTCCGCAAACATTTTGTCCATGTATGGGGGCCTTAAATATAAAGAAAATATTTATCATGATAGCTTATATTTTGACATTGACATTCGGACATGAAGGTCAGATGCACATTGAGACGCAGCCGACACAGGGAAGAATAATATTTCAACCTCAGAAAAATACGAGATCACACGAATTGAGACACCGGTTCCAAATGTGTCAGGCAGGCCGAGTGTGATGCCCTGCTCTGTTCAAAAAACTGCCCTGCGGAGCTTGTCTCAATGTGCGCCGC
This sequence comes from Gerris lacustris, assembly GCA_951217055.1. Classification (NCBI taxonomy): domain Eukaryota; kingdom Metazoa; phylum Arthropoda; class Insecta; order Hemiptera; family Gerridae; genus Gerris; species Gerris lacustris. The sequence continues at coordinate 50,723,866 of OX578279.1, forward strand.
ATTAGCTGTTTGTATTAATAAAGTAATTCATTACTGAAACATTGTGGCAGTGGTAAGATAAGAGGAACCATTTCCATAACTCCTCAAAATTTTAAATCCGCTTGGCCGAACCTTAACATTACGTGAGCAAGAGATTTAATTGAGACAGGAGAAATAACACCACGATAAACAACATCGAGGCATCGTTTTGAGATTTTCAAAAGGATAAGAAATTCGAAGATTCCCTTCCACTATAAGGATATTCAGAGGGTTTTATGGATTGTTTTAATTTCAACACGAATATAGATTAAAATTGAACCCTAATTGTATAATATAAAGTTAAACTTTATAATGATTGGATTTAACGGGTCTCGATATAAGATCATAAAAGGGAAAAGTCAAATGTATTTAGATATTTATACTCTAAATGTATTTAACATCAAAATATAAAGAAAAAGCATTTGTCAATTATTGTCACTGGGCGAATAGTTACAAGAGTAAATATTAAAGTTTAATATGATGTATGTATTTTCAAATATGAGTGTCAATAGAAATAAATATTTGTGGTTGTAAAACATACCATCTAAATTTCATCACTATCTGCATATTTTGTCAAAGTAAAATCGTTCGTATTTTTCAAAACTGATAATATTTTCAACTTTTTTTTTTTTTTTTTTTTTTGGTTTCTGTATTCTTCACTATAGTTGTTTCTATGTGCAAAATTTGGGGAAGATTGAATCACAGGAAGTGGTTCAAAATTGGGGAAACGGAAATGTGCGATGAAACTTACAAAGCAAAATAATATAAGACCAGTAAAAATCATCATGGACAGAGAGACGCAGACAGACACCAGATCAAAATCATTTTCCCTTATGTTCGAAAAAGTTCCCTTAAGAGACTTCAAATTCCTTTTCCTATAAAGATATTAAGTATTAAAAGAGACCTCCGTAGAACTCCTCTCTTAAAGTGTTATACGTGTGAACATATCTCTTATCACACAGATGTGAGACATATCTCTTAATATCAAACTAAAATAAGCTTAACCCATTAAGCTTCTCGAACTCATTAATCAACTTGGCATTATTATTATTATAACTTATAACTTTATAATACATTAAGTTAATAAATTTAACATTTTGAATAATAGTAATTTATCTAAATTATAGAGCGAAACGTTTTCAGAATATGTTGGACAAAGTTCAAGGTAAAAACAAGGAAAAGAGGTAGAGTCACGTGACTGGGAAAGCTTGCACGTTCGTGGATTAGAGCGATTACAGAACGGCAAACATAGATACTACCTCTAAGGGACGAGGGTAGTTCGACATGAAGTCACGCATTCACCAGACTGGAAAAATACCTTGTATTTCAACCGGCAAAGGGAGGAGTTCACAATCAGTCTAACTGAGGTCGCTGTTAACTATGTCTTGGGTTCAGAGTCTCTATAAAACAAAGATAATAGTGATTGAACAAGATATATTTTTTCCGTTTTCTCTTTATCAACCAAAGAGCAAGTTATAATCAAAGGGCTTAAAAATGAGTATAGAGGGAGCAAAGCCCTCGCTTCAAAAATTGCACAAATTTTGGAGAGATTAAGTAGTGCTTCCAAGTGGCAAAACATAATAATCTATGTGGTTATCAATCATATCTGTTTTGTTACCTGATAACATGTCACTATTATCAAGACCATAAATTGTTTTCGTTTACTAATTGTGACTTTTTTCGGAAAAACATATTAAGTAAACTATAATCTTAGGGTCCAACTATAGTCTTAGGGTCTCTTTGCCATAGGCAAAAGAGAGGACCCTTATAATTTCCTGCGATTGCCGTTAACGTCCCTGATGTCCAAAAGTACGCGACACAAAAATTTGTAGTTACGTTATGTGAAATAACCAAAACACAAAAACCATCCCTTAAAAACATAGGGTTGGCTTTTTTTACACAGAAATTATTAATGTGGGGTGTTAAATGAAAGAAAGGGGCGTCCTAAGTACAAATTAATATCTATTTGGTTTCATTTTTGTCTCAATTATTCTTTGCGCCATGTGTCTTGAAAAATAGATTTTTTTCGTGTGTGTGTGTGTGTCTCCCTTCCTATTTTTTCTTTTCACAGCAACAAACATTTTTGTTTTAAGTACTAAATTGCATCCCAAAAAAAACGAACGACGATCGGGGGAAAAAACTGTTATCTTGGTGACAGGAGGTCGAAACGACCGAATTCGCCCATTTCTAATGCTAAACAGCTATGACGCGCAGGTCCTCCACAACTATTGTATTTTTATCGATAATTCGTGTTTTGTCACCTAATTTCCTATCTTTATCACCATTATATTTTCTTTGTCTACTAATTGAACCTATTATTATGATAATTTAGATAAAAATAGTTATATGATCATTATTATACTCTTTTTACTAAATCCATAGTATAAATAGTCTACAATATCTAAATAATAATATTTATTTATTGCTTGATATATATATGCGAAGCTTTGCCAGGACGTTTAACGTCAAGGAAACCTAAAAGATAGGGAAGATAACATTACTACACTTACAAACCGGTACTTGGATTAGGCTTAGGGCTTAGGGTCGTTTAGACCGTACGATAAACGATTCGCAAATGATTGATTGACCTTGATTATAAATGGCGGAGCAAAAATTATCAGTGCCTTTAAGATCACGGTAAGTCTGTATTTATATCAGCTTTTTTAACTATTATTTTTAGGGTTTCGTAGATCCCTATACGAGTCTGTTTGCCCGTCGCTCTTTGGTTCATATCTCCCAAACTGTTCAAGCTATAGAGTTGACATTTACAACACTATGTCGGCGAGAGCACTTACCTTAAAAGTATATTTTTTAACACGTTGTAGATTATTAGATTAGATGACAAGTACTAGCTTACATCAATTAAACACTAAGATAAACAAAGATTCAATTAATGGAATCCTAATTAGTGGATTTAAAGGAAACATATAATTAACAAAGAATAGGAATATACATAATCAATTCCTGTTTAATATTACTTAAAGAAAAATCGATAAGTGCCCTTTTTGCAAATTAAGTTATTATCAAATTTATAAGCTCAACACAATTTATAAAAGAAAATATATTTTTTATGGTCCTGATTAGTTTATTTTCCGGTTTTTGAGAGACTTGTTGTATTATCATTAATATCAAACGTATTATTGCACACTAAAAAAATATTTTAAATAAATTAAAATAAAATCAACATTACAATTAAATGAATTTGTCTGTAAGATAAATACACCATCCTTGAAAGGCGATGAAATACTGGCTCTTCCGAATAATAATGATTTATATAAACCCTCTAACCCCACTTTTTTACCCTACACCTGTTGTTTTAACACAAACAAAACAAACTTCTGAGAATCCTTTAACAGTGTACAAAGAAGCTGAGAGTGTCAATATAAATGGCCGATTTCCTAGAAAACGTAAAGAGAAGAACCAGATGTAAGACATGTTAAAAACATCAACCTCAAAAACAACTCCTTTTTAATTCTAAGAATCAACCTCATTCTTTCTCTTTCTTTCTTCCGTTTAATCTAATTTTTTAAATGAATAAGATAAAACGTTTCTTACAATTAATTGCAGATATATTTTTATACTCAGAAATATTGGAAGTTTAAAAGCAATCTCGCTCTGCCTATACGTTCGTGAAGAATATTCCTATGAAATGTAAACAATGAAATATTCCATATTCTGTTCTACTCACACTTTAAACTTGACAATAAAGTTATTTTACACATAATTAGAGAGAAAATTAACGTTTTAATAAATCTTACAAAGATCAAATCGCGATTAATCAAAAAAAATTAATCAGAAGAAAATATCATAACCTACAAATATACCTTTACTTAAAAACCGCGAGTTATTGACTCAAAATAGCACATAACACAATAGAATTAAGCTGAATAATACTTATTGAATTCATTTACCTTGAATTTGAACGAAGAAATTGAAAAAAAACGCCGTGGAAAGAGCCAAAGACGAGCAGGATAAATTAAAAGGTGAAAATTTAACACAGTACTGAAATAACAATTCCCTATTGGATCTATCCCGACCAATGAGATGCCGCCACGTTCTATCCTTACGTAATAATGATATTACTTAGTCTAGATTTAATGTTATTTCTATTTATAGATCTAGTTTTCATTTATACTTATTTTTTATCAGCTATAAGTGTAATTATATAGCGAATATTTTATAACTTACATATCTTACATTTTTTATTAAAAGAAGAGATAATATCTCAGTTTTAGTTGGCAAACAAAGGTGGTAATTCTGACAAATTATATTTATATAATTTAAAGAAAAATCTTTACTAAAAGTGTCATCTCTACTTCGACGTTTTAATTTTTAATTCTATAAAACTTATCCGTTTTTAAATTGTGAAAGAGTACATTGTTATTATATTTCTTTTCCATTACAGCAGTAATTCAGTCTTAAATTTTCAAGGATTCTTCTTAAATTAATTTTAGGTTCCCTAGTTCCCTGAGTCTTAAAAGATTATACAAAATAATATTAAATATATAACATAAAAGAAACTAAACAATGTCAGATTCTACTTTCTCATGTACGAATATATAAATAAAGAAAAAGTATTGTAATGGCGCAAGAATTCAATTTTAAGATATTCACACGTTTGAGGCTCCTCTGAATTCATATGTAGCCTTCTTAAATTACTTGGCCGATTTTGATAAAAGTTGAAATGCATGTTAAAAATTACTTCAGCACTCCTATTGGTGAAATATAGTTACATACTAAAAAGTGAAAACTAAGCTACCTCCAGTTAGCTTCTAACTTCCTGGTGCTATATTTAACAAAAAAACATTTTTAATGTCGTTTTTTGCGTGAACGAAAATTTTGTTTAACCCCCAGTCCATATCCAAAAACTTTGTGGATACTTTATAATTTTCATTTTTCTTAGTTATATTTTTGTTGATTTTTATTTAGTATATTTTGATTATTTCATTGTTTGTTTTCAAATGTCAAAATATAAATTTAGTTGATTGTCAGCTCTCAAACTGTTTAACACGCTTTTAATAGTAACTTTAGAACACGCATAATATATAGTACTAAAGAGTACCAAAACTTATTATTCGTGTTAAAGCAATCTGCGCTGCCCCTCAAAGCTGCTGAAATTATTTCATCGATATGTAGTTTGTTCATAAAATGGGCGTTTTTTATCTGTCTGTTAACTACATAACCGATTTTGATAATAATTAGATTTCATGTTCAGAAACATCATATATCTCATCATGTGAATATATGAATAATATGATGTGATTCACATCATATGATAACTAAAAATGGTCATTTGTACCATTTTCTTTAAGGTTTTTTAGATTCTCCTCGAAACTCTTATGCCGAAGGTTATGTGTATGGCAGTCCGCCGTACATTGGTAGAGAGTTACAATTTTAAACACAAATTTTTGAAAAAATATAGAGAAGTCAAAAATTTAATATAAGCATGCGCAGTCCAAACTCCTAGGAGATTGAACTAAGGACCCTTTACTCTACTTCCATTGCTCAACTCAACACTTTTTTTGTTTTTTGGGTCCTTCCACCTAAATTTGTTTATATATATATATATTTTTTTTTTTTTTCTTTCATATAGGGCGGGATAGGGAATAAAAAAAAAAAAAAATATTTTATAATATAATAACGTATATACTTTATAATCTACGAAGCCCTAAAAATTCCTTGGATGCGAATTCCCTATGATTTTTATATTTATTTTTTATTGAAATAAAACTATTGTCTCTTATTTTGTATGAGCCATTCATGTTTGTTTTTTTGTTACACACGTCATTTTTGTTTTACATAGAGCCATTTCAACATTTTCAGCTTCTTTGTAAAAAAAAAGCTTTATTAAGCTTTAAAACAAATACATATTCATTCATTCACTCCATTTTAGTCTGTTTTCTGTAGAAAAAAATAAATATTAAAAACTGTAGAGGAAGCAATCAAGAAATATATTCACTCTTTGTCCTAGAATTTTAGGCCTTTATATCAATTTGATAAATATTTTATTTTGTATTGGGGCTGTATGAAAACAAGAGAATTGAGTGGTAAAGTTTATATACATATATAAATAAGAAACTAGCTTGCAAGTCTATTCATATAATATTGCCACTGGACAAATACTATGAATTATTTAATAGACAAGGGTTTGCTTAACGTATTCTAAAGCATTCAAAACGCAAATAGTTCTGAGTAAATAACAATTATTGAAATCTAGTTAGAACAGAAGACAATCGCACATTACAGAATAAGTGTGTGAAGTAGCTTTATACAGGCGAGTACGATACATGGCTGAAACTAGCACGATCCTATAAAATGCTATTGAAACACGATTTCAAAAATTGTACTATTTTGAGTCGCGTAAAATTTAGCATTAAACAAATAAAAAAAAATTAAAAAAGTCTACCAATTATTTTGGCTCATACCTTCCTGTCGTCCTATTATTGTGCGGTCTAATGACATTTAGATCCGCTTCCATTCCTTGTATGGGGCCATCTGTAAGCTACTTTGGAAGAGAAACCAAGGGGCGCAGAAGATTGAAATTAATATGGGCAATTGGGGGTCAACAAAGTTATTGCTTCGATTCCCAGTGGGACCACACAAAAATGTTCAAGAATATATAAAACACAAAAATGTTGATGGACAGACATGAGACCAAAAAGGTTCCCTGATGTCTCAAAACAAATTTCTATTCAGGAATTTTTGAAATTGAAGACATAAAAATATGTCGTTCTTAAGAATGGTCACAGCGCTTCCGCTACCTTTGACACGGGAAAATTTAATTTTGTTTTAAAACGTCTAGATCCAATTTTAATGGATTAAGCGATCTTTAGCACATCATCACCGTTGGTTTTACAAAAAAAAGTATTTTGAAAAATTGTCTGATGATTAGTTTTTAAGAAATAGTGGTTCGACAAATCATCGACAGAAAGAAATCGTCAAAGAATTTTTTAAATGTGGAGACATAAATATAGGTATATATTTCTTCAGAATGACGGCACAATGCTTCCGCTACCATCAGTACCCTCGAAACCAAAAAAAAAATGTAACTTTCAAGCAAGGTTATAACTGAACTGGAGCGATGAGTTAAAGTTATTACTTTACCGTATTGAAGAGTGGAAACAGTCCAAAAAGTAAAAAGGGTACCTGGAAGCTATTTGTCATCATACTAACTTCGAATAAAAATTGTATAAAATGATGGTGACAATATTGATGTATTACTTTTTATTAACCTCTCTAGTCATAATTATTAAGTATGTAGTACATACTACAAAATCTCTGTCAAAACCACTAGTGATTTTTTTTTTCTTTGCAATTTTTTTGTTACTCGTTCGATTGCCGAGAAATAAAGCTCTTCACTTCACGTCTTCACCGATCCCTCTAACCCTCTTTGACCAGCTAACCCCCTCTAACCACACCTAACCATATCTAACCACCTCCAACTACTTATAACTTATAACCATCACTAACTCCCTCTAATCACCACCAACCTTCTCTAACCACATATAACAACCACTAACCACCTCTACACCCTGTTATCCTCTCTAACCAACTTTCACTTGGTACAAATATATATTCATGCCATTATACTTTGTTATTCTGACAGAGCGGGAAAATCGATAAACGGGAGGGGATTCAATGAGAGCGCGAGATTTTGACGAGTAGTAGGTCGGGCCAACTAGGAATACAAAAATATCACTGGATAAACTTGAGATAACCACCTAGTAATTTGATTTTTCCCTTACATAGGTTGGCCAAGCTGAGCTGCCAGATTTACGTATAATGGTATGAATATAATTTTTTTTTTTTTAAACTTGATTTTCACCAGAAAACCTAAATTAATAAGAAGTAATATTATAGTCGTATTATAAATTTTTAATTTTATACCCCATTCATTTTAAAAAAGACAGCTTAATTTTTTTTTAACTCAAGAAAAAACTTTATTGCTTACGCCTACATTAAAAAAGAAACATAAATTTTAAGTCTTTACTTATAAAAATAAAAATAGACAGATAAGAAGAACATTTTTTACCTCTATCCCCTTCTTTCCATCGTTTTAAGACATTAAAAAATAATAAAATAAAACCACTTTTTCTGGAAGGTTATACATGTATAGTATACATACATATATATAGATATATATATATAAACTCCCAAAAAAAATCTTCCGTTTTAAGATTAATATCTGTTGATGATTTTCCCAAGAAGGTTTTGAGAGGGGGTATAGGGGAGGGGGTAGTTAATGGTTCCAGTGCTCTTATCAGGGTGCTAGAGGGGTTTGTAACATTTTGAAAGGGTAAGTTTAGGCGCTCCATTCCAAGTATTAACCACTAAAATTCAAACCATGCCAACTACCCTGTTACCTTATCTCTCCTAGGTCTGCTCCCTCCTTTTCTCTAAACTCCCAGAGAGTAGACAGTACCACCTAAATACATTGCATAAATGATAACAGACATTGATAACACAAGGTAGGAAAACACCAACTTTCCGTTTAAAAACTTGTCAACTTTTCAGAATGTTTAAAAAGAAAACAGATACACAATCTACTTTATTTATCAAATTTTTTCAAATATATATATATATATATATATATATATATATATATATATATATATATATATATATATATATATATATATATATATATAAACACATAATATACATACACATATTTGATCTGATATTATTTAATTTATGTAAAAAATTACAAGTGGAAAATTTTTTCATCACTTTTTATTTCAAACTTAACTTATAACTTTTTTATCTGACAGGAGAAAAAGCTGCGAGGGAAAGAAAATAAAAACTTTTCCACATAATTTAAATGATATATTATAAGTTATTTATTTTATGTATTTATTTATTTCTTCTTCTTCTTTTTAGAATTTAAAATCATATAACTTTAGATTTATTTTAACATCTATTTTATAAATAAAATTTAATAAATGTCATCGTATGAATTTTATAATTTAGTTTTCTCTCTCTCATAATACTTTGTGTTATGTTTAATTTATGAAGTCTGTATATTTGGTAATTTTAAATGAAATATCATTACTTGGCTAATATAAAATAAAAATCTGTCCGAAACAACTCATACCATACTTTTCTGGTCCAGTGTTTTCTTAATAGATTTAATAAAACATTAAATTCGAATTAAAATTGAACATTTCCATGGACATAATAAAGTTTGTCCCTCAGGTAGGTCCGGGATCAAGCGACAATAGTAAACTCTCATGTACTAGTATTGATAAAACATTTCGATTTCCTTCTTCCATTTTCCGGTTAACTAACGTTAATATAGTTCATGGAAAGCTTAGGTCTGCTGGAGGGCTTACACAACTATTCAATTCGACTACTTGTATGTAATGGATACATTGTATCCTTAACTTCAGTTTTAAAATTGAGAATTGAAGTTACTCTAGACTTTAGGTGAAGAGTTAACTTAACTTAACTGGGCTGGCGTGATCGTGAGCTTAAGCCACTTGTAACGTCTGTTCGGCCATCAATGAATCGAGGATAGTGCAAGGTTGTGGATTCGATTCTTTGTCATGATGATCTAATTTAATTTAAATCTACTAATCGAGAGCGGAAAAAATTCTTTAACTTAAAAGAGTTTCCAGGGTACCTACACATACTACTACTACTACTAATTATTGGTTGTTTTGACTGAGATTTTTTGGTACCACATTAACTATTGACTAGAGAGTTTGATAGAAAGTAACACACATTGTCACCATGTTGTTGTGAAAATTGTTTAAGTTAATACAATTGTTTATTCTATATTTATTCATCCTTTTTGTTGTGTTACGTTCTATCTATTAACTACAACTTTCTTAACTTTTATAAAAGATACACCTAAGTTAAATCTAAAGATAAATTTATTACTGCATTATGATTTTCCCTTTTTTCTATTACTTAAAAAAAATGTAATGACCACCCATTTTTTTCTAATACAAAAAAGTAAAGGAATATATATATATATATATATATATATATATATATATATATATATATATATATATATATATATATATATATATATATATATATATATAAATGAATTTGAAGTATAAAGAAAAAAAAAAAGTAACAATAACCATTTATTTTCCGGTTTAGGTAAAAATAAAAAAGAGTGAAGTGTTTACGTTTTTATCGCGTAATGAAAACGTTTTCCCTCAGAAGGAAGGGAAGACATAACGCAAAAAGAGAAAAAATATTAACGACCTGGCGTTGCAGCGAGAGAGAAAATGTTAAAAAAAAATAAAAATAACGTGAAAAATAAAAAATGGGAGCATTAGAGGACGAAGGTGGATGGACGAGGTGAAGGTTGGGGAGAGGGTTGGGGGGAGGTGTTTTAACATTCAGGTGGACCCGAGCACTTGATATGAAATATTGGGGGTCCGGTATAACGTGAAAATACTGGAGTTACGTTAGCCCTAGTATACCCAGTCTGTTCTAGCTCGCCAACAACTTAACTAACGATACCTTACTAAACAACGCCCTCAAATAATATATATATATATATATAATATTCCAAACTACCCCGCTATTTCATTACTTCATTCCACATACCCACTATATAATAATAACCTTATATATACACAAACCTACAAACATATACCTTTATATAAATGTATTAACACATATATTATAATAGTTAGTATTCAAATACCATTAGATACTCTACTAACTCTATTTATTTTATAAACGAGATGGAAATTTATTGAAATATAAATAAAAGCAACATTACATTGCTGTTACGCTTTTCAAATCAGTTTGAGTTTATCTAGAGTGGTTTGAGAAGGTTAAATGTGTTTATGAGAGGGTTAGGGATGGTTGGATGGAGTTTAGAGGTGGTTAGAGAGGTTTAGAGGTGGTTGGATGGGTTTAGAGGTGGTTTGAGAGGGTTAGTTGTGTTTAAAGGGGTTTAGAGGTTGTTAGAGGAGATTATAGGAGGTACTAGAGAGGTTTAGAGGTGGTTGGAGGGGTTTCAGAAGGTTAGATGTGTTTAGAGAGGGATAGATGTGGTTGGATGGGGTTTAGAGGTGGTTAGAGGGCCTTTCAGATGGCTTATATCTTGATATATGTAATGGATGACAAGGTCACTCCATCTGCTAAATTAAGTTTACTTTTGACATAAGCAACCACTTACCCCACCACTTCACTCAAGCAGCAACCCATTTATCTGGCAATGTTAGGTGGAGCCCTTTGAGTGAGTCGGAACCTCCTTCGTGACAAGAGAACCAATAGCAATGAGCAACTTTGTGCACACCAGGCACAAAATGTTGGCCTCATGTTGACGGTGATGTTCCTGTCATGTTCCAACAAGCAACAAGTTGATAGATACTCATTAACATCGGGTGGCATAACATAAAAAAAACTATTTGTCGGTTGCTTGTATCCGTGTTATTCTTGCGTCTCAACACATTGTTGGCACAGCATGTAAATAGATGTTGCCTACACATTATATCCCAGTTTATTTATACCTTTGAATGTACCAACCTTAATATCTTATAATCTTGTAAAGAATTACGAAAATTGAGAGGAAATCCAAGTACATACTCACGCAAATTTTAACACGTATCCTTTCTAAATATTATTTGATTATAAAATTTGTTTGCTCGCGAAATCTATACCACAATATCATCATTATTTGTAAAGTTTTTCTGTTACCACAGACCAGATCTATATTTCCAAATTCAGTCTAGACAAGACCTGAATATTTATTAAGATAGAGGTAGATAATACCAAAAACTAAATGAAATAAGGAGAGATTACGCTTAAAGGGTTGAAGAGTATGTTCGAATTTATCATGTTTGAAGTTACTCTTATCCAGCCAAAGTCCCAAAAATTATAAGCTTATAAAAAAAATAAAAATAAAATTAAAAAAAACCTCAATCAAAAATCATTTATTATACTATATACAGTAAATAATTTTTAAAAAATCATGTAGAAATTAAAATTATTGTGGGATTTATGAAATTTTAATTTATGATTCCCAAAATCAGAGGAACTATCATTTCAAAAATAGTACTCTTCTTACTAAACAGGCTGACAGACCCACAGAAACTGAGTACCTCCCTGAAGGGAAGAAACCTTCGATCTTTACTGGTAGAATGGCTAAGCTAAATATTTCCCATCTCAGGTGATTAATGCAGGAAAGCTGCTGATAAGGTGATAAGGGGTTTCATCCTCTTCCTCACACAGCCTGCAGACAGGCCAAATAGATAGACCAAACAGGAATAGATATTGATTTAATCAACAGTGTCTAATAAAAAGAGGACAGGATTGTTTTACAATAGTGTGAGTCTAAGATGAGGGGTTTAAGAAAGATAAAACCTGGATTATGAAAGTTAAATAGGTAATAATTACATTGTGTTGCTATAAACTTTTAAATTAAGAAAGAAAAAGATTAATAGTAACTATTCTCTCACGACTCAAAAGGTTTATTTCTGTATACTATATTCTCAAAAAAATTGTTAGTAGGATCGTATAAAAATAAAATATTACGTGAAAAACAGGATTTTCTTTTTTTTTACCCAAAACCTCTAAAAGTACATTCACCTTTGAATATGAAGGATTTATAGAAAATGCTATTCTAAAGGAAAATCTAAAGAGGATAGGATACATTCATACCGTGATGAATTCTCAGACTACATTCATATATATATATATATATATATATATATATATATATATATATATATATATATATATATATATATATATATATATATATATATATATATATATATATATATATATATATATATATATATGAGTATATCCACCATACCAATAAATTTTACACTCAACCGGAGAAAAAAAGAAGTGAAGGAACATGGAAGCTCGTTTTGTTAACTTCAATTTTACACTTCTGGCAAAAAAAAAGTAGAACTTCCGTCTCTCCTCTTTTTCCTTAAAGGATCCGATTTTGTACACAAAAGGGAAGATCCTAGTAAGAGATGTAAAGAGTAGAGGTATAGGAGGAAAAAGGAAACTGTAACCAGTGAATTTCGTCTAATTCTGCGGAGGAAAGACCGACTCTCTCCCTTCAGCCTTACTTCCCCTCCCTCCCCACCACAGCAAACCGTTCCAGGCGAAAAACTGGATAAATTAGATTTCTATTTCCTCTCACCCTCCTTCTCTCACACACCGTAATGAAAATCCTTTAAAGGAATACCCCACGTCTTTTCCGATTTCTTTTTAAAAAGAGTTTAAAGGAAGTAGGAAAGCTTGTGAAGAGTAAACGAGAAAAGGAATATGAGAACAGTTATGATAAGAAGATTTTTCTTTACATTGATGAAAATCACGAAGGAAAATATTAAAAGAAGTGAAAAATAATGGGAATACCATCATGATCACTATAACCTTGGTAAGACAAGTGGCGGAGAACAGAAATTTAAGTGCTGAAAGCAGGTGAGGAAAGTGGGAAAATAAAGAATAGTGAGATAAGGAAGATAATACGGTGTAATAATGAATAGTGCGATAAGGAAGATAATTGGATCTAATGACAGGCAGAAAAGGGAAATAATACGAGCTAATGATAAATAGTGAGGTAAGGAAGATAGTACGAGCTAATGATAAATAGTGAGGTAAGGAAGATAGTACGAGCTAATGATGAAAGTTAATAAGAATAAGTGAGACAAGGACTATAATAATACAGGGGACAGAAGACAGGTGACGAGAAAGGGGACGTGTCTCGACGGAACCGATCCATTACATTATTATTTAAAAAAAAGTCCAGTCATGCACCATGACTTAATGAGCGAATTTTCAAAGAAATCTGCGTATTATTGGCTTATGATAATATAGGAAAATTTTGGTTTAGAATTTGCATGGGTGAAAAAAAATAATGGTACACAAGGGTACGAGGTATTAAAGTCAAATTAGTATTTACCCTTCAAGATGCATGTCGTTGAAAAGCTCTTTAAGAGTTCAGTAATTGTTGTTATGTACAATTTTATCATATATTCATATAAAAGGGGGGTAAAATGGAAAAAACTCGTTTTTATGCTAATTTTGACCCTAAATTGTAAAAATTTGACCCCCATATGAACTCAAAAAATTCTGGCCAACGAACTCATCCTTTCTTTTGATATTATTGACATTTTAAAATTTGTTTGAAATTTTTAAGTGCATCCTAAGGGGAGATATCGTTTGGAGTGACACATATATGCAATACATATGTACATATATACATAAAAAAGTGTTAAGTTTTAAGAATCGATTCAAAATGGTCTAAAATGGATTTCCATGGACATTTTTTCCAAAAATTCGCATTAAACAAATTTTGAAGCCATTGCAATTGCGTATTTTTTTTTGAAAATTCGCTAACTAATATTGTTTTAACACCAAAGAGGCACGGACTCGTTCCTATAAAGTGGGTAAGGTCTTGTATCCTGTATTTTGTGTTCTGTCCTCTGTTTTTCTGGTATATATATTTTGTGTGTGGTGGTTTTTTTGGTGTAAAAGCAGCATAAGTGTAAGATAGAGGGGCAGCAGAAAAAAGTAATTGAACAATTGAAAAAAAGGAATTTAAGAGCGACGAATTAAAATGTCTCTTTAAATAACAAAAACAAAGTAAAATTATTAGATCAGGGTTGGGAAAGGATAGTGAAATAAAGATGAGAGAAGGAAAACCTATAGAAAATTGAAACAACTCCACATTTGAAGTGTTCACCTGAAAAAATCGCGACATCGTTTACTTATCTGGTCATATACTCATATTTTACTTTCCAGCAAAATATTTCTACGTTCGCAAGTAATAATTTCAAACAAAAATTTAAAAAAACTTTATTTTTTCGAATATGACAACCAAATTATTGAAAATCGATCAAAATAACGTCCAATTTCAACTCCGTGAGATTATCAATATCTTGTAGGACCTCCATTTAGCTCCATGCATTCTCTAAATAACGTTTTGAATGAAATCGGAAAAGAGCTTCCATATAAACTGGAAAGTGATCTGATTGTTCGCAAAAATGTTCTTTCTGGCAAGGAATTTTTGAATTTGGACACAAATATATTTTTATTCTTCAGAATGATGTGGTAAGCTCGCAAGTAAAATTAAAAGTCGCAAAAAACAGGCAAATGGTGATAAAGTTAGAAAAAAATGGGTAAATGTATTTTTGAAAGAGCAGGATTGTAACATTGAAACGGATAAGAGCTAATGTCAGGAGAAAAAGGAGAAAACATTAAAAATTTATGTACCAGGAAATGGGGTAAAATGCATCAAAAAAGGAAATATGTTTGAATCATATAAACCAACGGATAAAAGAAAAGAGAGAAATAAATATGTAAGCAAAAAAGGAGCACAATTTGGAAAATATAAAAGAAAAATGCAGTTTTAAGATAAAAAGAAAATATAGTATGAAATATTGGAAAATAGGGAATATAAAAAGACAAAACGAAGGGATAAATGTTAAAGAAAAGATTTAAATAAAGGATCTAAAAAAGGGGATACATCTTGTGTGGGGATAGTGTGTATATAAAAAAGGGGAAAGTGTGTGAAAATAAATTTTTAATTTTATGATATAAAAATTTGAAAACATCTGTTTAAGCAGTCAAGTTAGAAATGTCGTGATTTTGTTAAAGATTAAAATACAGTATATCAAATTCTCCATTAAGGCTAAGAAGAAATGAAAACAACATAAAGAGATGAACATGGTTAATATATGTACATGTATACACCTACGCGTATATAAAGTAAAGATGTTTCCTCCTATGTTTTCCTGCGAGAATTACATTTCTGTTAAGAGTGAAGGCGAATTTTAACTTCAGCTTTCCCAAGGGAACGAGTCACTTTAAGAACTCAACAAGGCTTAATATAGAATTCTAACTTTTATATTGGACAAACATGTTAGAATATAACATGATAAACATGAAAATCGTGTTATATAATCGTGTGTTTCGACCCTCGCTTTTCCTCATATCAAATCAATGCAACTTATTTTCTTCGGCTGCCACAGGAAAAATAATTCGAAAGAGTCAAAATGTCTAAAGCTATTTTTATAGACTTCCAACCTCTAGCTACTGTTATTGTCTACTTCATATTATATAATGTATTTCTAAAAAAAAAAAATCTGTCAGTTAGTGTTATACATAGATAAAAATATACTGTATACTAGACACTATTAGAAACAAAAACTTTATTTTTAGGTATATAAGGAATATGGTTGTAGGAGTAGAATAAGTCCTACTTTTTTTAGAAATAACTAAAACAGAAGTTGTAGTTGGGGGGGGGGGGCGCCGCTGGAGCGGTAGCGAGAAGCGAAGTGAGTGAGACATGGGGCAAGTAGCCGATCGGGAGGGGAGGGGTGGGTAGGCCCCGATCGCGATAGGGGGAGATCCTACACCGAGAGCGGCCAGACTTGATTGCACATCTCCTACATCCTCCTAATTGTTACACGTGTAACGCTTTTTGGTGTCGATTTTTAGAAACGATTTTCGAGTTTATGTGCCATAGCGAAGACATGAGAATGTCAAAAGCATTTCTTCCCCTGCTTTTCCATTTGTACCCCCCTGTTATATGAAAATATGAAAAAAAAAAAAAATGCGCGTAACAACAATTACTGTACCCTCAAAGCGCTTTCCAACGACATGTATCATGAAGGGTATATACTATTTTGACTTATGTACCCCATAGCCCGTACCCAAACGTTTTGAATAGCGAGTCTGGGGTTTGTTTACGGTGGGCCAAACAATTTTATTTTGTTTGAAGTCTACAGTTTGTAAAACGTTAAAAAACGAACTTTATTCTAAAAAAATATTTTTAACACGTAGATACGAGTGAGTTTTTTTTCTCTAGAGCACTCTAATAGGAAAAGATTACTTCGACATCTTTCTTAACCACATCCGGAGTCTTGTCTTTATCTCTTTTATCGTCTCACTTCTTTCGACACTTATGCTATTTTTGAACATAATAGAATACAAAGTGCAAGGAAGCTAATGCGGTAAGTAAGAAGAGGAGGTTACGTCTTAAGTGTTTCTGAATAGCAAGTCTCAAGAGCAAAAAAATTGCGTTCACAAGTTCTGCACAAGTGCTCTTCTAAATATGCATTATAAGTGTTGTTAACTATCCCCTAAGGCAATGTCACCTGTCTATCCAACTATCTAGTCATTAACTATCTACTGAGGCAATGTCATTAGTCTATCTGAATATCTAAATAATATAATCTGAAAAGTTACAGAAACTCGCGACATTCTTACTCGACTGCCCTCTATTCCACACATCATTTAGCTAACTAATTTCTCATTATTCAAAAATGTATTAAAATACGCTCGCTTCAATGATAAACCCACGCAATGCCTGGAATACTAAATTGATTAATATTTATAGTTTAATAGACTATACTTATATTTCCCTAAATTTATACTTCATGTTTACTTTTCCTTTTTACTTTCTCATATAAAGAGAAAGTATTGTGATGGCGCGAAAATTCGATTTTGAGATTTTGATGGATTTACACGTTTTGAGGTTCCCTGAGTCCAAAAAAGTGGTTTTTAAAAAATGTCTGTCTGTCGTCTGTCGTCTGTCGTCTGTCTGTCGTCTGTGCAGACGCCTGGAGCCCAAACTACTGGGCCGATTTTGACGAAATTTGGCATACATGTTCAGAAAAATCAAACCCCGAGGCGAAATCGAGAAATGAATTTTATCTCTAAATTTGGGGGCGCTACCCCCCAAAAACTCTAAAAAAACATGAAAAAAAATTATTTCTCGAAAACGGTTCCGACGATTTTGATTAAAAAATTCTAAAATGTAGTCCATTTGAATACGAATCCAACGATATAAGCCGTTTTCCCGGGAAAAATCTAGTTCCTGAGATATTAGCTTAAAACGCGGACGGAGAGAGCCCGGGTTCGATTCCCCGACCAGGAGAAGTTATTTTTATGATAAATTTTGATGAAATGTTCAATAATATTTAAATGTACATTTGAAAACTAATAAATGGAAACACTGGGCTAAGTAATTATAAACTCATATATGAGAAAGTTTGTCTGAGTTGTCTCGGACCGATTTTTTCATATGTACCTATATATAAAAGTATGCAGACAACTTATCATTAATAATATATTATTTGTTCATTTATTACATTGCGATGCCATAAATCACACCTTTAAAAAGGGCATCGATTTAATGATTCTATAGTTATTAAGTTAAAATTTAAAGTATAATCAATATATATATATATATATATATATATATATATATATATATATATATATATATATATATATATATATATTTGTGGTTCTCAAGGTAAAGCTATTTTCTAGTGAGAGGAAACGAGAGGCTCTTGCTGTTGGGCGTTAATAAACTCATCTTTCACAAGGCTTTTCCAGGCAAGTGAAAGCAAGGCAGGAAAGAAAATCCCTCCGGTTTCTGTGTTGAATTTCCCGCTGCAAAACGACTCATTCATCAAGTTTTCGACAGGCCCCCAGGGGAGAAGGCTTGGAGCCGAGGGTGGGTCTAAAGACATTCAGGTATATTTACAACCGAAGCGAAATATTACACTTTACCAAGGGATAAAGTGGAGAGGAATACGGACTAATTGCATGGTAATTTCTGTTTTAACCGTAGAAAAACCTCCTACCCAAAACCCCGAGAATGATGTTTCATGAATATTTATTAACAGAAATATTAAATTCAATTTGGAATTTATAGAACATGAGAACCAACTGAAACTTAAAAAATGAGAAACTCTAAAAAGTGAGGTATTAAAATTTACATCTTCAAATATTATGTTGTACTAATATTTAAAAATAAAGTTTAAATTAATGGATACAGCATTTCCTAAAAATAATTGAATATTCATAATCTAATAAACTATACTAAGGTAAGAGATTGTTTGTTCATAATATGTATATAAAAAGAAATTGATTTAATGTTTAAAATAATCTATAATTGTCTGAGTACAATATAAATGCAAATTGGAACCAGACAATTTTAAATTAAATTGATTCTTACTAATTTAAACAACCCAATAAAAGTCAAACCTTGATTCACTTAATCAGCCTTACCTTCATCCTACTATGCAGCCTTCATGTAACCATGTAGATTGTAGTTTTCTTTCTCGGGATCACACTATGAGCAGATCATATATCGAATTATGTTAACTTCTAAGATAGTTCCTACAGTAAATTCTCTAATTAAATAAATTTAACTGCATAACTACATCACTCATCATTCGTTATGTTGCTAGTTTAAGATTTTTAGCCTTTGTTTATATTATATACGTTCCTTACTGAACCCGTCACACAATAGTCGTGACCCACTCTACTTTTTGTACTTACTAACACGTTTTATTCACTTAGTCAATGTATAATTGTCATTGAAAATAGTCTAACGACTGAAACGATCGTTTAATTGAAATTTTCATTTATTTTGTGGTTTGACAATCATAGATTAGTTTAAATTAAACCTTCTGTGTTTTATTTAAGTACATTTTAATTATCATTATGTTTATCAAAGCTAAACCAACTTTCAACAGCAAGATATTAGCACGAGCAGAAGGAAATCAAAAAGAGCTCCGAGTGAGCAGATTTCTGTTAACTTGGAGTTACAGCATAATAATCAAGTTCACACTTCTATTCAGGTTTATCCGCTGCGGCTTGTAATGCCAGAAGTGGAAAAGGGAGGGCGAACCACTTGTTGGAACCTAGCAATTAGACCACTTACTTGGGCCTTGTTTACAACCTCGTATGAAGATCAGCTCCACACATCAATGTATCACCAAACAAATAAGGTGTGATCAATAGAGAGTCTTGTAAATTAAATTGCCAAGGCGCGGGATCGAACCTATGACTTCGACCTTAATTTATAAATGACCGAGTAGAAGTGTTCACCATGTCTTTACGATGGCTACCCCTAATACCTTCACTGTTTCGAAAGGTTTTCATTATAATGGTTTTGATTTTTTAAATGAATTAAAGTATCGATTTAGAAAAATTTAAAGAGCGCAGATGGTTAAAATTATTCACTGGCTACTTTCGACAGAATATCCATATTTCATAAAACTCAGATGAGTTTTTTTGAAGATATAGGTGAAAATAATAAATGTATGTTTGCGGGCATGGGAAAAGGAAACAAATAAGCGCAGAAGGGTGAAACTTTTTTTGGATCAACAATGGGCTAATTATGATCTACCATCTAAATTTCGTACTTCATAACGTTCACATAGCTTCCGTCACATTCGGTAAGCTCGGAAGCAAAACAACGAAACCCATAACTAGTAAGTGATTAAAGTAATTCTTCAAGACTACTTTAATACTTATGATAAATGCGGTTAAATTCAAAACTATCAACAATATTCGCGTCTTCATATTAAAAAAAATATTTTATCTACGATTGATACGAAATATCAACATTGTATCTCTGTTTAGATGCGTAGAAAATGATACTTTACGTACTTGTATTCGTTGCGCATACGCGTCTCATAGTTCTGAAGAATTCCTCTTCCATACCACCCTAGAGTGGTAAAGAAGAGGAATTCTTCAGCTTTACGTACAATTAGCGAGTTTGTTTACATTTAACAAAACTAATTTGCTGATCTTTTGTTAAAGTAACTGTTTATATCGAGTTTTTAGTGAAAAACAATGAGTGAATCAAGTGACTAGGACGAAAATGTGGAGAATAATAATCCTCCAGAAATAATTAATTCAAAATTCATTAAAAAATGCAACTCAAGAATCAATGTCATCTTTATCAAGAGAGAGATACGACCTTACATACAGCAAGTTTATTTTTTTCTGTATTTATTATTTAAATCTAACAATCGTAGATAAAGTACGGTACGCAACTCGTGCGAAAACGGCATTTTGTATTGCTCGTGTGGTTTTACTACCCTCGCTATCGCTCGGGTGCAAACTCCACACTTGCATGCAAAATGCTACTTTCCGCACTCGACGCGTAATGTACTATTACACTATTTGTATTTTAATTTTTGCTCTGTCTTTCGTCCCGATCATCACACACCATTACGCTATTGCAGGATGAGGTATCCGGCCCCTTTACTCGATGTGATTATAATTGTGAAACATGTCTCACCACTCTAGGATTCGAATTAACCAGATTCGTCGGTAACCTTGTTTTCAGGGGAGTTGAGAGTACTCTAAACATTAGGCTACGGCTACGCCGGTCTTTAATACTAATTGAAAGAGCGTAGTGAGTTCTTCATTTGGAGATTTGGAATTTTAAAAGTTAAAAAAAAAAAAAATGTTAAAAATTAGAAAGAAATTTGGCACACAGTTGCATCTCAGAATTCGTGACAACTGTTTAGATTTTAGAAATTTCACACTTAATATTTTTTTTAAATGGCGACCAATATGGCGGACGACTCAAAAAAACGTTTTTTGTCAGCTTGACATTTTGTACATTGTTTTTAAGGTTTTGAAAAGTAGAAAAAGAATAAGTAAATATTAAAATTTCACCCTTAATATTTTCACCATGGCAGCAAATATGACTCACGACTAAAACAAAAGTGTTGAGTCCGCACATAATATATTATTATACTTTTAATTATTTCTGGCAGTTAGAAAACAAATATGACCGAATCGAGGGTTTTGAAAAAAACGTATGGTAATATGGCATGTTAGTTTTTCCCTGATAAATAAGAGCAAAATGCAGATTTTTCTACGCGAGTTCTTTTAAGCACCACTCCACTAGTTACAAGAAAAATATTGGAACAAAATCGTGCAACGAAGTAATATATATCCGAATACATATATATTTTCTAAATAATTTATTATTTTTTCAATTTTGCTTTCTACAGTTGTTTTACTAGTAGCTGAAGATTAATAGCTATTCGTTAGAAATGTGAGTGTATTGGTGAGGTAGTACCTCAAGATATAAAGTAGAAGTGAGCTCTGTAAGGGATGTTTTAGCGGCACCGTGCCAAATTCCACTGACGCGAAACCACCTACCATAATCCAGCCGTCCAAAAACTTGTCCGGCCCTACTTTCAACACATCTATCGAAATTAACTTGGCTTTTATCGCCATCCTTACTCACATCGTAATCTTACACACTCACACATATTTCATACAGCATCTTTACCGCACTTATTTCACTGGTTGCAGGGAAAACTTTACCGTATATCACGCTGAGGATTTTCACGGTGATTCGGATACAGGTTTCTATTTCACTGATAACGATTTCACGAAACATTTAACTTCGGTTTTCTTTTTTTCCTGTAAGTTTTCACTCCTCCTCCCTTTCCCTTTCTCTATCTTTCTTTTTTTATAGTTATTTTATTATTTACTTTATTTATTTATAATGTTATTATAATATTATAATAATTTTATTTTCTTTTTAATATTTGTTGAACACTTTAAGAATGGTTGTGATTTTACCTAGCTACATAAGAGTTAATTAACTTAATAACATTATTAGTGTCTTACAAATACATTTATATAAATAATAAGTACAATAACTAAAATAATATAATGTAATAATGATAATAATATATAATACATCATATAAATACAATAATTTTATTTATATGATGTATTATATATTATTATCATTATTACATTATATTATTTTAGTTATTGTACTTATTATTTATATAAATGTTAATTTAAATGTATTTGTAAGACACTAATAATGTTATTAAGTTAATTAACTCTTATGTAGCTAGGTAAAATCACATCCATTCCTAAAGTCTTTAACAAATATTAAAAAAAGTTAAACAAATATTATTAATTATTATTAATTTATAAAGTACTGATTTATTT
Organism: Gerris lacustris; assembly: GCA_951217055.1. Lineage (NCBI taxonomy): Eukaryota > Metazoa > Arthropoda > Insecta > Hemiptera > Gerridae > Gerris > Gerris lacustris. The sequence goes on from OX578279.1 coordinate 50,746,618, forward strand.
TATTTTAATTAATATTAATATGAATCTGATATTATCTTTAGATTTTTCAGTACCTGGTTATAGAAAAATAAATATTTCATTGAAACTTAATCGAAAATAAGAATGAAAACCTTTTTCTCACACTATTAACGAAAAAAAAAATATATAAAAAAAAGATCTAACCATAAAAAAATTAATTAAATATTTAGTACATTTTGATGTTGAAAAAAAAAAAAATCCATTTCCCTCTTAAAAGATCAAGAAAAATTTTATTATTTCATAAAAGAATAAACACATTTTTGTCCTTTATTTTTTAAATATAATTTTTTTGGGGATATTTTTCTCTTATATTATCATTCGTACTTTCTTTAAAAAATATATATATTTCGAATGAATGGCCTCATTTTGTTAAAAGAAAGTTATTCACTTGATTTCTTAATTTTTTTTCATCAAGTAATATTCATAGAGGGTTCCAACTCTCTTGATATTAATTTTTTAGCTACATAGTATAATAGTATATATATATATATATATATATATATATATATATATATATATATATATATATATATATATATATATATATATATATATATATAAATTTCTTTATTATAAATTTTGTTCTCCTTTTTTCTTTTTATATATTTTTTTTCAAGATTGCCCGAAATTAATAAATCTTTTTCTCATTTCTTCTTTTATAATTATCTTCATTTAATCTTAATTTCATGGAAAGGTCCAAGAAAACAGGGGGACCCGAGGCCCAACATTCCAATCCATTCATTTTAATTATCGCCTGGAATAATTCATTTTTAATTGTAATAGAATGGGGGTCCTTGGGGAAGGGGGCTAAAATGAGAGAACAGGGACCCCGGCCGAGCCCCCAAATTAATAATATATATTTCCAACCCAAACAACTTACTCACAACCCCATGATTTTTTAATATCTCAATTTTTTTCTTAGCTAAGAAGTTACACCATATTTTAAGAAGTTGGTTTTAATTGCAAGCAACAATACTGTTTTTAAAGAGGAGAATTTAAAGTACATCTATATATTATTAAATTACAAGCTGAGTTCGGGTGTTATATGAAATGATTTTTTGTTTTATATTAAATAAACTATAGTAAGGATACATAGAAAATAGTTGGCTAATAAATCAAATATAATATTAATCCCTATTTAATAATTGATTCCGACTACTGGAGATACACTTTTTCTCATCGCTTCCTTGGGTTGAAATTGGAATTATCTTTTATTAATATATGCTTCGTTCATATAGAGAAGTCTCTTTACTAGTATTTAATATCTAACTTCAAAAGATCAGTCTGGGCTTAATTCTACATTCTTTTATTACCCTTACCCTATTCCCCCTCCCTTACGACTCAAATTTTAAATGACCTCTTTTTGGCTGTCATCAAAACTATTTTAGAAATTATCAACCATTTATTATTATTTTATTTTGTATTTCAAAGATGTAGTGATATATAATATATATTAATGAGGAGACTTCGTTTCAAATAAGTATATAACCACCATCTTGAAATAAAATGATGATATAACCCCTCCAATTTTTGACATTCTATTGTAATTCGTTCCAGAGATAACATCATGAAAAATTTTGCACATTTATGACCACTATATTGAATCAAGATGGTGAATTATTAAACAATTATTGGCGAGAATTTAAAAACTAAGAGGAACTTAAGTCCTTAAGCAACAAAATTTCATTGTAAAAGGTCGAGTAGTTTCCAAGATATCGTGATGGATCCCTATTTAGTAATTGATTCCGACTACTGGAGAAGCAATGTGTTTTTTTTTGTCAGTCATTTGGTCAGGTTCGTAACACTTCCATAAACATTATGTTATTAGCTTCCGCGAATCACAAATGATTGCACACTCACCTATAAAGTGTTACTTTATACATTTATTAATTATATTATACCTTTTCCAAACATTTTATATTTTTGTTTTACGATTTTATAGGTTCAACAAAATAGCAAGCGAAAATTAATAAACATTGAGAGATTGGCGACAATGTACCCTTCTCTTCTTCCTAACACCTGCCCGCGATTAAATTTATTTAAAATTTTGTGAATGTAGCTAAGCCTGCATATAATTTAAATGGTTAGATTTTAATCTGAATCGGTTTTATCAAAGTTGTTTTCAGAAAATTAAGACGCGGCAGGTAATTATCCTAGGATATAAACAGGTAAATAAACCTAGGCCATGAAAAACAATTGTTTGGGAAAGTGTTCCAGGATGCAAATTATCCTTAATATTTCCATCAATGACGAATGAAAGTTTAAAATAGAAAAATAACAAATCTATACATATAAAATCAAAATGCCACTCACTTACACATTACCACGGAACCATTAAACTATGACCATGCAATTTCGTTGGTAGGTTCCTCTTAGTTCTCTCCCCTAGGTGCTCACTAAGAAACATTTTTTGCGATCCGCCATATTGATTCAAGATGGTGGTAATTTATATAAGAAATTAGACAAAACAATATCTCCGGAACTAATTGTAATAGAATCTTAAAATTTGGAAGTTAGATGCATTTTATGAGATTAACAATTTTCGTTAAAGGGCTTTACAATCGGCCTTTTTGATTCGTGATGGTGACCATATACGTATTTAGAACCATGCGCCCCCTATAATTATCACCACTTCATTGAATCGATCAAATAAAACCACTGTATTTTGTATGATGATTTCTAATATAGAGGTGATATTAATGGTTGCCGAGACAGGATTTTCAGAAATTGTCTCACAAGGGGGAAATAGGGACTTAGTAAAAAGAAAGGGAATTGAGCTCAGACTGATTATCTGAAGTTAGAAAGGTAAAAATTAAGCTTCTCTTTCGGATGTAAGCCTATATATTGATAAAAGAAAATGCCAATTTCAACCCAAGTATCCGATAAGACACCAGGAGGGGAGACAGGGTATATAATAAAAATACCTCTGCTTTTCTGGAAGGTTAATTTTTAATGCTGTTTCCCCAGAAGTAGCAGAATTACTAATTAGGGATTAATGCTATTTCCTTACTCTATAGGAAAGGGTAAAGAAATAAGGGGAAGACGTTAAGGAAACTCTGCGGCAACTAGATATCCTTTCTTAGTAAAATAAAAAATCAAATTAAAAATGACATTAAATACAACACAGTCCGTAGCGAAGTACGGGAATCCAGCTAGAATTAGATAGATATCAATTTAAATAGTTATTAAAGAGATGTCAGATGCACAATAGATTGTTAGATAGATTTACAATATACATTTCTAACAGAACTTGCTTTGGGGTTAGAATTTCGAGGAATAGATAGAAGCTTATCTCTCCGAGCTATAGATTAGATTGCAACGAAGCCATCAGACCGATATCTTAATAACTCCATGGCTAGATATAACTTTCAGATTCAACTATTACACTTCATCCTGCTGTTGAACTAGCTTAATTAATCTGAAACATTTCGAAGTTATGAGTGGAGTCAGGAGATTGTTTAGTTAGTAATTTAATTTTAAGTAGCTATTCTCGTCAACCCGCCCTTAACTTAACTTTTTTTCGAAAAATTAATAATCAAAAAGTTTTCCACACGAATCGAACGTAAAAAAAATTGTAATAAATAACAAAACCTGATTTTCATCGTAGAGAGGTGTAATTAGATATTTGAACTGAGTTTTCAATTTTTATCAACTTTTCTTAATAACAATTTTCGATTTAGTCACAAATAAAGGTACTTTACTCTTGAGCGAAAGTCATGTGTTTTGACAATCCTCGTATATGACTGATAAAATTTGTCATCTGATAGTTGCAATTTTAGGTTTTAGACCAAGCAGAACTTTTTATGAAAAATAACTTTTTTTTGTAAAATTAATAATAAAAAAGTTTACCATATGCATACAACATCTTGGGACCCACAGTATACACGTATGTATATATAAATATACATCTTTTTTTTATGATCTGCCATCATTATTTTTGTGAAATGGGTTTTACGGCCATTTCGATTCAAGATGGGGCTCATAACCATAATTCAAATTTATTAATAGCATTAAATTTGGTATGATAATTTTTAAAATATTGATGCCTGCCAAGAAATAATAATTGATATAGGTATTATTTAATATTATAATAATAATAGTATTTAAGTAATAATTGGTAAATTTATTTTAATATTTTTTGTTTATAGTTTTATAAACCTATCAAATAAATAAAATAAATAAAAATTACAAACTTCGTAGCCAATCACGAGAATCTAGCTAGTTATACCTATAATTTTCAAGATATAAGCTAATTTGAACAAAATATAGTTAAGTGCTGGAAAATATATCATAGTATAAACATTGTAACAAATAACGTTACAAATTAATGAACGTTTAGCTCTGAAATTAACATAATTTATTTGAATGATTTATTACATCGACAGTTTATCCAAATACCACGAACAAATACAATTTATTCGTGTCAATCTGATAAATACTGAAACACATTCACACGCAAGTCGAGTAAAGGGTTCAAGAGAAAGCCGAGGGAAAATATATTCCAATATACGAATATATTTAGAAATACTCGTTCAATGAAACTGACTGTGAATATGTTTTTCCTACAAGATTTTCCGTTTTATTTCTTCGAGATAAAATGATTTTATATGCGTAGGAAAAGTCCAAAATAGGGTTACTAAATCAAACCAACTCTAACCACGTACATTTTCAACGGACTTCAACACCTCAACGGACTTAGTCGAGTCTTCTTGAATCCCGCCTAAAACCAATATCTAAACAACACTTAAATTCCAGCATGGACAGATATTTTTTTACATCGATTACATTTTATAAAATGGCGGATAACTTCGTCCTTGTGGGTAAAATAAACAGTGAAACTCGGTCAAATAGTGTCATTTAAAAACACTGTACAAGTATATAAGTATTTTTTAGGGTTTCGTAGGTTATTAAGCATAATATACGTTATCTTACAGTGAAATAATTTATATATTGTTTTTAATACCCACTCTGCCCTAACTTATAAAATAAATTTAGATGGAAGGCCCCAAAACCAAATCAAAAATATAAATAAATTTAAAAACCCGAGTAAGGGGTCACTGGTGTGATCCCCTGGGGGTCAAACATTTTTACATCGGTAATAACGACAAGGTAGATTAAATTTTTTTCGGATATTTTCATCGACCAATCTATCATAAGGTGTTAGCATGAATTATTTTAGAATTTTAGGACAAGGTGTTATAAAGTGGTTGGAAGGGACATTCTTTAAAAATATATTTTGACTTATAAAACAAGTAAAAAATTAAATTCATATCATTGTATATGTATTTGTTATATACTCATCGGAAGCTATTATTTGATACATCACTCAAATATTTAAAAAATAACCATTTTTAAGCTTACCACATCTGTGTAAAGAGCGCATAATTAAATTTTTAACTTCTCTATATTTTCCTATGTGTGGATCATAGAGGTGCGCCAGTGTTTTAAATTTAAACTCTAGCTTGGACGGTTCGGTACATATGAACGAAACACCCACATCAGCCCCAGCAAAAGGGTTTCGAGGATGTCCTACAAAACCCTAAAAAGGAAAGAGGCAGCTTTCTACCTCCAGAAGGGCAGAGCTCGAAGGGGGCACATCCTCCGAGCTCTGCCCTTCTTGAGGTATCCTTAGCATGATGGAAGAAATATTAGGTCCACAAATTTAGTTTTTAAAAACGTCATGGCAGCGAAACTAAAATGTATCAAAAGTCTCCGTAGTGGATTTGTACTGTTTAACAAAACATTTGACTGCACAACGCTGCTCGATGGTTTGCTGCATCTTGATTCTCGATCTCCACTTCGGGCTCGATCTCCACACGCCAAAGGGTTGGAAACAACTGAGATGGGTCTCTAAGCTTACATGACATCCATCACCACCTCCCCTTAGAGATCTATACCCCTTTACATTGGCAGAAAAACTCAGTCCCGATACCTATTGAACAGATTATGAACAATGAAAGGAAAAAATTCCGTTATCAGAGATATATCATCTGCTTTCGTCAATTTTGCTTCTATTTTTTTCCAAATGATTACTTGCAGGATTACCCTAGTATTTTTCACCTTTCATGTATTAAGACATTAAATAAATACCAAATAGAATAAAATAAAACAATAAATTATTAATGAAAGAATCAGTCATATTACATCGATCATTATCTGTGTTAAACATTTCACACATTTTTAAGTTTTAAACAAAATAAAACGATATTTGGACCTTGGAGCATGCTAGAGGAGCAAACAAATAATTTGGTCCTATGAACCGGATTATTCTTCTTTTTTTCTTTTATAATATTAATAAAATCTAATTCATCGTTTATAAAATAAAAAATAATTATTAAAAACACATTTTTAATAAAGAGGGAAATACTATCAAGTTGAAATAACTATCTGAAATAACTATCTAGTTGATACAATTAGAATAATGTTTTTTTTTTTTCTTTTTACTTATACAAAGAATAAACAGTTCTGATGAAACAAAACTTAAAACAAATGCTTCTTTATGTTTAATTAACGAGTAAAACAATTGTGAACATTCTCGGTATAAAATCCAGAGGTATATTAATTAGACTTCTGTTCAGAGAAAACAACCGTATCCCTTTGGACAGAATTAATCCAAAATAGATACACAATAGAAACAATAATCGCATTCACAAAAAAGAATTAAACAACAACTTTCAGTCTTTAAAAAAAAAAAAAAAAAGTTACCTAAAAATAAATAAATTATATTCTATTTTAACATGTTACAAATAATTTAAGTTTATTTAAAACAATAAACAATAAAAAAAGCTAAATCACGTTGAAGAAATAGAAAACAAAATAATATATAAATAAATAAAAAGGTTTTTTTTTATAAAAAAAAGGGAAACGGAAATATAAATATCTACGAGTTACAAAATATCTCAACACAACTCTTCCGAAACCTCTTAAGGGGAGAGAAGAAAAATTCAACTACTGAAAAAATGCGGATATAACTGAAAATTGCATAAGGGTTGGAAGTCATAGAAGAATCCTACAATACAAATCCCTAGGGCATTTCTTGAGATACTGTTTTGAATTTTTTATTTCTGTTTTTTTTTGTTTTTTTTGTTTCCTTGTTCTTTTTTTAGGAGGGGTTAGAAAGACCTCGAAGTGTTTAGGACGAAGGGGAGAGGGAACAACCAAGGGTAGAAAGAGGTCCTGCATCCTGGAAGAAAGATCCTGGACGAGTCATTTTCTGATGGGGAAGGAAAAGGATGTTTCTTTCTTTAAAAAAGGAAACATCCAGGGGAAAGTGCTTCAGGAAACAAGAGCACACCCCTCACCTTTAGAATACAACAACAACAGTGCTACACCATCGGGGAGAAATGAAAAAGTAAAACAATCTTGCAATAGTTTCAACTGCTGTACTGATTTTTCTTTTTCTGTTTTAAAAAATACAAAAAAGGAAATCTTTGAATTTTTTTCCAAACTATGTCAGTCTCTTTTCTTTTCTTTTTTGTGTAAGTATAACCACACACACATATTTTATATATATATATATATATATGTGTGTGTGTTTTTAGGTTCATTTGTGGGCTGAATATGTATGAAAAGTATTTATTTCTGAAAATAAAACTAGCTTTTAGTTTTAAATATTTGTTGCAGTATCTTTCTAACTTTTATTGAATTTAAAAATTGTACGAATAAATGTTTAGGTTATGGTGTTTTATTAATAATAATTAATAAAACATTTATATATTCGTACTATTTTTAACCAACATAGTTAATTTTAGAACCAGCTATTATTAGATATAACATATATATACTAATAGAGGGAAGAGGAATTAGAGAATTAGTAGTATAAGGGATGAAGTTGATTGGTTCAGGGGTAGAGGTGGTGGGGGTAGGGTCCGAGCCTGTCTGTATACTGGAGTTATATCAGGGATTTTGGGATCCCTATTATAGCTGGCCAACCCGGGCTCCACTAGTATCTAACACATCAGTACTTACAATACTCTACTGATTGATGGAGACAGATCTCACTAATTAATACTATTACATTATCTCAATCCAATTAACCCCCTCCCCTTCGTTCTACTGCCAAACTGGAAACACTACTTGTACTATTTATAAAATGATTGAGGATCAAATCTACAAATTTAAGTGGTTATCGGCGTAGCCAATTGGTAATCGTTTGAAACCTCAGTTAACAACCTACAGATCTGTGAGACACGTTTTCAATATAATAGAGGTATGTAAAGTACGATCTCTAAGTCCATATAATGATCTAATAATGTATTGATCAGAAAGAATGTCCTTATTGTTTATTAAAATTATATTTTGTAAGAACTGTCGTGTTTCAATTATTTAGGAGTTAGAGTTAGTAATAAGGGATTATTTAAGGAAAAAGCTTACAGGCGCGTACTAAGTCTAGATAAGGGATGGTCAAAGAAACCCTTATGGAAGATCCATTTTTATTTCCTTTGCTGTCCCCTTTATATTAATTAGTCTATTTTTATTAGAGTCTTCAGGAGTGATATTAATATAAAAACTTTCTATTTTTATTTTTTTTAAAGTGATAATCATCCCTTTGGGATATTTTCAAACCTGCAAACATTTTATTTTGTTATTAGGTATGCTTCACCTATTTGGTCGCTACGCTAACTAGGTATGCTGAAGTTTGTCCAAAGTAGTTTCTTTTCAAGGTTTTCCTTTATCATAAAGCTAACACCCCACGTAACGTAGTCAAGGAAGAATTTAATATCCAGCATATTTCCGTAAAGATTTTCCGACAACTTTTGGCATTTATAAATACAAATTCACCCAATAGATGACTGTAGATTGTTGAAAAAAATATTTAATCACTTGCTAGCATTGGATTTAGTAGAGGGTATCAGTGTGAAGCATAACTGGGTATCACAAGCTAAGCAACGGATAGTATCAAATATCAAATAGTATAGATCCTGGACTTTTATTATTTATTTCACCATATAATAAGCTTGGCAATGAAAATACTCATAGTGCACTAGTGCACAAATAATCACACAAACTAAAATTAAAAATAGAATAAGAATTTAAGCTTCATCCATGCCCTTCTGCATAGCGATCTAAATTCCAGCACCCCTTTGTGTATCAACAAGATCTATTCAAATAAAATAAGGGGGTTAGAAGCATTTTTTTGTTGAATTTAAGTTTTGTTGAAGTGCAGGAATGGATAGTCAATGGAATAATGGAAATGGAGTTAAGTGCAGGAATAGATCGTTAATACGTTGAAATGTTGGTAGCAAAGGGGATACAAGTGAATGGAAATGGAGCCAACTGCTGGAATGGATTGTTGTTCCATTAGAATGGATAATTTGTTGTTGTTATACTTTAATTACATTGAAGTATTATTGGCAAAGGGGATGCATGTGAATCTCTATCATGTCTTTCATCTAGCAGCATGAAAATCAACTGCTTCGTAAAATTTTCTCGGAATTTTCCAAAATCAATTTTCTCTAAATGGTGCAAAATATCACATGAATCACAACTCAATCATTTGTTATGCATTCATATTGATCAGGAAATGAAACTTATGTCAAAGCTTCTAAGTTATTATTTTTTTACTGGTAATTTGAAAGATTCAATATTCTATAAGAAAAATGAATAGCTACAGTTTTAATAATTTATAAACATTTCCTAAGGTTTGGCTTTAATAAGATTGTGGCTACCTCGAGAGCTTTATCTAACCACCTCTTGGTCCTTTTACCTTAAAATTAACTATTTAATCTCGAACTGTTTCCTTCCCTTTTAAATTTCTAATGCTTCGAAATTTCGATCTTTCTGTACCAATAAATGAAAACTTCAAACTAGATAAAACTATAAATAATATGTGCAGTTTAAAATAAACTTAACTTGCACACAATCTTAAAATTATGTATACGTTCTAAATTTACGTTCAGTCTAAAGATGGCGATACAAGATGCGGCATTCCTGAAAAGTGAACCTGTACTACAGGAAACTTGGGTACCAAAACTATGCTGTTCATTTTGCTTTTGACTGATCCTCGCAGATCTAATTCATTTAATTATTTCACAGTCGATATTCAGCATTTCTTCAAGTCAAGTAGATCATGACATAAGAAATAAACTAATCAGTCCAATAAATGGAAAAAAACTTTCTCACAAAGGTATTGATAATATTGATAATGTATTTAAATCCCATAGTAACTCATTTAATTAATTTATGTTTAAACATATTTAAATCTAGGGGCTCATTCTAGGTATTAGTGGCTATGTTTCCTATTATCATGTAGGCCTAGCAATTAAATGAAATGCCTAAATAGTTTTGTTTCCAAAGCCTTCTAAGAAGGCTAGAATCAGGACTATATTATTCATCATTTATTCCATTACTATGATTTCATTTCATTATAATACTCTCAAAATCGTAGTTTGGAGTCTATTCATATAAAAAAAAAAAAAAAAAAAAAAAAAAAAAAAAAATATATATATATATATATATATATATATATATATATATATATATATATATATATAGACTGCCAATCGGTATGACACATAGCTTCCTCTCATCCTATCACATGCATTATTAATTTTATATTTTATGCATTTACAAGCCATTATTGTTTAATTGTTTCCTCCGTTTTTTTTTTAATGTCAAAATTGTATTGATTTTATACTTGAATTAAAGTATCAATTAAGCAAAAGTTAAAGACGGTTTAAAGTAATCTGGGGCTATCTGCGGGCTACTTTCGATAAACTATAAAAGTTTCATACAAATCAGATAAGTACTTTTGAAGCTATAGGTGTAAATTAATGTATGTTTGTGCGCATGTGAAAGAGAAACTAATGAGCGCAGAAGGTTAAAACGTATATGGGACCAACAATGGGCTACTCATGACCTACCACCCAAATTTCATTCAAATTGGACGTGTAGTTTTTAAGATACGTTGGTTCGCAAAAATTGAACGACAGACCGACAGACAGACACGGAACCAAAAATTATCCCTGATGTCTGAAACGGATTTCTGTCTTTGAATTTTTGAAATTGGAGACCTAAAAATTTTTAGTTCTTCAGAATGATCACATAGCTTCCGTTACCTTCGGTAAGCTCGGAAGCAAAGCCAATCGAAACTAAGTAATATAGTAATAAATTATAGCAATGCTCGGTGTAACCAAGATATGTTAAAAAGAAAAGATAGAATAAATGAGAAAATAAACGCAGTCAAAACCAATTAGACTGGGAAGTCATCAACCATTGGTGCCTTAAATAAATTACCAATCTCTTCTCAATACGGCGCAGCTGCACCAGTAAATAGTTAATAACTCTGGTTCTATATACTCGATTTAAAGTGAATTAGTGTGAGGGTTAAGCACCCCAATCAGAAATTAAATTGGTCAACAATTAATTCTTATTTGCTCTATTTAAGCTAGAAGCGATGGAGGTACGACAAAAAGTCATAAGACAAAAGTTGTAGATTTTTTAAAATTAGTTGCCGGCATTTCGCACAGTATTTTTCGATGAAACCAAGCCTACAACATCCAAAACATGTTTGCGCACACCTGTGCGCAAACAATTAATCGATTTCGTATAGCCAGATTTGCACCCATAAATTCGGACTGGTGGCGACACCACAAAACTTTAATTTTATTAATATAGATTGTTACACAGATGGTATTGTTTACTTTTGTTTATGATTTTCAATAGTATCAGATTTATTTTCATAAATATCTCGGAAAATAAGTTTTTCCCGGGAAAGCAACTAACTCTTTTTACTTTCTCATATAAAGAGAAAGTATTGTGATGGCCCGAAAATTCGATTTTGATGGATTTACACGTTTTGAGGTACCCTAAGTCCAAAAAAGTGGTTTTTAAAAAATTTCTGTCTGTCATCTGTCTTTGCAGACGCCTGGAGCCTTAACTACTGAGCCGAAATTTGGCATACAAGTTCAGAAATATCATACCCTGAGAAGAAATTAAGAAATTAATTTTAGCTCCAAATTTGGGGGCGCCACCCGCCAAAAACACTGAAATAAACATGGAAAAAATTATTTATCCAAAACGTTCCTACGATTTTGATTAAAAAATTCTAAATTTTATTCCATTGAAATACGAATCTATCAATATAAGCCGTTTTCCTGGGACAAATCTAGTTCCTGAGAAAATAGCTTTAAACGCGGACGGAGAGGGACCATTCGAGAGACCATTCGAGACCAGGTTCGATCTCCCGCCGAGGAGAAGTTATTTTTATGATACATTTTGAGAACATTTTCAATAATAATTAAATTTACCCAGGAAAACTCTAAAACTAATAAATGGAAAACATTGGGCTAAGTAATTATGAACTCGTATATGAGAAAGTTTGTCGAAGTTGTGTCGGACCGATTTTTTAAATATGTAGCACTTCTTTGGACTTCAAAACATGTAGTGCCATCAAAATCTATTTTTTTTTCTTCAAATATGAGAAAGTAAAACGAGACTCTCGACTAAAAATAACTTTATTATAAAGAGATTGGGTTCGATTCCCCGCTAGAGGAATTATTTTTATAGTAAATTTTGATAAAATGTTAAATAACGATTTAATGCAGCAAGTGAAAATCCAAAACAACTAACAAATAGAAAACACTAGAAAATAGACTGGCAATTAGTGTGGCACATAGCTTCCTCGCATCCTATCATGTAGTATTACAATTATCATTATGTATTACTTCATTGTTATATTGTTTATTTTGTAAAAACTATTAATAGTTTTAGCGATCTTTAACACTTCATAGAGGTGTCGCTGTTGGTTTTACTAAAAAATTGTATTTGAAAAAAATGTTTGACTCATTGAATAGATGAAGTTAGATTTTTTCCCCGACCTAAAATTACAATTTTAAATTTAAAGTTTACGTTTACGCGAGTGTTGCCCGTGAACGCTTGGACGGATAACGTTTTCCAACGAACTCGTCCTGGGCATTGGTAAAATGAACATGTCTACCAAATTTCATCAAAATCGGTCGACATTTACTCAAGTTATCGTCGCACGTTTCATAATTCGCGGACACACAGACCGACAGACAGACAGACAGACACGAGACCAAAAATGTTCTCTGATGTCTGAAACGGATTTCTGTCTTGGAATTTTTGAAATCGGAGGCATAAAAGTTTTTCTTTCTCAAAAGTGAACACAATGCTTCCGTTACCTTCGGTAAGCTCGGAAGCAAAATTATTTATATGAGAAAGTTTAGTTCGAGTTTTATCAGACATCAAACTGAAAAATATTTCTAATAATAAATTAATTAAAATAGGTACTATGAGATTTAATTAAGTATTATCATGTATATAAAAAATGTTTGTTGGAGTTTGTCGGACCAATTTTTTGTCCTTTTTTTAAAAAAAGAAAAAAGTTTAATATTTTTAAAATACTCAGTGAATTAACTTAATGGAGCGATGAAATTGATGTTTATTTACGAGAGATTACTTTTAGCCGACTATTCGAATTCATATCTGCTCACACATGACTAATTTGTATGGGCCAAACTCATCTCAATTTATTTATCCGGGTTTCGCTTAGTTTTGACAATAACCCGATTAAAATATGACTATTTTGAATTTATGTATCCGAGTTTTATTTGATATATTTTTGAATAGAAGGTTTAATTTTAAACCCGTATTGTATAAAGCAGACTTTTCATCAATCAAATTATATATTTAACCACTATGAGATATTTATATACATTTAAATTTAAATTCAAAAGTGAAAATTGAAATTATAATTAATTAAATTTCCCTAAATATTTACTTAAGTTTACGTGTTGGAATTAATGAAGTATAGTGTTACTCATTAACAAAATATACAAGAGATTTACAAATCAACTTTTTTCTCTTTAGATTTTTTTTAATTATATTTTAATTTAACGTTATAAGATGATTTTATACTGAAGCAAGACAAATATATTTTTTATTGTGTCCGAGCTTACCAAAGATAAGGAAAGCAGCTATGTAATCGTTCTGAAGAAAGACATTTCTTTGTCTCTGAATTTAAAAATTCCAAGACAATATCCGTCTGAGACATCAGGGAACATATTTGGTCCCGAGTCTGTGGTCTGTGTGTCAGTTTTTTTTTTAATAACTAATAGTGTCTGTTTGTCGGTCGGTATTTTCTCATACACGAGAAAGTAGAATGTAGAATAAAGAGAAATCACAAAATTAAATTTTGTGATTTACAGATTTACAGGATCCAATAGGGTAGTTTTTAAAATATTCTGCCAATTAGTGTGGCACTTAGCTTCCTCACGTTCTATAAAGTAGGTACTAAACGATTTTATGTTTTTACAAACAATTATTGTCTAATTTATTAACTTTTCCTTCCTTTTATTTGAAATCTGTCAATATTGCTTTAATTTTTAACATGAAAAAAGTATCTATTTAGCAACATTTAAATAGAGCAGAAGGTTGAATGGGACAATCTGTGGGCTACCTTCGACATCCGATTCAAATTTATTAAAAATTAGATTATGTGTACTATTAAAGATATAGGTTTAAATAAATATTTGTTTGTGTGCATATGGAAGAAAAACAGATGGGCGCAGAAGTTTGAAACTTATATCGAACATACATTGGGCTAATTATGACCTACTAACTAAATTTCATTAAAATCGGACGAGTAGTTTTAAGATGATTAGTTTTTTATGTTTTTTTTATTGGTTGGTTCGCAAAAATTGAGGGAGAGCGACACGGAATGAAAAAATCGAGACATAAGTCGACGATAGACGTCCGTCTATCGTTATACATGTCTTTGTAAAAAAACGTACAGAAAGACAGACAGAAAACTGAGCAAGAGAGGACCATTTGCTATTTCTTGAATGTTTTAACCTTATAAATGATATGATGATGATTGGACCAGTATATTTACTATACAATATCACCTCGTCTTGGACAAGCCACAGGCAGGAATTGTTTAACGATTGATCAAATTTACCTTGCAAAAAGAAAAGGCTTTCTGAAAGGAAGCAGTAACTACTCAAAATGTACACTGTAAAACATAAGAGTATAGTTATTTATAAAATAATAATTTTAGGATCTTATTTAAATAGAAATCGGTTTGACGCACTTAGTGAGACAAAAGTTTTCGTTTAAACCAGTCGTAAACTGAATTAATTATATGCCGCAAGACGATGAAGCTCAAAATTTAATGTTACTAAATTGATTTTTAAATCAGTAAATTGATTTTATCGTTGGGACGCTGATCCTAAAAGAGGCTTGTGCTTCAAGTCATGTACAAGTGGATGTGCTTCTATAGTTTTTCATCCTCTTTGGAGAAAAAGGATAAGCCCTGAAGAGGATTTACTTCAAGAGCAGATGTGAAAGAGATTGGGAATTGGATGCTGAGTAAAATGGGCTTAATGTTGTTAGTTAAATTATAATTAAAACAATACCTTTCTTAATCAAATTGCGCTAGACTGCCCACAAAAAGTCAATTTCATTAATTATTTTGATGCTTTAGGGTACTCTGCCTAAAAAAACAACTAGTCTTACACAGTATTTACCTAAAAAAATAAAAAATAAATTAATAATAATAATAAAACCAGCCCGTCACTCGCGTGACACCAAACCTGGAATTTTGAAAATTCGTAGAAAATCGGAAAATTGTCGAACTCACAAACCATATCACTTGTGCTCTCTTATATACACACACATCATTTATATGGGGTCCAAAGCTAGTTTTCATCAACTTGAATTTTTCTTTTAGTTCATTTTCCAGATTTCGAATGTGACAGTTTATTTGAGAATGACCCTCTTATCTTCAAGTATAATTACCGATCTTCTTATAAGAATATTTAATGATAAATTGGACGAAATAGGTTTGTATTATTAATACACATATATAGTAAGCCTTATACGTATGTATTCAAGTATGTATTATATAATTAAGTATACTTTCTTTGTTCCTTAATAATTTATAAAATCGAGTAGTGTCCCGACGATGGCGACGACGACGCACCTCGAAACTATTTGTATTGCTAAGCTAAGGTAACCACATTTATTCCAATAAAAATAAATGTTTGTTTATTTGTTGGGCTTCAAATAGATATAATAACTTATTTAAATAGATATCTAAATTAATGTTTCGAATAATAATATTAAGCCCGTTGCCATGGACATTAGGGCTCGTTAATTATAACGAGAGACAAGATTATATTAATTCATACTTACATGTATCATCCACATTATATAGTTATTAATATTGTGTATCATTAATACATTAATAATTAATGTATATTACGTAAACTGCATACACTACTTATCTACTTGATTATTACATAATTACGTATATATTTTTACTTTTTATAATAAAAGTGGACATAAAAAAATATTTCTATTAAATAATACACATACTTATTAGATAATTACAGAATATAATAATAATAAATCCATATATGTACACTGTACACTCATTTAATTTATTTTTTCTTTAAGCAATAATATTTTAGTAAATTAACGTTTCACGTTTATATAAATTTAAGAGGATGAAATTAATTCGTAACTACGTTTTTTATTTTTATAAAAAACCTATATTAGATCTAAATACGTATATTTTATTTACTAAATGTAGGATACATATTAGGTCTAAATACGTATGTTTATTTAGTAACTATACGTCAATTACATCTAAACACGTATATTTATATTATATTTATAATTATTCTTATAAGTATATTTGTTTACTGTAAATATACGTATAATATAAAATCTAAATACGTATATTTATTTATTATAAATATTTTGTTTGTTCTTTAAAAGAAATCTCACCTTATTTAAAACCGGTCGATGTCAATTAAAAATGATTATGTTTTCTAGAAAAAAATAAAAAATATTTCACTCGGCTAAAAATGTTTAACGTTGAAGGAGATAAACACGTTAATTATTTTTCTTATAATTGTGCGTTTTGTTATAGATATGTTACGTTAATGAAAATATTTACAGGGGATAAAATTAGAAATTTTATTTAACCGTTTACGGAGTGACTTATAAATTTGTATTTTTTTTTTTTTTTTTTTTTTCCTGTTTAGGGGGAGAGGGGAAAAAGCTATGTGTTGGATACCCGGCACTGTGGCTTTAGAGGGGAACGACACGATGTCTACTGAGGGGGTTGAGTTTCCCCCCTCCCTGGTGCCCCCCGGCACCCAACCCCAGGGGGGTGGCAGGCAGGGAAGAACTGTATGTTCACGCGCATGACAAACATTGATCCCCGGTATGCTAACCTGTTGAAGTGGCTACCCTCCCCCCTGGTGAAGAGACAAAGCGGGCTAAGACAAGAAGAAAAGTACCCTCCACTCTTAAAAAAGTATTACTTTTTTAAATATTTTGATTGTTTCACCCATTGCTACTTGCTCAATTATAAGCAGAGTATATATAAAGAGAAAGTATTGTGATAGCGAAAAATACAATGCCTCAAGAAAAGAACCATGTACAATGTACAGCTGCAATGACTAATTTTTCAAATCATAGCCAGGTCCATGAAAAAATAAAGTTATAAAATCGGGAAGATATAGGGAAGCTTGTGATGGATCGAAAATGGAACTGGGCAGCCAGTGGCGTAGCTAGACCATTGGGGGCCCCCCCGCGAGAAATTTTTGGGGGCCCCTCCTCGCCAAAAAACTAAAAGGATAGTAATTCCAGTTATTTCTGAATGTGGGGGCCCCCTGACGCTGGGGGCCCCCCGCAATGCGGGCCCATAGTTACGCCACTGTGAGCAGCACACATCATCGTGAGGAGCACAGGTGAAATATGGATGAAATTAATGATTGGGTGGTACCCGAGAACACAAGAATGATCACGACAGCCCAGGAGAATACATGGTCGACTAAGTTCGACCATGTATTCAATGTACCAAGTGACAAACTACCATCAACTTGATTTTTGGTCTATAAACTACTTTTGTACTCAGGATCATGAAAATCACATTGTTCCCCAAAAAGGGCGGCACATGGCCGCTCCCACCAGTTTATTTTTTTTCAAAGGCCTATTGCCAAGTTATGTCCCGCAGACGAACTTAGCTGGCCACATTTTCTTAAAAGGCACCAACAGATTTACTTATACACAAAATTCTAGCTTGATGTTATAATCAGACACGTTTTTGCATCTCCTGGACTACGAGAGAGTCCTCAAAAAGGCCTGCGAAGGTGCAACATGTCAGAATGGAAGATAAATGAATAATTTTTAGCAATATACATATGTCAGAAACAACCAAAATTAGCAATATATAATCTTAAAAATTCACCGAAAATACTTGATCTATAAAAATATCGGCTTTCAAGGTAAAAAGAAATTGATTACAAAATGTATACCTCATAAACAAATAAATTCCACAAAAATTTGGTGACACGGTGTAGACTAATTATTTTACATTTAATTTAAATAAAATAACTTCTATAATTTTATATAATTTATTTTATCGATAGCTGAGAGAAACATTTTCAAGAAATCAACAAGGTTTTCTTGGAGGTAAAGTACGTAATGCTTCTATATACAATAGAAGAATTTATAATCCTTTGTCTAATAGTAGTATGGTCTTAGTACTAGTACTAGTTGGGTAGGACGAACCACTTGTGCGAACCTAGCAATTAGGTCATCTTATTAGGCCCATTTTATTATCCCCGTGGTAAAGAGTTCCAGCCACTACTCACAACATACATTTGTACATTGTATCGCCGAAGCGAGCATGATGAGATCATTAGTGAGCTATATAAATCAGAGCATTGCTGTGAGGGATTGAACCCACGCCCTCGTACCGCCCTTAATTCAGCAATGGCCGAGTAGAGTGGTAGGTAATTTAATCCCCACGGTCACGCCGACTCTCATCCTTTCTCTAAATAACTACATATTAAGATAAAGGGATATTTAGTCCAATTTACTTTGGGACCCAGGAATATCACACTTCTGTATATAAATTTAATAATATCCCTTTGTCTTAATAGTTAATTAGACTAAGGGATATTATTACTTTTATAGTATAAACGAATGTGATATTGTCTCAAAGTACATTGGACTAAATATCCCTTTGTCTTAATAGTTAATTAGACTAAGCAATATTATTAATTATGTCACAGAATTGTGATATTTCTTTGTAATAAGTATCATTATGTACCTTATTCCTTTAGAATAAGAAGCATTATGTACTTTAGCGCCAAAAAACTCAGATGATTTCTTGAAAGCGTTTCCCCTCAGCTGTCGATACATCGATACATGTAGATTTTGTTATCGTATTACCTACTTAATGTTTATCTTTCGATATTTAAGATGGCAATGTTAAGTTTTCTTTTAAAGTATTCAAATAGCGCATATTTTTGACAAAAATACAACATTTGTATGTGACTTTTTGTGTTTAATATGTGTTTAAGTGCTTACACACCTATATCATAGAATTTTAGCTATCCCAATTGTTTTCCTCCACCCGTAAATACCCTCTTAACAGCATTTACCGTATATGATCGTGAGGGAGATTTTATATACGTACATATATTAACAACAGCTATTGTCTTTATCGTAAAACCAATGTTATCTATTGTTAGTTATAATGGAGTTTTACAAAAATACACACATAACACGTTTTATATAACTTAACTGTATATATGGATTAAATACACACAGAGAACAGGAAAAATATGACTAACAGATCTAACAATAACAAAAACAAACTCCCACTAAATTCTCAATACAGAGTTGACAATGTGAGTGAGATATAAATTCGATCTAACACTCCCCCTAACCATCAAAGTTCAAAACTGTATTAAGCATAACCCTAAGTTATAAGTAAAATTGCAATGCTTCTCTTGAGGAAGAGACTTTGTAAAGATATCAGCTTCTATCTCCTCTGTAGGTATATAAGAAACTTTGATAACTCCCTTAGCTGCAAGCCTCAAGTGTGATATGTGCTCTAATGCTTCATGCTTCGATCTTGAACTTATTACTGGATTGATCACTTGAGTCTAAGCCACCTGATTGTCATTTTGGATTAATGAATCAAATTTGAGGGCCGATATCAAAAAATAACTGCTTGACATGAAGTGCCTCTTTGGCTGCCTCCTTCAAAGTCAACTCTGATTTCACAGTTGGTAACGCGACGGTCTTCTGCTTTCTCGACTCTCAACTAATAGCCGCTTCAGTATTCTTAAAACAGTATCCGGCGTAGCATCGCCTGTCTACTGAACATGATGCTGAGGTGACGACATCGTGGTACGAGGATGCTGACTACCCAGTCAGCATCTGCGCCACACAATATAACATAACGTTATCCAGTCACACACTATATTACGTTCCTTCGAATTTTCCTCGAAATTTCTGTTTTTTTATATCTAAAATTTAGCCAATTAATGTTTCCATTTCATTTTAAACGTTTTATTTTGTGGGGGTTTTCAATACACTAATTACTACTGACTTGTACTTGTATCTCTTAAAATGTTTTAATGAATTTATGTACATATTATGCACTCTAAATTCACTATTAGTTAAAAAAAACTTAATTTTGAATTAAGTAAGTAAAGAAATAAAATGTTTATTCTTCACAACGATCGCATAGCTTCCGTTACCTTGGGTAAGCTTGCAAGCTATTAGTGATATTATATGGTGGCTACCTTGACATGCTTTTACCTGGATATGTTGGAAAACATGATGACACTAAGTACGTTAACGATATTAAAACGTTCAGACACGAGATAACTAATATAAATAGAAATTTATGTTACTTCCAGTTTTATTATTGTTGAACGCTCATCATGATATTTGAACAAATTAAAGATGGAGTAAAAGGTAAATATTGAAGATGTTTGAACAGCAAAAATAATAAAAGTTTCATCGTATAAATTTCGTTATACTCCTGTTTTAAGTTAAGCGTTCTTATGTTTAAAGACAACTATGAAAACAAGACAAACAAGCACACACGTCGCGTATATAATTTCAGGCTGCGAAAAATAAATTGTGCACAATTTCACATCTAGTTACAGCTCTTTTTTGGAATATGAAGGAGAGAAGGAGAAAATTGGTTCGGTTTTATGGAGGATTTCGTTTGAACTAACCTCCCCCGACGTCTCCCATCCCACAATCCTACTACAAATTGCCGAGCAAACATTGCAAATTGGAGCCAACCCCCCCCCCCCCCCCTCCTTCCCAGGATTTTTTTTCACAAGGGCTTTTGAGAGAGAGAGCGTGTGTTATACTCATAGCATTTGAGAGTGTGGAGGAGTTTACTTCTGGTTAGGAGAGAAGAAGCGGTAGAAGTGGGGGGAAGGAAAAAAGTGGGGGAGAATTGGTATAAAAACGAAAATTGGGTTAGGATAGACTTGGTTAAAGATAATCGGGTAAAGTTTACTTTAAAAAAACTTCAAAAGGCTTTTTTCCCACTTTTTTCTGTGTGTTGGAAAGTACAAGCTCGCAAAAAATGCCAATATTGAGTTTCTCCCCCACCCCCTATTCCCCTCCATCTCATTCCCGTTTTTCTCCTCTTCCCTTTTTTTCATTCTTCCACTTAACTTTGGATAGTTGGAGCATGATGCAGAAGAAGAACAAGAGAAAAAAAAAATTGGAGAAATAGAGTAAGGATGAAATTAAGGGTATGAAAGAGAAGGCGAACAAAGGATGCAAACAAATCATTGCGTGAGAAAAGGATGAAGTTAAAAAAGGGGGATTATTAGTTGAGTGAATGAAATGAGGTAAAGAGTTTGAGTTGAAAGAGTGATTCTAATAGGGGTAAAGTCGTATTTCAGTGATAGATGTTATGAGCTATTACAAGTAGTTAAGTTTTAATCAATTGAATTTTAAATTTACATAATTGTTAAAAAAAAACTCATTTTACGAAAGAGCTTCAAAACGCCTAGACTATTTTCTTGTTTAATGTAATTTATTTGTTATCCATTCCATATAAAGATAAAAGAAATTACCTCTGCTTAGTATGTTTTCCGGTTCTATTGGAGTTCAGTTTCTTGTATCTAATGGTTTTCCATTTCTTTTCTGATCTGAAAGCCATTCGGTCAATCCTGCCTGATTCTTTTCTGTAACAGCAGTAACAAAGAGGCAAATAAATCACATCAAATCAATAAACCAATGGAATATTACAAAAATTTTATACCAAATCTTATCGTAATCTAAAGAGTTAGTATTTTAACACTAGACTAAACCAATATTTGGATTTTAAATTGTAGTTATGTCAGTAAAACACATATTTTATAGAAAACATAAAAACATACAAGAGATTAATTCTTCTTGATTTCTATATTACTTCCTACTCATGCAATCGTTCTGAGGAACGACATTTTTTATGCCTTCAATTAAAAAAAAACTGGACAGAAATCCTTTTCAGACATCACAGAACACTGGTCTTTTGAATCTTTGTCGGTCAGTCGTTCAATATGTTTACGAAACTCCCTGTCTTAATAACTACTTGTCCAATTTTAATGAGAGAAGTTTGTCGAAAGTAGCCCACATAGACATCCATATGTCATTTTTTTGTGATTTTCATGATCCTGAGTAATAAAAATTAATTTATAGACCGAAAATCAAGTTGTCAAGTTGACGTTAATTTTTCACTTGATAGGTGACCACTTTGATTTGGAGTAATATTTGAATAACCAACCTTTAGCTTGATATTTGTCAGTCACTTTTTTACACGTTATCATCTGGACTATTATACAGGTTGTCCAAAAAGTCTCACCCCCCCCCCCCCTCTTAACTTTTGAACGGTTTGAGATAAATTAATGAAACTTATAGGACCCGTTTGTAGGAAGTTTGTTTTGAGGACGTTTGAAGGACCCGACTAATGGGAAGTTTGTTTTTATGCAATCGCGCAATAGGGGTAACCACCCACCTTGCCCCAGGCCACCCAACTTCTAATTTTCAAATTGGAGTGTATATTTTTGATAGCATATATTTAGATTCTACGGTGAAAAATAATAAAATTTTACTTAAAACATTTTTTTCTATCTCCAAGATTTTGCCAAAGAAAGAAAAATAACCCTTCCAAAATTAATAAAAAATAACACATATCATTGTAAAATCTAAATGGTTTGGGATAAATTAATGTAACTTCATTAATAATAAACTTAATTAATTAAAAATAAATTAATGATCCAAATAAATAAAATATTTATACTAAGTTCAATATAAGTGCGCTGAAATGTACTACTTTTATACTTTTGCCCCATAAAATATTGGAGGTAGAAAAAAAAAGTTTCAAGTTATTGGGGATTAGCACCCCTAAATTTAGAGCTAAATTAATTTCTCGATTTCACCTCGGGGTATGATTTATCTGAGCGTGTACGCCACATTTAGTAAAACATCATTAAATAAAGCGATAGGACGCGAGGAAGCTATGTGTCACACTAATTGGCACACTATTTTCCTCCTTTATTTTATAACCAACGCAAACAATTTATACTTATTTCTATCTTAGTATATAAAAATGTAATTTTTAGATGTATGATCCAGGTTAAGGAAAAATAAAGTTGTAGAAAGGAGAAAATGCAAGAAGTTTTTCCTAAGGATTATAAGACAGTATAGCTTTCCCTTGTCCTTCTTCCTTTCCGTAGCAAAATATCCTTCTCCTGATATATTATTTATGTTGAGGCTGGAGGCAACTATAAAGGGTGAGTTTTGT
Organism: Gerris lacustris; assembly: GCA_951217055.1. NCBI lineage: Eukaryota > Metazoa > Arthropoda > Insecta > Hemiptera > Gerridae > Gerris > Gerris lacustris. The sequence continues at coordinate 50,770,226 of OX578279.1, forward strand.
AACTCGGGTATGTTTGGGTACTGTCGGATCTCCTCGGGTATCATGGAGTAAAGGAAAAGGGAGATCTGGTTGCTCTCAGTGAACCCAAGTTCATTTATCTCCATTAACACTTCTAAAACTTGCTTCTTATTCATTCTTTATTTCTTCAACAACAAACATTCTCAAGACTTTTCTTTCTTTTCTTCTCTTACTTTATTCATCTCACTTTCTTTTCTTTTTGTCCTCCTTGAGTTTATTTCTTTACGCACTCTAAACTCAAGACAAAATATAAAAATATTGTTGGCGTTCTTTTTCACAATTCTGTATAGTGTCACCGACTTTCTTTTTCTCGTCTTTTTTGTGTTTAAAAAAAGCCCCGAGTAACACCCCCTCATCACCGTAAAAAATTATAATATTCTTCAAAATGTTGACGCAAAATGAAAAATAAAATAAACAGAATTTATAGGACAGTCATTAGGAGAAAAAATAGACTTATCCAGGAAAAAAATTCAGTATTCATTTTCTTATTCGTTCTTTATGTTTCTTGGGGTGCTGAATTCGATTTTCATCTTTGCGACCTCGTGAATGTGATAGTGCGAAAAACTGCTAAAAAATACTATTTTTTCAGTTTTTCGCTTACAGTTTGAAATATACTCACTACGCACTCTTAGAGAAAAGTGTACCTACCTATACAAAAGTACATTTCACTAAATTGCCTACGATTAATATGTTAGCTGTGTTTTTGTTTAAAAGAACGGTTTAGGCGCTAGAGCGTATTGAACTTAGTTAGAAATGTTAATTATAATAAATAAAAATAAAACACAATCAATTCACGATTAAATTTATTTCCCTACAAACATAATAATGTTCACATAAACTGAAATATCCAATCATTCAAAACTGTCAGAATGAAATACATAGTTCTTTTCTTATATCCATAGCAGCACAATAGGCAAAATATGGAATGTACATATACAAAATATCAAAGTAGGTGGATTGTTTTAAAATTTTCGATTCTTACTATTTTTTTTTTTTTTTTTTTTTTTTTCTCTCAATAACTTTTTTGAATAACAATTTGTCGTATCTCCAAGAGAAAAAGCTTTTTTGTAAATTTCCAAGGTATACTTGATTTCTCGAAACTAATATTATTACTATTATAAACTCCATTTTTAGGGTTTCGTTGGTAAAACCAAAAAAAGATACCCTTATAGTTTCGGTCATGTGTCTGTCTGTCTGTCACTCTGTACGGTTCCAATAACTTTTGAATAAAAAGAGATATAAATATGAAACTTTTCAATATTAAAGATGGTTTTGACGCGCACACAGGAAAAATATAGCGAACTCAAAATTATCAGCTGTTCAAATCCAAAATGGCGGATAACTCACGTCATGCGAAAATTTTTTTTTTTTTAAATTTTGAGTGGGGTATCAAATGAAAGGTATCGAAGAGTAGATTACAATTATATATACCACTTAGGGAAAGTGTATAATTGTCGAAATTTTGTGTGCCCCCCCCCCCTAAAATCGTATTTTCGCTGTTACTAAAAATATAGAAAATATCCAAAATGTGCGGTCTGGTGGGCCATAGAAAAAATAAGATTAGCAATTTGATCTGATTTACTGGGAATTCAAGATGGCGGATAATTCATGTCACTCAAAAATAATTTTTTTTAAAAAATGTTGTTTGAGGTATCAAATGAAAGGTATCGAAGAGTAGATTACAAAAATATAAAAACATTTTCTTGTATTTTTTTTTTTATTGTATTTATAAATCGAAATATATATAATATTTAAATTAAATATTAAATATATTTAATATATATATAATATTTCTTATATTATGGAATAGCTGCCCCATAATACAGTATATATCTCTAATGGAGGAAAGTTTTCATTAACGACACTTTTCTCTCTGAAATTTCAATTCAAAATATTTAATCTTTTTCATTTATTCACGCGTCGATCCGGAGACACACTGTATAAGTATGTTCATATTATTTGTATGTTACACTGAATACTGAATATAAATAAAATTGTCCATCTAACACGACAATTTAAACCCTAAATTCTTTGTTATAAATATAAATTCCTTATTCTTACAACAATGTAAATCAAGTTTTTGTAAATGAAAAAAATAAAAGTGTTTTGTTTGCATTAAAAACTAAGTTAGAAGTTTTGTTTAGTTTATCCACGGAAGGGGGGGGGGGGGGGGGGGGTAGAAGGAATCTCTAATGGAGGAAAGTTTTCATTAACGACACTTTCCTCTCTAAGCTCCTCTCAATTTCCCTACCAAGGTTTTCTCTTACCACGGTTTCTTCGATCCAACGCAAAATACTTTTTTAAACCATAATCTTTTTATTATTGGAAAACTTCCACAGAGGATTTATTTGAGGGGTTTTCTTTTACAAACAAAAGTAATTCTGATTTGATAAACATAAATTTAAAAAAAAAAAAAAAACTAATTAGATTTATGTATCAATCTGCATTATCTTTTAATCATATTTCCTTTAGAAATGTTTCTACATTAGTCTCATCTCAGACCAAAATTTTTTTTCAACACAAATTAATAATTATGGACTTAAAAGAACAGTGTTTTCATTCTGTGTTCAAATCTGTTATGTTACTCTTTAAATTAATTATTTTAGTTGGGTAAAACTGAAAGATTAAACTTACTTTCAAATAATATAATATTAAAGGGACCGTAATGAAAAACTTGTGTTTACGCACTAAGTTAAATAGACCGCTTTAACAAGAGATAATAAATAGACAATAGACAAGATATTTTAGGACAGCCAGGATCAGTCAAAAGTAAAAATCATGGTTTTTAAAAGAACAGTGTTTGTAATAAAAGCATTACAATTCTGTTGTGTTGCTCTTTAAATTAATTATTTTGGTCGGGTAAAACTCAAAGATTAAACTTACTTTTAAATATATAATATTAAAGGGACCATAATGAATAACTTGGATTTACGCACTAAGTTAAATAAACCGCTTTAAACAGAGATAATAAATAGAGAAGATATTTTAAGACAGCGAGGATCAGTCAAAAGTAAAAAACATGTTTTTAGTTTATCGACGTTTTGGAGAATATATTTCCTTCTTCAAGGTAATGTAATGAATGATTTTATGTGGTAGAATAAGTACTTAGTTGGGAAATAAAGAGCAGCTAAGAGATAGATATGATTACGTTAAAAAAAAAAAAAAAAAAAAAAAAAAAAAAAAAAAAAAAAAAAAAAAAAAAACAGATTTACAAACATAAATCACATTGATTCACTACGTTGAATAAAGGTGTTAATATATATGATTAAGCCACGGGAAATATAAAAGTTAAGAGATGATCACGACGAAAGCATTGCGGAAAAAGAGTTGTTAAGAGATACAAAATCAATCATCCTGATTACATTACGGAGAACAGAGTTGCCAATTTATTACATTACGGAAACGGAGAAGTTAAGAGATATTACGATGTAAACATTACTGAACCAAATGTGCTAAGAGGTAAAATTAGGGTGGCCATAAGTTCAGTTCCGAAGATGTTCCGTAGGTTTCCGAGAATGTGTGTGTTGTGTTGTTGCCGTTTTTCCAAAAAACGGGGAGTATATGGGTAAAATTAAAACGCGTGTAATGACTGACCTATATTATTTTATATATATTCCATTTTCCGCATTAATTTTTCTGAAAATGTATGTCAAAAGACAAAATTCGATACAAAAATGCTTATTTTGCGTTCATATTCCAAAAAGTTTCCCAGGGGAGGGCCCCAAGACTCCAGCTTCTCTCCCTAGGGGCTATTCGAGATCCTGAAAATTTCACTGTCCCCTTTTGGACTAAACTATTTATGGCCACCCTAGGTATAATAGGGCTCATGACTACATAACAGAAAATAGAAGGTGTTACGAGATATCATTATCACAATAATTATAGGCTGTCCTACTTTGAAATAGAGAGGTATTAGACAGATAATTATGTAACGACAGATTATTATTGGGATAAGTGATTTATTTATTAAGACTATTTACTTTTATTTGATAAAGAAATTATAACGAAAATAATCTTCCTAAAATATTTTTAAACATTCGTAGCTTACAATTGAAGTAATGTTGACAAATTATATTAGTGGAATTCACTTAAATAAGAGAGAGTAATAAAGAACTTAGTTACAAAAGTACTAAAGTACTCATTGATGGTGATTATTTTCTCCCTTCTGATTTTGGTGCAACCCTAAATACAAGCCGTAGGGGCCGTAGGGCACTTAAGGGGTTTCCCTAGTCAAAGTAACACTTGCTGCTGCTTATTGTGCACTTGCTCATTACAATTATGAGCATATATATAGTAAAGAAAGTTAAAACCCTTGGAAAAAAGATGGTGGATGACCACGATTACCTACCTTAAAAATTCCACCACCCCGTCGTTGCTCCAGTTTGGCATAATTACGAGTAGGTATAATAATAATGCAATTTTTTCATTAAAAAAAAAAAATGAAAAACATAAAATACTGCAAAACAAGCAAATTTCTTTGGTAGCCCAGAGCTAAAATATATTATCCATGTGAAAAAAAAAAAAAAAATACAATTCTGACAGTTACGAGAGCAAACAAACAAAGGTGCACCTGATGGCGAATTGAATAGCGTGAATGTGAATGGTAGGTACTACAAATAAAGACGAGACACCCTTACGAGAGCCCTTCGACTCGTGTTTGAAATACCGACACCCAAGGATAAGACCGCGAGACGAGACCCGAATACCTGCAAATAGACGAACATACCTTTCACACTCTCGTTGGGGTTGTTCGTTGGGTGTTGGCTTACTCTCGGGTAATATCGTCGAGAATGTGGCGCTGCCTTAATATTGAATAATACAAGTGTGTCCCCATAGGCCATTGGTAATAGAAACAGGTCCTAACTATCACACATTAAATTTCCATTTGACCTTTCGTCCAATGATAGGGCACGAGAAAGCTATGTGGTACACTAATTTGGAGACTACGTTTCAGTGTTATATCAATATTATTTGTTATAAAATATTAGTTTTATATTAGGGCCTGAATCCTAAAACAGTTCTTCACACCTTGAACTAGATGTACTAAGTACATAATATGTACTTAGTAGTTATATTATAAGAAAAATGGATTCAATCTTATATTTCAAATAGTAGGCTTATTTTTTATTCTACTAAAACTACATACACCAAATTCCTAGCATTAGCTTACACCAAACTATATCAACTCTAAATGTACGAATAATTATTCTTCGTTGATTTATTAAGACTATAGAACTCCAGCCAAAAAAATTGTGTGTAAAATGTAATAACATTGTGGAGGGGTTGTCAAACTATTGGGTTTTTCGAAACTTGCTGTTTCAGCAAGTTTAGAAGGAAAAAGGGAATATTGGGTTTGGCGTCAAGTTGTGCCAACGTATTCAATATTCCTCGTTCCAAGGGCCCCCTGAAGAAGGGGGCCCTGCTTGCAAAGTTTTAAACTTGAGATAAAGGCGGCCGCCCTAATGTTTGCATTGTAGGGGGTAAACCCTAACCTCACCGCTTCATTTAAGGCCACTATTAGACCGTTATTATCAGAACAGGTTTGGCACAATGTTCTCGTAATGACCTCCCGACTAGGTCGCTTCCTACACTAGGGTAATTTGAACCAGAAACTCTTGTACAATTAACTATAATACGAGAAATAAAGTTAAATAAACACTTTTGCTTATACCAGGACCAGGGGGTAATAAAAAATCCTAAAACCCCTGTTTAACATATTTTTAACGCCACTTTATCGCTTTTCTTATATACACTATCTTTAAACGTGTAAACCTTCTTATATACGTATTTAAATTGTAAACCTGTATTACTGGATTATAAAGAAGCCCAAATTTAGTTTTATATTTTATACTACGATATATCAATGTTTATTGAATGAGCGTAGCGAGTTCTTCGTTTCAGAGACTCGGGATTTAAAAGTTGTGGGCTTGTCATTCGATAACTGGCGTAAAAATTGACTGACAAACGAAATTTGGTAAAAAAAATGCATCTCGGTATTTTTAACAATCAGCCATTACTGCATAGTTGTATAAAAGCCATTTGCCAGGCCTAGGGATTTTACGGGCTGTTAAGCCTCGGAGTTCGGTTTTCACTCAATACCGCGCAGTGCCGGATTTACCACTATAGGCCACGAACTAGGGCCGCAGGCTTAGGGGGGGGGGGGCGCAGATATGGGGAATACATTGATGTGGCTTGCCACTCAGCGCCTTTGACACAGTATATTCTGAGGAGTATTTCTTGAATTTGAGTATGATCCTGAGTACTAAAGTTAGTAGACCAAATATTAAGTTGATTATAGCTTGTCACTTGATAGGTTAGTTATTCGATTATTATTCCAAATAAGAGTGGTTACCTATCAAGTGACAAGCGACAAGCTAACATCAACTTGATTTTTGGTCAACTAACTAATTTTGTACTCAGGATGATGAAAATCACATTGTTCACCAAAATGGCCGGGACATGACCGTTCTCCATCTTTTTTTTTTGGTTCTTTTCAATGCCTATTGTCAACCTGACGAGCTTATGTCACACAGACCTTTTTTTTAAAGGCACCAAAACATTTTTACACGCTATGTCCTGAACTCTACATTTTATATTTATGAGTTTTTAAAAAAAGGTTCTACAAATAAACAAAATCAAAATTCAATAAAAAGTGTGAGTTTTATCGGCCTATTTATTAAAACCTAACCACATATTATGTATAGAACTTAAAACTAAATTTAAAATTAAAAAGTATTTCAAGAGTTAAAAAAAATCTTTGAATCTATTATATTTTGGAACGAAGTTCCTTATGGCACGTTCTGGAGCCCGGGGGTGAATTACAAAAAACGACCAAAATCACCGTCACAAAACCAAGCGTCACAAAATCTAAGATGACCGAGTGAGTTGAAATTCGGTACACATGTTCAGTTTACCAATGCCCAGGCTGAGTTTGTTGGACAACGTCATCCGCCCAAGCGTTCATGCGCAACGCTCATATAAACGTAAGCTTCAAACTTAAAATTGGAATTTTAGGACGGGAAAAAATTCTTACTTCATCTATCTAATGAGATGATTTTTTTTTTTTTAGTAAAATGAACACCGACACTGCTATGAAGTGATAAAGATCGCTAAATTTATTAAAGTGGCCTAAACGTTTAAAATAAAGAAAACAACGTTTTTACCGATATCTTACGTTCTAACGTAACGATTTTAATAAAACTTTTTTTTACGACCATCGTCTAAAGTACAATTGAAACAGCCACGTAAGATTTCAACTTGATACAAGCAGACGTTTTTGAGTTGGGAAGAGATATATTTTTTAATATTTTAAATTAGTAGGCCAGGTAGGTAGAAAACAGTTCTTTCCTTCAGGCTATATACTACAAACATATTCTTTAATTATAAACTCATCATGATTAACTTTTTTCTCAATATTCAATACATATTTATTGTAAGACGCTTGCTTTAATGAACAAATAATGCTTCTTGTTTCTTTTAATGTTGTCTCTTAACTCCGCCATGTATAAGTAGTTAGCAACGTATACGTACTTATCAGTATGATTTATAATTTATATTTAATGAAAAATGTAAGGATCTTCGTTCCTACCGGGTGTCCCGCGACACCACACGTATTTTTTATTATATTTTTTTGACATTAGTTAAGTTAAGTTAGGCCTAGGAATATTGACTGACCATAATAACGGTATTGTAAAAAAAATCAAAGAAAATCCAATAATAGACCTTCTATAGTTCATAAAAACTAGGTTGAAAAAACAATGTGGGGGGGGGGCTGCTAAAATTTGGCCTAGGGCCTAAAAGTCCTGAATCCGGCACTGACACCGCGATATAAATGGGTATCTAATTAAATGAATACGGTCTAAACAGCAAATATTGAGCGACACGCCTGACTCGTGTCATCATCCGTTATATTTATGGTTACATAAGCCCTTTGGCAGGCCTAAGCCTTCCACGGGCTGTTACGCCACAGATGATTACATTAAATACATCATAAAGATAAAATAATATTGTCTTTACTGATGTGCAAGGCGCAAGATGATCGAGTTGCTCTTTTTAATACAATAACCTATTTTACAATTAGGTTGGCCAGGTGGAGTAGGAACGGCCCTAAACGTATTGACATGGTCAAAAGAAGAGTATAGTTTTCTTACAACTTACAATGATGGTTCCTACATCCACCCCCCCCCCCCCCCCTCCCCGGCGGTCGAAATTGAATTCCTACGCTACTGGAGCGGTCAAAATTCTTATTGCCTACTAAGCATACTAATTATTACAAATACTCTTATAAGTAAGATCTAATTAGATCTAATGGATAATCTACTAAAACCACACTTACCTCTCACTGGTCGTCGTTGTTTACAATTGTTTTCGAATTTTACCACCCAAAAAGTTCAGGAAATTTTTATTGATTTATCGGCTAATACAAACCGGTTTTGTAAAACTAATGACTGATCATTATATTGTCATCAAACAATAATATAACTGTAAAAATTCAGCTTTCTAGGTAGTCGGGAAGTGGTTTAAATTTTAAATACAGCTTATAGATTACAAGATTAGTCCCTTCCAAACATTGTAAGCTAATGAGAAGAGAGTAAAAACAAATACACTTGTATGAGTCAAATTAAATCAAATCAAGATCAAGATTTTAGTTAAATGAATTTGTTAAGAGAAATACGTCACCGTTGAAAGACCACGAAACACTGACTTCTCTGAAGTAGTTTAGTTTAGACTACACTCAAATCCTCACCCCCTCCCCACTTCTTTATTATAACCCTACGCCTTTAAGATTTAGTAAAAATAAAATAAAATAAAAACAGAATTAGAAGAATTGTATTCTAGGAATCTGAGTGTCGATAAAAATTCAGGTTAAAATAGGACCGGAAGTATACCATCCAACTGTATAAAAAGTACTCTGTTTAATTCTAAGAATCAACCTAGTCCTTTCTCTCTCTCAATATATTATTTTTTTTTTTTTTTCGACTTCCCTAATTTATAAATTACTTTATATTGCAAACTAATTAACTTCGTTTATAAAAAAAATCGTAAAATATTGGTTTTTGTCATTTAGTTATTTAAGCTTTATAACTATATTTATTTATCTATTTACTTGTACTAACCTTATTTATTTACTTTTATTTTTTTCAAAAAGTTATATATATATATAAACTTATTTTTGTGTTTTGGTATTTTAAATTTACCCAATATAGTATTTCTAATCCAAAATATAGTATCCCAATTAGTGTACGACAAAACACAGCTATATTTACTAAATAGCTTGCTTACACGGCCTACTTAATACTGTTTAATAAAATTTAATTATTTCCCACTTATTTTTAAATCTGTCAAAGGTATTTTTTTTTTTTTTTTACTTGAATACAAGTATCAAATTTGTAATATTTAATGTGCCCAGACATTTGAAGTTGATATGGGACCATGTTGCGGGCCTTTTTTCAATTTAATTACTTGTAAAGATGTTGGTGTTCTAAAAGAATGTTTTTAGTCATGCGAAAGAGAAACCACTATAAAAATTATAACTAATACACATAAATACTTACTCACACGCATACACTCAACTATACATTAACTAATTTAATTTTATTATTTCTAGGCCAATATGCACGAGAACAAAAGGTGCCCCCTTTTTCGTTCCCAGCTGTGAAGTCGAGTTCTTTGAGGTTGGACCTCGTCGAAGTGTCACTTGCTGCCGCTTATAGTAACTTGCTTATATATAGTTATGAGTTTACACGTAGTAAAAAAGTTAAAAAACCTTGGGAAAAAAGATAGTGGATAACCATGATTACTCTAGAAAAAATCATCCCCCCGTCCCCGTCGCTGCTCTAGTTTGTCATATTTATAATTATGTAATAAATAATAATACATTTACCATACAAACAAACAAATATAAAGGTGCATATAAGCACTACAAAACAAAGTAAAAACATAATAAAAATAGCAAGTACAAGTAAATGGCACTTCTGACCGCTATGGTAACAAATTACCTGATTGCGAATAGCGAGAATGTGGAAAAGGTGGTACTGCGCGTTTGAAGCGTCGGATCCAGAAAAGTCTAATCTGTTTGGCCACCTTATACAATCCAGTCAATCTCTCCGGAAGAACGGATCAGATCCGTTCTTCCGGAGAGATTGATAAATCTGTTGACTTAAAAATTCTAATCCAATCGCACTAACAGAACACCTACTTCCGGTAAACCAATCTTCATACACGTTCCGATAAATTTATCTGATCAATTTTTCCGGATAATTTATCGGATCGTGTACGCATGACTGAGGAGACATAAATGAGTTTAACCTACCTTGCTTGGTTATCTTTAGAAAGGATACTTTAGGAAATGTTTCAATACTTTACGAGATTGTTTACAGCGTTAATTTTAATTATTAAGTTTTATTAGTCTTTCAGATTAAATTCAAGACTCCGCACTCGTTTTGAAGTCTCGACTCGAGACTGGGTAATAGATAAAGATAATTCGACTTCAATTCTTAAAATAAACGAGTTGTTTACAAATTACACTTCAATAAAAATCTAAAAAGAATCTATATATGTACTAAAATAAAGAATATTACTTACGGAAATGATTAAAGAAGGTAAAAATATGAGAACAAGTACAAAGAACTAACCGAGAAAACAAGATATGACAGAAAGTCTAGACTCGAGGGAAATTAATAAAGAGATTCAGTCTATTCATTTTGACTTAGTCTGCAGTTTTAATAAAAAATTCCCTTGTCATACAACCTAGCAGGGTTGCACCTAAAAAAAGAAAATCATCAAGAGATTATACTTCGAGGCATCTCATAAAGCAGAATTCTAAACTAAGACTCTTTATCTATGTTTCAGTTGATAAAAGTATTAAATCCACTATAAAATATACGTATTCATTTAAAATAGGCGGCAAGAAAATTGAAATCCATAATCCAATTGGATGTTTATATTTTCACCGCTATGATAATGCCTACTGTATCTAACTAAAGCAGTAAACTGTGAATTATATTTTACAATTACCGGCAATATTTCTTATGGGCCCGGAATATTTTTGTATAGCCCTGAAATATTTCTGTGCAGCCCGGCAATTGATTTTTGATTTATTATTATTATTATTATTTAGATACTAGGGCATTGGGAGCCCCTCGCCAAAATAAATTGATGAGAAAAAAAAAAAAAAAAAAAAAAAAAAAAATGCGTTCAGAACTGAATGGGGCCCTCTGACACATAGAAGTATAATATAGTATAATTTTTAGACTGGTATAGAAGTATAATTTTAAGTTGGATTTTATTATGCTCTAAAGAGGCCCGCAATCCGGGACCATAGTTACGTTACTGATCACAATATCCTTCTAGTATTTTGTTTGTAAAAAAAACCAGGACCGCCCCCGGAGGACCGGACCCCCAGGAGACTCGGGCCCCTGGGCAATTGCCCCCATTCTGAGTTATAACATTTTCGCGATATACTCGTACCTAAATACTATAATAGTTTGGTTCACCTTGGCTAATTCGTATTGTACGTGCCATCGAAATTTCTTTGAGTTGGACCTCTACCTGGTTTATATACAGGAGGGTTGTTTCTCTTCAGGAAATGAGCGGAGCAGCGCAAAGCGGTGCAGAGCGGCTATTAAAAATTCAAGGGTACACATAATTAAGGTTTTTAATTTAATATGCGAGATTTTATCACCTAACCTCAAAGTGGTGGCACGTGCAATCCGAATTTACCACCTTTTTAACTATATTATTATATTATACTAACTAAACATATTTGGGCTAAATCGGATTGTACGTTACGTGCCATCGAAATTTCTTCGAGTTGGACCTCTCCCTGGTTTATATACAGGAGGGTTGTTTTTCTTTAGGAAATGATATTGAAAATTTAAGGGTACACAAAATTAAGGTTTTTAATTTAATAATCGGGATTTTATCACCTAATCTCAAAGTGGTGGCACGTACAATCCGAGTTTACCTATAATTGTAAAATTGACTTAACAAATTTTACCTAGCAGTCTTAGCTTATCTTAGTAAGTAGTTGAAATTGTGAAGAGGCTCAGGCTTCTTGAGCAAAAACTTGAGGCTAAACTTCAACTATATGTAATCTTTAATTTTAATTTTATTCTTTAGAATTCAGAATAAAACTAATAATACTATTGGAAATCAAATCTCGCACAACAGATTACATTTTGTGAATGAATCTGGGTTTATAGCTACCTCTTATCCTTATCAGTTGTTCAGTATAATAAAGTTCCGCTCCTTTTTCCATCCGCCAAATTTGAACAAACGTTGTGAGAATAGACGGCTGACACAATTATTCGACGATGTTGTGATTTGTATAGGTTTTTGTTTATTTTTTTAAAGAAGGTTGTGGTTTAGTTTTATTTCGTTGATAATGTCTGGTTTTGACGCTCTATGGGGGGACGAGTTAACAGAAAACGATGTGGCCGAGTGTATGGAACTGGAGACTCAAGCATCCCAAGTACCGGTTCCTACTTCAGTTCATCCTCAACCTTCTGTAAGCCAACAATTTAATTATTATTAATAATAATACTTGTATTAGCTTAAGCTTAATAGTTCCTCAGTTATTATTTGCTTTGAAGGCCAGTTTCACTACTTCTTTGTGTGTCACCCGAAATCAACAAGTCGGTTCATTTAAAACTAGATAAATTATCATGTTTCAAATTTTTAATAAATAGTTGGCAGCGCTTAAAGTGTCCTGTTTGCTTTGAAATTCAGCTGCACTACCTCTCTGTGTCTTACTGTATCAACAAGTAGTTTATCTTGTAAGCCTTGTCTCTCTGTATTGGTAATATTATAATTCCTTAACAATTGAAACTAAAGATAACGATTATAGGATTCGCCCCCATAAAACCATTTTTGGCTGTGCTATAGAATAAGGGGTGTCCTTCAGATAAGCGTCACCTCACAAGTGATGTCCAAAATTCATTTTATACTTTAGACAAAGGAATATTGGTAAAACTGAAGAATATGAGGAGGCCTATAGAAAAAATGGCGGGGCCTCACTACAACGTATTTTTTGTCAAAGGGATATAAACTCTCCTACGAACAAATCATACATGTGTAATTTCTCAAATGTTTAAATCATACAAATGTACTGTTTGACAAAGGAATATTATCTCTCAAGTGTATTAATTAAGCAAAGTTGTGCCGCCAAGTGATTCTCGACCGTATCATCTCGTTCAATTCAGCTGGAATATTATATCGTCAGTGTAGAAGTGATAATATTATTTAGCCTTATATAAGTGATAAATGACAGGGCCCCATGTTCTATAGTTTTATTCCTTTTTTACCAGAGAAATAATTATCATTTTTCAATCATTATCACAGCTCAGGAGAGATTATATTCCCTCTAGTTTACTTTTTATGTATGCCAATTTACGGAACATCACCTATATGGTAAAGATATACCTAGCAACTTTTTTGACTTCATGTTCAAATTCAAGTAGAAGCTAATAATCAGTGACAGAATTGCTCTTGATGTTACTGACTGAACTATCAGTGTGGTGTTAATTACTTTGGTATTTCTTAGGTTATATCTTCTGTTGTATTGATAACCCTATCAATGATTATGGTTCACAATGCTTGGACTAGATTCTCTTATTTTTATAGTGTCTTATGTCTTCCTTTTCTCCTCGCTAGTATATCATAAGCTCAATAACTTGACATCCTCCACAATGTTCCAATAAATCAACTTTATTCTGATAGTTGTAAATGTTGATTTGACGGTGGTTGTACATCAATATAAATTAAATATATTTCAGTTGCTGGGCGTGTTTAATAAATTGTTAACACAGAGTTATGAACAGTTTTATGAAAAGTATAAAACAATTATTATCTTGACCAATAAATATAATCTGCCCTGTGTATGGGAGTGATTATATCCCTTAGGTGTATCAAATTGTTCATGGTAGACGAACATTTACTTGGCCCAACAAAGTACCTGGGGAATAAGATAAAAAGTCTACATTAAATAACAAAAAAGCTAAGAGAGGACGGAAAGTATGTGTAGAACTGTACAGATGCGCTCCACAGGTCTAACTAACACAACCTGCACCAAGTTCCCATAACATGGTCCACCGTCAACGTGTTGATAACATTAGTGTTAAGGTCGAAGCCACAGTGAATCCGATATCATCCTTAATATCTTTGGTAATTCAATTAGTAATTATCTCTTCCACTTCATCCCCCAAGTTGCTACAGTTCTGCAAAGGCGGTGTTTTTGGTTATAAGTTAACTGTTTATTTTTTTGTAAGGAATAGAGGTGTTTAATTGATAAAATAATTGCTTTTGCAGGGATCGAGAAATTATAATTTCCTTCTAGAGGATCGTGGAGTTACAAATGCACCTCAGCCTACTGGCAATGCACTGTCTCATATTCCTCCGTTCACTTCCCACATGTTCAGAGATGATCAGGTCTTCCGCTCTACAAGTACTTCATCATCTTCTTCATCCTCTTCCCCTGCACTTTCCCTGGCCCAGAGGAAGCTCAAGGCTCCAGTGCGAAGCCTTCCTGATATGCCACTATCACAGAGTAAGTAATCAAACTTAGTATGAGTAGGGTAGGTTCTCTTTCCTTGGGCACTTAACAGAAATAAACTATCGCTGATAACACTGACATGATGTTTACCTTATATTGAGGTATATTGGTGCAAAAATCAGATTTTTTTTTTCGAATTTTTGCTGATAGCTATATAGGTTAATCATGTCTCAAATTTATTATTTTCCGGGTAGCATAACTAAATGTAAGGACCGATTTTTGCTCCAAGTTTCAACTCACTAGCTTAAAAACTTAGGGTGTTATGCTTGGCACAGACAGACCGATAGACACCCAAAAAACCACTCAAATCTTTTTAAAAATGCCTAAAACTAATAATTCTATTGAAATCTCAGTTTCTTTTTTTTAGTAAAACTACAAGAAAATGTTCTGACTTTGCAGTCTTTGAAGCTCTGGTAATTTCTTTTTTTACTTTTCCTTTCCTGATATATAATGAAGGTATTTAAGAAATTACCAGAGCTTCAAACGCTGTTTCATGAAAATATAATTAGCCAGAATGAAGTATATTTTCATGATAAATGTGTAAACAATGTTTAACTGTAAGTATCATGTTTACTACATCTTCTCATTCTATAATTAATATTGTTAGTTGTGCTGTAAATTATCAGTATAATGTTGAGACTAATCTGTTTGTTAATATTTGATATTAATATGCCAATATTTGTATAATATGTCAAAATCGGTATAGTTTAGGCTAACGGATCGATTGTCATTATTGAGATAGGTAAAGATCAGACTGCACATTATTGTGGAACTTGTGTTCCTTGGTTAACACTAATGCGAGTAATATTCAAACTTTTTTTTTGTCAAACTTGATCCTAGTGAGATATTTGACCATTAGTCTGTGCTGTATTTAATTCTAGTATTCTACAGTTCCTTTTATTCCAAAATGATAAATAATTAAAGAGGTCTTTAGTAGCTCATTGCTATCATCTGTGCTTTAAAAATGGGAGATTGTGACCCTGGCAAGGGGCCTCCCACTCGGTGTTTTTCCAGCATCGCCATATCAATGGTTAGCTCCTTAAGTGAAGTGGCATCTATCCAGTTGTGTATGCCAATTATAAGGTTTAAACAGCTGAGGAAGTGACACACTTAACCCCCTTTTTTTCCGGGGGGCTTTTACACCCGAAGACTCAGGCCACTTAAGTGGGCCCATCGAACAAACCTGGGTTAGGGACCGAAATCTTCACTTTCAATCTTCATGTGAAGATGTGGTCGGTAACTATGACTCCCCTCCTGGATGTATTTCAACCAGGAATGTCATCATCATGGTTTCCAGGCCGAAACCTGGTGGTGCCACTGTTTCAAGGAGCTTCCCAGTTATTTAATCAATGCTGGGTTGACATTGAACGGGGGCCCGGTCCGGGAATCAAACCCAGAGCTGTGGTCAGAAGTGTTCACCCATCTACTGACCCTGCTCGAGGCTGATTAACTTGCGTTATCATAAGGCAAGCGCACTAGCCTCTGAGCCACCCAGGCCCCGCTTAACCCCTTTGGCGGGCCTAAGCCCTCCACTGTTATCCCTCAATTATTATTAAAAACAAATCGGTCCGAGACAACTCAGACAAACTTTCTTATATACGAGTTCATAATTACTTAACCCAGTGTTTTCCATTTACTAGTTTTCGTATGTACATTTAATTATTATTAAACATTTCATCAAAATTTATCATAAAAATAACTTCTCCTGGGCGGGGAATCTAACCCGGGCTCTCTCCGTCCGCGTTTTAAGCTATTTATCTCTACTCTATAGGATGGATCAGGTGAAAAGATTTTCACATGAATTAATTTATCTGTGTCGCTGTGATTCAAGGTTAAATGGTTACATTTTTTTCTATGTTATCATATAACTTAGAAATTTCTTATTACTTTCTAATAACATTGTTTTATATTGTTTGTTTCTGCAGGTAAAGAAAGAATTCAGGCAGCAACAACCGATTGGCTTAGGAAAGAACTGGAGAAGCATAAGAAACAAGAAATTGAACTCAAACAAAGCAGGCAAACACTCGAGGGAGAGGTGATGTCTTAACGTCTTTTATCTGAATAACACTAACAAATAGCATTACTGCATATATTCACATTTTTATTATCTGTTGGTTCAGTATAATTGAATCTTTTTTTTTAGAAACCCCTTTTTTCCAGTACACTATGTGTTGCAAAAGCTGGAAGAAACTGCTCAAGCTCTCCAAACAATTTGTTTCTCCTTTAAAAGTAGTCTATTAAAACTAGGAAAAGTAGTTCACCTGTAGTAGGGGAGCCAGAAAAGATATATTTGAATTGCTCTATCGTGACTCACAATATTCTTTGATATATTTTCAATCTAAGTTTATTTTTTACCTGATTTTTGACCTTTTACTACCTGCATCATTTACATTAGGCTAGTAGCTAGGTGGAATATAACCCTACCTCCCAGCCACTTGACCCACAGATCAGAAAGCATCTTAAGAGGTGTTGTATGTCTTGATGTTGGTTCAAAGTATCAACAAAGATCTCACTGGAGATAATTGCTATAATTAGAACAACATCTGATATTTGTCCTTTTCAAGAAGCAGGGTCCCTTGCTTTGAAAAAATCCGCCGGGCTGCTTCAGGTGGGCTTGTTTCTTCTCTTGTTCTTCCTGTAGTGGATACTTTATGTGTGCGTGTTCCTCCACATTTTGCATCCACACCTATTTGTTTGGATAACATATTTTTATGAATACAACTAAATTATAAAAAAAAAAGTGTTTGAAGAATTATATTTGATTCTATGTATTTAATACAAGCCAGGGTAATATACTATTGAAGCAATTAACGGAACCCTAATTTTTAAGCTATTACTTAGAACTTCTAACTAAATTTACTTTTGTTGTTAGGTTCGCTTGCTGAGAGAAAGGAACAATGCTTATCAGCAACAGCTGATTAAAGTGAGAGAACACTCGGATCAGGAGATAAAACTTTTGGAGGAGAAATTTCTTACTCAGTTAAAAGATCTAAAAAAGGAAGCTGAAAATGCTAAAATGCAACTTGTCATGAAGGTAAATATATAAATTTACTGCTCCCTCAGTAAGTTCTTTGTTTTTCATGGATTAGAATTGTAATATCACTGTGGCTGCTTAATCAATCTTCATCTTCCGTGCCTGTAAATTAATATTTCCCATACTTAAGGTAAGAACTAAGTGAGAAGGTGAATCTAAATCATGCTCTAAATATTTAATACATAGTGAATGGGTCTACTCTCTGTTTTTATGAAGATTTATTTTGCTGTTAACCTTGCTATTTAAAGAGATTGGTTACATGAATCAGCAAGCCTTATTGATATCACGTTCACTTGACTTTTCTGTAAAAAAAAAAATCCACATATATAGGTAAATCTTCTGGTTTTCCTGATAAATCCATGTCACAAAGAATTCAAATTCTGATTGACGACTGATAATTTAAAGTGACTGTTTAAATGAACAACAAGATGAACTGATTGTTGTTGCTTCAAGTTAACATCACAATCACAATTCTTGAAACTTTTGAAGATGATGCCACTACTCTGCAGTTACCTTCAGGATTGAAGGAACAACAATATATGTTCTTCACCTTCTTGCTGCTTTGAGTTAACATTGTGATGCTTACAGTATTGGAATCTTGATACTCTTGACAATGCTCTTGCAATGTAATCTATTTTGACCCTGGTATATCAAAGTATTTATTAGCTTATACTACTGAATAAGCTAATAAATCAATATAATTATGTAATTTATATGTTTTAAAATTGTTTCAGTCCAAAGAATCTGAAGCGAATAAGGAGCGTTATTTAGAATTGAAAAATGTTTCCGTTCTAGAGCCTGAGTTTCATCGAACACAAACTCCAGCTAGAGATAGGTATATCAATGTTTACAATTAACATTCTTAAAAAAGTAAATAATTACCATTTATGAGTAAAATAGGTGTAGTTCAATAACCAAACAACGTCTTCACACAAAATTATTATATTATAACATTTGACCGGTTTGGGCTGTCTTATGCAGCCTTCTTCTGATAAAATCTTCAAACAAGGTAGCAAAACTTTCTGAGCCAAGGGTGAGGAGTAATGGTAATAAGAAGAGAACAACAATGTCTACAGCATTGTATGATATGTTAGACCATATATACTATATCTATGACCATGTTAGAGCATTCACAAGAGAAAGAGTACTTGTCGCAGTGGGAGCACTTGTCCCTAAGGGGGGTAGCAAGTCTCTTAATTAATTCGAGCAGCCATGGAGTAGAGTTAAATTAATTATAAATAATAATATGATTTTCCATAAAATAAATAACTAGAGAAATGCAAAATTTTAAAAAATATATTTACATTTTTAAATTATCAGGAGAATTAGGTATTGCAACTATTTTACAAACTAAATCTAATAAAAGAAACATTAAATCAATTAATAAATTCAACGAATCCCAAGCAGTACTAATATTTCTTTCAATCATGAAAATATTTTAATTCTTTAAAAGATTACCTATTATGTCGTGGTCTTAATTCTAGATGTAGAAACTTACCTAAGACACCTAGATCAGCAATACGTTGTGATAACAATGCAGCCGATGTAGACGATGATAACGAGGAAGACTACTTCTCACAGAGTGTGGTTACCAAGAGACCAAGGAGAGAAGCTCAGTCAGACTTGAAAACATTAGGCTGTGATGAACTTATCAGAGTGATGGATGGGCCCGGAGTCACTTCACCTGTCAAGAGACCCAGGGATAAACCAGTTGAAATAGACCTTTCTGAATCTCCTGCACCAGGCTCTGATTCTACACCAGGTATTCTGAATTAATAGGTCTCCATTGATAGAAACTTTTCAGGGATCATCATAGCCAATAAATGCCTTGCAGGAGCTTGAAATGAACTTGCAGGTGCTTCTTTTTTCTTCTTGTAACGTAAGTAGAAGAAAAGTTTGAATTAAGAAATTGTGGAAGCGTAAGAATCAATAAAATGTTGTTTATTTTGGGAGCAGAGATTTTATTACTTAAGAATTATATTAAATACTTTTTCATCGCAACATTAAATTCAACTCTTTATATTTTAATCAGAATGTCTTTAAAAACAAAATTGCTAAATGTACCCTGGGTGTTATAGAATAGAGGACTCCAATATAGGGTCGCATAGCTTTAAGAAATATTTTTTTCTGAGGAAGCCTAACCTATTGCATTGGTAGAGATGAGATTACTTTATCTCCAGGCGGGAGAAAAAGTTAACTTAACTGCCTGGCCGAGCCATAGGGAGTTATGGCATAACTCCCTGTAAATTCAGTGTAGCCAACTTAATTTTAGTAAAAGAACTGCGTTTAAACGGATTATACGAAGATTTAAGTTGCCAACACTGATTATTACAAACATGACTCGCAATCAGCTGTTTTTAAATATTTCTTTGTTTTGTTTTAAAACGCTCTGTGTTTTGAGTAAATGTTCTATTTATTGTGTTGTTTTTAGTTAAATTTATTAATTCCTTTTTAAATTTGCTCGTTTTTATTTAAATATAAAGTTACGTAAAATAGATAAATAAGGAATGATCATGGAAGATAACTTAGTGGACTTTGGTGTACTGTTTTCAAACATTCCCAATGATATATTACAAAAAGCAAACGCAGTCAAGGCTGATTTATTGCCTTTTCTCCCTTCTGGAGGTAAACTTTTGTACGTACCTCAGGAGTAAAAATCACTTGCACCCTCGTGATAATTAACTCCCTCGGCTTCGCCTCACCAATCTTCATCGCTGAGGGTGCAATCTTTTACTTTACTTCCTTGGTGCGTAGAAGGGGGTAATAACTATTATTTATTTTTAAGGGTTTTATTTTGTTTTTTCTGCAGTCAAATCTGTTGCGGAAAGAGAAACAGTTGTAAGGGTGAGAAGAGTTGAAGTTGTGGAGTCCAAAATTACAGATCTCGGTTCAAAGTTCCCTTGGCTGAAAGACAAGAATTTCTCACTCACAGTACATCTGGGCCAACTCCTTAACAAGGAAATATCTGAGAAAATATACACTCTAGCTGATCCCGAGATCAAGATCATTGTACCTCCTTGCATTGACTTTGATCCTGGCAGTGTTCTGAAAATGGGTAAACTATAATTATTTATTTGCTGTTATTTGAATACCTTTTTACCTACTTATCCCGTTCCTCTTGGTGTAGAGTAAGAGGTGTTTTAATACATTTTAACCTAAAAACAATAATTTTTTATGGGGACAAAATAAAATAAAGTAATATATAAATGAGCAAGAAAGTTCTTTTCATTTTATGTTTAACAATTTGGCTTATACCATGAGAGCCAGCGTGGCCGAGAGGCTCTAGGCTCTCGTCCAGTTATCACTAAGTTGAGGCGACTCCAGGATGTGGGTTCAATCCCATGCCATGATACTCTGAATTGTATCTATGAATCGCGGACGGAGCTGGGCGAGGGACACCCATGGGGCACTCTTCCCCCACGCTTTGATGTTGTCCGATCCATGTCATGATGATGTGATTTGTATCTATGGTTCAAGGACAGAGCAGGGCGAGGGACACCCCCTATTGGGCACTCTTCCCCCTTGCTTTTATAGCTCACTAATGACCACACTATAGTCGCTTCGACAGTACAATTTACAAATGTATGATGTGTGAAGTAGCTGGAAGAACTGGCAACAGAAGAAGCCCGATGATGCCCAGGTATGGGCAAAAATTTGCAAAAAATGATATTGTTTTTTAAAAAATAGAAAAGTTTTTTTTTAATGATCATCCCTAGATCTCAAGAAGAAAAAGAATATTAGATAATTAAAAGATTAACCGAAGAATAATCAATTAAAATTAATTGTAATGACAATCATTCTGTTTTATTATCCTGACTCCGGCAAGGGGCCTTACCTTTAGTTTTTACCCTGCATCGGGATATAAATGGGTAGCTACTTAAGTAATGTGGTGTTTATCCAGTTACGAATTTCAATTATACTGTTTATGCAGCTGATAGAGTGATATGCTAACCCTGTTTCATCCATCTCCAGCTCCACGTGTTGTTGCCCCTTTAATTATTCTTATTTTATTTCGATATTAGTGCCTAATTTTATTTTATTGTTTTACAGATTGCAGTGATTTGAAGTATTTGGAGGATTTAGAGAAGGGTGAGAAGATTTGGGGCGTTGATTTGAAAACAATGTATGATACCAGTAAGCCAACAACAGAAGAACCCCAAGCACCTGAAGACGACGACCCTGAAACTCTAGAAACTGTTAAAACCATCCTCGGCTCTCAGATGTGCGGACAAAGTCCTGATCAGTCTAGACTTAGTGAGTCTTCCATTGAAACACACTCGCCCACTAATCAGCTGCCCTCAATCTCTAATACAAGCAAGGCGGCAAACCACGAGGACTCCATTCTCTTGTGGAATCTTGAGCCAATACATGTACATTTGAGAGCACTTACTAAGTTAGCTAAATGGGACTCAGCTATGGATCTAATTAGTTCGGTCAGTATTGTACTTAAAATTATCAAATGCATTTTCATAATATTCTTTGGATCTCATTTTAGAAGAGTATAGCTTTGACTTCAATGAAAACTGTGAAGCCATGCAAATCCTCACAGCCAAATTCTTTGACATCGGCTTCTAACACTTATTTGGGGTACCTCTCTTCTTCTACCCTTTTCTTTGAGTGTGGCAAAACCACCTCAGTTGGACATGCCTTATTCTGTCCGAGAGAGGCTCGATGTTTATAGAAGCTCAGATTGTGGTGTCTCTAGCTCTATACCTCCTAGCTTTGCCAGCAACTTTCCTGTGGTACCTCCTCTCATTCCCTTAAATGCGACTTTTTTTTTTTTTTTTTTTAGGTTAATACTCATAATTCATATCCAAAATATTAATGTAAAAATTTAATAGGTGTTCTTACATTAAATAAATAATTCAAGAAGTCTAGGTGTACAATGTAAGACACCAACAGAAATAACTTTCATCATATTTCCTGGTAGCAAATTATTAATTCATTTCATAGACTGTTATTCGACTATGTTCTCCAATGAATTTATATTTGATTTATTTATGAATTTTTGCCCCCATTATAGTTATATTAGAGATGTGCTCTTAATAATTATTATTGTTTCAGATAGTTCATCATTTGACACTGATGATTAATGAGCTTCACGAAAGGTTGTGTGATCCTAGAATACCAGATCAATTGAAAGATCAGTTTTATAACAATGAGTTTGCTGTTGGGAAGCTCTTCATGAAGGGACCCTATCACTCTAACGATCTTCTAGCCCACCAGTATGTAAAACCGAAGTCATGGATTATTAAATGACTTTTTTTTTTTTAAATTAGCTATATTTCACCCATACCTGGGCATCTTCAGGCCTTATCTGAATTTGACATGTGATGTGATGACTTTATCAAAGGGATTTGAAGAATAAACAATAAGTAATTTACTTTGATTTACCTGGATAATGTGGGGCTTGCTCTTGGTCCAAGCTAAGATTTAATCTTTAATAATTGTTTAATACTCAAACATCAGTTATTTAATTTATTAATGTGTGGCTTGCTCATGGTGCAAGTTATAATTTAATCTTTAATCATTGTTTAAAACTTTTGTCATTTTGGGTCATTCTTATACTAATATTACAATTAGTGCTTACTGTGACAGCGTGGGAAAATCCAATGAGAGCCAATGAGATTTTATTACTTTTTGAAACTGAGATCCTCATTTATGAGTGATTTTGCTTGTATGGAAAAATTTTGTGTTATAATGAATAGGCCAGAGGTGGGCATGCAACTCTTCTTTAAGTTAAGTTTGGCTTTTTTTAAAATTATTTCAGAACTTTTGTTTATGAATCTTATTAATTATTGGAGCTATGGTCTTTATAACATATGTAAGAACAGAAGGCGGCTCTCATTAACCTCATGTGTGCCCACCCCTAAATGCCTATTACATACTTATAGACTGTCAAAATGACTTTTAGTTCAAAATTATTATCTACTATTTTTGAGTTCCAAAATTTCACTGTATTTAGAGAATGGCCCATGATATGCGAACACTTTATAAATCAATGTGATAATAATAATTAATTAATTGTTTAATTTTTTTAAACTATGTTTCAATGAATAGTCCCAACATTTCTTAAACTATAAGCTCATATAATGAACTCCCTTTAAGAGATACTGGGATCAAGATGTGGTCACTACCAAATATCAAGCCGTCAATCTTCCCATCGTAAAACGTCAATCTTCCCATTTATTTTGCAAACTATTACTTACCATTCTTCTTCTTACTACCACTTCTTCTTGATAAATTCTTATAGCTTTTTTTTTTTACTCAATCAGCACATGATTAGGTTTACCACTTAATTAGGTGGCCACTCTACTTATCTAATCGATGAGATCATCAGTGTGAAATATTTCTCCCCTCTCTGGAAACTGAACTCACCAATCATCAAGATGTGTTTTGACCTTGCTTACATTTTTTTTATTTCTGTTTAGGAAGTGGATGGAGAGAGAGAGGTATGTGGAGTTACGGAGAGGTCTAGCTGTACTGTCATTACTCTGCTCGTTGAACAGGGATACTGCAAACTTGGTTCTTGATCATGAGTAAGTTCTGTTATTTTCTTCTAGCTTATATTTATTCTATCTCTTACTTCTATTCTATCTTTAGTGTTTAACAGTGAGGATATCAAAGATATCATCTATCTTCTAGAAATAAAATTTTAGTGGGGAGAATACCAGGTAATATAAAATACAGTGGGGAGAATACCACATTTTTGAGGTGAGCAGGCACTTGAACTTGTGAAAAGACCGAAGAGAAGACCAAGACAAGGGCAAAAGCAAACATTTATAGTTCCAGCTTTTCCTCTTATTTCTCATGCTAATAATGACCAATCATGCTAAGTTATATTTTGCCTTTAAACTGCTGTTGTAAAGAGTGCTTCTTTCTTCTTACCTTTTAAATTAAACTTTTTAATTTCTCAACTCTGTTACCAGGCACAAATGATCTGGCTGGCCTATCAGTTTAGGCTGAACAGTCTGTCTGAACCCTAGGCATGTATATATTCCGGTCAAACTGTTGTGACTGTTCAGGCAGCCGGAACCTCTACAAGGTCAGGTGGACTGATCAGTCTTAACTGACAGGCCTATGGGATCATGTGTAGTCAGCCGGCTTTTAAAATAGAGACAATCCAAGAAAATAACAATAAGTTAATTTTATGTTACAGGTTATTAGATGATCTGATAAAAAGCAACAAAACTACCATGCCATCTGTAAGTTTTATTTTGTATTTTTAAGTGTTTTTATATGAATGTGTGATATGAGTTTATCTGGGTTTATATGGTTTTAAATATTTTCTACACCCGACAATCTATTATTATAAGTTTTTCAAAAAGTATATTAGTTGTTTACAAGCTTTTCATTCATTAATAGATTAATTTCTACTAGAGTGTTACATAAATTTTCCTAATTAAAAAGTGAATTTAAAAGTTAAAAAAAAAAATTGTGTTGCATCAATGTTGGTTAGATTGCCTTTTCCTTAATTTAGAGGTACATAATTGACCGAATGAAGTGAGGTCTCTGTTTTAACTCAACACTGGACCGTTTGGCATTCCCGATTTTTGTCTGTAAATTTGTTTGATACCCCAATTATGGCCAAACATATTGTTCGATTATAACATATTCGAGTTTGGATATTGGAAGTCATCAAAATTGATTTATATATGGTTTATTATTTTTTTTTCTACTGTTAACAGAACTACTTGTTATAAAGGTTGAAGTAGGAAGTTATAACATTATCTCTAATCTAGGTATAATTGTATTTGAAAATAGTCCAAAGACTGAAAAAATTGTCTGATTGATGTTTTGGTTTGACAATTATAGATTATTTTAGATTAGACCCCCAGTGTTTGATTTTTAAGAAAGTGCGTATTAATTATCATTGTGTTTGATTGCCACAGAATATTAGTTACTAAAACAATTTTTTTATTAACTGGAGGGTATTATTAGATTTGAAGTGTTTATGTTAATCCTTGCCAGCAAAAAACGCATGCTTTAAGAGCTTTTTTCCCCTTCTTAAAACTTAACATTTTTATCCTGTGATATTTCTTCATCAATTTGTTAAAGCACATCAATAGCATTTCAACAATCTTACATGAGATATGCATAGAGATAATAGGAAAGAGAGTCAATTTCAAGGGAAGGGGGTTCCTCTACCCCTTTACAGTTTATTGGTAAGAGAAATAGTAAATAGCCCTTTCTTCTAGAGTCTAGAGGGTATGATATAAAGAACTTCTAGAGATATTATAGAGCCTTTATCAATCAGTTCTCACAGATTTAATTTTGAGTTGCTACTAAATACTTTCTACTAAACACTTGAAATTATAAAGGTTTATTTTACAAGGATTCATGGGGGGAAATGGAATCACTTTGGCTTACAGAGAATTTCAAGATTCTACTTCACGTTGTAAGTGCATTCCTAAGTATTTGTATTGAATAGAAAATGTATGTATATTAGGTTGTCCCATCTTATATAGGCAAAATTTAAAATTGATTAGGGTCCAAAACACCCTCCGATTATTTTACACTTGTTGAAAAAGTATTCTGACAAAATTTAAACCTTATAGATCAAGTGCAAGTCAGTGCTTAAAGACTTACAATTTTAAGTAGTAATGATTTTATGTGGGATGTTATAAAATAATCTTTTGTTCATTATCATTTTCTGTTATTTATTAATTTAATTATTTGTGTATTCAGAGTTACCGGAGTTACAATCAGGATTCGTTTATGGCCACGAGTTTGAGGAAGCAGTGTCAAAGGAAGATCATGTGTAAAGTAGACGAGTCTACCCTTAGATTATCAGAACTTCTGAAAGAGGAGGACAGTAAAGTCAAGAGGCAAATAGGCCAGCTCACTGACAGCATATCTGGATCTGGACTAAGTATTTCGTCTCCTAGTACCAGCACAGCTTCCAATACTGTCCCTAGTGTAAAACAGAATCTTAATATCAGAACTGACATTACTGACAATGAGTATGTACACATTTAAATAATATAATATATATTTTATGTTAGTGAGATTCAACTGAACAGTTAAGTAATTAATTTGTGTTAAAACCAAACTAACAAATCCAACCAACAACATATTCTTGAGCACATGTTCTTGAGTTGTTGATGTCTTGCTTAGTTTTGTGTTATTGTTATTAAGTAGCCTTTTTTTTGTAATGTGGTACTTTCGGGAGCAGGGATGCTGTGTCAAATTTTGAGTAAGGCTGGTGAAAACTTTCACAGAAACATTTCAACTTTTAAACAAGTATGCTCTGGGTTGGGAGCAATGTTAACCAACTAACAATTTTAGTTTTAAGACGTTCATGGCGGACCATGTTCCCGGTACGTGGTGCTGGTCAATGGGGCGGACCATGGCCCTGGAATGTGCTCTCCCCTCTACACTTCTACCTTATTTCAAATACCTAGCCTCACGGTTCAGATTCTATTTAACTAGTTAGCCCTCTAGAGCAGTGGTTCTTAACCGGGGGGCCGCGGCCCCCCAGGGGGTCTCGAAAGGTATTTAGGTACTATATATATTATAATTGGAGATTTTAAGGGGGCCGTGGTTACCAAAAGGTTAAGAACCACTGCTCTAGAGCACATCTCTACGGTTCTACCCCACTTTTCCGCTCTCGCCTAGCTTTTTCCGTTCTTCAATTATTGATACCTATATATACCTCACAGGCACCACTCTGAGCCTGTGCAATTAGTGGCACGCCATGAACGTGTTAAACAATGCATTTGACTATTAAAATTAATCAAAGAATTACTAAATCCCTTAAGGGAAGGAGGGCTAGTTCTGACTCCACCCCCTTCTAACGTTAACTATCTGGGGATCATTGTACCTAATGGTTAGTTTACTCACCTGACCCTAATGTTTAAGCATCACATTTTGTAAAATTAGGCTTGTTTTATTTTTACAAATTCTAACTTAGTAAAAAAAAACATTGTTGGGTGGCAATAACAGTTCCTTTGATAGTTGGTTCATATAAGGTTAGGTATATTATTTCTAAAGCTATAGATTACATACATATTGAGGTAGTATATTATTATGGTTTAGATGAGTGCTAGAGGCCAGAGCTAGATCTAAACTACTAGGGCAGAGGGCTAGGTAACATCTGGGGGTACATTCACTCCTGTACATGTTTCAGTTTTATAAGTGGCGGGAAGTGGGTCATATTTAGGTTACAAGATTTGGAGACAAGTGAAGTTATTATTGAGTGTGAAAAAATATATATAGGGTGAGAACCAATTAACTTTTTGCCATATGGAACCTAATTTACTTGGTTACCCAAGGGTGGGTTAAAAGTTAAAATCACTTTAATCCTACAGCATTGATTATTTAAAAGATGAAGGTTTTGAGAATGCCATCTTTAGTTTAATCCTAGCTTAAACAGAATTTTAAAATGCGGCCTTTAGAATTTCCATCCTTCACCGATGCTACATTAGTATAATTTGTTGTAAATGCTAGATTGATCTATGTTATAAATGACTTTGTTTTCCAGTGGAATCCATGTCATAAAATAAAAGATTTAAAGTCTGACATTTGGCTTCCAATGCTGGACGCATCTTCAGAGGTGTGGGGCATCGTGATGTTCACTCGAAGCAACAACAAGATATATTCTTGTTGTAACATCAAACCCCTGAAGGTGCTTCCAGTTGTGGAAGTGGAACATCGGACTACAAACCCTTTGTGACTCGGATTTTACCAAGTTATTTATTATGAGGCAACCTGTGAAAGCCTACCCAATAAGTTGATTTATGTTGTTTTTGTTTTGTTTAGGGTGATGAGTCTTTTAATCAGTAAAGAAGCAGACGATGGTACCAAAGCAGCTGAAGATGAAGAGCAACAGTCTATTGGTAGCAACCCCAGCACTGTGAATGCAGATGAGGTATTTCCTTCTATTTATGATACTGTACTGGGGTCACTCACCAGCTCCTCTGATGTAAAATATAAATTTAGTAATTTTTAAATAATAAAAAGTATTAGACCAACATAGCATATGCCTCAGGTCTGTTCAGAGAATAACCAATCATTTTTAATTACTCACCCATGGTGATATTTAGTGACATGCTGTTTGCACACTGCGTTCCGAATAACCTCCTCTGTAAGCACATGTTCTTGAGTTGTTGATGTCTTGCTTAGTTTTTGTGTGTGGGGAGCTAGCGTAGCCGTGTGGGTTAAACCACGTCTGCTCGGCCATCACTGAATCTCGAGTGGAACGTGACGGGGTTCGATTCCTCGCCGTGACACTCTGATTTAAATGGCTCACTATTGATCACATCATACTCGCTTTGGCGGTACTATGTACAGAGGTATGATGTGTGAAGTGGCTGGAACTCTCTACCGCGGGGCGTAAAAAGGGCCTAAGTGATGGCCTAATTGCAAGGTTCGAACAAGTGGTTCGTCCTACCCGTCCTAGTAGAAAGTACTAGACTACTACTACTACTAGTTTTTGTGTTATTGTTATTAAGTAGTCTTTTTTGTAATGTGCTATTTTCGGGAGCAGTGATGCTGCGTCAAATTTTGAGTAAGGCTGGAGAAAACTTTCACAGAAACATTTCAACTTTTTAACAAGTATGCTCTGGGTTGGGCACAATGTTACAAATGGTTTTCACTTTTTAACAATACTTTTTGAGCAAGCTAATGACGATGAAACATTCATGCAAATGATCACAATGAGAGATTAAAGCTGGGTTTACAGCTATGATATTGAGACAAAAGTTCAGTCTTCTCTATAGATTGGCAAAGGACCTCCAGGCCCCAAATTCTGCGATGAAGCAAATTTTTCACAGACCTTAAAGGCCATTTTAAATAAAGCTATCCAAGACTGCTTTGTGAAGTGAATATTAACCTCAGGGAAAAGTGAGTGAGTAGGGGAGGGGAGTACTTTAAAGGGACATGATTCAATAATCTCTAAAATTAATAATAAAGATGAAAAGCATTGATCAGACCTCATAATGTAAGATTCCAATTTCAAATCACTTACAGGTTTTGCATAACAAATGTTTTAGAATCATACAAAATTATAATAGGTAGAGAAAGTTCTCTTACCTTGCTTGGACACCTATTGTTAAATCAACTATTGCTGATAACACTGATATGTTATCTACGAGAAGGTTGATAAAATTGTGCTGCTAGGCTCTGATGATGAAAAAAAATAAAACTCTCTCCTTGGGATTGTGCTAGATCCAAGTGTCCATGGTAATGTCCAAATTAAGGAAGAATTTCCTTAAAATACACTGATGATGACTGTGTAGTCAAAGCCAGTATGTATTGTATTTATTGTTTATGACAATTTACTGATTAATTAAACTAGTAATTGTGTTTGCTATTTACTTCCTTTACTTGTTTTCCCTCATTATGCTTATTGTTCTCTAAACTATTTAATTAATATATTGTTTTTTAGATAATGGACATTGAAGATGACATAGTCGAAGGAGATGTACCTTCATCAGAACCAAGGTACGATAAAAACTAGAAATATTTTAATACCTTTTGGCTCTCTTTTAGTTTGGTAATTCAAGATTTCATTGTAAATTTTACATGACCTACAGTCTATAAGATTAGTGTTGGCACAATCGAAGGCGGGAAACAACAAACGTGGAGGTAGTTTTGAGGTTATAAAAAGGGAAAATCAGTGTTGCCATGTCATATTTTTTTTGTGGAACAGGGGTAGAGTTGGGCATTTTTTTTTCTAAAGTTGTATTCAAGATGGCGGACCAATAGAATCGTTTCCCTCTCAAAATTTTCCCGCCTTCGATTGTGCCAACTCTAATCTTATAGACTGTAGGTGAGTATACAAACTAAATAGAAGGAACAGACTTTGGTATAAACAAGGTATAACAATTGAAAAAAAAAATGTATAAACAATTCTATTTGTCACCTCCTTCTGGAACTTTGGTTAAGGAGGATAAAAGTTACACAAAAAATTAAAAGTGTACTTGTCACTTTTATTCTTCACCATAGAACTTGTCCTCCTGTAATTCTTATCTAAGTCCTCATTCCTCAATCCAACACTTTATGTTGCCTTTGTCTCACCTTTATAGGCGGACTCACCTGGCAGCATCATACAAAGACTAAACAAACTAACATCTTAAAATGATACTAGTTGCTGCTATGTCTTCTGGATCGTAGGTCTAAGCTTACTTTGAATAATAAAATTTGCATTTACATGTAGATATAGCTTAAAACCAGCTTGGACCTTTGGTCTGGAAGTATGGGGTAGCACCAAGCCATCATCCTCAAAATATGGCAAACAAAATTATTATTATACTTTTGTTTTTTATGTCCCATGATCCCAGTTTGGAGGTACAATGCGAGGATGCTATGCTCCTCACTAATCGCCAGACTTTTTTTATTATTGGTATTATCCCTAAACTATTATTGTTTTATTTTCTGTTTAGGTCATTGGATGAAATAGACCATGATTCATTTAAAGCATGGGTATGTATTCATTTATATATTTTTCTGAATTGACTTTTTTAATAACTTACTTATCTTATTTTTACAAAAATAAATAAATAAATTGTCTGTCCCAATCAGCAAAGTTATTATTAGGTTATTACTTTTTTGGGTCTGTAGGCATAACCCAGGACCCTTATATTCTCCTGCGTGTGTCAGTCTGTCCGTCCGTCCTTATGTTGCCAGCTCTCGCGGCTACACCTTTCGTCCGATCACTTTGAAATTTGGCATATATGTGTATAGTACATACCCACACATTTTAAAAATATAGCGGCTTGAAAAAATTATTTTTCAAAAAAATTAGGGTATAAAAACTTATTCGCCCACTTTGCCCCCAGGCCACACAACTACAAAATTTAAATTTAAATGTACTAAATTTGAGAATTTTTTAAACTGTTTTCAAGAAAAAAAAGAATAAATCATTGTTTTTTTTGGGGGGGGGGGGGGGGGGGGTAAATTCATTTAGTGCTAGAATTCATTTCTCCATATCACCTCAGTGTATGATTTTTCTGAACGTGTTGGCTAAATTTTATCGAGATTAGCCCAATGGATTCGGCCCCACGTGTCTGCATAGATTATGGACAGACACTTTTTAAAAAACACTCTTTAGGACTCAGGGGACTTCAAAAATTTTAAATCTGTCAAAAACTCAAAAATTATATTTCCACGCCATCTTTTCTCTTGTGTAAATGAGAAAGTTATTATGAGAACATAAAGTTTTAAACATTTTTGTAAAAATACATATATTCTAGAGCATTTTAATTGTATAGATTTATTATGTTACTTTATTTTTGCTCCTAGCTTACAAAGGTAGTGAAAGCATTGTGATCATATAATACAAAATGTTCAAGATCTCCAAATTTAAAATTTCATCAAACACAGTGTGTTTCAGATATCAGGGAACATTTTGGTAGGGTGTCTACCTCTTACTAATGATTTATGAGTATACTTATGTTTGCCACTGTGTTCAGTAGTTGATAGATAAACTATTTTATTACCTTAATATTTTGCAGTACGCTTTCTTCAATATTAGAGCCACATGATGTCTTGTTTTAAAATAAAAAAATAATGCATTTAAGATGTGATGATATCTCTTTGTTACAGTTTGATACTTACACCCAGAACAGAGTTAGTTTCACAGTAGAAGATAGTCAGACTTCAGGCTCCAAGACTCATAAATACAGCAAGTAAATATACTCACTTTAAAAACTCTTTAATCTTAATCATAAACTTTAATATAAAATTGAAATATTAGTGTGATGCGCCTTGAACAGAGGGTTCATCAGCAAAGCAGAAGTAAGTCAGAAGACGAGCATGACTGTCTTCAAACTGTTTATATGCCTACACTAACCTATGGATGAGAATCCTGGACATTGACTAAGAAGAACCAGAGCCACATTCTAGCAACTGAAATGCACTATCTAAGGAAGGTAAGCAGGCAAGACTAGGAAAGACTGGGTTAGGAACTTCATCATTTGACTGGAGTTGAACATACAGTTGAAAATTCTCTAACTATGATGAGCAAAATAAGAAGAACAATAAAATACTTCCTCGAAGAGCCCTTAAAGCCAGGTTGAGCGGAAAAGGCCAAGAGGAAGAAAGAGGACAGCCTGGATGGAAAACATTACATTTTCCCTGGCTCAAGGAGGAATGTTCCTACAATGTGCCTGCACCTTAGAGGGTGCTAAACATTTTGGTCTACCTCGACTAAGTTAAGTAAGTAAGTAAGTAGTCTGAGTTTTCATATATTATTTTTCTGTCATTAGATTGTTGGATCCTCAGCTGGCTGAGAATGAAAGAAAAGAGCTCAGTGTTTACCTCAAGAGAAGGAAATTCTGCAAGGAATTCTACAAGGTACCCGTTATTCTATTTTTATTTATTTCGTTTTAGGTGAGTATCTGCATCAGGGTTGACTAACTTTATACTTTCATGGGTCATATTCAACATGTCCTTACTGTTTTGAGATTTTGACTCCTGACCTTCTAGATGTCAAAACCTCAAACTCTCATTGGCTCCCCACCCCAGTTTTTCCATTTTCCCACACTGTCAAAAGTTAAAACTCATATTAACCAGACTGTAAACCTGTGAACTACTCCGTAATGTATAGACTTTTTAATAATGCACATACTATGTGGTCGATCCTAAGTACATAGGTAATTTTATTATTATTATGGTTATTTAAGACCTATAAACTTGCATCACTTTTTCTTGTTCCTGC
This sequence comes from Gerris lacustris, assembly GCA_951217055.1. NCBI lineage: Eukaryota > Metazoa > Arthropoda > Insecta > Hemiptera > Gerridae > Gerris > Gerris lacustris. Next base: position 50,803,490 of record OX578279.1, read on the forward strand.
TTTTCCTTCGTACCTTCCCTTTTCATCCACCGACCAATTCCTTACACTATCCCCTTCCTACAACAGTTTTGCCACCAAAAACAAAGTATTTTGTATTACTTCAATTGTGAACTAGCACAGCCAGTTAAACCTTGAGAAACAGTCCGCTAAAAGTCTGAAATATAAGTCCTTCTATTCCTTCCACTATTTAATGTCATATTGTTTACTCTAGTTACCTTTTACTTAGCAAAATTAACGTATACCTTTCTCAAAGTATAAAATGTTATTATTTTCAAAATTTTATGGTCCACAGGCCACCATAAGAAGTGAGTCGCTGATTGATAAAGTTTTCTTACCTTATGGAATCGCTTATTTATGCCGTGTCCACCGATGAATTGGGTATATGGCAACTGGGGGCTGGGCCATTTCTTTTTTGTTGACATGCCAAACTTGCCCTTCTGCGGGAACATTGAAAAGAGATAGATAAAGTTTTGATTTTCACAGGATCGTTTAATTAAATTATTTCAAAAACAGTGGTACACGTGGCCACCGATAAGAGTGGGCTGTTTGGGGTGGCCACCGTCCCAAACATATCGCTCTGCGAGGACGTTGAAACGAAAACGGCCCACTCGTATCGGTGGCCACCTTTACCACTGTTTTTGAAATAATTTAATTAAACGATCCTGTGAAAATCAAAACTTTATCTATCTCTTTTCAATGTTCCCGCAGAAGGGCAAGTTTGGCATGTCAACAAAAAAGAAATGGCCCAGCCCCCAGTTGCCATATACCCAATTCATCGGTGGACACGGCATAAATAAGCGATTCCATAAGGTAAGATAACTTTATCAATCAGCGACTCACTTCTTATGGTGGCCTGTGGACTATTAATTTAGATTTAACAAATAAAATAAAGTTAAATACAAAATAAAATACTCTTTTATTTTACATAATATATGAAAATTAAGAAAAACTTTGAAGAAATCAAGTAAATATATATCGCCACCTCAATGCAAGAAGTAGATAACTTTTGAGATAATGGCCTTAAACAATTTTTATTGTTGATTTGATTCAATTTTTTGATGTTTTTTTACATCATCGTAGTAATTGGATTTTTAAAAAGTGATAGGCTAGGAATAAGACTTATTGCATTGAATTCCCTGTAAAATTTAGGTCTAAATGATGATGATCCAAAAATGGTAAATTTTCGAGTTATCTTCTTCTTGCATTGAGGGGATGATATTAAGTTCTGCATCTCCTTAGCAATCAACTAAAAGTAAACTTTTGATTACCTAGTTAGTTCTAAGAAGCCAAGAAATGTAAAAGTAAAATGATTTTAAACTACCCAGATGTTGAAACCCCTAATTTCCCTGCTATTAGTCTCCACCGGAGCATCTACTAATAGTCTTCCTATTGCACTAAATTTCTGGCCTTGTGTTAAGCTGGAGATAGTGCCACAGGGTTGGTACTTCAAATTCCAGAGCTTCAAAAAGTATATGAATTGAGTAAAGAGTATTTGCTTCATAAACTCTAATAAATGGAACAACACATTTGTAAATGCTTGCTCCAATTTGAAGATTTTAAATAGTTACATTTTATAACATGAGTTTTTGTTTTATTTGTTATTTTCAGTCTGTTGTGGAAAAGGGTTCAGTGTGGGAGCCTACCCAAGATAAAAAGTGAGTAACCTTATTTTATTTATTCTAAATCTGTTAGAGTTTTCCTTGGTAAACCCTACTATGTTCCCTTTACAATGATGAAAATTTTGTTATTAAACACCTCTAATCTAATGTGAAATAATTTCAAGATAAAAAGAACTTTTTATATACTACGTTTTTAAATTTTCTGTTGAATCGTATGTAATGTTGATAATATAATTGTTATTGTTATATGTTATATAATGTTAGTGGAAAAAAAAAAATAGTTCCGAATTTATTTACTTCACATAAATAACAACCATCTAGAGAGCTGATCTTTAACCTATAAAAGGACAAATCTTTGAAAAATGGATCTCCCCAACACCAAATCTGAAGCGTGCCATCGATATATTTGAAATAATAGAAGTAATATATAAATAATATAATCGATATTTCCTGTTTTCCTGTCATTCAATGTTTATCTATCACAAATTTGAGACCTGTCAAAATGAAGATTGTGTAAATATGGGACATGGCAAAACAAATAAAATAACTTGCGGATTTTTTCCGAACTAACTTTCCGTACAGCAAAATTTGCTGAAAACCAATTAAATTCTGCTGAAAGATGGCTAAAAGTATTAAAATAATGCATTGTCATCGTGTTCTGAGCTATGCTAAAAGTTTCAAATGTCTAGCTATTCGGGAAGTTAGTTAGAAATCAATTGCCAGATTTGTACCGGACAAACAAACAAACAAACAAGAAAGCAAGCTAATAAAAACGTAGTAAAAATACCTGGTAAAGGGCAAATTTAAGAATAAAATTCTCTATTAGGTAAACCACATATAGTAGAGTGTCAATATCCAAACATTATCTGAATGTTCACTTATTTATCTGAACGGCTTCATAGAAAAAAATCAAAAGCCACTGCTTAATTATTTTTTTTAAATAAGCGTTGTTACCTGCATAATTATATTTTTTCACTTTGCACAAAAGATAAATAAACAATAGTTATTTATGCACCTAGGGAGTAAAGTAAGCCATTATTCCCTGAGCGAAAAAGTTTGTTCTTGAGGCGAAGCCGAAGGAACCATGGTCTCTAAATCAGAAAATAATTAGAATAACTCTAATTAGCTCCCGAGGCGCAGCCGAGGGAGATAATTAATTATCGCGAGGAGAATAATGGCACTTTACTCACGAGGTACATACATTATTTTATCTCCAGTAGGAAGAAAATACACATTTTCGTCCATTGCACAGTTTTTATTTATTATTTTAATAAATAACAATAATTATTAGCACTTTTAATAGCAGATATAAGAGATTCAATATTAAAAACAAATAAGAATTGGAATTGAACTCAAATAGAAGGTTATTTAGATGCAGGTTATAAACAATGAATCAATGATAAACATGGTCAAAAAAGCGCAGTGCCGCCAACCTGATTTCAACAACTTCATTACATTTGCCATTCATTTTCTACTATTTATAAAATAATTAAGTTGCAATCTTTACTTTTTTGCCCTACTTTTACTTTTTCTCCCTACTTTTTGAGTTCAGGGATGGAAAGACCTGTTTTAGTCCCTCTAAACTATTTCAAAATCATAACTTTTTTCCCCTATTGGAGATAAATATGCTTTTTGTACAAAAGTTTATTTATTTTACATCTTTCCTTTGAGTGGTTTCTAATCTAATCAACAATGGTTTCCATGCGTTATCTTATGTATTGTTGGTGTAATGATTTCAGTGATGAAGGTGGTAACACATCAGACATGGATAGTGTGAGGAATCTGTATGACTACGAGAATAAAATATCTACAATGAACTCCACCATTACATCTGACGAACTTGCCAGTATGAGGGTAATTAAACATTATTTAACTTGTCACTCTTATTATTTACTTGCAAGTGTTTATAAGTCTGAAAATTTAATTTTTAATTACTAAACGTGTCGGGATAAAACTATCTAGCCAAATAGTTTAATCAAATTATTTAGAGGACTCCATCTAGTAAAGAGTAGCATCTATCCCCCATATTACCTCTCTTACCTCTACCACCTTACTGGACTGTTCTCAACATTGTCTGTTTAGTATTGTTCATTGGTAGTCCATTCACCTCAGCAGTCGACACTTACACACCAACTAAAATATACGTGAACAGCCACTCACCCACCTGCTGTTTTCTTGTTTAGTAAAGCTAATCAATAAATCACTCCCCATTGCACTAAATTTCTGGCCTAGTGTTAAGCTGGAGATAGTGTCATAGGGTTAGTACTTCAAATTCCACACTTATTGCTATGTGTTGATGTCAAAGAACCACCCAATTAAAAGAAGGAAAAGGGAGTGAATGCAAAAATAAATATACAGTTGGACCTCTAAACAATGAAATTGATGGTTACAGAAAAAGAAAATTGCTTTATAATTTTGTTTTTTAAGAGAAAAAATGAGTGGTCCCGGATGGGGAAGATTTTTATACCTTACCATTTTTCACTTATTACTGAACTGCTTTATTTACGTCTTCATACTTACAACCTCTAGATCTTTTTTAAAAATCTCCACTTGTTTCATGTAGTTTAAGATATTGAACTCAGAGATATTTCATATTTACGGGATACTTCTTTGTTCTTTATTACTTTATCTACATCTTTTATTTTAATGTTTGTAGGCTTCCGCGGTTACAATTATAATGAAGTTCTAGGTCTTCCTGTGGGGACTGGGTCTCGAAGGGTGTACATCCCAAGGGGTCAAGGGGTGGTGATACTCGAAGGGAGGAACATACTCCCTTCGAGACGCGGTCACCACCAGAAGACCTAGAACTTCATTATCTTTTATTTTATGTATTTATTTTTTTGAAAGTGGTGATTTTCTTTTAGATATTTGTGCAGTGAGTAAATTACGCTGTAAAAGGTCAAGAGAAACTAGAAAGAAAGCAATGGCTACCAAATCTAAATTAACTAAACATGTTTTTAAGGAACCAGGAGAAAAGATATAGACCAGAAGCAAAGCAGTATTTTAATTGATTTTTAAGAAATAATTATTGCCGACTTTACAAATAATAAAATACTAAAATAAAAGTATATTTTAAGGTCTTGAGGGTTATTGTTGTTATGGAGATAATAGTATATTAAATCAGTTCTAAAAGTTAAAAAGAGCATTTTGATGTGAGTATTTCTTAGTTTAAGAGGAAATTAAGTTGCCTTGGATCTGTTTCAAATTTTCAAAATATGTACTGTCTAAAAAGCTTTTAAATGTTTTAACTTTATGGTTACAGCCAGGTACATTCTGCCCTGAAAACAAAAATTCAACTATAGACACTGATATAACTATTAGAACCCAGGTAATACCATTTTAATTTCAAATTTTCTTTTTTTGACATTTTCAGGTCTTGACTTTGGCACATAAACTCGAAAAGCGTTAACAAAAAAAGACACCAAAAAGCGTTATACTTGTAACAGGAAGGTAGGAGTTTGTAGGAGGTATGCAATCAAGCTTGCCCGCTCTTGGTAGGGCCTGAAGAAGCTAAAGATTACTTCTTAATAAACTGGAAAAGAAGAAAAGTACTTTCTTTCTTCGTGCACAACATGTGTTCGATTTAATTCCTAATTTACAAACGCAAGAATCTGCACGCTCGAATTTTTGACATTTTCATGTCTTTACTTCAGCACATAAACGACTCCAAAAAACGTTACACAAGCGTTACCAAAAAACGACACCAAAAAGCATTACACAAGAGCAACCATTTTACAAAGGGGCCTGGATAGCTCTTCTATGAGAGTAGTTGACTCTCCAATCAATAAATTTAAGCAGCGTCTGGTGGGGTCACCACTTGGATGGGTGCCCCCCCCCCCCCCTCTCAGTGTCCACCAACATTGATTAAACAAATAGGGAGCTTCTGCAAAGAGTTATCACCAGCAGGTTTTTATATGTAAAACCCTAGTTGACACTCTAATGGTGAATCGATCAAAAATCGATGTTACCAGAGTGATGGTTTACTGACCAGCACTTCACACATGTGTAAAGGGATTGGTTGCCTTTTATTAATTCAGTATTGGCTTGATAAAAATATGATTTGGTTGAGATTTGGGTTGGTATAACCTAATAACCTGGGTTTGTTCAAAGGAACCCACAAATGTGGACTATCTCTTATGGCGTAAAGCCCCCCAGAAATGAATAAAAAAACAAAACTAGAACATGATACAGATGTCTGTGCCAACTTCGAAGGTTCGTTGAACTGGTTAATACAAGCAACAAATACCCAGCATTTTCTTCTATCATTATAAATAAAATCATGTTTCATACAAAACTCATCAATAACTGCAAGATGTAAGATTTTATCTTGATTATGATAATGACTAAAAATAATTTTATCTACGATTGATATGAAATATAAACACTCTGTTTAGTATATAACTCTGTTTAGATGCGTAGAAAGTGATTATTTACGTACTTGTATTCATTGCGCATGCGCGTCTCATAGTTCTGAATAATTCCTCTTCTTTACCACGCTAGCACGGTAAAGAAGAGGAATTCTAATGTACTATTACATTACATTTATATTGTAAGTTGAGTTGTAGAAAAAGAAAATATATTTAATGTTTAATTTGTTTTGTTTAGGAGGACAACCTAGAAGATAATGAATGGAGAGTCAATAGGTATGTTGCTTTATTTACATGATAATTTGCTATTTACAGGACAGACGAACCCCAAGTTAGTAAATGATTTTTCTAAAAAATTAAAAGAAGTTTTTCAGGTACTTAGGTACTTTTAATGAAAATCAAAAGAACATCTTGATCCAAGTTACGTAGATTTATTTTACTATTATTAAATAAGTATTTTTTTTTATATATAAAACTCTAACTATTATATTATATAAAAATTTAAATAATTAAATTAAAATATGAATTAAGTAAACTAACTGGATTTGAAGAACCACGAAAATTAACCTTTTTTAAACTATATGAGCAAATTTGTTTTGTTTTTTTAATTCTCCATCTACATTTTTGGGCTTTTTAACTAGTATTTCTTTATGACTGTTGCTCCAATTTCTTTCAGTTTTCATTTCTGTTCTTAATGCTATGAGATTTTTATTTTGTAATTTAATTTATTGTTTATTTTATTTTTTGTTTTAGCTTGCAAAAAAATGAGGAAGATCCTAGTTTGACAAAGGTATATATTAAGAAAAAGTATATAAAATTATATTATAATTATTGTTAAGAAAAATTGAAGAATATAAAACTTTTAGGGATTTCTTTAATCTGAGTAAAATGGGTATTGGATATTCTCAATTACCATTTATCTATTTTTGTTTTTACCTAGTTTGACTGTCACACTACAGTGAAAATTCCATAGAAGTAGATAAACTTTTTTTCTAATTATTGCGATATCAGTGGTTGAGAAGAAGAACAAAAGGAGAAATTTGGAATTTAGGAAACTGAAGCTCTTCCAATCCTGGGGTGAACATAATTCTTGGTTTAAACTGAAAACTATTACTTAAAAAAAAAAAAAAAAAAAAAAAAAAAAAAAAAAAATGAAATAACTTGAGTTGTTAGCATACTCATATTACTCAGTTTGAAACTTAGGTCAAAACACCGAATCCCAGAGAAGATTGACAGTTTCACTCTGATAATCTCACCGTAGATAAATAAAGTGGTTGGATTCCCCATCCTGTAATAACCTAATCAGGTGTTGATTAAGATATAAAAAGAAAAATTCTATAAAATTGTTAATATTTTAAACTGGTTTAAATAATTGAAGCGAGCTTCTTACATTTAACAAAATATTCATCTTGTCTGTCTGTCAGTAACGATTATGTGTCCGAAGATAACTTGAGTAAAAGTTGACCGATTTAGTTGAAATTTGGAATACATGTTCCTTTTACTAATTCTCAGACTTAAGTTCGTTTGACAGCGTTATCTTACCGTATAAGAGAATGTGCGCAACGCTAGCTTCAAATGTAAAATTGGAATTTCAGGACAAGAAAAGATTCTATTATCACCTATTCGATGAGACGAACATTTTTTTAATTAAAACCAACAAAGACACTACTATGAAGTTATTATTGCGGACCTAAACGTTTAAAATAGAGAAATCAACGTTTTTACCGATATCTTACGTTCTAATGTTACAATTGTAATAAAACTTTATATACATTTTCTAAAGTAGAATTGAAACAGGCATGTAAAATTTCAACTTGAATAAAAGCAGTAATTATTGTGTTGTGAAGTGGTACATTTTATAATAGTTGAAATGAAGATGGCCGGAACATGTAAGTTAAGGAATACAGTAGAGTATCGATTATCCGAACTAATGTTTTTTGGGGTGGTTCGGATAATCAAAATTCCCCCCAAAAATTAAATAATTAAATGGGAAGATGTAAAAATAATCAACCACGTTTATACAAAAAGCATCTTTGTTTTATTTATCTAGCATATAGTGAAAGAAAAAATGTAAGTTGTTCACCTTAAATTAATCTGGCATTAAGAAAGTTGTATAAGACCAAGTGAATACAGCATCTTCCAACAATTCGGATTTTGATTTTTTCATAGTTTTATGATATAAACTGCCCTCCTCACTGTCAAGATTAAGTGAATACCTAGTGATTGAATCAGAATTATTGTTTATTCCCATAATCGTTGATTTACCAACACTGAACTTGATAGCTAATGCCTGACCCGTTTCACCCGCGTAATAATTTCCATTTTATCTTTTAATGAAAGCACTACTCGTTTCCTTTTTTTCGACATGTTGTAAGTTTTACTTAAAATATCTGACCACTAACTAATTCAATGTATACCTCACAATGAATGATTTGAAACTGAGAGTATTGACAAAAATGACCAACAGAATGGAAAGATATTAAGTGGAAAAATGCTGAAAATGATTCAAAAAATTAAAGACAAACAAAAGTCAGTTGTTAGTAAACAAATGTTAATGTCTGCCCCGTCAAACTGAATTCATCGAAATCTGGTATCCCTTTATACAGCTAACACCGCTCTTTCTGGGAATTAATTTAACGGTGGCTTTAGATTTGATTTTTTTTTTTTTTTTTTTCCATGAAGCCAGTTCGGATAATTGAACGTCCGGATAACTGACGTTCAGATAATCGACGCTCTACTGTATTTAGAAAGGCACCCTTCTTCCCCTCTACACAACTCTCTATTACAATCATCCTCTTTAACTATCAACTTATCATGAATAAATATTTTCTTAAAATCTAATGTATATTGCATTACGCTTACTTCAATGAGTAATGGCTAGTTTAATTGAAACAAGCTTCCTGCTTTCAACAACATATGCATTCTGTCTGTTTTGCCTGTCAGTAACGTTTATGTTTCCGATGATAACGAGTAAAAGTTGACCATTTTAGTTGAAATTTGGGATACCTGTTCCTTTTACCAATGCACAGGCAAAGTTCGTTGGACAGCGTTATTTGTTCAAGCGTTCGCATGCAACACTCGCATAAATCCCAGCTTCAAATTTAAAATTGGAATTTTAGGACTGGAAATGATTCTACCTTCACCTATTGGATGAGACAAACATCATTTACGAATACATTTGTTTAGTAAAACTAACAATGATACAGCAATGAAGTGATAAAGATTGCTAAATCCTTTAAATTGGATCTAAATTATTTTAAGAGAGAAAAAAAGGAGGTTTTTACCTATATCTTGGGATTTAACATATCAATTCTAATAAAACTTCATGTAAATCATCTAATGTACTATTGAAGCAAGCATATAAAATTTAAATTTTTTTGTGGTGAAGTGATATATTTTACAATATTGGAAAAAGTGATGTCTGGGGCTTGTGAGCTAGTGGAAAGAGGTAGGAAGGCACCTACCTGCCACACCCATGCTCTATTCCAACTATCCACTTTAATGATTTGATGCCAATTTAATGACAATTTGATGCCTAGTTTAAATTAATTTAATATGTTTAAAACCCTGCCCATATGATAGCTGTGAATACCTCCGGGATCATACCTCGGTTATTTAGATTTTAACTAAACATTAAATAACTAAATTGTTATACTTGAATTGATAATGGAAGAAATTTTTGGAATTATTCCAAGGTATTGGTGATACAAAATAAGAATATAAAGATGTTAGGAACAATAAGAATTTAAGAAGTCTGGAGCTAATTCAGGAAAAGTCACTCCCAATGCTGTGATTAACTTTTTTTTAATAAGGATGTTAATAAAAACACTATATTATCTAGGACTATATCAAATGTAGCAATGTCTCCTTCGACTAACCTTAGAAGTTACATGCATTCTAAAATAAATCCATTCCAATCCTATTATATATATATATAAGTTTAGGATTTATAAATAAATACAAAGCAAATATTATTTTACATATGATTAAAATGCCTTATAATCTAGGTCCAAATAAATCCATCAATGTATTTTTCCCTCCTTGACTAACCTTATTAGTTAAATGCATTCATCTTTACTAAAATAGGATGGCTGGATCAGTCACTTTACACATCTACCTGATGTGAACATCATCAGAGTGATTTCTCATCTCTGTGGGATTTGAACCATCACCTGAAATGCTGTGTTTACTCCTTGGTGTCTGGCAAGTTGAGTACTAACTATTTGGCCTACACTGATCCCCAGATAGATAATGTTATGTGTACTTCTACTTTAAGTTATTTTGCACTACAGTAATGGGGTGTGCATCTATTCTTAAATTATTCTTGTGTATTTTGATTAAGCATTGTAATGTGTTTTTATATCTTGGTAACACTCTGTTATTCTGATTTGTACAGGTAGAGAAGCCAGCTAAAGAGAACAATGAGAAGAACTGGTCGTTTTTTGAAAAGTATGCATTTAGAGCTTATCACACAGCTGTAAATTGGTGGTACTGCTTAGAAATCAAAATACGACAATTGTATTATAAATTTATCTGATATTTTAACAATGTTTATTAATGTTTATGTAAACACTCTTGTTTTTAAGGTTTCAATCAAATAATGCAGAGACGAGTAAAGGTCTTTCAAATGCTGACTCTCTTGCAAATGTAAGTGCTTTTTTTTATAAGATATCTATTTCACAAACCCTAACTAAACTTTCTCATGTACACTACATAATTCCTTGGGATATGATTTTTAGGGTCCGTAGTAAAAAATGAGGACCCTTATACATTCCTGCACTCTTCTGTCTATCTGTCTGTCCATCCGTCTGTCTGTAAACCACCTGATCTCCAAAATTACCCCACACTAACATTTGAAACTTTGCAGTTATGTTATGTGTAATAAACCAATCTCAGGACAATTATAATGGGGCTGGGATTACCCTAAAGCGGCTTTCACACTGTGCGTGAGACCGAGCAAGACCGACGCCGATCAGCCGATTATCTACCAGTCCGTGTACAACTGTTCACAATGTCCATACCTCCAGAAGCTGTATTATTGCTTCTTGAAAATTCATGGTACTTAATTGGTATGAAAGAGAGACGTTCATGGACTCATGATGTTAATCTTCTTAAATGTGAACAATATGGAGGATTCCAGGATTGACATGAGGATCTATGGAATGATGAAGAATGCTTTTGGATGTACTTCCGAATAAGTGTAAACACAGTACTTGGTGGAAGCGTTTTCGGCTTCGAAAACTTAGCTAACAAATGTACAACTTGCCCTGCTCGGCATCGTCTCACTTGGCGTTTAATGGGAATAGCCCCATGCTGATACATGTGTTAGTTTCTCAAGCGGAATCGGCCTCGCTCAGTCTAGTGCGCAGTGTGAAAACCCAGAGTTTCATCAAATCAATGTTGAAACTACCTACTCTCAGTTCAGTTCAGTCTTTTTGAGTTTTCCCAGGCACCAACACTTTTTGTTTTTGCACTGGACACTATTTGTTAGTCCTTTTTTATTAAGAGTGGACATTCTCTCCAAACTTACACGATTTGAAATTACATTTGAAATTTATTTTGACAATAATTATTTAATTTATTTGTTTACTTATTATTATTATTATTTTTATTCCTTTGTTTAGTTGTTTGATTGTTTATTTATTTATTTATATTTTTTTTTCTTTTTATTTATTTATTTATTTTTTTTTTTTTTTTTTTTTTTTTTTTTTTGTTTAGAACGATTCTAAGGAGCGTATGTAAGGGTTTTCGGAAGTTCCAATCCTGGTTTTGAGGTTGTTCAGTTTTTCTTGCCAGAATTCTTCGATTGTGGGTACTTTTGTATCTTTATGAAGGTCTGTGTTCCTGACGAACCATGGGGCCTTCATAACCATACGTATAATTTTGTTTTGCTGTGTTTGTACTTTTTTGAGATGGGTCTTGGCTGCACCTCCCCATATTTCAATCCCATATGTTACCGCGGGTCTAATTATTGTATTGTATAGAAGAATACCGTTGTATGGGGTTAAGCTTGATTTTCTATTTATTAAGGGGTAAAGTTGGCAGATGGCTGCTTTTCCCTTGCTTATAGCATTTTCAATATGGGGTTTCCATGTTAATTTTTTGTCGAAACGTATGCCTAGGTACTTTACTTCGTTTTCCCAATTAATGCTTTCGTTGTTCAATTTTACATCTATTCGAGGGGATGTCCTCTTTTTTGTAAAGATGGTCCCAATGGTTTTTCCCTTGTTTATATTGATCCTCCAGTCTTTGAACCATTTCATTAGTTTATTAGAGTAGCTATTTAGTTTGAGTTCAATTGTTTCACTGACTTCTGATTGGAAGCAGTAAAGTGTGTCGTCCGCGTAAGTGGCAAGAAAAATATAGTCGCTTTTTGGTAGGTCGTATGTTAATACCGAGTATAAATTTGGGCTTAGGACCGAGCCTTGTGGTGTTCCGGCCTTGATTTCATGTGGCTCAGAGATAGTATCTCCAATTTTTACTATAATTTTTCTTTTTTTGAGGAAGTGTGAAATGATGTGAATGTAGCAGTGCGGCATACCTATCTTGATGAGTTTAAACAAGAGCCCTTCATGCCAGACTGAATCGAAGGCTTTGTGAACGTCTAGGCTTACAGCAGCCGTGTCTTGTCCCCTACGGAAACCGTCCTTGATGTATTGGGTTAGTCGGGCCGCTTGCAGTATGGTGTCATGGTGTTTTCTAAATCCAAACTGTTCATTCGGTAGTATTTTTTCGATAAATGGTAATATTCTTGTGAGTATGATCTTTTCATATATTTTGCCCATGCTACTGAGTAGGCTTATTGGCCTGTAACTTGACGCTAGTTGAGGGTCTTTCCCCGGTTTTTTTATATTTATTATTATGGCTGTTTTCCAACATTGTGGATAAAATTTTAGGTTTAGGAGAGCATTGAATATCCATGTGAGCTTTTGTATTATTTGAGGAGGTAGTTCCTTTAGTATTTTATTTGTTATTTGATCTAAGCCAGGGGATTTTTTGGGTTTTAAATCTTTGATAATTCCTTCCACTTCTGTGCATGTAGTTGGTTTAGCGTAAGAGGTTTCTTTTGTTTTTAGGAAAATTTCTACTTGGAGATTTATTAATTCTGTGAACTCAGGATTGTTGTCCGGTTGCAGACTGAATTGATGTTGGAGTGATTTTGCAAATATTTTCACCTTTTCCTCATCATCGCTAGCCATAATTCCGTCTGTGTCTTTTATGGCTGGGATGTTGTTTTCCTTATTTTTTAGTCTGGCTACCTGTTTCCAGAGGCTTTGATCTTCTGCTGCCAAGCTTTCTATTTTTTCCTCCCACTGGCTATTCTTCCATTCGGAGATTTTACTTTTTATTTTTCTCGTAAGTAGATTTACTTCTGATTTTAGGTACGGACATTTATTCCTGCTCTGGATTTTCCTGAGTTTATTTCTTAGTTTTTTAATAGTATTAATCTCCTCCGGAAGTATCGGGCTATAAGTATTGATTTTCTTTGTTGTGGTACTTAATTCCAAGCTTTTCCTAATTTGTTTTGTAAACTGTTGTATAAAATTTTCTATTGCATTTTCGTTCTCTATCTGAGTAGGGGTATCTGGTATATTTTCCATGGCATGTATTTTAAATAGCTCCCAGTTTATATTTTTCTTTTCTTTATTTATCATAAAAGGTTGTAGCTTCCTGAAAGTAAGTAGGACTGGGCGATGATCTGAATTTAGTTTATGTAGTACTCTTGTTTGAACATCCTGGCTAATATTTTTTGTAAGGGTTATATCTAGAACATCTGGTTGCCTAGTTGTATCATACGGATAGTATGTGGGTTCCTCGCTACCTATTACTGCTATCTCCGTGTGTGAGTGCAGGTATTCGTGTAAGATTTTTCCATTTGAGTTGCTAACTCTTGACCCCCAGTCTGGGTGCTTAGAGTTGAAGTCTCCAGCTGCAAGCGTGGGAGTGTTTTGGTCAAAAAGCTGGTTGATGTCTTCCTTAATAATATTTTTTCCGGGTTGGTTGTAGCATGCATTACATATCAGATTGCTGCCATCCTGAAGTTTTATTTTAGCTTTGGTAGCCTCCATGGTTTTGAGCTGGCTTAGGTTTACTAGATTGTATTTCAGGTCATGTCTGATACAGATGGCAGTACCTCCCTTCTTCTGGTTTAACCTGTCACATCTAATAATGTTATAGTTTGTTAGTGAGAATTTTATTTGCGGTTTTAAGTGAGTCTCACATAGGAGCGCCACATGAATATTCTTTTTGCACAATAAGTCATTCAATTCAGCCTGGTTTTTCCGTACCCCATCAGCGTTCCACACTAGTACATTGAGTGGTTGTGCCTTCATGGTTTGTTTATCAGTATTGCGAGTAGTTGGGTAATGATAGTGCATACGATATTTATTTTATCGCCCTTAGAATAGTTTGTGAGTAAGTTTTTTAATTGCATACTTACAGTGTTAGGTATTGTGGTCTCATTGTTTTGGATCTCTTCTTTGTCCGTGTCTTTTGGAGTATTTTTAGTGGCCTTTGCGTAGGATAGCTCAGATGTGGTCATTCTGTTGATTACTTCAGGTGTAGGTCTTCCTTTTTTAGTGGTTTTAATCGAGGTATTAGCTTCTTTATATGCTATACACCCTTTATAGTTTGCAGTGTGATTTTCTTGGCAATTTGCACATTTTATTTTTGATTTACTTCTGTCTGTTTTCACCTGTATGGTACAGGTATTAGTCAAATGAGTTTGGGAGCATTTAACACATTTTGGTGATTTTTGACAATTTTTGTCAGAATGCCCGAAAGCTTGGCACCTATGGCATTGAATTGTGGTGTTTGGTTTTCTATATGCTTCTACTTTGACTCTGCAATAAAGCATCTGTTGTAGGTCAAATATTTCTTTGGCTTTTCCGTTTTTTTCAAGTGTTATAATATATATGGGAAGGAGCTCCTTTCCTATCCCTTTAAACTGACCTACCCTTATTACCGGGAAGTCTGCTTCTTTAAGTTCTTTTTCGATCACCTCTGTTGGTGTTGTTTTTGGTAGATCCTTAATTACTACTTTTAGTACCTTATTCGTTTCCAAGTTGTAGGAGTGGTATTCAATTTCATTTTTGGTGAGCCAGCTGGTGACTTCCCTAAAATCTGTAGTGTTTTTCAGGTGCAACTTTATGGCTTGTTTAGTGTTTTTAGCCAGAAATTGTTCTGTTGCAATTTTTTCTATGCATCTTGCAACTGTAATCCAGTCTTGTACATTGTATAGGTATATAGGAGGTATATGCTCCTTTTTTTCTTTCGTGTTTTTTGCTTGGTCTTGCTCGTCCTCATCTTCTTTCCCCTCTTTCAAGTTATAGTTTTCATTTCTATCATCCTCTGCCTCGTCACTTAATCTAGAGAATTTGTTTTTGGTTACTGTTACCTCATTTTCATTTGAATTTGGTTTCAGTATTATTCCCATTTTCCTTTTCTTGTTGATTACTTCTGTGAAATCATTTTCAGAGCTGCTAGCTTCATCGAAGGTTCTTTTACCTTTTAGGGCAGTGTCAGTGTGAGTACTTCGTGAGAGAGTCTTGGTCCTTTGTTTGAGGTTATCGACCCATATTTGGATTTGTTCCCACTCTTTTTTTATTTCTATTTGTCTATTTAGCATTTTTTGTATTTCGGTATCAAAAACCTCGTCATCGTCTATTATTATTTCGTTTATTACGGCACCTTCCATGCCTTCGTCATTCTTCTTTTCTGCGGTTTGATTTTGTGGCGGAACACCGACGCCATTTGTTCCTGACGATCGATCACGTGTGGGGCTTCTTAACATACTGCCTTTTCTTAAACCGAAAGCCCTATTTTGGCTTTTTCTAACGGAAACCGTGAAAAAATAGGGCCCACTGGCCCTATTACGAACCGAGGAGTCTAAGTATTCACCTGTAAAGCTTTTTAAAACTCGGAGTAAAACTCACAAAATATACTCACTAACCGTTACGCGTCGCGTCCCGGACTACCTACTCTATTAGTTTCTTGTTTTGTGTTTTAGTTCAGCGGTCCAGATTCTCGATTCAAACAGGTGACATCAAAAACAAGGTACATTTTAAATTTTACTAACATTAGTTAAAATGAGCTCAATATAATCATTATAGATAACGGGGTTAAAATAAGTCGACAGAAAAAAGAACTAAGTAAAAATGTTATTAAAACTAGACAACTGCATGTCTGTATAATGGTTGTTGAAATCACTACTTCTAAGATAAATTATTGTAAGACCAATAAAATAATTGACTTTTTTAGTGGTGTGTACCTACTGGATTACACTGGCAGGTAATTAGAGACAAGTTGCAAAATAGCCCAGTTAATAAAGGTTTTTACCTGCAACAAATTAGGGGAAATCTGGATTTTTTCCTGATGATAGACCATGATAAGAGGTACATTCTCTCAAAAGTCCCCACTTCTCCCCCTTGTGCTTCCCCTCCATCTTAAAGTTCAAAATTTACTTATTTTTCACTTTTTACGCAAAACTTTTTATTTTTTGAAGAGAAGTGTTATTAACAAAAAAATTTCTCACATAATTCTGCACAAAAAAGGTCCTATGCATGTTTGAAGTGAGACATACCGTTTTCGAGATATTATTGATTAATAATCCAATTTTTTATTTTTGCGAATCAAGATATGTTAAAAGCAACACTTCTGATTTTAATGAAATTTGGATGGTAGGCCATACTTAGCCTATTGTTGATCCTATATAAATTTCAACCTTCTGTGCCTATTATTTTATCTTGCACATGCGCACAAACATACATTTATTTTGACCTTTATCTTCAAAAGTACTTAACTGATTAATATGAAATTTGGATGGTTTGTCGCAAGTAGCCTGCAGATAGCCCCGACTTAATTTCATATTAATCAGTAGAGTACTTTTGAAGATAAAGGTCGAAATAAATGTATGTTTGTGCGCATGTGCAAGATAAAATAATGGGGGCAGAAGGTTGAAATTTACATGGGATCAACAATAGGCTAAGTATGACCTACCATCCAAATTTTATTAAAACTAATTAAAATTTTAAATTTAACCTTAGTCTTAATATTATTTATTTGTTTGTTAGGAAACACAGTTTGGCTCCGCTAAAAAAGAAAGGAGGTAGAGATGCTTCACCCACTGGATCTCTTTCGGACATTAACAAGGTACTTAGTTTTCCTTGCTAAATCTAAATTCTACTAAAACTTAAAAACCTACTTGCTCTAGCTAGAAGCTCAGAGGGCAGGCTTGATGAGGAAGAGGATGAAATCCCTTGTCACCTTGAAGCAGCTGAGAAAAAAATTGGGATACTTTCTGCCTTAGTATCTTGTTTTGTGAAAAAATCAGTTTTCTTCCTCCAAGATGCTTACTTTCTTTGTGGATAAAGTACTCAAATAAGTTTAACCAGATTTGAACCTTATTTCTTCAGACTTTCTAAAGCCCCTGCAAGAAAAAAATATATATAATGCAATAAAACTTCATAAGTTTGTGTCAGGGGTATCTGCTCTTAGAATTAGAGACTTTGTCTGATTTTTAATTAATGTTATGGATAGTATTGTTAAATTTATAAACAAATACCTTTGATTGCAGTCCTGAAGCTGCCCCTTAAGAGACGAAATTTAGTCATACTCATAAAATAGTTTTCTAAACTTACTAGACCCCTTATCAACCCACACATATAAGCATCCATACAATTTTTCTTAACAGGCGTTTCTTTAAAACAGTTTTTTTTTCATTCTCCTTGCATTTTTCATGCACTATTAATATTATAAAAATGTTTTTTAATAGTGGACTCTTTAATTAAAATATCTTACCTATGAAAGGAACTCTAATAATTGGAAGATTTGCTGTATAATTGACAGCAAGGCTAGATTTTTCTAAGAAATGTTCATTGTACATTTACTACTGCCAGGATATATGCTCAAGAATTCTTTAGTACAAAACACTGTGAGTTTGATGTCACTAAGGTAGTTTTATTTTCACACATTCTTTTAAATGAGACGAAGGATATAAAATTCTATAATTTTGTGTATTTTTTTGTTTTTTATAATTATGATTAAAGTTTTAATTTCGTATTACACTGTTTTATATTATGTTGCTTTCAGGAGATGGAAATGGAGGTGGAAATGCTTTTTGGAAAAACAACTGGCGGGAAAAAATTGTGAGTTGTAATTTTCTTCTTATCACAGCTTTTAATTTATTAGAGATAACTGCCATAAAAAAAATAAAAATAAAAAAAACTTTCATTCATTAAATAAATAACTGCATATATATTGACATAACTTATAGACAAATGAATGATTACCTTTAATGCTCCTATTGTTTAGTAGAACCTCTTTATAACACACCATAGGGGCTAAAAGTTGTCCGTTTTAATTTAAAGTCCAGTTTATAACAAATATTTCTTTCAGATATTAATGCAAATGTCTGCATCAATAAAAGTATGTTAGCTATAAAAAGTGTTTATTATACATCAAATATGAAACAGGTTTAATTGAAAAATATGTCTACATATACACTGCATTTGTCTTTAGAATTAGAAGATCCTGGGTTTATGTTGATTTTTACATTCATTGGTTTGAACAAATAATGTATATCTGCTGGGTTTGTTTGTTTCTTATATCTTCTATTAGTATAACTGATGGAGGTGCCATAAAATTAAGCAACCTTTATTATTATGTGCATTATAATTTTTTTAATTATTCATTGTAAGCTACATCTTTTATAATAGGGTGTGTTGTAATGAGGTTCTACTGTATTTTATGTCTTTTTAAGTTTGTTTTATACTTTTGATTTTTTTTGTTGTCACATTCACTCTCTTTTCGATCATTCCTAAACTTTCCACTGAAATTTCTAAAAGTGTGTTAAAGAAAATATTATTGTGGAGTTTTATTAACTACAATCCCAACAAAACTCTTATTTAAAAAAATAAGCCAAGTCTCGCATAAAAAGTTGTGAGATCAAAGGTTTAGTCAAGACTCCCCCTGACCAAGTGAGTTCTACTAGGTCTAATCCACCCAGTACAAGTAAACAATATGTTTGTCTTTCCTCCTCTCTATTTTCTGTCCCTTACAAACTCTAACATTTTCTTTCCCAAATCACTGCACACTTTTAAATTTAAAAACATTTTCTGAATTAGCAATTTCGCAACATTTTATTAATGAAGAGATCTTAATTATTAAATAACAGACATTTTTTAACCTCTTGGTAGTGAATTGCCATAAGTATTCTTTGATAAACTAAGTAGAGGCATGTCAGCTATTTCCAGGGACAGTTGAGAATTGATAACATGCTGTTTTTTCATACTAAAAAGTTTTTAGTCCCCCCCCCCCCAAAAAAATAGAAAAAAATGGAAGGATGTCTTTACAATATCAAGTTTTTTTTAATGTCTCAATGTACTATTTTTCTCACTTCTGTTGCAGTGATAAACAGAAACGGCATCATCAAGATATTAATGATATGAGTCCTTTTGCTCCTGAACTCAGGTAGGCACAAGATTATTTTATACATAAATTGACTATTTAGTATCACAATTATACTTCTTATTCATTTACATCTGTCAATACATTTTTTTTTACTGTATTGTAGGTGCTGATTTCATAATTAATTTTTTAAACATTTTTTTTTACTGTAGATTCCCCGAAGCACTCTCAGATGATGATCAGAAATCTGTAAGTAGTATTTAATTAACAAATCAATAGTAGTGCTAGCAATCATAAGTAATAAAATCTAAGGGTTTTAAACTTAATGATGATTCAATATAAACTTAATTATAAAATTCCTAAAAGTTTCAATATTCAACAGCTTTTTATGGAAATGAAGTAACAAATGTGTTGTTAACTAAGAAATTTATATAAAAAAGCAAAATGAAACATTACCTTGATTAAAATAAAACGAAGAATCGGTATATTTCAAATATGGTATAATAATTTTAAAAACTCATGACTGCCCTCGGTATCTAATAGAGACATGATGGTGTGCGCACCCCTGATAAGACTTATTCTGTTTTAAAAGCCCACGCAACAGGTAAAATAAATATTAACATATGAATATCTTAGCAAAATAAAAAGTAATAAATTAATTAAGTCAATTAAAGCTAAGGTGCTAGATTATCTGTGAAAATTATTATTCATATCTTATTTTTAAATGTTAAAATTTAAACTGTGGTCCAGGACACGCTGACAGAGCTCCTTAGCAGGTTACCAACGATGGAGGATCCAGAATTTGAACAACGCTTCAAAAGTTTATACAATCAGTAAGTTTTACATTGATTCAATTATTCTGTTTTTAATTAATTGTATGTGGTATGTTATAAGCAGAGACGGGAAAAAGTCATAAACGTCATAGTCATATGATTTTGTCATAAAATAGCCTTTTTACGCATAAACGTCATAAAATAAGGGTTTCTTGGAATAAACGTCATAGAATGGCCTTTTTTTTTGCCAAATGTTTAGCAAAAAAGGTTTTTTTTGTTAAAGCAAATTTTTAAATTGAACATTCGTGGTCCGGTTCCAGGTAAAAGTGCAGTTCGAACAAAAAACCCTTACACCAGCTTAGTAAAGAGCCCAGTCTCTTAATTCCCTGACTACTTTCGGACTTAACTAATGCGCTTATGCATACCTACAACCAAAGAGGCCGAGAGGCACCGACGGTCATCCCTAATTCCAAACTAGAGCTCCTGATCGGCTCCTTCTTGGAACAACTATCAACAACTCCTCCAATTTGAATCCAGGAAGTTCGAGATAAATTCTCCAATCAGCCAACAGTAAACCCTTTGGTTTGGGCAGTCTCCTGATAGGCTGTTCCAGAACTTTAGATTTTGTATTGTATATTCATGGTAAGAGAGTAGAATGTTTAATTGCTCATTTGATTTCTTTCTCGTGATTCTTGATAAATTGATTAATTTTACTCGTGTAACTAGTTTCTTGATTTCTCTGCCCCATGGTTGTGCATTTAACATGCTTCAGCCATGGGCTTCATCGGGCTGCGGAAGCTGTGCGGGATGAATTCCCGGCTGTCAACAAACTGATTTCGTCAGTGAAGAAAGTTTTTCTTAAAGCCCCAACGAGAGTAGACTTGTTTCGGAGCATTTTACCAACCACTCGTTTCCAATTTAACTCTGGAGCATATAGAACAAAACATGATTATTTTTGCTTCCGAGTTTACCGAAGGTGACGGAAGTATTGTGTTCACTTTTGAAGACGAAAACATTTGATGTCTCCGATTTTAAAAATTCCAAGACAGAAATCCGTTTCAGACATCAGGGAACATTTTTGATTCCGTGTCTGTCTGTCTATCGGTCTGTGTGTCCGCGTCCCCTGAAACGTGTGAAGATAACTTGAGTAAAAGTAGACCGATTTTGATGAAATTTGGTACACATATTAATTTTACCAATACCCAGGACAAGTTCGTTGGTTCGTTGGACAACGTTATCCGCCAAAGCGTTCGCCTGCAATGTTCGCGTTAACGTGAACTTCAAATTTTAAATTGGAATTTTAGGTCGGGAAGAAAATCTAACTTCATCTATTTAATGAGACTAACATTTTTTACAAATACAATTTTTTAATAAAACCAACAGCGACACCGCTATGAAGAGTTAAAGATCGCTAAAACTATTAATAGTTTTTATTATGGAGAGAACGCGAGGAGGGAGATAGACAAGGGGAATATGAGGTGGCTTGGTCCCTCAGCTCTCTCTTTGACCTACCTCTTTAATAGCACAGCGAGCCTATGGACCTCGAGACCAGGGGACCAGGCTTTATTGATGGGAAATTAAATAAATGAGACAATAATGGATTTTAAAAGCCTAAAGTATACGCGAGGAAGCTATGTGCCACTCTAATTGGCAGTGTATTTACAATGTTGAAGCATTCTGCTAATTATTATTATTCATTGTACATATAATTCTGTATTTATGAAGTATTGGAATCTTTCGTTTGAACTGTTTACCCTCCAAAATAACGAAACGCTTCATATAAAGACTAAATTTTCACAGTGACATAAACGTCATACTTTTGGCTAAAACGTCATAAAACAACCGATTTTCTAAAATAGAGGTCATAAAACAGGAGAATAAAAGTCATAAAAGTCATAGAATAAAGGTCATGAAATGGAAAAATAAAAGTCATAAACGTCCCGTCTCTGGTTATAAGGGTCTTACAAGTAGTTAAACTAAGCTATTATTACTATTATTATTATTTAGAGGGAAATAATAATAATAATAGCTTTACTAACACTTCCTTCGAAGCAAAAGTGTCCCTTTATAAGGGGTTGTTTAAGGGTAATCATTTTACACGTAAAGCTACAGCTTTTTTTTTCTAACTTTTCCTATCCATTGCTTTTCTATACCATAGCTTCCCCATTCTCTCCGCAAACTAGTCTGACTATCTTCTTTCTGGCCTTTTTCTATATCTTACACTTCCTTTTGGGGTCTACTCAGTCATAGTCCTAACCCATCTTTCAGTCTGTACACATGACCACCCACTTCCACTTTGCTTTATGCCCCTGTTTCATAATGCTTTTGCCTTTCTTTCCTGCTTATTCCAAACATTGACCTAACATCTGACATCGTGCCGAAACCAGGCTCTAGTCTAACTTCTGCAAGTGGGCCCACGTTTGGCATCCATATAGCACTGTGGGGAAAATACAGCTCTTCAAAGTTTTAATATAATTTAATTTGCTTGATATGCAGCCTTTTAAAATCTTGAGAGACCAATATTTTCTCCATCCAGACCCTATTCTTCTGTTTACCTCATTACTTATTGTATCATGAAAAGCCACTAGCTGCTCGAGGTAAACATTCTACTCTATTGGACCCTGATTTGCAATTGACATCAGTTTTTTCTTATAAACTCCAAGATCATTATCTTTATTTCAGCCCTGTCTGAGGAAAATAACAGGATATTGATTGCAAACCATATCTTGTTTAGCATATCGCTGAGAATACTTAGTCCATATTCACTCTACCTTAACTCTGACTACCTTTTCTAGGATGCTGATAAATGTAATGAAGGAGCAGAATCTATAACTTTGACATAATTTCTGTAATTCCTATCCCTGTAATTGTTTGGTTTATCTATTAATTGTAATAAATATTTATTGCAGAGCTGAGAATATATCCAGCAGACTTGGTCATAAGTTGAAACCATTTAAAAATTTAGTTACCTGTGCTTACCTAGACAAACAGAAAAAGAACTTAGCTGAAGAGGTAAATATACTATCACTTATTTTGTTTTTTAAATTAATTAATTAAATATGTCTATTGTATAAAATGTTATATTTTAATTTGTGTCTCAACTCATTTATTATCTCTTTCTCTTTAACACTTATTTCTTTAATGGTGGTTTTGTAGGGTAGGGATGGCCAAAAACAGATTGGCAGTGCTTGATTTGTAAAAAAAAGAGGTTCCGGTCTGGTGGCCTTGTGGTCCAAAAGTTTGGAATTTTGACTTTTTAAAACGTTATTTTAACGCTTTTCTGAGTATTTTAAATGTTTTAATACAACATTTGTATTCACACTTGGTAAAAAATAGACAAAAAAACATTGGTAAAAAGGAAAACTCCTATGTGCACCAACAATCTTCCGCCAGAGGTACCGATACGGCGTACCGATACGGCGTACCGTCACAAATCAAGCACTGCAGATTGGATTACTTGATTATAAGTTTGTCTTGAATCGGTTATTTTTAATGAATATTTTGATGCAAATACAAACCATTAATTTACTGTTACTGATTAGATTAGAGACAAATCTGTAGCATATCGGTTTTTGAACAGTCAGAGGAAATATAAGACAATATATTTTCTTGTAAATGTATCAAATATAATCAAGAATCTATTCCAAACTAAATCTTTTACAACTTAAACTTGTTGAGAAATTGAATTAGTTCATCATTTAAAACTATTTTTTTTTTTAATTTTTATTATTATTATTATAATCTATGATCTGGAAAATACTAATTCTAATTTGTTTATTTTAAGACGAAGAAGAAAAATCAAGTATCAAGTAAACCAAAGAAATCGTAAGTATACATTTTCCGCATTGTGATGTATAAGATTTGGCACTAATTTACCTTGATGTATAAATATTCCCTTGTCGTAATAGTTAATTAGGCAAAGGGATATTATCACCTTTTCGTGATAATATCCCGTTTGAGTGATGTTCGTTTGTCTCAAAGTTCATTGGACTAAATATCCCTGTCTTAATAGTTATTTAGACAAAGGAATTCCTTTTTTGGTTGTCCTTTACAGTGAGATTTAAGAAATTTTAAGAAGTAAAAAATACATTTACATAAAATCTTACATCTGAAATGGTATAGATCCCGATGTTTTGAACATTGAGTTTCTAACTTCTGCCTTAACTGCTTTTTTGATAATGATAAATCTAAGCAGATTCTACACCTAAAAACCAAGTATTAAGGAAACCAATTAAATAAGCAATTTATTACAGCTTTTAACAAAATTAAATTATGTAAATAAATGGGCTATTTAGAAGCCAAAGTAACTATGTCCATAGTTTTCCCAAATGAGGTTTGAGTAGTTTAAAAGTTGGCAAACACCATGAACTTTTATTTTCCCATTTTCATAATCCATTAGTTCTATCATACAAAAAATGGGATATTGTATTTTCTTTTAAATTAAAAGGTACTAACCTGACAATATAATTGATAAATGCGGACCTCAAAAGCATATGTGCATGTGCAGTGTATTAGGTAGAATAGAAATAGCTGTAGTTGCACACCTCTTAAGTGCCGTGAGACGACTTGAAAAGTAAAAAAAAACTTAATTTGTTAATTTTATAATTTATTTGTTAACCTGTAAACCTTTTATTATTTCTTATGTATAAAAACAAACTTAATTTAAATTATTCTTGTTTCAGTTATTTTATTTTTTTTAATCTGCAGTTTTAGTATTGTAATCGAAGTAATGAAGGGAACTGTACTTTTGACAAATTCTTACCCTCTTAAAAATTTGCGAAACTGTTCAGGAGCTAAAAACAACTTTGATTTCTCATTAAAAATAGGCTTTTGCAGTCTAATGGTTGGATATATCTGTAAATAAACTCATTTACTACCATGTTTTCTGGTAGTTTTTTTCTGTGCTTTTTTTATCTTCATTTAAGGGGGGAATTTTGGCTCTCCTGAAAAATTTTCAAGTTTGCCAGAGTTGACCACGAGATTTGGATCTCTTGGCCAAAATAGAAGAAATACATAACATTTTAGCAGAAGCATAAATATCATGGATATCTCAACACTGTCACAATCTTTATACATTTTCTTCAACATACACAGAAACGTCACTAAAAAAAAGAACCTAAAATTGTGTACTGGTAGAGAGCATAAATATTGCTTGTAGTAAACGTGTATAACTTTTGTAAACACATTCATTCTATAACTTCTACACATTATTCAATAGATAATGTTATCAAAATATTTTTTTGTTCATTAGACTGACCAGTGATAAGGAAGCAGGTACACTAGGTGGCTCGATAAGGAATCAAGATGAATCTGATCCCATCATCACTATGTTGAACGAGGAAGCTCTCAAGTATAGTTTAAAAAAGAACATCAAATCATTTGAAAAGAAGAAAGGCAACCTACATCTACTCGACGGCATCTATGAAATAGTATATGCTATCAATTACTCAGTAAGTGTTTTTATTGTTTATCACAATTTTATGTTTAACAGTCCAGCTTTAATGAGCTCTATACATTATGTCCTCGCTGTTTGTAACTTCCCAATGGTGGTGGAAGGCAATATATGTTTTATTACTTCCCTGTAAAATCCTCAAAGTGCCATTAGCTTTGTTGGCACTTTGCTTTTATCATTCCTGGTACAATTCTGTAGCATTTCATTAATAATGAAAAAACAACTAACTCTTTATAATACACAGCTTGGTTTTCCGGTGGAATCCGCGTCACGAAGGGGGTGAAGTCCGACGTTTCGCTTCCTCTGCTGGAAGCATCTTCAGGGGTGTGGTGCATCGTGGTGTTGACTCGAAGCGAACACAGGATGTACTGACGACTGGAGAGAAGAACGGCGTGTTTATACTGGTTACATCCTGTGTTCGCTTCGAGTCAACACCATGATGCACCACACCCCTGAAGATGCTTCCAGCAGAGGAAGCGAAACGTCGGACTTCACCCCCTTCGTGACGCGGATTCCACCGGAAAACCAAGCTGTGTATTACGAGTCTACCCGCGGAAGCCTACGCACCAAGTTAACTCTTTATAAGTTCAATTCAAAGGTAAAAAGAGTGCCTGAGAGGCATGAAGTGTTTCCTCTGGATCACAAGCTTAAAAACCAACATAACTAGATTCATTTTCCAGATAGGTAAGTATTTACTTCCATGTTTGTAAGCTCTTAATAAAAAGTATTCTTTCCCACCTATGGGAAACTAAATTAATGTAGCAAACACAATCGATTCTGTGCTACTTATATAATTCTTTATTCATTTTAAATTCTGTACTTTAGATGTAAATAAGTCAAATTTTAGCATTTACAGGAGAGTTATTTTCAACTCGCTAAAATAAAAATAATAAAAAAATAGTCTTTCATCTAAATTTACAGCATTTCACCTGTGTGATATGTGAATCTTTAAATAAGAGGAGGCGAAACTAAAATTAAGGAAATAGGAACCGTGAGATACCTAGAGTGGTGAGTGAACTTAAATAGCTCCTAATTTGATAACTTATAGATCTATTTTATGATTTTGATCTCATGACCACTATTTAATCAATAAAAAAATGATATCAAAGAATCTTTTAAGCGCACTTCTTTTACAATTGGGTAATTTTTCCAACTCAGAAAGACATAGAAAATTAAACAATGTAGGTGTTTGTAACATTATTTTAGGCACAGATCACTGCCAAATTTATGATTTACATACTAGGTTATACTCAGGATAGTAAAATCTCTTTTTAAGTCTCAAAAGGACTTACAGGGTATTTCATCTATTAGGGAAAGACAGACTTAACTAATAATAATAATATTTGACCCAAAATTATACACATCATTTTGCTTATTAATTAAATTAAAGCTTAGGAATTAAAAAAAATAAACACTAAAAATTGTTGTGAAAATCTCCTCCATTATAGACTCTTGTGGAGTGTTCTGTTAAATAATACAACATGAGGCACCTGTTGCTTGTATAGAAGTAATATGTATCCCTTCTCAATAATTTGTAGATTAAGGTGAAAAGCAGCAAAAGTTCCAATTTGTTTTGATTAGCTCTTATCTAACCAGCTCCAGTAAATTGATTGAATCCTTGTGATCATAAGAAACATTTAAGAAGCAATGTTACCTTATAAAGAGTTGTAAAAACCACCAAAAATAAAAAAAATATTTTTCAAAACACTGCTGACTATTTTTGTTCTTACTGACTTTCTGTTTTGATTTTCATTGGCAGCATTTCAATATTTGTAGTCAACTGTAGTCTCCAGTTGAGTAAATTTTTCTATAGGTTTCTGGAAAACGTCACCCCTCATACAGCTGTCTTACACTCATGTTTATTTGTTATATCTAGAGATTGACATTGGTGTTTTATCCACTGCTAAGTAGCTGTGTTAGTTTAATCGAGTCATTGTTTAAACAGTCGTTCAACAATGAATACTTCAGCAAAGAACTGTAAGTCTATCTCAATTATTTTATTTTTTATTCATTGTTGTTTTCTTTTTCCATTCTTATCAATTAACTAACTAACTCTGTGGTGCAACTGCCCATAGAGAGCCTTGGCCTGCCAAAGGGGCTTATTGAAGTACATATATAATATGTAATTAATGATACCGGGTTAGTGTGTCGCTTCACCACCAGTACAATCCTTATCAACAGAGAGATCATGATAACCTTAACATTATATTATTGTAACAAGCTTTCTACTGTTATGATTTTGGAACTGAAAAATCTTCATCTATTCAATAAGACACATATTTTTTTTAATGAAACCAAAAACGAAACCACTTTGAAGTGAATTAAATCACTTAGTCTATTAAATATCATTTAAACATTTTATTAATAGAATACATCAATTATTAATGTATTGATTATCAATAAATCTGCTTACATACTAGGTCATGCCCTGTTTATTCTTTTTTCCCTTCGACTCCACTATTTTATTTATTATTATTTTTTTTTTTTTTTTGTGGTATGCTTTATTATATAAGGGCTTATTTTTTAAGAAGATAATATCATTGCACATTTTCTCTTCTGAAAAGCTATATTTTGAATGAATTAAGAACGTAGCTATTCAGAAGAGAAAATGTGAAAAAGTTTTACTTTTAAGGATATTTTAATTTGCAAAAGCTATCTATATGAGTGAATTTAAATTATCTAGTTGGTATAATATAAATATCAGGGAGGTAATTAAAAGATTACTTCCTAAAAAAGTTCTTATATTTTGTTCCAACTGGCTCCATTTTTTGATTCAGTTCTAAACCTCTCATGGAGGAATGTCATGACTGGTCTAGAACTGTTCTTGAATTGCTTGTTGGAACAAACCTACTGTTAATTACAATTTTTGTATTGTTCTAATGATGTATTTTGTTGTTGTTAGGTTTGTTCTAATAATGAAGATACTGAATGAAGTGACTTGCTGCCAACCTCCTCCAGATATAATAGAGAAAATTTTAGGTGTTCTCATGTATGCCATTAATTACCCTGATATACTCGAATGCCTCTGTAAGAAGAGATGTAAGTATAATGCCCTCTTCCATTTGATTATTTTATAATTTGGACTAACGCACAGACAGGGTCTGCCCTGTCCCTAAATCTGTTTGGAAAATCTCTGTGGTCCGTCATAAAATCTGCTTTTATGTAGCCAGCTATTGAAGAGAATTGCATATTAATTACAATGATTTTATTTTTAGTGGTTTTAAAGAAGTGGTAATGACTCATATGACCAACATCTTAAATTAGACTGGTTGATTGGTAAACTCTTTTGCAAAAGTTATTTCTGTCATAAAAGGAGGCCAACTTTCCAAAATTTCGAGGTTTTAGTTCAGTTAGTTCCAGAGATATTTTCATGATGAATTAGTCATACAAAGAGAGAGCCAGCTTGGCCGTGTGGGTTAAACCACGTCTGCTCGGCCATCACTGAATCATGAGTGGAACGAGATGGGGTTCGATTCCTCGCCGTGACTCTCTGATTTATATGGCTCACTATTGATCACATCATACTCGCTTTGACGAACAATGTACATATGTATGATGTGTGAAGTGGCTGGAACTCTCTACCGTGGGGCGTAAAAAGGGCCTAAGTGATGGCCTAATTGCAAGGTTCGACCAAGTGGTTCGTCCTACCTGTTCTAGTAGGAAGTACTAGACTACTACTACTACTACTACTAGTCATACAAATGGCTGCCACCTTAAATCATGATGGCTAATCAAAAAAGATTTCTTCTTATCAAGCATATAGGAGCTAGGAGTAACTTACGTACAAACTTTCATGGTCAAATGACCAGTAGTCCTAGAAAACTCATGAAGAATTAGTCAATGGCATTTGGATTTTATATGTATTGATAAATCTTTTATTTATTTTTATTTATTTATTTATTTACATGCGGTTACAACTTTAGAGTAGTATCACAATAGTCAGTACAGGTACAAAAGAAAAATAATAATAATAATAATAATAATGACGTCCTGTAATGACCTAAAGCTGTTGAACGGGACTAAAATTACAAACCAAAAAAAAAAATAATAATAATAAAATGATTAAAACAACATAAAAAATTAATAAAATTTACATATTATCATTAAGAAATTCAGATAAATTATAATATGCCTTCTCAGTTAAAATCTTTTTAATACTTTTCTTAAAAGCTTTTTGGGGGAGCTCAGCTATAGTAGGAGGTAATTTATTAAAGCATCTTATGTCATTGATAACTGGAGATTGAAATGATTTGTGAAGCCTACACATAGGAACATTAATATTGGTGGTAAATCTATCTTTAATCAACAAATACTTTGTTTATTATGTTAAATCTTTTGTTTTAAAGTTTTACTCCTACTAGATGTGATCCTCTCCAGCAGTTTGAGGCACTAAATGTATTGAACCTCTGTCCATATTATCAATATTTACTGGATGTAAAAGATATTTGTCCAACGAAAATTAATTTATATATTGACAAATAATAATTTTATTTAATTAATAGTTTTGTGTGTGTGTTTTAGCTAATCTAGTCAGTCTTGTTACCAAAACAGAATTTTGCTTCTTTAAAGGTAAACAAATATATAAATATTCTTCATTTTTTTTTTTTTTTTATTATTTTCTTTTTTATTATTATTCCGTATCTCAGGAGTAAATTATTGTGTAATTTTTTAGAGATTACAGAAAATCTATTTTCTACTTACCAAAAACAGTAAGTGGAGCAGTATTTCTTTAATATATGCAGTATAATTTTTAATGAAATTGGTCTTATAGTAATCGTTATGTAGTAGTGTGTTACCCTTTTATTTATATAAGTTATTCTGAAGTCTATTTCTTGGTCTTAAGGGATAAATGAAAACCAAGTTTTCATTTTCATTTGTAATATTTCAGCCTCACTTGGGTCAAGCTTAATAATAGTTCTTAAAGAACATCCACAAGTTTATCCAACTTAATTTTGGCATTTTCTTGTTAATTTATTCAGCACAGTACTGCCTTTGTCACTAAACCTTCTAAATTATTTGTCATGATATGTAAAAATTATTAAAATTACTTTTCTTAATGAGTAAATTTCTCTTATCTGGTTATTGAGATGTCATTGTAATTTTTCGTTATTAAATCTGTCTAATTTATTTTTTTGTTATAATAATGATGATACTGAAACAAATGACTTGCTGCCAACCTCCTCTGGATATAATAGAGACAATTATTTAGTTTTTAAGCTTAATCTCTTGGTATTTTATCTTTTATTTGGTTTAAATTAACCTTAATTATTTACTTTTATTTCTCTCTAATTGCTTTTTGTAGAAAGGAAGTTTATATTTTTATTATTATTATTTTTTTTTGTTTACTGCTCAGTTCAATTAGCTATAATCTCATTTTCTAATGTAACTTAATAATCAAGTTAACTCTATCATATCATTACTTATAGCTCTTTCAGTTTCTCTGTTGAAGTCATTCAATATGACAAGACTTTAACACTTGCCATATTAAATGTACCTTTAGGAAGCTATAAGTTAAATAGAAAATACCGATAAACTTTCTATAAAGAACACTTTGTAATATTTAGATCATTTAGATTAAAACATTCAATATAACAAATTTTAGAACACATTACTTCAAAAACAAACTTTACATTCTATAAAAAATGAACTGTCAACAACTTGACATCAACACTCCCCCTAGTTGTGCAGTTCAGTTCATAGTAGTCCAATTTTACTACACAGATCCTTGACCCTAGAAGAGTGTAGTGGTTTTGTCAATAGATCAGCAAGCTGCTCTTGAGTTGCCACTTTTGCAATACCTATGATACCATCAGTCACAAGTTCTCTCACATAAAAATGACGAAGACGAATATGTTTTGTTCTCTTGTGGTTCTCAGGATTTTGAGCTAACTTATTAGCGGCTTCATTATCTACTTGAAGAATTTAAACATTATCTTTTAGATGTCCTAGTCCATTCAATACATTCTTAATATAAACCATTTCTCTAGCTCCTTCACTTGCTATTAATATAGAGAAAATATATTGAGAAAATCCTCGAACGATTCAACATGTCTGGTTGTCGCCCTGTAACCACGCCAATCATAAAAGATGATTCAGTCCAAGCAGCAGAGATGTCTTCAGATTTTCCTTACAGGCAGACAGTAGGTGCACTAATGTACCTAGCATGTGGATCCCGTCCTGACATAGCTTATGCTGTGGGCTGCATCTCTAGGAGTCTTGAACACCCTACTAGCCACAATGTGAGCAGGGCCAAGCGTATCTTCAGATACCTGAAAGGTACCAAGGAGTACGAGATAAGATACCAAGCCAATTTTAAGTCTGGTGTCATATTCTTACAGCGATGCAGATCATGGAGGAGACTTGACAACTGGGAGATCAACTTCAGGAGTTGTGTGCCTCTATTCTGGTGGTGCAGTATCCTGGCTAAGTCAGCTGCAGCCATCTGTTGCTATCTAGCAGCTAGTGAAGGGGCTCGTGAACTAGTGTGGCTCAAGAGACTGTACCTGGGTATGGCTCAACTAAAAGGGAATCCGGTGCTTATGGTGGATAATGAGGCAGCCATTAAACTTGCACAAAGTCTCGAGTACCATCGCCTGACAAAGCATATTAGAATTCGTCATTTCTTTGTCAGGGAGCTAGTGACAAAGAAAGAAATAGAAATCATGAAAATTGAAACTGAAAAACAATCAGCAGATCTACTGACAAAGCCACTTATGTCTCCACGACTGCGGAAGCTTTGTCTTGCCATAGGTTTGAAGCAACCAAACAAACCATTGAATGAGGGGAGGTGTTGAAGTCATTCAATATGACAAGACTTTAACACTTGTTAATAAATAACAATCACTTTAACAAGTATAATTATTTATTATAACTTGTTAAATCATTGAAAATAAAATCAGTCTGTGTTTTGGTTCAAAAGGAGTTACAGTATTAAATTTTAATTTAGTTGTGTCATCCATAAGTAACTTCATTATTCTCTAGTTCAGGGTTGCTCACCCCTGTCGATCGCGAACACATTCCAAGTCAACCACTGCATAGCTGCAATCGGATTGATCAGATTAAAAATGTGCTGGTTAGCATTTTCCATAGATATCAGCAGAAATCAAATGAAATACTTCGCTCAAACAGGAAGTAGCTCAACAGTAGGAGCTAATCTTACGCCTTTGAAGACAGAATTTACAAATTACTTTTCAAATTTTAAAACAATGGAACACATGTAATAGTATTTATATAGTAGTTTAGTATTACCCTTTTCTTATTATTCGATTCAAAATGAATTTACTTCATAGGTCTACAGGGTAGTATTAATAAAATTTTAAACTTTTAGGTTTCCATAATTTTACTAATGTTGCAATATTTCAACCCCCTTTGGGTCATTTTCAAGCTTTCTTAACTCCTTGCTTCACTTAAACATTAAATTTATTTATTTGAATCTCCTTTTCATTCTGTGTCTATTTCAAAAAAGGTGTGCTACACTTATTTTCACACTAATTAATCTTTATTACGAAAGATCTATTTAAAAGTTAAAATATTACATTTTTTCAAAAAGAAAAAACGAATCTGATTATATTTTACTAAAATCAATGATAATGTTTTAGTAAAATATAATCAGACTAGTTTTTTCTTTTTGAAAAAATTTAATATTTTAACTTTTAAATAGATCTTTCGTAATAAAGATTAATTAGTGTGAAAATGAGTGTAGCACACCTTTTTTGAAATAGACACAGAATGAAAAGGAGATTCAAATAAATAAATTTAATGTTTAAGTGAAGCAAGGAGTTAAGAAAGCTTGAAAATTACCCAAAAGGGGGTTGAAATATTGTAACATTAGTAAAATTATGGAAACCTAAAAGTTTAAAATTTTATTAATACTACCCTGTAGACCTATGAAGTAAATTCATTTTGAATCGAATAGTATTTATCACTCATTCTGTCAAGGATGTGCTACCAAGTTCTCTTTTAATGAAGCTCAACTTGACCTAGAAACAATCACGCTTCAGAATGATTTGATTCTTAAAACAGAATGCAATGATGTAAATGAGATTATGTGTGCTTAACGATAATTTATCGAGGTAGCAGTTACATTCTAGCTGGCATTCTATATTCTATTCTAGCATCGTCATTTTGTAAAATAATTAAAATATTTTATTTTTATCAAACAGGAGTGTGTATGATGCAGCCACTGTGCTACCTGGTAGGCGTTCTTTCAGGTACATCATACCCAGGGTACTGGACCCTGAGTCTTGCCTTTACAAGATGGTTACGACAGCTATATGACAGGTATAGGATATACCTAGAACCCTGGTACCCGCCAAATCAAGTATGCAACTGTGTACCTGTACTGCATAGTGCTCTTTTCACTACTCTAGCAAAAGCCTCAGCCTTCCTTGCTAACCATGGTGAGTATTACCTCTCCTCTTCACATTTGCAATTCTTTATTTAACTTATATGGTTTTGTTTTGTAAATAGCATTGTGTAAGAACTAGTTTGGACTGATTGTTGTGATAACAGACAGACACAATATCAAAATTTCCCTAATCTCTGAAACGGATTTTAGTTGAAAAATCTACTATTTTAGACCAATACAAGCCATTATTATTATTTTATTTTTTAGAACTAAATGTAACTATTAACACTAATTTAATAAAATATATTTTAGCCCAATAAAGTGTTTAATATCTTACTGTGTTGAAATATTTTAACTGCTATTGTGTATTTTTGTTTCACATACTATGTATTTTATTAAAAACCCTTATCTCACAATTAGCTAGAAAATCTATAAGTTAACTTTTTTGGATTGCATGATTATAAATACTCATTTAAAAAAAAAATAAATAAATAAAAAAAAAATAAAAAGTAAATATTAATGTTTGTGTCGTTTAATTTCAAATCCAGAAGTTTTAATTTTTATTTAAAAATTTACAGGAAACAGAATATTGCAGTGACACTAAACTTTAAAATTATTAGTGTCATGATTAGAGTGCAGTTTTTGTCTCCTGTAAAATTTAAAAAAGTAAAAGTATGGTTTTAAAGAAAAAGACAATTATAATCAATATTACATCATATAGTTTTTTAGTTTTGGCAAATGTTTTGGTGATATAATTAATTTTTAAACATTTTCACTTCTTATACTGAGTAAAATATCTATGATAAAAAGCAATAATTACTGTTAAAAAAAAATAAAATAAACTGCCGCACAACAAACCATGGAGGACTTCAGCCTCCAAAATGCTTGTACAAATATATATTTAATAGATGATATGGGTTTGGCGTGACGCTCTATCCTATTGACTCCTTCCTATTGACTCTTTCAGTAAAGTTACCAAAGAATTCTTAATTCAGAACCCTCTGTATAGCGTTGAAGAATTCTTCGCTCTCAACTTTTAATTCTTTTAACTTTTGTTTTTCGTCCCAATTTTTTATCTTTATAACTTTTTTAATTTAAATTATTAACTTTACTAGAACTTTTAGTCTTTTAACTGTACATGTCCTATTTTGTTGAAAATGTTTTGTTTGTGTTTTCATTATGTACATTGTAAACAAGGATAAATAATGTAAAATATGTTTTGTAGTGTTAATATATATGTTATTTTTCTGACTTTTGTACACCTACTGTGATAGGTCTCCGCAAAGAAAATTTAAAATAAATAAATATCACCTGTGTGGTACCCTCAGTAACAGACAAAGCATCTAGCTAACCAGCAAAATACTTGTATTTTTGGCCAAGGAAACCGTACATCCCATATAAATCTGGGTTTTTCAGGGGCACTGTGTCAGACTTGTAAAACCCTTTATTTTGCATGGTTTGCTTAGCCCACATTATAGGATTGTTTTGAGGGTTAACCATGTCCTTACTCTCCTACTGTGGGCTCTAAGATCTTTACCTCTACCATTTTATATTTTTAAATAAGCAAGATGTTTATATATTTCAGCATCTGACAGCGACTTAGAGGAAGGAGTTAGATTGATTGTGGAGAGTATAGTACGAGACGGTATCAGACTATGTGAAGTGCTGATAGACATGGATACAGGTTTTGTAAACCATCTGGATAAGTTTCATCTTTATAATGAATTCCTCGCTACAGTCAAGGAGATGCATTACGATCCTTTCTTCTCTCCTTTGTTCCAGCTAGACTCACATCAATGTAACTATTTACCTCTCTAATTTATACATATATTTTTTTTTTTATCATTTGAAGGGGCACGTCTTTAAAAACTGTTATAAATTGTGTATTAAAAGCGTCTCTTGCCCTGTGTGGAATGAAATGAGGTTATCAACTAATCACCTTGTTTCCCCAAACAAGGTGATTGTTCTTATCACCTTTGACACTGAACAATAAATATGGGGTCCGGAACTCTGAATTAAAATTTTGATGCTATACAATTTTTTAATCTCTCTGATAAGACTTTTATTTCTAATCTAACCTCTTATAATGTATTTTACTGCCAACTTCTGTAAATTTGTAATATATTTAAAAAATTATATTTGTTTTAGTAAAAGTTGTCGAGTGTTTGATAAATGCAAACGAACTTCTTGCGTCAAAATCTAAAGGATCTGCGGACAAGAGTCGAACTGAACCTCCGAGCCTAGAACTAACCAAGTTAAATTTCAACCGAGTCTTTGATCAAAATAATATCTTCCTAACTTGCTCTGACAAATATGATCGACTCTGCTAGCTTTCTAACCACCACAGGTCTAAAGCTGCTGGCCACTTAACAAAAGAAAATTATCTCAGATAGAGTCAATTTCTTTGTTTCTTATGAGCCATGCAAAACAGACAGGACCTGTATTAAGTTCTCTCAAGGCGAGAAGAGTCAACACCATACTTTGCCTCTAGACAGCTTGAGACATTGCCATGTGCACATGTATTATCCTCTTCTGTCCTTTTAGTCTGTCTTAGTAGCAACTTAGAATTTTTTAAACTGAGACAGTTAAATAATATGTATCAAGAAAGTATGTCTAGATTCACATGGAAACAGTCATAGACATTTTGACTCTTCTTGTGAACTGAAGATATAACACTAATTATGAAGACAAATAACAAATTATGAATTATCTGAGTCTATTTTTTATTTTAATTGAATCAATTAGGGTTTATGAAGCCATTGTGTAATTAATCTAGATCTTCTGATGGGGACCGTGTAAGAGATTTTGTCAATGTTTTCCAACTCATTAAGGCCCCTACACAGAATACATTTTACCGTACATTCACCAGATAAGCCAAAACTGATGTTGCATCAGCTGTTGAGGGAATTTAGTGTGTAGGGTTGTAGTGTAGCAGTGTAGATGTTGTATCTTGAGAGGGGAATGGGAGAAGTCATGCAAATGGTTAGAAAAAGTCAGACCTGCTCAAACGGTTGTACATTCTGTCTGGTTTTACTGTACGGTCGCATGGTGTGTTAGGGAGCTACACACCATACGGTAAAACCTATAATGTGTAGGTGCCTTTACAGGCATCACTGACTAGTTGGAAATGGCTCTCATCATGAGCAACCCTTGATAATGATCTCTTAATAGGTTAAAAGTGTCAGGATTCATCAAATCTCTCTTCTCATGGTCTCTCTCGGGTGATCTAGACTTTGTGTTTTAAACGTTTTTATTACAAAGAACATAAATGGATATAAAATTTCTTATAAATAATAATTACTTTTTCTTTCTATGCTTTAAATCACATTAATGTATTTTTTAAAAAATCAAATCGAGATCGTATTTTGTATCAGTATTGTCAGTTAAATTTAAAAAGTTTTAATTTGTAATCTCAATCAATTAAATCTCTTTAAGTAATAAAAACATTGTTATTAAGTAAGATTAACCACCAACTGGTGTAGGTATTGACTATGAATTCAGGTTTGGGCTCAATTCACCCTCTTTAACTACAGTATGCGCAATACGAGTTGTGACTTTTGACACTCAGATTGGCTAATCTAAATGAGGAAAAAATAATGCCCCTAGGCCTATGGGAGGGGTGGGGCCAGTGACATTTTTGTTTGCCTAGTTGGCCCGACCTTCTAGAATTCAAAATCCTGACCTCTCATTGGCTCCCCACCCTAATTTGTCAAGTCACAACTCATAACGCACAAACTTTAGGGGGGATATGGAAAAAAGAACACGGTGATGTGGTTTGTGATGCACCTAGACTTCCTACTACTCTAGTTGTGGTCTTTGTATTCAGGTTTAGGCTCAATTTACATTCAACTGGGGATAAGGGGGTGGGGAATGATTTGATAAGGTTAGTGATGTAAGGTTGGAATTAACATTGGACTATTTTTAGGCTAAATTTAACTTACTTTCCTAATTTCATTATAATCGGACTTGTAATTATTTAAAATATAGATGTTTCAGTTGGACAAGAAACTGAAATTGTTCCTTGGTGTTTGATTACTTATTTGAATTAAGAAAATTTTGAATTTTCAGACAAAAAAAATGTTTATCAGAATTATATCAATGCTTTCGTTAAATTCGGAAAGATCGGATGTAAAATAAATAAAGCTATCTAAATTATATCGATATGGATAAAATAAAATATTGCTTTACAGCTTTAGCTCTATAAGGTTGTTTTTAATGTAATATCAATCAATCTTTGAAAGAAAGAAGTTCTGGTTTCAATTCCCAACTTAGACAAGGGGCCCCTCAATGTTAACCTTTATTAAGCATCAGGGTATAGTTACTTAAATGAAGTTTCTATCCGGTTAAATACAACCAACAAATATACTAATGTTATCTAATACATTTTATGGAGCTGCACGCTAACTCTTATATTAAATTTATAGTTGTATGTGCCTTTTGGCCAGCCTACATTTATTATAATATAAACCTATAAAATATATAAACCCATAATAGAATTGAGATTTGATTCTTAGAGCAACATTTTTTTCTTTTTTCTTATAAAATCTATGATTTAATTTATAAATTATAATTGATTGTCTAAAAGTTGTGTAGAGCCTTTTCTTGCATGGAACTAGATTTTTCAAACTTTTCCTCAAAGAAAAATGAAAATGCATGAACAAATTCAATGAGCAATTTGATCAAAAACTGTAATAATTGTTTTTGGAATTAATATATTTAAAAAAAGTTAAAGCAAAATCATATATTTTTTTATAGAATTAATACAGCTTTATTTATGTTTTATTTTATTGTATAACCAATTTAAAATTGTTAAGTTTTGAGAATGTATATAAGAAACTATTTCAATGTAAATAGGATGTATATAATGTTGTATATTTCAGTTTGGTTTATTTATTCTCTTTTAAAAATTATATTATTAATATTTGAATACCTGTTTACTTATTTTTTAAATAGTTTATCCTTATATATATCTAAAAATCAATTTGTGTATGTTCTTTATAGGTTCTTTTCAATTTTTTAATTTTATTAATAATTATTAATATTTTTCATCCCCTTAATCAGAACTCTGGTATGGTTTCATACCATGATTCTCCCTCATTTTCAAAATGGCAGATTAAGAAAATTGTTTATCTATAAAAGGCAAATGCCACTCACTCATTCATATTTATATCTCCAAAATCGCTGGAGCTAGAGTCACCATAAGTGGCATTGAGTTTCCTTTTATGGTTTAAACCGTAAAAGGCCCTTAAGCCGTTTATGTGCCATATTTTTAGGGCTAAATTCTCAAAAATCATCTATTTATCACTAAATCTCTGAAACTACTTGAACTGGAATCACAAAACTTGCCAGAGAAGTAGCTTTGATGATGTAGTCCTCCTCTGGACGGAGGATGGGCTGAAGGCAGAGATAATTGGGAGCATCTTGTGTAGCAAGACAAAAGCCCTCCACACACCATGGAGTAAGTGAGGGAGAAAATTGATGGAGCATTGTAAAACAAAATTGGTACACTGATTTCGATCAAAACTTTCTCGTTTACATAGTCAGATTTAATTTAAACTCAATATCTAATTTAATCAATTAATTAAACACATTTAAAAGTGTTCAACAGGTGATTATATACATTTTGTTTTTGATTTTCAGCTAAACCATATTTAGTTTCATCAATATCTTGGAAACTAGATTATTCCTAGGAAAACAACTTATATGGTTTTTATCTTAAAATGGACTACATTTTAGAATTTTTTTATCAAAATTGCCTATATCGATTTCGAGAACTAATTTTGTTTAGAGCTTCTATGGGGCAGAAGATCTCGCCTCGGATCAAATTTCATTGAAATTGGCCCACTTGTTTAGGCTCCATGTGTCTGCACGGACTGTAGACAGATATTTTTTAAAAGCAATTTTATTTGGTCTTAGAAATGTGACAATCCTTCAAAATCGATTTTTTGTTCCATCGCAATCCTTTCCTCTACAATAAAGTCAAAAAATTATTACATTTTCTTTTTTTTGCCCATGGTGAAAAAACAGATGTCGTTTTTGTTGCCCTTTTTTTTATTCCCAGCTGGATCAATATTAATAGAAATTTGTACAGACTTATATTGCTTATTTTATGTAATCCCCCCTGCCCTCATTTAAAATCCCTCACATTTGTTTTGTTTTTAAATCCTTTATATTAACTTCACTTTTGTGCCTGGGTGCCTGACGTCAAAATCTTTGGAAGGCTAGTTAACCCACTTCCACTTATCCAATCGAGCTGAAACTTGGCACATAGACTCTCTACCAATACAAAAACATTTTAATAATTAATTAATTTTTAAATTTAATTAATTTCTTGTTGAAGATGAATGGAATAATTAAATTTAAAAAAAAGTAATAAAAATAAAATAATAAATTAAATTGTGGGTATAAAAAATCTTTGGAGGGCGAGTTAACCCTCTTCCAGTCATCCAATCGAGCAGAAACTTGGCATATCGACTCTCTACCAATACAAAAACATTCTAACAAATTAATTAATTAATTAAATTTATTAATTAATTTTTTAAATAATTATTTAAAATTAGAATGAATTAATTCCAATATTTCCTCTCACAACTAAAATGCAAAAATATAAAGGATTTATAATAAAAACTTGGTTTTTATGGGCTGGTATTATTTTACAATAAAATTAATATGGGACCAACAGTGGGTTAATTATAATTATAACCTACTATTCAAATGTTATTAAAATAGTTCGAGTAATTTTTAAGATAGCATGGTTTTGCCAAAATGTCGAAAGGTAGACAGACACAAACCAAAAATGTTCCCTGATTTCGAATGGATTTCTATCAAGGAATTTTAATTTTACTGTGAATAGAGAATATGACAGCAACGTAATAACAAATTAGTGTAGGGTAGTTGTACTTTCTTTTTTATCAAATTAAAACAGTAATGTATTCATTCTATGATAAATGCATATGGTTTTTAATTCATAAGCCCAACGTAATGCCCTACACCTCCACGAAGGGTGGTCCATTGAGCAGTGAAGCCACTAGGTAGCTTATGCTTTCCAGGGGTTGATAATCAAAGTCAGAACCCCCTAGTTTACAAAATAATGAAACAAAGTAAAAATAGCCATAAAGAACAAACAAAAATCTTGTTTAATGTTCTGTTGATTTTACAAAGTAAACATACAAACAGTGTCATAATCACATTCATATAATAATAAAATTTTAATTTTACAAAATAAATAATAATAATTATAGTAGA
Organism: Gerris lacustris; assembly: GCA_951217055.1. Taxonomy (NCBI): domain Eukaryota; kingdom Metazoa; phylum Arthropoda; class Insecta; order Hemiptera; family Gerridae; genus Gerris; species Gerris lacustris. The sequence goes on from OX578279.1 coordinate 50,844,700, forward strand.
TTACATCAATTTATTTTTTTAAAAAAAAACAATCATATTATTATATAACATTGTGCAAACAGTCGATAGAAAAAAAAATGAAAACAGCAAGTTCAAAATGTACACAAAATTATAATATACATGGATGTTTTACAAATTATCAAAAAAAATAAATATAAAATAAAAAAAGACCAGGGATAAAGAATAAAAAATACAGATTACAATACAAATGTCCATTATGAAACAGAAACAGGCAAAAAGTATAAAGAAAAATACATTAAAGCTTATTACCGTTTACAAATATCTCAGTTTTTTAAATTTGTTCTCTGTTTACGATATTTGATTATAAAATAAAATAAATTTAATAGTAGATTTCAACAATGTTTTATATTTAACTTTTTTCTTAATTTATATGGGTATATTTTTTAAAAAATAATTTAATTTTATGCTAAGGTTCCATGAGAGAATGCAAGTTTATACCTTTAATTTTGAAGTTAAGCATTTATAAAAGAAATACCAAAAATTATTTTGATTTTTATCAAAATCAAATAACAAAGGATTGATAAGGATGTCAGAGATATGGGCAGATTATTAATGCCATGAAAGAATGCTTTCTAAATTACAGGAGACAGTAGACTATGCAAGTGCCATGATTTAAGTATATCTTGGGCCATAATAAGAAAAATTATATATTTTAGCATCCAAGCAGTCTCTCCTATCATTATCACCAACATCAGCAAATAATACAGCTGAAACAGATAGCATCAGTATCCATGATGCAAACCACTGATTCAATGCATCATTATGACATCAATTTATATGGTGTTGATATCGATAATTTGGGCGTATAACTATATCTAGAGGTAAGAAGTCAGGGAAATCTTAGGACAACCTCTACACCTCCCTGTAAAAAATTACTCAACTAAGAAAAGAAGAATATGTCAAAACAACTAATAAATCTATTTCATGAAATTAACAAAAATTCTTAAACATCAATATTGAAGATTTACTAACATCTCTCATTTTTCAATCACATAGAACCAATCATAAATTAATTCCTTCTTATCTCTATGGGTCTCTGGGAAAGATCATTAAAAAACAATATTTTTATTTTAAATTTAGTTATATTTCACCCACTACCTTCAGGCCTTATCTGAAATATGAATGGTGATGCAGTAAGCTTTTTGTAGACTATTACCTGTTCTTAAGGAGTAATGGTTAAACAATAGAATTGAAAGTACGTAAGAACAGGTAATAGTCTACAAAAAGCTTACTGCATCACAGATAATAGATGCCCAGGTAATGGGCGAAATATTGCTAAATTTAAAATAAAAATTATAATATATTAATGTTTTAATGATCGTCCCAAGTAAATTAATTAAAATTAAAGGGGATCATCTAAAGATTAAACAACAAATAATAATGACATATTTCTTTTTTTAGAATTTGTTTTTATACAAGTGAAAAAAAAAATTATAAACATTTTAATTTCTTTTATAATCTTGAATATATTTTGTTTCTATACATATTTTATAAATATATATATTTAATAAATAATAATAACATATTTAAACAAAGATAAATGTTAATTTTTTTAATATTTTATTTTTGTTAAATTTTTTTTATATATTATATATAAATTAAAAAGGTGACTTAGAAAATCTCATTGGGTTAGTTTTTAATTTTCTTTTTCTCCTAAATATATTTACAGAAAAACTTCATTTATAAATATTTAATTTTAAATAATCAAATAATATACATATATTATTTTAACAAAATATTTACATTTTTTTTTTTTTTTTTTAATAAATTATTTTTATTATTAATGTTAACAAATTATGTGAAAAAATATTTTGTTGTTTTTAATATAAATATATCTAGATTTGGCAGACATAGGGAACCAATAAACAGTTACAGTGGAAGCCCTCTAATCGGCCAACGCAGGACCAAACTTTCAGAGAAATACTTTAAAAACATTCATATTTAATAAAAATAAAGACGAGAATGAAATACGTTCATACAGTATTCTGACAGGTGTAGACAGATATCTTCACAAAACAGTAGTTAGCAGACCTTTTATATTTTATATACCAGCTAAGAAAGATCAGTTACACAGGTGTTGTATAGCAACCGGTTGAACTGTGACCTGGTAAGAGGGCTTCAACAGTAACAATGTAACATTTTACAGGTGTTGTTGAGGAGTGACCTCCAGCTTGGTGACCACTTGAACCGAGACCAGGTAAAAGGGCTTCTACAGTAACATTGGAACATTTTACAGGTGTTGTTGAGGAGTGACCTCCAGCTTGGTGACCACTTGAACCGAGACCAGGTAAAAGGGCTTCTACTATAATATTAAGTTATTTTGTTTGCTGTTTTTAATTTTTCTATTTTTTTTTTTCAATGTTAGCTTTTTTATTTAAACTAGATAAAAGCATGTGAACTATGCCTATGTGGTTATGTCTGCCAACTCTAGGTATGTTTTATTTGTGGTCATTTTGCATAATTTTTTATCGGCTTATATTGGTTAGATTATAAAAAATGTTGATGTCATGAAATGTGAAGTAAAAGTTTTAATTTTTTGTTTGACATCTTGGATAAAGTTGGTGGTTCAATGATGACAAAATGTTGGGTCTTTTTTGTTAATCCCCCCCCCCCCTCATTCCTACCGGGTGATTTTTTGCATATACAGGGTTGCACCCTTTAACTTTTATGGGGTTTCCAGATTTCCCAACACTGTTTAGTGCACAAAAAGCTAAAAAACCACACATTAGGTTAATCACCTCATTATTTATAGATGTATACATTTATACTTTTTTGAACTTGTCCAAAATTAGGATATGTAGATATTGTTGTTATCTCATTAGAGATTTAAGGAAAAAGCAATCAGTCTACTTGGTATTAGTATAATAGATGTTAGTTTGCTGCTACCTATTAGAAAATATGTCCTTGTTCGATCTTAGAGACCTGTTAGAACAAATTTATTTATTTATTTAAAACATTTTACCAATTCACATAAAATAATTATAAATTACACTTGCTTACATAAATAATTAGAATATAACAAATTAATATAAAGATCCAAAAGCCTCCAAGAAGGAAAACCTTGAAACAGGAGGCCCGAAAAATTCTAACAGACATTGTATCATACTGGACTCCAGGTCAATGAACTTGGAGTGTTATTGTTTTTTTTATCAAACAATATTAGTTTATTATAATAAATTGTGTTTTTTTATCCTTTCATATTCTACACGGTTGTCTGCTAGGGCAGACAACCATAAAAGTTAAAGGGTGCAACCCTGTATATGTGAAAAATCACCTAGGGGGGGGGGGGGGGTATAATAACAAAAAAGATCCCAAAATTTTAATGTTTATCAAATTTACAGTAAGCTTTATTTATTAGAACCTTCGACACCTTTCATACCAAAAAGACAGGCGGCAAGAGACACGAGAAATGTCTCTTCAATGAACCAATCCATTACATTATTATTAAACACTAATATTGTTTTCACACCAAAGAGACAGACTCATGCCTCCCCATTGGGGAAAGTCTTGTCACCTGTCATCTATCCCCTGTCTTTTCTGTGTGAAAGAATAAACTAAACCATTAATCAAATTGACAGAGATGTCAATTGATTTGTGACTATTGATAGATATCGATTGATTAGAGGCAATGGATAGATATCATTTGATTAGTGATTTCATTGATATTCAATGCCATCCATACTCATGCTTCGCTTCATTTTCATGATACAGTAGATGTTCTGCAAAGACTTAAGAGCCATATACTTATTGTACATGTCTCAATTCTGTTCCATTAGGCCAACTTATGTCCTACTTACTTACTTACTCCTCGGCGCTACAGCCCATGTAGGGTCCTGGCTGCCATAACAACTCGCCATTCCTCTCTATCCTGCGCATGTCTCCAACTTATGTCCTAGGACATTAATTTATGCTACCAGTTGGACAAACTACATTCCACCATCCAAGTTACAACTGAATGAGCAAGCTAACCCCATCAAACAGTTTTAGGGAAGTTTGCTAAATGTTCTACTGATATCACTAAATATTGCAAAATTGGGCCTATTTTTATTTCCTTAATAGACCCAAATGCTCAAGAAAAAAAAAAAAAAAAAAATACAATCTCTAGACATGTAATGCCTTTAATTTTCAACTTTTCTTGGTATATTTCTAGTTTAACCAATAACTAAATTAATATGTAACATTTGTTTCAATTTTATTTAGTGAAGTACCACCAAACTTTTATGATTGCAATTAATTATTTTAGACCACAAATATTCACTTTCAATACACAATGTCCTTACATTATTCTCTATTACAAAAATTATAAACAAAAAAATAACATTTAACAAATAAAGTAGAATAGGTAATCTATTTACTAAGTATACATTATAATAGTTCTAATTTATTTACAAAGTATATACTTTACACATTTATTTTTTTTTTAAGTTTAATTAATTTGTTCATTTATTATTTACAAAGGCATATATATTGATGTTTTTACACTATTAGTATTCATATATCAGTCAAAATTTAGAAAAAGTTTTTTTTTGTTATTTTAATTTAGAATTAATAGAAAAATAGAAGTGTATTATTGTAAGTATTGATACTAAACCAATTTGATAAAATAAAAAAACAAAGGATAAAGAGACAATGTTCATTTTTCCAAGCCATCAAAGTAAATATTTGTTTAAAAAACTAATTGAAATGTGACCAATTACATTTTTTTAACTTTTTAGAGGACAATGTTTCCAAATTAAGGTTTTATTCTCAATTAAAAGTAAAAATTGGAAGTAAAATTAAAACATTTTTATTGCCAAATATCTCAATAAAGGTGACCAATTGCCAACAACCAAATTTTTTATGTATTAATAATACTTGCCCATGTAAACAAAGTGTTTATTAGAAATCCTTTATTTTTATATATATGCTTAATAAAATGTTTTTGTATTGGTACTGAGTCTATGTATCAAGTTTCTGATCTATTGAATGATTGGAAGAGGGCTAATTAGCTCTCCAAAGGTTCAGATGATAACCAGTCACAAAATTGAAACTACAAAAATTATAAAGAATTTAAAAATGGGAATCTTAAGAGTCAATTTTTCAAATCCTACCAATCCTCCTTCAAAAACAAGTTGTTCTTAAACACAGAAAAGGCTCGGTGGGTTGGATTGTGCTATGCAGGTATAGCCCTCCTATGAAATAATTCAAAAAGTGATCTTTATTGTGGGCACAAAACATTGTTGTGCTGGGCTCTAAATTTGTTATTTATTTCTATTTCTGAAGTTACTCCGACAGCTTTGCCTTATTATATGCCCACCTCAAAAATTTGTTTAGTATCCATTCTCACATTAACATAAATAAGATATGCTCAATCTAGGACTTCAAAAGTCATAAAATTACATTTATATAATCAACAGTGCATAAAAGTGTTTAGAGAAAAAACAATAATGATAATAATAATAAAATTATATTATAATATAAACACTATCAAATAACACTCATTACAAAGTATATTAAGTGAGGAGTGCATTTCCAAAACATATTTTGTCCAAATTATAAAAAAGAAAAAAAAATTGTTATGTGACCACTTTGATTTGGAGAAATATTTGAATAACCAACACATCAAGGGACAAACTAACGTCGTGATTTTTGGACTACCAACTAATTTTTTACTAGGATCAAGAGAATCACAATATCTGCCAAAATGGGTGGGGCTTAGCTGTTCTCCACGGGTCTGTTTTTTTTTTTTTTTTTTTTTTTTTTTTAACAGCTAAATGCCAAGCTGTGTTTTAAGGACAAACTTTACCGACCTCATATTTTTGGAGGACAACCAAAAATTAACTCCTACCCAAATCCTAGCTTGATGTTGGTTAGTTACTTTTTGCATGCTACCTCCATGATTATATATAACTAAAGTCATTAGAAAATATAATGTACTGTACATAAATATGGATAAAAAATATTTTATTAGAGCTTTAGTTCAGATATCATCAGTAGAAAAGTTGTTTACAATAAATTGTAAAATCTTGAATATCACAATCGTGTATTGATATTCTAATGACAAGAGGTTGTCAATAAGTGTAATGTTATCACTAATAATAATAATTATTACATCATGTTATCTTTAACAAAAGCATCCTAATTTTGGGTCTTTAATTTTGTCGAAAAATATAAGATATATTTTCATGAAGGAATAAAAATGTTTTTAAAACTCAATCTGAATCCAGAATGGAAGCATTTTCACGAGGGAGAAATCACTTGCATTTATAAATTTGGTTTGATTTCAGAAATAAGCAAAATTTAAACTTTAAAACATTTTGAAAAACAGTTCCAAAAAGAGTTTTCTATCCTCTGTGAAAACTTAGCTAGAAGTATATAATAAGCACCCAAACATGTTGAACATAAACTATAAAATTTATGTTACATGTTAACTTAGTTATATCTAGCAGTATCTTTCGATGTATTATACTGTAAGACATATATATTGTATAAACAACTTTTTTAATCTAAAAACTGGAGTCATAAGGCGACTTTCATAAATGATGTCTGGTTTTCATGAAATTTTATAATTCTGTTGTGTTCTTCCCCCTCCCCTTTTAAACCCTTGACATCATTTAAGGACGCCTAATTGATTATTTTTCATTCTGACACATTGAATGCTGTAACTTAAAAAAAAAAAAAAAATAGTGTAAATATACAAATGAATAATAAAAAGCAGATAAATATATGTAACAATTTACTAATGAAGAACGTGGTAACTTTATAAGACATATGGTACAATAAACAAAAAAAGCCTATAAATATTTTTATTTTTCAATTATTTTTATAAAATTTTACAATATTAAATTTCCAGTAAAATGGATAACAGTTATCAAATTTATTTTTCTTTCTTTTTATATGACAAACGTTATAATTTCTTTGTTATTGTCTTTACACTATATATATTTTTGTTCGGTTAAAACAATTATTTTTTAAAAGGAATTTATATGTGTGAATATATTAATAGGAAATAATTTACACACCTAAAGTGAAAACTAATAACAGAATGCACATATTTCATGTTGGGGAAACCTAAACGTAACGAGACTAGGGCTGTGGAGGGGAGGGACATGAGTCAGTATGGAAAATTTTGTTGTTGTGAGATTGCGCTTACCACTTCTTTTTACCAAAACAACTTTTTACTATGTGGCGAAATCGTGAGATCGCTGATGCTTGAGAGCAACATTTGACAATACATTTTGTATTTTGTTGGGGAAACCGGCTACGGAAACTTTTGTAATTCATCAAACAGCTTAAAAGGATGATGCTTTGAGCAAAGATCAGGTTTACAACTGGTTAGATTAGTTTAACGGGGCAAATGACGATTGAAGACCAACCTCGTTCTAAGCGCCCTTCAATTTCAAGAACTAACGACAATGTTGAAATAATCAAAACCCTCATCCATGAAAATCTTTTTTTCCTAATATGTCTTGAATTTCATGGAGATCAATCCTGAGGGTTTGCACATGGGAAGAGTTGTAAACTGAAGGTCAAAGGTAGGTCGCCTCCAGGTCTGTCATGAGTTGAAAAATCTGTTGGAAGAGGACCCACAATTTTTTCTCGAGGTGAAAAAAACTGGAGATAAAACATTGTGTTAAGGGTGTACGATCCCAAAGGGACATGAAAGGAAAACGTTTTGGAACTGTGGAAGATGTAAAACAAAATTTGCTGGAGGGGTTAAAAGATATCCCATTATGTGAGTTTCAGGACTGTTTTGAACAAAGGAAAAAGCCTCTGGACAATTGGTCACTGGAGAGTACTTTGAAGGTGATCAAAATTTGTTGAAAATTAAAAAAGTTATAAAGAGTGTCTAGTTACCTTAGGTTCCCCTCATATGTCAAAAAAAACAAATGTTTTTCGGGTTTTAGTTATAAAACTGTAGTTGAATAACACAAATTGGATTGAATTACAGTTAGTATGCCCTCTTGTTTGTGGGATTTTTGCCCCTACTTAAGTAAATGAAGAATATAAGTAGATCACTGTACGACCAATTTGACTTTAAAAGTATTGCCACAATATGGAAATTCATGTATTTTTTTAAAAAAATTACATAGACCAAGAGATAGTGTGCATAAAAATAACTGTCAAAGATCAAGCTAGAATTTTGTGAATGAGTTAAATTTTTGTGTCCTCCAAGAATATATATGGTCGGCAAAGTTCGTCTGCAGGACATAGCTTGGCCATAAGCTGTTAATAAAAAACAGACCGGTGGAGAGCAGCTAAAGTTGATATTAGTTTGTCACTTATAGGTTAATTATCAAATATTTCTCTAACTCAAAAAGGTGACCTATCAAGTGACAAACTAACATCAACTTTTCTGCTAAAATGGGTAGACATGACCACTCCTCACAAGTCTGTTTTTTTGAACAGCTTATGGGCAAGCTATGCTCCTCAGATGAACTTTGCCAAACACATATTCTTGGAGGGCACCAAAAGACAAAGTCATTCACAAAATTTTAGCTTGATGTTAGTCAGTCACTTGTATGCATGCTTTCGCCTGGATCAATAAATGTATATTTAAGGATTAAAAGATTTTTAACAATTTAAAATCCTTAAGAAGGTAAGAATTAATTATTTAAGAATGTATGTTGATTTATGGTATTTGGGTTCATTTAACTTTTATTTCACAATATTTGCTATGTATAGAGGCTTACGGAATTGGGGTTTGGCAAACATTTCCATCTGATTAAGCCCAATGTATGGAGTAAATAGTTTGATCTCAGTTTGACAGGGCCACATCCAACAATCCACAGACCAAATTGACATGAATTCTAGGTTTTATCAGAACCAGGTGGAGGAAATAGTTGGTATATTGAGGAACTTTGGTACCATGGTGTAGCACTGCCAAACTGAGATTTACTGATGAAATATAATATTTTGTTCGACAATTCAAATGATGATACCTACTTCATGACTCAACAACCAGAAATGTGTGGTTTCTTTTGATTGTCCCTTTTATAGTTTACCCACAGTTCTAGTATGGTTTCATCATAGGTATATAATAAACTTAAACATTTATACCATAATCTAGATTGAAATTTGTTTAAAGTCTGTGCTTAATGAGTTTTGTTACGTTGACAACACAGGAAAGTCGATAAAATGGGGTGAGGAGCCAATGAAAGTTGAGGATTTTGAAGACTTTCTTTCCCATACAGTCAAATCACTAAAACTTAAAATTTTGATCTAATGATACACTTGATGACCCATATCAAAACCAGATATGGAATTTTGTTTATCTATTTAATTTATTTTAAGGTGTCAGCAAGTTAATACATAATTTATTTTCAATGTAGCAAATGAAAAAATTTTTGAAAAATTTAGGGACTTTCCTTCAAACAGGAAGGGATACAAACAACTGTAATTTTACCGAAATCAGTAGGAGCATAAATTCTTTGTTCATATTTCAATGCAGTTTTGTAGCTCTAGTACTAAGTCATCCACCTTAAACATGCTTTCAGCAGTCGGAGCAAACTACTTCTAAACATGAACATTACCACAGATAGAATACACTGAAAACCACTTATATTAAAGTTGATTAATTACAGATCAACTTAAATAAAAGACTATGGTGGAAGTTGAATTTGACGTTCAGAATTTCTTTTTGACTACGTTGTATTCGAGGTTCATACGTTGAAGGAAGAGGTAGATCTCGGTGAACCTTGGCCGTTCCTTTTCATTTCTTTGCCAGCATTCACACATGATTTCAAAAATCTCTTTTGAACAGTTGATGGGCTTTGGCAGCAACATCTTTAAAAAAACAAAAAAAAGTGAAAAACTTAAAATAAAAATAATAATATAATTAATTCAAAGCATAACAGCTAGAGGTTGGCAACTTTAAATTTTAATGGATGGAATGAGTTCAACTCTGCAACTTCTATGTTACAAGGGTTAAAGGAAGCATAAGCAAGTATAATACATTTGATAAAATAAGTGACAGAATGTAGTGAAGTATAAAATAATGTAACTATTACCACAAAAGTTCCATTCTTTGCTGACAAATATGGCTGAAATGAGCATTAAATTGTGAAATGTGATAATTTTAAAGCTCTTTTCCAGTAGTTTAGGAATAAATAATTTATCCCCTGAAAAATGTTTCTTGGTAATATTTCCAATTACCAAGAAACATATACACAAATATTTCCAATCAAGTTAATTATGCACGGCATCAAGTGCAATAGACTTCACTATACAGCTTATTTTGTGCCCACAATCTTTAACCAGTAATTATCTCAAAAACTTTTAATTCAGACGGACTAACACGATTTTGTCTAATGACACAAAATCTGTTGACTCCATAATTGATAAAAAAAAAAAGATAAAGCTTTTTGTAAGAGAAAGTGTAATTTGTTACATGATAGACTAACCCCTGACAGGTTCCCTTATGATGGACAGGTCTACCTAGCACAACAACAGGGAGGGAAGACATTTTTTCTGTGATACTACTTGTCAGAGTGGAGCAACACTATTTTATCAAACTTCACCAGCTATCATATCATTGTTGCCAGAGATAGTTCACTTTTGGTTAGTGTCCAATATAAGGGTACCCTCACATTAGAAATCATACAGTCTAAAAATGTATGACTTACAATCTCATCAGTATTGAGTTGAAATTGGTTAGCGTTGTCTAGAATCTTCTCATCGGGTTGGTCTTCAAACGGTTGTTCTCTGGCAAATGTCAGGATTTCCCATAGGGTAACTGCAAATGACCACACGTCACTCTTGGTTGTCAACCTTCCCTGATATCAAGAACATTCAAAACAAATATTAATTTCTTGAAAAAAAAAAACCAAAACTCTTAATAACTTCAATTCAAAGGTAAAAAGAGTGTCAGAGGGACCAGGAGGAGTGTCCAGAGATGTAATTACTTACCTCCATGTTTGTAGTTCCTCATACAAAACAAGTAGGCAATTTAATTTGATGTAGAAGCTATCCTATTTTCCAATTTAGAGATTAAAGAAGAATTGTCTAATTTTCCAACAATGTAAAGACACAAATACAATTGTGCTACATCTTTGATTTTTTTTGATAATTTAAAATGCTGTTTCTCAGAGGTACATTATTGTGTTCAGTGGCGTACACAGGGGGGGGCCCAAGGGGCCCTGGCCCCCCCCCCGAAATTATTACATACCTAAGACCCGCCATACACTTAAAACCAAAAAAACACAGTAATGACAGATGCATTCGAATTGACTGTAAATATTTTCCAATAAAAGGAATTAATTAAGTATTATCTTATGGTGTGTATACACTTAATCACCCCAAATAAGCTCGGCCCGGATTTGCCGATAGAATTAAATTTATTAAACACTATACCGGCCCGACTGTCGGCTGGGCCCGGATTTTGCCGATGGAATTTAATTTATTAAACACTATACCGGCCCGACTGTCGGCTGGGCCCGGATTTTGCCAATGGAATTAAATTTATTAAACACTATACCGGCCCGACTGTCGGCTGGGCCCGGATTTTGCCAATGGAATTAAATTTATTAAACACTATACCGGCCCGACTGTCGGCTGGGCCCGGATTTTGCCGATGGAATTCAATTTATTAAACACTATACCGGCCCGACTGTCGGCTGGGCCCGGATTATGCCGATGGAATTAAATTTATTAAACACTATACCGGCCCGACTGTCGGCTGGGCCCGGATTTTGCCGATGGAATTAAATTTATTAAACACTATACCGGCCCGACTGTCGGCTGGGCCCGGTATAGTGATTCACTATACCGGGTCACTCACTAACACAAATTGTGTACCTTATTGCAGTGTGCATAAACACGGTATTATACATTGCTGATGTGTTTTGCCAGCCAAGCAAGAATGGCGGTGTGAGAGCACGCTCGTCTCTGATAAAGCCCTATTATCTGATCTTCATGATTTGGTATAGGTCCAGAGTTGGGTGGGCATCGTCGGGCCCCTGATGAGTCGGACGCGACGAAATGATGCAGGACATGGCGTAATGCCGAGCCAACATCTTTGTGACGTAATGTCTGAAGTTGGAACAGTTCCTATGTGTCACGCTTGCGTGGCACATCCCTTAGTGTCTCACTAACACAAATTGTGTACCTTATTGCAGTGTGCATAAACACGGTATTATACATTGCTGATACATAGTAATAGTAAATTTAAATCTAAAAACTCAAAAAGCGTTCAGAAAATATTTGATGTTAAATGTCCCATGTAATTACCCAGCGAATGAGCGAATGATTCTTTTGTTTTGCTATAGGTATTTAATTTTCTTTGAGAAGAATTCTCTTCTAGATAAAAATTTGAAATTCGTATGTGCTCCAAATCCACGTTTGCTTTTGCAGTATGGATCACGTTTTGCTTCCGAGCTTACCAAAGGAAACGGAAGATATGTGACAGTTCTGAAGAACGAACAATTTTTATGTTTCCGATTTCAAAAATTCCACGACAGAAATCTGTTCAACATCAGGGTACAGTTTGGGTCCCGTGACCGCCTGTCCTTCAATTTTTGCGAACCAACATATCTTAAAAGCTATTCGTCCAATTTTATTGAAATTTTGATGGTATGCATAATTAGCCAGGTTATAACATTGTTGATCCCATATAAGTTTCAATCTTCTGCACCTATTTATTTCTCTTCCACATTCGCACAGACATACATTTATTTACACCTATATCTTCAAAAGTACTCATCTGATTTTTATGAAATTTTAATGGTTTGTTTAAAGTAGCCCGCAGATAACCCAAGAATAATTTCAACCGTCTGCGCTCTTAAAATATTGCTATATTGATACTTTATTCATGTTAAATTTACTCAATTTTCCCTCCTTTTTTAAATTAGTCAAAATTGGTTTGATTTTTACATGATTTAAAGTATCAATTTACCAAAATTGAAACAGTGCACACAGTTAAAATTAATCTGTGAGCTTCTATCAGATAAGTTTTATAAAATCAGATGCATATTTTTGAAGATAAGGTGTAAATAAATGTATGGGTGTGCACATGTGGAAGAGAAATGGTGGCAGGTGGAGAAATGTGGTGAAGGGAAATGGGACCAGAAGATTGGACCTTATATAGGACCAACAATGGACTTTTTATATGCTAATGAACTGCCATCAGAATTTCATTAAAATCGAAAGAGTAGTTTTTAAGAATTGTTCGCAATGATTGAGCGAGAGACAGACTAACAGCCAGAAACGGGATCAAAAATGTCTGATAACTGGAACAGATTTCAGTCTTGGAATTATTGGAATCGGAGACATAATCGTTCTTCAGAACGATCACATCACATAGTGAGGTGTTACCTTATAGGATTTTAATTTAATTAAATATGAGGTTAGAAATTGAAATTAGAGTGTTGAAAAGGGGAAGAAATTACAATTATAATAAATTATGGGGTATGCTAAACCCGCATATAAGTTAAATTAGGTTGGGCCCCCCCCGAAAAAATTTTCTGTGTACGCTACTGATTGTGTTACATTGTAGTAATTTTACAAGAGAGCTATTAGCATACTTGCTAGGGAGCCAGCATGGCCATGTGACTTTAATCATTTGCTACCAATCAATGAATGAAGGGCACCATGAGATTGTGGGTTCAATTCCTTACCCCCTTACGCCACAACGCTCTGATTTATATGGCACACAAATGATCACACCATACTCCCTTTGGCAGTACAAAGTACAGTGGTGAGTAAAGTGGCTGAAACTCTCTACCACGGGACCAATAAGGGGCTAATTAGCAAGTGGTTCATCCTACTTGTCTAACTACTATCACTAAGACTCTAAAAGTATTCTACTTGCTAAAAATGGATAATTGAGCCGATTTTCTTGGAAACATCCAACTTTTGTACATTAATTATCTCTTTATTTACTGACAAAGAATTTACGGTACTTCAACATAATTATCTGCTATCCTTATACAGTATATGCCCCAAAAAGTCAATTTAAAAAAAAATGGATTTACAATAATTGACCTCTGACCTGAGGTACCGAAATTACTCATTTATTTTTTTATATCCATTTATAAGGTTTCTTTAAAAAAAATTGTTTAAACTTAGTTTTATCTTTTTTGATCAGCTAGCTAATACTTTTGAACCGGGTTTTGTCCCATTTATATATTTTTTTCCTTTCCTCTAAAAAGAGGAATACACATTTTATTGATTTTTTTTTTAATCTTTATGCAGATTTATTTGCCTGTGGTTGCCTCTTTTAAAATGATTATTTTGAATTATAACAATGAAATATGAACTATGAAGGACACCTATCCTCAGCTACTCTCTTTCAGGTTGCTCCTCCACATGATTTCCTCATTCTACATTAAGCTATTATATCCTCAGCTACTTTCAGGCTACTGAAGTTAGGATCATCCAGGAATGAGTTCAAGTCCGGGTCCAAAAGCTTTGTTTTTAAGCTCAATGAGCAGAGTCATATTAAGGTATGTTAATTTCTCAATGAGACTTCTACTCACTGATTTCACAATACCTGTAACTATTCCATTATCTCTCATTTGTGTTTTGTTAAGGATTAAAATAAAAATATACTTACATGTAGAATGCTCTCCCAAGCCATCCACCTAATAGGAAGCCTAATTCCGTTGATTTCAGGATAGTCTATACTGTACATGTTTGGTATCACCTTCAAATGAGATACTTTTATTCTAAAATGTGCCGATACCAAGCAACTCCTGTAACATAAAAGTATAAAATAAGATAATTATAGCTTGAAAAATCATTATATTTTATAACATCTATATCTTTTTAATTTTTTCAAAGTTTCCTTATTGTAAGAAGTTATAATTTTCAATAATGATAACATTTTAATATTTTAAAATGCAGTTTTAATAATAAATTATCATTTTAATTGTAGATCATTTTAAACATTTAATTTTGCTTCCGAGCTAACCACAGGTATCGGAAGCTATGTGATCGATCTGAAGAATGAACATTTTTTACACAATGTTTTTTTAAATATCTAAATATCCATCTATATCTAATAATACATAGAAATTTTTGTGTAATCACAATAATTTATTTTTATATCTACTACATACAAAAGTAACAAACGTGACTACAAACTTACTACATGAAAAAAGTAAAAAAAAAAAAAATAATAATAATACAATAAAATAAGTTTGTTAAATTATTAAGTTAAGTAAAGCATACCTTGCCGCTAAGTCTCCATGAACAAACTTCTGTGATTCTAAATACTGCATCCCAGACGCCACTTGTGATGCTAAATCTATTAAGCATCCATAACTGAAATAATAAAATATTATGTTTGAATTATTCTGCTACATAAATAAAGGAAATTATAAGCATATATTAGAGATATTTTCGGAAGAATTACTGGATCGGAAGAATTTCACTTATTAAATATTATTAATTTTGAATCAAATACGTAATGTTAGTAAGTAGGATAGCAAAAAAATTAGATTAGTTTAGGTCAATAATCTCGGGATTGTGTTTGTCTGTCGTTCAATATGTTTGCAAACCACCATAATATCTTAAAAACTACTAATCAATGCAATGGATGGTAGGTCATAATTAGCTCAGTGTAGGTCCCATTACTTACTTTCTCTCCCGCATGTCCATAAACTCTTCTTTTTAGTAACACCTCTCAATCTTTAAAAGAACTAATTGGATTTTGTAGTACTCATCTTATAACTAGTAAACGAATTTCACTGTATATAGATATAGTATAATTATTAGTTGGTATTGAACAACTAATAGAAACTAGTTAAGAAGCAAATCAGCAAGCAAATTACAGTAAAAATGAGTTGGTTTCAATAAAAAATAAAAATAATCAAGAGGTTACCTTAATGCATTAGCATTGGCGGGTATGGAAGGAGCAGTATCAGCTATGTGTTCTTGTAGGAACTGGTTAAGATCACCGAGATCAGAGTATTCATATACAAGGAACCAGGGCTCCTCACTAGTGCACACCCCCACCAGTGTACAGATGTGTTCATGTCTTAGCTTTATGTGACTTGATACTTCCTTGTTAAACTCCTCCCTGCATATACAACAAAACACTCCATTAATAGGTGTATAGGGTAGGTGGGGGCAAAGGCCCGCATGGGGTAAAGGCCCGCACTGTTTTAAAAAGTTCATTTAGACTGTTGCCAAGAAACAAGAACTAAGTTTATTTTTTTATGTTTCAATCTAACTTTAATAGAATGTTGGCAGTTTATAAATTTATATTCGTATTTTTTGGTAAAGTTTTACAAAAATGGTGCTAAAGTAGTGTAGAAATAGACACTTGTTTTACCTTCATATGTAGTTACCTTTGATAAGTTACAATGCTTTTATGATTTGATAAAATGGGGCAAAGATCCGCCCACTGAATGGGGCAAAGATCCGAGCACTGAATGGGGAAAATGTCCTAATATGGACTCTTTTCCCATTTAAAAGTTTAATCTAAAGATTAATTTATTTTAGTTACTTTTGGTAAAAGAACTAGTTTTTAATTTTCAGAGAATATAAGAGAAAGAGAGATTGTTTGCGCAGATCAGATCCTGGATGAAGCAAAAGCATTAATTAAAAGGGGTTTCTCGATCAGAGGTTTTTTAATTCTATACTTTATATTGTACCTAATGTGTTTTCTTTATCATTCGATATTCATGTTCTTTTATGAAGAAAAATTGCCCCATTTCTTGGGGCAAACGTCCGCAAATCATTTTTTTTTTTTAATTTTAAACGGGGCCCCAAAAATGTTGAGAAATTTTTGGAGCAATGAGAGATGGGGGATTGTTAGATGGATTGTTGGCCAAAATTCACAGGTCATTTGGAAATTATTAAAAGGAAGCAAATGCTCAAAATCAGCCCTAAACCACAAAGTCTGGACCTTTGCCCCCACCTACCCTAGTCATTACAAATATATAAGAAGTATTAAATTTACTTCCACCTTGATTAGCCTGAAAAAGGAAAATTCTTTTAGTCACAATCAAAATGTGTTTCAGACATCAAGAAACATTATGGTCGTGAATCTAATCTGTTGGTGTGTCCACCAACATTTTTGCGAACACCCATAATTAATTTTTTTTTTTTTAATGAAAACTACTAGTCTGATGTTGATGAAATTTGGATGCTACTTCAAAGTTAGCCCTTAGATGATTCCATTACTGCATTTAGGAGTTCAATGAAGTGGTTGGTTGTATACGGGGAAAACTTGGTAAATAAATAAAATAGAATTTTACAGAAGACCATTTACAAAATTCAACAATGTTTTCGTAAATTTGTTTTGGTTTTTAAGTATTTATTTTTATGTTTCCAGGGAACAAAAGTTTCACTCAACTAAATTAAACTGAAAACATAACTTTTCTCCTTTCTTGAGATAGATATAATTTATCTCCAAAAACTGAAATTCTCTTGGCCATGGCTCGTTCGACTTCACCAACTAACTTAGTCACACAGGTAATAATGACTTACTTAACTCCATTTTTTGCATAAATAACTATGAATTATATACATTGATTCCTTTTACTTTAATATAGTTTCATTTTTCTTTTTATATCAGATGCTACATTGAGGCTCCTTTCTTCCAAAATATTTCCATTGGAAACATCTTAAACATACTTTACATATTTATAGGAAGTCCATCCAGCAAAATTGAACCTTTAATTTGTGTTCAGTTCATCTATTAAATTCATATTTCACACTTCATACTCAGGTTTACAACAGCCATTAGAGCAGCTTGGGAGCTGGTGTACTCGTAAATAGATTTGGAAATTGCATTCAAGGCTTGTAAGATTACCACAAACTTAATTGTGAAGACTGAAATTGATTTTAACCAGGAGAATGGTCTTCTTTCTGCAGATTGGACTTTCCCTTGTCCTTCACAATAAAATAAAAAAACAATTATACAATGCAATAAATAGATTATTTCAAAGTAAACTTAGTTGAAACTTACTTCGCTTTGTCAGAAGCACCTTTCTTGAGCATTTTCACAGCCACATAATTACACGAGTCTATATTAGGCCTATTGATAAATTCGAATACATGAGCCTAAAACAAAAAATAATTAAGAATAAAATGAGAAGAGTAATATAGATCATAGTTAAATAGAAAATATGTGAATTATACAACTAAATATGTCTCTACCTTCTAATAAAGATAAACAAATATGATAACAATAATTGATTTATTATGTACATATATTTATTTGATATTGCAGTAGGTAACAGAAGATTTGTAATCATTTTCAAGAACAATACTTTTCTTATGTCTCTAAATTGAAAAAATCCTCGATAGAAATCGGTTTTGGTCCATTAGAGAACATTTTTGGTCCCGTGTCCGTCTATCTTTTAACATTTATGCTTACCACCCATATAATCTTAAAAACTACTAATCTAATTTAAATGGTAGGTGATAGTTATTCCATTTTTGGTACTAAATTTATTTCAATCCTCTGCGCCTATTACTTTTTCTCCAGCATGCACACAACCTTTTTTTTATTAATACCTATATCTTTTAAAGTAATCATCCGATTTTGAAGAAAATTAGATTATTTGTTGATAGAAGCCCACATACAATTCCATATTAATTTCAACTGTTGTTCAAATTCAATATTGCTATAACGATACTTTATCCTTGAAAAAAACAAAAGTGAGATATTGTCATTATAAATAGGGGGGGGGGGGGGGGGGGGAATAAAATAAATTAGACAATGGTGGATCGTTAAAGCAAAACATCATTAAAGTACACCATAAAGACGAAGCTATGCGCCACACTAATTGCCAGACTATTTTACAACTAAATGCATATTTCATGTAGTTTCCCATAAGGCAGATAGTGAAGGAAGTATTGCCAACCATTCAACTATCCTTAAAATAATGTACTACTGATTATAATACATTATTTCTAAATAAGAAATTTAGTTAATTCTCTGTTGTACAATCAAACCCAGTGTCAATATAGACAATGGTAAGACATCCTTTCCTTCATTACCAAACTAGGAGACGAGGGTGATACTGTGGTGGCTTGATGGGCGAAGATTTAGGATTGGCAAAAAGGACCCAAATATAGGTCTAGTTGCTAGGCCTGGCCTCCCCCTCCCCTTAGTACTACTACTAATATAGACAAACCTTGATTTACGAACAGATACATTAAAAAAATAAGATGTTACCTCTCCGAAGGTACCGGACCCTAGTTTGTCTACAATTCTGAGATCAGTTCTGGGTATCTGCTGAGGTTCTTGTTTAGGCAGTGCCTGACTGTAGGTAGAGGAAGACGAAGAACTGCCTCTCTGACTACCGCTGGCATGTGGTGCTCCAGGGGTAGGTGGAGGAGGACCTGGGGGTGGGGGTGGTGTTACAGGAACTCCGCCACGACTCTGAAATAAAATAGTTAACTTGTGAGGAGAAGATTAAGGATTTTTTTTTACAACTGAAGTAAAAAAACCATAATAATCTGTGCTGAATTCCTAGAGATGTGAATCATGTTCCATCATACTGTATAAAATATTTGGCCCTATACATTTTGAATTAGTATAATACATTAGTATTAAATAACCTTTTATTACTAATATAAAAATACATATTGATAAAATCATTAACACATTCAGTTAAATTATATTAAAAACTGTGGTTTGCATAGTATAATACTGCTGACATTTATTTATTTATTTTTCATTGTTTATTATATAGCAACCATTTTATCAGGCTATATTATGAACACATATCTGGCTTATTATGAACACATATCTGGCTATATAATCAATAAATATCTGGCTATATTATGAATACATATCTGGCTATATTATGAACACATATCTGGCTATATTGTGTCACCTCCTTCAGTTATTAAATGAAGAATGTATGCAAATCAACATAAACCAGAACCTTATTCTAAAGATTAATGAATCTTTCAATTAAACCAATGAATAAGGCTGTTTTTTTAATTTGATTTTTAATAAACACTTCTTACAGCTGACTAGAGAAGTTTTATTGATGTACACCCTTTCGCATTATTACTAGAAATAATTATTTGTCTTAACTAGTCTTTCATTAAAATGGACAACCTTTAGCCCCTTACTGTTATTTAATTCAGCGTATGAATTCTAGATTGAAAAAAATACTAAATTTATTGACAATTATTGGGGATGGGGTAGTAAAATTATGTGTTCACCTGGCATATCTGTGTAGCAGCATAGTACTTCTCAGGTGGAGGTGGTACTGGTGGTGGTTTAGGGTTGAAGTTATGTAGAGGAGGTAGTGTTCTTACAGGTGTAGCAGGTACCTTGTACATTGTACCCATTGTACCCTGTACTTCAGTAAGGTATGGTACTGCATAGTCCTGACTTACTATGTCTGGAATTTCTGGAAAGAGTAAAATATCAAATTATTTTTACTGTCATTAAATCAATTTTTTTTAAAATACACAGTAACTTAAAAAAAAACAACAACCAACTTCAACAGCCTACTCCAGAACAGTTAAAAATAAAAGCTTTTTGGCTTGGGCTACAGATAATTTCCTTCAAATCCCCCTTTCTCAAGCCTTTCCAGCTCCAGTTGACCTTGGGACTATATGTGAATGAATAATGAATGAATATTACTCATTAAAAATAAACAACAATAGGTGTTTACAATAGGTGACATTTTTATCGTGTTTATTTTATTATTACAGTAGAAACCTCGATTTTCGTCTCCCGATGCACTATCTTTCTCTCTTAACCCTCAGGCACACCTGCCAAGCGCACCATTCTTTCTTTCCCATTCTTACTACCCCCCATCCCACCTGGTAGGTGAACATAAACCTTTCAATTATTCAGCTCAAAATGCCCGGATAAACAAAGATATCTCTTGGTTTAAAAAATGTTTTGTGCCTCTAGTCAAAAATAAAAATGATGTGTCACTTTTTGCCCTAAAATGTTTCCTTTTCTTGCAACCGTCTTTTTGATAATGCGTCACGGTTCCATGTTTAACGGTTAATCAAGGTTCTACATTCTACAGTGTCATTATTTTGTTCATTAATATACATATATTTTTACATTAAATCTATACAAAAAGATAACTACAACTTACTATATGTAAACAATTTCATAACATAATATGATACAAATCAGATTTTTATCTGTGGTTATGACAAACGAATATCATCAAAAAGATTTACACATACACCAATATTTCCCTTATTAATCTTGACATTTGACTGATTCTGTTGGAGTAAACAGGAGTTATTTAATATTTATTGAGTTTTCCACAACTTAAAACCGAAAATTACAGAGAAATAAAGACAAATAAAAGCTTGAAAATCAAATATTGGCTTTTAAGCCATGTTTTAATGTTACATCTGCCTTGTACATAGCCAATTTTATATAAAAAAGTCACAACTTTTTATTTATTAGTTTATTTAATTTGAATTTTAAACAGCAAAGGTTAGGTTAAATACATGCCTCCATACAATATTTAAACTGTTAAGTAAATTTACAAATATACTGATTAAATGTATATGTGTATTTGTTAGCAACTGCGTTTTGTAAGTAATGTATCAGTTATTTTTATCATTATTGTTGTTTAGGCTAAACTTATTCTTTCTTTAATTATATTTCTATAATTATTTAGTCTACTGATTTTAGATTCTAGAATTCAAGGGCTAATTACAGTTACTAGTTACAGGGTAATTACATTAAGAAGTTATCAGTCTAGACCCAGGTCAAGTGTCTTTATAATTCAATTAGATTAAATTGGTTTGGGGATTCGACTTCATTGAAGCTTTACATTCAATTAATGTTGACTACTAACTACATTACCTAAAGCCTGGTTTACATTGGAAGAGTAATTTGTAGAATATACTAGAATACATTCCAGCACAAGGAATGGTAGAGTAGATTACCGTGCTGTTTTTTGATAGAGTGTTTCTAAAATCGTTTACACCTGTTTGGGATAGTAGTCTCGGTAAAATAAGATCATCACTGTGAGGTTAATAGGTTATTTGTTATAACAATCTCACAATCTTACTATGAATACAGACTGTTGTAATAGTTTCGTTAAAAGATATTCATTGAAATGTGCAAAATGTGCTGTTAGAGGCAGTAAAAGAAGCTAGGAAGAAGGGTAGGGACCAGAGTCATGGGGATAGGAAGAAGAAATTATCTCAAGAGTCTACTCTGCAGCTTACCAAAATTGCTGTCACAGTATACCCTAGAGAATTTAAAATGTGCTTAAGGATGATGCCTGAAAACTTGATGTATTATTATTGAATATGCTTTAACCTTTAATTAAGAAGAAAGAAAACTTCCCCCCCCCCCCCCGAAAAACCGTTTTTTCCGCATAAAAAATATGCCAAAATATGCTTATTCCAATTTTGGAAATTTCCACCGGCCAATCCATTGATTTTACTCAATACTTTTAAAATAGACAAAAAAAAATGGGGGATACATGGCTTGTTTTGTTATGTTTGAAGAGTAGACTTCATAAATAAAACATCATTTTCTTTCTTTGTTCTCGGTAAGTGAAATAGGTTGAGGGAGGGCAGGTTAGTAGGATTTAGTAGGGGTAGTGAAATGGCGCCATAGGCCTTGGAGGAGATTGGGCATTCCTACGCAGAAGGTAAGTCGATTTTCATAAATTCTTAAAAGATTTCCCTTAAATTTCCTCAGTTATATTAAACCTGCAATACGTGTATACAGACACGGAAAAAATTATTCATTTGTATCCAGAATATAGCAACACAAAGGATGTAGTTCGATTTTTACAAATTTTTGTCAAAACACTTTAATTAATGGAACTATGAGGTAGTTTTTTAATGAATTTTTAATAATTTTCTTTAAATTTTCTTGGTTATAGCAAACGATAAAGGATTTGCCGGAGCAAATTTTCAAAAATGCAAAAAAAACCCGTATTTTTACAGGTTTCAAAAATATGTAAAAAATCTTCGTAAATAAAATAAAAGACTTCGTAACATCATTTCTTCTTCCCTACGCAGTAGGTAGTTCGAATTTAACGAATGTTTAGCAAATTCCCTTAAATTTCTTTGCTTATAATAAACCCTCAATACATGAACAAGACTTGCCAAAAATTGGGAATTTGCATCGGGATTGTTGTAGCAACACATAGGAGGTAGTTGACTTTTTATGAATTCTTAAAAGATTTCCCTTGAATTTCCTAGGTTATATTAAACCCGCAATACGTGAATCAGACTCAGCAAAAATTATTAATTCGTAGCCAGAATATAGCAACGCAGAGGAGTTAGTTCCATTCTTTACGAATATTTCTAATCTACCAAAATATGTTTATTTTCCATTTCTGGAAATTTGCACCGGCCAATCCATTGATTGATACTCAATATTTTTAAAATAGACTAAAATGAAATAGGGATACATGGCTTGTTTTGTCATGCTTGAAGAACAGACTACATACAAAATAAACATTTCTTTCTTTATTCTCGGGAAGTGAAATAAGTTTGGGGAGGGCATGTTAGTTGAATTTGGTTGGGGGTAGTAAAATGGCGTCATAGGCCTTGGAGGGGAATGGGCATTCCTGCACAGAAAGTAAGTCGATTTTCATAAATTCTTAAAAGATTTCCCTTAAATTTCCTCAGTTATATTAAACTGGAACAATGAGGTAGTTCCATTTTGATGAATTTTTAATAATTTTCTTTAAATATTTTCGGGTATAATAAACGATAAAGGATTTGTCGGTGCAAATTTTCAAAAATGGAAAAAGCGTATTTTGACAGATTATAAAAATTTGTAAAAAAATCGAACTACCTCCTTTGCGTTGCTATATTCCGGATACGAATCAATAATTTTTTTCCATGTCTGATTTACGTATTGCGGGTTTAATATAACCGAGGAAATTTGAGATAAATCTTTTAACAATTTGTAAAAAGCTTACTACCTCTTATGTGTTGCTACAATCCTGATACAAATTACCAATTTTTAACAAGTTTTGTTCATTTATTGAGGGTTTATTATAACCAAAGAAATTAAGGGAATATACTAAGAATTCGTTAACATCGAAATACCTTCTGTGCAGAGATGCCTATTCCCCGAGGCCTATGACGCTATTCCACTTACCTCTCCATATCCAGCTTTGGAAGCTAACCTAATTTACTTACCACTAACCAAGAACGAAGAAAGAAATGGTGGTACGAAGACTTCTTTTTTGAACATTACAAAATAACAGACATTGATTTTCCGTAATATTTTTAAAAAAGGCAAAATAAAAAGAGGGATAGGTAGCTAATTTTGTCATGCTTAAAGAACAGACTTCATAACACCATTTCTTCTTCCCTGCACAAAAGGAAGTTAAATTTTAACGAATTTTTATTAAATTGCCTTAAGAGGAGGTAGTTCCATTTTTACGAATATTTCATTTTTGGATATTTGCACCGGCGAATCCATTTATTTCCTAAATATTTTTATAATAGACAAAATAAAAGTAAATTAGCGGGATAAATGGCTAATTCTATAATGCTTAAAATACAGACTTATTAACATAATTTCTTGCTTGGTTCTCGGGAAGTGCAATAGGGGGAGGGCAGGTTAGTTGGATTTGGTAGGGGTAGTGAAATGGCACCACGGGCCTTGGAGGGGAATGGTCATTCCTGCACAGAAGGTAGGTTGATTTTTATGAATTTTTAGTAAATTCCCTTATTTTTTTTTATTTATACTAAACCCTCAAATACATGAACAAGACTTGCCAAAAATGTGCAATTTGTACCAGGATTGTAGCAACACATAGGAGGTATAGTTCGTTTTTACGAATTCTTAAAAGATTTCCATCAAATTTCCAAAAAGCGTATTTTGACACATAGAAAAATTCGTAAAAATCGAACTAAAAGCCCTGTTTGTATATTGCGGGTTTATTATAACCCAAGAAATATAAGGGAATTTACTTACAGGGGTGCCTATCCCCCAAGGGCAGAGGCGCCGCGCCATTTCCCTCCCTTCCTCTCTGAATCCAGCTCCCCCCTCCTCTCCTAACCTAATTAACTTCAATTTTTCCTTTGCCTTTATATTTATGTAGGCCTATAGCACCAGGATAAAATTTTTGTTTTCCGTTTACCATGTCAAAGACCATCACAATCAATACAATCATAGTGTAGTATAACACACTTGAATATGAATATTTATTTATCATTATGAACTTACCGTACATACATAAATTAATGTCAATTGATACAAAAAATTTACAATTTTTAATTATTTAAAAACAGCCCCTGCAAATTTTACCTCCCCCCCCCCCCCCCTCAAATTTGAGTCAAAGGCGTAAGCCTTGACCTGCTGGCAAACCTTTCTGCCTTGAACCTTTCAGGGCATCAATTGGGTAAAAACGATTTACCTAATTGTTATTCTTAATTATAACGAGTATGTAGTTATAGTTATTAATTTAAAGTTTATATTAATTTTGAAAATTTCAAGTTACAAGATTTATCTAACTGCACTTTTATTCATTGTCAATATAGCTATATATTATAGTGAGCCATAAGATAACTGAGCACCTATGGAAAAGGTTGAAATTAAGTTCTAAACTATTTTACAATCGTTCGCTTATTATTTCTGGAAATATAATACCCCTACGTTTGTTGATTGACAACAGAAATTTTATAAGTTCAAAACAACGTTAATTAAATTTGAAAAGAGGGAGTCAAGGAGAGATTTTTTTAAAAATGAAATACCCTCTGTTCCCTCCCCCCTCCAAAAAAAAAAAAAATACAACAATAACACAATAACACAAAGAACTGGTCTTGATATGGGAATTAATTACTAAAATAATAACCTTACGGAATCCTGTTACCTATTAAATGATAAAAACAACTACGTGAGTAAATGGAAGATAACGCATGAGGGAGAATGCCAAAAAAATAATAGCTAACATACAAATATAACGTTACAGGTATAAACACCACAAAAAAGCAAATATCGGATAAGGGTTCTATAATAATAAATACCGTATTGCACATATTTATGGATAGAACAAAAAAAAGTAACATTTTAACATTTTTATGATCCACACCTTATAACATGTATAATAATATATATTAATGATAGTTCTCGCTTGATAATAAAATGAATTAAAACACAGTATAAGAAATAAATGGTTTCACATTGATATTGAAAGTGAAACAGACACTTGATTCCGTCATAGGTTATAACACGCTGACAACATGTAATTGAAAACCCAGCATTCACTGACTTTATACTACAAAACCTAGGTTAATACCCCAGTCAACGAAAGAAAACTTGTGGTACTTAATCAGGAAAGTGTTGACATTCCGTATAGTTGCTAATTCATGCTTGAAAATTGTCAAAAGTCCTAGATCCTTCATGGGCTGTTAGTTAGTTAGTTACTTCTTTCTTAAAAATTCTTCATTAAAGATTTTTGAGGAAAACCGTAAAATGTGTCCTACTTTGCAAGATGGCGGCCATAGCTCTCCTGAGAATTTTTAGGAGTTTGTATAATATATTCATTTCAAGCAAAGTTAAACCATATAGTTGGCATTCGTAACCGGATAGACACCACTTCACTTAAGTAGCTCGCTGAGATATCACATTCAGTCAAACTGATCAGGATTTTTGTCTATTAACCTAGTGTACCCTGGTATTTTTTAAAGAATTAAAAAAATGTTATTAGGTACAAGGTAGATCTTGTACATTACAGGGTAAACTCTTATAGAATAGATAAGTCCATTTCTTTTTATAGTGACTAGAAGATTAAAGCAGAAAATGATCTTATGATCAGTATTTTAGCATTCCAAATTAATAATCATATTAACATTAGGGTATTTAAGAAGTAATGTTTTGTTAAAAAAATTAAGGAAACTGAAGAAAATTTGTTATTTGTCACCTGAAAGCTTGAGTTTTCTTGATGCGAGGTCTCATTGCACCGCCATCAATACACTGCTTTAGTAGGAAAGTAAAATATCAATATAATTTTCATTTCATTGACTTACCTGCATATTTAGGGTTGTCCCTGGGTATGTGTTGAGTATTGTTGAAGTACATGTTAGCATTGTTAGGGTAGTGTTCAGATACAAAGAAACTCTTCTCGGGATCATCAACAGCTACTTGACCATACAGGTGACCATTGTTTGTATTCAATGGTACTCGCAGTGGCAGCTCCTGAACAATAAAAGAATAGTGTTATAATATAATAGTTTCAATAAGGCCAATTTGTCTGTCTTTAGTAGGTATGCAACACTGGCAAATCTTACTTGCAAGAATCATTTTTATAAGGTAGCAAAATGAAGAATGGTTTGGTAGTCAGAAAGACATTGACCAACGAATACCATAGAGTGAAATCCCCAAGGAGTATGGAAAAGAAGCTGGCCATAAGGAACTTGGCAAAGAACCGTGTAGGAGGCTAAACAAGCTGGGAAGACCGGGGGTAAACTCAGGAACCTGGCCATTGATCGGGATGGATGGAAGATTATCCTGGATCCCCTATGCTCCTGCTCCTACAGGAGCTAAAGGAATTTGCTGGTAAATACGTAGATAACGCCACCAAATACAAGATCGCTTAACGTTAAGGAGTTTATTTCATTATGAAAAGATGTGGGGGACAAAAACTAGCCAAGGTGTAAAGAGTGCGTCCAAACTAGGGTTCACTTGGTCTGGATTAGATAAACACAAAGACGAAATCCTAGAAGAGAATGAAGAAGGCTGTGCAGATTTAATTGGGACGTAAAAGAACATTAATTTTAGCATATTCTTAAGCATTCTCTTTTAACTCTCTAAAAATATTAAATAATAAAAGTTTAGTTACATTTTTCTCTGAAGTGAAATGCTGTTGTGCGTTGGCTTTTCTTCTTCTCGAGAAAGCCATGAAGATAATGGCAGAGACAAGTACCACTATGATAGTAACCAATGAGCCAATGAGAAGTCCAGCAACGTAGTTAGGTTCTGATTCCACGCTAGGTACACTCACTTTACTAACGGGTACAGCCACATTCACACTTATACCTGCAAGCAATCACATAAAAATATCAAATAAAAACTTTTTAATCTTAATCTTCCCTTTTCTAGCAACTGATGTAAAAGATTGAAGATCGTATGAGATAAAGGTAAAAGAATCTGCTAACGAGAAACTACCTCCCCAAGAGTAATAAAATATAGAGCCGAAATGAAAAGTATGATAGTATAGATTTACTACAAGAATTGAATTCACAAGAAGTAGTTATTTAAATTTTAGATAGTAAGGTAATGTTCTGTCTATTAGTGTGGCATATAGCTTCCTTTCGTCCTATCACGTATACTTTAATGATTTCATGCTTTTACAATACGTTATTGCCTAATTTATTTAATTTCCCCCCTATTTATAAATCTGCAAAATTTGTTTGGATATTTTGCATGAATAAAAGTACCAATTTAGTACAATATATTAAGCGGAAACGGTTAAAATTAATCTGGGGTTATATTATGCGGGCTACATTCGACAAACCTCCAAATTTCTTAAAAATTCGGACGAGTATTTTTGGAGATCTAGGTGTTTATACAAAAAAAAAAAAAAAAAAAAAAAAAAAATGCTGCGCATCAAGGGAAGAGAAACCAATGGGCTCAGTAGGTTGGAACGTATATCGGACCGAATATGGATCAATTATGACCCACCACATAAATTTCATTAAAATCGGACGAGTTGTATTTAAAATATGTTGGTTCCCAAAAATTGAGCGACAGGCCGACAGACAGACACAAGGCCAAAAATATTCCCTAATGTGTAGAACGGGTTTCTGTTCATGAATTTTTTAAAAAGGATACATAAAAAATATTTCACAATGCTTCCGTTCGCTTACCTTCGGTAAGCTCGGAAAATCAGAGGAGATGAAACAGGTTGAAGTTTGACTGACGTTATTTTGTTGATGTATTAAAGTATTTATACAGCTAGATTCCATTTCCATGGAGGACAGATGATTTAAAATTCCGGAATTGAAAAAAGCCAGACCCAAAATGGAAGCGGTTTTCATGAATAGAAACGATATGATCCCAGAGAAAGAAGAAATTGACCTTGGTCTCAAAACTTTTTAAAAACAATGTTTTCATGCGATTTTCAAACCAGATTAAGTTTTTAAAAAATTTAAATCCTCCAAGAAAACATATTCCTAGTAATAATTAAAAATTATGTTAGCTACCGAGCTTACCGACGGTAACGGAAGCATTTTGATTATTCTCCAAGAACATCATTTTTATGTCTTCGATATCAAAAGCTCCAAGAAAGAAATCCGTTTCAGATAGCAGTGAAATTGTTTGTCTAGTGCCTGTCTGTCGTTCAACATGTTAAAACCACTACATCTTTAAAACTATACGGGTCCGATTGTGATAATGATATTTGGATAGTAGGTCAAAATTAGCCCAATATTGGTTCTATAATAATTTTAACTTTCTATGCGCATAAACTTTTTTTCAATTGACATCTATACCTTTAAAAGCACTCATCCGATTTTGAAGAAATTTGGATGGTTTATCAAATGTAACACACAGAATTGTCGGCGCAAAATGTAATATTGCTTAATAATAAGTGTGAATCCACTGATAAAATAAGCAGAACCAAATCTCATGTGATCTGAGTTTGTCCTATTATTAGAGACGAGGAAGCCACACAAATTAGTAGACAATTTTTTATTTGGCTTTTTTGAAACTTTATTTTTGATCAAATCGGTGAAATATCGAATGGCAAAAAAATGTTAGAGAATATGAAGAGCTGTACAATATTTCCAACAAATTGTATAGTGCCAAGCTAATTAAGGATAAAATAGGGATGGAAATAAATTCTACAGGTTTTATTATTAAATTTTAGCTATAAAAAAGACGTAAAAATTATTTTGATACAATTTAAAAGAAAAAAATAATTTCATTATCTTCCATTGCCTAGAATAAAGAAGGGTATTCCCCTGCGTCATTTCTCTTTGTAAACACCTTTATATTATATTTTCTTTTTACCTCGGTGGCAGTTCGCTTTTTTCTCGTCAAACATTGATGCAACCATTGCTTACTTATCTTCACTGAAATTAGGTATGTCGAAAAAATAAAAAGAATTTAAAATAATTAAGCAAGTAAACAGGAAACAAATAATAAAAAAATATTTCAGGGATGTTACTAGATAATGGACAACAAATGAGAATAGATGACACATTTTCTTGTAAACGTATTGCTATATTATATATTATAATTAACTAGAGAATTTAGCATCCTGTGGGAAACAATGTTTAATTAATTAATTAATTAAAAAGGGAGACAGAAGAGAGGAAAATACAGTCTACCCCCGGGATTTGATTTAATTTAATTAAAATTGTTTCCCAAAAATTTATAAAAAAAATGCTATAAATTATGCTAAAATAAGATTCTATAAATTATCTTGTTCGAATTTAACTGAATTTTATATATATATATATATATATATATATATATATATATATATATATATATATATATATATATATATATATATATATGTATATATATATATATATATATATATATATATATATATATATATATATATGTATATATACATATACATATATATATATATATATATATATATATATATATATATATATATATATATATATATATAAACAATAGCTTGCGAGAATTAGGCCCTATTCACACGGTGAAACGCAAATCGCGTTTCGAGCTATCTCGCGACCAGGAGACTGGGAGACTGCGCGACTCAAGTCTCCCTTCATCTTCACACTACCACGACTCGAGTTGCGCAATCGAACTACGTTTAGGAAGTAAAAAGTCAGTTTGCACCGACAATAAGCTGCGCAAACACCCAGTTTTTTTCATATTTGCGTAAGTACGTCCCTAAACAATGTCTATGTCTAGTGATTCTAGTAGCGATGAGGACATCATTATCCAGTTTTATTATTACCACCGGTAATAATAATTAATTAATAATAATAAATATTTCATAATAAAACAATATATAATATACTATAATAATATAATATACTCGTATAATATAATATAACATTTAATATATTACATAATATAATATATATTTTATTATAAATATTTTATATTAAAATATAATATATATTTTATAATAATATGATATATAATATATTACAATAATATAATATATAATAATTACATAATATAATATATATTTTATTATAAATTTTTAATAATATAATATAATATATAATATATAATATAATATAATATAATATATCATATAATATAATATATATTTTATTATACATATAATATAGTAATTAATAATTACAAATCATCTTCACGCAAGTAGTTAAAAAGGAATGTTTTGTAGGAAACTGAGAGACTGGGAGACTAGGAGACTAGCATGCAGAGTCGCATGGTTTCATAGTTGCACGGTCTCTCAGTCGTCGGTACTGGAGTATCCCCGTCTGAATGCCACCACCTAATTACACGTGCTGAGTCTCTAGGTCGCAGAGTCTCCTAGTTTCGAGGAGATTTGCGTTTCACCGTGTGAATAGGGCCTTAAATATACATTTTTTAACTACATCTTCTATTAATTGCTCCTTGTTAACGAAATACCATCGTCGGTGAATGCTTAACATAGCTAACCCATTTAACCTATTTTCACGAAGGAAAAATTGCGGAACTAAGTCGGGAAGTTTTGATAAATAGCATAGTTGTTCGTTTGAAAATTAATGTATTAAGTCCTGAAACTTCTTAGGGTAGCTCTACACCCGTAAAATTTAAAATAAGTCCAAGTTTTATATTTTCACAAATATCTAAAAAGAAGATTAGGTTTACCTAAAATGTTATTAAATGCAAAATAAGATTATTCAATTCTTTTCAAGAAAGGTCCATATGAGTTTCTTGATACCTTGGAGGCTTAAAAACATTTATTTTTTTAAGTAACATATTTAAACTATTTTTCATACTAAGTTCATTGCACGTTATTGTAAATTATTAACAACTTTGATTTTTCTTTAATTAAAACCAGCTTACGTAAAACCTAAAATATTAAACATGGTATTAGTAGATATTCCAAGAATTCGAATGGAATAACTTTATTAGATAAATCGTCCATATCCGACTAAACTTTTTACTTCCTCATAAATTTTTCAGGTCCACCTGAGTCTAAAAAAGTTGTATTTAAAAAATGCCATTCTGTTGTCTGTGCAGACGCATGGAGCCAATTTTGATGAAATTTGGCGTATATGTTCAGAGTAATCATACCCCAAGACAAAAAAATTAATTTAGGCTCAAAATAAATTGATTTAATTAGATATTATTGGATTTAAATTCAATCTTACGATATAATATGAGAAATTATTGTTCTAATTCTTCGAACCGATTTTATTTAACTTTCTCTTATTTGTAGTATGTATATATAAAGAGAAAGTGTGATGCTGCGAAATTAGATTTTGAGGTTTTGATGGATTTTCACCTTTTGAAAACGTTTTAGTCCAAATAGTGATTTTAAAGAAAGTCTGTTTGCCGTCTGTAGTCTGTACAGACTTAAGTTACTGATTTCGATTAAATTTGGCATAGAGATTCAAAAAAATCATACTCCAAGGCGAAATCGAGTAATGGATTTCAGCTCTAAATGTGGGGACGCTGCCCCTCACAAACCCTGTAACCCTTTGTCCCTTGGAGCCCTTTGTCTAGTTGGAGTGCTATAAATTAGTTCTCTAACTCTAGACAATATGGAAATAATTTAGCTATTAATAGGGACTCTATTATTTCGGACAGAGAAAAATCATTCTTCCGTGTAGCTTAATAAGTAGAACATTGGACTCGAAATCCAAAGGCCTGTGGTTCAAATCCCGGTAATGCGATATATTCTCTACAATCCCTACAACTGGAAAACATTGAATGATGGATCTGTTTTTGGGCACTGAATCCAGTTTAGCCAACCTTTATCCTTCCCCATCTGAAGATGGTTGCCTTGTTGCAAAAGGCAGTAGGTTTTCGTAATAAAAGAATGAATTTGTCTGAACCCCGGTCCAAAAACATATGTATGTTAAAATAGACTGACAATTGGTGTGGCACATAGCTTCCTTGCATCCTATCACGTACATTATTGATTTTATGCTTTTAATTGATGCTTTGATTTAAGCTACAATTGTCAAATTTATTCAATTGTTTCGCCCGATATGTAATCTATCAAAATTGTTTTGATTTTACATGAATTCCAGTATCAATTTAGCAAAAGTTAAAGAGCGCGGACGGTTCAATTATTATCTGGAGCTATCTGCAAGTTACTTTCAAAAAAACTATAAAAGTTTCATACAAATCAGATAAGTAATTAGAAGATATAGGTGTAAACAAATGTATGTTTGTGCGCTTGTTGAAGAGAATGAAATGAGCGCAAACGGCTAAAACTTATATGGGACCAACAATGGGCTAATTATGACCTTCCATCCAAATTTAATTAAAAGTGGACGTATTTTAATATACGTTTAATAATAAGTAATAAAATAAAATTAAGTTATTATAGATGAAGGTGATCCCTTAAAATTAGGTTATTTATTATTTGATTTAAATTAATAATCACTGACTGGTGCACATTAGAAAGTTTTGTACTAGTTTGTCGGACCGTTTCTTATTATTATCACTAAAGACGAATAGTCAGTTCACTCGTCATATGCAGCCACTTGCACTCATGGAATTCGCGCCTGGAGGCAGTTTTTTATGTGGCTTGTATTGAGGAGGCGAACATTCGGCGAATGTTTAAATGGTCATTTGCGTTTGGGGGTCGAACGTACGAATTCCACTCGTGGTTATCAGCTAGTGAAAAGGTGAAACACGAGCGCGAATGTGTAGATGCGTTGTAATAATATAATGACGGCTTCCAGAGGGAAATTACTGATTATAATCGTTATCTCCTAACTCAGACAACATATATTTATAATCTTATTTCTGGAATTGTGTCTTTTAATTTCTAATGTATTCGTACTATTGATAATTATTTTTATCGTATTGTGGTTAGACCACCAGTGTGTTTTTATTTAAGTGTGTGCTAACATAATTAAATAAAGAGTGTTTCTTAAGATTTGCAGTTCTTCAATTACAACATAAACAAATACAAATAAATAACATATTAATATTTAACTAATAGAATAAGGATAAGAACTCAACTAATCTACTGACAGACAATTTTGTTAAAACCAAACTATTAACAACAAATTCCTTATTTCTTCATCAATCGCGAAATTTCGTTACTCATTTAGTTTAAATTTATTCGGTGAGAATTTACAGTTAATTTTCGAAGAACAGTTTAAAGGTAGAGAGAGATAATACAGTAGAAATTCCATTTTACAATAATTCTTGAATTACCCGAAGAAACGGTTGAATCAACTTACGAATTGTTGAGTGGAGGCAATAGAAAGCTGGAATTCCCTGAGGTCCTGTTCTAAAGGACCGTAGACAGCCTACAAACCTGTCAAGCTATCTCTCTACTTTACGCACTGTCTCCTTGACAACTGTCAAGGTAAGTTAAACAGGACTAAATAGAGTCCGAGAATTCGCTCTAACAAGAGCCCAGCTGTATAGAATTACTAGATTCCTCTTCGAGCCTTAATCCGATTAAAATAATAATCAACATTGCTCGGCGATTTACTAACCAACTGTACAATCGATAACTGCAGTAATCGATATATTATTTGAATTACAAACTAAAATTTAGAGATAATGTATAGGAAGATAGTCAACTTGTCTCTTGTACGAGTATTAATAAGGTTAGAGTGGGGGAGAACCTTCTCGTTATAGTTTTTTCAGGTACACACGGTAATTAGTTCCTCTTTTCCCTAGACCCTTAGCGGCGCTACTGTCTATTGCCTATTCTAAACAATAAGAAGGAGGTTCTTCCCCACTCTAACCTTAGCAATACTCGTACAAGAGGCAATTTGACTATCTTCCTATTCATTATCTCTAATAAATAAGAAGATAGTCAACTTGCCTCTTGTACGAGTATTGCTAAGGTGACAGTGAGGGAGAACCTCCTCCTTACAGTGTAGAATAGACAGTAGCGCCGCTAAGGGTTTAGGAAAAAAAGGAACTAATCACCGAGTGTACCTGTAAAAACTATTCCGAACTACATGGAACTAACAACATCCTGAGCTTTACTCTAGTGCCTCTAACGCGGCAATCAGAGTACTATTATACTTCGCGGAGGTAGTAGGTATAGTTGGACAGGGCTGAGTAACCCAGTTTCATTTAGTTATGTACCTTTACATTTAAAGGTAATAGGCATAATAAATGTGGTTTTCCAAAATAGTTTATAAAATTTTGAAAACCGATAACTTCAGAGAGTTTGCTTTGTTTTATATTATATTATAATTTACTCTAATTTGAGTCATATACAAGAGCATAACTAGGCATCTCGTGGCTCTTCATTGAAACGAACATACTGAAAATAATAAATAAAGAAACGGTTATTATATTCAACAAAATATGCACCGTGTCTGTCCTAATTATAGATATATTATATGTATAGTGTAATGTAGCAAGGTTAGGAAGGAAGTGGCACACCCACTCCACTACCCACTATTCCACCATCTTCAACTACGACACTCATTATTATTAACTATTTTCTTAATTTCAATATTTATTACTATTACTATACAGTGCCATAAGATGCCTAATAAATATTGAATATTTAGACTATACTTTATGATGATGTTGTGTCATAGTTGAAGATGATAAGTCAGGGTGAAATATATATAGAGGAAAGGATAGATAAGGTAGTTGTGAGGGGGTGCTTAGCTAATCTCCCAAATCCCTAACATTCACCCATCTACTTCACCAACACCTTAATACCTTTTCAACTATAATTATACATTTTTCTCTGTTCTCTCTTTCATCTACAATTCAAATTAAATTGAAATATGACTCCTAGAGGACGGTAAATTAAAATTAATCAAGAAATTATTATTAAAGTATTACTGCACTACACAAAAACCTTTGCTTGTAGATTAGGATTAAGGGTCTTTTCCCGTTTAAAAACTCAACATTTAAATTTCAAGCTGACAGTTAAACAATTCTTACGCGGGAACGCTTAGAAGTGTAATGTTGTCCAACAAGCTTAGCCTAAGCATCGATAAAAGGATCAAGTCAACCAAATTTCAACAAAATCGGTAAATTTTTACACAAGTTAACATGACTGACAAACAAAAAGACAGGGTACATATTTTGTTGAATGTAAGAAGGTCGCTACGCTACACTCTCCTCAGTTTTCAGTTATAAATGTATCACATCACTACATAAAAACTTGTAAATGTATTATGTATCACATCACTACACAAAAACTTTTGCTTGTATATAAAAAAAGATAAACTTATAAAATAGGTCAAGGCATGTCTCTTTATTTATATTCTCTTTATTTTATGGGTGCTCCAATTTTGTTTGTTTAACTTTGAAGAATAAATGTACAACGAAACTGAACTTTTTATAACCCGCACTAAGAATATTTTGCTATTTATAACAATATATTAACTTGTACATCGTATTTATTTCTAAAATATATCTTATGCGTGTTAACCACCAATAATATAAAAATATATTAGACACAAAAAAACTGTATTTAGTATTTTTTCTTTTCTGTAGTTTATATACATATATATAATCAAGCTAAGAGATTAGAACAACACTGTATAATTTCACAGCGCCCTTCCTCCCTTAAAAAAAGCTTATTTTAAAAAGAAAAAACTGGGGGCTAAGAGAAAAAAAGAGAATGTCTTGTTTTAATTATAATTTATCGGGGGATTCTCAACTAAAAACTAATTTTTCAGGTGAAAGAAAAAACCAAAAAACCTAATAAATAGTCCCCGTCCTATTTAAAAACTTCAAGAAAATGAAGAAAAAAAAGTTAAAATATACAAATTATTATTCTCCTAAAAAACCAAGTTTGTCTTATTAAAAAAACTTCATTTTATCAGTGTTGTTTAAAAGAAACATTTAAAAGAAGAAAAAATACTATCAATCCTTTTAGCTGGGTTTTGAAACGTGCTGCCAACGATGCATTAAAAAAGTCCCTATTTTGGACAGACTGTGTGTTAGTTTGAAGTGTTTTTTTACAGGAAGGTTTCACTTCTCTGACTGATGTTTTATTGCTCCCCGTTATTTTTAATTCCGCTTCTACTTGCTTTTCTTATACTTTTCCTTTTAGAAGAGGAAATCTTTTTAAGACAGTATATAGAAGAAACAAGAAGAAATAAAATCTTATCAATATACAAGAAGAAGATTTTTTTTCTTTATTTATTTTTATTTCATCTTTTACTTTTATCTATCTTCAAAATGTTTAATAACCCGGAAAAATTTATTAATTATTCTAGTAGAAATGTACAATTACATTGTAAATTAAACAGTAAATGGAATGTTATTAAAGTTGTTAACTTCCAAGTACATAGTTCCTAGATAATATTCAATAATTTTAAATAATCTTAACCTCATAACTATGTTGTAATGGTTATGATCCTAGTATGTACACATTTTTTGTTTTAGGTTATTGTAAGTGCGTTCATTATTGAACCCGTCACTGAGGTAGCCGTACCTCACAGGTCCTTTATCCGCACCCCTGAGCCTGTGAGTTTTTTCTATACATCAATACTTCCGCACAGCCCCCCACCTGCACAATCTTTTGTACTTATTAACACCTTTTACTCAGTCTATGTAAAATTATCATTAAAAATAGTCGAAAGACTGAAACGATCGTCTGATTGTTAATTTGATGTATTTTATGGTTAGACAATTATAGATTATTTTAAATTAAACTACATCAAGGGTGTTTTTATTTAAGTACATATATACAAATTATTATCACAATTGATTACCACAAAATATCGGTCAATACAACCAATCCTTTTTGCAGATGGAATATTTCACAGGAAAAAGTTAGGAATTTTAAAATAAGAAAAATTGTGATTACCTGGTTTTTCCGGTTGCTCTTTGACTCCAACCGGACTTATCTTGTCTATTGTGTTTTCCAACAGTTCCTCCTCAGTGAAATTACCCGGTACCATAACTGAAACAAACCAAAACATTTTATAATTTTTCAAATTGTTTTAAAAACCGATTTAATTTAGAGTAATGAATTGAAAGATTCTCTGAAAGATACATATATCCTTAACGTCCCGATTAGCACAACGAGGATCAGCCAATTTTCACTCATCTACTGAATGTTATCATTAGTGTGCAACATAGCTCACTTCTCTAGAGTTCCAACCAGATATAGGCTGTGGGCTGTGGCAGTGCTATCGCAGGCGGGACAGACGCCCGCAAAAATCGCCAAATTGAGGTGGCTGCCGACGCTGTCCACTCAGAATATTTTATTCAGATTAAAAAATAAACAATCCAATAAATAAAAGTACATTTTAGTTAGTCAACAATGTCTCCGTTGACAAAATTAAAAAAGCCGCCCTTGTAGTGGAAAGTGATCAAATCTTCGATAGTCCGGCGGCGCACTGAGAGTACTGAGTACGACAGTCAGTAGTCAGCAGTATCAGTTTTTTAGGATCAGGTTTCGGTTTAGTTCTGTAAGTGTGCTTATCACATTTCGGGTCGGTTCTTGGATGCACGGTTTTTTTAAAGTATTTTATTTCCAAAAATTCCTCTTTAGCGAACTCATTACGCCACACGAAAAATATAGAGTATAATATAATTATAACCAACAGTGACGACGAAGTGCCTTTTTTATCTTTGAGACTCGAGCCGTAAAGTCGATCTATTTGTCAATTTTAAGTCTCAAAATCACATTTTTGCTGTCTTCTAAAATCTAGATTCTACATAACAAACTACCCATATCACAGGAGAAAGGAGCTTTTCTCGCCTTTAATTAATCAAAAAATAGCTGAGATCATTAATAACACAATATCTCGATTATCTGGGCTATCCATTTTGTCTACTAAAAAGGATATTTGAAGAGCAATAGAAATAAAATACATACTTCATGATTTTGAAAATTTAAAAGAAAGTTAGTTCATTAGAGTAAACACACATTTCAATCTTGTTCAATTTTTTACACTGGTCAAATACATTTTAACCCTGCAATGGAACCCCCAATGCGCGGGGAGTCAAGGCCACCACCGTAACACCTGGAGGAGGATAGAAAATGAAGCGTTGAAGATGGGAAAGACCTGGTGTGACTGCTTTGCAAGAATCATCATACAAAACCGAGGAATGAGTGATTGAATCTTTTACAATTTTATTTTGAAATTATCCACAAAGTAACAAATACAGTAACACATAAAACAAATATATTGTAACACATATATAACAAATATAGTACTTAACGTATTTGAACAATATTAGGTACAGACGAAGATTACAGACACAATTTTCATATTAAAGTCTCCCTTTTCTTAGTAAATAAAAACGTAAAATAAACTCTCTTCTACTAGTGATGCACTCGCGTTGAAAAGAACAAAACATTTTGCTGTTATATCGGCCACATTTGTTTTAATATGGTTACCAGGATTTATTCTTTGGGGGAAATTTCAAAGATTTATTCTCTGAACTGAAAATATACTTAGTTCGTAAGCAGATGAAATTAATATACTTTTATCGGGCCTGGGAATGCATAAGAATCATTCCTCTTTAGCCCAGTACAAATAGACATAAAAAGGGCCTAAAGGGGGGAAAAATTAAATACTAAACTTTCTTTACGCCATCGTTTAGAAGGTGTTTAGGGAAGCATTTTCCATATTATCATATCGAGTGCCACCGCTTGCTTCCCCCACCGCCCCCTATTTTAGACCCAAATTTGGCCTATTCACTGTAACGCCAATATCTCCGGAACAAAGAGTGATAACAATGTGCGGTGTTTTTTAAAGTCTTCTATACACTGTCCTCTTTAATTTGATACCCATATCAATATGCTTTTTGCAGTAAAAATGTACCACAAATTAATAAAATATGGTAAAAAATCGACATTTCTTTTTTCTACTCTGAACAATTTTGATAATAACTTTTTTCCACGGGGTCGGCACTAAAAATGTGGTGAAATAAAACGTGTAGCTTATTTTATTACCTATAATTCGATGTATAATATGTCATAGCAACTCTAATGCAGGAGGGGTAAAAAAGCGGAAATAGCAGATGCGTGTAGTAAGAAAAGCTGCTAATAGAGTCAACTGTGAACTCTATTTAGTCCAGGAAAATAAAGAATAATCATCATCATCATCATCATCACTACAGCTCTCGAAGAGCCTGGGCCTGCAACAACACTTCGCTCCTCCAGAGTTCTCACTGTTGTGCAACAGCCCTCCACCTCCTCACTCCTATCCTCCTCAGATCGTTCTCCACCTAATCTAGCCATCACAGTCTTGGACGCCCTCTAAGTCTTTTTCCGCCAGGTTTACCATCATACAACTTTTTAGCCGCCCTATTCTCTGACATTCTCTCAACGTGACCTAGCCATCGCAGCCTATTTTTCTTAATCTCAGCCACCAGGTCCGGTTTGCCGTAGAGAATATGTAGCTCATCATTGTGCCTAAGTCTCCATCTTCCATCCTCGTTCACTGGGCCAAAGATTCTTCTCAATAGTTTTCTCTCCCAACGCCGTAAGCAGCTTTCATCAGAGTTGGTAAGAATCCAGGCCTCTGATCCATATAATACAACAGGCCGGATGACAGTTAGATAAACATTGATCTTCAAGTCTCGACTTAAGAGTCTACTTTTTAGTATCCTCATCAAGGAGAAGTAGCACCTATTTCCTGCCGTTAGTCTAGCTCTTACTTCCTCCGATACGGTGTTGTCATTAGTGATTTGGGTTCCTAAATATTTGAAGTTGTTAGTTGACTTAAATAAATCACCTCCTAACAACACATCTTCCAGAGGTTCTCTTCCTTCTCTGCGAGTCATTAGCATATATTCTGTTTTATTTTTGTTAATATTTAGTCCCAGATCAGCAGCTTCTTGCTTCAATGGCATGTAAGCCTCCTCCAAGGCTCTTTTAGATCTTGCCAAGAGTCCAACGTCATCTGCATACGCAAGACATTGGGTTTGCCGGTTAAACAAGGTTCCTCCTGGGTTGCCAGGTATTTTCCTGACAGCTCTTTCCAGCACAAGGTTAAAAAGAGTTGCTGACAGAACATCTCCCTGCCTCAGCCCACTTCTAACCTCAAAGGAGGGCGATAAACAACCATCTATTTTAACCTTGCTCCTTGTTCCCTTCTAAGTTAAAAAATTAGGAGTTAAAATAAGGAATAATAGGGAAAATAATTTATAAAGTATTGAAACTTTGTGAAAACACTCTTAAGGGTGTAGTAGTAAGAAACAAAAAAAAAAAAATAAGTTCCCCACACTTAGGGAGGGGGGGGGGGGGGGTTTGAGGCTGATAATTATAGCTCAGTACAAATAGACAGAAAAGGGCCTAAAGGGGGGAAAAATTAAATACTAAACTTTCTTTACACCATCGTTTAGAAGGTGTTTAGGGAAGCATTTTCCATATTATCATATCGAGTGCCACCGCTTGCTTCCCCCACCGCCCCCAATTTTAGACCCAAATTTGGCCTATTCACTGTAACGCCAATATCTCCGGAACAAAGAGTGATAACAATGTGCGGTGTTTTTTAAAGTCTTCTATACACTGTCCTCTTTAATTTGATACCCATATCAATATGCTTTTTGCAGTAAAAATGTACCACAAATTAATAAAATATGGTAAAAAATCGACATTTCTTTTTTCTACTCTGAACAATTTTGATAATAACTTTTTTCCACGGGGTCGGCACTAAAAATGTGGTGAAATAAAACGTGTAGCTTATTTTATTACCTATAATTCGAATATAATTTCGACATTTCTATTTTCAACTCTGACCTATAGGTCACCTATAATAGGTCACCTAGGACCTATATTACCTAGGACCTATAGGACCTAGGACCTATAGGTCTTGGGTAATATAGGACCTTAGACCACAACCATCACCACAACCACAACCATCACCACAACCACAACCATCACCACAACCACAACCTCAACCACAACCACAACCTTAACCATCACCATAACCACAACAAATACCACAACCACAACCACACCACAACCACAACCAATACCACAACCACACCAAAACCACAACCATCACCACAAAAACAACCACAACCATCAACATAACCACAACAAATACCATCACCAAAACCACAACCATCACCATAACCACAACAAATACCATCACCACAACCACAACCATCACCATAACCACAACAAATACCATCACCACAACCATCACCACAACCACAACCATCACCAAAACCACAACCATCACCATAACCACAACAAATACCATCACCACAACCACAACCATCACCATAACCACAACAAATACCATTACCACAACCATCACCACATCCACTACCACAACCACAGGCCTAGGACCTAGGACCTAGGACCTCAACCAGGACCTAGGACCTAGGACCTCAACCATCAGTACAACCACAACCATCACCACAACCACAACCATCACTACAACCACAACTACAACCATCACCACAACCACAACCACAATATATATATATAAATATATATATATATATATATATATATATATATATATATATATATATATATATATATATATATATGCAATATTATAGGAGTAATTTAAGACTGAAAATTGTAGGTCAATAAGTCTAAAGTGAATGTATAGTAGCAGCTATTAGGTATAATGTTTCTTTTGTTTTTTTAAAGGAATTAACCCAAATCTATGAAAACCTAAATGTTTAGGTACTTGTAGGTCATTTTTTGTTTCGTTTCTCTTCATAATTTTAAATCTTTACTCCCAACTTTATTAATAGTAACAAATGATATAGTCATCATTCTTTAATGACGAATTTTATAAAGTTATATGACATGGTATTATATACGAGTAGATAATTAATTAGTCCAGTAATTTCCATTTGTCATTTGTTTCGGATTTTTGTGGTTACTTTTTTATTATAAGAACATTTACTATTAAATAATTCTTACCCGGCGGTGAATCAAGCCCGATATTTTTGTTTTTATAGCTCCTCAGGAACTAGATTTTTCTTAGAAGAACGACTATCACCACAACCTCAACCATAACCACAACCACAACCATCACCACAACCACCACCACAACCACAACCATCACTACAACCACAACCACAACCACAACCATCACCACAACCACAACCACCACCACACCCACCACCACCATCATTCCACAACCACAACCACAACCACAACCACAACCACAACCACAACAAATACTACAACCATAACCACAAAATACTAAAACCACCATCCTAGGACCTAGGACCTTAGACCACAACCATCACCAAAACCAAAACCACAACCATCACCACAACCACAACTATCACCACAACCACAACTATCACCACAACCACAACTATCACCACAACCACAACCATCACCACAACCACAACCATCACCACAACCACAACAACAACCACAGACCTAGGATCTAGGGTCTAGGGCCTTGGACCTAGGACCTAGGACCTTCGACCTAGAACCTAAGACCTAGGACCTAGGACCTATAGGTCTAAGGACCTATATTACCTAGGACCTATAGGACCTACAACCTAGGACCTATAGGACCTAGGACCTATAGGTCCTAGGACCTATAGGACATAGGATTTATAGGACCTATAGGACCAAGGATTTATAGGACCTAGGTCCTATAGGACCTAGGTCCTATAGGACCTAGGATTTATAGGACCTAGGTCCTATAGGTCTAAGTTCCTATATTACCTAGGACCTATAGGACCTACGACCTAGGACCTATATGACCTACGACCTAGGACCCATGGGTCTTAGGTCCTAGGACCTACATAACCTTAAGGACCTAATGGTTGTGGTTGTGAACCACAACCACAACAAATACCACAACCACAACCACAACCACAACCACAAACACAACCACAACCACACCACAACCACAACCACAACCACAACCACAACCACAACCACAACCACAACAACAACCACAACCACAACCACAACCACAACCACAACCACAACCACAACCACAGCCACAACAACAACCACAACAACAACCACAACCACAACCACAACCACAACCACAACCACAACCACAACCACAACAACAACCACAACCACAACCACAACCACAACCACAACCACAACAACAACCACAACAACAACCACAACCACAACCACAACCACAACCACAACCACAACCACAACCACAACCACAACTACAACCACAACCACAACCACAACCACAACCACAACCACAACCACAACAACAACCACAACCACATCCACAACCACAACCACAACCACAACAACAACCACAACCACAACCACAACCACAACCACAACAACAACCACAACCACAACCACAACCACAACCACAACCACAACCACAACCACAACCACAACCACAACCACAACCACAACCACAACCACAACAAATACCACAACCACAACCATTAGGTCCTTAAGGTCCTGTAGGTCCTTTTGGTCCTCTAGGTCCTATAGGTCCTTTAGGTCCTATGACCTATGGGTCTTAGGTCGTAGGTCATATAGGTCCTAGGTCGT
Organism: Gerris lacustris; assembly: GCA_951217055.1. NCBI lineage: Eukaryota > Metazoa > Arthropoda > Insecta > Hemiptera > Gerridae > Gerris > Gerris lacustris. Next base: position 50,889,129 of record OX578279.1, read on the forward strand.
AGGTCCTATAGGTCCTAGGTAATATAGGAACTTAGACCTATAGGACCTAGGTCTACGGAGGATTTGTTGTGGTTGTGGTTGTGGTTTTGGCTTTGGTTGTTGTTGTGGTTGTGGTGATGGTTGTGGTATTTGTTGAGTTGTGGTTGTGGTTGTGGTTGAGGTTGTGGTTGTGGTATTTGTTGTGGTTGTGGTTGTGGTTGTAGTTGTGGTTGTGGTTGTAGTTGTGGTTGTGGTTGTGGTATTTGTTGTGGTTGTGGTATTTGTTGTGGTTGTGGTGGTGGACCTACGACCTAGGACCTATATGACCTACGACCTATAGGTCCTATTACCCAATACCTATAGGTCCTAGGACCTAAAGGACCTATAGGACCTAGAGGACCAAAAGGACCTACAGGACCTTAAGGACCTAATGGTTGTGGTATTTGTTTTGGTTGTGGTATTTGTTGTGGTTGTGGTTGTGGTATTTGTTGTGGTTGTGGTTGTGGTTGGTTGTGGTTGTTGTTGTGGTTGTGGTTGTTGTTGTGGTTGTGGTTGTGGTTGGGGTTGTGGTTGTGGTTGTGGTTGTGGTATTTGTTGTGGTTGTGGTTGTGGTTGTGGTTGTGGTTGTAATATTTGTTGTGTATTTGGCCCCGTGGAAAAAAGTTATTATCAAAATTGTTCAGAGTAGAAAAAAGAAATGTCGATTTTTTACCATATTTTATAACTTTTGGTAGGAAATTTTGACGACATTTTGACGACATTATACACTCATAAACGAGTTCATAACACATACCCCAACATTTTGTATTTACTAGTTTTCGTAGGTAAATTTAATTATTATTGAATATTTTATCCAAATGTATCACCTACCCCTACACCTATGCCTACCCCTACACCTACACCTCACCTTCACATATACCTACTTCTACACCTACACCTACTCCTACACCTACCCTAACACACCCACCTACCCCTACACCTACACTCATAAACGAGTTCATAACACATAGCCCAGCATTTTGTATTTACTAGTTTTTGTAGGTAAATATTATTATTATTGAAGTATCCGTATCAGTATCCGTATCAGTATTCCTATCAGTATCCGACGACATGATTATATGAACGACGACATAATGACAACATGATGACGACATGACGACATTATAACGACATTATGACGACACTATGACGACACGATGAAGACACCATGATGACGATGACGACACGACTAGGACATTATGACGACATGACGACGACATTATGACGACATTAGGACGACATTATGACGACATTATGCCGACATTATGACGACACTATGACGACATTATGACGACATGACTATATGAACGACGACATAATGAAAACAAGATGACGACATGACGACATGACTATATGAACGACGACATGATGAAAACACGACATTATAACGACATTATGACGACATTATGACGACATGACTATATAAACGACATTATGACGGCACTATGACGACACTATAAAGACACGATGATGACAACACGACGAGGACATTATGACGACATTATGACGACACTATGACGACATTATGACGACATGACTATATAAACGACGACATAATGAAAACATGATGACGACATGACGACATGACTATATGAACGACGACATGATGAAAACACGACATTATGACGACAATATGACGAAACTGTGACGACACTATGACGACACTATGACGACACTATGACGACACTATGACGACATTATAACGACATTATGACGACATTATGACGGCACTATGACGACATTATGACGACATTATGACAACAGATGTCATCATAGTGTCGTCATAGTGTCGTCATAGTGTCGTCATAGTGTCGTATATCAGTATCCGTATCAGTATCCCTATCAGTATCCGACGACATGACTATATGAACGACGACATAATGACAACATGATGACGACATGACGACATGACGACTTTATAACGACATTATGACGACACTATGACGACACGATGAAGACACCATGATGACGATGACGACACGACTAGGACATTATGACGACATGACGACGACATTATGACGACATTAGGACGACATTATGACGACATTATGCCGACATTATGACGACACTATGACGACATTATGACGACATGACTATATGAACGACGACATAATGAAAACATGATGACGACATGACGACATGACTATATGAACGACGACATGATGAAAACACGACATTATAACGACATTATGACGACATTATGACGACATGACTATATAAACGACATTATGACGGCACTATGACGACACTATAAAGACACGATGATGACAACACGACGAGGACATTATGACGACATTATGACGACACTATGACGACATGACTATATAAACGACGACATAATGAAAACATGATGACGACATGACGACATGACTATATGAACGACGACATGATGAAAACACGACATTATGACGACAATATGACGACACTGTGACGACACTATGACGACACTATGACGACATTATAACGACATTATGACGACATTATGACGGCACTATGACGACATTATGACGACATTATGACGACATGACTATATGAACAACGACATTATGACGACATTATGACGACAGATGTCATCATAGTGTCGTCATAGTGTCGTCATAGTGTCGTCATAGTGTCGTCATAGTGTCGTCATAGTGTCTTCATAGTGTCGTCATAGTGTCTTCATAGTGTCGTCATAGTGTCGTCATATTGTCGTCATAGTGTCGTCATAGTGTCGTCAAAGTGTCGTCACAGTGTCGTCACAGTGTCGTCACAGTGTCGTCACAGTGTCGTCACAGTGTCGTCATAGTGTCGTCACAGTGTCGTCATAGTGTCGTCATAGTGTCGTCATAGTGTCGTCATAGTGTCGTCATAGTGTCTTCATAGTGTCGTCATAGTGTCGTCATAGTGTCGTCATAGTGTCGTCATAGTGTCGTCATAGTGTCGTCACAGTGTCGTCACAGTGTCGTCATAGTGTCGTCATAGTGTCGACATGTCGTCATAATGTTGTAATTATGTCGTCGTTCATATAGTCATGTCGTCATAATGTCGGCGTCATGTCGTCATGTCGTCATAATGTCCTCGTCGTGTCGTTATCGTTATTATCGTGTCATCATCGTGTCGTCATCACGGCGGCATCGTGTCGTCATCATGTCATCATAACGTCATCATGTAATCGTCATCATCGTGTCGTCATCATGTCGTCGGCAGGCTTCGTCATCATGTCGTCGTCGTCGTCGTCGTTATCTCTGATTCAGATTCAGATTCAGATTTCGATTCTGATTTAGATTCAGAATTTGATTCCGATTCCTATTCAGATTCCGATTCCGATTCAGATTCTGATTCCTATTCAGAATAAGATTCCGATTCCTATTCAGATTCCAATTCCCATTCTTATTCGGTTTCAGATTTAGATTCAGATTCAGATTCAGATGGATACTACGGGATACTGATACCCCACTGAGATACTGATGGATACCACGGGAGACATACAGATACTGATACGGGATACTGATACGGATACTTATATGAATACTGATACGGATACTGATACGGATACTGATACGGATACTGATACGGATTCTGATACGGATACGGGATAAGGTATACTGATACGTATACTGATAGTGATACAGATACTGATACAGGTACTACGGGATATTTATACGGATACTGATACTGATACTACGGGATACTGATACGGATACTAATACGGGAAACTGATACGGATACTAATACGGGAAACTGATACGGGATACTGATACGGATACAACAAGATACTGATAGAGATACTGCGGGTGCTGATACGGATACTGATACGGATACTGGATACTGATACGAGATACTGATACTGATACGGGATACTGACATTGATACGGATACTGATACTGACAGGGCCGGCGCAAGGGCCATGCGAGACATGCGGCCGCATGTGGCGCAGCCTAGGACGAGGCGCCGGCGAAGCCGGCAGATTCCTTATACATTTTTTGTTTAGCAATCTTTTGCAAGTAGCTTAAACTAAAAATTTAAAAAAAGTGAAATAAATTAATATAATATTATATTTATTATAATATTATATTAAATTAAAATAACGGGAAGCAGTAAGAAATAATTGCAGCAGAAATATTAGTATGAACTGTAAACGGAACCGCAAAATCATTCTGTGTTTTTGAGTTTTAAATAAAAAAAATAAATCGGAGGGGTGTGTAGTAAGGGAGATAAGAGGGATGAAAATGCAGATATGGAAATAAGTGACAGAGTAAAAGTTGAGAAATAAGTGAGAAGGTAATAGAACAGTAGGACTTCTACCAGGTAGAAAGTGATAAAAACACTATGTCTAAAAACACTAGGGGACACCTGGAATTCTTATCTACCTTAGATAATCATCTAAAGATAAGATTAAATCAAAGCTTATTAAAATCTTTTTTACATACTACATTTTTAATTTGTTGTCAGTTTTATTTAATAAAACCGGTATTTGTTGTGGTTGTGGTTGTGGTTGTGGTTGTGGTATTTGTTGTGGTTGTGGTATTTGTTGTAGTTGTGGTTGTGGTATTTGTTGTGGTTGTGGTTGTGGTATTTGTTGTGGTTGTGGTTGTGGTTGTGGTATTTGTTGTGGTTGTGGTATTTGTTGTGGTTGTGGTATTTGTTGTGGTTGTGGTATTTGTTGTGGTTGTGGTATTTGTTGTGGTTGTGGTTGTAGTATTTGTTGTGGTATTTGTTGTGGTTGTGGTTGTAGTATTTGTTGTGGTATTTGTTGTTGTTGTGGTTGTGGTTGTTGTTGTGGTTGTGGTTGTGGTTGTTGTTGTGGTTGTGGTTGTGGTTGTGGTTGTGGTTGGGGTTGTGGTTGTGGTATGTTTTGTGGTTGTGGTTGTGGTTGTAATATTTGTTGTGTATTTGACCCCGTGGAAAAAAGTTATTATCAAAATTGTTCAGAGTAGAAAAAAGAAATGTCGATTTTTTACCATATTTTATAACTTTTGGTACACTTTGACTACGAAAAGCAAATTGATATGGGTATTAAATTAAAGAGGACAGTGTATAATAGAAGACTTTAAAAAACACCGCACATCGTTATCACTCTTTGTTCCGGAGATATTGGCGTTACAGTGAATAGGCCAAATTTGGGTCTTCAATAGGGGGTGGTGTTTCATTATTTGTATTATTTCTTTTTTTTCTATTAATTATTTTTTAAATTATTATTATTTTTTTTTTTTTTATGAGGAATAAACGCTCACAAGCTGTCAAAATCGAGTTGGTAGAGAGAGATTCAAGACTCTACTTGAAGCCCTTAAGCAGCTCGCCAATAGCTAGAGTAGTAGCTTGTAGTTGTGGTGATAGTTGTGTGATGGTTGTGGTTGTGGTGATAGTTGTGTGATGGTTGTGGTTGTGGTAATGGTTGTGGTGATGGTTGGGGTTGTGGTGATGGTTGTGGTTGTAATGTTGTATTTTTGTGGTTGTGGTATTTGTTGTAGTTGTGGTTGTGGTATTTTTGTGGTTGTGGTTGTGGTATTTGTTGTGGTTGTGGTTGTGGTATTTGTTCTGGTTGTGGTATTTGTTGTGGTTGTGGTTGTGGTATTTGTGGTGGTTGTGGTTGTGGTTGTGGTATTTGTTGTGGTTGTGGTTGTGGTATTTGTTGTAGTTGTGGTTGTGGTATTTGTTGTGGTTGTGGTTGTGGTTGTGGTATTTGTTGTGGTTGTGGTTGTGGTTGTGGTATTTGTTGTGGTTGTGGTTGTGGTATTTGTTGTGGTTGTGGTATTTGTTGTGGTTGTGGTTGTGGTTGTGGTTGTGGTATTTGTTGTGGTTGTGGTATTTGTTGTGGTTGTGGTTGTAGTATTTGTTGTGGTTGTGGTTGTGGTTGTGGTTGTTGTTGTGGTTGTGGTTGTGGTTGTTGTTGTGGTTGTGGTTTTGGTTGTTGTTGTGGTTGTGTTGATTGTTGTGGTTGTGGTTGTTGTTGTGGTTGTGGTTGTTGTTGTGGTATTTGTTGTGGTTGTGGTATTTGTTGTGTATTTGACCCCGTGGAAAAAAGTTATTATCAAAATTGTTCAGAGTAGAAAAAAGAAATGTCGATTTTTTACCATATTTTATAACTTTTGGTACACTTTGACTACGAAAAGCAAATTGATATGGGTATCAAATTAAAGAGGACAGTGTATAGAAGACTTTAAAAAACACCGCACATCGTTATCACTCTTTGTTCCGGAGATATTGGCGTTACAGTGAATAGGCCAAATTTGGGCTTCAATAGGGGGTGGTGGGGGAAGCAAGCGGTGGCACTCGATATGATAATATGGAAAATGCTTCCCTAAACCCCTTCTAAACGATGGTGTAAAGAAAGTTTAGTATTTAATTTTTCCCCCCTTTTTTGCTTATTTGTACTGGTCTATTTATCTGGGCCTATTTATAACCACGGGACATTGCTTAGGTTAATAATTTCACACCTCATCCTAAGCAGAAGTCATAGATCAAAAAAGTTACATTGATTTTGAACGTCTAGAGCAAAAAACTAACTAAATCGATGAAATACGATTGTCGTAATGAATTATCCTAATAGAAGTCAGTGATTAATTCTTAATCGAATAATGTCTAAATAGACCAAAAAGGAAATTCTCAAGATAGAAAGGGAAATTATTTCCGAAGGTCTGATTGCTACTGGACTCCTGAAGATCCGGAAAAAGGGTCGAGGAAACGGACAGGGGGCGCTGCTTCACCATTACTTAATGTTGAGTAAGAAGTTCTGGTTTCCAGATAATCCTCCAACCTCCATCTTCTTTTCCAACATCTTCTCTCTTACTCGGGAAATTATTTTCTTCCCGCTTGGAAAACTCTTGTTAAACATAAGTTAAAACTTTTCTTTATAAATAGGGTAGAGTCTGATCAACAAAAATGATAAAACTTATCCGAACAAGTTAGTTCATTTATAGCAAAGGACCTTTTGACATCAAACTCAAGGGAAATCTTAAAGCTAAAAATATTTAAATTTTCTTAATTGAACTTATCTTCAAAGCATTGATCGTTCAAAGAGAAGATAAGGGTCGAAAGGGGAGATAATTAGTTAAAAATAGAGACAAACATGGTGACTGACTTATAGCTATAGAGTGTGTAGAGAAATTACGTTGATTGAAATAGATAAATGAAAAATTTAAGAATCGTCTTAATCAATGCATATTCAAACTAGAAAATTTTAAGATTAAACTTTATCAATTTAAATTTAAACCACAGATAAATGAAACATTTAATACATTTTTTATTTAATTTCAACTACAAGTCATATCAAGCACCTTCATGTGTGAAACAAAATCGTGACGTTAACTTAAGCAACAATAAACAAAAATGTATTGCTGCTGGCTGCAGCTTAGATTAATAGTTGTTTGGTAAATTAGTCCAGCTTGATGCTGTATCGTTCAGTTTTTTGTTGCCTTGACAAATTAAAAGGCACCCTTTCATTATCACTAAATTGTTACTATTGATAGACTATTTTAGTTTAAAAGCGTTATATTTATTTTACTAAAAGTGTTATATTATAATTTACTAGTTATAAATAATTCAAAATCTCTGTCAATCCCACTGATTTTAATCAAAGACATCAGTTGACCGGTATAGCTGTCACTTGCATTAATATGCAATTAACATTAATTGATTTATTAATTATTAATACAATGACTCTGAAAGTATGTATATTCATCATTATATATTAATTTATAATGCCACTTACTGCTTGTCAAGTGTTATGTTGTATGGCAGAAGTTAAGTGAGTTATGCAGGTGACAGAATTAATCTTTATTTTTTAGTAACTTGGTGCGGATTCGGAAACGGAAATCCCCGTTTTTCGATACGGAGTGTATTTTTATTTTAATTTGATCAGCTTATAAATTACCTTACAAAATATTACAGTTATTTTACTAAGCGAGAATATCCAGCCGCTACACAATTCATAAATCTACCCCCCCCCCCCTATTTCTACACACCCCTCTCTCCTTGGATAAAATAAGCTTCCGAGCTTACCGAAGGCAACGGCTGCTATGTGATCGTTCAGGATAACAAAAATGTTTCAAATATTAGATTTAAAAAACTTCAGGAAAGAAATTCGTTTCAGACATCAGGGAACATTTTTTGTAACGTGTTGGTCGGTCTATAGCTCAATTTTTGCGAACCAACATATCTTATAAACTACTTGTCTGGTCGTAACGAAATTTGGAGGGTAGGTCATAATTAAGCCAAGGTTGGTTCGGTATAAGTTTCAACCATCTGCACCCATTTATTTTTCTTCCACATGCGCACAAACATACATTCATTTACATCTATACTCGTATCTTCAAAAATGCTCCTTAGATTTTAGATTTTTAATAAATTTGGATGGTTTTTCGAAATTAGCCCGCAGATAGCCCTTGATTAATTTCAACCACCTACGCTTGTTAAATTGTTCTTATTTGATACTTTTATTCATGTAAATAGTCTGCCAATTAGGTGGCGTATTATAGCTTTCTTATGTTCTATAACGAACTTAAATGATGTTATGCATTTACAAACCATTGTTGTCAAATGATTTTTTAAATTAATTTTTCCCTCCTTTTATTTTAAATCTATCAAAATTGTTTTGATTTTTTAAAGGAATAACCGTATCAATTTAGCAAAATTTAAAGAACGTAGGAGGTTGAAATTAATATGGGCCCATCTGAAGGTTGGAACATTTATAGGACCAACAATAACAATAATAATCAAATAACCCCGGGTTACCTAAGCTGCAACAATTGAGCGACGCAGAAAGACATGGGACCAAAAATGTCTGAAATGGATTTCTGTGTTCGAATTTTTTCAATCGGAGACATGTGCATTTATGTGAATCGTAGCACATATCAAGAGGAAGGTTACGGAACGTAGGAGGATTCAATACGTTCCGATAGGAGTCACATACCCGTTCCAACCTGATAAAGATTTGATAATAGCACGACATGGTGATTGCATGTGCATACTTTACTTTACTTAGTTGCTTTCTCTTCAACAGACTGGTGTAGAAAACTTGCAACGAGCCTTTTTACTTAATTCAAAGGCACATCACGCTTCTACAATATATTCTTAATATTATCTTCACAGGTTATTCTTCTTCCTCCTCGAACTCTTCTTCTTTCCGGTCTAGTTACGTAGATTTGCTTTAGGTGTCAAAAAATGCATTTGTAATTTATGCCAGAAGGTTAGATTACTAATTATGTCCCTATTGAGTTTCTTTTTCACCAAAGATCTTATTTTTTTATGTGAATACAGGCTTTGGTGCTCTCTATCTGTAAGAGTCCAACGTCCTGAAGCGTAGATTAAAAAAGATACATACACCTAAACATTTTCTATTTAGCGCACCAAACAGCTTTCCAGCTGCTGCTATTGTTACGTAAATTTCATTTCTATTTTTTCCATCTGCACTTGTTACTGCACCGAGAAATTTGAAGCCATCTACGAACTTAAATGACTTAAATGACTTTTTCCTGCATTCTTGATCCTTGGATCAATAAATTTCTCTAGCTGAATTTCTTGATTCTAGGCTTCTTTCGATATCACCATTGTATTTGTCTTTTCTATGCTAATTTTCTTTCCTCCTTTCCTTAATTGTGGAGTCCACAGGTTCATTTTCCTTTGCATTTCAACACATGTATCTCAATTCGATCAAATCGATTAATTAGTAGTTTGATCTCTCCATCTTCTAATGATATAATAATATTGTCAATCGGGCATACAAAGAAAAACAAAACATGGATTCACTTGAAATCGATATTTATTTAACATTCGTTAAGCATTATGATTGTCAATATTCTGTTGTCAGTTCATGTTGTTCTTTATCGAAAGGGAGCAAGTAAAGAAACTAAACATCGTATTCTTTAGTAAATAACTTAAAGATAATTGAATTAAGTAGGGTTTGTTCTTTTATTGTTTTTTCTTAAAATATTAGTCTGGTCTTCTATACCCAGAAGCAATCTAGATAGAAATATTCCTTTAACAATGTAATTTTTTTCTATTTTTAGAGGGATATCTTTACCTTTGGTGGAAACGTTGTCACGATAATGATAAGGTGGTACGCTTATCACTAAAAATGGACACGTCCTGTCAGCCCCCCCCCCCTCCGGTAGTTAGAATATTAATGTAAGGGAGATTGTGAAGGCGGCCTTGTAGGTTCTGTTAGAGAAAGGGGCGGCCACAGCTTGGCGCCTCACGCAATGCCATCAAACCACCCCTAGTCAGAGCTGCTTCTATTTAATGATTGATTTTAATAAAACCTTTAAGAAAGATGATAGTTTGTGGGGCGGAACTTAGATTAGAGATCTAACGAACCAAAGTAGAAAGTTAAGGCGGATCTACTGTAAACATTGCGGACTAGAAATTTATATAAATAAAATTATATTATTAAGAAAGTCACTATATTTTAAAGTTAGTTAAAAGAAAATGTCCCAGGAACTTAAGTGTCTACTCCTGTAAAAACTTTTATTACTGTAGCTGAGATAACTCTATTTAACAGTTTCTACGTGTTTTTTTAGTTTCCAATCGGAATAGTACTATTATCACTTCGTTATATAGTATTCATGAAATAGTATTAAGGTGAATGAAATAGTATATAGGGGAATTACCAAATGTCAGGAATAAAGAAAGACATCCTAAAGAAAAACAAAAAATAAAATAAAGAATTGAAGACTTTAAAGAGCCGGTAGTTTATCCAACAAAGCCGGATTTCATCCACTAGTGGTCAACCACTGTGCCGATGAGATTAATTATGAAAGAGAAAGAGCCAGTGAAGAAATAGAGGATTCGCAATCAAAGAGCATACTTTAATGCATTATTCCGATTCAAATTGCAATTCTGATAACAGGCACGTTCAGTGTCGGCTTGAGGAAAGCAGGTAATGATCAGGGTGGTATAATAAATAATATAAATATGTTTATTTATTAAGGGGCCCTTACAAGGTGCGATTTGTTGTACAACCGAGCCCACACACGGCGCGATTTGTTGTACTACCATGTTGAAGAACTTCATAGTATACTATAATAAAAGGTTTAATAAACATTTATATGTAGTGGTTCATCTCGGTTATTCAACTTGGTTGTACAAAAAAAGGCTTCGTGCATGGGCCCCTTAAGAGACAGGTGTAAGGGTATTAATGAACTGCAGGCTAAAGTTCTCATGTAACTGAGGAGTGCGTTTGGCCCTGTTACTTGAGAGCTGAGTCTCGCTTTAGTCTCTTAGCTTAGTCTGTTTAGTTCAAATTATAAACAGCTTGGGTTTCCCGGATTTTTATTCTAGGACACGCCGTCTACAGGAATCCCAAGCATACGGATAGGTACCTGAATGCAGAGTCACATCACCATCCAACGCAGAGGGGAGCTGTCATCCATACTTTAGTGTCAAGGGGCTTCAGGATCAGTGACAAGACCTCATGGAAAGAAGAGAAGCAGTACCACAAGTCAGCCCTAGGAAAGAATGGATTCAAGAAGGAAGACATACTGCGAACCATCCGCCGCGAAGAGAGCACCGAGGAACGCACCCCAGCAGAAAGGACGGAAGACCAGCGGAAGGCTTTTCTCCCATACATCCAAGGTACAACAGATAAGTTAAGCCGGAATCTCCGAAAACATGACATCGGAACCACCTTCAACGCAAACATGACCACCAGAAGCCTCCAAATGTCACCAAAAGACCATCTTCATCTCAAAACTTGCGGTGTATACCAGATCCCATGCAGTTGCGGCAAGAACTACATCGGGCAAACCGGAAGATTGATCTCAACCCTCCTTCAAGAACACGTAAGAGCCGTGAAAAACAACGACCACAGATCAGCGATAGCTCAACATTCTGGCGAAACCGGCCATCTAATAAAGTTTGAGGACATACGAGTACTCGCTGCAGACAGCAGATATCAGAAGCGAAACGTCGGATTTCAACCCCTTCATGACGCGGATTTCACCGGAAACCCAAGCTGTTTATGACGAATCTACCCGCGGAAGCCTACGGACAACTAGCTTAATTAAAAACAGTCCAAGCTAATCATTTGAAAAGGATTGCTTGGCAACTCTTTGAAGACGAACTACACCTTGAGGTAGAAGAGGATGCGATTAAGAAAGTATTAGCCATGGTAAGAAAACACGTTACTGTAATTTCCACAGTGTATGTAACGCATGCAAAAGGGAAATTAATATTTTAAAATCTTATTTGTGTTCCTACTTGATTCATCAATACCACAATTATTTATTAAGATCAATAATTAACATTAATAACCAATTCACAAGAATAACAGGGAGTAAAAAATACATTCATGTTATACCATTTAAAGTGAATTTATGTAGAATATTGTTCTCTTTATATAAGTTAGTAAGAGCGAGAGAGAGAAGTATGGATTTTAGTTGGAGACCGAATTCAAGCGTCAAATGGTCTAGAAAACTTAGTTGTAAAAGTTTGACATTATAGCCGAGCAACGATAACTGTTTTACAAGATTTGGATAAGAAATGGGTGGTTAAAATTGAAAATTAAATCCTATCTAATAACAATAGAAGATAACATTGACTTTAATTATGCCACTAATGAAGAAGACAATTTAAACTCAAATTAATTACATCGGTGGAGATTATCGGAATGTTTGAAAGGATTAAATGGGTGTTATCTAATCTAAGAACCAAGATCTAAAGCCAAATTAGCCGGTTTGAATGTAGGTTTTGTTACAGCCAAATATCGAATCTATTATTCCTATAGCTTAGAGATAAATTATTATTCAAGTCAAATTTTGTTAAAATATAACAAACATTAACTACGTTCACACATCGCATCGTTTTGAAAACGTTTCGGATCCAATTCATTTTCAAAACGATTCGCGTTCATACAACAAAAAATACAGGTGATCGAAATATTTGTTTACGGTATTTCATAACGGTGACGTCACGAGTAAAACCTTCTTTCTTGTCTCTAGTCTTTTGTTACCTAATATGTCCGCGAATATTTACATTTTATTTACAAGTTATTAAAAGTTTTTAACAGGTTCCTTATAGTATTAACTTTTGTTTAACAACGTTTTTGCAGTTTAAAAAAAAGAAACGGAAGCTCACAAAAACAAAGAACTTGAAAAGTGCAAAAGAGTAAAATAGCCTGATATCTCGATCCCCTCCACGACCTGTTCTGTTCATACGACTGTTTTGAGTTCGATCCCCCGTTCCAATCACGTATTTTTAGTGGAGCGGATTTAAACCGATACGATCAGTCGTTCTCCGTTCATACAGCGTTTTGAACTAGCGGATCGTTTTCAAAACCGTTTCAAAACGATGTGTGAACGTAGTAATTGTATTCAGGCTGTTCCAAGTCTAGATGTCGAAATTCCCGGAAGCGTATTCAAGAGGTCAAAACTGAAAGTTTTTGTCCTCGGTGTTTTTATTTCGAATTATACCGATGTTTCCGATTTTATAGATTGTAAATGTTTTTGCCCATCAATATCCATTATAACTTCGAAAACAATAAAGTTGAAAAAGTGCACGGGCGGCATTCAAAAGTGCATAAAATTTCCTTCGTAAATGTTCCATTTAAGTTAAGATTTAGAACGTCAAAACATAATTTGGGCACAAAAGAATTTACGCTTATGATTTTTTGAAAATTTTATTATGATTTTTAGTCTGATAGAATGTCTCTCCTTACTGCTTCAGCAAAGTGCAAAGCTCACCAAAAATGGTCTTTAATATGATACCTTGGCCGCCCAGATTTGTTTTTTTTCTTTTAGCTCTATAGGTTAGAGGTGGAACCAGGAAAAATGGAAGTAATAATTATAATCAGCGATATATTAATAAATAAAATAAAATAATAATAAATACAAATATTTTTTAACTCTATACTTCCATAGACCAATTGATATTTTTTACTACGTTTTTATTAGCTTGCTTTCTTGGTTGTTTGTTTGTCCGGTACAAATCTGGCAATCGATTTCTAACTAACTTCCCGAATAGCTAGACATTTGAAACTTTTAGCATAGCTCAGAACACGATGACAATGCATAATTTTAATACTTTTAGCCATCTTTCAGCAGAATTTAATTGGATTTCAGCAAATTTTGCTGTATGGAAAGTTAGTTCGTAAAAAATCCGCAAGTTATTTTATTTGTTTTGTCATGTTCCATATTTACAATCTTCATTTTGACGGGTTTCAAATTTGTGATTTCTATAAATAAGAGATAAACATTAAACATTGAATGACAGCAAAACAGGAAATATAATATAGGAAGGATTATATATTATATCAAATATATCGATGGCACGGTTTAGATTTGGTGTTGGGGATATCCGTTGAACAAAGATTTGTCCCTTTATAGGTTTAAGATCAGCACTCTAGATGGTAGTAATTTATGTGAAGTAAATAAATTTGGAACTTTTATTTTTTATTTATTTATTTATTTTTTTTTTTCACTAACATTATAATTATATTAAATAACAATAACAATTATATTATCAACATTACATACGATTCAACAGAAAATTTAAAAACGTATATATAAAAAGTTCTTTTTATCTTGAAATTATATCTGTTTAACTGAATTTAATTTACCTAATTTTTTAGTGGGATTAATAAATCGAAGCCTTTGCAATATTTGTTGAAATCTAATAAGATTTAATCTACATTGCCCTAATGGTATTACGAGTAAATAGTAATGCGTACACAGCTAAAACTATATATCATAAGCAACACTTCAAGTTTAAATAAAAATTTTCTAAAAAAGCCTAACAACTTAAGTATAAGTTAAATCAAGTGTCACTAAACAAAGGTTAAATATTACTTGTAAAGCTACGGTACTTAAGTACTTATTTGAGTTCTATAATAGAAGTTTAAGCTAAATATAAAGTAACTTCCCATATAAGGACTTCAACTTAAACTTTACATGCCTAATAAACATGCTTAAAGTACACGCCTAATAAACTTAAGCTTATCATATTTAAAAAAATGTTTACTATAGGTCACTGGTAGATATATATAACTTATATTACTATTAACTGTCAACAGTCTTGTAACAAGCTTTTTTTTTAAACGACAGACTTTGAAGTATGTAAACATAATTACTTAAAATACTTGATACTTAAGAACCGTTACTTACTTATGAATATATTTTAAAAGTTGGCAAGAAAGAGACTTAATCGGTTTATAAATATTCACTAGGGTGATCATAAAATCAAGTAAGCAAAGTTTAAGTGCTTAAAAAAACCAGTTGGATGCAGAAAGTACTTGAAAATGAGTGATGAATACTTGCCGTCATTAGGGTGCAACCCATATGGTTTGTGAAATGATAATAGAACCAAGTGCTATTTTTCTTCTATACTTATTTAATTTCATATCTAATTAATTTAAAATAATTTTTTTTTTTAACCTTTTTAAATCAAACTGTAATTTAAAATCATATTAATTTTCCTTACATTTTTCAATTTGTAAATTGATTGAATGCAATTTGGTTTAGCCGCATAAAGGACATCACTTTTGTAAAAATTACGATCTCTTTTTAGACTTCTCAACTATAATATTTTAAATTAGTGTTGCACATAGCTTCCTCTTGTCCTATTGCGTATATTATAATGATTTTTGCTATTACAACACCATATTGTGTATTTTTTTACAAGCAAAAAAGTATTAATTTAGCAACATTTAACAAGCGAAGAAGATTAAAATTAATATGGGACTATCTCTTTACCTTCGACAAAGCATCCAAATTTCTTCAACATCTGAAGAATTCTTTTAAACAATATAGGTGTAAAAAAAGAAAAAAACAATAGGCACAGAAGGTTGAAATTAGTTTGAGACCTTTAATGGGCTAATTATGACCTACCACCAAATTTAATTTAAATACAGACACATAGTTTTTAATAGACGAGGTTCCCAAAATTTTGAACAGACAGACCGGAAATGTTCCCAAACGGATTTTTGTCTTGGAATTTTTGAATTCGGAGACATAAAAAAATATACTACTTAAGAAAGATCTCAAGTCTTCCGTTACCTTCGGTAAGGTCGGAAGCAATACCTTAACTAATAAAAATTGAAAATGAATTTTCAAATACTGTTATAAGAAAGGGAGTAAAAATACGACAGATAACTCAAAAAATAATCGAGATCCTGGTTAGCAAATTTTAAGGGCCAAAGATAAATAGGGGTGGTAGCTATTAGGAAGGGATATTTTAAAGTGCCGGAGACAAAGCGTTATCTTTGCAAGATGTTTATTGTTTGAAAGTGGTTCAGTATTGAATGGAAGCTTAGTTTGTTGATATTTATCCTTTATTGGGCAATTAGAAGGGACTAAGGGTTTTGCCTCGTTGCTTTTCAATTAAATTATCTTTATTGTTAAAACTTGATGGGGGTGGATCGGAGAGAACGAAGTAATGGATAAGGCTTGCTGTATCTTTCACCTCTTCCTTCTAAGTACGAACTAAGCGTTTACTCGCCTCCCTCGCTTCGACTTGTGAGATAAGTTGTCCCCTTTTCCCCCGAAACTAGCCCTTGAAAGAGGAGGGGGGGGGGGGGACTTAGAGGCACAACTTCATCGACAAACTACATTAGATTGACTTGGAACTAAAAGTAGAGTGGGAGGAGAGTGGTACTTGAACGGACTAAGTAAGAGATGGAGACTTAATCCCTAACTTTGTGCTTCACGTGAGCTTCACCTCGGGCCCAAAGTACCCCAAACCAAAGCTTTAACTTTACACGGTTTCAACTTGACTTAGAAACTTGAATTAAACTGTAGTTCCAGCTCCTTGTCTTCACCTTGCTCCAAATATATTAGGAGTTTATTAAGACAAATATTGCGGCTAAACTTTCTCCAGAGCTAATAAAACTACTTCATTTAAACTTTATTCCTACATTAAAGAAAACATTAAATTAGTTTAACTTTGAGTGTTGTTTAAACAAATCAATGCTAATATTGCTGGCAACTCATATATCTTATTTATTTAATAACCTAATTACAATCTTAGTACAAAAAGTTAAGCTTCATTTATTTAATAATCTAATCTTAGTACAGAAGTAAAACTTCATTTATTTAATAACCCTAATCTTAGGAAAGAAGTTAATTTATGTATTAACTTATTCTTAGTACAAAAGTAAAACTTTATATATTGAATAATTTAATCTTGGTAAAACTCTATTTATCGGCCAAGAGTACCGAAAAAAGCGACACTTAGGTTAATTGCAATGTTCGAAATGGGAAACACTAATAAAAATAATTATGACCTACCATACAACTTTCATTAAAATCGGACGTGCAGTTTTTAAGATATTTTTGTTCGCAAAAATTAACGACAGACCGATAGACAGACAGACAAACACGGAACCAGAAATGTTCCCTGATATCTGAAACGGATTTCTGCCTTGGAATTTTTGATATCAGAGATATAAAATATTTTCGTTCTTCAGAACGATTACATATAACTTCCGTTACCTTCGGTAAGCTGGGAAGCCAAATAAAATTCTTTGAAATTTTGCGAATCAACATTTAAAAACAACTGTGGGGATTGTTTTTCCTGAAATTGTTGCCCCGTCAATGCTAGGCCAACATGTAAATAATATTGCCATGTTGCTGTCGATACCAAGTATTTACAAGGTCAACATGGCCACAATGTGATAGCTGCCGGTTGACAAGAAAAATGTTGTCAACAAAAATGTTTTCATTGCACCAACACCAACAATTCATAATGAAATAATGTATAATGTATGGGGGGGGAGGGGGAGGTTACAACATGTCGTTTCGACACCACAGCACAAAATAAACTAATAATTTTGATACTGGATATTTTTAATTTTTGTATTATAATTTTTTGTTCCCCCCTCTTTTAGTCAGATAAAAAAGTAAATATGGTCGTGGGAAGAGGAGGGGGTAGGAGTTTATAAAAGCACCTGAAATATATGCTTTAACCCACTCCCCCCGTGTAACCACCGTTAATTAAAAATAAACAATGAAGTAATAAAAAGGCAGAACATGGGGTAGGGGTAAAGGGGGTGCACAGTTTTTTTTTTTTTTTTTAAACCTGTTTCGTACATAATAAATAACAACTGATTAAATTTTGCCTCCGGGGTTATTTTCTTTGAGGAGGGTACAGGGGGGGGGAGTATTTTATCGCGTTTTCTACCCCCCTCTTAGGCTCCCTTAAATTTACTCCCTTGAGTTTATTAATTTTTTTGTAAATAAGGGAGGGGGGAATAATTAAAAAGGGAGTTGTTTAGATAGTTAGTTCACTTTTTCCGCATTATAAAATATGTAAATATATATATAATGTACATAAAATAAAAGCAGGAGGAAGCAGTATTGGACGTGGTCAGTACTTGGATGGGTGACCGTTCTGAACAAACTGATTTATTATCATTCTTCAAAAAAACCTTATTTTTAATACCTATATTTTATTTAATTATTTGAAGTTTGGCGGTATTTTGACAAATGTAAACAAACTTTGACGTCATCAAAATTATCGCATTAATAAATAATTATATTCGCTTATAACTTTTAAACTAATTAATGGAATTTCATCGGGGTTTTTTATATTTATTCCTTAATTTTTTCCAGTTCCAACGATATGCTATACGTCAAAAACCTATTTATACTTTCGGTATTATTAACCGTCAAAGTTTAAAAAATCAAAAATTGATAACTTCAAAATAGCGGCCAATATCAAAATGAAATTCGGTGGGCTTGTTTGTCATACAGAGAGGTATATTCGTGCCAAATTTCAACTCGATCAGGACCATTGTCGATTTATTACGATTTTTAAAAATGTTTGCTGACTCAACAAACTGGGTTCAAGATGGTGGAAAAATTTGATTTTCCGGGCGGCACCACTACAGGTAAGGACTGATTTTACTGCCAAGTTTCAACTTTTTAGGTTAAATACCTTGTGCGCTACGATGATAACACACACACATGCATACAGACGTCATGCTGAAAACCACTCAGGAGGTCTTGAAAACACCCAAAACGGATAATTTCGTTGAAATTATCGAAAAAGAGTTTTTGGTGAAAACAGTACTTTTCCTACTATAGGTAGTGAGGAAAAGTAAAAAAGTATAGGAGCAATATGGGAGGCAGAGATTGAGAAACGTTGGTAATAGAAAAAAACATTTTCAAAAGTATTAATAGCCGCGCTTTTGAGATAACTTAGGCATCACTTAAGTGTATTTGGATTTACCGACGTTTCAGAAATATTTTATTTCCTTCTTCAAGGAATAATACAAGAATGCTGAAAGTACTAAAAATCAGTGGTGTATATTTTATTTTATGGAGTAGGTATTACCTAAATTTTAAGGGTTTTACGTAATTGACAAGGGTTGCCAATATTAACTGCAGTTTAGTAAGTTCAAAACTTTATATTTTACCTTTGACTGATCCTCATTTATCTCAATTTTAATTTAATTTACCGTCTATATCCACAAATTGATAAGCTTGGACAAGTGGTGCAAGCAGAAGAGATCAGCTGTTCAAGAAAAATAGCAAAAAATCCTTAACACTAAAAGTAGGTATAGAAGAAGATGTTAAAGCCTAAAACAGGGATGAATCAAGGTGAAGAGGACTTTTTGATTCTTTTTATGAAGGATTAGATGACAGTAGACCAAGATAGATTGAACCAATATAGGACAATGCTGAGCGGAGGGCACCAACAATTTTGATGTTGATCTTGTATTAAAGAATAAAGATACTGTAAGATTCACTGCATATCTCAGATTAGGATGGCTTGTACATGTTGAGCTGATGAAGTATGTCAGGATGCTAATGCCCTAGATGTACATGGAGTGCGACGAAGATAAAATCCTCGGCTACGCTGGATCGCTGATGTGGAAGGAGAATTAAAGATGCTCCAGGTTATAGGATAGAAAGGAAAATGCAGTAATAGTAGGAGAGCATAAGGTAATAGCAGTAGGATAGGATAATGTATTAGTAGGATAAGATAACAAGGAGTAAAGTTAGGATAAGGTTATAGTGGAAGGGGAGGATGATGTATAAGATAAGCAGTATGATAGGATAAGGTAAAAGTAGTAGAATAGAAAAATGATCTAATATTAGGATATGCAAATATCCTAGGAGTAATAGTAGTAGTAGAAGGATGATAATTTAGTAGTAGTAGTAGGATAGGATAATGAATGGATTGGAGGCAAATCGTGAAGCAAGTCAGTAAATATAAGCTAAGTAAGTCTAGGATAGATTAAAGCTATATTCCCGGCTACATGTTCCGAATACTTGTTTTCTATTTTTGGGGAACTTAAGTCTTAGTCTCAGAATTTTTCGTATAGTAATAAATCTGGAAGTTCAAGAGTCTACTGGTAAAAAATGCAGGCTTAAATTGTTATTATAGGCTATTTATAGCTCTTTAATTGATTCGAACTAAGGTAATTTTAATTATTTCCTTCTTTATATAAGTGCTTACTTCTTAATTTATTTTTTTTAATTAAGGGAGCGTGGAAGGAAGCTAAAAAATAAGGCAAAAAGAGAAGAAGAAATAATAAATAAAAATCTTTAAAAATATATATTTCGTATACCACAGCATGCGGTTAGTAAAGGTCAGGTATAATTTTCCAAAAGGGTTAAGGAATTCATAGAATATGGGCCTTCCTATTGTGGTATGAACCTTGAGTGTGGTATGGGCGTAAGGTATGGGGAGGGGGCCCGCAGGTTGTTCAAGCTACTCGAGTTGGGCCCCCTAAGCCCAAGGAGAAGGTTAAATATTCATTAGATGAGAGGAGGGGCCTCGTCCTACTATGTTTCTACGACGGCTAAAGGGCCCCCCACAAGAATTCAATTTTGCCGACCCCATTTTGGCGTTGAAGTAGGAAAAAAGGTAAAAACAAGTTGCTATACCAATGTTGGCATCTCCTCTTAATATAACAGTTGGCAGACCTTGTTCTTTGACTCCTGACCTAAAATTCCTAACATTACATCCATATATATAAATATATATATATATATATATATATATATATATATATATATATATATATATATATATATATATATGCGTAAATTCAGGCCTACTCTCTATGCTCTATTCTTTTATATCGATATAACTAGAATAAACCCGTTTTCTATTATTTTCCTAGATTATTAAATTACCAAATTCCCATCTATATTCTTCCTTTTATATTTAAACGAAATTTATGGGAATATATATATATATATTTAATGAGTAAATTGTAATTATAATTTGTTTATTCGGATCTTTCAATAAGAAAAAAACTTAGGTTAAATTATAAAAAGGCAATGTTAAAACCTACATTGTCAAGGTAAACGTTACTTTTAATTCTCAATAAAACCTGTAGAACTCTACAACGATTGCGTTATTTATAACTGACTGATATAAATAATGATTAAATATTTTAACTAGTTATCATTAGACAAACAAACAAAGTTTTTAAATCCCAAATCTCTGGAATGAAGAAATCACTACGGTCGTTTAAAAAAGGATAATGTTACAAATACCAAAACAGATTCAAAATGTAAGCAAATTTAATTCTTCAGCAACCTGCTCTCTAGTACCTTTCACCTTTTAAAAATAAAATTATAACAGATGCTCACCTTCTGTCATTCGGTTTTTCCTTTTTAATATTCGGTTTTAGCATCAGTTATATTGAAAATATTAATATAATATAGTCTGTTATAAATAACAAATGCTAATATAAATAAAATAATAATTGGAGGAAATACTAAAATTCATAAAACGAAAATGTCATGACATAATCCTAAATAAAATCGGTTTGACTTCTGTTATTATTTGATTGAAAGAACAAAAAAAGAGTATTTAAAAAAAATAACGTGGGGGCAAACGCACGAAACATTTCCAATTCTATTTGTCTGCACTAGGAGTATGAAAATGTTTCAAAACTGGGAATTATACGAGGACCGGTCGGAATGAGGGGGCTTTACTTTTATTTTTCCCACCAGTGGAAAACTTGGAGAAGAAGAGAAAAGTTTGCTATAAATCCTCCACAGTTGGATGCTCTATGAAAATAAATAGAGAGGAAATTTGAAAATGTTTTTCCCGGGGGCTCTTAATTGATGTAATTTCAAGTTGGAGCATTGTACTAAGCCTTCTTTATTATAAAGCTCCTTATACGTTGTTTGAGCTCTTTATTGCAGCTTCGTTTTGCCCTCCCCCATCTAGCTAGCTGCTCATGGTTTTAGCAGAAATTTTAGTTACTCTTGAAAGCCCTTCAAACCTACCCCCACTCTTCTTCCTTCCCCTCTACCCTGTACTATTAATTTTACAGCTTTGCAGAGGTTCCTTCTATATATACCTATACCCCTCCCCCTAACCATCCTCGAGTTCTCGTTTGATCCTCTAATAGCCCCTTTTCATACACGCAAACACAAATACAGATCAAACACATAAAGCAACCAAACACACATTCAAAACGCTACAAACAGTGTTGCCATAGTAATTCAAAAACACGTGAATAAACTTATTGCCCTAGATTTTCTCCATATACATTTTCCTAGAAAGAATTTTGAAAACCACAATATCACAATATTCATCATTGTAATCTCTATAATGATATTATATAATTCTCACAAAGTTTATTCTGTTTCTCATAGGTTTTCAATTCAGTATTCAGTAATATATGCAATATCTAATTGGATATTATTTTCTACCACTTCAAAAATATTTATAAAATTAAAAGTAAAATTAACAATTATTTTAAGCCCGCAATAGAAAGTATTTAGATAGAATCTGGTTTGGACCATTCCAATTGGTTATGTTCGGCTAAATAATTTTAATGTTAATTTCATTAACATTTTCCGATATAAATGATATAAGTGAATCTGTTTTCCGGTATCATGATAATTAACAAATAGGTTCTAAGAATTGTAAATTTAACGTAAATGTCTGGTTTTTTAATTTTGTTTGCTTTTAATTAATAGTTAGAATATAATTACCATAAATGTTTCGGATTTTAGTAAAATTTATTTTAATCCCAACAACATTAATTGGCAGTCTATTTGCACCCTATTTCAAATCTGCCAAATTTTGTTGATTTTTTACATGGATAAAATATTAATTTGGCAAATTATAATGAGTAGAGACGGTTGAAATTAATATTGGACCATCTGTGGACTACATTCGACAAACCATCCAAATCTTATAAAAATCAGATGAGTATTTTTGAAGATATAGGTGTAAATAAATGTGTTTGTGCGCATATGGAAGAGAAACATATGGGCGCAGAAGGTCAAAACTTAAATGGAAATGGACCTAACTGACTGTTATAATGTGGCTTATTATGACCTAAAATCATACAAGTAGTTTTAAGGGTATGATAGTTCTCAAAAATTGAGCGACAAATAGATTGTCAGACAGACATACAGACTGATAGACAGAGATGGAACCAAAAAAGTTCTCTGAAACGGATTAATGTTTGGAATTTGTTTAAAAATTGGAGACATAAAAAATTTAAGTTCTTCAGAATCATCTCGTAGCTTCTGTAACCTTCGGTAAGCTCGAAAGCAAAGTAATCGTTAAATCAAGAAGAGCAGAAATAACATAAAATAAAAAGTTTTTTTTTTAAATGAAATGATTGAGACCTTAATGAATACGATCAAAATGTAATAAAAGATTAAGCTTTTAAACTGGGAAACCTCCTTAAATAAACAGGTCAAGTGTGTGCTAGTCAGCATACAGCGAGGGTCCGTAGGCCACACTGTATTGTTTCTTTAAGTAGTACCCTATTGATGGCGTTTTTTAAAATGCTAAAAAGCTTATTTTGAACTATCCTATAGGTCTGATACCCATAACCCATAAACAAACTTCTGATAAAGTATTTATTTGCCACTGAACCGGATTACAACCATATAAATACATCAAAAAGACCATAGCTATAAACAAATTTTGTAATAATAATTGTAATAACGTATTTTGTCAATAAAAAAATAAAATAATATTTTTTTCGAAATTTCCAAAAAGTGGTATCTTTACTTTTGGTCGAAGAATGTTCAGGATTTTTTACAGATTTTTTGCACTTCACATAAGCGAGATAAAGGGGGGGGGGGGGGGGCACGTATCACACCCACTTCAAACTTGCCTACGCTCGCCCTATCAAAGTTATAACTAAAGAATTTTATATTTTTGTAATCAGCTCGACGTACCCTTTCATATGATACCCCTCACGGCATCGAAAAAAATAAACATTTTTAAACCCCTAAGTTTTTTTACCCTAATTTTTTTTTTTTTAAGTCAGTATATTTTTAAAATATGTGGGTAGGTATAAGACACATACATGCCAAATTTCAAAGTGATCGGATGAAAGGTGTAGCCGTGAGAGCAGGTGACCGGACGGACGGACAGATACACGCAGGAAAATATAAGGGTCCTTGGTTTTGCCTACGGACCCTAATATATTAGACTTCATTCATAATTTATGATAATAATTCATGATTTGATTGATGAAGTTTCGATAAGTAATCAATAAATTCAGTAAACCTTATACATTAGTACACATAGAGAATACTCAGAGCAATAGTTTACTGGAGGTAACCGAAGCATTGAGATCGTTCTGAGGAACACATTTTTACTTTCTCATATAAAGAGAAAGTATTGTGATGGCGCGAAAATTCGATTTTGAGATTTTGATGGATTTACACCTTTTGAGGTCCCCTGAGTCCAAAAAAGTGGTTTTTAAAAAATGTCTGTCCGTTGTCTGTCGTCTGTCGTCTGTGCAGACGCCTGGAGCCTAAACTACTGGGCCGATTTTGACGATATTTGGCATACATGTTCAGAAAAATCATACCCCGAGGCGAAATCGAGAAATGAATTTTAGCTCTAAATTTGGGGGCGCTACCCCCCAAAAACTCTGAAAAAACCGGAAAAAAAATTATTTCTCGAAAACGGTTCCGACGATTTTGATTAAAAAATTCTAAAATGTAGTCCATTGGAATACGAATCCAACGATATAAGCCGTTTTCCCGGGAAAAATCTAGTTCCTGAGAAAATAGCTTAAAACGCGGACGGAGAGAGCCCGGGTTCGATTCCCCGCCCAGGAGAAGTTATTTTTATGATAAATTTTGATAAAATGTTCAATAATAATTAAATGTACATACGAAAACTAATAAATGGAAAACACTGGGCTATGTAATTATGAACTCGTATATGAGAAAGTTTGTCTGAGTTGTCTCGGACCGATTATTTATATTTTTCTGAGTTCAAAAATTGCAAGCCAGAAATCCGCTACAGACATCAGAACCGGTCAGTGGGTCTATCTGCTGTTCTACATTTGTGTAAACTAGCGTATTATCAAAAACTAATTAATCATTGTCAGTCCGTAATTTTCAACCATCTGCACCAATTAGTTTGTCTGTTGCAAGTCCATAATGTCTTTTTAGTTATTTACTTAACACCTATATCTTAAAAATTACTCGCACGACTTAAAAGAAATTTGGGTGGTAGGTCGACACAGAAAATATTATAGGTTCAAGCGTCTGTGCTCTCGTATATATTGTAAAGTTATAACTTGACGGGTCCTCTCAGTTGTCAAGAGCAATAATATATACTTCACGCTGCATTGCGTTTTTCAAAGAAGAGATTGTTCTTCTCGAGTTGTTAATTGAGTGTTAATATTATACGTAGTTCCTTAAAATATATATAATTCTTTTATTATTCGTTATAATAATTTATATTCATGTAAGAAAAAAAAATCACATTTGACAGATTTAAAAGGGGGGGGGGGGGGGGGAGTACATTCTTTTACACTCGCTTTGAAAATAAATAATTTACATTGTCATCGGAAATACATAGTCTGTAAAAATTGTAAATTTTGTACTTCACAAACATATATATATAACAAATATATCAGAGAGATTTTTGTAAACTTATTTGATAAGTGTACTTAATGCATACTCGAATATACATATGCATTAAGATATATATATATATATATATATATATATATATATATATATATATATATATGCATTAAGTACACATATCACATAAGTTTACAAAAATATCATTACAAAGTATCATGTTCGACAACCTTACACAAAAAATCTCTCTGATATAATTTTTTTTATAAAGAAAGAAAAGCTCAGCTCTTTATTTTATAATATTCTTACAAAAGGCCCTGAAAAATTCGATAAAGAAAACAAAAATGAAAAAGGAAATGGGCTCTGTGTTTGTTCAGAATAAAGAATCGATACAGTTCACTAGCTCCATTCACCCGTCCCTATAATTTAATAGCTCCAGTTATTTCCTGTCCATTAATTTTTAAATCATATTTCAAACAATAACTCTGATAAAGTAGCAAGGAAAAGGGACTTAGTTTTTCTAAATTATACTGTCTTCTACAGTGTTCTTACATTGTTTTTTTGTTTTTTTTTTTAAAGACAGATACTTTATGACATTTATTAAAGTAAAGAGAGTTTCTTTTGTTCAATATAAATTCTTTTTCTTTTCACTGATAATATTTGTTAGTGATGGGCTTTTCTTTTAATTGCAATTTATCTAAATTTACGATTGTTCAAAGAAAATTAACTGTTGAATTAAACCACAAAAAAAAACCATTTTATTTAGACCGGGCGCAAAATGAGATGCATGGTAAGGCAGAGCAGTTTATTTAACCGTAAAAATATAGGAGGCCGTGCGAATTAAGACGATATATCCACAAGTGCCATCCAACTCAACTTGGATGCCCAAGTTGACTTTGATACACTGTTTACACGATCCAAGAAGCGTCAAAGTAGAGTCAAAACTTACTTGGATTGTGTAAACCCGGCTTAAATTATTCGTCTTCGTCTTCTTGTAATAATATGAATCGTGATGGGCTTGGGCCTGCCAAAGGGCTTATACAACTTATATGTAATGTATGTAATGTATGACACGGGGTTAGTATGTCGCTCTATTAGCTGTAAACACATTAGTATTGGTGGAACTCGAAGAAGAAGGCTTGACTAAGAAAGAAAGAAGAGTTTCATTTCGTTATTTTTAATAAAAAAAATAATCAAGAAATGTTTAGAGCTCTCTAAGTCAATTGTTTTCTACAGGCCAATCGGCATTGCATTAACGATATGGATGGTACAGTAAAATTTTAGGATTTTAGCTCCAGTTTTTCCTGAGGCACGTTCTGTATAAACACTAAATATCCGATTTTCCAACAATTGAAATTTGTTAATGCCCAGCCAAAGGTTTTCTTTTTGGAACTTAGTCGAGATGAAAATATAAAAACTAAAGGTGTTAAATAATAGATTCAAATTGATTAGAAAGAAAATGTTTTTCTCTCTGTTTGTATCTTTAGATAGCAGGTTTTCCCCGACTGTAATTGCTTCAAGAGCAAAACTAATCTATTATTCAATATGAAATATTCATAGAATCGAACGTACCACACTCCTTGAAACTCCGGGTCCAGATACACAGGCTTGTACCTTACAACATAACCTTTCAGGTAATCACCCCCTTCCCCATCTAAGCACCAACAAACCCTCATAACTACCTACAAAATAATTCAAATATACTCAAACCTCTCTGACCAATTTACCCTTTAGTAATAATTAATTTTGTTTGATTATTTTCTCACTTTTGTAGTTTTATTTATTCTTTGTAGATATCTCTCCTATAGCTGAATATTAGTTAAAGTCCACCGAAGTAGGAATTTATAGGTGTAGAATATTTATTGTATTATCCATTTCATTTAATTTTCTAACAATTGTCCAATTTATTATTTACATGTTTCTAATGATATTCCCTCTATCTATTGTTTGAATATACTATGTTCTCACACCTTTACCTCGACTTACGAATGTTCAACTTCCGAATATTCGACTTACAAATGTTCGACTTTAGATTTACTAATTTATTTACCTTTTAGTGATAATTTATGGCCATATATGCTTTTATTTTGTTAATTACCTAAAATATGTTGGAATAAAATCAGTTCTTTTTTTAATTTTTATCGTATAATACAAAAAATGGAAAGAGAAGGGAGTAAACCCGACATACAAAAAAATTCGACTTACGAATATGTGGCAGGAGACATCTAGGATTTTAAAAAAGCTTTTGAATGAAGCGGAGAGAATAAACAAGAACAATTTAACACTGTATCAGATTTTATTTTAATTGTAGACAAGGCAGTAAATATTAATAATTTGCATATGTATATATACATACATATATACATATATACAAATATACATACATATATATATATATTTCCGAAAACTATATTCTTTTTTCACTATAGAATAATATGAGAAGCAGCGAACAGTACCTACCATTTTTCAAATGTCCCAATATTTTACAGGTTTCTATTTTTTTAAAAAAATTATTAAGTAGAATTTGTCATAAATATAGGTAGTAAATCTTTTATTTTTTAAAAAGAAACAAAAAAGGTTATACTTTGTAGAGGACATATGTCCAGGTTTCATTTTTTTCTAGCTGGAAAAATACTTTCTGCCAGGACTAATGGTTTGTGAGGAATCGATTCCTAGCTGCCCTCCCCCACTTTCCAAGCTCTGGGTCCGAAATCTTGAGTTCTCAGGGTTTTTGTAGCCAATTAGCTCCAGGGGAGTCCCTTAGGGCTCAACTTTGGGCCCTCTTTCCTTTTTAGCTTTCATAACTTGTAGACCGACCATAAAACTTTACATTGGATACATGTAACCATAATATATAAGTATGTATATATACGTATTTTATATTTTCATAATTATTTTGTGTAGTGAGAAATGTTCTTAAGATCATAAATAATGTTTTATAAATAACTTTATTAAGAAGTAATAGACGAGATATCAGTCGTTTAACAGTAATTTTTATTAATATGAATTTTATAAATTGTTATATCCGCAGTCTTTAGTTCGTTCCGAGTCTACAGTTTGTTTAATTCGTATTTTATTAACCCTCGCCCAATTTCATTTTTTTAAAACAATGGTAAAACAATAATAGTCGAGTGAGTAGGGTTGAGTCTAGTCTCTAAATGTCTTTATACCATGGCTGAGCCTAAAAGTTTCATATTATTTTATATTAACAATATTTATTGCATCAGCCATTGGCGTAACTAGGATAAAAGTCTAGGGGGGGGGGGGGGGGGGGGGCTAAGCCCTGGGGCCCTATCCCGAAAATTTTTGAAATTTAGATACCCTAAAATCTAATTCTATAGAGTTTTTTTTTTTTTGTTTTTTTTTAAACATAATTTTAGCAATATGATGAAAATTAGAACATAATATTAAATAAAGTAAATGTAGTAACACTCTCAAAATCAAGGCATGAAGATGACCAGGTGTGGTTGAAATATAGCCATATGAGATAAATACGATTTATTTAATACACCCTGAAACGACCAAACCACAAATTAAGTACTAATTTTAATTTTTCTTAAACAGAGGTACACAACTTTGTACCCCTCATGTACCCGGTATAGTAATAAATTTAAGGTTTTCCTTTCATGTACACTTGACTAAATACCATACGATTTTCAGCCCGATACAATGAAATGCAAAAACGGTCCAGTACATAGACTAAAAAGTAGCGTTTTTCAACCGATTTTTCCAAACCGGTAAAATAAGTAAAAATAAAAAAATAAATTTCAATAAAATGGGTACAATGACAATAAAACCCATACACTTTTGAGTAAAAAGGTGCAATCTTTTTATTTTTTATTTTTACATTGCGCCCTACAACTATCGTGGTACTAAAACTGCCTCTGTACCCGAACCCGCAAAGGTACAGGTACAGGTACGAAAAGGGTACAGTGCGTTCAAGTGTTAATCAGCGCAACTTTTGACTAAAGGAAATTTTCGAGGTGATAAATCCCGAAGAACTTTGGGACAAAGTAAAATCACTTACTTGTAGTGGTGATAATATCCCTTTATTTTAATAGTTAATTAAAACTGAAGGATATCACCTTTTTTTTTTTTTTGCAAATTCGGATAGGTAACCAAGTAAATAAGTGCCAAAAATTGAAAGAAAATTGGATTCAGTCTTTTTAAATAAACTTCCCTGGACAACTTGAGCTACATTGAATCTTTAATTATATTTGTTTTTCTTATAGCACTAACATTGATATACATATAAATAAAAATTATTTTCTTTAATTTGGTTATTAGCCCTCTAAAAGTAGATCTTAATTTTCAGTATGTCCTGTACATTTTGAAGTGTTAGAAGCGCAGCCCAGATGATGTTATTAGCCTAGAAACGAACCTCTTCGACGCATGTTCGTAAACACAGTGGGAAGAGGAACTCGTAGAAATCCGATGTTTTCTCACTCTTATCCGATCTCAACCTCAGTAGCTTTATATATATTCTAACCCAAACTCTTATTATCTTTTTTTAATATACAGATAGATAATTAATAAATAAACAATTTTTGTATTGATAAGACTAACAATAATTAATTAATAAATAAATATACACAGACCTGATTCGAAGGAGATCTCGCTGAGGAGGATGTATCTTGAAGCAAAGTAGAGCTGCAACTTCATAAACCTGCCGACTCTGTGATGAAGCTTGATGGAGACGCGTCGTGCTCGCTGAACTAGCAAGTCCGGCTTGTTAGTGAAGATAATTGCTGGACCGGAGAATGTACTACCGTCAACCCCCAAGTACACTCTAGCTTCTGAAAATACCTGTTGATACAAAACAAACCATTAGATTTATATAACTTTATAATTATTAAGTGCTTCACAAGGAAAGAAAGTACTTCACTTTCACTTTTAAGTGCGTTTCCACATTTCAGTGGTTGGCTTGAATCCCCAAGGACCATCATCAACTTTGACGGCTTTCCTATTGTTCCCAGTCGCCATCCTGTAGGTATAAAGTCTGCATGGCTTGGTTGACTTCACCTCTCTAAGATGCTCTGGGTCGTCTACGTTTCTTCCTTCCAGAAAGAGACCTTTACCCTATACGAGGTCAACTTCATTCTTTCAGTAATATGTTCCCCTCTCTATTTGCTGGTCAACGTTCTCTTGCTGGTCAATGCCACAAAGAATATAATCATCGGATCTTATTTCCAACGTGGAAAGGAGCATATAACTCTTCTGACCATCCATTTCAACAGTACTGATTTAACTTTTTTGGAGGTCAGCCAATGGGGTGTCAGTAAAGTCCAGCGAAGGAAATAGCCAAGAGGATATTATTTGGATGATTAAAGAAAATAAATTCACATCACCTGTAGAAATTAAAGTAGTTGCAGTGTTGTACCTAACTACTTCTATCATTTACAATACCATATCTTTATTAAGACCTTTGAATCCAATGTTTATATTTTGTTATATATCTAGACACAGACCTGCGATTCAATAAATTTAAATCTTCCGAAGAATTTTGTGAATGCAAGCGTTTTGAACTGATTACAGGGATCATTCTCAGGAAAGTTGATCATGATAAGAGGTTATTTGTAATTAAATTTATTTGAACTCAGTTGTAAATGAGTCTCATCAAGAAGAGCAACCCCCTTGTGAACGCTCTCTGCTGTAATGGGGTTCAAACATCGGGATTTACAAAATCTCTGACACGGTCTCCACCTAAATATCTAGATTTAATCAATTCTGGCCACGGAAACCTACACTTTTGAATTCTTATTCAATGTTGATACTATGACGATACATATCAAAATTACAGCGTGTCTTCAGTCTCTGACAATTTCAATAAGGCACAATTAATGAGATATCATTATCAGATTTGTTCTATGAACGGTAAATATGCACTTCCACACCCACTTATTTCTAATGGTCCGATATATGCATTGATTTTTTTTTTTTTTTTTTTTTTTTTTTTTTTTTTTTTTTACAATTTAACAACATTCGACCTGGCAATATTTCTTAAAGTCAATAGTTTATTTTAAATAAATATAAAATATCCACTCACGCACATACGGAAAATGTTGGAACTTGGGTTTTTTTTTACTCAGGAAAGCAAAAAACCTCTAAAACGGTTGGAAAATTTGAAAAATAAATCAAACTATTTCGTATCGTTTCGATTCTGCGATGTTAATATACATACATTTCTTCTGAATTTTCATCTACAAGAAGAATTATATCCTTTTTTTAATTTTTTAATTCCAGCCGTCAAGAATAATTTAAAACATATGCTACTCCATGAATTTTTACAATCGATAATAAGATAAGAGGTATACTGCTAATCGATTACTAAGTATAGATCGATATATAAATATATCTGTAATTGTTATATTATTATATTAATTATATTAATATTAATTATATTAATATTAATTATATTAATATTAATTATATTAATATTAATTATATTAATCAATTATATTAATTATATTGTAATAATATTAAATTATATAAATATTATGAAAGATGTTTTGGACAACTAAATTTACATGTACGTAGACCGGTTCAAATTAAAAGGCATATTTAGTCCAATATACTTTGGGACAAAGGAATATCACACTTATATGGACTATACATCCCTTTGTCTGAATATTTATTTAAACAAAGGAATATAAATTCTTCTGTTTATAAAATTACGGCATGCGTTTAGGTGCAGAGACGAATGTGGTTTTGGAAGAACCAATAATTCCATTGAAATCTCGGTTTCGGATATTTTGGGTGAAAATAATACCATTCCTATATATACCTTCAGAGAAGATGAGGAAAAGTACAAATTTAAATAAATTTACGTCAAATGTAAATAGCCCTGAAGTGATTCAACGAGGTAAGTAAAAGCGATGTTTATCTGAATTTCCCCCCAAGTTTCGTTTTAGCATGTAAGATCTTATTAGGGTCTCTGACTTTCTTTCGGTGTTAAATAGCTCCTAAAAAAAGGTCAGGATTCAAGATTATATACATATATAAACACAAACATATATATTGCGTGGCGTTATTTTGGAGGGAATGATAAGGATAAGGTGATGACATCGAAGGTTTGTGGAATAAAAAATATATATATAATATCAGATAAGAAAGATACTAGACAGGAGGGAAAAAAGGCGGTAGGATTTGGGCGAGAATAGCACGGGAGAAGGCGGCAGAGTTGGTTATCAGCACCCGGGGTTTTCGGGCTCTAGTGATAAGGAAGGTTTCGGGGAAAGGATTTTCAAGCCCAAAGAGATTTCCAGGCGTAGATTTCTCTCAAGGGAATTCTCGAGCCGAAGGGATGTAAGGGTTTGAGAATTCAGAGGCGCAAGCTCCTCTTATATATACATGCCTACACTGATAAGAAGATATCCTTGACTATACACAGGTCCAAATATACCTCAACATAATACCCTACACATTTTATACAATAAAATCACAAACAAATCATACTTATTCAACATTTTTTATTCCCCTATCTATATCTTATTTATTGTATAAACATTCTTATATCTTCCACTCTCACTCCCATATTTATATACATATATGTATATTGCATATATATATATATATATATATATATATATATATATATATATATATATATATATATATATATATATGTATGTATGTATGTATTCACATCTAATCTCAAAAGTAACAATAAAAAAATTAAATTAATATTATTAATAGATAAAAAAAACATTAGTTTATTAGAAGGCGAGTGATCGGCCAATTTTCATCTGATCGATGAGATCGGTAAAAAACCAGGATTCAAGTATGTTTTGTTTTTGCATTTCAGATATGTCACAAAATATGTCGTTGCTTTGGACTTCGATTTCAGTCAATTACACTTATAGACCTTGGCAAGCTGGTTGCCCGAAGAGTTCAGAGCAATCGTGGTAAAGTGGTAAGTCAGAGTAATCGTGGCAGAGTAAAGTCAGTAGTGACCACGGCTTGAACCAAGGTTGAGGTCATAAGTTCGATCCCGCACCTACTAGTAAGCACTTTTATTTCAAAGCTGATCACACCGTATTCCTTTTGGCAGTATATAAGTGATATACTACAAAGCAAATATTCCCTGGAGCTAATGGAGTGTGTAGAATGGCCAGGATAAAGACTCAAAAGGAGAGTTGATTCGTCCTTTCCAAAGGCTGTAACGTCTAGAAGTTGAATTTCCGCAACTATTACTTAAGTATACTACATCACATCTCCAATAATAAGGGGAAGGATATTGGATTAGTTGTTATAATTCTTACTGTCCCTTACACAGCCTTTCAATTGAAAGGCTGTGAATTAGGGCTGAGCCAATTTTTTATTTTATTTAAATATGATACGACATGTATTTCTGTACCGATTTATATCATAATAGTAATATCATCAACGGAAAATACTCTATTACCGTGATATTCTTTCTCAGTTAAATATATAATAAATTGGGAAAAATACAGTGGCTGATCCCTCCCGTGCCTCGAAATAAACCAAATATATGCCCACGAACCTGAAGCCAGCAAAAAGGAATTATAACCTGACCGTGAAAAATGTTAAATTATTTTTTTTTAAAAATTGGTGTGGCACATGGCTTCCTCGCATCCTATCACGTACTTTATTGATTTTATAATTTTACAAGCCATTATTGTCTAATTTGTTCAATTGTTTCCCACGTTTTTTTCATCTGTCAAAATTGTTTGGATTTTTTACATGAATTAAAGTATCAATTTAGTGAAAGTTAAAGAGCGGAGACGGTTCAAATTAATCTAGGGCTATCTGCGGGCTACTTTCGATAGACTATAAAAGTTTCATACAAATCAGATAAGTACTTTTGAAGCTATATGTGTAAATAAATGTATGTTTGTGCGCATTTGGAAAATATACAAATGAGCGCAGAATGTTGAAACTTATATGGGAACAAAATGAGCTAATTATGACCTACCATACAAATTTCATGAGTAGTTTTTAAGATATGTTAGTTCGCAAAAATTGAACGACAGACCGACAGACAGACACAGAACCAAAAATGTTTCCTGATGTCTGAAACGGATTTCTGTCTTGGAATTTTTGAAATCGGAGACCTAAAAATGTTTGGTTCTTCAGAACTATCACATAGCTTCCGTTACCTTAGCTCGTAAGCAAGGAGAACACGCTTTAAAAAAACGAACTAAGAAGGAGATACAGAATGTTTCAACAGTTACTGTACAGTGAGCGATTACGGTATATGTATATACCACTAAAGATAAAAGCGTAGAGCACTATTAATAAATAGTGACTGTTGACAGACTGAACGACAGTCTAAGCTGAGCTGCGCGACAGCTAGTTTGAGAGTAAGAGAACCGGCCGACACAGCAATGTTGCCAAATCCCGGCTTAATATTTCTCTGAGCTCCAGTGCTGTAGAGACCTTAATTTTGGCCTCTATATAAATATATAATATTATTTCAAAAGGACATTCGTGTTAAAATATTTATTCACTTACGCATGTTCAACAACCTTTTATTTAACAAAAAGGAAGTTTTTCTTCCCCTACTGGGTATCAGTAACAATAATTTTTAAACAACTTCACAGATAAAACAAGAATAAATGTTCTGCAAGAGGAAATAAACAACTTTTCTTCCAACATATATGGAACGTGTAAAACTAAAAGAAACATAATTTTTCTTGGCAGAGTGCAGATTAAGTCTTCCGTATGATTAATAGCCAAACAACTTTAATTTTTTGTAGGAAAAAAAGCATTTGTTCTAACAAAACTGAATAAATTTGTCATAAGAAACTTCATTTTTTTTAAAAATGGAATTTTTCATTTTTTTTAAACCTTTTACTTAAAAAAAATTGAGGCCACACTGAAAAGAGAACATAGTAAAAAAAGGAACATAAATATTATGTTGGTCAGTGAAGAACAAACAAAGTTTTAGACGCCATTTATTCAACTTGGGAGGGGGGAGAGTTGTTGGACTAGGGACTTAGTGAGGGGGATAAAGAAGTATTATGTTAAATTTAAAGCATCTAGAGGCAGAGGGGGAAGGAAATAAGTCCAACTTTATTTCTTTTAATAGGCAAACTTTAAGAGCAGACTGGGGCACGGTAAAATGTTACCCCTACTCCTTAAATACCTCTTCCTAACAAAGTATTAAAACAGGAATTACTCAATAACACATATATAATTATATATACACCTATTATATTATAATATATATATTTATTTAAGTACTATATACTTAAATACAATACACTTTTATATAATATATATTTATGTACTTGAAGTAAATCTTAAGAAAAAGGGTTAAGATTTTAATAGATTGAACTTGTTTTTTAAGTATAAAGCAGGAAATAAATAAAAAATGGTGGGTCATTATGTACTTCTACATAGAAATAAAAAAATCCTAAAACATAAGCTTAAAGAAGGTGTCAAAAATTGAAAATATGGAGAAGTGGCCCTTAAAATTTTAATTATCACTGCACCCTTTAATTTCCAAAAAATAACTTAGTAGACTCCTAATTTTAAAGTAACATTTAAAAATTGGTTCTCGCAGCTAAACGTACCATCCTATTCCATAAAGACTGATTATTAATTTAAAGTCGACAGAAAATTTTACATTAAAAAGGGACGAGACAAAAAATATACCGTAACAGTTTAGGCTCCACACGTCTGCGACAGACATAATTTAGAACCTTTCTTTTGGGTTCAGGGGACCTTCAAACGAGTAAATCAATCAAAATCTATAATATACTACGAATATAAAAAAAAGTAATAAATTTGTATGTGCTATTAAATATGACGATTTCTTTACATCCATATTATATTATATTATAATTTATATTTATTTATTTAAGTATTCGGGCCCAGCCGTATCAAGATGGCGGCTATTTAAAAGTTAGTTTCATCTATAACTTGTAACTACTTATTAAAATGACATGAAACAAATGTCTTTATATGTATTGTCTTTTATACAATGAAACAACTCCGAAGTGTAGAGCCTTAAGCCTAATCCGTTCCTTAGACAATACAATTTTAAGATTTTTGGGGAAAACATTTTTTTCTTGCAAAATATGCGACATATAAAAAATTCTTTAAAAACTTTTTTTGATTTTTGACAAAGAATATGATTTTCTTCAGATTGGTTAAACAAAATATTCTGTCAATTATAGGATACACTCATAGCTTCCTTGCGTCCTATTTTGTATACTTTAAAGATTTTACGCTATTACAACCTATTATTGTCAAATTTATTAAAAACTACAAAATTACGATTTATTTTTTGTCATTTATATTTTCATTACATAAAAGTAGTAGGAAAATATAATATAAAAGCCAGAAACCAAATATATATTTGTACTCAATACTCAAGGCCTCCTCCTCTTTCACTTAACACTTCACATGATGTATTTACATTAAGAAGAGTCAACCACTTATAAGTTCTACCCCTAGTTTCTGAGGAATGGGTTTTTTGGGCTTCCCTATAATTTTACTGTTATTGAGTGATTACACGTAACAGCAAAACGGAGATCAGGTGCATTAAAGACGGAGAGACAAGCGCAGGAATGTATTAGGGTCCTCGTTTTGTCTATGGACCCTAAAAATGTGTTAGGTGCAAGAAATTAAAAAAAAAAATTATATAAAAATTACGTGTGGTGTCGCAGGACACCCAGTAGGAACAAGTTCCTTACATTTTTCATTAAATATAAATGATAAAATCACACTGCTAAGTACGTATACATTGCTAACTACTTATACATGGCGGAGTTAGAAAAGAGACAAAATTAAAAGTAAAGAACTGTTTGTACCTAGCAGAGTTAAGGCAACATTAAAAGAAAATCATTATATGTATCATTAAAGCAAACGACTTACTATAAATATATATTGAATATAAGAAACAAGTTTATAGTTAAAGAGTATGTTTGTTAAGGGATGTTGATTAAAATAGGACTGTTTTCTACCTACCCGGCCTATTAATTTAAAATATTATAAAATATATCTCTTCTCTACTCTAAAGCTTCTGCTTGTATCCGGTTGAAATTTTACATGCCTGTTTAATTATACTTTAGACAATGTGTAACTAGTTTTATTAAAATCGTTATACGTTAGAACGGAAGATATCGGTAAAAAAGTTGTTTTCTTTATTTTAAACGCTTGGGTCCACTTTAATAAATTTAGCGATCTTTATCACTTCATAACAGTGTCGGTGTTCGTTTTACTAAAAAAATTATTAAAAAAAGTTGTTTGTCTCATTAAATAGATGAAGTTAGCATTTATTCTTGGATTAAGTACGCAGTATTATAATAATATACCAAATATATTGAAATAAGCGTCAGCACAGATCAATTTGACTTTTAACAAGACCGTGATTATATTTTATATATTTATAAAACCAAGTGAAATTTTTACATATAACAAAAATAAACAAAACAAGTCAAGGAACAGGCTTCCTTAATAACATTTTTTCCCTTCTTTTTGAAGCTTAAGTTTACGCAAGCGTTGCGCGTGAACGTTTGGGCGGATAACGATTTCCAACAACTCAGCCTGGGCATTGGTAAAATGAACATGTGTACCAAATCTCAACTAACTCGGTGATCTTTTACTCAAGTTATCGTCATCGTTAGATTTCGTGATGGATTTTGCGTGACGGTGATTTTGTGAATGTTATTTTGTGACGGTGATTTTGTTTTTTTCGGATTCACTCCCGGGCTCCAGAACGTGCCATAAGTGTTAAGAACATAAGATTTAAAAACATAAACAATGAAAAACCCAGGGTTGTTTAATCTATTTTAATCTAGGTTGTTTTTGGCGGATTAGGTTATACAAGATCCCCATTTCAGCTAATTATTTAAAAGTGTTAAAATGATAATGTCTGGATTAGCGTACATGGGAATATAATAACGACCAGATAAAGGATAACACGAAGAAGAAGATAGTATAAGGGTTATCTTAGATAAGTTAGTAAGTAAGGCAAGTATGTAAGGATGTAAGTATACCAGAGACTTGTACTTACAAGTTAAGTAAGCTAAGAGAAGGGCTTTACCCTTACAAGAGTTGGGATTAGCGGTGAAGCCAACGAGCTGAGACCTCTGTAAACATTAGCCTCCTCTTCTAAACCTTGGTCTCTTAATACTCCAGCTGTCAGTTTCTGACAATACACAACTAAATAAACAATTAGCAAACCTTTCTTCCACCTTCTTACTAAGTGTTAACTTAACTAATTGTTCCTCTAATCTGGTAAGTTAACTTAAGAAGCTAAGATATGCCACGACACTGTAATTAAGAAATAAATATACACATAAGATCTATACAGTCTCTATACTATTGCTATTAAGTTCCTTAGGCAAAAACGAGTCCCTTATACATTTCTGCGCTTGTCTGTCTGTCTGCAACGCACCTAATCTTGAAAGTACCCAACACAACAATTTTAAACTGCACTTAGGCTATATGTAATAACTAATAACCCAAAAACAGGAAAATTATAGTGAACCCCAAATAATCACCCCTTAAAAACTAGTAGTTTCATTGCGTTTTGTCAATAATAATGCATATAAATTCTTTTTTTTGTAATTTTTAATAAATGGTTCAAAAGTTATAGCTAAAACAAAATTTAAATGGCTGGGTCAGTTAAGCTTGTTAACGAACTTGTCTTATTTGTTAAGTTGCCTACGGTCCCTTTAGTTCTGCTGAAAGCTCAAACTTGGCCAATTTATTAGTTTATGACTAGTTCACGTTGGAGTTGATTTTTATTTGTTTTGTTATCTAAGTGGACGGCAGTGCCCAAGGCCAAGTTCCAGTAAGCATGCAGTGTGTACCCCCCATTTATCTCCCAGGGTGTGTACCCTCATATCTCTACTTCCTCTTACGATTGGCTTTTGAAATTTGAAACTCAGAAGCTTAAGTAGTTTAGGACGCTGTAAAAAATTGAGCCCTTAACAGTTGAATAACAACCCTTAACAGTACTTGCACTCGATAAATTAGACCTAAAAGAACTTATTCGGACAGTGGGAGACTTGGCTAAACCTATGATCTCATAACTTTTTACGCGAGACTAGGCTTATTTTTTTACACTAGTGTTTTGTTGGGATTACTTTGAAAATTAATCTGATGACAGTTTTTCTTTCTTTGAGTGAAACTTTGTTCACTCTTTATATTTCTACATAACAATATCTGCACATTGGAGAAGCTCTTAAGAATCGACAGTCGTGTCACCAAGTTAAAGTGTACTTAGCGGGTGGGACCTGATTGTTCAAAATATTATGCTTAGCACTTTTTGGGTCAGAACCAGACCATAACTTTACTTCAATTCTACTTTCATGAGCAAGACTACTCTTTAATTTTTATTGCTAACATTGGGCCAGTTTCTGAATGAGGTATAAAACATCAGTATCATGTACAGCCACATAGGGTTACGTGAGGATAATAAGAAGTAGAGAACTGAGAAGAAAAGAAAAAAGTTCCAAACCCCCTTACAAAAAAGTCAGCCTATCGTCAACCAGAAACTGGCCAAGTGTTAAGCAATACAAATAAAAGGCTTCTTTAACAATCATAGTTAAGTTGACTTTTAACCAACAAATACCTTATTAAGATTCTTGATTAGAGTCTGTCTTGACAAGGCATAATTACTCTAGGAGACATCTAGCTCTGATAAAGGTAGATTTTCTACCTTTATCAGAGCCTAGAAAACATCTTGTTTTCTATGTCCAGAAGTGGTACATGTCAAATATGTACTATTAAATAATAATTTGAGGCGCCTTCAGCCCGTGAAGGGGCCCTGCCAAAAGTTTGGGGACCCCCCAATAACATTATAGCGTATTAGCGGAGGAAAAACAGAACTCATACAATGTTTATAAGATGTACTTTTTAGTGTATGGGGGAAACTTTTGCCCCCACCCCATAGAGGATTTTGGAGGTATCTCAAACATTTTAAATGTAAACCCCATCGAGTGGAATTTCATTCCTCATTCTAAAGGTCTTAAACAAGAAAAAGAACAGCACGAACAAGAGGTCTCTATCGGGATATAGGGGCAATTAAAAAAAGCCAAATTCATGGAAAACTTCAATTAATTTGGACCAGTCTAAATAGTCCGGGAGGCAGCGACACAAATTTAGCACCCATATCTACAAAGCTAATTTGGTACATAGTTCTAATTTTTGTTGCAATAATTGTTTATACGACGAATCATGGAAATTAAGGGTCTACCAAGTTTTCAACGCTGCCAACATTAATAACAATTACTGAAAAACGTAAAAAATTATGTAAATGTCTTATACCAAAAAGAGATTATATAGAATCCCTAAAACTATATGGAAATTTTAGTCCACTGCATCGGAAGCGTGACCATCAAAGGTCTACCACCTCCGTAAAAATGTTATAAAAACAAAGTTGTTCGACTTATTTCTACCTGGCTGAAAATGTTCATTTGATAAAACCACCAAAAAATATAGTCTACTGACAATCTAATGTTTATCTTTCGTGGGTGGCAGATCTTTGATGGCAACGCTTCCAGACGAAATTGGGCTGGAGTGTCGCTCCTCTTGTGTATAAAACGTATAATTGGCATTCTTACCAAATTGATACCACTTCACTAAAGCCATTTATATGGCGCAGGGGGCCTCTTTCTGGAGTCGGGAATCGAACCCGGATCTCTAACACGAGAAGTGCAGATGGTAGCAATGAGCTACCGGTAACCCAAGGAGTAACGAGTAGTTTTCAAAATATGGGGGTTTATAGTTTACATAAAATGTTTCATAGCAATTATCTACCAGGGACCCCCAACTAAATATAAATATTACTAGCTAAATATATTATATATATTTAAATATTAGATGCATACCTGAACATCCTGAGTGTACATATTGTTGACAAAAAGGAACATTGCAGAGAAGTTACGAACATGTTGGAATTCAAAAACTATTTCTACCGGTCTTCCTCCTTCTAGGCTCGCACTGTCATTTCTCCAACCAACCCATTCGTAACCTGAAACAACAAGAAAACAAGCAGGTATTAGCCAGTTAAAATATTTTAAAAACTTAATTTTAAAATTCTTTCTCACTTTCCGTATAGAGATTATCAGAGAACTCAGACGATTTTGAGAAGACACTTATCACATCTAGCAATGCCATAAGCGTGAAACAGGTCTACATCACTAGTTAACTAGCACAGGTACAAGGCTCCAAGAAGAGGTGCTTTAGAGGTGTATTATCTGACACCTGGCACTTTGAGTTTAAAATTTGATGTTGCTTTATAATAATCGACGCAACTGAAGATCCTTTAAGTACTGCTCGTAAATGGCGCATTCAAAATCAATGCCAAGACGATGAAGTAAATGGGGATTCAAACAAGGGAAATTCGCGATTCTCTCTAGAACACCAAGACTATGTTTTTTAAACTACTTTTCAACTTTCAATTATCATTACGGTATATTTAAAAAGATATTGTGAGAAGAAAAATTTAAAAAAAAATAGGGCCCAGAACATAGAGTAATTTTCCCTGTTTTGCTAACTGGAGAGCATCGTCAATGCTGTGGAGGACATCCAGAACCACGTTAATTAGGCTAAGGATGGCTGATCCGTATTTGTAAGACAAAGACACACTGGTCGGTCGAAAACAGCCATATGTAATCCCCTGACATAGAAACGCGGAGGTACACGTATACTGTGAACTCGGCCTACTTCGGAAGGATCCGATTTAAAATGGTATTGGGGTCGGACGACTTTAACTGAAAAATGAAAACAAACAAAAAGATTCCACTCTATTTTGGTCAATTTCGAATCAACCAGTTGAAACTGATTTGGTTTAACTGGACGACCTTGTCATTGATAAAATGCTTGACGAATAACCGAATCCGGTGGATGAAGTTCAATGATGCTCTATGTATAGCGCCTAAATGTAAGTCAAGAATTAGGAAAGCTATTAAAATTGATTATTTGAACTATAGGCTGACGGGAAGGATTGTTGAGTGAAGTTGAAATGATTTATTGAGATTGGACGGGCGGCTTAGGTTTATTACCGAAGTCTTGTAAACTTGATCTAAGAGGATAGAACGAGTTATTCTGTTACGGAGTCAGGACTAAGGTTCCTCCCATCAAGTTACTAATTGATTTACTTAGGTTGAGTTTAAAGTTTCAATCAACTCGAATCTCTCCGTATCTCCTGTTGCTTCGTCTTCATGTATCTACATTCAATTTTATACATTAATTGATTTTGATCCAAATAATTATTAAACTGTACAGATATAGGTTATGATTGAGATAAGATTTTGATAGTATAGACAAGGGTGGATTGTCCCCGACATCAGTACTAAGATTATACGCACTTTTGTTTTATACTAAGCTAAAAGTCAATATATTACTACAAACAACCAAGACAAGAAAGTGTAGATATACACTTCCAAATCCGAAAACAGGCACGTGTTGTGTCGGGTTGAGGAAAGCAGGTGATTTCCGGATAGAGACAGATAAATAGACACGCAGGTAATTTTAAGATTTTATCTACGATTGATAAGAAAAATAAACATTGTATCTCTGTTTAGATGAGTAGAAAGTGATTCTTTACGTACTTGTATTCATTGCGCATGCACGTTTCATAATTCCTCTTTTTTCCGCCCTAGTGCGGTAAAAAAAAGAATTCTTCGCCGTAACGCACGATTAGCGAATTCGTTTACATTTAACAAAACAAATTTGCTGTTTGTTTAATTAAAGTAACTGTTTATATCAAGTTTTAAGTGATTGATTTATGTCATTATGACGAAAATGAGGAGAATAATACTCTCACAAAATACAACTAATGAATTAATGTAATCTTTATCAAAAGAGAAATATGAACTTATTTATTATTAAAATCCAACAATCGTAGATAAAGTACGGTACTCGTGCGCAAAACTGCATTTTGCTTTGCTCGTGCGGTTTTATTATCCTCGCTGTCACTCGGGTTGCAAACTTCACACTCGCAAGCAAAATGCTACTTTCCGCACAGGACACGTAATGAACTATTACCTACCTGGTTTTCGAACCTCCGATATATTAATAATGAATTGGGTTTCATGTGAGAGTTTAGTAACTTTGTGTGGAGTGCCATTTTCTAGTTTAAATTTCCTTAAGTATTTTAGTTTTAGTCTGATTAATCTTTTTGTGTTCGCATTATTGACACACAATTTATTAAAGATTTTATCTATTCATTACAAATATGCATCAATTTTAAATAATAATAAATAAAAAATCTATCCGATAAAACTCGTAGTAAACTTTCTCATGCATACGAGTATATAATTACTTGGTCCAGTAATTACTAGACCTTCAAACCTTCAACCCGAAGGTCCGAGCCGGCTTTAAAACTGTGTTCTAGATGAGCAGATTATTACTCAAAGTAATCGTGGATTTATGATCTAGAAGAAAAAGCGGCAACTTGTTGCGTCTTGAGATGTCAGTTCGAGACATTTTTTTACAAACCACATTTTTGGAAAAAAGTTAAATTCATCAAAATCGAATTTTCGAGCCATGAAGCAATGCTGTCTTTCAATTTACACTACGTATATGAGATCAAACAATGAAATCAAATTCCTTAATATTTAATTAATCCTTTGATTATATCGATAAAATAATATTTAATAATAAAATTCCATATGAAAATGTGTAGAATTTTCCTGATGAGAAGAGCTTATAGAGTAATATTTAGTAATAAAGTAAGGGTAATTTAATTTTATCCTGTTATAAAAGCGCTTCTCTCCTGACTTAATCACTTAATTCCATTGCT
This sequence comes from Gerris lacustris, assembly GCA_951217055.1. NCBI lineage: Eukaryota > Metazoa > Arthropoda > Insecta > Hemiptera > Gerridae > Gerris > Gerris lacustris. The sequence goes on from OX578279.1 coordinate 50,933,610, forward strand.
GGAATTTAATAATATATCTGTTTGCCTACCGATATATTCTCCATCAAATTCCAAAATAAAACCAAATACGATTTTGAAAATTAATCGGAAAAATATAATTTATTATCATCGTTATTCAATTTTTCTATACAAGAGATTATTATTTCACGTTTATTGTATTTTCGGAGAATTTTATTGCTCAACATAAAAAGTTTAGTAAATATTTAACGATGACTCGTTACTCTTGAATTTTAACATAATTTCCGAGAGAATATTAACAAGGCAAAGCTCCAACTGAGGAAATATAATTCAATCCTGATAAAAAGTTTCGAGAGTATAAAGTACCTAATAAATAAAAATATGACTACTCCGTTTTTATATTTTAAATTTTATATAATGGTATTACATATTATAAACAGAGTGCGGTTAAAGAAGCTTATCAGATTTTACTGGTTAACATGAAAGGCAATGTAAATGGTATTCAAATTGCCTTTTTGTTATTTATTATTATTGTTTCTGCTGCCGAGCTTACCGAAGGTAACGAAAGTAGTGTGATAATTCTGAGGAACGGTTTTTCCCCCTTCAAATTAAAAAAATTAACTCAACCAAAATATATGTGCCAGCCGTCATACATTTGTAATTTATTGTTTTTCCCTTATTACAGGTTTTTGATTATTTAATTTATGTAGTTTAAGAAACCAAGAAACTTCTAAAGAAATGCTAGTCTGTCCGTCAAAATGATTGAGAACAATGATATTTTAAAAACGACCAATTTTAATGTAATTTCGAAGGTGTGTCAAAGTTAGATGACACGTGGTCCAATATTAATTTCAACCTTTAGCACACATTGCTTCCTCTCCTGTTTCATCATAATCTTTTAGTGACCCTCATATTATATTTGTCCACTGATATTTTGATTCACAAAGGGTGCTATGTGCCACACTAAATGTTAGATATTTGTTTGCTGCACATTTTTCCCCATTTCTGTTAACGTATTCGGCTATTATAATGGTAATTGTACTCATCTATTCGCTGTTGCCATCGATGTGAAACACGAGTTACCCCTCTGGGATTTGAACTCACCTGATATTTCGGTGTTTAGACTTTGGTTTTAACTGAGTGGTAAGTACTGTAACCATTTACTCACAACTTTTAACTTTCTCCTATGCGTAGTATAATATAAAGAGAAAGTATTGTGATGATTCGTCAATTCAATTGAGAGGTATTGATGGATTTACGCGTTTTGATGTCTCTTGAGTCTAAAAAAGAAATCTGTCAGTAGTGAGTAACCGAGTAGGGCTCCAAACTCCTGGGTCGATTTCGATAAAGTTCGACATTTATGTTCAGAAAAATCATACTCTAAGACGAAATCGAGAAATGAGATTCAGCTCCAAATTTGGGGGCGCTACCCACTGTCTGAAACAACATGGAAAATAATTATTTCTAGGACACGGTCCTGACGATTTCAATTTTTTTTGTTTTTGCCGTTTTCCCGGGAAAATCTAGTTTATGAGATATTGATGAAAATTACGATTTTTTTAAAATCATGTGTAAGCAATTAACACTTCTTAACTTAAAGCGTTTAAAAATCAATTACTTAATTATATATTACTCGTATATGATATAAATCCAGCTCACTATGCATATGAGAAAGTTTTGTGAGTGTGTAGTAGCGATTTTTATTTATTTAATATTCTAAAAAATGTAGAAAGAAAGTCACTCTACGTAAAATGTTTATTATTTTCAAAGCAGCTTTCAGCCACTATAGGGCCATCATCAGTGCCGCAAAAGCGAAGAAAGTTAAATAAAAAGATAAAATATGGGAGAACGGTGAGTCATGTTAAACCAGCAACTGGTACAAGACCCCCTTTAACATGACTCACTGTTCTCCTATATTTTATCTTTTTATTTAACTTTCTTCGCATTTGCGGCACTGATGATGGCCCTATAGTGGCTAAAAGCTGCTCTGAAAATAATAAACATTTTACGTGGAGCGACTTTCTCTTTCTACATTTAATGATGACCTCCACTAACGCTTCATATTTTAATTCTAAAAAATGGTTACATATTGGGAATTGTGTGAAGTGTGGTTGTTTAGACGTGTTTCGATTCTCACTAGGGTCACGTTAATTTTATTTAATATTAAATGTGCGCAGACGGTTAAAATGAAAATGGGACCATCTGTAGGATACTTTTGAACACCATTCCAATTTCCACCAAAGCCATATAGTTGTTAATAAAAAAGGTTTTCTTTTTCAAAAAAATAGGTTTGTGCACATGCAGAATAGAAGCCCATGGGAAGCCAATGGGAGCCAATGGGAAGCCAATGGGAAGCCACTGGGAGCCAATGGGGAGCCAATAGGAAGCCAATGGGAGTCAATGGGTGCAGAGGGTTGAAAATAATATAGAACTAATATTGGGCTAAGTATGACCTACCATTTAAATTTCATCTAAATGGGATTAATGGTTTTTTAAGTTAAGGTAGTTCGCGAAAATGTTAAACGCCAACCGACACTAACAGAGACACGAAATAAAATAATATTCTCTGACGGTCATCAGTCAAGGAATTTTTGGAGTCGGAGACAAAAAAATGCTCTTTAGAATGATCAAATTGCTTTTGTTAACTTCGCTGGGCTCGGAAGCAATTGCAAATACGTAAATAAATGAGCATGCCTCGGAAATTACATCTAATCGAGAGAATTCAGAGTAACAAAGGTAAAAAGAAACTGTAAAAAGAAGGATTTATCTAATCATATTTCAGTGCAATTTTGTTTGGTTCTCCTTACAAGCTGATTATTTTTTTATGTTTATTTTCTTCATAATGTTATCAGTTGTTATCTCAAGAGAACGCTGTACATCTTGTGATAACAAACAAAAACAAGGTTTAATCAAGATAAAAGCTAACAAGAGTGAAAAAAAATGTCTTCCTTGAGAATTTTTCCTGCTTTTCCTTTTTTTTTAAATCATACAAATTTCTCACAGAACGGAATGATAATAAATTGAAGTTACGAAGGAAATTGAATTCAGATTTGATTATTACAATACTTTCTCCATCAAACGGATTTTTGTTTTGTTTTTACTATTTTACTATTTTCTTTCTTGTTACGTAAGCTTGAAGATATCGAATCAGTGATATGGTAGAGATGTAAATAATATATAAAGGGATATTTTTTTCTGTTTATTGTTTCAGATGCGGAAATAATACTTCAAGTAGTTACTTGAGAGTTACATAACATATTATATACACAACTCAAATTTATCTACTATTTTTTTACAAAATAAAGTTGTCCAAGTAAAGGTATTGGGGCCTCAAATATAGCCATGGGTAAATTTTAAATTAATTATCATGACATATAATTTTCTTTCATCATAATGATCACCACAATGAATCTGTTGGAGCAATGGAAGCGTTGATGAGTCACGAAAATTAAAAAAGATAACAATTATTTTGTTTGAAGACATATTTTTGACTTAAAAATACCAAATATAAATATTACTTTAAATCAATTCTATAGATTCCTTAAAATACAATATTTTAACAAAATAAATTGCAATTTTTGTTACAGTAACCATTTTTTTGGATCACTAATAGACATCCAAAAATATATTAAATAAGAAGTATAATTCACGAGTAAAAAAATACATGATAAATAGAACAAAGTAAAATTTTGAAACATAAAAATATATCATCACGATAAACCAAAAAGGTATGGTATAATAAAAAAATCCATTTTTTCAAACATTTAGTATATAAATTCATGTATAACTGCTTTAGTTCTATTTATATTATATATATATATATATATATATATATATATATATATATATATATATATATATATATATATTAAGGTGGCATTTTCAATGGATCATAACCACGAAAAATGTATTAAAAACTATAATAAAAGCATAATATATCGTCCAATGGATTTACGGTTGAAACACCTTTTAAATTATAATGGGATATTTCTCTATTCTGTCTATAAAATATCTACGAAATACTTTCGCTTGTCTGTTGTAGTTTTAAAAGTTTAGAGATAATTTTATTCTATTTGCTATTGCAGATCATAAATTGTGCATAATTGATAACATGTTATTTTCTCAAATTTAAATTACATTTATTCAAACATTACTTTTTAAAGTAAACATAATCCATCCGGTATAATAAATAATAAATAATTAATTTAGTTAGAGTTATCGTTATTGTTATAAGTTGTTTAGAGTTATCGTAGTTACAGTTAACTTTAAGTTTAAGCAGTTTATCAAAATTGTTTCTCGTTGGCAGGAAATCGACTCCGGCATCTCACCCTTCACGTTTATAGTAATTTTCTCAGAAACTATAAGGTTCGAATTTAAAGGGACTACATTTTTTCTGCCGAAACCATTTTCGAGAAATAATGTTTTTGCTTTCTAGCTTACCAAATTCTAAAGAACAAAAAATTTTATGTCTACGAAATCAAAAATTCCAGAAAATAACAGTAATCCGTTTCAGATATAAGGGAACATTTTAGGTCTCGTGTCAGCCGGTCTGTCGTTTTTGCAAAATGTCTTAGAAATAACTTATCTGATTTTTAATAAATTGAGTCGAAAGTAGCCCACAGATGGCCCTTATATTAATTTATACCCTCGGGGTGATAAAGGTATAACATCATTAAAGTACGTGATAGAACGCGAGAAAGCTTCTTGCCATACTAATTGGCAGACTATTTTTCCAAGTTTTTCGAGTTATTGAGGGGGTGGCACCCTCGAATCTGGAGCTTAATTAATTTCTCAATTTCGCCTTGGGGTATGCTTTTCTTTAAACTTGTAAAAATTCGAAATTGACCGTGTAGTTTAGGCTCTACGCGTCTGACAGACGTCGCAAACATTATTTAAAAGCAAATTTTGGATTTAGGGGTCCTGAAAACGAGTAAACCCATCTAAATTTCGCGCTGTCACAATACCTTTTTCTCTCACTACAGTACGATTATTAGAAAGTAAAAAATAGTAAAAGATTTTCAAAAAAACTTGTTCTTTCTCAAGACATGAAATAAAGTTTCACCTTGGGTTTAAAAAGATATTCTCTAATTTGCGGACGTAATTAGCTATACACATTTGAAGTCGTGCCTGTTAGAGATGGTTAGAGGTGGTTTACTTACATCATCCTCTCCAGTGTATATCAAAGAATACCGGAGATTTTTTCTCTTATCACCGCCTTAAGTTGTTCGAAATATTTGATGACGTTGTTTGATCCCTCAAGTTTGAGGTGGCTCCACAAAACAAATTATCGCGGAAAGTTAAATCGAGGAAGCTAGGTGGCCTCACGAAACGAAATCAATTGTCTGGAACCATTTATTGTAAAACGGCACAATAGCGACGAATGTAGTGTCAGATGTAACCCCAACTTGCTGAAACCATAAGTTATCTGAACAATTTTTATCTTAAAAATTCCGGGGCACACTTTCACCGTGAAGTTAGTCTAACAGTGACTTGTTGTCAACTTACAGTTGCAACAAACAGCTAGTTTTTCCCGCGATATGCTGAAGAGGGTGATAGAAAACTTACAGGACGTTGGATGTGCATCGCTAATGTACAAGTAAAGTTTGAAGGATATTTATTCAAACTAAGATAAATAAAACTTTATTTCACGTAGTTTTCAGATATATAAAAGGGTTTTTTCGTACCAAATTAATTAACCTTTGAAATGTGTGAGTCTATTCTTTCACTTTTTGTGCTTCAAAATTTAATACAACCTAATTAAGAAAACAATTGAAAATATAAAAAAAATCTCATTAAAGTTAAATTAATTGCAACATTAAAAAATAAAAAATAAATTGAATAACGATTTGAGCTATTCAAATGTAAAACTAGTTTTTCTTCTAATTTATTTTAACGAGCAACTTTATTTTGTTTTAACTTGCTTTCCTCTCTTTTATCTCGGCAAATGCAATTTCGTTGCACCGTTCCCAAAGTAATTTCCCGGTGCAATATATGTTCATTGAAGTCAAGCACCTTGTGAAGCAACACAAAAGAACCTTTTCTTTTTTCCTTTACATTAGCGTAACTTTTTCGTTTCTATTTTCTTGCTGTTGTATTTTTTTTTTTTTTTTTTTTTTTTTTACTCACTGTTCTACCTTAGTGGTGTTATCAAAGTAGGATAGAGTAAAGAGGGTTGTGTGCAAGTAAGGCGCAAGACTTGTATGAATTTTTCATGGGGAAGGGTCTTAAGGGATGAAGATGTAAGTAGAGGGTAGCCATTACAATAAGGACCCTATACCCCTATCATTAGCAGTTACCGTGTACAAAGTTACTATGGTTCTCACACAACCAAGTCCTTTTCTACAAAACGAAGTCCTTTTCCTAAGTATTTAAAGCTCAGCCTAGAATCCTCATTAAACTCCTAAGATTCTTAACTCACTAGAGGCAAATTTATACACCTAAAATGGCTTCCTGTGTGCTACTTCCACACAGAACTAGGTATATAATAATAAAAATAACTTTCTCATATAACATAGTGATGTAATCATAATATAACATAGTGATTAAATTAAATCCTATAATATATAATTTAATTTAATTATTATTAAGCACATTTAAAAATTGTTCAACAAGTGGATGTTAACATTTCAGGTCTCGATTTTGCTGGTTAACGGTTTATTTTATTACACGCTTTTATCAAATTTTAATTGTTTGTTAGGGAACAATTTTATTGTCATTTATATTTAACCTGCTTCAAGCAAAAAATCAGCAATAAAAATTTAAATTTTGGCATTGAAACATATTTCTGATGGCAATACAATAATCAAGTCATTAGTTCATCAAAATAGTTTGTATTAGTCGATGAATCAATATTTATAAGGAGAAATGTTAGAAGAGCAATTCGAAAACAATTGTAAATATAATTCTTAAAAATAAAAATGTAAACATTTTTAATACAGTTTCATTAATTCCAGCCAGGTAAGGTTAGAATTAATTACAAAATTTAATGTGACGAAGACTAAAACAACAACAACAACAACAACAACAAAATCATATAATGTTTAAAGAAATAAAAACAAGCTTTGATAAAAGAAATAATAAGGTTAATAAAATGGTTGTGCGTGAAGTCTCACATAAAAAGGGTTTCGTTTGTATTGCGAACGTGAAATTAGTTAAAATTAGGGGGGCACGAAATGTTGATGCTTTTTGACAAAATGGCGTGGAAAATTAAACTATTTACACAAGTGTTATATATTTTTGTAATCTACTGTTAAATACTGAATTATTTACTGTGACATGAATTATCCACCATTTTGAATTTGAACAGCTGATAATTTTGAGTTCGCTATATTTTTCCTGTGTACGCGTCAAAACTATTTTTAATACTGCAAAGTTTCATGTTGTTATCTCTTTTGATTCATAAGTTATTGGAACCGAACAGAGTGACAGCCAGTCAGACACAGGAACGAAACAATAAGGGTTTATTTTTTTTGTTTTTCCAAGGAAACCCTAAAAAAAGGAGAACATACCAATTTCTTAAACAATTCCGAGTGATACTACAGGCCGCAATACTGCGGACGATCACAGTATATGCGTATTACACTAAAAAAAAGAGGTGGAACGTAATAATGCGAATGATACTAAAAATAATGGCCAGATTAAGTAACCAACTCTCAGACCACATTCGACTTCACAGTGGAAGTTAATATACGGATAAGCACAATCTATTTCGGTCAAAAAATAACCTCAATAAAAATATTGTTGATCTTTTTTAAATCCTTTATATTAACTTCATATTTATTTGATTGTGCCAGTCGTCGAAATCATTAGAGAGTTAGTTAACCCTCTTAGTCATCCAAACTAGCACTAGAAACTTAGCACATTTGACTCTGTACCAATACAAAAGCATTCTATAAAACTAATTAATTAATCAAAATTAATATTAATAATAAATTAATTATTATTAATAAAATTTAAAAAAATAAAAATAATAAAAATTGTAAACTGTATAAATTAATATATATTTTTTTTAAAAATAAATGTTTTATGTGTTTGAGACTTATCTTAGACATTCGTTCTTTAAATTTATTTGTTAACTGTTTTGCAGCAAGGCAGGATGAATAAAAACGTTACTCGGAGTCACCCATGTTATAGATTATAAAAATTCATAAGGCAAAAATAATTAAATTATAAAAAAATTATTTATTTCACATTCTAAAAAAGGATGTTCACATTTTACCGATCTCCATCGGCATTTTAACATCTGTTACAACAAATTTGAATTTTCAGATTTAAAAATATTCATAAAAATCAATTTTCACTTCTTTTTAGACTATACTTTTTCTCTTTTCCGATCATTGATTTTACTTTAAAAAATTGAAGAGGATAAAGCTTAAACAAGTATATGTTCATAAATATATATATATTTTTTATATATTATATAGGTTTATATTTAGAACATAAATATGTTGAAAAAAGATTTTCTTTTAACAGATTTTGCTTATTTGCAAATGAACGATATATATATATATATATATATATATATATATATATATAAGCATAGACACAGAAAAGGGGATGATACTTCATAGAATTTCCAGCAAAAAATTATCTATTTAACCCATGGACTATCAACCTTAGTTTTCGAGATATCGTTTTTTCCTCGATTTTTCGATTATTCAATTTTTTTCATACATTGCGTAATAACTCGGCAACCAAAAAAGATAATAATATGCAGTTTACGGCATTCGAAAGAAGAAGAATTTTACATTAAAATGCACTTTTTGTTTGATCAAATCGAGGTTTTTTCAATGTGATACATTCTACCAAAAATGAATATTTAATTTTACCAAAAGTAATGATGTAACTTTGAGCTGCCATACTTTTGAATTTGGATGGTTATGAAATAACTTTTTTCATATCAAAAGTTGGCGCATTTAATAAGCTTTCTACTGATACAATGGTTGCATTATTTACTTAAAGTTTGGCTGCGAGAAGATCAAAAATATTTTAAAAGTTATTTAATAAAAAAATAATTTAATTTAATTTCATCTCAAATTTTCAAAATAGCTTCCATTTCGATGACGAAATCTTTTGTAACGTTGCCGCATGCTGTTGGTTACGTCTCTTATTTCCACAATTCTTTGTTTTATTGCGTCAAATACGTCGATTATTCGTTGGATTAATTCCTTTGTAGTGTCCACAAATGTGTACACTAAATGTGTCCACAAATGTGTACACTAAATGTGTCCACAAATGTGTACACTAAATGTGTCCACAAATGTGTTCACTAAATGTGTCCACAAATGTGTATTGTAGACAAGGCTTTTTACAGTTCCCCAGAGCTAAAAATCTATTGGAGTACAATCGGGTGAGCGTGGAGGCCAGTTAATAGGACCACCACGCCCTATCCACCTCCCCGGATAATTTTGATCCATCCATTCCCGCGCATTTATGGAATAGTGTGCCGGGCAGCCGTCCATTTGGATCCACATGTCCCTTCTTACATTGATAGGTAAATCATCCATTAAGTATTGAAAATCATCATTTAGAAATCGAAGAAATGTATTACCGTTCAGGCGTTGATGGAAAAATATGGCCTATAATGTGAGTGCCGATCATTCCTGCCCAAACACTGTTACAGAAAACTGATGCTGTAAAGAGTACGGCCGAGGAGTATGTGGAGTTTGAATTGCCCACGTATGGGTGTTGGGGAAATTTACAGCCCCTGTTCGGGTAAAAGTAGACTTATCAGTCCATTTGTGCTCAAACCTTTTGTGCTATATTACTTTGGAGTAACCAATTACAAAAGTTCAGTCTACTAGGAAAGTCTGCTTCCATCAGTTCTTGTACTGAGGTGTCGTGGTACGGGTAAAAATTATTGTTTTTAAAAACTCTCTGAACTGTGAACTGTGACTGTTGAAATATCTAATGCTCTAGAAGCTCTCCTAAGCCTGGATCTAGAATTGTTGGTAAAATACTCTAAAACACCCTCTTCATTGTCAACTGCAGGTGGTAAAAGTATTTCACGACGGCCAGTTGGCGCAAGGTTTCCCGTTGTACGGCATCTTCTTTCAATAGATGGAAAGATTTGGAGGAATGGGTTACACCGATTAGGATATTGCCGGGTATATTCACGTGCTGCTTCCCTAGCTTTTATGTGAGTCTCACCGTAAATTAGCAGCATGTCTGTGTATTCATCCAGGGTATACCTACTGTTCCATGGTGGTTTTAATAAAAAGAATATAATTATATCAATAATAACTGAGAGGTTGTTTTAAGTGAAAGCGGGACAAACCAGGTATTTGTGATAGAGAGGCAATATGTCATACATTTTATTTGTTTTCTTTATAACAGGTAAAAAAAAACAATAACGTACAGTCTCTTTTTATTTTTTACAAACAGACACTGAGCCTAAGATATTAGAAATATTGCAACCATGCTAACAAACAAACAATGCAACCATGCTATCAGTAGAAAGCTTATTAAATGCGCCAACTTGTGATGTAAACTCCAAATTCAAAAGTTATGGCAGCTCAAAGTTACATCATTACTTTTGATAAAATGAAATATTCATTTTTGGTAGAATGTATCACATTGAAAACAATCCCCATTTGATCAAACAAATAGTGCATTTTAATGTAAAATTATTCCTCTTTCGAATGCCGTAAACTGCATTATAATTACCTTTTTTGGTTGCCGAGTTATTACGCAATGTATGAAAAAAATTAAATAATCGAAAAATCGAGGAAAAAAACGATATCTCGAAAACTAAGGTTGATAGTCCATGGGTTAAATAGATAATTTTTTGCTGGAAATTCGATGAAGTATCACCCCCTTTTCTGTGTCTGTGCTTAGCTGAAACACCCTGTATATTACGTTATAATATAAGTATTAATTGTGATTTTTTTTTTCATTTATGGACATCTAAGATTTGCTAATTAATATCTAACTTGGTGATCTTTAATATATAGGATCTCTGCACGAAGGATCATGCCAAAACCGAATCTAAACCGTGGCATCGATATGCCCCGGTCGAAGTGAGAAAAGAAAAGTGAGTTCAAGATCGAAGAGGGTTGTTAAGGTTTTTGCTCTTCCTTTCAAGCGCCAGGGCGCTTGGTTCTTTGGTGATATCAAATGCTAATGCGGGAGCAAAATTCTCATATGCGAGAAACCTCGTTACAAATATAGAAGCACGAGTAGTGCCGGCGCTGGGTTAAGGAGTTTAGTTTGCAATGACTCGAATATTCTCATGAAATGTTACAATCAACGAGGACTGGCGAGTGATGAGAAGAGCACGGACTCTTGCTGGCTCGACAGTCTAATTGGCTGAAAGTTACACATGCGCTTCAGTGGAGTCCATAGGTCTGCCTCTCCTACTTTTATCTAAATGAAGATAACTAAAGCACTATCATCCCCTATTCTAAGAGGGGGGGGGGGGGGGAGAGTTTAGTATATTATATCTATCTAACTGAACTGGCTTGTTCATAAGCATTTTTTAATAATATAAAAAGGTATCAAGATAAAAAAAAAATCCTCTCTACATAATAAAAAAAATATGACTAATATAATTATTTATCAATCCAGCTTTCGCTGTTTATAAGTTCTTTAACAAAGATCTTTTACAAAATATCTTCGATGAAGAATGCGATCTGTGTATTTTTTTTAAGTTTTCAAGAAACCGATCACCCTGTACAAAAATTAAGAGAATAATATTCTTTTTTATACGTTTCCATTAACAGCTTCAAAACAAGCAGGCGTTTGTAAGATTAATGATTTTTTTTTTTTTTGAAAACCCAAAATTACGAAGCATTTTCCTCTTGGATACTCTATCTTTCAACACTACATACTAAGTATATTAGAAAGTAAATAAATAAAATTTTCTATTTTTCTTCATATTTTATTTAATTGACTGATATCTAAATCTATGTTTCTCTCTAAGCTCTGACCTAAATCTTAAGCCCAAGAAGCTATTCTTATTATCTTTTCGGGAAAAACTATAAAGTTGGTCGAAGGGAAAGTTTACAACTTTTGTTTACAGTCTCGGTGTAACCAGTGCTTTGTTTATTTTCACCTGAATAAATAAATAAAAAAAGGGAATTGTTTGTTCTTTGTTTATCCTGAGTTCTTACATCTGACAGATGTTCATTTTATTTTTACGATTCCCAACTAAAATAAGAAAAAAAGTTTTTATTAGTTTTAAGATTCCTTTTTCTTTTACCTGTTTATCCTTTCAATCCCTCTCTTTTTCTTTTTCACACTTTTATTGTAATGAAAAACAAAAAGTGTGACGTGAAAAAAAAGTAAATTAGTTTAGATTTTTTCAAAAGTTTTACATAATTCAGTTATTCGTGATAAACGAAATTAAATCATAAGCTCTATAAGTTTATCCAACTAACACCATTGAGAGAAAAGAGTTAATTTACTTGAATTCAACATAGATACCAAATGTCCTGGACTATGAGCTAAAAGAATTGTGTGCAGATTATATTCAGTCATCTGATAAAACAAATAAATTATACTAACAATTTAAAAAATAATCTGAATATTTTCAATTTTCTTCGATTATTGAGTTCTTGTAATACTCTTAACTTGTTAATCTAGTAACCTAAAATCAAAAACAATCCTGATTCAAAATTTTACAATATACTGAACTACCAAATCTGATAATATATTGTTCCTCGCATTAAATTTACTTTATTTAATCATTTTTTCTAAATGATAATTTTTAATAAAAACTGTAAAATGAACCTACACTACCTACTTATCTCAAAAAAACATTTTTTTTTCATTGGACCAAGATTTATTCTATTTAAAAAGAATGTGTAGAAATAGTATTAAGTTTACCCTCATAATAAATTTTCCGGGAAAAACCTGACCCTCATTAAGGTTCCCTAAAGAATTTTGAGGTCAGCCTATTACTTGCATTATCTATACATATACATACATATATATACACACCTAAAAGATAACGGTGGGTTTTTTTTTGAAATGTGAAACTTGGAATAAGAGCTGGTTGATATTTCCGTATTTCCATCTTCTCCTGTTTTTTTTTCAGTCCTCGACCTTAGGGGGAAAAACTGATCTTTTTCCGTCAGTGGTGGGAAAATATTTCCCTTTTTAGAACTCGAGACATTTCCTTTGCTTGTTGAAGCTCCCACCCTGTATGTCTGGAGCTATCTGAAATGCATCCACTAGCTCGTAAAGTTTTTTTTTTCTAAAACTTCCACCCTCTCTGACTCCCGAACTTACGTCGGAAATATAAACTCCTGACTTCTCTTCCTTTTTCATTCGAAAAAAAGTCGTAACTCCTTCCATATTATGAGTTTACCTTGGGGTCGTCGACGTCCGGAAAATCCTTCTCATAGGTATATTTTTTCGTGAAGGTTATTTTCTACCGAAAACCTCGTGACAGGAAATTTTTCAACCATGGTGAAAATTCCTAAGCTTTAAAGCTTTATATGATACACACACCCTTTTTATATACTATATATATATATATATATATATATATATATATATATATATATATATATATATATATATATATATATATATATTAGATGTAGTTCTTGACACCTTCGATTTCGTGAAGGAGAAATAAAATAACCTACATAATGTATTGACATTAAATTGAATACACGCTTCCTTATCTAGATGAAAAACGTATGGATGAAAAATTTATATATATTTATTGACAGTCTTTCGGGGATAATAAATTTTAGCTAAATTGTGTTAGATATAGGAGCGTCTATGGAGGTCATCTTAAAGGAATAACAAATTATTATCTCACCACGTAAATTCAAACTGGTTTATTAAAAAAAAAAGCAGCTTTCAGCCTTTATAAGACCATCATCAGTACCTAAGACCAAACAAGATATAAATAACTAAGTAAAAACAATTATAACCCCCAGAACCTAAAGTTAACAATTAAAAAGAGCAAATGACAGGTTAAAAAAAATTACTAAATAATAAAATAATTTCAAGATAAAAAGAACTTTTAATATACTACGTTTTTAAATTTTTTGTTGAATCGTATGTAATGTTGATAATATAATTGTTATTGTTATATAATATATAATGTTAGTAAAAAAAAAAAAGTTCCGAATTTATTTACTTCACATAAATGACAATCTTTGTACAACGGATCTCCCCAACACCAAATCTAAAGCATGTCATCGATATATTTGAAATAATATAATCGATATTTCCTATTTTGCTGTCATTCAATGTTTATCTATCACAAATTTGAGACCCGTCAAAATGAAGATTGCGTAAATATTGGACATGGCAAAACAAATAAAATAACTTGCGGATTTTTTCCGAACTAACTTTCCGCACAGCAAAATTTGCTGAAAACTAATTAAATTCTGCTGAAAGATGGCTAAAAGTATTAAAATAATGCATTGCCATCGTGTTCTGAGCTATGCTAAAAGTTTCAAATGTCTATAGCTATTCGGGAAGTTAGTTAGAAATCGATTGCCAGATTTGTACCGGCCAAACAAACAAACAAGAATGCAAGCTAATAAAAACGTATTAAAATAGGCAAAATTCAGTTGGAAAAGTTAAAAATAAAAAAGCGGGCTAGAAAGTTAAATAATAAGTAAATAAATATAACAGCCAACCGATTGAGGAAGAAATGAGTTACAATAAAAAAAAAATATTAGTGAGAGGTGACTCTTTTCATTTCGGAGATCGAGATTTCATTTAAGAAACCGAAATTCAGAGTCCTAATCAGAAGCGAACCATCTCGGCGACGGCGACTCTGCATTGACTCTTTATTATTTCCCCTTAACAATTACGTTTTTATTAGGATTTCGTAGGTAAAACTAAAAACATAAACCCTCATTGTTTCGTTCCCGTGTGAGTTTGTCTATCACTCTGTACGGTTCCAATAACTTTTGGACTTTTGGATCAAAAGAGATAAAAACATGAAACTTTGCCGTAATAAAGATCGTTTTGACGCGCACCGCACACAGGAAAATAATATAGCATTCATGTCGCGCGTATTTATTTTTTTTTTTTTTTAAATTTTGAGTGCGGGTTATCAAATGAAAGGAATTGAAGAGTTGATTACAGAAATATAAGACTGCTGTGGATAGTAATTAATTTTTTATGCCATTTTGTCAAAAAAAAACCAACATTTTGCGTCCCCCCCCCCCCCAAAAAAAAAATTCTGTTTACTAAATAGATATATATAAATGCAAATTGTGCGGTCTACTGGGCCAAAAGAAATTAGAATAGCAATTTGATCTGATTAACTGGGAATCCAAAATGGTGGATAATTCATGTTACGGGAGGAAAAAAATATATTTTTTTAAATATTGAGTAGGGGTATCAAATGAAAGCTGCAAATGAGTAGATTACAAATATGTAAAAACATTTTTTTTTTTAAATATTTCATATTGTATTTATAAGTCGTGTAATATACCATACTACCCTATAACGGCTATTCCTAAAATTTTGAAATAACTCACGCTAATACTTTATGGAAGGGCGATAAAAATTTTCGGAAAAAAATTAATTTATGTTTTCGTTATTACCGATAAAAAAAATATTGTGACCCCCGGGGTATCAAACCAAGGAATCTCTTCCTTTTGTAACATGTGGAAATATTTTAATTTTCTGTTATTACTAGAATTTTGCAAAATGTCTGCTGGGCCATAGAAAAAATAAGAATAGCAATTTGATCTGATTTAACTGTGAATCCAATATGGCATATAATATATGTCATGTGATTTTTTAAAAAAAATTTTGAGTGGAGTATAAAATGAGAGGTATTAAAGAGTAGATTACAAAAATATATATATTTCATGTCTACAGTACAAACGAAACCCTTTTTATGTGAGACTTCACGTACAACCATTTTATTTTGTATTTTATGTATGTGAGGTATGATTTTTTATTAACTTCATTTGACAATCCTTTTTATTCAAAAGATAAAAACAAGGGTTAACCCAGTACTAATCTGATGGAAATTTCAATATAAGAATATAAAAAGTCTGATGATGACCCTCGAGGCACGAAATATAGTTAAACCCCGACCAAGAACTCATGGCAGTCTGGAAAAACTGTAAACTAGCTTTGTTAAAATCGGAATTCCAGAGTATGCCAAAATCGTAACAGTGCTAATATTTTTTTATTTCTAAATGACAGCGTTTCATAAAAATTAACCAGAATAATAATCCAGTCAACATTCGAGGCGATCTTTAGCGGCAATGACCGAAATCATGTTACTTTTTCGATTTTTTATTAATTTCTCGAAAACTATACTAGACGGGTGGGACGAACCACTTGTTTGAACCTAGCAATTAGGTCATTAGTTCATCTTTTAGGCCTATTTTACTATCTCCATGGTAGAGAGTTCCAGACAATTCACACATCATACCTCTGTACATTCTACCACCGAAAAGAGTATGATGTGATCATTAGTGAGCCATATAAATCAGAGCATCACGGCGAGGGAGCGAACCCACGACCTCGTACTGCCCTTGATTCAGTGATGGCCGAGCAGACGTAGTAAGTTATTTAATCCACACGGCCATCCCGGCTCTCAAACTATAGGTAAAAACTAAATCGAAATTAATTGCAAAATTAAAGCTGAGTTTGGACAAAATTAATGACATCCATTTCTTTTGTAGCTGCCAAGTTATTGAGAGTTTATAAGGACTGAACTTTTTTCCAAAAACCACGTAAGCACCGTACGGTAAGGGTTTTCGCAAAGTAAAAAAAAAGTATCCAGTAAAAAGTAAGTAAGTAAAAAGTATCAATCCAATCCCCCTCATCATCATTCATTAAAGATCGCTAAAACAATTAATAGTTTTTACCCAATAAACAATAAAGTAGTATAACAATAATGTTAATATAACAATAAAGTACATGGTAGGATGCGAGGAAGCTATGTGCCACATTAATTGGCAGTCTATTTTTTATTTTTAATTACTAGACACATATTAACAAAAAATAATAATAGCAATATAAAATCTGTATGGAGGTGATGGAAGAGGTTATTCTGTAATGGCGGTTTCCCTTACCTTGGACTGTTCGAGAAGTGAATTAGGAACAAATTCAAGATTGGAGGTTTTTTTTCCCGCGATAATTCGAACATCAACAATCAAATGCGGGAAGGTTGCTAAAGTAGTGTTGCCAGGCACGCTCTAAGAAGTAGTATATTTAAGTGGTGCCTCTACCACTAGTGGAAATATAAACGAACAACAATGTATTTTAATAAGCAGGTTCCATTTCTTAAATTTTTAAAACAAAGTACACTGGGTTTAAGTTACACAATAAAAAAAATACAAATTGAACAACCGGCATCTAATTCTACAACTTCAAAATTTATGGGGGGGGGGGGGGGGACAAAGGAACAAGGGGAAAAAGAAATACTGAGGAAAGAAAGAATTGAGAGGGTGGATTGTATTTGGGTCGCTGGCTTAAAAATTGGACTCGTTGAGGACGGAGGTGGAAGGGGGGAGGTAAATTGAACCTGTATAATCAATTTAGTGTATTATCAAAAATTCAACTCACAAAGAGAAGGGGGGGGGGATCCTCAGAATCCAATCCTGTGATAAAGAGGCCTGAGTCCCTACTGAATCCACCACCCCCTTAAAATCCCTGAGCCCTAATAGAGGTAAATATTAAATATTTAATATCCTTTGATTTTCAAACTCTCCCGGGGAAAAAGATATCCTCGATTCTTGAATTCGACTCCCAATTCACTTTGGAAATTCATAAATCCAGTATTCCTGACGGAATTTCAGTTGTAACAACAAACATGCCTCTCTTTTCACACATGGGTATGAGGTATTTTTAAAAAATAAAATTCGGGAAAAAAGGAAGTGTAAATAAAGGTACTGCAAATATAGTACGGTATAAATGTAATAAAAACCGGTTTTGATGATTTTCGTTCACCTGATCAGTTATCAGTGAACTGATTGGATGTAATTAACAAAAGTGTTCGAGACCGAATTAAAAAGAAACAGTAATTAAGAAAATGCACATTGACAATTAAGATTTTTAACAGTAGAACTGGTCACCTGTTATATTTGGGATAAACTCACTTTGAATAAGCAAAGCATTGCCACAGAATGTAACATCTAAGTAATACAGAAGAACCTTACTATAAAGGACCCTATTAAAACGTACACTTATATCGGACAGAAAAAAACATTAATACACAATACACATAAATAATAAATAATAAAGGGAAAAATTCTAGAAAAATAAAACGAATTTGATGTGGAAGTCCACCAACTTTAAATAGATTTTAAGAAACCTAATGATAGTGCAATCAGAGGAAAGCAACGGGAGAGGAGGCAACCACCAGAGAATTCCAAATACCGTCGAAGTTAATTAGAGTAATAATACTAGCCTTAAGATAGACCAGTAGCAAAGTAAAAATTGATGGTCGATGTCAGCCTCTTTCGACATTAATGAAGGTCTGAGGAAAGGTGATGTATTACTTGATGAATCGTAGGGACGTATTACCTCAGGCTGAGGGGGAACTCGGTGAAGATTGGTCCAAGAACTTAATATGTTCAGGAATCTTGGCTCACAATTAACTATAGCAACAGTAGCGTAACACAGGAGGTACAAACTAGGTTAGTGTCTGGAAATAGAAGCTATTTTTACTCATAACATCAATGAAAAGCAGTATACCAAAGCCGAGATACCTAAGTACAAATCACCATTATATTCAAGTATTCCTATAAGGGTCGAAGACATGCGGACACTGACAACCAGAGGTAAGGGAATTGTTACGCCGCTGGGAAAGAATGGAGTTGCGCCGTATATATGGTCCAGTGAGTGAAGAGGATCAATGGAGAAGATGGACCAATACCGAAACATAAAAGCCACCATGACCATATTTGGTCAGTTCAATTCGTAAAGCAAGATTGAGATGGATTGAGCGCTGGGCACGTAGAAAGGATGCCAGAAGAAAGATTAGTGAAAAAGGTATTTAAAAGAATCTTGGGGGAATACGTTAGAGAGGACGCCCAAATCTGAGATGGAAAGATCGGTGGAGGACGACCTCGTACGTTTAGGAATCAGAAGATGGAGGACTGTGGTCCTGAACAGAGACCTCTGGAGATAGAATGTCTTGCTGACCAAGGCTCTTAGAGAGCTGTAGCGCCAAGGGATGTATGCAATAATAAGGGGGCAATTAGATAATCCGAAATGGTCTCCGGAAGTCAGGGCGACGATCAATATAAACAGTGTTTCAGGTCACGTTAAGGGAGAAACCAGTGACTCCAAGCTCCCCATCACTTCAGGCTCCCATCACTTCACCCTGTGAACCGTCAGTGTAATCCTCTTCGTTGGATACGATTTATCTGTCACTTTCAGGAAATGCTGACAAAACAAGGCCACATAGTGTAAATGCAACAATGAAACGCCCAAATAAACCTATACTTAAGATTTGATCAATAACAATACACTTTTTATAGCTAACTACAGTACTTTTGCACAGTACACTCATTTGCATAAATTATTATTTTTGAAACCGGACTTTCATTAAAACGGAAAACCTGACATTTAGTTTTCCAATTCATATTTAAATTCAAAATTATAAATTATATTCATTTTTATTTCTACTTTGAAAATAATTTCGGAGATATACTTAAAAAAGTCCAAAATATGGAAAAAAAAGTACTTACCATTGCCCCATCCGTAGATGTTAGTTTTGTAGTCAGTCTGACCAGTGTGGCCGTCCACTAGCTGACCCAACCCACCAGTCAATCTACCACCGTCCTCCAACCCCTCGTAAGTCTTATCTCTCAGGTCCAACTCGTTATGTTCTCCCTGTACCATCGAATAACTCAGCAGACCCTCTGAAAAATGTTAATTTAAATCATGTAAATAAATGCATTGAATTCTTTAATAGAAATAATAATAAAACCTTTGAAAACAACATAATTGTAACCAAAAATGCGTAAGAACTGATAAGAAATCGATATTATGTGTGTATCACTATATATTTATATATATATATATATATATATATATATATATATATATATATATATATATATATATATATCGTACACACATAAGCATGACTATACTTCCAAATTGAACAAAAATGAAACAAATAACACCCTTGATATTTGTTTGACATACATTACGAGATAACATTTATAAAACGCAGCTTTTTAAGTTCATCGTCTGAACAAATTCAGTTATCGTACAATGAAATAGTGACCTTTTTACAACGTTAACATTTACAATAAGCGAAAGGAAAACAATAAAGTTTTACCGGAGCTCATCTCACTCAGTGAAAGGTCTGCGTATTACGTCAACAGAGCTAAATAGAAAATCAAGTAAAAAGAATAAAAACAGTTCATCGTAAAACCAAATGATATGTATCAACGTAAAATTGTTAAAAGAGAAACAGAGTTCAATTCCTCCAGCGGGTAGAATTATTTTTATTCTAATTTTTAATAACATTTTCAGAAATAATTTAATGTAAAAATTTACCCCTCTTCCCCCATTTGAAGCAAAATTTAACGGCACGCCCGCCCCCCACCACAGCTCGGTCGGCCTTCGGCCTCCCTCGCAAAGACAGTGATGAAGAAAAAAGGTGATCTTTAATTTTAATATTGTCGACTAGGAAAAATCGGTCTGAGAAAACTCGAACCAACTTTCTCATTAACCTGCATAATTACTTAGTCCGTGTTTTTCATTTATCGCTTGTTTCAAGTTTTTGTAGTTATTTTTAATAATTACATTAAATATTTTATCAAAATTTTCATAAAAATAACTCTCTAGCAGGGAATAGAACCCGGCCTCTCGCCGTATGTGTTTAAAGCTATTTTAGGAACTAGATTTCTCTAGTGAAATACTTCGAAGTAGAAATATGGTTGGATTCGTATTTAAAGAGACAACATTTTAGAATTTTTGAAGCAAACTTTTCGAGAAAAAATAAATATAATTTTAGCTTCCGAGCTTACCGAAGGTAACGGAAGCTACGTGATCGCTCCGGAGAACGAAACATTTTTAGGTCTCCGATTTCAAAAATTCTAAAACAGAAATCCGTTTCAGACATCAGGGAACATTTTTGGTTCCGTATCTGTCGGTCGCTCTATTTTTGCGAACCATCATATCTTAAAAACTGCACGGCCGATTTTAATGAAATTTGGATGATAGATCATGATTTGCCCATTGTTGGTCCCACATAAGTTTCAACCGTGAGTAAACAATTTCCGGAGAATATTAGTTTAATTACTATTATTAATTAATATAATTATTAGTTATTATATAGTTATTATATGCTATGGTCATAAATAATACGAATGAAAAAATATTCCTTTCAAGTCAAACCACAGGCTGTTTGCGAATACTCAAGGAGATTGCTCAAAAAGCGTCCACACCAAACGCGCAAAACAGCAAACATCCTTTGATGTACCGACTCTACCCGGAGGACCCGCAAACACAAACAAGCATTCGTTCGTGCGCGCGATGCCGTCCACACCGGACACGCATCCGTGTTTGCAAACACGATGCGCGTCCGGTGTGGACGCAGCTTAATATGTACTACGTGCAGAAAAAAGTAAAAACGGTAACAACTTACAATTTTTCCCGGAAATATTTATCGGCCCATCATAAAGTATTAGTCTGAATTATTTTAAAATTACAGGACTAACCGTTATAAGGTGGTTGGGTAACCAATTTGTTTTGGAAAATGTTGGCTCTAAAAATGCAATACTGGCGGTAAATAGCACATAATTCATAATATGTTATACATATTTTCAGCTACTCTTCAATAGCTTTCATTTGATACGCCAATAAAAACGGTTTTCGAGGAAGACCTACGATCCTAAAATCCTGCATAACTCCAGAACCTGTGTGTAGTTTCTGTACTTCACCGCCGACTTAGGTCTGCACCTACAACCCCCCCCCCCCCCCCAAGTTTCAAGGATAAATTTTAACAAAAACAAAACCAAAAATATATTTGTACTCACAACATCCTTATTTTTTATTTACACATATCCGTATAGAAAAAATGTTAACCCTTAAACTTCCCGGAACTACCGTTATTTTTAAAGGATGATAGTTTGGGGCTACCCTGTCATTTTCCTGTGTTTGGGTTATTACACATAACATAACGGCAAAGTTTCAAATTTTTGTTTTTGGTACTTTAGGAGACAGACAGGCATACAAGCATGGGAATGTATAAGGCATAAGGGTCCTCATTTTCGCCTATGGACCTTAAAAAATAATAATGATAGGGAAGAGGCATTAAGAAAAAAATGATTGTTTTTCCACATTCAGTATATTTAGTATACGTTTAAAACATGTTTTGGTTCTAAGCAGAATGAGATAAAATAAGTAAAAGATCGTCAGAGCTGAATATACTACTAAAGAAATAAGAGTTACATTACAAAAATAATCAGATTTATAATAAGCTAGTTTACATTATGCGTAGGTAATATTATTGTTTTATTGTTGTTTTTTTATAAGAAAATTATCAGTGCTGATTACAGAAGAATAAATAGTTTACATTATCAAAAGTATTAGGTAACAATGAGTTTACATTGAGTAACCAACTACAAAAAAGCTATACTCAAGAAAGCTATTGAAATCTAAGCAATAGCTTAGTTGTAATTATGTTGGGAAATATTGCTAACTCTTTCAGTTTCTCTTAAGAAAAAATCAAAGCTTAATGTAGGATAACAAATGAATAATGCCTCTTTTAGGTAGTCATCAGCGCTAAATATAAAATAAAATATGAAATAATGCCTTTCTAATTAATAATCATCTTAATATGGAAAGATATCTTAATACGGAAGCAAATATGAAATAAAATAACAATTTTATAAGAATTATAAAATAATAAGCCTTTACAATGTAAGAGATTAATGTATTTCATCCTGTATGCTATATATATATATATAGAGCCATACAGAGCTATAAAATATAATATTAGAGCTAAATATGAAAGGAGTAGAGTTGCATTATCAAAATAATTTAGTGATCTACAAATGTAAATTTATTTAAAAAAATAGTAAAATTATTTTAAAAATGATTGAATAATGAACTAAGTATACTATTGCGGTCAATATAAGTAATAGTATTGAGTATTATCAGCTATATATGAACATAATTCGATCTATGCCCTACAAAAATTGCTTTAAGTTACGCGAAATGATCATTTCTTCGCAATTTTTGTTCTTTACATTTGTTAATAAAATGAATGTTGTCGATTAATCAAGATTTTCGAGAGAGTCGAGTGGTGAGCCAGTGATAAAGTTCTTAATCAGAAGATACGTCCATCTTGGTTGATCGATAGGCACCATATGACCTGCGTTACGAACCATAACAGCCGATAATCTCGAGTACTCGCGGATATAACCTGCTACGTCTTGACCGTCATTCCAAATGCGACGATGTGCGTTTTTAAATCCATCGGAATCACTCCACTTAAGAGAATCAAGCATTGATTCCATCATAGGCGAAGCGCATATGATGTCATCTTGACCGGTGTATACTAAAACTTTATAGTTGGCTAAGACATTTTCAAGCGCTGCTTTACCAGATTGAGGGACGTCAAGCAGGAGATGCTGAGATGACGATGAACCGTCGCTGAACGGTAAATTGCCTACGTGGATCGCTTCCCTGACTTCTTTCAATCCGATGAACACTCTCCAGAATTCTTTTAACGGTTCGTCTTTGACGAAATTATAGTATTGTTTGAATCCGGTAATGTTATTAAAATAGGTGTTACCGTTTGGTAGGAATATCAAATTACCCAATTTGACAGCGGCATCCTCAAAATTTTTGTTATTTATGTACGTCATTATCTGTTGTTCCTCGTTCTTAAAGTATTGGCTTTCATCGTAATCGATAAGGCCGTGTTGATAAAGATAATCTCCGTAATTTACTTGAGTCAAAGGGTCGACAAAAGGGTTACCTAAAAATACACCTTTTAATTTCAATCTCGAATCTTGATGAACGTGAGAAACTAAGGGGGGGACGTACTTCCCTGCATAGGATTCGCCGCCCAAGTAGATATCGTTCAACTGAAGCTCAGGGAAGAATTCAATAAGTTGTGATATTGCATTATACAGGTCACCGGCGACTTCCGTCGAATTAGTCGGATAATCGGCGTTGTCCGAGGTAAAACTGAATCCAGTACCTACAGGAGAATCTATGTAAACGACGTGAGCGAATCTTGTCCAACTATAAGTTCTTTTATTAAGTCCGTCCAAAGGTCCTACTTTAAAGGGACCGTTTTCCATAAAAAGACCGTACAATCCAGGGGTTTGCCAGCCTTGTAACCAAATAATAACAGGTGCATTTTCTGGATCTTTCATCGAAGGGAAATACCAGAAGAAAAGTGCTTTAGATTTATCTTCTTTTAACGGTAAAAAGCCGGAAAAACTTTGGACATTTCCCATAGGTTTTAAATGAACACTGGCATTATGAACCGATGCTTGAGGATCATTAATATCCATGAACAAAGGTCCATCACTCCGAACCAATCTTAACGAAACGGTCAAAGCGAAAATTAAAAACAACATTCTTTAAATCAAATTATTTCCTTTCCTAAACATCTAACACCTAAAGCAACCGTCGGCAAACTGAACTTTTAAAATAATTTATAATTAATTTAAATCCAGCTCAAATAAAAGAACTTGGGTAATCAATCATAAGCAAAGATTAAGAATGTATTTTTGTTTTTTTTAATTTTTGTCAAAAGTCAATATTAATCAAAAGAGATCAGAACAGAGTCGTTATCGACTTTAACTTATCTCAAATGACAAGCTGAAACACCTACAGTTATTTCTTTTTCTGCGACATTTACAAAACCATACATCATCCGTAGTGACATGGCATTGA
Source organism: Gerris lacustris (assembly GCA_951217055.1). Taxonomy (NCBI): domain Eukaryota; kingdom Metazoa; phylum Arthropoda; class Insecta; order Hemiptera; family Gerridae; genus Gerris; species Gerris lacustris. Next base: position 50,958,384 of record OX578279.1, read on the forward strand.
GAGTTCGGACCACTCAAAAAATCATATTTGACTCCGACGTCTCATTGTTTCTTTAATATTATTTTTTAGTTTAATCCCTTTCAGATAATATTAAAAGAGGAAACAATTCAACGGAATAAAGGAAAATAGAGCTTATAATATATAAACATTTTTATTTTTATTTTATTTAATCAATGATATTAACGATAAGTTTAAACGGTGTATTTTAATTCAAAATAAAAATAATTTTCTTGTTACCAGAACAATATTATAGAGAATTCACATCCATCGAACGAACATAAACGAGGATATGTATAATAGCACGATCGAATAGGATCGAGTAAAGCAAACCAAAGAAAACCCGTCCACAACTATCAAACTTGAACTCTCCTTGTTTTGTAGTTGCGGCCACATCTCTTCTTTATTATTTGTTGTTGTATCAAAATTGTTCCGTGTTTGCTTGTAGATGCGTCCACACCACTTCACTTGCATTTCTTATTGTATCAACACCACTTCGTTTTGGTTTGTATAGTTGTTTCTTCACCACTTCGTTTTTAGTTGTTGCGTCAACACTGCTTCGTTTGCTTATTTATGCTATACATGTTCGTCACATGTGAAACATATTCTGACTTCACAAGGTGGTGTCAATGTCGTTCAAATGACCAATATTTGGTTTTACTTTTATATAATTTTTCCTCTCTCTTTAATAATAATATTAATGACCTAACTGCTAAATTTCATTCAAATCGGTCAAGCCATACTCAATTGATACTCCATCAAAGTGATAGACGGAAATATTTTTTTTGTTTTAGCTAATGCGTCATAAAACGAAGTTAAAGGGGATAATACAAAATATTAGGCCAATCAGAGAAACGTGCAGATATCATGATTTTACACACATGAATAGATTTGAATCCATAAACATGGGTTGCCATTAATTTAAACATTCTTAAACCACCTTTAGCCATCTTTATTATTAAGCTTAGTCCACACTTAGCTAAATTAGCACTGCTGCGATTCAAGCCTACAACAAAGACGTGCAACATTAGACTAAGTTTAGACTTAAAATATTTTATCACGTAAAAATGCGCTCCAGGGACACGTTGCAGCTCTGAATCTCAGCAGCTCCGATTCAGCTTCTCAACATTGAGTCACAGTAGTATAATCTTTATAAATATTGGAAAAATGTCAATGGAATTCAATTTTGTCTCCGGTAGCTTCTCTGGTGTCATTTTGAAGAATAACTTTGGAAACCGTAGACTACCTACTGTAGAGGTATAGTTAGATATTTTAATTTCTTCATCCAAACAAATAGTTTTAGACGCGCAGTTAATAAGAAAGATGTATACCTTTAAGCACTGGCAAAGGACTTTTTTGTTTTCCCGTAGATAGATGAGCGTAGCAATGATAGATAAGCGAAGCGAAGATTGGACATTGGACATCGTAGCTAAGATAAGGTATTGAAGATTGTAAAATAAGGTACAGAATAGTAAAGAAACGTAAAATTATTTTTATGAAGCTAAGGTTTGCCAATTAAAAAAAACTAAATTTACCTTTGTCTGTCACAACTAAAAATATATCTACAGGCTCAAGACAAGAAGAGAGTACTAATTGAAAATAATAACGGAAGTTGGCGTTATATGAAATAAATAAAAACAAAAAAGTAGTAGCACATATAGACACAATAAAAGAATGAATGAACACACAATCGAATGTTCTTTTTTTTAAGTTATGCTTGGAAAGTAGACGGAGGCGAAAAACCAAACAGGAAATCGATCGAGCAACCAATATGGACGGAGTGGGTAGTGAAATAATAATGGAACGCACGTGGGGTTGGGGATTCAACCGGTCATTTACTTCGTCTAATAACTCTCCGGCATCCATTACTGACATTGATATCAATAACTCAATGAAGATGGCTTTAAAAAAAAACCGAAACCGTAGTTACCATCAAGTCCAATCGTTCAAAATGAGAAAAAGGATTTTTCAATTTGTCTTGTTTTTAAGAGAAGTTGAACTTGGGAGGGCCTTTCAAAGACGTCTAGACTTCTGATCGTAAATTGACAAACAAAGACACGAAGGTAGTGAACGGAGATGAAACTAGTTAAAGAATGTTTTTGATTGACATCCGACTCCGAAGTAATGTTCGTTGTTTTATATACTCTCTTGTCTAGTTGTCTATTGTGATTGTCATATGGAACAGGGAACCGATCATTAAAAATACATTAGCCATGATCAAAGTAAAACTTCATTGAATCTGGCATATCCCTTTATTTACACTAACTATAAAATAAAATAGTCTGCCAATTAGTGTGGCACATAGCTACATCATGTCCTTTCATTGGACGAATGGTCACCTAAGTATTAATAATATGATGTTAATTAGAATTGAAAGTGTGGTTGTTTAGACCTGTTTCAATCAATACCAAGTAAGGTCTTGTTTATTTTTATTCAATAAAAGCTGGATTCTCGGGCTTTGCTACAAAGAGTGTTACTTTTCAAATTTAGTTCTATTTTTAAATGTTATGGGATCATACTGTGGAGAGCCATTAAAGTAATTTACCTATGCGAGAATATCTTTAGTGCCACAGGGTTTCTCCATTTATTTTTATACCCCTCTCCGCTCTACATGAATCAATTATATTTAAATGTCAACTTTCCAAGAAAATGAGAGATATTCTTTATGTCCCCACCCGAAATTGGATTTATCTTTTATAAATATATGGTTACATTCTAAAGTGAAGCCTTTTCCCATGAATTAACAATCAAACTTCAGAAGGTTCGTCTCGGCTCAATTCACCACCTTTTTTACATTGTCTCAATTTTCCTTCTTAGAGGTCAGCAATATAAGCCATGGGTCAAATCTTATCCGTTCTGCCCCAAAATCAAATTGCATGATTTTTTTAGAAAGTATAAAAGCTAGAATAAAATGTTTGGCACCGTTGTAAAGCTGACAAAATGTCCTATAAGATTAATGTAATTTTAATTTCTATACCTTCAAATTATATGGCAAATATGATATACAAATTTTATTTTTAAGAAAAAAAAAATTATAATATATTTTTGAGGTCCCATAAATTGATAAAGAACCGAGCTCAAACTTTTCGGACTTCAATAAGGAAAAACTTCCTTATTGACTAACGTTTCGATCAATATTAATATTATTACCCATTCATAAGGCGGACTTTTTAGTATACTTCGTTGAAAGTGAAAAAGAAAAAAGAAACATGTTTATTGTTGCTATTGTTGACACAAAGATGAGTATACCCATCTCTGTGTCATACTAAACCAACCTTACTTGTTTTTAATTATTTACTCACCTGTAAGTCAAGAATTGCAACAATAAACACGTTTCTTTTTTACTTTCAGCGAAGTTTAATAATAAATTCCGCCCAATGAATGGGTAATAATATTAATTCCGGTCGAAACGTTAGTAAATAAGGAAGTTTTTCCTGAAGTCCGAAAAGTTTAAGCTCGGTTCTTTACCAAGTTATAGAACCGCAAAGCAATTGATTTTTTGATTTTTTTCATAAATATAACATTTTTATACATTGTTTGTCATGTAATTTGAGGGCATGAAAATTAAAATTAAACTTTTCGTACGATACCAAACATTTTGTTCTAGCCTTTATACTTTTGGAGTAAGTGTTTTTATAAGAAAAGGTATGCGATCTTAAAAAAATCATAAAATTTGACCTTCCGAGAAAACGGTTAAGATTTGACCAATGGTTTATATAGCGTTTTTTTGTGGCCCATAAGACGTAGACCAACCTACTTCATTTTTTTACATATAACGGCAGTCACCCTGTATATATATATATATATATATATATATATATATATATATATATATATATATATATATATATATATATATATATCGCAATGTAATAACGTGTTTTTGCACACTGCAATAGGCTACACCATTTGTGAAAGACACCAAGGGATGGGCCACGCAAGCGTGACGAACACGCTCGTCTCTGATAAGTCCTATATCTGATCTTCTTGATCTAGTATAGGTCCAGAGTTGGGTGGGCATCGTCGGGCCCCTGATGAGTCGGACGCGACGAAACGATGCAGGACATGGCGTAATGCCAAGCCAATACCTTAATGACGCAATGTCTGATGTTGGAACAGTTCCTATGGGTCACGCTTGCGTGGCACATCCCTTGGTGTTTTTCACAAATGGTGTATATATATATATATATATATACAAGAAGGTGTACAGCAATTAAATAAAAATTATACATAGACTACAGTGAAAAAATAATTTAAACAATGGGAAACATCCGTGATTACGAATTTCCATTTATTGTTGCTAAACCATATTACATATTGGAAAAAAAAAAGAAAAGAAAAAAAGAATAATAAATATAAAAATGATAAAACAAAAGGTGGTTATACAGATAAAGGCTATCAAAATATAATCCAACGCAAACAAAAAAACACCAAAACCGTTTACAATGGTAATGTCGGTCAGAAACAATATTGTTCCTTATTCCATAAAAATTTACTTGTTCAGAAAAAAGGTTTTAAGCTGAAAAAAAAAAAAAAAAAAAAAAAAATCCCTTTCCATCTCAGCAGGGTGCAGGTTAATGGCTCAAGGGATATAGAAGAAGGTTATTTCGAGAGTTTTAAAGGTTGAAGGTAAGGTTATTATAGGTTTATGAAGGTCCAGGAACAGTTTTGTATCTCGGAGAGGGCCCCGGATGGGGCCTAGATTAGGAAAGTGGGCCCCTAACGTCAGATTTAGAGGTCCCGTACCTCTATACTCAGGATATTTTAACCCCCACTTCCCCTTCTTTCCTTCTAAAAAGATATTTAGTGATCCGATATTCGAGATCCACTACCCATCTCATTTTAAAGAGAAGGATTAAAATAAAAGCACTCTTTCTATCCCGAATGTTGTTTCACTCGAATAAAAGTGCTTCAAACCTATAATATATAGAGGCACTCTCGACTCCAGTCTTAATTGTCAAACCACCTCCACCCTTGGGGTCGTTTTTAGCAACGGAGGGGGGGGGGGGGGGGGTAGGATTTCGGTTCATTGAGCAAGCGAGAGAAATTTGTCCCCCTCCAAGCAACACTAGTTTAATCTCCCCGCCATTTATCCAAAGGAGAGAAGGGGTGGGGGAAGGTTTGAAAGTCTAGTTAAAAGTGATATATTTGGTACCTTTTAGTGGTTTAAGATTTATAAAGGGCAATACTTCATAAAATGGGTCATTATTAAAAGCCTCGGCCCATTTTTTTTTTAAAGTGAAATACTCGCTTTATACGTACTCTACCCTACTTACTTACATCTATAACTTAATAGCTTTTTTTGGTAATAAAAAATACTTAAATGCCTTTTACACCTGCGTAAAACAAAATAATTTATCAAATAATTTTATTTTACTAGCGGATTTTATTACTAATAGATTATATTCTTTAAAAATAAATTAAGACCCATGAATTAATTACTAACCAAATTGCACCACTTCAATATTCCATTCCATCATAAAAGAGTTTCACCACTTTCAAGTAGGTGTTTTTCCACTTCTATACTTTGACCAATACTATGCTTGAATGGATTAAAGGAAGAGTGGTATAAGTCAACATCCAAAACCCATTTATATATATATATATAATGTATAAACAATTACACTTATACATCATATAAATATATAATTACAATTACATACATGCATTTATATTTTATATATATATTTTATATATATATATATATATATATATATATATATATATATATATATATATATATATATATATATATATATATAATATGGATGTAATATACAATATACATCTATAATCAGATATATACAAAACACATGTATAATCATGTATACATATATAACTGAATGTCCAAGTTTAAAATATTGACTTATACCACTCTGCCTTTAAACCATTCACTTATAAAATGGATGAATGTACGAAATTATAAAATTCATTGACTATGATTAAAATTATATTCTTTCTGATGCAATTACATACATCGCGATTCGCAAATCGGAGATTGACTGTATTTTACACCTTCTTTTAGGTAGATTTTAGAACATTTTACCATTCTGTATGTTCATACATTTTACAAGTATTTGGTCAAAGAATAAACGAAATTTAAACAGCCCAGGAAGTGGAAAAACTCCTGACTATTTTATAATTCATTCACTCTTTAATTTGTTTCTCCTTTTATAAAAGCTCTAAAAATAAACCAAGGGAATTTAAAACCCACAAAGTTTTATTAAGTATTTATAAGGCACAAACTAAAAACCCACGAACGTTCATAAAATTTTTAATTAGCTTAAAACATTTCATTTGTCTTTTTACTTTTTTGACTCTCTTTTAACAGCTATAATCCAGTTTGTGAAATAGATAAGGGAACGGGATGGGAAGGGGGATAATGAATTTAAATGAATAAATCTGGTTAAGTAAAGCCTCAATGAAGTCAGATAGAGTGAATCCCCCCCCCCCCCCCCAAGCAAAACCAATACATAATATATCACTCTTATTTACACCCTATAAATAGAAAACTGTGTTTTTTTTATTTATATCCTTGGGCATGTTGTTCCAATTCATACTTTTACTAATAAGCCATGAATCTTCTCTACCTATGTGAGATCTTTGTGTGAATTTTCTCTATCTATGTGAGATCTTTGTGTGAATTTTCTCTATCTATGTTTGAAATAGATCAATGTGAGATCTTTGTGGTAATTTTCTCTATCTATGTTTGAAATAGATCAATGTGAGATCTTTGTATGAATTTTCTCTATCTATGTTTGAAATATATCTATGTATGAATTTTCAAACTAATTTTCTAAACCAAGTTTTCCCGTAATGTGTAATTTTCTAAACCAAGTCCCGTAATGTGTTCGAAAAACGGAAATTTACAACATTTTTGCGAGTTTCTTTGCCAAAGCTCTTTGCCTGTCTTGTCAGAATTATGCGACCCAGAACTGACCACGAGGTACACATCGAGTTTCACCCACACTCTACCCAACCAACCATCCAAAGTTGGGGTGTGTCTTTTACATAGTATAATACAACTGTTTATACAAAAGTTAATTAGGACCCATTCGTTCACTGTTACTTCTACTGTTTTTTGGTTTTTTTCTCCAATGAGTACACGTTTAAAGTCTGATGACTTATGGGAGAGATCAGGCATAACCGATCTTGATAGTAGAGCAGACCTGATGTAGCCATCTCTACCTTTATGTCCACATACTTTAGTAGAGCCCTCGGTGACAAAGTTGACACTTATCTCGACTGCCTGAGTGTGACTAGGAAACTTTTTGATGTGTTATCTTTCACCAAAGATCATAGCCAACAGTAAATTTTGGGGGGTGTGCAAAGAACGCAATGCGCTTAATTACTGCATTAAAAACTTGGAGTAGCTCATTATAAATACCGCCTTGTTTGAATTACTAGAAAAACTGTTTTGGGATCGTCAGTTTTTTATGTACCTAAACATAAAACAAATTATATTAGTTATTTATATATATTTTTTTTTTTTTTTTGACACCACACAGGTATGAATGATTTCAAGATAAAAGTAACTATTTGATTCAAGTTCTCAGAAGTATTTGGCAAACTTATGTACAACCTAAGCACTCTACTAGACGGTCCCAAAACAGTTTCTCTAGTAATTCAAAAAACGCGGTATTTATCTGATGAGCTACTCCAAGTGTTTTGCAGTAATTGAACGCATTGCGTTCTTTGCACACCCCCGAAAATTTACTGTTGGATATGATCTTTGGTGAAAGATAACACATCAAAAAGTTTCCTAGTCACACTCAGGCAGTCGAGATATGTGTCAAATTTGTCACCGAGGCCTCTACTAAAGTATGTGGACATAAAGGTAGAGATGGCTACTATCAAGATCGGTTATGCCTGATCTCTCCCATAAGTCATCAGACTTTAAACGTGTACTCATTGGAGAAAAAAAACAGTAGAAGTAACAGTGAACGAATGGGTCTTAATTAACTTGTGTAAATAGTTGTATAATATTATGTAAAAGACACACCCCAACTTTGGATGGTTGGTTGGGTAGAGTGTGGGTGAAACTCGATGTGTACCTCGTGGTCAGTTCTGGGTCGCATAATTCTGACAAGACGGGCAAAGAGCTTTGGCAAAAATGTTGTAAATTTCCGTTTTTCGAACACATTGCGCGACCGAAAAACATTGAATATTAATGATATTTAAATTTATTTTCCTTTATTAAGCCATAAATTAACCATAAAAAACTATAGCGTGTTGATCGTTAAATTTTAAGTAAAATTAAAAAATTTACAAAAAATGTTCAATTAAGTGAGTTTTAATAAACTTTCAGTGCGATGCGCTACAGGAGATTTCAACCAATTTTAAAAATTTTTACGTCGTTTTTCTTCTTATTGTAGGAGGAAAGTTTTCCGCACTATAGCGGTTCCAGAAAAAAAAAATCATTATTTTCGGCCCACCCTAATGTATACTCTTGATAAATATTTATCAAGAAAATAACCTCACAACACTAAACAAAATTATATTTTTTTTTTAAGTTACAAACAACAGAATATAAATCCAATTGGGCAGATAAATATAATATATTATTTTTAATTTTTTTATATCTTTGAAAGTTTTGTATTAGGTTGAATTGGGGGACACTCGAGGTGGTTGAAATTCGCAGGGGACATCTGCTGAGACCCCGCTCTCCTGGGAGCTCCGTTCTACTGGGTCCAAGGGGAGTCATATTTCATTTTATTAAAATCAAAACCAATTTATTGGGAGAAATGCGAGAGAGAGTGGCCACCCATAAAGTATTGTCTTGCACTTTATACATTTATTATATATATATATATATATATATATATATATATATATATATATATATATATATATATATATATATATATATATATAAATTTATTATAATTACGTTTAAAAATTCAAATAGAAAATGTCGAAAGACGTTTATTTTCTTTCTATTTCCTTTTTTGTTCGTTATCTTTCACGAATCAATGAACACATTATTAATATTATTTTTTTTTTTTTAAATATAAATACATTTATTTTAAATTTATCTATTTTAATAATGGTTCTGAAGCATGGAAAGATGTTAAAAGTATATTTATCATTATTATTTTTGTAATATTACGTTATCTATGTAAAGTTGTTTTTAAACAAAACAACAATCATTATTGTGATACGCGCTCCTATAGCTAGTATAATTTTGTGCATGCCTGAGTTAAAAGTTGAATATATTTTTCTTGGAATTGAACCCCACACCTTTAGGTCTCTAAAAGCCCGAATATATCTTGATCTTCGAGAGCCTCCAATTCTCATGATTAGGACAGGGTTTACGTGAGGTTCACGTACTATTGCCGGTTTTCGTCAAAAGACGAAATCAAAGGAGATCTAGGTTCGCAATGGGACGGGTTCGTTGTTTTTCTTTCGTTCTGGAACCTTATAGGCTCCATTATCAACTTAATTTGTGCTTCTTGATTTTGATCGTTCTCTTCTACTTTGCTGTGAAGAGAAATTCCTCTAAGAAGTGCATTCTTTTCTGTCCTGCGCTTTAGCCACTGCTTAAGACCTGATCATTCCTTTTTCCTTGAAGATGTTGGTTATCCTTCCAAGTAACTCTTGTTCCTCTAGAGCGTCGGCCGTCAATGAATACCTCCACAGTTTGTCGAGGGAAACGCTCCTCTCTTTGGACGTGTCCAAACCAGGTGATTTAGATTAGAATTAATCTATTTGTATTGACTACCCGAGCTGTAGATGTGCTTGTGCTCCACAAGGTTATCCCTGATTACCTAATTCCTTTCTTTGACTTTTCCGCTTTTTTAGCTGCAGACCTCAGGTATCATCTTCGCCATTCCTTATTATGTGGTTCGATTTTTTGTGGCGCTAATCTTTACCGATATTCTATCACTAATTCTATCATTTTCACCGTTATTCCAGCGTTCTAGTGATAATTTTTACCTCTATTCCAGAACTCTATTAGTAATTTTAACCGCTATTCCAGTAGTACTTTCAAAATTATTGCTTCCGAGCTTACCAAAGATAACAGAAGCAATGTGATCTTTCTGAAAAACGAATATATATTTTATGTCTCCTATTTCAAAATTTCCAAGGCAGAAATCCGTTTCAGACATCTGAGAACATTTTTGGTTCCGTGTCTGTCTGTCGGTCTGTAGGTCTGTCGCTCAATTTTTGCTAACCAACATGTCTTAAAAACTGCACGTCCGATTTTAATAAAATTGTATAGTAGGTCATAATTAGCTCATTGTTGGTCCCATGTAAGTTTTAACCTTCTGCGCTTATTTGTTTATCTTCCGTATGCCCAAAAGAAATACATTTATTTACACCTATAGCTTCAAAAGTACTTATCTGATTTTTTGAAACTTTTACAGTTTATCGAAAGTAACACGTCGATAGCCCCAGATTAATTTGAACCGTCTGCTCTAATTAACTTTTGCTAAATTGATACTTTAATTCATGTACAAAAATCAAAATAATTTTGACAGATTAAAAAAACGGAGGAAACAATTAAACAAATTAGACAATAATCATTGTAAAAGCATAAAATCAATAAAGTACGTGATTGGATACGAGGAAGCCATGTGCTACACTAATTGGCAGTTTATTTTTAATTCAAATGAGTTGATTCTTCCGTCAAACAAACCGCGATAGACAGACACGGAACCAAAAATGTTCTCTGATGTCTGAAACGGATTTCTGTCTTGGAATTTTATATTGTCGTTCTTCAGAACGATCACATAGCTTCTGTTACCTTCGGTAAGCTCGGAAGCAATAACGATGTTCCGGAACTCGGAGTAAAAATTATATTCCGGACAGATCAATATAGAGTGGTCTGAGAAAAAATCTATTAAAACTGATTAATCCAAATCTTTTCTCTGGGATCATAACCAAAAGGACATTTTGCTTCCGAGCTTACCGAAGGTAACGGAAGCATTGTGTTCACTCTTGAGAACGAAAAACTTTTATGCCTCCGATTTAAAAAATTCCAAGACAGAAATCCGTTTTAGACATCAGGGAACAATTTTGGTCTCGTGTCTGTCTGTCTGTCTGTCTGTCTGGTGGTCTGTGTGTCCGCGAATTATGAAACGTGCGACGATAACTTGAGTTAATGTCGACCGATTTTTATGAAATTTGGTAGACATGTTCATTTTACCAATGCCCAGGACGAGTTCGTTGGACAGCGTTATCCGTCCAAGCGTTCACGAGCAACGCTCGCGGAAACGTGAACTTTAAATTTAAAATTGGAATTTTAGGTCGGGGCAAAAATCTAACTTCATCTATTCAATATGACAAACATTTTTTACAAATACAATTTTTTAGTAAAACCAACTGCGACACCGCTATGAAGTGTTAAAGATCGCTAAAACTATAATTAGTCTTTACAAAATAAACAATATAACAATAAAGTAATATAACAATAATTGTTATAGTACATGATAGGATGCGAGGAAGCTATGTGCCACACTAATTGGCAGTCTATTTTCATATTAGTTGATTTGTTTGATATATTATTTATTTTTAAAATGCCGTTTTGTTGTGGTATTTAGTTAAAATTAATGTTAATTGATATAACATCTGTTTAGTCAAACAGTAGATTAATTTGACCGTATCGATATTTTTCATTCTCTGGTTTCTTTTGATGAAAATACAATTCCACCTTAATCGTTCATTCATAGAAACATATTTGTTAATGCTGAGGAAGACAATATTTAGCTTTTAGTGGCAGTGCATACATAGCTAAAACCGGTCCTTTAGTAGATAGAGTTAAAGTAAAATTTTAAAATATTTAGATTTAGGTTGGTATAGCGTGTTGATCGTAAAATTTTAAGTAAAATTACAAAAAATGTTTAATTACGTGAGTTTTAATAAACTTTCAGTGCGATGCGCTACCGGAGATTTCAACCGATTTTAAAAATTTTTACGACGTTTTTCTTATTATTGTAGGAGGCAAGTTTTCCGCACTTTAGAGGTTCAGAAAAAAAAAAATCATTATTTTCGGCCCACCCAAAAAAATTTAAATTTTACCGAATATTAGGCCCTATCAAAAAGTAGGGAAAATTTGAATACTGCATTTTGGCAAAAACTATAAATTAAAATGAATTATAATAAATTATGTTTACGTTTAAGAATAATTAAGAATTACAAAATAAACTGATTCTATCGAGTATTCATGAACCATGCTAATATAATTCTAAGAGCAAAATTAATTGGTTATCTAATTAAATAATGGGTTGAGATATTTTTAAAAAAATATATACATTATCGATATATTATGTATATAAAATGTAACGTGTTTGTGTGTTCTTTATATGCTCTTTAATTCTAAGAGATAGAATTTCTAATAAATCACAAGTTCTATGATTATCTATGCAATAATTATAAAAAATCTGATATATTTTGTTCCAATTCTTTTAATCAGGATGTTCAGCAAATTTTTTTTTAATATCAAAATAAATTTTTTACCTTACAATATATATATATATATATATATATATATATATATATATATATATATATATATATATATATATATATATATATATATATATATATATATAGGATGTGTCATTTAACGTGATGATATACGATGTCGTAGAATCCTAATACTCGAGGGTTGAGTCCATAAATGAGTCCATCATAAAACTACATAATAAACCATTCTGGATCATAAAAAGGCCCATAAAACATTCATATTTACCGCTAAAAACATCTAATATATGTTTCCCCTCTTAACAAATTACTTGCAGGAAGAGAAGAAAACACCGTATATTTATGATTATTATCAGTATATTTATTATTGCAGGGGCAAACCTAATAGGTGTTAGAGGGTGATTCCTAAGCGATAGGACACTTCATAATATAATGTATTACATGCATAAAAGGAAAAATTAATGCTTCAATAAAATAATTTAATGTGTAGAAGGAACATTTGAGAAAAAATGCAATAGAGATTTAATCTTTAAATTTACTTTTTTAAATGGGCTTCTTAGGTTATAATATATATATATATATATAAATATATATATATATATATATATATATATATATATATATATATATATATATATATATATATATATATATATATATGTATATATATAACAAAACTACAGAAAGTTCTTCATCAATTTATCCAAAGAATAAAAATAATTAGGTTCAAGAATTAACTTGAGGCTAATAATAACAATAAATAAAAGATAATACAGTATATCCTCATTGTAAGGAACTATTAGGGACTTAATATTGTCCATTGTAATGAGAGTCCGGTTCATTACAAATGATTATGCAAATTTCTGCATTAATGAAAGTACAAATAGTAGTACCAAGTAGTTGTAGTTTCAAGTAGTATCAAGTAGTAGTAGTTTCAAGTAGTAGTATCAAGTAGTAGTAGTTTCAAGTAGTAGTATCAAGTAGTTGTAGTTTCAAGTAGTAGTATCAAGTAATAGTAGTAAGCTATATAATATAAAGTAATTTTTTATACATAAAATAAAAAACAGCCTTAAGCATAATATGTTTAATTGAAAAAATAGTCTGCCAATTAGTATGGGACATAGCTTTCTCGCATCATATTTCATATACAGTGTTTCATATTTCATATACAGTTTTATACTATTATTGTCAGATTTATCTGAGCGCACGGCAATGCGCAAGGGCAAGTTCCAGTAAGCATGCAGTGTATATTTACTTGAACCAATTCACCCGGTTTTAATTCATGGCGGACGTAACGTTAAAGATGTTATTATGTATTAACACTAAGTCGTATCGAAAAGCTGCTTCCACAAACAGCTACTGAATTTTAAAGGTCTACAAGTTAGAATCTATGACTTTTTTCATACCTCCATCGGTTGTACCTAAGTTGGAGCCAGGTTCGATTAATATTTTTTAATTATTGGCTATGATCTCTCATAGAATCCGCAATTATAAACCAATTATATTTCTGATTGGGTGGCTCAAATCTCACACTAATGCTCATTAAAGCGAGGATTTAGTGCCGTGTCTCGTCACCATTAGTCTACATTACTATTAAGACAAATGTACCTTGGGACAAAGGAATATCACACTTGTGTATATAATTGTGATCATATCCCTTAGTCTAATTAACTATTAAGATAAAGGAATATTCAATAATAAACAGCCCTAGGGACAAACACACAATGTCATAGGGAGACAAACACACAAACCATTGAGATTTTTGTAGGGCAGACAACTGTATAGACCTAGACCCAAGGGTAGTGTTAAAGTAAATAAGTACCAATGTTATTCGTTGACATGTTTAGGGAAATCGCATACATATTTGGAGTTTTTGTTATATGTTCGGACAAATGGGGGTTAGTCCTGACCTGGCCACGAACTTGTATGATAGAAATAATAATAAAAAATTAACACTAGAGCTAGTGGACTGTAAGTATAAAAGTGAGCCTATTATAATAATAAAAAAGGTAAAATGTAGAAGAGTATAAATTAAGTTGGAGATATTAGCTGCGGAGAGTTGAAAAGGGCTGAGGTGAAGTGTGGCTGCGCTGCAGTTCCTCTCGTCACAAGGAGGAGATGGGAAGATCCCGCCAAAGCGGAGCCAAATAACTCTCTGGACCCCAAGGAAGAGTTAATAAGAATAAATATTTGCATGGAAGTCGGGACAAATGAGCTAACCCAGATACCTGGGATTAACCCGCCGAAATAACTAATAAAATAAAATTAAGCATACATTAATAAAAGCCACTTGCTTGCTTCGAGTCAACTCATATAGTCATACTAGCTTACTCAGGGTGGATGGGGATGTAGCGTCCGGCAAGGGAAAACATACATAAAGACGCTTTTTTATAAGGGCTTTTTTATAAGGTACTTTTTATCCTTATAAAATTTATCCTTATAACCTATCTATTTCTGTCTGAAACGCTGCTTTTGCTATTGCATTACTGGCAACGCACTCATGCAATATTTGTTCTATTTTGTACGACAAATATTTCTTTTCTATAATCGGCTTGGCGGCGCTTCGGGAAATTTCCCGTCTTCCCGGTGCCCCCATCCACCCCTGTGCTTACTTCAATCAACCAACTCCCACTTAAACTAATCTCTGTTTAACTTATAACTTATCTCTGTCCAATGCCATAGAAACATTGATTACAAATTAAAAGAAAAGTCTAAATTTACCAGGCATCCAGGGTAAATAAATTAAACCTGGATGCAAGGGACAAGAAGTACTAACAGGGTTCTTTATTATACAGTCATGCTTGCTTGCAGCCAATCAACAGACTCAATAATTTCTTCATAGCTCTTGAAGGTGGATGTGAAGAATGACAGAACCTGGGTTACAGGTTGTTATGCGTTACGGGTCTAGTGTCTATAAGGATTTGCTACATAAACTGTATAAAATATTCCTGTTAATCGATACACATAAAAGGATTTCAAAATGCCCTATACAAAATAGAAAAAAAGGAGTTCAGGTTGTCCTGAGTCCTGAACACTTACGATGTTTGGATCCTTACACTGAAAGATTAAGTTAAAAATCTACTCGAGGCTACTGTTAAACATCTAGATTATTTTGGTGAACCACCAGGAAGCAACAATACCCAAAATCTATTTTACTTTACCTTTTCTACTCTCGAAGGGAAATTTTTAATGTTAGAATCTTTTCGGAAAAACATTTTTGAAAACAAGCTCGCCCTTGTATATTTTCCTTTATCAGTATGCTGTTTGTCCGGAACCACTGTAATATCTCTATCCTCGTTGTAGTTCTTAAATATTTTTTTCTCATTTTTTACCCCCCGAGACAACAATGTATTCCATAATATTTCGTAGGGTTTTATGACTTTTTATTGTTGGCATATCTGTAGAAGATAGCGGTAGTTTACAGAGGGTAGGATGTAGTCCAGTGTTGAGAAAGGTCTCGTATCCTAGGGAATACAGATCCTTTAGGTTGGTAACGGTGATTGTTAGCTCTCAGATCTAGTGTCCTATTTTTCCCCCCTATCAGTCCAGGGCATCATTCACAGAACCCTCCGTCCAGTGTTGCTTTTCCTTTTAGGATATTCTGTTTTTTTCTTTTCAAGGGGTATTCAACACTGGTTCCCTATTTTTTTACGTATTTTCTTTCTCTCTGTGTAAGTTACAGATACAGTAATCATTTTCAAATTCAAATGTTGTTTAGAAATATCTCTTACCTTACCTAATATTATTTTTTCTGTTTTGTTGTTTTGATTGCCAACCATTTTTCATGACACCTAACTGAAACACGACCACTTATGACGATTGTTTTCTTGATTAAATCGATAACTCCATTCAGTTAGTATTACAACCTATTGGTAAACCTTCAATCCACGTGAAAAGAGAAGGAGTCAGACTTTATGCTATTATAACTCCTCTCATTTGCTTTACGACATTTTTTATGTCTCCTAATTCAAAAATTTCTAAACGAAAAACTAATTCAGACATAAGGGAGCACATTTGGTCTCGTGTCTGTAGATCGTTTTCTCAGTCTAAATTTTGCGAACAAATTTATTGAAAATAGGATGGTAGTTCATAATTTGCCCATCATTGGTCCATAGCTTCCTCTTCCACAACAGCACAAACTTTATTTTTTAATTCACACCTAAATTGTTAAAATTACTCATCCGACTTTAATGCAATTTGGATGGTTTGTCGAAAGTAGGGATACAACGGACATAGGTAGATGTCCCCATATTATTTTTAACACGCATGTGTAGTATTTTATCAAATAAAATGTTATACTTGGAATCGAAACAGGTCCATCAACCCCATTTTCACATGATTTTATATCCATGTCACCTTTCGTTCAATAATACAACTTGAGAAAGCTATGTGCCCCACTAATTTGATAATACTATTTCATTGGAAGACTATTTTACTAAATTTTATTATTATTACTTATTTTTGCTTCGTTGTTCACTTCTGTACTTTGCTTTAGTAGTACATCTCTATTGATATAAAACAAATTATTAAAATAAAATACATGTATTTTTTTCTAAATTTCATAAAATGTTTTACTTTTAAAATTTTTGTCCGGATAACTTACAAAAAATTATATTTCCACTAAAAGATTCTATTAATCTTATGTATAGATTAAATTTCAAACAAAAAAGAATTGTACATCTCATTCATTTTACCACAAGTTTTTATCCAAAAGAATACAAAAAAAGAAATAAGCTCTAATCCTTTCTAGGGCTTTTTTATACTTCCGCGAAGTAATAGAACAGAAAAAACTTTAATTTAATTTAATTTTTTCCTATACTTGAGTAAAGTGAATGAAATAGATTTGTTAGAGGAAAAGGCGATTTCTAGTCCCCCCCCCCCCCCCGCCCCCTTCCATCGGATCCAATTATTTTTGTTTAAATTAAAAGGACAAAGTTAATAAAAAGTTCGTCTGTTTCTGAAGAGGGGGTTGAGGAGGGAGGAGGAGCAGATGGAAGTGGAAGGGGTAAAGCTACCTAAAAAATTTTTAATTGAGTCTTTTATTTAGTTTTTATTTTTATTTTTAGACTTCTTTTCAATTTTCATATTTTTTTTAATACATTCCTTCCCCCTTTGATTAGATCCAAAAGAGATACCATCAAGTTAAACTATTATTTTAAATCCACATGGTAGTTTGGAAATTACGGGACCGTAGGGAAGTTCTGTTATCTAGGTGCAGTGGAAGCACTGAAAAATGTATACATGCCTCTCCCATTGACGCACGCCCGTGCGAGTTGCGAGCCTGATTTTTTGGTGACTCAATTTGTTCTTACTTGTTCGTGCTAACATTTGCTTTTTGACGAAAAAAAAAATGCACCTGAAATGCATTGCGAGTTTAGCAGTGTGTACGGGGAAGACGTTATGTCAAGGCCGATGGTTTTTGCTATCATTCATTGAAGGGAGAACAACGTTATACGAAGAAGTGGCCGCCCTTCCACATCCCAAGCTCAAAATTTTGGCATGCTGCATTGGAATTTCTGCAAGCGAGACACAAGCCATACGTCCACAGTTTCGATGGGTAGTTGTTGCCCTAACTCTATCCCTTTGATCTTTTATCGAACGACTTTATTTTTTTAACTTTGCGACTTCAGTTTTATGAATGCCAATTCTATAATTCGTAAAGAGGTAAAAATTTATTTAGCTTACCATTCCAAGGGCAGCCGAGAAGTTCGACTCTCATACAAACAGTCCTGGTATGAGAAGAGTAAGGTATGAATCTGATCTTGGTAGCAACCAGCAGAGGATCTATCAGCTGCTCCACAACCAGATATGTATTAGTGTTACCCGTCAACAACTGCAACATAACAATCAAGGAATAAGTATCAATAATAACACCAAATCAATAATATGTTAGACTTAGGAGCGTCAGAGGAGGTCTTCCTGGAAATTTGGAAGAAATCACTCTGTGTAGAAACTGGAATGATTTTTATTTTTTATTTTTATTTTTTTCAATTCTTTAATCTCTAACACTTTTCCAGTTAAGAATCTTCCACTTTAGAATCTTAATGAATAGTTCATTCATTAAGTATAAACCTTTACATAACAATGAAGCCCAATTGGCATTTAAAATAGTACATTACGCGACTAGTGTGGAAAGTAGCAGTTTGCATGCGAGTGTGGAGTTTGCACCCGAGCGATAGCGAGGGTGGTAAAACCACACGAGCAATGCAAAATGCCGTTTTCGCACGAGTTGCGTACCGTACTTTATCTACGATTGTTAGATTTAAATAATAAATACAGAAACAAATAAACTTGCTGTATGTAAGTTCGAATCTCTCTCTTGATAAAGATGGCATTAATTCATTAGTTGTATTTTTTGCCGAATTAATTATTTCTGGAGGAGTATTATTCTCCACATTTTCGTCTGTCACTTGATTCACTCATCGTTTCTCACTAAAAACTCGATATAAACAGTTACTTTAATAAAAGAACAGCAAATTAGTTTTGTTAAATGTAAACAAACTTGCTAATCGTGCGTAAAGCTGAAGAATTCTTCTTCTTTACCGCACTAATGTGGTAAAGAAGAGGAATTATTCAGAACTATGAGACGCGCATGCGCAATGAATACAAGTACGTAAAGAATCACTTTCTACGCATCTAAACAAATATATAATGTTTATATTTCGTATCAATCGTAGATAAAGATAATTTTACCATGGCGCAACAGCATGTTGCTGCTAAACGCGTTGACGCTAACATATCTCTCTTAGGTTAGATCCATAGAGATTAAAATGAAATATCAATGGATCAATCCCCGGCTACATGGTGGATAATTCATTTAAGGGTCTTCCATTTAATCAATGGAACGCAAATA
Organism: Gerris lacustris; assembly: GCA_951217055.1. Lineage (NCBI taxonomy): Eukaryota > Metazoa > Arthropoda > Insecta > Hemiptera > Gerridae > Gerris > Gerris lacustris. Next base: position 50,977,660 of record OX578279.1, read on the forward strand.
GAACAAATAGAAATAAGAGGACGGGAGAAAGCTAAGTACCACAATAATTGGCAGATTATTTTAAAGTATGCAATTTTCTTCACTTAAAATTTATAATTTTCATTAGTAGTTTTTGAATCCTTTATTTGAAGATTTTTTTGGATCTTGGTAAAACTTTGGATCTTGTAAAACTTTGGATCTTGGTAAAACTATAGTTTTTCTTGATCGCCTTGCTAAAACCTTTAAAATGATATATATATATATCGACCCGATCAGGCGATCTTCGATTTTCACGAAATACGGGCGCCAACACTATACGCGCGCTAACACTATACCAGCGCCAACACTATACCAGCGCCAACACTATACCAGCGCCAACCGGCTAGCTGAGTCCCGTTGGCCGCCGCTTGCGGCGGCCACAACCCCAGCTAGTTATCTTCTATTTACAGCTATATCTCGCTCTACAACTCGGGCTTTTAGAGGCTACAAAATGTAAAAAAAATCCAATTAATAAAACATTATAACAGGACATTAACAGAAAATAATTTAACATTTTATTTATATACGTATTAATAATATCTATTTATTTCTCATTAAAAACGAAAATAAATTAAAATTTTCTTCTCCTTCAAAAATGATGTTCTATGACCCGTCATGATATGAAACCTTATAGTTTTCTTAAGTAGATTTCGCTCCTTTCTATGTTTCCAACTTCACCCTTCACAATGACCTCAAAGTTCCCTTTGTTCGCGACCTATAGCCACCTCCCGATACAAATCTTTCCATGAATCAATTTCTCATCATCCTAATCCTTTAATCCACAACCTAACATCACCATTTATGCCTGGTAACCCTCCTCGACGCCTAAAAAGACAGTGGCCTCGTGACCTATTAATTTACATCAATTAATAAAATGTAATATTTATGTCTTACCGTGAGTACAGTCAATGGACAGTTTCTCACATCATGTCTAACAAGCCAATTTCAAACTAATGTCATCTTTATTGCTTATAACATGTAGTTTATGTAGTTGCAATATTCAAATAAATTTAAAAAAAAAATTGAACCATTTATTTTAAGAATTTTTATAACACTGTAATCTTTTTTGGCCTGTTCAGTTCACTATTTTGCTAAATAAATTAAGACATTAGTTTCGTTTTCAATAACATCTATCTCCCTCAAGAGACCCCAAAGTAGTATACGAGTATATTGTAGTGTTTTATTAGGTTTTTTTTTTTTTTAAATATTTAAATCACAGTTTATCTAATAATGGTTATTAAGTAAAGATATTATTAGGTAGGAATAAATAATTAATACGTGTATCTTTGATTAATGTCCCATTGCAAATATAAAATTAGTTTATTAACACTAATATATACATAAAAAAAGATAATATATAAAATAACTGGAAAAATCATTCATTTTATTATTACGTATATATATATATATATATATATATATATATATATATATATATATATATATATATATATATATATATATATATATATATATATATATATATATATATATATATATATATATATATTGAAAGGTAATAAAAATGCAAATGTCCAATGATCTAATTAGTTATTTTTACATTTTTTCAAAAGCAATGAGAAAAATGACACTTCAAAAGAACACTAATTAATTTAATTTCTTTTTTTAAATATTATTTTCAAATACTTACATTTATTTTTTCTTTTCTTTGCAAAACTTGTTTTTACCTTTTTAAATATGCATAGTGTAAGTTGTTAAAATTATTATTTCAGAATTAATTTAAATCATCCCACGCAGTTCTACTGTTAGAGTATTGTAGCAAGCCGGTTTTGCAAAGTGAAATCACCATAACAAAATTTCTTAACACCATGTATTAATTAAGAAACATGACATATTTCTGTTAATTATTATATAAAAAATATTAGAATTTACATAGGTAACATAATATATTCTTTTTTTTAAATTTATTGATTTATTTCTTTTGATTCGAGCTCTAAGACAACGGTTACAATTTTAGTTACTAAAAGAGGGTACAAAAAAAAATACAAAAACGTTTCTAGATGTCTGAAACAGATTTCTGTCTTAGAATTTTTAAAATCGAAGATGTAAAAACATTTTGTTCTTCAGAACAATAAGAATGCTTCTGTTACCTTCGGTAAGCTCAAAATCAAAGTAAACGATTTTAATAATACATAATAGGTAAAACATAAAAATCTACAAAAAAAAAAAACATAATGTCTAAACGTCGAATAAAAAGCATTAGGATGTTACTAATAAAAAAGGAAAAGAAAAATATCTTGTTGAAATAGGAAGATAAAATGTTTGGTGGATAAGAATTTGCATCCATTGAACAACAGAGCTAGAGGAAAAGGAAAAACTGTAGGAATGCCTAAGCCCAGAAAGAAGAGTGTAAGACTTCGCCGAGGAGCCCTCTGAGCCTTGTTTATGTGACAGAATTCCCCTTGATCCAGGTCCTAAACAGGTACAACACCATAAGGGAAAACAAATTTCCTCTTATAAACCTTCTCTTATAACTTGGCTTTCCTTTCTAGAACAGATTCTTAACTTACTTACATTCCTATTTCTTTGGGACACTATCTATGTCTTTGGACGGTATCTATGTATCCGTACGTTTCTTTTACATACAGATAGGAGCTGGAAATCCTAGTCATAAGATAATATTTAAGTTAGCAGGATAGCAAAACTAAGCTGTTTAGTTCGTTTTCCTTATGACTAGGACTAGATAAGGTTATAAGGATTTCATATTACCTTACAAAAAATGCTAACTCCCTTTTTATCTTAAAGGCCTTATTATCATCATTAGAAACATACGACGAAAGTAACAGCTATATAACATACATTATTCAGATTATATATCTCTACGTAAATCCATCATGAATTAATGATTTTGTTGCTACAAAGGCTATGACAGCGATTTTAGACTAAAATTAACATTAGAGTTATTTTTTATGATTACAGCGGTAATAAGGAAAACTAAAAATCTGTCCTACACAACTCGTACTAAACTCTCTCATATACGAGTAAATAATTACTTGGTCCAGTGTTATCAGCTAACGAGTATTAGTTATTTCGAGTGTTCGTAGTTTCATTTAATTATAGTTGAACATTTGATCTAAATTTATCATAAATATAACGTCTCCCCGGCGGGAAATCAAACACTACCACACACTCTTCATTTATAGCAATTTTCTGAAAAACTTGATTTTTCCGGGGAAAACTACTTATACCATTGGTTTAGGAGGCCCCACTCGTCTGCACAGACACCTGACCGACTTAAAAAACGATTTTTAAAAAAAATATTTTTTTAGACTCAGGGGATCTGAAAACGTGTAAATCCATGAAAATCTTATATTAAACTCACACTTTCTCTCGATATATTCTACGCGTATGAGAAATTATTAAAGGTAGTAAATATATTTTCAAAGGTTATAAAAAGGATAAATTTAAAAACCGAAGAAAGCATTTGAAATTAATATATACACATTTATGTATATAAATTGTACAACTATTTATTTTTGATTGTCTCCATTCAGCTGGTTTAAGATATACTTATAAAATAGCGTATCTTTCTTTGTACTTTTATTTCTATATGATTTTATTTTTTGCATTAACTTAAAACTCGTACGAGGGAGAAAAAGGTTTTATCTATAAAAAAAAAATAAAACTTGAGATAAACTCTTAATATCGAAAATAAGTAAAGAAAAACTTTTTTTTATAAAAAAAAAATATCTCGTAGTCTTTTATAACCCTGATACTATCACATACCAACCTTAAAGACAGAAATTCTTTTGAGGGTGGCATTTTCTTTAGTACGGGTTATTTTCCGGGGTGTTTGTGGACGGGGTTACTGAGATTTTCCCGGAGGTTAAAGACGAGGGCTATTAATTATATAAGCTTCCCTTTTCAGCGTGGCAGGCAACCTTGCTACGGACTACCGTGGTCCCGGGGTACGGAAAATATACGTCCCTTTACATTTCATTTCTCCTTTTACACCAACTATAGGAGGAGGTTGTGAAATAGAAATCGTGGTGAGGGGGATTTTGTACCGGAAAACCCCCCACAGAATACCGCTAAAGAAAATTAATATATTCTCTTATGAAAATCATTTTTTTATACTTTCAAATAATTTATATATACATATATATATATATATATATATATATATATATATATATATATATATATATATATATATATATCTACAGATAAATTTACATAAAATATTAAATATATCTATTATTTGTATAATATCATAATATATACAAATTTAATAATTTACATATTAAGAGGCGTACTAGGGAAATAAAAAGTATATATTAATGATAATAAATAAGTTGAAGAGTTATAAATCTGTTGTGTTCCAAATTCGTGAACGCATGTTCACGTAGCAAAAGAAATAAAATAGTGGAATATTTAAATAGGTAACATTAATAGAAAAATTAAATTAAATTCAAGAATAATAATTAATATAAAAATGCCATTTTTCAAAACTGGTCTTATTTTCAACCTTTTTTTTTTTTGGTTTCTGTATTCTTCACCTTAGTCGTATCTATGTGAAAAATTTGGGGAAGACTGAATGACGGGAAGTGGTTCAAAATTGAGGTAATAGGTGTGCGATGAAACTTAAAAAGCAAATAAATTTGACGCCATTATTTTTTTTTTTTTTTTTTTTTGGTTTCTGTATTCTTCACCTTAGTTGTTTCTATGTGCAAAATTTGGGGAAGATTGAATCACGGGAAGTGGTTCAAAATTAGGGAAACGGAAATGTGCGATGAAACTTACAAAGCAAAGTAATATAAGACCAGTAAAAAGGTAAAAATTGATTAAAAAACAAAAAAAATAATAAGGTAATTGAAGGAATAAATTAGAAATAAGTGTGCTCACACAAGTATATTCTTAGATGTTAATTAATGAAAAACTTTTCCTTAGTTTGAAAGATGATGGAAAATGGTTTTAGGTAAACTTGTTTTCTGTTAGGTAAACAAATAGTCTGCCAATTAGTGTGGCACACAGCTTCCTCGCGTCCTATCACGTACTTTAAGGATGTTTTGCTGTTACGACCCAAATTGTAAAATATATTTTACTTTTCCCATCAAATTCAGACAAGTAATTTTTACAAAATATTGAACGATAGACCAACCAACAGACCGATAGACACGAGACTAAAATAGTCTGCTAAGAGATAGTGCAAAAGATTGGTGTGCCACATAAATCCCTCTTATCCTATAGCGTACTTTAATGATAATGTGTGCTTTTATAACCCATTTTTACCTAATGTATTTGTCCCCCCTTTTTATTTAAAATTTGTCGAAATTTTTTTTTTTACATGAATGCAAGCAGTATCATTGAGCAAAATTTAATGAACTTAAACGGTTTAACTAATTATGGGACCATATGTGGGCTACATTCGAAAAAACATTTAAATTTATTAAACATCAGATTAGTACTTATAAAAATGGTGTAATAAAAAAAGGCGGACCAAAAACACATTGTCCCTTATAGCCTGAATCGGAAATTGATCTCGGACGCCACGTCCAAAGCACGAACTATACCAATGACCTACCTAGGATACCATAATAATTACATAATAAAAGTTAAAAACAAGTAATGGTTAGCCACATTGATTTTAATTTTTCATAACATAAACAAATAAATGCATATACAATTAAACATTAAGGGGTGGGAGGGGGCGGGAAGAGGTGGATACTTTCTCAAACAATTACACTTGTATATTTTATAACTCCAAAGCTGCGCGGGAGGGGGGATACAAAGGGAGGGAGTTAAAGCCGTTAATATTTAAAACACGGTGGAGAAAGAGGGAGAGGGTAGACAGTTTTGGAGGGGACATGAACTCACCTGACAGGTTAAAAGGCTACACATAATTTTTTCCGGTTTCCCTCTCCCTTCTCTATTTTTTGTTTTCTTTTTCTATTTGAAATTCAGTGATGCAGCACGCTATCTTTGCATTACTAAGAGAGAAAAAAACAACAACAAAAAAACCTAAAAGTATAAAGCACTACTAAACAGTGTTACCAATAAATATAACGAGGTAAATAGATCTGTCAGACTGTCAGTATTTTTGCTGCTGGACAGTAGAGCGTTATTTATTTATAAGGACAACAGCTGATAAATTTGTTAATTTTGAAAACATACCAAACAATTGTTTTATCTTTTTCGTTTCTACATGAATAGACACTATACAGTGGTTAATAAACTTTAACATTTTTTCCTTCCGGAAAATTTACCTACATAGAAAAACAAAACAAAAACTTTTATTTTTTTAATTTTTTTCTAGAAATGTTAAAAAAAGTTAAATAAATAAGGGTGAAAGTAAAAGTACTAAATATTTATAGTCCTAGAAAGAGCTAGAGGATTATTTAAATATTTTATGATAATAGGTTAAACTTTTAAACAATTATTATTTTGTCTAATTTATTTAATGTCTTCTCCCGTTTCTTTAATATGTCAACATTGTTTTAAGTTTTTAAATGAATTAAAGTTTCAATTTAGTAAAAATTAAAAAGCACAGACGGTTTAAATTAATCTGGTGCTCTGTGCAGTCTATACTTTCGACAAACCACCAAAATTTCATAAAAATCAGATGAGTACTTCAGAAGATATAGGTGTAAATAAATGTATGTTTGTGTGCTTGTTGAAGACAAACAAATAGGTGCAGAAGGTTGAAACTTATATGGGATCGATAATAAGCTAATTATGACCTACCATAAAAATCCCATTAAAATCGGACTTGTAGTTTTAAGATATGTTGGTCAGCAAAAATTGAGCGACAGACCAACACACCGTCAGATCGGCAGACAGACACAGAACCGAAAATGTTCCCTGATGTCTGAAATAGATTTCTGTTTTGGAATTTTTTAAATCGGAGACAAAATATTTTCGTTCTTCAGAACGATCACATAGCTTCCATTACCTTCGGTAAACTCGGAAGCAAAAATTTTAATATCATTAAAATTTTATGAATCTATCGAATTTAATAAAAATTAAAACTACATAACTAAGCACAGACATATTTTGCTTCCATTACCTTCGGTATGGTCGGAAGTACAAATAAAATTAATACAATATTAATAGCGCCCCACCATTATATTCAGTGATATACGCATATAATATGATCGCATTTAGTATTGTTGCTGTTATAAAACAAAAACATATACTTTTTGTTGCGTGTTTTAAAAAAGGGTGTATTTTTAATACAACATTTCTTTCTAATTTTTAATCTTCACCATATTGTCTTGTAGTCAAATGTAACCTCACTAACGCCACAATGTATTGATTTATCGGCTAATATACATTATGTCATATTGATTATTGTATTGCCATCAACATTTTATTGTGCGGCTACCTTTTATCGATCACACAATCACCAATCATCAGCCCGCTACACCATGATTGATTTCCTATTAACGACTATTTATATAGATTATTAGTTGGTAATTAATTTGGTGATCAACAGACTTTAAGACATCATCAATAATATTAGATGAAGGTATCTAAAATCCAGAACCAACAGCCAATTATTAGGTATATACGACTAATGATGATAGACGCCGACCCCGTAGATATATAGTACATACATTGTACAGGTCGCGCATCCCAGATAATTATTTTTTTGTTGTAGAACCCGCAACACGTTAATGTTGCGTAAAAAGTATATTCTAAGGCTTTTCAGTCAAATAAGATTTAAATATTAAAAGTAGGGCCAACACTCTCGGAAATAACTTTCTCATATGCAGTAAATCTCACGAAAGAGTACTGAAGAGGAGGAAATGTCTGCTTTTAATTTTTCGAGAAAATGTAGATAATCATAAAAACACCTGCTTGTTCTTATACCACTAAGAATTATATTATGGTTGAATAGTACTAAAGATCTAGGTGTAAATAAATGTATGATTGTAGAAGAGAAACCAATGGGTGAAGAAGGATGAAGGTTATATGGGACCAACAATGGGCTAATTAGACCCTCCAAAATATTTTGGTTCTTAAAAATTGCGGACACGGGACCAATAATGTTCCCTGATTTCTGAAACGGATTTCTGTCATGAAATTATTGAAATCGGATACATGAAAAATTTGTTTATCAGAATGATTACCTCTTCTATACCTCTGAAATCAGATTCGTACAGCTAGTCCAGTTATGTTAGCATCCCCAATTGTCCCCTAGTATAGGGTTAACAAATAAATGTTTATCAAATTAAAACAGGCATTACATTTATCGTAACGCTCCAGGCATTACACATGTTATAGCGCTCAAAAATTGATTTACCTTCGCTGAAAAAGTTTAACTTAAAAAAAGTTTTCTGAGTTATTTAAACTCCAGAGGTAAGGGTTGGTTGGAATGAAAGTCTGGATTTGATTTAAGTAATTTTAATGTTTAGAGAGCCTGAGCGAAAGCTCTGAACATTACTTAAATAAAATTAGGACTTTCATTTCAACCTTACCTCTGTTGAAATTTCACAAAATTTCCTACACTGAACATGACTTTAGTATAAGCATATTTTTATAAATAGATTATTATTTTTATGAGTTCACAAAATTTAATTTCTATTGACAGAAATGTAATGAAGAGTAGCTTAAAAGTCACATTTCTTATACACTCAATAAGAAATGTAAAATATGTATTAGAATCGTGAGTCTTTATTTAGACAAATGTTAGTGAGAGGAACATTTTGTTGGTTGGACATTGGTTGGCATAACTAATGTAATAATTATTTAGCATTTCTTATTCCACCAATTTCGTAAGATTTAATGATTTTGTGCTTTTAAAACCTATTATTATCCAATTTATTTCATTTTTGTTTTGTTTTAGTACGTGCATTGAAGTATCTATTTAGCAAAATTTAAAGAGCGTAGGTGGTTGAAATAAATCTGAGGCTATTTGTGTGTTACTTTCGACGAATCATCAAATTTTCATAAAAATCAGATAAGCAAAGTACTTAATAAATAAATGTAGGTATATAGATTATTATTTGTGCGCATGTGGCAGAGAAACAAATGGATGCAGAAGGTTCAAACTTATATGGGACCAACAATGGGCTAATTATGGCCTAACATATAATTTCAATAAAATCGGACGAGTATTTTTTAAGATATCTTGGTTCGCAAACAATTGAGCGACAGACCGACAGTCAGACACGGAACCAAAAATGTTCCTTAATGTCTGAAACGGATTTCTGTCTTGGATATTAGAAATCGGAGACATCAAATTTGTTTGTCTTTCAGAACGATCACATTGTTTCCGTTACCTTCTGTAAGCTCGGAAACAAATTAAAATACCCAAAATAAAATATCCCTCTGCCAATTAGAGTGGCACATAGCCTCCTCGCGTCATATTTAATAAAATTTAATGATTTTATGCATTTGAAACTTATTATTATCATCCAAATTATTTCATTTTCCCCCGTATTTTAAATCTGCCAATATTGTTTTGATTTTTTACAAATTAAAGTATCAATTATGCAATAGTTGAAGAGCGCAGACAGTTGATATTAATCTGGTGCTACCTGCGGTCTACTTTCGACAAACCATCCAAATGTCATAAAAATCATATGAGTATTTTTGAAGTTAGAGGTGTAAATAAATGTATGTTTGTGCGCATTGTGAAGAGAAACAAATTGGCGGAGAAGGTTGAAACTTATATGGGACCAATAATAGGCTAATTATGACCTACCTTTCAAATTTCATTAAAATTGGGCGTGTAGTTTTTAAGATATGGTGGTTCGCAAAGATTAAACGACAGACCGACAGAAAGACAGACCAGACACGAAACCAAAAATGTTTCCTGATGTCTGAAACGGATTTCTATCTTAGAATTTTTGAAATCGGAGACTTAAAAATTGTTAGTTCTTCAGAACGATCACATATCCTCCGTTTACCTTCGGTAAGCTCGGAAGCAATAAAATAATAAATAAGATAAGAAATAAGTAAGTAGTAGTATGGTGCTGGTACTTGACGGGTAGAACGAACCCATCATTCGAACCTAGCTAATAATAGTCCTTATTGAGGTCCATTTAGTATCTAGTAGCTACGTGGTAGAGTTCTAGCCGCTTCATACCTCTGTACAATGTACAGCCGAAGTGAGTGTGATGGTGTGTATACGGCGCGGGATTGAACCCACGACCTTATGCCACGTTTGATTCATGGACGGGCCTCCCAAAACCAAATTAAATAAACATTTAATTAAATAAATAACATATATATATATATATATATATATATATATAAACATTATACGATAAGGTTTGGTCTGTGTTGTCTCAGACCAAATTATTTCGAAAAAGGGTTTCTAAATCCTTTGAGAGTACAAATAAATAAATAAATAATAAAAAAATAAAAGGTTTAGTTAAGAGCAAAATTAGTCACCTAACTGATAAGATAATATTAAATAAAAATGTAATGCAATTACTGTACAAAAAAAATTGCATACTATCCATACTCCTCTTTTTATTAACTGTTTTCCTTAAAAAAATAAAAATTCTTTCATAATAGTCAGTCATTAATAATCTGAAACAAATATGGTAAAATAAGAAACACCTTTTTATCATTAACAACGCTAAAAAAAAGTTGTTCCGTGGAGGGGAAAAATATCACCTATCAACAAGGTCATCAGAAAAGTCATCAACAGAAAAAAAAAATGATGTTTATTTATTATTTATATCCATATACGCATACATACCTTATATGATACACACACACATATATATATATATATATATATTACATGAAAGTTGGGAACATTAGATGACCATCTTGACCATTTATAGAAACCGACTGATGGAAAAGGAAATGAATTTTGAGTAAATGAGGAAGCTCGTCGTATAAATGTAAATATATATATATATATATATATATATATATATATATATATATATATATATATATATATATATATATATATATATATATATATATATATATATATATATATAAAGGATACAAAACTCAAAAAACTTTTGAAAAAGGAGTGGCCGTCATACTTATATATACATAGCCAATTCTAGGAGAGAAAAGTTTAATGGAAGGTACTTTGTCAAAGTCCAGTGTGTCAGTACATTATAGTAGCGAAGTTATTATTAGTTTTTACTTTGATAGCTTTCTTTTGAGTTTAACGTTATTAATTTGTTATTTTATTGTTAGTATTTGTTTACTCTGTTATTTATTAGTTTTATCATTTGGGGCAGCACTCATTTTCAGTGACTTCATTGATTTTATTCATTCCAAGTGAATATCCTTAAATTTATAGTGTTTGATATAATAAGTATAATTAATTTAATACTTAGTTTGTCCGGTGCCTATTAAGTATGAAATATTTATTTTCTTTCCAGCTTTTCTTTCCAAAAAAGTCTTAGACAGAAATCCGTTCAAGGCGTCATCTTCATTTTTGAGAATCGCTATAATACAAAAAAACCACTCGTCCGATTTTGATCAAATGTAGGTGGTATAGGTCCTAATTAGTTCATTGTTGGTCCCATTTTATCTCTTTTTCGCTATTTCTTCCTCTATCCATCTTCTACGCTATTTTTTTTATCTTCTGCGAGCGTTTTATTTTATTATATCAAAAGGCCTATATCTTTAAAAGTACTCATCAGATTTGAAGCAATTTGAGTGGTTGGCTATAAATAGCCCAAAAATGGTTCCATGTGAATTTTAAACGTCTGTACTTACATTTAATATTGAATAGCAATCAGGAGTTACACTGTGAATTGAAACAGAAAAAAACTCACTTTTTAATTTCTATGGGCTATATTCATCCAATAATATTACGGGGAAAAAACTATACGTGGCATGGAGCTAACTAATTACAAACTTTTTTAAAAAAAATGTTTAAATGTTGTGACGCTTGAAGCTTTATTCCTTTCACCCCTCTCAAATGTAGCGCATAATATATCCTTAAATGTTATATTGTTCTTCCGGTGTCACAATAAGATTATTTGTTGCTATATTGTTCTTTGGACAGAGAATATTTTTACTTGCTCAGATAGTTTGATGTCGAAGGAGTGTGGTTCTAGACACTTGCTGCTTGCTGGACAAGTCTGCTCGTCCATTAAAGAATTTAGGACAGTACGAGTTCGATCCCTCGCCTCGATCCTCTGATTTACATGGCTGATTAATGATCATATCATACTCACTTCTATGGTTTGTCAAGTGGCTGCAACACTTTACCATGGGTTTAGTACAAATATGCCTCAATAAGGGCTAATTCTGCGTCCTACCCTTCTAGTACTAGTACTAGGACCCACTACTGCAACTACTACTCTTACTGGTTTCATTTTTATTGAATTATAGTTCATGATATAGTCATGATAATTCTTCACTAATTAATGATAATAATTCGTGTCACTATAGCATCCTTTTGGGCCTACCATTAGAACGGCTTCTACAACTAACTATTTGTAATAATAATGATACGGAGTGGGCGAGACAACGTAAAATTTCTCAAATCGACAATTTTATTTTTAACAACTCCATTCCCATAAACATTCTTTTTTCAGTGATAGTCCCCTTTTCTTCTTTCCCATATATCAGATTGCCAGTATACCAGAAACTAGATTTTTCATGATAAAGATGGCATAGAATAGTATTCAAATTACCTTAAATGATATTTTCAAATTGATTATTCTTTTTCAAATTTTGCTTTCAAGCTTACTGAAGATAACGGAAGCAATGTGACCGTTCTAAAGAACGGACATTTATTATGTCTCCGAGTTAAAAAATGCCAAGACTGAAACCCGTTTCGGACATCAGGGAACATTTTTGGTCCCGTGTCTATCTTTTGTTGGCGCAGTGTTGATTCGGCGCAAGATTTCTATTCATGAGAGATGATTTAGCGCGAGGTGTCCAGCACGCATGAGTCGATTGAGCGCAAGAAATTGTTTTCACAATTATTCACGATGCATGTCTTTACCAGTACCTAATCATTATATTCCATTGCTCTGGGCACTGCTCCTTTCTAAAGATGAAAATATTTATCAGTGTGCATTGGAGAAAAATTTCACAATTCACAACATTTTTTATTTGATTGAGTGTGAAAATAAAAAATGTATACTTTATTAATGTGTTGTGACTCCAAAAGGTGCGGGTAGTTTATAATATTGCGCTAAATCGATTCTTACAACAATTTTACTTTCGCGCTAAATCAATACTGTCGTAAGTGACCAAATAAAAAGTAAGTCTTAAGTACTTGCGCTCAGTTGACACTCAACAGTTTGTAAGGTCTGCGCGCTCAGTCGACTCTCAGTTTTTTACTTTCACGCTCAATCGGTTCACTCCAGGTGGTATATTTTTTAGAATATTAGTATCAAATCTATAATAGAAATTGGTTCTATATTAATGGGTTTAATGGTCGTAATCAGACAAATCACACCAGACGACAGATAAGTCAATATAAAAACTTTTTTATGAGTTTAGCCGTCATATACGTATATAAGGAAATAAAATGATGAAAATGATTTCACATTCACCGGTGTAAAATATTCCAAATAAAAAACACTAGTTCTATTCGTGGCGGTGGGGTTCATTTTTATCTGTCTCTATCCCTTCCTCTGTAATAATAGTATTTATATTTATTTTCCTTTTTGTTACTAACTCTTACTCGGTTTTTAAAAGGAAAATAAAAAGTTTTGACGTCCAAATAATAACAGATTAGAAAGTTTTGAGATTATAAGATCAGGTAAAACTCAGCAGCTCGGCAGGAGATTAAGCCTTTAGTACAGTGAAAGTAACAACACATCCGAGCTGACACTCTGTCACGACATCTAGCGGAAATTACTTGGAACTAACTTCCCGCTTTGATGCTTTCAACCTACCTCTTCCAAACACACTTACCTTATACTTTATTTTATACGGTGTATTAGCTTCTGCGTTTTCATGATTCATTTAAAGAACTTATTTCACAATAAGATGTCACGTGCTCACTTAGTTGAATAAGGAAATTTCCGTACTTTAAGTTTATAATAATGTCTATGAGAGTTAAGGCGCATACAGGAAAAATAAACTAACCCACATAATATTCGAAACAATAAAAATAGGGTTAAACATTGGCTGAACCTACGGGAATATATTGAATATTGAATTCTTTATTTCCAGTTGGCGTTAGGCAATTTTTTTACAGGCTAATAGGATGAGTACATTTTATGATAAGGTATTTTATGATAACGAGGACTCATACATTCCTGCGATTGTCTGTCTGTCTGTAACGCACCTGATCTTCGCAAGTACCCAAAACAAAAAAATTGAACCTAAGTAGTTTTATATTGCGTTATTTGGAAGAAGCAAAATGAAATTATAACAATAATCATAAAACTAACTTTACTAAAATGTTATAAGTGAAAAATAAAAACATTCTCTGGATGACTTCATTAGTTTGAAAATTGTACCAGTTCTACCTCGATTATCATATAGATGATAAGTAAATATTAATATAAGAAAAAATAATAATTTCCATTCTAAAATCCAACAACTATAAAAGAAAATATTTTTAAAAAAAATGTTTAGCAAGTTACCATTGTTTGAAGACGAGCGCAGCCAAGCGGTAACTTTTATAATATTTTAGACACAATGACAATCTACAATAAGTTAGCAATATTTTACAAGTTTTTTAAGTCCCTTTTAGCTTGTATTACTAAGTCCTTCTTAAAGCAGGATTACACTTAATCCTATCTCTGGTTGTCACTTTCTATTAAAGTTTTCTTAACAAAAAAACAAAAAAAAGTAAACCTTTTCTTTAGATCGGCTATTTTCTTAAATTCGAAAAATGGGACAAAACTTTAAGTAGAATTGTTATCCCTTTTTTGAAAATAGCAATTTTTATTTTTAATTTTCAGAAGAAAAAGTGAATGATTTTCATTATTACTTTTTCTCGGAGGTTTAAAGAAGGTCACTTTAAACTGTACTTTAGTTTTGGTTTTACTATTATTTAACTGTGTTTTTATTTATTTTTCCGAATAAGTACTCTTAAAAATTCTCTTGATAAGTAAGTTATCAAATAATAAGAATGATTTTGTTTATTTTTCATTATTAGTTAAAATGGGTTAGAGGTGTTAATATCAACAGTAATAAAAATTAAAATAATTATCCAATATCCCGTGGAGGGCTTAGGCCTGCCAAAGAGCTTCTATAACTATATAACATGTAATGTAGATGACACGGGGTTAGCACGTCACTCCATTAGCTGTGTAAGCCTTAAAATCGACATTCCTTACTGGATAGACGCCACTTCACTTAAGCGGCTACATATTTTAAGGCGAAGGTGGGTGAATTGAACACCAACCGTGTGGCCCCTTGAACCAACGACACTAGGGCCTCTTGAACGTCGAACGTGTGATCCTTTGAACATCGGGCGTGGGACCCCTTATAAACATCAAGCGTCCTCGTCCAAAAAAACCTTTAATTTTTAAAGCCTGGTTTTGGCCATCATCGTAATGCGAAAAAATTGAGTTCTGCCTATACGACAGTCGTTCAACAGATTTTCGAACCAACATATCTTAAAAACTAATCAGCCGATTTGAATTAAATTCGTATTGTTGGCTACACTACACTTCGTACTGTTGGTCCCATATAAATTTCACCGTCTGCGAACATAAAATATTGCTAAATTAATACTTTAATAATTGTAAAGAAGCAATGGCTATTATGCCACACTGATTGACTATTAAGAAGGTGGAAAAATTGAATAAATTGTACAGAAATTAGGTCGTAACAGCAAAAATCTTTAAAGTACAAAATAGAACGCGAGGAAGCTATGTGCCACACTTATTAGCAAACTATCTTACCTGAGATTAATCCCTAATATTATTTTTATAGTGTAAATTATATTATTACTTTTTGACTTTTCTCTTTTCCTTTACCTTAAAAACAAAAAAGTTTTTCTTTTTTTAACATCTTAGAAGACTTGCTGCGACCGGTGCTTTCATTTATAATTTATTCCTTCAATTCCCTTCCTCTTTTTTAAATATTAATTTATTCCTTTTTAGTTTTTGATTTCTTCTCTCCTTTTATGAATTAATTTATTTTTTTCTTTCGGTGTGTAGTTTTTACTTATTTGAATATTTCACTATTTTATTTCTTTTGCTATGTGAACAGACATCCGTTCTAGATTTAGTACTCTTTTATAAATTATATTATCATTAAAATAAACTTTTTATTATGATATAGGTATAAGCTAGATATATTTAATACATTTTCCGATCATTGGTTTCTCATATAAATACGCACAAATTTTTTTTATTAACACCTATATCATTCACATCCAACGTGTTATCTATTAACACATTCTATTTGTACAGATTTGGATCGTTTGTCGAAAGTAGCCCACAGATGGTACCATGTTGATTTAAACTGTCAGCTCAAATTAAATAATGAAAAAATAATAGTTTTAAAAATAGTGGGTAATTAAATAAAATCGACAGTAATGGGCCAGCAAATTAAGGGTTGTAAAAGCAAAACATCAGTAAAGTACACGACAGAAGGATGCGAGGAATCTATGTGCCACACTAAAAGGCAGACTATTTTTAATCGGAATAAGTGTGTACTCTGGTCTTACCCTCACTCTGATGGTAGTATGGTAGCTCGTTTTAACATCTAGATTTATTTTTGGAGAGTTATTAGTTCTTGTCTTACCTTATTTTTTCTTACTTTATACTTCATTTCTACATTTCTACCCGTGTCTAATTAAAGTATAATTATTTTTTTAAAGAAAAATTGTATCATTAATTATAAGTAATGATAATGTTTTCATTCAACACAATGACAAATTATCATAACAATATATAACACAACTGTTACGCTTTAGTTTCAAAACTAATTATAATAAAAAAATAAAAATATACATAGTTGAGCTCCAAGTGCAGCGGAAGGTTTAATGTAAAGGTTTATTCAAGCAGCTGGTGTAATTATGATTTATATTCTAAGTGAAATAAATCCTCTACATAGATTACACGGAGAGGCCAAGGAGAGAGATTTACGCATCTTTGTTTAGACTCGAGATAAAGAAAAGGGGAGGGAAGTTAGAAACTAAACTAAGAATAATATGAATTATAGTTTAGCTTGGAGAACATCTGCCGCAACGATCTCTAGCGTTGAAATAGAGAAGACAAGACCGGAGTCGGATTCCTTGCGTCGAACAACTTACAACGAGCAAGTGCATTTCGACTTGAGATTTTGAGATCATCGCGTTACACAATCTAACAGAATAGTAACAATATAACTAGGCCTTTCTGCTTTAAACCATCACAATGAACTCTGTGAACAAGTTATGACTGGGTTAAGGACCTTGCATCACCCTATCTATATATATAAAATTAAAGTTTTGTATGTACATTGGTCAGAATTTAACATTTTTGAACACTTTTTAATTTCATACATTCCGAAGACCGAATTTGGACATAATTTTTTTCGTGTAAGTATGTGTGTTTGTCGCCACCAGTCCGACTTTATAGGCCCAAAACTGGCTAAACGAAATCGATTAATTTTTTTCAGAAGTGAGCGCAAACATGTTGCGCATGTTGTAGGCTTGGTTTCATCGAAAAATATTGAGTAAAACCAAAGTTATTAACAATTTCATAAAAACAAATGTAAAAAAATAATAAAATAAAAAAATTAGGTTGACCCACCTTAACCAAAACCCACAGATTCATTTCTAGATCACCTATAGAGACTCGCGGTTTTTTGCATTTGGTCGGAAATTGCAAATCGACTAGAAAAATCCGAAATGTTAAAATATATATCTATATTCTACTAAAATTAAATATGGCAGAGGCATCTTTAAAGATTTTTGGAGGCTTATTGAGCTAAACTGTAAGTCGCACCTATCGAAAAGCAGATTCCACCAGCAGTAACTGATTTTAAACCCAGTGGCGTAACTATGGGCCCCCATTTTTTTTTTTTTTTTTTTTTTTTTTTTTTTTTTTGTTCTTGCGGGGTGGGGCCAATGCTTTAGCTACGCTAATGGTTAAACAACTTTGGTCCTATGACTTTTTGTCATACCTCCGTCGGTTCTACTTTGAATAGACATAATTTGATATTTTTTTATTTTATTTTTTACTTTGAGCTCTTATGCCGTCCGCTATTGTTGACCGATTACATTTTTGATTGGGGTGCTTGAACCTCATACACATGCTCTTTAAATCGAGTATTTATTATATTATTAATTTGTCCTAGAACTAGAGTAATTAAATATTTACTGGTGCAACTACCACATTGAGAGAAGAGAATGGTAATTAAATTAATGGTCCATCATGGTTGATGATTGTTCAATAAGACCAAAATTGTATATTTTCAACTTTGGTAGGCCTACCATAAAAAAATAAGAGTGTATGTTTGTTTGACTTTTATACGAATCTATACTTTTATTCCAAGCTTACCATCTTCCCAAGTTCCATGCTCATTACGAAGACAAATTTAAACTCCCTGCCCTTTTATACAGGGGAAGATGAACTAGTTCACCCTGTACTGTTTTACATAGAACAGTGCGAACAAATGTTAACCGACTCAAACCCCCAGCGTCTTATGAAATAGAGTTAAAAAAGCTATAGCTCCATGCGCGACGCCATAAAATATAAGCAGTGTATTTTTAACCCCCAAACCACAAAGACAACTCCTCACCACACTTCGTTTCCGTTTGGTTTAAAGTTCGTTCAACTGTATATGGAGTATTTTTATTATCGGTCGAATAATAGTTCTTGCGGTTACCGAATTGCTTTTTCTTATATAATTTAAATGTGTGAATTCTACTACTAAAAGTAGATTATAAAACCAAATGAAAAGTAAACTAAATGTATTATACCAAAGGTTTTCAAATTAAAAATGTATTCATCATTTTACGAAATCAAAGATTTGGAAGATGAAAAATGTAGGTATTTTTTAATTTCACAAAATCAGAGTATTGAAGCTAAAAAATGTATTCTTCATTTGAAAGAAGTCAGAGTTTTGATGATGAAAAATTTAATCTGTGACTCTGATAAAAATTAAAACAAAAGATGATATATTTTAATGTTTCTGCTAGCTAATACAAACATGTAATTAAAGCGAGCGAAAGCGAACTTCTTACATTAAAAAAAAAATTCATCCTGTCTATCTGCCAATGACGATTAACTTGAGTAAAAGAAGACCGATTTAGTTGAAATTTGGTTACACATGTTCATTTACTAATGCTTATGCTAAATTCTTTGGTCAGCTTTATCCGTCCAAGAGTTCGCGGGCCACGATCGCATAAACGTTAGCTTCAAATGTAAGATTGAAATTTCAGGACGGGAAAAGATTCTATCATCACCTATTCGATGAGACCAACATTTATTACAATTTCAATTTTTTAGTAAAACCAACAGTGACACCCCTATGAAGTGATAAAGATCGTTAAAGTATTAAAGTGGACCTAAACGTTTAAAATAGTGAACACAACTTGTTTACCGATATCACACGTTCAAACGAAACGAATTTAATAAACTTGATATACATAGTCTAAAATACAATTGAAATAGGCATGTGTAATTTCAACTTGATACAAGCAGAAGCTATTGTGTAGTGAATTAATACATTGTATAATGTCCGAAGTTAGTGGAATAGTAAAAATGCAGGGTGGCCCCCTCTCTATACTAGAATCAATGTTACAGTTATACTCTTTAACTATCATCTCATTATGAGTATCTATTTTCACAATATTCAATACATATTTATTATTAAACGCTCGCTTCAATTATAGCCACGCGATGGCTAGTTAAATAAAATATTTAGATATATTAGTATTGTGAATTTTGATAATCATGGCTATATTTTATCAGAATATTTCTTGGATTGCCTGACTAAATGTTTTAAGTTTTCGATTTCATTATAATGTACATAAATATAGTACCCAGACTCTTTTCCTAATCATATGTAAAAAAAAATATTTATTGCAAATACCGTGATTTGTTCGTTATCTGTAAATTACGACTATCATGTGCTTGCATTCACTTAATTAATTAATCGTCTATAAAGATAGTCTTAGAGCAAAAGTAAACAAATTGTCTCTATGTAAATTGAAATTAGTTTATTTCACAAAGCAGAATTCAGTCTCCATAAGACTATCATCAATGCTTAAGAACAAATTAATATTCACGCACCAATTGATTATTTGCTTGCATTCACTTAATTAATCAAACCATGTTAGATATGGGAGCGTCTATCAAGATCAAGAGGAATCAAACAAATTGTCTGTCTGTAAATTGAACTTAATTGATTTCACAAAACAGAATTCAGCCTCCATAAGGCTAGCACCAATGTCTAAGAACAAATAATTCACGCACCTATTGGATATTTGCCTAGCTCAACATTCATTTAGTATAAAAAAAATGCCATACATTTTTTTTAAAAGTCGCTAACTTATTTTTGTGTATGGACAAAATTTATAAAAAAAAAAAAACCTGAATTATTTAAACAAATTCTAGCCTCCATACCATTGAGTGTACTGTTAATATCGTAGTCAATAATCAGTTGAACTATGTACCTCGACCTCACAGTTATCAGAAGAGCTAACACCTTAAAGTACGAGATTTACCTTAAACCTACTGCATCTAATTTAAATATAAATGAAACGCAGGTTTCAGCTTTCAGCACGAATAAGCCTTTGAAAGCTCAACTTAGTAACGTGAAAGATCCGGTTTGCAATGCGGTTGAAATATAAGCGTTGTAAACATTATAACAAGCGGAGCATGCACGCGGAATATGTAGGACAAACAGGCTGCAAATTTAAGATACGACCGAAAGAGCACTTACAACGTTCTAGTAGTACATTCAGTCAGTACCGTACCGAATATAATCACGTACACGCTCAGCACAAGCTCGGCTTCCTCCACTTTTCAGTGAAAGGACGTAAACTGGATTCATTAGAGAACTTGGAAATCATAAGAAGTCCACTACGGGCTAAGAAAAACATTAATAAAAGAGGGAAGCTTCATCACTGATAAGGACGCTGGTTTCAATATTAACCCATCAGTCTCACGTCGATTACCGACACGAAGTAGACTCGCCTCTCACTAAATCTTATTATTAATACATATAGCTCTTTTTCTTCCGAAATCTTATTTAACTTGTTTATTTTACATTTCCCTTTATTTATGTGTTCCCTTTTATATTGGTTAATCTTTACTTTATTTATTTTATCTCTTTTATTTTAGTTAGCTCATCTATATCACATCTATTTATACACACATAGATTTTTATTTAATATGTACGCACAGTGCAAATAACCTATTTTTTATGTTTTTAAAGTATGTAAAATGCATTTGTTTATTTTAGTTATTTTATTTGATTGATTTTTTCAAGATGTGTTAATTTACGTTTTGTCGTTTTTTTTCGTTTTAGGGTTTCGTTGGTTCGTTGGTTCGCTTTAGGGTTTCGGGTTTCAAACCCTTATAGTTTCGTTCCTATGTCTGTCTGTCACTCTGTACGGTTCCAATAACTTTTGAATCAAAAGAGATAAAAACACGAAACTTTCTAGTATTAGGTCGTTCTGACGCGCACACAGGAAAAATATAGCGAATTCAAAATTATCAGCTGTTTAAATTCATAATGGCGGATAATTCACGTCACGCGAATTTATTCTGCTGTTACTAAGGCAAAATGTTACTATAAGCAAAATGTGCGGTCTGAAGAGCAAAAGAAAAAATAAGAATAACAATTTGATATGATTAACTGGGAATCCAAAATGCCGGCTAATACCTGTCACGGGAAAATTTTTTTTTTTTTTTAAATTTTGAGTGGGGTATCAAATGAAAGGTATTGAAGAGTAGATTACAAAAATATATAACACTTGCGGTTAGCGTTTAATTTTCCACGATATTTTGTAAAAAAAAAAAATCAAAACTCTCTCCCCCCCCCCCCCCCCCTTATACTAATTTCGTGTCCACAATACCAACGAAACCCTTTTTACGTGAGACTTTACACCTAACAAATTTATTCTTTTATTATTTCCTTTAAATTTGTTCACTTTCAAGGGCTCATTCTCTTTTGGCAAGTTATTTGCTCATTTTAATTGTATTGTGTTAATCTATTTGTTCTTTGTTTTTCAGTTTTATTGTTTTTACTTAGTTCGAAAATTATAGTTTGTTTTTAGGCACTGATAATGGCCTTATGAAGGCATAAAACTTCTTTGTGAAATAAATTAATTTCAATTAACGGTCAAGATGTGAAGAGATCATTTTTTTTTTTTTTTTTATTGCTTTATTAAAACACGGCTTAACCCCAATGTTATAGAAATGAGATTTATAAAATGTTCCACCGATTGTGCTGTCATGCCAATGTTTCCATTTATTATTTTATTGAATATTAATTTGTCTTATGTTAATATTCGGGATAAATTAATTTGTAGACATGAACATATTGCAGCTAAAAGAATATGTACTTAATAATAATCACCTCTCATTATAAAGTGGTCAAGACAAATAAGACACACATAAAGTATTGGAAACTATACGGACAAGAGTTGAAAGAATAAATTGAAATAAATAAACAATTCTTCAAGAACGATTAACGATCAGTGATTTAACCAATGAAAAGGATAAATATCCTACTTCAACTCTAAAAAACAAAGACGATATGGTGCGCGCTCTCTGCCGACGAAACGAGCAACTAATTAATCCTGTTGTCTTTGTACATTGTTGCAGTGCATTATGGGTTTATATTAAGGCAATTCTACAGGCCTTTATTTGGTAAAGCTATATTTTATATTATGAAGGCGGTTAGTTTTATACACACACACATATATATATATATATATATATATATATATATATATATATATATATATATATATATATATATATATATATATATATATATATATATATATATATATGGATATCCATACAATAGGTCATAATATACTCGCACCCACATCTTATCTCCCTAATCCATAAGCTATTCAAGTTTGTCTATAGTATTAATCATGTGGTAATTATCAGTAATTCTAATACATTTTTCAATATAAGAGTTCATACGATACAATAAAAAAGAGATAAACATCTACTTTTGTTCATTATTATAGATTTATTATTCTGTATCACATCGTAAAAATATATATAAAAAAAAAAATAATAATAATACTGATCCACAATACTGATTTGGATATATATATATATATATATATATATATATATATATATATATATATATATATATATATATATATATATATAGAGAGAGAGAGAGAGAGAGAGAGAGAGAAAGTTATGAAAAAAATCATTAATGGCAAAATCATGTATAGGAATATTAATTTAAAAAAAGCTATGTACAAATACTCTTATTGCGACAAATGCCAACAGTGATCAAGCACAGATATCAATTGTCAAAATATTTTTATAGTAGATTATTGGTAATAATTGTAATCGAAAAAAGTGTAAACGAAGTACTCATGTCTGTAAAACAAAATTTAACCGAATAGAATACTTACTAAGAATACTTGGTAGTTTTATGATTATTAATATAATTATACACGTAATACATGTTAACCTGAGGGTGTGTGCTATCATAACTGCGCAGTTATGTAGTAATCTGATAGCATACACTCCGTTTCCCTGACAGGTTTTCCTATCAGGAATACCTCAACGTGTATGGCCGGCCATAAAAACGCTTTTATTAACTTCAAATGTTTGTAAGAACAAATTTTGTAAATCATTTTGTAAAATTTTTTTCCCGACCACCTAGAAAGCTGAAACTATCACAGATTATGTTCTTCCAATGAAGAACATAAAAAAAAAAAAAAAAAAAAAAAAAAAAAAAAAAAAAAAAAAAAAAATCAACATAAACAATTGTTATAAAAAATTTCAAAGCGTATTTAAAAAATAAAAATTAAAAAAATATATTGGTTCACAAGAACAAAGTTGGTCTGTGTGGAGGTTTAACAAACAACCATCAGGTTGGAACTTGGTTCACCGAACCCAGATCTGCAAACCAGGTTCCCAGGCAATTTTTCAGTTCGCTTGATAACTTTTCATACCAACTATCCAACCTTTTCCTACAGTTTAAGTACCAAAACTTTCTTATCATCTCGAAATTCTTTATTTTTTATGGTTATTAAGGAGGATTTCTAGGTTTATATTAATTTAAGTGTATGTAACGACCAGGCAAACGGGATTCCAGAGATTCCGCTGACTGTACTTTCTGGTAATCCACGTACTAACGTTGCACAGCGAACGTAAGCTGTTCCACAACATGTCTTCGTCTATCATAAAGCCAAAACGACAGGACCGATTTCGGTAAAATTTAGTAAAGCATCCCGAAGCGCAGTCGAGAAATTAATTTTAGCTCCAAATTTGCATAGCAAAACGGTACCGATGAATTTCATTTAAAATATTATAAAATTTAGTCCATTTTTAATACTAATCTAACCATATATGTCGTTTTCCCGAAAAAAATGTAGTCCTATAGATATTGTAGGCAGAAAAATGGAATTTTCCTGACAAGTTTTTTAAGTTTTAGTTGTTAGTCGAAGGCGAGGATAAGCTAAACAAATTTACAAAATGAAAATGTAAAATTACGTGCTAAGGTGTAACCGAAGCAGATAATCTTTAAACAAGTCAGGAATGTTTCCTTTGCTGCATAGTTACATACAATATTTTATCTACTAACGGCAGAAAAATTACACTAAAGATTTTTTTTTAAATAACACATAATTTTACCATTTAACCATTACAAATATTTTTATTATTATAATTTTTAAAGGTATTTTCTAAAAAGATATAAATATTTAGCAGAATATTACGCTTAAATAATAAAATAAACAATATAGGAGAGTTCATAACCTGCAATGTAGTAACCTATTCTTAAAATTTTGCTTCCTGTTTGTTATTTTACTGCCACTTTGAACTTTTGGTGAAACTTCATTATTTTGATCCGTGTTTTTTTGACATGTTACAAAAGAATCAAGAGAAATTACATTTTGCAGATTGAAAACAGTACAACAATGCTTAATTCTGCTGTCATGAGTAGATAAATAAATTTGATTCTGTTAAAAATCGAAAACAAAAAGTAAACAGTTACCAGTTAAACACTTTTCTAAAGTGATTAAAAATAAATAAATTTTATATTAATGAATTATAATTAATGATATTAATTTATTAATGAATGATATTAATTTATTAATGAATGTTATTAATTTATTAATGAATGTTATTAATTTATTAATGAATGATATTAATTTATTAATTAATTATATTAATGTATTAATGAATTATATTAATTTATTAATTTATTAATGAATGATATTAATTTATTAATGAATGATATTAATTTATTAAAGAATGATATTAATTTATTAATGAATGATATTAATTTATTAATTAATTATATTAATTTAGTCTTACTATGTACCTATATATGAGAAATTCAAGTTTGATTATGTCGTGCCACTTTTCTCTACAGGGTGGTTAAGTCCAGAGCCGAAAACATCAACAACCATCATTTCTTACTTCATATAACCATCACCTTATTCTTTTAAGTTCAATAATATGTATAGGCAATTTAGGTTTATGTAATATAATGTACCTGGCTTGGGTTCCCTTTTAATTATATATATAGTTATCCCTTTTAAAAAGAATTTGGCGCACTTGCAAATACACACGTGTTTATATTTAGACCTAGCTACCTGGGAATAATAAAATTAATTAGCATGTTTATCTAAAAATATTTGAATACTGCTAAATTATATTTTGAGATTTCAGGGAATTTGAAATGCGTAAAAGGGAATATTGAGTCCAAAAAATATTTTTAAAAGAATGGATTATATTTGCAGTACAATGTTAAGAGAAATATTAATTACAAAATTCTTAAAATTAGAAAATCAATATTAATGTTAACATACTTATAAAGTATTTAACGTCAATTCTCACTTGTCTTTATAAATAGAAATGTTTTACAAATAAAGTTCCACTGAGTCACTGAGTTTATCAAAATGAATTCACTAATTCATATTCCTCATTAAACACGCTTCAAACATTACTAAAAAAATATCATAAATAATAATTAAGCGTTCATTAATTATAAAAGACGAATCATTAAAAACATTTATAATACTAATTCTACTTGAAAAAAATCATATCTATTTGAATTTTTTCCAACCATTAGTTAAACTCCATCCTAATGATCATTTCTTTAACATTTCAAAGAAATAAATAATTAACTTTAAAAAAACGATGAAAATATATAAATGAAAAAAAAAAAATAATAATAAATACAAAATATAAATAAATAAAAAAAACACCTCGTTATTAGTTTGTCAGGTTCTTGTCATAAGGTTAAAGTTACAGAAAAGGAAAATAATTAAAAAAAAAAAAAAAAAAAAAAAAATATCAGTCAAAGACACTTTTAAGGGCTTTTTCTTTATATCTTTGAGACAAGTGAGTGAGGTTTGCCTTTTACAAAAAAGAACAGGGTTTACCAAACTCTACCACCTTTTTTGATTATATATATATATATATATATCCTACTTAGCGTTATTATTAATTATCCTCTTTCATGATAATTTTTTAACCCTGAAGGAGAAGAAACAAAATGTTAAAAAAAATAAATAAACCAAGTAAATAAATCTAAGGGAACTATGTCGAATGTCATTATTAACAGATTTCGTCAAAGTCATTTGTCTTCTTTCACAACTCAGATGGAATATTATGTGTTAAAACATAAAAAAATATGTATAAATATACAAACGAATAAAAAATTAGTTAATGTTAAAACATGTTGTCGAGACATTTTTGGGCATATTTTTTACTAATACTTAGTAAGAAAGTAAGATGTTTGAGGATAAGGACATAGTTGACTGATAGGCGGCTAGGATTTTAATTAGCATGGTACGGCTAGAGGGGAAGTGAGGAGAAAAATTTGATATCTGACCAGTTAGTCTAAAAGACATCATGATCTATCTCGATTTCTCTACAACCTGCTATGGACTTGCCAATTTCCGTTATTCGGATGTGAAAAAGTCTCTAAGGACTTTTATGCATTTCTAGAATGTGAAAATTAAAAAACTGTAGTCCAAGAACCATCTCCGTATTTCATCATCTCAGCATTTTACCATATTGGTTTCCATATTGCGGTCATATTTTGGCAGACATTTTCTCTGAACAATGTCGACTAAATCGGCATTCATACCATGTTAGTTTGGCTAAAAGCCCAGTTAGGCTTTTTGAGGGAGAAGATGAAACCCCTTCTCACCTTTATCAGCAATTTTCCTGCATTTACTCGCCTGAGGTGGGAAATCTTTAGCTTAGCTATTCTGCCATCTAAAGAACTATAGTAGCTTCACATAAGCATAATGCTCATGCTATCTGGAAAAACCATATAAATTAGTATTTTTGATAATTTCGTTTTATAAATCCACTATAGTAAGTCTATCGATATCGAGTTTTTAGTACAATGATTTTGTTCGTAAGTTTTAACTTTTGATATTATCAGTATCTTCTAATGTTCACTTACTTTTATTTATCTTTTTCGCGGCGCTACTACAGCCTTTAAAGAGCTCGGGCCTACTCTAGGACCCTCCTCCACCTCTCTGACCTGTGCCTTGCAGACACTCCATATAAATCCTTCAAAGGAACCTTCTCTCCCACGTGTCAATTAGTGTGTCACCCATGTGTCTAGTAGTGCTTCATCATAGTGCTGCTAGTCATCACCCACTTTTCAGCTGCATACATTACCACTGGTTTTAGAATAGTTCTGTATATTTTATTTTTTGTATATTTCTCTTTTCCAGCTATAATAGATTTGACTTGAGTAGACGCTGTAGCAAGAAGTAGGCCTTGTTTCCTGCGTTTATCCTTTCTTTAATCTCGAGATTATTTTCGGTACTTTCAGTCAAGAGCGATCCTAAATACCGTAAAATCTAGCGTATAATATACGCACCCGTGTATAATAAACAGGCTAAATTTTGAGAAAAATGAGACATTCGCGTATAATACGCACCCAACTTTTCCGTCAAATTTTAGAAAATAATCACTAACTAATTGTGCATAATAAGCACCTAGTTAAAATAAATTAAATAATTGTGCGAATTGTACATTTAATTTTAAATATTTATCGCTATATATATTTTTATTAAAGATTTTTTAACTACAACTACACGAAAACTATCCGCGAACGCGAGGCTACAATAATTATATGTACATACTTCAGTAGTAGTATGGGTGGCACTATAGTCCGATGGTCCAGATGCAGCATCCCGATCTCGGGGGTGGGGGGATGACCTGAAGATGAGCAGATGAGTGGGGAATCCCCACTCATCTTCTCATCTTCAGCTCATTACTACTTACTTCATACTTATAATTTTAAGTTTAAAAACTTTGCAACACACAAACAGAAAACTAGATACTATTTTTAAGATACCTAATTATCCATAAATAAAATGATATTTTTCCGAATATTTATCAATACAAGGAATAAAAATTATGAAGATTATATTCATAAAAGGCGGCCCTTTGAATTCAGTCGTTTGTAATCATGCCGCGGCGGTGCCGGTGTTTGAGATAAGAATAAAAATTATCTTCCATCTAATTTTATCAATTACTTTAATCAATTACCACAATAAAATAACATAACTTTGATAATACAAGTCTTTCTGTTTAAAAAAAAGAAAGTATATGTACGTTCACGTTTTTTAATATGTGTAATATATTATATACTCTTGTAATAGCTGATTTTTAATTATTGAGGTAAAATTAATGTTGTATAAAAAACCTTCTTTTTCTTTCACTCGTGTATAATACGCACCCCGATTTTGAAAGGAAAAAGGAGGTAAAAAAGGGTGTATTATCCGCGAGATTTTACGTACTTGATGCTTGGTATACTTTTTCAAACTTGTAAGAATCAATCTCTAGATAGAGATCACCTAGTTTTCTTCGATTGGGGGTCATTTCCATATACATACTTTGTTTTGCCTTCATGATGCTTAGTCCAACTCTTCCTGATTCTGTTTGCAAATGCCGGAAGGATGATTTTATATCTCCCTCCCTTCTACTTAAAATTTCAGGTCATTTGGATATCTTGTACATTGTACCATTCTATTAAATAACGAACCCTCTGGGTTTCGTTTTCATCTTTTCAACAATCTTCTTTGGCATCAGATTAAATAACATGCAAGCCTTAGACCTCTGTTGCCATTGACATTATTTATACCTGTATCATATTCACCTCTTTTAAAATAACATTTTTCTAAAAAAAAATGTTGTTAATAGAATAATTAAATGAGTGATATTAAAAAGTTTATTAATTAGCAGCTTTTGCCCTAAAGCTAAAGAAGTCGAAACATTCATGTATATTACATCGGAGAAACTTTGAAACTACAAGTATGTTACATCTCCCACTAACGCTTCAAGCACCACTTGTCTTCTCCAAAGTTTGAACCAATTTTCTGGTCGAAACTTTTTAGTTTGTTAACATTTAAGAAACTGTTAAATAAGTTCACATTAGTATTTTATTCAGTTTTTATTAAATTTCATTAACCATTTCTGTCAATATATTATACATTATATATATTTTCTCGTGGTTAATCATTCATAGAAACTTAATTGTGCCCAATTATTATTAAAATCTAAAGAACAACACAAAGAAGGTGCTTATCTAAATACATTTTTGAATTTGGAGAATTTATTGAGTGTAATTTATCGAATCACAAAAACTCTTAGTTTGTTCCATCAGATATATAATAGTTTCTCTTGGTATAATACTATACATATGAAATAGTAAAAAAAAAAAAAAAAAAAAAATCGGAAACGATGCATAGTACATTACAGAAATGAAGTAATCTTGCATCTTTATTGCTTTTTGTTAGTTGAAAAAAATTGTTCAAAAATAAATTAAAAAATACATTTTCAGGTTCAGAGTTGATGTATTGTGGATACTTTTTCCCCGTGTATTTATATTTCCTTTGGGAAAGTTACCTGAGTTAGCTGTATCCAGACGGAGGCAGGTGAAAACCCCGTAGTTGGAAAACCTTCAATCACACGTTGCAAAACAGTGATATATGAATCCCCCCTTCACTCCAGACAACTCCCAAAATGGTTTTTTACTGTTTTTCCGGCTATTTTCTTTTGTTTTAGTGTGAGTAACCTAGTCGGAATGACTAGAGGTGCTTCAAGGTAGAATGAGATGAAAATAGTTAATTTTTTTTTTACATTTTCCTATTTTTTGTGGAGGTTATTTCTCTTGTACTCTACTACCTTTGCCAATGTTTTTTAAAAAAAAGATGATTTATATTTCTGTTGCTTTTTGTGTTCTAAATTCTAAAAAGGGATGCTTTTTGATTCCAGCCACCCATTTATTGATATGGATCTAAACATAGCTTGTTGTTTTCCCAATCTAAAGCCATTTTCTCCTGCTCTGACTGTATTTTTTCATCGTGTTTATTTCAATTTTCATTCGTCCGACTAATAAAAGAAAAAAGGAAACCTTTAACAAGAGTAATTCTATTGCTACGAAATTGGGGATTTAGGAGTTCGTTTCTAAGGCAATAAAAAATTAAAATTAAGGTGAATTTAAAGTTGAAGAGAAAAAGCATAATTTGTCATAAAGACATTTTAAAGCTGTTTTAGTGTAATGGGTAATTCTATTCAGAGTCGGATTAAGTCCTTCCGGAAAAGTTAGGAAAACCCAAAAAGTTTTACTAAAAAGCGGTAAATTATGATTAGAGCCAATTCGTATTCACTAACGGAGTGTAATAATATCATTTTAGTTTTTAAACAATTCCTTGCTGTATTTATTGTTGTATTTATCTTTGGTGTATTTTTTTGTTTTTTAACAATAATTGTTTAATATTAACAGTTATAAAATTATTAATAGTAATAAACGATAAAAAGTACATATAAAATAAGTGGCAATTGGCAAGTGGGAAGCAAATTTAGTCCTTATTCCTTTCAAGGGCTAAGGATGATTGGTGGACGAAAATAATAATAGACGTGTATGCGGCCTATTCAAACCTACAAATAGGAACCACGGCCTATTCAAACCTAGAAATAGGGATAAGTAAGCCGATTGAGAATTAATTAAATTAAAATAAAATTAATAAATTAAAATTAAAGTACATATAAATATATAGTTTCAAAAAGTCTGACATTTTAAAGTGGCCCGTAGCTTCCTCGTACCCTATCACTAGACAAATGATAGCATTACGAGTAAAATATTAAATATAGTAGGATAGGTTTACTAGGAATGTAAGCATTAACAAGGAACTCACAGACATTTTTTGTAATAAAAATTAGTAAATTAAAATGAATTTTCATAAACTAGAGGAAAAGTAGAAGTTACAGGTCTGAAGATGATTCAAGAGGAGGTGAAATATTGCCAAATGAGGAGTTTATCTATAATTCTTTATTAACCTTAAAACCTGGATATAGATATAATATGTAGATGGAGTTTAAATACATAAAGGGTTTTCTACTACTGCAAATAAGCAACTATAAAACTAGTAAACCCAGAATCTTACAATCAACAACAAGTTGGTTTACAACTAAAGGGTTTTGTTAGGGCCATAGGGCAACCGTTTACTCCAATTTAAATGCTAAACAAGAAGTGCGAGCCCATAAAATATTACTTTACTTTTGATTAATTATTGTTTCTGTGAAAAGGGCGTACAAATTTATAGAATATTAGTATCTTAAAAAGAATTAAGCAGTTTCAATTTCGAGCGAGTCTATGCTTATTCTAGATTATTTTAAACACACTTGCTCTACCCAAAAAAGATGTTTA
Organism: Gerris lacustris; assembly: GCA_951217055.1. Lineage (NCBI taxonomy): Eukaryota > Metazoa > Arthropoda > Insecta > Hemiptera > Gerridae > Gerris > Gerris lacustris. The sequence goes on from OX578279.1 coordinate 51,009,382, forward strand.
TTTGGCATGAGTGAATCCCAGAACTTGAAAAAATTTGAAGGATAGGATGGCTGATGGTTTGCGGAAGATGGAGTCAATTTATTGTTCTATAACCTTTCTGTGAAACAAACAGTAGCCACATAGAGAAAGCGATTAGGTCATGGGAGCCTAGACTGGAGGCCTAGCAATGGGAAAATATCTTGGGTCATAAGCAATCAAAAAGGTTCTTAACCTTTTCAAAGATGAGAACAAGAAATGTACCTTTCTCTCAGTAAAAAGGATTTGAAGAGGTACTGACAGGCCTCCTTGACGGTCGCTGCCCGCATAGACTTCGCCAGAACAGAGTATCGCTGAGGTGAGGTTGACGCTTAACGCCTGTTCCGAACCGGCAGCATGTGGAAAACACATGTTGTGCAACTGAAGACTGCATTTTAATATGTGAAGTGGCCGATTCCCTTCCGTTCGGACGTGATCGGGTTAGCTCAAAGCTCAATGGACCTATGAGGTCCCTGTCTTCCGGTTTAGATCTCGAAGTCCCTTCTGTGTTCCGAATTTGCACAATTGACTCACCTATGTAGTCTTTGTTTTCGGGTTTAGAACCCGAGACTTTGAGCTAAATTTGGATTCATCTTCCCGAATTTAGAAAAAAGACTGCTTAATTTCAGCTATCCTATTGTCAAACCAAAAAGAGGGCAGCCGAAGGAAAATAGACAACTTTGATTCAAAGTCACAAAACTCTTGTTTTGCGTTGTGCGATAACGCTTCACAACAAACTTAGCTTGAGCAGATCATTGACATAAGGAACACTTATACCAAGTTTCAAAATTTGTTATGCTATAACAACCCATTATATTGTCTAATTTATTTAATTTTATCAATTTTTTTTATATTTTACATGGATAAAAGTATCAATGTGGCAAAATTTAATAAGTGGAGACGTTGAAATTAATCTCGGGCTACTTTTGACGAACCATCTTATATTTCAATAGAATCAGAGTAGTTTAGAACTGCAGATGGACCGTCAGGTAGACATGGGACTAAAATGTTCCTTGATGTCTGAAATTGATTTCTGTCTTGGAATTTTTGAAATCGGAAATAAAAATACAATTAACAAAAAAATATTAATATGATGCAGGACTAAAAATATTGACTCCTGTTCTTTATAAAAGCAATCCAAATATTTTGTTAAATATATAAAATAGATTGAGTTTTTAATGTTCAAGAAGTCAGGAGAAAGATGTATTATAATAAGGAATAACTTACTATTGCCTTTCTGCGTGGGAGGCCTGTCAGACTCTGGGTGCATCTAATGGAACTTCAAACTCTACTGTGTCCTGATATGTCAAAACCCTAGTTCCAATAATATTTCACTAAACCTCTTTGATTGTTGGGATCACTGATGTAAAAACCTTACTTCTTTCTCTCTTTTTAGTTGCAACACAATAGTCAATCATAAATACTTCTTTTAAAACCTTTTATTTATTTTTTTGTGAGTAACGATAGATATTATGTCAGATTCTATACATTATATATATATATATATATATATATATATATATATATATATATATATATATATATATATATATATATATATATACATATATCTATATAACATTTCGCATAACTCCTATTTGTAATTTAAAAATGTTACATAAAATCATAGTTAGAAATCTGAACATACAAAAAACCAAAACCAAAATCAGTACAGTTAAGTCGATTACACATTGTTACCATTGTCATATGTTTGGTGTTTTATTTTATTTTGTTAACCTTATTGTTTCGTTTTTTTTTATGGCCTATTCTTGTGGTTATCCCGAGGAAGTTCATTATCCGACCGCAAATGAAAGTTTGTGTTTTGCGATTGACAGGCTTTATTTTATGATTTTTTAGTGATGTTCTTCGTGATGATGTTACTTCATAATTTTACTTTTTATATTTAACTTTTATTTTATTATTTTATTAAAATATTGTAATCTTTACAAAACAGTAAGTGAAGTACTATCTACAGGAATAAAGAAGACATTTCTCCACTAAAAGCAACTTAAAGGGGCCGCCCCATTCACGGTGTAATTTCTTGAACAACCAAGTTAAACAAACTGACAAAAACTAAAAACAGGTTTGACAAACATTAGTTTTAAACTTGAAATAACATTGATCAAAGGACAGTATTGCCCCACAAAAATTTATATTAATCATCTTCAATTTATCAAAGGACAAATCTCTGTAAAAAGGATCCCTCGAAAGCCGAATCTTTCATCGATATGCCCCCATGTAGAGGACAACGAGAGAAGAAAAATGAGCCCAATATCGAGAGGCGTTTTTATAAGGTTTTTGCTCACACCTTAGAGCGCCATGGTGCCCGCAGAGGTGCCGGTTCTAGATATAAATATAGATCCACAAATCTTAGAACTAATACAAAATAATGTTGTTATCAAAGACATTCAATACGCCCATACATAGTTCAATAAATTTCTACAGCCTATAGCCACGACTACAAAAATCTAAGGATTTTAAATATTATCAAGAAATTTGTCAAACCTGAAAATTCATTGGAAGACCAGCCCTCACACTGTGCAATTTTTGGCGCAAAACTGACTAAACGAAATCGTTTAGTTTTTACACAGTGGTGAAGTCTGAGCAACTGAAAACAACTGGGTCGATTTCGATAAAATTTGGTACATGTTAAGAAAAATTATACCCAAAGGGGAAATCGAGAAATTAATTTTAGCTCCACATTTAGAGGTGCTATCCCCAAAAAACTATAATATAAACGTGAAAGAATTTATTGATAACTGTTCCGGCAATTTTTTTTAAAAAGTCTAAACTGCATTCCATTTAAATACGAATATAATCTGGGAAAAATCTATTTTCGGATATATGCATTACATAAAATCCTTAATACGTTTCCAAAGGTTTAAAAAACTGCTTTGGTATTCAAGACACCCATGGAAACAGTGATTTTAAAACATTTTGAGTTCAAGGTCACAACAGCAAATTTTTGGTTTTGTACTGAAACTTTTTTGAAAACAAATAGCATAGAACTGATATTGAATTGAAAACAGAATTGAGACATACGGATTAAGTATGATAAGCGGAGATATGATAATCTGACTTAACTAGTCAGGGAGTTTATAGTTGCCAAAATTGATGTGAAAACAGTTTTAAAAACTCCTCATGGAAACGTAGTAAAATTTTGTTAAAAATCTAAACAGAAATTAAACAACTATCTGTTGAACACTTTATCGGTCTAACTGTTTTTTTGTTTTACACTGTGATAAAGAATTTAAATTCCATATTATTTTATATAATTAATTTATAATTAAACATAATTATAAATTGATCATACATTTTGGTTTAGATTTCAGTGAAAACAAATTAGCTTTTAATATCTCGAAAACTACAGATGTTTCCTAGGAAAATTATGTATATTTGTATTTTAAATGGACTACAAAATTTTTTTTTTTTTAAATAAAAATCGTCAAAACTGTATTTTGAGATTTAATAAAAACAAGGTCATTGTTTTTAAATAAGTTTTTTTGTAGGAGTATAAAATATAAGTAATTTTGTCAAGAGAGAGAGATGGAATTTTTTATTTATACTTATTGTAAATGGAACTAATTTGAAATCATTTTCAGGTAAATTAAGCCTGAACAGATTATAATTCAAATAAGAGAGGATTCCCTCGTTTTGTTCTGTAGTTCTGTAATGTTTTTATTAACCTCTGACCTCACCAAATCCAATTATGTTATGTGGTTTACAAAACGAGCTATAATTCGACATTATAATACCGAAACATTAAAGTGCAATTACACGAGAAGATCTCTGTATAGTGAGTACAAACTATCCACATGCCGTAATAGACTCTACTCCAAGTAATTACTAAGCACCGGCTTATATTACATAGCTCGTTCTCTTCTATTCTATAACCCAACCGTACAACCTAACTAATAATAAAGTTATTAACTTACTTCCCTTATAAGACGTACCATATTATATTAAATTGATTCCATATTAGACGCTGCACAGAAAATAACTCACAAAACTACAGTTAAGAATCAAGAAGAAACAAACATTAAATTTTAAAAAAAAATATACATTATATAATGGAGAAAAGCAAGGATCATTCAAAAATGGTCAGCCAATTAGTGTGGCACATAGCGTCCTTGCGTCTTACTACGCATAATTTTAATAATAATATGCTTTTACAACCTACTATTGTCAAATTTATTTATCTTTTTATTAAATCTGTCAAAATTGTTTGGTTTCTGTATACAAATAAAAGTGTCAACCCGCATGAACGCTATTGTAATTGGTTTGTAGCAGCCACTGTGCGCAATGTAAAAATCCGCACATCAATTTCTCAAGGTCTGACGAACCGATTTTGCTCAGAATTGGTGGACAGTTAGGGACTGATCTGCGTTTAATCCCCATGATTTTTTTTTTTTTGCCACACTAATTGGCAGTCAATTTATAATTAAATAAAAAAAGATAGTTTATAGGTTTTTAGAATTAGGTAATAATAGGTGAACGATTCAAATGAGATAAAATAGAACTTTTATAATTTGATAAAAACATTCTTCAACATTGTTTTAAAAATTGCTTGCATACGAGGCTGCAAGACAGTGAGACATTTTCATGTAACGCTTTTTGGTGCCGTGTTTTGGTAACGCTTGTGAAACGCTTTTTGGTGTCGTTTTTTGGTAACGCTTTTCGAGTTTATGTGCCAAAGTAATGACATAAAAATGTAAAAAAATTCGAGCATGCAGATTCTTGCGTTTGTAAATTAGGAATTTAATCAAACATATGTAGTGCACGAAGAAAGAAAGTACTTTTCTTCTTTTCCAGTTTATTAAGAAGTAATCTTTTAGCTTCTTCACCCATATTTTTATAATAAATGCAACAAATTATAGTTTAACAAAAATAAAAAATAAATTTTATGTATGTAAGTTTATTAGGAAAAAAATTTATGGCGTTTGTCCGATGCATATCGGAGCAGTAGAACAGAGTGTGTCTCCCAGAGTGAAACGGGACTAAAGACGACCATACACGTTGCGGTAAATCTGTCGTGTGTGCTATCAAGTCATGGCAGCCCTGCACAGGAATTCTGGCCTGTACAGGTTACCTGAGAAGAATAAAAATTCGATTCTTCAAACCTGCACCGGAACATGTGTGGGACTTGCCTCCACAGTTTAGGTTGAGCGTGTACAGCAGGATTATTAAATATATATGAAGTAGTGTGTTACCCTTTTATTTATATAAGCTATTCTGAAGTAAATTTCTTGATCTTAAGGGTATAAATAAAAAATAAGTTTTCATTTTTAATTGCGATATTTGAGCCCCACTTGCCATTACCAAGCTTAATAATTGCGCTTAAAGAAAATTTCCAAAAGTATCTCCTACTTAATTTTGGCATTTTCTTGTTAATTATTCAGCACAATACTACTTTTGTCATTAAAATTTATTTGTCAAGATATGTAAAAATTAATAAATTTTCTCATTTTCATTTCATCAAATTTTCATTTTTTCATTTTTTTTTTTTAAAGTTAAAATTGTTATTGATTTATGGGGGGGGGGAGGTTAGAAGTGAAGGAAGAGGGGAAATTTCTTTATTTTTGATTGCTTCCTTCAAGTAACAACCGACCGCCACGATTGCATCCCGAGCAAAGCCGCATTGTGTCAACTGAGACCTGAAATGAAAGCCCGACGATTTATCCTACTGTGTGTGTGTGCTACACCTGTGCAGGTATACCTGACAAGTGAAACTGTACAGGTTTACCGCAACGTATATGGCCGACTTTAGGGTACGGCCACAGCTTTTATTAACAAAATTTGCGAGTTTCGCTACCGTTACATATTATTTACAAAATATTACTAAAAATTTAGTGGTATCTCGTATCTCATCAAAATCATTTTGTGTCGGTTCGTTTTCGGATATTAAAGAGTAAAATATGACAAACTTTTTTTCTAAACAAAACGTCAGTTTCATTTTTCGTGTGCTCTTAACCAAAAACGAAACAAATAAAAAATAACAAACAGAAGCGAAACTCAACTGTACTTCAGACTAATTAAGAAAACAGAAAAAATAAAAAAAGTTGCGTGACTCTAAACAAGCAGCAGAGAAACTAAAATATATTTTTACTGCTCCCCCCTCCCTCAGTTCTAACCAATCTTCTTTTTTAAACTCGAGTTTATATTTATTTTTTCTTCCTTTTCTTAAAATTTATTAATAATTGAATAGACTGGCAATAAACATGTCAACTTCAATGAAACCAACCGCTTGTTCACTTAGTACAAAAAAACTCGACCGTAACCGACACGCAATGATCCCTGACACACTCAAACAGTCACGTTCTGACGTCACGACACAGTAAATACACAGACGACACACTAATACAAACATGTAATGCTTTAGTATTATTTCGAGTTACTCATTGCATGAGATCCTACTGCAATAAGTTAATTATATCAGCTGTTTTAATTCCTTTCTTCATTTTGTCCTTCTTTGAAAAAAGTTCGGGATCATTAATATAATTAAAAAGAAAAAAGTTTTTTTTTTATCAAAATATGACATCATGGATAAAAAAATAAAACAAAAAAAAGCATGGTACTAATAATTACCCTCAGTACGAGGTATGTTAGTACTATTAATACGTAGTATACCGTTGTTAATGGATATTGATACTGAGCTTACCGAAGATAACGGAAACTATGTGACCGCGTCTCCAATTTCAAACATTTCTGCACAGAACACTGTGGTGGACATCATGGGAACATTTTTGGTTGAACTAACACAAAATTACTTTTATTCTTACACTTTTTTTCGTGAAAAAATGTTTAAAAAAGAGGGGAAGCAAATAAATAAATTATACAATAATAGGTTGTATTTTTTTTTTTTTTTTTTTTTAAATCCTATATATAAGTTTGGACTTTGTTTGTGTGTGGCTGGCTGTCGTCAAAATCTTTGAAAGGCTAATTAACCCTCTTCCAGTCAACTATTCAAGTAGAAACTTGGCACCTAGACTCAGTGCTAATAGAAAAACATATTATCAAATGATAGGGTTATTGTTATTACTATTATAAAAAGGATTTATAATACCACTTCGTTTTATGGGTTATTATTTTTATTTTTCTAAACAAAGGATAAAAACAATTGCAAAAATATTGCAATGAAAAATTCAATTCTAGTTGGATTCCCTTATCTTATCTAAAATTGAAAATAAAATATAATAAAAAGGTCAAGTGTGTACTAGTCAGCACACAGCGAGGGCCCTTAGGCAACACTGTAGCAACACAGTATTAAGTAGTACCTATTGATGGTGCTTTTTAAAATGCTAAAAAATTAAAAATGCCTACTTTCAACTATCCTATGGGAGTCTGATAAACAAACTTCTGATAAAGTATTTTATCTACGATTGATACGAAATATAAACATTGTATCTCTGTTTAGATGCGTAGAAAGTGATTCTTTACGTACTTGTATTCATTGCGCATGCGCGTCTCATAGTTCTGAAGAATTCCTCTTCTTTACCACCCTAGGGTGGTAAAGAAGAGGAATTCTTCAGCTTTACGCACGATTAGCGAGTTTGTTTACATTTAACAAAACTAATTTGCTGTTCTTTTATTAAAGTAACTGTTTATATCGAGTTTTTAGTGAAAATCAATGAGTGATTTAAGTGATTATGTCGAAATTAGGAGAATAATACACCTCCCGAAATAATTAATTCAGCACAAAATACAACTAATGAATTAATGTAATCTTAATCAAAAGAGAAATACGAACCTACATTCAGGAAGTTATTTATTTTTTTTTTTTTTCTGTATTTATTATTAAAATCCAACAACTGTAGATAAAGTACGGTACGCAACTCGTGCAGAAACGGCATTTTGCATTGCTCGTGTGATTTTACTACCCTCGCTATCGCTCGGGTGCAAACTCCACACTCGCATGCAAAATGCTACTTTTCGCACTCGACGCGTAATGTACTATTTTGCCACTGAACCGGACTATAAACATATAAATACATCGAAAAGAGCATAATTATTTAAAAAAACGTATTTTGTCTAAAAAAAATTGAAATTTCCAAAAAGTAAAGAAATCTTTACTTTTGGTTTAAGAACTTTTATTTTGGTTGAAGAATGATCAGGAATATTTTCAGATTTTTTGCACTTTACATACGCGAGATAGAGGGGGGGGGGGGACACACTTTTCACACTCATTTCAAACTCGCCTAAAGCTTACAACCAAAAATTATATATTTTTGTAATCAGCTCGACGTACACTTTCATATGATACCCCAAACGGTTTCCAAAAAAAATATTTTTTAACCCTTAAGTTTTTACCCTATTTATTTATTTATTTATTTATTTTTTTTTTTAAGTCGCTATATTTTTAAAATGTGTGGGTAGGTACTATACATGTATGCCAAATTTCAAAGTCATCAGACGAAAGGTGTAACCGTGAGAGCAGGCGACAGACGGACGGACAGACAGACGCACGCAGGAAAATATAAGGGTCCTTGGTTTTGCCTACGGCCCCAAAAAACGAATTTATCGATATTAGGTTCGCCTCCGGTATGACAAGATAAGCGGTAAATAGAATTCAAATTATTTAAGCAATAGAATGTACCTGTTTATTCTTGTGATCTCTCCATCGTCGCCACTCATGGAATCCAGGCCGCCAATAATCTAGAAGAAACTCTTCTGCGTACTCTTTACCGACGCCATTGCCGTACCTGCCTTGGGTTAGAGTTCTTGTAATGACGAACAGTTCTTTCAGCCTGATCTCCAGGTATTCACTGCTCTCGTTACTGATCATTGGCTTTGGACACCAAGCGCCGCCGTTACCTTCGTGCTTCAGCCTGTAACAGAACAGTCTAATCGTTAAAACAATAGAAAGTATCAATTGAGTTTATTTTTAAGTGTCCGATTTGATAATTCCTGATGAACAGAAATCCGTTTTAAACATCAGGAAACATCATTACTACGTTTTTATTAGCTTGCTTTCTTGTTTGTTTGTTTGTCCGGTACAAATCTGGCAATTGATTTCTAACTAACTTCCCGAATAGCTAGGCATTTGAAACTTTTAGCATAGCTCAGAACACGATGACAATGCATTATTTTAATACTTTTAGCCATCTTTCAGCAGAATTTAATGGATTTAATGGCCATCAACGAAGTTGGGCCCTGAACATGTATTTTATCAAAATCGGCCCAGTGGATGTCCTTGTTGAATCGGTTTCGTGTCACTCCGTCTGCGGATAACCTTATATTAAATAATTTCCTGAAAACTTTCGGATCAAGGAAATTATGTTATAGTTAACTTTAATATCCTTAATACTCAATATGAATAGTTCGGTGGCTAATTAAACTCGACATAAATTACATTTCTAATATTCATTTGACGATCAAATGAAAAGGAGTAAAACCTGACGTTCATTTCACCACAATTAAATGTTAGGAAAACCGAATTACATTTCAACAGTATCAAAATGATATAAATTCATGATTGCAATTTCTAGACGTTTGTTAAATCATATAAATTCCAAAAACAGCAGATTAAATTCCAGCTATTCAGTAAATTGGTGTTTCGGTGCTTCTGGTTGGTTTATTGGTGTAGCTGTTAGCAAGGAAATCAAATTATTACAAGTCCATGGAGGGGAAGGGGATGAGCTTAATCTGCTCTTATAACGTCAAGGCATCCCGGCTATTTTCAACCCAATATTAATATTAATATCAAAATATTGAAATTAAATTCTGACGGCTTTCCACATAAACTTGACCCCTTGCTCCCATCCCATCCTAGCCCCCTCTGCCATCTCCCCCACCAGCTCTTCCCTCTCTCGCTGATCCATCAAAATATAATAACAAACCCCACTAAAATTGGCTTTAACGATAAGGGTGGAAAAAATCCTATAAAAGTATTTTTGAAATGTAATAATCCCACGGTTTTTTTTTATTAAAAATAAAAAGAATTAAATAACTTTTAAATACCAAATTGTTCAAGTTCTTTCAGGTTTGTTTTAAAGGTATGTTCTAACATAACTATAATATTAAACATTTAGCAGACTCATAATAATTTGGATTCATTATCTTGAATAACTAGAAGTTTTCCAGTAAATCGACTAAATTATGATTCAATTTGAATTTAAATAAAGAAGAATTTAATATATTTCAATCAAAACTGTCAGAACCATATTATACAAATCATTAAGGGAATGCTGCTCTCAAATTTGGGGCTAAATAAAATACATTAATCAATTCAACTTTTATTTCGGTATCTGTATATATGTCAAAGTTTATCTTGATCTGTTCAGTACTTTAGTCAATAAGCGGTCTGCACGGATAACAGACGCCATACAAAAGACAAAAAATTGCATCATCCTGTTTGAACAGAAGATGACCTACCACGGCAAACTAATACCGCTGCGGACAGATGAGCAGTTGTATTTTTCACTAAGTTCACGGGATTGGAAATATGACTGATGAAACACGAGATGTATTAATTGATCTTGTGCGGGACTGCGTTTTATATATGATGTCATTCAGACTACGAAGAAGTGGTGAAAGAAGCAGAAGTACGGAGAGAAATAGTGGAAAAACGTTTTTTACGTTTTTTAAAAAACGGATTGGTACATCAAAGGCAGCATCACTAGTGATTATCTTTCAATCGAGTAGCGCTTGAGAAAGCATTGAGGTGTCTTCTGATAATTCTCTCTTCTCGTGATAATTATATCAGTAGTAATATTGTTTTAAGTTTAAACTTTGAACTGCGGTCGTTCGTCAGCTTCCAGTTTGGCCGAAAGAATTGACAGAAAGATTAAATTTTAATTTAAATCAAATTATAATTATTATTAACAAAGGGAGACAGACAGAGAAAAATAGACTCCACCGCCGGGCTTTGAACCACGGGCCTCTATATTTCTAGTATAACGCTCTACCAACTAAGCTACACTAGAGAATAATTTCTTCTGTCAGTAACGATACCTAATCCCGAATTAAGCTTTCAATTTTCTACAAGTCTAGAAGTCAACATAACGACAATAGAACTAGACCGAGAAGTATCGCTTATAATTATAAAGTACCCATTTAGTACCTGTACCTTTTACAATCAATTAGAAATTTCATTTTTAAGTTTTAGGTAGTATTCAGACTACGGAAAGTTTAAATTTTAATTTAAATCAAATCATAATTATTATTAGAAAAATAGACTCCAGCGCCGGAACTTGAACCACGGGCCTCTATAGGTACTAAATTGGGTACTTTATAATTATAAGCGAAACTTCTCGGTCTATAGTTCTATTGTCGTTAATGTTGACTTCTAGACTTGTAGAAAATTGAAAGCTTAATTCGGGATTAGGTATCGGTACTGACAGAGGAAATTATTCTCCAGTGTAGCTCAGTAGGTAGAGCACTATACTGGATATATAGAGGCCCGTGGTTCAAGTCCCGGCGCTGGAGTCTATTTTTATCTATCTGTCTCCCTTTGATAATAATAGTTATAATTTGATTTAAAAATAAATATGTTTAAATTACATATTCGGACTAAGGAGACATTTAAACGTGTAAGTCCATAAAGATATCAAACGTGTACACCATTACAATACTTTTACTTATATTCTAATTATATGAGAAAGAAACAGTCATCAGCCCCTTTAAGCAGTGGTGAAGTAAAGACTATTATTACTTTACTCTACAACTGAATATAGAATTCTAACAATAGACACTTTCATATTATTTAAATTCATTTCATTTTTAAAAAAATTATAATTCGAAAAAAAGGGAAGGAAGGTATTAAACAGATTCAACAAGATTGTTTAAAAACAGCACATTTCAAAAGATTGTTTGCAGCGGTCTCTCCAGATCGAAATAAACACCATATTAAGAAGAAAAGCCTATAATAACCCAGACTATGGTTATGGTTTATATTAATGTCTGTTTATAAAGAAGAATATCCTACCTGCTTTATCTTTAGGTGTTTTTTTTCTTTTCTTCTTCTTTCTTACTTAATAAACAACAATCAAAATTGTTTTTATAAAATAATATCCTTTCTAGGAACATTGGTTTTGAAAAGGGATTGTTTACCTCCTTGTCTGAGTCTAATAGGTTTTCTATTGATTCAGTAATATTTACTATATAATCTGGCCAGACGTTCAGGAAGTTTAGTCTGCTAAACGATAAATACCTGTTATTTTATTACTTCGTCTTAGAATTAGATTTATCTTTGTTTCACCCTATAACAAATCTGTTTGATACAACTCGAACTGAACTTTCTGATATTATGTACGTAATTTCTTCATCCACTGTTTCTATTTGTAGTTCAATTGTTTCGGTGTTTAATGGTTACATATATTTATTATTTAACATTTTATCGAGATTAACATAATTCCTCCCTACTAAGGTATCGAACTCGATCTCTCGCCCTTTGCAATTACATTAATTTTTAATACTACGTTTTTATTAGCTTGCTTTCTTTTGTTTGTTTGTTTGTTTGTCCAGAACAAATTTTGCAATAGATTTTTAACTAACTTCCCGAGTATCTAGACATTTAAAACTTTTAAAATAGCTCAGAACACGATGACAATGCATGATTTTAATACTTTTAGCCACCTTTCAGCAGAGTTGAATTCGTTTTCAGCAAATTTTGCTGTATGGAAGTTAGTTCGGAAAAAATCCTCAAGTTATTTTATTTGTTTTGACATGAGCCATGTTTACGATCTTCATTTTGTCGAGTTTCAAATTTATGATTTATGACAAAAAATTTAAAAATTTAGTACATAAAAAGTTATTTTTTATCTTGTAATTATTGATATTTCGACAACTGGATATTTTCTAGGCAAAACGACTAATATGGTTATATTCGCATTTAAATGGACTTCATTTAAAAAAAGTTTAAATAAAAATCGTATTCGAGGGAAATATTTTGTTTACTTCTTTCATGAGTTTTTTGGAGGGAGTTCCCCCAAAATTTAGAGCTAAAATTAATTTCTTAATTTCGCCTGGGGGTACGATTTTTCTGAACATAATGTGCCAAATTGTAGTGAAGTAGTATAATATGCTCCATGGGTCTGCAAAGACGAATGTACCGAAGGTATCAAAAGCATTGTGATCGTTAGGAAGAATTGTGTTTTCTTTTATTTATCGAATTAACATATTCCGAGAAAGGAAATATTTTAGGCACCAAGGAATTTTCGGTCTCGTGTAGGTCACTTTTGGAACATTTTTGGGAAACAATATATTTTAAAACATTTTGATTTTGATGAAATTGGTGGTTAGTCGAAACTATACCACAGGTGATCCCACATTAATTCCAACTTTCAGCGCACATTAAATATTGCTTTATTGATACTTACACTCTCGTCAAAAAAAAAAAAATCTACCAATTAGTGAGTGTGGTGGCACATAGCTTTTTCGTTTAATGGTGGTATATACTTATTTTTAAAAATCTGATGAAAATGGATTGACTTTTTACATGGATAAAAGTATAAATTTAAAAATAATGAATTTAAAAATATTAATTAAAGTCGTTTTAATACTATAGCTTCCTGGACTTGGATATTGGCAATCTGATTATATGGGAGAGAAAAAAAGGGGGACCATCACAATAAAAATTATGTTTAAGGCAATGGAGTTGTTAGAATTAAAATTGTAGATTTGAGAAATTTTATTTGTCCGGTCCACTCTGTGTCATTATCATTACAAGTCGTTGAATTATTCCGATAGCTTCAGTAAGTTCGTAAGCAAAAATAATTTGGACAGATTTGTCAAAAAAAAGGGGGGGGGGGATTAAATAATTTAGAAAATAATGGATCTTAAAAGCAAAACATTGTTAAAATATACGCGATAGGACGCGAGAAAGCTACATGCCACACTAATTGCTGACTATTTTAAATATAACACTTTTGAAGTCCGGGGGTCTTAAAACGTTGAAGGTATAAATCCATCAAAACCACCTACTCAAATTTTTGGAATACTATCTCTTCATACATACTTCACGTATATGAGAATTGAGATTTGAGTTTCAACGTATGTACTGCCATTAGTTTTAATTTATTAATTAATTTTTTTTATGCCATTAATTTTTCTTTTTTCTTTTTTTTATAAAGAATGACTTTTTTCATAAGATTAAAATATAGACCAGTTCCTTCTTGTGCGATTTTAAAAGATCGCAATTTTTGGCAACAGGTTACATGGAACAAAAATTTTGATGCGATAAATCTTCATTTGAAGACATGCAGAAGGAATGATCAATAATAATTTTGACATACTTATAAAAAAAAAGGGGGGGAATTATATAATTTAGAAAATAAAAGATCTTAAGAGCAAAACATTATTAAAGTAGACGCGAGAAATTTACATGCCACACAATTGGCAGACTATTTTAAATATAACACTTTTGAAGACTGGTAAAACGTAAATCCATCAAAACCACCTAATCAAATTTTTGCAATTATATCTCTTTATATATACATACTACACGCACATGAGCATTGAGATTTGAGTTTTAACTCATGGACTGCCATTAGTTTTAATTTAATGGTAGTTTTACCATTTTTATTTGTTTTATAGTCCCAGGTTAAACTCAAATTGAACACGTAGGGTCGAGTTCTAAATGCGAACGCATAGATAACGTAGAAGAGTACTAATTATAGTAATAATACAACTAATAATAGTACTAATAAAGTACTGTATATATATATAGATAGTAAAAATGATAGGACTAATAATAATACTAATAATAGTAACTAAGCAAATTAAGAATACACGTCCTGCTTGACACAGAGCAGGAGACGGGAGAAACGGCCACTTTACACACCTTAGACATGATCATCAGAGTAAAACAAACGTCTTTCCTCTGTTTCAGGTGAAAGTTTAGAATTACTATAACATCGGCTACACCGGAGCTTGGATGCAAAATTACTGTAAGGTTTACAAAATTTGTGATGAAGAGAATACTATAGGGTTTTGCCTACAAAAGTTAATTCAGTTGTTTGAGTAAGTTTTAGTCTAGTTTTGGTTTCAGTTAGTAGTTTTGTATTTTGTTTGTTAGCAAGGGGTTTCTGTTACTTGCCCCAGGATACAGGGACAGTGGTCAGCTTGGTGAAACTTGTTCTTAGTGGGATATGTATTATAACCAGACTATCTCACACTCAAGCATAACCCACACAATTCTAAAAGTTTCACAGAAAATAAAGTCTTTAACAAACTTTGAATATAAAATTACTTGTTTTCTATCAAAATTACATTTTGCGGAATATATTCAAGGTTAATATATAATATTTATTTAAACAAAGCACTGTAAAGAATTATAATCAGCAAAACTTTTAAATAAAACACGAATTTCGTAATAATCAAACAAAATATTTATTTTAAAAATTACATATTTGGCTATGAAATTTTATTTATTAGATAATACCCAAGATGGAAAGTGGTTTATATTGGTTAATGGATGAATAGAAGGGCTTTAAATCATGATGGATAGAGGAGTCAGATATTAAGTTTGGTAGCTAATGGAAGACTTCGTGTTTCACAATATTTTCAAAAGAAAGTTCTATTCCCTTGTACATTTTAACTACCTTGAACGTTCAGATCGAAAGAATTTCATTTCAAGGAGTGATGCAGTAAATTTATTTTATGACTAGAGATTAGGGTTAAAAGGGTAATTTTTTCGGTCGAAATATGATATATAAATATATAATAAAACCTGAACAGAAATAAAACCCACTCTCTCTCTCTTTCTATATATTTATACCTACATAAAGAATTCTTTATTTGGTTAATATTGTAAAAAAAACCGGGTACGGGGTACCTCAGAACTTTTTCTCACTACGGAGGCTACTACAGTGGCCTTTCCTGCTACTTGACACCAGGAGAAAGCAGCATTGAGCGTGGTCAGTTTTTGGATGGGTGGCCGTTTTGAACTAACTGATTTTTTATTTTTTATTTTACATTATTTTTATTTCACTTATTTAATTATTTGAATTTTAGGCGGTACATTGACAGATGTAAGCAAACTTTGACGTTTAACAAAAGTATCGCACTAATTAATACTTATGTTCGCTTATAACTTTTAAACTAATTACTTAATGGAATTTCATCAGGTTTATTTTATATTTTTTCCTTATTTTTTACTGGTTCCAAGGATATGCTATATGTCAAAAATGTATTTTATTCTTTTTTACTATTTCCAAAATTCAAAAATCTATAACTTCAAAATGGCGGCCAATACTAAAATGGAATTTGGTGGATTTGTTTTTCATAAAGAGAGGTACATTTGTGCCAAATTTCATTCTTTTTCAAGTTTTGCTGACTCAACCAACTGTCAAGATGGCGGAAAATGTTGCTTTTGGCAGTACTGATAAAAAGGTAAGGACTGATTTTTGTACCAACTTTCAACTCTCTAGCTTAAAAACTGTGGGAGTTATCCGTGACACAGACAGACAGACTGACAACCAGCTAAAAACCACTCAAATCGTCTTAAAAACACCCAAAACGGATAATTCCGCTGAAATCTCGGTTTCGGATTTTTTGTGTGAAAACAATACTTTTCCTATATATCTTCGGAGAAGGTAAGGAAAAGTAAAAAAATAAATATGGAAATGCATGGAAAACCTCACCATACATAAAATTCAATACTTATTTCAAAGTGCCAAAAATATTCAATATTTACTTACAATCAACGACTGTAAAACTGCTATTCTGTTTTGTGTGACACCTTTTTCATGAATAGTCGCTATCACACATGATATACGCAGATGAAGAACACAGTCGAGAATTCAATAAAATTGTAGCAAAAAGACATTGTGGTCAAGTCTGCTCTTTCTTTAGTCCATAACCTCATATCACTCCTACTATCATCAACTAAACTACTCTTTTATTTTTATTGCTTAACACTCGGCCCATTTCTGAATGAGGCATAAAACATCAGAAGAGGAATTCTTCAGAACTATGAGACGCGCATGCGCAATGAATACAAGTAGGTAAAGAATCACTTTCTACGCATCTAAACAGAGATAAAATGTTAATATTTCGTATCAATCGTAGATAAAATATTTTATCTATACTCTATAAAATTAAGCATTACTTAACTGCTTTTAGGCTGGAAAGTTCCATTTCGCTGATTTGTCATTAAAATATTAATAACACGCAGGAAAGTAAGTGGTATTAAGGAAAGTAAATAAAATATTAAGTAACAGTCAGGGAAATATTTCCCTGGCCTAGGAAGGAAAAGTACAGTGTTATCAGTGAGGGTCATAACATCTGTTTTTGTTTGTGTTAAATTTTATTTTAATTTGTTTCATTTCAATTTAGTTTTATACTTGTTTTATTACAAAGCAATGTAATACTGGGCATCGCGTGGCTCTATCATTGAAGCGAGCGTATTGCAAGAAATACTGTATATTAAAATTTATTAATCATGATGAATGTCATAGTTGAAGATAAGTGAAAGAGGGTAGTGTGGGGAAGAGTGGGGGTACTCGGTACAAAGCTTTACATCCTAAACAAACCTATACACTATACGACTATAACAATCTTAACCACCCGCGGTATCTTTTAAACAATTTTTTTTAAACAATGCACCAAGTTGAAATTTTGCATGCCTGTTTCAATTGTGCATTAGATGGTGTATATGAAGTTTTATTAAAATCGTTACGTTAGAACGTAAGATATCGGTAAAAAGGTTGTTTTCTCTATTATAAACGTTTAGGTCCGCTTTAATTGTTTTAGCGATCTTTATTAAGTCATAGCGGTGTCGCTGTTGGTTTTAGTAAAAAATGTTATTTGTAAAAAATGTTCGTCTCATCGAATAGATGATGATAGAATCTTTTCCCGTCCTGAAATTCCAATTTAATTTTTGTACCTCTCGTTTACGCGAGCGTTGCGCGCGAACTCTTGGACGGATCACGCTGTCCAACGAACTTAGCCTGAGTATTAGTAAGAGGAACATGTATACCAAATTTCAAGTAATCGGTCAACTTTTACTCAAGTTATCGTCACACGTGTAAACGTTACTGACAGACAGACAGACAGACAGACATACAGACAAGATGCATATTTCGTTGAATGTAAGAAGCTCGCTTACGCTCGCTTCAATTATTAAAATGTTCACCTAAGCTTTCATTTTTTATCTAAATAGCGTGAGTAGATAAAATATTGAATGCAACAAGGCAGCAAAGGAGACATTTTTGCTTCGTGTATTCATTGCCTGCCTCGGCTTCACTTCGGCAGTTAATTTTCATAGCCTGTCCTAGCCTCCGGCTTGGAGGCTAACTTAGTCACTTGTCAGTAAAATTCCATTTTGCTGAATAGATGCATAAATATCTATTTCCTTACAAAAATTCCAATTTTAAATTTGAAGCTCTGGTTTACTCGAGCGCTGCACGCAAACGCTTGGACGGATATCGCTCTTCTACAAACTTAGCCTTAGCATTAGTAAATGGAACATGTACACTAAATTTGAACTAAATCGGATAACTTTACTCAAGTTACCGTCTCAGTCGTTAACGTTACTCACAAAAAGACAGACAGAGTGCTTATTTTGTTGAATATTAGAAGCTCTAAGCTTACTTCAATAAGGCATTTGGCTAAAATAATTGACAGAAAATAGAATACATTGATAAATAAATTGATAAATAGAAATAAACGGAGCACCGCCAGGCTTCTCTTATGATTTAAAGATAAAGTGTGGTATTTCGATGGCTGAATTCTTATAGGTGGGATTCCTATGCCGCGGCTGACGCAGATCACTGCTACAATGGGATCCAATCGAGGATGTAGCTGAACTGCGTTGTGTTTGGCATGAAATTTTTTGTCATTCTTCAACAAGTGCTGATTGATAAGTGTCTCAGAACAATCTTCCTCAATCCTTGATTTGAAAATAGGGTGTGCTGCAGCATTTCCCTGACTTAGTTACAATATAATTTGTTCGTCTTCAATCTCTTCTAAGTGCAAATAGAAAAGCAAGACACTCATTATTGTCACCCTTTCACTACCGAGACCGCAGACCAACTGAACGTATTCATAGGATACCCTATAACCTGCGTCAGCCGCAGCATAGGAATCGCACTGTTCGGTGATGTTCAATTTACGATATGAGTCTAATTGATGAAGTGATGTAATCGTGTAAGTAGTGAGTCTGCAGTGGTGTCTAGTAAGGGCATTCGATGAGAAAGTGTTCTATATAACAAGCTAAAACTACAAACTCTTTTATGTATATAGTGAAAAAATATAAAAATCCAAAAAAGTAGTTGCAACTCAAAATCTTTTAATCTACAGAGAGAACTGTAAAATTGGAATGTTATTTTTTTTTAATAATCCTATATTTACGTAAACATCAAACTTTTCAATATTTTATACAATTTTTTTCCTATTTTATCTTCCTTTCTACCTGTGTGAAAAAATGTCTAATTTAATATATTTTCCAATACATATTTCATGCGAAAAAACACTTAGTTTTTGTTTATTTTTTTATTCAAAGAAAGAAAACATATAGCTATATATAAATTCAGAAAATGGGGGGGGGGGGGGGGGAGGAGGGATTGAATCAAAAGAAATTGAAGCTAAGAGCAACAGACTGTATTTTTTGTCTTAAATTGTCTGAACTGAAGAGAAAAAAAAGAAAGTGTTTTTTTTTTATTTTTTCATTTTAGCTTTGTTTCTTCAAGAATAAAGGACGGGGAAAGAAAATGTTTCATATACATCATATAAAGGTCGGTAGCATATAGGGAATATAGGTAGAGAAATCCTTACCCTCTCACATATTTTATGAGTTAGTAGAGGAAGGGGGGTAGAAGGGGTACTAAAGCGGCACCAAACTATGTAAATTTCACCTCGTATTTTATTCTTTTTTCTTTTTACCATTTTTTTCTTTCTTAATGTATATCGAGACGACGAAAAGGGGTTAGGGAATTTTACCTTTCCTTTACCCCCTCTGTTAAACTTATGTTGAAAGTAAAAAAAAAAACTGAAAATAAAATATCGGGAAATAGTTCAAAAGCAGGTGTTTCAATGGCCAAGACCTCCCCCTTTATTTTCTCCTTGTCTATACTTTATCCTAGACATATATCTTTAAAAAAAGGGTAACCGGGTTCGAGAACAAGTGACTTAAAAAAGGGTTGTTTTTTGGATACTAACGAAAATGTTGATTGTCAGTCTCGCCACTCTATTCTATGTCCTTCACAAAGTCAAACATTTTCTTCAGGCACGTTTAAATTTAAAAACAAATTCTGGCTTGGGCATTTCGCAGAACAAAGAGGTTAAACAGTTAATTTATATTTTCCCTATGGTTATATTAAGATCTATTTTTAAATAATATGTTATGCAAAATTTTATACCCTTAAGTTAAAATTTATTAAACTTCAACAAATTAAATAATAAATTATAATTTTTCATTTGAGTGAGTCAGCCACGAGGATACAAAGTTTTATACGACACTGCATATAATTTTAACATATTTTTTGCTGCGTAATTCATAAGTCAGATTTTTTTAAAAATTTAAACATGTAGAGTGATTTGGGAAAGAAGTGTTTGACAGAAAATAGAAAGGAGGCAGACAAACAACATGATTTACTAGTACTGGAAGAATTAAACTAAGTAGAACTTACTCAGGCACGAGGAGACTTGGATAAACCTGGTCTATTGGTCCCAAATTTTTATGAAAAACTTGGCTTAATTTTTTAAATAAGTGTATTTGTTAGGATTTCATTTCTTTTGGTAAGTATTTTTTTGTTTCTTAGCCTCTTGTTTTTTGAGCATCAGTACTATATAAATATAATATCATACATTGTAATATAAGTAAAGATGGATTAGATAGAAAAGTTAAGAATATGAATAAACCATATAATAGAAAGATACTGCTAGGAATAATAGGGATAATGATAGGAAATAAATAGTAAATAATAAATAAATAAATAAATAAATAGCCTTTTATTACAATAACTTTATAAGTAAGTATCTTTACATAATTTTTTATTTTAATTTCTTTATTGTAAATCGGCATTTCGCCGAGGCAACCATAAATGGTCATTGAAGTTGCCATGCTCTTATGGAATTTATTTTATAAAAATAATATACATCCTTTCGCTAACATTAAGTAGCTTACATTCTCACAATTTTAAAATAAATAGTTTCTTGATAAAATATAATTTTACTTTTGTAAATAATAAGAAAAATATAATAACATCTTGATGCTAATAAAACCTATTACGATACTAATAAAAAAGATAGAAATATAACATATTCTCACACACATATGCATACATACAAACATCTGAACATACATATACATACAATATAGAAAAAACTAATTTATTTATTCTTTTTCAACAAATTTTTATAAAATAACATATCATTCTCCTATTTCATAACAATAAATCAAATACAATTTTGTAAATTATTTTTTATACTAATATTTTATACTGGTTTAAACTTTGTGGTGAAAGTGATGACAAAGATAAGGAATTAAGACGCAGAATAGCGCTAGCATGGAGAGCGTTTAATAAATACAAACATTTTTTTAGAGCTGACATAGATATGAATTTAAAAAAGAAATTATGGACCATGTGTATTCGGCCAGTTATGACTTACGGAACTGAAACGTGGACTCTAAAAGAGAGTACAGTTAGAAAAATGAGGGTAACACAGAGACAGATGGAAAGATGTATGCTCAGAGTATCCAGGAAAGATCATAAAAGCAAAGAATGGATAAGAAGCCGGACGAAATTAGAAGACATCGGGAAAGTCATAGTGGAAACTAAGTGGAACTGGGCAGGTCATATTATACGAACCGGAGACAACAGGTGGTCAAAGAAACTCATCGAGTGGTATCCAAGGGATCTTAAAAGAGGTAAAGGAAGACCTAAATTAGAGTGGGACGAGGAAATGAGAAAGAGTTGTGGAGGATCGACATGGCATAGAGTAGCGCAAGACAGGATTGAGTGGGCCAGGATGAGGGATGTTTATACAAAAGTTTGGCTCTATAATAATTAATAAAATAAAATAATGATTACTAATAATATAGAAGGTGTATAAATATAAGAGAATATTCAAAGTTTAAACCAGTATAAATAAATAGTAATAGGAAATAATATTCACTGTATAAAAAGAAGAGGTTTGATACGCAAAGGCAAGTTATGAAACGCGGTAGGTGTTCAAAATGAACAAAACAATAATCTGGTGTACGTGTAAGTATGTTCACAATTTTCGAGCTCAATACTCAATAAAGATCAACCACACTTATTCCAATATATAACATACCTACTATTAATGAAAGTAAAAGAATACATCAGTTTTGATGTTCTCTACCAGGTAGCGCTAGTAATATATTTTTTTAAATATTTTTAATAGGCGGTTATTTTTAGCCTTCTTAAGGGCTTATTGAGGGGGCTAAGAAGCTTTGTCAGATTTTTTAATTTTTCCTTTTTTAGATTGTAACTATGAACAAAATTTCAAGTTTCTAGGATTAATAAAAGTGCCTCAGAATTTTGATGAGTCAGTCAGTGAGTGTCAAATAATAAAACTTTAGGCTAATATGTGAAATTTTTATATCTGGTTCAGTTTTTAATGACCACTAATTTAAAATAAATTTTATATATCTCTGTCTCTTCAATAGGACAACGGAGAGGGATCCAAAGAGGCCTGAGTTGGTTCCAGTAAAGGATTGAAGGCTGTGCTCGACTTAGCGGGGGCACTCCCGGACTCCCGTGGCCATATACACACACACACACACACACACACACACACACACACACACATATATATATATATATATATATATATATATATATATATATATATATATATATATATATATATTTATATAAATATAAGAACTAAATGTTGTTTCTAAAGTTTTTCTTTTCTAAAACAGACGAGTATTTATTTTATTTTGTTTGCGGGATTCTGTAAGACCTTCCTTCCTCCCTCCCACTCCGTTTCTTTTTTATCAAAGTTTTCCCCGAGATATTGTGCATGTTTGAAGAAGAAACATTGGAAGTGAAACAGAGCTTGGGGCTGAGTCAAAGAGGTAAAGATTTAATCAAGAATATGAGACTTCTCTTCTTCTACCAAACTCCTGTTTCATGTTTCATCTCGTCCCTATCGCTTCCCCGCTGCATTTCACTTTCAAACTCTCGATTCCCTCCTTTTTTTTAAAAAAAAGAAATAAATAAAATAAGAAAAGGAAAACAGTTTTTCTGACTTCTTCTTTTCAAGAGGGTAATATATATATATATATATATATATATATATATATATATATATATATATATATATATTCTAAGTTCAAATCAAATGCTTCGATTTCCTTGTCTTTTTTTCTTCTTCGTTGTGTCCCAAAATGAAAGAGATGATGAAGACGAATGAAATATATATTTTATTCAAGAAAGGACTAAAGGAAATGAAAGTAAAAGAAGAGAAATTTAAAATAACACAACAGAGTTTTTTATTTTCCGAAATTATGAGATTTAAATGCATTGAAGGATGGAGAAGAGACTATATCAAATTAAATATTGGATTAGGAGGGATAGCGGAAAAAAGAAACAATGAGAATTTAAAACGTTCCGACAGAATATTATTCTGTAATTATTATTTATTAAAATTAAGGTCCCTAGTAGCTTGGTAATCCCCTCGCTCAGTATTCACCTAGCATTGCCATATATAAATACGTATAAGCTACCTAAGTGTAGTTGCGGCGTACATCCAGTTGCGAATGTCAATT
The DNA here is from genome assembly GCA_951217055.1 of Gerris lacustris. Classification (NCBI taxonomy): domain Eukaryota; kingdom Metazoa; phylum Arthropoda; class Insecta; order Hemiptera; family Gerridae; genus Gerris; species Gerris lacustris. Next base: position 51,033,077 of record OX578279.1, read on the forward strand.
ATACAGTTTATACAGCTGATGAAGCGATCCATTACATAAATAGTTGTTTGTTGTTAGCAAGTTGCCCTTTGGTGGCCTAAACTCCCCACGGATTTTTTATTAATTGATATAATAATAATTGTTTAAACAAAAGTTTCTAACTTAAATAAGTCTACATCTTCCGGATGGGATCGCGTTAGAGATTTGGGGAATCCCGAATTTTTGAATTCATAACAGGGATCATTCTCAAGAGAGTTGCTAATTCTGATAATGAAATTTTCGCAACTCTGGGTTTAAATCACTCAAATCAATGACTTAAATATTTACAAGATTAGAATTAAAACTCTGTTGGAGAAATTCTTTATGCTCCTGGACGAAGTCTAACAATATGAATTGTACTGTGCTTGCAAGAACATAACTCTCATCATAGGCAAATTATCTTAAAAAAGATTCCTACAAATGGGTTCAAAATATCGGGATTTATAAATTCTTTGAGCCGTCGATCTAAGCTTATAAGATTCCAGTTGCGGAAAGCTACTATATAGGACTCCTTACTTAAAACGCTTACAAAATCTAATATCTTAAGCACAGCTAGATGAGTGCAAATTAGAGTATGTATACTGTATACTTTGAACAAAATATCAATAAAGCTCAAGTTCTGTGATGTTTTTTTTTAACTTTCTAACATACAAAAAACACATTATACAAACATGCATTCATAAGTGAATAATTCACAAACACGAAACATTCAAATACATGCTTCAACTGCCAACTTTACGTTCTCACATGCGTAATTTCAATTCTCTTTGACCGTTTCAATGTATGCGTATCACTGATAAACCACATATTAAATACACACTAAAGTACAAAGGAAATACACTCGACATGCCTTTGTACTGTCAAGGAAATAGCACAAGGCTTAGATGTGGGCTTTTGTGTGAGAATAGCCCACTCTTGCAGCAAATCTACCGTAGCTATAATGTAGAGAACTGAATAATGCCAGTTGGAACATGCACCTATTCAAACTTTTGACAGTTTCATATCATCTGGAAATGTTAATAGTTAAATAGCACTACCTCATTTACCTACCGAACTTACCAAAGGCAACGGACGCATTGTGATCATTCTGAAGACTTCCTATACATATAAATCTTTGATTTCGTGTCATGTTTGTTGGTTGGTCTGTCGTTCAACATTTTTGCGAAACAAAAATATCATAAAAACTTCTTGTCCAATTTTAATGAAATTTGGACGGTATGTCATAATTAGCCAATATTGGTAAGTGATTAACTTATTTTATACACACCTATATCTTTAAAAGTACTCATCCAATATTAAAGTATTTGGATGATTAGTCAAATCAGCCACACATCATTTTATTAATTTCAAAACGTCTGCGCAATTTTTATTGTTACTTAATTGGTGCCTTTTATGTATGAAAAAAAAAAAAAATCGTTCTTCAGAACAATCGCGATGCTCGCGCGTTACCTTCAATTAGCTCGGAAGCAATAGTGTGCCAATTATTGAGGCACATAGGTTTCTCGCGTCTTATCGTGTAGTTTAATTATGATTTGCTTTTACGACTCATTATTTTCTAATTTATTTAATTAAACCTCTCTTTTTTTTAAAAAAAAAATCTCAAAATAGTTATTTTTACATGAATAAAAGTATCAATTAAGCTCTACTTAATGTGCGTAGGAGGTTGAAATTAATATTCTACTATCAGTTCAGTTGATGAGATACGTACGTATTGATGAGTCTTTTTAAAGATATAGGGATTCATAAAAATATGTTTGTGCGCATTTGGAAGAGAAATGGAACCAACAATGGGGCTATTAGGGCCTCTATACCATCCAAATTTTTTCTTTTGCAAAAAATGTTGAACGGCAGATTGAATAACAGACAAACATTAAAAAACAAACAGGAAACGATTTTTTTTTTTTCAATTTTTGAATTTGGCGACATAACAAAAATTTGTTCTTCAATAAATAATCAGAATGCTTCCGTTACCTTAGGTAAACGAAAGCTAAAAGGGGGGAAAATTATATAAATTGGGCTAAGGGTCATAAAAGCAAAACATGAATAAAGTAAGTAATTCTTACTTGCCTCACTAATTGGCAGAATATTTTTTAAAATGTTAAGTCATAAATTTAGATCCTTAAAATCGTCAGACCCCATTTAATATCGTCAACCCTAATGTGCACCTTTGACAGCCCTTGTATACCTATATGTTTAAAGAATGATATTAATACACGAGATGAAAGAATTTCGCATAAAAGTTAACATAAAGGAATAAAAGAAAAAAACCTCTAAAGAATAAACATAATATGGGGTTTGCCATAAATGACACACGTCATATTAACTATTTATACATTTATAAAAGTTATAAAACTCTTTTCTGAACATCTGTGCTTTTTATTCCTTTCAATTCTTTGACAACCTATAAACGGGGTGGAGAAAAAAGAAAAGTACAAAAATAAGACAAATCCATCGTCCTGTGGTTTTTGAACTTCTATTCCCTTTGAGAAAGACAGGGATAATCCTGCGAGCATTGGACGAAAAGAAGGGTAAAATAAGACTACAAATATAAGAGAGGATGAAATATTTTAAACAGCTTCAAACCATGGCACGTAAATCCCTCACCATGTTATTCCTTGAATGCACGGAAATTATTCCTTGAATGCATGAGGAATTGGAGGAGGGTAAAGTGAATAATGTCAACCTTTTACTTCGGCTCAGCCCAATCCTGGTAAATGTAAAAGGAAAGCTCAGCATACGAAACAAAAACATATTTATACCATTTAAAGGCTAAGAGTAAAAATAAACTTAGTAACTTTAAAAAAATAAAAATAATAATACTCGCATATAATAAAATGTATTACTATGGTATAAATATATATATATATATATATATATATATATATATATATATATATATATATATATATATATATATATATACTACTCTTCACCTCGTTCCACACGGGGCTCCCGCTAGGAATAAGTTTTTATGTTTCCCATGTTCCATGTTCCTCATCATGTAGGCAAAGCCATTAAAGGAAATGCCTGATATAATTTCGTTTCCACAGCCATCATAAAAATTATTCAGGACGACATAAAAATCATTTACTACATTAATATTTTCAAAACGTGTTTAAAAAAACCAGTTTTTTAACATTTTATTTCATAATTTAGATTTGACTCAATATTTGTCGATGAAACAAAGCATACAAATTTTCCACATGCCAGAACAAACAGCAAACTACAGTATAACAATGATAGGAGTTTGTATAGCCAGTTTTGCGCCGACACCGTACACTCACAGGAAAAAAAGGTTTTGGTTGGTAATGTACGAGATGAAAAAGTATCCAACAAATTTACAATTCCTATTACTGTACAAAAAAAACGTATATATATATATATATATATATACAGTATGTCCCAGGATCGACTTGACGATACGTGAAGTGACCTAAAAATTTCATTTTTCGACAAAAAGTCATTCTTGATCATCCCTCCTGCATGTCTTCAAATGAAGATTTATCGCATTAAAAATTTTGTTCCATGTACCCTGTTCCTAAAAATTACGATTTCATAAAATCGCACAAGAGGGAACTGGTCTAAATTTTAATTTTATGAAAAAATGTCATTCGTTATAAAAAATTATATTTTTCAAAATAAGGAAGAATATACAAAAAAATAATCATTTAAATTTCACCCCCCCCCCTCCCCCTACCCGCTTACCTCACTATAAATAATAAAAATGTTAATTCTAAAAATGTCTATTCAACAATCATTGTTGTACTCAAAACGATTCCTTTTTTTTTAATTTAAATTTTTCTTTTTATTTAAAGTGGGGTAAGCGGGGGGGGGGGGGGGGGAGGTGAAATACGATGATTATTTTTTTGTATAGTCTTTCTTATTTTGAAAAATATAATTTTTTATAACGAATGACATTTTTTCATAAAATTAAAATTTAGACCAGTTCCCTCTTGTGCGATTTTAAGAAATCGTAATTTTTAGGAACAGGTAACATGGAACAAAATTTTTAATGCGATAAATCTTTATTTGAAGACATGCAGGAGGGATGATCAAGAATGACTTTTTGTCGAAAAGTGAAATTTTTAGGTCACTTCACGTATCGTCAAGTCGATCCTGGGACATACTGTATATATATATATATATATATATATATATATATATATATATATATATATATATATATATATATATATATATATATATATATATATATATATATATATATATATATATATATATATATATATATATATATATATATATATATATATATATATATATATATATATATATATATATATGTAAAATTAGTGGATATGAAGTGGAATGTGTGTGATGAACGGTGTAACACAGGGTTGACTAATAGGTCCAAATGTTTTCGCAGTGTGGGCTCAGTTTAACAACTTCTGTTTGGGGTTATTTTACTCCTCTGTTGGTTGGAGTAGTTAAGTGAGGAAAGCTAGAGAAAATTGTTTTGCCAGTGGTGTTACCAGGGAGGTAGCGAAGCGTTAAGATATTTTTTGTTGGCCTGCTCTCTTGTGCAGCCATCTCTGTTCCGTTGTCATCCACAATATCACCTTCCTTTTCTCCCCTTTCATTCCGCTACCTTCACAACAATTTCTTTTCATTCTTTTCTCCCCCCCCCCCTCTTCTAATCTTCTCTTCTGGGAAAAACCTTCTCGAGGAAGACCAACTTGTATCAACATTTTTCTGACATCTTTTCAGATTCTTTCACCCTTAAGAGTTTTCCCCGCTGTTCTGTGTGCAAGTAACTGAAATGACTCTTGGATTAAAAAAAGAGCAGAAGAAGAGGAATTTCTTCCTTTTTTTATTTTTTTGCTTTCCACAAACTTAGTTCATTCTATTTGCCTATTTTAAACTTAAATGTAATGACTAATGGTAAATATTCTAATAATATCCTTATTTAGCTTTTGATGTGTAAGTAATTAAAATTACTATAAATGTAAAACGAAGCATATTTCTATTCTAAGAATTTAAATGTTTCTGGTCGTTTTCGGGGTATGTAATTAAAATGACGTTAAATAAATTATTAGATAGATAACTGTATTTATTGTATATCCATGCATATTGCATATATACATGGAAAAAACAAGCATTACAATTCAACGATAAAAATTGTAAAAAAAAAAAAAAAAAAAAAAAAAAAACTTCTGGAGTTACCCATATTTAAGAATTGATTGACTTATAAATACTTCTTTTGAGTAAACATAATAATAGCATACTCTTTTTTACTTCTTTCTTTTTAATGACTAACACCACTACATAAATTTCAATGTTATTAGTGTTATTGATACATTGTTGTTTTTTTTGGGGCGGTAAATTACATGGAAAGGGTATAGTCCATTGAACAATCCTTTTGACGTGAAAAATTTTGTATATAAAAATAAATAAATTTAAAATAATAAGCCAAGAATAATGTAAAAAAAAAATAAAAAAATAAATTTAAAAGTTACGTGATAATTAATTATGATAAGTATACATATATCACAAATTAAGCAAATCTCTAGGCCACTGCCTCCTCAGGCAGCGAGGTGAGATATCTGGGATGGATTGGGAAGAAAAGAGTTCTACTAAAGGGTTGGGGTGATTGGATAAGGAAAGATGGAATTTCTGGTATCGAATTTCGGGATATAGATAGGTCACGGATAAAAGGAACATTGAGATCATTGTAGAGGGTGAAGTTAGATACATAAAAAGGAGCATCGGTGATTTTCCAGAGGATTTTGGATTGAAGAGTTTGAAGTCGACGGGAGTTAAAAGGCTTGGTGCTACGTCAAACCTAAAGAGCGTAAGTCCAAGCTGGTTATAGAATTGTGTAGTAGATTAGAAGTTTATTGTTTAGAGTAACTTTGAACCTACGATCTATCAGACGAAGCAGCAATTTGTAGCGTCTTGAGATTTCAGTACGTTTAGTCCTTGTGTGATGTCCTTGAGGTGAGACGTTGAACAAGGTGAAGGCCAAGGTGGCCAAAGTACAGTGCTAGATGAAGGAAGGAGAACTTGGTTAAGAATGACTGGAGGACAGGTTCTATGTCGAAGAATAAAAGTGATATGTACACTTTTGGACTTTTCTGCTCGTTAATCCGGATCCTCTATTTTCTTAACCAAGGTTCGAGAAGGAGAAGGTGATTTTAATTGTTATTGGGTGCAATTTGAGGGTCATGGTGGACAGATAGAATTGCCTTGTCATCTGCAAAGGTGGCTAGGACTGAGGAAGGGTGTTGAGGTATGTCATGTATTTAGATAGAATATAGGAGATGTCCAAGAATACTACCCTAAGGTACTCCAGCTCTTACAGACCAGATAGATTCCCAGATGGTTCCTAAACTTGCAAAAAAAGATCTATCAGTGAGAAAGGACTTCAGGTTGAGGTAGTAAGTGAAGAGAAGGATTCCCTTGAGTTTCCTGGAGGCTTGCGCCTCGTCCAGGAAGACAGCTGAGCAAAACTTTTTCTTCTCTAGAGTGGAGGCAATGACATCAACAATGCGATGACACTGTTGGGTAGTAGCACGGAAACCAAACTGAGGGTCAGGTAGGATGGTTCAAGTATGGGAAGGAGTCTACGGAGAAGGAGCTTTTCTAGGATTTCCCCTGTTACAGGGAGGAGACTTATAGGTCGATAGGATGATGGAAGATGAGAAGGCTTGGATGGTTTAGGAATAATTATGATAAAGGCGAATTTCCATTGGGTAGGAAAGTGAGTCGTTTTAAGGACAGAGTTAAATATGTATTGTAAGGAAAAGGATCCCTTTTTTAGGAAGGTATTTAAGGATTTCAGAGGTAATAAGTTCGTAACCGGGAGCTTTTCGTGGTTGGTGTTTAATACAGTAAAGGATATTCGAGGGATTAAAGGATTTGGGAGGCGAAGATAGTTAAAGGGGGGCTAGGAGATCTTTGTTGTGATCAATTATATCTGGAAGTGGAGAGAAGTTTGTAAGGTGTTGAGCAAAGACTTCAACCTTTTCAGTTTCAGACTTTGCCCAGGAGTTGTCAGGATTTCGAATGAGAGAAGGGATTGATTTTTGGGAAAGGATTGTCTGGTCGCGTTCCAAAGTGATCTGTCTTTGTTTGTAAGTTGTGAAGTGAAAGTCCTATATTTGTCTTCTTTATAGAGGCTCAGTAAATTATTCAGTTTTCTAATATCTATATAGCAATCAAATAGCATACTCATAATAATTTAATAACAAATAAAAGTAAATATCATGGAAAATACATTGCGATCAAGCTGAAACATGGAAATGTTTATAAATCTATAAATGTAATAACTTAACAACAATACATGCAAAACACATTAATTTAACTAATTATGATATGGTAAAAAGAACTTGTATATTATTTTATCGATGTGGATAATGTTGGTAAATGTCAATATTGGATAGGATATTCGCATTTGAATACTTCTAGAATAATATGTTCCTATCGAATATTTTTAAGTACCGGGCATATGATCAAGAGGTAAAGTCTAGTGGACTTAATCCACCGAGTTTGTACATATCGGACTGATATATATAGGGGTGGCATAGCAAGATATTTGCTACCAAGTCAAATCTGGACTATTATGCGGAAAGTGTTAATAGGAATTTTGAGTAGGAGGTAGGGTTGTGGACCTAGTGCTAAGGGGATCTCGGTAAATAAATGTAACAAAGCCAAACCTAATAGCCGGCATTTTAAATTCGCTGAGTTGCATTTTCTCCAATAAGTTAGTTGCAGCACTCTATAGGTAGTCGGTAAGTGGTTTAAATATACATTACAAGATTTGTCTCTCACAAACATGGTAGGCTATAAAAAGCGAAATAAATACTTTATAAATTGTGCTTCGACATTATACAATCTCATTATTCAATATTTTCCTTTTAAAAATGAATTCACTTTATTTTCTTATGTTCACAAAAAAAAGAGAAAAGAATGAAAATCTGACGGAAAAACCAAAGGCTCGATTAGTTAAGAGAGAAAGGAGTGAGGAGGGGGGAAGGGGGGTTAGGCGACTCTATGATAACGTGTAATGAAAGCAAACAATCACTAAAAATTACCTTTAATGGCCGTTCCAGAGATGAAAAAAAATGAACCTAGGAAAATCTACCTCTTTAGAAGAGGAAATTCCTCTAGTAATTTCCACTAACATTACCATTACTATCATCATTATCATTATTACGGTTTTTTAGCCAATAATTTTTCTTCTTTTTTTTCATTCATTTGAAGTTGAACGTTCTAAAAGGAAGATAGTAAAGAGCTTAGTGGAGTGAGAAAAATCGATGACATTTTATTTACATTATATAGTTTTCATGTCATGATGGAAATATATGTTTTTTCTTTATATATAATTCATATTATTAGTTTGGCAAGTTTGTGATATAATATATATAACCATTTAAATAATCGAGTAATGTCCCAACGACCTCAAAATTATTTGTTATTGCTAAGCTAAGGCAACAACGTTTATTCCAATAAAAATAAAATGTTTGTTTTGATTTGTTGGTCTTTAAATAGATATAATAATTTATCTCAATTATTTTACTTGATTTTACTTTTCTTCTGAATATAAAATGCCACGGGCTTAACGGCTCGTATATATATATATTTAAATAATAATTACATTATATCAATGATTAAGCAATGTTTTTACTTATTCAAATAAAAGACAACGATATTTAGTTTTAGCTCACAGTGTTGCCAATTATATGGATTTTTTAAATAAGGTGTAAGTATTTTTACTAAAAAAAATTGTTTCAACTGGGGATATTTTGGTTGTTATCATACTTTGGGATACATTTTAATATGATACTGACTAATACAAACTGTTTCGTCATCTTGATTAAAACAATTTGATTATATAGTTTATATAAATACAAATTTAACAATACAAGTCGATTTCCTAGGATAACTCTAGTTCCTAAGAAACTAACTATAAACACGGAGGTCATAGATCGGGCTCGACTACGAGCCGGGAAGGAGTAATTTTTATGATAAATAATGATGAAATGTTCAATAATAATTAAATTTAACCAGGTAAACTCGAAATAATTAATAAAGGGTATACAATAGACTAAGTTAATTATGTAGTTATAGTCATACATGAATAAGCTTACCACAACAAGTTTTATCGGACAGTGTTTCGTACAATAGATATAGAAAAGGAGTACGAAGAAGAACAGGATAATTAAAATGCAATACACCTGTGTATATTTAGCATGGATAATTTATATAATCGAAATATTAAACAAGACTATTAAAAACTAACATACTTTGAAAACATGTAAAACAGCATTTTCATCAGAATCTGTGAAAGTTTCAGGTTAGTCCAAAAGTGTTAGGTATTCCGAAAGTGGGTTCTGTACCACACAAACTGAATAAAAGGGTGTAATAAAATAGGCATAATAAAGAAAAGAAGGTACAGTAACAAAACAAAAACACTTGATAGATTTTTAACTAGGGATATTTTTGGTAGTGATTACACTTCAAGATATATTTTGACGTGATACTGACTAATACTAACTGTGACGTAATTTTGATTAAAAATTAAAAAAATCTAAAATGCAGTCCATTTACACAAATTTAACTATACAACTCGATTTCCTGGGATAACTCTAGATTCTGATTCCGAAAGTGCAGGTTCTGTACCTCACAAACCAGGGAAGTTGAATAAAAGCATGTAATAAAATAGTCATAATAAAGAAAAGAAGGTACAGTTACAAAAAAGAAAAAAAAACTTGATAGGGTGACAAAAGTGATAAGGTATCAAGTTACAAAACAGAAAGTATTGATAACACCACAATTGTTTTACGTTTTGCCACGCTTAGATGTACAACTTGCTTTTACCAAATCTTCGAGAAAATTTTTCTTTTTCAAAACAGGATTTTGGCACCCTCAACATTTATAATAAGAAAAGCTTCTTTGCTTATATGTTATTATCAAATTACATTTTTACTATAAGGTTATATAGTATAATTTGAACATTTATTTTATCTTTAAAGCGATAAACAATCAAATATAAAAGTTTGAAATAGAATTTGATTACATTTATAAATGTACTTTTAAATCGATTGCTCCTAATCCGAGAACAGATTATACAATTCCAAAATTCAATAGTTATCCGGAAACGTTTGATTATTATAATCTAATTATTCCCTATCCCCTTCTTGTTTTACTGTTGAATCAATCCTACACACGTAACGTTAAAAGTTCCGATAATAGCTCTGTAAAGTTAATTACGAAATCGTTTTAGGGGGTTAAATATTCGAAGCATGAAAAGAGAGAGTTTAAAAAATAAAAAAGAGACTGAATAATTTGTCACCGATGAAAAAAGAGTAATAATTAAAGTATCACAGGGAAATAGGGGAAATAGAGAGGAAAACCAATAAAGATTATTGCGAAAGAGTAACTCGATAACAGGGAAAACTGGTAATAATTATAAGCTACACAAATCTAATTATTTCCACCGTTTTAAACTCAACGTTTTTTGGGAAATTCAATTTTCATTTATTTGCTACGGAATAAAATTTAAATATGTTACAACTATCATTATCTTAACCTATAATTAGTCTTTTAAACTTTCACAATTCAATTTTATTGAATTTCTAACTGAAAATAGAAGGGATAAGAGAATAACTAAAATGTCCAATAGAACTCTGACTAAATTCTTCTATATACAAATGATAATGCCTTTTCCCAGTGTTCTCCGTCTGTTATAATTTGATGGAAGAAGAAGGTTCATGTTATTTTCTAATTAAATATTTCTCATACGTCAATGAGGTTCATATATTACTATACATATTATATATTATGCTTCTTAAAAGTTAATCTGTAAAAAAACAAATTTTTAATATGCCATCCCAATAATTAATTTATTCTTACTTTTCCTCACCTATAGTAGGAAAAGTAATCTTTTGACCCAACATTTTTTTTTCGAGATTTCAACTGAATTATCCGTTTTGGTGTTTTTAAGTCTTCCTGAGTGGTTTTCAGCATGACGTCTGTAGTATGTGTTATCATCGTATCTCAGGGTATTTGACCAAGAGAGTAGAAACTTGGCAGAAAAATCAGTCCTTACTTTTAGTTATACCGCCGGGAAAATCAAAATTTTCCGCCATCTTAAACCAAGTCTGCTGAGTCAGCAAAAATTAAACCGAATGTATAATGAGCTTACATCCTATAGAGGAACCCCTTCAAAAGTATTAACTTCTTTCTAGCTTCAGAAGCTTAATGTAGGCTGAATTTTCCTTCTATTTTTATTTTGCCTTTATTTTATCTCTTAGGGATTGAATTTCAGAAAACCTCTTCTTAAAAAAAAATAAATTCCATAATTTTATTTCAACATTTCAAAGAAAGTAATATGATTAGTAAGAAGGTGATAGTTATGTTAGTGAAGGGACCGTGTTTACATACATACTTATATATAGGCCATTTTAAATCAAAATAACTTATCGGAAAACTTATTTACCAAATTTAATTAAGTCATAAAATTATGGTAACTTTCAAATCTTAAGGTTCTAGCGCAATTGGTTCTAGAAATATAGTCATGACGAATTTTTAATATAAACAGTTGTCATTTTGATTAAGAGGGAAGGTCGGTAAAACACCTAGAAGCTAAGAGGAACATTCTGAGCCAGTCAGTCAGTAATACTTAGATAATCCCTAAGCCCAATAAATTAGTAGTACAATTTAACACAGATTATGTTGGTGTTTCCAAGCTCAACTATAATACATTATCATTAATGATCTTAAGTTTTCCTTAGAGTAGTAATAGAAGCAGAAACCTTTTTACTTCCTTCTGTACCTTTTTACTTCTACTTCTTTTCTCTTACCTTCTCCGAAGGTATGTAGGTGAAGTATTTTCACTCAAAAAATCCAAAACCGAGATATCAACTGAATTATCAATTATGGGGGTTTTTAAGATCATTTGAGTGGTTTTTAGCTGGATTTCTGTCTGTCTGCGTCTGACTCCCACTGTTTTTAAACAGTTTGAGTTAAAACTTAGTATAAAAATCAGTCCTTATGAATAGTTAAGCCGTCATCAAAATCATAAATTTGTGAAGACATTAACCTATTTTGCTAAGTCAGCATCAATTTTGAAAATATGTAATCATTTTCGAAGGCCTTTATAATACAAACATACCCAATGGATTTCGTTTTGATATCTGTCGCCATTTTGAACTGTTTAAACTTTGAAACTTTACCACTAACTAATTTTAGAACTATTTCGCTGAATAATCTCGGATCTATTTCGCCGATTGAGCTCAAATTCGCAATAATTATAACTTACCGCAGGATAAATAGTTCCTTAATATTTCAACTTTATATCTGCCACCATTATTTTTAAATTGTTTCGGAGGAAAAGTTCCAAGACGCCACTGTTATTCTGTTTATCATTGGTTTTTATTAACTTTGAAAGTTTCATAAGTATTTCCCTGTCAAATTATTTATTTATTTGAATTATCAAAAGTCATGAATTATAAATTTTAAATTTTTGCTTTGATCAATACATCAAGGCGACGGATGGTAGGTCAAACTGAATTAATCTGGATTCTAGATCCTTCTAGAATAGGAATGTAAAGGGAGATTGGAAGCAATTAGAATGGGATTATAGAGTGGGAGTAGGTATGAACCTGGAAGCATAACCTGGGTTACAGAATCGACCTGCAAGCTGGAAGCAAGTAGAGCGATTAAGTGAAACAGTCTGCACAGCTATTGGAATTAATTAGAAATTACTTAACACGATAAACAGATGCTGGATCCAGATAAAGCAACACACAGTATCAACTAACATCCATCTAAAACATCATCATATTATCAAAACAACAATAATCATTACCTTGTGAAACTAAAGCACTAATTAAGTATTCATTTAACTACTTCATTAATTAATTATGTTTACTCTGATTAAAGGTTACCTTTTAAAATATCAAATTCATTCGAACTCCATAGATTATAAATGAAGGAAGAAATTATAATAAATAATAGAATAATCTAAATAATAATTTAAATAATATTTATTTTGATTGATATCAATAATAAACAAGTAAATAAATAATCATTAATACAACTTAACTTTAATACTTAGAGGATTAACTTATTAAAAATGATTTTATTTCATTACAAAGTTAAAATTGCTATTAAGAGAACTTAAAAATTTTGATTTTACAAGTAACACGTTTTTAGATTACCAGGTATGAACTTGGAGCCACGGCGGCTTTACAACAATTCAATGTCCAATTTAGTGCTAATGCTGTATATAGAGGATTCAGCAGGAATCGCTCTAGTAACTTATCCTTTATATAATCGAGTAGTGTCCCGACGACTCACCTTGAAATGATTTGTTATTGCCAAGCTTAGGCAACCACAATTATTCCAATAAGAATATAAATGTTTGATTTGTCGGTCTTTAAATAGATATCATTACTTATCTAGATTAATATATTTGGTCTTACTTTTATTTATAAATATAAAATTAAGCCCATTGCCACGGGCTCGTATTATGTATACAGCAGCTGAGCTCAGCTTGACACGAGATATAATGCAAAACTGGAATTGTGTAACATACAAAAACACTTGTTTATACGACTTTTTAAAAGCCATTGAAAAATAACCGCCATTTTTAATCACCGAGATGTAATTTCCCCAACTTAATTTGACCTCTTCACTAAGTTTTTATTTAATCTTTACTTTCTCATTTACGTAGTAAATAAAAGAAAAAAAGTATTGTCATGACGCGAAAATTCGATTTTGAGCTTTTCATAAATTTACACGTTTTAAGGTACTCCAAAAAAGGGTTTTTAAAATTATCTGTCTGCCATCAGTAGTCTAAAATTTGGCAAACATGTTCAGAAAAATTAGATGCTGAAGCAGAATCGAGAAATTAATTTTGGCTCTACATTTAGGTGCATAACCCCCAAAAATCAAAAAGGTGCTTTCCACAAAAAAAAACTTTCAAAATAACTTCTCAAAAATGGTTCAGACGATTTTGATGGAAAAATCTAAAATGAAGTCTATTTAAATAAGAATTTAATCATGTAAGTCATTTTTAAACAAGTTTTGAGAAAACTAGGAGAGAGGTCGGGTTCGATTCCCCGCCGGAGACAAGTTATTTTAATGGTAAATTTCGATAAAATTTGCAATAATAATTAAATGGAATTACGATAACTCGATGAATGGGAAAAAACAGTCCAAGTAATTATGTACTCGTTCATGATAAATTTTAGTACGAGTTGTATCCGACAGATTTTTGAAATCAGATAATTTTGAAATCTGCAAGCAGTGGTATTGTGTAAATTGATTTGGGTCTTGATTTCATTCGCGTTCCGAGAATGCTATCTGGATCTTGACTATGCAATAATTGATTCTATACTAAATGGCCAATATAATGTGTATATTGTATATATATACAAAATATACATAATAATTATGAGTGGATATAATAATGTACATGTGGTATTTATATAAAATACATGTATATTTTGAAAAACTGCAAAAGATAGTAAAGAATTAAATCATACTATAATGACAAATTTCTTATTTAATGTAGAAATAAGAAATTTAAGTAACCTATTTTCGTTTATTACCAAAACATCTTTTGTGTCAAGATTCATGAAACAAAAAAAAGGAAAACTTGATTTTTGGTAAAGTTCTGTTTTAAGATGTAAATATTTACATATTTAATCTTTTTAGTTTACTCAAAGATTTGTCAAATGGGTAAAATTGTTTGATTTTCAAGTGTTTGTTCAAAGTGCAAACAAACAGAAAGTGACTCTCCGTCGCAACGGTATTAAGTTCAGAGAGACGCCGCTAAGAGGGCGCATGCGCCACCATAGCCCCACTTTCCTAGACGGACACTCTGTTCAAATAGTTTGCGTTTTGTTGTGACGCTGTTTGCTTGTTTGGTTTTTGTTATAATGTTATTTTTATCATTAGTATTTTTTTATTTTCTTTTATTTTAGCAAATAATAATTTTTATTTGTTTCGGACAGAGATTAATAATAGAGTTATTTGAATATTTTTTAAAAACGTAAACATGAATCTACTTCAAATATTTATTCTTGAGCTGGGCAAATAGTTTTTTTCTCGTTCTTCTTCTTTTAAAAAATATTTCGCAATGTTATAATAATTTAAAAAAAGAAATACAATTATTGTAATAATAATAATTCATTTTAAAACTTCTATAAAAAAAAGTCAGCCAAATTGTGGCCAAAAATAGCTTCCTCGCGTTCTATATCTGGCCACATTATATTTATATCCCTTTCTATTCCCGTGGGGTCACATTTATATTTTTAAGCATTAAACTGTCGAAGACGGTTAAAAATATTATGGGATAATCTGTGAGCTTTTTTCGACAAGTCGCCAATTTTTTTCGAAATAGGATGAGTAAATTTAAAGATATAGGTGCTAAAACATAGTTTGTACGTATGCGGCAGAGAAAGCGATGGGCCAGATTTGCCTGAATTTCGACCGTTATCAGTAAATTTTGTATTTATCTTTAATCTTATATCCAAGTTCCATTTCTGGATGTAGAAACATAAGAGTAATTAACAAAAATGTATTATTATATTATATAATAGTACATTAAGCGTCGAGTGCGGAAAGTAGCATTTTGCATGCGAGTGTGGAGTTTGCACCCGAGCGACAGCGAGGGTAGTAAAACCACACGAGCAATGCAAAATGCCGTTTCTGCACGAGTTGCGTACCGTACTTTATCTACAGTTGTTGGATTTTAATAATAAATACAGAAAAAAAAAAAAAATAATAACTTCCTGAATGTAGGTTCGTATTTCTCTTTTGATAAAGATTACATTAATTACTTTATTATGTATAGTAATTATATTATATATATTTACACACACTTTCGTTTAATTTAAAAGTATTTACCAGGGAATACATATACAAATGTATGCATCATTAACACTATTACAAAGGTAATATTGAAAGCAATGGTACAGTTGAGCATATTGCATAGCGAATTGCATGGGTTTGATGCTTAAGCATTAAACATAATATATACGCTACAGGAATGGCCTTATTAGAGAATGGCATACTGGAGTTTCTCGTTTAAAATTCAAATTTATTTTATGTTTAAATCGTGGATTTTTGGAAATTGATTGTCTATGTACCTTCTTAATGCATTTCTCTTCAGAAGTAAATACTTGTATTAATGCTCACTTAATTCCTCATTTATTTATGTAGTCGTGTATACAATAGTTGCACATTCTCAAATACTTCCTACATATGTATCAAATAAAGTATTTTGATTGCCCCAAATTCTTTTTTGGGATTTGATATAATATGTACACTAGTGAATGTAAACATTTTGAGTTAAAAAAAGGTATTTTTAAAAAATGTCTTTCTGTCATCTGCTGTCCGAACAGGAACATGAATTCTGAATTGCTGAACCAATTTGTATGAACTTTGACGTATACATTTAAAAAAAATCATGCCCTAAGTTTGTTTTTCTTATAAATTTAGGGGTACTGCCTTTCAAAAAAACAGAAAAATCAATAGCAAAAAATACTTACTTCAAAAACGGTTTCAACTTTCTGAATAGTCAAATTCATTGTTTATTAAGATGACCTCCATAGACGCTCCCATATCTACGATTAGTGTAAGAGTTAAGGCAGAGGAGGTTCATATCAGACTCAGGTTTTTCTTTCACTTAGGTTTATATTTGACTGACTTTTTACCTCAGGTTTATATTTGACTGACTTTTTCACTCAAGTATATATTTAACTCATTCTTTCACTCAGGTTTATACTGGACTCACTCTCCACACTATTTTATCAGAAGATGACTACTAGTGGTTAAAAGATGGCTTTGTACAATAAAGTTACTTCATAGGAAAGAAGTGTCTAAGTCATATTACTTCAGTAATTACAAAATACCACTACTTACAACATAGGCACCTAAACCATAATTTAAGATACTTTTTGCATGCATATAAGAACGGCATCTTAACTCCCTCTATTATAAGGATGTATAAAACCACAAGAAGGAGAATGTATTAAATCATTTACATTTTTTTTTTTTTTTTTTTGAAAAATTTAATTTATAGTTAAAAAATATTCAATTTAATGAAATAGTTTGTGCTGCAACTCGAGATGGAATAATTAGAGAGACCTGTTTACCCTGAGGTCAGGAAAGGAGTAAAGTTTCCCTAGGGATAGCAAGAGTTCAAGTCAAATATTTGGCTTAGTTTACCCTCCCCCCTCTCCATGCTTCAAGTCCTTAAGCATGAAGCACCTTTACTTACTAAGCACCCTTCGCTCTTGTAAGGTTAACCCCTAAAACAAACCCACCGACCTCCAGAACCCTTTAATAAGAAAAGAACACTGACAACAATTCCACAAGTTAAACACACTCGACTTTCACTCCGGAGTAGTGGGGGGAGTAAAGAGAGAGAGAGAAAGTGGGCGTGGCTTAACAAACAACCTCACAGCCTGAAAGAGAAGCTCTTGTACTGAAAAAACAAAGATATGTTTTAAGTTTAACTTAATTCTTAAGACTAAGTCTTCAGAATTTAACCTCTTATTTATTAATTCTATACTTTCTTTTTTTACAAAATACCTCTTTAAGTACGTTTTGAACAGCAATTAAATCAAATACTGAAGAGAATTTTCTAGAATAATTTCAACAAATCGAATTGGTTGGGAAAATATAAACAATATTTTAATTCAATTTTTTAAACACATACAATAAAAGGCTAAAAGAGTGAACTATGATCTTAAAGTTAAGAACTTATGATACTGAATTATAATAGACAAACAACAGATAATCGAATATCTATAATTAATTTAATACATAGAGGAGATAGAGTTAACGCATTGTCTATAGGCAATAGTGTATCTATAATCAAAAGAGAACAGTTAATACTGATCAAAATTTCGTTAGTTTTTGCTCTACGTGTCTGCACGGGTGACAAAAGGCAAAAAGATTTTTTAAAACCAATTTTCTTTACTTAGACCTCAAAACGAGTAAATCCATCAGTCTCAAAATTGATTTTTTGCACTCTCTAAATAATTTCTCTTTATACGTACAATGTAATATGAGAAAGTAAGAAATAACAATAATATAAATGTTCGCCTAAAATTTCAGGTGAAAAATAATTTATGTCTATAATTTCACGTTTGGAATTAAACGATATATACACAGAGAAAGAAGCTATGAATAAAAATTGAACAATAATACAATGATAATAGCTATATTTTTTAGTTAAAAAAAAGCTTTAATAATGATTTAAATATATAAATATGTATAATTTATTATATATATTTATAAATGTACAATTCCATATATATATATATATATATATATATATATATATATATATATATATATATATATATATATATATATATATATATATATATATATATATATATGAAAAGGGAGAATAAACTATAGTTAAAATTATTTATAAACAAATATGTAAATGAGAAACAATTAGAGTACAGCAATTAAAATAAAATAAAAATAGAGAAAGAACAAGAAGAATTAGAAATTATAAAATCATTAAAATTACAGGAATATATTTTAATTTATGGCCCATTAGTTAAATAAATAATTGGAAATATACATAGATCTATGAATTAGAAAAGGAAGAGAGAAGAAATCTCCAGATTTAGTACGTGGGAGGTTTCAGGACACAAAAAGGTTCTGTTTCAAAAGCCCCAAACTCATTTATCGTCGGTAAGATAGTAATCTTTGTATCAACAGGCTGATCCTTGATAAGTACTCAGCGGTCAGGAAGGACCTCATCTTCACGTCCTTAAACACTTTAAGGACTTTTAAAAGGACCTCAAGATCTTTCATTAAAAAAATAAATATGAGAAGAGGAAAATCTTTGCTTCATTATTAAAAGATTGTCTTTTACAAACTTCGCCCTTTTTTTGAATTCAGCGTAGGAGTTATGTCCATTTTAACTTCTTGTTGAAAAGTTATTTAATAATTATAAATGTATTTTTTTAATTATCTCACATCTTTAAATTTGCATTTAACGGGTTCATAATAAGAAAGAAATAATCTCTTAATTTTTAAATACGTATATTCATATAAATATTATTTATAAGCATTTTAAATATATATTAAGATTAAAGATCAACTGATAAGAAAAACAAAACTCTGAAAATAATATAGGATAAAAAATATCTTAGTTAGTCTTAAGTAAGACATTTTTATCAAGAATTTGTTAGAATTAATTATAAAAACTAAAAAAAAAAAACCGAACATTAATAAGCAGTTAGTTTTACCAGAAAAAATAAATTAATTAAAATACAATTTCCTAAAACGATAATAACACCATAGAAGATAATTGTACGAGACCCACTAAACATGTCTTACATAAAAGGATTGCCAGAAAAGGGAATACATTTCATGGAATAAAACGATTGTTCAGAAAATTAAATTCGGATAAAAAAAAAAGTTTCATACTAAGTACACCAAAGGATCCACAGCTAGAAGGAACAAGTTTATAGTAAAAAATATTGCACGGCAATGTTTTTTGATTTTAAAAAATGTAGTCCGGCCATTATCGCCAGCCACACATTGCCGTAAAATGTTTCTCTTTTATACAAGCCCCTTAAGATAAAGTAGTGACGGACAGACTGGCAAGAAACAAGTAATGTTGTCTGATGTCTCTGGTGTCAAACATTTTTTTTTCTTTGAGGAAATTTTAAATTTGATGACATGAAAAAAAGTTGTACTACAGAATGATCACAATTATTCTGTAACCTTTGGTAAGCTCCAAAGAAAAAACAAAATTTCTAGAGTAAAAGATACAAATAAAATATCCTTTAAGAGCTATTTAAGTGAAAATTTAATTCGAAAATTGGACATTGGGTGAAAAATTGTACGACAATGAGACGATTAAGCGACAGGCTTCTCTTCTATCTGACTCATAATAAATGAACAGGAGAGGACAGACAACTTGATTTACAGGCTTAACAACCAACTAGACGGGACAGAATCCCCATTAACCCTTCGCAGGACTCTATTTGTAGCTACAGCCCTTTCTTCCTTAGAAGATACTAATTATAACACATTTTCATTCACTTTTTTAAAAAAAATAAAAATAGTATTCTCTCATTTTTAACATAGTTATAAACCTCATTGTGTATTATAATAAATAGAGCAGTCATATTAGTATGGTTATACCATTTTTAAGCTCTTAAGCAACAAATTCAATATTTATAATTGAATTTTAAAGGAATTTAAAAAAGTCTTGTGAACAATAAATTCGAAAAAATTGATTTACAAAGTTATACGGAATTTAAATTCCGAAATATCTAATTATATTTAAATAATATTTACGCATTTTTAAATGTTCAGTAGGCGGTATTTTACATTTTGGTTTGCAATGGGGACTGGATATTTCTTAGGAAACCAACCTGTAAGGAAAACTATTCCTATTTAAATTGACTAAAATTTTAATAAATTTCGACAGAATAATTTTTTTGAAAAAACTAGCTAAAATACTCCCTTTTTTTTAATTTCATCTCAAAGTATGATTTTTCTGCACATCGTTGAATTAAGACATGCTTACGTTCTGAAGAATGACATTTTTTAAATACATCCACATTTAACATTTTTGAAGACAGATATCCGAATCAAACATAATGGAACAATATTTAGTCTCATGTCTGTTCATCCGTCGTTCAATATTTTTGCGAACCTCATAAAAAACACTAATCCGATTAAATAGTAGGTCATAATAACCCATTGTTGTTCTATATTAAATTTGCCCCATTGCTTCCTCTCTCGTATAACCCATTTAGAGTTTATATGACCAATTGATAAACTAAATATCTTTGAAGTTTACAACTAAGAGTTATTGCAAGTCGAATTCCTCGAATATTTAGAGCTGAACATATTTTCAACATACCCTGAGCGTTTGTTTCCAAAAGTCGTTTTGGTTGAGTAAAGTTAACAAGTGTAAATTATGTTCTAGTGAGTTTCATCCACCCACTCATTCGAGCGTTTTACTAACGTAAACGAAAGCCCAGTTTTGATTTTCTATTTTGATAAATTTTATTGTTCTATCTAACTATCGGCCGATAACTACTAAAATTTAACAACTATTATAAACATATTAGCAAACTATATTAGCTGCCATTTTTTAACTGAACTATTCGCTAAAAAAAACATGAGAGTGCTATGGTTATGTGCGTTTAACTAAAGGAAGAAGAAGAGTATCTCCCAGGACTGCACAAAAGCATGGGTAACTCAATCAGACTACGCCAAGTTATTTAATATATAAGAAGTTATTTAATATTTCAAAGGAGTTTAAATAAAATTATCAATAAACAAAATATGTGTAATAACAATAACACTGTTCTGCAAAATAAACCTCAGAATGAAAATGTCCGAATCTGAAGTCAAAATTTCTCTATATCTTTAAACTATGAAGAACACGAATCAAAAGTCAAAACAAATTTGTTGACCTTACTTTTTTAAGAATAATGAAAAATACGAAAACAAAAATCGATTTTTCCTTGTATTGAGTCTGTATTTTTATTACTTTTTCAGTATAACAAAAAATGTTTTGTGACTTTCTTCTGACATTATTCTAGAGAATTACAGTATATGTGACCGAAGGGGGGTGGGGGGG
Source organism: Gerris lacustris (assembly GCA_951217055.1). NCBI lineage: Eukaryota > Metazoa > Arthropoda > Insecta > Hemiptera > Gerridae > Gerris > Gerris lacustris. Next base: position 51,054,702 of record OX578279.1, read on the forward strand.
GGGGGGGGGGGGGGGCTAAAAAAATGGGCAAAACCACCACTTGTATGAACTTTTTTTAGTATATTTTAGAATATTCGATACCCGATCAAAAAATCTCAGTGTAGTTAAATGACGTTATTAGCTAGCAGAAATATTAAGTTATGTAATACTTGAATTTATTTTCATCAGTCAATAAATTTCAAAATAAAAAGAACTTTTTATACACTACGTTCTTAAATTTTCTGTTGAATCGTATGTAATGTTGATAATATAATTGTTATTGTTATATAATATATAATGTTAGTGAAAAAAAAAAAATAGTTCCGAATTTATTTACTCCACATAAATGACAACCATCCAGAGAGCTGATCTTAAACCTATAAAGGGATAAATCTTTGTACAACGGATCTCCCCAACACCAAATCTAAAGCATGCCATCGATATATTTGAAATAATATAATCGATAAATAATATAATCGATATTTCTGTTGTTTTGCTGTCATTCAATGTTTATCTATCACAAATTTGAGACTCGTCAAAATGAAGATTGCGTAAATATTGGATATGGCAAAACAAATAAAATAACTTGCGAATTTTTTCCGAACTAACTTTCCGCACAGCAAAATTTGCTGAGAACTAATTAAATTCTGCTGAAAGATGGCTTAAAGTATTAAAATAATGCATTGTCATCGTGTTCTGAGCTATGCTAAAAGTTTCAAATGTCTAGCTATTCGGGAAGTTAGTTAGAAATCGATTGCCAGATATGTACCGGACAAACAAACAAACGAACAAACAAGAATGCAAGCTAATAAAAACGTAGTAAAAATTAAAGTACATATCATATCTTAAATTAAAGATTTCTTTAAAAGGTTGAATATAATTCAGTATCGGATGAATACCGAAAAAAAAATCGGACACAGTAAGCCCCGGAACTTTTACTTACTAAATAATTCCAAAGAGCGGCAGATATTAAATAGAAATAGGGTGGACCCATTTATCTCAAAGAAAGGTATAATTGGTGCGAATTTCAGCTTCAATTGGCGAAATAGTTCTAAAATTATTTAGGGTTAAAGTTTCAAAGTTTAAAAGTCAATATTTTCTAAATGGTGGCAGATGTCAAAACGAAATTCACCGAAAATGTTCGTCTTATAAAGAGGTATAATAGGTGCGAAGTTCAGTGCAACTGAATGAATACGCAGAATTACACTCGGAGGGCGATATAATTTAAAAGTAGAAATTGGACAAACAGTAAAAAAATACGATATTAATGGGACCGTAATATGTTTTCGTGTTAAAAAATGTTGTTAAACGATGCATACAAAAAAATTCCTCAATATTTTTTATGTTAAATTATATTAATTTATACAAAAGCAGGCATGTATGCATTGTCTAAAACATCATATTAGGTGCACTAAAACTATTCACATTTCAAATTATTATACCATGTGTGTATGTAGGTGTATCATAAAAACAATAAAACAAAAAAAAGTATAATTTACTAAACTTTAATAATTTTAAATTTCTAGCAGTTCATATTCGTCTCAATTTTTCTGCCATTGTACCCGTATAAAATGTTTATACTTAAAATGCAAAAAACACGATATTTACCGACTTTTACACACAATTTACCGACTCGGACAAACCCATCACCCAATTAGAAAACTAACTGATAACATATATCTTAATAATCCTTTAAATATGCGAGCAATAATTCCAAGTAAGAAAATTAAGTCGCGGTTACTAGAAGATAGGTGTAATTCACAGAGTTAAAAAAAACCGATGTCACAAGAGAGGATGTTGTTTAAGCCTGGTTTACACGATCCAAGTATACTTTGTACAAGTAACTTCAATCAACTCCACTTGGTCCAAGTGTTTGTGGAACTTTGAAGTTAGGTTTAAACTTTGAACGATCAAAGTATACTTGGTCCAAGTAGTGGAACTTTGATACACTATACAGTAGAGGTTAAGATAGATTGTGTGAAATGTTTTTCACTCTAGAACTTTCCGGTTAAATTGTACTTATTATAAGTTTTAAAACAGAGGTGATATACTCGTATCACCTTCTAGTAAGCAAACCTCAGCACAACCTCACGTCATTATTTGACAGCTCTTTCTCATAATTTGTCAGGTGGGCGCCATTTTTGTTTTTATCAAATTCTACTTTGATGGAGCCCATCCAACTGAACTTAAATTCCAAGTTGGCTCGGACCCTGTTTACACGATCCAAGTAGCATCAAAGTAGAGTCAAAGCTGACTTGGTCCAAGTATATTGGATCGTGAAAACCAGACTTTAGATACATATCATTGTTTAGTTTCACCCACTCTCCCTTCGGTGTCGGTATTTCAATGCTGAGTTAAAGGCCTTTCGCCTGGGTGTCTCATTTTTATTTCAGACTCCATTCTCGCCGCCTTAAATAAGGTGTACTACTAAGGTACTAGTTACTAATAAGTAACACAGATAATAGGTAAAACCATATCGCATGTAATATGTAAAGGTGTTATTATTTAACATTGAACTAAATGTTGTCAACGCATAGTGTCACAGAATGTATTTTGTTCGTTCCGAGAAGCGAAATCGGCACTTTTTTACTTTAGCACCCCCCCTTGGTTCTAAACTATAGTCTGCCCTACAAAAGTCTAAAAGGTTTGTGTGTTTGTCTCCCCACGACATTGAGACTCCTAGTGCAAAATACAAAATGTATGAAAATACCTAGTAATTTGACCGGACCACAGTATTATTTCGTGTTAACCGATTTATTATGTTAAGTGTTTTCGTGTTAAACGGTTTTCACTGAAGTAAAAAAAGGACACTAATTAACTTCATTTTAACAAAAATGTAACAGTTATGTATTTTTAAGCTTAACATTTAGCCACAATTCGAATTAATATGTTAAAATAATTTTAAAGCTTGTGGAAATAGAGAATCATAAAACAGCAAGCGTGTTCTGCTTAGCCAAATATGTTTAGAATTTTTCTAGCAAGTTTTCATTACTAAAACCGTTTTTAATGGGTAAGTTTAGTTTAATGTCACAAATGGTAGTTTCGTGTTTTTATGTGGAGTTGCTTCTTTTAGAACTCTTCTCTCGCATGCTTAGTCACACTCAGCTAAATTTAATATAATTTAGGTCAGCTTTTGTTTTCTTCTTACTTAATATTTGATTTTAACGGTTATTGACATATAAAATTAAAGAAAAGATCGTTAAAATCATTATGGACTTCTGGAAGACCATGAAATTTGACCATTTCTTGTTGTCCAGCGGTCACCGGACTTCTCATTCAGTTGACTGTTAATCAATACAGTTGAATGGAACGGGTTGGGGTTGGAGAGTTCTTTAACCAACATAATTGGCCCTGTCATATCAAAATGGAGGCCATTTAAAAGTTTGTTTCAGCTATAACTTTTGAACCATATATTATAATGACGTGTAACAAACGCCATTATATATTATTTTTATTGTCGAAACTCAATAAAACTACACCGAAGTGTCTAGCCAATCCGTTCCTAAGATAATACATTTTTAATATTTGGGGGAAGACATTATTTTCCTCAAAATATGCTACGTATGAAAAATTCTTTAATACTTGTTTTGTTGTTTTGTGATAAGTAAAGGGTTTGGACATCGATGCCGATACATCGAAAATATCGATATTTTCTTTCAATATTTTGACAAATATCGATATTGATCCGTTAGACATCGATACATCGAAAATATACCTTCTGAGATCAGGTGCTTTACGGATGAACAGAACAGCCCAGAAATGTAAAAAGGGTCCCTTTTCTTCGTCTATGGACCCTAAAAAGCATAAAAAAATAAGTCAAGTGATTAAAAGGAATCACCAGTGGCAAGAGCAAGGAATCGCAATGTAACTTCAAGCTTTAATCTTGCCGAAATTGCCGTTGATATAGTTTTATCTGTTTTAGATATATGATATTCCACCTATATAGCAGCTCATCGAATTTTTCTACAAACATCCTCACTAGCCAAAAACCTACGGAGTAATGATGATAGAATAGTAATTTTGTAAACTAAAAATATTGTTAGATAAAAATAAATTATCAATGTAAAACCTAATAAATTTTGTAAGTAAATATTATTTAAAAATAGTTGATGCAGTAGGAAAATGATAACAATATAGGGTCACACTTAAAGCCTTAGAGAAAACCAAGGGAAGGAAAATATATTTCTATCTGAGTCCTCTAAGGCAACAGAAGAAATATAAAAATAAAGCACAAAAAAATAAATAAAATCTGAGTTATGGCAACCCAGAGGCCATAAATAAAAACAGAGTCTTAAGAATTTCAGTACATGCTCTTTCAGGGTTTAGTCCTTACTAATACAGAGACAAGGTTAATACAAGTTTAGGAAGGTCCGGGGGGAGGGAGATATTCCTGTACATGGGGACCTGTTGGTATCAAATATTAAAGCAAGCATAGTAGAAGAAGGGGAGATGGTCTATAAGAGAATACAGGGGAGGCCGGTACTAGAGGTCCAAATTCTAGAATTATTGTTGCTTTCCCCCTCCTTTCAGTGTTGCTTCCTACTGCTAAACCACTAGAGCAGTAAAAAAGAGGATTTTTTCCTCCTCTTAGTAGATTCCAAGGAACAGTTTCGGAGTGTAGATGTAAGCAATGCCTTAATCGCTTTAATTCCTTTTAATGCATTTTCTACTTCTAGAAAACCATTATTACACCCAGAGTAAAACCCATTACACTTCTTATAACACACACCTAGAATTAGGATTGAGTGCACATTGAAAATGTCTTGCAGTCATCTACATCCATTTTATAGAGTGTTTTTACAAAAGTAAATCAGTGCTAATTATATCAATAAAAAAATATGTCCGATACAACTCGTACTAACCGTTGCCATACGCTTTAACGTTACGTTCACCAATTTTAATTTTTTTGGGGAGGGGGAGGTGAACATGAGAAAATTTCAATTTTTTTAAATTTGTTAAATTCAATTACGCGGCTATAGCTAGAAGTGTGCTATTTTGGAAGTGACTTATAATTTTGATGATGAGTGAGTGTGTCATGAACAAAAATGCAAACTTTGAAAGTCTCCCCTTTTAAAAAGGCTTAATAATAATGCCTAGATTTTTTAAGCTCATTATAGGATTAATCTATGCTACAAATTTTAAAATGTTACCTTCAGAGGAAGCAGAGTCGAGGGTGAGAAAAGTCAGGTAAATTGGTTCAAGTAAAGATACTCTGCACATGCCGTGTATGTCTATTTTTTGGATGGGTGACCAGATCACAGGTCTAGGTTCAATTCCCGGACTGGGCACCTCAGCTCGGTTTTCACTCAGAATCGCCATTTGAATGGGTACCTGCCTATGCCTATGCAGGCCTGATCCTCCAAGGAGGCAGAGTGGGCAAATGCCCAGGGCACCAAAAAATGTGGAGCTCTAGTAAATCTTTTTTTTTTGTAATCCCCCCTTCCGCTTGGTCACACAAAGTAGTAAGGGGCGCCGTAAAAATGCTCTGCCGAGGGCGCCATGTACCCTGGATCGGGACATGTGTCTATGTAAAGTGGCGACTAGCTGGTTGCGTATGCCAATTGTAACGTTTATACAAATAATGAAGAGACAACCATTACATACACAGCTGTGTAAGCCCATTGGAAGGCGTTGGACTTCCATGAGATGTTGCGGTCCGAAGTTAGTTTCTTCGTTAATTCATATGCAGTTCTCTGGGAGGTATTGCCCTGCTGCACCATGTGATAGGATGTAAAACTAACGTTACACAAGAACGGCTCTATACTCTTTAAGGTCTAGAGAAAATTCAGTCGTGGTTTGGAGGCGGTCATGTTCATCGAATCACGTTCTACCTTGGTCTTGAATATTAATTAGTTATTATGATACAAATTAAGTCTGCAACTAAATCAATAAAGAACTTCCGTCGTTTCATGGCGCCACCATACTTCACACCTCATCAACTTCCTCCAAGGTAAATGTTTTTGAATATTATTAACTTTTATTTTAATATTCTTTCATAATTTATACTGAAAAGCTATTTTTTTCCCCAGTCTCTTGGGTGAAATAACACCTAAACTGTAATTCTCTCATAATCATCCTCGCAAATGTTTCAAGTCAAAATCTTCAACGGAAAACAGTGATTATTACGATTGTTAAAAAAATTGACAAAATAGCAAATTGGAATAGGAAATAATCATCTAAGTAAAAAAAACCTTATCTATAATGAATCAGATAAATTAAAATACTTTGGAAATAATTCAAAATAGCAAACGGAACTAACAACTTAAATAATACTGCAGATTAGCATTTACTAACAAACCAATCTACCTGCACTCAAAAATATATGTAATAATAATTAATAATATTGCTTCCCAGCTGACCGAAGGTAATAGAAGCTATGTGACTGTTCTGAAAAACAAAATTTACATGTAGGTCATAATTAGCCCATTGTTGTCCCACAAAGACTCAACCTTCTGCGCCCATTTATTTCTCTACCACATGCGCACATACATACATTTATTTACACCTATATCTTTAAAAGTACTTATCTGATTTTTATAAAATTTGGATGGTTAGTCAAAAGTTGCCCGCAGACAGCCCAAGATTAATTTTAACCGTTTACACTCTTTAAATCTTGCCAAATTGACATTTTAATTCATGTATAAAATCAAAACAACTTTGACAGATTTAAATAATCCAAGATGCGACGGACAGACTGACGAACTACCAATAGCATAAGGGTTTCTAGGATGACCTCGAAACCCTAAAAACGAGGGGGAAAATTAAATAAATTTGACAATAACAACCTATTATTAAAAGCATGAAACATGGGGTCAAAATTATGTTTTGACTTGATGGTTTCGCCGGGATCAGCTTTAAATTTCTCATTATTAAATTAGAGCTTATATTTTTTTTCTGGAAATATATTTTTCATTTAATAAAGAACAGCTGATTAACCACCAGAATCGTTCGATGTGTGACGGAGATATAATTTAAAAAAAAAAAAAAATAACCTAAAATTAAGTTACCAGCACGAGTAACACTAAAAATACTCTAAAGTTGCATTAGTGAGCTCGTTCAAGACAAGACTGAAATGATTATATTTTGGCATAATATATGAAATAGACATAAATAAACAAAAATAAACACCAACATAGACTCCAATAAATAATAATACACAACAAAAACTTTTTTAAAAATCAAATGTGTTCAAGTTTCTCCAGTTACGTCAGATAAAAAAAACATAGACGTCGCTTATATAAAAACTACGCAAAAAAACTTCACAACTAACAATATTAAAAAAAAGGGGGAGTGGCATAAATAGCCTGGTACACTGCAAATTTACAATGCAAATAATTAAAATATAAAAACAGTTAAGTTGTTTGAAGTTTCACGACTTATTTTTAAGCCCTCAGGAGGAAAAGACGGACGATGGATCTCAAAACAATGATTAAGTTATTGCTATTTGCAAAAATAACGGCTTTCCCTAGCCTCTAAATTTTTGCTAAAATCTCTAAAGCGGCCTATACACATGCGGGAACCTAGTTAACAGATCTCTGTTAAGCAAGAATCAAGTTCGCCAGTGTGTGGAGGTTTAACGAGCCAAGTTGGTGATGTAATTGGTGTTCCTTATAAAGTCGGAACTTGGTTCGCCGAACCAAGGTGAACAATCCATGTTCCTATGCGTATAGGTTCCATGTTAGCGCTTAAGTGCCATCGTCAAAACTTTTTAAATCGGTTCTTTGTTGTTCCTTAATTTATTAAAGAATGTATTTTTTATCTATATAATATTGTATTAATAAAGGCGAAGAGTGTTTTCAGTGATAAGTTAGTTGTAAGGTAAGAGATAAGATTAAAACAAGACAGGACCACATGAAGGTGCCTTGCGGGAAACCTAGAGAAGTGTTAATGCTAGCAGGTCTAAAGATGAACTAGCGAGGTAGCTTCGTCCTTACAATAAACTCATGAATAGTCAATTCAAAGTCCTACACAATTTTTTTTTTTTTTTTTTTTTTTTATCTTTTTTAAGCACCCACACTCAACTCTCTTTTTCTTGGCTTAATTATCAAGTACATTTTTTAAATAAAAAACTTGTCTCAAACAAAAAAGAAAAAAAGGAGATAGGATAAAAAAAAGCATCGAAGTAGAACGAGAATTAAGTTAAAAGGAAATCTTATCTTGAAATCTAAAACAAGAAAAAGAGGAATTTGAATAATTAATAGCAAAAACAACAATAGCAAGTCTTTATTTTATTTCTTTCAAGGTATATACTTGTAAAAAAATAAACTTTTGGCATATTAATAATAAAATATCTTTCCGACAAACTCGAACAAAATTGTTTCATACATAAAATACTTATTGGTACTGAATTTGAATCCTACAATCTCTAATATAAGCGGTAAAGTCCTGATTGACTGACTGACAGAGAATCAAATTACAGCAAAATCTACTTAACCGAGAGACTTGAAATTTTGAGGATACACTCTGTTCATATTATAGACACCCACTAAGAGAGGATTTTGCGAAATTTTAATTTAGGTACACAGGGGTACGGGGTACAAATGTCAAAGTAATGAATACCTTTCATTTTGCATATCGTTGAAAAGCTCTTTAAGAGTACAGTAATTGTTGTTACAGTGTACAGTACAGTTCTGTCATATTTTCATTTAGGAGGAGGGGGGGGGGGGGGGAATGGAAAAAATATAGCTATATCTTATATAAAAAGAAGACTGTCTGTATGAGGGTTTGTTTTTTATACAAACCTACTGTTTTAACCCAATTTGATGAATATTTACACTCTTTTCCTTCAAAACAAGGTGTAGGTCACTCCCTACATGAGATTACGAAATTAAAATTTTGGTACACAGGGATAGGGGTACAAATGTCAAAGTAATTGATACCCTTCATTATGCATATCGTTGAAAAGCTCTTTAAGAGAAAAGTAATAGATATGTATATTTTTGTCATCTTATCATTTAGGAGGGGAGTAAAATGGAAATTTATATCTATATTTATCTATGTATATAAAAGTCAACTTATGAGTGTATTTGTATGTTCTTTATACAAATCTACAGTTTTTGAAAAACTCTTTAAGAGTACAGTTATTATGTACAGTGTTATATACATTTAGGCGGGTGAAATGAAAAATATATATGTATATCTATATATATAACAAATTAAATAGTGTTGTGTCAGTACATTTATCCAATTGGGCTCAAATTTTTAATTTCCACTAAATGAGTAGTCCTGACAATGAATATAAGCTTAGAAAATTGTATATCTGTTTGTCTTCTAAATGGATTTCAAAATTCTAATTTCATTTTTTATAAGGGGAGTAACAATCTGAAGAAGTGCCTATTAATAAAAGATAATTCCAATTTCAACCCAGGGATGGGAAAAGACACCGGGGGGGGGGGGGTACAGAAGGAATGTACCGTAGCTTTTCCTGGAATGATATATTTTAAAAAGTTCCCTTCAGTAGTCTGAATCAATTATTAATTTGGGATATCTGCAAATTATCTCATCAAAGGAGAGGGGGGGATAGAAATAAGTGGGAGGGATAGAATCTAGATATTTCCGCATAGTAAAATAATTTAAATGTTTCTTGATGGTAGTTTATATACTTATCAAATTGAAAATAACACACTCCGTAGCGAAGCACGGGTATCCAGCTAGTATCTAATATAATAATGTATTACTACATATATGTAAAAAGTGTTTAACAGGTGATTGTTTACATTTCGTTTTCAAAAAAAGTTTGCAGCAAAATCATATTTATTTTCATAAATACCTCAGAAACTATATGTATGCTGGGAAAACGACTAATTCGGTTAAATCTGTATTTAAATGGACTACTTAATAAATAATTTCATTTAAATCAAAATCGACCGAACTTCTTTCGAGAAATATATTTCGTTGCCTTGTTTACCGAAGGTAACGGAAGAATTATGATCATTCTGAAAAAACGGAATTCTTTTATGTCGATGGTTTCAATAATTTCTGGACAGAATTACGTTTTATAGATCAGAGAACATATTTGGGGTTGTGGGTCTGCCTGGCTGTCGCTCAATTTTTGCGAACCAACATATTTTAAAAACTACTCGTCTTATTTTAACGAAATTTAGATAGTAGATCATATAATTAGGCCATTGTAGGTCTCATATTAGTTTGGACCTTTTATACCAATTGCTTTCTTGCATGCACTCAAACTTATTTTTATTATTAACTTATATCATTAACAACTATATGAGAGGTAGTCCACTGGGAATCGAAGAGATAATTTGATTTTGAAGGAATTCAAATGGTTTGTTCGAAGTAGTGCTCACTACCCCGATTTCACTTCGGAGTATAATTTTTTCCTAAACACGAAAACTAAATTTCATAGCAATCGGCCCAAGATTAGGCTACACGGGTCTAGGCAGGCTGCAGACTAAAGATACCAAAATACAGCGAGACATTTTTTAAAAACCATTTTCTGGTACCTTAAAAATCGTTAAATTGAATTCTTCACTGTACAAGGGTGATTCATTTTTAATGTAAAAAAAGAAGGAGATTTCAAATCATGAAAATCCATTAAAATCGAATTTGCCTGCAATCACAATACTTTCTCTCTATATATACTGTATAATATACGTGTACGCGAGAATGTAAAAGTGGGGGAATTGAATTAAGAGTGATCTTCTGAAATATGTTCCAAATAGTCTAGTGCAATTGGTTCCGGAAATGTCAAAGCAAATTCTGCATATTATAAATAGCTACCTTCTTTAATCTGGGTTACGGATCGTAAAAAGACTTCTTAGCGAGCACCAAGTGAGCATGAGGAACCTAACCACAAAAATGTATGTTCATAGCTTTAATCGTTCCAGAGACTTACTTTATGATACTAACTTTTGAAAAATCGTTATTTTGTCTGTCTTGTTACTTCGAAAGTATGAATCCTAAAAAAACATCAAATGAATATGACCTTTTTAATAGAAAAAGTTGCCTAATATGGTTTTGTATAATGGATATTTTCGCTAGGACTCTAGGACCCATAGTTTTGCGAAAATACGTGAAAGTTAACCCTTAGACAGGCCTCCCAGCCTTAGGGACTTATCAGTATGTAGCACAATAGACATCAACAAAAAAAAAAAATATGCCAAGTTTCAAAACTCCGGGAATTTTTCGTTCGATCACTTTTTTGAGGTATAATTTGACTGGGCTATCTTTCTTATATATAAAATAAAAAAATCTTTCAAAAAGAAGTTGTTTAAGATTTAATAAAAGTGGAGATCACGATTTATGACAAAAAAGAAATGAAGTTTAACTACTTCCTTCGCTATAAAACTTTGTTAAAACTTTAAAAGAAGAAATTTTTAATTCTCAGAGAATTTCTAAAGAAACTGTTAGAGAACTTTTCCAGACAATTCTTTAAAAAATAATTAGCAGAGTTATCTAACTCTGCTGATAACTGTTCGAGAACTTCATCTTTCACTTATTTGAGTACATTAAAATAGAATATCGAGAAATATAAATCTTTTAAAAAACTAAAAAAAAAAAATATATATGCATATATATAGTTATTAGCTTCATTAAAAAGTTAATAAGTAATAAGAAAAAATAGTAAATAAACATAAAAATAAAAATTGCCAATTAGTAGTATGACAAAGCTTCCCCACTTTCGACTACCAAGAAACCTGAGTCTTGCGCGCTTAAACAAATGGGAAGCTGCTCAAAAGAGTTAGCAAGGTTCCAGGTTTGGGTTCCAGGTTTTGCCTGGATAACCATGATCGACACTCTCAGGTTTATAAAAAAAAAAAATAGGTCCGAGACAACTCAGATAAACTTTCTCATATACGAGGTCATAATTATTTGGCCCAGTGTTTTGCATTTATTAGTTTTCGTATGTACATTTAATTATTATTGAACATTTCATCAAAATTTATCATAAAAATAACATCTCCTGGGCGGGGAATCGAACCCGGGCTCTCTCCGCCTGCGTTTTAGGCTTATTTCTCATGGACTAGATTTTTCCCGGGAGAACGGCTTATATCGTTAGATTCGTATTTATATTGGCTACATTATGGAATTTTTTAAACAAAATCGTCGGAACCGTTTTCGAGAAATATTTTTTTTCTCGTTTTTTCAGAGTTTTTGGGGGGCAGCGCCCCCAAATTTGGAGCTAAAATTCGTTTCTCGATTTTGCCCCGGAGTATGATTTTTCTGAACATGTATGCCCAATTTTGTCAAAATCGGCCCAGTAGTTTAGGCTCAAGGCGTCTGCACAGACAGACAACAGACAGACAGACGACCGACAGACATTAACTATTTATTTTTTTAAACACCACGTTTTTGGACTCAGGGAACCTCAAAACGTGTAAATAAATCAAAAACTCAAAATCGAATTTCAGCGCCATCACAATACTTTCTCTTTATATGAGAAAGTTAAACCCAGATGTGAGACATGGTTTACCGACCAAACACTTCGCACAAATGGGAAAAGCTTTTTCTTCCAACCCGGGTTTATCAACTTTAGTGGTCTTCGTCTTCGGGTGTAAAAGCCCCCCGGAATAAAATAAATAAATAAACCTAGGTTTTCATGTTTATTATCTATGTTAATAAATAAAATTCAAAAATAAAAAAATAACTAATTTAAATAAAATAAGTTTAATTAATAATAATATAAATTTTAAAAAATCCTTAATCTTGAAATGATTTGTTATTTTGCCACACTAAGGCAACCACAAATATTCCAATAAAAATAAATGTTTTTTTTTATTAATTTGTAGGTATTTTTTTAATTAATTTGTGTGTGTGTTTGTGTACGCTTCAGAATATATATAATTATATACATATAATTTAATAAGAGTTCCGTACCAATATACGGAATGCATGGTGTTAATACAAAACGTTTTTTGTTTTACGGCAAAAGAGCTCATTTCTCGAAAATTAGTAGGAATTTATTGAGACCAAGTCATCATAGAGTTGGGAATAATCTAACCTTCAATCTTATTGAAAAAGGTAAAATTCTGACTCAAAATACCATAAAAATCTTGTAATTTTTATGAGAAATCAATCTTATAAGTTTTGTTTTTGCTCTCCTAAAAACTTACATGTCATATCAGTTTTTGGCAAACAGCCACAGATATAGACGGAGCATACATAAACAGTAGTTCTAAGCAAAACCATCCACAGTGCTAAGACCTGTTTCTTGAAAAATGTATGAATAGAAAATATAAAATTTCAGAAATAAGCAAAGAAGATGTAATTACCGGAAGTTTTGGCAAAGGAAACGGAATTCAATGGCATTGCTACAATAATGACTATCTTGCAATTAGTGTGGCTGAGGCATTAGGTAGGCTTTATTTCGTTCTTTCATGGTAAGAATAGTGGCAAAAAATAAATTACAACGATATAGATTGATAAAATATGAGTTATTAAAAAATAGGTTGTTCGCATGCACAAACAAAAGCAATGTGAACAGACAATTCATTCATTCCAACCTTCTGTTCACATAGATAAACTTTAAACCGTGTGGGCACTATGTGTTTGACATTGACATACAGGCCCCGATTTACCAATGGGCAGACTGGGCAATTGCCCAGGGCGGCAATTTCTGGGGATTGGACATTTTTTTATAATTATTTCCAGAACAACTATTGATTATTAATTCCGAAGTTGTTACCGAGTTCGCTAAGAAAAAATCAAGGAAAAGGGTCCATGTAGTCATGTTAACTAAAAGTTTTCAAGGAAAGTATATAAAATGATTATATTACAGGCTATTTACTTACTGTAATTCATTTAATAAAAAATGTGACTTTTCCTTAGTTTCAAAATGTTAATGTTTATTTCATCCACGAGCTGTGGACAAATCCAAATATAATATTATACTATATATATATATATATATGCAAACTATATATATATGCAAACTGGAACCTTTAAAATTATGTTCATGGTGCAGCTTACCCTAAATCGGGGCCTGTTGACATACTATCAAATTTTCATTAAAATTGGACTAGTAGGTTTTTAAATATCCACTCAAAGATTTTTACAGACTTGTATTAAATTTACTTTTTGTGAGGTAATTATTCAATCAACAACCCACATTTCTACTACCTAGAAAGCAAAAACTTACACAGCAAAGATTATATAGCAATATTTAATAAGCGCTTACGTTTGTAAATAATATGGGACAAACAGGCTAATTATGACCTACCACCCAAATTTCATCAAAATCGGAAGAGTAGTTTTATAAGAACGTCATGGTGGTTCGCAAATATTATGACGGACAGACCGAGACCAACAGACAGGCACGAGACCAATATTCTGCGCCCGTTTCTTTGTTCCACGTGTGCACCAACTTATTATTTATTAACAACTATACCTTAAAAAGCACTGAAATTTGGATAGTTTGTCGAAAATAGGCCACATATTGTTCCATATTAATTTCAATTGGCAGCGCAAATTAAATATTGCATAAAAATAAGTGTGATCCGACTGGGAATCAAAACAGACACAAATCTCATTTTACCATTCTTCCAATAATAGGATGTGCCCACTAATTGGCAGACAATTTTATTCTTCTATCAATAATTCAAAACAAAACCATTCATAGTGTCAAAGGACCAAATTCATTGATCATTCTTGGAAATAATATTAAGGAATAATCAAAGAAGAAGTTATATAAGTAAGTTTTGGCGAAGGAATTATTAAAATAAGGAATTATTAATAATAAAAGAAGGAACTTTTCAAAGAAAGTTACAACCCAGTTGAGTTTTAGCTATAATCTACTCGAGGAATAACATAGGTAGATATAGTTGGTGTAGAGTTGGAAGGGGGGGGGGGGGGGGAGTCTACAAATAGTATAGTTTAAACACTAAAATTTCAACCATTGAGGTACTTCTTAGAAGTAAGAAGAGAACTATTGTGCCAAGTGCCATTTAAAACTATTTGAATTCTTTTTAAAAGAGCACTTGAAATATTGCTTTGAAAACTCCAAAGTTAGTATCATTGACCATTATGAAATTTTCAAGAACATAAAAGACGTATGTTTTTCATGTTCTTAAGTACATTTTAAGTTTGAAGTTGTTTTTTTAAAGCAGCAAGATATTTCTAAAGAAAATGTGGACGATTCATTACTGATAATTGTTTTTTGAAAATAAAAAGAAACTCTTTATAGCAATAATACTGCACGGATTTTCTTGTTAGAAAATAACATAAAATTACATGTTTTGGTAATTCAAAACATTATGAATATTTTTTTCTTTTCTTTTTCGTAACAAATTGTAGAGAAGTTTTGAAAGGAGGTTAACGAAAAAGGAAGCGGAGAGGAGTCCAAGTAAGAGATTAACAAAAGTTGTCAAATACATTATAATTTAATCGTTTTGTTGTTCTGGAACCCAATAAGTTGATTTCAAGAGCTTACTAAGCACTTACTTAACTTCTAGACAAGGGGAGAGGGAGACTTCAAACTTTATTAGCTAACTATTTTCTTTCTTTTTTATCAAGTTAATTTTCCATCGTATAATTTTCGTTCGTTTTAATCCTAATTAAAAATTGTGTTTTTCAAGTTGTTTGTTTCGATAAAGGTTTAACGGTTTATTAAGCAGATATTGAATAAATCATCTTGATCAGTAAATTATCAAAACAAAATAAATAAAACAATATATGTACGACAGATGATAACGACACTTATTTGATATCATCAGAATCTCCGAATGAAAATTATCAAAATCTTTGAATGAGAATCACCAGAATCTCTGAATGAGAATCATCAGGATCACTGAATGAGAATCATCAGAATCTCTAAATGAGAATCATCAGAATCTCTGAATGAGAATCATCAGAATCTCTGAATGAGAATCATCAGAATCTCTGAATGAGAATCATCAGAATCTCTGAATGAGAATCATCAGAATCTCTGAATGAGAATCATCAGAATCTCTGAATGAGAATCATCAGAATCTCTGAATGAGAATCATCAGAATCTCTGAATGAGAATCATCAGAATCTCTGAATGAGAATCATCAGAATCTCGGAAGAGTATAACTTATTTCTCTTTCTATTTCCTTAAAAGTTTTTAATTAATAATGTTTCGAGTATAAAATCTCCTTCTAGACAGGCCTAAAAAGCAAGGCTATAAGCTTGTCATTTGGGGTACCATGAAAAACCCCTAGTTTTCAAACTAACATTTTCCTCGCGTTAAGTCATACTCGTATTTATTATCACAGTTGAATGTATGAGAGTTAACAGATTTACTTGCAACTATTTAGTTATTAACTGAGTGCGTAGGCTTCCGCTGGTAGACTCGTAATAAACAGCTTGGTTTTCCGGTGAAATCCGCGTCACGAAGGGGATGAAGTCCAGGGGGAGGGGTGAAGGGGTTGGACTTCAACCCCTTCGTGATGCGGATTTCACCGGAAAACCAAGCTGTTTATTATTTAGTTATTGATTACATAAGAGTACATCGTCGATAAACGTATTCTTCGCCTTAATTCGAAGCGGATAGTTTTCCTGCGAGATCAGGGCAACCACGTGGATTAAGCTAAACTTAAATATTGAGGCAATAAGCTAGCAACGAATTTTCAACAACAAACTAACTGTAATTTCATCTGACAAAACTAAAAGTAACTATATGCTTAAACACTTCATAAATGAGAAATTTATGTCCGGGTTTGTCTGGCAGATATTTTTACACAACCTTTGAATAAAGGTAGGAGCACCACGACTTACAATTCGACTCTTAGAAAGATGAGACAATAATTCTAGGTAGGAGGGTACTTTTGGAATGAAAGTCCTTCGAGTGTTTATGTATTTATTTCATTCAGAGCTTTCGCGCAGGGAACCTGAGCTTCATCAGTGATCTACAAATTTAAATTTTACAGGAATTACGAAGAAAAAAGAAACAAAATTACGTAGGAAAAAACATTTTAACTTTTTTACAAAAAGAGATACCAACCAGAATTAAAATAATGTCTACTCAAACATAGGTAGCAAAATAGTAGTAATTAATTTAAATACAAAAATAATAAATACATTAAATATCAGACATTAACTTTAACACTTTAAATAATAACATTTAAAGCTGGAAAATTTTAATTTGTAGATCACTGATGAAGCTCAGGTTCCCTGGACGAGAGCTCTGAATGAAAGAAACGTATAAACACTCGAAGGAATTTCATTCCAAAAAATCTCTCCAACCTACAATTGTATATAACAAGTCCATATTAAATCTTTTCAATTTATATGAGACAATATTCACAATAATGGGCGGATCTATACGTTATTAATGTGGCAAATTTCTCTATAACAGTATCACTCAGTTCTTAAAAGAAACTAAAAGACATAAATAATATTTAAAGTAACATTAACGCATTGAAAAATGTCCAATGTCCAAAATATAATTCTGATTTTCTGTTTAATAAATTTAGAAGATGACAATAAACTGTTTGGCTCTTAGCCTAAAGTAATTAGGTAGAATCCAGTGGCGTAATAAAACAATACTGCGCCCACTGAATACTACTTATATGTAAAGGTGAAATAATGCTTCACACCTTAATGAAAACATTAATGAATAATGAAACATTTAGGTTGACAATGATCGATTTCTAAAGGAAGGATAAAATTACAAATTTTATCAGGAATTACTGAATGTTATATTTCAATGTAAAATATGCGTTTTTATTTATCATAGCTTTTAGCCTTAAAAAAAAGATAACATCAGAGCTTATTACAGCTCCATAGTCACATTAATATGATAGTTTAAATTAGTTTTGATTCTACATTACTTCAAAGACCAATGTTCTATCACGTATTAAATGCTAAAAAATGCTTTGAGCAAAATATGAATTATTTTAAGTGTGGAGACACGTTTATTTAGGAACGCAGCAGCGTTCCGCCCCACCAAGTCCAAAAGTCAAAATTTCACAAAAGCTGCCAGTGTATACATATATACTGTAGGTGACAAACTAGGGTTTTTGAGGGTCTGAAGCGTGAAATACGTACAAGCTACCTAAATAATTTATTTTTTAATATCTTTGAAGGCCGTGTCCTATAGATCAAAATAAAAAAAGGTCGAAATCGATCAAGTAGAAGTAGAGAAAAATAGGGTTGAAAATGGTATAGTTTTGATGTCTTCTTCTTATTCTTATTCTATATTCATTTTACGTTGACGCACCTACAGCCTAAACTACTGAACCGATTTTAATGAATAAGGGCTTTTTGGATTCGTCTAGGGCCCTAGAGCATCCCCCCCCCCTCTAATCATTCCCCCCTACAACCCCTCAACTCATTCCTACGCTGAATGTGGAGCGAGAAACCAAGCTATAGCGAACAGTCTAAAATGGGTAGAAACCAAGTAAGCGTCATACGAAGTGGTGAGCCTGACAATTGTACGGAGGTACTACTGTTGCAACACATGAACACATGAACCATAGTGTGTATACAATATAACTATCTGCAATAAGACAAAGCTAACGCTGCAATTTTCCATCATGGTGAGACAATATATATTAAGGGGTCACTTCGTTACTTATATAAGGTCAGCATCCAGCTGGATATGCGCAAATGATAGCAATGTTAGCGTATCAAGGTGGCCAAATGCAGCTAGAAATCTTTATATGCTCCCACTATCATAATGTTAAATTCTTTCATTGTCATAGGTCTCGTAGTTCTCCAATCTCCATAGACCTTGACAAGCTCTTAGCTTCACTTTTATTTGACTCTAATGTGTGGGAATAAACAGTTTAGAGAATCCTTCCTTAGGAACCGTACAAAAAGTCATGAAATCTGACCAAAACCACTTGTGTGGTAAAAAAAAAACACCCCGCCAAGTCTGTGGTGCAAAAAAGTTGTGAAATCAACTTTCTGTCCCACCAAGTGATGTTGGCACTTTCTCCTGACCCAACACTGTCAACTTAGATACATATCAGCTTCTTCTCCTTGGCGGTGTGCCTGCAGTACTACCCAAAGTTAACTGGTTGCATTTCACGCATCCTCTGCAAAGAAAATAGTAGTTTCATGGGGTCATTCCTTGAAAGCTTAATTTGTATATTACTTATTTCTATTTTATTTGTTTTTTGATAATGGGAAAGATTTACAGTGAAAGATTACAATGATCATTGTGGCATCGATAAGAGCCTTCAACAACACTGTTAAAAGGCTTTCCTCTCCAATATGAGCCTGCATATATTAGTTCTAGTTGTCTAGAACTAAGACTGTGAGGTGAATAACTATCATTCCACAAAAACCTCATGTGGCAAACGTAAAGGTGAAACAAGAAATTTTATTGGTGTTTGAAGAATATTAAAATTCCAGTTTCAGGAAATGGCAAGGCACACTGCCAAGAAGAAGAAGCTGATAAGTATCTAAGTTGACACTTTTGAGTCAGGAGAAAGTGTCAACATCACTTGGCGGGACAGAAAGTTGATTTCACAACTTTTTTAGACAACAGACTTGGCGAGGTGTTTTTTTTTTTTACCACATAAATGGTTTTTGGTCAGATACTTCATTATTTCAAATACATTAAACAAAGTGCTCTCAACCTACAGCTAATTCATAATTTCACGCTAATTTCCGACATAGAATATGTTTTCTTAAATTCCAAAAAGAAGGTGTTTAAAACTAAATAAAAAATAAAACTAAATAAAAAGAAAAATATCCATTTTGAAAAAAAGCGAAGAATACTTTTATCGACGCTGTACACTTATGTAATCAATAACTAAACAGTATAGCAAGTGAATCTGTTACCTCTTATACATTCACCACTGATAATAAATCTGACTAAACGCGAAGAAAATAATACTTTGAAAAATAGGAGTTTATTATGGTAACCCCAACTGATAATCCTATTTCTCGCTTAGTCTTGTATTTTAGGCCTGTCTAGATGGAGATTTTATACTCTTTCGAGTATAAAGAGTTTTTTTGTAGTATTAAATCAAAACTTTTAAGGCAATAGACAATTTAGATTACATTATAATTAAGTATTTCTATAATTGTAAACATTTCTTTAGTCGACTGCTTTACATTGTGTTTAAGAAAGTAACAAAATATATTTACAATATATTACACGATTTGAAGGTCTGTCAATATAGTGATCGCTGTATATAGCTGACCGGTCAATATCGCGTTGGTATGATCACCTTAACGATCATTTCACTTCTAATCGGCCATCTATGAATCAAGATCAAGGTTACACGGGTTCTACCCAACACCAAAGCAATTTGACTTACATGGCTTACTACCGATCATACAGTTTTCACTTCAGCGGTATAGTAATGTGTAAAGTGGCTTAACTCCATGCAGGGTTAGTAAACAGGGCCTACATGAATTCCCTAATTGCTATGTTCAAACAAGTGGTTTGATCTCACCGTTCTTCTACTAATAGCCCTAGCATATCTTAAGCCCTATTTTAATTGTACATTGATTGACACAGCACTTTGCTAATCTCAGTTCTTTTTGATCTACACTAATTTTAATTATAATAACTTCGTAGCTCCGCCCCCTACTCACTTCGCAAGTCCACTACGAACTTATGAGTGGTTAACTTATTGGATGTGAGCAAAACGGTCTCATGGTGTAACCACGTTACAAATATAGAGACGCGAGTGGCGCCGGCACCGGGTTAAGAGTTTAGTTTACAATGACTATAGCATAGTAATAGTATAAGGTATAAGAACATAATTTCGCAGAGAGACGTGCTCTGGCTGCCTCGACAGTCCGATTGGCTAAAAGTCACACATGTGCAATGTGCATCTATGCTGTCCAGGAGGGATTTCTTTTCTTTCATTACCTAAATGTACTTTCCACTGGGGTGATCGCGAGATATCTCTACCTTTTTTTGAGACAGATATGGATTTAGAATGTTCTAAGCATTATATTTATAACCAAGCCTTTCCATAATAATATTAAAATTCATACAATAATGTATCAAAATAGATCTTCCATTTTAACAAATATAAGCTATAATAATAAGATAAAAAAAACTTAATTACGTGCATAAAGGTTAAAATCATTTTCCAGAATGAATCTGCGAGAAGTATGAGTACAGATCTTTGTACACTTTAAGCATTTAGGTAAGCAGATAATAGTAATAGAATGCAGGTTTGGACTAATTAACGCTAAGAGCTTAACGTTAGTATTTCCTGGTAACGTGAAGGCTCAAAACCTGTACAGGTAGAGAACCTTGCCTCTTGAACTAAATCAATAATAACCAATTAATTATTTCAAGAGAGAGCTTGCCTTCAACTGAAACTAAACGCTTTATTCGACTTATATCAGCCAAAAAAAAACTAAAGCTGTCAGCAAAATCCACCACATCTTCACAATTCAATATTATTATAGTATTAACTAAGGGTTTTGGCCCTTATCCTTTGGTGAGCAAACACCGAGTGCTTGAACTTATTCCTATTTAAATTCGTTTAAACTTATTCCTGTTAGAATGCGCTTAAATGTATTCTTATTTGAATGAGATTCAACTTATTTCCTTTAGAATTCGCTTAAAAGTATTACTATTGAATTCACTTAATCATATTCCTCTCAGTCTATAAACTAGCTTCTATTAGAATATCTTAAAACTTATTCCTATTAGTATGTCTTAAAACTTATTCCTATTAGAATACGCTTTAACTTATTACCTGCCATGTTGAGGTCCAACAGAGCTGGAGTCGTGGAAGGAACTGGCTGATATATCTTTGTCAGGAATATCCCCAGACTGCATTCCTAGAGGAGATCCACATTGAGCTGAAACACAAACAAATTTACAATTTAAAATTTATTATGTGAATAAATAACGGTAGCAGTTTTTAAAGCTAATTATTCAAACGCGTTAATATGCATTGTTTATGTAAGTACATATTCAGACACATTATTATATCATTCAATCTCATTATTGATGCACTCTATAGGTAAAACTCTAACGTACATTATTCTTCCGTACAACACTTCTTATTCACATTATTAAAACACATTATTACAGCACTATTTTTGCACATCATTTAAACACATAACTATAACACTCTTTACGTACTTAATGACCAAAAATAATAGTTATTTGTGCAACTAGTGCGCAAAGTGGCACTTTGCTGCACTCAAGAGAAATATTTACGCACGAGTCGCAGGCAAAGGCAGAAAGGTTTCTCGAGTGCAGCAAGACACTTTAAGCTCGAGTTGCACATTAAATTTTTCCTACAGTTAGTTTTTACTCTGTAAATAAAATATAAAATAATAGAGTGTTCATCAACATGTAAAAGGTTTTACAATATCAACTAAACCAGCTATTCTGTTTATAGTCAGTATTGCCTTTTTTGCCTGATTCAGCAAACCTGACCAAGCGCTGTTACTATTTTTCATCATAACATTTACTCATCACATTTGATTCTTCTTTTTAGATTGTCTATCTTTACTATATTATATCTTAACATTTTTATATCTGATATATATAGCGTTTAAATCATGTAGTTACTTAAAAAATAATCACGAGTTGTCATTGTTATAATTATTATTATAATTTGGATTATTTAATCTTTGTTTAGATTTGTTTTTTATATTCGTAAGTCGGAACACTGGAGTGCGGTAAAGTAAACTGAGTGCGGTAAAGTAAAACGAGTACGGTAAAGTAGTAAGTGCAGGAATCTGCTGTTTTGCGTACTATTTTGAGTGCGATAACAACAACTTTATCGGTCAACTGTAGGAAAAAAACATTAATACAGGACTCATAAGTTTATGAACCTACATAATATGAAGCATTAACACATTATTAAACCTCTCTTTATTTCCTTCATGTAAATCCTTAGGGCTCATTCACACTGGGATTCCGGAATGCGATTCGTGTATGAGATTCAAAAAAGTATCAAGATTCAGTATCTCGGCGGCTTCTTCCCCCCACTTTTCCTAGTTTTGATCCCACTTTTATTATACACTAACATATATATGTATTTAATTTTTAAATAATTAATTATATTTTATTTATTATTATATTCATAATTAACCTATTTTATTTAAAGTAAATAAAACAATTGAAAAAAAAAAATATATTAAATAATATATTACATTGATTTATTAATATATTTATATAATTAAAATATTTTATGCAACGTAAATAAAATTATTTATAATAAAATATTATAATTACTGATATTACAGTAATTATTATGAATTTATAATTAAAATATTTTATTTAAAGAAAATATATAGCAAGAGGATTGAAGCAGAATGCGATTCAGAATCGCCTAGTCTGAATGGGCCCATATAGCGCAATGTATCATGAGCCGCTTTCTAAGAAGAATTCTAAAAAGAATCGAGGCGGCTCACGGGGACGGGATACTCGATTTGAGAATCTCATACGAATCGCATACCGGAATCGTAGTCTGAATGGATATAAGCAAAATACATGGGCCGCCTGGTATCATTAGAATCTTCGATTCGTGAATCGCATTCCGGAATCTCTAGTGTGAATGAGGCCTTATCGCGAAAAATATTATTATCGCGATCTTTATGCACATCATTGTCAACAGATGTGCAAAACAATTTCATAAGGTTAAATTTAAACCTTCTAGTTTTAAAGGTCCCTTATTCTTAGTAGCTCTAAATATAAATTAAACATTTTATTTATTTAAGACTGATTTTAAATAATTACATACCCCTAAATAAGTCGGTGAATAAAATCGATTTATTTACGAAATCGCGATGTCTTATTGTATTTATTTATTAATTGTATGTATGTTTTATTTATTTTGTTTAAACAAAAACTGTTTTTACTTCTTGATTCACTTTTTTATATGTTTCTGTTGCTGAGAGAAAACAGGAGCTAAATAATTAATAGTAGTGGTATAAATGTTGTAGTGTTTTAGGGACCTTGGCTGGATTGACACGAGTCTTGTAGGAACAAGTGTAATGCTCATGCTTGGTATTCTTGCTCACAGCAGTAACTCTATCCTCGAGGGAATCTCAAAGAACAAAATACACAAAAGAAAACTATAATTTATTCACAGAAGAAGGAAATAAGGGAAGGGGTTGGAAAAACACGGTCAAACTTTTAACCCTCGAGGTAAAAAAACCAAATAAAAGTACCTGAAACTAAGTTAGGTAGTGGAAAAAGCTTCAAACCCTTACCTTACTCAACCTAAAAGTACCTGAAGAACCTTAGGTTCTAGGTGTGTTTACAATGGAACTGAAGTTCTAGAAATCCAAGTTTGCTTCAAAGAAAGAAGACAGTAAATAAAGCAGTAAGCTAGAGGACTTGCAAGTATTAAAACAATGTAGGGGCCAAAATAAAATAAATGTGTAACGTTATAAATCATGCAGATATTTAATGAATTTAAATATATATTATATATATTAAAACAACTCCAAGTTCAAGGGAGAATATCTATTTGTTAAGTTGTGCAATTTTTAAATTATCGAGGTCAATTTCTAGGATTGTTTATTTAAAATAAAGGACTGTTAATATTGCTTTCAAGCTTACCAAAGGGTAACAGTGATCAGTCTGAAGAATTAATTGTTACTGTCACATACTCCTAATATGTACAGAGAGAGAGAATTGTGATAGCTCAAAAATTAGATTTTTAAATTTCAATTGTTTTACACGTTAAAAGGGTCCTCAGGTCTAAAAAAAAAAAGGAGTTTTTATAAAAAGGTCTGTATGTTGGCTGGACAAACACATGGAGCCTAAACTATTGTATTGAATGTTGATATTCACCCCGAGGCGAAATCGAGCAATGAGTTTTTGTTCTCAATTTAGGAGCTTGACCCCCAAAATCTCTCTCTCAAAAAAAAGTGTGATTATTGGTTTCCGAGCTTACCGAATGCTATATAATTGTTGTAAAGAACGAAAGTTTTGGTCCTGTTTGTCTGTAGCTTAATTTTTGCGAATCAACACAATTTAAAAACTACTCGTCCGATATTAATGTAATTTGGATGGTAGGTCATAAGGTCATTTACCCATTCTGGAAAATTAAAAAAAATAAAATAATAGCAATTAAAATAAATAAACAAATATCACTTATATTTGTATTACTTGTACTCCTTATAATTTAGAACTAAATTTTAGAGGCAGCAATGGATATTTTATTTTTAATGTTCACATATAGTTTGCTAGTTTAAGATTGCCAGTCTGCCAATGCCAATCATTGGTGATGATAATCTAACCTATTGCTTGACTGAAGGACAATCAACTCAAGGCAACATCCATTCAGTTAGTTGCCAGCATACGCCGCTGATAACAACTCCCTCTTTAAAATTCAGCAGCTGATAACAGAAACAGTCTTCGTTCAATCATTTTATTCTTCAAAGTTAAGAAAACCTCCTCTTCGTTTTGCCAAAAAATTTAAAATATAACTAAACAAAACCACTTATTTTTGATATTATTTTATATATTTGTTCCAAATATAGCGTCCTTCCTTAATAGCTATATCTAAATTATTTATTAGTAAAATAATAAATGTTTCTATTTTAGGTGGTACTATTTTAACTTTTTTTGTAATAATTAAACTAAAGCAATAATTTAACATACGTTTTATAACATTAGTTTTATTTGTATAATTTATAACGAAATGGCATTATATTACGTTCTATGTGGTCTAATATTTTTCGCAATAAGTTTATCAGTGAAGCAAGTTTCAGCAAATAATTCATCGAGCACAAATTCAGCAAGTATTTTGTATTTATTTTAATTATTTCAAATATAATATCTATAATTAGTGGTGTAGTTTAGGCCCTATGTCTGCATGTAGTTCAACGACAAAATTTAATCAAAGAAAACTAGGGACATAGGTACCTCTTAAACAGTTACATGGGATTTTCTCAATACTAGCCCGGTTAAGAATCCAGCAGCGGTTTAGGAGATTTTCTTTTTACATTTCACTCATATTTTTCTCGAAAATTTGAAATAGGCACGTTTTATAAAGCGCTAACATACTACTAAACCACCAACTACTTTACTAAATGCGCCAACTTTTGAAAACCTTTTTCATAATCCGATTTTTTGGTTTTTGAGTTATAACAGCACATTTTTCCAAATTTTTAAAATATAATAACTATTCATTTTCGAAGCACTTATGCGTGAATAGAATCTGTAAAATATGAACCATATTCTTTCCTTTAAAAAAAAAATATACTTAAAATGGTACATACCACAATTCTCCAGATATAATAGTTTTTGAGCAATAAAATGAAAAGATAAAGAATACAGTTTTTTTTTAAAAATTTAGGCAACACCTTATATTCCAGTGGTATATATATCAGTTATTTGAACGTTTACAAGGTAAGCGAAAGATCTAATGTTTAAATACCATAGACCGTGAGCGCTTATTATTTCTCTTTTTCTTTTTGTTGTCGAAATACAATTAATAAAGTGACCTACAGTCTTCGTTATTTGTTGAAATTATTTAATATTATTAAATTAAATTAGAAAAATCATTCTCAGTTTTTTTTCCTTGTTATAAAGACGGACTTTTCACATAAGGTACACAAGGCACGTGTCTAGAGACCACCCTCTTCGTTACTCCAACATACTAACGAAAACTGCGGGAAAAAAATGTCGTAAAGTTTTTACACCCTTCCCTTAACTTTTAGAATTTATACGCTTTTATCTTGGCAATTAAAGACACATTTATATTCAAACACAGTAATTTATAAACTCATATCTGTACCTCAGTGGTAAATTATTGACACTCGATTAAAAAAAAGAACTTTATTGTAATATTTACTTCATACAATGGTGCATAATTGTGGTAAGTAGGTATAGCAACTTCTTTATAGGTAAATAAAGAGATAATCATTGTAAAAATGTTGGATATTTTGAAAAAATGCTGCTCAATAAACTGAACCTGTAGTACATGAAAACAGCTCTCCTTTAATTGCTACAATAAGACAGAATTTTCCTCTGGGGTATAGAAATATTAAAAAAAGAAAAAAAAAAAAAAAGGATGACCTAGGACATAAACAGAAGCTCGTTTCATCCTTTATTAGATAGTTATATATAATTGATAATTTAAATTAATTTGTTTATCTACGATTGTTACGAAATATAAACATTGTATCTTTGTTTAGATGGGTAGAAAGTGATTCTTTACGTACTTGTATTCATTGCGCATGCGCGTCTCATAATTTTTGAAAAATTCCTCTTCTTTACTGCCCTAGGGCGGTAAAGAATTCTTCAACTTTACGCTCGATTAGCGAGTTTGTTTACATTTAACAAAACTAATTTGATGTTTATTTAATAAAAGTAACTGTTTATATCGAGTTTTTTTGTGAAAATCAATGCGTGATTTAAGTGATTATGATGAATATGAGGAGAATAATACGCCTTCCGAAATAATTAATTAAAATATAACTAATGAATTAATGTCATCAAAAGAGAAATACGAATTTACATACTGGAAGTTTATTATTTTTTTCTGTATTTATTATTAAAATCTAACAATCATAGATAAAGTACGGTACGCAACTCGTGCGAAAACGACATTTTGCATTACTCGTGTGGTTTTACTATACCCTCGCTGTCGCTCGGGTGCAAATTCCACACTCGCATGCAAAATGCTACTTTCCGCACTCGACGCGTAATGTACTATTACCTAGCTCTCTATATTAGCTCAGTTAATAAGGAAAGGTCGTGGGTTAGGAACCATAATTTATTTACTGTAGGTTTACACAAATTTATATAAAATGTATCTATGAATAATTTTATTTATAAAATTATTCTATTTTTTGAGCAGATGTGTATGTAAGAAATTAAAATATTAAAATTTTGTGATATTTTGGACTGTTTACACTAAGTACATCTTCCTGGGGGCCTTATATGGATCGGAGATAAAAGATGTTTGTTTTCCTGAACGATCACAAATAAAAGATCAAAATAATTTTGAAAGATTCAAAAAAAGAGGGAAAAACTTAAATGTTAAAGCATTAATGAAGTGCATGATAGGATGCAGCATCCTATCATGCACTTTCACAATATTTTCATAGTTTTATTTAATGCTTACATCCTAAGATTTCAGTCTCACTGATATTTAAAATTTTTCTTATTTTACTTTATTTTACACTCATGTGATGTTGCCAGTGACAGGACACGAGGAAACAATGTGCCACACAAATTTTCATTTTTCATTTTTATTCTTTGTATCTTATTTTTAGTTCTAATTTTAATATTTTGTATTTTCCATATTTTATATTTAAACTTATATATTTTATTTTATTTAACAGGTGATAAGTACAATTTATTATGTTGGTTACCGGTACCTATTAAGAGTCATCATGGTCTCTTCAGACCGCTGCTTATCAGCTTGGCTGAAAGAGGTCATCATGTGACAGTGGTTACACCATTTCCCATCAGTGACCCTCCTAAAAACTATCATCAGATCGTCATACAGAATCAGTATCACGTCTACAAAGAATTTATCACACAACAAGGTAAAATTAGATATAGTGACCGAAGTATGATGGGATAATTTTGTGCTGAGATTAATAATAAGTTATGATGGGAAAATTTTATGGCGGGATTAAATACTTACGTATTATTTAAAACCATTTATGATGGAATGTTTGTGTGTTGTGCCAATGAACGATTGATAAAATTGTACGAAGGTTTCAATAAATGATGAAACGAGTGTAAGTGTGGCTAGTGTATAATGCATTCCATTTGTGTAGTAGGTTCGGATGTATAATGTAATCATTTAAGTAGTAATCAATGTACGTGTTCATTTGATGTAGTACCGATGTTTGCTGTAATCAGAGAATGTAGTGATCCATGTATGATGATATCTAGTGTACAATATCTGTATCAGTGTATGTAGCACCACTGCACGCGTTCATTTGATATAGTAAGTGTTGTTTGACGTAATCCGTGTATGATGATATAATTGTATGTATTGTTCAATATGGAATGTTTATATGGAATGTTAATTGCGTTTAAACGGGGCTAGTAGGATACCGGGTGTTTCCATTGCCACAGGGCTAGTAAACTATCTGGGCCAGTTGGGTGGTAGACACCGTAGTGCAATGTCAGACCAAGATCTGACATTACACTACACATCTTGACGTCAGACAATCTATTGACGATGTTATTAATGCTTCCATTTTAGTTTTAAGTGAAGAACTTCACGTTATAGTGAGGAGGAAAAAGATAAAACGCCATCGCAAGTGAAGAATTTAGAAATTAGATCAAACTGATCTGGTTCGGGTATTTTCTATTGAAGATCCTAAATATACAGAAGACAAAATAGGACGAATAAAAAATTCGATGAGCTACTATTGTGGGTGTAAAATCATATACATATCTAAAACTATATCAGTGGCAATTCCTGCACTAAAGCGTAACGTTACAATGAGATAGATTGCCACTTGCCACTAGTAATTCCCTTTCATCTCTTGTCTTATTTTTTATGCTCTTTTGGGCCTGGTTGAGAGAAACGCGCTCGGTGAAGAACTAGCGGCATGTGATGGTTTGGTGGTGGTGGTGCCACTGGGCTCGCACAAGCCGCTAGATAGATCAAGGGACCGGTAACTAGCTCGTAAAGTAACCCAGTCTTCAACTCTTGTTACCACTAGGTGAATAAGTGAGTAGTGTGGCGTTGCCACGGGGTAACTTTACTACCAGCTTATAAACTAGCCCCGCGTAAACGCACCTTAAGAGGTAACCGATTTATTATGTATTCCTTTTATGTAGTGACTAATGTAAGTTGTATTGTATGTAGTATTCAGTACACGATGGAACCAGTCTATGTAGTCAGACCAATGTATGATCTGTTAATTTTTTGTAGTACCAATGGATGATTTTATTTTTAAAATAACAAACAAAAAAACGTATATCTTTTGCTACAAGTTATTACAATCTATAAATTTAATTTTTATTATACTTCTCATTAGAATTTATGTGGTTGTATAACTATCATTCTGTTTTAAGGTTGGTTTGCCCAATTCACACCCTTGATAACGGGGAACATAGGAAAGAGATTAGTCCCACTTATCTACGAAGATCCTAAAGTCAAAGAGTTTCTCAAATCGGATCGCCATTTTGACGGAATTATAATGGAATCTATGATTATGAATGAAGCATTTATCGGACTTCATCATAAGTACCAAGCACCTGTTATAGATATTCTTCCTCCGGCTAACTACCACTGGGCTTATTATCTTTATGGAGTTCCATATGACCCTTCATATATAGGTAAGTTTATTTAGAAAAAACTATTTTAGAAATTTAAGCTGTAGTTTAATTAGAGCCTAACACGAAAAATAAGAAATTGGCCCTTTTCAACTATGTATCAACAGCATTCGCTACTGTTTTTACACCGGCTTCAAGACTGAATAATAAGTATAAAACTCCGATTGAAAAATGATTTGAAACCATGTAAAACATATAATGGACTAAGCGATTCCCGAATGTTCCGTTGGACATGCTAAGGCTGGTAGCAATAGGGTGGTTGGAAAAAGATTTAAGTCGTGTTTAAGTTGTTTAAATTAAGAACATTAATGTAGGTGTATAGGAGATTGCATTTTAGTTATATAGACGAAAGTACTGCGATGAAGCAAATATTGGATTTGGAAATTATGATGCATTTACACGAATTAAGGTCTCCTGCTAGTCCAAAAAAGAAGTGTTAAGAAAAGCCTATCTGGCGTCTTTTTATCGTCAGGGCAAACACACGGAGCCTAATTTACTGGACCCATTTCTATCAGATTTAACACATTTTATCAAAAAAGCATAACACAAGATGAAATCGAGAAATGAATTTCAGCTCTATATCGGGGGCGCTTCCCTGTTCCGGCGTTTTGATTAAAAATTCTAAAATGTCCATTTAAATATGTATAAATATGAAATAATTATAGTTTCTGAGACAATAGCTATGATTTCAAGCGGTTAAAGGTCGGGTTCGATTCCCCACCTTTAACCGCCTTTTCCACCTTTTGTGGAAAGCACTGGACGAAGTAATTACGATGTTTAATATGAGAAATATTAGTACAAGTAGCATCGAACAGATTAGTTTTTTTAAACGGTAGGTTTGTTAATAATGTAGCTATTATTAAAACATTATTAATATGTGGTGTACATTATTAATAATTGCACCGTTTACATTTAATAATGTAGCGGTGTTGATGAGGATTCTATTAAACTTCTTTTTCATTTCTATTGCAGTGGAACTTCAGACTTCATTCTCTGACAGAATGACTTTATGGGAACGAATCCAGAATACGGTATTAAGTTTAAGTACGCGAGCAGTCACAGAACTCTACTTCATGCCTACTATGCAGGAGCTAATGGACAAATATCTTAGGTATCCTGGATGGGAAAGTAGACCTTCCATGATGGAAATGATATCAAACATATCGATAGCTCTTATCAACACGCATTTCTCTATCAGCTATCCTTATCCAATGCCACCAAATGCTAAGGAAATTGCTGGCATCAATCTTCCGCCACTTAAACCTCTACCAAAGGTAATGTAGGATTATAAAAACCATTTTACACTTTAAAAAATATATGATAGACCTAAATCGTAGAACAATCTGCTTAAGAGGCCACTGTTTATTTATAGAGTTATATACTAACCAGTAACCTATAGATAGGGTCGCTGGTAGCTCTTGATATGATTTCCTCTTTGGAAGTAGGAGATCCGGGTTCGATTCCCAACTCCGGCAAGGAGCCCTACGTTCGGTGTTTACCCGCATCGAGTTATAAGAGTAGCTGGCGTGTTTCTGGTTGCGAATGTCAATTACATATATGGTTTATCCAGATGATGGACCAACTCAATATCATCCGCTAAATACATATAAAGTTGTATAAACCCTTGTGAAAGCAGCCCTACTCCGTCCACAGGGATTATTAGCATTACTGATATATAATTTTTATACATTGGAACCTCCAACAAATATAATGAATAGTTGACCACTTTGTTACAGGATCTTCAAAGTTTTATGGATACGTCGACAAATGGCGTCATCATATTTTCAATGGGATCACATATCAACATGGATGATGCTTTTGGACCTGATGTAATTGAAACGTTTACAAAAATCTTCGGCGGTTTAAAAGAAAATGTACTGTGGAAATGGGAATCGGAGTTTTTTAATGTTCCGTCGAACATAATTTTGACAAAATGGTTTCCACAGACTGATATTTTAGGTAAATTTTTATTAATAATGAATAATCCGTGGACGCTTTGATCCTGCTGAGGGCTAACACAACTATATGTAATGGACGTCAAGGGGATAGTGTGTCGCAATATCAGTAGTATTAAACGTATAATTAGCATTCACAACTGGTTAGACTCCACTTGACTTAACAAGCTACCCATTTATATGATAATGCTGGGTCAATACCAAGAGTGGGTCCCCTAGCCGATGTTGGGGATCAAAAAGAAAAGTTTTATTTACATAAATATAAACGATTTTATTTTAATTGATATATAAACGAAAAAATAATTCATATACAAGTAAATAATTTCTTGGTCTAGAGTTTTCTATTTGTTAGTTGTTTCGAGGTATGGAGGTTAAATTTAACTATTATAAAACAATTCATCAAAATATGAAATAAAAATAATTTATTTCTTGGCGGGGATTCAAACCCGATCTCTCACTTCTGCAATTATCGCAATTTTCTCATAAACTAGATTTTTTTTTTTTCAAGGATACGACTTATATTGTTAAATAAAAATTGATGATAGCGATTATAATACAAGAACTCTTGTATTAAACCTTGAAGAACGAATAAAATTCTTCCAAAACCTCGAGAATCCAAAATATTTTTATATTAGGGTCCATAACCAAAAACGAGGACCCATGTACATTGCTACGCTTGTTTGTCTGTCTGTCTGTAACGCACCTGATCTCCGAACCTACCATACACAAAAATTCGACACCTTTTACTCTATTTAAACAATCTCTGGACAATAAAATGTTGTAAAGATCAGAATTGAGTTCACTCGTCGACAAAATGAAAATTAGTATGCGAGAAACATCTGTGAGTCGAGCTAAGGAGTCTAATCGGTTCCTTTTATTCAGAACACTTGTAGAACAAACTAAATACTTGAGTAACTTATTCAGTCCTAATTCTGATACGAAGCTTAACTTTTGTTTAAGATAAGTTGGTAGCTCTAAAATCTGTGTCCTGACTAGAAAAAGATTTTGATGAAGAGCGTTCCTTGAATTTTCTTTGAGTCCCTTTTTCATTTTCTTACCGAAATGAATGAAAATGTAAGCTTACGCGTGTTTAAGAGAACAATACTTTGAATCGTCTAAAGTTCCAGGCTTTACAATTGCTGATTATTTAGTTAATTATACCTATAAGAGAATAATAATTATCAAACATGCCTTACCGTTCGTTACGCACAACTGTGTGTACTGTGTACATTAAATAATTAGTTTCAGACGTGGACGACATCTTTTATTTTGTTTTTATTTTATCTATTTAAGTTAAACTTAACACGTAAAAATGTGTATAATTTCTGTTCTAATTTATTTTAGTGAATCTTACTTTATATATTGCAATTTAATTTTTATAATAAGGCAAGTTCTTTGGCAGACGACTTAGGCGTGCCATATACTTTTGTTGAACAAAATCTATTTTTATTTATATTACTATCAAAAAAATGTTGAATGCCTCACACTAAATTTTAAAAATTTCACAAGCAGCAGAATTATACATACAGGGTGGTCCAAAAGTCTCCCCCCCCCCTCTTAACTTTTGAACGGGTTGAGATAAATTAAATTTCAAATTGGAGTGTATATTTTTGATAGCGTAATTGGATTATGCAGTGAAAAATAATAAACTTTTTTTTCTATTTCCAATATTTTGCCCCCTATAGTAGGGGCAACTTCCCATTTTGCCCCTAGAACACTTATCATCAAAATTTTAACCTGGAATGTATATTTTTGATAGGAGATTTAGATTCTGCGGCAAAATAAAAATATTTTACTTCAACGTTTTTTTCTATCTCCAATATTTTGCCCCCTATAGGAGGGGCAAAATATTGATAGATTTCAGCAACTGGGGGCAAAATGGTGGTTGCCCCTAGTACGCGAGTGGATAATTACACACTTCCCTTTACATGGTACAGATCCCCCAAGTTTCATTACTTTATTTCAAACCGTTTAGATTTTATAACATCTAAGTGTTATTTTTTTACTATTTCGGAAGGGTTATTTTGCTATCTTTGTCCGAGTAGGGGGCAAAATATTGGAGATAGAATAAATAGTTTCAAGAAAAGTTTATTATTTTTCACCGTAGAATCCAAATCTGCTACAAAAATATATAAAATATTATACTCCAATTTGAAATTTTAAAGTTGGGTGGCCTGGGGGCAAAGTGGGTGGTTGGCCCTAGTGGGTGATCGCATGAAAACAAACTTCCCTTTGCATGATAGAGATCCCCCAAGTTTCATTAATTTATCTCAAACCGTTCAAAAGTTAAGAAGGGGGGGGGAGACTTTTGGACCACCCTGTATATATAAATATATATATATATATATATATATATATATATATATATATATATATATATATATATATATATATATATAATATATATATATATATATATATATATATATATATATATATATATATATATATATGTATATATATATATATATATATATATATATATATATATATATATATATATATATACACACACTAGCCTCCATCTCAAGCTCCATGCGAGGCTCGCGCTAGGGATAAGTGGCTATGTTTCATACTTTTATGTAGGCCAAGCAATTAAATGAAATGCCTATATTGTTTCATTTGCAAAAAAAAAACCTTTATAAAGGAATTTGAACTATATTACACATCGTTCATCCTATAATTTATAAGTACTTTGCAATTCTAATCAATATACGAACAAAACTTTAATTTAATATTGTATAATATAAACATGTATAAATTTAAAAAAAAACTTTGTTGAATACAGGGGACCTTAAAATGTTTAAATCCACAGTGGATTCCTTAATTTTGTTTACGGTCGTTTGTGAAAGTCTTAAATCTTGGAGATTTAAGACTGGGCTGTAAAATAAGTTTTATAGACTAATAAATCTATGAACCCAAGTGCCATAGATTTGAAACCTATTTAATTCTTCTCTCCTTATTTAAGGCTACAACCTAGATCCAAAAAAAACATAGTATAAACTCTTAAAATGGAATTCTCGCGTCATCACAATTACTTTTCTTTAAAAAAGAGGAAGAAAGCCAATATTAAAAACTTCGAAACAAAGCATATTATGAAAAATTTCCTGAAAGATAAGTTTCACCCAAGCTAAGAATGTATTAATGTGGGTCCATACTTGTTTCAAATTAGCCTATTGTAATCGCGATTTTCTTACTAAATCAAATATCAAAATAATACAAAGATTGGATCCGAACGTGTTCCCCCACTAAGAATCTGTATTTTGCTCGACACATTACATAATAATCCACAGAAAGATAGGGTAGTGTGGACGTGGCCGTATCATTGCGGTGGTCTTAGCGGAAAAAGATGCTATAAGTTACTATAGGCAGTGGCGTACCAACACTGATGGGGGCCTGGGGCGCTATTCAATATGGGGGTCTACACTGCATTCACAGTCTATTCCATTAACATTGTCCACAAATCTACGATAGTAAGCTGCCTAATGCAAAATATTTTTGTAACCCATGAATAACATTTTTATTATGGAATACATTTTTTATTTAAGATTCACAGTTATATTATGAATTTATCTTCACATTTTTACAATAAGTTTGGAAGTACCAGTACCAGTATTGATGTAAAGTCGGAACAAATGTACGTGAGTAATTAATTCCTTCAGTCATGGCCTCCAGACAGACTAATGCGGAAAATGATCGCCTCTCACCTCGGTCTTGCCTAGAACCCTAAAAATATATAAAGAGAATGTGCCAATTCAAAGCATTAAAATTTTTCTTTTTATCCAAATAAAAAATGTAGGTCTAAAACGCAGCTGGGATAGGGCCTTATATTACTGAATTTTGGGGTATGTCATTTAATGCGTCCACAGAGGAAATAATTATGATATTTAAATATAGTCATACAAATTTATTTCTTGTTTTTTTTTAATTTTTAAAGAATTTTAAAAATTTTTGTCCCTCTATTTTCTTAAAGTATTAGTCTATGGTGTGGTCTATGTACGACCCTATGGTGTGGATCGTGTAGGGTAATCAAATTTTTATAAAACAACTAAATTGTTTTCATGCGGCTATATTTCGACCACCTCCTGGTCATATTCATGCCTGAAACATCGTTAATTTAAAAGCACATATTACATATTTGCTTTAGAATAAAATTATGATATATATTTTGCATTTTACATTACATATTTAGTCTTCTTATCTATATATATAAAAGTCAACGTATGTGTGTGTGTGTGTGTGTTTGTTCTTTATACAAATCTACAGTTTTAGCCCGATTTTGATGAAAATTTGCACACTTGACCTTCAAAGCAAGGAAAAAATCAACATTTTGAGGCATGAAGAATAAGAAAGCGCTACCCTGGTACTAATTTTGTAATCTCAAAAGTAAAAAACTATGTCTTTCCCTGATGCACTTCCTTACCTATAAATGTATCTGTGACATTAAACTTAAAAAGAACTAATTAATTTGAGATTCGTGGCCTAATCTTCCTCGACATAAACTGTATCCCAGATTCACATCACTAATTTAATTTGATAAAAATATAAACAAGCAAAAACCCAAAATTAATGTTCAACATAGTAATAAAGGTTTAGTGGAAAATCGAACAACTAATATATTATATGGGATTGATTTATAGATAAGTTAAGTAGGCAAGTTCTACACTTATTATTGTAACGGGGAAGCCAAGTCCAGAATATTCTAGGAAAGCAGTGTAGACCTTAGGCTAGCAAAGGCTCGAATTTCTAATTTCGTTATCACTGATGATTACGCTAGGCGAGTGATAAAGTGACTGTTTGAAGTGTAGCTGTTGATCGGAACATAAAGAATATAAAAGATAAATGATTGAGAACATATTTATGGAGCCATGAGAGAGACATACATAATTTTGTTTAACACGAATTACTAATGTATTTCTTTTTACATTTTTCTTCATAATGGGTTTAAATCGTTGAATAATGAACCTCGAAATTATTTGTTCTTACACCGTGAAGAACGCTTTTACAAAAAATAATTTTGCATACAAAGGCTTTAGGTATAATCAAGCGCTTCTCCACCTACAATGTACAACCGTATATTACAAACTGAATCGACTTTCGGTTCAAAGTTCCGCCATCTGACAAAACCACTTTAAAACAAAAACACGACAATCAGTGTGTTGTTGTATTCGATGTGCCTTATAAATCGAAGACAAAAAAATAACATTAAAGTTTAAGTGAAAAATCGAAATGACCTTATAATAGACGTTTTAAACTTAAAAAAATCCACATGCTTCATTTGTTCAAACGTAAGAAAAATTTAAATGAAACCAATAAAAGATTAAATAGACACATCAAACTATGTATATCTGGGTTTAAGTAAAATCACCCATTTGTCAGCTTTGATTTCAAATTAAACTAATGAAATTTGAAAACAAAACAATGAAAATTCACAAAATAGTCAGCCAATTAGTGTGGCACATAGCTTTATGGTGCCATATTACCCTACTTCATTAATGTTATGTTCTTACAACCGATTATGGTTTCCCCCTTCTTTTATTAAATAAGTCAATTTTTTTTCACGAATAAAATTATCAATTTGATGCACCCATCGTGATGTTAACTTAAAGCATCAACAAGATGCTTTAAGTTAACACCACACAATGCACACCACGATACGATGCACACCACCCCTGAAAATACTTACAGTAGTGGAAGCGAAGCAAAGGTTACTTTATAAATAGTATCGTACTAATAATAGTAAAATAATAATAGCGAAATAATGTTACAAAATAGATTTATATTTTGTTTTTAGTATCCGTATGTTAAACCGAGTTTATAATACCTGCGTTTGTCTTTCTGTCTAGAGGTCGTTAACATACCTGTATCTCCGAAAGTACGTAGCAAAATAAATTGAAACTTTGCATTAATGTTGTCCTAAATGTAATAGCACAAATACAGGAAAATTATTTGGAAGTCCCGAAACGTCATCCCTCAAAGACAAGGGGCTAAAGTTTAAGGGAGGTAAACTACTCTTAAACGAAGATGTTTCATGTGAGGGTGTTAAATGAAAGAAGGGGACGCCCTGAGTACAAATGTATATTTTGTTGTAACAATAAATATTTACTTACGCCATGAGTCCTTAAAAATTGCGTTGTTTCGCTTCAGAAGAGAGCCACAATACTACTCCTCTAAACAGATCTCTGAAGTGTTAAAGATTCTTGTTATTATTATTTTATTTATTTTTATTATTTTATTTTTTTTTATTCATTTTAGCACATAAAAACTGCAAGCTGTTTATAACCCATGGAGGTTTTCACAGTCTATTGGAATCCATCTACTATGGAGTACCCATGATCTCCATCCCATACTTCGGAGACCAGATGAAAAATGCAAAGATCGTATCTCACCATGGACTAGGGATAGAACTGTCTAAAGACAATATAACGGAAGAATCAATTAGATGGAGTATTAACCAAATTCTAACTGATGACAGGTGATAAAACAATAGTTGGATGATTTGTAAATCAGACTATAATAAAAATAAAAAAAATCTTACAACTACTAGTATTTACAATGCTCCATTTCAATTAAAAAAATTCACCTTCGCTAATAAGTTAAAAAGGGGAAAAGGTACAAGTACAGGTGAACCACAATCTAAACGAGCTATCGGTTGAATAGCTAATCGTAAGCCTAAAACATGTACGACATTATTCGATGCATTTAATCTGGAATGAACAATTAGTAGTTTTTACGTGTACTGATTTTAATGATTGCACATTTATTACAACACGTATTAGGTTAGCGTTGCCAGTTAAAATTTAACCATCGTTCTAACCCCATTTAAGTAACTCTAATCATGGATGCCTCTTTATAATAAATTATAACCAACTCTAAACATCCATAATTCTCAAAAAACTAAATTCTAACCGCCTTTTACTCCCTCTCTGGCAAATTCTAACCTCCTTTAACTCCCTTTAAACAACTCTATCCATCTTTAAAGGTGCTGATACACTGTAGGTAAATCTAGCTAGAGTAGGCACTATCTAGAGTACTCTAGCATTGTGTGTACATTGTAGAGAGTTTTTGTCTAGTTAGAGCAATGGTAGAGCAGACCTAGAGCAAATCTAACTAGAGTAAATCTAGATGGTTGTTAACGCGTGTACACTGCAGATAATATTTCTCTAGATAGAGCAGTCCTAAAGCATATCTTCAGTCAGAGCAAATCTAGACGCTCGGTTACGGTCCAAGAGCTCCAGCTAGAGCTTATTGACCTTGTGTAGTAATGATTAGTCTAGCTAGTCTCTCTAACTAGAGCTTTCAGCGATTATCGCTAGAGCCCTCTAGCTGCTGTGTACACTACTAGACTCAAAATAGAGGGCTCTAGCTAGATCAACTCTAGGTAAAAAAAAATCTCTTGTGTATAGGTACCTCCTAGTGTATAGGTAACTCTCTCTCTAACAAATTAAAACCTTCTTTACCTCCCCTTAAGCTAATCTTTTTATCCCTTCATAATTCTCTCTTTCTCTCTCTCTCTCTCTCTCTCTCTCTCTCTCTCTCTCTCTCTCTCTCCTCTCTCTTAACTTTCTTTGACAAATCCTAACCTACTAGATCTTCATTTAAACATATATGTCCTTAACTGTTATTCAGACAAATTCCTTGTAACTCCATTTAAACAACTCTTGCATCTTAATAAAAATATTAGCATAAAATATAATTATATTTAAAGCTTATTGAAATATAATTTCAGGTATAAAGAGAACGCGATTAAAAGAAGTCGAATCTATCGGGACACATCAATTAATGCAATGGACAGTGCCATCTACTGGATAGAATACGTACTAAGACATAAAGGAGCGCATCACCTCAAACCAGCTATAGTTTCAATGCCTTGGTACCAGCAAGCCATGCTTGATATCTACTTATCTATAGCTGTCATTGTAATGCTAACAGTTTTAATTATATACGTAACAATAAAATATACTTTTAGACTTATCTCTAAAATTGTATTTTCAAGTAATACCAACGATAAATCAAAAATTAAAAGAGACTAATAAAATATTAATGTAACTTGATAGCTTTGATAATAATTAAATTATTTATTAAAGAACATATTTATTATTGTTTTTTTTTTGTTTTTTTTTTGTTTTTTTTCACTAGAGAGAGTTGATTAGAATCGAACAACTCTAGAAAAAGACTTGACTGGATATAAATAACTCTAAAGAGGTAATAGGGTTAGTAAGTCCAAAATTCGTGGTTTATTATTATGAATGCTTGTTTTTACCCTGCAGTCAAAACTATTAGTTAACTACTGCTATCTGTGCAGACAAATGCACCTAAACTATTAGTGATGCGTTACATATTTAGGATGTAATATAATAATTACCTACTCAATAATTTATTTTATTTTATAAACAACTTTATAATAATGACTTAAAAACCCTTAAATTTTGTGTTTGTAGTCACTTGTAGCGGTTATTTTGCCGGCAAAAAATTGAATTAATAGTTAGTTAGTTCCTGCCCTGAAACTTCAGAACGATATATAAGAACATATCATGCTGATGAAAACCTTTTAATTGGTCAACATGACACATATTCATCGTTTTAAAGGTCTTGAAGAGTATGGAAATAATATATCACTGTTATTACAAAAACTTAATTTTTATCGTAATTTTTAAAACAAATCTGGCCAAAATGAGGGTGTTGAAAAATATTTTTGCTTATATTACTTTACACCTAATTCTAAAGCCTATTTCAGGTAGATAAAGAACATTATTTTGCTTCCGAGTTTACTAAAGGTAACGGAAGCTATGTGATCGATCCAAAGAACGAAATTAGTTCGGTCTCCGATTACAAAAATATTTCAAGATAGAAATCCATTTCAGATATCAGGGAACATATTTAATTCCGTGTCTGTCTATCACTCAATCCTTTTCGCGAGACCTACGAAAAAGGTCCTTTGCGTCGGACCGCTGCGGTCGACCGTATTCGAGTTATGCGGGAAAACGGTTTTTTTCCTGTTGACAGTTTTAAAATTAAATAAATTTTACAATAATAGGTTTTAATAGTAAAAATCATTAAAGTATACTAAATAGAACGCGAGGAAGCTATGTGCCACACAAATTGGCAGAGTATATTTCCTGGTAGCCGTATTAAAAACAAATAAAGCAGATATAAGAGCAAAATCCAATAGGAAATCTTTCACACCTTAATTTACGCGAGATCTTTCACTCTCATGACTAGTTACATTAGATTAGAAGTATTATGGGATTCAAAGTCAATTTCACTGAGTATATGAAACAGTTATGTTTTAGTTTGTCGGACCGAGTTTTATTATCAAGTAAGTTTTTAATTTGTTTCTCAATTAGCGCCTATGAATATAAAAGAACTTACGTATTTTCATTATCTTATCACAGTTAAAAAGCGAATGTATGCACTTATGTATCTGACTTAACCTAACCCGTGTTATTTAATTTACTTCATTTATGTGCATTTAACCTCAATATGTATAAATGAAATCGTAAGAACACTTTCTCATTATACAGCGTGCTATAAGAAATAGATCCTCCATTTTCTTATGTTCTTTGATTTATGTGGTCAAGAAATAACCTTTTTTGTCTAAAAACATAAGGTTCCAATAAGTTTAGAGTTGAAAGTGAAACCCACAACTAAAGCTGCTTAGGTGGTATTATGAAGTTGACCCTTTCATCTTGACTTAAGACCAAACCACCAAATGCTTCACTCTAAGTCCCGTATAACGAGACATTCTAGTTTTAGTGGTTAAACATTTCGCTTTTTTGAATGAACAACTAACCAAAATAGAAATAACATTAGTATAAACCAATTATTTTTGTACAAAAATCAATCTGAATACAATGTAAAATCTTTAAACTTTATAATGTAAATAAAGTATTGATTTAAATGAATGGATATAATAAGATATTTAATTACTATTTTAATCCTAGAAATAAAAAAAGTTTATAACTAATCTCTAAAGCCATCCAGGTTGGATTCTCTACTCCAGCAAGAGATCATCCAGATCATGATGATGATTACCAAGATCTTGATCACACCTAGCATCGCGGTATAAATTGTAGCTACTTCAGTGCAGTAGCATCTATCTGAATGCAAATTTCAATTTTACATTTGATGGAACGACACAGCAACCCCATATCACTCTATTACATAGATATATATAGTTAAATAAGTCCTTTGACTGGCCTATTGACCCTTTGACAGATAACTAGGTGGATTATCAATGCGACGACTGAAACGATACAAGCCATACACTTAATAGACGGCTCATAAATGGGACTCCTTTTTGTGTAAATGAATGAATGGATATCTTTCCAATGACGCGACAGAAGCGGCTCTATTGAGGCGGCTCAGAACCTACGACTCGACTGCCAACTCGAGCAGTCTATCCTCGAACAGTCGTCGCGGCCAGAAGTATTTTTGACTTTTTCCTGATAAAAAAAATTAATATTGCAAAGTTAATCTAGTTAATCAAATATTAATAGGTAATATAATTACGATTAAATTGCTTATCAGAGTGTTAGTTCCATTTTTTCAGCAGGGCCAATAGGCTCCTTCACTTTACCACAAGATTGCCTAATTAGTTAACTTTCAATGAGTGACAAAATGCAATTGAACTGTTCAATATAATCGCAGATTCATCGTCCAATAAATGTGTCTGTGTAAGGAGGTTTTGAAATCCCTCTCTGTCCCTCGACAAGTGCATCGGATGAGGATTACTTCTTTTTAACTGCTGTAGCAGCTCTTTTTCAAAAAGAGACGATAATAACATCAATGTTTCTTCCATGACGTTACCCAAGCTACTGAAAATCGGGTTTGAAGTTATACAATCAGCTCGGTGTCGAAGCTATACGATTCACAATATTATATTTGCGCAGACGGATGAAATTAATATGAGACTATCTGAGGGCTACTTTCGTCAAACCATTCAAATTTCATTATGACCGGATGTTTACTTTTAACGATATTTAGGTGTTAATTGAACAAAGTTATTGTTTTGATTCCTAGTAGAGTCACACTTATTTTTATTCAACATTAAATGTGGACAGGCGGTTGAAATTAATATGAAACTAGCAAGGGGTTAATTGTGAACTGCTTACTAAATTTCATCTAATTCATCTAACACGGTTAAGTGGTTATAAGTTATTGTGGTTCGCAAAAATGTTAAACTACATATTGGCACAAGACCAAAAATACTCACTGATCTCTAGAACCTTTTTTTAGAAGGAATTTTTAACTCGTAGACATAAAAAAATATGCTAGGAATTAAAATTTGGTATGAGAAAACAGGAATTAGAACATGTGTGTTTTTTTGAGGGAAATGTGTGATGAGAAAGAGGTGTAATATTGGGAAGCGTGGGTAATTAGAGGGATGAAACCATATGAAACCCTTCTGGCTATATAGATATAGACAGGAAGGGTATCGGAACTCTACACATCGGATTTGAAAGCATCACATATTGAAGCTTTAGCCAGGGGTTTAGGGAACACAAGGATGGGTATCAGAATTGAATTAATGTGCAGCCCGTGTTGGAAGGAAACACGTCCCGAGCAATTAGTGAGAGAGCAAGGGCACAATATTCCACGGATAAACTGACACGCATCCCATATTACACACCATACAAACCCATACTAGCTAGCTCACATCCCATAAATACCCACCAACTAATCCCAAAACTATAGTTTTAATCAAGTATTGAGTTTCTATTTAAACTAATATTCACAACCAGCCTAATAACAATAACAAATTTTCTATTTAAGTAAATGAAGTTAATAGGACATCATGAAGAAACATTTGCTTGAGAGCCACATTAATTGTAAGAGTACGAACAGGAGGGGGGGGGGGGGGGTTGCAAGAGTCCAAACTTATTCCAATTCAGACTGAGATTCTGTCAACAGAATCGGTTTTGATTCACCTTGGGGAGAAGCAGGTGATAGTCTGATATACAGATGGGTGGAGACTGGAGACTGATATGCAGACCCGCAGGCATTTTTCGTAAACATACAGGAGGGTACACGATCTTGCAGACCTGGCAGTTTATACTGAACAGTTTGTCTAAAGGCCTGTCACCTGACCGGCCGCCTGAAGTCACTACTGAGTACGTAAACCAACCAAATAAACAAATATTCAATAACCCGCTTCCCTTAATGTCAACGTGGCACAAAATCCAATAAATATTTGTATTTTATACGCTTTTAATAAACTTCTATATTGTTAATAAGGAATACATTTTATAATATATTTTTAAAACGTGTTGTTAGAAAAAAAGTTCCATTTAATATTATTCGATGAAACCAAGCCACAAACATGCATTGTATTTTAGCGCACACAAAAAAAAAAAAAAAAAAAAAAAAAAATCCTTTAAATTTAACTTAAATTTAAAGGTTTATATACACCTTTAAATTTCTGCATTTTGATTGTGTGTTAGTTTGTTAATTAACAAATTAATTAATTGATTAATAAATAACATTTCATTTATAGGTATTAATAAAATTTATAAACTTTAATACTTTTTTTAATTAATTAAATTAAAATTTTATTAATTCATAATTAAATTATAAATTAATTA
This sequence comes from Gerris lacustris, assembly GCA_951217055.1. Classification (NCBI taxonomy): domain Eukaryota; kingdom Metazoa; phylum Arthropoda; class Insecta; order Hemiptera; family Gerridae; genus Gerris; species Gerris lacustris. The sequence goes on from OX578279.1 coordinate 51,099,338, forward strand.
ATATTCATTTTAATTAATAAATTTGATAGAATGTTTTTATATAGGTTCCGAGTGTGTGTGTCAAGTTTCAGATTCATTGGATGACTGGAAGAGGGTTAAATACCCCTACATTTTGAAATAGAGAAGTTAATACAAAAAATTTAATAAAATTAATTGATTTTGTTTAGCCAGTTTTGAGGCTATAAAGACGGACTTATGCGGCTCGCCCGAGAGGAAGGAATTAAGTTAAAGCTGGTTTTTTGTAACTATTTAAAACACTTTTTTTTGGTTTAGCACTATATAACCGACTTCAACCATATGCGTATATATACGCAAATAGCTGCGTATATCATCATGCATATGAGTTATAAAATTAACTCACATTTACGTATAGCAACATTTCAGCACGACCAGCCTTTTTCAAGCCTAGAAAATGTATAATTTATTAAGGAATGCAAATTGTTTATGTTTTTTGACAAATGGCATGAAAAATTAAACTCTTTCCATAAGTTTTATATATATTTTTGTATTAGTAATCTACTCTTCAATACCTTTCATTTGATACCCACTCAAAATTTTAAAAAATATTTTTTTCGCGTGACATAAATTATCAGCCATTTTGGATTTGAAAAGCTGATAATTTTGAGTTCGCTATATTTTTCCTGTGTGCGCATCAAAATAATCTTTAAAACGAAAGTTTCCTGTTTTTATCTCTTTTGATTCAAAAGTTTTGGAACCGTACAGAGTGACAGACAGACAGACGCAGGAACGAAAATATAAGGGTTTCTTTTTTTTGTTTTATTAACGAAACCCTAATTAACAAATTAAAATGAAGTAAAGGCTAGATGAAAACAATTTTTAAACAATTAACAACGGGTATTTACATTAAAAAATTTTTTACTGTTATTTTTTTTTTAAACCATTATTGTATAATTATTTTAGGTCCATCCCCCCCCCCCCCCACCCCACTTTTTAAATCTGTCAAAATTGTTTTGATATTTTACATGAATGCAAGTATCAATTTAGCAATATTTATTAAAAACCACCTGTGGGCTGTATTCGACAAACTATCTAAATTTCTTAAAAATCAAATGTGTAATTTTGAAGGCATTAGTGTTAATTCAAAGAATGCTGTGCGCATGTAAGAAGAGCATGTTGTACAAAATTTCAACTTGAACTTATCCTATTATAAAGTTAATCGAAAAAGATCATTCGCTTTATGTTCATTTAGGTAAGTAAAGCAGCTTGTTTTACAATTGAAAACTAAAATTTTGTTTAAATACATTTTACATACCGTGTATATACGGATTTACACGTTTACATTTCAATGTCAAGTTTTGAACCCCTGTCACAAATTTTGAATAAAGTAATCATTTTTAGTTTTGATTTTAAAAAACTAGACTGACAGAAAGATTGATACCAAAACTCAATTTAACATTAGCTCTGCCTGGTGTCGGATTCACGTACTATAACATTGACACGGACCAAGCTCTGGTGTCATTAAGCGGAGACGAGTTAATGGTATTACTATGTTACTTGTCACAGTCAGTCCCTAATACTTCCCAAGCCATTCCGAATCATATATAAAAGGATGTGTGTCAGGGTTAGAACAAATCTTTTACATATGAACACTAGGTGTGGTCCTAGTCAGTCAACCTAGGAATTACATCTAATATTCAAATATATAGATTCAGTCCCAAGTCTCACCTATTATACTTTATAAATTTTCAATATTATTAATTTCTTTTTAACAAAAAAATAAATTAATACAAGACTTTATTTCGTACAATATGCTCTGGCAATTTTTTTAGATTAAAAAGTAACATTTTATTATTATTTTGCTTCCGAACTTACCGAAGTAAGCTGAAGCTATGTGATCGTTCTGAAGAACGAACATTGCTTTGTCTCCGATTTCAAAAATTCTGAGACAAATCAGACATGAGAAAACATATTTGGTCCCATGTCTCTCTGTTTGTCTGCAGTACATTATCTTTAAAACAAGGATTTCTCTATAAGCGATTTCATCAATACATAGAGGTTTCTTTCATAGAGACATTTAAACACTTCATACACATATCAGATACATATACATAATTAATCATTAACACACACACACATATATACATACATATATATATATATATATATATATATATATATATATATATATATATATATATATATATATATATATATATATATATATATATATATATATATATATATAGTATGTCCACGGATGGACTTACCATCCGTCCATTTATGTATCCGTTTTATGCGAAAAATAAATTTGGTATAGTATCTAATAGAAATGATAAATAATACTTTATTCTTGAATAGTCGATATTTTGGAATTTTGGACCGATTTCCTCTTGTACAATTTTAGAAAATTGAACTCTCTGGTTACAGGGTACATTTTGAACAAAAAGTATTACTATAAATCCTCATTTAAAAACAAGCAGGAGATTTTATGAAGAGTGACTTTTCTCCGAAAATTGAAATTTTTTGGAATTTACGCGTATAGGCAACTCCATCCGAGGACATACTGTATATAAATAAACAATTTATGAGAGTGAGAGACCCCAAGGGATGCGTCACGCATAGGAACTGTTCCAACATCAGATATTACGTCTACATATAAGATGTTGGCGCGGTATTACGCCGTGTCCTGCATCGTTTCGTCGCGTCCGACTTATCAAGGGCCCGACGATGAAATTGTGCAGCTAATTGCAGTGTGCAAACACGGTAAAATTATGCTGATATATATAAATATATATTTAACAAAATTATATATGTTTTCTTATTAAGGCTTCTCTGGCAGGGGTATCATTTAATTATAGAGATCTTTTTAGTCTTTGACTGCATCAAACATTTAAATATATATTTTTACTTATAAAAAAAACAAAATTTCTTTTGTACCCTTCTTTATACTTTTTGTAGAAATTTCTTGAGAAATTTGGCCTTTTATAGGGTTTAAATTTTTATTATATATTAAATATAATAAAAAATAAAAACTTCCACTCTTCTTTAATATATTAAAACCTTTCTTTAAAAAATTAAAACCCTATAAAATGCCAAATTTCTCAAGAAATATCTACAAAAAATTTAAATATATATTTTTTACAAAATGTAACATTTTTAGATCCCGATTCTATCTTTCGGTGTGATATTTAATTAACATTATATTTTCATAATTCTTATTTTCAAAACCCAAGATCTCCCAACCTAAATGGATTTCAGACTTCATGGGATATTTTTATATTTGTGTCTGTCTGTCAAATCTCTATCCGTCAACATTTTTACGAACGCCTATAACTTAATAACTACTGGTCTGATTTTGATAACATTTGATTGGTACGTCGTAATTAGCCCATTGATGGTCCCATAATCATTTCGAACCACATTGCTTTTAACAATTTAATGGTTTTAGTAATACTCATATTATGAAGTTTATGTCGCAATATACTTTATTACTCGTATACAAGTATATGATAATAATATAACTGGTTACACGAGATATAAATATATCTCGTGTAACCAGTTATATTATTTACTCATGACAAAAAATAGTAAGCGTGAAAGGGAGTGGTGTTAGTGCAAGTGGGCAGATGATAGTGGGTAGTTAGTTTGTCTAATGATCAATTGAACACAAAGAGAAAGTCTAATTGAACCTGACAAAAATTAAAAACTAACTAACCAACGATAAAAATAAACAACTCAATTATCTAGCCGACATCAATCCGACATTACAATTAGACTGAAACAAAAATACATCTCGAATTTTACTAAAAACAACATAAAACAAGCGCAAAGCCTCAAAAATACAAAATACGGTATAAAATGCTATGAATTCAGCAATAAAATAAAACAGAGAGTTCGAAAAAAAATACAGTATTAAATAATACAATATACGACTCCTTAAAATTTAAATCCAGAAGAAAAAAGGACTAAAATTGAATAATTTGTAAGAAGCGATTTGGGTTGAAAGAGGAGACTTTTTATTTCATCTGGTGACTATATTTCGCCTCCTTCTCGAGGCATATTCATGTCTGTTAAATAATCAAGCATATAAATGCCTTCGTCACATGCAAAAACTAAAACTACAGAGAGAGAGAGAGAGAGAAAAAAAAAAACGAAATATTTGTTGACTGTGATGTCTATTTGGTATTTTTGTTGTATATAAAGTTAATTAGCAGGTGTTTATGAATGTAATTAATTAATTACAGTAGGAAGAATATAATTTGTCTTGCTTTTAAAGAATTGAGGTTTAGCATGGTAATTTATACGTCTGTATAGTTTTAGTTTTTGCATGTGACGAAAGCATTCTAATCAAGCATATGCTTGATTATTTACAGACATAAATATGCCTCGAGAAGGAGGCGAAATGTAGTCACCAGATGAAATAAAAAGTCTTTACTCTTTATGCCCAAATCTCTTATTTCTATTAATAAACACGAGGAACACATACACCTTGAATAATTTGTACTTGACTAAATTATTTCAGCTGGTAGTTATATCATAATATAATATTTTAAATAAAAATAATTATCGCACTTCTTTAATGCATTAAGTAACAAGTTCCTTAAAGCAATATGTATTTTAATCTTTGATGTTTGTACTTATTTATATTTTGAATTGAAGCTACGATAATGGCCTATATTTAATAATAATGGGCTTGAAATTCAATTTAAAGAGAAGTATGCATTTCTGTAAAAATAGTACATCCATATATAATAATGTTCGATGATTCTACAAAATTTATTTAAAAAAAAAAAATGATTTGAACTTCGAATCAGACAAACAAATCTAAGGAACTAAATAGTGAAATAATGTTTATATTGCAAGGTGAAATAATGGTTATATCGCAAAGTGAAATAATGTTTATAATACATAGAGGAATAATGTTAAATTGCAGAGTAGATAAAATATATATCTTATGTATTATATGTACACAGAAGTCTATCTGTTACATATTATGCAGAAGTTATATTTGTTAAACACGTAATATTATTTTGAAGTTATATTTGTTATGCATTATGTCGAAGTTATATTTGTTATGCATTATGCAGAAGTTATATTTGTTATTTAGAAGTTATGTGTTATGTATAAACGCAATAAATACCAGTTAACTAAATGTATATGAGAAGTTAATAAAAGTAGAATAAATTGCTTAAAAAAAGAGTAAAAAAAAGAAGCAAAATAAAAATTACCCAAAATCCAGTGGGAGAGAATTTAAGCGGTATTGCTTTAAATAACAAATGGAGGTTTAAATTAGACCATTAGATCTAGAGGGCGCCCTACTAAGGGAACAAAGACAGTCCTCCCCAAGGATATAGTATTTAAGGACCAGACTGTCTGCTTTATGTTTTATTCTCGTCGTAGAAGTTAAGACCTTACCGCGTCATTAAGTAAAACATTAAAATCTAATGAACCTAGAATTAAAATTATAATTTATAAAATCTTGAAATGCTTAAAATTAAGGATAAAGAAGGAAAAAATACCTAAATTTACTACTATTCATAAAAATGTTGAATTTATGATAATGACTATTTTCTTTATAATATCATGGCATTTTGTTGTTATTATCAAAATCCATGAATGACATCACTACAAAAATTCCTTTAGACTTTTTCCATTTTATTATACATATATAAAAAAAAGTAAATGCAAAATATTCAGCTAATTACTGTGGGACATATAGCTCTCAAGTCCGATAATTGGACGAATTGTCAAATTTCGATGTTCCAATACGTGGAAAAATATTATGGTACAGAAATTCTAATTTTGAGATTAGAATTCCGCGATTTTACAAGTACTGAAAGGTGTTTCTTTTTTAAATCTGTTTGTCGTTTGTGCAGACGTGTAAAATCTTAAACAATTACATCGATTTTGATAAAATGTAGTAGACATGTTTAGATAAACCACAGTCCTAAGCAAAATAGTGAATAAATTTTACCTCTGCTATCAATAAATCTTTGATAGTCGGGTGATTTTGTGTCCCATGGAATAATTACTTCTGTAAATTTAGAGGCTGATCGTTATGTGTATAATTAAGCCTCAATAATTATTATTGCAAAGTCCTTATGATTACATTTATGTTTTCTATACATTCATTTATTTCAAATTATAACCAAAAAAATGTATCATGTTGCAATGGTGTAAATTCTTAACAATAAAAGTAAATTTAAAAATAGTCTGCCAATAAGAGTGGCAAATAGCTTCCTCGCGTCCTATTTTATATAATATATTTAATGATTTTATGCTTTTACAACCTATTACTGTCAAATTTATGTAATTTTCCACCCGATTTTTAAATCTGTCAAAATTATTTCGATTTCATCCATGAGTTAAAGTATAAATTTAGCAACATTTAAAAAGCGTAGACGGTTGAAATGAATCTGGGGCTATTTGCGGGCTATTTTCGACAGAACATTCAAATTTCATAAAAATCAAATGAGTTCTTTTGAAGATATAGGAGTAAATAAATGTATGTTTGAGCACATGTGGAGAAAATCAAATGGATAAAATGGTCGCAGAAAGTTGAAACCACCAACATTACAACAATAATGCCTAATTATTATGATCATCTATATTTCATTAATATCGAACGAGTAGATTTTAAAATATTAGTTCGCAAAATATGAGTGACAGACAGACACGGAACCAAAAATGTTCCCTGATGTCTGAAACGGATTTCTGTCTTGGAATTTTTGAAATCGGAGACATAAAAAAAAAAAATCGTTCCTCAAAACGATCACATAACTTCCGTTACCAAGCTTTTATTAGATTTTTGTAAAAATAATAACTGATTATTGAACTGTCATCGTAAATACATAATCGGTGCAAGTTTTTTGCTTTCAAAGTAGAGTTCTCTTTCTTAAAACCCTTAAAATGGGAATTTTTTAACTTGAAGTTTTCTTTTTATTCTTTGAAGAAAACGATGCAATAAAAGAAAAAGGTAAGATATGGATGATTGATTCAGGACAGGAAATGTAATGTTTACTATCTCTAACCACTATTGGTTATTATCAATTAAAATAGCAAAATAGCAATATATAATTTTTATTGTTTCGTCCCCATAATGCCTATTAAAAGCGAGTGCAAGAAGGGTTAAATAAAAACACTCATTTTCAGATGTGCTTAATAGTCCCCAAATACTGTTTACTGAATTTAAATTAGTTTACTTTAAATGAACTTTTAGGAAGCTTTAGATTACTGGGAAGTTATTTTCAGTTAAACTGAATTTTAGATAGGAAACGTTGATGAGTTGAAATCAAAATTGCCTAATGCAAAATTTCTGTTAATTAGCAATACGTAATAAGTGAAATAAAACAGAGCTGAATAAAACAGTTCTCGAGTAACTCAGTTCAAATGTGCAAACCTACTCCATTTGAATAAAAGGGTGTTTCATTTTTAAAAAAAAGAAAACTGTAATAGGAAATGTATGTAACACTTTCCAAACTAATCATGATTTAAATAATTTATTAATAGAAAAGAGAGGGATGAAGATAAAAATCTAACTACGAAATTTTTACATGAACTAGCTGGACTTCCATGCTTCACTACGGAGTGTGTTATTTTTAATTTATTTTTGCTTCCGTGCTTATAAAAGGTAAGGGAAGCATTATGATCGTACAGATAAACAGATTTTTTTTCCGATTTGAAAAATTATTGCCTGACAGAAGGCCGTTTAAGACATAAGGGAACATTTTTAGTCTCATGTCTGTCTGTCGATCTATTCGTAAACATTTAAACTTTCACATATGGATATGGAACCACTATATCCATATGTGTGAGGAAAATCTTGTTTAATCTCATAAGGACCCTTATATACATTTCTGCGCTTGTCTGTCTGTAACTCACTTGATTGAAATTGGGACATATATATACTCTGTACCAATACAAAAACATTCTAGCAAATTAATTAAAATTTATATTAATTAAAATAATAAATTAATTAAAATTTATATTAATTAAAATATTAAATTAATTAAAATTTATATTAATTAAAATGTATATTAATTAAAATTTATATTAATTAAAATAATAAATTAATTAAAATTTATATTAATTAATAAATTAAAATAATAGATCTACTTTAAAAAAAATTAATCAATGGTAATATTTACCCTCAAACAACTAAAATACATAAATATGAAGGATTTGTAATAAAAGCTTGGTTTTTATGGGCAAGTATTATTAAATATTAACTTTCCAAGAAAAGTTGAGGTTTTATCCTCCTGCACCCCCTCCCCCTCTCCCTCTACCGGTTTCTCATAAAACCTTAGGTTAAATTGAAAATATCTTTTAATACTAGGAGCTTGCAGACAAACCCTTTTTTAAGTATGTATCAACTTTCTAAATTCACAAGATCAGTGTAGGCTCAATCAATACCTTTTGTTAATTACTGTAGCCCTATTTGAAATTTATAAATTCCTTTTTAGGCATCAATATCATTATAGTAATTATAGTAGGTACCAAAAACTATTATCAATTATATAGAATTTCAAAGGAGGTATTGATAATTATGTTAGTAAAAGGACCTAGTTTCTAAAAATAGAATTAGTCGTTATCTACAACCAAAATGTCCAATCGGAAAACATTTTAACCATAGACATTTATGTTAAAAAAAGGAAGCAAATTTCCAATTTTCAAAGTTATGGTGCAATTGGTTCCAGAGGTATCTTCATGACAAATTTCACTTACAAACAGCCACCATCTTGATTCAAGAGGGCAGATTCTAAAAAATAGTGGTTATATAATAATTTCAAAGAAGTAGTACACGTTATTATGGTAGTGAGAAGATTGTTTTAAAAACACAGATGGCAATACATTTATTGAAAATGGCCAATTGTGAAACACTTTTACGGTATTTGTTAATTCCGTTAAAGGAAGCTAAATTCCATATTTCAAAATTCTTGTGCAATTGGTTCGGGAGATAAGGAGAGGTGAACATTTTTTATTTTACACCACCGTACCTCAAAAGCAAAATCAGTTTATTAATTTGCACATAAGCTTGTAAATACTCCATTATAGTTCTTAGGTACTCATGAAAATGAAAACAATTTATTTTTAAATATTTACATAATTTTCAATATTCAGAGATCCGTACAGTGAGATTGTTTGAAGAGAAGGAGAAACTGAATGATTGCTCTAACGGGATAGTTATTAAGTCCGAGAACCGAAGCATTGATTCCTATAATGATGGAATCGTGTTTCAAAAATGATTGAATAGTTCAATCTTAACTTTTGTACTGGTTCAAGTAAAATAGTCCAGAATACTCGAAATACCTACAAAATTCCAGAAATTAATTTGCAGAGAATGAATGTAAACAGAAAAGTAAGAATGGAGTCTATCAAAGAGAAAGAGAGAAATAAAGAGGAAAATAAAAGAAAGAAAGGGGTATATCAGCAAGAAAAAGAGAGAAAACAGAGAGAGAGAGAGAGAGAGAGAGAGAGAGAGAGAGAGAATAAGTAAAGAAAGAAGAGAAAGAATGGAGTATATGAGAAAACGAGAGTAGAGTCATAAAATGTAAAGTTAGTAAGGTAGCTGAGGTTGTAAAAATGTAAATAAAGCAGCGTTAATAAGATTGGGCATTAAAAGCCGAGTGTTGTGACATGCTGCGGCCAACAGTTAACTAAGACAAATGTACCCAGGCTAGTTGAACACTTTAATGCTTTACTAGTAATTTACCAGCACTAGCACTAGGTCTTACTAGTAACTTCTAGACAGTGTAGTTGGGCTAGTTGGAGTAGATGGGTGTTTACGAGTGGTCCAGAGATATTTAGAGGCCTGTAATTCACTGGATCCTGTAAATCACTAGTCCAAGAGAAACCTAGCCACATAAACCAGCTGTTCTAGCCGGCTAGATCTTCTAAACCCTACTTTCTTTTATATATTATCTTATCTAACGCTCCTATACATCGTTCTTTTCTAAAAACTAAAAATAATCACATCTGTAACAAATAAATGAGATAAGATAATATTTAGAGCATTAAGTATTTTGCTAACAAATAAAACGTAAAAACAACTAAGTATGTTGAATGTTGTGAGAAGCACTGAGAACCTTCAAATCTGGCAACATCAACTAACTAAATTAACTACAAACATTTCTACTAATTAAATTTATTAAAAATTAAAAATACAAAAACAGTAGGTACTATATAAAAACTTACATAATGCTTTTTATGAATATAATAAACTTTTGCATATTTACACTTCCAGCAGGTTTACCTGCTGGAAGTGTACAAAATGAGTTAGTAGACCAAAAATCAAGTTGATGTTAGTTTGCCACTTGATAGGTGGCCTCTTTAATTTGGAATAATATTTGAATAACTAACCTATAAAGAGACAAATTAACATCAACTTGATTTTCGGTCTACTAAGCAATTTTTACTCCGGATTATGAAAATCCCATTGTTCACAATAATGGGTGAGACATGGCCGCTCTCCAACGTTTTTTTTTTTTTTTTCAAATGCCTACTGCCAAGCTATGTTCCGCAGACGAACTTGGCCGACCACATATTCTTTAAAGGCCCCAAAAGATTAACGTGTACACAAAATTCTAGCTTGATGTTAGTCAGATCTCCTGACATAATAGGAAAAACAAGTATTTCCTAGAAATATTGAGAGAAAAAGCTTGATAGTTTCACTCACCGAAACCAATTTCATTATTATTTCACAGATCACCAAAACATTGATCGTTTTAATCGTCTACATTGCAAAGGTGTTTGAGCGACAGACTTGATCTATTTCAACTTTATTCAAAAGCTTGTTGTATGTCTCCAGCGTTTTTCCAGAATATTGAATCTGTTTTAAGACATTTCCATAAAGAAGAATTTGTTGCAAGAAACGTTCTTTAAATAAAATATTTTCATTATAATCGTTATTTATGATTTAAAAGAAATTTTTGGTTAGAGAAAAGATAGAATAAGCAAGTTGGGTTCACTAAGTCTCGACATATCATCTAGAAAAAGAATGCTTATTTTACCACCATGATGTGTGCACACTACAATATTGCACACCTACATTATGTTACTACTAAGTTGCTTCACTATGTAGTATTATTACTATATTTCCCCGCAATTTTTATTTTCTACAGCATGCTCAATGCTCAGTAAAACACTTAATGTTTAGGCCTTTATGCGGATGAATTGCTGAATTGGATGACTTTGTTTGACATCAAGGAACATTTTTTGTCTCGTGTTTTCCTGTCGGTCTGCCGGATCAGTGTCTTCTCACCATCACCATATAAGTCCATTATTCATATAAGTTGCAATCTTCAGCGCACATTAGTTTGTTTTCTACATCTATAGGCACACAAATTAAAATTTATTTACAGCTAGCAAACATACAGCTATTACAGCTTTAACGTAGCGAAAAGATGATCCCATATTAATTTCACGTTCATTGCATTCTGCTAAGTTGCGATACTTTGGTTCGTACAATACATAACAGTAAAACAAAATAATTTTGACAGATTTTTTTTTTTAAAAATGTGGAAAAATTAAATAAATTAGATAATTATAATAGTTTGTAAAGGCTTAACATCATTAAAGTGAAGCTAAGTGTCACACTAATTTGCATACTTTCTTCTTATTTAGAATTTGTTTATTTGCCAAGCCAGTAAAATTTAGCAATTATAAATCAATTAGAATACATATTGCCTGACTTCTGGCCCTGGCAGAAGTGGCTACTTCTCCAGCTGTCTTAGATATATTTAGCAACCATTTAATATAAGGAAATATTACTTTGGAATTTAGTAGACGTCATAATTTTTAATCAAAAATGATAAAATTATTCCTGAATTGTGTTCTATACAAGCCTTGGAACAAAAATTTAAAGAGGACCGAGTATAGCCGAGTGGTTAGCGTATTCGTTATACACGTGAAACTTACTTCTAAACACCTGATATATCTAATGAGTTGGAATCTCAGAGAGGTAAGACATATTTCACACTGATGACTCATCGAGTAGATAACTAAAGTGGCCGATATCCCGTCCTGTAATAACCTAATCATACGTTAATCTCGACGTAAAGGAAATAGCCAAGAGAAATTAAAAGACAAAAAAAAGAAAAAGTTAATTTCAATAAGTTTCCTTTTCTTAATTGAACATTATTTTATTATATTATTTCTCTTTCAATATACAGGATAAGACGAACAAAAAAAAAAAAAAAAAAAAAAAAAAAATAACAGTGCTAAAGGATTGTTTCGTCCATATCCTGTAATAAGATTTTGTCGAGTTTATAAAGTGCGAACATGTCTATATCGCGTGATGTAGGTCGTCAAGGAATCAGTTGAATACTAAATATGAACTTGTGGAAGGTATGGACGGATTGGAAATTCTACATCACGGGATACAAATGTTTTCTGATTTTACTTTTTTTTCAGCTGTTTAACATGGCGCACTGGATACAAACTCGAATCATGGATGTGATAAAGCAAATCCGCGACACAATGTCCCTAAACACACTTGAATTTTAACAATGGAGTTGGAGTCTACAGCAATAGTATGGATCTGCGCACCTATTCATATATTCACCTCACGAGTCTATTCAGTAGAGACAATTTTTTTCTTCATCATTTACAACTTCTGATGTCCGACAATTTTTTTTGCATAATTCAACAAATACATTTCGTAATAATTTTAAAAAAATGATTGAAGCATCCTGACCACGTATCGAACAAAAAAAATAAATTGTTTAACACATTTCAGTGCATAAAATTCAAAGAGAAAATCAGTATAATATTCAATTTACTTTTCTTAAAAAGACGCGCTTTGGAAATATTAATGACTTAAATTAAACTGTTATCGGAAATACATAATTTGGGAAAGTTTAAGCGTTCTAGGTAACTGGAAAGTAGGTTAAAAATAAACTTAAAAAATAGTGCTTACCTCTCAAACAAGTGATATTAAATAATTAAAAGCGTGCGTAAAGATTGTTTAAAAATGATAAATTATTTGCCAAAAAAAACACACTTTCAGTTTACTGATGACGACCACTTAAAGTGGTCGAACCCATTGTGTTTATAAATAATAGCAATTATTTTTAAATTTTTTCTTTAAAATAAAACAAAACAACTTAAGTTTTTGAGTGACATTAGCTACAAGTAAGTGAATAAAATTATGTTTACCAATTTTATAATTTAATTATTTATTCAGGATGCTTCCTTAAGAACGGCTATTTTTATTTCATTTATATTTTTTGGTCTTTAAGGATGTTGAATTTTGTACTAGTTTACTTGCAATCTTGCTCATTTGTTGGCTTATGAATTATTTATTAGAACATTTATTACTAAACAGGAACAGTTAGCTTTTTTTATATCGAAGACTAATTGAATAAAAAAAAATTGCATGTAAATCAAATGAAAATCCACTAAGTTATAGACGAAATACAGTTATTCCTTTAATAGTAGATTACGCGTCGAGTGCGGAAAGTAGCATTTTGCATGCGAGTGTGGAGTTTGCACCCGAGCGACAGTGAGGGTTGTAAAACCACACGAGCAATGCAAAATGCCGTTTTCATTCGAGTTGCGTACCGTACTTTATCTACGATTGTTAGATATAATAATAAATACAGAAAAAAATAAACTTGCTGTATGTAAGTTCGTATCTCTCTCTTGATAAAGATGGCATTAATTCTTGAGTTGTATTTTTTGCCGAATTAATTATTTCTGGAGGAGTATTATTCTCCACATTTTCGTCAGTCACTTAATTCACTCATTGTTTTTTACTAAAAACTCGATATAAACAGCTACTTTAATAAAAGAACAGCAAATTAGTTTTGTTAAATGTAAACAAACTAGCTAATCGTGCGTAAAGCTGAAGAATTCCTCTTCTTTACCACGCTAGCGTGGTAAAGAAGAGGAATTCTTCAGAACTATGAGACGCGCATGCGCAATAAATACAAGTACGTAAATAATTACTTTCAACGCATCTAAACAGAGATATAATGTTTATATTTCTGATCAATCGTAGATAAATAAAATTATATCATCTATTATAAAACATCTAATTGTGGCGCAAATTGTCAACATTATGCCTAGCTCAGTGGTAGAGCACTCGGCTACGAACCTCGCATGGTCATAAGTTCGACAAAAAGTGACAATAATGTGCCTAATTTTTATCCAAAATAAACAATATGGGTAACTTTAAGCCAAAAAAATCAATATATTTCTAGATTTATATGATGATGTTTTGGCGGTTAAATTCGATAACATAATAATTTCAGGAATTCAACTACGACTACCGCTGACACCTAAGTGAGGTTGGAAAAGATTACAAGATTCAATGAATTGAAAACTAAATGTAAAAAATAATATTATATTTAAAATAAATAAAAACGCGCTTTTATAAACCAGGCACTAAAACCTAGAAAATATTTTAAAAAACAGCCACAATACTAGGAATGATCAGAGTATATGCGTATGACACTAAAGAAAAGGTGCTATCAACAGTTTTTGATTCGTTGATAGCGCCCTACGATCATATCCTTAGTGAAATACGCATTTACTGAGATCGCTCGTAGTTCTGTGGCAGTTAAAAAAATCACAGGGAAGTACTTGCGTCCAAGTACTTTTTAGGGTTTTGTAGGTGATTAAGCATTAAGCATGCCCGTTATGTAGTTATGATTTTTTGCTTCGATCTGAAGAGTCCCGGGTTCGATCCCCCGAGGGGTCACAATGTTTTTCATCCCTAATAACGACTAGATAAATTAATTTTTTCAGACCACCCGTTATATAGTGGTTGGGGGGGGGGGGGGGGTATTTTTGAGGGTATATTTTGACTTATAAAACCAATAAAGAATGAAATATTTAAAAAAGCAAATATATATTTGCTACTCCTCCTACTATATACTCTTCAGCAGCTTTAATTTGATACCCAACTCAAAATTTTTTAAAAAATAAGCTAATTGGCGCACTTCAAATTTTCGCGCCCAAAATTGGCAATTTTTTAAAATTTGGGATGAACTAACGGAATTTTCATCGCCCCACAATAAGGCATTAGCATGAATTATTTCGAAATTTTAGGACCAGCCGTTATATAGTGGTTGGGGGGGGGGATTTTTTCGGTATATTTTGATTTTTTTACCCAATAAGGAATGCAAAATTTAAAAAAGCATATATATATTTGCGTCCTACTCTTCAGCAGCTTTCATTTGATACCCCACTCAAAAATTAAAATAAATATAAATTTTTGAGTTTATATTGTTTCGAATTGCGCATGCGCATATTTAATTTTGAACTTCTGTATATTTTTCCTGTGGTTGGGTCAAAAAGTTGCACCAGTGTTTCAAATTTCAGCTTTTTAGCTTGAACGGTTCGGGCCCTATGAACCAAAGAGCGATAGACAGACGGACACATCAGCCTCAGCATAAGGGTTTTGAGAAGAATCTACAAAACCCTACAAACGGTTTTTTCTTTTTAGTGCATGTTTTATAAAAACTCGGTTTTTATTTATTATTCAAAAATAATATTATTTTAAACTCTCACTTAAGTTTTTAGTGTAGTACTCTAAACACTGAAACATTTTTCTTTAATTTAAAATATTTCTCGTTGAGACCCAGAGTAAGGAAAAGAAAAATCGGGTTAATAATTCAAACAAGGTCGTTATTTTGGCTCGAAGCAGACAGTTGTTTGGCTGAGTTGAAAGCAACGGTTCGCTTATTTTTTCTTGTCTAATTTATAATACAGTGATAGAATTCTAGTACATAATATAGTTTGTTTCCTCTTATATTCATAGACTAAGACATTCTACCTGTCATATACAAAGTGTAAAACAACATATGTATAGAACAGGTAGACATAGACACGACTACCTGTCATATACAAATGTAAATCTGTATATACTACTCCAAACTATAGAGGGCGTGTTTGTATGATTATTTATTAATTCACATTTTCATTCGAATATACGTCATACTTATGGCATTTCTCCAAATGCATGTTTTAAAAACTTTATTTTCTATTATGTAATTTATTTTTATGAACTAAAACAAGAGAAGAAGAAAGGTTTTTATGTTGTTTGTTGTTTTAATTTTAATATTATGTTTTCCTTTAAGTCACAATATTCAGTGTTAAGGTCATTAATTAGAGTATTAGAGGACAATCAAATCGTCAATTTGACTTACCTAGTTAGTGCAGGATGGCAATAAAAATAACTAAGTAAAAAACTAATAAGAGAGAGGTATACAATCAATGTAAAACTTTGTACACACTAAACGCGCATTCGCAAACGTTTGTAAACGTTCACGAACAATTGAAATCGCGAGGTCGATTTTTTTTTCTTTTTTTTAATGTTTACGTTTGGTAAAGTAAGAAATGCTGGAGCAGATTTATTAAAATATTATAGTCGAACGTCAACGACCGAATTTGCTTTATTTATTAAAGGTAGTCGTTTCAAAAGTGAGTGATAAAGATATAAACTATAAAGAGAATGCATTTCCCGTGAACGTAATACTTTCATTATAAATGGATTTAAATTAGCTCATTTTTAGTTATTAATTATTAATTATTTTGTTTCGAGCTTATCTAAGTTAACAGAAGCTATGTGATCGTTCTGAAAAACAATTTTTTGCCCCGAATTCAAAAATTCCAAGATAGAAATCCGTTTCAGACATCAGGAAAGATTTTTGGTCTTGTATCGGTCATTTGATTTATCTTTCATCAATATTACGAACAACCCTATCTTTAAAATTAGAGAGCACGATATTAATTAAAGTTAAAAGGTCACGATTAGGATTAGCCCATTCATGGTCCTATACATAAGTATCAACATTTCACGCGCATTAGCACAAAGGTTTTTTTTTTATTAACACGTATATACTTTATATTCTAAATTCTAAATATTCGGTGTATGAGAAATTCAACAGCTGTTAGATATGATATGAACCTATGGAGTTATTATAAAACAGGTTAAAGGGAAATATGAAGTTATGAAGTTGGTCTCCTATACTCTAGGTGTTTGTAAACTTTAACTCTGGGCTTAGCTAGTAGGTTATGTTTGTATAGAGCTGTTATAGGAAGTGATAAGAGCATACTAGTATGTGTGCAGGTTAGTTTCTGTATCTACACTGAGCAGGCTTTACCTGACTACCTCTATATCTCCTGCCTTATATATCTCTCAAATATGCTTCTACACGTATAGTATACAGTATACAAATAACAAATAATAAACCACTACTGCTTCTCTCAAACCCTTCTCTATATCTCAATGCAACCAGTTGTGACAACATGGAAAAGTAAATATTTTATATTATTGTTTTCTTTTATACTTATTCTTTGTTTATGTACATTATTATTCGTGAAACCAAGTCAAATTATTAACCTTTAACCTGGATTCATAGCGTTTTTAACGCACGTTTGGACAATATAGCTGAAACGAGCTTGCGCAATGAATAAAAGTACGTAAAGAATCACTTTCTACGCATCTAAACAGGGATACAATGTTTATATTTCGTACCAATCATATTTCGTTTCATAATTCCTCTCTTTTCCGCCCTAGTGCGGTAAAAAAGAAGAATTCTTCACCTTAACGCACGAGCGAGTTTGTTTACATTTAACAAAACTAATTTGCTGTTTGCTTAGTTAAAGTAACTGTTTATATAAAGTTTAGTGAAAAACTATGTGATTATGAGTGATTTATGTCATTATGACGAAAATGAGGAGAATAATACGCCTCCCGAAATAATTAATTCGGCACAAAATACAACAAATGAATTAATGTTATCTTTATCAAAAGAGAAATACGAACTTTCATACAGGAAGTTTATTAAATATTTTTTTCTCTATTAATTATTAAAATCCAACAATCGTAGATTAAGTACGGTACGCAACTCGTGCGAAAACTTTTTCGCACAGCTTTGCTTGTGTGGTTTTACTACCCTCGCTGTCGCTCGGGTGAAAACTCCACACTCGCATGCAAAATGCTATATCCACACTAGACGCGAAATGTATTACTATTATGTAAGCCGTGGAGACGTCACTAAATGCTCAATTTAGCAAAAGTTAATGAGCGCAGACGATTTAAATTATTAAGAAACATCAGTGGGCTAAATTCGAATTTCTTAAATATCAGTAAAGTACTTTTAAGTAAGTACTTTTTTTTCCTTGGAATTTTTAAAATCAGAGACAAAACATTTTCGTTCTTCAGAACATTCACATACATTTCGTTACCTGCGAAAAGCTCGGAAGCAAATAAATATTAAAGTATTAACTGTAACAAAACCTTTGATGTTTCCTTTTGATTACATTTTAGTGTTTCAACGCTTTGATCTTTTGATTACATTTCAGTGATCCACGCTTTTGTCTTTCAATTATATTTCTACGGTTCAATCTTTTGATTAAATTTAAGTTCCACGCTTCGATCTTGTGATTAAATATCGGTGTTTCCACACATTCAGTTTTTTTGTTTTTTTTTTATAATCTGAATTAACTAATCTTGGTCGAAAATTCATTTAAGTATCAAATTGAAGTCTATGAATATTTATTTATTGAGGTTTCTATATATATACGTATATGGGTGTGTATATTAAGAAATCAAACAGAGAATAGGGTAAAAAGAGAAGAGAAAAACAAAGATAAAATATAGTGATGAAAAGTTCCTTAAAAACAAAAAAGAAAAAAATAAATAAAGCACAAGGTGTTGTAAGTATGTAAAGTATATCTGTCATAATGTCAACATCTAAAATGCGGAGGAGGCTCATTCTATCAAATTTTTATTGTAACTAAAATTGATGTTTTTAAGTTCAACAGCTGTAGTAACAATAATAGTACATTATTTTTTAAAAATATTTTCCTTAAACTCAATAAAATATTATCACTTAAGACAGTATTCAAATTTCCACTACATTATTATTTCATCATATATTATGTTCTGTGAGTTTTATTTATTGAAGTTCCTGTTGTTCATAAATATAAAAAAATATATGATATGCTATAATCATAATATAGGTAATATATATATATATATATATATATATATATATATAATATTATTATATATATTATGTGTGTGTGTGAAGTTATATACATTCCTCCATTGATATGATCTTTGAACATAAAAACAAATTCATTTCATTGTGTTAACACTACAAATATTCTCACTCTTGTTAAATTTTATTTGTTGATTTATTTTTAAAATTGTTTTGTATTTATTTGTGTGTTTGTAATGTTGAAATATTCTCATGTTTAAGTTATAAGTCAGGAGGGTGGGTGTAAGGGAGTTGTTTTAAATTTAAAGTTGTACGAACACAACATTTTTCAAGTTGGGCACGCAATGAAGAAGGTTAGTTAGGGGGCATAGAAGTTGTCGGTAGTTGAATTTCAACTGTAGAGAAGCTAGCTAGTTGAGATAGTTGTCACCAGATAGCAGTGCTTGTACATCTTCTCTTCTATCTCACCGCTGTATCTTTTACTCCATGTCCACTTTATTTATGTTTTAACTCGCTTTAAATTTGTGACTAAGCTGTGTAGTGTATGTTTTTAAAGTTTCTCGTGTTCTGTCACCAGTTAATTTTTATTTATTTCTGTCCTGCAAAGTTTTATTTATTACTAAGTGGCGTAGGCAGAGAAAAATATAATACTGAGTAAAAAAGACGAAGTTATGATAAAGAAAAATAAGGAAGCGAGGAGGCGGTAAAAATAATTTTAAAAAAATCCCTTGTATTGTTGCGGAGCCTAAACTCGTTGTAAGTAAAGATCTACTGTTAAATTAGACTCGGATACTCCGATCTCACCTGGATAACAAGACTGCACTCTATTTTAATAAGTGAAATAAGAGCGTTAGTTAAGGTCATCGCAGGTTAACTTAAAGGATTTGAGGAAGGTACTGTCTAACACGTAAGGTTGTTGTTACATTGGACATGAATATGTACGAATTTATCCGATGTAAAAAATTTCACGAATTGTATAATGTAACATAATACCACGCATCACAACAATTTTTACCACGCATTCTAAAGTCCTTTAAATCGGACAATTTTAATTTTTTTTGGACGAAATAAAATCAGAAAATTGTTTTTTGGTGCTCTGCCAATTGTCCTTTAGACTTTCGCAAAAGGAGGTTAACATTTTCCTTTGCCAAAGTCCACCTTTTCAGACATTTCACACCCAAAGAAAAATAGTGTATTCTCCTAGATTACGACTGATTTTAGAAAAGCTTGATGAATTTTGCACAATGGAACATAACAGATTGAGTAGGCTATGCTATTTTACTAACAATATCAACAATCAATAAATCATTGAAATTTATTAATGAAAAAATGAGCTAAATGGTATCCGCGAAAAACCCACTCCCTTTGCTCTGGAACAATTGTCCATTGTGTTCAGCAAAATTTCTCTCGGAATCACGATGATGGTTTCTCGAATGGCTCAATTTACCATTCCGGGACATGAGCCGTACGGTGAACACTCGGCGAATGGGAGGAGCTTACATTCTGTTGAAATCAATGGTTCAAAGAGGTTGACGACGTCTTCGTAGATCAGACCGAGGAAATGTCTTAATATTTCCACATAACATTCTGATGTCACCGATTCTGTCGTTTTCTTTAAAAAAGAAGGGCACAATGACTCCAAATCTCGTCATAGCAAATAATTCTGTGACATTTTGGACTATACAAAGGCATTTTTCTTGGTGTTCTTGAGCTTCATTACTATTATTTTGCGGATTCGTGATAGTACTATTTAAAATTTGCGCCATGTATCCCTGAAAATCATGTATCAAAAACTAAGGGACTCCCATCTTGATATGGCTGGGCCAATTGTGTTTGTTAATAAACATGTCCTACTTGATAAAATTATTTGTTTTAATTAAAATTAATGAATACTAATATTTACCCTCACACAACCGAACTTCATGATAAGAAGATTTATAGTAACAACTTGGTTTGAATTATAAATATCCATACATAAATTCCAATTATTTTATTTATTAGTTTGGTTATATGATTTCTGAGGTGGTTTGTCAAATTTCATTGAAATCTGCCCAGTTGTTTCTGCTTTTTACAGACTACAAAGATTAAGGGGACTTTAAAACATGTAAATCCATTAAACTAGAATTTTTGCCACATCACAGTTCTTTTTCTATTTATACAATACTACATACAAAAAAAGAAGTTATACTTAATTATTAATCTATCGTTTCCTTGTCAATCATTTTGATATCTATGAAAAAAAAAAAAAAAAAAAAAAAAAAAAAAAAAAAAAAAAAAAAAAAAAAAAAAAAAAAAAATGTATTCCATATTATTCCATTTATTCCCTATTTGTTTATTATATTGTTCTCTTATCAATCATTTTGTTATCTGTGAAGAAAATGATTGATTATTATTAATTCCCTATTTGTTTAATCTACTATTCTCTTGTTATCATTTTAAAGTGTGAAGAAAATTATTTATTTTTATACATCCCCTATTTCTTTAATATTTGTTAACTTGTTAATGATTTTGACATCTGCTGATTTCATTTCTTGCTGATTTATTCATGTTATTTATGCTATAATTTATTCTATGCTGATTGTTTAAAATGGCAGGTTCTTTTAAATCTCCTAGTACATATGTTAGCTAAATATCAACCCTGATATAATACCGAAGTGAGGGGCCCTTGCCAGAGTCGGAAATCGAACCCGCAACCTCCATTGTGACAAGCTATTTTTCCAATTACAGGAGATGTTTCTGTGATGCTACTAAACTATTTTAGCAACCATTTCGCCTTCACTAGCTATAATATCAGAGTTAACAGCGATTCTAAAGTTTTGCTGTGCCCAATATACAGGAATCACCTCTGTAATTGAATTTGTATATAAATATTATTATTATATAAGTATATTATTCTGAATCAAAGTCCATATCTGACAGCGAACGTAAAAGAGATTATTATTCTTGGTTATAAGAGTAGTTCAAATCACTTCAAAGTTTGCCGACCTTTAATCTAGATTGTAGAAACATTTAGTTTGGAGTTTAGTAGATGGAAAACATGAATAAAAACTGTAGATTTGATGAACGTTAGCGTGAAAGGAGTTGTTTTAAAGTGGATGCGGCGTCAAGATAAGATGACTAGAAGCGGTGCAGGTTTAGCTCCCTGAGTTACACCATTCTATATCTCAACAGCTAGCAGGTGTAGAAGGAAGGGATGTTAAAGCCTTGGTTTCCTTTGCTTTGACTGGTACGAGACTCTGCCGGGGCCACAACCCCTCCAGGCCTAACTAACTATTTATAGAAATCATAACATTAATCTTAGACCCCTTAAACGCGCTGTATCTTCACCAAAATAATTGACGATAGTAGTAAACAAAAACTAAGCATTCAAATGCAATAACGATTTTTTTTTAAAATAAACATATATAGTCTGCCAATTAGTGGGGCGCATCATCGCGTACTTTACTTTAATTTTGTTTTTACGACCTATTAAAGTCTAATTTATTTAATTATTTTCCTCCTTTTATTATAAATCTTTTATTATTATCTTCTTTACAGTACTTTTAAAGATATATGTGCAAGTAAAAAAGTTTCTGCGCATGTGTCCAATGGGCGCAGAGGTTTGAAATAAATATGGGACGAACAATGGGCTCATTATTATCTAAACATCCAAATTTCATTAAAATTGGGCGAGTAGTTTTTAATAATATATTGGCTCACAAAAAGGTTAAACGAAAGACAAATCGACAGACTGACGATGTTGGTCTGCAGGCATGATACCAAAAATGTTCGCTGATATCTAAAAGAAATTTCTGTTTTTTTGAATTTTTGAAATCGGAAACAAAACAACCCTTCTCTAGAACAATCACAATGCTTCTGTTACTTTCGGTATGCTCAGAAGCAAAAACAAAACATAAATACCAATTACCAAAATTATTAATGTGGAAGGAAGATAAAAATTAAAGCCACCACCGGGTATAGGCCCACGCACCTCTCATTTCAGGCTTAATTAATTATAATATTAAGAAAGTAAGTATTTAGACACAGATTGCCAATAATGTCTAATATTTCATATTAAAATAATTTGACCCAACTTTCTTTTTACTTTCGCATATAAATAGAAGGTTCCTTTTCTATTTATACAATACTGCATACAAAAAGAAAAAAAGAAGTTATATTTAATTTTTTTTAACCAAATAATTAATTAATTTTTTTAATAAATATAATTTAAATCAAATTATAATTATTATTAACTACGGGAGACAGACAGAGACAAACAGACTCCAGCGCTGGGATTCGAACCACGGGCCTCCTATATATCCAGTACAGGCACTCTAACTCTAACCAACTAAGCTACCCTGAAGAATAATTTCCTCTGTAGTTAACGATACCTAGTCCCGAATTTTAACTTTCATTTTTTCCACAAGTCTATAATAGAAGTCAACATTTACGACAATAGAACTAGGCCGAGAATTAACGCTTTTTCGTTAACGAAAAAGGAAATTATTCTTCAGTGTAGCTTAGTTGTGCCTGTACTGGGTATATAGGTGGCTGCGCTGGAGTCTATTTTTCTCTGTCTGTCCCCCGTAGTTAATAATAATTATAATTTGATTTAAATTAAAAATTGAATATAACTTCTTTTTTCCTTTTTGTATGTAATATTGTATAAATAGAAAATGAGCTGGGATGCGGCATAAATTCTATTCTACATGTTTTAAAGTCCCCTCAATCTTTGTAGTCAGTAAAAGGCAGAAACAACTGGGTAGATTTCAATGAAATTTGACTAACCACCTCAAAAATCATATTCCCATGCATTGAAAATTAATGATAGCTCTAATTCGTGTACAACTCCTCAAAAAATCATTTCTCAAAAAACGGTTACGACGTTTTAGATTAAAAAATTCTAAAATATAGTTAATTTTAAATACCACTTTAAGGTATTGTAATTTAAGGTACGGCAAAATATAGTTCCCGAGATATTGATGAAAATTTATCTGCATTAATACATCTGTTTAACACTTTTTAAATTACATAGTATGGTATTTATTATAAAACTATGCATAAAAGAAAGTATTGATCTTATTAATCGGACCGAATGTTTACCAATACCAATAAATTCTAATTATTCTTTTTGCCAATATTAATCAATACTAATTATTATTTTTACCAATATTAATCAATTCAAATTATTCTTTTTACTGATATCATTCCCTAATGATATTTTTTTCATCAATATTAATAAATTCTAATTATTCTATAAACCAATATAAATCAATCCTAATTATTATTTTTACCAACAGCAATCAACATTAATTTTTCTTTTTACCGATAGCAATCAACTATAATTATTATTATTACCAATATCGATTAATCCCACATATTGTTTCTTTCTAATATCAATAAAATCTAATTTCAATTGTTATTATTAACAATACTGTTTAATCCATTTTGTTCTTTTTTACTATCTGTATCCTTTATACCTATATACCTATACAAACAGTGATAATTAAATTATTATTCACTATTTATATAGCATTTTCATTAACATATTATAAGAAAAAAAATTAATGAAATGTAACGAAGACGAGTATTTACATAGTTAGGTTTCGGAATGTTTCACAGTGGAAGCAATGAATGTCAATTCTCAGTGGACAATCAGATTGGACAGATAAACAGCTTACTCGTCCATACTTCCTCTTTCAGTGTGCCATATTTACTCATCTACACTCTACACAACTTTCTAGTGCAAAAAACTCTCGAAGCAACGGATGATTATTTTATAAATTAAAGAAAACGTTAAGATCAAGCAAACAAAACTAAAACTGATTAATAAAAACAAGTTTTCTTATTAAGTTAATATCATAATATGTCATAATATGTCGGATGAGAGATACACTACGGGTATGACATACTTTAGGTCAAACATTAAACTTCAACAAATCTGTCCGGTACTAAACTTTACCACAAAACATAATTTTTCTAATTAAAACGATAGATTTGTATAAAAGACAAACCCATAGTCACTTTTCTAAATACGTCAGCCATCGAAGTTAAAAAAATCTATAATTTTGGTCCGACTTTTTTTTTATCCCTATCGGTTATACTGTTATACCTTAGATTGAGCTATAAACTTAAATTGAATGTAATTTTATTATATTTATTATCATTTAATTTTTCCATACTTATATGGAGCAAGAATCTTCACATTTGGCACACTTACAGCAGTTGGATGTGCCAAGCTGTCCTATAACTGTGTCAAAAAATTTTCCAAACATCTTTTATAAATTTAAAAGCATTTTACAAGTTAAAAATATTTACCAAAAATAAAAAAAATTAGCATAAATTTGTGGTTAAGTCGTATTAACAAACTCATTTACTTCTTTTATCCCTATCGGTTATACTGTTATACCTTGGATTGAGTAATAAACTTTCTTAAATCGTCTATGTTTCGATCAAACCTGGTCATTAACAGGCCTACGACATCATAAACAATCTTTTAATATATATTTTCTATTTTACTCGTACTTAAATACTTACAACACTAAAAAATAGTGTTCATTATACTAAAATAATTTAAAATTTAAACATAACTTAAAATCTTACCTAGATTAAGAACAATCTGAGAAATTTACAGTTACGTTGATAGAACTATATTAATTTAATTCGTCATGTTTGGTCTGTCATTTTTAAATAGTCAACTACTTTTGTACATTTTCTTTTTTTTTATATAGGACTCAAAACTAATTAACATTTATAAACAACGGACGAACTGAGGCATGGAGAAATTTTGCGGTAACGTGGTTGTGACTTTTCTCTTCCTTTTTTTAATAAAAAGAGTAAAAATAATATCCTTTTATTAAAATTAGAGTATCATTTGAATGCTTGTAGAAGATGTGTTACTCACCCTTTTCATCTAAATAAGAGTTGAATGAATACCACTTTTATAACTCAGATAAAGGCCTGATGATGCCCAGGAATGGGTGAACATTTGCACACATTATACTGTTTTAAGAAATATAGAAAAGTTCTTTTTTAATGATCATCTCTAGAGCCTAAGAAGAAAATGAATAATTCAAAAATTAAGGGATTAACCAAAGAATAATTAATTATTTATTTTATAGTAATTAATTATTCAATTATGGTTAGTTATTTTTATATTATGCATGAATTTAGTTCTTACTTCTGTTACACGGAATTTTTTAAATTGTTATATATGGTTGAATTTTATTATTTAATTGGCGGGAATTTTGATTTGTAACTTTCGATCTTTATTTTTAATTTTGCAATTATTTTACTACGTTTTTATTAGCTTGCTTTCTTGTTTGTTTGTTTGTTCAGTACAAATCTTGCAATCGATTTTTAACTAACTTCCCGAGTAGCTAGACATTTGAAACTTTTAGAATAGCTCAGAACACGATGACAATGCAATATTTTAATACTTTTAGCCATCTTTCAGCAGAATTTAATTTATTTTCAGCAAATTCTGCTGTATGGAAAGTTAGTTCGGAAAAAACCGCAAGTTATTTTATTTGTTTTGACATGACCCATATTTACGATCTTCATTTTGACGGGTTTCAAATTTGTGATTTTATATTATATAGGGATAAACATTGAATAACAGCGAAAAAGAAAAAGTAAACAAAGAAATAAATTAATTGACGGGTGACAACCAGGTTTGTTTTACACCAGGTGTGGGGTTTTTTTCAAAAATTTCGGCATTTTCTTTGACAATTGGTGGTTTCTCTAGTTACCGGTTTTTCCTTTTTTAGATTGTACATCATAACAATGTTGCTTAATTCTACTTTCTAAGTTTTGTGTTGTTTAGCCTGATGTATACACTATCGCAATCTTTGCAATTCATTTTGTAAATTACGTCGGTGAAAAAAAAAGTTTAATCATATATAAACCGATGGGGATACGATAAAAAAAATGACACATAGCTTCCTCGCATCCTATCACGTACTTCATTGATTTTATGCTTTTACAAGCCATTATTGTCTGATTTATTCAATTGTTAGCCCTTTTTTTTAATAAGTCAAAATTGTTTGATTTTTCACACAATCTGTCTAAAAAGACGAAAGAAGAGTTGAGACTTTCTTCACTTGAGCACTAGACCTAGCGCGCACTAGTCAACTTTTCCAAGCAATTATTTAATCACCAGAATAGAACACATTGGGTCTTATGAGAGCCTGCGCACTAGCAACTTTTTAGTAAAGGCAATTAAAAAATTTCAACATGTTCTATTTCTTGGGCAACGCAACTATCGCCCGTGAAAATTAAACATGGTACTTCAGATTCAGATAGAGCTCCGCGCACAGGTGATTTTTTAGTCGCCCTCACGCATGCGCATGGGCAATAAGATATCCCTTTTCCTTTTCGTATCTCAGGCTATTTAAACAGTTCTGTTGTTTTGATTGTCGTGAAAACGTCGACAAGGTAGATGCATAAACCAAATTATTTTAATAAGTAACTAATCAAATAATAAAAAGTAAATAATAAAATACAAAAAATAAAAATATCTAATAATAAAAATATATAACTCAGTTTTCACTGTTTTGATTATCATATTTTCTTCGCTACATTACGAGGACCTACTAATAACAGTAGGTTATCAAAACTTCACACACTCATACGAAAATAATTAAACTTTTTTGGGGGGGTATTGCCTTAAATTGTCAAACAAAACTTAAGTGGTAATATTTACCATCCAACAGCCTTTTACTTATAATTGGTTGATGCACCCAAAATATTCTTTTTCCTCAAAATCAAGGCGCAAACTGCTGCACACTCAACGAAATACATTTCGGAACTGAACTCTTGGAAGGGAAAAATGTTTATGCAGCAATACACCGGCAACTAATTATTGCCAAGTGAGCGATACTTGATTGCCTCCAGCAACTGACGAGCGATTAAACTATTTAATCACCGAGATTAAAAATCGCTAGTGCGAGTTAGGCCTTACAGAATAATCGTAGCACAACATTATGTTATAACCTTTTGCAAGGAAAAGGGCATTTACGCGAATCAGCGTTGATATCAAAGAAAAGCAAAGTTTATACAATTTATTCTAATATAGGAATTTTGTAAGTTTGTTTTAAAACGTCTCTATTTGTTAAAGGTGTTAGGGATTAAACATGAGATATTGATAGTGTCACTATACGACCTTTATCTCTTCTCCTTGACCCACTACCCTTCCTTAGCACTGCTTTTCTCTTCTATCTAATCATATTGGAAATTATTCTTATAGAAACTGGTTGAAGTGGGGAAAGGAGTTAAACGTATTTAGAGATCTATTATTCTGTTGGATCGTACTTAGATCTTCTAGAGAAAAAAAATAACATTATGTAAGTCTCTTGGGTAAGGGATAGTTGATGCAAAATGATCGGTCTAATCGCTCGAAACCAAAGCCATTTAGCGATATATCTGGTGAAGGTTCGAATCCCAGGGAAATTATACATGCTTTAAGGGGTACAGAGTGACCGTGATCCTAAAGGCAAAGATAATTTCTGCTGGCCATCTATGAATCAAGGTGAAGGTCACGAGTTCGATCACACGCCTAAGCACTTTGATTTATATGGATCACTGTTGATCGCACACCACATTCGCTATCACATTGTATTTTATACGGGGTAAGTAAAAAAAAGGGCCCGAATAAGTGACCTAATTTCAATTAGGTTTAAGCAAGTGCTTTTTCCTCCCAATTACTAGCAAGACAGATTCACACTATATTAAACAGGTCGAAACCGTCCTATATTAAACAAGACAAAACTTTCACGTAGTAAACAGGTCGAAAACGTTCTATAATTAACTGGACAAACACTTTCAGGATGAAAAATCAAAATTTACAAAGGTTTGTTACAGTCATTCAAAATATACTTTTGGATAATGTTTAAAAATCCGTTCAACTCTAAATTTCGAGATATCAGATTTATCTGAAGTTAATAGTCTAGTTCAATTTGTATATCTCAATAGAAAAAAAAACAACAAATCAATAACCTACAATATAATTGAGAAGTCAATAGGAGAGTTAATATAAACTAAAAGAGATAGAGATAAACTAAGATCAGATTGTTTGGGGGGCCTGGGTTAGATTCCCGGACCGGGCCCCCCGGCCCCCGCTCAGTGTCCACCCAGCATTGTTTAAACAAATGGGAAGCTCTTCGAAAGAGTAGCGCCACCAGGTTTCGGCTGGAAACCATGATGATGACACTCTTGGTTGTAATACAACCAGGAGGGGAGTCATGGTTAACGACCATATCTTCACACGAGTGTAAAGATTTCGGTCCCTAACCCGGGTTTGTTCGATGGGCCAACATAAGTGGTCTGCGTCTTCGGGTGTTAAAGCCCCCCGGATAAAAAAAAAGATCAGAATTTGAAAGAATTAAAATGAGAAAAATAAAATATATAATTATATTCATTTTGTTTCTTATTTTATGTAATTTTTACAATTTTAAAGACTAATTTTAAATGCTCGATTTACTATAAACAACTATTTTTTAGAACAACAACTTATTTGTTATATATTAAGTTATAATAAGCATTACAGCAATACGTATAGAATCTAGTGTTGACTTGTTGACGAAATCAGAGATTCTACCTTCTACTGACTAGGGGTTGACCGGGCAGTGGGAATAGGTTGGACCGAGATTTGAGCGTAGGTATGAATCATGAATCCACCTTTATACAGATATTAACAAGTTATCTGAAGTTATAAATGGTTCGACGAGCATCCCGAAAAAAACAAGGGAGCTTTGCTAGATTGCGGAACCTTCCCATCTAGCTGGTTGCTAATAGATTCTCTATTGTTCCAATCTATCACGTCTCACTCTAAATATTTTTACAAAAAAAAGGCGAATGATTAGATTTTTTTTAAACCCGGACGGCTTCTAAAAAGAGATTTTTAGAGCTTTATGGCTTGCAACATATGCTTTTACAAAATAAAATAATGCAGCTTAGTTTCAACAGAAAAAAAAATAAGAAAAACCACACATTTCTTAATAAAACTTAACAATTTTGGCTACTTCATTGCAATGAGAGTGAAATCAAGACAATAATTATACGTCTGTAGTATAGAAATACTATTTAAACAAAAAGTGAATAATTCAAGAATAAAATCAACGAATAATAATAATTTTATAGGATAGAGTTGCAGTATCACATAGATAAGCATTCAAACAATGGAACGTTTGAAAACACCATTACAAGTTAAAGCAACCGGAAAAGTAAATTGGTAAGAATTGGATTTCCCTACATATAAAGGAAACTAGAACAGGGCATTTTCCCATTTCCCTACGTACTATAACGTAAAGTTAAAGAAATGTTGGGCGTGCGCCAAGGTGAACTAAACACCCTTCTTCTCTTTCCAATATACATAGGTTTGTGTATTATATATTATTATAAAATTGATTTCAAACTTACCGAAGGTATTGGAAGCTATGTGAGTGTAATTTAACACTTAAGTACTTAGTACATAGTATTATAAATTAAGATAATTTATTTTTTATTGTGAATAAAATTATAATTTAGGTGTTATGGAAATCGCCAAATTCGTGAATTTATTTATTTACTCTTACTCCATTGATTATGTTTTATTATTATTGCTTCCGAGCTTCCCGAAACTAACGGAAGCTATGTGAACGTTGTGTACAACTAAAATTGTCTCCGATTTAAAAAATTCCATTACAGAAATCCGTTTCAGATATGAGGGAAGATTTTTGGTCCCGTGTCTGTCAGTCTATCCACTAATTTGCGAACCAAACATCTTAAAAATACTGGTCCAATTTTAATGAAATTTGGATTGTAGGTCATAATTAGCCCATTGTTGTTCCTATATAAGTTTCAACCTTTTGTGCCCATATGTTTCTCTTAAGTATGCGCACAAACATAGATTTATTTACACGTAAATTTTTGAAAGAACTAATCTGATTTGTTTTTAAAAAAATATTGGTTTGTCGAAAGTACCACAGATGAGGTACCAGAATAATTTCAACCACCTGCACTTTTTAAATATTGCTAAATTGATAATGCTATGGATAAATACATTTATTCATTTAAAAAAAAAACAACAAAAAAAACTTTTGACTGATTTAAAAACCATAGCGATACCCATATAGAAAGGTAATTGAAAAAAAAAAAACCAGGTAAACTTGGAAGTAAAATGGGGGAAAAATTAAATTAATTGGACAATAATCGGTTGTATTGTAAAAGTAAATCACCAATAAAGTACGTGATAGGATGCGAGGGAGCTTTGTGTCACACTAATCAGCACACTATTTTTCTACCTTTCTCCTTTAAAAATATTTTTATAAAAAAAAAAAAATAATAATACCGAAATCAACAAATGTTTAATAATCATCTAATAGCCTTATTATTCACATATTATTCTTGATTATATCTAATAATTCCATTATATAGTATTTTCTTTTTTTTCTGTCGGTCCGTCTCTCAATTTTTGCGAACCAATATATCATAAAAACTACTCGTCCGATTTTGGTGAAATTCATAAGGTAGGTCATAATTTGACCATAGTTGGTCCCATATAAGTTTAAACCTTCTCTCCCATTTGTTTCTCTTCCACATGCACACAAACATACATTTATTTACCAACATTGCTTCCGATCCAAACTCACCGAAGGTAATGGAAACTATTTGATCGTTCAAAAGAACGGATTTTTTTTTTACGTATTCGATATCTAAAATGTCAAGACAGAAATCCGTTTTAGAAATCATTTTCTTCTCTTCACCATGCGCATTAATTTACGTCTATATCTTTAAAAGAACTCATCTGATTTTTAAGAAATTTCTAATGTTATGTCCAACGTAGCCTCACACTAGACCTCAACGTAGGCCTCTTCACTATGATTCTATTAATTACTTAAACAATTTAATTGAAAAAATGAAGTAAATCGTTAAAATATATATATATATTTTTTTTTAGAACTATATAGTTTATTAGCATAATATCTCTTAAATGAATTGAAGCAAAAAACATAAAATACTCCAACTAAAAACTAGAGCGTAATTAAGCTTATCGGGTGTTCAAAGAAATGGATAAAGCCGATTATGTTAAATTTTTTTCTACATTATATTCTACTATTATCTTGTTTTTTTTTTTGTGTTTTTTATACTTATCTGAAATGTTTGTACTACACTATGATGACGTACTTTTCTTTTCGTTAAAACGATTAAAATTGTATTTAATATTATTAATTATATTTTAGCAAATGACAAAAAGAGAAACCTCTCTGTCAGAGAATTTTAGTGTGGCAAGTTGATAAATGTAAGTATTTATTTAATTAGAATCCACCATTATCTTAAACAAACTTCTTGTATTATAGTGTTATTATATTTTGTAACAGATCATGATTTACTTTATGTTGTGTATAAAAAGAGTATTTATAAGAAAGATGGGGTTT
This sequence comes from Gerris lacustris, assembly GCA_951217055.1. Taxonomy (NCBI): domain Eukaryota; kingdom Metazoa; phylum Arthropoda; class Insecta; order Hemiptera; family Gerridae; genus Gerris; species Gerris lacustris. The sequence goes on from OX578279.1 coordinate 51,131,646, forward strand.
GGAAGGAAAGTTAAGTTCTAGAAAGAATGTCTCAGCCTCTTGCTTCAGTTCCACGGGTCCTGCATCCTAAAAAGCAAATAATCAATCTTCGTCTACCCCCTACTAAATGTAGACATACAGATGAATATTGTCTCCTATTTTTATTTGAATAAACTAAAAACTTTTGAAGTTTATAGAGGAAAGAGATGAAGTTTGAAGATCTCTCATTTTTTTTTATTGTTTTCGAAAATAATATTTACTATTGAAAGTTTCTTTTCCTTACATTTTAAGAAAAAGAATGGTTTTGACCGAAAAATCCGAAACCGAGATTTTTTACGGAATTCTCCGTTTTGGGTGTTTCTAAAACGATTTGAGTAGTTTTTAGCTAGATGTTTGTCTGTCGGTATTTCTCTCTGTGTCACGTATAACTCCCACAGTTTTTACGCTTATAAGAGTAAAAACTTAATACCAAAATCAGTCCTTATATGCAGTTGAGCTGCTCGGAAAATCATAAATTTGTGACATTAACCATTATGCTGAGTAAGCAAAATTTCAAAAATTCTTAAAATTACGAAACATTTTCCTAAAATTTGCAGCTATTATACTTATAAGACACTTATTATATACTTGTTTTCAATTAATGTTGTTTTGATACCTGCCAACATTTCGAAAATATAGACTTTTGAACTTTGATAATTAAACGCAAAATAATTTCTGGACTTACGCCGATTAAGCTGAAATTCGCACCAATCATACATTCCTATAACATAAATAATTCCTCACAGAAACCTTCAACCTTACAAGCAGAATTGAACATAAACCTTCTCTTTTTTTATTAATTTTCTCTCTTATCTGGTAACTAGAAATTTTTCGACAGAAGAAAGTATTTATTCAATGTTAGTACTGTTTACAATTAGATTAGCTTTTATTATTCGTTTTATACAACTATCACACTAACATAGAAACTGTCCAAAGTCGTGTCTAGCCAATAGTCCATAATATTTCGCTTAACTAACTAAACCTACTAATAAACTACCTTAACAACCTACTAATAAACCAACTAATAAACTAAATCTACTAATAAACTAAACCTTTAAATATTTAAATAAAATCGAAGGAATTCTTTTTTAAGTTTGAACCTAAAAATTTAGTGCTATAATTGATTTTTCAATTTCACCGCAAAGTATAAAATTTTTTCAATATAGAGGGACATTTTTATTTAAGTCATTCCAAAGTTTAGTTTAGTTTAGTTTTTGGCTACCTGTGTGAAAGGTTCAGTGAGGAATGTACACGAATTTGATTAAAAGTAACATCTTAAACTGGGGACCAGCGTAGCCCAGTATTTAGCGTACATACCAAATCTTGCCTGAAACCAAGGTCAGTATCAATATCCATGTCGATGGTTCGAATACCAGGGAGGTAAGATATTTTCTATACTGATAACCATATCAAGTGGACGTTTGAAGTAGCCGATACCTGACGAACTTAAGACTGAAACGATCGTCTAATTGTTATTTTTATGTATACATACTGTGGTTAGACAATTATAGATTATTTTTAATTAAACCCCCAGTGTGTAGGTACTACTGCGTTTGCTTTATAAAAAAAGTTATATTATATTATGAAAGCTGAATAAAAAAAAAGTTAAATTATAATTTATTTAGAATATAAAAAGTCATTACATTATATTAATTTAAGCTTTAAATAAACAATCGGACTATCCTTATAACCACCATCACTGACATTTTTCTTTAGAATTAACTATAAAACTATTTTGTTTTTTTGTGCTATGTTTGTTATTTTTATTCTTTTCTTTAAAGAAATATAAATAATAGGGGAAAGAAGGGAAATGAAACTAAACAATGTTATAATCAGCAAGAGACTATCTTTCCTGTTTAGTTTAGTCTATTTTTTATCTATTTTCCTTTGTTCTTTTTAAAAAAAAAATAATAATAAAATAATAGACAAGAAAGAGGATTAAAAAAAGAAAAAAAAGGGAGATGTGAAGACTACAGAGAAGATGTGAATGAAGAGATTTGACAGTGTAGAGATCTGAGCGAGGAGATCTAACTTGGAGAAGAAAGAAAAGTCAACATAGAAGCAAATAAGGAATTCATTTATATTGGCTAGATTCCAGCTAAGATACATACAAAGAGGGAAATTTTAGTTTCCTAGATTACCTCCCTAAATTCTTCTTATAATAACCTAACGAACGCATAATATATATATAGATAATTATTTATTTGTATATATAATATAACTGGCATCCCGAGCTTCTCTACGAAGTGTTATTTTTAATTTGATTGATTTATTATAAACTTCTATCATGAAACATTAAAGTTATTTTACTAAGCGAGAATATCTAGATGCTCATAAATAATGTAATTTATAAAATCTACGAAGATAAGTAATTTGATGGCTGTAGAGGTGTACAAAAATTGCCTAGATCACAAAAACATTATAGTCCAGTGCAATTAGATATTGCACTTCGGAAAAATGAGGGGAAAGCTGAATTTTGGCATGAACCTTGATATTGCGGTTCTAAACAAAATGTCAAAAGTCCCCATTGATCCAAGTGCCTCTAAAAGAACTACGCGGGGTCAAAGATCATCAAAATCGGTTTTTTGTGAATATCTCATTAACGGTCACGTTTACAGAAAAAATACAAGTAATCAAATTTGTAGCTTAGAACATTTTCTGCATCGCTTGTTTCTGATAAGCCCTATATCTTGGGCTTATATGACCAGAGTTGGGTAGGCATCGTCGGGCCCCTGATGAGTCGGACGCGACGAAACGATGCAGGTCATGGCGTAATGCCGAGCCAACATCTTAATGACGTAATGTCTGATGTTGGAACAGTTCCTATGTGTCACGCTTGCGTGGCACATTCCTTGGTGTCTCCCACAAATTGTGTAGCCTATTGCAGTGTGCAAACACGGTATTAAATTGCTGTTGTGTTTTGCCAGCCACGCAAGTATGGCGGTATGAGAGCACACTCGTCTCTGATAAGCCCTATATCTGATCTTCTTGATCTGGTATAGGACCAGAGTTGGGTGGGCATCGTCGGGCCCCTGATGAGTCGGACGCGACGAAACGATGCAGGACATGGCGTAATGCCGAGCCAACATCTTAAAGACTTAATGTCTGATGTTCGAACAGTTCCTATGTGTCACGCTTGCGTGGCGCGAGGAAGCTATTGCCACGCTAATTGGTAGATTATTTCATAACCTATACACATGCTTCCTCTTGTGCATAAACCTAATTTTTAGTTACTTTCATACATTAATTTAATTTTACGCATACTAATGGCAATGGTTAGAGCCACTTGTTCGAACCTAGCAATCAGGCCACATTGGGCCCATTTTACTAACCCCTTAGTGGAGAGTTCCAGCCACTTCCCACATCATACCTTTGCATAGTACCACCGAAGCGGGTATGTTGTGGTCATTAGTGAGCTATTTAAATCATAGCATCATGCCACTGGATCGAACCCACGACTTTCATTCGCTTCGACTCATTGCTAGCTGGGCGCGCCTAGAGACTCTCGACCACGCTGGCTCCCAATCTCACGCAAAAGTACAAAAAACCAATCGTTTAGAAATGGGGCGCGAGGAAGCTATGTTTCCCATTCTCTATGTTTTTACTGTTCATTTTTCATATTATTACATATATAATTGTCTATAATCATTAAAGTTATTTATAATTACTTAAGAGGTAGAGCACTCATGTAGAATTTTTAAACCAAGTGGTCCTTTGAGCCGGATTACTTTTAAATATTTTTGGACTGGTTTTATTCTTAACTGATAGACAGACTTTTCTTTAGTTTATATAACTGACAGACTAATTTTAAAATTATATTACTTTCGTATTTATCTATTGTATACATATAGGTAAGAAAATATTTACAAAGTATTCGAAAATGTTTTGTTCCATTATTTTGGTTTATATACAAGAATAGATTCGGAGTGTTCTAAGCTTAGATTTAATATACACGTTATCTATCGAGTATAAATTCTAGTTAAATGGCTCGGATTCGAACCCTAGATCCTTTCCGGTTTCCTTAAGTTTAGTTTAATGTTACAGAGTAAGGGGGGGAGGGCTATTAGTTAGTTGGGGGGAGTCCGTTGTCGCTGGTCTTCGATACCCTAACTAACCTCACACAGTTCTAGTGTAGGATAGACTTAGTACTATCACACTTGAGGGGATGGGGGTGGTGTTACAAACAGCGATATGACTGATATCAAACCTCCCCTGATAGGGAAAGAGGAAAAGCTACGTCTGGTTATAGAGAACGATAAACCGGTATATAAGGGGAGAAAAGGGGTATGGGAATGTACTGACCCTCTACCCCCCCTTTACCCCGGTTTCAAGCCGATAACCAACTCCCGGTTTTCTGCCCTCCGTACACTTCCTCTTCGCCCTCTCAAAGGGATTATCGGCTGCAGAAATGGAAGCGCAAAACTACGTCATGACCGTCGTTTAGCCTAAAACCATATTGGACATCCAAAAAACGTTATCTCCTTTTATACTCGGAACTCCGTTTCAAATAAATTTTACAAATCAATATACTAACAGAAATCCTCCCATTTCTTTTGGACATATATAGCCTATATTTACATTTTTTTTTTTTTTTAAATATACAGACCAATATATCAATTACAAACAAGATAAAAGGGAGGAAAAACGTATTTCATTTTATTTACTATAAATCTAGTAAAAATAACACCAAGATAAAAAAAAGAGATGAGATGAAAGTAGATTAAAAAGCTCTGGAATTGGATATGTTAAATTGAAAAATCGGTCCGACAAACTCAAACAAAACTTTCTCATGTACATAGTAATACTTAATTTAAATCCAATATCTAATTCAATTAATCTATTATAACGTTAGGGCTTTAGTTCTAAAAATACAATTAAGATTATAACATATACAGTTTTGGTAAATGATTTTATTTTATCTACTTTAGGAAATAATTCAGATATACCTATAATATTAAGTTAAGCCAGGAGGTACCGTTGATCGTCAACCATTTAATGTGGAGAAACGATGGCCGCCAAGTCAATCACCAGGACGATGGTCATGGTGTATGATTCGCCTTGGAGCGCGATGTATGGTAATGAAGAATAGAAATATGCGTGTGTAAGGGGAGCTCACAGTCGGAGGCTCTATCCCAGGGGTGTCCAATCTTGTTGAAGGGCCGAATGAAGTAACACTCAGCCACCGGATTTCAAAATTGTAGGCAATATCCGGATATGCATGATCCATTTCGGCCACTAAGAATCGTACTGCCAGACAGCTTCATGGCCTATGCGGCTGTTATAGCCTTTCTACCGGCTCACACAATGTAGTCTATATGCTGTCATAATGCGACTTCATACTGAAGAAACAGATCAAGAGGCGAAAGACCCGCTAAAGATTCTAAAGCTAGAGTTGGTGCCGTCCTCAATGCTCCTAGAATTCCTAAGGTGTTCTAGTCTAGTGATCGTTTGGAGGTAGTAATAAACACTGTAGGCCACCATGAAATTAAACGCTTCAAAACACTAAAAAACTTGGATCCAACTCGTACTAAACTTTCATAATAACTTGGTCCATTGTTTGTCGTTTATGTATTAGTTATTTCGAGTTTTCTTGTTAAATTTAATTATTACACATTATATTAAAATTCACCATAAAAATAACTTTAACTCGCTGGGGAATCGACCTAATTTAAAGCTATTTTCTCAGGAATTAGATTATTCCATAAATAAATCCTTCTAGATGATCTCCACTGACCATCCCCTACTGGACTTAACTTAATTTGTTAGACAGGCTAGATGATGCTGAGTGAACTAAAGTAGAGCTAAGTTTAGCATCAAGTAGGAGGTGGTATACTTAGACTTTACAGACATAATTACTAAGTTTACTGTTACTTCGTCTAAATAGCACTTGTAAACTTCTTGTCTATTAAATATAGACTCGGGGAGAAGGATATGTGGAGCAAGTTTAACCTTGAAACAACACTGAGGCGTTTAGCATCCTCAAATACATTTGAGGAATATTCAAGAAGGATTTGAGGATAGAGTATTGCTGCTACTACTAGTAATAATAATAATAATTCAGCGCAGCAGTCTAAAAAGGCCTTAAGCCTGCCACAGGGCTTATACAACTAAATATGTATATGTAATGAAAATGCTATGGGGTTGGCGTGTCGCTGTATTGTAAATGATAACTCTATGACGAGTAGAATACGTGAAATATAGAAAGGTTATATATATATATATATATATATATATATATATATATATATATATATATATATATATATATATATATATATATATATATATAGAGAGAGAGAGAGAGAGAGAGAGAGAGAGAGAGAGAGAATGAAGTCATGTAGACTCGATAAGTGTGTTGAGTGCTACGAGAGACTTCGACTCTGCTGATGATGGCGTTTAGCCGAAACCGGTCCAGTGATCTCCAGATCAAGCAAGTATCGACGGTAGGGATATCCTCAATTGATAACATACGAACTTTTCAACTCACAATTCGATATATATATATATATATAACCTTTCTATATTTCACGTATCTACTCGTCATAGAGTTATCATTTACAATACAGCGACACGCCAACCCCATAGCATTTTCATTACATATTTAGTTGTATAAGCCCTGTGCCCTGTGGCAGACTTAAGGCCTTTTTAGGCTGCTGCGCTGAATTATTATTATTATTACTAGTAGTAGTAGCAATGCTCTATCCTCAAATCCTTCTTGAATATTCCTCAAATGTATTTGAGGATGCTAAACGCCTCAGTGTTGTTTCAAGGTTAGACTTGCTCTACATCCTTCTCCCCGAGTCTATATTTAATAGACAAGAAGTTTACAAGTGCTATTTAGACGAAGTAACAGTAAACTTAGTAATTATGTCTGTAAAGTCTATGTATACCTCCTACTTGATGCTAAACTTAGCTCTACTTTAGTTCACTCAGCTTCATCTAGGCTGTCTAACAAATTAAGTTAAGTCCAGTAGGGGATGGTCAGTGAAGATCATCTAGGAGGATTTAAATAAGGAATAATCTAGTGCCTGAGAAAATAGCTTTAAATTAGTTCGATTCCCCAGCGAGTTAAAGTAATTTTTATGGTGAATTTTGATATAATTTTTAATAATTAAATTTAACAAGAAAACTCGAAATAACTAATACATAAACGACAAACAATGGACCAAGTTATTACTAAAGTTTAGTACGAGTTGGATGCAAGTTTTTTAGTGTTATGAAGCGTATAATTTCATGGTGGCCTACAGTGTTTATTACTACCTCCAAACGATCACTAGACTAGAGCACCTTAGTTTAGGAATTCTAGAAGCAATGAGGATGGCGCCAACTCTAGCTTTAGAATCTTTAGCGGGTCTTTCGCCTCTTGATCTGTTTCTTCAATATGAAGTCGCATGATGACAGCATATAGACTGCATTGTGTGAGCCGGTAGAAAGGCTATAACAGCCGCATAGGCCATGAAGCTGTCTGGCAGTCTCTGGTGGATAAGTTTCCTGCAGCAGAGAGATCAGTACGATTCTTAGTGGCCGAAATTGATCATGCATATCCGGATATTGCCTACAATTTTGAAGTCCGGTGGCTGAGTATTACTTCATTCGGCCCTTCAACAAGATTGGACACTATGGGGCTGGTGTGTCGCTGTATTGTAAATGATAACTCTATGAATGAAATATAGAAAGGTTATATTTATATATATATATATATATATATATATATATATATATAAATATATATATATATATATATATATATATATATATATATATATATATATATATATATATATATATATATATATATATATATATATATATATGAGTGTGTTGTCATACGCAAGTATTGATATTTGGTTATGAACTTTGATTAATTATGGCATCATTTGATTAATATGACAGATTTAACTGTCAGTGAAGAAATAAAACCTATTAACAAGAGTAAAATACTTAGGACAATGAAGAACTTTATATATAATATTAGTAATTATGTTGACACAATCATGATGATTGAATTATAATAATATAATATTAATTATGTTTTTATCTAATACACACACACACACACACACACACATATATATATATATATATAAATAAGTATATATGATTTGGTGTCTAAAAGGGACTAGGAATTTTTAAATTAATTAGGAGATAAGCCACGAAATAATTAATAATGATGGATGAGGCAGTGTACATTGACATTAAAAAATAAAATAAAGGACCTTGTTAGCACTATTAACATTTTATTTTAATCTATTCGTAATTTTAATTGTTTTTACATTCTCGTATACGTTGTGTAAAATAAAGAGAAAGTATTGTGATAGCACGAAAATTCGATTTAGAGATTTTAATTTAACACGTTATAAAGTCCCTCCTCCCATAAACATTAAACAAATTGTTTTTTAATTTTAAGTTTTTGGTAGTTTTCATACTACGGAAAGTTTAAATTAAAATTTAAACTTTCCGTAGTATGAAAACTACCAAAAACTTAAAATTGAATTTCGAATTGATTGTACGAGGTGAAGGTACTAATTGAGTACTTTATAATTATAAGCGTTAATTCTTGGTTTAGTTCTAATGTCATAAATATTGACTGTCTAAATGTATATGAATATTGAAAGCTTGGATTCGGGAGTAGTTATCGATTACGGCAGTTAAAAATCATTCTCCTGCGTAGCTTAGTTGGCCAGAGCATCTGTACTGGAAATACGGGAGACCCGGGTTCATATCCCGGCGTGGGAGTGTATTTTTCACTGTCTGTTTCCTGTAGTAAATAATAATTATAATTTGATTCAAATTGTTTTTTAAAAAAATGTGTAGCGCTGTCCTTCTGCAGACACATGGAGCCTAAACTATTTGCCCTCTAGTTTATTTTATTGGCATACCTGTTCAGAAAAATCATACTACGAGGCAAAATCAAGAAATTAATGTTAGCACTTTTCAAGTGCTGCCCCCAAAAACCAACTAAAAAAATCGTAAAAAAAAAGTTCTTGAAATAAGTTGTGACATTTTTTGTTAGATTATTATAATTACATAGTATAATTTGATTATTTTTGTTAGATTATTGTAATTATTATAAATATGAATTTATATATTGTATTGGATATTTATGAATTTTAAATATTATATAAATATAAAAAAAATTTACCGGGAGACCGATTTATATGGTAAGCTATATAAAGTAGTTTTCCAGGAATACATCATCTAGTTTCCAAAATATTGATTAGAATATATCTGATTCAGCTGAAAATCAAACACGAAATGCAAACAATCACCTCTTGAATACTTATTAAATATGTTTAGTGGTAAAATTTAATGTGATGTGACTTAAATTGAGTATCCCTATCTATATGAAAAAAAATTATTTTAAGTAATGGAATTACATAAATTATATTATTACAGATATTTTAGATATTAAATTAATTTAATTCTTTACTTCCTCTCTAAAATAACAAACAGCAATTTTTGTTCTCAACAGACAGTGTTGTCCAACAACAACATATACATATATAAATATTTAAATATAGATATACAAATTAGTACAGTAAAATTAGGCTCCAACCCAAACATAAACATTAGAACAGAAATGGACTAAATGCATTTTTGTGCTGAAGTTAACGATTACGGAGTTATGAGGGGTCACATTTTTTCACATTCACAAATCACTATTTTCCAATTTCCATGAAACTTTTTGGAAAGATTTTTTATTGTAGAACCAGTTAGGGTAGTGTGAGGCTAAGTTCGCTGCTTCGAAATACCTGTGCAAATACCTGTGTGTAATACCTGCGTCGTAATGCGTGAAAAACTGAAAAAAGTCGGACGTTTTTAGTTTTTGTAAAAATCCGTAAACTATGAGTTTTTCGGTATTAGTCGATAATACTATTTTTAAAGTTAAGTAAATTTGCAGCAGCATAAGCCCAATTCCAGCTCTACACAACTAATAGTTTTCGAGATATGACACGTCAAAAATAGTCAATTTAAAAAAAATAAAATTAAGTGTTGCTCTCGTTTCGGGCTGAATATTGGCATAAAACCACTAACCTACGAGAAAAGTCGTAAGGACTAAAGTTGTAGTAAATCTAATAGGCATCCTTTGACGACCAACGGCTACTCTGTACGTCCAATAGTTACCGGTAGTTAAAATGTAATATCAATAACGTATATGTTTTTTCGAGGGTCCTGGAGGCCGATTCTGTAACTTTAAAACCTCCCTTTTCATGTTGTTTTATATCAAATTGTTGTTATGAACATGCGCACGCAACCTGTCAACGTGAATCTATAACTTAGTCTGTTGTTTTATATATGAGGAGAAATTGATATATAAGGTTTGATATATATCCACTCAAAATTGTTGTTGATATAATTCGTCAGGATATGTTGATATACTATATCAAATGCTAAAAACCAAAACAAAGTGACGCCATTATTGTTGTTTTCATTCACTTTCTCTGTTGTGTGACAGAAATAACTACAAAATAGACACTAAAAAGCCCTAGTTCAGTAAACGGCCACATACAGCGCTGGCATCACTTTACAGATTCACTACATTATATAACAACACTTTGATAAATAGCGATGTTTGATATATAATGTCACAGTGGATATATATAAAAAAAGTTACAGAATCGGCCTCATGCTATATATAAGCATTAACTTTTTTTAAATCCATATTTCGGCCATACTTGTTTTCAAAATGCCGGTTAGTTATAGTTACATGTTCTTTTTCCACTCTTCAAGACCTTTAAAATGATATATAGTGTGTCATGCTGACTAAACTTTTTGTTTAGGCATCTGCCCTACTGGCTACCATCTTGAACATATTTAGTGTGACATTTTCTAAAACTTTATAGTGGTCACAAATCCTGAGATTGCGCCAATGTGCCAAATTTCGTTCAAATCGATCTATTTTTACGCCAGTTATCGTAAGACAAACAAACTTTTCAAAGTCTCTATGAGATGTAAAAGTCACTATGCTCGTTCAATTATTTATCAAACTTTATCAAAAAACAGATCAATTAAAATCTTGGAGATTTATTAATTTTGACTAATTACTACATTTTATATGAAGTTGTTTTAACTTCTGAGATATTGTGAATTAGTTTGGCATAGATTCAAATACAAGTATCTACCACCTGTTTTTGTAAAAATAATCCTGTCTTTCCTTCCCTGAAGACATCCTTTACTTGTATCCTCAAAGTTCTTATTCTTGACCATGCTTAGTCCTTATACATGTTCTCTCTCCCCTTCTTGTACTCTCTACTATACTACATCCTTTCCGATGCACCGTTACTAATTAACACCGGGTCCTTTCTCCTCCTTCGTCCTTAACTCGTTCTTAACGAGGGAGAAAGAACTTCCTACGTGGTTTTTTCATTGGCTACTTGGGATCTTTTTAAATTCTTTAAATCTCTCAACATTCAACCCCTGTCTGTTTTATCTCGCGTTCCCACACACAGTGTTCAAACACGAGACAAATCGTGCATCATTTAAAACACGAAAAAGGCGAAAAAGATTAAAATAAACAAACTATTTATTCATTACCACCCAAGAGAAAAAAAATTATCCCACGTTTCTTTACAAAACTGTTATAAACTTTATTACTTTTTTAACTCCTCTCAAATAATAATAACAATTTAAACAAAATATACACGTGCCAAAATAATATGTTAAAGTAAATAACGACGAATTAAAATGTTGAAACCATTTATGAGAGATGTAATTTAATTAAAACAATAAGTGAGAGTCTAATTGGATTTAGGAAGATATAATTATTATTATTTAGTATAATATATATATATATATATATATATATATATATATATATATATATATATATATATATATATATATATGAAATATGCTGTCTTTTAAACATGATTATTAAAATATTTTCTTGATTCACAATATTAAATTGGACTTTTTAGGATGTACAGAGGATGAATTCATATTTTTACTTTTTCATGTACGTAGTTTATATATAAAATATATTAATAAAAGTTTTTTATGGCCATACGTTACAAAACTTATTTGTGTATACCAATAATGCTATAATGCTATAATGGCGCCATAATACTATTTTGAGTTGGGTTATTTTGTACCATTTTTAATTGTTTTGATATTTTGTAAAGGGTTGGAGCTTTTTAATTAAAATTGTAGAAGGGTGGGAATATTGGATCATTTCAGAATAAATTTTTATTATTTATAAAAATGGGAATTTATATATATAGAAAAAATTACTATATTTTATTATTAGGCACGATAAATAACATAAAGAGTTAAAAAAAAAAAAGTAAATGAAATGAAATTAATTCAATTTATTTTTTGTAAAACAAAAACCCAGGAATAGGTAAACAATATAAGTGTTACGATACTAACCGTGCAAACATAAACAAAGTAAAAAATATGAGCATATTTCATAAATTGAAAATATTAAAATAACAAAATAATAATATATTTTTCAGATATCGACAATATTAAACTTATAACATTTTAACATACAAGTTTAAAGCACATAAAAACAGGAGATTTGGGCGATATTATGTAAGTACTAGTTAGTAAATAAAAAAATGATATTATTTTAATCTTTTAAAGTGGTCAAAATTGAATTAACTCAAGACTCTTGCATTCACAAAAAAATCAAATAAATAATATGAGAGCTGTTTTGAATTAAAAAGATAAGATTATTTTACTAATTAAAACACTCATTCAAGAATTGCAACTGAATTTCTGAGAATAACAACACCGGATATCTAAATATAAAATGTCACTTGACAACTAGATACACACACACACATAAATATATATATATATATATATATATATATATATATATATATATATATATATATATATATATATATATATATATATATATATATATATATATATATATATATATATATAAGTATAGTATGTGTGTGTGTATGTAAGTACATTTATGAAGAGTACTTGTTACATGGTTTGATAATGAATGAATGAGATCATTGTTTGCCGGTTTAATTCCAAGCGAGTTGTTATAATCTGCTGTTCATTGTTTTAAATTCTTGGTAGAAAGAGATAAGACGTCTTTATTGATAATCCGGTTTATATTCTGTCCGAGCATTGTAATTTCATAGTGTAACGGTAAAAGAAAACAAAAATGATAAGAAAACAAGCTTAACACGAGTTTTGTAGAAACAAAAACTAATAAAAAAAGTCTGCCAATTAGTATGACACATAGCTTCCTCGCTTTCTATCGCGTATTTTAATGATGCTTTGCTTTAACGACCTATTATTATCTGATTTATTTATTTTTGCTTCCGAGCTTACCAAAGGTAACAGAAGCTATGTGGTCGTTCTTAAGCGGCCTACCAATGGGAACTTGGTTCGTACGTACCAACCAAGTTCCCATGTGTGTAGAGGTAAACGAACCAAGTTCGTGACGAACTTGGTCTTCCATCGGGTTGGAAAACATTTGTTCGGTTCGCCAGCAGAGCCAACCAGGTTCGCCTGTGTGTAGAGGACACGAACCGATGTTCGTCATTTTATCAGAAAAGACACTACACCTCCGACTTATTTGTTTCTTTTTACTTGATTAAAAAATCGTAATAAATCGACAATGGTCCTGATCCATTGTCGATTTATTACGATTTTTTAAAATATTTGCTGACTCAACAAACTGGGTTCAAGATGGCGGAAAAATTTGATTTCCCGGCAGCACCACTACTGGTAAGGACTGATTTTTCTGCCAAGTTTCAACTCTCTAGGTTAAATACCTTAGGCGCTACGATGATAACACACACAAATACATACACACATACATATACATACATACATACATACATACATACAGACGTCATGCTGAAAACCACTCAGGAGGTCTTAAAAACACCCAAAACGGATAACTCCGTTGAAATCTAACAATTTTTTTTTTTTTTTGTGAAAACAGTAGGGTAGGGCGGGGCTAGTTGAGCATAGGGGTAAGTTGGGAAATTTAAATATCTCTAAAACTACGCATGTCACAAAAATACTTCAAATAATGGAAAGATGGGGACGAGGAAGGAGAACGCATCGCGTGACCTTCATGCGTTGCTCTACGACAATCGAGGAAGATAACAGACACTTTTTTAATTTTCTTAGTAAAAAGTAAAAAAACTGTTGATCGCCATTTTTCTCCTAGACTCGTACTAAAACAACCATCTACAATCACGTAAGTGTTTATATTTTATGTATTTATTGTACTTTTGATAATAATTAGTTATTTAGTCCCATGTCTACCCGTTTTTTCATAACAACTTTTTATCTATAAGTCTAGTCGGGGCTAGTTGGGCAGGCCTGCTCAACTTGCCCCACTCTTATATTACTACAAAAAGTTAAATGTTATTTTTTATTTTTACAAATACTAAGCAGACTCTGGCAGACGGCTATAATAGGTATGCCTTTTTATACTTTGTAATAACAATTTGTATAATAATTGTATTTATAATTTTGAAATTATTAATAAAAAAAATAAGAAAATGTTAAATGTCTAGCATTTCATTTTAGGATGCTAACATATAAAAGAAAAACGTCAAGGGGTTCTGCTACGAGTCAACAGTCAAGTGAAGCTGCAAAATCTGTGATGGCCGGGTACAAGAGCTTCAACGCAGCTGCAAAAGAATTTAACGTAAAACGAATGACTCTCACAAGATGACTGATGATATCATCATCATCATCATCATCATACCATTTATTTGCAAATTTATACATTTTCTGTATTTTATAAGTTTGATTAATTTACTCGTGCAAATCAGCTCAGCTGTGGTACCTCATAGAGGTTTGAGTTCACAATTCTCTTTATTCTCATTCAAACTTAACATTTACACTTTTATTCATACATACACACATACATACTTATTTAAAGTCTATAGTGATTGTAACTTTATTCTGGTGGGAGCCATACTTGACAGAAGACCTGGGACATCCTTTTCCATTCTGTTCTCTGTCTGGCAACTCTCATCCAAGTCGCTCCTCCACAGATGTTTTTGAAGTCGTCCTCCCATTTCACTCCTGGTCTTCCCCTCCTTCTTCTGTACTCTCTAGGGCACCACTCTATTATTTGTCTCGTCCATCTATCATCTTCAGTCCTTGCTATGTGTCCTGCCCACTGCCATTTTCGTTTTGATATTATCATTCCAATATCTTCTAATCTTGAATTTATTCTGAGCCATTCTTTGCTTTTTCTGTCTGATCTTCTCACTTTCAGCATACTTCTTTGCATATTTCTTACATTTACCCCTATCCTTTGTAGTTTGGACTTTGACATGGCCCATGTTTCTGCTCCATATGTCAACACTGGGAGTACTACACAGTTCCATAATTTACTCTTCTCTTCATTTTTTACCTCTGATCTGAATAGTCCTATATATTTGTTATATGCATGCCAAGCTTTAGTTATTCTCGAAGATATCTCTATGTCATCGTTATCATCTGCGGTTAGAATTCTGCCTAGGTAGGTGAATTGGGTTACATTTTCTAATTCTTCATTATTTACTTTTATTGTACCCTCTATGTTAATCATCATGCTTTTAGTTTTACTTATGTTTATTTTTAGCCCGATTTTTCTTGATTCATTGCTTAGCTCATTGTACATTTGCTGAATCTCCGATATTGAATTACTTATTAAGACAATGTCATCTACAAATTTAATTCTGCTCAAATATCTGCCATTTACTTTTAAGCCTTTCTCTTCCCATTTCAGGTTTCTCATGCACATCTCCAACACTAGGTTAAACAATTTTCCTGATGGTACATCTCCCTGCCTCAAACCGCTGTTCAGACTTATTTGCGCCTCTTTTCCTTGGTATCTTTTTTCATTTTTGCATTGGTATATATGTACTCTAGGATTTGGTAGTAGCTTTTTTCTATATTTAAGGACCCAATCGTTTTTAATATTGCTTCAGTGGACACACTATCAAAAGCTTTTTCATAGTCTATAAAAAGTAGGCACAAGGGGAAGTTATGACTGATGATATACCCTGCATTAATATTTTTACCTTACTAACCTCGATTATTTTATATTGTTTTTATAGTTACATTTTTTGTATCCTTAAAAATGAATAATAACACATCATTTTAATTACAAAGAGTGTAATAATATCCAAAGATAAATAATAAGTTATGACGTAATAGTGTGTTGTAATTGCTTTAGATTTTTTTGTTGTTTGTTTGTTGTTGTTTCTCTACCTACATTAAAGATGGAACTTGAAAAATATATATTTGATTATCAACTGAAGTTTTACTGTAGTTTTGAGCAATTTCCACATCACTATTAACCTATTATTTCCATTGCCCAACTTGCCCCATGCCTTTGCTCAACTTACCCCTACTATGGGGCAGGTTGAGCAAGTAGGAGGTTTCTCGCATTAATGATAATATTTTCTAAACCAGATCTGAAATTGTTTTATTTTCTGAATACATTTAAAGAAGGGTAAATTACTTATCTAACGTTGAAAGAATCAAGTAAATCGGATGAACCGTTTAGGAGTTATTATAGATTATATAAAAAATTGCTCAACCAGCCCCGCCCTACCCTACTTTTCTTACTATAGGTAGTGAGGAAAAGTAAAAAATGAGGGACAATTAAATAAATTTGACAGCAATGGGTTAAAGAAAACATCAATGTAGTTCACGCGACAGGACGTGAGAAAGTATGAGCCACACTATTTATATATGCATCATAAATATGTTAATAGACCAAGCGAAGCGAGGACTATGTTTAAACTTTTTCTTCCCCGGTTTTGCCCAGGTACTGGACCGTTTGGCATTTCGTTTGAAATTGACATTTTTTGTTACGCGCTTACGACCAAACGCTTTCTTCTTTTTTTTTTTGTAAGATTCTCTTCAAATTTTGCATGGATGTTCTTTAAAGTCATATAAAATAACGTATGAGTTTTATATTTAATGGATTTATTTTTACATTTTTTATTAAAAAAAAAAATAATAAAAAATGTTGTTTATCTTAAAATTTGGCATGGATATTTCGTAACGTCTTTAAAATAAATATCTATAGTTGTTTTCTTATATATATTTTTTTAATTAATTAAAAAAAGTTTTATTTTTCTTGAAATTTGGAATAGATGTTCCTTTAAGAAATTAAAATCGATTTATATGGTTTATTTGCTTAAAAAATGTTTAGAACTACCATAAAAAAATAACCTTCCCAGCAGGGAATCGAACCCGGCCCGACGGTGAGAGGCCGATGGAGACTTAAGAGGCCGGCGGCATATTCCGGGCAGCGCGCGCATACATGTACGCGCAGCACATTATTTATTGTTTTACAATACACATCGCCATATTTCTTTTTTAATTGCTTAGTGTTGATTACCTACAAATCTACAAGTTTCTTTTGTCTTTCGCCGACAAGAATATGTATTCATACTTCATAATAGTTAAGATTATTTGTTATTGTTGTAGGTCTTCCTGCGTATTTATCTTATTTTACTTCCACTTGCCTCTAAATATTGTTACCTAAATTGCCCTAACTTGTGACAACCTAGCAAGCTGAAACTTGCACAGATTATTTATTTCTGACGACCATACCATAATCAGTTAATAGTTATTAATTAATTAACTATTTTTTGACAAGTTAATAATTTTGTTGGTTAATCTGTCTCTTAATCTTGTAAACTAAATGTAACCAACTCTCCGACTATTTAGAAAGCCGAAAATTTTACAAATTGTTTATAATACTGGCTACAATGCAATAATCAGTCATTAGTTAATTTATTTGTTAACTACTAATTAATTAGTTCGTCAAATTGTGAACTATTAAATAATTATTAATCAATTTGTTTGTTTTCTGTTTGTCGTCAAATTTTATAGCCTAAATTTGGACTCACTTCCGAATTTGGCAGGAATTATCCTTGAAGTACTTACAAGCGACGTATATAAAGGATTTTTCATTTTTGGATGTCGCGAGGTCTACTGTTCACAGAACTACTAGTGTATAATAACCATTTAAATTTTTGTTGTTTTTGAAATATCAGCTAATATTAAATATTTATACAAATTTAATTAATAGTAATTTATTAATTATTGTAATACACCTTCTTTAGTTTAATATATGGGAGGTAAGATGGCTGATAAGATTTAATTTAACACAAAAAAACAACTGCTATTTCATTAATCGAAACGATTCGACCCTTATTCGAAGGTTATCTTCAGTCGTATTTAATTCTAAGAATAAAACAAATATATGTACCTAAAACTAATACAACAAATCAAAATATTGATTTACATTTCTTTTTAATCCAAATCTTAATAGAATTTCTGCGATTTTGAAGCTTAATTAGCAGTTATGTTTTGCATTTAAAATTGTGTATACTTATAATAGGTACATATTGTCGTGGCAATTTTGTTCTACATTGTCTATTGGAGAGAGAGAGAAGTCAAATTATATAAAATTTACTATTACATACCACTATTTAACAATCAAGACATACATTAAAAAAAAACAAAAAAAACTGTCAAATACATATTAGATTAATTTACCCCATTCATTATGTTTAATTATTATTGCTTCCGAGCTTAAAAGTAACGGAAGCTTTGTGATCTTTTAGAAGAACTAAAATATTTTTTTTCTCCGATTTTAAAAATTAAATCCGTTTTCCGACATCAGGGAACATTTGTGGTTCCGTATCTGCGTCTGGCGGTCTTGTCACTCAATTTTTGCAAGCCAACATATCTAAAAAACTTCACGTCCGATTTTAATGAAATTTCTATGGTAGTTCATAACTAGCTCATTGATGGTCCCATATAAGTTTCAACCTTTTACGCTCATTTGTTTCTCTTCCACATGCGCACAAACAAACATTTATTAACATCTATAGCTTCAAAAGTACTTATCTGATGTACATGAAACTCTTATACTTAAAAGTAACCCGCAGATAGGTACAGATTAATTGGACCCGTCTGCGCTCTTAAACTTTTGCTAAATTGATATTTTAATTCATGTAATAAATAAAAACAATTTTAACAGATTAAAAAACGGGGGAAACAATTAAACAAATTAGACAATAATGGCTTGTAAAAGCATAAAATCAATGAAGTACGTGATAGGATGGGAGGAAGGTATGTGCCACACCACTTGGCACTCTATTTTGTTCCGTGCCTGTCCGTCGTTCTGTGTACCTGTTACTCAATTTTTGCGAACCAACATATTTTAAAAACTATTCTTCCGATTTTATTTAAATCTGGATGGTAGGTCATAATTAGCCCATTGTTGGCCCCATATAAGTTTCAAACTTATGCGCCCATTTGTTTCCCTACCATATGCACACAATCATACATTTATTTACACCTATATCTTTAAAATTACTTAATGTGTTTTTTATGAAGTTTTGATGGTTTGTCAAACGTAACCCGCAGATAGCCCCAGAATTATTTCAACCATCTGCACTCGTTAAATTTGTCTAAAATGATACTTTTTTTATTCAGGTAAAATCAAAACAATTTTGACAAATTTAAAAAACTGGGGAAAATTAAATATACGAAATAGGAGCGAGAAAGCTATGTGACTATTGCTTCCGAGCTTACCGAAGGTAACTGAAGCTATGTGATCATCTGAAGAACGAAAATATTTTATATCTCCGATTTCAAAAATTCCAAGACAGAAATCCGTTTCAGACATCAGGGACCCCCCTGCGTCAGATCGATGGTACTTGGACTAAGTCTGATCAGGATAAATCCAATTGTTTCACCAAATACCTATCCTCTGTTTTCGTTCCACATCCAGATATTTATGATCCCGATAATTTAAATTTGATTGATAGCAACCTTGATATTCCTCTCCAGTTGACACCTCCTCCTCCTGCTTTCCACCCATCTGATATTGTATACATTATTAAATCCCTTCCGAACAATAAAGCACCTGGGCACGACCTAATAACAACAAACATCCTAAAACACCTTCCCAAAAAAGCTACTCTATTTCTTACATATATAATTAATGCAGTCCTTAGAACAACTTATTTTCCTTCCAAATGGAAAAAATCCTTAATAGTTATGATTCCCAAACCTTCAAAACCTCACCACCTACCCTCCTCCTATAGACCTATTAGTCTTTTACCTGTTTTTAGTAAAATCCTGGAAAAACTTATCCTCCGCAGAATGTATCCTATCTTCAAATCCCAAAATATTCTTCCTAATCACCAATTTGGGTTTCGAGCAGAACACTCTACTATTCAACAATGTCACCGTGTTGTAGATGACATCTCATCCGCCCTTGAGAATAAGCAGTATGTCTCGGCAGCCTTTCTGGATGAAAGTCAGGCTTTCGATCGAGTTTGGCACCAAGGACTTTTGTGGAAACTCAAGGGAATCCTACCCCCAACCTATTACCTTATCCTTCGCTCCTATCTGAGTGACAGGAATTTTGTAGTTCGACAGGGTTCCTGTCACTCCAATTCCTTTCCTATTCTGGCAGGTGTACCTCAAGGCAGCATTTTAGGTCCAATCTTATACTCTATTTATACAGCTGACATTCCAGAACATCTTTCCACATCCATATCCTCTTTTGCCGACGACAAAGCAGTCCTTTCCGTAAATCCAGATCCCAACCATGCCTCCGATTTTCTTCAAGAGCACCTTCAATCTATTGAGAACTGGTCCAAAAAATGGCCTATCAAGTTTAACAGAGACAAAAGTGTACATGTCACGTTTACTCTGCGAAGATCTACTTGTCCTCCAGTATATTTATATAATCATCCACTTCCAGTTTCGAATCAAGTGCGGTACTTAGGACTTCACCTAGACCGAAGACTCACCTGGAATTTACACACAAGACTAAAACGGACAGACATGAAAAGACGATACAAGATTTTACTCAGACTTTTGGACAACAGATCTAATTTATCACTATCTAACAAACTGACCATCTATAATCTTATTATAAAACCTATTTGGACATACGGACTCGAACTGTGGGGATCGACCAAGCCATCAAATTCATATAAGATCCAATCGCTGCAATCCTTGATCCTACGAAAAATATGTAATGCTCCCTCCTACGTGGCCAACCGTACAATACATAACGATCTAAATGTTCCCTATGTCCATACCCTAGCCTCATCTCGTTACAAGACCTTCCACACCAAGCTCGTCCACCATCCTAATCCTCTTGTCCAAAACCTATCCTCTCTTGATATTCCTGGCAATCCGAGGCGACGCCTAAAGAGAAAATGGCCCCGTGACCATCTAAGAGACTAATATTATTGTAATCCAAATTATTGGAGTACCACCACTGGGTGGAATCTCTTAATCTGTGATGTATAACTGTGCTGTATATATCTTATGCGAACAAGCTGCTTGTTATAATTAATTTTTATAGTTGTAGCTAAATAATAAACGATAAAAAAAAAAAAAAGACATCAGGGAACATTTTTGGTCCCGTGTCTGTCTGTCGGTCTGTCTGTCAGTCTGTCGGTCTGTCGTTCAATTTTTGCGAACCACTATATCTTAAAAACTACACGTCCAATCTTAATGAAATTTGGGTGGTAGGTCATAATTAGCCCATTGTTGGTCCCATATAAGTTTCAACCTTCTGTTCTTATTTGTTTATCTTCCACATGCTCACAAACATACATTTATTTACTGCCATATCTTCAAAAGTAATCATCTGATTTGTATGAAATTTTTATGGTTTGTCGAAAGTAGCCTGCAGATAACACCTGCCTAATTTCAACTTTCTGCGCATTTTAAATCGTGGTAAATTAATGTCTCTAAAATATATACAACCCCCCTGGTAACTCACTCACTCACTGATGTATACAAATGTTTACCCACTTCCGCTATAGCTAGAGAGTTGGGGTTTTCGCCATTCGACGCGCAATGTGCGTATTGTGAACCCGAAAAATTGCCAAAAGTTCACTTTTCCCCCTCCTTCCCCCCTTAAAATGATAAAAACCTTCGAGCTGTGTTGGAATTTTTTAAAAATTAACGGTTTGTCGTAGCGAAAAACTGATTGCACAAACATGTACTAATTTTAAAAGATCTACAACTTTGTTCATAGGTCATTTTGTCGTACCTCTATCGGTTGTACCTTTAATGGAGCTATTTTGGTTTTAATTTATTAATTTTTTGTCTTTGAGCTCTCATATCTTTGGTAATAATTGACCGATTTTAATTCTGATTTCTAGGTTCAAACCTCACACTAATGCACTTTAAAACAAGACCTTGATTTGTTTTGAATTCGTCCTATTTGCTGAGAAATTGAGAGTAAACTTTTTCCCGAGTGCCGTGGTCACGTGACCACTTTTTTGGATATAAATATTGTGTTGTATATCATTTGAAAGGCCTTGATTTGTACATTAAGGCGATATTATTATTTATTTTTAAAAAAAATTGGTTCACGTACATTTGTACCGATTTGTATGTTTGTTGCAGGTTAAAGTGGTTAAATAAATTTTTTATAATTTTAAAAGTGGTCTATTATTCTTAATTAGAATATTTAAAGCCTTTTTGGATTGTTTGTTTATTTAAATATAATTTTGGTACCACAGGGTACAGGGGTACAAATGTCAAAGTTAATATTTTGAATAATGATGTATATCGTTGGAAAGCTCTGGCATAGTAGATTAATTTTTGTTATATTCTATTTTGTGTTATTTTTAGTTTTGAGGGGGGTAAAATAAAAAAAACTTTTTATACAGCGGTTTCAACGATTTGGTTGCAGTTTTATATTTGTTTATTAAATCAATTATATGTGCGCTAACTTTTGGTGCTTGTTGGAGGCTTTGTTTCTCCAACAAATGTTTAAATTTCTTCAACTTTATTAAATATTTACTGGAACAGTGCCACGCCGTTTCAACTTTTTGATTATTTTTCTTAATTCGGTCTTTTCTTTGCGAGGAAGCTATGTGCCACATTAATTGGCAGAGTATTTTTTATTCATATTCATCTTATTAAATAAAAATATGTGTCCAATACATTTCGTACTAAACTCTCTTGACGTTATCAGACTGCTGTTTCTTTTCAGGGGATACTTCAAACATTATCTTGTTTTGTTTTAACTAAATCAAAACTAAGTTAAAATAATGTTATACGATTAATAAACCCGTAGCAATGTACCAAAACCGAACCCTGCTATAAAAACTCTACGTTTAAAAAAATAAACTTATTAATTACATACTTCATTATAATGATTTCTCTTGTTTTGAACTCTTCGTTTTCGAGAGAAGTTGCCTCCGATGTAATGGTGGGGTCGGGGAAAGTGACCCATTACCTACTTGTATCTGACATAATGTCACTCTACAAATGGTGCTATCTATTGACGTATACATTTTAACTAATTTTGGTACCTCTTAAAAAAACAAAATAAAATCTCATATTTAGCCTATACTTATATCTTTTTAGGAGAATTTTTAAATTACACATATATAAAAAGGTTTTGTTTGTAGTTAAAGGCCGCATTATAAGCTATGTTTTACATTGATCTCACTGATTATGGGTTGTTAGAGTTTTCCCTTCAAAGCAGTTTCTTTAGTCTGATGTCGAAACATGTGTAAAATATACGGTAGAGACGCCAGGCGCCAGTTCAACAGCTTGGCGTCGGCGTCTACATCGCTTCAAAACCAAAATCTCATAAATATGAACACAAATCTTTCAAAATCATCTCTACCTATTTATATTACAAATAATCTACAACAGTAATTGTATACATTTTAAAAAGCCTTCTTATTAGAACTATAATTCATTTATGTAATATTTGAAATCCAATTTTTCATTTATTGCTTACGATATGATCTCAGAGAGAAAAAATAAAAATAAAACGTTTCAATTGTAAATAATTACGGCGATTCTTATTTTATATATATATATATATATATATATATATATATATATATATATATATATATATGTATATATATAATAATTTTAAATATAAAAAAATGTATTTGTTTTATCAAGATCACAATAAGTAAGCAATTGAGTTCATTTGCATTTACTTATTTAGCCCATTATTCCATTAACTAGATGACCATATCATATAGTCATATTTTATTTATATTCAACTATTAAGATTTATTTTTAATTTTATTAAATTAAACAATAAAATGGGGTTCCTCTCTATGATCAGCCGCACTTACATGGAGCCTAACCTATTGAATTATTTTCGATACAATTTGGTATACAAACCCTGAGCTGAAATCAATAATGAATTTTAGCTCTAAAAGTTGGGAGAACTGATGTCCAAAAACAGGTCCTGACATTTATTTAAAAGTAAATGTACTCTACATATTTCAATACCAATGAAACAATTAGTCAATACACATAAAACATATCTCCATAAAAAAGGATATTACACAAAAATAGGGACTATCGAGTGGATTGATTACCGAAAGTAGCCCATAGAAGTTTAAATTAGTAAGGGACCATCCAACACATATTAATTTTAACATTTTCCGAAAATTTAACAATGATTAAAAATAAATATGACCCCCACTAGGAATCGAAACAACAGCTTTGTTTCATTAACTCTTATATTTTTATTCTCTAATATCTTTATTGGATAGTTTGTCGAAGGTAGCCCTTTGATGGTTCCATATTAATTTTAACCGTCTTAGCAAATTTGATATTTTATAAAAATAAATTTAGTCCCAGTTGAAATGTTAACAGATTAAAATCTCCAATAAAAGGACTCGAGGAAGCTACGTACCACACAAATTGGCTGAATATTCTTATTCAACTAATTACATTGCGAAGTTGCTTTTAATAAACAAAATGTAATTATAAAAAGGATTATTGATTGGTTTTTTATGTATTTATTTGCTCTACTAAAGTAATAAAATGAGATAATAAATTGGGAATAAGAGCTGTATCTTAGTAAAAAGATCTGGTAGGAGTTACCAGATCTTACAACAAAAAATAAAATAAAAGTCTAAAAGAGGCGAAAATGTCCAGTTTGTTATTTTCTCGAAGTGTTCCATCTGCCCCCCACAAGGGGTAAGCTTCCCCCTCCCTTCAGTTACTCACCTAGAGACAAGATGGCCGAGGAAATTACCTGTCCTTCTACCTCAACTCTTACACTAACACGTCAACACTTAGACACATTGTTCAATGTACCTAACGTTTAATAATAAACACATGGGTAAGTGTGTGTATAGATGTGTTCGTATTGGTTTCATGTTATTAAGAGACTAAGACACACACACACACACGAGTAAGCATGGTGTAACAAACGCTGGTGTTAACTAAATTCTGACAGGCTTATTACTCTTATCTACCAATTTTGTTTCCAACATAATTATATATATATATATATATATATATATATATATATATATATATATAAATAATTTTTTATATATATATATATATATATATATATATATATATATATATATATATATATATATATATATATATATATATATAAACTATATATATTTATAAATAGTTTTATTTTTATTTATCTGTATTTTTTACTTTCTCCCATAAAATATACTTATAATTAGAGTAAAAGTATTGTTGCAGCAAAATCTGTTTCGAGTTCCTATCTAAAAATACATACATGTTTTGTGTAAGACTTCGTTAACTTATTATTTCTCTACAAAATGCCTGTTTAGCTTGTTTTCTTTCTTTTATATGTAGTTTAATTAAAGAAAAACTAATGAGATGGCACATGTTTCTATGAAAAAAATTTACATTTAAAAGGATTTACATTTTATCTTTTTAGACCCTCTTAAGTTTCTTTTTAGGTTGAGTCTGGATGCCAAATTGAGAAATTATTTAACTCTAAAATTGAGGGAGCTTCTCAAAAAAAAAAATTGGGGTTAAATTCCCCGCCAGATAAAACTAATTTATAAGGTCAATTTTGATAAAATATTCTAAAATAATTATATGTCACCACGAAAACTGTAAATAACTAATTAAAGGAAAAAAAACACTGGACTAAGTAATTATGTTCTCGTAGATGAGAAACTTTAGTATCTACTATTTGTATCGGACAGATTTGTTTTAATTAAAATGTTCTTATATGTGAATAATGTTTTTAAAATAACTTATCTAAAAGGATGTAAGAACGCCGCCAGTAGTGTTTTATTTCAACTAATTACTAAATGGAAATGTTTATTTAAACAAGCCCTCCGGCCATCAAAAGAACAACGTATAATAAATATTACACTGTCTATTATAGTAGGATCGTTAAGTGTCAAAATATGTTTTAATAATTCTATTATAAATCTTAATTATTTTTCCAGAGCTTTAACAACTTTTAGCTAACTCATATCAGATTATAAAAATACATTTTAATATCTAGTATTTATATTAATGAATTTGTATGTATAATATATTTATAAACTATCTTATAGAAGACGAAACGTCAGAAGAATAACAAAAAGACGAAAAGATGGAGCAAGTCTTTTATTTTAAACTAGGATTGAGTTGTTTACAAAATAAAACAGGTTTAAAGTTATATTTATTACTCCTTTATATTAGTTTTGATTTTTGTATGTATGTGTGGTGACTGGCTGTCATCAAAATCTTTTGAGGGCTTATTAACCCTTTTCCAGTCATCCAATCGAGCTGAAACTTAGCACAAAGACTCTGCACCAATATAAATAGACTGCCAATTAGTGTGGCACATAGCTTCCTCGCATTCTATCATGTACTTTATTGCTATATTAACATTAAAATTATTGCTAAATTACTTTATTGTTATATTGGGTAAAAACTATTAATAGTTTTAGCGATCATTAACTCTTCATAGTAGTGTCGCTGTTGATTTTACTAAAAAATTGTATTTGTAAAAAATGTTTGTCTCATTGAATAGATGAAGTTAAAATTTTTTCCCGACCTAAAATACCAATTTTAAATTTGACGTTCACGTTTACGCGAGCATTTCTCGTGAACGCTTGGACGGATAACGTTGTCCAACGAACTCGTCCTGGGCATATACATATAAATAAATAAAACTTTATTGAATAAACATATAAATATAAATAAATTGCATAAATAAATATAAATAATTTTGGGGTGACTAATACTCCCAGTTTCGAGCTTCTAATAAGCTCTTTCCTTGGGGAAATAATAGTAATTTAGAGCATTAGTTTATGTTTATAAGACAACTGGTAAGAGTTAGGGAAAAATAGTTCCAACAAAAACCCTAGACACAAGTCCTGGGCATTGGTAAAATGAACATGAACATGTCTACCGAATTCCATCAAAATCGGTCGACATTTACTCAAGTTATCGTCACACGTTTCATTATTCGTGGACACACAGACCGACAGACAGACAGACAGACAGACACGAGACCAAAAATGTTCCCTGATGTCTGAAACGGATTTCTGTCTTGGAATTTTTGAAATCGGAGGCATAAAAGTTTTTCGTTCACAAAGGTGAACACAATGCTTCCGTTATCTTCGGAAAGCTCGGAAGCAAAAGAGCTTATCAAATTTTAAAGTTATTGTGATTATTATTAAATAATATTACATATAACAAAAATAATTTTTAATAAAAACTTTCTTTTTAAGGGAAAGTTTCTGTCATTCTTTAGAGACCCTAAATTCAGCTTCGGTTCTTCTAACGAGTTGATTGTTTAACTATAATTTAACATTTTTCTTTAATAGTATTCGATTTTCTCACAAACATGATAACTTTGTCCAATTTTTTCAATGATTTAGTTGTTACGGATAATTATAAAACATGCTATCAACTAAAAAAAAATCCTATCTCGTAAAGAAGTAAATTTTATATTTTTGACTTCATTGATCGCTACTTTTGCAGATTCAAATTTTGGCGGTAAAAAAGCAATATTGGCGGTAAAAAGCATAATACTCATAAAATGTCTAAAACTTCTCAATATCTTTCCTATGAGTGGGTCAAAAAGTTACGCCAATATATCAAAGTACGACAGCTGGCAGACACATCAACTCGGCGTAAGGGGTTCGAGGGTGAGCTACTAAAAATAATTTAAAACATGTTGGAGACAAATATAATATAAGATAACTTTGATCTTTTATCAATTTTAATAACTAATTTTTTATTCATTTAATTGAAAATCAATAATTCAACTTTATTTCAAGCGCATTTTAATATTTCGGAGAAATAAATAACTTAATCTTGTGTAATGAAGGAGGAAAAATGTATTATAAATTAAATTTAAAAGACAGTTAAAATTAAAACTTACGATCTCCACAAATAGCAGATTGGTATCCAGAAATACATTCTCATTATAACATACCTGTAACAATAAAAAAAATGCATTGAAATAATGTAAGTGCATTGAAGTAATATATATATATATATATATATAATATTATGTAAGTTAGCTTAAGCGTTCCACGGGCTTTTATACCACGAATAACTATAATAAGTAATCATTTTTATATTATAAATAATAATGTATTTATATATATTCTATTATCAGGCAGATTTCAGTAAAGAGTTTTTATAGTAACAATTATAATTTATAACAAAACTAGAGGCAAATTTACCCCCTAGTCCTAGTCGCGTTCCCCAACCATACACTGATGCTGTACGTTGTACAGCATCAGTGTCACAATGCAGCCCTATATGGAAGTCAAAGTGTGGAGAATTTGATTGAGCTTATGAATTGAAATAAAATATTATTTTATTGTGGAATGAATACGCTGCCGTGTAAAAAATAAAAATGTACGATAACCCTATACTAAAAAAACAATATTCGGTTTTACGTTCGTGTTCATCTATGATTCACAAATTAATATCTCATTTAGTAATAATAACTTAAAATTACTCGTTCCCACATCGTTTTGAAAACGGTTTTAAAAACGATCCGCTAGATCAAAACGCTGTACGAACGGAGATTGACGGATCGTATCGGGTTAAATCCGCTCCACCAAAAATACGTGATCGGAACGGGGGATCGAAATTCAAAACGCTCGTATGAACAGGTCGTTGAGGTTGAGGGGATCGAGATATCAGGTTATTTTACTCTTTTCAACTTTGTTTTCGTGAGCTTCCGTTTCTTTTTTTAAACAGCAAAAACGATTTTAAACAAACGTTAATACTATAAAGAACCTGTAAAAACTTTTATTAACTTGTAAATAAAATGTAAAATTCACGGACATATATTAGGTAACAAGAAAGAAGGTTTTACTTGTGACGTCACCGTTACAAGATTTCGAAAACAAATATTTCGACACCTGCATTTTTTGTTGTGTGAACGGGAATCGTTTCGAAAACAAATTGGATCCGAAACGCCATCAAAACGATGTGTGAACGTAGTAAATGTTAATGTGAGCAAATTGCTCACATGCACGTAACCAAATTACAAACAAAGAGACGCGAGTAGCACCGAGTTAAGAAGTTGAGTTTGCAATGGCTAGCATAGTCTCCTTTATGGCCGGGAACTTACGAGAATATAATGACATATGCTGACGCTCTTGCAACCTACACAGTCTGATTTGCTGAAATTCACGCATGGACTTCTATACTGTCCAGGGAGGTTTTCCTATCCTTACTTTATCTAAACCCAAATAACTACGAGTATTAAATGGCACTCTCAGGTCCCCCTTGATCAATGGGATTCTCGAGATATCTCAAACCTTGTTTAGCGAATAGTTAGTATATATTGCTTCCGAGCTTACCGAAGGTAACGGAAGCATTGTGTTCACTTTTGAGAACAAAAACGTTTTATGCCTCCAATTTTAAAAATTCCAAGACAGAAATCCTTTTTAGACATCAGGGAACATTTTTGGTTCCGTGTCTGTCTGTCTGTCTGTCGGTCTGTGTGTCCGCGAATTGTGAAACGTGCGACGATAACTTGAGTAAATGTTGCCCGATTTTGATGAAATTTGGTAGACATGTTTATTTCACTAATGCTCAGGTCGATTTCGTTGGACAACGTTATCCGTTCAAGCGTTCACGCGCGACGCTCGCGTAAACGTGAACTTCAAATTTAAAATTTGAATTTTCGGTCGGGAAAAAAATCAAACCTTATCTATTCAATGAGACGAACATTTTTTTCAAATACAATTTTTTAGTAAAACCTATAGCGACACCCCCATAAAGTGTTAAAGATCGCTAAAAAATGTTAATTGTTCTGACAATAAAGTAATAAAACTTTAATGTTAATATAACAATAAAGTACATGATAGGATGTGAGGAAGCTATGTGCCACACTAATTGGCAGTGTATCTTTCTGGTTGGACTGCATTGTTTACAAAACATCTTTAAATATATATATATATATATATATATATATATATATATATATATATATATATATATATATATATATATATATATATATATATATATATATATATATATATATATATATATATATGAATAAATTCTCGACCGTAAATATAAACAGAAAACAAACAAAACTCAGGTTTCGGTCACAAAAATCGTCTTTATGTTACAATCCCGACGTTTCGGTTTTTACTTAAAACCTTCTTCAGGGGCCTAAAAAACAAACGAAATACAAAAACCCATGAAACAAACACTCATGACTATCAAAACGGAAAAAACTAAGCAGCTGCTACACAATAAATATTAACCCAAGACCTAAACTCACCGTAAAACATCTAAACAACGACTGAAAAAATCCTCACGCGTCACACATATATATACGGAGAAAAACCACAGCCTCCTAGATAAAAACATACTTTTTTTTTTTTCCCAAATATTATAATAATAACAACAGTTACGTAATAAACAAAAAAGAAAATTCTCCTCCCCCCCCCCCCCCCCGCAACTCCTACATATAATAGACAAAGATAAGGGCCAAAGCTAGAAAAGATTACAGGAGTAAGCAAGTATCCTAGGCAGTCTGTGGACTGGCTTTAGAGGGGACCAACCTGGCATTCGCCTAGTAAATTGAGGGAAACCACAGAAAACCTCAATTAGGTTGGGCGGACCCGGGTCCTTCCAATAAAACATTCTAAAAACCAGAACATCTATTGGCAGTTATAGAAATCGTTTGTGGGCTTGAACTAGGGAAAAAAACTGAGTATTGTAATCTGCAGAAGAAGATATAACACCAGGACAATATGTAAAAATCAACATAAAAATGAGCAAAGCCAGGGCTTTGCTTAGTTTTTTCCGTTTTGATAGTCATGAGTGTTTGTTTCATGGGTTTTTGTATTTCGTTTGTTTTTTAGGCCCCTGAAGAAGGTTTTAAGTAAAAACCGAAACGTCGGGATTGTAACATAAAGACGATTTTTGTGACCGAAACCTGAGTTTTGTTTGTTTTCTGTATATATATATATATATATATATATATATATATATATATATATATATATATATATATATATATATATATATATATATATATATATATATATATATATATATATTTGTGTGTGTGTGTGTGTGTTGCTTTAAGCGTTCCAAAATGATATGGAATTTGCACTGTATCAGTAAAAACAACAATAACTTTTTCTTCTTAATTTCTTACAATTTTCGTTAGTTTCTTAGTACCAAATAAGAGGATTTAGAGTAACCATGTTGCTAAATTTAACAGTCAGACCTGCTTGGTGGTTTATGGAAGAAGATCGATAGTGCGGGTGGTTCGATCCTATGTCTTGGCCTATTAATTTACATAGTTCACAAATGATCACAACGTATTCGCTTCGGTGAAACTGGTGTGTGCGGAGGTTGAACTCCATACAGAGTTAGTAAATAAACAAGTGGCCAAATTATTAGGTTCAACAAGAGGATCCCCTGAACTAATACTTCAAATATTTTACTTCTAATGAAAACGTAAAAACAACTTTAAGGTATTTTTTTTTTTTTTTTTTCAAATTGAGAAATTTGAGCAAATTTTAAATATAATGTATAAAAATAATATTTCCATGTTTTTCTAATTAATTCTATTAGTAGTTGTCAAACCATTTTTTTATAAATAAAATAATGTTAAGAATTATTTTTTTTATAAGCCTTAAAGGAGAAGTTATGAACAAGGAAAGCCCAGTTGCAGGCAATTAGTAAGCTCTAAGCAAGGAAAACAACAATGTACAACAAAGACAAGAATACTGGCATTTCTTTTGTTTGTTTTTTTAACTTTTAGCCTCAGGGCGAGAAAATTTTCTTATCTTTAGTCGGCCACTTTAGATATTGTAACCAGCTTCATTTTTTAAATACATATACATATATATTATGTAATAATATAAATATTACCTTGTAAGAAAAATTGTGAATAATCCATTTAATTATATTAGATCCAATAAATGAAATGAGAGATCCACAGCGGCTATTATAAAATAAAACAAAACGCAACACTTGTAAACATCAGTAAGGTCTCTAAATAATATTACCACATACACACAAATATATATATATATATATATATATATATATATATATATATATATATATATATATATATATATATATATATATATAAATTTAAAATTATATAGGTATTTATTCAAAAGCATAATAAAAAAACAGGTTAGTGGATAAACAACCTACGCTTTGCTTTATTATAATTAAGTCTGATCTAGGTTTTTTTAATCTTCTTTATTTAAAGCTTAAAATTAATATAACATAAATATATTTTATAGAAAAAACTAAGACAATATAAAATTATATATATATATATATATATATATATATATATATATATATATATATATATATATATATATATATATATATATATATATATATTATATATATATATATATATATATATATATATATATATATATATATATATATATATATAGTGTTTCAACCCTCTATATAATTCTTTGACAACCAATTATAAAAAAGGACACGTGGTTATATTTATACAAGTTAAGATTTTTGTCATTATAACGTTTAAAACACATGATATAGTAGCAACAAGTTAATTTAGCATTATAAAGCATGTGGGAGAGAACAAACGTATCCTCATGTAGGCAATCGTTCCTTACCTAATTGACACAATTCGGGAGAATATATATATGTATATATAAATATATATATATATATATATATATATATATATATATATATATATATATATATATATATATATATATAAAAATGATTCGACCGTACCCCCCCGTACACACCCTGAGTCTCGGGTTTCAAAAAGAAATAACACAATCTACACGAATCTACATTTTCGGTATTTTATTTATAAAACCTTCTTGAGAGGTCTAAAACAAAAGAACAAGAGAAGCAATTACTTAAAGACATAATAACATTGAATCTTATTCAAGGTATTTAAGTAGTTCATTCATTTAATTCTTTTTTTATTTTATTTTTATTCCTCGTTCTTTTTGAAGAGCTGTTATGCTTATTTTTATGATTGTTATTATGTATTAAAGAATGTTTCTGTACCAGCTAATCAAGATATGGATTTATTGTGACAAGAAGCTTAATACTCGTATCAAACAGCTCTATTCAACTAAAAGTCTTGGGGGTTCCCCATCGTTGTGCCGCTGGTGCTAATGCCACTCCTTTTTTCAAATTGTGGAACTAAAAGTCTTAACTATAAATTACTGATTTGTAGCCAAATTTGTCTACGCGTGGAATAGTGGTCTGACGGCCGCGAGATTTACAGGGCTCGCTTGTTTTACGCTCAGGAGGTTGCAAGTTCGAGGTTCGAGATCAAACAAGGTCTGCTGAATATTCTATACAGGGAATTTTGCCCCTCTTTTTCCTAGGCCGTTGGCGGCGCAACTGTACTAAACTGTAAGGAGTAGGTTCTCCCCCACTCTAACTTTAGGAACGCTAGCTCAAGAGGGAAGCTGATTATCTTCCTATATTACTGTTGCCAATATTAACTAGTTTCTAAATAACATAACTGAATTAATGAAAATTATATTTATAATTGTTTCATAAATTTTTAATTAATTCATTCAATAACTTTATGATTATTCTCATTTCATCTTTAAATGAAAATTGTAATGACAAAATCTTGAAATGTTTATTAGTGATGTGGCGCACAGAGAACTCACGTATACAAATTACAGGCATTTTGCTCTTATATCGGCCATATTTGTTTTCAATATGGCTAACAAGAAAAAATCACGGAAAAACTCACGCATTCTTAATCTACGTTAAAAGAGCTTTAAAACGCCGTTTGGCAAGCTACATAAGCAATAATTTTTTTTTATCACACTTATTTCGGCCATATTTTTTGTCATAATGCCGGTAAAAGATGAAACTTTTAGTATAATAGTAACATATTTTTTTTTTTACTCTTCAAGACCTTTAAAACTATGTAAATGGTGTATAAGACCAACTTGTCGAACACCCTTCAAAAAACAAATAAATAAAAAAAATCTGACCCATGGCTTATCGGAACTTTTTCTCACCAAATAAGTCCAATACGACGGAAGATATTAAATGCGTTACACAGACAGAGAGGCACATCCAGCAAAAATCACTCAAATGGTCTTAAAAGACCCAAAACGGAAAATTCGTTGAAATCTCGGTTTCGTATTTTTTGGGTGAAAACAATACAGGAAAATATATAAAAAGGTCATGATGACTAAAAAAAATGTTCCAAAATGCAAATTGGCCATCATCTTAAAGATATTCGGTATGAAATTTTCAAAATATAGAATATGAAGTTGTCGTAAATGTTGAGATGCGCACCTCTGTACGTGTACCCAATTTCTTTGAAATCTCTTTTAATGTCTCTGAAATAAAGAACTCACTACGCTCGTTTAACTTACTTTATGGCGCACAGCCTGTGGAGGGCCTAGGCCTGCCAAAGGGATTATACAACTGTATATGTAATGGTTGATAGGGGGTTAGTGTACCGCTTCATCAGCTGCAACAAACTTACAAATCGCAACTTCATATAAACAGCTACCTAAATATAGGGCGATGCTGGGTGAACACCGAGAGAGAGGCCCATTCTGGGAATAGAACCCAAATGGAAACCCTATGGTCACCATCCAAGTTGTGATCACGCATCACGCCTGATACTGTACTCGCATAAATTTATTGATAAGTGAACTAACTGCTCTCCTTTACAAGCTACCGTGGTCCCTGTTATTTATGTCACTACTTTTCTTCACTAGACTAAAAAAAAAGAAAATATGAACGTGAACAAAAGCAGGACAATTAAAGTTTAAGCAAGTATAGAGGTAGCTTGTATAGATGACTGTGCTTTGCATGGTTTCTTGTATCCTAAGTATCTGTGCATCATTCTTACTAGACGATAATTTTAAATTGCAATTAATACCCTCTGTTTTTCGAATAACCTCCACATAGATGTATTTTGCAGATTAGTTGGCAATGTTTATTTACTCACTTGTCGTATATTTTGTAGTAAAGAGATGCATGAATTTTATTCTCTAGTTTAGTATTTTGATGGAAGATTTATAGGTTTGTGTTTCTACAGGTTTTTAGCCGCTTGTCATCCTTTATAGTGGATTTTCTGGATGTTTGACTTACTTATCAACTGAGTTCATCTTGTTTTACCTTCGGTTCTTGTTTGTGTTTTATTATTACTGCTTCAGTCATATTTTTACTTGTTTTTCTTCATCTACGTATAATATACGTACTATGAGGACCTATATTTTTCTCGTTAAGTTGACTGGATTGTCACGTTTTCTTTCCTGCTTTATATTCCTGTTGCTAAGGAGTTTTTCTTTTTATTCTTCCGTTAGTGTCCTGATGCATCGAAAAGATGGTTTTATTTCGTTACAGGACACCGAAGCTTCGTACCCAAAAGGATTCTCTCTAAATGAGCATGGTTCTTCTTCTCAGGACTTTCAGTCTAGATTATTTTTTATTTTCTTTCCCTCGTGACCTCTAAAGCAAACTCGACGAAAGTTCGTGACCCCTTGCTTGTTGACATAGCTCCGAACACGCCCGATTAGGATCGGGTTTTTTCGTCAACGTTTCGTGTTTGTACAACGTGACGCCTTCCCTCTCCTTAACTTCCTTCCTTATCAGTATTTTCTTTCCTGTCCATAATAAATTTTTTGTTGTTATAATAACAACTTTAAGTTAAGGGTCCGAGTTTCTTCTCCTTCACCTTATTATTTTCCTTTTACCACTCAAGATACAAACTTAAGGATTATTAGAACGCCAAGATATTTGATAGAGATTATTTATCGACAGATATATATATATATATATATATATATATATATATATATATATATATATATATATATATATATATATATATATATATATATATATATATATATTTATATATATATATTATTTAAAAAAGAAAATTCTATACCATGGAATTATTAGATATAATCAAGAATAAAATTTGTGAATAATAAGGCTTCATTAGATGATTATTATACATCTTTTGATTTCGGTATTTTGTTTTTTCGAATAAAAATATTTTTAAAGGAGAAAGGTAGAAAAATAGTGTGCTGATTAGTGTGACACAAAGCCCTCGTATCCTATCACGTACTTTATCGGTGTTATACTTTAACTTTTACAATACAACCCATTATTGTCCAATTAATTTAATTTTTCCACCGTTTTACTGCCTAGTTTATCTAAGGTTTTTAAATTACCTTTCTATGTAATCGTTCTGTTTTTTAAATCAGTCAAAAGTTTTTGTTGTATCAATTTAACAATATTTAGTAAGTGCAGGCGGTTGAAATTAGTCTGGGATCTCATATGCGGTACTTTCGACAAACCATTATTTCAAAAATAATCAAATGAGTTCTTTTAAAATACATTAATGTTTCTGAGCATGTTAAAGAGAAACATGTGGGTACATAAGAAACTTATACAGGATGGTCAAAATGTCTCCCCAACCCCCTTAACTTTTGATTGGTATGAGATAAATTAATGAAACTTGGGGGATCTGTACCATGTGAAGGGAAGTTTTTTTTCATGCAATCGCCCTCTAGGGGCAACCACCCACTTTGCCCCCAGGCCACCCAACTTCAAAATTTCAAATTGGAGTGTATATTTTTGATAGGATATTTGGATTCTACGGTGAAAAATAATAAACTTTTACTTGTAACTTTTTTTCTATCTCCAATATTTTGCCCCCTAAAGGGGGGCAAAGGTAGCAAAATAAAAAAAATCCCGAAATTGTAAAAAAATAACACTTATATCGTTATAAAATCTAAACGGTTTGAAATAAAGTAATGGAACTTTGGAAATCTGTACCATGTAAAGGGAAGTGTGTATTCATCCACTCGCGTACTAGGGGCAACCACCTTCCCCCCCCCCCCCTGGTGAAATCTACCATTTTTATACCTTTGCCCCCCTATAGGGGGAAAAAGATTGGAGATAGAAAAAAAGTTGGAAGTAAAATATTTTAATTTTTCGCCGTAGAATCTAAATCTGCTATAACAAATATACAGTTTAGGTTAAAATTTTGAACTTAGGTGGTCTGGGGGCAAATTGGGTGGTTGCCCCTACTGCGCGATTGCATGAAAACAAACTTCCCCTTTCATGGTACGGATCCCCTAAGTTTCATTAATTTATCTCTAACCGTTTAGATTTTACAACGAATTATCGCAAGGGTTATTTTGCTATGTTTGCAAAATAATGGAAATAGAAAAAAAGTTTCAAGTAAAAGTTTATTATTTTTCACCTTAGAATCCAAATATGCTAACAAAAATATACACTCCAATATGAAATTATGAAGTAGGGTGGCCTGGGGGCAAAGTGGGTGGTTGCCCCTAGTGGGCGATTGCATGAAAACAAACTTCTCTTTGCATGATAGAGATCCTCCAAGTTTCATTAATTTATCTCAAACCGTTCAAAAGTTAAGATGGGGGGGGGGACTTTTGGACCACCCTGTATAGGCACAACAATGGACTAGTTATGTTCTACAATCCAAATTTCATTAAAATCTGACCAGTAGTTTTTAAGATGAATTGGTTCGCAAAAATTGTGCACAGACTGACAGACAGACACGGGACCAAAAATCTTCCCTCATGTTTGAAACGGATTTCTGTCTTGGAATTTTTAAATCGAAGACATAAAAATATTTCGTTTTTCAGGACAATTACATAAATATATTTTGTTTCCTTCGGTAACCTCCGAAGCAAAGGACCACGAAAAAGTTTGTCCTGTATCTTTTTGTATATAGCCCTTTTATTTAAATAATATGCACCTCATAATAATTATATTTTTGTCTCTATATTGATCAGAATTGAAAAATGGATTTAGGTAGTTTTCTATTTCATCAATTTCGAAAACGAAAACTATAGCCCGGTCTAAAAAGTTGTATCAAGTTTTTACTTTATTCCGTGATACTATAATAATTTTAAAGATAAATTTCTA
The DNA here is from genome assembly GCA_951217055.1 of Gerris lacustris. Lineage (NCBI taxonomy): Eukaryota > Metazoa > Arthropoda > Insecta > Hemiptera > Gerridae > Gerris > Gerris lacustris. Next base: position 51,169,833 of record OX578279.1, read on the forward strand.
GCCTCTAACCATCAAGCGTGAATATTTTTCCATTCAATCCGATATATGTTAACTTAAAATAATATTCAGTCATTAATTCTTACGTTTGAGTCTATTTTTAAAAGAAAAGAATAAAGAAAGGACCTAATCCTTAAAATAAATGTATCTTCTAAGGTTTTTTTGAAAAATAAAAAAATATTGTAAAAGAAACTAATCCAGGCTAGTAAATATAATTGAAAAGAATATCTCTTCCTTTGATGGTATTTTCTGAACTAAAAACCATACAGTACGGTATAGAGTTTAAAAATAATAAAGAAAGAACTACACACAGAAAGAAACTAAGAAATGAAAAGATATAAAGAATGAAAAGGCCGTGCTAAGACTTCCAACAGCTTCGCATTCTTTTTTTCTTAAAATAATAAAAAAGAATTGGGCCAAAGCTCTCTCCTCTTATAGACTAAGCTATAAAAAAGACTAAGCAAATGAACTTCAAGTATTAAAGTATGTCGTAATTTTAAGCAAATATAAAACTTCGACTCGCCATTTTCAAATCCCCAACAAAATAATCATTAGTCCATATGAGTTTTAAAGATTAAAACAATTTTTGAATAGTGACGCACTATTCAATTGGAGTTTTTATTTTCATTTTTTTATAGGTACTTTATGCAAAAATAATAATAAGAATGAATGCGAGAAAAAGATAAACAATTTTTTTTAACAAGGACAAAAAAAGGTTAAATTGGTTGATTGTTTAAGAATAAAAAATAAAATGAGACATATCTAGAAAAAAAAACACTTTCACTTATTCTATAAATAGACGTTGAGAGTATTTTTTTCTCTTTAGAGACAATAGGTACATTACCGTTTTTTTCTGTTTTTTTTTTTTTTATATTTCTAGTTTATTTTAAATACACAAAAAGGATACTTTAAAAAATTTTACATCGAGAACAAAGGGATAATTTGCCAACTCGAAATAAATTGAAGTACAAATTGAAAAAATACAAATACTTCTGAAGTATAACAGTTTGAAAATGAGAATGAGATATATGATTAAGTGCCTATTTTTAATTAGATGTTGATAGATTTACATGTTTACATAAAGTAGTATATAAAAAAGTCTGTCCGTTGTCTGAGCAGACATTTGGAGCCTGAATGTGAATAGAGGTGGTTAGACATGGATGATCCCGTACATTAGATGCCTTTACCTTATATATACCTTTCATTTGACACCCCCACAGAAAATTAAAAACAAAAAAATTCGCGTGACATGGATTTCCGCATGGAACAGCTGATAATTTTTAGTTCACTATATGTTTCCTTTGCGCTCGTCAAAACGATTTCAATACTACAAAGTTTTATTTTTTTCTTTCTTTTGACTCAAAAATTATTTGAACCGTACAGAGTGACAGACAAGGTTTATTTTTTTGGTTTTACCAACAAAACTCAAAAAAGGTATAATAGGACAAAAGAAGTAGGAGGAAGGGGGGTGAGAGAGAAAGAGAAATGCATATATGTATAGCAAAGACAATCCATAAAGTTGGATGGAGATATGACTAGGTAGCTAAGTTAGCCACAGGCATATCCATATCTAGTATATAAAGCTAAATCGGATTAGATATTGGATAACTTTAATTATAATCTATTAAGAATTATTTTTCACCTAATGTTGTTTCACCTAAATTACATTAGATTGTTTTATATTTGATGTTTTAACTTTTAGTTTATGGGGTAATGTGGATTTTTAAATTTTATTTACAGGTTTTACATCAAATTTAGGTCTTTCGCAGTCTAATTAAATGTTATATATTTTTCATTAAAATTTTGTTACTTAACACGTTTACATATTGATTAGCATTCATGTAAGTCTGACGTCAAAGATAGACCTAATTATAAAGTCGTTTTTTAATTAATTAATACAGCATAAAAATTGTAAAAAAAAGGGTACTTTTGACACTAAAAGTCTTACAATGCTTAATGTAATTTATAGTTTATGATTAAAACAAAAAATAATATAAAGAGTACAAGAAACGCCGCGTTTGAAGAGCTCAAACGCGTAAAATGGCATCATATGACTAAATTTTAAAATAGAAAAAACATTAAGAAAAAAAAAGTTTTCCTTCACAAAAAAAGGTAATCTAAATCAAGACCATGAATAACAAACATGTCAATAAAAACTGTTTATAACCACGACATGAAACCAAATATTAACATCTAATTCATTTTTAGACATCAAAAAGATACAATTTATGCACAAGGTACTTGAAACTGAAGGTTTATGCAATATCTAACAACATCTACATAATAATATACTAAAGTTTTGTGTTTTTTATTTTCTTTAAAAAGACTGAAAATAGGAAAAGGCAATTTTATCCCTCTAAAATTACCTATATATCTGCATAAGTCGTTTTCTCGAATAAAAACTTCAATAACATATTGACGTTTTTTAAACATATTTCTCTTATATTTTCTTTGAAAAATATTAATATTACATTTTTCCATGGCAAATATAAATAAACATATATTATGAGCTTATGTAAGTGCGTAATAAGATTTTATACATACAGTAAAAAATTATAAATAAATTTTATAAATAGAAAACTTATTTACGAGGGAAAAATAACATAAGTAGTTAAGTGTGTTAAAGTCAAAACTTTTAATAATAGGAGCAAGAGTAAGCGAGCTTCTTGCATTCAACAAACTATGCACATATCCTGTCTTTGTGCGTGTGTCAAAACATCTGACGATAACTTGAGTAAAAGTTAACCGATTTAGGTGAAACTTAGTATACATGTTCATTATACCAATTCCCAGGACGAGTTCGTTAGACAACGTTAACCGCCCAAGCGTTCACGCGCAACGCTCGCGCGAACATTATAAATTGGAATTATAAGACGGGAAAAAAATCTAACAACATCTATTCGATGAGACAAACATTTTGTTGTGAATACAATATAATAATAATAATTTTTATTTCCGCCATACATTTATATTACATATTTTGGTAGATTTTTTCATATGTAAGGCGTAAGATATAAGATAAATAAGAGATATAAGATATATTTTAGTAAAACCAACAGCGACATCGCTATAAAGTGATAAAGATCGCTACAACTATATTAAAACGTTTAAAATAGAGAAAAAAAACCGTTTTAACCAAAATCGATTTTAATAAAATTTTACTTGAATCATCTAATTTCTATTGATACATGCATGCAAAATTTCAACTTGGTTCAAGCCGTAGATTTTATGTAGTGAAGTGGTACCTATATTTAATAATAATTTAAATGGAGTAGGCCGGGGCGAGAGAGTTAGGAATAGTTCTGTGTGAATTATCCAGAGGGACTACAACACGGCTCTCAACTACAATCATTCTCTTTAACTATCAACATATCATGATAAACAATTTTCTTAATATTCAATATTTACTTTACTGCGCTCGCGTCAATAACAGAGCCACGCGATGCCTAAAGGTCGACCAAGAAGTCATGAACACGGGAGAAACTGAAAACTTAGCTTAGTTTAAAGTCTGAACTGCCGAGTATTGCCGAAGTCAGTACAGTCGGGTGCTAAGAAAATACTCATTTCTAGTTTGTATCACATGCGCAGTTATGTTAAATCTCACGAATAACAAGAATAAGATTTCCAATCTGTTAGGTTTCCTGTTTTTGTGGTTAACATAATTTAAAATAATGTTGATATAATATAACAATAAAGTAACATAACAATAATGGTAATATAACAATAACAATAAAGTATATGATAGGATGCGAGGAAGCTATGTGCCACACTAATTGGCAGTCTATTTTTTCTTTTTTTTATTATTATCATTATTTTACGGATGCAAAAACCAGCCTGACCTTATTGTTCTGTCCGTCTGAGGCTCTGCACATTTCTGACTTTATAGACGCATAAAAGGCCCAACGAAATCCCATTATTTCTATACAGTTATATGCGCTAATATGTGTCATATGTTAAAGGTTTCAATACATCAAATAATATTGAGTAGAAGCGGAGCAATTTAACTTCATTTAATTGCTGGTCCAAATGGTATATATTACCACCAAGAAACATAAAACTTGATTCCTAGCTTTATTTTTAGGCTAATATTTTATAATATTAAATTATTATTAGAGTAATACACTAAGTAATAAAGTTTCTTTGTAAAAAAACGATATCGTGGTCATTTATATTCCTTTCTTACGGCAATATTTAGAATAAGTTTGTTATTTGGTGTTGGTTTAAAAAAAATGTTCAATTATTCATACCTATGTACAAATATTATTGATATAAATAAATATATAAATATATATATTTGTGTGGGTGGAGATGTGTTTTTGTGTGCACACACTCTGGTTGATTAAACTTTGCGCTAAGGTTCTTGCGGTTGCATATATTTTGTTGTTCCATTCTTCTCCGTTCTATTCTTTTTCTTGAGAAAGTATTATGTTTGCCTTACATAGCTAAGCTACACACGAGAGCAACTCAAAGTTTAATACGTAATTCTCTGCACGACTCCCCCCCTCCCCCCACCCCTCCCTCACTAATCTCAATTCTTTATTCAAGTTGAGAATAAAGAAAGCTTCATCTCATTTCGCCTTTATTCTTGAGAGTAAAAAAGAACATAGCCAGGTTAAATATACATACATTATTATTCTTCCGTACAAATACATAAATATTTATGCATTTTATCTAGTTTTAATTGAATTCCTTTTATTTTTAATTAAATTTATTCTTTTTGTTGGCCGACATAATATAGTATATCTTTATTAACATTTTCTGTTACGGAATCGATGTAGCCGTGTGGTTAGATTAACATACTTGCATCTAGCCTTAAATAATCACATTTTGAACAATCACAAATGAAAGCTTGCAATCATTGCACTTTTGACAAAAGTTACAAATCTTAAAAAAATTACTTTTCAAGATATAGGTAAATAATAATAAAAAATAAAGTTCGTGCGCATGCGCAAGAGAAAAAATGGCGCAGGAGGTTGAAATGAATACGACACCAGTCGTATTCAATTGTGACCTCTACTATCCAAATTATATTAAAATCGGACAAGTATTTTTTAAGAGAAAGTGGTTCGCAAAAAAGTTTTATATCAGACAGACACAAGATCAAAATTGTTCCATGGAAGTCTAATAATTATTTCAGTCCAAAAAGTCTTTCTTCAAAATGATCACAATTCAATAAGCTCGGGGGAAAAAAAATCAATCCCAAAAAAATTAAACGACGAAATAATATGCTTTCAAAAAAAAAAAAGTTTCGACTATTCAATTTTTGAAATTCCCAAATATAAAAACTAATATCTTTGACAACTTCAAAATTACATCTCTTCGAAAAAAACATAGAAATATCTAATCTGAAGAAGCATTCTAGTTAGAAATAGTTATTAATACCAGTTATTCTATTTAAAATTGTGATTGGATTTTTTTTTTTCAAGACGAAAAAAGAATGAGATTTAACAAATAGAAAAAAAGTAGAAGGTAGTTGTTGTAGATGACCGCTAGACAGGATGGAGCCTTCGCGTCAAGACATTTTAAAGCCCCCCTTCAAGTTGATTATTATTCAAGGCAGATATCCCGGGTGAAGTTAAGGCGTTGCTCACTCACAACCTGCTGGCTCAAAACACCCGTGTACCTTGCCGTGTTTTCCACAACCGAGCACAGATAATTCTGTTAGCGGCAACTCAACGCTTCGTCTCGCGTCAAAACAAATCTTAGTCCGCCCGTTTCCCACTTTCCTTAAACTTGGCCTCTTATCCAATTCTAAGCACACCTGTAATAAAATAATACTGGCATTTTAAATCCGTTTAATAGTTTGTTTTTATTCTTTCTCTGTTATTTCTTTTTTTCGTTTTTTAGTTTTTATATGTTATAGAGTATTTTAATATTCTTTACTTAGTACGTTTACTGAACTAATTTGTTTATTCTGTATGTACCTTTATACTTAGCAAGAAATTATTTCTTATCCAACAATTAATTTTCTTATATATGTATTTACTACATTATATAGAAAGAAAAAGTATATCTTTACCTTTATGATTCTTCTCAAATTTGTTTTTAAAAAGGGAGCTTAAACGTGTACATCTATCGAAATATCTAAAGGGGGTACAAAAAATCCATTTATGATATAATATATAAAAATTCGGATTATCGTCTGTGCAGAGTCTGTAGATATAAGTAATCGAACCCGATTTATATTAAAATGTAATACCTATAAATATGTATTATAAAAACCTACGAAATCGAGAGATGATTTTTAAATCTAAATTTAGGGGCGCTGTCCTTAAAATGTAAAATATCTACATAATCGAATAAATGATAAATCCACTTTTCGAGATAATAGCGAAAGAAATGTGCCACGCAGATATATTCCCAAGGATTCAGCGTAACTTATGATTCATCTTGTTATACTCAATTAAAAATAAGTCGAAAATTATATGAATGACTAAATTAAGTTTGAGTCTGCTTTATAGGAGCATTAAAGAGTTACGATCAAATGTAAATGCGGTCAAATAGTATGACACATAGCTTCCTCGCGTCCTGTCGAATACTAAAATGATTATTGTCTAATGTATTTAATTTTTCTCCTTTTTTTAATTCTGTTAAATTATTTTGATTTTTTACATGAATAAATTTATCTGAGACCAAAAATGTTACCAGATGTCAGATACGGATTTCTGTCTTGGAATATTTGAATTCGGAGGCATAAAAATGTTCCTCAGAACAATCACATAGATTTCGTTACCTTCGGTAAGCTCGGAAAATGTGGTTGCTAAGGCAACACCATTTTTATTCCAATAATAATAGATGTTTGTTTTGATTTGTTGGTCCTATAAAAGATACAATAACTTATCTAAAGAGATATCTAAATTAATTTACTTAATTTTACTTTTTTCCCTAAATATAAAATTAAGCCTGTTGCCTCGGGCTTGACGGCTCGTGTTTAAATATTTTGCCCTTAACGCGGGTGCACAAATTATCACGATTTAAAAGTGAATTTTTTATTTGCTGAATTTTTTTCTTCTTTTGAATGCGTAGAAGTATTCACTTAATATCCAATTGACTGATTCTCTAGATTCTAGATGGACACGTATAACATAATTTACTGGAATGCACGAATCGGCACGATTTAAAAGATAATTTCTTTTAAAAGATAATTCTTAGTTGGCTAAAGCGTCTATACTAGAAATATAGGTGGCCCGAGGTTTGAATCCCGGCGCTGGAGTCTATTTTTCTCTGTATGTCTCCCTTTGAATAATAATTATAATTTGATTTAAGACAATTTTTCATTTGCTGCAGAACTGGGTTATAATATGTGCTCTCTAAACTATAAATTCCTTTTTGCAACCCCCCCCCCCCCTCTCCTATTTTTACCGCCTATTTTGCAAATTGAATGCAAGATGATAATATTATCAACCTATCCTCCCCTATATCATTCTTCCTATTATCCCTCTTTCTTACTCATTGATAATTAATTATCACCCAACTTATACCTTATCATTCCTTATTATTTATTATTATTAATTTTCCATTTTATATATATATATATATATATATATTAATATGAATTGAAAAGAATAATCTCTTTTGTTACCTCTTTGGACACAAAAGAGATTATATATATAATTATTAATTTGGTTTTCCTCACCCCCTTGTTATTTTATTATTTTGCTTGTTCATATTCTGAATTAAATAATTCACGCCAAAATGAATAGTCAATGGATTATTACAGTTATTATGTAAACCACCATCCAAATAACAATTCATCAGTATCACTCATAATATTAATAATTTATGTAGTTGTGATATTCAATAAAAAGAAAAATACGTATTATCCCTCTTATTACCAATTTTCCTTATTATGTTTTGTTTTTACTATAATTCGTTTTTAGCTTTCTTCTTCATTATTTTCTATTATCCTTATTTACTGTCTTAATTCTTATACATCGCCCCCCCCCCCCCACTCCCTTATTTATGTTTAATTTTATTTTCTCAAAGTCTACTTCAACTACTTCTAACTTCTACTTTCCTTATAATTTTTTATCTATCTCATCTTTATTTTACTCTTTTTCTTCATAATAGCTTTTTTCTTGAATAATACATCATTTTCTTGTCCCTTTCCTGATAATTCCATTCTCTTTTATTCTGTTTGTATACTTTTCTCCTCTCCTCAATTTTTTTTTTTTTTTTTTGTTTTTTTTACTTTGTCATACATATATCTGTACCTCAGAGGTAAACTGTCGTAACTACATTTTTTGTGATTTTCGGATTATTGCGATGAGTTATGGGTAAAAAATAAAATTTAATATGGAGTCAAATAGCCAGACATGTATTAAGAAAAATGTCACAACATAAAATACAATTGATGTCTGGCTATTTGACTCCATATTAAATTTTATTTTTTTACCCATAACTCATCGCAATAATCCAAAAAATTTAGTTACGACAGTTTACCTCTGAGGTACAGATATTATGCAACACGTGTATATAAAGAGAAAGTATTGTAATGGCGAAAATAAATATTTTAACAGATTTATACGGTGCAAAGGTTCTTTGAATGTAAAATAAGTGGTTTTTATAAAATGTCTCTTGCCCGTTCAGACACCTAGAGCCAAAATTCATCATACAGGTTTATAAACATCATGCCCAGAGAAAAAATAGGGTAGGGAGAGGGGTGTCGCCAATTGGCGATTTTTAGTGAATTTCAATTTTTTTTATATTTAGAAATATTTGTTATTACAAAATTTAATTTAATTTATAAAAACTTGTTTTGATACCGGACAAAGTAGTGTCTAATTTTCCCTGTAAAAGGGAAGGGTTTTGGTATTTTAGGGTCAGTCACAATTTAGATCTCAAAAGGTTTATTTTATGTAAGTAAATTTAATCTATAATCAAAATATATTGGTGTCAAAATTAAAAACTGTCAATTTCATAAATATATTCTCAAGAAACTATCCACAAAATTTGTGTTCTTCTTGAAAGGGGGCAGCCACCCAAAAAATCTGAAAAATTATTTCTCAAAAATGGTTTCAACAATTTTGATTTCAAATTAAATTTCCTTCTATATTGTTTCTTTTTATTTTTTCAAGCACTTAGTGTATATAAAGGGGAAGTATTATGGTGACCCTAACCTAAGTCCAAATATGAAGTCTTTAAAAAGTCTGTTCAACAATTTTAAGCTACTTGCGACAACAAAATGACATTACACAGACATTATTGAACTGACTTCGGGCTGCAAAATGTAATTTTACCACCTAGGCAGGAAAATCAGGAAAAATGTTACTGAATATTTTGATGCCTAGGCCGCAATATTTTTATTGTTACTGTGTTGGTAATAATTGTTTATATCTAGGGCTCGGATCGATATGCTCGATAAAATCTCCAGATATGCTCGAAAACCATATGTTTTATGCTCGATAGATATGCTCGAAAAACCCATTATATGCTTGATAGATATGCTCGAAAAAACCCATTATATGCTGTTAAATATGCAGAATATGTTTGAAAAACACTGTTTAAAACTATAGAGAAGACATTGAAACGAAAAAAATCTACAACTTATCTTTATATAGAAGCAATTTTTAAATTGTATGTATGATACACTGCTATATCCTTAAGTTTCAAGTATATGTATGAGAAGTGTTATGTAAAAGTTACAATTTAAAAGTTTATTTACAAAATGTTCAGTATTAGGAGAGTCAATTAAGTAGATTGGCATTGGTCTGTAAGTCAAGATTCTTTCTATATTTTCACTTTTAAGTGATTTTCTTAAATCGGCCAATAAAATCTTTCAACGTCAATTGTCAATTTTTTACGTCAAATCTTTCAACGTCAACAGTTAATTAAATACTTAACTGATGCTGCATCTTGTGCAGAGTTGTTTGGAAAATCGTCTGAGATTGCAGACTTGCCACACTGCATCTTCTCCAACTGGGATTTTTAGCCAGCTCGAACTCCAACTTTTTTTCACGGTTTTTCCAGTCTCTCCTGGCCACAAGTTGCCTTTTTCGATGACTCCGTTTAATGTAGCAACCACTTCAAACAACTCCATCCCTCGAGATTCAAACATTAGGATGACTTCAGAAATGACGCTCATCTTAGTCTCATCATAGTCTTTGATGAAAGTCAAGCATTGCATCAAGTCCTTAATTTCAAAAGCAGCCCGAATTCGTGGTGTTCAGGGTCCAAATGAGGGGGGGGGGGGGGAGAGAATTTGAATAAAAACAAACTATATAGGCGAAAAACCACAAGAATATGCATTTATATGCTTTTCTGAAAACAGGAATTATATGCATTTATATGCTCGATAAATTTAAATTCTGTTGGTCCCAGAGAGGTGAAAATACCACTAAAAGGCTTCTTTCAATGAGTACTATTCAGGAAAAAAATATGCAAATATGCTCAAATCCGAGCCCTATTTATATCATTATCTTTACCTTAAAACATTATATATTATAGTTTAATAATTAATCATTAAAAAAATAAAATGTTTATTCATAAAATATTTTGTTTATATTTGTTAATCCTGTTTAATAAGTTATCAATCATTTGTAGATTTAAAAAAAATAAAAATAAAATAAAAGTGGAGAAACTGGCTAATAGCAAATTCATGCTAACATGCATATTATTATTGAAGTAATTCTTGATTAATCCAGCTGCTTTTCTTGATTTGTCCTAATTACTCCTTTTCTTTATTTATTAAGATTGTAACAGTTACAAGTTGGGTTCAATTTTCAATTGAGAATTTTTCAAATATTGTGGACAATTGATCATTTTGACTCATTTATGTCTATTTCGTGGTAGATTATTATTTTGATTCCAGGGGTCTGAAGAAATCTAATTTACTTTTCGGATTTTTTTTATTTATCCTTTGATTTTTTTTAAAGCGTCCTTTCTCCGACCATTAAGAATAAAATTCGGACAAAGTGTTGTTTCTTTTGTTGCCTGTGGAGGTACGCTATGCTGGTTCTGGCCCAGACAGAAGAACGGCGCGGATGGCGCGGCGGCCGGCGGCTTTGACCGTGAGCCAAGACCATTTATTTAATTTAATTTTTAAGACCATTAAAAATAGTTTATATTCAATTTTTAAGTTTTTGGTAGTTTTCATACTACGGAAAGTTAAATTTTTAATTTAAATCAAATTATAATTATTATTAACTACGGGAAACAGACAGTGAAAAATACACTCCTGTGCCGGGATTTGAACCACGGGCCTCTATATTTCCGGTATAGAGGATATATAGAGGCCCGTGGTTCAAATCCCGGAACAGGAGTGTATTTTTCACTGTCTGTTTCCCGTAGTTAATAATAATTATAATTTGATATAGTTTATATTGTTGTATGCATTATTCGTTCAGAAGTTTTGTCTGCCATAAATACATGTTTTGTATTTTATTGTTGTTATAGATTCAGTTTGCTATTCAATTATTATTATTATTATACCAAAGCTTCTTTTTGATTTCTTTTAATAAGTAAACAATTAATTTTATCTACAGTAGGGAGAAAAAGTTATGCTTTTGGATTAGTTTAAAGGTAGTAAAGTAAGAAAAAGTGAAACCAGGGAGAAAAAGTTTGAGTTTAATTGCAATTATTTTTTTTTAATATTGAATCTCTTATATCTGCTATATTAAAAGTTGTAGAAATTATTGTTATTTATTAAAATAATAAATAAAACCTGTGCAATGTATGAAGATGCATTTTCTCCCTACTGGAGAAAAAATATTGTATGTACCTCGGGAGTAAAGTGCTATAATAACCGTACTTTTTTGAACACTTAAAGCTCAGCTTCTGTAATAGGATATGGGGTTCCATTAGGTTAAGAATCGGCCCAGTAGTTTAGGCTCCAGGCGTCTGCACAGACGACAGACAGACATTTTTTAAATACCACTTTTTTGGACTCAGGGGACCTCAAAATGTGTAAATCCATCAAAATCGAATTTTCGCGCCATCACAATACTTTCTCTTTACATGAGAAAGTAAAAAAGACGAGTAGAGCGCGGCAGCGTCTTCCCCGCATGGTGGACAATTGGTTTCTGTTCTGTGATTAGTTTATAGATCATAATGGGCGGGATATGGCCACCCTCCACCAGCATTTTTTTACATCAGTTCAAAGGTAATCTATGCCATGTGCACTTTCTTACCATATATTCTTGGAGGACACCAAAAAATTAACTCATAAACAAAATGCCTGGCTTAATGTTAATAAGTCACTTCTATGTACGCCGTGTCCTGGATTTTTACAACTGTATTGATAAATTTTTAAAACAGAAATATGTTTTTACAAATAATTATATACATATATGCATTATGCATGTACATATATGTTATATGTTTGTGTGTGTATATTTATTTTTTCAATGCACAGTAACATCTAAAAAAAAAAAAAAAAATCAATTACATACGACAATCATGCAATCAAAGTTAAAAATATACAAAGAATTGTACATAGTAAAATAAAGCAGAGTTTAAAAAAATAGCTACAACATGTGTCGAAGTCAAAACGTAGATATAGTCGACGTATTTCCTAGTAGAACAGCATGTTACCCCATGGTAGACCACTGATAGCCATCAGTAACATGAAGATATAGGTAGTAAAGCTACTGATTACTTATTCATATCGCGTTGCAGTATCCCTTATATCTTTACTATCTTGATTATTCATTCACTTCGCGTATTCCTTCACTGTGAAAATAAATCTGAATACTGATCTTCTTTTTTTATATTTATCGCTACCATTTTAACCCTTGATTCTTCTCATTCAAATAATTATCTTTCATCAAGCATCATTCAAGTTTATTCTGTTGTCATATATTTATTTAGTCATTACTTGTTTCACGGAGTGTTGACCGCGAATGGGAGAAGCTTCATAGTACCTTGTAGGTCCTAGGTCTACAGTTGTCTCAGAGATAGCGTCACTTGTTTCACGTACAAAAATTCAGTCTCAATTTAGGCCATACTATACACCCTCAACTTAGGTCATATACACTCCCAACTTAGGTCTTAGGCATTTTCAAAGTAAGTCATATACACAGGGCACAGCCTCCTAAATAAACGATTATTTTTCAAAAGGGATTAGTTCTCCTAAAATTCTCGAAACTTCTCTATTTAAACAAGCTTTTAACCAGTCGCGATCAAAAAAACAAAATTCAGAGATATTTATCAAACTAAATTTGTTCAATCGAAAACAAAACGTAAAACACCTATAATTTTTATTTTTTTTATAAATATGTATAATAATATTGGGCACTTCTTTAGATTGTTACTCCCCTTATAAAGAAAACAGAGGGGAGTAACAATCTAAAGAAGGTGTTCGGAATGTTCTTCTTTAGACTGTTACTCCCCTTATAAAAACAGAAGTGTGGTATTCCTTTGTCCCAAAGTACATTGGACTAAAAATCCCTTTACCTTAATAGTTATTTAGCCAAAAAAAAATAGCTTAAAACGCGGACAGAGAGGGGCCGAGTTTGATTCCCCGCCGAGGAGAAGTTATTTATGATAAAATTTCAATAATTATTAAATGTACCACGAAAACTAATATATACAAAAACTAGGATAAGTAATTATGAACTCGTATATGAGAAAGTTGGTCTGAGTTGTCTCGGACCGATTTTATTTATTTAATTATTTTAATTTAGTTAAGTAAATTTTTTTTTTTTATTAATTAATTTATAATTGATATTAATTATACATTTTATAGATTTTTTTTGTATACTGGTACATACATGTATGTGCTAAGTTTCAGCTTGATTGGATAACTAGTAGAGGGTAAATAATTAGCTCTCCAAAGATTTGACGATAAACGACAGGCACCGACCAAATTAAAGTTAATATAAAGGATTTTAAAATAGAATAATTAAATGGATGGCAGTACAGCACAAAATTGACAGTAAAGGTTCCTTTAATTATTAAAAACAGAAGAAAATTATTAACACCCACCACCCTTATAATTCATCATTACGAGCCCTTAGGCCCGTGGTAACGGGCTTAATTTTATAATAAGAAAAAAAAGGAATTTAGATAAGTTATTATATCTATTTAAAGACCAAAAAAGTCAATACAAACATTTATTTTTATTGGAAGAAACGTAGATGCCTTAGCTTGGCAATAACAAATCATTACGAGGTGCGTCGTCGGGACACTACTGGATTATATAAATGATTATTATTTGTGTAGGCGTCATAATTAAAATTCGATAAACATCAACAGATATCCTATAATGTTATAATAAATAAATATATATATATATATATATATATATATATATATATATATATATATATATATATATATATATATATTGTAAATTGTTACCGCAATTTCGTAAGTTACCAAATGAGGATACCCCTACCGTCGATACTTGCTTGATCTGGAGATCACTGGACCGGTTTCGGCTAAACGCCATTATCAGCAGAGTCGAAGTCTCTCGTAGCACTCATCGAGTCTACATGAGAGAATGAAGTTCCATCTTACGAACTTGCGGTAACAATTTACAATTTGAATATATATATATATATATATATATATATATATATATATATATATATATATATATATATATATATATATATATATATATATGTGTGTGTGGTGTGTGTGTATAATATTGACATCTTTATACGAAAATTGTTTTAAGAAATTCTGATACAATAGTGAGATAAGTCGTATAAATTATTCACAAATTTACAACACCAAATAAAAACCACTGCCGCACATACAAACACAATACACACTCTTAAGGAATGAATGCCTGATGGCCAGGGTGGACGCCTACAGATTTGCTGGAACTTCTCCCACTGTGGCTCCAATTTGGACAGTGGTTTTTAATAGTTGTTTGTCGGTCATCTGTTTTCCATATTCTGCAGTCTACGCAGACGCGTTAAAACTAAAGTACTGGGCAAATTTGAAATTAATGTGGTGTAGATTTTTATTTATCATACACCTAGACAAAATCGAAAAATTAATTTTAGGTACATATTAATTTTTCCAAATAAAAATGTTTGGCTGCTGTTTGGAACTAAACTGTCAACATACTTAATTAAAGTTATTTGGAAGCAGAATATATAATACCACACACTCACGCAAAAAAAGAAACACACACATATATATATATATATATATATATATATATATATATATATATATATATATATATATATATATATATATATATATATTTATATATATATATATGTATATATATCACATCTTTTATGATTTAATTTATACAATATATACTATAAATATTGATTAGGTATATTATGAAGGGTGTTGTTTATAAATGTATCCTATTTATTATAATTAAGTCAATACGATAGGATTGTTGGTTTTAGACGTATGTGAGTAGAATTTTAATTTAAGCTAAGTCCTTTCCAAATAACGTCCGTTAGGTGCTTAATATGTTAAGCACAGATCAGCCCGGTCTTAGTTTATAATCGGATCTACTTGATACCTTTTATCTCAATAAACACCATTTAATTTAAACACACCTCTGCTTATAAATATTTTCTTGTTTTTGCTTCCAAGATAATCTAAGGTAACGGAAGCTATGTGATCGTTCCGAAGAACGTAACATTTTTATATCTCCGATTTAAAAAAATTCCAAGACAGAAATCTGGTACACATCGGGGATTTTTTATGGTCCCATGCCCAAAAACGTCCTTCTGACGGTCTGTCGGTCAGTCTCTTAATTTTTGCCAACCAACATATCTTAAAAACTTATTTTAATGAATTTTGGATGGTTGGTCATTAATAGCCAAATGTTGGTCCGATATACGTTTCAACCTTCTGGGACCATTCCTTCTCTTTCACATACACACAAATATTCCTTTTTTCACACCTATATCTTAAAAAGTGCTTATCTGATTTTTAAGAAATTTGGATTGTTTGTCGAAAGTAGCCAGCAAACAGTTCCAGATTAATTTCAACCACCAGCGCACATTAAATATTGCTAAAGTGATACTTCTATTAAAAAAAAGAGGGGAATAATTAAATAAATTAAATAATGGACTGTAAAAAAGTATAACATCATTAAAGTATACGCCTTAGAACGCGAGGAGGCTGTCCCAGACTGAATGGCTATACAGTTACATATTGACAGGTTATAGTTGTATAAGGTGTTAAGTTATCTAGTGGAGTTAACATTTAGGTATTGTGTTGTTGATATTAAAAGAATAGGAGTTAAATATCAACTCTTTGTTATGCTTGGCAATAATGCAGCTCGGAGCAGCAACCATTTAGAATGACTCTGAGTAATTAGTTTGCGCGTTGTCTCATTCAGTTAACCTTTTGAATAAAACCAGGTCAAGAGTAAGTGGGAAACGTCTAGACTATCCATATGTATCAAATATTCATTTTGAAAACGACAACCCCCTAAATTTCTAAAACAATCCGGTGAATACTTTTAAAGACATAACTGTTAAGATGTCTGTTACGATGTTGAAGAGAATCTAATTGGCGCAGAGGGAGAGGGTTGTAATTAATATGAGGCTAATAATGACCTAACTTCCAAATTTCATCACATTTGGACGAGTAATATTAAAGATACGTTAATTCGCGAAAATGTTGACAGACAAACCGACAAATATACTTGATTTTCTTTAATCGGAAGCATCGTTCTTGTGAACGATCACAATGCTTCCGGTACCTTCGGTAAGCTCGGGAGCAATAAAGGGGGGTGGGGGAAATAAATAAATTAGACAATAAAGGGTTGTAAAAGCATAATATCATTTAATTATACGTTTACGTCTCCGTAGATAACTTGAGTAAAAGTAGATCGATTAGTTGAAATTTGGTGTACACGTTCCTTCTATACCAATACTCAGGCTAAGTTAGTTGGACAGTGTTATCCATCCAAGCGTTTGCGCGCAATTCTCGCGTAACCGTGGGCTTCAAATTAAAAATTATAATTTTAGGACGGGAAAAGATTCTACATCTAAAGTACTATTGAAGCTGACATGTAAACTTTATACTAGCAGAAGTTTTTCTGTAGTGATGTAATTTATAATAATATTTAGTTGAAAGTTAGGTTCGTATGGGCTAGGATGAGGTGTAATTATATAGGGCAATGGAGGAAGGCACTAGTTACCCCACACCATCGTTACCCTGGTTACCATTCTACTCATCGTCTTCAACTATGGCACTGAATAAGATAAAGTATTTCCTTAATATTTAATACTCATCACAATACGTTTTTCCAATAATAGAGCCACGCGATGTCTGAAGTTGTTTATGTAAAAACTTCTTTTGATTAACAAATAGTAGGCTATAAAAAAAGTGTGCATTAAAAGAGGATAGAGGTAAATTATTTAAAAAATATTTAAAGTAAGAAAGAGTAGGCTATAGTAAACTGTGCATTACACAAGGATAGAGAAAGGGGGGAGAGAAAGAGAAGGTAAATAAATTTTGTGCTAAAAAAGGGAGTGAAGAGGCAATTTCTTATTTGGTTTACTTCTCGCTACTTACATTTTTTTTTAATAAAAAGTGGTGAGGACAGCCATGAACGCGTTGCTACCATATAAGGATGAAAAAGCAGAGGTAAGTTTTCTATGAGGTGTTTAAGATTTAAAATTTTTAACACCTTTGAATTATGAAGTGTATTAATTTCCATTTAAGCAATACACTACAAGGTTATGTAAGTCTTTCACAGGATGAGATGAAACAGGAGAAGCAGGTGCAAATGACAAAAAGTTGAAACCGAGATCTGTTTCAGAGGAGAGTTTGGTTTTGGATGGAAGAACACTTGGACTTAGCGTCAACCAGCCAAGACTTAGAGGGCTTGAAAAGACAAGTATGAAGATGGTGGCGTATCAAGTTACAACCACACCAGACAGGCAAGAGCCCCTTAAACTTATTATGCATGCCAAAGTTTAAGGAATGGGCAGTGTAAGAGTACACGAGGCAGTGTGTTTTTTGAAATTATACAGTTCGGATTGTCTTATCAACGATAGAGCAGGTGCTGTTTATCTAGATTCACTCAATTCATCATGAGACCACAATAAAAAAATAAAAAATCTCAACAGAAGACACAACAAAGTGCATTATATTATTTATTATTCATTCTTAGAAAGTGTTATATAATATGAACAAGTTATTTGCATCAGTTATCTAAAGTAAAATGAGTAGGATCTTATATATGCATACAAACTTATTAAAATTGCTTATAAGTGTTCTTTAAAAAGATAGTGAGGACGCAACTGTTAAAGCCAAGCCGGTAAATTACAAAGAGTATTATCAATACTTCTTCTCAGTAATCTAAAATCTAAAGGCAAGGAGAAGATAAATTAAATAAAAAGATGAATTGGAAACATTTAGAAACCAATCAGTTAAACTAAACTAGCAACACAAAGCCAATAAGATCAATCGAAGACTATGTCCATAACCCCCAAATTACATAGAATTTTCATCACACCCTTTTCGTAGATTCTCTATGCTGAATCCAACAAGAAATTTATCTATTCTCGTATGGTTATATTTTTTGTACTATCAACTAGAGGTAGTGTTTTATTTTTAGAAATATATTTAAAAACCATTATATTTTTTAGTTTAGCTAATAAAAGCGTAATTATTATTTGAAATATGTTTAAGTTATTAAGCAAAGAAGTTTTTTTATGGTTATTGTTTAATTTTTAAGCACGTCAGTTTGAGACTTAGTTAACAAGGGCTTCGTGCTTTGTTCTTATTGTTTACTTAGCTTACCCTTGGTTTAGCCTAAGTTCTCGAGTTACAGAGCTCTGAAGTTTCAGGCCTTGTACTTAGAGACATGCTAAGTACAGGTCAAATGACGTGTAAGGAGGAGTCTTACTTATTACTTTACTTTGAGTTTAACTTTAATCTAAGTCCCAGCGACTTTGTCTTAATGTGGCTTCACTTTTTAAGTTATTGAGCAATATAATAAAGCACATTGAAGCCTTGTTTCTTCTACTTAACAGGCCTATACTTACTTTATATTGGATCAAATTACCATCCTAGATTTATTCTCTAAATAATAACATATATAAGCAAGAATATCTTGGTGTCACACAGTTCTTCCCTCCCGTTATTTCTATACGAATTTCGCGTAAATATAAATGGCTACTATCTTGAATCAAAATGGCGAATTAGAAAATCCTTTTATAAAGATTTTACCTTTCTTTTATGTCCAAAAGGTTTTTTTGACATAAAAGAAAGGTACCTTCCATATTTCAAAGTTCTAGTGTATTTTGTTCCAAAAATGTCATGTCGTATTTTGCATATAAATGGCCACCATTTTAAATCATGAACACCTAGGGGCTAATAGGAACCGATCTACAAAATGTCGTGGTTATAAAGATAACGTGATGAGTCAGACAGTCAGTGGTATTTGGATATTATATATAGATGGTAAGAGTTCAGCAAATTTTAAGTTTTTAGAAAAAAATTATTATAAAACATTGTACATAGTATAAAGGACATTTACTACCAAAAAATAGAGGAAAACTAAAAATTAAATGAATTTTACCCTTATTTAAATTTCTTATCCGTACAGTAGTAAGTATGAGCGTTTTAAATTAAAAAAAAAAAAACCCGCCTTGTATCTACACTAAACACCAACGAGTTTGCTGGCCTATATATGTTTATAGGATCCTATGTACCAATATAGGATCTTATAAACATAGGGTCCAATATTTATAGGATTTTTTTACTCCCTTTTGGACTCAACATTTCTTCTCCTTAATTTTTAAAACCAAAACTTAAATCACCCTGTATACGACATATATATGCTTATATTTAAGCTGTTTATGTGTTATTATAATAATATGGAATAAAATAAATAAACTTATTATATTTGCATGTTTTGAGCTAATAAATCCAAAAATAAAACTTATTACTTTTTTTCTAACCTATATTTTTGAAAGAAATTATAAAAAATTAATGTCAAAATATTTGGATGTTTCGTGAGGTTAAATTACTTATATTCTTAATACATATTACAAGTTTTATTGTAATAAATAATAATTACAACAGAGTCTATAATAAATTTTAAATTTTTAAATTTTAATAACAATATTTAATGCACCAATACAACAGAAACACGAAATATATAATTTTAAAAAAAATAAGTGCATGGGAAATCTTGCATCTTTAATATTTAAAATTGTATAGTAAACGTTAAATAAAATTTTAAAAGATAAAAATGTAAAATTAATGTTAAATAATAATTTTAAATTAATGTACGATTAACTGAACACGAATGTACTATTTAAACGTATTAAAATTAAAATTCAATTTTTGATTTAATTAACTATTAATCTATAAAAAAAAATATTTTGTACATTCGACAAGAATCACATGGAATCCAAATGATGCCTATATATTGATTTTTTGATAAAATTAAGAAAATTAATCTTTATCAGGATTTTTTGATTTATTGATTTAGTCTTGAGATATGATTGTACTAGATATTTATACTAAATTTCATATAATCAGGTTATCATTTTAGAATTTTAGGCACCAGGAACCCCGCAGACGACAGGTAACTGATAATTAAATTGAAATAATCTTAAAATTAGAATAAGGGAACCTTAAAACAGGTCAATTCTTGCGGCAGTATTTCATAATAAAGACATGTAGGGTGAATGTCTATAGCAAGGCCAAAACCAATATTGAGACAGTAGCTTTCATACATGCGTAGATTTAATGATTTAGAACGGAAGTTTTCAGGCATTGTTTGATACAGGTGATCAAATAAGAAAATAAGCTGCAAAACTCAATTAATTGAAAAGGGAAAAGGAAGCTGGATGTTTTGAAAGTTTGAAAGATCAACTATAAAGACAAACACAATATAAGTTTTAATCAGCATACGTATACTGTAGTTTTGTAGGACAATTAACTGATTATGTTTAGTCTTTAAGTTTAATTTACTATCTGTATTGCTTTTGTACAATAAGCTGATTGTTTTGTATTTAAGTCTCATTCCCAAGCTGAATTGTTGTTAGACAATAAACTGATTAAGTTTAATATATATGTTTTAATCACCAATTTTATAGTTGATTGGACAATAAACTGATTATTTTTATAATTTTAAATTGGAATTCTTCTTACAGTAAAACAATAAACTGAGTACGCTTATATTGTAAGTTCCAATACTTTTTTAATATTTTTTTAGACAATAGTCGAAAAGTTTTAATCCCTAATTCAATTGTTGTTGGACAATAAACTGATTAAGATTAATCTATAAGTTATAATCATCAATTTTTTTTTAACACTGGATTTGCATGTTTATAATTGTTAATTGTTGTTAAAATTTAACTATTTAACTATTGAAAGTTTTAATTCCAATCAGTATTCTTGATTGAACTATAAACTGATTAAGTTGTTAATTGTATACGAAAAATAAACTGATTATTTATTAATTGAGTAAGTAAAATAATCTCATCAGTTATCAACTGATAATAAGTAAATACAGTAAGTAAAAGTATATAATAAGTAAATATATAATAAGAAGTATAATAAGTAAATACATAATGTAGTACGTAGTAAATTGTTACGTAGTAATTGAGTTTATTCTTAGAATATTATTAATCGAGAGTAAGTTCTATCAAATCTCAAGCGAAATAAACCAAGAACCAAATTATCAGCACATTTGATTAACTAATTTTGATTCCGAGCTTAACAAAGGTAACGGAAGCTAAGTATCGTTTCTGATAGTCTATTCTATTCGTCAACATTTTTGTCAACAGCCATATTTATATTTAAAATATGTTATCAAATAACAATAAATTAAATATTAATATCAAACATTTGAATAATATATGAACACATGAATATCTATCAAGAACAAAATCGAACATAGTCCTTATCAATACATATATATATATATATATATATATATATATATATATATATATATATATATATATATATATATATATATATATATATATATATATATTTAAAACCATATATATAAATATTATAAAATGCAAATAAAAATCTTGAAAACCGACAATAAAAAATGATAAGGGCGGAACATAAAAATTATAATTTACGACTACTTTATATCATCTTATCATTTCAGCGCGCCCATAAATTTAATTAATATTTTAAAACATCATATAATTATTTTTTAATATACCAATATATAATATAATCAAACTGATAATAAATTACATTGACAGTAAGATATGTTTGACATGTCCGCCATAAAGTTGTCAAGCTTAGATCTCTAGTCCTTGCCATGTCAATGGAATTATCTTTAATTAGAAAATGTATGATTATTTTTGTTTCTAAGCCATGCTAATTACTAAAAGAGAAAAATGTGTACCTAATTTCATAAATGATTTAAGATATATTAATACAAGGATTTAACCCACTTGACAAATTAATATAGCTTTTATTAATTTTACTATTTTTTGTTTTTATCGTTTGTAAATATTAAAGTATTTCCTAATATCTTTTATTTTCATTGATTTCAGTACAACATTATATTCATTATTTAATAAAATTTAAGATGGCATTTTACGACTACATCCTGTTATAATTTTCTTAGAGTACTCAAGCGTTTTCAGTCCAGTCAAACAAGCTACATAATAATATTTGGGTATATGTAATTAGATCGGAAAGTTATGATATTTAGTTAGTTGTTAATTGATATACAGTATGTCCACGGATTAAGTGCACATGGAAAAAAAATCGAGTTCGAATTTGAGTCTCTGGGCATCAGTTCTGCTTGGTCTTAAACTAAGAATTTGAAAAAAATGAGTTCAATAAATTAATGTACAGGGTGTTGTTGGTGTCGACAAATCTTCAAAATTGTCAAGAGTAAAGTATATATTTAAATATACTTTTTTTATTAAAAAAGTTAAAAAACTTATATATTAAATATTTTTAAATATCAAATATACTTTTGATACTTAAAAATTAAAAACAAATGTACTAACATTCATCGTAACAACACCCTGATCATTAATTAATTGGACTAATTTTTTCCATGGCAGAAGCTTAAATTTAAACTCGAAAATGTTTTGTAATTTACACCCCATGTCCACTCAATCCGTGGTTACACGCGTATATCTATAGTATAGGTAGGTATCGATCTAATTGAAAACCACGAATGTAGCTACAATATCTCGAAAACCATTAGAGTTATCAAGATAAATACTTTCTTTTAGAATTATATACCTCTATGGTTAAACATTTCATGGTGTTTTATTGTTTATAGCATGACTTTTATGTTAAACCTAATGTTTTTTTCTTACTTATTTGCGAATAACAGACAACTCAGACAACTCGGACATATTTGTCCACGATGGCGTCCATAACCTCCAGATTTTTGACAGGTTCATTTCAAGCATCAATAATCAACCATGGAAAATATCAAACTTTCCGATTTAGGGCTGCATTGTCTCCTTCGTGGATTGGGCGAAAATATTTTTAAGTAGTATTTTGCTTTCCAGCTTACCAAAAGTAACGAAAACATTGTGATCGAATATTTCATGCACATATAATTTCAAATATTTCAAGACCGAAATCTGTTTTAGACATCAGGGAACATTTTAGGTCTCGTGTCTGTCTGTCGGTGTGTCCGAAAGTTTCAACTAGAAATACTAACAGAAATATAAATAAAGTATATAAATACAGAGGTAACAAAAAACCCCATCTCTCTTTTTAGGGTCCGTAGGCAAAACCAAGGACCCTTATATTTTCCTGCGTGTGTCTGTCCGTCCGTCCTCTCACGTGCTCTCACGGCTACACCTTTCGTCCGATCACTTTGAAATTTGGCATGTATGTGTCTTGTACCTACCCACATATATTAAAAATATAGCGACTTAAAAAAAAAAAAATTCAAAAAAATATGGGTAAAAAAACTTAAGGGTTAAATTTTTCTTCGACACCGTGAGGGGTAACATATGAAAGGGTACGTCGAGCTGATTACAAAAATATATAATTCTTTGGATATAACTTTGATAGGGCGAGCGTAGGCAAGTTTGAAGTGGGTGTGAAACGTGTTCCCTTCCCCCCCCCCCCCCCCCTCTATCTCGCTTATGTGAAGTGCAAAAAATCTGAAGAAATTCCTGAACATTCTTCAACCAAAAGTAAAGATACCACTTTTTGGAAATTTCGAAAAAAATATTATTTTATTTTTTATTGACAAAATTAGTTTTTTTTAAATTATGGTTTTTTCGATGTATTTATATGGTTGTAGTCCGGTTCAGTGGCAATAATAGTATATTATGTTACAAGGCTGTGAAGTGAGTTTTTTCTTTACCGCGGCAATTACATTTACTGTCGAGCGAAGCGAGACAGTAAATATTGCCAAGGTAAAGAAAAAACACTTCACAGTCGCGTAGCATATGCTATTTTTTCCGAGGTAGCAGACAATGAAAAAACATTAAATATTAATCACTAATCAATATATAATACTAACAAATATTAGTACATACTTAAGACTTAAAAAAAGAAACCTTAAAATGAGGTTACACTATAAGAAAAGAAATAAAACGCATTGACATCTAGCGGATTTTGATCGTACTAGAAGCATTTCTACAAAGACTGCAGCACTACTAACGGAAGTTTTGACAACTACCCGCCGGAAAAAAATAATCTTTTAGTGCCTAGGACGTAAAAGATTTTTTCTTTACAGCTAGGAGTAATGAAAAGATTTTTTAAGTCCACGTAATGAAAAAATGGATTTTAGCTATGTTTTTTAGGCTCTAAAGTTACTATTTCACAGCCTACCACGGAAAAAATACTTTATCAGAGTGTGTTTTGAGAATATCAGACCCTTAGAATGGTTCAAAGTAAGCTTTTTAGCATTTTAAAAAAAAAAATCACAGGGAAGTACTTGCGTCCAAGTACTTTTTAGGGTTTTGTAGATGATTAAGCATACCCGTTATGTAATTATGATTTTCTTTTTTCGATCCTAAGGGTCCCGGGTTCGATCCCCCGGGAGGTCACAATATTTTTTATAGGTAATAACGACAAGATAAATTACATTTTTTAGGAAATTTTCATTGCCCAACCATACG
Source organism: Gerris lacustris (assembly GCA_951217055.1). Taxonomy (NCBI): domain Eukaryota; kingdom Metazoa; phylum Arthropoda; class Insecta; order Hemiptera; family Gerridae; genus Gerris; species Gerris lacustris. The sequence goes on from OX578279.1 coordinate 51,194,801, forward strand.
GTGTAACCATGAATCATTTCAAAATTTTAAGACCAGCCATTATATAAAATTTGGGGGGGGGGGATTTTTTTGGGGGTATATTTTGACTTAAAAATTTAAAAAAGCAAATATATATTTGTATCCTACTCTTCAGCAGCTTTCATTTGTTAGCCAACTCAAAATGTTTAAAAAATAAAATTTTGGGCGCACTCCAAATTTTCGCGCACAAAATTGGTAATTTTTAAAACCTGGGAATGAACTCCCGGAAATATCATCGCCTCACTATAAGGTATTAGTATGAATTATTTCGAAATTTTAGCACCAGTCGATCTAAGGTGGTTAAGGGGGGGGGGAATTTTTTTGGAGTATATTTTTATTTTTTTCCCCTATAAGGAATGCAAATTTTAAAAAAGCATATATATTTTTGTGTCCTACTCTTCAGCAGCTTTCATTTAATACCCAACTCGAAATTTTAAAAAAATAAAATTTTGGGCGCACTTCACTTTTTCGCGCCCAAAATTAACAATTTTTGAAAATTTGGGATGAACTCCCGGAATTTTCATAGCTCCACAATAAGATATTAGCATGAATTATTTCAAAATTTTAGCGCCAGCCGATCTATATTAGTTGGGGGGGGGGATTTTTTTTTGGGTATATTTTGATTTATTTAAATAATAAGGAATGCAACATTTAAAAAATCATATATACATTTATATCCTTCTCTGCAGCAGCTTTCATTTGATACCCTTCTCAAAAATTTAAAAAAATATAAATTTTTGAGTTTACCACATTTTTTCGAATTGCGCATGCGCAAATCTAATTATGAACTTCTCTATATTTTCCTGTGGTTGGGTCAAAAAGTTGCACCAGTGTTTCAAATTTCGCTTAAACGGTTCGGCCCTATGAACCAAAGAGCGACGGACACATCACCCTAAGTATAAGGGTTTTGAGAAGTATCTACAAAACCCTAAAAACACTGTTTATACACTTTACAGTTAAACACTATACAGAATGGCCTACGGACCCTCTCACTTGACCTGTTTATTTACTTTTCCTCACTACCTATAGTAGGAAAAGTATTTTTTTCACCAATTTTTTTTTTTTTCGAGATTTCATCGGAATTATCCGTTTAGGTGTTTTTAAGACCTCCTGAGTGGTTTTCGGCATGACGACTGTATGTATGTGTGTTATCATCGTAGCGCCCAAGGTATTAAACCTAGAGATTTCAAACTTGGCAGAAAAATCAGTCCTTACCTGTAGTGGTGCCGCCCGGAAAATCAACTTTTTCCGCCATCTTGAACCCAGTTTGCTGATTCAGCAAAAATAAAAAAAAACGAAAATAATCCTGATCGGGTTGAAATTTGGCACGAATGTACCTCTCTGTATGACCAACAAGCCCACCAAATTTCATTTTGATATTGGCCGCCATTTTGAAGTTATAAATGTTTGAATTTTTAAACTTTGAAGGTTAATAATACCGAAAATATGAATAAGTTTTTGATATATAGCATATCGTTGGAACCGGAAAAAATTAAGGAACAAATATAAAAAAAAAACGGTGAAATTCCATTAATTAGTTTATACGTTATAAGCGAATATAATTATTTATCAGTGTGATAATTTTGATGACGTCAAAGTTTGTTTACATCTGTCAAAATACCGCCAAACTTCAAATAATTAAATAAAATATAGATATTAATCATTTCAAGATAAAAAGAACTTTTTATATACTACGTTTTTAAATTTTCTGTTGAATCATATGAAATGTTGATAATATAATTGTTATTGTTATATAATATGTAATGTTAGTGAAAAAAAATAGTTCCGAATTTATTTACTTCACATAAATGACAACCATCCAGAGAGCAGATCTTAAACCTATAAAAGGATAAATCTTTGTACAACGGATCTCCCCAACACCAAATCTAAAGCATGCCATCGATTTATTTGAAATAATATAATCCATAAATAATATAATCGATATTTCCTGTTTTGCTGTCATTCAATGTTTATCTATCACAAATTTGAGACCCGTCAAAATGAAGATTGCGTAAATATTGGATATGGCAAAACAAATAAACCCAAGTAGCACACAATGTCCAAAATACGTCCTATGGATGTCAGTTTATCCAAAAACCATCCAATCCATGTTAATATCTCTGATGGATGTCTATAGGATATTCGGCTTGAACTGTGCTTCCCTTATTATCTCAAAGACATCCAGGGGATATCATTAAAAAGATATCCAAAAATATTTATCCATGGGATATCCTACCACTGATGACCCCTGGATGATCTTTTCGAATATCCTGGGGACATCCATAGGATAAAATAAATTAGAGGGATTCAAAGTTCTTCTTTTAGTTTGTTTTATTCTGTTATTAAATAAGAATGTTGGTGTTCCTGGTCTTATCTTAGCATTGGACCACGTCCAATGCTGCATCCTCCTGCTGCGAAGCAGCAGGAGAGGCCACTTTAGTAGCCTCTGAAGTGAGGAAAAGTTCCGAGGTACCCCGTACCCAATTTTTTTATTTTCTTTTGTTATATAACCCATGAATACGGTTTGAATTAAAACCGAAAAGTCAGGTGTTTAGAGAATGTTGTGAGTTTGGTTTTTTTTTTTGTTTTTTTATCAAACCCTGGATTTTTCTGGAATTTCTGCGCTACACATGTACAAATATATACGTATATACACATATCTGTGTCTATTTATTTGTACCACTTTTGTATCTACGTAAGTATATATAGGAAAAATACACAAACACGCATACATGTGTATATATATATATATATATATATATATATATATATATATATATATATATATATATATATACATTATATTATGTGTATTTACATAGATACAAGAGCAGTACTTACACATGTACATAAATAGGCATTGAAAAGGATTAACATAGGTGGATGGGTTTGTAGCCTAGAGGTGTACATGTACATTATATATTATAGAAGCGTTAAGTAGAAGGGTAAATAAACATAGATAGAAGGGATAGAATATGTACAGATATATATATATATATATATATCTAAGTTTGTAGGGTTAGGTGTTGATTATGTTAATAAACAACATTGTATTGTTATGGTTTAAACAAGCAGGGGTTTGATTAATTCAAGGCCTCTAATTAGGAATATTGAGCCCAAGGGGTCTGTACAGTGTACAGCGTACAGCGCTATGCTGTCTACGATCCTTCCGCTTTATCTGCCAGAGTTAAATACAACATTTATCTTAATACATTTCTCTCAATACATTTTAATTGGATATGCATATATTAGAAATAATAAAAATAAATATTCAAACTGAATGAGGAAGTTTATTTTAGACACGAAGCCAATTCTTAATTCCTTTTTTCCATAAACGAAGTAAACAGCAAAGAAAGGGCCGTAACTACCACCGGGGAAACCGGGGCCACCGGCCTCGGGGACCACCGATCCTACGGCCCTATTGGAATTTCAATGGGCAAAACGAAATAATGTGAATTTTAAAAGCTGTTTATCAAAAAAATTAGTTTCAGGAAAGAATAATTAAGGACTATTATTAAACGGTTCTTTTGAAACTAGGGGGCCCCAAGACATTGACAGAAAAAGATTCAATATTTTTACGCACCAAGGGCCTCAGGACAAACGCAGTTCACCAGTAAGTTTTTTGAGGACTATGACACGGTGAACTGACAAAAACCTCTGACGCTTACTCAATATATTGTTCACCTTTATCAGAGTTTTTTCCTTAAACTGTTACGAAGAGATCGTATAAGGTATAATATGTATGTATGTAGTAGCCTAACAAGAGGTAGGTGAGGATTTAGCTATAGAGGCTAAATTAGACATTTTCGATTTTGGGTCATGTGCAAAATAAAATACTATAGATGTGGGTAAATTTGACCTCTAGAATGCATTTAAACAAGTTTTGGGGGGTTATTTTTCAAAAAATTTCCGGGGGTGGACCCCCGAACCTCCCTATTTCTGGGGGGGGGGTACCCCTTCGACACTACGAAGGGCCCCCAAGAGAGCTATTTTCCACACGGTAAAAACTGAAAATTTCTTCAAAATATGCAATTCATTAACATTAGTTATCTCTTTACTAACAAAGGAGTTACAACACTCTACTCTACGACAATTATCTGCCAGCGTAGAGCACAGTACATAGTAGAATAAGGTTGTTTGAATATTTTTAGATTTAAGAGAAAGTATTATGATGGCATCAAAATTCGATTTTAAAATATTGACGGATTTCATTTGATGGTCCACTTTTGTGGACTCCTAAACGTGTAATCCACTAAAGTAGATTGTAGAACATTTCTGTTTGTTGTATGTGAAGACGCGTGGACTACTGAACCAGTTTCAATGAAACATGATGAGAGAAATTAATTTTAGCTCAAAATTTACAGCCACTTTACAAAAACTAAAATTTAGTGAAAATTGAATGTTTTTAAGTAGATATCCACGGTTTTTATATAAAGTTTTTTATTTGAAAAAATGCGTTTTATTTTTTTATTAGTTAGATTCTTCTCAATATTTTTCGATGAAATAAAGCCTCTAACATGTTAACGCACACCACTATATGAAAGGCAATTTTGCTACAGTAAAGTGGACTAGCACAACGCACTAACATACATAAAGGAAGTAAGCTAAGGCCGGTTTTGGATTTCGTAACACATGAAATGATAAAGTATCTATAAAATATTTCAATTCTGATAAATGCACAGACAATATTTTTTTGTATAATTCATAGATGAAATTTAAATTCACATCATAGTAATACACATCATTTGAGTTGGACTGATTTTTTTTAGTAACATTGTGTCAGAAACAGGTACTTTTTGCATTATCAGGTTTACCACCTGTTGCGGCACATCCCTTTTTATATTTCATTCAGAAAAGGGTGGTTTAGTTTGGCTGGACCTAGGCACAGTGAATATTACCGCGCATGCCAGAGTTTATATTTTTGTATCATTTAGACTCCTAGAGTCGAACCCGGGACCTTTTGATCTCCAAGCGCTGTATTGTGAAAGGCGGCTTAAGTAGTTGCTCTTAAGATTTTTACTGAGCTCTCCTTCAAATTTTACTAAATAACCTAAATCACTAAAAATTCTCTCTACTTCATTCATTTAAATTATTAAAAAGGTAGAAAATAAATTATTAAAAAAATAAATTAAATAAAAAAAAATCTTGGATGGGTTTAGATAATACTCCTATTTAAACCCTCTAACTGTATTTATATTCATAAAATACTTTTAGCCCTTAGTAGAAGAGAAAGGGGAGGAAGAGTAAAATAGAATGAATTTTAATTGAAACAGGGAAGGGGGGGGGGGGTATGAATCTACATTCAAGACTTCCCCCTTGAAAAGTAAATTTCCTAGATGTAATTTAATGAAATAAAAGAGAAAGTGAGGGGGTCGAGTGGTTCATGGTGGGACGGAGGACCCACACCCCTACAAATCCGGTAGTCAAAGTTAATTTTTTATTCAACAGAATTTTTTTTAGAAAGAAAGGGAGGGAGGGATTTGTGGTCCTCTGATAAAAAATACAGCTAAAAAAGAAAAAACTTATAATTTATGCCCTAGTTTGGGCTCTGAATAGGAATTGGGGAGGGTGGAGGGGGAAGGGTGGCAGCCCATTTTTGTGTAGGGATGAAAGTTAGGTCACCTTCTGTTTCGTAAATTGATTCGCAGCGTTGGTTTCAATTTTTCTTAAAAACACAAATTTAGGTTAAACTTATATATATATATATATATATATATATATATATATATATATATATATATATATATATATATATATATATATATATATATATATATATATATATATATGTGTGTGTGTGTATATACATTAAAATTATTATCATAAATAGTAAATATTTTAATTTATTTACACTCAGCTAAGGTTATATTTTGTATAACTATGCCTTTTAATATACTCCGTCAATAATACATTGTGTGTAACTAAATTATTCGTATAGTAATGAATATAAAGAAACCTTCTCCTACAACAATATATTATGCGTAACTATAATTCTATTTCAATATATTGTGCGTAACTATACTTCAATAGCAGTATATTATGTTATAAATTTAAAATATATGTTTAAACCTAGGTCTGAACACCGGTGGTGAGTTCGAATCCCAGAGAGGTGAGGCATGTTTCACACTGATGACTTTAAAGTGGAGATGAGTAAAGTGGCCGCATTCCCCGTCCTATATATAATAACCAATGATGTTGATCGGGTAAAAAAAAAAAAAAATATGCGTGACTATACTCCTACAAACATATATTGTGCGTAACTATACTCCTTTACCAATATACTGTGTCTGTCTCTACTCCTATCCTTCTCCGCGCCGACTTTTTAGGTGAAGATTCATTTCCTAAAATATTTAGTTATTGACTCAATCCCTAACGTCCACAAGGCCCGTAATTGTTTTTTTTTTTGTTTTTTTTATATAGTTTCTCATATTATAGCATTTTATATAAGAGCAGAACGTTTAGTCCTCATATAATAGTAGGTGAAGTTTTTCATAGTATCCTGCAAGTAAAATAAAAAGAGTAAAAAAATACACTGCCAATTAGTGTGGCACATTGCTTCCTCGCATCCTATTATGTACTTTATTGTTTTATTAACATTAAATTTTTATTACTATATTGTTATATTGTTTATTGTGTAAGAACAATTAACATTTTGTAGCGATCTTTAACACTTTATAGGGGTGTCGCTGTAGGTTTTACTAAACAATTTTATTTGAAAAAAATGTTCGTCTCATTGAATAGATAGTTTGATTTTTTTCCCGACCGAAAATTCCAATTTTAAATTTGAAGGTCACGTTTACGCGAGCGTTGCGCGTGAACGTGAACGGATAACGTTGTCCAACGAACTCGACCTGAGCATTGGTAAAATAGACATGTCTACCAAATTTCATCAAAATCGGTCGACATTTACTCAAGTTATCGTCGCAGGTTCACGATTCGCGGACACATAGACCGACAGACAGACAGACAGACAGACACGGAACCAAATATGTTCCCTGATGTCTGAAACGGATTTCTGTCTAGGAATTTTTAAAATCGGAGGCATAAAACTTTTTTGTTCTCAAAAGTGAAGACAATGCTTCCGTTACCTTCAGTAAGCTCGGAAGCAATAAACAATAACACATATCTATAATATACACAAATGTGAGTGTAATAAGTAATCAGCAGTTTGATGAGAAAGAAGCAGCGTTAGTCAAAATTGAGATAAAAATAATGTCTGGACTGAAGTCATTGAAACCTTATCTCAAAGTTGACAGAAATGTTTTACTGACTATACAGACAGACATTGACATATAGCTGACAAAACTTACTTACATTGAAATATTTATTAGTGCAGTACACACATGTTTCAACATCAAACCTTATCTATCTTGTAACGAACGTTGTACAATTCATTATCATATGATAGCAAAGTCTAAAACTTCTAAGAAAAGTTTTTTTTTTCATTATTTAAAAATTATAAAAAAAACCGTCTGCCGATTAGCGTGACACAAAACGTCCTCGCATCCTAAAACTAGAATAAAAGTATATAATGAAATTAGAGATCAACACTTCATAACATAACAACTGCATAACAACTTATGGATATAAGCATTATACAAATTTCATCTGTATCAGCCATTTCATGGCATTCAAATGCTCTTATTTGGATCTATTTTGTTTTCCAGCAGGGTCAAATTTATTTTTATTCAATGTTCAATGTGGTAAGGTTGGTATTATTAATATGGGACCATTAGTGGGTTATATTCGACAAACCATAAAAATTCTTTAAAATCTAGCTAAGCGCTTTTAATGCATTCTTTTTTTTCGTCGTTCTTACGAAGAATTGGACGAATGCGAAATGAAATTTGGTGTTTGGATCTGTTTCAATTGCCAGAGGAGTCATTTTATTCATTATTAAATGTTAGACGGTTTAAAATTAATATAATTATATTCCTAGAACTAGTAATTTTTGAATTCAAATGCATTAAAAAATGTCATTCATCAGAATGATCACTGAATGAGCTCTATAATACATGGAAAGCACTATAATATATGGTATAGTATATAACACTTGTGAATATTATGTTATAAAAATGCATAATATGGAAGATAAGAAGCAATAGTACGGAAGCTTTAAAATAATATGGGACTGTGCGGTATTTCGGACATTCCATCCTAATTTTAATTACGACAGTTTTAAGATATGGGGGTTGGGCGTACGCAAAAATGTTTACGGATAGACACGAGACCAAATCTTAATTCCTTGGTGTTTGATTCCTTGACCAAATTTTAATTCCTTGGTGTTTGAAACGCATACATGAACTTTAAAAAATGGGGAAAAAAACTTTTCTTCATAATCATCGCAATACTTCCATAACATTCAATAAGCTCGTGCGCATACGCGAGAATAAGCAATATGCGCAGAAGCTTGAAATCAATATAGGACCTTCTAGCCATCAAATATGGGAACGAGTAAATTAGACAACCTACTAATTTTAATTAAAGGGGGTAGAACGTAGGAACGTGGCTTTACAAATCATTCATTAAATCACAGTTTTTACTTGCATACTTAGTTAAGAATTTTAAAGCCTAAGTACACAACCCAAGTTTAAAGTCCTTTAATAACTAATTTCAGCTAATAAGTGTTTGGAGTTAATGACTGTAATAATTAATGACTAATGATATTGTAAGAGGAAAGAACAAAATCATTAAGACGCTCTTAAACATATAATTAATGGGTTTTATAATTCTCCGACAATTATTAGGTGTAACAATAATAATTTATTCTTAAGATTTGAGGTACGACTATGATTATGTGTTAGGGCATTTAACTCTTCATCATTAACTTGAATCATTAAAATTTGACGACGATGTAAGCAATATTAAAAATCTCAACACAGGGTTCAGAGGTTCGATTCACGCCAGGGTCCTGTATTTATGCTTTCTTTCTCATTTTTTAATGTTTTCTTTCACATTTTTATACTTTATCTATTTCTTATTTGTATGTATTTTTCTTTGTACTTTATTTCTAATTTTGTATGTTATAAATATCTTTTTTTCCATCACCACTTTATTGTTTTTGCAACCGAGCTCCGGAGATAACGGAATAATTGGGACCATTCTAAAGAACTTTATAACATTTTTATAATATGTAATTGACTACTTCGCTTCAACAGCATTTTGTATATGCTTCGGAGTGAGACGAAATATAGCTGAATTTTCGTCTAGCTAAAACCACCGTCAGCGCCGGCGCTACGCACAGGCGGGGCAGGCGGCCGCCTGTGGCGGCCAAACTCAGGGGGCGGCCGATGGTGACCTCAGTTTGTTTTATTTTATAAATTGAAAAACAAAATCCATAGTAAATACCAAAATGATAATAATGTGCGTAACCCCCGTACTGAGTAGGTAGTTAAAGATGGAGCCCTAGTAGTAACACCCCTAGACAATACCTTATCAGGTGCTGTTTTAGTAAAGTAATCGAGCTAATCGCATTTCGGGATGATTCTTGGTTACACCGGTGTTATTTCTTTTTATTCCTGAAAAAAACTATCGGCTGTATTTGCTATTATATGAGTATATAATATTTATCAAAGATAAATATATATTGTATGTATTTTTATTTCTCTCGTAACCCTCCTTTAAGTCTTTTCCATTATACCTCATATCTTTTTTTTTTTATTTATTCACTTAATTCTTTCTTACCCCTTTATAGCTGTTACATTTTCTATCTTTCCCTAATTTATTAATTGTTATACCCCTCCTAATCCTAATAAAAAAAAATACGTGTGGTGTCGCGGGACCCCCGGTGGGAACGAAGTTCCTTGCATTTTTCATATGAATTATAAAATCACACTGCTAAGTACGTATATATGTTGCTAACTACTTATACATGGCGGAGTTAGAAAAGAGACAAAATTAAAAGTAACGAACTAAACTGTTTGTACCTAGCGAAGTTAAAGTTATAAATAAAAAAATTTTTATGAAAGTTGTTTGTCTCATTAAATAGATAAAGTTAGAATTTTGTTCCGGCCTAAAATTTCCATTTTAAATTTTAAGCTTACGTTTACACGAGCGTTGCGCGTGAACGCTTAAGCGGATAATGTTGTCCAACGAACTCAACCTGGGCATTGATAAAATGAACATGTTTACCAAATTTCAACTAACTCGGTCATCTTTCACTCAAGTTATATTATTATCGGTAGATTTCGTGACGCTTGGTTTTGTGACGGTGGTTTTGTAACGGTGATTTTGGTTGTTTTTTTCGGATTCACTCCCGGGTTCCAGAACGTGTTATAAGGGACTTCGTTCCAATAAAAATCGATCCGAGACAAATCAGACAAAGTTTTTCATATACGAGTTAATAAATACTTAGCCCAGTGTTTTCCATTTATTAGTTTTAGTAGGTACATTTAATTATAATTGAATATTTTCATCTAAATTTAAAAATAACTTCTCCTCGGAAGGGAATCGATCCTAGCCTCTCTCCGTCCGCGGTTAAAGTTATTTTCTCAGGAACTTGATTTTTCCAGGGAAAACGGCTTATATAGTTAGATTCATATTTAAATGGACTAAAGTTTAGAATTTTTTAATCAAAATCGTCGAAACCGTTTTCGGGAATTAAGTTATTCGCGGTTTTTTTTTTTTGGGGGGGGGGGGGGGGGGGGTAGCGGTAATAAATTTGGGTAAAATTCGGAGAAAATTTGGAGCTAAAATTCATTTCAGGGTATGATTTTTCTGAACATGTTTGCCAAATTTTGTCAAAACTAGCCCAGTAGATTAGGCTCCAGGCGTCTACACAGACGATAATCGGACATTTTTTAAAAACCGTTATTAAAAAAAAAATTGTTTAATAACTTTCTCTTTATATGAGAAAGTAAACGAACCCAACACAAAGTTGAGACTTTCCAGTTATTTTTTGTGTAATAAACCAATCACATAAATCTAGAAAAGCCCCAAAAAATCACCCCCCCCCCCCCCCCCTCGGTTAAAAAAAATCCTATTTCAATGGGGCGGCCAAAACCCGTCTTGCCTGTGGCGGCCAAAAGTGTAGCACCGGCGCTGACCACCGTGTCTGCCAACACGCACATGGGAACTTGGTTCGCCTGCGTGTGGAGGTTAACGAGCCAAATGTGTGACGAACTTCGTCTTCCATCGAGTTGAAATTATTTGTCCGGTACGCCTTTGAGTTGATTTTTGTGTAGAGGACACGCACCAGGTTCGGCATTTAGTCAGTGGAGACGCTACTCTCTATACTTCGGAACGAAATAATAGTTTCTATTTACTTGTTTTTTTCAACGCGCTACTATAATGTCTAATAATAAGAGTAGTGCTAATTTTATGAACTCTTCTATTCTCAACGAGTACCCATTTTGAAAGTGAAAGTAACGAATACGGATACAAGAACAAGCGTGAATAAGCTTTGCATAGACATGTGAACATTCCTTCAAAATAAGACGTGAAGAAGCTATGTGCCACAATAATTGACTAACAATCAAAAGCAAGATGGTTTGTCGATTGATGGTATAGCCCAAAAATAGTCCCATATTAATTTCAACCTTCTATGCAGACTATAATTTAATTAATTGTCCGCCTATCTTCAAAAGTACTTATCTGATTTTTATGAAATTCGGATGGTTTGTCAAATTTAATATTGAATAGAAGAAATAAGTGTGATTATTAAATTCCTATATATAACCAATATTAGGAAGCTAAGTACTAAACTAATTGGCAGAATATTTTATTTGGAAATTAAATTAACGAATCTTTAAGTGTATTAAAATTAAGCGTAAAAAAGTTAATTTTAAGAAAATATCACATTTATATTTAGCTAAAAAAGGAAGTAGATGAAAATTAGAAGAAAATTCCAAGTAGTCCAGAGTTTTCAAAAGTTTTCCACACATATCTAAAAACCACACCGGTGAAATGGGAGGAGAAAACTGGATTTCCTCGGTTGTGAGACAGAGAAACTTATTGTGATACAGCAGCAAACTAGCAGTTTCCATTGCATCTAAACTGCAGTAAACCAAACCCCAACGAACAAAACCAGCTTAGAAACTTTACACAACTGCGGTTAAATACGAATTTAGAACTACTTAAATTTAGAACATTTAGAATAAAATTTAAATAAAACAAAACCAATCCTATTGCAGATCTAAAAAAACACTGCAGCAATAACATCCAGTATAGTTTTATCAGCCAAACAAGATTACATTCGAATGAACAAAGAACCTCTTTTAATACATTGGTGTTTAACCGATATAAACCACTGAAATGCATCTCAAATAAACTATTCTTAAATAAACCAATACTATTTATTTACTCATTTGTTGCATTAACAGTGACGAAGAATTAAGATAACAAAATACATTGACCAAATATGTGATTTCAGGACACACATAGGGGCCGTAGGCAATTTAACAAATTTGACGAGATCGTTAACCAGCATAATCTGCCTAACAGTTTTAAGATGGCGGTCATTTAAACGTTCGTTTTAGTAATAACTTTAAAACGATTTATTATAATGACGTGCGAACGCCTTTGTATCCATTTTTTATCCAGACGCAATGAAACTACTCCGAAGTGTCTTACCTGATCAATTCCCAACATAATAAAGTTTTAAGATTTTTTTTTTTTGTGATAAAGAACAACAAAATTCTTTTTTACATTTTACTTTCAAGCTTACCGAAAGTAACAGATGCTATGTGATACTTCTGAAGAACGAAAAATTATTATGTCTCCGATTTAAAAAACTCTTTGTTCAAAACTCTTCCTTCAAAAACTCCGTTTTTTGAAAAAAAAAAAAAATAAATAAATAAATAAAAAATAAATAAAAAAAATAAATAAAGACAGAAATCCGTTTTAGACATCAGGGAACATTTGTGGTCTCATGCCTGTGAGTCAGCATATTATGTTAAAAACTACTCGTCCGATTTTAATGAAATTTTGATGGCAGGTCATAATTACCCGATTGTTGTGAAAGTTATTGTGCCTTTGAGTTTCAAATCTTCTGCACCCATTTGGTTCTCTTCCTCATACACATAGACCTATCTACATTTATTTACACTTTTATATATTCAAAAGTACGGAGGTATCTAATTTTTAAGAAATTCGGTTGATTAGGTGTTCAACCGCATGCGTACATTAAATATTGATTGCTAAATTGATTCTTTTATTTTTGTAAAACAAACAAACTATTTTGACGTATTAAAAAAGGGGGGGTTGGCCCATGAGACTATAGACGCATGAAAGGTTGCACTTTTAGGGCTTTGCAGTGTAAGCCTAATAAAATATTAATAGTTACATTGAAATGTAATAAAATATGAACTATTGTGTTCCATAACTATATGTAGTAAAAATTAAATGAGGATTTAAAAATTATACATATTGACCAATATATATATATATATATATATATATATATATATATATATATATATATATATATATATATATATATATATATATATATATATATATATATATATATATATATATATATATATATATATATATATATATATATGTATGTGAGTATAAAATAACGAAAAATTTAAATCGACATTTACTAAGTTCACACTTTTAGTAATTATTTATTTATGTAAGCAAGAAAAATGAGTTTATACAAAATATGGAGATTGTAAATATCGACCATAAAGTACATATAAATATACATGTACACGATAGAACCTAAGACAAGCATATATTATTATTTAACGTTATTTAATGAAGCAGTGACCTTCAAGCCTCAATACACAGTTCATTGGCATTTGTATTTATATGTTATCTGCGGTCGTGGCTTTACATCGTATAGCCAAGAATATGGTCAACTTGAAACTTCCTTGCCATATATGCATATTTTATTTACAGTCAATAAAAAGATAAAAACTTCCTCTCCACACATAAATATTTTATTAAAACAACGTATTTTTATTATATTTTCACGAGCAGGTAAATTAATTTAACCTAGAGTATTTTAACAAGCTTAACCTTTTATTTAATCATTAGAGTTAAATTGAATTTTAAACGTAAGCTAATTTAATTTATCTGGCTTTTAATATTTATAGCTTGGAAATCTATGGTAACACAGTCAAACCTGCCCATTTTCAAATTGGTGTTAAAGATATTATTATATTATACATAAAACAAGCCGTTAAGCCCGTGGCAAAGGCCATAATTCATTTTTTAGAAAAAAAGTAAAATTAAGTAAATTAATTTAGATATCTATTTGAAGACCAAAAAATCAAAACAAACATTTATTTTTATTGAAATAACAAAAAAAAATTATTTTGAGGTGCGTCGTCGTCGGGAGACGACTCGATTATAAATAATGTTCAAACAAATTCTATATTAACTCCATAGCAACGGAGTTATTTTCTCGATACTTTTTTTTTTTACTTTCTCATATAGATAGTACATATAAAGTATAAAATTATTGTCATGGCACGAAAATAATATTTTGAGATTGTGATAGATTTACACGTTTTCCAAAAAAGTCGTTTTTAGGGTCCGTAGGCAAAACCAAGGACCCTTATATTTTCCTGCGTGTGTCTGTCCGTCCGTCCTCTCGCGTGCTCTCACGGCTACACATTTCGTCCAATCACTTTGAAATTTGGCATGTATGTGTCTTGTACCTGCCCACATATTTTAAAAATACAGCGACTTAAAAAAAAAAAATTTCAAAAAAATTTGGGTAAAAAAACTTAAGGGTTACATTTTTTTTTTTTTTCGACACCGTGAGGGGTATCATATGAAAGGGTACGCCGAGTTGATTACAAACATATATAATTCTTTGGATATAACTTTGATAGGGCGAGCGCAGGCAAGTTTGAAGTGGTTGTGAAACGTGTCCCCCCCCCCTCTATCTCGCTTATGTGAAGTGCAAAAAATATGAAAAAATTCCTGAACATTCTTCGACCTAAAGTAAAGATACCACTTTTTGGAAATTTCGAAAAAAATATTATTTTATTTTTTATTGACAAAATACGTTTTTTTATAATTATGGTCTTTTCGATGTATTTATATGGTTGTAGTCCGGTTCAGTGGCAAAAAAATACTTTATCAGAGTGTGTTTTGAGAATATCAGACCCTTAGAATTGTTCAAAGTAAGCTTTTTAGCATTTTAAAAAAAACACTATACACTTTACAGTTAAACACTATATTATAGTGTGGCCTACGGACCCTCGCTGTGTGCTCACTAGCACACACTTGACCTGTTTATTAACGTTTGGTTTGATAAAGCTCAATCTCCGATTTTGATCAAATTTGGCATAGGTACATATTTTACATTATTAAGAAATATCATATCCGAGGCGAGATCGAGAAATAGAATTTAGCTCTAAATTTGGGGGTACCGCCCTCAAAAACTAACTAAAAGAGGAAAACATTTTTTTTTTTTTTTTTTTGAAAACGCTTTAAACAATTTTGATTAAAAAATAACAGTAACCATGTAAGTAGTTTCTTCGGGGAAAAGCTAGATTACTCAGTGAGGAGCAGTGATGTTTTTGGTAAATGTTAAATGAAAATTTTCAATAATAATTAAAGTTTAGGAAAATGTTGAATAAGCATACCTACACTTTTTTTGGAATTATTTTTCTCTGATTAGACATTAAATTAGAGAGAGAAAAAAATTGAAAAAATAGTTTTTGAACTTTTAAGCCAATAAACAAAAAATATAACTCATCACATATCCTCAATCCGATTACAGCTAAAAGTAGAAATACATCATTAGAGTAACACAGCCAAAGTAAAATCACTCATCGTACCTTGTGGGTCGTTATTATAAAAATCATATTACTTAAGAAAAGAGACTTTATCATTATCATCATCATCATTCATATTTACATTACAAAACTTACATACAGCAGAAGTCATACACATCTGTTCAGCATACCTGATAAACAAATTAAAAAAATAAATTACTAACATTTATTTCAAATTATATAAAAATACATACAAGTAAATTATATAACGAATTAATCTACAGAAGTGAACAAACGTAATATAAATTAAAGAAATAGTGTTCTAAATATGTGTTATTGCCTTATATAAGTGTTATAATATTAAATATATTAAATGGCCTTATAAGCGTTTTTGTTTCTAAATAAAATATCGCATCTGCGCGAGACAGAGTAAAAGGCATATAGGTTCATTGTAGTCCGAAACAGCCATCAGTTAAGCATTCGGGGAACTAAGTTGCAACAAAGTCTGCGTAAAATAAAATGTCTTATGGATGATTAAAATACGTCTTTGACGGGAATTCACACTACTGACCAACTGAGACCGTCCCTAGCGACTGCGCATACACATTACTGGCTGACGCCGAACTGCCGATCCTCCACCTGTCCACTTACAACAGTAAGGTCATAATGTAGCAACTTAGCAGTAGCTATTTTATTGCTTCTCGAAAAAAAAATCAATTGTATAAAATCGTTATGATACGGAGATCTTATTAGGCTCACGATATAAATCATGAGGGTAAGAAATATTCAGAAGTCCGTACTTTGCAAGAGGATCTGCAGAAGGATGAAGATTTGGTGATACAGGATACTTTTGACTACATACACTGAAGGTTATACATCAAAATATACGTTATCAACAATAAAACTCGAATTTTCGACAATCCAGATGTCCAATGGAAAGGCTGAAAAAAAAATTTTTTTTTTGTAAAAATTAACTGTTTTTTGCTTTTAAATATGCATATTTTAAAATATGCAGTAGTATGTGATATAAAATATAATTACCAACATTTAAAACACTAAGGAATCTTAGTTTTACTTAAATGAAATTAAAATCCAAACGTTTAATCACAGAACAAAATATATGCAACAGCCTACAAAAAAGAAGAAAATTATATTATAAAATTAATAATAATATAGGTACTCGTATATGCTGCAGCCAAAGGGGATGTTAGGAAATCTAATTATCGGGCTACATTTCCGTAAGGATTTAGTACCACCTGTGCAATGAGACAGGACGTTAAATATAAAATGAGATAAATTAGTGAAATAGTTTATGAGAAGTTAGGCAAGATTATACAAATAAATAAAAAAACAGATTCAGTTTACAATAATTGTTAAAAAGATGATTGATAGTAAGATTACAACACAGAGGTTTGAAGTTAAAAGGTAAAGTTAAAGATGTTTGAATTTAAGTTAATTTTTCAAGTTATAAGTTTATGTGAAAGGAAAGTTTTTAAGTTATAAAATTATATAAATGGTGATAATTGTTGACTTGCGAGGTGTAGGTGAGTGGAAGCGCCAACTCCTCTGATATAGGATAAGAGGCTCCTTGCTCCTTTGCCTTCTCAGTTGATAAGGTGTTCGTGTTCGCAGATAATAATTTGAGAACCACGTTCTGAACAATTCTGTGGTTTGTGTTGATGTGTTAGAAGAAATTATTATAAAATTGAGTAGAGAGATTGTTTTCTGAGCGATTATGCGGCCACAATGTGTTTTCGTGCAGATTATTGGGTTTGATTCTGAATCTGAATCGGACTCACTTGACTCTGCCCGGAATCGCTTAGAGTTTAATGTGAATAGCTTCATGCTGATTCTTGGGTGTTTCTGAATCTGAATCAGACTCGGTCTGCTCAGCCTGTAGTTTGAAAGCCGCTTAAGAGGAGGAGGACTTATTATGCCACATATAATTTTTATTATTAAATCGGAAGTTACATTGAATGTTAAAAAAAATCAAAAAGTAATATTTTTCAAATTTTTACATTTTTTTTAAGCAGAAACCCCCAAAGTCACCTTTTATCCATAATATAGCAATTTATTTTAGTAATCCTTGGTGGTTAGTAAGCAATACAATTTTTTTATCTTTTTTCTCTAATATATTATATACCTATTCCCTAATTTTTTAAATAAATTTATAAAAATAGAAAAATATTAATTTCTAAATTGTAATAATTCGTATTCAGTACCTACCTCTCTAATAATTATTATCTTTATTTTATTTTTTTTTTTAGTTTGGTTAAATACCTTTTTTAAGAAAATGAAGGAATAAAATTATGTAAATTTTATGAATATATATATACCTATATATACATAATTTTTTTAAATTTAATTTATGAGGTTGTTTTTACAATATTGTAGTATTAATATGTAAATAAATGGTAGTATAAAATAAAATAATATATTAAAATAAATTATAGTACTGAATAATTTTTATGATGTTTACGACCTAATAATAATATATTGATTGTTATTACTCCGAAGTAATAGAGAATTAATTAATAGTTTGTGTCATTATTTTTATTTTTTTAATGTATATGTTTTTTGTTTAGTTGCTATACTTTTTTCAGTTTGATTGAAAGAAACCTTTATTTAAGATAATGAAGGAATACAAATATGTATAAACTATTGATAAATAACAGGTTTGTTTACATCAAGAAGTGAACCGTCCGTGAGTCTGTTACTGTTACAAGCATGCGCAATGGATAAAAGCCGTTCCAACCCGACTCGTGACCGTGGCACTATTTCGTACCATCCTCCAAGTTTTTCCTTCCGGCTTTTATCCATTGAGCATACCCACGACGATCCAAACTATCATCACACAACTGGTTCTTTCGACATGCGCAGAAAGTATTTGCTCTCAAATAATATAAATTCTTCTACACATTATATTGTTGGACCCTTGCAGTAAGTTCCATAACAAATATTTAACAGATTTCTTAATATTAAAAATAGCCGCCATTCAACGTCAAAGAAAAAAATCCGCAAATAAGGTCATATACTTTATAAGAAAGTCATCTCATAAGACTAATAATTTTATAAGACCATCATCTTTAAGACGAAACACTTTATAATAAGAATAAGAGCATAATATTATAAGACAAAACTCTTTACAAGGTCATTAACTTATTAGGCCACCACTATTAGTGTCACACCTACTATATTCCTTCGAACTAACAGGGTGAAGGCAGGCTGGGGCTGCTGAAGAGACTAGCGGGGATAAAATGGGGAGCAAATCAGGATCTTATGGCCTTGACTTACAAGTCCTACATCAGGCCTGCAATGGAATACGGGAGTGAGATTCTACTGACAGCGTCAGAAAATTAAGGTGCTAAGACTGGTTACTGGAGCGGCGAAGCCTACACCTATTGCAGCCATCGAAATTCAGTCTGGCATTGAACCCCTCCAAATCAGGAGAGAAATAGCAGCAATAAGCCTATCTGAAAGAGTAAAGCGATTAGATACTAAACACTGGGACCTACAGGAGACGTCGGCACAGCGCTTAAAAACGCAAAAGCCGTTAGGTCTTAAACTAACTGAGTTATTGGAAACAAAAGATCTGGATTTAGGGAGAAGGCAACCTTTTGTACAAGAGAGTGTATATCTCAAATATGTAGCAGAGGCGAGGTAGATCTGACTAAGCCGAATAACAAAGATCAGACCCCCGAATGGGAAATGAAAGTGCTGTCACTAGAAACCATCCAAAGGACTGGATCAAAAGGACTGGTTCCATGTTTACACCGATGGGTCCGCCCAATCAGCTACACGCAATGCAGGAGCGGACGTCTATAGTCGGGAGTTTAAACTATTTGCACCGGTTGGAAGCAGGTGCACAAACTTTGACGGGGAAGTTAAAGCTATATCGATGGCGCTAGCAAAAATTGATGAAGTAAAGGAAAACTCCCAATTTGTGCTCTTCGTAGACTCTCAGGCTGCAATTATGGCAGTTTGCAGTAGGGCTATTTGTGGCCACGCTGAGGTTGTTGCTTCAAGAATACGGGTAAATCTCCTTATGGAAAAAGGAATTAGTGTCGTCTTCCAATGGGTCCCGAGCCATTGCGGCTTGGCGGGAAATGAGAAGGCAGACGAACTAGCTCGGAAAGGAGCTGGGATGCAACATCCCGATCCACCCCTCTCTTATTGCGCAGTCAAAAGACTCATCAGAGCCCATTATAAAGATGAAATTAAGGAGTCGCAGAAAAATCAGGCAAGTCTAAATGAGTGTCTAAATCAGGCAGAAGGGAAAACGTGGCAGAGTCTGGTGGAGAACCCAATCCCACACACAATCAGCAGAAGAGAAGCTGTGGCAGGCTTTCCTTTAAAGACAGGACATGATTATCTACAATGGCACTTGTACAGGATAGGCGTGGTGGAGAGCCCGGTGTGTCCTCTATGCTATGCCTAGCAGATGAGATGGATGGCCAGCACCTCTCAGTATGTATAGCATTGACAGATGTCATCGAGAACGACAGAAACAATTTAGACTTAAATATAGAGTGCCACCATGGCAAAACTTTATTGGGCTGCAAGAAGCCGAATGGCCTTGTTCCTAACGGCATAGGCGTTATTTTAAAATATATATATTCCTTCGAACCATTAATTACCTTCACTGTCAAGCTGTTTTCATTCAATAAACTGATCTGGCATATTAATTTGATTCTTCGTTTATCTATATACCGTGTAGGATTTATTTTGTACGACCAATTATACGTTATGTTCTTATAGGTCAAATACATTAGAACTATTAATGCAGTTTATAATATCCATGATTAAAATGTTAAGAGTTCCGTTTTGGGAATAAAATTCCAAAATAATAAATGTGTTTTAAACATTAGAGAGAGAGGGAGCCAGGGTGGCCGAGGTCGCAAAGACACCGGGCAGCTATCACTGAGTCGAGGCAACTCGAGGTCGTAGGTTCGATCCCGGGCCGTGATACACTGAATGCATCTATGAATCGCGGACGGAGCAGGGCGAGGGACACCCCCTGAGGGGTTCTCTTCCCCCACGTCGTCTAGTGGGTTCGATCCGTGTCATGAAATGTGATCTGTATCTATGGTTCGAGGTCGGAGTAGGGCGAGGGGACCCCCTGAGGGGTCCTCTTCCCCCACGCTCATATAGCTTACTAATGACCACATCATACTAGCTTCGGCGGTACAATGTACAAATGTATGATGTGTGAAGTAGCTAGAACTCTCCACCACAGGGAAGTAAAATGGGTCCACCGTAGGCCTGATTGCGAGGTTCGAACAAGTGGTTCGTCCTATACCCGTCTAGTAGGAAGTACTAGTTAATTACTACTAAACATTAGAGAACATTTACAGTCTTGAGTCAATATATCAACCTGATGTGTCAAAATTTAGTTGGGTATTATAAATATATATATATATTTTTTTAAATAAACATAAATTGTGATCTTTAATTTTCATTCATAAGAAGAAAACAATTTTTTTTAAATAAATTAGGTTGGTATTACGCCAAGCATATTTTTATGTTATAAAAAGAAGTCTGTCTGTATAGAGGCGGTGTAGTGGACCCTAAAATGAAGAATAGTCAGTCTGTATAGAGGTGGAGTAGAGGTCACTGAAATAAATTTAAGTCTAAATTAAGTAATTTCTGTGGTCTAATTATTCTGAACTTTCATACTCTTTAATTTAACTTCTCATTTTGTCTAATTGCTCCCACAATAAAACTATTATGAGCAGAATTGAGATAATAAATTACAAAGAAAAGTCACGTTTTTACTCGGGAGTGAAGTAGACTCAACTTTAGAGCGATAAGTAATCATTTTATTTTAAAGTTAATTTTGACTACAAATTTAATAAAGCAATTTTAGGGAGGATTTATATTAATTATAAGAATAGTATATGTTTGTTGTTATTTATGAATTTAAAACTATAACTGTAATAAGTTATTTTAAGTAATAACTAATATTAATTCAATTAATATAGTATACTATATTATTTAATTAATGTAGTGTTTCTAATTCAATTAATTATTAATTTAGTATATTATCATTATTCAGTTAACGTAGTGTTACTAATGCTATTAATGTTAAGTTACTAATTCTATGAAAGTAGTGTTACTAATGCTATTAATGCTAAGTTACTAATTCTATGAAAGTATTGTATCTAATTCTATTAATGTAGTAATATCATAATTTACCACACAATTTATTTTTATAAATGTACCCAATGTTTTATTAAATCAAAAAAAGTATATGTAATAAAATTGGTAATTTAATATAAATGCAGGCTATAATTATTGTTACTTTATTATAATTAATTAAAACTCCTCTCTTTATTAATGGAACATTGGCAGTGATTATTGGATTAATATTCCATTAATGAGGTTTCAAATATAAGTCAAATATGAGGTTTCAAATATAAGTCAAATATGAGTTTTTGAAATTAATATGTACTGTACATTAATATTTATTTAAATTTGTTTGATCTATTTAATCATTTACTCAGTATTATATTGATAATTTAATTATTTTGGTTAGTACATAGTTCGAACCTTTCTTTAAAATAATTTACATCATTAAAATTTTTATAATTTAATTTCATTAAAATTGGACTAATGTCGTTCCAAGATAACTCTAAAAACCTTTTTATTGTGGTAGTCCCCAACCCCAATTTTCTTCAAACTAATGATTTCTAAAAATAAATATAGTTTTTTGCGCTATTATAATGCAATCTATCTGAATATAGAATCTATATAAGTAAGTTACAAGATAAAAAAAAGTAAAAGAAAGAGCATCGCAAAAAAATCACTTTGAATGATTAATTATTATGGTGTCCTTTCGTTTCTTTTCAATTATTTCACACATAAAGAGACGTAAACATATATAAATAAAACAACTAATGTCATGTGATTTATGGTGCTTGGCAAGGCAGGTGGAATGAGGTTCAGGAGACCATAGTTCAAGGAAGTTTGTACTTTCTTGGTAAGGTAAAGACAATACAACGTCTTTCTATCTGATTCCTTCCAGTGAAAACATACGTTTCTTTCAATCTACACGTGTTCATAATGGTTTACTAGATAAACTAAGTGTAAACTCTAGAGTTTACGCTCTGGTAAGGTAAACAACATGTTTGTTTTATTTATTAAAATTTTTTAAAAAAATTGTAAGCAATAGTCCACTGTATTATTGTATATTATACTTATTTATAAAATACCATTGTTATAAATCTCAAACTATTTATGTTTTATTTTAATTGTTGCTAGAATTAAAGGTTTGTTAATCTGTTGTTGTGTCCTAATCAATAGAAATTGTATTGGTTTTACAAAATAAATAAATAAATGAATAAAATAAAATACTATACAGATAATTGTTATGTGTAAGTAAAGATGTAGTTAAATAATTATATATGTTGTTTGTTTTCTTTTTAATATATATGTAAAGTAACGATGGTGATGATAAGGCTTATTGTTATCAGAAACATTGATCATTTTATCTCATTAAATAGAATTAGAGTTAGTCATTGATCAGGCGTCAAATAGACAACTCCTCATGACTCACCTCTGTTTATTTTCGATTTTATGTAAAAATTGGCGATTTAACTTTCTAATGATTTTTAACTCCTTAGACAACAAGGTAAATACTTTTAATATTTATTTTTAATTTTTATTTATTTTTATTTTTAATTGAATTTTATAGTCACCATTAACATAGTTAAAAATTTATATTTTTTTTTATTTTTACTGATTAATTAATTTGCATACTATCCACACTTATTATTAAACTATTTATTATGTGTATTTAAAAATGTATTAAAAAGATAATTGTTGAAAAATAAAATTTTCAGGTTAGAAAATGTTCCAAATGGAGGAACGAAATATTACCTAACAAATTATAAAAGAGTTTTTTTTACCCCTTTGGACACAAAGATTTTATAAATAATTATAAGAAAGGGGACATCATATATTTATAATTTAATATATAAAATGGTTAAATAATTAAGATTAAAAGATTTTATTGAAATTAATTTAGTTATTGAATATTAAAATGTGGTTTGACCGGACGCTAGTTATAATTATTACAGAGACCGATTTGAATTCAAATAAAATAATTGTATATTGATATTTTAAATTAAATTATACATTTAAGTAAAGTTTTTTAAATGTTATGAAACGTGAATATGTCTAATGGCACCATAAAGAAGAAAAGTTTTAAGTTGGTACTTACTTACTAATTACAATGTATTTATTCATTGAATGCTAATCTCTGTTCTCACAAGAGACAATGGGTTTAATGAGTAGAAACTGATTTTAATTAGGAAATCAATCAGAAAGAGCAATGAAGATATCTTGAAACTATAATGTAAAGGAGAGATAGGTATAATACAAAACTGCAGTATTGATAGACCAAAACTACATCTTTATGTTCATGTATATCTGTGTCGGGCGATAGTTGCTTGTTTGAATTTCAGTTTGATTAAATTCAAATTGAAAACTATTCTAGTGTTACAGTTGGTAACACTAGGTAACAATGCAGAGTTCTATACTAGTGTAGACCAACTTAGTGCAGTCAAGCTTCTACTCTAGAAACTAATGTACGGACTAATTACCCCTTGGTGGAACAATGCATCTCAAAGCATCTACTAACTGCTTCTATTCAATATTCAACTCCGAGTACTAAATACACACAATTACTAAATACCAGATTACTAACAATTTAATCTGAACCAACGTGAATTATTCAAGGGGTACGATTTTTCAGATCACGAATAATAAATATTATAGATCGAGATTTTTTACTCTAAAAGATGGGACTAACAGCATTTTCCTACAGAATCGAATTCAAAAGTTATTTGTCTTTAAAATTTTATAAATTTTTATTTTCTGTTTTTCTTAAATTGTAACAAATTTTCAGTGTTTTTAGTATGGGTTTAAACAAATATTAGACGAGTCAAATAGAAAATTTGTCATGTAAATTCGAAAAATTATAGACGAATTTATGAAAAGATTCCTTAAAATAAAATAATAGTTTAATTTATTTGAAATTATCTAATTGTGTCGAGAAACGTTTGTTCGCTGCACCACACCCCTAAAGATGCTTCCATCTTCCATCAGTGGATGCGAGCGAAATAAGCTGTTCAAACGCGTCTTTCATAGTTGCTGTAATCTACCAAATTACAAGCTAAGTTGGTTGAAGTTGGCTAAGTTGATTTTTACTATTTTATAAGGAGAATGGAGACATGGCGACTATGTCGTAATACCAAATATTGTTTTTGATAATTAATTTATAAGCTCAATGTAATGTCCTACGCCTCCACATAGCCA
This sequence comes from Gerris lacustris, assembly GCA_951217055.1. Taxonomy (NCBI): domain Eukaryota; kingdom Metazoa; phylum Arthropoda; class Insecta; order Hemiptera; family Gerridae; genus Gerris; species Gerris lacustris. The sequence goes on from OX578279.1 coordinate 51,219,817, forward strand.
GTGACGGGGAGGGGCACATAGCACCCCAGGCAGTGAATTAGATGGACAGCGGCCACCTACCGCAGGGCTTGACGAGCGAAGCTAGTAGGGGACAGGGTCCCAGGGTAAAAATAATTTTATTATTAAAATTAAGATTTCCAAATTTAATTATTGTTCAAAATAATATTAAAATATACAGTAAAATTATAGGAATACCCGGTGGGGAATACATATGTATAATATCCAGCGCAAAATATTATTTGACATTAATGAAAAAAATAGTGTTCTAATTAGTGAGGCACATTAGCTTCCTCGCTACCTATTATCGGACGAATCGTCACAAGAGTATAAAATGATGAAACTCATTGTGAATAAAAGTAAGGTTAATTGGAAATGTTTTGATTTGCAGAAAAAAAATGATTTTCAGAATGATAACAATCCTCCAATTTTCTTCAGTAAGCACGGAAAACAAAATTAGTCAAAAAAATTAATAGAACAAAAAAAAATTAAATAAATTGTTTGCTAAAAAGATAAAATTATTTGTTAAATTGAGAAAATAAACTAAAATTTTATAATTGAAGCGAGCGTAAGCGAGCTTCTTACATTCAACAAACTATTCATCTTGTCTGTCTGTCTGTCTGTCTGTCAGTAACGTTTACGCGTGTGATGATAACTTGAGTAAAAGTTGACAGATTTAGTTGAAATTTGGTATACATGTTCCTCTTACTAATACTCAGGCTAAGTTCGTTGGACAGCGTGATCCGTCCAAGAGTTCGCGCGCAACGCTCGCGTAAACTTGAGGTTCAAAAATTAAATTGGAATTTCAGGACGGGAAAAGATTCTATCATCATCATTCGATGAGACGAACATTTTTTTTAAATAACATTTTTTAGTAAAACTAAAAGCGACACCGCTATGAATTATTAATAAAGATCGCTAAAACTATTAAAGCGGACCTAAACGTTAATAATAGAGAAAACAACCTTTTTACGATATCTTACGTTCTAACGTAACGATTTTAATAAAACTTCATATACACCATCTAATGCACAATTGAAACAGGCATGCAAAATTTCAATTTGATACATGCAGTAGTTTTTTTGTAGCAATGAAATACATTTTATAATAATTGAAAAGGAGATGTTTGGTTAGAGGAATAGTAAGAATGCGGGGTGGTTCCCTTACTAATATCCGCTGTACTACTATCATACCCTATATCTATCAACTCATCATGATTCATGATTATCTATTTTTTCAATATTCAATACATATTTATTACTATACGCTCGCTTCAATGATAGAGCCACGCGATGCCTAGTTATTTCCGTTTTAAAAGAGTATTAACATTAGAAATTTGACGGAAATGTTGCTAATTAGTGAGAATTATTTGGAATGTTACTAAGTTTTGTGGAATATTAATTTGTATTAAGGTTTTGAAGTTACCAACCTGTAACTTGGTCTTTCTTCAACTTTAATGAATTTAATTTAACTTTAATGCTTTCCACCTCTGACCTCTTCGCAAACTTCTCACAAACTTAACAGTTAAGTACGCTCTAAAGTTATCAAAAATTCACTGAGTCTCCCCAACACAACTTCTTTATTAAATAAACCAACATGAGTTTTGAGTTATCTCGGATACTTGAAATCATACAACAGACTATCTATCTTCTGAATAATAAAGTAACGCTTCAACAGCGTTAAAAAATAATATCATTTAACGTTTATTAATATTTTATAATCTAGACATATAATTTAATAATTTATATAATTATTAAATGATAAGATTGATTAAGTTAAAACTTTAAACTAGAGAGGCTAGTGGAACGGGACGAAAAACCAGCAAAATTAACTTACTGACAATCTGACAAACCTCAACTGATTCGATATCAATTGAATAAAACTTCGCAACTAAGATTAGAAGTAGTCAATTTATTTTTTTCTTAAATGGTTTTAATTTATTATTTAATATAATTTCTTTTAAGCTTTTCATTTTTTTATCATGTAATTTTCATCAAATAATGTATCTGATATAATAAGGTACTCATCTAAATAACGTACCTGATATGATAAGGTATCTCTTCTAAATACAGTACCTGATAATATAAAAGTTTTAATGACACACCAGATCTGTAATTTAATGTTCCCTCGCTTATCAAAGATAACAGGCGCAAGACGCATTGTGATCTTTGAAATGAATTATTATATTAATACATATTTTCAAATTTACAAAATCGGTCTGAAAAATTTGAACAAACGTTCATCTCACATATGCATACAGTGATATTGAATTTATTTAATGTGTCATGTATGTACAATTTATTTCGGTTTTGATTTTAGTGGGAGACAAAATAATAATTTAGATCAGTATCTCGGAAACTTGATGTATTCCGAGGAAAACAATTTAGGAATGATTAAATGGACTAAAAAAATTAATATTTTAATAATTCAATTCGTCAAAACCATTTTGAGTTTTTTTACGGTTCTCAGTGTTTGGAAGCGCAGCACCCTCAAATTTAGAGCCATAATTAATTTTTATTATGGTAGTCCCCATTCTGCATCCTTTTCCATGGATAAATTTTTCTTCTGCAAAATTTGCGCTTTTCTGGAGAATATGACTTATATGATTTCGGTGTTGAAGTGGAGAGTGCATTTACAGATCTTTAATCAAAATCATCAAAACCGTTTTTGAGAAGATACTTTTATCATCTAAGTATTAATCAAAGGAAAATCGAAAAATGACATATTTGACAACTAGCTTCCGCATCTAAAAGATATGATAACATGTTTCCCACCCTTGCTTAACACCCATGAAACATGGTCTATGAAATAATAAACTTATTTCCAAAGTTCCCACGAGATACAGTTATCACCGGAAACCCCTAATAGAGAGGCAAGTTCTGTTTGTAGGCATTATTTGAATGAAACTTTAGCCTTTAAGACATGCGGTTTTCACCGCAAACCGCAGAATTCCTTCATTATGTTTCCGAACTAATATCTTCACCCTGGAACCAAGAAATCAGATCTTCCTTACAATCAAATATTTACAAATATTTTCATTATAACCATTAAATAGATATTTACTTTCTCATATAAGTAGTAAATATAAATGAAAAAAGTATTGTAATAGCTTGAAAATTCGATTTTGCTATCCCAAAACTTTGAAAAACTTATTTCCGGAAAGCGGTTCTGACGATATTTTTTTTCTTCCTTTCTTTTTTGCCTACAGTAACATTTTAAATTTACATGGAGATACAGTTTAACTTACTTAGGTAATTACAATTATTATCAAATAGTTTTCTTGTAAAAAATTAATAAACTAGTTTGTAGAAGTGAGTTTACACGAAAGTGTGTACTATGTGTTAGAAAAATGTTAATAATACTATGCCATAATTTTTTTTTTTTATTAATAATTATAAATTCACGATATATTTATGCATTTTGGTTGTGTGAAGGTAACTGTTAGTATTTTCTTTTTTTATACTATATATTTGGAGTCACCCAAAGACTAGAATAATATGTTTTATCGAAACCTATTTCGACGATTTTGATTTAAAAAATTCTAAAACGTAGAACATATTATAATCAAATTTAAAACAAACTATCGCTTTGCCGGCAAAAATATATATCCTAAAAAACCCCGATCGAACCCGGCTTCTTACTGTACGCAATTGTAGCAAGCGTACGGTGAGAAGCCGGGTTCGATTCCCCAACAGAAAGGAATTATTTTTATATTATACTTTTATAACATCCACAATAATAATTAAATGAAATAACGAAAACTCGAAACCACTAATAAATGTAAAACACTGGAAGTAATTATTGCTCGAATATGAGAAATTTTAGTATAGGAGTTGTATCGGACTGATTTTTGAGCCTACAATTGATACACAGTCATTATCTTTAGTAACATCCAGGTTTTGTAGGGTTGCTTTTACTAATTCGGATCCGACTTAGGTAAAAAACATTTTAGGATTTTGCCGGAAGCATTATTTCACATAATAGTTTTTACTAGCATTCGTATAACGTGAAAGTCATCCGGCGAGCAAAAGAGCTGGAGAGTATAAAATAATTCTTGGACTCTCTAGATTTTTTTTGTTTTTTTGTTTAAAATGTTTAGGATTGTTTTTTACTTTACAAGTTTTCTTAAAGTCATGAGAAGTGTGCAAGAGTTGGAAAGGAAGGCACGAGGGGGGGACTTAGTAAAGCAGTAAGTACCGGCTAGACTTGTAAAGTCCACTCACCTTTTACCATGTAAGGCAGTCAAGTGTTGGGGCTGGTCCGTCCAGGGATACTCAAGCGACCCCAGCCCGACTTTCTTTCAAACAGAACCCCCTTATTACAACACCTCAGCTAAGCTCATTCCGCACGGAATATCCTCTCTAGAGACATTATAAAGACTCTAGAGACGTTATAAAGATAAAAACTTGAAAAAAAACCTTTAGTTGACTTTAATAATTGTTTCTTTCTTAATTGATTTTAATTCATGTTGAAACAGAAACAAGTTTTCTTTGAAAGTTGACAAATGGATTAATAAAGAATTAAATGAAACAAGTAGAACTCTTTTAACAATTTTATAATATAATACAAAAAACAGCAATCTATCTAGTTCTTTTTTACTATTCGTATTCCTTTCTTAATGGTGTTTAAATGCGCCATTTAAAGACATATTTACCGAAATAGCACAGAAATAATTGAAATAAGATACTATTAAAAAAATATAAGATTATAAGAGGCACATTACAATTTAAGTTAAAAAAATAATAGTAGTCCATAACAACTGTTTTATTTATAAATTATTTATATAATAAATGCATTTTAGTTGTGTGAGTAATCAGTAAATGTTCTTTTTTATATATAAAGCACATACTTAATCAGGGTGTGTTAGGGTGGGTGACCCAAAAATTGAATAGAATGTTCTTGTATTGGTACTGAGTCTATATTTATGCCAAAGCCAAGTTCCAACTCATTTAGATGGCTGGAAGAGGGTTAAGTAGCGATCCAAAGATTTTAACGACACACAACAGCAGCCACAAAATCGAACTAATATGAAGGACTAGCTTTCACCCCGCGCTCCACGCGGCGCTCATGCTAGGTATTAGTGGCTGTTTCCTAAAATCATGTAGGCCTAGCAATTAAATTAAATTCCTAAATAGTTTTATTTCAAAAGCCTTTTAAGGATAAAATCAGGACTATATTACACATCATTAATTCCATCGCTAAGAATATAATACTCTCCAAATCGTAGTTTGGATTCTATTTATATATTTAAAAAATAGTCAATAGAAACTAAGTAGTATAGTAATAACTAACAATGCTAAAAAAAGGTGTAACAAACAAATAAGAAAATAACTCTTCTCTCAATATGACAGTTGCACCAGTAAATATTTAATAAACTCTATTTAATAACTCTAATATTGAAATAATAAATATGCTCGATTTATCGAGCAATAGTGTTAGGTTTAAGCACCAAATCAGAAATTAAATCGGTCAACAATTGCGGACGCCGTAAGAGCTCAAAGTCAATTTTTTTTACAAAAAATAAAATTTAGCTCTATTTAAGGTAGAACAGATGAAGGTACGACAAAAAGTCATAGGACCAATGTTGTCGATCTTTTAAAATCAGTTACCGCCGGCGCAATTAGCTTGTCGATACGACTTACCGTTTAGCCACAATAAGCCTCCAAACATCTTTAAAGTGCGTCCGCCATCTTTAATTTTTTAAGGGGGGTAAAAATATATTATTTTAACTTTTCAGAGTTTTCCAGTTGTTTTGGGCCAATTTCCGACCAAACGCAAAAAACCGCGAGTCTCTAAGTGGTCTAGCAGTATTCAAACATTTTGACTAGCGAGTCTGTGGGGTTTGGTTACGGTGGGTCAACGCAATTTTTTTAGGTTATGTTTTGTATACTTTTAAAAATTTTACAATGTTTTATTAACATTCTTAATAACTTTGGTTCTACTCAATATTTTTAGATGAAACCAAGCCTACAAATTGAGCAACATGTGTATGCGCTCACCTCTGAAAAAAAATTAATCGATTTAATTTAGCCAGTTTTGTGCCTATAAAGTCTGACTGGGGTGACAGAACACATACACACATACATACACGAAAAAAAGTTAAGGCCGGATTCGGTTTTTGGAATGTATAAAATGAAAAAGTATCCAACAAATTTTTTAATTCTGACCAATGTACAGACAAAACTTTAATTTTATATACAGGGTGTCCCAACTTATGTCTGCCAAAAAGAAGGGGCATATAGGGGACCCTAAAAGGAGTCAAAAATGTTATAATAACCTATGTCCTTTCGGGCTTCGTTTTCTGACTGGCGCCATTTTTAAAATTTTTGGGTTAAGCTTATTTTTTTACACTTAAACAAGTATATCTCGAGAACAAAGCGGGATAGCTCATCATTTGAGGTATCGTTGAAAACCTAAAAACATTTGCTAAAGGAAATGTTATTATCAATTTCCATTTATTTATATTCCTTCTAGTTCAAATTTAGCTCAAAATGTCTTTTCTTTAAAAAATCAAAAAATAAAGAAATTTTTGACGGCCTATAGTGCTTAAACTAGTTACATCTTGAATTGTCCAGGCAATGGAAAAACTTCTTTATTTAATAACCTTTTCATGGATACCCATATTATTGTATGTTAAATAGGGAAATTTTTGCTTTATAGGCACATTTATTGAAAAAAACTAATGTAAACATGTAAATGTGTGACGAAATAACTATTGTTGACTATTTCTAGTAGCCTGGAGTATGACCAATAACAGGGGGGGGGGGGGGGGGGGCACATCTCCCTCTTTTAAATAAGTGTACAAAATTAAAAATTTAGTCTAAAAACTGTTTTTTTTTACTTTAAATCGAATTATAATTATCATTAACTACCTACGGGAGACATACAGAGAAAAATAGACCCCAGCTTCAACCACGGGCCTCCTTTTTTTTATTTTATAAAAGAAAAAACTAATATTTTAGCGGAAAATTAAAATAAGGATTAACAAAAGGTAATAATAAGAAACAACATTAACAAAAACAACATTTAAATACCAACTACATTGTGATTATGATTAAGTCGTGTCAAATGATTATACCGTTCAAAAGAGGAGAGATTAAAGAAAAAGTTATTTTTTCTCACATTTACATTCGTTTTTTTCAACAAATGTGCTTACAGCGTAAAAAAATCCTATTTAACATACGGTATAATCATTTGACTCGACTAATCATAATCACTTTCAAAGTAAATTGGTATTTCAAAGTAGTTAGTATTTAAATGTTGTTGTTATTGTTAATGTTCTTTCTTATTATTACCTTTTGTTGTTAATCCTTATTTAAATTTTCCGCTGAAATGTTTGCTTTTTCTTTTATAAAATAAAATTGTTTGTTAAAAATGTAGTTATTATTTTTATTATGTATTTAAAAAATTTAAAATTCTGCTCCACCAAACTCTTTATATCTTTATTAAAAAAAAAATAAATAAAATAATAAGCGGTTTTCAGCTTTAATTTTAGGTTACATGCTTTTGTATACTTATTTACAAGAGGGAGAGGTGCCCCCCCCCCCCCCCCCCATGTGTATGTGTTATTGGACATACTCCAGGCTACTAGAAATAGTCAACAATAGTTATTTCATCACACATTTACTTTGAAATTGATTATGATTAAGTCGAGTCAAATGATTATACCGTTCAAAAGAGGAGATATTAAATGAAAGTAATTTTTTCTCATGTTTACATTAGTTTTTTTCAATAAATGTGCCTATAACGTAAAAATTTCCCTTTTTAACATACAATAATATGGGTATCCATGAAAAGGTTATTAAATAAAGAAGTTTTTCCATTGGCTGGACAATTCAAGATGTGACTAGTTTAAGCACTATGGGCCGTCAAAAATTTCTTTATTTTTTGATTTTTTAAAAAAAAGACATTTTGAGCTAAATTTGAACTAAAAGGAATAAAAATAAATGAAAATTGATATTAACATTCCTTTAGCAAATGTTTTTTAGGTTTTCAACGATACCTAAAATGATGAGCTATCCCGCTTTGTTCTCGAGATATACTTGTTTAAGTGTAAAAAAATAAGCTTAAACCAAAATTTTTAAAAATGGCGCCAGTCAGAAAACGAAGCCCGAAAGGACATAGGTTAATATAACATTTTTGACTCCTTTTAGGGTCCCCTATATGCCCCTTCTTTTTGGCAGACTTAAGTTGGGACACCCTGTATATAGATTTAAAAAATGTAAACATCTCTTTGAATTGCTATCCTATAGAAACCAATTTACCATTATCTGACCTATAAGAGAACATGATATATAATAATAACTTTTAGAACCTGTTACAAAGAATTAGATAAGCGAATAATCCCTAGACCTAGAGCTGCTAATAAATGCTAAATTTTAATATTTATAAAATGTTGTGTGTATTTATGTGTTGTGTTTACATTTCGTTTCCGATTTTCAGAGTGAGTGCATAATATATTATTGAATATTTCAAAACTAGATTTTGCCCGGGAAAACGACTTATGTATATGGTTAAATTCATAATTACATAGACAGCAATATATAAAGATTTTTTTAAATAAACACTTAACACTTACAAAACATTTTCGCCTCGACTTTCGCCTCGAGGTATGATTTTCTCAATAATGTATGCCAACTTTTTATCGAATTCGGCCAAGTAGTTTAGGCTCCACGCATCTGTCAAGTCTACAGACAGACATTTTTAAAAACTATTTTTGGGGACATTAAGTCCTGTAAATCTAACAAAAGGTAAATAAATTCCAAATTAGTTATACATTTTTATTTTATTCCAACTGTAAAAATCATAGCCTATTCTTTGTTCTTGTGGGTACGTACCTATGTCTTTTTGGCACATTTCATATCTTAAGCTATACTATTGAACTAGCGAGCACAATGAAATTATTTAACAATAATAGTTTCTTTTGATTCATCAAAAGGTGGATACACACACTTACGCATATATTTATATATACATATATATATATATATATGAATAAATACTCGACCGTAAATATAAACAGAAAACAAACAAAACTCAGGTTTCGGTCACAAAAATCGTCTTTATGTTACAATCCCGACGTTTCGGTTTTTACTTAAAACCTTCTTCAGGGGCCGTAAAACATCTAAAAAACGACTGAGAGTCAGTCGTTTTTTAGATGTTTTACGGCCCCTGAAGAAGGTTTTAAGTAAAAACCGAAACGTCGGGATTGTAACATAAAGACGATTTTTGTGACCGAAACCTGAGTTTTGTTTGTTTTCTGTATATATATATATATATATATATATATATATATATATATATATATATATATATATATATATATATATATATATATATATATATATATATATATATATCCCATAAAACTCTCATTTTCTAAAACCTCTCGTAACAATGTTACACAATTTCTCTTCAAGTAAATTTATTTTCGGCTTTATTTGGTCATATTTGGTAATTCTTTTGTGGTTTTAACAATTTTTTTCTTCATTCTTATAACGCCTGAAGACAAAAATTAGGCAGGTTTTTTTTAGTACTTCCACGTATTTTTTAAAAGAATGAAATGGAACTATAAATAGCCATATTCGTCAGGTTGTTAGTTCCCAACAGCTTTAGTTAAGTTGTAGAAGCGTTCGCTCATAAAACAAAAGGAGAGAGCAATGAATGATTTATTTGAGTGAAGTTACCGAGTTTTTTTGTTGTTTTTTTTCTACAAGTTCAGTTGATTTTACCGTTTCTTCTAGAGTTATTAAAGATAATTTCCAGATTGTATTTGTGAGTAGATTTTTAATCAAAATATTTCTTCTTGGATTAAAGAGAGCTTTTATTACATTATGAAAAATATAAATTTGTATTCTAATTCAATATTTGAATATTATTTCTTTCTAGAAGAAAAAGAAGAATTTTCAAACACTTTTTTTTTAATTATTCCTCCTACTATAGCTTTTATAATGTATTTAATCGAAAAAAGCAATACTACTTATTACAACTATTTAATGCACTCAACGGAACCTTTAAATGACCCTCATTTATTAGATCAGAAAAATTTGACTAATTAGAAATGAAATAAAGACTAATTAGAAATTGGTTTTTTGATATCCCTTCGAGGTATGATTTTCCTGACGATGTGTGCCAAACGTCAACAAAATCGCCTCCACATTTTAGACACATCTGGAGCCTAAACATTTTTAAAAACAACCTCTTCTGACTCAGAGGGTTAAAACGTTTAAATCCTTTAAAATCACAAAATTAAATTTTCAGGCTATCACAATATTTTCTCTACATTTAGAATATAGAAGTTAGACACAATAAAGAAAAATACTCTACGATAGTTGAACCACCAATAGCCAAATTATTTCAATTTCTATATATATGTAATATTATAATTTTATCTTACATAAGTAGTTTTATTCTTTCTGTTTCTATATATATAAATATATATATATATATATATATATATATATATATATATATATATATATATATATATATATATATATATATATATAAAAGGTATATTAGAAAGTAAATACAATAACAACAGGCTTGTAAGAAAATATTCATAAAAAATATTCTCACCTTACTTTTCATATTTAAAATGAAAAATATATAAAGAATCATTAAATATAGATAGAGGTGGTTTTAAGGATTTCCCTCTAGAAACCTCTTTTCCCCAAAGGAGAGGGAAAATCCCTAGATAAACTGTGTCAGAAGGGAAACCAACAGACTTGCAATTAGTTACAATGAAGATACCAGGGGTAGAGCTGAGTTAAGCTTGAATAATAAAATGCTTACTCACAGCTGATTAAGTACACCTGTTAAATACACCTTAAAACTTAAAACTTACTTCGAGTCACAAACTAGAGAAATAATGTCAAACTATTTAACTAATATGCTTTTGCTTTGATACCAAATGAACTTAAGCAAATAGAAAAATTGGAGGTATTAAAAACTGAAATAAAAAAGATCCATATTTTTAATATATATTAAATTTATAAAAAAATATAATTATATTAATCTGTTAGTATTAGAATATATATATTTTATCATTATTATTACAAATAAATAAAAAACTTAAAAGACTAATTATTCTATTAAAAATATTTATTAAGTACATTTCGTAAACTCTCTCTCCGCAGCTCAGGATTCTATGTTCTCATGCGGAGAGTCGAAGAGATAACCTTTAAAGTGCTAAAAATTTTAAATTTAAAACGATTAATTATAGAATTATGGAATCTATGTTCTAAATGTTCTTTTTTTTTAAATGTAATAAATGTTCTTTTATGTATCATATTTATTATTTAATAAAGGTATTGAAAAAAAAAAAAAAAAAATAGTCAGCTACTTATAGAACTATAACAAACTCATGACCACTGCACTTGAAATTAAATCGTCTCAAAATCCGTAACGGAAAAATTTGGATAATCAGCTAGAAGATCAATTTAGAGGATTTACAGGATATTTTTTTACTTTATATACAAAATTCTATTAACCTCTTTATCAATTGGACTGACTAATTAAACTCGTCACCAAATTTATCACTTCAATGATTGAACATTGTACTAATTCAGCTTAATGTCAAGTCATCACGTCAAAGATTGCACATTGTACTAATTAAATTTAGGAGCAAATCGGCTCCAAATTAATCACGCCAATGATTGTACATTTTATACTAAATAAACTTAAAATAAAGCTGACTCAAGAAATTCATCACGTCAAAGATTATACATTTTTATCACCTCTCAATGATGAAACATTATATGGATGATTGTACATTGTTCTATTACACTTACAATCAAGAAACAAAAAAAAATCACGATTAGAGTGGGGGTAGAAAAGTTATTCAATTCAACCTCGAGGATAAACATGCACATTTCATTTCATTTCTAAACTCTAATACAATGTTATGGGTTCTTTATGGTGACACATTAAGGCAGATTATTTTATTGTACAAATAAAATGTCAACCGAAATTCACTTTGTTATAAAAATCTTAGCCAAGAAAAAAAGATTTATGTTAACTTTATACTTGAGCATAAAATTAAATTAAAATAGGGTTTGAGTAAAGCAAGAATAAAACATTTTTGATTGGACAAAGAACTCACACGTTGAACAAATAGCTTCCCCCATTACAATAACACAGTCTTATCCCTACATGTTATAGAGGAAGGCGGGATTTTTGCATTTTATCGGACTAAGGTTGGTAACAGTGGTAAAACTGAGTTACATCCTATAAATTCTCATTTGTCTCGAAGTGTTGTGAATACACAGACCACGAGACTAAGCCAGAACCTTTATTTAAGATTTATATATAAAATGTTGCAGCCTGTAAGATTGTTTTCTTTGCAGATTTGCAGACCAAAGTAAAGTTTTCCAACTTGTTTCTCTACTATTCTAACATCAACACGAGCAAATACAATTTAACTGTTTCCTTTCAAAAGAATAAAAAGTAACTAACATATACCAGTGTTGTTAACTCTTAAATAAATTAAATGAATACCACACAAACACTAGTGTATTTATATATATATATATATATATATGTATATATATATATATATATATATATATATATATATATATATATATATATATATATATATATATATATATATATATATATATATATATATATATATATATATATATGAGTGTGTTTTTATTACTTTTTAGTTGTTTTTCGTATCCTTTGTTGGAAACGTAAGAAATTAAATGACGTTAAGGACTAATTCGTTATGGTATGTCTTTTATGAATTCCTTCTATACAGACCTAAACTATTCCAAGATTTAAAAATAACCTCCAAGATAAATAAACTTTTATGACTAAATTTATTCGACGTAATGTATTTTTTCATAAATTTTTCCCGTTTTTTAAAGAGTCAGGTTTATAAAATAATATTATTTTATATATAGGTACCAATGAACTATCAATATCTATATAAGACAGTTTAGTTCTATTAACATATTTTATTTATTTATTGATTTCAAATAGTGCTCGACAACTTGGTCATATATAAGATATTACATATTTTATAGTTTTGTCAAATTTATTGGAACGAATTTTATCATTTATCTAGGGGCTAGAGTACCTTTTGTCAAACAATTTAAAAAAATCGGGTACGGGGTACCTCGCAACTTTTCCTTTTTGAACTAACTGATTTTTGCTTCCGAGCTTACTTCTGAAGAACTAAAAAATTTTAGGTCTCCGATTTCAAAAATGAAATCCGTTTCAGACATCAGGGATCATGTTTGGTTCCGTGTCTGTCTTTCGGTCTGTCTGTCGGTCGGTCTGTCGTTCAATTTTTGCTAACCAACGTATCTTAAAAACTACACGTCCAATTATACAGAAATTTGGGTGGTAGGTCATACATAGCCCATTGTTGGTCCCATATAACTTTCAACCTTCTGCGCTTATTTGTTGCTCTTCCACATGCGCACAAACATACATTAATTTACACCTATAGCTTCAAAAGTACTTATCTGATTTGTATGAAACTTTTATAGTTTATCGAAAGTAGCCCGCAGATAGCCCCAGATTACTTTCTTCTTCGCTCTTTAACTTTTGCTTAATTGATACTTTAATTCAATTTTGACAGATTAAAAAAAGGAGGAAAAAATTAAACAAATTAAACAATAATGGCTTGAAAATGCATGATATATAAAATTAATAATGTACGTGATAGGATGCGAGGAAGCTATGTGCCATACAAATTGGCAGTCTATTTTATTATCATTTTTCAAAATAAAATTACACATTATCTTGAATTTTGGCGGTATTTTGACAGATGTAAACAAACTTCTCACTAATTAATAATTATGTTCGCTTATAACTTTTAAACTAATTAATGAAATTTCATCAGGTTTTTTATATTTTTTACCGGTTCCAACGATATGCTATAAGTCAAAAAGTATTTATACTTTCGGTATTATTAACCGTCGAAGTTTCAAAAATCGATAACTTTAAAATGGCGGCCAATATCAAAATTAAATTTGGTAGATTTGTTTGCCCTACAGAGAGGCACATTCGTGCCAAATTTCAACTAGATCGGACCACTTTTCGATTTGTTACGATTTTTTAAAATGTAGGCTGACTGTGTTCAAGATGGCAGAAAATGTTGATTTTCCGGACGGCACAACTAAAAGTAAGGACTAATTTTCTGCCAAGTTCAACTCTCTAGGTTAAATATCCTGGGCGATACAATGATAACACTCATACAGACGTTATCCTGAAAACCACTCAGAAGGTCTTAAAAATACCCAAAACAGATAATTCAGTTGAAATCTCAAAACAAATTGTTGGGTGAAATCAATAGTTTTCCTACCATAGGTGAGGAAAAGTAAAAAGAAACATACAAATTTAAATAATAATAATTAGACAGTTTAACAAATGTATCAATTTAATAAATATTTAGTTTTTACTGTCGTAAAAAACACATTATTTTTAAAATTTTTTAGCTTTCTAGGTAGTCAGAAATCGGGTTACAAATGTATTACATACAAAATTTGTTCCTGACAAAGAAAAGAAGTTAAATAAAAAACCAAAAAGTTTAAAAAACAATTCAATATTAACAACTTATTGCAGCATAAACTAAACAATCTTGTTTGCATAATATAATTAACGTATTATTTAACGGTGTCCTCTAATTTAATTATAATTGTAAATTTATTATAAATTATTTAAACTAATTTTGTACGCTACCCACTTTATGTCCAGGAAGAAAAAAAATATATTTAGTTATTTCCAAATTCCTATAAATATTATATATTGTTGTTAGAACATAAAACAAAATCCATTTTTGTTTCCCAAGATAAAATATAAAACAAGTCTGATTAATTCAATCGATAAGTATCTTTTTAAATAGGACACGATATTATTCGTGTATTCATTTATGTTTTTATTTTATTAAAAATATCAATTTTATATACACGGTAAACAAATTGGATACATGAATTTCCAATCAAATATTTACGATCGCGAACAAATGTTATACAAATTTTATATACATGTAAATATAAGTATTTTAGTGAAAGATCATAAAGAAGGAAAATTCAGTGTAATCAATATTCTCATATTTTTTGGGAAAAGTTTTATATTCTAATAATAACAAATAATATTGTTCAAAAAAATACGTATATAAAAATAGAATAAATGCTTAATTGCAGCTAAAGTATTTTTATATAACAAGATTAATTGGGGGTTTTAGATAAATTAAAATTATAAATAAATAAACCATTTTATTGAGTAATAAACAAATTTTATTTATTTATTTATTTATACATAAAAAACAAATAAATAAATAAATTTCATTTAAATTTTATAAAATAAATATACTCAAATCAGCTTCCGATGATTCTGTGAACTCTGAGCTTGTGTTGTGTACATGTGTGTTGTGTTGTGCGCTGAAGTTGTGTACCTAGTAGGCTGATTTTAATCTTGATCTAGAAACGTTATAGGGGCAACCTCCTTACAATTTAGAATATATAGTAGCGACCTCCGTAGTACTAGGGAAAAGAGCAACTAATTCCCGTGTGTACCTGCGTAAACAATTCACCGATCTAGTCGGTTCTCGAGCTTAGATGATTTGTCTAGGGCCTTGGACTATACGGCCATCAGCCAACTATATAAGTTCAGGAGGGTGGATTTAAGTAAGGGTAGAGTAACCAATTAGCATATCTAGAGGCGAGTAACCACGTAACAAATCTTGAAGCGATTGACAAAATTATAAAAAATAAATCCAATTTAATAAATTACATATTTTTAACGATAGATGGGCTTATTGAAATGTGCTGAATTACACTGATTCTGAAGAAATCCCTTTTCAGACATCAGGGAATACTTTTGGTCTCGTATCTGTCTGTCGGCTCGGTCCAAAAAATTTGTGAATAAAATATTTTTAAAATTATTTGTCTAACTGGTTGCAAATGCCAATAAAGGATTATACTGGTGATGGACCGACTTTCAGATTTTTAAGATATAAGCCCACAAATTGTTTCATATTAATTTAAACCGTCTGCGCATATTTAATATTGCGACTAAAAATAAATTTGACCCATCTGGGCATCGAAACAGGTTTTAACACGTTAATTTTCTAATAAGACCGCAATATTAGGACGCGAGCGACTTATGTGCCACACTAATTAGCGGACTATAATTTATAAAATATATAAACAGTAATTACCCCTTATTCAATACCGAAGAAAGTAGGTATTTAAACAAAAAAATTATAGACATTAATTTAAATGATTTTTTCCTTTCTCAAAGAAATATGTAGCAATTATTAAAATTTCCCTTTCATTGAAAATTCGGCATAAAGTATAAAATTAGGGTGTAATTATGAGATATTAAGGAAATTATTTAAATCAATTACTCTTGCTTTTCATTTTCTGTAATTTTAACAGGCTTAAGGCGGCCACCCTGTTTTACCGTCCTTTTAATTTTCTCTGGGGTTAAAGGGTGGGGGAGGGGAGGGAAATACAGTAGGAAAACTGTTTTTCATAGCCCCAGAATAAATTAGCCATTCATAAAGAGTAATTTTTCGGGAAGGGGGCATGGAGTTTCCCTTTATGTAAAATGATTTACTAATTTTTCCTTTTAGATTTTCTTTTTTTTTACGATTACAGCAATTATTTTTACTGTAAGGCATTAATTTTGCTTCTTTCTCTTTTTCGTTTGCTTTGCTTTACTTATTTTTCTTTTTAACTTTGGAATCGTTTAGTATTATTTATCTTAGCTCCTTGGATCACCAAAAAAAAAAAAAAAAAAAAAAAATATTATACAATTTTCTACTACTACGTAGTATAAAAGAAAGGATTAAGGTTAGTATTTAAATTATATTTATTTATCGTATCTTAGTTTTTCAATTTCTCACGAAGAACGAATGGAAAAAGATAAAGTTTTGTAATAGTATGATAAAATGGATATACGATTTATCATTTTCAATTTAGTAATTTTAACATCTAAAATTTATATTTGGATTTAATAATTATGTCCCCTTAGCCCGAAAAGTGATCATTTGAGCATATATACATGCAGACACAGATTTAGATATAAATTAGTAACTATAAGTGTTACTCATTTCAGCTTGACACTGAACCAAAGAAGGGTATATCGAAAAAGTAAACCTTGAAATAAAAAGACTATTTATACCTTGAAGATATAAAACAATTTTGATTATGATTTTTGACTGATTCTCAAATCAGTAAAATTTGTTTATTTTATAATAAACATAACAGCCAAATAAACGTATAAGTTCATAATCATTTACCTCAAGAATAAAATAACAAATATGAGCTAATATATATGAGCAAGTATGTTCTTAAAGCACACACAAAGGGTCCTTAGGAGGCAACAATTTAACGTGCTATTTAACGAACTCGTGCTATTTTAACAAATAGCAAGAGTTCGTTAACTAGCATAATCGGCCCTGCCGAATCAAGATGGCGGCCATATAAAAGTTATTTCAGCTCTAACTTTTGAAGCATTTATTAAAGTATTATGTGCTTACAGTACACTTAAAGGTTCCTTAGGCAAATTAACAAATAGGATGAGTTCGTTAACCAGCATAATCGGCCCAGCCGAATAAAGATGACGGTCATATAAAATTTATTTCAGCTATAACTTTTGAAAAATGTATTATAATGACGTGAAACCTTTGTATACATTTTCATTGTCCATAACAAGCGCATAAATTTAGGGCCCTCGTTTTGGCTATGGACACAATAAAAAATATTTACTTGATAACGTGAGAGAAGAAGGGAGTAGCTTCAAGTCAATATCTTTTCAGGTTGGACTTACACTTTATACGTTAATAACTACGTAGTAAGTTCTTCATTTCAGAGACAGGAAACCAAAAGTTTGTGAGTCTGTTTGTCTACCGATAATTGGCATACAAATTAGTCAATTTGATTGAAATTCGAAAACAAGTATTTTTCCGGGGGCGTGTTTGAAAGAGCCACTCTGTATAAAACTCCCGCTTATTCTTAAAGCTATGAGATGATAACATTTTCATGATTTGAGTACAGGTTGTTCATTTTCTTAAAAACTTTAAAAAATTACCAAGAACGAAGTACCCTTAGTATCGAAAAATATTATTTAGAAACTTGGTTTAGATATGAAAGAAATGTATTTAAAAAAATACAATAATTTACTTACAAATCAAAATAATGGACAAAAGGATTAGTCAATGGACTATACCCTTTCCATGTTATTCACCGCCCAAAAAAAAAAACAATGTAATGTACATCAATATATATAATAAGGCTAATAACATTGTAATTTATGTAGTTGTGTTAGCCAATAAAAAAAAAAAAAATAAATAAATAAATAATAATAATAAGATAATGCAAGATAGAAATAACCTATTATATACTATATGTTTTTAAATTTTCCTTGTGGATTTCTTTAGCTGCCATTGGTCGTGTTTATTTACAATTGATTTTGAATTTGACTGCCTAAATATTTAAGAAATTTAGTGATTTATTGGCTAATAGTAATAATTTGGGAAATCTAATTACTGATTATTGTATTGTCATCGGAAATACATCTGTGCAAGTTTCAGCTTCTTGTTCGTGTCTACTTAGTCATCAGGATGTTAGTTAAAAATCGATTGCAAGATTAGTACTGGACAAAGAAGAAAACAAGCTAATAAAAACTACAAAGTTTATGTTTACAATCACTACAAGTAATAATTAAAATTCTAATATTTATATCTTATTAAAAAACAACTATCACAATAACCAAAACAGTTTTAGAAAAAAAGAAGAAAAAAAAAAAAAAAAAAAAAAAAAAAAAAATCATCCCAATTTTAATGCTCAAATTCTCTACAAAAATTAAACCGTGTTCAAGGGGAATATTTGCAATTACCATAACAATTATTGCTAATCCATGCTAATAGCCAGACGTTCAAAATAAACATTTAACTATTAAAATGCAGTGTGAACTATTTCTTATTGCTTTTTTGTTTATTTTCAGAAATGAAACAGATAAAAATGTAATACCTACCTACCCGATTTGCAATAATGAAGCACCCTTGGTGTAGTTGTTATATGTAGAATATTGGATAGTTTACTACTTAATTTTCTTAGGTTTTTAAGAGGTTTTAAGAACAAGCAGGAGTTTTTATAAAGTTGTAAGAGTTTTTGTATAGTTGTTAATATAAAAAGTTCGTACACTTATGAACTTACAAGAGAAAAGAGTGGGCGCAGAAGGGCTACTTTCACCTTACCATACAAAGTTCTTCAAAATCGGATACGTACTTTACAAAATATATAAAAATAAATATAGCTTAAAATAGAGTTCATAAAAAAAAAGTGCACAGCATGTGGAAAAAAATTGTGCACCGTGAGCGTGGATATTTGAAATTAATATAGAACCAATAGACTGGTTATGACCAACTGTCCAAATTTAGTTAAAATCGGACGAATAGTTTTTTAAATATGTTGGTTTGCAAAAATGTTGGACAGACCAACCGACAAATACGAGACCTAAAATGTTCCCTGATGCCTGAAACGGATTTCTGTCTAAGAGTTTTTCAATTCGGATAAATAAAAAAGTTGTTTTTTTAGAATGAACAGGATTCCGTTGCCTCTGGTAAGCTTGGAAGCAACATAATAAAAATTGATGTAAATATAATTTTTTAGATTGTAACATGTAACATAGGTACGAAAATAAAAAAGAAACATTCGCTAGTTAATTAAAAGTTAAAACCCATGAAAGAACGTATAGAAACCGAGAAATTGTAGAGTACGTGGTACAAAGGTAGAAAAGAACGAATAGACTTTTTTTAATTTAAGGTTAAAAGAACGTCCATTCGTTAAAAGAACGAATGGACAATAGCTTCCGTTACCTTCAGTAAGCTCAGAAGCAAGAATTCAAATAACTAATAAGTAATATTATAAAAATAAAATTAATTTTGTATAGAATTAAAAACTATGCTTACCATAACCAAGGAATTTTCGAACCAGTTTATTTATTTGAATAAATCAGTATCTGAATAGTGTTGACTCTAGTAATCTATATTATCTTACTTTTTATAAAAAAAAAAAAAAATAAAAATAAAATATAATTGCATTCTTAGTTGAGAAAGAAAGTAATCAAAGGATGGGACGAGTAAAATTAATTGCTTACACTAATAATAATGACCCTAATAGCGTAAGATTGATACTATTGATCAACAGTGTAAAAAATAAAAGAAAATTAGTTTCGAAAATATAAGTTCAATAATTGAATAGGGTAATGCCAGCTGAACTAGTGAATTGAAGAAGATATTTACCAATATTTAACCTTATCATAATAATAATAATATGCTTATTTATATGTTCTGAAATTGTTTAGGTAGGTTCTATAAAATATTGATAAAGGGGCTAGTGATGTATGTAAGGCGTGGGAAGTGATACGATAGCTCCCCTCGCAGTGTCGGAGTTATCACAGTGAACGTGATTAACCAATCAAAGCGGTTGTTAGAGAGCGACATTGACCGAGGAATAGGTTAATAATGTGGTCTAGTCGAGGGGTAGAGTTGAGGCAAGGGGACGCGGCGCCAGGTCACTTGGTGTTTCACTGATACACCGGCAGAGCGCGTTGCACTGTGCCCCGCTGCTGTCAATTGAAATAAATAATACAGTACAATATATGTGGCCCATGGCTATGATACGTCCGCTTCCGTAGGGTGATGCCTCCATCAAAATGTAAACGAATCGTCTACTCCGATAAGACTTTATGTAATAAATCGTTATCACGTCAGATGAAATCTTTTTTCACACGGGTCAACACACAAGGAAGTAAAACATTTATAAACGAGGCAAGCAGATGTTAAGAACACCATTAATGTTCATTTAAAATATTTTTAAAATTGAATTTAAAAAATACTCTGCCAATTAGTGTGGCACACAGCTTCCTCACTTTCTATTTTGTATACTTTAATGATTCTATAATATTAAAACCTATTATTGTCAAGTTTATTTAATTTTTCCCCGTTTTTTAAAACTGTCAATATTGTTTTCATTTTATACTATAATTAAATATCAGTTTTGCAAAATTTTAGGAGCGCAGACGGTTGAAATTAATCTGGGGTTATATCTGCGGGCTACTTTTGACGAACCATCAAAATCAGATAAGTACTTTTGGTGATATGTAGGTGTAAACAAATGTATGTTGGAGCACATGTAGAAGAGAAACAAATTGGCACAGAAGTTTGAAACTTATATAGGACCAACAATGGGCTAATTTTGGTCTACCACCCAAATTTCATTTTAGTTTTTTAGATATGTTGGTTCACAAAAATTGAGCGACAGACCGACACGGAATCAAAAATGTTCCCTGATGTCTGAAACGGATTTCTGTCTTGGAATTTTTGAAATCAGAGACCTAAAAAACGTTCTTCGGAACAATCACATAGCTTCTATTACCTTCGGTAAGCTCGGAAGCAAAATATAAATAAAAAATACGTGTGGTGTCGCGGGACACCAGGTAGGAACGAAGTTCCTTACGCTTCTTATTAAATATAAATTATAAAATCACAGTTCCAAAATAAGTATATGATACTAACTACTTATACATGGTGGAGTTAGAAAAGAGAAAAAATTAAAAGTAACTAACTATTTGTACTAGCGGAGCTAAGGCAAAGTTAATAGAAAATCTTTTTATTATCTTACAAGCGAGTGTCTTTCAATAAATGATGTATTGTATATTGAGAAAAAAGTTAAGGATGGATTTATAGTTAAAGCAGATGGTTGTAGAGACAAAATAGAACTGACCCCTGAGACCCCGCCGGTATATTACTCCAATTAAATATTATTATAAAAAATATAAATCACTAGAGGTCGACCAAGAAGTCATGAACACGGGAGAAACGGAAAGCTTAACTTCGTTTAAAATCGGAACTTCCGAGTAGTGCCGAAGTCAGTACAGTCGGGTGCTAAGACAATAACCATTCCTAGTTTGTATGACATGCCCAGTTATGTCAAATCTCACGAATACCAACAGGAAGGTTTCCAATCTGTTAGGTTTCCTGTTTTGTTTGTTTTTATACAGTACGAACTATAGTCACAACTGTTCTAAATCCAAATCAAACTCAGAAATAAAGAGGAAGAAAAAAAATAGATTAAGGAAAAAGAATATCGATTTAGATTTAATAAATAATATTATGAATAATCAATAAATAATAATATAAAGATATTGTCGTATATTATTAGTGATTTCTTATCAGGTACAGTGTTGCCTGTTGCAAAAAATATTTAAAAAATATAGAAGTTATCAAAAATAAAATGATTAATAACAGAAGAACAACACTGTGTTTTTTGACCGTGGTCTATTATATCAAAAACTGACTGTACATGACGACACTAGCGCACTCCTCTCATTTCCATGACTTCTTGGTCGACCTCTAGCATACGAAAACTTCTGCTTGTATCAGGTTGAAATTTTACATGCATGTTTCAATTGCACTATAGGTGATGTATACGAAGTTTTATTTAAATCGTTACGCTAGAACGTAAGATATCTGTAAAAACGTTGTTTTCTCTGTTTTAAATGATACGGTCCGCTTTAATAAATTTAGCGATATTTATCACTTCATAGCAGTGTCGGTGTTCGTTTTACTAAAAAAAAATATTTATAAAAGTTGTTTGTCTCATTAAATAGATGAAGTTAGAATTTTTTTCCATCCTAAAATTACAATTTTTAAATTTGAAGCTTACGTTTACGCGAGCGTTGCGCGTGAACGCGTGGGCGGATAACGTTGTCCAGCAAACAAAGTCTAGGTATTGGTAAAATGAACATTTGTACCAAATTTCAACTAACTCGGTCATATTTTTCTCAAGTTATCGTCATCGGTAGATTTCGTGACGGTTTTTGGGTGACGGTGATTTTGTGACGGTGATTTTGGTCGTTTTTTTGGATTCACTCCCGGGCTCCAGAACGTGCCATAAGGAACTTCGTTCCAATAATGTAAGATAAATCAGGATAAATAATACAGGGTGGAGCACGGCAGACGTATGAATTTGAAAATGTAATAAAACACAGAATGTTACAAAATAAGTTTTTTTTAATTTTTTCCTGATTAAATAACATGGGAAATTTAAATTTACCTAGATTTAAACAAAGTATCGGATAAGTGGTTCCCCTCACATTCCTAACACTGAAGCCTTTTTTTGAAGTTTTTGTGCACTCTTTCGAACATTTCCACAGGAATTTTGGCTCGGAATGTTGTTCTTGAGGGCTTCCAGGGTTCTGGGACGATCGCTGTACACCAAGGATTTAAGGTATCCCCACAGAAAAAAATCACAAGGAGCCAAATCAGGCGATCTTGCTGGCCAGTTTAAATCGCCTCTTAAGGAGATGAGACCCCCTGGGAAATCGGTCTTGCAAAAAGTTTACGCAAACCCTTGCTATGTGGGCTGTGGCCCCGTCCTGCTGAAACGTGGAACATAAACTTCCCGTCCCCCTCTTTCAAACGACCCTACTCTCAAACGTCTATAGGACCAATAGGATGGGAGCAATCCCCTCTTCAAATTCATACGTCTGCCACGCTCCACCCTGTATAAATATAAGTGGCGCAGAATTAACTCAAAATAATTGTTATTAAAATATTGTAAAATATGTATTTTGAGGTGAAATAATAGCAATCTAATTCTTTAAGTAATTAATAATATTTTAATTTAAATCAAATTATAATTATTATTAACTACGGGAAACAGACAGAGAAAAATACACTCCAGCGCCAGGATTTGAACCACGAGCCTCTACATATTTGATTTAAATTAAAATTTAATCTTTCTGTAGTATGAATACTACCAAAATCGTAAAATATGAATTTGTAATTAATAATATTAATCTAAGTTCGTGGGAAAACTTCTCCAAAAAATGGTAGAGCAATTGAATATCTAAGTACATTAAGTTATTTTATAAATCCGTATGGATCCTTCTAGATTAATCTGAAAACCTGAATCGAATACTTAATAAATAATATATACATATCTAGTATGTTGGCAATCTCATAGATCCAAATGTGGAAGTGCAATTCAGTAAGCAAGTGAGAAGTCATATAAATATAGTAAATTAGTAATCGCCTACAAAATATTTAGAAGAGCAATCAAGAGTAAATGAGACATCATATTAATCTAGTAAGTAAGTAATTGTTTAAGATGTTGTTGAAGATCAAGCGAATACGTAAGTTGTTATATGAATTTAGTACGTTGGTATCCTTTAAGATCAAAATTTAGAAGAGTAAACGATAAATCAGTAAATCATTTTATTAATCTAGCTCGTTAGAAGGTTTCCATTCTTTATCAACAGGTGAAAGAGAGCAATCGAATACGTAAGCTTGTGATCATATTAAATGATGGTTTCCACCGATGATGTCATCGTGTCAATTTAGATACTCTGGAGAAGAACGTGTGAAAAGATATAAATAATGAAGATTCCTCATACTTGTGAAGAAATTAAAAAAAAAACTAAAAAAAAAAAAAAAAACTAATCAAGTTGCTTTATACATGATATATAAATACACTTTTTTCAGAATTAGACATGCATGTTACAAAAAAGTCAGATCTTTATGCGCATTTTTAAAAAAAAGAAGAATTGAAAGAAAAAAAGAGGCAAAGAGGTGAAACGAAGCGTGTAACATGATGAAAAGGTTCTGTCCTGGAACTCAGTCATCAAGTATTAACAGGACTTGAGCATTATTTGGTCTAACTTACCAAGTAACAAGGTGAGAGGGGACTTAGATGTCACAAAGCCTGCTTGACGTTATCAACTACATAGCCTACATCACTTCCTCCTACCTTGTACTTCATTCAGAATTCTTTTTTTTATCTCCGGTACTTTTTATTCATATATGAGGTACGTACATTCATGTAATTTATTCTTCTCATTTTAACAAGTAGGCATTTTTAAAAATGGAAACAAATAAATTAGAAGCTAACAGACAAATAGGACAGCCAATTTTTAAAAGTTTTTTTTTAAGAGAAAGTACCTACATTAAACAATTTTAAACCTAAATTGTTATTTATTTTTATATGATTATTAGATGTGAACTCAACATTTTCGTTGAAATCATGCAATTTAATACCCTTAATACTTGAAAAATATTCACCAAGGAATAATTTTTAATAAGAAAGAAATAAAGTTATTTTCCTTGACCTTATAAAGTTAGATTTCTATATTAAAAGCTATAGACTAATATAGGAAATAGGAATAGAGAAAGACCGCTGGCAGTCTCACTGACTTATCACGATATCTCTGGAACATCTGGACAAAGACCGTGCAATTTTGTAGGTAAACTCCTCATAGCCCCTAAAGCCGGCCATACACGTTGATATATAAATTTCAGGCAACCTACACAGGTAAACCGAAGCGTCTGTCTTATCATAACTGTGAATTCATTTCATAACTTAATAGAACACACTCAGGTATGCCGCAACGTGTATGGCCGGCCGGCTTAAGTGCGCAATAGGAACTAGAAGCTAGAAATGGAAGTTAGCTTCTTTTTATGACAAAAACAACTTTTATGAATTGTTTTCAAATCAAAAATTTTGATTCAGATGGCGGTCATATACGTATTTAAAACCAAGTACCCCTCACTAACATAATTATTACCACTTCTTTGAAACGCGGAAATAAAATTATTGTCTTTGGTATGATATATAATTCTTAAAAATAATATTGATATCTGCCTAGAGGGATATTCTAAAATGTTAACCCTAAAAAACAGGGCAAAGTAAATAAAAAGAAATAAGAGGAAACCAGCCCTGATCAAAACTTCTGAAGCTTGAAAACTTTTAAAAATCTATCCGATATTACTCGTATTAAACTCTCTCGCATACAAATTTTATATTTACTTCATTCATTTGTTTCATGATTAAATTTAGAGCCCATGTATAAGCGTATAAGAAGGATTGCTAAATCTTGACGTTGATAATAAATTATAAAAATTGTTGATATTATTGTGTTTGAAAATGTTTCAGGTAAATTTTCATAAAAATTGTTCAACTTTTTAGGGTTGGGTTGGTAAGATTGAGCAAAATATGTGGCTGACTAGAGGATACTGGGATGGAGCAGTGGAAGAACAGGAAGATATAGAGGAAGACTTGAGGATATTTACCCCTCTCTGTGTAAATATTAGCTCACAGTTGACTTGGCTTTTTGTTTACATGAAACAAACATACCTTACATATCTCTCTCCTATATATATACTTTACATCTCTACACATTTTACAACCCTACAAATCCCCCCCCCCCCAAAAAAAAACAAAAAAATCCTTTCCTCATCCACCCACCATTTTAATATTTTATACATTTTTATTTTTTTGATATACCTAAGTAAAAAATATCGGTCCGAAAAACATAAAAAAAACTTTTTCCCATGCATTGTGATACTGATATTAACTCCCATAATATCTAATTCAATTAATTATTTATTTTAAATTTTTATAAAGTATTCAACAGATGGTTGTTTTAGCTAAATCAGATTCATTTTTATTAATACTTGAAAAATAAATTTTTACCAGAAAAACAACTAGTATACTTAGTTAAATAAGTATTTAAATGGACTAAAAAATAGAAATGTTAAAAAAAAAAATAAAATAACGGATCAATTATTAAACAAATATTTTTAAATTCACCATAGAGATTTTGGGAGATTCATTTTTTTGAACATGTACCTTACGCCTTACATACTTACAGACATTGTTAAAAACAAAAGAAAGTTTTATGGACTCAGAGAGCCTTAAAACGTGTTAATAGTCTGCCAATTAGTGTGGCACATAGCTCCATATCGTCGTAATATTGAAAGTGTTACGACATGTTTCGATGCCCAGTGGGGTCACATTTTTTTTCTTTTTCAATAATATTAAATGTACACAGACGGTTGAAATATATGACCAGTTGTTGACTACCCTCAAAAAAATCATCTAAAATTTCTTCGAAATAGGATGAGAACTTTTAAATATGTCGTATAGTAAAGAAAAACAAGGTTGTGTGCATGCGGAAGGAAGCATTATGCGCAAAAGTTTTAATTATGGCAACAAAAATGAGAAAATTCAATTTTCATTAAAATCGGACTAGTTGTTATAATATTTTGTGGTTCGTATAAATATTAAACGTCAGACCGACGGCCCAAAACTTTTCCCTGATATTTGAAACGGATTTCTGTCAAGGAATGTTTGAATTCGGAGGCATAATATAGTTATTTGTGCAACTAGTGCGCAAAGTGGCACTTTGCTGCACTCAAAAGAAATATTTACGCACGATCCGCAGGCGAGGGCGGAAGGGTTTCTCGAGTGCAGCAAAGGCACTTTAAGGTGGGTTCACAGCTAGCGGATACGTTATTGCGGAGGGATATATAGATAACAATATATCATTGGGGAGCCACCGTGGCAGAGGACGGAGTCGCTTTTTCCCTCTCCTCGAGTTTCGGACGGTCAGGTTATAAACAAAGCCAATTATAACATCGTATTTTTAACATTAATTTAGCTGTCTTGCTTAAAAACACTAATTTAATAAGATTATATACTAAGACTTTTATTATATACATATAAATAAGAAATAAGGTATATAACAGCTATACAGCTAAAAAACAGATACAATACGCAGATAAAGATAAAACACTGATAATAAACGTAGATAAACACAGATATAATAAAATTAATGTAGGAACAGATACAAATATATTAAAATATTATAATATAATCACAGAAGGGAAACAAGCAGAGGACGAAGTGAAGGTTTCATACACCGCAAAAAAGTTGGTTTGGAACCAACTTTCTGCGGCGCCATAGATGAATAGGCCCTTGGGGCCTCCGCAATCACGGATCCGCTAGCTATGAACCCACCTTTAAGCTCGAGTTGCACATTAAATTTTTCCTACAATTAGTTTTTAATCTGTAAATAGAGAGAGCCAGCGATGCCGTGTGGGTTAAACCACGTCTGCTCGGCCATAACTGAATCATGAGTGGAACGAGATGGGGTTCGATTCCTCGCCGTGACACTCTGATTCATATGGCTCACTATTGATCACATCATACTAGCTTCGGCGGTACAATGTACTTATGTATGATGTGTGAAGTGGCTATGGAACTCTCTACCGCGGGGCGTAAAAAGGGCCTAAGTGACGGCCTAATTGCAAGGTTCGAACAAGTGGTTCGTCCTATACCCGTTCTAGTAGGAATTACTAGACTACTACTACTTCATCTGTAAATAAAATATAAAATAATAGAGTTTCATCAACATGTAATAGTACATCACGCGTCTAGTGCGGAAAGTAGCATTTTGAATGCGAGGGTGGAATTTGCACCCGAGCGACAGCGAGGGTATAGTAAAACCACACGAGCAAAGCAAAATGCAGTTTTCGCACGACTTGCGTACCGCACTTTATCTATGATTGTTGGATTTTAATAATAAATACAGAAAAAAAATTTAATAAACTTTAATAAAATTTAGGGCCGAATTAATTATTTCGGGAGGCGTATTATTCTCCTATTTTTCGTCATAATGACATAAATCACTCATTCTTTTTCACTAAAACTCGATATAAACAGTTACTTTAATTAAAAAAACAGCAAATTAGTTTTGTTAAATGTAAACAAACTCGTTAATCGTGCATTAAGGTGAAGAATTCTTCGTTTTTACCGCACTAGGGCAGAAAAAAAGAGAAATTATGAAACGCGCATGCGCAATGAATACAATTACGTAAAGAATCACTTTCCAAGTATCTAAACAGAAATACAATGTTTATATTTCGTATCAATCGTAGATAAAAGGTTCTACAATATTAAATAAACCAGCTGTTCTGTTTATAGCCAGTGTTGCCTTTTTTTGCCTGATTCAGCAAACCTGACCAAGAGTTGTTATTATTTATCATCATAACACTTACTCATCACATTTGATTTCCTTTTTTTTTAGATTGTCTATCTTTACTTTTTATATTTTAACATTTTTATATTTGATATATAGTGTTTAAATCATGTATGTAGTTAGTTAAAAAATAATCATTAGTTGTCATTGTTATTATTATTATAATTTGGATTATTCAATCTTTGTTTAGATTTAAGTTCTTTATGTTCGTAAGTTGGAACACTGGAGTGCGGTAAAGTAAAATGAGTGCGGTAAAGTTAAACGAGTGCGGTAAAGTAGTAAGTGCAGGAATCTGCTGTTTTGCATACTATTTTGAGTGCGATAACAACCACTTTATCGGTCAACTGTATGAAAATACAATTATTTTAATAGTTCTTTCAAAAATATTGTTTTCCTTCTTCAGAATAATTGCAATGCTTCTGTTGCCTTCGGTAATCTCAAAAGCGAAAAAAATATATAGGTAAACAATTTTATTAATTTTAAATTAATAGTTATTTAATTTAAGTTATAAAATATTTATAGATAAATAGAAAATATCATATCAAATACCTGCGCCGAACTTGACTAATAAATTATTAAAACAAATATTGATTTTACAAAAAAAAGGAGAAATAAAGTAAGGAAATTAAAAAATTTCATTATTAAACAAACAGAATTTGTCAATAACGAGAAAAAGAAAATATAACCAATCATATGCATGGATTTAATTACTGAAAAATGGATTCTTGCAAACAAATTGATAACAAAAAAAAAATAAATAAAAATAAAAACACTTTCCTCTGCTACGAACGAGAAAACAAACAAGCAAATTTGATTAATTTACCGAAAGCAAACAGAGATATGTCCGAAAGCAATAATTCATAATTACATACACTTGCAGATCGCAACGCTATCAGGTTCCTCAGTCTATTTTTGTTTTTATCGTTTTTTTTATGACACCGTGTAATTTTTTTCGATTAAAAGCAGACTCATGGCGTCAAACTGACGCGACTGAACAATTCCTTCCTAGATTTTTAATTACTTAAAACTAAAAAAAAAATATATCTCTGACACTTATTAATCTATTTCACTTCTTATGTTTTGCGATAAAAGTTCAAAAAATACGTACAAATATCTGAAAATATTATTTAAAAGCTCTGTCTA
The DNA here is from genome assembly GCA_951217055.1 of Gerris lacustris. Taxonomy (NCBI): domain Eukaryota; kingdom Metazoa; phylum Arthropoda; class Insecta; order Hemiptera; family Gerridae; genus Gerris; species Gerris lacustris. The sequence continues at coordinate 51,249,805 of OX578279.1, forward strand.
GAATCTAGATTGTCTCGTTTAAAAATACAATTTATAAAATATTATTACTATCGTTATAAATGTCATAAAATAAAAAAATTAATGGTATAATAAATAGACATTTTATTATTTAAAGACCGAAACTTATTTATAGTTTTAATATTAAGATAATTTCTTTGGTATTTTTATTACGGACGTTTAAATTATTAATAGTAAATTGAGTTAAAAATAAAACGAAATTAATTAAAATCAATAATCTTTATATTCGATTAAAAAGGCTATTTGTGTCACTTTATTACTTGTAATAAAATAAAATTTTAAATTATTTATTAGTTATCATATCGACAAAAAAAGAAGGAAATGTATATCTAACTATATCTTTCTTAAACGCTATAAGACCGTCAAAAAGCAAACAGATAGTAAGAAATCTTATATGAGGGTTGAGGGGAGGGGGAAGGGGGAGTTTGTCACATTTCGTCATCAACCCTCTATGTCGGTAACTATTAATATTTTTTATTACTGCATGATTGTCCGTAATTAAAAACAATTAATTTTTATTATAAATATTCATTTACTAGGCCCTCAGAGATCAGAGGGGGTAAGGGTACTAGAGCCCGGTAGCGCCCCCTCATTACTACGCTACTGATAGAAATTATTCTACATATATAAAAATTATAATTTTTATTAATTTAAATAATAAAATTGTCTACTTCTTTCACTTAATATTCTTTTTCTTGCAGTTTGTTTGGTAAAGAAGAGAACGAGAAAAGTCATAAAAATGTTGCTGCGGTAATCGAGCCGGAACAACTACCACAGGTATCTCCTGTACTTCACTACAGTGGCGTACCAACAGTGATGGGGGCCTGGGGCGCTTCTCAATGTGGAGGCCTACCTAGTATCCACAGTTTATCCTATTAATATGTAGTTCACAAATGTATGATAGTACATTACTTTTTAATATTGGAATAAGTTTTTTGATTTTTGATTCACAGGTATATTATGAATTAGGTATCTTTATATTTTTACAATAAGTTTAATTCGAGTACCAGTACCTACTGACGTATAGTCGAAGCCGAAGCAAATGTACGTTAGTAATTAATTCCTACGGCCATGGCCTCCCGACTGACAAATGCTGGAAATTGAGAATGTGTCAATTCAAAGCATTAAAATTTTATTTTTTAACATAACATATTCCTACCGATTTTTTTCTAGTGAAGAATTCTGCTCTTATATCATTCTTCGGCCAATTGTTTTCAATATGGCTACCAAGAAACATTTTTCAAGGAAAAACTTTTTTTTATATTAACACATTTTTATAATATAAGCTTAATTATTAAACCAAATAGACACCTATGACAATGGGTTAGGTGTTGCCTTCTATGGTGTTATTACTAGGGTTCCATCTTTACTAGAGGGTTATCTTTAAAATGCTTGTTTAAAGATAACGTTTCTTTAATACCTTACTCAGTACGCCACGCACATTATTATCGTTTTGCAAGAATGGATGATTTTTTTCAATTTATAAATAAAATTGGGGTCTATTGTTTAAAGTGGGGTCTATATTGTTTAAGTGGGGCCTAAGTTCAATGCGGGGCCGCTGATCAAAGAGGGGCCTGGGGCGGACCGCCCCCCCTTCGGTACGCCACTGCTTCACTATACCCAATATGTTATGATTAAATTATTTTGTCTAAATAATAATATGTTCAGAAAAATCAATTTTTGAATGAATATTTTAATTAATAGAAAACTAACTATTGCTCTCCTGTCAATGATTTTTGAAATGGGTGATAGTTTTTTTTTTTTAAAAAAATGACTCGTGGAGAAAAAATTTGGCATACTGACATACATCTTCAGAAAAATCATACCTCCAGGAATGAATCAAGAAATTAATTTTAGCTATAAATTGGGACCGCTATCTCTCAATAACTATATTTCTCCCTTCTGGAGGAATAAGGTTTTACAATATCAACTTAACCAGCTGTTCTGTTTATAGCCAGTGTTGGCTTTTTTTGCCTGATTCAACAAACCTGACCAAGGACTGTTATTATTTATCATCATAACACTTACTTATCAATAATATTTCTCGAAAACGGTTCCGACGATTCCCAGCTGAAGAGAAATCATGTATTTGTAAATTTATATACAATGTTTAATAATAATTAAATGAATCGGTGAAACAATAACAAATTGAAAAACTGGACGAAGTAATTATGAAATTGAATAAAATAAAGTTTAGTAAAAATAAATAATTCTTTAATATTTTATTATTTAAATATTTTATTTAATTCTCTTATACTCTTGTTCACTGAGGCAGTGTTTAATTTTTATTTACTATTTAATTCGTTCCTTATATATTAATAGAGAAAAATATAAGTATGTTTTACTAAAATTTCAAGTTTCATAGATATGAAATGAATAGAATGAAATATAAATAATGTAATACATAATGTTTTGACTCGTGCGCAACCTTAATGGAAGAAATACCTTGGAGGATATTTAAATTTTACACAATAATTTTTTGTTCTTCTATATTCCTGTCGACTTAATACGCATTCAAGAGAACTGACTCTAAAGCAAACTGTAGAGACTAATTCTTTTAGCTAATTTTGTGTTTGGCAACCTGCTTTACTTGTTTTAAATAATAAAATATTAAATTGGTTTCAGATGGATTAACTCTGACTGTCAAACAAGTCTAACTTTGTTTCGTTGATTTATAAATTACTTTAATTTTTATTATAAGTTGAAGTACTTCTAAAACTAACTAAAATTGTGGAAAAACAGTGGATTTTGAAAACAATACTCGAGTTGAAGAAAATACCTTAAAGGGATATACAATAAAAAAGGTGAAGGAAACTTTTACGAAAATAAATTTGTATTACTTACAAAAATATATTTGGTTGATGTCAAGTAACAAGAAACCGACAGTAATTTTCATACCTGCAAACAAATATAAAATGTTTTATTAAAAAATAAAAATAAAACTGTATTAGAAATAATAGAGATTCAGAAAAAATACACACTTAAGAGCAATAATAGTACTTAAGTAATGTTATTTTGTAGTATAATATTACTTAAGTGACATGTTGCACCTAATATAGTGAGTAGGGGGGCACTTCAGTCCCCCCACCACTCCCCTAGGCAACGTATAACAATGTTACATTAAATACAACTTAATAAACTTGTACAACATTAACATACTCAATATAAATAACCACTTAAAAACAAATTTGACCACATATTACTTATGAAGCGATTTCTTAGAATAATTGATGAACTAGTCTTCCAATTAGTGGGGCGCGTATTGTTTTCCGTATAATTTAATGATTTTATGCTTTTACAACCTAATATTGTTAAATTTATTTAATTTCCCCCGTTTTTTTAATATGACGAAATTGCTTTTATTTCTTACATGAATTAAAGTATCAATTTAGCAAAATGTAAAGAGCACAGACGGTTATAAATTAATCTGGGGCTATCTGCGAACTACTTTCAACAAACTATCTAAAATTTAAATAAATGTATGTGGCATGTTAATGAGAAACTAATGGACGCAGAAGGTTGAAATTATATGGGTCCAACATGGGTTAATTTTGGTCTACCATCCAAATTTCATTCAAATCTGATGATCAGTTTTTAAGATCTGTTGGTTCGAAAAAATGAGCGACAGACAGACCGACAAATAGACCTACAGACATTCTCGAAACCAAAAATGTTCCCTGATATCTATCTTGATTTTCTGTCTTTGAATTTCTGATTTTTTAAATCGGAGCCATAAAATATTATTGTTCTTCAGAACTATCTCACAGCTTCCGTTACCTTCGGTAAGCTCGGAAGCAAAAATTATCTTCGGTCAGCTAGGAGGCAAAATCTTCTTATACATTTATTTGTAAGTTTTCTAAGAGTAGGTAATTAAAAAAAAAAAAATCTTAAAAATGATATTTGTTCGTAAGTATATACAAATACATTTGTATGCGATTGTAGTTATTCATATTGAATTAATTTAAAGAAGGAAAATGAATTTGATCAATGACCTATAAAATTTATTGTTATAACTAGAGCATGAGATATATAATTTGAATTGAATACACATGTCAAGTCAATCAAATTGACCTTTGGTTCATTAAACGGAATATAGAATGACCATATTCGTTTAGTGCGTGATCAATACATGAAGTATTATTACACTATATCCATATACTCTTCTCAATTGAACCCCTATAATCGTAATTATAAATTGAGTTTTATTTCCATTTCTTAATACTGTGTGTAACGTACAACATAGTACGATTACAAACGATAAATCGTTTGAGCAATTGTGGACGAACGATCGTTTGAACAATTGCGAATACTTGTTCCTTCGAACGGTCGGTTAATTATACAGGGGATGAGGTTACTCTTTCAGCCATCTAACTCGTTTGTCTACGAACGACCATCTCTACATTATATACACATAGAAAGAAAGTATTTTAATAGTGCCAAAATTTGGTTTAGAGATTTAAATTGATTGACAAATTTAAAGATCCGCTAAAATCAAAAATGTGGTTTCTTAAAAACATCTTTTATCTGTTTACCACGTGAAGAGAATAAATTACCAAATTAATTTCAATAAATTTAGTTTTCATATTCATAAAAAAAAATAAAAAAACTAACTTCTTGTAGTGGTATATTTACCCTTTCTGATAATTAAATTAATCTCAGGACTTCCTTACATGCTTTTTTGATTCCTTGCTTACCGAAGGTAACGGAAGCTATGTGATGCGCACAAAAATACATTTATTTACACATATACTGTCTTTGAATGTAGTCATCTGATTTATAAGAAATTTCGATGGTTTATCGATAGTAGCCTGAGGATAGCCCCCGGTTGATTTCGAAGTATCATGCAGACAGTGACTTTCCTCTTGTTTTTAAGTAAAAGAGTGCATAATTTTATCAAGAACAGAATTAAACTACTATAAAATAAAAAATAAATAAAAATTACAAGATAAAAAGAGCTTTTTATATACTACATTTTTAAATTTTCTGTTGAATCATATGTAGTGTTTATAATACAATTATTGTTATTGTTATATATAATGTTAGTGAAAAACAATAGTTCCGAATTTATTTACTTCATATAAATGACAAACAACTAGACAGCTGACCTTATACCCATAAAAGGAAAAATCTTTGTACAAAAGGTCTCGCCAACACCAAATCTAAACCGTGTCATCGATATGCCCCCGTGTAGGGGACGATAAGAGAAGAAAAATGAGTACAAGTAAAGAAGTACAGATGCAGAAAAATTAAACCGATACCTAGGACACAAGTGTTATCAAACCTGGTTGTCACACGCCAATTAATTTATTTTTTTATCTCCAGTAGGGAAAAAAGTTATGATTTTGAATTAGTTTAGAGGGACTAAAACAGGTCTTTTCATCCCTGAACTCAAAAAGTAGGGCGAAAAAAAAGTAAAGTAGGGCAAAAAAGGAAAGATTGCAACTTAATTATTTTACAAATAGTAGAAAATTATTATTATTAATTAAGTAAGTAATGAAGTTGTTGAAATCAGGTTGGCGGCACTGAGTTTTTCGACCATGTTTATCTTTGTTTATAACCTGCATCTAAATAACCTTCTATTTGAGTTTAATTCCAATTCTTATTTGTTTTTAATATTGAATCTCTTATATCTGCTATTAAAAGTGCTAATAATTATTGTTATTTATTAAAATAATAAATAAATCTGTGCAATGGACCAAAATGTGTATTTTCTTCCTCCTGGAGACAAAATATTGTATGTACCTCGTGAGTAAAGTGCCATTGTTCCCCTCGCGATAATTATCTCCCTCGACTTCGCCTCGGGATTTAGGGACCATGGTTCCTTCGGCTTCACCTCAAGATCCAACTTTTTCGCTCAGGGAATAATGGCTTACTTTATCCCCTAGGTGCATAAATAATTATTGTTTACTTTTCCTGTTTCGCTGTCATTCAATGTTTATCACTTAAAAATACAATTAGCTTTTACATAACAAAAAGGCCTGATGAAATCATTCTTGAACATTTTAACAATTTTATCAGTCGTAACAGGTACTAAAATAAAAATTCATAAATTTGAAACCCGTCAAAATGAAATCGTAAGTATGGGTCATGTAAAAACAAATAAAATAACTTGCGGATATTTTCCGAACTAACTTTCCATGCAGCAAAAATTTGCTGAAAACGAATTAAATTCTGCTGAAAGATGGCTAAAAGTATATAAAATAATGCAATGTTATCGTGTTCTGAGCTATTCTAAAAGTTTCAAAAGTCTAGCTACTCGGGAAGTTAGTTAAAAATCGATTGCAAGATTTGTACTAGACAAACAAACAAGAAAGCAAGCTAATAAAAACGTAGTAAAAATAGACACTCTCTTTATATAATTATAGATAACCATTCATCTAGTGATACATGTATCTATGCAGCAATTGTTTGCTCTAAACTCTAAAGTACTTCCCTTCCATTTAACCAACCCACATGACGCACTTCTGTTGTAACACAATTTTAACCCCTTAAACTTCAACCTCTAGTTTTTGAGAGATGATTTTTTGGGGCTTCTATGAATTTTTCCCGTGTGTGGATTATTTCAAATAACATAAATACAAAGATTCAAATATTTGTGTCAGGCATTTTAGGAGTTCAGGTGCGTTACAGACAGACAAACGCAGGAAGTTATACAACGACTTTTGTCTATGTCAAAAGTACTGCAACACCTACATGTTGCAGTAAGTATAGTATTATACATATTACATAGAATAGTAGTGAAGTATAAACATTCATCTCTTATAGAACTTACTCTCTTACGAACAAACATACTCGGTTTTGAATATTTTAGCTACTAGTAGCTATTGTACAATTTTTAGACAATCAAATTTATTAATTTTGGTTCTTAAAGGTATTCATACTTTAATTGTCAATCAAATCTGTAAAATAAAATAATAGTAAAAAACATTTTAAAAAATAAGCTATTATTTAAATGCTCTAAAAAGAAGAAAATAAACTTTAAATTGAATTAAACCCATCAATTTATTACATTACACAATTTATGCGATACTAGCGACTTGCCCTCGCTTCGCTCCGGATTCTACAATAAAAGCTTGTCGCGAGATTTACTTTTACTGTTGCTACTGTACTTTACAGTAGACAGTGTACAGTACAGTAGACATATACTTAATATTTTAACATATTTTACTTATGTCAAGATCAAGTTACATAATTATTGTATTCTTGTTTATCTACACAAGTAAACCTCGCGACAAGCTTTTATTCTAGAATCCGGAGCGAAGCTAGGGCAAGTCGCTAGTATCGCATAGGTTTGATTCAATTTAAAGTTTATTTTCATTTTTTAGAGCATTTAAATAAAAGCTTGTTTTTTAAAATGTTTTTACTATTATTTTATTTTTGATTTTTTAGTTATCGCTGTGTTATTGTATATAAATGTTTTTTTAACCTGTTCTGGTCGTTTGCCCGTTAATTTAGTACAGTCTAGTTCTTCAATAAGGAAACCTTCTAGTGATTTGACTCTACTTAAGACCATCTACGCTTGACCAGGAGCGAAGAGCTTTGAGCCTAAATAGACAATGGCGTGGTCGACAGTACTACCCTGCATTTTGCGTTCAGTACCGTGACTATATTTTGCCGGAAATTGTGCAGACTTGGGTTGAATAACGTGAACACCATCTTTATCGAAGTCTATACGGACAGACGGTATGTCAGTATCATACGTTTGTGCTCTCCGGAAAGGCCATATTATTTCTGTAATATGTCCAATAGCGCCATTCACACGACCTTTGGACACATCTACATTGTAACGCAAAATCACCTTGGCCCCAGCAAATATTTTTAATTCTTTAGGCAGCCGTCCTGTCTTGTTTATGAGGATGGTATAATATTATTTAAATCTATATTATAATTTTTTCGAGTAGAATCTATAAGACTATATTGTGGTATTACTTTGTTAACAGTTACACCACGAGCACGGAAATGTTCGAGGACAGTTTTATTGTGATTGTATACTTGTTGGTATACCTATGCCAAGTGTAAAGTCATATTATTTTTCGTATTCCTATTCTTCTCAGCAAACCCTTACATTTGATACCTATATATCATAGGCGTGCTTAAAAATAACTAGTCCGCCATATTGGGCCATCCGCCATATTGGATTTAGAGTGAATTCATTTTATTTTTCGTAGTCTTCTCAGCAAACCCTTTCACTTGATACCCATATCATGGGCGTGCTTAAAATTAACTAGTCCGCCATCTTGGGCCATCCGCCATATTGGATTTAGAGTGAATTCATTTAATTTTTCCTATTCTTCTCAGCAAACCCTTTCATTTGATAACCATATCATGGGCTAGCTTAAAAAATAACTAGTCCGCCATCTTGAACTGTCCGCCATATTGGATTTGGGATGACTCCACTTAGCAAACCATGCATTGTCATCCAAACTAAACGTGTATGCAAAATTTCAATTCAATCGGTTGAGGATAACTGCTCTAAAATTCAGTGGCAAGATTTTACCCGAACATACATACATACAATAGTACATTACGCGTCGAGTGCGGAAAGTAGCATTTTGCATGCGAGTGTGGAGTTTGCACCCGAGCGATAGCGAGGGTGGTAAAACCACACGAGCAATGCAAAATGCCGTTTTCGCACGAGTTGCGTACCGTACTTTATCTACGATTGTTAGATTTAAATAATAAATACAGAAAAAAATAAACTTCCTGTATACAAGTTCGTATTTCTCTTTTGATAAAGATAACATTAATTCATTAGTTGTATTTTGTGCCGAATTATTTCAGGAGGCGTATTATTCTCCTCATATTTGTCATAATCATTTAAATCACTCATTGATTTTCACAAAAAACTCGATATAAAAGTTACTTTTATTAAACAAACAGCAAATTAGTCTTGTAGTCTTGTTAAATGTAAACAAACTCGCTAATCGTGCGTAAAGCTGAAGAATTTCTCTTCTTTACCGCGCTAGCGTGGTAAAGAAGAGGAATTCTTCAGACCTATGAGACGCGCATGCGCAATGAATACAAGTACGTAAATAATCACTTTCTACGCATCTAAACAGAGATATAATGTTTATATTTCGTATCAATCGTAGATAAACATACATACATTGAAAGTTAAATAAAAGCTTGTTAAAAGTATTTTCCCTTCTTTAGAATGTTGAAGTAACAATTGTCATTATTGTAATATCGGTGTAAAACACAGGAGATTGTGCTGTGTATAGAGTTAATAATAAATAAGACGGGAGTATGAGTATGATAAGATGAATTACAAGGCAGCGAACAAGGCAATAATACAAGTCATATAGTAGAGTAAAGTACATAACAGTGTACTGGAGTTACTCTAATACTGCAGACAATAGTAACAGTATAACAAGCTTTGTAAGAGGCACTTAGTACTTCCATACATCATACTTTATCTTACAGATGAGTTTCTAGTTCAACTTGACACCACTATAGCGCTCTAGTCTTCTTATCTTGTAACATTACATTCACTTCATCCTTTATCATAATATCACGCCCACATTTAGGCACTTCAACGTTCAATTTGATTTTACCAAATAAAATAAAAGAATAATTGCAATAAAATTGCAATAAATTTGCTTCCTCTACCCCTTCTAAGATCTTTGTTTACATAGGAAACTTACTTAATTTTACTTTTACTTTTTTCCATTGTAAAAACTATCATATTAATTCGCATTTCTCTCACTATGTATTTTTAGCACCACCTGCTGTCTCTAAATGTTAAGCCACTGTTATTAGGGTTTCGTTGGTAAAACCAAAGAGGCCGACTTTTCCTCCGAAGTGAGGAAAAGTTCCTAGGTACCACAGTCCCCGATTTTTTTTCTTTTTTTTTTCTTTACAAAACGGTCTCGAAGATTTTAGATGACTAAACTTTCTTTCTTCTAACCTCTTTGGTTGGAAGCAAAAATAAATATAATATTATTTATTTCCTAATATTTAACTAAAAGATATCAATATCATAAAAATAAATATAAATATCGTCAGATATTAACCATGATATGATATCTAAAGTCATTTTTTTAATATACAATATATAATATATATATATATATATATATATATATTAAATGATAAATTATACCTTATGATTTGGTTACAGAGAAAAAAAAAAAATATATATATATACATATATTGGCAGGTAGTTTGAAACTCTGTTAAAGTATCCTTGAAGCAGGGTGACACGGAACGGAAAAAAGTGACTAATTCCTGTCTAATATATCACATGGTGACTACGTCCTGGAGATATGTCATGCTAGAACACAAGAGGGAGTTTCCATCTCGCTTGCACATACACGACAGTGACATACACAGGTGCCTGTCAAGCGGAACAACTCACGTGACGCCCATATGTCACTCTATAAAGAAATCTCCCTCTCTTGGCAAACTCTCAGATAATATATATAAGTCTTTATACACACACTTCTATTTATTTTATTTCTTTAATACATATATTTTGTCATTTCAGTGTGTGTAACATGAAAATTGGTCCGCATCTTTAGTATAAATGGTGAGGGAGTTGGCACACACCATATATATATATATATATATATATATATATATATATATATATATATATATATATATATATATATATATATATATATATATGTGGTGTGAGTGTAAATATACACTATAGAGAGATAGTTACCTCTTAAGACATTCATCACATATGGTATGTTTTGGATGTGATTCAGAAATATGACAGATTATTTATTGTTATTTTTTCTTTTAAAAAAGAGAGTGAACGTTAGAATGAGAACATGCTAACTTCATAATAGCTTGTTGCCACTAGTTTCTTGTTCCTGTTACTTATGACATTTGAAAGACAAGGAAAAAGTGGATAACATTTGCAGACAATTAAATTTTATTAGACCCTCTAAAGATTTGTTTACTTCAGTAAATGTTTTAGCTGGTTAACTTAAAGAACCTATCTTAATACTGATACAGTTCAGATGCTCGCAAACAGGGGTTTAAAATTTATAATGTTATGTTAGTATATATGTCTGCCCATATAATTATTGTGGCGGTAGCTTTCTCGAGTGAATTTGGAATGATTGGTAACATAAGTATAAAGAAATAAGGAATTGAATTTGGAGTTTTTTTTTACCCGTTTCAGTTCCCAGTGGTGTGAAATCAATTTTTTATTAGCGCACTAACTTTCTTCTATAAACTCTTATTTCTTTAAAAATAACATCTGATTTTTAAAAAAAATTGGGTGTTGTCGAAAGTAGCCCATAGCACATTATAAATAATGCTTAGTTGATATATTTATTATAAAAAAAACAACGCAATTTTGATAGAATTATAAAAAGCGGAGAAAAAAAAAAAAAAAAAAATAGACAATAATGGGTCATAAAAGCTGAACATCATTAAAATAAGGGATAGGACCCGATGAAGCTATGTGCCACAGAAATTGAGAGACTATTTTTATTAATACCTATATCTTAAAAGATAGTTTGTCAAAAGTATGTAGGTATAGTTAAAAGAAGTTTAATATTTGTTATTGGGGTTTAAAAGGTTTGTCTATCGATTGCTTACTGTCATTTGTAGAGACACATTAAGCCTCAACTAGACAGTTGATTAAGATTAAATTTGACATAATATGTTCAGAAAAATCATACCCATACCCCCAGACGAAATAGATAAATGAATTATTGGAAATGCTGCACCATAAAAACTCATAAAAATAACTTCTTAAAAACGGTTTCGACGATTTTAATTAATATCAGATAAGATTAATTTAGCTGAAAATACTGTAGCTATATTAAATCAACATATTTTCACGGATGAGTTTATAAAGTAAATTCTATAATTTAATGGTACACTTATCAGAATCCTAAAAAAACAACGTACTGCTTGTATTGCAAAATTAAATAAAAAAAATAGGCATTTCTTTTTTCAACTTTACCATTTATATGTTCAGAAAGAAAATATCTAGAAATATGATCAGCGTTGAAGGATACATCAGGGGAAGGTGGAAGAAAGAAAATAAATATGGTTTTTAGAAGGGGGAGGGGGGAGAAAGAACATAGCAACCACGTAAACTTTACAATAATTCCCAACCTGAAAATTGGATTTATGTCTTTTGTATTACTTTCATTCCCCTCCCCATCTATATTGTTACTGTGAAGCGAATACGCCGGAAGTACCTGCCTACTGGTAGAGGAGGAATTGGAGGAGGAGAGAGTTCTCAATTCCGAAAAAATATGGGTACCTCATTCCCAAGGGCACACGAAAAGAATAGCAAGCTATATATATATATATATAATCTAGGAGGAGTATAGATAAGGGTGGGAAATATACAAAACCATAGTTAAGGATTGGAAAAGAAACGTCCACGGAGGGGATATTTTCTTTTCTTAAATATAAAATCTAAAAAGTTGGGGCACAAAACGGGAAAAAGGGTTTTTTTTGAGATGGCGTGATTTTGTCGCATGCATAACCCTCGGTAAAAGTGGGGAATCTTTCTCTCCCCTCCTTCATAGGGTTTTCCCGTTCACACGCGAGCACCTGGCTAGATCGGAGTGTGGGGAAGGCAAGCTATGGAAACAGAATATAACTCAACGAAAAAATTAATAAAAGGGGGAAAAAAATTCTAAAAAGGTAAAAATAAACGGATTAGATAAATGATAAAAAAAAAATGTAACTGTATATGAAAACAGAAATTGGTATTATTATAATATATGTATGTCTACTTATATTATTTTCTTTTAAAATAAGTACTCATCATGTTTTTTTTTTTAAAAAAAAAACATGGTAAGATTGTTCCGATAAAAGTAGCAAAGACATTGACAGGTTTAGACAAAATAAACTTACATACAATAAAATTCCGACCAATATTGCATGTCGAGACAGACAATATTGAATGTAACAAGATAGAACTCAAACTCATAGAATTGTATGGATGGAAAACTGAGGTAAAACAGAAGTTAAAAGAATAAATAATTGAAGTGGAAAAACATGTCAGCTGTAATTAAATTATCAAAATACAACATCTATAACATGCATAATATAGCATGAAATATTTATATTATATAATCATATAATTTATTCTCATGATCATGACCATAATCATTGTAAAAAATGAAAAATATCGAAAATAAAGAAAAACCGGTCGGACAAACTCGATCAAAACTTTATGAATTAAAAATCATTATATCTAATTTAATTAATTTATAAATTGTCCAATCGGAGAACGTTTAAATTCCGATTTCGATTTTAGTGGGGACTAATTTATTTTTATCTATATCCTGACACATACTTAGTAGAAAACATAATTAAGGACCTTCATGGTTATCCATTTATAAAAATCATTGAAATGATGGTAAAAATTATCATCAGAGTGCTGAAACCAAGGTAAAAAACGAACAGGAAAAAAATGTAACCAAATGTGGAATATCGGTAGATATAACCGACAGACTTTTACTATATCAATGATTATGCCCAGAAAAAATCATGTAGCGGAGCAGCAAACGTCTCCTTTGGTGAAATGTCCACTGAGACTGTCTTCGGGCCACAACCTTCTACGTTCATTTAAAGCGTTACCGGCCAATATTTAGTATACTATAGCGGTAAAAATACCAATATTCCGGGCAGAGGGCAAACTTAAAATAAAAATTTAAATTTATTACACTCTGACGCACTGTCCTTCCACAAATAATCAAAAATTTTGATTGTTTTATAATTTTCGGTACATATATACCTGTAGTTTCACAACACTAACTAAACGAGTAATAAATTGAAAAATAAATTAAAAACTAATAAGTTAAAGTTAATTTAAAAATGTATTTTCATCAGACTATAACATTGCAAAAGAGGTTTGTAAATGGTACAGACAATTTATAAATAAATAACACGTCAATGTAGCTCAACTAAAAGAAGGGATTCACAATGCCGAGGTACCCCAATAGTTTTTGTCACTTACGATTAAAACTGTAATTACAAAAGATATATCCAAAAAAAAAAAAAATGTTTTGGTATGGCCTCATTTTAAGTACAACATTTTCCAATGAGGGCGCACCGGCCCAGGGGCCGGTGGGCCGTCGGGCCAGTCCGCCCCTGTGTCTATATTCAGCAACCGCTTAAAACATCGACCTTTGTATTTATAATGAGTCTAATAAGACATTTTCTTTTGTTTCCCCATGGTAGAATTAGAATTCCATTTAGCTATACACTCATCGTTCCTTGGAACTACCAAAAGAAAAAAAAATGAAAAACTACTCGAATCGCAAAATTTAATAAAAATTGGTGTCATATTTCCTTTACCTTTCATACGTTTAGAACGAAAATATCAAGAAATAGGAAAAGAATTGGTGAAAATATAAGCTATCTTTTCATGGAGGATTGAAAACCACATGAAAAGAGTTTTCAAAATGTTTCGAGTCAAAGGCCAATAGATCTTATTCTGGGATCAAATCATATTTCATTTATGAAAGCGTTCTCTTCTTAAAAAATCTTCCATTTTTCAATTCTAAATGAAAACATAGCTATAGCTATATAAGGGCAAACAATAACTAGTAGCTCCCCACACTTTTAAGCAACTATAATGCAGTACCTTCCGGCAACTTTTCAAAATTTTAGATGATTTTGTGCAAATTTGACGGGTCAAAAAATGTATTTCTTAGTAGTTAGCAAAAAGTATAACGTGGTCATATATATTTGTCTCTTTTATCGATGATTCGTAGTATTAGTTTGGGTCGTTGAAGGGTTAAAATAATAGCCTATATTTCGCCTCTCTCCGAGGCATAGACGTGCCGGGATTACGACGTTAATTTACATTTATTCGTCGAACTAAGTAACTCTTCTACTATTTTCCATACTGACTTTTACAAGTTAACAATAATTAAAATAAAATAAAAGGATATCACAGATTAAAAGTAAAATCAGATATCATATGGTAACTTCTAAGTTACCACGGGGACGCTAATATAAAAAAAGTATAGGAACATATGTTCTACAGCAGCGGTTGCCAATCTTTCGGACTTCACCGACCACTGAATTCGTAATTTTAAATTCCGCGTACCACAAATATGCATTTTTATATATGCAATTTGAAAAATAATGATGATTAAACATTCATTTTATTAATTAATATTATATGCACCATTAAAACAACAACATTATAAATACTTATTTAAAAAGTAAATACTTTCTACTTATTTCAATAGACATTAAGTAAGTAAGGGACGAAATATTTAAAGGTTGTTGATTTGCAACAACTTCGTTCAATCAGTAAAAAATAATATGACTAATACACACTTTTAGTGAGATATTTGTTCTGCTAATCTGGTGGTTTGAAATAACTTTTTGGATCTTTGGCTACATTAACGTTGCTGTAAGACGGAAAGCCGTTTTTGGAACGAAGTTCCTTTTGGCACGTTCTGGAGCCCGGGAGTAAAACCGAAAAAAACGACCAAATTCACCGTCACAAAATCACCGTCACGCAAAATCCGTCACGAAATCTACAGATGACGATAAGTTGAGTAAAAGATCACCGAGTTAGATGAAATTTGGTACACATGTTCATTTTACCAATGCCCAGGCTGAGTTCGTCGGAAAACGTTATTCGCCCAAGCGTTCACGCGCAACGCTCGCGTAAACGTAAGCTTTAAAAGACGGGGAAAAGTGTTATTAAGGAAGCCTGTTACTTGACTTGTTTTGATTATTTTTGTTATATATGTCAAAAATGTCACTTTGTTTTGAAAATAAATAAAATAGAATCATCACCCTGATACAAGCAGAAGCTATAGAGTAGGGACGAGATATATTTTATAATATTTAAAATTAATTGGCCGGGTAGGTAGAAAACAGTCCTATTTCAATCCAAACTCATTTAACAAACATACTCTTTCACTATGAACTCATCATGATCAACTTTTTTCTTATATTTAATATATATTTATAGTAAGACGTTTGCTTTAATTATACAAATAATGATTTTCTTTTAATTTTGCCTTAACTCTGCCAGGTACTAACAGTTCGTTACTTTTTATTTTGTCTCTTTTCTAACTCCGCCATCGCCATGTATAAGTAGTTAGCAATGTATACGTACTTAGCAGTGTGATTTTATAATTTATATTTAATGAAAAATGTAAGAAACTTCGTTCCTACCGGGTGTCCCGCGACACCCACGTATTTTTATTTCAAGCTAAGACCGGTAGCGAGTTTTAATTGATGTTGCAGTAAGAAATATGTCGTTGAAAATGTTCAGTAATAGATTATCAATTTGTATGGATAGGCAAAAATTAGATCTTGATATACATAACTGGAATTTAAGTTAAAGACTGTCGTCGGATGAAACATTGTCATACATAATAAAATAATTTCTTTGGCCAGGCTACGACACGAGCGGTAAGCGAGCGAAGGGCGGCAATACACGGCAGGGGCGCGGGCGCCGCTTACGTTTATGTTTACTATGAGTACAATGGAAGTGGGGGACGGCCGGCTATGACAACCACGAGCGTCTGGGCGAAACATGTTGCCACTTGATCTACCGCTCACCGCTCCTCCTAGACATAAATTTTCGCTCACCACCCAGAGTTTAGCTAGTTCACTGGATGAAGCCATTTTAGAAACTAATGGGAAATACCGCCCAGCCAATTATTTTTGCTCTTATCGTAGCCAGTGCCACTTATCGCTCTACTGCTCTGTCAGTCTGCCTCAGGTCACTCTCCTCTCATATCACCTGGAGCCTTAGAATATTATTTTTGTTTTATTATTCAAAAAATAAAAAATAAAAAATAAAAATAATTTTCAGATTTGTCTGCGGGCCACCAGTGGTCCATGGACAATCGGTTGGCGACCCCTATTCTACCGTGTAGACTCTAAACCCAAATGGGTTGTATTTTATATTTTTAGAGAATGTTTTTTTTAGTTTTATTTGAAAATTGCAACTAAATGTTGTTATTTACAATGGCTTAATAGACATGAAGAGAGGAACGAAAGGATGAAATATACAATTATACTCAGTAATAAACAGCTTGGTTTTCCGGTGAAATCCGCGTCACGAAGGGGAAGAAGTCCGACGTTTCGCTTCCAGTACTGGAAGCATCTTCAGGGGTGTGGTGCATCGTGATGTTTAATGAAAAATGTAAGGAACTTCGCGAACATCACGATGCACCACACCCCTGAAGATGCTTCCAGTAGTGGAAGCGAAACGTCGGACTTCTTCCCCTTCGTGACACGGATTTCACCGGAAAACCAAGCTGTTTATTACGAGTCTACCCGCGGAAGCCTACGCACCAAGTTTATGTTACTCAGTACCCACACATACTGCTCAATAAGTAACGTGGCCAGTGGCCACTTTCTTTTTTGATGTAGAGGAGGATTTCCATGAATGAATATCTGTGATATGGAGTCCTAGAAGGATTTGTATTGGGATATGGCTAAGTCGTGGAAGAAGTGTTGAATTGTGTGTGAATTGTGAAGGGTTAAATAATTCTTAGATTTTTAAACTTTTATTTTTTTTTTTACTGTAGGAATTGGATACCAGTTGAAACACTTGGTAACGCTAGAGTTCAATAACATATGACCATATGGGCTTAATTATGGTGTTAGGCACGAGTAATTTGTTATAAGTGTTGAGTTTAGATGTATAGTATGGTGTAAGAGTTTGTGTAAAATTTTGTAGCGTCGGTTGCAGTCTTGTTGTTTAGGTTTTGTGTGCTGTCTACAGGTCAAACGGAGGTCCAAGTCCAGTGCAATCCAAGACAACGGACGGAACTGGAGTGAGGGATAAGAATTTGGTTAAGGGTTACTGGTTCACATGTACCATGTCTCTGTTAAGTGATGTTATGTAATAGCTCTCTATACGAAGTCATGAGCTGCAACTAGAGGAAACAATAGGGATGTTTAAATTTAAAACACTGCGGCGTAGTTAAGATAAAACTCTTAATAGAAAGTAATTTGCTGCATGACTTAGTACCCTTCTCATTATACAAATTCTTTCTTTAAATAAACCACCAGACTATATCACCTTTCAGTTTTATAACATTCCTCCTCATTCCTCATTCTTTATTTAGCACTAAAATGGTTTGTTTTTAATTTATTATCTATAAAGAACAAATTAATTAGTTTAGGAATCCTCTAAAATTACTTGCATTCCTTCTGAACTTACCGAAGGTAATGGACATTGTGATCATTCTGAAGAACGAACATCTTTTTATGTCTACGATTTCAAAAATTCCTTTGCAGAAATCATTTTTAGAAAACAGGGAAAATTTTAGGTCTCGTGACTGTCTCATCGGTCTTCCTATAGTTCAACTTTTGCGAACCACCGTGTCATACAAACTACACGTCAGTTTTTAATGAAATTTGGATGGTAGGTCATAATTAGATCATTGTTGGTCCCAAATTAATTTCAACCATCTGCACCTATTGCTTTCTTTTGTCTTTAAAAGTACTTATCTGTCTGTTCAGCAATAAACGTCGAAAGAAGTCCACAATTAGGTCCTTATTAATTTTAACTGTCCATGCACATTAAATTTGCTAAATGTATACTTTTATTCATGTACCCACATCTCTTTTACCCTGTGAGACATAAGGGAGGCTCCTTTTAACTAATGTAGTTTTTAATTTTAATATGGAAAACAATGTTAGAAGTAAATGTGGCTTACCTAGTCTATTTGAGTTTGGTATTTTTATATGCTAGTTAAATTTTGTTATAAAATTCCATCGTTAAACCACTTGAACCAAAAAGAACAAAAACGTTAGATGTTTCCAACAAATGTTTTCTATGGAACGTAAAAAACTGAATGATGTTACCCTAAGAAGTAGCCTAAGTAAGGGGCGGAATAAGCTTTTTAAAGAAGAAAAAAACAGAAAAAATACGTGTGGTGTCGCGGGACACCCGGTAGGAACGAAGTTCCTTACATTTTTCATTAAATATAAATTATAAAATCACACTGCTAAGTACGTATACATTGCCAACTACTTATACATCGCGGCTTAAAAAAAAAAAAAAAAAAAAAAGTAAAGAACTGTTTGTACCTAGCAGAGTTAAGGCAAAATTAAAAGAAAATCATTATTTGTATCATTAAAGCAAGCGTCTTACTATAAATATATATTGAATATAAGAAAAAAGTTTATAGTTAAAGAGTATGTTTGTTAAAGGATGTTGGATTGAAATAGGACTGTTTTCTATCTACCCGGCTTATTAATTTAAAATATATCTCTTACCTACTCTAAAGCTTCTGCTTGTATCCGGTTGAAATTTTATATGCCTGTTTCAATTCTACTTTAGACAATGCTTAAGAAGTTTTATTAAAATCGTTATACTTTAGAACGGAAAATATTAGTGAAAAAGTTGTTTTCTTTATTTTAAACGTTTGGGTCCACTTTAATAAATTTAGCGATCTTTATCACTCCATAACAGTGTCGGTGTTAGTTTTACTAAAAAGAAAAAAAAAAAATTAAAGAAATTGTTTGTCTCATTAAATAGATGAAGTTAGAATTTTTTCTTGGATTAAGTACGCAGTATTATAATAATATACCAAATATATTGAAATAAGCGTCATAGTACAGTCAATCTGTCGTGATAAGAGGCTGTCTGCGGAAAAAATTCGGGGATGATTTTTTGTTGGGAGGATCGTTTGGGACACACGAGAAAAGCTTAACTCCTACTTTTCGGGAACATCCGGTTGCGGAAGTACGGGGTACGGGGTACAAAAGTCACAAAAAGTATATACCCTTCATGATGTATGTCGTTGGAAAGCTCTTTAAGAGTACAGTAATTTTTGTTATATACACTTTTGTCATATTTTCATTTTTGAGGGGGCTAAAAAGGAAAAACAAGGGAAAAAAATAAATAAACGGTAAATCTGTAAATTGTACCCCAAAAATTCGAGACTAAATTCTTTTTGCGTAAATCACTTGGGGCACGTGATAAAATCTTAACTCCAACTTTTCGGGAACATCCGGTTGCGGAAGTACGGGGTACGAGGTACAAAAGTCGAAAATGTATATGATGTATGTCGTTGGAAAGCTCTTTAAGAGTACATTCATTTTCGTTACATACACTTTTGTCATATTTTCATTTTTGAGGGGGGTAAATTGGAAAAACAGGAAAAAAAAGCTGCCGTGATAAAAGTCAAAATTCAAGGGAATTTTTTTTTTCATGAATCGCTTGGGGTATATAAGAACAGGTTAACTCCAATTTTGCGGGACCGTCCGGAAGGTGGATGTGGGAAACACATCTTTTGTTCGCATTTATCTCAAGTTTTTATTATTTTTCTGACTCCAGTTCCGCTTTTTTGCCGGTTGATCGTCCGCTGATGAATTTCCTGCTGATTCTGCTTCACTCCCTAAGGTACTTTTTTCATGTTTGCTAGTTGACATTGAAGGCAGAAATTCGACTTGGGAGGGCAAGTCAAAGTATCCTCAAGGAAATCTTCTTTAGCATCTGCGAGAGGTACGTTGCAGCAACTTTCTCCGCCGCAGTGTTTGCAAGCAACTGACCATGGGAAACCCGCCTTTCTGCAACCGCAAGCTGCGCCACAATCATTTTTTTTACAGCCGCAGGCAATCAGTTTCATGAGTCTTTCCGGTGCGGGATCAAGCTCCGTTGTCACAGGTTCCAGTCCCCGGGCAGTTTTGATCCACCCCCTCTCAGTAGGGTCAATGTGATTTTCCATATTACCCCCATCTTATACGAAGATAAGACAAAAGTGTATATATCAAAAATTACTATACTGTTAAAGAGCTTTCCAACGACATTCATCATAAATAGTACATACATTTTCAACTTTTGTACCCCGTAACCCGTACTTCCGTCGCCTGAAAAGTTGGATTTAATCTTTTCTCATGTGCCCCAAGCGATTCACAAAAAAAATGTAGTCGCGAATTTTTGCTGCCCAAATTTACTGTTCATTTATAATTTTTTTTTCTTGTTTTTCCATATTACCCCTCTTAAATGAAGATATGACTAAAGTGTATTTAACAAAAATTACTGTACTCTTTAAGAGCTTTCCAACGACATGAAGGGTTTATACTTTTGTGACTTTTGTACCCCGTACCCTGTACTTCCGCACATCGGTGATCATTTACTCAAGTTATCGTCATCGGTAGATTTCGTTACGGATTTTGCGTGACGGTGATCTTGTGACGGTTATTTTGTGACGGTGATTTTGGTCGTTTTTTTCGGATTCACTCCCGGGCTCCAGAACGTGCCATAAGGAACTTCGTTCCAATAAGAAATTCTTCCAATAAGAGAGTCTTGTAAACGTGCAAAATTCTACGGCAATAATGGCCGGGCTACATTGCTCGAATCCAGAAATATTGCCAGCAATATGTTCATACGGCCAATATATCTGTATTATAGCCAGCAACATTTTCGGCAATAATTTGCCGGCATTATGCTAAAAAGATATTGCCGGGCCATAAATATATATTGCAAGCAATGTTTCTGGATTTTAACCAATGCAGCCCGACCATTATAGCCAGACACACATTGCCGTAAAAGGTTGCTCGTATACAAATCCCTTAAACGAAATAACAAATAATATATTTTTAATATAGTTTTAGCGAATTTCCAAGGCAAAAAATCTCTAATGGAGCCACTGGCATGGCGGGAGTTGGAACCGGGACTGTGGCCAAAATACGTTTCATGGGTCTTTGATCACGAAAAAATAGGTTTTACAAAACATTTTACATATATGTGTATATATATATATATATATATATATATATATATATATATATATATATATATATATATATATATATATATATATATATATATATATATATATATATATATATATATATATATATATATAGATATATATATATATATATATATATATATATATATATATATATATATATATATATATATAATACATATACATATATATATAGACAAATCATGTATATATTTATATAGACAAATCTTAAACACGGAAATGGTCTAACAAAATTTCTTGATATTGTAGTGTAATATTATAGGGATCTAAAACAAATGATATTGAAATGGGTTTATTTGACAAAAACGCTAGTTTTAATTCTTGGAGGCAGAATGTATTTTTCTCTTTCTTTTAAGTTATAATTATAATTTTTTTTTTGTATTAAAAATAACAAATATTTGTCTCGCTAAACCAATATATATATATATATATATATATATATATATATATATATATATATATATATATATATATATATATATATATATATATATGTGTGTGTGTGTGTGTGTATTAAAGAAACAGAATAATTAGATTCTAGTTTAGAAATAACAATCTTAAGAATGATCAAAGGCCACATAATAATAGTAATTATTAAGAACAAGAAATGAACAAAAATGAAAAAAATAAAACGTACTCTAAATTGTACTAAAATATTATCGGATTAAGAAAATCAAATTTATAGGATATTCCAAGTTAAATTATTTGTTTTCTTACTGCCATAAGTCATGTTTGTGTGACTCACATTTATTTATAATTTTTATTACTATATTTATCAGAAGTAATTCTTTTACATAATAATTCCAGGTAAGAACGATATAAATAAAACTTCTTTTAAAAGAAGTAAAGCTATAATTTGCATGGAAAATAACCTTTTATTTTTTTCCGACGTAAGCAAAGTTGTGTTACATTAAATATATTTGATTTAAGGATATATGACACAGTTTGAAGCGTAAACTTTTGATACATTACATTATTTTCATACATTTTTGTTTAATAACTATCAAATGAACTAAGTACACAATTTACTAGGAGAAATGTATGTAGTATAGAGTAATAAATATATTTCTAACATTTCACGTTATAATTTTTGTATATAAAATATTATAGGTATACATTGTTTCATAACATGGGTCGGAAAATGAAGGGTGTGATTTCTGGGCTAATTCTAAGAAAAGAAAGTTCCTATTAACATGAGTCCACAAACGCACCATTTTCGAGATACATGGAGTGGAAAAAATGCATTTTATTTTGTTTTCTGACGATACCTCAGGAACCGTTTGAGATACAAAACTCAGCTTTTGTACACATCTTATCATTAATATTAGCTACTTTTTGAGGTCTATTCAGTGTTTTTCATATTCTAGTGACGGAGATTTTTTTTTTTTTTTTTTTTTTATAATGTTATTCGCTTAGTTTGTTTTGTAAAATATAAGTTTTTCGTCATAAAATGCCGTTTTTCTCTAAAACTATTCATATTAGAGCTTCTGACCAGGAGTACCTTTTTTGAGTAGAAAACAGATCAACAGATAAAGTCAGAAAACACGTAGAGTTGAACGGTTAAGAACACGTAAGAATTGACGGTTGTTGTTTACAAATTTAACGGCTTTTATTTACAAATTGGATCCACACTCCAGGAAGCCTTGAAGAACAATTCTTAATTTTGGATGAGATAACCCGCAAACCGGTTGCTATGGTGGAAGAGTTTACAGAAATTACTTAAATCACTGCAACGGTTGACACTTGCCAGATATTAATTTAGCGGTCGCAGATAGAATTTATTACCTATTTTTACTATGCTTTTCCTACCTCTTAACTCTCCCATCTAGGAGATTCAAAAGAGTGGGTACAAGAGTGGTATTTGAGATACAAAAGATATGTTAAAGATATGTTAGATAAATGTTAAAGATTTCAATTAGAAAATATAGAATGTTTCAAAGTTGTATACAGTAAATAAATTCAAGGAGTAGTTTTACAGTGTATAATATGTTGATGATACATAAATAAATTAAGTCTCCAGATTACTTCTAGGTAACTAGTTTTGGCTTGATATAAACAAATCAGCTGACTCTCTTCTATCTCGTCTTGTTTATATCTGGTTCGAAATACCACGGAGACGTTCTCTCCACGTTAAAGTCTTCCAGTTCTACATAATATTTTACACGCACTTGGATCCTTGCCCACCCCCCACGTACGCGGATAAAACACCCTTCTTGTTTGTTTTAACTCTGCCAAAAAATTTGGCGAAATTCAAACTCGTAAATTGCGCGTGGTTTTTTTTACTTCCTCCTTTCCAATGCTTACCCCAGACTCCGAAAGACTAAAGGAAGGAAACATGACAAAAGATTTGTTCTTTTTGCTCTCTTTTTATTTAAGACACTTCTTTTTGTATTTTTGTCCTCAGCATAAAATGGAAGTTTTTGCAAAGTTTAAAGATTATAAAGGGAATTGAACATCTGAAATATTCCGAGAGAAACCACCGCCTTTTTGTTATTTCTTTTTTTTCTTATTATTCTCCTAAATAAAAATGGCAAATGTTTTGAAAATTTTTAAACCGTAATATAATATCAAAGAGACTAGAATGGGTACCGATATCTACACCAGGGCATATCGATGGCGCGGTTTAGATTCGGTTTTGGCGAGATCCCATTTACAGAGATTTGTCCTTTTATATAGGTTAAAGATTATTATTTTATATCCCTAAAGGTGCTCTGCCGCCTCCGCTCCATGCTCCACCGTGTACCTGTTGTAATAGGTACTCATACAATAAATGCTGTAGCATAAAGACGCTTTTGTCCATCTATGTATTGATAACTGAAACGTCGCTTACACATGTTTTAAGAAGTGAAAACTGTGCAATTGTATCTGATACAATAGCATATTGATGTGAAAAAGTCTTGTTTAATTTTTCGAACCAATTTTTCTTTTTTATTAATGACTTGGCGGCGCTTCGGGATATTTCCCGTCTTCTCGGTGCCCCAATCCGTCCCTGGTTGAAATCATTATGAAGTTAAAACATTGTCACTGTTACAAACCCTGTTACCCTTTAAACAACGTTAATTTAGGAAATGTTGAAAGAATGGTCCCTCGACCTATTTTACTTAAAGATACTAACATCATGATGACCTCCACTAACGCTTCATATTTTAAATTAATATAGGAGGCGTCTTGAACGGAAAAATCAATGAACTGATACAAAAAATATCGGTTATAAGTTATCGCGTTGATAAAAGAACGGTGAACGGGTGAACCGATTCATTTAGCACCTATTCGATGATATATACATGTTAAGCTTTCTTCATTGTTAACGGATATTATTTGCGTGGTTTAGACTTTAGACTGTCATGTCGGTTGGAGAGGGGACAAAGACTTAAAATCAACTTCAGGTTACATCAGTAACCTGAAGTTGATGCTTTTTCTCGTTTCTAAACTTTATTCCTTGAATTTACTGCGTCCTACGATTTCTTGACCTACTTTCTGGAAACCACAAAATTCAAGTATGGTGGCACTATACAGATAAAAGTAAAAGAGCTTGAAAAAAATTCTGCTGTATTATTGTTTCATATAAATTTAATACTTTCCCAAATTTAAATTGATCATTCTAGCGAATATTTGAGCCCTAAACCTAATCTTTAATAGTTGTGTAAGACCAGAAACATATTTACCTCTGACCAAATTACTAAGAAAAACTTTTTCGTACCTTCCAATGATGTTTGACTCATTGAATCTTGACTTATATGTTTTCATGTTTCATGTCAGTAAGCTTTCTTCAAAGAAATATTTCACAACCCGCATTAAAATTGAAATTAATCCACGATTAATCGTTTACAATTGATTTTCTTTTTTGAAATACTTAAAAATGTAACTTATCAAACATGGTATAAAGCACCAGACACAAACTCCGTCTCAATAACCAATAACTACACGGAATAAGACGATGTCAAAGTAAATCTTTGTTTAGAAATCAATTAATTTTATATAAAATTAAACAAATTTATTTTAAAATACTAATTATTTTTTCAAAAATGAACAAATGCTTTAAATAAATTTAATTTAATTATAAGAAATATTTTAAATGTTTAATACAAGTATTTTAAATAAAAATATTTACATATTAGTAGGTGAAATAAGGAATGTAAGGAGTGGGGAAGGATCTAGAACATGTGGAGCTTTCCTATTGGCTGATTCATTATCGCCAGTTCCTTTTCCTGCATATTATACTTTTCTCATGGATATTTCGCTTCAAATGCAGGTAAATTTGAATAATTTTTTAAAATAATAATTTAATTATTTTTTTCCTTAGTTTAAAGACTATATTTGATAATATTTCTTTAAAATATTTAGGATATAATGCTATATTGAAAAGTAAAGCATTAGGACTATTCTAAACCGCCATTGTTACGACTTCACTTGTTCGTAATACGCAACCACATTATAAACTTTAAAATGAACTATTTTTATTTTAATTGATGCTATTTTAACTTTTAACTAATTTGAATTATTATAATAATTTAAATAATTATCAAATTGTCTATAAGTTCTATGAAGGTATTTTTTTTAAAACAATTAGTCATACGAGTTTTTTCTACAACTTTTTTTAATTTAGTGCCACCATATTGGAATTTTGTAAAGTGATCAGAAAGAAGGTCACTCTCTTTTTACAATTTTACATTTTTATAATTAGGGCGGCCCAGTGGCTCAGGGACGGGTTTTCTTCCCTAAAAAGTCTAAAGTATAGATATCTAAAAATAAGTATAGATAGATAAAAATAAAAATAGTTATCGTAGTGCAAAATTCACGTTTCAAAAAGTTGTTGAAGCTTAAGAGACATGCTTGGCAACAAAAAATACTATTTCATTATATTTATCAATATCCTGGGCTTTCTCAGTTGAGAAAGCTTTGTCAGTAGCGATAAATTATCTCTGCTATCAGCGTTAACAATGCTTTTTGGTTTTTTCAATACATTTATATACTTTCTCATTGTCGATTACCTAGAAAAAATAAAGTTACTGAGATGAGAATATAGCTCTTAACTCGGACAGTGTGATGAGGCTGGATTCAATTTCCTGCCGGCGAGAATATATTTTTACAGTAAATTTTGATGAAATGTTAAATAATACTTGTGTTTTTAAATAACTTTAAAAACTTTCCGTGTGTCCCTCTTTTTTTTGAATATAGTCTTCTTTTGTGTGGGTCGTAGAGGGTTGAAATTATAAACAAATTAAATTGTTTTAAAAATGGCTATATTTCGCCCCTCTCCGGGGCATATTCATGCCTAAAACATCATTAAAAACATTGTTAACATTAAAAATTACGTTTACAAAATATGCTTTATAGTAAAATTATGATTTTTATTTATCGTTTTTACATTAATTTCATTTTTTTTTTTTTTTAAATATAAAAATAAAAATATCCACCATTTTTAAAAATGGTGGATACAAACTTACTATACTGACAAACATACAAGGTATACCACTTCTTTTATATTTAAAAAAAAAAAAATGAAATTAATGTAAAAACGATAAATAAAAATCATAATTTTACTATAAAGCATATTTTGTAAACGTAATTTTTAATGTTAACAATGTTTTTAATGATGTTTTAGGCATGAATATGCCCCGGAGAGGGGCGAAATATAGCCATTTTTAAAACAATTTAATTTTTTTATCATTTCAACCCTCTACGACCCACACAAAAGAAGACTATGTTAAATAATAATTAATTAAATTTTAAATTAATAATGTAGGTTCGTTTCGTATAAGAGACATTTTATTTTGAGTTGTATCCGACAGATTTTTTTTTTACTTATTCTCCCTATTTTATTGGTTCTATGGGTGGTATCACCTCGAAAACTAGATTTTTATTAACTTAATTCTAATTAATTCAATTATGTTGCTCATAAGTTCACATTTTATAAAAAAACAAAAATATTGGGTTTTGTTTTTCATGTTATACTTAATTATTAGGAACAGGTAGAAAAGCTGTGCTGTTTCACCTGGCAGATGTTTAGGTACATTTATTTAGCCGAAGACGTTGTTATAATGGAAAACTCATTTTCCTGGCTTAGCACGTAGTGAAACACTTGATTCCCCCCTCCCCCTTCATCTACTTTTCCTGTCTCCTCCAGCCGTCTACACCGATATACAACGGAAATATTCAACACACTGCTTTAACCTTTCGTTCAAACACTAAATTTAAATTATAATTCGATTCAAACAATTAAGTCACAAGAACATGCTATTCCTAGTCTTAACAAATTTGCTAGAAAAAATAAAACTTGAGTTTAAAAATTTTAAATACATTTAAAGTTCTTTAATATGAGGTAACTAGTGTGATGATTTTTAGGGGGGGAAATATATATATATATATATAGAAGAAATTTGGATGGTATGTCGAAATGGGAATGGAAACAGATATAAATCTCATGGATCATTCGTCCTATAATTAGACTCGAGAATGCTATGTGCCACATAATTATATTATTAATTGGCAGACTACTTTTATAACCACCAATAAAATAATTCAATTCTTTCATTTTTTAGTACAGATGTTTACCCAAGCTATTACAACTATGGACAACTATTCCTAGCTATTACAACTATTCCTTTCTCTCGTGTTTATAGCTTTTTAGGCTGTGAATAAAAATACGTCAGGAAAAAGGAGGGTCAAGAAAAAAAATGGTACAGCGGATGTGGTTGTTATCTTGACTTCTTTTCTAACTCTAGTTAGCATTGGTGTCCTTGAAGAGAGATTATATTTAACCCATTCGGTTATTACATAGTTTAGAGTGTGCCTATTGCTGACAAAATAATAAAATCCATTCAAAAGCAGATTGAGTTCAACTAGTAATCTACCAATAATTCATTGATTTAGATTCATTAAATCAAACTGAGAAACTAATAATTAATTTTAAAAAACTATCCGATATTACGCGTACTAAACTTTCTCATATTGAGTAGCTAATAACTTCGTCCAGGATTTTTCCATTGGTTAGTTGTTTCGGGTATTGGCAGATACATTTAATTATTATTCAATATTTTATCAATATTAACTGGGAATCGAAACCGACCTCTCGCTCTTTATAACTATCGCTATTTTCTGGGAAACTATGTTTCTTAAAGTCTTTTCAATGAAAACGACCAATAAGATGACATTCGAACTTAAAAAAAAATACGAGTGGTGTCGCGGGACACCCGGTAGGAACGAAGTTCCTTACATTTTTCATTAAATATAAATTATGAAATCACTCTGCTAAGTACGTATACGTTGCTAACTACTTATACATGGCGGAGTTAAAAAAGAGACAAAATTAAAAGTAACTAAGTAACTGTTTGTACCTAGCGGAGTTAAGGCAAAATTAAAAGAAAAGCATTATTTTTATTATTGAAGCAAGCGTCTTACAATAAATATGTATTGAATATTGAGAAAAAAGTTAATCTGATGAGTTTATAGTTAAAGAGTATGAACGAGTGGTTTTTAGGTCAAATAGGGATAATAAATCTTAAACGCTGCTTCAATACATCCTGGCTATATTTCGACCTTTGCTTAGGTCATCTTCAAGCCTATAACATAATTGAAACACAAGGTATTTACTAATCTATCACAGCTGAACAAGTATTAAGGTTATTTAAGTTAATTTTATGTTTTGTTATTTTTGTTTAATTGTTATATATTATGTGATACAAGTTTTTAAAAAGAATTTTAAACAATATTATACTAAATATAATCAGTTCCGTCAATGACAAATTACCATGTAGGTAATGAGTTGTAATAGAAAGTTTGGGAGTTTTTATTGTTTGACATGGAATTTTAATGTATTTAGTCAGGAACCGTATGAGGTAAAGGGAAATTTTAATATTGTCATTAATGTAAGTGGCTACTTGTTCAGCTGTGATAGATTAGTAAATACCTTGTGTTTCAATTATGTTATAGGCTTGAAGATGACCTAAGCAAAGGTCGAAATATAGCCAGGATGTATTGAAGCAGCGTTTAAGATTTATTATCCCTATTTGACCTAAAAACCACTCGTTCATATATTTAAAAGAAGGGATCACTATAGTCAGAATAGTTAAAGAGTATGTTTGTAGTTGGTAAGAAATAGGACTGTTTTCTACCTACCCGGCATACTAATTTAAAATATTATAAAATATATCTCTTCCCTACTCAAAAACTTCTGATGCTTGAATATCAGGTTGAAATTTTACATGCATGTTTCAATAGTACTTTAGACGATGTGTAAGAAGTTTTATTGAAATCGTTACGTTAGAATGTAAGATATCGGTAAAAACGTTGTTTTCTTAATTTTAAACGTTGAGCTACGCTTTAATAAATTTAGCGATATTTATCACTTTATAGCAGTTTCGGTGTTCGTTTTACTAAAAAAATATATTTATAAAAATTGTTTGTCTCATTAAATAGATGAAGTTAGAATTTTTTGCCGTCCTAAAATTAAATTTGAAGCTTACGTTTACGCGAGCATTGCGCGTGAACGCTTGGGCGGATAACGTTGTCCAACGACCTCAGCCTGGGCATTGGTACAATGAACATGTGTACCAAATTTCAACTAACTCAGTCATCTTTTGCTCAAGTTATCGTCATCGGTAGATGTTTGTGACGCCGTTATTTTGTAACGGTCGTTTTTTTCGGATTCACTCCCGGGCTCCAGAACGCGCCATTAGGAACTTCGTTCCAAAAAACACCGTTTTGGACTCAGTGAATTTAAACATTTAAATTGATTAAAATAAAATTTTTCGGCCAATACTTACTCTTAATGTATTCTACATACATGAAAAAGTAAAAACTCCATAAATAGTTTGAATTAAAAAAATATATTTAAAACAATTATAAATAATGAATTGTTTAATGATTATTAGATGCATTATAACTAATAGACAGAGACAGATATCCATTAATCATAAAATAAAAAAATAAAATAAACAAAAAAAAAAAAAAGAAATATAATTATCAAAGGAAACGTTATCAGAAAGAAGAGGAAATGCCATTATCATATATTTTTGTTTGTATGATTCATAAATATATAATTATAAACTTAGTCGTTTAATCATTTATCTTAATTACGAAGGGAACAATATCAGCATAAAACTGATTATCGTTGTGTATAATTCGTTAAAATGCAGTTTATTTTAACATTAAAATTCTATTTTTTAAGATTTGTCTTTATTATTTCATGTCTTTACACACACACACAGATATTGATGGGTTAAATCCAAGAAAGTGTTTTTTAAAAAATTTCTGTCTCTAGATCTGTGCAGATGCGTATATAGCCTTTACTACTAGGCCAAT
The DNA here is from genome assembly GCA_951217055.1 of Gerris lacustris. Lineage (NCBI taxonomy): Eukaryota > Metazoa > Arthropoda > Insecta > Hemiptera > Gerridae > Gerris > Gerris lacustris. Next base: position 51,280,827 of record OX578279.1, read on the forward strand.
GAAATTTGGTATAATACATATATGTTCAGAAAATTAATGCCATATCAATGAAATTTTAGCTCTAAATTTGGAAACGCTACCCTTAAGAACTCAAAAACAATTTTAACTATATTTGCCCATTTAAATATGAGTATAACTATACTCAAAATACGTTCAAACAACGTTTTATTATACAAAAAAAAAAAAAAAAAAAAAAAAAAAAATTAGTGGAAAATTGAAACCGAAACGTAATCAACCAAACACTTAATAATTATGTATTAGTTATAATGGATTTAAATTCAGAATCACCATTCATATATGAGAAAGTTTTATTTGAGTTTATATTGGATCCATTTTTCTAAGATGTACTAAGTTAGATCTGGGATAATCGAGTAGATAATACAAAGCTCTGAAAAAACAGTAGATAATAAAGTAGATAATATAAAGCTCTGAAAAATGCAGGAAAAAACTTTTTTAAAAAAATTACTCCATTTAAATTCGAATAGAACTATATATACGACATTTTTCCGGGGGGAATTATAACAATGGATACATTGATAAAACAAATAAATAAAATAATAATAATTAAAAAGGGAGGAATTATTTTTATAGTAAATTTTGATAAATTGTTAATTAATAAATAAATTTAACTGTGGAAAACCAAATCACAAACATATTTCTGGACAAAGAAATTATTTGATTGAGAAAGTTAGGTAAGATTTATATCGGACAGATTATTGTAGAAGAAAGATTAGTATGAGTTGTTTCGGACAGATTATCTGTATGAGAAAGTTAAATACAATTTTTTTAAGTTATATGGTAAGTTAAATGAATTACTACAATTTACAATAAAAAGTTAATACAATTCAATTTTCTACAATGGAATCATAATTCAACGCAAAAGGCTTTATAACCACATAAGATTCATATTTTAGTTATTTATACAGGACGGTTAGAAAGCAAAGGGACCAAGCTCTCCTACTAGAGGTTTTAATTAACTCTATATATCATATGATGTACATACATATACATATTTTAAGGTATATTATGTATCATGCGAGGTAATTAGACTCCCTAGAGTGGGAGGGGGGGGGGAGGTTAGTGTATTCCAAGGGAGCATTATTAGTTGCTTTTAGAAATTGTAATAATAGTGGAAGAGAGATTATTTCCTGGTCTTTGATATAATGCACTTGGCAAACTCTATTTACCATGCACTTTGCTTTGTTTTGTCTACCGCTGTTAATCTATATATACATGTCTAATGTATACATATATATAAATAAATATATTTCTTATCAATTTTATACAGAGAAACTATTAAATTACCAAAGCAATAATAGTTTTAGTGGTAAAAATATGTGAACTATAGAATTAGAGGTCTCCAGATCATTTGGTCAAAATTTAACTTTATTTTTGCTTCAGAGCTCACCGAAGGTAATAGAAGCATTGAGGTCTTTCTGAGCAACGGCATTATTTTATCACCTCAAATTAAAAAAAAACTATATAGAAATGTTTTTTTAGACATCAAGGAATAGGTTTCGTGTCGGTCTGTAAGACAACAATTTTGAGAACCACCTTATCTTAAAAACTACTTGTCCGATTTGGAGTGTAGGTCATAATTAGCTGACTTTTGGTCCCATTTTAATTTCATTCTTCTGAGCTTGCTTTTTTTCTTTTGCATGCGCTAAACTTTGATAATTCCAGATTGATTACAACTTTCTGCTCGCATATACATTGAATCTAAATTAAATGTAATGAGGAGCAAACAACCATACTTTCAAATTTCAGTAGGGTCACATTATTTTTATGGGTCTTTTTCATCAAGGTATATTATGTGCCACACTAATAACCAGACTTTTTTCGTTAAAAAATTAATTTTTACACTAAATACATTATCACTACCCTTCATAATAAATCAAATAAATGTATAAAACGTTTAAGATAACTTTATAATAAATTTAATACAGAAAATATACAACTACAGATAAAAATTTTAACAATTTTATCATTATTAAACGAGCGTAGTAAGTTCTTCTTCATTTCAGAGACTTGTGATTTTAAGTTTGCTTTTCTAACTATAACTGGCGAAAACATGAACCGATATGAACTAGATTCGGCACTTTGAAAACAAATTTGTCGACATAATATGTTAAAAAAAAAGGCGATGCTTTCATGGCATGTTACACGTTATTTTAAAGCTCTTTTCAGGTAAATTAAGAGTGTATGGATTTTTCCTCAATTTAGTTTCCTGGCAGCCATATTGAACACAAGTATGGCCGATGGAAGAGCAAAATGCTAATTGCTCTTCTCGATGTATATGCACCACATCAATAATTTATGAAATAATAATTAAACTAAATGAATTTTTCGCGATAACTTAATAAATTATTTTGGAAAACAACATTGTAGAACTCCAAAAATTCGATAAAATTATAATTCGTACCAGACAAATATTTTGCTGTGGTATATAAATAAACATATAATATTTTATAAAATATTTTCTTTCCCTAGATTTTAAACTCCCTGGTGTTATTTATATATTGTATAAGTTATATGAATATGGATAAATTTTAAGTGATAATCCTGGTTATTTATAAACATTTTTATTTTTTCTGAATTAGACAAAAAAACACACTTAACAACAACATTATTTTCCATTTGGAAACATATATTATTCAGACATTAAAAAACCGCCATTCTTTTCCCACAGTTAATATTACTCAAAGGCAGAAATTTTCGATTCGTTCGATACGATTTATTTAATTTAAATGAACTAATTAAAATGTAGAATACAATTAGTCGAGCAGGTCGGTACAATAATATAATTATAGGCCCCCCGACCCGGGTAATGCAGATATAAATCAACTGTTTACATTGAATAAATTAATTAACACCCCTGGCCCAAGTTTCGAGTAATAATAATTACATATGAACAGACCAATAAAATCCTATTAGCGTCTAGAAACACCTACTCAATCGGGTCCGAGTTCACACGGACTATTACATAAAACAACAAATTATTTTCATATCAAAGATTTATTATTTTATACCTAATTTTTTAAAAATATTTTTCCTCATTATATTGCTTCCGAGCTTAACCAAAGGTTACGGAAGCAATGTGATCGTTCTGAAGAACGAAAATATTTTGTCTCCGATTTAAAAAATTCCAAGACAGAAATCTGTTTCGGACATCGGGGGCATTTTTGGTTCCGTGTCTGTCAGTCGGTCTTTCTGTTTGTCGCTCAATTTTTGCAAACCAACCATATTTAAAAAACTATTCGTCCAATATTAATGAAATTTGTAAGGTAGGCCATAAGTCATAATTAGCTTACAGATACAGTACTGCTTGCAGGTCTTATATAAGTTTTAACCTTCTGCGCCCATTTTTTCCTCTTCCTCATTTATTTAAGCCTATATATCTTCAAAAGAACTCATCTGACTATTATGAAATTTTGATGATTTGCCAAAAGCAAAAGTTCTTTTTTTTGCTACTACTAACTTTTGCTAAATTAGTACTTTAATTCATGAAAAAAATCAAAACTATTTTGACATGTTAAAAAAACGGGGGAAAAAATTAAATAAATTAGACAATAATGGCTTGCAAAAGCATAAAATCAATGAAGTACGTGCAAGGATGCGAGGAAGCTATGATCCACACTAATTGGCAGTCTATTTTTTACTTTCGAGCTTCCGGTATGGGAAAGCTAATGTGGTCGTTCTGAAGAACATTTTCTTATATCTCCTACTTAAAAAAAGAAAGAAATCTGTGTTAAACATCAGGAAACATTTTTTTGTTCTCTTGTTGGTCAGACTGTCCATCTAACATTTTCACGTACCAACAAATCTTAAAAACTACTCGTCCAAATTTAGTGAAATTTGGATGGTGTCATTATTAGCCTATTAAAAAGAAAGAAAAATTGAAATAAAAAAAGTGTTACACGAGGAAGCTACATACTACAAAAAAAGAAATAAATAAACTTAAACTTTGCCTTAAAAAGGTTTCTTTTTTGACAAAGAATAACTATGTTGTCCGATTTTTTTTTTATTTGTTAATTTCTTTAAAACAATAAGAGAGAAAGCCACAAAAAATGTAATTTCCAACAACACAAGACACATAACGCATAACACAAAGATGAATTTGTAAAAAATGTAACCTAGTAATTGAGGGATGAGTTTTTAGAGCTACCCTAGAATGTCCTGTGTTTGGGTTATTACATAAAAATTACTCCAAAGTTTCAAATTTTTATGTTAAGTACTTTCGGAGTGATCAGGTGCGTTATACAGACAGACAGACAAGCGCAGGACTGTATAAAGACCTCGTTTTGCCATATCCTTTCACCCATCAAAAATGTTTAATAACAATGTTAAAATAAAATTTTATATTGTTCAAATAGAGACAGTTTCTATTTTACTTTCTCATATAAAGAGAAAGTATTGTGATGCCGCGAAAACTTGATTTTGACATTTTGATGGATTTACATGTTTTGAGGTCCCCTGAGTCCAAAAAAGTGTTTTTTAAAAAATGTCTGTCTGTCGCCTAAACTACTGGGCCGATTTTGACGAAATTTGGCATACATGTTCAGAAAAATCATACCCCGAGGCGGGATCAAGAAATTATTTTTAGCTTCAAATTTGAGGTCGGTGAACACCGAGCAACAATATCATTTAGTTCTCAAGATTTGTTTCTCCAATAGTTCTTGATGTACTAAAAATTAGAAATAACCTTTAAGGAACATTTTCCTAAAAGCGATTCCAACGATTTATTGAGCGATAGTCTCAGGCAAAAATAACATTTTACTTACAAATTATAATTAAAATTTTAGTAGCAAATAGTCGTTTTCCTAGACGCGTCTAGGAAAATGCACCTTTAGTAAAAGAGATATTGATTTGACCCACTAATGATTAGGGTATTATGATTATGGACAGTCTTTTTTATCTAGACTATGTATACTATTTGTACTACTGATCTAGGCTGTGTCTACTATTTACTACTGATCCAGACTGTGTCCACTATTGACTACTGATCTAGACTGCGTCTACAATTTGCTATCTTGACAGTTTTTCCCAACCGGTCCACGAAACATTTTGACCGGCTCACGTAAAATTTGGACGAATTTGGACGGTCCGGAAAAAAAATAGTTTTCCAATTAGTGCGGCACATAGCTTTTTCGCATCCTATCACGTTCATTAATGAATGGTTTGCTTTTACAAACCATTATTGACAAATTCATGTAATGTTTTAAAATTTTAATTTCTTTTTAACAAGAATATAAAAGCATCAATTCAAACAAAATTTAATAAGTGGAGGCGGTTGAAATTAATATGGGACCCGTGGGCTATTTTCGACAACCCATCCAAATTGTTTTTAAATCGGATGAGTACTTTTAAAGATGTTTTGATGAAATAAATATAAGATGCTTTGTAAAATATATGTAAGTATGTAGTTATTTCAATTATATGTGGAGACAGTTTATAGTTTATGTAATTACATTAATTTAGATTAACAACCAGAGTAATTTAATATAGACTGATTTCAATCACGTTAACTGAAAAACAAATTAAAATGGTCGACATTATATTGTATAGCTTATGTTATAGTCGTTTATTAGTTAATACTCTGAATTTTGGCTCTTATGAGTTTTTATTCACTATCAGTTTATGTTCCGAAAACATCCAGCAGAAACCATTTAAAACTTTCCAGTTAATTGATGATGAACAACTAAAGTGGTCAAATTTCAAATTGCGTCGTATTGAGCATTATTAACTATTATAAGTATTATCGTAATATTAACTTATCGTCTAAAAATCAATATATTTCACAGGTTCTTATTTAATTTGTCTTGTTTGTAAGGTACATATTTTGTAGTATTTTGTAGTATTTTCAATTAGCTGGAAAGCTGAAACTTTCAAAAATATAGTATTTTTACGTTGACAATGCAAGTTAATTAAAACCATACTAATGCTTCACTTAAAAATAGTGTTTATGTAAAAGATCAACAACCACCATTGTAATGAAAAAACACTGCTAATTAGTGTGGGACATAGCTTCCTCGAGTCCTACTTCGTATACTTTATGATTTTATGCTTTTACAGCCCATTATTGTCAAATTTATTTATTTTTCCTTTGGATTTTTTAAAACTGTCAAAATTGCTTTCTTACATAAATTACATACGAAGTAGTAATTTAGAAATATTTAAAGAGCGCAGACGGTTGAAATTAATCTGGGGCTATCTGCGGGCTACTTTTGACAAACCATGCAAATTTCATAAACATTAGATGAGTACTTTTAAAGATATAGGTGTAAATAAATCTATGTTTGTGCGCATGAGGAAGAGAAACAAATGGGCGCAAAAGGTTGAAACTGATATGGGAGCAACAATGGGCTAATTATGACTAGTTGTAAGTAGTTATTAAGATATGTTCGCAAAAATTAAGCGACAGACTGAGCGACAACCCGAAACCCGACAAAAAATGTTCTCTAGAACGGATTTCTGTTTGAATTTTTGAAATCGGAAACAAAAAAAAAACCATTATCTAGAACGATCACATAGCTTCCGTTACCTTCGGTAAGCTCGGCAGCAAAATATTTTAATAATAATAATATATAGATTTAATTTGTTACCCCCTATGAGAAAGTTTCACTTCATAATTATTTGTAGATTAAAGTAAAGGTAAAGTAAAAGAAAAAATAGTTTTAACGAAATTTTATAATTTATGTTTACCTAATTCGAACGCGACGACATTCAAAGCAGCGAACAGCAGAACAGGCAAAGTGTAAATAATCCAAACAGCTGGTGTTAGCATGATGTCACTGACACCACATTTCAATATGAATTTAATAAATTTTAAATTATTTTTTATTAATAAACAATTATTTTTTTAAATATTGTAATTAAAAATTAGAATATTCATTAATTAAAACAAACAACTAAATTATTTCGAAAGAGAAGAAAAAACAAACATAACACACGTAAATGTTTTGGTTATAACGAACGTAACGCGATGTTTTTTTTAGTACAGAAAAAAATGTACAGTATGACCATACATACGTCGCGAACGTGACGGCGTGCGAACACTGACTGAAAGTTCCAGTAGGAAGAAAGGCAATGGATGGAGTGTGGTGGGAGAGTCGACACTAGCTCAGCCTTGTGGACAATCCTATTTACTAGAATGCACTCTGCAACCCATTACCTCGTATTAGTACCTAATAATATTATACTGATACCAGTGCAACGGCATTCATTCCATTATGCACTTCTAAAATCCTATTATTCTTATTCGAATATTATGAAGTATTTAATACATAGTATGATTATGTAACCTTATGTATATTCATACATAATATACGTATTACTGAAAATTCAAGCTGTCCCTTGAATTTAAGCCGTACTTTGATTATATAGCACTTTAAATTGGAAAAAAATTAACTGCTACAATATATGCTTAAAAATTAAGCTGTAACGTAATATTGCGCATTAAAAATTTAAACAATAAGGGTGGCTTACATTTCAAGTAATAACATAATATTATACAGTAATTGAACGGGCGAAGTGATTTCTTCATTTTAAAGACTGGCGATTTTACAAGTATGTTAAGTGTTACACAGGTGCAACTCAGTATTTGTATAGTTTATGGAAATTGCACACAATATTTTTAAGATGGCGACTAATATGATGCACGACTAAAAAAGTTTTTTAGTCATAATGGCGACATGTTATGTGTCGTTTTAATGACCTTGAAAAGTAGAAAAAAAAGTAAATATTATTGCTAAATGCCTATTCTTTGCCGTGATTTTGAAAACAATTATAGCTGAAATGTAAGTGTTAAAAAAAAGTATGCTTGTATATTAAGTCACATATCATTTATGTGCTCTATAGCTATGCGCTTTATAGCTCCTTTTAGGGAGAGTAAGTTTTTTCCTGGTAGCTACATTGAATTCAAAAATGACTGATATAAGAACAAAATGCAATTTTGTTTTACGCTAGTTTTTTATTCGTCACATCACTAGTATTATCTGGTTAAAAACCTATAAGTATAGAAATTGGCCAAAAGTATTGTTGTGTAGGAGTGTAGGAGTCAGCATGACAGGCAGACCTTTTTTTAAAAAAACACTTTTCTGGACTCAGGGACCTCAAAACGTGAAAAATCCATTAAATCTTAAATTCGAATTTCGTGCCATAACAATACTGGTTGAAATAAAGTTGTAGAATGATGGCACAGTGATTTGATTTTGTTGGATTTACAAGTTAAATTGGCTTTTATTCAAGCACAAAATGAAGCCTGTAGTCAAAATAGTTCTCTTGCAGTTCCAAAAAATGGAAATTTGTATATTTTGAGATGAACCTAAACCACTTTAGTCCAGTCAAATTAGGATATAACTTTGCAAAATATCCCAAAGTTTTGGAAAATGGCTTAAAATGTTCGTATGACTTTCCTGTCTAACATCCTAAAAGTCCCCAAGAGGGGGGGGGGTCGGATAATAGGTGCTTTTTTTGCTTTTTACCAAATATCTAAAGTATTGACAGTAGGCCAATTATGGTTATGTACAAATTTGTTTTTCATTAAATTTCCAATAAAAAAGCGCTCAAAATTAGGTAATAAAAAATAAAATTGGATTAGGGGGCAAAGGAACTCTTTTATTAGGGATTTCTTGACCTTAAGCCACACTCTATGTGTGTACCAAAAATGTTAAAAAATATGATGATTAAGAAAATTTTTGTTTTAAAGTTTACTTTGTTTGACCCTTAAATATATCCTGTATATAATAAATATACATACTTTTAGGTTTCTGTACAAAGTACATATAACGGCTCTGTCTGTCTGTCTGTCTGTCCGTTGGTGTCTGTCCGTTGCTTGTTTCAATTCATAAACTACAATAGCTAGGAACATGAAATTCGGCACACAGGTGCATCTCGGCATTTTAGACAGCTGGACACATTTTGGGTTTTTCACACTTAATATTTTCAAAATGGCGGCCAATATGGCGGGCAACTAAAAAAAAGTTTTTAGTCACCATGACATGTTATACATCAATTTAAAGGTCTTGAAGTGTAGAAAAAGAATATGCAATTATTAAAATTTTACACTTAGACATTTCAAGATGGCGGCCAATATGGCGGGTGAATAAAAACAAGTGTTTAGTAACTATGACATGTTATATATCAATTTAAAGATCTTGAAATGTAGAAAAAGAATATGCAATTATTAAAATTTTCAAGATGGCGGCCAATATGGCTGGTGACAAAACATTGTTTTAGTTACCATAACATGCTATACATCAATTTAAAGGTCTTGAAGAGTAGAAAAAGAATATTACTATTAAAATTTGTGTAATTTTATTACACATAATAATTTTAACTTGTACAGAAACCGGCGATTATCGCCCCACGTACTTATGTGAAGCGCTCCTTACTTGTTTATTATTTAGGTTTATTTATTTATAGTATTAAAGTAACTCATGGTGATGATTATTGTGTTAATATCTGGAGGGGAGGTGTAGGAGGTTGGGGGGGGGGGGGGGTGGTAAATAGAAGAATGAAAAATTGGGAAGGGGGAGTCAAAAATCTATGGAATAATAAATAGAGTGTGGCTTAAGGTCAGAAATCCCTTATGAAGAGGTCCTTTGCCCCCAATCCTACTTTATTTTTTATTACCTAATTGTGAGCGCTAGTAGCTCAAAAACGGTTGGAGCTGGGAAAAAAATGTTAAAGTGCCATTTTTATTAGAAATTTAATGAAGAACAAATTTGTAAATAACCATAATTCACCTAATGTCAATACTTTTCGAGATATTTGGTAAAAAGCAAAAAATCCCCCTCCCCCCCCCCCCCCCCCCCCTGGGGGGGGGGGGTGTTGCACCCCCTAAATTTTGACGGACCCAGCAGATTTTTATTTCCACTGCCAATATGAAGGTATGAGCAAAGTTTCATGAATGTACAAATTTTGTCATTTTTAAACCCTATTTTACCTGTACTAATTAGAGAAATGTATGGGGGATTATGTTTTATTAGGATAGCCGTACCCATGACCAGTTTCATCTGGGTGGTCTGTACAGTAAAGGATTTACCTTATCTTTTTAACGTAATTGAATCAAAATAAAAACCAAGGTGTTATAGGACATAGCCCCCTCTACACGAAGAGTGTTAGCTCAAAAGAAATTAGCTAGATAAGGAGTCTTCTCTCATCTCTGTGCTCAAACTCCAACTTTGCTCAGTACTAAAACTCTTAGCTTACCTAGCTTCTTTTTTAACTTTCACCATTTTTTGGACACACAAATAAAACAATACTTATTATTCATATCAAATCAAAATACTTATTAGTTCTATTTTTCTCCAAATGGTCAATGCCATATCGGCATAGACAAAAATAGAGAAAAAAAGTAGTTATGTTGTAACAATGGTTACAACCCCTCCCCTGTCGTTGACATTTGCTGAGATACTAAACCCTCGTCAGAAATTAATTCTTACTTCTAATCCTAATTCACTGCATTAGTGAATGCATCATGGCGGTGACTATTAAAGTGTCGTCGGTGACATTAATCTCTCCTAAAAATTAATTAATTCCTACCGTTTTTATTAGGGAATAAATAATGTAGGCTTGCCAGTGTTTAGGATGGGTTCCACAAACATAAAATTACACCTAACAAAGTAGATTTAGGCAAATGAAGGAAAAATGTCTTCCATTTTGACTTAAATAATACAAAAGGTTTTGGGATAAAAGAAATAAAATTAAAATAAGAAGTGTATTAATAATACTTGAAATTAATAGCTATGTACAAAATATCTTAAAATTTAAAGTATGGTTACTACCTGAAAATAATATTTAAAAATCTACACAAATTAATTTTAAAATAAGGTAATTCTAAAAAAAAGAAAAATTATACTACCAGCAAAATAAAATCGAGAAATCATAAGAGAATATAAAATTAACTTTCCTATGGATTCAATAAGATAAATTAAACGATAAATAAAGACATAAATAAAACGTAATATAACTTATATATTAATTTCTTTTCTGGGTCGTTAATAAAATCATGCAAAGAATAAATCCTTGGAAATAATAATTAAAACTAAGCAAAGATTATAAATGGGCGCTCTACGCTCTACTTGAAGAGTTTAAAGAACACCAACCAGATAGCCCTTTTCTATGAAGACCGTAACTCCAAAATACGACGTATAAACTTATCAGATTTTATAGTCTTATGCTAACTTATCTTCAACATAAACTAATAAAGGGAAGGGGTTCTTAAAACTTAAGTTTCCAGTCACCGAAAGGGAGTATGGTAGATTTCTACTCCACAAAATTATAAAATACAATTATGATAAAAAAAGGTCCTATCTCTGATCCGCTGAACGTAGTGTCACTCTCTTTTTTTGAAATTTGAGACTTCAACACACCTAATAGGCAAGTGGGTAAGGCTTATTTTTTTTTCGCTGAATCGATTAAAACCAAAACTAAGTCGATACGCTCAGTAATTTAGAAGTTATAAGGGGTTTTCAAGGAAACACAATAAAACAATATTAAAACTTCAAGGGACACACTTTTTTTATAAAATGAGACAAGAATCAGGTTTCAAGGATGAGTAGCTTTTATTTTATGACGTAACCGTGATGATTTTGTTTCTAAAAAATCGACTTTTTCTAAACTTCAGCCTCAATGAGACACGGGTTAACATTATCTCATTTTCTAGCCAATTGTCAACTTTTAGGGGGGTTCTCCGGAAAACATCGCTTCCTAGGCAAAAACAACCCAGATAAAAAGAAACAAAACTAATCCCATAAATAAAACAGTTTTTCTTTCATTTACAGACATATAAATATTTTCTATGCCTTTCACAAAAAAATTTACGTTAAACTTTCTCTATTGTTACAAATTTAATTTTCAATTTTTCTCTTTATAATTTGAATGAATTTAAACTAATTTAGCCTTTCCAAAAATGCTTAATCATAGAGAGTTATCTTTAAAAAATTCGGCAGTAAAGTACTTTTCACATTAATATAATAATAGAAAATCTAATTAGGTAAATTTAATTTAGTTTTAGCAATGCCGCTTACTTACGATTGATTGTTTTTATTCATTTAAAAAAAAAAAATAATAATAACTGGATTTTCCCTCAATTTAGATTTTATAATCATGTTTTTAGTTCTTTCTTAAACTAAAAAAAAACTAATGCTTGAGAAATTTGGTCTGATTTTTTTAGTTAATTTACGAACACGACGGGTTTCACCCTCCCCCATCCCTGATATTTATGGCACATTCCACCATAAAGAATGTTTTTTATGCACTAAATGGAACATTCTGCACTACGAACATCCAAAAATCAACGTCCGCTTCCCGGAGACAACCTGTATTTATATAAATATGTACACCTTAAAGATGCTTTCATCATTCGAAGCAGATTCGATGTAGAGAAGACTTAAAATTTTATTATGACACCAACATAGAAAACCTGCGTCCTAAGTCTAAGATAATAATATAATATATTATATATTATATGAGGCGCCTAGTATCAAAGACGGACATTCGACATTTTTTCCGAATTTCAGTTATCGATTGTTTCTTATTGATTTTTGGCTGCTGCATCAGATTCTGCTATCCATTTGCATAAAAAACGACCAGAAATGGGGTAAAAATGCAATAATATTTGTAGCTTTGTTTCAAATACAGACAAGTCAACACACATTTTGCTTCAAAAGTGGACATAACCGAAACAGCCAATCAGGAGCCTGCTGATTTTACTAACTTGTTCCTATAAAGCACTGCGGGCTTTAGCATCTGAATACCTAATCCTACCATTTTGTCATACATGTTTAGAAAAATGATACCCCGAGGGGTAATCGAGAAATCAATTTTAGCTCTAAATTTGGGGGGCACTACCCCCTAAGAACTAAAAAACGTGAAAAAAAAATATTTCTCCAATATTATTATTCTAACCATTATCAAAGAAATTCACGTTTTCAGTACTTCTAACTAGTTTTGAGTCTATTAAGAATCTACAGAAAAAAATCATTGCTCTAGCACCTGTAAAATTTGAGCTACAGTTTTTCGGCTCTCCTGTAAAATTTTGAAATGTGCTCTTGTCCGTCTTTGATACTAAGCTCCTCAGATATGCCTCTAGACCTAGACGTTCACAATAATATATAATATAAGGCATCAGATTAGAAAATAGGATAGAGCTTTAATTGTAGACCGCATAAAATATATTTAAACACTAACCACTGCTTGGCCCCGCCTTAAAGTTTAAATAAAATAAAAATATATAGAACTAAATAAATAAATAAGAGGAAAAGAGTTAAGCAGAATAAGTATTGTCACATTTCACCGCTTATGCTTTTGTTAAAACTCTTTTTCAAAAAGCCAAGAAAACTTTTTACCTCAACTAGTAAAAAGTGAAGGGGGAGGGTGTGCAGTTAAGTTGATAAACTCTCTGTAACTAGGTTGGTTTTGGTTAGGTGCTTATAAAGAGTTTAGGGGAGTGGCTTGTAGCTTGAAATTTTCACCGGGGGGTTCTGTCTGTATATAAATAGGGGAGGTTCTTATGTCCTGAAGGTTTTCGGGGGGGGGGGCTATGTTGGATGTCAAGTAACCTTACCCCTCTTACCCTGATGCTTTACTAAAACTTTCCAGCCACATCCCCCCCCCCTTAAACCAAAGTCAAGCTGTCAAGTTTACCCCCTGCCCATTCCCTTTCACTTCTTAAAATATTTTTACAAATAAAAGTTTTTGATACACACTATTTCTACTCATATATTCATATATATATATATATATATATATATATATATATATATATATATATATATATATATATATATATATATATATATATATATATATATATTTATATTAGTTTTCTATTGAAAAGTTTGGCGACTTTACCTTCCCTAGTCCTGTTTTAAAACCAAGTACCTACAAACTTGGTACAATGACGTGAGTTTCACACTTTTCATGTCAAGTCCCCTTTCATGGTTAAACTAAAATATAAAATGAAAAGAAACCACAAAACAACAATAGATTAGGGGTTAAAGGAAGAGAAGATAACATTAACAAAAAGAACCACTACGAATGAAAACTATACCTATGTATTTTATATTTCTTTAAAAATATTTGTTTTTTAATGTCATCATTTTGTCTCTTACATCCCAATCAACATTACGTTTTAAGAAGAATGAAGTAGTGGTCATTTTTCACATTTACTCACTGTGTCAGTGTGAAATTGTGAAACATGTCTTAACTAGGTGGGACTCGAAAATTACCAGATATCAGAATTTAGACCTGAAGAGGTGACTAGGCTAACCACTCGGCTAGGTCTTAGGCTTTTGGGTTGAACAATATTGTGCAAATATATCTGGTATGTTTTGTTTTTTAATTCTTATTTTTTTATTATTTTTATTTGTAAATTTGCTAATCTTAATTTAGTTATTTATTTTGTGTATATAATTAAGATAACCTGCAACTAACCTATTAATTATATTTTAGCCTTTTAGAAAAGTTTGTATCAATGAATATAATGTGTGTTACTTTTGATACACATTCTTTTAGCGAATTTTCGAAGAAAATTAAGCATTTGCAATGGCTTTAAAAATTTTGTAATGCGAATTTTTGAAACTTTTCTCCATGGAAATCCTTTTTAGACCATTCCTAATTGATTCCTGACATTTAACAATTATTTTATGTAAGTATGTATATATGTATGTATCACTCCAGACGATATCTCACTCTAGGATGCACTTCCGGAAACCCAAACAAATTTTGAAATGTCAACAATTTCAAAAGAAAGGATGAGTTTGTTAACCATAAATTTTGGAGTCCATTTAGGGGTCAAATTTTGACAATTTAGGCCAAAAAAGCATAAAACCGTGGTTTTTCCATCTTCCCCCCCCCCCCCCCTCTTATATGAAAATAAGACAAAAGTGTACATAACAACAATTACTGTACTCTTAAAGAGCTTTCCAACGACACGCATCTTGAAGGTTATATACTATTTTAACTTTCGTACCCCGTACCCCAGTGTACCATTTTTTTTGTTTTTTTCACCCATCCAAATTCTAAACCAAAATTTTCCTATATTATCATAAGTCAATAATGTGCACATTTCTTTGAACATTCGCTCATTAAGTCATGGTGCATGAGTGGTTTTTACAAGCTTTTATTTAACTTGCAATGTTTGTATGTATGTATGTATGTTCGATGTTCGGGTCAAATCTTGCAACTGAATTTTAAAGCAGTTATCCTCAACCGATTGAATTGAAATTTGTCATACACGTTTAGCTTGGATGACAATGCATGTTTAGCTAAGTTAGTCATTCTAAATCCAATATGGCGGACAGCACAAGATGGCGGAGGGTTTGTTGAGAAGAATACGAATGAAAGTTTGTTTTTAAAACTTTTGTTTGAATAAAATTATTTTTAATTTGGTTTATAATAAACTGCTGTGAAGAATATTAAAATTAATTTATTTTTATTGTAAAAAAATACGAATATTAAAATCGGAATAAGTTTTTGATTATTATTATATACCTACTCCTCTTATTTCTATACTTCCCCCTCACATAGAAACGTATTTTTAAAAAACCCTTATTTGTAACTAACTTAACTCCGATAGAAGATTTTTTTAATTTTAACTTTTTAAGAAAATCAAAGGTTTGCCCGTATTCTTCTTAGCCGTCATCTTGCAACAAAATGGCCTGATGGTAAAACTTTTTATTAAAGTTGTTTATGACATAAAAAGGAAGATAATTTCCAAAACACCTCAAAAAAATATTTAAATGACCGTAATCTTGAATCAAATTTGCGAAATTGTTTAAACTCTAGATTTTATATTAATGCACATTAAACCGAGTATAATGATCGGGCTTTAGAGAGTAAAAATACCAATCAGGAAATAAGATGGAAATATTGATAGTCTCAAAAAAATCACTCAAACACAAACGACAGAACAAGTTTTAACAAGTAAATAAAGAAAACCTCTTTAAGTACAAAAAATTAACAAACACCAACTAAAAACTTTCCCTTCAAAAACTTTATCATTTGCCCTTCCCCCTCCCGCCCCCCGCCCCTTTTAAAAACTTTTTTTCTATTTCGGTAATAAAAACCAAACAAGAAGTAGTAAATATTTGGGAATAAGGTGTAGGAGTGACAGTTTGACAGCTGTTATAATACTTCTTAAACAAGACTTTGCCTAGGGTTGTTTTTTCTCCGATGTATCTGTCAAAACTTTGCTAAATCTTCCTGACACTGCATTACCCATCCCCTTTACTTGATAGCGACAAGGTGGTCAATTACTTTGGGTTGGATGAGTAATTGCAGATTATTTTGAAAACTGATACTCTTTACTGAGATAGCTACTATAATCTCCTCAAACCAATGTATATTTTATCGTTTAATTGTTTGCCCTTTTTGTGTTAATCAAAGCAGCTTTTAGTCTATTAGGCCATGAGTAAAGCAAAAATTCGGTCCGAGACAACTTAGACTAATTTTTTCACATTCATATAATTATCTCGGTCCCACGCACTCATCCCAGAAACTTTTCGTTTTCGATTTTCAATAAAATCAGATTTATTTTTATCAATATCTCGGACACTAGATTTTTCCTAGGAAAACAGCTTATATCGTTAGATTCGTATTTAAAATGGATCATTTTATTTGTAGGGGGGGGGGGGGGGGGGGGGGGAGGCCCCCACATCTGGTACTCCCAGTAATTTGTCTTTGCGCGTTTGCACCGACAACAGACGACAGACAGATATTTTAGGGTCCCTAGGCAAAACCAAGGACCCTTATATTTTCCTGCGTGTGTATGTCCGTCCGTCCGGTCGCCTGCTCTCAAGGCTACACCTTTCATCCGATCACTTTGAAATTTGGCATGTATGTGTCTTGTACCTGCCCACATATTTTAAAAATATAGCGACTTAAAATATTTTTCAAAAAAAATAGGGTAAAAAAACTGAAGGGGTAAATTCTTTTTTCGACACCGTGTGAGGGGTATCATATGAAAGGGTACGTCGAGCTAATTACATTATAACTTTGATAGGGAGAGCGTAGGCAAGTTTGAAGTGGGTGTGAAACGTGCCCCCCCCCCCCCCCCCTCTATCTCGCTTATGTGAAGTGCAAAAAATCTGAAAAAATTCCTGAACATTCTTCGACCAAAAGTAGAGATACCACTTTTTGGAAATTTCGAAAAAAATATTATTTTATTTTTTAGTGACAAAATAAGTTTTTTTTTTATAACTTTGGTCTTTTCGATGTATTATATGGTTGTACTCCGGTTCAGTGGCAAAATAAAAACTTTATCAGAAGTTTGTTTATGTGTTTTGAGAATATCAGACCCATAGGATAGTTCAAAGTAAGCTTTTTAGCATTTTAAAAAACACCATCAATAGGCTACTACTTAAACTATACAGGGTGGCCTACGGACCCTCGCTGGATCATTTCTTGATCCCGCCTCGGGGTATGATTTTTCTGAACATGTATGCCAAATTTCGTCAAAATCGGCCCAGTGTTTAGGCGACAGACAGACATTTTTTAAAAAACACTTTTTTGGACTCATTGGACCTCAAAACGTGCAAATCCATCAAAATCTCAAAATAAAAATAATAAAAATCCACATAAAAATGTGGTTGCCTTATCAATAAAAAATCATTTGAAGGTGTGTCGTCGCCATCGTCGGGACAATACTCAATTATGAATGAATAAATGAATAATTAAAATATAAATAAAAAAATAAAAAAATTCTAGAAAAAGATCTAAAAATCATTAGTTATATTCATTAAGAATGAGTCTCCCGCTGTCCATATATACTTAAACAGAAAGAGCCAAGTGATGTCTAGTTATTTTTTATTAATTGAATTCAAAGAAAAAGAGCTGAGAGAAAATTAGTTATAAAAATCCCGGCAAGTACTTGCCAGCAAGTTACTAAAAGGGTTCCTTTGGTCATAAGTATTCATAAAGTACATTATATTATTTTTTTTTTTTTTAATAAAATATGTATAAAAAGTTTCACTTTTAAGAAATAATGTGTGCATATACATGCATTATCTTTTACTATATCTTCGGTATGCACTTATTTGGGGTATAATCTTTTAGGGGTATAATGGCCGCTATTTTAGAAACACGATATATTTTTGCGAACCAAATTTCATTACCTTTAAAATGATACCCAACTTCGAATTTTCAAATACCAATAATTTTGGGGCGTTACGAGTTACGGCCCCCTAATATTTCTAAAAATTGACTTTTTTAGATCAACTTCCAGAAATATCATTGGACCTCAGAGATGCATATTTTTGTATTTTTTCCTTATTTTTAGGGCCTGTCTTAAAATGGGTTAGCGGAGGGATATTTTTTGCGTTTTGTTTTAATTTATGGGGGGGGGGGGGGGGGTAGTAAAATGGCCGCCATTTTGGTGTGTTTTTGGGCAAAAAGTTTAACTTGTATACCAAATTTCAAGTCTATAGCTTCAGTAGGTCGGGAGATATACTCCAAGATGCGACGGACGGACGGACGAACTACCAAAAGCATAAGGATTTCTAGGATGACCTCGAAACCCTAAAAAGGTACTAACGAGCAGGTTATCGACAAGGTTATTTATTTTTATTGATAAAATGCGCCCTAGGAAGTACCGTATTATCCCGAATATTAGAAGAGTCCCATTTTTTTACCCAATATAACACATGCAATTTCTCGGGGGAAAAAAATACTATTTATAACAAATGCAAATAAGGAACTACAAACAGAAACAAAAGAAAATTCGCAATAGTAATCTTTTCTAATTGCTTTGATTAACTGTAAGTTAAAATTTCCAAAAAATAGCACTAAAACATTCAACAACTGAATATGACTTTCAACTACTACACTTGCAGACTTAAGGGAAAACTTTCAGATATGTGACACTAAATTCATACTGTGTGCATACAACTGAACAACAAACATGTTTCTATTAAAACCTAGGCACATCTTTAAAGGTATACTTCCAATTTAGATGCTTTGTCGAAACTAGGCCACACATAGTCCTATTTTAATTTGAACCGTTTGCGCTAATTTAATACATCTTAAAAAACGTGTGTCCCCACTGGGAATCGAAACAGATCTAAATCTTATGAGACCATTCATCCAATAATCGGATAACATGTGCTACTTAAATAATTGGCAGACTATTTTTATAATAGACAAACCCCCTTACTCAATACTAACGAAGGGAATTTCACATTTAAAGGTTTTCTCTCTCATAGTTGGCCAAAGCCTTAAAAAATGTAAAGGGTTAAATCAAAGCTTTTTGGTTTAATAGTTCGTTGATTGTTCAATACACATCACCTGTGGTCGGTATTTTTTTTTTTTAAAAAATTTCTCTTTTATTAGTAAATTACCAACTAAGTATTGCATGCATAAAAGCGACTGACTAACATCAAGCAAGAATTTTGGTTTAAGTTATTCTTAAACTAAAAGTTAAATTTTCCCTTTAAGAATCCCCCTTTAAGAATGTGTGGTTGGACCCAATATCCCACAGACGAACTTGGCCGACCACAAATTCTTAAAAGACACCTCTTGGTCAGCCACTTTTATTCACGCTATCTCCTGCTCTATTAAAGAATTTTTATTTTAATGGAATTTCACGTTTTAAGGTCTCCTAAAAATCGATTTGTGGTCGGTGGACATCCGATTTTTCTTTTCTTTATTATTTAATTTTAATTGACTCTCCCGAACATTGTATAAATTAATTTTTTCCAAAGATCACATTTTATAACCCTGATTTCTAGAAACTATTTGTGTTCTATAACCAGGGAAAAAAGTTTTTTTAACTGAATCCTTTTATTAACAATGATTCTTCTATGACTGAATTTTATTCCTTATTGAATTCTATAATTTTTCATTACATTAAAAAAAAAAAATTAAATGCAGTGAAAGATGGCTGTAAGGTGTAAGAAAGAATAAACATAACTTTTTTCATAGGAAACGTTTCAACCCTGTTAAGGTCATCCATCTTTAGTCCTTTAATTTTAATTAACAAATTTCATTTGTCACGTCAAATTTTACAATAAAATTATTCTCCATAAGAGAGTGTCACATTTTTTTTATTTTTTATTTTTTATTATTAAATTAATTAAAATTTAAACAGGTAGTGTAAGTTATTAGAAGTTATTAGACTGTGATGGTCAATTTATTATTAGTAATCTTGTTATTATGTCTTTTTGTTGCATGTGTTTTGTATATGTAATTAATTTATTAAGAATCCTGTTTAAATTTTAATTAATTTAATAAAAAAAAAATTATCTGACACCCTCTTATGGAGAATAATTTTTATAAAATTCGACGTGACAAATAAAATTTGTTAACTAAAGGAATGAAGATGACCTTAACAGGGTTGAAACGTTCCCTATGAAAAAATGATGTTGATTCTTTCTTACACCTTACAGCCATCTTTCACTGCATTTAATTAAATTACAAGGGTGTATAATTTTTAAATTATATCTGAATAATTGAAGAAATTAAGATATTTAAAAATAAAGAAATAAAAATAATTATCATAGAAGAAACTTCATCTTACATTTTTAAAAAATTAATAATTATATTTTGTATTTTTGTTTAATGTTTATAATTTCTTTTAATTTTTTCAAAAGAAAAGGAAGAATTGTCAAAGTTGAATATTATATTAAAAACTCAGGAAAAAACTTTTGAAAAAAAAAAAAATGTTTCTTACAGGTTTTTTTCTTTTCGGGGAAAAAAGTTTAATTTTGTTGGTTGGAAGATTCAAGTTGGTTGCTCTTTACTGGGTTTTTAATTAATTTGATATTTAGTTAAGAAACAAAGCGAAGGAGACAACATTGTAAAGATGGTTTCATGTCTCATTGTTGGCTCGTCCACTTGTTAACTTTACAGAAAGCAGCTTGTTGTTTAACAAATTAGTCAACAAGTCATTTATCTAAATAATTTCCTTCTTTTCTCCTTTATTTTTCCAGCTTTTCACAGTCTCACGTTCTCAGTTCTTACAGCCGGAAAAAAATCATCTCTTTTTACGACGGAAAAAACCTCTTTATATATTTTTTTCTTTTTAATTTTTCCTCTTCTTAACTTTTAAAAACTTAATTTCTTTTCTTCCAAGTTTTATATATATATATATATATATATATATATATATATATATATATATATATATATATATATATATATATATATATAAATATATATATATATAGGTAAACACAGTGTGTTTCACCTGAGCACAGACACAAAAAAAGGGAGGATTTCCATTGAATTACCAGCAAAAATTGTCCATGGTCTGTCGACCTTAATTTTCAATCATTACAAAAAGGAGTATATCTACTTTACTTACAATGCACTATTCATGGATCAGATTGGGTTTGATATCGATATGATACAAGATAATAAAATTTTTTAATTATATCAAAATTGATGATCGAACTTTGAGCTGCTATAACTTGAGATTTTTTATTTTTTATGAAATAACTTTTTGCTTGGTAGGCTGTGAAATAGTAATTTTAGAGCCATTGTGGGGGCGGGCCCCAGCGCCAGGGGCCCCCAAATCAACGTCAAGTGGCCCCCAGTTCTAAACGCAAGAGGTTTTTTTTTTGTTCATCAATTTTGTTTGGCGAGTAGCCCCCAATGCCCTAGCTACGCCACTGTTTAGAGCCTAAAAAGCATAGCTAAAATCCATTTTTTGGGATTAAAAATTCTTTTCACAACTCTTAAAAACTGTTTTGAAATAGTTATTTATGTTACTAGGTAGCAAAATGGAATTTTGCTGACAAGTCTTTTAAGTTTTAGTTCCGAGCCGAAGGCGAGGATAGGCTAAACAAATTTACTGCAGAGGCAAAGCCTAGGCAAAAAATTTACTATTACACTAACGATGCGAAGCCGAGGCAGGAAAAATGTTAATTACCTGCTAAGGTGTAACCGAAGCACAAGGTGTAAGGTGTAACCGAAGACTACACGGCCCCAAATTCAGCCAAACGGAACAAATTCAGAAGAATTTTCCAAAATGTTACTAACAATTGTTATCAAAACATGTTAAAAACTCTTGTGTAAACCCGGGTTTATCATTTTGTTATTAACATTTGTTGTCAACATGGTTACTAACAAAATTGTTGGTAACATTTGTTACTAACTCTGGTGTAAACCCGGATTAACTTTTTTCTTGCCAACATAATGTTGGTAACAAATTCAGAAACATTTTCCAAAATGTTGCCAACAAATGTTAGCAAAACGTGTTAGTAACTCTGGTTTAAACCCGGCTTTAAGCTCTGTTTTTAATTTTAAAAAAAGTTATTTTTTAATTGTCTGCTACCTCGGAAAAAATAGCATATGCTACACGACTGTAAAGTGTTTTTTTTTTTTACCTTGGCAATATTTCACTAAATAATAATAATATAATTGATACTTAATTAATAATATAATAAATAATAATTAAATATAATTGCCGCGGTAAAGAAGAAACTCTAGTAACATAATATACTATTTTTACTTGTCTTATATTACTTTGCTTTTTACGTTTCATTGCACGTTTCCGTTACCCCAATTTGAACCACTTCCCGTCTTTCAATCTTCCCCAAATGCCAAATGCCTACGGACCCTAAAAATGCAATCCAACTCAAATTTTCAAAGTATCCACCATTTTGACTAGGTATATTTTGCAGCCAGGTAGGTATATATTGGTTAGGTCTCTAATTTCCACAATCCTCAGTTTTATTGCGTCAAATTCATAAATTATTCACTGGATTGATTCCTCTCTAGTGTCCACCACTATCATAAACCAGAACTTTTTTACGGACACAAGATTTAATTTAAGTGATTTTACCTCTAGGAAACTGTAAAAAGCCTGGTGTCCCAAGTCCGTTCCTTATAAAGTACATTCTTCGTGGAACGAGACACCGCAGCAGGGCCGTATTCCTAAATAGGCCGAGTAGGCCGCGGCCTAGAGCGGCAAATTTTTAAGGGGCGGCAAAATTTACCAACTAAACTTTTGTACGAAAGTCATATAATAATTTGTGATGCAAAAGTTAGGCCTTGGGTGCGATAAGAGCGGCTAGTCGGAGAGTTGAGCGACGTATGGTGTGAGCAGCACCACTCTGTTTTTGCAACCTTCTGCTTGCAAACCTAAAATGCGGTTGCTACGATTGCTCCTAACGGCGGGCATAAGAGAGGCTCGCTGCTTACTTCCGCCCGGGAGGTTAGAACACGTCTCCCGAGGCCTTACAAACTGTCACTGTCAGGGTATTTATTATAATGTGTCTATTTAGTAAACCACATGGATACTAAATAGATAATAGACACAAAATTAAGGCTGAGATAAAAGCTCGTAGTATTTCAATATGTTGTTATTTTAACATAAAGATGGTGACGATGCCGATGTGGGTTCGAACTTACAACTTTGTTGCCCCATCAAACCTGTGGTAACCATGCAGCTCTTCCAGCGCCATGCCGCCACAATATTTCGCATCGTCACAATATTTTGTATTTATTCAAGAAAACAACATATTTTTATATATATATAATAAAATTAAAATTCAATTATACAAACTCATTAATACCTAATATATATACAAAAAAACATGTGTGAGGCTCTCGCGCATTAGAAGCAGTGGCGATCCTAGGGGGGGGGGCAGGGGGGGCTATAGCCCCCTCTGGGTGAAAATTAGCCCCCCCTGGAAGAAAATTAGCCCCCGAAAGAAAATTAGCCCCCGAAAGAAAATTAGCCCACCTTTAAATTTTTTTTAAGAAATATATTTTTTTTTTTTTTATTATTATCATTTTTTTCCGAAGTACTGATTAGCTTCCGAGCCGATTGCAAGGACAGGCTATGAATAAACGAGGCAGAAATGTTTCCTTTGCTGCCTTGTTGCTGTTGCATACAATATTTTATCTACGGGCGGCAGAAAAATGAAACTGCTAAAATACTATCTTTATTAATATAACATAGTTAATTACTATGTGTTATATTAATAAGATAACATAAGTATTAACTAAAATTAATGTTGATAAAGAAATCAAATATGAAGCTTGGGAATAATAACAATTGTGAATAACAAACTGAAGCTATAACAACAAAATACAAAACACACGTTCATAACATACATAACTTCTGAATGAATAATGCACGCAATATAAAATATTTATTTATATTTTTACTAACAAATTACTAAAAGTATTAAAGATTTATTCTTCTGCTTAAAAGAAAAGAAGTAAGTAGGATAAATCAAGAAAAGTACCTAGTCTTATATAGAATGACTTCAACAATAATATGGATTGATTAAAATAAATTATCTAATTGAAATATTTAAACCGTTTTTACTTATCAACCCATATTTTGTCATTAATAGGTGATTTATCAATTGTGTGTCATTTTGGTAATCCATGTTGCTGTGAACAGTGAACAACCAGTCTAGAATCTGAAGATGGCTATTAAGTATCCAAAACCTGTTACCAGTTATTACAAATATTTTGTGTGAAGACCTAGTGCTTCCTCCCCCTCCACTTTTCAAAATGATTACGAATATGCAATTTATTGTATGGGGTAAATTTACATTATATTCCCCACCTATTTCTAAATATCCGATTTAATTATGGTTTTTTTTTTTTTTTTTTTTTTCCCAGACTGTTCGTTTTTACATTACAAAAACGATTTCTTATTTTTTAGGGTTTTGAAGATATTTCTTCAAACCCTAATGCCGGGGGTGATGTATCCGTCTGTCCGTCGCTCTATGGTTCATAGGGCTCGAACCGTTTTAGCTAAAGTGCTGAAATTTAAAACACTGATGGCTGGTGCAACTTTTTGACCCAAATACAGGAAAAATATACAGAAGTAAAAAATTAAATATGCGCATGCGCAAGTCGCAAAAATTGGTAAACTCAGAAATTTATATTTTTTTAAAGTTTCGAGTATGTATCAAATGAAAGCTGCTGTATCTTAAGTTACAAATATATATTTGCTTTTTAAATGTTGCATTCCTTATTGGTTAAATTAATCAAAATATACCCAAAGATATCCCCCCAACCACTATATAACGCCTGGTCCTAAAATTTCGAAATAATTCATGGTTATACCTTATGGTGGGTCGATGAAAATTTCCGAAAAAATGTCATTTATCTTGTCGTTATTACCGATAAAAAACATTGTGACCCCCCGCGGGATCGAACCTGGGACCCTTGAGGTCAGAGAAAAAAATATATTACGGTAAAAATTAATTATATAACGGGTATGCTTAATCATCTACAAAACCCTAAAAAGTACTTGGGACGCAAGTATTTCCCCGTGATATTTTAACTTAAATAATTTTTATTTATTTTAGGGAAAATTATGAAAGGTTATGGTTAGTTTAGGTTAAGGTTAGAATTTTTTGACCTTCTATCATTGCCACATTAAACGTGACACTTTGCGTATATAAAAAAAAAAAAATATATATATATATATACATATATTATATAATTCTGATTTTATCGAGATACAGAACCGGAATCGTTTTTGTACGGAGATACTGTAAAAAAGAGAAATTCTGTAAAAAGGAACATTTTAAAAAAATTAAGTAAATCGAAAAGTACGAAATTGGTGGGCCAAATAGTGCAGTTGCAGTTTTACCAATGATGCCCGAAAACTTAATCTAAAGCTTTTCTTTATCAAATTTAAACTTTATCCAAATTTTTGCTAGGGCCCCCCACTTTCGTCGGGGGGCTACAATAGCTCGACCAACTTCCCAAACTTTATATTATGGCCACCCTAAGAAAACATGTTCTTCACAACTATTGAATAAATGACACAGTTTATTATAGATGTGAAGTAATATTGCATAACTGCTATTACCTGATCTATTTAATCTACCATGATTAGGTACACACCTTTTATTATTTTACAATTTACTATTTTTAAGTTTGTATTAAAATTTCTTCGTTGCTCAGAGCACTGTAACGGAAATATAGAGGCCCGTGGTTTGAGTCTTGGTGCTGGGGTCTATTATTCTCTGTCTATTTCCCATTTTTAATAATAATAATAATTTGATTTAATTTAAAACTTAAAATTCTTTTAAAAATACTTTAATGTAAAAAAGTAGTTTAATTAATTTTATGAAAAAAAATTAAAATAAAATTTCACCTAATGCACTGCTGTCGACGTCCATGTTAATTTTAACATTTTTGTTATCTATAAATATAATATTGTTTCTGACAATTTATACATTTTTAAAACCTATACAGTTTTTAAACCAATGCTTTTGTTATCCTCATGTTAAAATTATTATTATTATTTTAAGACCAATACTTTCTTCTGTGATGATATGGTAAATATCATAGGAGACTGTTTAAATAAGCCTCCAACTATACTTACAATAGAACTTCCCAGTCCCAGTTCAATGGCAATTATAACATTCTTGAATGAATTTAATTGTTTAGCCTCACGAAAAAATTGCATAGAATTGCCTCTGGGAAGGACTGCAACAACATATAACATATACCAATGAGTTCTTCCTGGTATATTAAAATGTATACTAAACCCGCAAAACATGGGGGCTTTAGCCCCCCCAGAACTTTCAACCCAGGATCGCCACTGATTAGAAGTGAACAGTGGCGTAGCTAGACCATTGGGGGCCCCCCCGCAAGAACTTTTTGGGGGCCCCTGTGAAACTTAAGTTCTAGGATGCAATGCTCTCTTTCATTTTTTGACAAATTTATTATTTCAGCATTAAGAAATGGTTATGGGAAATTTAATTGAAGAAAAAAAAAATATTACTTCGCTAAGGCAACCACATTTTTTCCAATAAAAATAAATGTTTGTTTTGATATGCTGGTCTTTAAATAGAAATAATACAATTATACTGTAAAAATGTTACACTTGGTCGAGTCTCGAATCGCAAACTTCGTTACACGATTTCACTCTATGAAAAAATTCACTCTACCGCCGCCAAAGAAGTTTCACTTCAAAAAATCGGTCCGAGACAACTTAGACGAACTTTCTCATAGACGAGTTCATAATTACATAGCCCAGTGTTTTCCATTTATTAGTTTTCGTATGTAAATTTAATTATTATTGAACATTTTATCAAATTTTATAGTAAAAATAACTTCTCATGGGCGGGGAATCGAACCCGGGCTCCCTCCGTCCGCGTTTTAAGCTATTTTCTCAGGAACTAGATTTTTCCCGGGAAAATGGCATATATCATTAGATTCGCATTTAAATGGACTACACATTAGAATTTTTTAATCAAAATCGTCGGAACCGTTTTCGAGAAATAATTTTGCTTCCGCACTCACCAAAGGTAACGGAAACTATGTCATCGTTCAGAAGAACAAAAAAGTTTTAGGTCTCCGATTTCAAAAATTCCAATACAGAAATCCGTTTCAAAGATCAGGGATCATTTTTGGTTCCGTGTCTGTCTGTCGTTCATTTTTGCGAACCAACATATCTTAAAAACTATACGTCCAATTTTAATGAAATTTGGGTGGTAGGTCATGAGCAATCCATTGTTGGTTATCCCATATACGTTTCAACCTTCTGCGTCCATTTGTTTCTCTTCCACATGCGCACAAACATACATTAATTTACACTTATAGCTTCAAAAGTACTTATCTGATTTGTATGAAAATTTTATAGTTTATCAAAAGTACTGCGCAGATAGCCCCAGATTAATTTGAACCGTATGCGCTCTTTAACTTTTGCTTAATTGATAATTTAATTCAAGTAAAAATCAAAACAATTTTGACAGATTAAAAAAAACTGGGAAACAATTAAACACATTAGAAAATATGTAAAAGCATAAAATCATTTAAGTACGTGATAGGATGCGAGGAAGCCATGTGCCACACCAATTGGCAGTCTATTTTTTCACGTTTTTTCCGAGTTTTTGGGGGGTCACCACCAAATTCGGAGCTAAAATTCATTTCTCGATTTCACCTCGGGGTATGATTTTTCTAAACATGTAACCCAAATTTCATCAAAATCGGTCCAGTAGTTTAGGCTCCAGGCGTATGCACAGACGACAGACAGACGTGAGATGACAGACA
Organism: Gerris lacustris; assembly: GCA_951217055.1. Lineage (NCBI taxonomy): Eukaryota > Metazoa > Arthropoda > Insecta > Hemiptera > Gerridae > Gerris > Gerris lacustris. The sequence goes on from OX578279.1 coordinate 51,308,805, forward strand.
GACGTGAGATGACAGACAGACGTCAGACGACAGACAGACAAACATTTTTTAAAAACCACTTTTTTGGACTCAGGGTACCTCAAAACGTGTAAATCCATCAGAATCTCAAAATCGAATTTTCGCGCCATCACAGTACATTCTTTTTATATGAGAAAGTAATAATGTTAATATGAAAATAATTGTTGGTATTCTGTGTACTCCTCTACAAAATTGCCTGAGCAACCTAGAGGAGTCTAATCTAATTTATTTATCTATAGGATCACTAAAGTGTAGAAAAATTTGTCCAAGACAACTCAGAAAAACGTTTTAACAGAAATAATCATTTACCATACGAGTTCATAATTACTTAGCCCAGTGTTTTCCATTTATTAGTTTTCGTTTGTAAATTTAATTATTATTGAACATTTCATCAAATTTTATAATAAAAATAACTTCTCCCAGGCGGGGAATTGAACCTGGGCTCTGTCCATCCGCGTTTTTAGCTATTTTCACAGGAACTAGATTTTTCCCGGGTAAACGGCTTATATCGTTTGATTCGTATTTAAATAGACTAAATTTTAAAAATATTTAATCAAAATCGTCGGAACCATTTCGAGAAATAATTTTTTTTCACGTTATATCAAAGTTTTTGGGGGATAGCGCCCCTAAATTTTGAGCTAAAATTCATTTATCAATTTCGCCTCGGGGTATGACTTTTCTAAACATGTATGATAAATTTTATCAAAATCGGCCCAGTAGTTAAGGCTCCAGGCATCTGCACTGACAGACGACAGACAGACATTTTAATAACCACTTTTTTGGACTCAGGGTACCTCAAAACGTGTAAATCCATCAAAATCTCAAAATCGAATTTTCGCGCCATCACAGTACATTCTCTTTATTTGAGAAAGTAATAATGTTAATATAACAATAATTAACTTGGTGCGTAGGCTTCCGCGGGTAGACTCGTAATAAACAGCTTGGTTTTCCGGTGAAATCCGCGTCACGAAGGGGAAGAAGTCCCCCGGGACCTCAAAACGTGTAAATCCAATCGGAATCTCAAAATTTAATTTGACGACATCACAATACTTTCTCTTTATATGTAATTTTAAAAAAATATTAGAATTTCTTTTAAATTATTGGGAGTAGGAATGTAGGAATCTAATTTCAAGGATCTTCATAAATCTTCTAAATTTTGCGGGGCCCCTGGACCCCCGCTTATTGCGATGATTTGCAAATAAGTCGTGCTTCATCCCCTCGCCAGTGCTATAATTGGGGCGGCAAATTCACCCTAGCCTACAGGCGGCAAAAGCCTAAATCCGGCTCTGCACCGCAGATATGATTTTGTTAGTCAATACTAAATATTATTGATAATAAATATGGAAGTAGGTTTTGCTCAGACAATGAGCTTAATGTCCAGGTGGCCCTTATCTTTCCTTGATTTTAGAAATAGACAAACAATAATACTTACATATTTCAAACCTTCTCATTGGTAATAGGAAATTGGTTAATTTAAAAACAAAGAGCCCATTTACTGTTAATTATGGCATTATCACAACAACCATTTCTTAAGTAGTGTTACTTTTGAACTAAGAGTTTAGAGTTTTAATCAAAAAATAAATTAAAATGTTTCCAGGAAAATTAAAAAAAAATCAGAGAGGAACCGGAAATAAGCGAGTCGGATGATTAGGGAGGAGGAAGGTTCCAAAGTCTATAAGAATGAGTAGGTTAGGCAAGGTTCTAATATTAATTCGTTTCATGTGTCTCTCCACATTATTTATTTTTAAACTAGGCCAGTAACATCAGTTTTACCTACATTAAAGTAAACAAAAAAAACTTGTGAATCCTTCTTAATTCTATGAAATTACCCCAAGCTAAAAAACATCTTTATACATGTATATGAAAGATTCAGTTTAACCACAACAAAATAAAAAAATAAAATAAATACCTTTAAACTCCGCTAATTTTATTTCTATCTGGCATGATTGTTCTTCGTAAATAAATGTTCATATTAATTCTTTATATTTTTCAAATTCTCTTATATAACTTTTCATTAAATTAACTTTGAAAAATATTTCTGACGATATTAAATTATATTTATCAAAAAACAATTGATTTAGGTAACTGAAGAAAATAATGTTTATCATACTATACGATAACAACCTACAAGCAAATTCTCACTTTTCTTTGAAAAAAACCCTATCAGAATTAAAAAAGCAAACATTTAAATTATAACACAATCCATTTAAAAGTCTTAATTTATCGATTTTGAATATTTTTTTTGGATTGAGAAGTGAATTTCTTGAATAATACGACGGAAAAAGAAGACACGTAGATACAAACAGTATGGCCGAACAATTAGAACTAAGAAAAAAAAGGCGGTGGGATTAAGGTTTACCAACACAACATCAAGAATATAATCTAGAAATTAATAATAATCAAAAATTATAGTAATAATATTATAATTATTATAAAATATAAGTAATATTACATTAATATAAACTAAAGATCTATTCACACACATCAGTCACCGTTCCGTCATTTCCGAGATATTTTAATCACAAAAAATATTCTTTCTTGAAAGTTAAATGGCCAATGCCTACACTGAGCCAGACGCCGTTCCGAATCCGACTCGTCAGTCCCGTCTCTGTCACCGAACCGCCGAAATCACATTTATCTTCAACAATATTTTTGTTTTGACTGAGGTGTTCCGTGTTTCTCCGTTTTAAAAATGGGTGATGAAATATTTATTGAAAGTGTACGTAAGTATCCAGTACTGTAAGATTTGTCTAATGTAAGATTTTATCATTTTTATTAGTTTTGATTTTGTTATTTTCTGTGTGGCTGGATGTTGTCAAAATCTTTGGAGGGCTAAAATTAACCCTTTTTCAGTACTCCAATCGAGCTGAAACTTAACTTATTGCCTCTGCACCTTATGAGATATAATGGTGTCATTAAATAATTATTCTACTCTACGTCCATTTCCAATTCCTTTTCCGGAAACTCCACCACAAAAATATTATTATGAATCGACGGATAGATGTAAATTGAGCCAACTTTCAAGAAAGTATATTTTTGTGACAGATACTTGTCGGAACTGACGGAACGGTGACTGATGTGTGTGAATAGTGCTACGATTTTGACAGACTAGGCGGTGACGAAACTATGACGTGACTGATGTGTGTGAATAGACCTTAAGGGGCTCTGCCCTTTGTTCGCTTTGTGCTAATGTAAGAATATCTTTGTTTACTTAAAACATAACTCTGTGTTGGTTTAATTTGGGATATTTATAAATGGTAGATATTTGATTTGGGATATTAACTCATTATCGCGAGGAAGTTTAATCCAAATGGTTAGCTCCAATTTTTCATACATTGTCTAATTATTAGCTATTTAATGTAATTAATTATGTTTTAATAGCCATAAGTAATTATGGAATTTAATAGAGAAATATCAATAATAAATATACTTAGGTACATCATTAGAGATAGCACATCATTGAATGTACTTAGGTACATCATTAGAGATAGCACATCATTGAATGTACTTAGGTACTTCTTTAGAGGTAGTTAAATCATTGATCAATAGTAACATTGGTACTTTTCTTCAATTTCTTACTTCGAATTGTATTTGTACTTTCCTTTACTTAAGTAAGACAAAAAACGTCACCATTTTTCTACCGCGCTTATCGAAGGTAAAGAAAGCTTTGTGATCTTTCTGAAGAACGAAAATATGTTATGCCTCCACCTCCGATTTTAAAAATCCCAAGACAGAAATCCGTTTCAGACATCAGGGAACATTTTTGGTTTTCTGTTGGTCTGTTGGTCTGTCGGTATGTCTTGTCTGTTTGTCGCTCGATTTTTGCTAACCACCAAATCTTACATACTACACGTCCGATTTTAATGAAATTTGTATGGTAAGTAATAAATAGCTCATTGCTGGTTCCATACAAGTTTTACCTTCTGCGCCTATTTGTTTCTCTTCAACATGCGCACAAACATACATTTATTTACACCTATAATATATATCTTCAAAAGTACTCATCTAATTTTTATTAAATTTGAATGGTTTGTCAAAAGTAGACTGCAGATAAAATTGCGCCAGATAAATATAAACTGTTTACCCTCTTTATCGTTTGCTTAATTAATACTTTAATTCATGTAAAAAATCAAAAAAATGTACCTACTTATTAAAAAAATTGTACAAGCATAATATCAATAAAGTAAGCGATAGGATGCGAGGAAGCTTTGTGCCACACTAATTGCAGTCAATTTTTAAAAATATTTATTTTTTAAACTGTTGTTTCTTCCCAGTTCAAATCTTCCGAAAAAAGAAATATCAGAGGAAAGATAATTAGAAAAAGAATGTCAGATTTATAGATCATCAGGGCTTTTCATCTTGACTTTTAATACTGTTAGGAATAAACAAATCCATTCAGGAAATAAAAATTACAAATTCCCTTAAAATAATGATACATTTTATTATCATTAATTTAGTTTTTATCTTATTTAAATATATTTAAAAAAATCTTTTGATATTCTATGGATATATTACTATGATAATCTGTTTATATTTAATGGGCATTTCTTTTTTTTAAACTTATGTTTATAAATATTTATATCAAAGTCAATCTTGTAATCTTATATTTATTTTTAAAAGTGAAAGGGGGGAAAATGATAAAAGTTTTCTGTAAGATATACGACATCCGTTTTTTTTTTTTTTTTTTGAGTTATCGTACATTTTGATTTAAAATGCCGTTTTATTTTAAAATATCCTTCTTCTCTTCATTTATTTTCTTTTTTTATTTAGTTTTTGGGTTTAGGGGGAGTTTCAGATAGTTGTTTTTTTTTAATTAAATGTATATTTTATAACTTCATTATTTCTTTGTTTTATTTTTTTTCCCCCAAATGTTGTAAAATTTGAGACACTTCCCGAATACCTAGAAAACTGAAACTTGCACAGATTATGTATTAGTAAGTATTTATTAGTAAGTCATTATCTTTACTAAAAGCATGTAAACAATTTTTTTTTTTTAGTTTAATTTCAAAATATTTATATTAAATTGTTTATTCAAATGAAATTACGATAGGGAATTCATTTCAACAGTAATTTTATAATATTTAAATAAAAAAATATGGTCTATCAATTCGGGTAGCTTGCTTTGCTTTTACGACCTATTATTGTTTAATTTATTTAATGCCCCCCCCCCCCCCTTTTTTTAAATCGGTCATAATTGTCTTGATTTTGCTGTAGAGCTTAACGGAAACTATGCGATCGTTATGAAGAACGATTTTATGTCTCCGAATTAAGAAATCTGTTCCAGACGTCAGGCAACATTTTTGCGAATCATTCTACCTTTAAAACAACGCCTGATTATAATGAAATTTGGACGATACATAGCAGCAAAATATCATTAAAAAATGCTAAAGAAGGCGAGGAAGCTATGTACGACACTAATTTGCAGACAATATTTTTTTTATTTCTTTGAAATCGTGAATTCAGACTGAAGCTTAAAAAAGAAAGGTGAAATGGTTAATCAATTGTTTATTTTTAATTTAGGCTTCAATTAGACAATGGATAGTCCTTGAAGTAATATTAAACTAGCGCAAACAATTAAATTAATAGGGGTCCATCAGTGGGCTACTTTCATGAGTACTTTTAAAGATATAGTGGTTCTGAGACAAAAATAAATAATTTTTCAGAACTATCACAATGCTCAATGCTTCCGTTGGAAACAAAATAATTGTCCCAAGATCTACAACAGAGTTACCATAGCTACGCCTTAATTATTTACTTTTATTTAATTGTTATTTGACAAAAGTGTGTTTTGTATAGTCATAAAATATACCGGAATTAGGTATCTTAACTCTCTTGATTTATTGTAGTAAGTTGGCTGCATACTTAAAGCCCTTACTTGTCAAAATTATTTTATTTTTGGTGCTAAACTTCTACGATTATAATTCACGTTCAGTAGCGATCTATACACTCTAAGAGTAATTTGAAAATAAAATATTTTACAATCTATATCAATGCATGTACTTTATTATATTTATACTCATGTGATCATTCATCCAATGGTAGGACGCGTGGAAACTATATGCCACATTAATTGAAGGACTTTTTTTTAAGTCGTTTAAAATCGTGAAGTCGGATCGGAGTTTGAAAAAAAGGAAAGGTGAAATGGTTATCGCGTCAATTTATTTTTAATTGAGGTTTCAATCCGACAATGAATGACCCTTGAATGGAAGTTATGTCAGGGTTTTGTCGGTGCCTAGAGTTAGGGCATGAACCCTCGGTCCTTTTCATCTACAATTACCCCTATATACTCAACCATTTCTAGTCCCATTCAGTTTGAGTCATGTCCTTGACTAGCTTCAGGACTGTCTCGTCGTAATTCCAACCTTAAGTATAACTGTTGCCCATTCAAACACAAGAAAATAAATAAACTAACTGCACAATTATGGAGAGAATTTATCGAAATTTTAGAGAGAAACACTCTCTCATCGTAGGCAATTTGTTTGAAATTATTTGTAACTCGAAATATCACCTTTTATTGTTTGTTTTTGAAAAAGGAATAAAGCAATGACCTTTATTCATAGGAATGACAAGTTCATAAACAATTTTAATCACAACTCTGATTATTCTGTCGTCGACCCTTACCTTAGGCCACTGCTCTTTCGCTGTAGTTTTGTGTTAGTGAAATGACCATACTGCCATAATTGATAGAGGGTTAATTGAGAGGTTTACCCCTGCTAGAAAATGCATAGTACGTAATTGATTGAAGATTTCTCAAATCGTTGTTTTTACTCTCTTATATATAGATAGTACATATAATATATAAATAGCTAGTATCGTGGTGGAGCAAAAATTATAATTTGAGACTTTGATGGACTAACACGTTTTAAGGTCCCCTGAGTCCATAAATGTGATTTTTGATAAAATCACCTTATTATACTGGGTGTTCTGCACCCAGATGTCTAGTTTAGGAGGTGATTCTATACCTAAGCGTTGGCGATAAGCGATGAATTTTTCTGACCCGGTCTGGAGTTGTAGCCTTAAATTGAGTATTCTAAAAGTCATCTACTTTATCTTAAAAAAACATTTTACAACTCAAAAACTATCATAACTCGAGCATTGTGGTATACCCCATTAAGGATAAGTTTTTTTGTTCATATTTCACAAATTCTATTCAGCCCGCGGTAAACCCGTTTGAAAAATAAAAATATATCTATTTGGAAAAATTTCGTGCCGTTATAACTCAAAAACTAAAAACGCGGATAATGTAAAAAGTTTACAAAATTTGAGCGATTAATAAGCTTTCAATTATTTTTTTTAATATAAAGGATTCCTATTTTAAATTGGCGAAGAAATGAGGCAGCTGAGATAGGGCTGGTATATCGAGAAAATCTCATGTTACTCTTTAAGATGTAGTAAGTACTAAATGTCCCAAATATTCTTATTAAATTTGATTGTGGACGACACCATTATATTTTTTTGTTGTACTCACACTTCTACTCCTCCTTCCTGCTCCCCTTCTTGACATTATTACAAATAGAAATATGTTAGTACTAAAATTTAGTAGGTAAAATTATTTACTACTAAATTTAAAGGGGGAGGTTCTAAACTAAAAGAGTTATGGTTTTCCCAACCGATCATTCAATTAAAATCTAAATACATATTTGCTGATTATAATCACAATTTCTTTAAAAACACAAACGTAGTTTCATTTGACTGCAGAACTAACAATTTAGCATTACATACACCCACTCCCTTCTAATCTTATAAGCAAACACCTACACCTTCGTCTCATTTATTCATTACTCAATTCTCTGTTTGCTCGCAAAATCCACGATAAACTGAAAATTACACGTTCCACTGTAAAAGACAGAGAGACATTATAATACTTGTGTATTGTTCGATAAAGGTTTTGTTTAATAAAAAAAAAAAAAAAAATTAATATTCAAAGACTGTTAATTTTCCCAACACTGCGAATTCTACTACTCTATAATTATTGAAGGAAAGGTTGAAAATAATTTCATTATTTTTTGTACTTTGGTGAATTTTAAAATACGTATATCTTTATTTTTTTACGATTGAGATTTTTATTTTTTTGCTTATAATTTTAATAATTTTTTTGTTGGTGAATGGGTTTTTATCAACTGTTTTTTGTTCTCTTGCGTTGTATTTACTACAAGATGACACAATAGGACATCTGCTATTCGTAATGTTTTATGGATGAACGATTTTTTCTGATTTTGTACGAATGATTAGCGCGTTGAGGGTGTTTCACATAATCAATAATCTTTAAATTTTTTTTTTCGTTTATACCCTCGATTGATCAAATGCAAATCAAATGCGTGTAGTTTTTTACTTCGTAACTGAGTCTTATTCATAAAAGACGAAGACGATGCGTTAAGAAGAATGTACGCGGGGGTGGTATTACATGATCCTTGATTCATATCGCGTAGCCTTATTTTTAATAAACTTTTTTCTCACATATACTGTGAGTAGTATTGTAATTCATTCAAATTCATATTGTGATGAAGACGAGACAAAAAAAAGTAAAAACTATTTACATAAACATATGTTATTTTGATAGCTTTAACATACCTATATTACTTTGAACTTTAAAGATATGATTTTAAATATAAAAAAATACGTGCTTCTATTAAAATTGTTTTTGCAATATGAACTTTAATAATAAATATATGAAGTATTAGACATTTAATAGGATGAAATGAAATAATATCCCCGGCTTATGTATGTATTAAAAAATCGGTCCTACCAACTTGACAAAATTTTATCGCATGCACAATAATACTTAATTAATTTATTGTTGAACTGATATAGCATTTTAAATAGCCAATTAGTGTGGCACATTGCTTCTTCACGTCCTATTTTTATTTTATTTTTTTTTTTCCTTTGGGGTTTTAGTCCCGATCAACTACCAGGGTTATTACAGGACGGGGGTTATCCGGCCACTTTACTCATCTAATCAATGAGATCATCAGTGTGAAACATGTCTTACCCCGCTGGGATTCGAACTCACAGCCGGGGTTTAGACCTTGGTTTCAGAGTCGAGTGCGCTAACCCCTCGGCTACACCGGCCCCTTCCTTCACGTCCTATTATTGGTTGAATGATATTTGGATCTTTTTAGATTGCCAGAGGGGCAACACTTATTTTTAAGCAATTTTAAATTAGTGGAAACGGTTGAAATTGATATGTGGCCTAATTTCGACAAAACATTTAGATGGGTATTTTTGAAAACATAGTTATAGTTGTTAATGAATTAATATAATATTATAATAAAAACAAATTAGTGCACACGAGAAAGGAAGCAACGGGATATAGTCCAAGAAAATAAGGGATAATAGGGGAAATAATTGATAAAGTTTTGAAACTTAGTGGAAACACTCTTAAAGAGTGTAGTAGTAAGAAACAATAAAGTTCCCCCCTCTTAGGGAGGCGCGTCTCCCTTCCCCCTCCTTAAAGTCCAAAATTTATTCTTTCTTCACTTTTTACGCAAAAACGGTTTATTTTTTGAAGAGTTTTTACCAAACGTATTTTTCACATAATTCTGCACAAAAAAGGTCCTATGCATGTTTTAAGTTATACATACCGTTTTCGAGATATTGTAGTTGGAAAAAGATATAAAAATCCATTATAGTGAACCAACATATCTTAAAAATAACTCCCGATTTTAATGAAATTTGGATGGTAGGTCACAATTAGCCCATTGTTGATCCCATATAAGTTCCAACCTTCTGCGCCCAAACATACATTTATGTACTGTACACCTGCTAAATTGATATGTACTTTAATTAATAATTGACTGACAAAAAATTGATCGACAGACAGACAGACAGGGAACCAATTTATCAAATGTAAAGGGCGCAGATGGTTGAAATTAATTTTGGGTTATCTGCGGGCTACTTTCGACAAACCATCAAAATTTCATAATAATCAGTTGAGTACTTTTGAAGATATAGGTGTAAATAAATGTATGTTTGTGAGCATGTGGAAGATAAAATAATAGCCGCAGAAGGTTGGAACTTATATGGCATCAACAATGGGCCAATTGTGACCTACCATTCAAATTTCATTAAAATCGGAAGAGTTGTTTATAAGATAAGTTGGTTCGCAAAAATACGGTAATGGGTTTTGTTTTATCTTTTTCCAACTACAATATCTCGAAACCAGTATGGCCGTCCGCACACGGGTCGATAGGCAAGCGATACAACAGCAATACGATATCGCCCCCCTATTGCTTCCTATAGGTAAAGGAGTGGGGACCCACCAACGAGGCCATAGGGAGGCAATCTGTCGGCGATACACTCGGCGGGTCGATACTTGCAATACGGGCGACCTGCAAGGAAGTAACTTTGAAGCGATATTGCAGTTGTTGCCATGGAGGCTTTTAACGTTAAATTCGTGGGTGCTGTGGAGAAACGCCGTGTTCTTTACGATTATACGTTAACGGAGTATTCAAGAAAAGATGTGACTGATAAAGCATGGTATCAGGTTGCAGCAGAAGTCAGTTTGACAGGTATGTAGTGGTTTTTATTATAATTATTATTTTATTTATATGATATAAGTGATGTAATAATATTAGTTTATTAAAATTATTTATTTTACAAAATATTTATTACCTAGTATAAAAATAGCAGTTTGTATAATTAATTATTAATTTATTATAATGTACATGTAAAATAATTATTTACACATAATACAATAATTGTAAGTAAACCCTTTAAAGTCCATAAGCGAACTAAAATTATTATAATTTTTTAATTCTATTTCAATTATTATACCTGATATAAAATGTATGTTTAACTAATTACCTGCTAGAATGTAGCTGACCTAATCAAAATAAGTTCTTCTTTTGACACAAAAAATCAATTCAAAGCCTAAATAATTTAAGAATAAATAAAATAAGTTAAAATAATTTTTAGTTTAGAACTAGATAAGAAATAGTTCAGATAGGGTTATCATAGTTGGATGTTGGATGTTAGTTTGATGATAGAAAAGTGCAAATCATGGCCTCCTGCGAGGGTTATGCGTGAATAATGTTTTTATATTATACGTGTGTCCCAAGATAAAGTATCCGAGAGGAAAAATTTTCTTATTTTTGGGTTTTTGAAAAAAATTCATTCTTTATAAAAACTCCTGCTTGTTCTTAAACCTCTAAGAGTGATAATATTTTCTTGTTTTTGTGTACAGGGTGTTGTATTTTTTGAAAACTTTAAAATATGACCTAGAGTAAACTACCCTTATTTTTGATGGTATCGAAAAATGTTATTTAGAAAAGTGGTTCAGAATTGTAAAAAACGTATAAATATTATTTTATTTTATGAATTATTCAATTTTAGTTAATTTTTTGAAATATTAAATTTTAGTTTGTTTTCAAAAAATAAGCAATAAGCTAACTACAACAAATAGTTCTCTTTGGATTTTTATAATAAACAAGTGTGAGAAGAAACAAGTGGGTAATAGCTTGGAGGAATTAAAGGAAAGAATTTAACTGGCCACTGCCGATTCTTATATGTTTGCCATCAATAGCTCCAATACAGTTTGGAAGATTCTATATCGATTCGAAGCGTTCGGCAATATTTATCCATTGCTCCTTCCGAGATACAGGCATGTATTCTTCCTTCAGTTCATTCCACAGTATTTTGGTAGTCTCATAAACGACCCTCTCGACAGTTGTCTCTCCTCTGGCAAAATATAATCAGAGGTACAAAAGTGCACCCCGTTGCCAAATACCTGAAATAAAATAATAATAAACAGGTCAAGTGTGTCCTAGTCAGACCACTGCAAGGGTCCGTAGGCCACACTATATAGTGTTTATCTGTAAAGTGTATAAACAGTGTTTTTTTAAAATGCTAAAAAGCTTACTTTGAAGACCATAATTATAAAAAAAGTATTTTGTCAATAAAAAATAAAATAATATTTTTTCGAAATTTCCAAAAAGTGGTATTGTTCTCGTCTATGTCTAATAATTTCAAACTTCGTATGTCATTTTTACTTAATCGTATATTTCATTGAAATCACAAAATCAAACTGTCAAAAATACATATTTTCTTTTAACTTGTCAAAATATTAAAAACAAAACAATAACATTTCTCCCGCGCGCCAAATTAAATTATACATAAATACAAAAAAAATACCTAAAGGTAGTAGGAGATAAAGCTCCTACGCTTGTTAAATGTAGGCATCTTCTAAATTAATTTTTATTAACTTTAATACCGCCCGTCGATAGGTTCCTGCCTTTGTTTTAACCTCGACAGTCCTAACTTGCCCGTCACTGCCTGGGTAAACCTTTTCGACTTTTCCCATAAGCCAAATATTTCTTGGTTGGTTTTCGTCGATTATTAAAACAATATCTCCAATATTTAGAGCTGCTGCCTCTTGTCGCCATTTTTTCCTGTCTGCTAGAAGTGGTAAATATTCTTTTACCCATCTTCTCCAAAATAGGTCAGCGAAATTCTGTGCTACCCTCCACTGTTTGCGTAAACTAGGACCTGAAGGGGGTAGTGAAGGAAGGACACTTTTGCTCCCGATTAGAAAAGTATTTGGAGTCAGGCTGTCCGCATCTTCGTGATCTAACGACACGAATGTTAATGGTCGACTATTTATAATATTTTCCACCTCACAGAGTACAGTTAGGAGTGTCTCTTCCTGAGGTGCTTGTTCTTTGAGGATCGTATATAAGGAGGTTTTTACGCTGCGAACTAGTCTTTCCCAACAGCCTCCCATGTGTGGAGCTGCAGGGGTATTAAACATCCATTTAATTCCTTTCTCTGCACAAAAACTTCCAATTCTGTTGTCATCTAGGGTTTTCAATGCCTGCTTCAGCTCCTTCTCTGCTCCACGAAAGTTGGTGCCATTGTCTGAATAAATTTCAGAAGGATAGCCTCGTCTAGCTGCCATTCGACGTATGGCCATTATTGCACTGTCGGTTGATAGTGACGTTGCTAACTCAATATGCACAGCCCTTATTGACATACAAGTAAACAGCGCACCATAACGTTTCTCTCGGCGCCTCCCTATCTTAACAAAGAATGGTCCGAAATAATCTAGTCCAACGCAAGTAAAGGGACGCTCGAATTTAGTGACTCGGCATGGTGGTAACGGAGCCATTTCAGGTGCTCTTGGTTTAGCTCTCATTTTCTGACACACAACGCAGGCTCTCCAACAGCTTCGAACCGCTGCTCTGATGTTAATTATCCAATATTTTTGTCTCACTGCATTTACCACTGTCTCTTGTCCTTGATGCCCGAAGTCATTATGGTATTTTTGTATTAATAGTTTTGAGAATCGATGTTTTGAGTCTAATATTATAGGCTGTTTTTCGTCTAAAGTCAATTCAGGACTTCTTATGGTTCGGCCTTTCAATCTTATTAAACCATCCTTCATTATTGGGCTTAAATTTGAGATTCGACTTGTCTTTGAAACAGTATTTTCACGAGATAGTCGATAATACTCGTCTTGAAATGACTCCTTTTGAGCCAACTTGGCACATAGGGCTTCTGCCATCACAAGTTCATCTCGAGTTATGTAAGGTAAATTAATCCTAGGTTTAGTTTTTCTTACTTGTTGAATAAACCTCTGTATCCAACCAACCACTCTGATCATTTTGCCAAATTTAGAGTATCTATCGAAATCAAATTTTGTTGTTATGTCAATTGTAAGTGTTGTTTCTTTTTTCATCTCGTCGTCAGTCTGTTTTGTAGTACATCCTGTCATTTTGGGCCAATTTCTTCTGACTAGTTGTAAAAAAGGGGGACCCTTCAGCCATCGTAATGAGTCCAGGGACTTAATATTTCTACCTCTTGTAGCCTCGTCAGCGACATTTTCTTTGGTGGAGACCCAACGCCAGTCTTCTTGTCGTGTCAAGCGTTGAATTTCTTCAAGTCTGCGCCTTTCATACATTTTGTATTTGGTTACATCAGCGTTTATTCGGTGCCAAGTAATCGAAGAATCTGTCCAATAAAATGTCCTGTCAATTTTCAGTGTATGTCCGGTCTTTACTAGCTCACCGATTCTTGCGCCTAGTACGGCGGCTTGGAGTTCCAGTCGAGGAATTGTCACTGCCTTTATTGGTGCTACTCGTGCTTTAGCGAAGCTAAATACAGTCGACACTCGTTCATCAGTATCTTCAAGTCTGAAATATGCTACTGCAGCATACCCGCGATTACTAGCGTCACAAAATACATGAAGTTGTATGTTTTGTAGTTTTGTCATATTCACCGAATAGCATCGTGGAATAGTCAATGTCTTTATGTGGTTTAGTTCTTCAGTCCATCTTCGCCATTCAGATATTTCTTCTTTAGTTATTTTTTCGTCCCAGTCTCTGTTAGCTTTCCACATATCTTGTATTAGCAGTCTTCCCTTCATGGTAATAGGTGATAAAAATCCTAATGGGTCATATACTGACATTATAACTTTCAATACTTGTCTTTTAGTCGGTATTACGTATGGTTTTGTTAGTTCTTCTGTATCTGTCAAAAGGCTTGTCTCAAATAGAAATGTGTCTGCTTTAATTTCCCACGTTAGGCCTAAAACTCGTTCAATTACCTTTTCGGATTTTACATGTTCGTCTTGAAGTGCTTTTGCTCGCTTATTCGTTGGTATTCGCTGCATAAATTCAAATGAATTGCTTACAAAATTTCTTAAGTTGAAACCACCTTCTTCATAGATTTGTATAACTTCTGATGCAATTCTAGCTGCTTCTTCTACTGATTCTTTAGATTCAATGTAATCGTCCATATAACATTGGTTTTTAATTGCATGAACAGCTTCAGGAAACAATTTAATATATTTTTCTGCATTTTTTCTCGTAACATATATTGCCAACGTAGGTGAACAGACAGCTCCAAAGATCATCACCTGCATAATCATTTCTTTGGGTGCTACATCTCTCCTTCTTCCCCGCCACAAAAACCTCTGAGCAAATTGATCTTCTCTTTTTATTTTTACTTGCAAAAACATTTCCTGGATGTCGGCAACAAATGCTATCTTCCCTTGTCGGAAAATAAAAAGTAGTGTTAGTAAGTTATTAAATAAGTCCGGTCCAGTCATTAAGTTATCGTTTAAGCTTAAACCATTTGATTTTGCAGCCGCGTCAAAAACAAATCTAAACTTATTTGGTTTTCTAGGGTTCGTAACAGGAAAGTGAGGCAAGTACCAAGTCCGTTCGTGTGGTTGATATTTTTCTTCTTCTGTCAGTTCTCGTGCGTACCCTTTCTTAATGTAGCCTTCAACTTGTTCACAATATTGATCGCAAAGTTTTTCGTTCTTGTCCATTTTCTCTTCTACACCTCTTAACCTGTTTAACGCAGCTCTTCTGCTCTCCGGTAATTTTAAATTGTCTTTTTTCCACAAAAGTCCGACCTCCCAATGACTGTCTTCTGTCTGTCTACATGTTTGTCCTATTATATTCATGGTTCTGTCTTCTTCGTCGTGTATCCTGTTTTTGTTTTTGTCAAGTTCTGGAAAGTCAAATTCAAACATTTTTTTCAGGAGGTGGTCTATGTCGTCATTGACTTTATTTTCACGAATAAATAAACTGAAGTCTCTGTCCACTCTATATTTATAACGGTTGATGTACGCAGGTCCATGAACAACCCAGCCAAGTTTTGTTTTCGAGGCGATTGGTGCCCTTCTTGGTCCTTGTACAACTTGCCTTGCAACTGTCAGGTCGATGTTGTCTTGTCCAATCAATAGTTGAGGTTCAGTCCGATTAAACGATTTGAACGGTATGTCAATTAAATGATTCCATCTTGTCTTTATATTTTCACTAATGATTGATTGGCTTGGCAATTTTAAATTGGATATCGTCCTTACATTTGTTAGGTCAAATACTTCATTAGAGTCACCTTTTATTTGTAGATTCATTGTCCTTGAATTTTCTTCGGTGTACGTCTGTTCGTTTGTCCATGAAATGTTAATTGGTTGTCTTCGTCCTTTTACTTTTAGTTTTTTGGCTAATGTAGTGTCAATTAGTGTCACTGTGGATGCTTCGTCTAAAAGTGCTGTAGTTGTAATTTCAATGTTGTCTTCTCCAATTAGGGTTACCGGTATAATTCGAAGCAAAATTTCAAAATTTTCTTTTTCACTTTGATGTCCCACCACTTCATTTTTCTTGGTGTCTGATGTAGTTGTAGTAGTCTGTTGATTTTTGTCTCTCGTCGTCTTTTCTGTCTTTTTGTCCGGATGAAGTAGTTTATGGTGTTTTAATTCGCATCCGTCAATACCGCATTTCTCTTTTGCCAGGCATTGCCGTACCTGGTGACGCTCTTTCAAACAAGCGAAACATCTTTTATACTTAGTCACACAGCTCCACCTTTCATTAACCGTGATTTCTAAAAATTTTGAACATTTTTCCCAGAGTTTACATTTTTGTTTACAAATTAAACATGATTTGTTATTTTCATTATTTTGGTCAGTTTTACTTTTATTTGTGACGAAAGTAAAATTTTTAAGTTGCCGTTTGTCATCGTGTTTGTAATCTGCTACGTTCAACGGTGTCACAACTGCGGCCGCATCTGCTAGCTCACTCAGCCACTGAGAAAATTCTAGTAAACTAAGGAATCCCGCGTCAAACTTACAAGCAAACTGGCCCCAACTTATTTTCATATGAGGGGAAAGTTTTCCTACGAGTTCTTTTAATAATTGTGGATTCTGTAAATGATGTGTCTGTTTAATTGATTTTACTGTCACTATTAAATTCCTCACAACATCACTAAATTCAACCAAAGCTTCTGTTTTATATTCTCTTTGTAAAGGGCAATTTCGAATTTTAGAAATTAGGGATTCAATTATATAATCGGGTCTTCCAAATCTTCTTTTTAAAATATTTATAATTTCACTTACATTTTCGGGATATATGAGTAGCGCCTGCACAACTTGTCGGGCTTTATCTTTCAACGATTTTTGAAGTCTGTGTAGATTATCAAGGTCAGTTAAGCCAAACATCTCTGTTGATCGGGTAAACTCTTCTATCCATAAAGGCCATTGTTCTATGTCGCCATTAAATGGTGGCAACTCTCTGAATAAGGGATTTCTGGTGTCCAAAACTTTCACTCTGGGTCCAGGTACATGATTGATACTTGGTCTCAGGCATTTCTGAACTTCATCGTTGTCCTCCGTAATCTTATTTTTCTCAAGCCAATTTTCAACATATTTTTTAGGGGGAATGATTTCTCGGTCTACGCTACTTACTATGGATAGAGATATCTCACTGTCGCGACTGTTATAACTGCTACCCTCGCCAATCAGGCTGATTTGTAATTCTCTTTGTCTTAATATAAGTTTTTTCTTAGCTTCAATTTCTGCCGCTTTAAGTTCCAATTTACTTCTTGCTTCATCTATTTCTAAACGAGTAAGTTCTTCTAAGGCTTTTACTTCAGCTTCATATATTTGTTTTTTCGAGTTTGACTTGGATATTTGTGAGCGTCGAGATTGATGTAGTGAACCGTCTTTCACTATATCCCGAGTTGATTGAGCAGGAATAGCTTTTGCTACCAAGTCTGCAGCCTTACTACCCTCCCCAGCCTCAATGTCATCACTCTTAATATCCATTTCAAAATCTTCAAATTTTGATGGTAACTTACCGAAATTGGATCTCTTGCTTCTTCTGACTGACATCACCGTAGGTGCTGACTTCTCCAAAGGACCACTGTTCTCGTCTATGTCTAATAATTTCAAACTTCGTATGTCATTTTTACTTAATCGTATATTTCATTGAAATCACAAAATCAAACTGTCAAAAATACATATTTTCTTTTAACTTGTCAAAATATTAAAAACAAAACAATAACAGGTATCTTTACTTTTGGCCGAAGAATGTTCAGAAATTTTTTCAGATTTTTTGCACTTCACATAAGTGAGATAGAGGGGGGGGGGACACGTTTCAAACCCGCTTCAAACTCGCCTACGCGCGCCCTATCAAAGTATAACCAAAGAAGTATATATTTTTGTAATCAGCTCGATGTACCCTTTCATATGATACTCCTCACGGTGTCGAAAAAAAATAAAAAAAATTTAATCCTTAAGTCTTTTTACCCTAATTTTTTTGAAAAATATTTTTTTTAGGTCGCTATATTTTTAAAATATGTGGGCAGGTACAAGACACATACATGCCAAATTTTAAAGTGATCGGACGAAAGGTGTAGCCATGAGAGCACGCGAGAGGACGGACGGACAGACACACGCAGGAAAATATAAGGGTCCTTGGTTTTGCCTACGGACCCTAAAAATTACTTTTTTTTTAAAAAAAAATAAACAATTTGAATATATATATTTTTTACAGTGGCAGAATGCAAAAAAAAATGGAGGAATTTAAGAACGGCGTTTATGAGGAGGCTGAAAGCCCCACCAAGCGGTTCCGGCTCCAAAGCAAGGAGGACATATTATTTACATGAAGCATTGCAGTTTATTTTGCCGTTCACAAAGAATACTAATCCTCCTACCGGTAATTTACTCGAACATTCTCAAGAACCTGAGGAAACTGACCTTGATGATCCGGACTCTCAACCCCTTCCTTCAACAAAAGCAAAACCCGAATCTGTGGACTGGGATCCATTCTCGCGTCCGTCTCTGCTACCACTATCTCCACCTGCACCGACACCCTCTCTGCTTAAATCTTCTGTTGAACATCCCTTGCCATTAGCCACTGAACACTCCATTAATACTTTTCCTGCCTCTAAAAAACAACAAACCGGGAAAAAAAGAAAATTCCCTCTTCTTGAAAGCAGCGTTGACAGGGCAGTCGCAGATTACTACGCTGCAAAAAAGAGAACGTTGCAACCCAAAGATGGAAGAGAAGAACCGATTCAACAATTTCTCAACAGCCTTGTACCCGACCTCCTGGCACTGACTGCCCCTCAATTAAGATCCTTTAAAAGAAGGTCCCTTCTTCTAATTGATGAATTAATGGGTACTACTCCCTTGGAATCAGTTTGTGAACCTAGGTCAGTTCTTGTTGAAACACGTCTTTCACATTCACTATCACCAGCTAGTACCTTCTTATCTTCTTATGATCCTTCCCCCTCTCACGATCCTTCCTCACCATCACCAGAAGTGGAAATATTAACCCCCGCTCAAACACTTAAAATCCCATAAATTCTCAGTACTTAAATTTATAAACAATAAAATTGATTTGCATTTTTGTAATTTTTTTAATTATGTAATTTTGGGATTATGTGTCTTTTTTATAAAGTTTTCTATTGTAACTAGGTATGATTAGTTTATAAATACATTCCTAAAAACATTACATTTGTATATATTATAGTATATTTATAATGTATATTTTCAATGTTCCTAATATATATATATATATATATATATATATATATATATATATATATATATATATATATATATATATATATATATATATATATATATATATATATTATATATATATATAGATATTGTTTTTTTTTCATTTATTTATAATTGGTTTAATGTATTTAAATCTATGTTGTTCTTTTTGTAATAACATATATGTATGTATAAATACATTTCTTTAATTATTTTTTTGTTATTATGCCTATGTTTTAATTTAATTTTTAACTAAAAATGATTCTTACCTTAATGTAATTAAAATTCTCTCTTCTGCACTGGCGCATTCCGTCATGTTAGTATTTTGATGGTAGATTGCAGGGGTAATAATTTCAGCAAGTACTGTATATGTCTCCTTCGACATTCTATAAAATGCCACAAATTTGGTGTCACTTTCTTGTTGTAGTTCTTTGGCTGCGACAAATAACCTGCGTATATTTTTTTGATTGTAGGGATGAACCTAATATTTCCTGGGGTTTCCTCTTCTTTGTAATCTTATATATTGATATAGGTCCAGCATTTCTTCATCACATGACATATATATATATATATATATATATATATATATATATATATATATATATATATATATATATATATATATATATATATATATATTTTTATATATATATATAATATATTTTATTCATTTAAGGATTTTAAGCCCTATGTTATAGGGTTTAGAGGTATGTTATAGGGCTTAAAATCCTTTTAAAAGCAACAATAAATGGAATAGAAAAACTAGAAAGTAGATAGAAACTACTCCAATATAATTTAGTAAACAAAGATTTCAATTTAAAAGTTTGTAAAAAACATTTTTTTTGGGAGAAGTGCAAATAAATAAAGTGTTTAAATACTCAGTATTCGTCAGAAGGCATGAGTTGACTAAATAAAATATCGCCCCGAGCGGATGCCCTGATTTTAGGTCGCCGATATCGCATGCAATATTTTATCGCATAGCGATAAAATGTCGCTTGCCTATCGCCCCGTGTAAGGGCGGCCTAAGTCTCACTTCAAATATGCATAGGACCTTTTTTGTGCAGAATTATGTGAACAATATTTTTGGTGATAACACTTTATTTTGAATAGAACTTCAAAAAATAAACCGTGTTGCGTAAAAAGTGAAAAAAAGAAAGTAGGACTTTAAGGAGGGGGGACGCGCCCTCCAAGAGGGGGGAACTTTACTGTTTCTTACTACTACACCCCTTAAGAGTGTTTTCACAAAGTTTCAAAACTTTATAAATTATTTCCTCCATTCGCTGTTTTTTTTAAATAATTTGCCTGGACTAATAAGAAAAAATGAATTAATATGGGACATACAATGGCCCAACTATATTACCTAACACCTAAATTTCATTAAAATCGGACGATTAGTTTTTGCGATATGCTTGATGTCAGACGACACGAGACAAAAAAATTCGTCCGTCAGAACGATCACAATTCTTCCGTTACCTTAGGTAAACTATGAAGCAAACTCTTACAAATATTTTATAATTATAATTAATTGAAATGTAATTAAATAAATTTAACTATTAAATATTTAATATCCATTCAATTAGAATTAAAATCAAAATCAAGTGTTAAGCCCAAATTTAGGTTTAAAATTCAATGCAGCATAATTTAAAAAACATATTGGTAGTTTCGGCTCCATGCGTCTGCACAGACTACAGACAGACTACATTGACCCTAAAGGCTGTTGAGCCACTGATTATGTTACTGTCAAACATAATTTGTCATGTATGTGAAGAGAGAAAGATCTGATAGTAAGGTCATCTCAGCCAGTTTATATTTCATTGCGGTTTTTCCGATATACACCTTTACTGAAGTCTAACACGTTTATTTGTCAGCTGTTAAAAGGAAGCAGCAATCTTCGTGAGATGTTCGTGTTAAGTCGTGACCTAGACGGTGTTTTCGTACCTGAGTAATAGATACGTTTTCAAACCTTCCCTCACGTTTAACCATTTTTTTACTGGTTCAATCTTATTTGGTATTTATTTCCTTTTTTCTTTTGAGGCTTGCTCCACAGTGCAACGAATAGTTTGCAAAAACAAAGCTGTACAGATAAACTGTATATGTATATGTTTTGTACTTAAAATGGAAATAAATATTATTTATTGTCGAGCTTATCAAATATAAAATATTCAGTCAATTAGTGTGGCACAAATCTTCCTCACGTCGCGTGAGAAGAATGTTGCGCAAGAAGAATGTTGAAATTATAATGGGAACTGATTAAAAGTTGATTTTTTATTATTTGTTTATCAAATTTGAAAAGGCAACACTGGTTTGAATGTGGATAACCAGTTAGTAACCTACAAATATTGTATTATTTGAATAATATAAAAGTTATAGAATCCTTAATTAATCATTTACTTTTACTTATTAACATTAAAAAGATATAATGGATAAGAAGATATTAATAGTGCACTTTTTTGGATGAAACATTTTTTTTTTTTTTTTTTTTTTAAAGATATGGGGATTTGCAAAATGTTGCGCCAGACAGGTATGCGACCAAAAATTTTCAATGATGTCAGAAACGGTTTTGTCTTGGAAATTTTGAATTTGGGGACAGACATACCTACCTCATGTTAACTTCAGTAATCTCGGAAGCAAAAATAAACCGCAAAAAAAAAGTATGTTAAATTCAATTTGTTTAAATTAAGTTTTTTTTTTTTTTATCCGGTCGAGATGAATTAGATGTTGAAGCAGAAGCGACAAAAAAGCAAAGGGCCAAACAGTATCCGGAGGCAGTACCTCCCCTTCCAACATTGTTTTTCATCCCAGCTGATTAGCATCCCCTCCCCTTCCACTCTAGTTCTTTTTAAGGTTTTTCCGAGATTTCTTCATCTAGCCTCCTTACCAAGGGAGGGGGAGGGTTGAGTGGAACAAGGCACCATCATTAAGGCCTAATTTTACATTTTTTTTCTCTAGATTATCTCAATTACTGTTAGGCCTTACATTTCATTCCTATTTGCCTTTCTTTTTTTTCTTTTTTGAGGATTCATTAGAGAGGCAAGTTTATTTATTTATTTTTTTTTTTCTGTGGTTCACAAACTTTGACCCAGAACACAACTCATTACTCTACAGTGTGTTCCACGACATTACTGAATGGGGAAAATTTTACTTATGCTTATTCGAGATTTTTTTTATTTTACATATAGTTTATTATTTGCAATAATACTGCTATTAATAGTGATAACAATTTTTATGATTTCGAACCATTCTTTGTGATTTTGACAATTTTGAGAATTAAACTGAATCCTACCTGCTTGAATGCCAGGGAGAGACTTCTAAAGAGGAAAAAGTAAAATTTACAAAATTAAATTATTTATATCTGTATAATCTCAAGCAGCTAGTTTTATGTTTTTATTTACATAATTATTAGTCAGACTCTGCTTCATTCAAAGATATAACCCCTCTCTGCCTATATCCTTATAAGTGATTGGTTGTCTAGCTGCTAGAGCTAGAGCCTCCCCAGTCAATATGACAATCTGCCTAACGTCGCCCCGAGCTTTGCAACTTCCACCAGGTCTCGACTGACTATAATACGTACCAGGCCTTATATTTTTTAAAATAAACCATATTACACATTTTATCACGATTATTTTATTCACGCGGAATCACTTCAGTCCCAGTCCACTCGCTCGTACACGAACAATATCAATGTATTTAATTATGTATAATATGCAACAAATAATGTTAAACGAAAGCATGCTAGTACAACCTGGGAAATCCTGCACAATTACCAGCACTTAAAAAAAGCCTACTTCCAAAAATACTGTACCTGGAAACAAGGCCAGCCGAGATTCGTGGGCGTTGTTAGACCTGATAAAATTGACTGTTAACCTCTGCTCAGTCAATAGTATATGTTTTCCTGATTAAATTAGTAAAAAGAAAAACTGCAATCATGAGTATCGATGTAATATTATTAATATCGTTTTCGCGTCTTCAAGTTAAAAGGTTCGAAAAGTGGGATTCAGTGTAGTAATTATAAGTTATTTGTTGATCTTGAATGACGAAGTTTTGTTTTTATTGTTTTCGGTTGCAGTGCAATTTACTCCCTCCTCTTGTTTCACGCTTTCTACGTGAGACGACTTAATTGCTTCGAAGCTTCTCCCCCCTCCCCTCACCAAAAAAAGGTGTAGCTTTTAACTGGGTAATATATTATTTGTTAAAAACTAACAAAACTCGAAATGTATTATTTATTTTTCTTCTTGTTTGTAATTAATTTGAAAAGTTATCTTTCGTAAAATTCAAAACGTGTATTTTTTACTTTCTCACATACATTATAATATATATATATATATATATAGAGAGAGAGAGAGAGAGAGTGTGTAAAATAGTAATAAGGACCCCCCCCCCCTAAGTAGGAGGGAAATAGAGTAAAAGACATAAGCAACATATTATAAAGGGAATTGTTAACTTAATAAATTTAAATAATTACACTATAATAAATTAAGAAATAAATATAATTCAGTGGCGTATCCAGGGGGGGGGGGGGGGGCATGTGCCCCCCCCCCCCCCCCTGGATAGAGTAAAAAAAAAAATACCGCCGTATTTTTTTTTAATACATATTTTTTACATTCACATCATATTCAATTTCACCTCAGAAATGCATAGAAGCGCTGTTTTGAGAGGTCATAAATATTTTCAAAATTTTCCGGGGGAGGGCCCCTTTTTTGGGGGGGGGAGCGGCTTTGTTGAATAAGTAGTTCCCTTTTCTTGTTATCACTACGAATAGTAGTGATACGGGTGGAGGGTCCCCCCACCCCCAATAATTAACTGCAGACGATGCCCATGACTTACAGTAAGAAATTGTACTGCAGTAAGCATCAGCATAACATTTTCTAACGAACACGTTCTAATACATTGTATTACGTACGTTGTTATTTGAGCGCGGAGATTTTTTTTTTTTTTTTTTTGGGATGGAGCAGCTGCCCCCTGCTTTGTTGAATAAGTAGTTCTCTTTTTTGGTTACCACTACGAATACCCCCCACCCCAATCTAAACTGACTTAGAATGTGACCCCCCCCCCCCCCCCCCCCAGACCCAGCCGCTGGATACGCCACTGATATAATTGATATACATAATTAAAGTATAGGTAGGTGATGGACAGGCTGGAAGAGGATCAAGCCAGGATTAAACATTATTTATGGTTGTTGTTTGGATCTGTAACTATGTCCTAAATATTTTTGATAAATTTTAGATAATTAATAATAACTAATTGTGATATCAAATGATAAAATATTGTTTCATCGATAGTAATTTTTTGTTTATAATAAATTGAACTTCAATTTATTA
This sequence comes from Gerris lacustris, assembly GCA_951217055.1. NCBI lineage: Eukaryota > Metazoa > Arthropoda > Insecta > Hemiptera > Gerridae > Gerris > Gerris lacustris. Next base: position 51,333,429 of record OX578279.1, read on the forward strand.
TAAACAAATTTAAAATTTATTCAAAAGGCTCGAATTTTGCTTTCTTCATTAAATGCTTACTTGATCGACTTGATAGTGATTGGGCTGAGTGGTCATGTTTATGAAGTGTCCTTGTTGTTGAATTCGAGCTGTCTTTGTTGTTATTGTCCTTTCTATCACGTTGACACACGTGCGTCGGCTCACATCGATTTATGTCGGCTTGCTTCGTAGGTCCACGTCGATTTATGTCGGGGTCACCAGTTTGTAGCTACCCTTATTAATATTTTATATTATTATTTATTTTTATTTTTTTTAACAAAAAAATGAGTAAATATTCACTTTTAAGAAACAAGTTATGCATATATTATCCATTACTATCTTCGGTAGTATGCACTAATTTGGTTATTTTAGGGGTAAAATGGCCGCCAATTTGGAAAAACTATATATATTTGTGAACTAAATTTTAATACCTTAAAATTCTACCCAACTACGAATTTTCAAATGACAAAAATTTTGGAGCTCCAGAGTTACGGCCCCCTAAAATTTTTAAAATTTGACTTCTTTATATCAACTCCATATTTGTAAAAACTCCATTTTTGTATTTTAGCCGTATTTTAAGGGCCTGTCCTAATGGTGTAGCGGGGGGGGGGGGGGACATTTTTTTGGGGAGGGTAAAATGGCCGCCATTTTTGAAACACGATATATTTTTGTGAACCAAATTTTAAAACCTTTAAAATTATACCCAACTTCGAATTTTCAAATGACAAAAACTCCCAAGTTACGGCCCCCTAAAATTTCACTTTTTTTAGATCTACTCCCGGAAATTTTATTGGATTACAGAGATATATATTTATGTATTTTTTCCCTTTTTTAGGACCTATCCTAATGGGGTATACAGGGGGAGTACATTTTGGGTTTGTCCTAATTTTTGGGGGCCGCCATTTTGGAAACGCGATATATATTTCGTCGCCGCCATGCTAAACTCACGAATATGGAAACCCTACTTTTCAGGAGAGCGAAAAAACGAAAAAAATGTTCTAGTTAAAGTATTTCATATAATCTTTTGTTTTTATAGACTAAGTTAATCAGTTTTAAGTGCAATTTATTATTCTAGATTCATTTTAACTTAATTATTGATAGGATTGGAGAAATGTTATAATCGTGACTTTACAATGCATACAAATTTTTTTGAGATATGTATTTGTATTTTCGAGTGTAAACTAACGAATATGCCGCATATTCGTTAGTTCATTAAAATTTTAAGTAAAAACAAAATATTTGACCATGAAAACTAACGAATATGGCATATTTGTTGGTTGAATTCTTCATCGATATGGTAAACTAACGAATATGCCACATTCGTTAGTTTACAACACGGAAACGAAATTTTAAAAGGTTAATTATGTCGAATCTGCCACATTCGTTAGTTTACAACGAAGGAAGCAAAGTTTTACAAGGCTAATTATATCGAATGTGACATATTCGTTAGTTAACAACGTAGATAGCAAGTTTAGGAAAGGCAAACAATGTCGAATTTGATTGTGATGCAGGGAGTAAGATTTGGGAGGTCAAACTATATCAAGTACATAGTATGAGACTAAAATATTATTTTTGTACTATTTGTTTATAACTAATATTTTTTACATTACAATCTCCCTTATTCTATACTTAATTAAACTTAAAGGAAGGCAATGAGGTCAGAATTTAATTAGAAAAATAGGAAGGCAATGATTTCGAGAAGGAATCACATTCTGAAGAAGTAAATATCTAAAACATAGTTCTACCTACCTTAGTTCTAAGGAAATACGAAAAAAGACAAAAAATGAGGCTATAGGATTGATTTAAACAGAATTTTAGTATGACCTGGGTATTAATGGTAGAATAACTTACCATTAAAAAAAATTCATTCTCAGATTTAGTTCTTAAACTTGCTAGTTAAAAACTCCGTACATAAAATTTGGTCAGCACTACTCTTTTACAAATTAACGATTGTCTTATTCCTTACTTAACTCTCACTTTAAAGAATTCCTCGGGCACACTTACTGTTGCAAAGAAACGAATATGGCATATTCGTTACTTTACAACAGAAACTACAAAAATATAAAAGTGACAAATATGGTGAAGTAACGAACATGGCATATTCGTTACTTTACAACAGAATCCCAAAAAGTTTTTACTACAAAGTACTAAAGTAAACTAACCAATGTGGCATATTCGTTAGTTTACAATTTGACGTCTTCCTAAAAAATCAGAAAGTAAAGAAAACTAACGAATAATCATATTCGTTACTTTAGCACGGAAAACAATAAAAACTATATGCATATTCGTGAAAATGACATTCTAGTTTTGCCATTTCTAATTAAGCTACAGGTGTCATATTTTGACAGTATGTGTGTCTTATTATATGACATCTAATGCACTAATAAAAAAATGTCGATTTTTCACATTCGTGAGTTTAGCATGGTGGCGACTAAAAACCTAACTACAAAATACCAAAACAACTAAAACATTGTGAAAACACAACTTTTTGAGTTATCTCAATAAATACAAGTGTAGGTGCGGAGCATGAAAATTAATTATGTATAATGAGAGAATCCAGTACACGTAAAATCGGAGTTTTTTTGTTTCTTTATAATAAATTTTAATAAAATGTTTAATATTGCATTATTAAATTTAAGCAGACAACCCCGTGCACTGAAGTGTAACAATGAAAAATTACATAGGTATAAATAAAAAAAGTTTAGTACGATAGAATCACACGGATAGTTTTTTGATGTTATTTTTTAAATTAAATTTACTTAAGACTAAACCTAATTATAGTTAGCAATGTTGAAAAAAACTTTTTTGTTTTGTAGTGATTTATCCGTTGAAACTTTATCTTAATAAAAAGTAATAATATAATGAGTACTTTAAAAATATGTATATATTTTTAAAAATAAAATAATTTAACATTTTCATTTTTATTGAAATCCTCATGAAAAAAATGAATTAAAAAGTTATCAACAGAAAAAAACTGGAAAGTAAAGGCAATATTTTATTCAAACGAAAACACAAAGCAATGATATTTTCGTCTTATAATTACCTGTAAAATGTTTCAGTTAAACTAAATGTCTCTCTTTCAAATTGAATTATTTTGTTGTTTTTTTAATTTTCTTAGAATTTTATTTCATTTGACGTTTTTAAGCTTTATTCTCTTTTCTTCTCAGAATTCAGTGTGTCAATTAAGAGAAATTGACGAGGTGAACATAAAAACTAATGATTTTATGTTAAAACTGCTACGTTTTTTTTAACTTTTTGAGTTAACTCAATAAATATAGGTGCAGGTGCGTAACACGTTCTATCAATGTTTTTTTACTTTTACCTTACCATAGTCTTGATTTAGGTATTTCATTTAATACGACTATGTATAATCTAATTTTACAGTTTTGAATCTTATTTTTACTTTCTCATATAAAGAGAAAGTATTGTGATGGCGCGAAAATTCGATTTTGATGGATTTACACGTTTTAGGTAAAAAAGTGTTGCTCATAGGTTACTTACGTCCTAATTTTTGAAAGAAGTGGTCGCATAAAATGGTGAATCTAAAATAATAATGTAATCCGATTGAAAGTAAGTATATGATGATTAGGCTTGTTTAAATTCTCAGTGGTCACTTGTATGTTGATTATTTTATTCTCATTGAATGCGTGAGAACGAATGTGCGTTTTAAAATAATATGGGACTATCAGTCAAACCATCTAAATTACATTGAACTAGTCTAGTAGTCACTGAGTAGTCTTTAAATAATGGTGGTTTGCAATAATATCGACGTATAGACTGACATATCGACAAACGGACACGAGACCACTGAGTCAAGGAGTACTTTAGAATTATCATCATGCTTCAGTTATCTTCAGTAAGCTTGGAAGCAAAATAAAATAAATTTGAATCCTCTTTTTGTTTAAACATTGCTAAGCTTATCTGTCCGTCTGTAACGCACCTGATCTCCGAAAGTACTTAACACGAAAAATTTGAAACTTTATAATTATGCGTTATGTGTAATATCGCAAGAAAATTATTATAGGGAAGCCCCAAAAAATTATCCCTCACAAACTGGGGGTTGAAGTATAAGGGGTTGTTTTTTTAACGGAAATGCATTGTGTGGGGTGTTAAATGAAAGAAGAGATGAAAGATGAAAGCCAATCAATTATTACATGTGTATGATACCTTAATTATTATTTTAGATTTTTTGTGAGTAGATTGTTAATACTTTTTTCGTTTATTGTTTTTTGATTTTTTGTTAATTACTGTTATAGTTATCACCATCTTATAATTATAACTTTACATATTAATTTATGATAGTTATTTTCAAGTAGTAACTCTGCACCTTAAATACTTATACCAGCTGTAATTATACTCAACTCCCTATATACATATATAATAAATTCAGTTTCTAACTAAATGAAAGAAGAGAACGCACCGACTACGTATGTTTGGCTTCATTTTTGTACCTATCCATCTTTGCGCGATGTGTCCATGAAAATTGCGTTTTTCGTACCCTCCCCCCCCCCCCCCCCATCTTTTTTTAACAAATCAACGAAAAAATCATAGTTTTTCTTTGTCAAAACAAAAAATGTTAAACCCTCCCCCCCCCCCCCCCAAAAAAAAATCTTAAAAATATATTATCTAAGGAACGAATTGATCTAATCACTTCGGACTTTGTGCATAAAAAATGTATATAAAGGCGTTTGTTTCACGCCATTATAATAAATAAATGGTTCAAAGTTTTAAATGGGCGCCATCTGGGACGATTATTCTGGTTAACGAATTCGTCCAATTTGTTAAATTGCCTACGGACTCTTTGCGTGTGCTGCAAGCACATACTTGGCCAATTTATTTTAATAATGAATTAATTATTTATTATGGTATGGGATTAAAATTCAGAAACACTTGTACACGGGAAAGATTTTTTTATGTACGAAATTATTTTTTTTTAACATTTGTTAATATTTAGCTACAAGAACAAATGAAGAGATATAAAAAAACCTTGGAAATCAATATAATTAACAAATAAGAAGTTTACAATACAACATTCAATTCCAACAAGATAATTAGTATTGGTGATGGTAATAATTAATTATGAAATACGTACGTTCTAGTATACATATGCGTTTCGAATAAATCATGTTTCAAGAAATATTAATATAACCTATTTCCTTTCAATATGTAATAAATGAATTTATTAGATAAAACGATAGAAATATGATTTATCTATACAGACATTTAAATCTATGTAACGCAAGATAAAATAACTGTCTGTTTGTTGCATCTATTAAAGCGATCATTTTTCTCTGTTGTTTGTCTTTCAATGCAATTATTGTACTTGATACTTAAAACTTAGAGGGTTGACCAGAAGTTAAAGTATTGTGCAAGAGTTTAAGTCAGATTACAGTTCTACTTAATGATCTAAGCACGAAACTTTAACAACTTTAAATACAAAACGATTTCAACATAATAATTGCATCAACAATTTTTTTTAATAGTTTTGTATTTTAATAGGAAAACTGATTCGGTGGTGAATATTGTGAAATTGTCTCTTAATAAATTAAGGTACTTAGTAATGGGATATATTTTAATTGAGTGATTTATTATAGGTAGAAAAGTAATAAATACGTGAGATAATCTACAAGTTAAAAGGTCATATCATTAGTTTCTAGAATCACTTACGTATCTCTAGATTGGATTTGTAGATAAAAACGTATAAATCCCATTAAGCAAAAAATCTCTTCAAGAAGGATATAAAAATGGGAACTTGATTCGCCAATCTTGGTTCGCAAGAACCAAGTTCGTGGTTAACGAGCAAACTTCGACACGAACTTGGTTTTCATCAGGTTTCTATGTGTATACTCGTTTATAGAACAAACAATTTCCATACCAGACAGTTCTAGTTTCTAATATAATTATTGTTATAATAATAATTATTGTTCTTCATCTTTGTGCATTATTATTATTATTATTTTATCAAGATATCGAGAAAAAAAAGATATATTTATAAGTTTTTTGCGACATTATCTCAGATATCAGATATTTCCTGTAAGCGCGAATTGTATGAATTATTAGGTATCTTTGTGGACTTACCTTTCGGCCTTTAGGTATTTGGCACAATCACAGAACTTTCTCTCTATATATTCATACCTACTGCGTATACTTACCAGTAAGTAATAAATACATTATCCATTTGTTTTTTTGCAGTACGTCTAATAAAATAGTTGGCCAATTAGTGTGGCACATAGCTTCCTTGCCGCTTATCTTGTTAATGTTTGCTTCTAAGACCCATGTTTGTCTAATTTTTTTTTTTTAAATGTTTGCTTCTACATTTAAAAAAAATGTAGAAATAATGTTTTGCTTCTACGACCCATGTTTGTCTAATTTATTTCATTTCTCCCCTTTTTTAAAATCTATCATATTTGTTTTTGAAAAAGGTTTGATTTTTTTTACTTAAATATAAGTTTCAATTTAGCGAAATGTTGAAATTAACATGGGTTCATCTGTGGACATGGGCGCCCATATGAATTTTTGTAGGGGGGGGGCCACCGCCACCAGCGAGGGGGAGTGATGCACCACCAGTGGAGGAGGGGGGACCACCGGTGGAGAGGGGGCACAACCGGGGGAGGGGAACTTCAACGGGGGGGGAGGGGGGGGTTTGGTCTCCCATTTTTTAAATTTTTAAATTTTGTAGATTTTAGCCTATGAATAAACAGGTCAAGTGTGTGCTAGTCAGCACACAGCGAGGGTCCGTAGGCAACCCTGTATAGTTTAAGTAGTAGGTTAATACTATCAGTTTGGTAGGTCAAAATATATTCTTAAAATATAATTTGAATTTTTAAAATTTAATTAAGTGGAGTTTGATTCTTTACTACTGAGCAAAATCGGATACAGCTATAGTTTGCATAAAGTTGTTATGAAAATTAGATAGTGCCAAATGTTAAAAGAAAAATATTTATTTTACGTATCCATATAGGACAAATTGACAATTTTAATCCAATTTATATCGGTGTAAAAGACGTTAACTTCATTTTTATTTTTTTTTTAAATTTATTTTTTCGATATGTTTGGACCAGTTAGGGTGGTGTGATACTAAGTTTGCAGCTTCAAAAAACCTGTGCCAGCTGCGTTATACTTACGTGAAAAACTGAAGAAAATTTAGACTTTTTTCAGTTTTTTCCATACACGTAAACTATGTTTTTTTCGATATTAGTTTGTTATATTATTTTTAAAGTGCAGTAAATTTGCAGCAGCATAAGCCCAACTGTAGCTCTCCACATATAATACATTCCGAGATATGGCACGTCAAAAAAAAAAAATAAATACAAGGTTCGGGTCGAATATCGGATATCACCGCTGACTACAAGAAACATTGTAGGAAATGAAGCTGTAGTAAATTTAATTGGCTTTTATACAAGCACAAAACGAAGCCCGAAGACAAAATAGTTCTGTTGCAATCGTAAAAGAACAGAAAACGGAAAAATTGTTTATTATAAGAAATGAGCCTAAACCACTTCAATAACAAGTTGTGATCATTTGACAACACGTCAAACGGCTTGTTGTGCACTTCAATAGAGCCAGTGCTATTGAAGTGCACAACAAGCCGTTTGACGTGGATTCATTCTCCATATTTTAAAAGTTGTGGATTTCTAAGCAGTCTGACACGGAATTGAATTGCTCAACGGAGAGTAGATGCTTTCAATTATTCAGCTCCATTTCTTATGACTTTTTTCGTTGGTGAGAAGTGAGAGGTTTTATGCCAACATAAGCCCGAAGCGAGAGTAATAATATAATGTCAATTTTTTTTTGGAAAAAATAGACAATTTTTGAAGTGCCATATCTTGGAAACTATTGGACGTACAGAGTTGCCGATGAACTTGAAGCCAATTAAATTTACTACAACTTCATTCTTACTTCTCTCGTTGGTTTTATGCCAATATTCGCCCCAAATCGAGAGCAATACTTAAAGCTTACATTTTGTGAAAAAAAAAAAATCCAATTTTTAGTGTCATATCTCGGAAACTATTAGACGTACAGAGTTGCGCATAAATTGTTGTAAATGTATTGTACTGTAAAAATAGTAAGAAAAAATAACATCGCAAAAGACACACAGTTTACAAGGTATATTATATAGAAAGAACTGAAAAGATTTTTTCAGTTTTTCACGCAGCTAGCACAAGTTTTTTGAAGCTGCAAATTTCAGATCACAGTAGCCTAACTGGTCCGAACACAAGGGCGGATTCAGCCAATTTTGAAAGGGGTTGGACTTTCTTTTAGGGGGGTCCGGGAAAATTTTTGTAGTTTACATTACTTAAAAACGTATTTTTAGACTATTCCAAGAGCATCTAAAATGTAATTTTATACCAATAAATTGATGATTTTTATTAACTTGACATGAAGACCTGGGTATTTTATTTAAAAAAAAATTATATTTGAATAATATTTTATTATTAAAAGTTGTTCACTATATAAATTAATGTTTTATTTTAGTACCAAGTAAAATAAATTGGTACATTTTAAAAATATTTTAGTTACGTGTATTAACAAAAAAAATTAAGTACGCCAAATGTTTTGAGTTCAATGGAAATTAGGTAATAGTATTAGGTTAAAAATTAAAATATTAGGGTATTTAAGAGTTCAGTCAGTAAGTACAAAAAATATAGTTTTCCTTGCAAAAGGTCGGGTATCTACAATTTTTGGATATGTTGTTAGGGCCAATGCCAAAAGTAAAATTCCAAGGAAGGGGGGAGGGGCTGCAGCCCCCATACTCCCCCCCTTCCTTAATCCATTCTTATGTTAATCTATTCTTATGTTTCTGTTGTTGCAACAGAACTATTGGGCCTACAGACTTCGTTTTGTACTTAAGAGAAAATTAGTAAATTAAATTTACAATTTACTACAACTTCTTTCCTTGTGCGGTTTTATACCGATTATCGGGCCGAAACGAGAGCAATACTAAAAAATATAATTTTTTGGAAAAACTGACAATTTTTGACTTGTCATAACTCGGAAAATATTATAGATGTGCAGAGCTGCAGTTTGGCTTATGCTGTTGCAAATTCACTGTACTTTAAAAATAATAACTCTAATAATATCGAAAAACACATATAGTTTACGATTTATATGGCAACAATTTAAAAAAGTCCGACTATTTTCAGTTTTTCACGTATTATGCTGCCAGCACAAGTTCTTCGAAGCTACAAACTTAGGATCACACTACCCTAACTGGTCCGAACAACATAAAAAAAAAAAAATCTGAACTACATTATTATTAATGTCTAATTTGAGTGGCCTAATGTATAATAAAAGAAATCGGTAAACACTGAAAATACTTTAAAAAAAAAAATTATATGAAGCAGAGGTTCTGAGCTAATTCTGATTCAAACTAACCTACATAAATAAAAAAAATTTAGTGTCCGATATACCAATACGTAAATCTCTTTCTGGGGGGGGGGGGGGGCACATTCTAAGTCAGTAAAGATGGGGGGGGGGATTTTTCAGGTGCTAACAAGATAAGGGAACACTTATTCAACAAAGCAGCTGCCCCCCCCCCATCCTCCAAAAGAACGTACTACTAATAAACAAAAAAAACTCCGTGCCTAAGTAACAACTGTTTTAGAACGTATTCGTTAGAAAATGTTATACTGATGCTTACTGCAGTACAATATCTTACTGTAAGTCATGGGCGTCGTCTGCGGTTAATTATTGCAGGTGGGATTATTGGGGGGGGGGGGTCCGGGGGGAATTTTTGAAAATATGACCTTTCAAAAAGCGCTTTTATGCATTTCTGAGGTGAAATTGAATATGAGGTGAATGTAAAAAATATGTATTAAAAAAAAAAATACGGCGTATTTTTTTTTACTATTATTTTTTTTTACTCTATTCAGGGTCAGGGGGGGAGGGGCGCGTGCCCCCTGTGCCCCCCCCCCCCTCCCTGCTGGATACGCCACTGACGGTAATATAATTTTTTTTCCTCTTTTCCTGAGAGCCAGGGGGGGGGCCACGGCCCCCCCCTGCCCATAGGTATGGGCGCCCATGTCTGTGGAATACTTTAGACCCACCAGTTTTACCAAAAATGTTCACTGATGTCTGAAGCGGATTTCTCTCCAGAATTGTTTTAAATCGGAGACATAAAGGAATGCGATATTTAGAGAACTATCACAATGCTTCCATTACCTTCGGCAAGCGTGGAAGCAAAAATGGCTTGACTCATCTATAAAAAAAATATCAATTAAAATTTCCCTATTTATTTTACAAAGCAGACAAAACGAAAAGCACTACCGGTCTGTCTCGCATAGCTAAACTACTTTGGGACAAATTTCAAATTCATTAGAATAATTCATTATAATAAGAATTTACTATCTGAATATTCCCTTAAGCTTATCTCGTCTCATTGAATAAGCAATTGAGACTAAGTTTCTTAAAACATAACACATAACACTTCCTTTCAACAACATTTCTACATTGAATATCATTTATATTTTAGAAAACTTACTATAGAATAGAATTAGACATACTTTATTTTCTATAAGTAAAATTAACATAAGGATTTTATTAAGGATTTAATTTTAAATGATTTCTCTTGCAGGTGAAACTACTGTAAACTTCTCAGTTTGGTATAATGTATATTCCGTTCAAACTTTCTGGTCATTTTAAAGATTTGATAAAATCATATTATATATATATATATATTATTTTTTTTTTTTTTAAAAAACACTCTTTTTCAAACCATGCACCAAAAGAGAAGAAAATATTATATAAAATGCAGCCTCATTACTAAGAACTATCATAGTATATGCGCATGTCACTAAAGATAAAAGCTAGGGGGGCTATCAACAAATGAAAATCTGTAGGCCGCGACCCAGCTTTATCCTATTTTTAGTGGCACGCACATACTGTGATCGTTTGTAGTAATGTGACAGCTTAAAAAAAAAATATTTTCTCCGTTTTAGTGCATGGTTTGTAAAAGCGAATTTATTTGTATCGAATATAGCCAGCAAGCATCCTTAAAGTGTTGATTATAACAACACATGATCGATTCTTTCTAAATCCAGCTTGTTCCCTTCTGAGTTTATTGTCTACCACCTCCTCTACCCTATTAAGTATAATTCTAAAATGTATTTGGCTTGGCACTGATAATTAGGTAATGCCTCTCCAATTAGTGCAAAGTGATAGGTCCCCTTTCTTAGGTAATTTTATCAACAACCCTTTCTTCCAGTCTTGCGGTAGTATTTCTTCTTCCCATATAATTTTTAGCCAATCTTTAGAGTATATCTGCAGTTGTATCTGGGTTTGATTTCAATATATCTGGTCTAATATTGTCTAATCTAATATTGTCGGCCCCAGGTGCTTATTTGCTACTGAAGACACGTGGAGTTGCAATAGATCTGCTTAGAATCAAGAGTGTAAAATGGGTTAAGTGATATTAGCACCGAAATTCATTAGTGCAAAATGGGTTAAGTACAATTTTACTTAAGACCTAAAGTTTAAATTTGAAATTTTTCCATCACATTTATTAAAATAAAACTTGGAAACATTTAAAATTAAAAGTTAAATATCTAAAATTCAGTAACATCATGTGAAATGTCAATTATTTCAATAAGCCTATTTTACATAAAATGCTCAACTTTCAATTCACTATTACTCAAAACTCAGTTTTTGTACTTGACAAAAACGTTACAGTACTCTCACCAACTAAGCTATACCAACTGGAGAACAATTTTCCTCTGTCTATAACGATATCTAGTCCCGAATTAAGCTTTCAATTTTCTACAAATCTAGAAGTCGAAATTTACGACAATAGAACCAGACCGAGAATTAACGCTTATAATTATAAAGGTGAGAGCACTGTAACGGAAATATAGTGGCCCGTGGTTCGAGTCCCGGTGCTAGATTCTATTTTTCTCTGTCTAATTCCCATTGTTAATAATAATTATAATTTGATTTAATTTAAAATTTAAACTTTCCGTAGTATGAATACTACCAAAAACTTAAAAAATGAATTTCTAATTGATTGTACATGTAAAAGGTACAGGTTAAAGGTACTAATAGGGTACTTTATAATTATAAGCGTTAATTCTCGGTCTGATTCTATTGTCGTAAATTTCGATTTCAAGATTTGTATAGAAAATTAAAAGTTTCATTCGGGACTAGATATCGTTATAGACAGAGGAAAATTGTTCTCCAATACAGCTTAGTTGGTGAGAGCACTGTAACGGAAATAGAGGCCCGTGGTTCGAGTGCCGGTGCTGGAGTCTATTTTTCTCTGTATAATTCCCATTGTTAATAATAATTATAATTTGATTTAATTTAAAAAAAAAAATAAAAATAAAAAAAAAATAAAAAAATAAAAAAAAATATATATATATATATATATATATATATATATATATATATATATATATATATATATATATATATATATTATATATTATATATATTATATATATATATATATATTATATATATATTATATATAATATATATTATATATATATATTATATATATATATTATGTATATATATATATATTATATATACAGGGTGAATGGCGTTATGCATGAAAAAATAAAGTGGGTTGTTCTAGGCCTCAGGGGCTACAAAAAACACTATATAAACAATAGGTCAAATATTAACTGTTCTCCCATAAGTTCAAATTTTATGATTTTTGTGAGATCGCATGCCTTTGCATATAAAAACACTTATTGCTCCAAAAGTATAAAAGCTACAACAAAATTTTTGATTTCGTTGTAAAGCTGACAAAATGTTCTACAAATATAGTGTAATTTTAATTTTCTTGCCCTCAAATTACATGACAAAAATTTATACAAATTTTATTTTTAAGAAAAAAATTAACAAATCCTTTTTCTTTTTGGTTCCATAACATGGTAAAGAACCGAGCTTAAACTGTTCGGACTTCAGGAAAAACTTCCTTATTCACTAATGTTTCAATTAATATTAATACCCATTCATAGGGCGGAATTTTTAGTAAACTTCGCTAAAAGTAAAAAAGAAACAAGTTTATTGTTGCTATTATATTGACTTACAGGTGAGTAATTAATTAAAAACAAGCTATGTTGGTTTAGTATGACACGAAGATAGATATTGGCTAAACGCATCCTTGTGTCAACAATAGCAACAATAAACATGTTTCTTTTTCACTTTCAACGAAGTTTACTCAGTGGCGATCCTGGGTTGAAAGTTCTGGGGGGGCTAAAGCCCCCATGTTTTGCGGGTTTAGTATACATTTTAATATACCAGGAAGAACTCATTGGTATATGTTATATGTTGTTGCAGTCCTTCCCAGAGGCAATTCTATGCAATTTTTTCGTGAGGCTAAACAATTAAATTCATTCAAGAATGTTATAATTGCCATTGAACTGGGACTGGGAAGTTCTATTGTAAGTATAGTTGGAGGCTTATTTAAACAGTCTCCTATGATATTTACCATATCATCACAGAAGAAAGTATTGGTCTTAAAATAATAATAATAATTTTAACATGAGGATAACAAAAGCATTGGTTTAAAAACTGTATAGGTTTTAAAAATGTATAAATTGTCAGAAACAATATTATATTTATAGATAACAAAAATGTTAAAATTAACATGGACGTCGACAGCAGTGCATTAGGTGAAATTTTATTTTAATTTTTTTTCATAAAATTAATTAAACTACTTTTTTACATTAAAGTATTTTTAAAAGAATTTTAAGTTTTAAATTAAATCAAATTATTATTATTATTAAAAATGGGAAATAGACAGAGAATAATAGACCCCAGCACCAAGACTCAAACCACGGGCCTCTATATTTCCGTTACAGTGCTCTGAGCAACGAAGAAATTTTAATACAAACTTAAAAATAGTAAATTGTAAAATAATAAAAGGTGTGTACCTAATCATGGTAGATTAAATAGATCAGGTAATAGCAGTTATGCAATATTACTTCACATCTATAATAAACTGTGTCATTTATTCAATAGTTGTGAAGAACATGTTTTCTTAGGGTGGCCATAATATAAAGTTTGGGAAGTTGGTCGAGCTATTGTAGCCCCCCGACGAAAGTGGGGGGCCCTAGCAAAAATTTGGATAAAGTTTAAATTTGATAAAGAAAAGCTTTAGATTAAGTTTTCGGGCATCATTGGTAAAACTGCAACTGCACTATTTGGCCCACCAATTTCGTACTTTTCGATTTACTTAATTTTTTTAAAATGTTCCTTTTTACAGAATTTCTCTTTTTTACAGTATCTCCGTACAAAAACGATTCCGGTTCTGTATCTCGATAAAATCAGAATTATATAATATATGTATATATATATATTTTTTTTTTTTTTATATACGCAAAGTGTCACGTTTAATGTGGCAATGATAGAAGGTCAAAAAATTCTAACCTTAACCTAAACTAACCATAACCTTTCATAATTTTCCCTAAAATAAATAAAAATTATTTAAGTTAAAATATCACGGGGAAATACTTGCGTCCCAAGTACTTTTTAGGGTTTTGTAGATGATTAAGCATACCCGTTATATAATTAATTTTTACCGTAATATATTTTTTTCTCTGACCTCAAGGGTCCCAGGTTCGATCCCGCGGGGGGTCACAATGTTTTTTATCGGTAATAACGACAAGATAAATGACATTTTTTCGGAAATTTTCATCGACCCACCATAAGGTATAACCATGAATTATTTCGAAATTTTAGGACCAGGCGTTATATAGTGGTTGGGGGGATATCTTTGGGTATATTTTGATTAATTTAACCAATAAGGAATGCAACATTTAAAAAGCAAATATATATTTGTAACTTAAGATACAGCAGCTTTCATTTGATACATACTCGAAACTTTAAAAAAATTTAAATTTCTGAGTTTACCAATTTTTGCGACTTGCGCATGCGCATATTTAATTTTTTACTTCTGTATATTTTTCCTGTATTTGGGTCAAAAAGTTGCACCAGCCATCAGTGTTTTAAATTTCAGCACTTTAGCTAAAACGGTTCGAGCCCTATGAACCATAGAGCGACGGACAGACGGATACATCACCCCCGGCATTAGGGTTTGAAGAAATATCTTCAAAACCCTAAAAAATAAGAAATCGTTTTTGTAATGTAAAAACGAACAGTCTGGGAAAAAAAAAAAAAAAAAAAAAAAAACCATAATTAAATCGGATATTTAGAAATAGGTGGGGAATATAATGTAAATTTACCCCATACAATAAATTGCATATTCGTAATCATTTTGAAAAGTGGAGGGGGAGGAAGCACTAGGTCTTCACACAAAATATTTGTAATAACTGGTAACAGGTTTTGGCTACTTAATAGCCATCTTCAGATTCTAGACTGGTTGTTCACTGTTCACAGCAACATGGATTACCAAAATGACACACAATTGATAAATCACCTATTAATGACAAAATATGGGTTGATAAGTAAAAACGGTTTAAATATTTCAATTAGATAATTTATTTTAATCAATCCATATTATTGTTGAAGTCATTCTATATAAGACTAGGTACTTTTCTTGATTTATCCTACTTACTTCTTTTCTTTTAAGCAGAAGAATAAATCTTTAATACTTTTAGTAATTTGTTAGTAAAAATATAAATAAATATTTTATATTGCGTGCATTATTCATTCAGAAGTTATGTATGTTATGAACGTGTGTTTTGTATTTTGTTGTTATAGCTTCAGTTTGTTATTCACAATTGTTATTATTCCCAAGCTTCATATTTGATTTCTTTATCAACATTAATTTTAGTTAATACTTATGTTATCTTATTAATATAACACATAGTAATTAACTATGTTATATTAATAAAGATAGTATTTTAGCAGTTTCATTTTTCTGCCGCCCGTAGATAAAATATTGTATGCAACAGCAACAAGGCAGCAAAGGAAACATTTCTGCCTCGTTTATTCATAGCCTGTCCTTGCAATCGGCTCGGAAGCTAATCAGTACTTCGGATACTACTTCGGAAAAAAATGATAATAATAAAAAAAAAAAAAATATATTTCTTAAAAAAAATTTAAAGGTGGGCTAATTTTCTTTCGGGGGCTAATTTTCTTTCGGGGGCTAATTTTCTTCCAGGGGGGCTAATTTTCACCCAGAGGGGGCTATAGCCCCCCCTGCCCCCCCCTAGGATCGCCACTGAGTTTACTAAAAATTCCGCTTTATGAATGGGTAATAATATTAATATTGATCGAAACGTTAGTCAATAAGGAAGTTTTTCCCGAAGTCCGAACAGTTTAAGTTCGGTTCTATTCTAAGTTATGGAACCACAAAGAAAAATAAAAATAAAATTTGTATACCCTTTTTGTCTTGTAATTTGAGGGAATGAAAATTAAAATTACACTTTTCTTATAGAAAATGTTGTCAGCTTTACAACGAAACCAAACATTTTGTTCTAGCTTTTATACTTTTGGAACAATAATTGTTATTATGAGCAAAGGTATACGATCTAAAAGAATTCATAAAATTTGACCTTGTGGGAGAACGGTTAATATTTGACCTATGGTTTATATGAAATTTTTTGTAGCCCTTAAGGCGTAGATCAACCTACTTTATTTTTTCACATATATCGCCAGTCACCCTGTATATATTATCATTATTATATTGCAATAAGACAAATAATACAATTATTTTATCCCGATATTTTATGATCCCAATGAGCAGTTGACTATGAAATGAAAAACATTTTGTTATACTTACAATAAAAGTGCGTAGGTTTTGGATAAAACTAAAAAAAAAAAAAAAAAAAAAAAAAAAACAATTAAAATATATGAAGGGAAAGTAATAAAATGTTTGGGTGAGTTGAGATTGTTGCATTACACCTGTCAAGTCAAGTTAACTTGTTGCCGCATTCTACCAGTTAGTCCACAAACTCATTATAATACGTTATTATTTTTTGGTTTTTTATGTTGCAGGTAGGTTAAATTAATGTCACCGCGCTGTCTAGACGCCCATAGCGAGGCTTCATTTGCATTTTACATCCTGTCTGATTCCCCTCCAAGTCAAAATGCGTTGAAAACCCTCGCAACTTCCAAGTAAAATTTTCATTCTTAACAATTTATCATTTATTCATTTCGATCTCATTGAATCTGGTTTGAAGATAGTATTTTTTTTTTTTTTTTTTTTTTCGTAAATTTACTTTAGAGATGTTTTTAATATTGCGTAGGTTTATTTTTAGTCTTTTCCTGTTTGGGTAGAAATTATTTGTATTTAATTATAAAACTCACTTTTAGCATTAATGACAATGTTTCTATTGTTATGTTATCGAACTTAAGGCTCGGTCAAACAGGAAGCGGACTGTCTACGTGTACGGAACGACCGACGACCGCAGTCCGTCGTAGACTGGGGTGGTCAAACAGGAAGCGGACTGTCTGCGTGGACGGAACCACCAGGTTCCGTCGCGTAATTAAATATTTTTGTACTCAGGGTACCGCTCTCTCATTTAACACCCTACATAACGCATTTCCTTGAAAAATTGTCATAATAGTTTTAAGAAATGATTTTGTTTTCCTGTGTTTGGGTTATTGCACATAACATAATTGCACAGTTTCAAAATTTAATTTTGGTACTTTCGGAGATCAGGTGCGTTGAAGGTAGACAGACAAGCGCAGGAATGTTTGGCCTACGGACCCTAATTAACCAGTGAAGACATTTCCATCATGCATATGGACCCTAGAAATCAAAGTAAAAATGGTAGAATAATATTGAGACGGGTAGTTTTGATAGAGGTGAGGTTTATTGAAGTTTGCTTTTTCGTTAATGCAGTCTATATTATATATTTGAAGGGATCTGTTAATTTCTAATTGATTTAACAAATCTAACATGTTTCTTGTCACTTGTTCTTGTCTTTGTGCGTATGAGTAAAATGAGTGTGATGTTATTGTTAAATGTGTGGTGTTTGTCGATAAGGTGTTCCCCAAAACTATATATTTTTATTTTTATTACGTGTGTGCCAAGAGTGTGAGTTGTTTTATCCGTATCCCTATAGCTGCCTTGCTATTTGGCCTAAGTATACTCCTTCACATGTACTACATGTAAGTTTGTTATAATTGGCTTTTTCCTAATTTGTCTAGTTTATCTTAAGGTGGGCTTATAATTTTCTTAAGATTTGTGTATGTTTGTGGCTCATTTTTAAGCACAGTTTATTTAACTGTAACTTTAAGGCCTATAGTTTCGGATATTGTGCTCGAGTTTGTGCTTAATGCTTACAAAAACTTAAGTCCGTGATCACCGATAGCAATCTGAATTGTAAAAATAGTCTAACATTTAATGAAATGCATTAATACATCGAAAAGTAAGTTCGAGACTCCTCGAAAGTAAGATTTTTGCTGATATTTCTTTAAAAATAGGTACACACTAAGCGAACATTTGCAAACAGGATCGCAACCGCATATTTACGTTTAATTACGCGATTAGTTGTACACTCTCTTTCCACAACAATAAACAATTATGCGTAAACTTTGGTGGAGTTTCCGACTTAAGGTCAGAAAACCGGTGAACACAAACAGATTCGTTGCCAAAAACATGCGGTTACCTTCCACTCAAAAATGTCATCGAGTTGGCAATTGTTTGTGAACTTTCGCGAACGGTATTCGCGTTTGTTGTGTACCAAGCTTTACAAGTATCCAAGTAACATGTGTAAACCATTAGACTTACTCTATAAAGTCACGTCCACACTAAATAAACATGTTCACCAAACACTGTTCGTCAAACGAATTTTACTTATAAAAAATGTTCGTTAAGCATGTTAACAAGTGAAAATTGTTTGACGAACAGTGTTTATTGAACTTGTTTGCTCGATGTGGATATTCCTTAAGATTCAAGGCATTTATTTTAGAACAGCGTTAACTAAAGTAGAACGCTTTGAAGAATTCATTTTTCTTAATATTATTTATGCCCGGTTTTTCCCCTGCTTCAAAAATCTCACTTTCATTCGATAAATCCTCTCTCACTCTAAAAAAAAAAAAAACAACGCCCACGACTTCTCGCGTTTTGTATATTATATATATATATTTTAATTTAGAGCATCCGAAACAGCTAAAAAAGTTAATCATTCGTAACTTGTTCCTTAAATTATTACTACTACCGAATTTTATAAAAAAACATTTTTTCTTAATTCTTCTTGACTCCACTTCTTCTCAATAAGTTTGATATATATATAAACTTGGCGATTAGTAAGGTAGCGTTTAACTTAAACATGAACTATAAAAAAATACATATATATATATATATATATATATATATATATATATATATATATATATATATATATATATATATATATATATATATATATATATATATATATATATGTATATATATGTATATATAAGGTTACCAAAGATTATTTAAATTTAAATATAACAGAGATGCCAATTTATTTAAATTTATTATTTAACATTTTTCATGCTTTTCATTTGCATTGGTAAATTTTTAGTTACTTTTATATATGTGCGTGCGTGTGCGAACGCGTGTTTTTGTGTGTTTGAGAGTTAGTTCAATTATTGGGCTTCAAATTAATCGTTTAAAAAAGGTAATAAATTGATTGCATTAATTCAAGTAAACCAAAAGAAATTTACGAGTACCAATATTAAGTTGGTTTTACAAATTTATTGGAACATATTGCAATACATAAAATACATAAGTTTATACATACATAAATACTTGTTGATTATGTCATTACAGTATATCCGGTTTAGTATTTCACAACGGAATCTTTTATTAATATTTTATATCGAACAATATTTAAATTAGTGTTTTAGGAGATTATAATAAACTAATATTTTAAAACAACTGAGGATAAAGCGTGTATAAAATATCCGCATTAGTGGATAAAATATCCGTCCGAAATAAGGAAATCAAAATTTTCATATAAATATTTTAATTCCCTTATTTTGCAGTATTATTCTCCTCCTCACGCCTTCACGCCATTATTAAGATAACATTATTTTCCCCTGTGATAGCGACCTATCTAAATCTTTAAAATTTAAGTTTTGTTGGACCACAGACAGACGCAGGACAAAAAATGTTCCCTGATATCTCAAACGGATCTCTGTCCTGGAGTTTATTTAAATCGGAGACATTAAAAATGTTTTTTCTTTAGAAAGATCATATTGCTTCCGTTACCTTCGTTAAGCTTGGGAGTAATATAGAATAATTTATTAAAGAACAATAAACTCGTTGTAATTCATCGAACGAGGAACTGAGGAACTAAATGACTCAAGTCACTTTCGATAGGTTGTGTAGCCAGCAACTGATTACCCACTAGACGTCCCAACCAGAGCACCCAACTCTCGGGACCAACCCCGTTGGTCCCGTCGATAGAAGCGTAGGCCTGCCGCCAGACGAAAACAGTTGTTCCCGACAGTCGGGCGGTTGATCGTGCAAGACCACCGACCACCAACCTCCCCACCCCGATTCCTGTCATATGCATTGCGCTGTCAGACAACTCCTGACCCCAACAACCATAGTATAGTTGTACAACATACCACAAAGATAGTTGTAAGTAGTAAGCAGTCATCCGAGTTCCGCCCCTCTTCAGCACTCACGTATTCCCTATTCCCTCATCCCTCATGACTGTATTTTGCTTTTCAATTAAAGGCGTTGACCTTGTCAAGCAACTCGATGAAACAGTCCTTATCGATCTGTTAAGTTAACGTTTCCATCCTATTCCCGAAGAAAATTCATATAGGAGTGAACTTTTTTATTTCAATCAGCAGCCACTTCGCCCTTAAACTTCTATTTTCAGTCCCAGTCAGGAGTGTTGTGGCAAACCAACCAAAGAATATGGAGCCATCTCGCCACACACAAATTCCCCCACAGCTTCACTATAAAAGATCATGTTCCCGACTGAAGATCATTTGGTATAGGTTGGTCGGGACTGGGTCTCTTGGTTTGGTTGGGACGTCTGTAGAGATGGCCCTGATGGGAATTGTCGAGGAATCGGTAGTGTAGGAGGTCTGTTCGGGAAATGGATAGGACCTTTAAGGCGTTACTGACTGTTTAGTGACTAGTATAGACAGTAGGGTTCCATTCAATTACAATAGTTGTGACTCATAGCGGACTGGTTAGTGATTTTCGTCTGTGATAAATTTCTGGTAAGAATAGTGCACACGGAGCTAAGAACTAGATAAGAATTGTTATTACAGAGTCAAGCAAGTTATCAAAACAATATCCCCATATTTAGCGAATACTGAAACCGGAAAACAGAAACAGAAAACCATGATTTATTGATTGTAACCTATCCCATCCCTTCCCCGTCATGTTTCATGCAAATAGGCATACAATGTCTACCGAAAATATCATTCCCTAGAGGACAATTTATATCCATTGTAACACGGAAGTAAGCTAAAAACACCGAAGAGAAATGTGACAGATCGAGATGAACTTTCACGTTCGCTAACGTTTTATTAGATTGATACGAACTTGTCGCCCCTTTTTTTTAATAAGCATTTGTTAGGTAACATTTGTATTGTTATTTTAAGCTACTGATTTATTAATCCCAAGGGTGTTCTATAAAAGGGGCAACACCCATACTAAAACACTGTTCTTAAAATGTAAAAAATTAAAAGCAATATTTTTTTGACACTTTTAACATCTTTTGTTCGTCATCTTTAATTGAAGCAATTAGATAAACAACGTTTTGTAGGGGGAAAAAAAAAATTAAATTGAAGAATCAGTCTGCGAAATTATCAAAAAATTATAATATTTTTAATTCCAAGCTTACCGAAAGTCATTATGTTTCCATTTCTGATTGTGATGATCCCAAATTTCTTCGACACAAATACGTTTTTAGCCATCAGGAAATGTTTTTGGTGTCGTGACTGTCTATGTGTTATTTATTTGTCGTAACTTGTGTGTAAAAAAAAAAAAAATAAAAATACAGATTTACAAAAAGGGGGTCAATTAATCAAATTACACAATAAATGGGTTGTAAATGCATCCCATTAGTTAAGTATGTGGTAGGAAGCGAGAAAGCTATGTGCCTCATTTATTGGCAGACTATTTTTATCACTAATGCTTTAGAAAAAAATTCCTTAGGATTCGGTTTCAGACTTCAGAAAATATGATTGATCTCGAATCTACCGGTTGGTGTGTACGTCAACATTTTTTGCGAACCGCCATATCTTAAAAACTACATGTCTGTTTTCAATAAAATTTGGAGTTTAGATCTTATTAGCTTTCTCTTCCGCGATTTTATTAAAACCTATATCTTTAAAATCTGACCAAAAACCACTTGTGTGGTAAATAAAAACACTCCACCATAAGTCTGTGGTCCAAAAAAGTTGTGAAATCAACTTTCTGTCCCGCCAAGTGATGTTGGCACTTTCTCCTGGCCTAACATTGTGAACTTCGATATTTATCAGCTTCTTCTCCATGGTGGTGTGCCTGGAGTACTACTCAAAGTTAACTGGTTGTATTCCACGCATCCTCTGCAAAGAAAGTAGTAGTTGCATGGGGTCATTCCTTGAAAGCTTAATTTGTATATTACTTATTTATATTTTATTTGCTTTTTGATAATGGGAAAGATTTACAGCAATGATCATTGTGTCATCGAGAAGAGCCTTCAACAACACTGTTAAAAGGCTTTCCTCTCCAATAAGCGCCTGCATATATTAGTACTAGTTGTCTAGAACTAAGACTATGAGGTGAACCACTATCTTTCCACACAACCTTCTTCTCCTTGGCGGTGTGCCTTGCCATTTTCTGAAACTGGAATTTAAATATTCTTCAATCACCAATACAATTTCTTGTTTCACCTTCACGTTTGCCACATGAGGTTTGTGTGGAAAGATAGTTGTTCACCTCATAGTCTTAGGTCTTAGTTCTAGACAACTAGTACTAATATATGCAGGCGCTTATTGGAGAGGAAAGCCTTTTAACAGTGTTGTTGAAGGCTCTTCTCGATGACACAATGATCATCGCTGTAAATCTTTCCCATTATCAAAAAGCAAATAAAATATAAATAAGTAATATACAAATCTTTCCAGGAATGACCCCATGCAACTACTACTTTCTTTGCAGAGGATGCGTGGAATACAACCAGTTAACTTTGGGTAGTACTGCAGGCACACCGCCAAGGAGAAGAAGCTGATAAGTGATAAGTATCTAAGTTGACAGAGTTGGGTCAGGAGAAAGTGCCAACACCACTTGGCGGGACAGAAAGTGTATTTCACAACTTTTTTGGTGTTTTTTTTTTTTTTTTTTCTTCACAAAAATGGTTTTTGGTCAGATTTCATGACTATTCCCACACATTAGAGTCAACGGTTCAGTAGTTTAGGCTGTAGGTGCGTCAACGTTAAAGTGACTATTAGCTAGCTTGGTTTCTCGCTCCGCGTTCAGCGTAGGAATGAGTTATCTAAATTATTTTGATCTAGGAATGCACTAGGGCCCTAGACGAATCCAAAAAGCCCTAATTCATTAAAATCGGTTTAGTAGTTTAGGCTGAGGGTGCTTCAACGTAAAATAAAGGAAGGATAAAAACTACCGTTTTCAAACCTATTTTTCTCTTCTTCTACTTGACCGATTTCGACTTTTTATTTTTTTATTTTGATCTACAAGACACGGCCTTCAAAAATTTTAGTACGTAAGGTAGCTTGTACGTATTTGTATGCAGACCCTCAAAAACCCTAGTTTGTCACCTACAGTATATATACACATACACTGGCAGCTTTTGTGAAATTTTGACTTTTTGACTTGGCGGGGCGGAACGCTGCTGCGTTCCTAAATTACTCAATTTTAAAGGAATTTACTGTCTATAAAATAATTCTAGACCCTCGAGTTTAAACCCTTGTAACTTCTAAACGGAAAATCGTATGTAGATGAAACAAGTTTTTTTATTTAGACAATTTAATAAAATTTTATAGCATATGAATAATTATTTTTTTACGTTAATTTTTAATTACTTTATTGCGGGATAGGTGAAAAAAGAGCCGTTTTTTCGGCACATTTTGGCAATGCCCAACTTTAAAAACTCATTGCTTTAAAAGTTCTCAACCAAATCAAACCAATTTCACAGGACTTTTAGAACTCATATAAATGTCAAGGCCTACGAAGTTTCAAGTCGGAAAAATAATTAGTTTTCTGTTAATTAACGAATTTAATGGGACCTGATATCTTTTGAACTGCTATAGATAGAAACACAAAACCTTCACAGAAAAAAATACCTTTCAAAGATACGAACTTACTTTTGCTCCCGCGGGGCTACAAAAAGTTGTAGAATTTTTTAAATGTTGATCATTAATTCGTAGTTGAAATGTATAACAGGGATAATTATGAGGGAAGAAATGGCGAGGTTGTTATACCTGGTCAGAGATTCTTCCCCTATAATCCTGTCCTAGCTTTACTACCACACCATACATCTGACTTAAAAGACAGCATCCTGTATGGTGTGGTAGTACAGCTAGGACAGGATTATAGGGGAAGAACCTCTGACCAGGTATAACAACCTCGCCATTTCTTCCCTCATAATTATCCCTGTTATACCTTTCAACTATGAATTAATGATCAACATTTAAAAAATTCTACAACTTTTTGTAGCCCCGCGGGAGCAAAAGTAAGTTCGTATCTTTGAAAGGCAATTTTTTCTTGATTTTTCTGTGAAGGTTTTGTGTTTCTATCTATAGCGGTTCAAAAGATATCAGGTCCCAATAAATTCGTTAATTAACAGAAAACTAATTAACTTTCCGACTTGAAACTTCGTAGGCCTTGACATTTATATGAGTTCTAAAAGTCCTGTGAATTTGGTTTGATTTGGTTGAGAACTTTTAAAGCAGTGAGTTTTTAAAGTTGGGCATTGTCAAAATGTGCCGAAAAAACGGCTCTTTTTTCACCTATCCCGCAATAAAGTAATTAAAAATTAACTTTAAAAAAAATTATCCATATGCTATAAAATTTTATTAAATTGTCTAAATGAAGAAACTTGTTTCATCAACATACGATTTTCCGTTTAGAAGTTACAAGGGTTTAAACTCGAGGGTCTAGAATTATTTTATAGACAGTAGATGGCTTGATGAAAATAGCATACATTTGATCTCATATTGATTTTAACAGTCAGCTCACATTTAATATTGAATAAAAATAAATCCGACCCTATTTGGAAACGAAACAGCCCAAACAACCACACTTTCGATGCCCAGTGAGATCACATTATTGTATACTGATGTGATCCATCGTACTGACTATTATTTACTTCATCATATATGTAGCATAATAGAGAAATAGCATTGTCATGGCACGAAAATTCAATTTTAAAATTTTAATGGAGTTACACATTTTAAGGCCTCTTAGCCTAAAAAAGTGGTTTTTAAATAATGTCTGTAGTCTGTGCAAACAAATACTTTTTAAATGTGTTTAATTATAAATTGTTTAAATTAGATATTATTGGACTTAAATTCAATCACAATGGATAGGAAAAAGTTTTGTTCGAGTTTGTCGTACCGATTCTTTCAATTAAAACTTACCTGCATGTATTTAATAAAATCTTTTTAACTCATAAAAAAAAAAAAAAAGAAATACCAGCACAAAGAGAAACTAATATTTTCTCTTCTTTGTTTTATTGTCTAAAGATAATTAACTTTTATGTTTTAATTATCTATGAAATTGTCTGTCTGTACACTTGTATTTTTATTGCCTATTAAATCCTTAGCTCGTTCTAAAATAAAAAAAACATTTTGAACAAATTTTAACTAGAAGTTTCTACTCTCTAGCTAGATCCTAGATACTCTCTAGATTCTTGTAAGGGATTGTGTACAGCTAGGTTTTGCCTTTTTAACTAAACAGCTGGTATATTAGCAGATAAAACAACACGTGCTAAAGGACCCCACAACTATTAGGAACTACACGAAGACCGTTCGATCTCTCAAAGCCTATTTGGTTGAAGATGTTAACAAAAAAATAACGAGAAAGCTTGTTTGGAGCATGTGGTATTGTGATTAAGCAAACAAAAGCGGGTGTAAGGGATTTAGAGTTTAATGGCTTGTTGATGTTAGCCAGTGTTGTCTGTTCTCTCTCGAAAATAACGTAGTCCCAAGGTATTGTAAACAAATCTGCTTCGAACTCGGCCAGAGCTTTGGTTCAAACTCCCCTCCACGTTCTGTACAAGAACCATCTGGAGCCAGATGCGGCACGATCTCCTTCCTAGCTTTTGGACAAACTGTCACAATTTATATTCTAAAAAAAAAACGCTAAACAATAACATGTTATTGTTTTGTATGTTGATCTTATAAATGGATTTTTTGTGTAAATTATTAATCTTATGAGTCAACATTTGTATACATCAAAACTTTTTACTTTTTCAAATACGTAGTATATACAATATACACATACATTCTTTGGTAATCGAAAAAGATCCAAAACAAACCTCAGTAATAGGACGCGAGGAAGCTATGTGCCACACTAATTGACAGAATATTGCTTCCGAGCTTACCGAAGATAACGAAAGCTGTGAGATCGTTTTGAACTCAACAATTTGTTAAATCTATTAAAATTGTTTTGTTATAGTGCATGAATAAAAGAATGCATTTATCAATATTTAATATGCGCAGAAGACGGTTTAAATTGATATGGGACCATCTGGGGTACTTTTGATAAACCATACAAATTTATTTTAAATCATTTGAGTACTAATAAAAAAATGTTCGTGCGCTTACGTAAGAGAAGATGCGCAGAAGACTGAAAATCATATGGAACCAACTATGGGCTAATTGCGACCTACCACCTAAATTTAAACAAAATCAGACGAGTAGATTTTAAGATAATTTGTTCGCAAAAAATTTGAACGACAGACCGAAATGGGACCAAAAATTTTGCCCGATATCTGAAACAGATTTCTGTCTAGAAATTTTTAATTTCGCATACATAAACAAATGTCGTTCTTCAGAATAATCACAATGCTTCCGTAACCTTCCGGTAAGCTCGGAATGTGATTAAGTAAAAAAACACGGTGACTCTCGCCTTTTAGTCAAATCTTCCTTTTTCAAAAAAAAAAAACACAATACATCCGGAAATACACTCGGCCGCCGAGTTGGCCAAAACCATATTGTGTGTAATGGACTTAAATCTTATCTTAAATGGACTTAAATAGACTATAACAGTCAATTTTATTAAGAAAAAGAAAAAACATTTCACATTAAATTTATCAAATAATATTAAAAGACGTAGTTTATTAGCGAAAAATGAAAAGTTATAAAAATATCTTGTTTATAAACCAGCTGTATATTTATTATGGGAGAGAGACGTAACTACAGTATATTTATTAGTGAAACTAGACAGTCTGGTTCATTAACAATTAACTCTACCCTCCCCCCGCATAAACATTGTTATTTCTACGCTAATAAAAACGACGAGCAATAAAAAAATCCGACAAATAAAACAACCAACAGGCTGAGATTTAATGGAGTAATTCTATTTAGAATCTTGTGAGTGTAATAAAAAAAGGTTCCACTCCCCCTCCCGTTTTTATTTAATTGAATGTCGAGAGTCCTCTGTACGCAGATTTAAACCAAGTAATAAATTGATGCAATTACTCTTTTTTCCCCTCTTGGTTCGTTTTAGATGAGGAACAATCAATAAAACGATGTAAAAAATTAAAATTAAATTCATTGCCTCAAGTACGAATAGAGTTAACTTTAAATAATTTCTACAGCACTTCCAACTTAACAAATGTAGTTTTTTTATGGTGTACCTAATGCCATTAAAATTTAAGAGGCAGTGTAATTAATTTAATTAAGATTAAATTGTCTTTCTTTTTATATATTGGGCTGAAAAAACAATTGAAACGTTTTGTTTTCTGTTGTTTGTAAAAATAAGTACAGGCTGTAACATTCTATAATTATATGTGGATAATAATTTTAAAATGGTTGGTTTTAAATAGTTTAAGACAGTTTATTTATCAAGCGATCAAATTTATTATTATGATCTAAAAAACCACAAAAGAATAAGATTTAGTTACTTGTCTAAAATCATATTTCGCCTTAATGTTTATTGTACCACAAAAAAAAGAAAAAAAAATACCTCATATAATTGTCTAAAACCACAAAATAACACGATGTTAATTTGTTTAAGCTACAATCTAGTAAATGCGTTAGTTGGTTGTCTAAAATTATTGTAATACGATAAAATTTCTATTTTTTTTTATTAAATACCACAATAAAACATAATTTGTCTTGTCTAAAACTACTATAGACGAAAACATACCAGTTTCTTACTTTCTCATATACGAAATATTTATGGAGAATGTATTGTGATGGTATGAAATTTCTATTTTGATGGATTTATATGTGTCCGCCTGAATGTAGTCTGTGTAGACACGTTTAGACTAAAATACTAGGCCAATTACGAGAAATTTTGCCATAAAAGGGGCAGGGTTCTTACACGTTCAGAAATATTATACCCGGAGATTAAAACCTGGGTTTTTCTTTGGTTTTTTTCAAAACGGTTCTGATAATATTGTTAAATTAATTCTATTATGATGGCCATTTGAGGGTGCTACTACATTATGTGTGATCCCAATATTAAATTATATTATTATCGTTTTTATTATTATTATTATTATTAAATAATTTTATCCTCATAACCATGTCTTACATGCTAAGTTAGCTTTAATATTTTCTTGGATGTTCCTTACTGCTCATTATATACAGGTAGTCATATCTCCCACGTCCTTAATCCACATCCCTGAGCCTGTTGGTTTCCTTCACACAAATACCTTTACAGACACTCCACCCATATTATTTTTTTAAAAAAAATTAATGATACCTGTGCCTTTTCCTCAATCTATGTAAAATTTTAATTGACAATTTCGAAGGACTAAAACGGTCGTCAGATTGTTATTTTTATGTATATATTGTGGTTAGACTAATAATTTTGAATTATTTTAAATTAAACCACCAGTTTTTAGTAATTGTCATCATGTTTGATTACCACAAAATATCGTATCAATAGAACCATCTTTTTTATTATTAATGTCCATTTTTAACGTTTTAAAATTATTAACATTATAAAGGGAAACATCAACATTTTAATTTATGCACCACTGTGTATAGGAGACTTTTTTCTGCCAGTTTGTCTGACGGAATATTTAGGCGTATCCTCAGAATCCACTTTTAGTGTATAACATCTGTGGTTGCTAATGTACGCTGTACGCTGTAACGGTATCAATTTTAATTAGCATAATTTCATATCCATATGACGTCATCATAGCACATTAGTAAATTGGGCCTAATATAATAAGGGTGAAGGATGCATCATGTCCAAACAGAGGGGGGTATGTAGTTGCAGGTGTGTCCAAGGATTCAACCATGTCCAGTCCCTAATACCTTAAATAGAAGGGTGTAGAGAATGAAGCCCTGCGGAACACCTCGTGGAGGAACTGGACCAAATTAATTGGACATTAACCCTTACATGAGCTTAAACCTCAGGATGGACCCCGTCACACGGTTGGACGTTTAATGTCCAACGTGTGTTGGACACTGGACTTAGGACTCTAACACGGTTTCCCTTAACCCTTCAACTCAAATGAACCCTAACAACGCAGACAACAACCGCAATACATTAAACGGCATTAACAAATTAAATTAAACGTTCAACCTTTACACCTCGACTTGTAAAACTTTAACTTAATTACTTATTAAAAGCAACTAAATAAAATTATTAAAAGATCATTTGACAAACTCCAACAAAACGTTCACATTTTCGTAGTCATACAGAATTTAAATCACAACATATTTTATTTAATTAATATGTTAATAAAAATAATGTGACCCCACTGGGCATTAATATTTGGACACATAAATAAACTATATTCATATACATACATCATAATCTTTGCGTATCTTTGTTATCAATCTAATCTATATGTAATATATTTCACTAGTTTAGGACTTCAACCATGACAACCCCTGGTATTTCAATATTAAAATTTAAAAAATATATGAAGACCAAACAGGAAAGAATGTCACAGTTGACAGTGTCAACTTTGCAAAAAGCAATTTAAATATGGAGCGCTATTAAAAATTTATAGAACCTCAAAAATATTAATAATATTTTAGTTGTGGGATCTTTGAAAATGTTAATACTTTCAAACTGTTAAATACTCTACTCATTCAGCTGGTCAATTTGATTTGTCTATATAATTTTAGATAAAAATGGGACATTCTACTTTTTATTCTAGTAGAATAAAATTATAAACTATTTATATAAGTAAACTATATCTAAGCAAATAATAAGAATAAAACTGATATGATAAGAGATAAGAGAATGCTATGATTAAACAATTACCATGTTTATGGATTTTGATGTTAATAATTAATTTTTTGTGTGTTCTTGTTAAAATTAGTGTTTTTAATGTTAAATTTGGGATAACTTTATATATTATGTATTCACATGTTAATAGTTACCATTCACGTATTTAACGAGATTACACCATTTTGAGGAGGTAAACCTTTTACAACAGTCAAAAATTATGCATGATGTTTTGACATCGCCTCGGACCATCAGCTTAAGCTGAAAAGGAGATATGAGGTAGAAATCCCACCCAGAGCCGATTGGGAATCAGGAGATATTAAATTTGATACAGAGACTCTGGTGGCATACACGGACGGCTCAAAGAATGAGAATGGTATGTCAGGTGCGGGACTTTACTTAGAAAGGTCCGGCACCCAAGAGAGGTTCCCACTAGGAATATTTACCACATCTTCCAGGCTGAAGTCTACGCCATCCTAGAGGTGGCAAGAAGGCAAGAGGTGGTAGAGGCGAGAACTAAAAAAGTAGTAGTATGCTCGGATAGTCAAGCAGCACTTAAGGCACTCTGCGCTCCCAGTGCAGACTCAGCACTGGTCAAAGAATGCCAAGAGGCCTTAGAGACGCTCGCAGAGTTAAAGAAGGTTACTCTGCTTTGGGTTCCTGGACACACAGGAGTTCCGGGAAATGAAAAAGCAGATGAAATAGCAAAAAGGGGTGCCTCCATGCCATTCTGCGGACCAGAGCCCGCTATTGACTGGTCCAGAGGTCAAACCAAATCGGCCATCAAAAAGTGGATCTGGGAGGAAGCAGGGAAGGTGTGGACAAGAACTGAAGGATGCAGGCAGACTAAGATGATGCTGCCTAAGCTAGATAAAGGGAAAACCAGATGGCTCATGGGACTGAGTAGATCCAACCTAAGAAAAATGGTGGGGGTCTTAACAGGTCATTGTCAACTAAATAGACATCTGGCACTATTAAAGATTGAAGAGGACCCCACATGTCCAGTATGTGGTGAAGATGAGGAAACAGCCTACCCCCTGGTGGGAGCTTGCGAAGGACATGGGAGACTACGCTTTCACACCTTAGGATCAGGGATTATCAGAGAGGAGGAACTTGTCACACTTAAGTGGCAGGATATCCTCTCCTTTATTACCCAAACTAGGAGACTTGAGGGTAAGACTGAGGTGGTTCGATGGGCGTGAAAAACCAGGGGTTGGCAAAAGGGACCCGAGTGCGGTCTAGTTGCCAGGCTTGGCCTTCCCGCCCCCTTACTACTGACATCGCCTATTGGAATTAAAATTAATAAATATACTATGGATAATGTCTCCTATAAAAGTTCCTGTTTGGTTGATTTTTCTAGAATGGAGATTACTGATGTCGATAGATGACGTATATTAATTATAATAATTATGACAAAGAAACAATAAGTTCTGATAAAATGTCTTCCATCAATTCAAAATGTCTGCAAATTCTGACAAAACACCTTCGATGTTATGTAGCTTCTTTTGCGGCGCTGTTCATTGTTATAAACTACGCCACTGTCCTAGAAAGAGCAATTATCTGTTGTTTTCTTGCCTCCCAGGATACTGGTACACCAGCTAAATTAAAGACGAATCCTGTGTAAGACATGCGCCATTTTGCTAATCTGCCCAGTCCGCATCGATCATTCCTAATTTCCCTGCAGTTTTCTCGTAGAGACTAGGGTTTGAAGTATGCAGGAGGTAGCGGGGAACTCTTTTACTGCGTTCCAAAGCTGGGGTTTGGGTCATGAATCGAATTTACTAATCAACTTTACAGAAAATGCAATGTCAGGTCTAGTACATGTCACTAAGTACAGAAGAGAATCTGTCAATTGCTGATAAACCTTTTCATCGGCAGCTTAAGAACTTACTTTTTAACAAACACAATAACTGATAAAGAATTTATTATTTTAAATACAACTTAAACACACATGTAATAGTACATTACGCGTCGAGTGCGGAAAGTAGCATTTTGCATACGAGTGTGGAGTTTGCACCCGAGCAACAGCGAGGGTAGTAAAACCATACGAGCAATGCAAAATGCCGTTTTCGCACGAGTTGCGTACCGTACTTTATCTACGATTGTTAGATTTAAATAATAAATACAGAAAATAATAAACTTGCTGTATGTAAGTTCGTATCTCTTCTCTTGATAAAGGTGGCATTAATCTTGAGTTGTATTTTTTGCCGAATTAATTATTTCTGGAGGAGTATTATTCTCTACATTTTCGTCAAAGCCACTTGATTCATTCATTGTTTTTCACTAAAAACTCGATATAAACAATTACTTTAATAAAAGAATAGCAAATTAGTTTTGTTAAATGTAAACAAACTCGCTAATCGTGCGTAAAGCTGAAGAACTCCTCTTCTTTACCGCGCTAGCGTGGTAAAGAAGAGGAATTCTTCAGAACTATGAGACGCGCATGCCCAATGAATACAAGTACATAAATAATCACTTTCTATCTAAACAGAGATATAATGTTTATATTTCGTATCAATCGTAGATAAACAATTTGGTTTGACTTCTATTTGATATACTTGTCAAATAATACAAGTAGAATTTCAACAAATATAAACAGAATAAATTCTTAGCACGCAGCTTAATTGGTTTAAAGATTTCTAAGAAGTTACTCCTTTTATTTAGATATCTTTAGTTCTTCTAGATTATAAAAGCCTAGACTAAAACGTTAGGATTTGACAACGATTAAACATTAAGATGTTATCATTTATATTATTTAATCTGAATTGAAAGTGCTGTGTTAGCTAGAAAGAAGCGCGCAAAAACAAAAAAACAAATCTATTAGTTGTGAAGTTGGCTAGTTTAGAGTGAGTCAGTTTCGTACGACGCGACTTATAGCAGAGATTGTGGGTGATGTCATTCTGAAAGGAAATACGTCGGCAATATGATTTGACATAGACGGAAGACACGGGTCTCAGACTGAACATGGTACCAACATGGCTTCAAAGGCGTCACACAGTCGCCACTATCTCCCTCTGACGAAATCACTGACAGCTTAAAGAAACGAACTTAATGATATGCCCAACTAAAGAAAAAAAACATACTTTTTATTTGCACTAGTTGTAGTGCCAAATAAAGAAGTATTACGAGTATAATCTAGGCTTAAGCCCAAGGTTATTAATACATATATAAAAATCGGTCGGACAAACTCGAACAAAACTTTCTCATATATATATAGAGATCCGATCACAATACTTACATTGATCCCAGTAAGCTGATGCAACAGGCGATTGTTTACATTTCGTTTTTGATTTTACATTGAGTTTTTGAGGGCAGCACCTTCAAATTTAGTCAAATTCCCGTTTTTCCCTACCGATAGATTTTATCTTAATTTGATGGGTTTATAAACCACCATCAAGAAACGATGTACAGAGTTAGCCCTTTATTTCTATACTCCCTCCCAATGGATTAAATCTAATTTTGATAAAATTCCTAATAAGTAATTGCTTTCGACTACCCAACTGCTGAAGAAGCTTATTTAAATGTGAACATTCCAGTAAAAGCAGAGCTATTTTCATTTTGACCCCCCCCCCCCCCCGGTGTCTTATCGCATCCCTGGGTTGAAATGGAAATTATCTTTTATTAATATGCTTACTTCCTAAAAATAACCTTTTTCCTCCTATTAAGTCCCTAAGGCTCACTTCCCCCCTTTTTTCTTTGCCCCTATTTTCCCCCTTTAGGAATCAATTGAAAAAAGAAACATCCTTAGCAGACATCACTGTTAATTACTAAATTAGCATGCCAATTCAATAATTTTATTTTAGTGAAACGGATTTCTTTCAAGGAATTTTTATTTCAAAGACGTTACCTCCGTAAAGGCCCCCATACACGGTCAAAATGTTTGCGCAAACATATTTGACGTGTATGGCCTAAATTTGCCCGACATCAGGTTTGTGCAAACATTTTGCACAAAATGTTTGATCGTGTATGGGGGACTTAAAGCTCGGAAGCAATACGAGTACAATTTGAACTCTGTGATCTTTTCCACTTTGTAAGAAGCTTGTGCTTTTAAAACAAATAAAACTGTTCTATGTAATAAAATGAGTCTAGAGTTGTTTTTAGTAAGGAAGTGTTTTGCAAGGTGTGAGATTTTGAAAGGGATGGATGCTATTTTAGTAAAGTTGTATTGATATTGATGTTAGCTGGAATAGAGGACAAGTGCATACTGTCCTATAAATGGAGGTATGTGCATTGTAGTGGATATCATTGGCTGGTCTCTCTCATCTCATAGTCATACCCTGGGGCCTTCATAACATCTATACTAAGAGCAACATTAATTCTACTCCTGGAAACCCACTCCTCTCTATTACTCCCACTAAAACATTTACTTACCCACATATTATACCTGGACAGATGTAGATGGATCTTGAGAGTTGATTGTACCAGGAAAGTGCCACATGCACTTTCAAACATTAACTGTGGAATGTATAAGTGCATAGTGTCTCTAATCATTATGTGGTTCTTAAAACCATTCAAAGTACCAGAAAAATATATTAGTTTATATGGAAATTGTCATAAATATATATTTACGAGATTTCGAAATCTAGCATTATCTCTAATCGAAAAATATTGAGTAACTTGCTTTGAAAATGTTCGTAACAATCGCGGTTGATTAACTTGATACGAAATATAAACATTATATCTCTGTTTAGATGCGTAGAAAGTGATTCTTTTCGTAGCTGTAATCATTGCGCATGCGCTTTCATAACTCTTCTTTTTTCCGCCTGAGTGCAGAAAAAATAGGAATTTTTCACCTTAACGCACGATTAGCGAGTTTGTTTACATTTAACAAAACAAATTTTCTGTTTGTTTAATTAAAGTAACTGATAATATCGAGTTTTTAGTGAAAAACAATAAGTGATTTAAGTGATTTTTTATGAAATTGAGGAGAATAATACGCCTCCCGAAATAATTAATTCGGCACAAAATAAACTAATGAATTAATGTCATCTTTATAAAAAGAGAAAAAACAACTTACACTCAGGAAGTTTATTTAAATTTTTGTTCTGTATTTATTATTAAAATCCACAATCATAGAAATAGTACGGTACGCAACTCGTGTGAAAACTGCATTTTACTTTGCTCGTGTGGTTTTTACTACCCTCGCTGTCGCTCGGGTGCAAACTCCACTCGCATGCAAAATACTACTTTCCGCACTAGACGCGTAATGTACTATTAAAGCGACTATTCTCCATCACTTGCTTTGTCTTACTCTTCCCCCCGCAAGGAGGATATGCTAGGAATCAGTGGCTATGTTTTCTATTATCATGTAGTCTAAGCAAATAAAATCAATGCCTACATAGGTGCGTTTCCAAAGCCTTCATAGAAAAGAGTCAGGGCTATATATTATACATAATTAAGTCCATTATTAAGTATTCTTTTTTCCCCGAATCGCAGTTTGGAGGATATTTATCACATGAATAAATTGTTCTATCTTTTTATTAGGCACGATAAATAGCAATTTTTTAATCAAGATTGAATTTTATCTCATTGTGATCTTAATTGTGCGTATAAAAATATTGAAATTAAATATTCTTAATCTACGC
The DNA here is from genome assembly GCA_951217055.1 of Gerris lacustris. Taxonomy (NCBI): domain Eukaryota; kingdom Metazoa; phylum Arthropoda; class Insecta; order Hemiptera; family Gerridae; genus Gerris; species Gerris lacustris. The sequence goes on from OX578279.1 coordinate 51,369,264, forward strand.
CTTATGGGCTATCGTATAATATGAATAAAAAACCCAAAAGTAAATGCAATAAAATTAGTTTAGAATTAATTAGTTTTAAAGAAAACCCGATGCAAATCTACGCCCCCATGTATCCCTCTGGTTGAGTTTCATTTACAGATGCGACCGAAACTATATAACATACAAATATGATTTCCTGATGTCATTAAAATATTCTATTTATGGTTGAGTCCGTCCATTCGTGGTGTACAGATACCTTCTTTTTCAGGCCCTTGGCCCATAGCTCCCGGCCCCAAGCCCCTCACACCATTACACGAGGCCCATTGCCCCAAGTTATCTGCTATTTGCCCGATGCTCCCAGAAACTGGTCCCCTGACCTGCGCCCCCGGCCCGGGCGAGACAGATTTCACTGGGTTGGTTTTCGCAGAAACATATTCTATGCTAAAAGTAAACAGGTGAACAGTGCACATAGGTCAGTCAATATTAACAGTGAAATCGCAGAAATTAATGAACCTTGTTCAGCCAGTTTTGCACTTATTTAGTCGGACCTGTGGTGACAGACTTATAGCGAGAAAAGGAAAAAGTTAAGGCCAGTTTTGGTTTTTGTAATGTATGAAATGAAAAAGTATCGAACATTTTTCCAATTTTGACAAATGTACAGACAAAACTTTAATTTTATATGTATAGATGACTAGATGGCTCTTCTCCCTCACTCAGAAATTATGTGGAGACGCTTGCGTAGGTAGGTAATATGCATGTTTTCATTTAATTTTTCACACCTCCGCGATGCGATGTAGGAAAGATCTCTCCCGTCTTCTGATTGATTACTCTTATCACGTATCTTTCCCTTTTGCAGTTTGCATCCAAACTGAATCACTTCTCTTCGAAAATCTTCTCCTCAAACGAACGGTGATGTAATGCCTTCTGCCTTACTAGATTGTCCCTAATGTCCTCAATGTAAGTACGGTTTTAGATGATTTAATCTTGTTTAGAGTCTTCTCCCCAAAAAAAATGTTTGCGTATAATCTTCCTGCTATACCATTTAGGGCGTTTCTGTAGCTAATAAGAATAATTCTTAAACCTTTCCGGAATTAATCCTACTTTTGAATGTCTGTACCATTCGACACTCTTTTACTTTGTTACCACATTAGGGTGGGTAACAACATACACAAAAGAGTAGAGTAGGTACCCACCATCCATTCAGCTTACTCATTAACAATGACACATTGTGTCTGACAATTAGTGACACACCATATTTATTTATAAAATAAATTCTTATTCTTGAGTTGTTATTAAATCAACACGTTACTGCATATATATCGAGAAAAAAAAATTAAATAAATATGAATTAAAAATTTGTCGGACAAACTCGAACAAAACTTTCTCATATACATAGTGATATTGAATTTAAATCCCATAATGTATAATTTAATAATATAAGGCGCAGCAGCCCGCTGAAGGCCTAGGGCCTGCCAAAGGGCTTACCTTACATACAACTATTTATGTAATGAACCGTATTATTGGCTTAAAATAAGTAGCTACATATATATATATATATATATATATATATATATATATATATATATATATATATATATATATATATATATATATATATATAAACATAATACCTACTTGAAATCGCGTGGGTTTTTTTTGTATTTTAAATATACCATTTTCAATAGGGATCCTTATCTCAACGAGCTTGATTTTTCGGTGCAAGTTTCATTTTGATACGTCAATTCGTTCAAGAGCTATCGTGCTTACAAGAAATCAGCAAGAAATTATTATTATTATTACTATTATTAAATTATATTTGAATCGCTATAGTAACTCATTTTTTGTATTGAGGACCCCAAAAAACATAATTAGCGATACCTCACTTATTTTTTTGTATTTCTTTATCTTTGCTGACTCATTAGGAGGGTTTAATGACGTCATAAATATCCCATTTTCAATACGGATCCTCATCTCAACGAGCTTGATTTTTCGGTGCAAGTTTCATCTCTATACGTCAATTCGTTTGAGAGTTATCGTGCTTACAAGAAATCCGCTAAAAATCCATATACCTATTATAAATATATATATATATATATATATATATATATATATATATATATATATATATATATATATATATATATATATATATATATATATATGTACAAATGTACATATATACAGTATGTCCACGGATTGAGTTGCCTATACGTATAAATTCCAAAAAATTTCAATTTTCGAAGAAAAGTCACTCTTCATAAAATCTCCTGCTTGTTCTTTAATGAAGATTTATAGTATTACTTTTTGTTCAAAATGTACCCTGTACCCAGAAAGTACAATTTCCTAAAATCGTACAAGAGGAAACCGGTCCAAATTTCGACTATTCGAGAAAAAAGTATTCTTTATCATTTCTTTAAAATACTATTCCAAATTTATTTTTCGCATAAAAATGCCGATAATCAAATTTCAAAATCCCCCCCCCCCCCTGCTATTTACAAAAAAATAATTTTTTTCTGATTCTAATACAAGAGGGGTCGATTTAGAGGTCTCATTGAGTGCACTAAAAGCTGTTGTATTGCATTTTTAGATAGAAACAACATGAAAGCTATTAAAGAGGGAAAAATAAGATTTTTTTTTTTAAAGAAATAAATAATATTTAACTAATAAATAGGAATTTCTCTATACTTCATGTTGTTTTTATTTCAAAAAAAGCAACCACAGCTTTTAGTGCACTCAATGAGACCTTTAAATCCACCCCTTCTTGTATTAGAATCAGACAAATTTTATTTTTTTGTATTCGCAGGGGGGGCATTTTTATGCGAAAAATAAATTTGGAATAGTATTTAAAAGAAATTATAAAGAATACTTTTTTCTCGATTAGTCGAAATTTGGACCGGTTTCCTCTTGTACGATTTTAGGAAATTGTACTTTCTGGGTACAGGGTACATTTTGAACAAAAAGTAATACAATAAATCTTCATTTAAGAACAAGCAGGAGGTTTTATAAAGAGTGACTTTTCTTCTAAAATTGATTTTTTTTTTTTGGAATTTATACGTATAGAACTCAATCCGTGGACATACAGTATAATATATATGAAGTTTTGTAAAACCTAATTTTTCTCGTGATCAGGGACCCATGAAACGTATTTTGCCACAGTCCCGGCTCCAACTTCTGCCATGCCAGTGGCTCCATTAGCGAATTTTTTCCAATGGAAATTCGCTAAAAAATACATATTTTTATATTTATTTAAAACATAAAAATAGTCAGATATAATATTAACAATGCTCTAAGTTTAATTACGTTAAAATTAAACTATAGATAATTATTTGAATTTCAATGCTAAAATTAAATGGGAGGATCAGCTGGATGCTGAGTCGTGTATTGAATGGTATTGCCAACTGATATATTTACATATGGATTAGTTGATCTACATTTAGAAATTATAATTTCACTTTTAACTTGTTTGTTTGTTTTACTGATGAATTACTATGGCAACCGTTGTGGAGGTTTCATGACATGTGTGAAGATGAAATTATAGATTTAGACATTAAACAAAAATAAAAATCATGTAAGTTCAAGATTCCCTTATTTTTCATTACTCCCTGTAAACTAGGGAGGAAAGTTCACTTTTTCTCCCTGCTGGAGGTAAAATATATTTCCTTGTATACTATAATCCTTGACAAAAAAGAAAAAAATACAATTGCAAACTAAAGAAAATAAAATTACAGACATGAATGTGTAATACTCGTATGTATTACAAACGATGCTGTAATTACATGGAACATTACATACAAGGGTATGTTATTACTGGCATTCTCCGCATTCTCTCATATATCAAAACAACGTTGTTGAATTACCAGCAACTATCGTTTCCATAATTGAGGATTTATTGATACTAAGAATTGCCTCTTAATTTTCAAAACATTTTTTGGTTGAAATAGTAGCTGCTAGTTGGTTCGTTTATTTATATATTTTTCTGTTTGCTTGTTTTTTGGTATTTTCGTTTCCATTATTTTTCTTTGTTAGTTACTTGTTTCTTTGTTAGTTTATTTACTTGTTTCTTTGTTATTTCGTTTTTCTGTTTGCTTATTTGTTTGTTTTTCTGTTTGCTTGTTTCTTTGTTCGTTCGTTGGTATATATTTATTTGTTATAGTTTGTTGTTTCATATGTTTTTCTATTTGCATATTTCCATGTGTTAATTTTTTGCATGTTTTTCTGTTTGCTTGATTCTTTTTTCATATATTTTTCAGATATTTTGTTTGCTTGTTTTTTACATGTTTTTCCGTCCTTGTTTCTAAGTTAGTTTGTTTCAAACATTTCTTGATGATTTTTTTTTTTTTTATATATATATATATATATATATATATATATATAATATACGTGACTTGCTTCCTTTTGTAAGTGAGAAAATCGTATGTTAAACACGTCAACTACCTAATTAATTATTGTATTTAAAGCTTATATAAATGTTTAATGTATTTAAAAAAAAGAAATGAAAGAATGAAGAAATTAATTACCAAGGTGATTTGTCGATAGAGTCAAAATAAAAATATTCATTCTGTTTCATTCTTAACTTTTGATTTATTAGGTTTTATTTACTGTATTTTTATTTGTTGTTGCATTATCATATAATATGTGAGGAAAGTATGTAGGTGTCGGGTGATGAAATACCGTTGTACAAATTAGATCTCGTGGAAGTTTAAAGTTAGTCTTGAAAGTTGCCATATTTCACAATGCTAACCATATAATACAGACCTAGAGAGACCTGTTTGCCAACGCTTTTATATGGTCATCAAACATAACTAACTTATAATATATTTTCTCTGATTAATTATTCGGATTTTTTAAAAAAAAAGCAAAAACAACCTTGCTCTCCATTGTCCTAATGAATTTAAAATCTGAATAGTTCCGGATGCAGATCCTAAACGGGATTTAGAAATGACCCTCTATGAAATTGATTTAATTTACAAGAAAGCCATTAATTTATTGAACATAATTAAACACACTTTTAATTTATTAGTCTATGGAAGCAGTTGATCCTCATTATAATGGACTATTTGGTCTTAAGGTTGTTTGTTTTAATGGAAGTCCGTTTGAAGACACAGTTGAAAGTCCGGTCAGACCAAAAATGTACTCTGATATCTTAGAGGATTACTGAAATCGTATGGCAGCAACTCTTTTCCCGCTATTTTTGTCTGTTGATGTTACCCCACCCGCTGACACCAACTATCCCAAGCGACAGCTACATAAAGCATCATAAAGCATCTACGGTCTTTTTTTGAACCAGTGAAGCCATTGACTAAAAGAAAATTAATATAATTTTACGACTTATAAAAAAGAAAACTAAAGGAGGAAATTTTATCTCTTAATAAAAAACCTTCCATTTAAAATAAAGATAATTTTTCCCCTTGTTGTTTTACTAGTATGAAGTTAATGAGGACAACGTATAGAAGGTAGAAATTCAGGTTTATATAAAGAACGAGATATAGTAGACAGTTTCAAGTCATTATGCCATAACATGAGGGCCGTTCTCTCCCACGAAGGGAACTCCCCTGATATAATGATGTTTAGTTTTTTCACTGTTTGGAGTTTATAAGAGAGTTCAGGTTGGAGTTCATAAGGGAGTTCAGGTGGTTTTCTAAGGCAAAGTACACAAGGATTGTGACGCGGTGTACAAACAATACTTCCTGACTTATTAAATATTAGCTTGGAACATGAACTAAGCCAAGTAGCGACGCAAACAGTCGTAAACTTTACTCCTATCTCTTATTTTTTAAACTTTCTTTCTTTTCAAGTCCGGACAAAGTAACATTTCAGAGAGTAATGTTGTTAGGATCTAAGATTTCTCGAATTATTTAATTTTTGCTATCGAGCTTACATAAAGAATCGAACTATCAGTTGGGCTTACGGTCGTCCACTTTTCGGCTTACTCGTCCAATTTTGAATAAATTTGGGATAGTAGGTCACAATTACCCCCCCCCCCCCCCCCCCATTGTTGGTCCCATATCATTTTAAAGAAGCCATTATAAGCGGGTTCAATTCTCCGGTGGGGAATGGTTATTTTTATGGAAAATTTTAATAAAATATTCAATAATATTTTAATTTAACCACAAAAATTCGAATCAACTAATAAATGGGAAAAAACTGAACCAGATAATTATGTATTCGTATATGAGAAAGTTTAGTACTAATCGGATAGATGTTTTATTAACTAAGCTCTCTCTAACCCTTCTAAGCATTTTGCCCAACTATGTGCCACTACTAACTACCACCAATAACTACTACTAATAACTACTACTAATAACTACTACTAATAACTACTACTAAAAACTACTAATAATAACTAAAACTTCTCGACTCTTATCATCTCTAGGATTCTCCTATTTCAATATGTTCTCCACATAAAATATATTGACTCTAACCCGAGAGCCTTATTAGTCTTGAAAGGAAAAATGAATATGAAGTAGATGGAAATTAACGAAAGCTGAAGATCGAAAGGTTTCTTTTCTTTTTATAACCCTGCGATCAAGAGAAGAGAGTTATTGGGTTGCTTAATATTTTTTTAAAGTCCTTCTAATAGCGGTAAGAACGTGCTTTATCTCGTCTGGACTATAGGCAGGTTCGGGCAAGGGACACTAGAAGGACAGAGTGCGCTTGTATCGCTAACCTCTCTCAACTTGTCTTATCTCTAACAACTTCGCTTTTGAAAAGCACCAAATTGAAAAGGGACCAAAAGGAACGGTGATAAAAAAAAACCAAGCTGAACTTTATATAAGTCCACTGATAGCATTCCAACACTTATTAATACTTGTCTAATTATATCAAGCAGTAAAGTCTTAGTGGCGCTAGAAAATAACCTAAGAATCTAATCATTTCTTTAACTCCATAATACTTTGATATTACGTAAAAGTGATTTTTCTATTTATACAATATTTTATAAGCAGAATTTAATTAAATAAATATAGTTGTATAAATTAATGTATGTGTATAAATTAAAATTAATCAAACATATAATCTTTCAATTAGTATGCATAGCTTCTTCGCGTATTTTACTTTTAAGTACTTGTTATTGTCGAATTTATATATTTATTCCCCAGTTTTGCTTTCGAGCTTATTGAAGGTAACAGATACTATGATTGTTCTGAAGAAAGATTTTTTTGTCTCCGAATTCAAAAATCCGTTTCAGAGATAAAAGTAACATTTTTTGTCTCGCAGTGTTCGTTTCTGTCTTTCAACATTTTAGTGAACCATAATATATTATCTTAAATAAAACTCATCTAATTTAATAAAATTTGGATGGTAGGTCACAATTAGCTATTGTTGGACACCTATTAATTTCAACATGCATTGGTTTCTCTTCCGCATGCACACAGACTTTTTTTTTTTATGAACACCTATATCTTTAAAAGTACTCATACGTTTTTTAAGAAATTTGGATGGTTTATCGAATGTCGCCCACAGATTGCCCGGATTTTATTTCAACCGCTTACGCACATTTAATATAGCTAAATTTATTCCATTTAAAAGAACAAAAACCATTTTGACAGATTAAAAAATAAAAATCTGATCGATACCACTCGTACTAAACTTAACTTTTGGTTCAGTGTTTTCTATTTGTTAGTTATTTCGAGTTTTTTGTGGTTACATTTAATTCTTATTGAATATTATATCAAAATTTACCATAAAAAAAACTCCTTCCCGGTGGAAAATCGAACCCGGCGCCTCGCCGTCCGCGTTTAGAGCTATTTTCTCAGGAACCGTATAATTGGCATTCGCAACTGAATATAAAAGTTTTTGATGTAACAACTAATGAAGAAGCTGATTTGTGCATTAGATAATTTCTATAATTCACAGGACCAATAAGAAAATTCGAATGTTACATTTAAAAGAAATATGGTGTCGTCGCCTACTTGATGTCATTGGCCTTAAGCCGATTCCACGATTTGACTAGTTGTATTTCAAATGAGAACAAAAGGCAGCTGGTTGGAGTTTTACTTGTTTTCAAAGCTTCGTAGAGGGGATATCAGAGGCGAGGGTTACCAGACCTCATGCCCACGCCACTGTCTTAATGAATCTATAACAATAAGGTCGAAACGACAACCTCTGGAAACAGAGGCGCAACACTCGGCAGCCTCCAGATTGTCTGCTCTCGCCACTCCAAGCATTCCAAACACTCTCTTAATTAATGGTCACTATTTTTTTCCGCTGGTTTTCTTCTTTTACATCCCTTCGCCTTCCAAAACAGAGGCGACACTCTATCTAAACAACTGGACAATGAAAAACGAAACAAAAATAAAAAAGAAAAACACAAACACAAACACGAATCTTAATAAATTAACGTTGTACATTTAACAATTTCATTCAGAATGCACTTTGAAAACATTAGAGAAATTTTGAATCCTATCTCAAATACTTTTGTTTGAACATCCAAAAAAAGCCATTAATAAAAAACCTTAATTTATCTCCTTTTGTATACCTCTTATCTGGCTAAACAACGTTTTTAGAGCAACGTATATAAGGTGGTTATAAAACGATAGGATCAGTATCTCTCTGTTAAGGTTGGTTAAAATCATTTTCCGTCATAAACCAACGATTATGATTTTCTTCCGACGAATGAACAATTGTAGAAAAACGTTTATAAGGTTTTATAGAACGATATGATTAATATATCTCTGTTTAGACTGGTTAGAATCAGTCACCTTATATAAATCCGATGTATATGTATCTTGTTCGTGTCCTAGAAAGACATTAATTTATCATATTGACATACCTATCTTTTTTTTATAAAGAATAAACCAAGATTTCCTCTTCATTACTCACTGTATATTTTTCAACTTGCCCCTTCTTCCTCTACATAGCTAATTCAACAGTTGGGTTATACAATGAAAAACTCCCCAAATCACTTTCATCTCGTGGTATCTTTCCCAAGCTTTTCTAAACAATAAAACCAGGTTTTACAATGTAAAACTCTCTTTGGGCATTTTCTTAAAACCTAACCTCTTAAGGTCACAATGTTTTTAATCCTAGTAAACTAAGCCGGAGTAAAGCTGTGACTTACTTCTCTACAAAACTTGAAGCCTCCTTATATAAGATAGCGGCTTGTGTTCTTATCAGAGGCTTATCTGGGACTTAGCTGCCTTGCTCCTGGACTACCTATCTCGAGATATTGTCAGTTCTCCTCGAGTATCTCGAGAAGCTCTTTATAATCTTCTTACTTCTTACACAAGTTACTTAGAGGCTTAGGAAATTGTTAAGTTCTGGTTTCTATAGTGGTATCTTTATTAAATCTTTACATGTTTTCTGTCTTGACACATGACAAAGGACTTCTTTATTTCATTTATAATCCTTTTTCTTTCTCTCTTATTTATAATATATTTATTTATTTAATAATGTCATTATTCATTAAATCTATAACTATACAGTTTAAAGTTATCTTTTCTGAATGTGTCCTTATATTTAGTGCATACATATGTACTAATAAGCCTAAAAAAAAAATTAAAGCTAATATTTGTTTTTTTACATAATTTATTTTAAGGTTGAAAAAGTTAGATGACTTCTTATTAAGGAATATTTATTATTAGGCTGCTAGACGTATTATGGTCAAACCTGCTTAAACGATCTAGGCATAGGATAAAAAAAAATAAATGTGAAATTAAGATGAAATATAGCTTTTAAAAAAGAGAGAGTGGATTTTTAATTAATTAAAGAAAACCAAATAACCCTTAAAAGGCCAAATTCTAAAGAAGAAAATAAACAACAAAAAAGTCTTAAACGTTTAAAGTCAGGGCGTGTTACTATAGTTTGCCCCGTATAGATCCAATGACGAGTAAGGGGCAGTATCTTAGCTATCCTAAAAAGCCCTTGTTTCTTGAATATGATTTATTCATACTTACTTACTTACTCCTCGGCGCTACGGTCCGTAAAGGCCCTGGCCGCCAAAACATAGCCTCGCCACTCCTCCCTATCCTGCGCACGTCTCCTCCAGGAGCGGACGCCCATCCTCCTCAGGTCGTCTTCGACATCCTCCAGCCATCTCCTTCTGGGTCTGCCTCTTCTTCTTCCACCTCCTGGTCTTCCATCCATCATCCTCTTAGGCACTCTGTTTTCCTCCATGCGCACCACATGTCCTAGCCATCAAACTCATCCTGATTTCATAAAATATTATGATTTACTCATATAGGTAGTATATACATGATTACTTAGAAAACACTTTCTGATCAAAAATATTGGGAACAGAAGACTAGACAGGTGACAAGACCTGAAGAAGGCTGGTGGAGGCATGAGTCAGTATCTCTTTGGTGTTAAAACAATATTATTAGTTTTTAATAATAATTTAATAGAACGGTTCAGTAAAGAGACATTTCTTCTGTCTTCTGCTCCTGTTTTCTATCCCACGTCTTCTGTCCTCTGTCTTCAGTCCCCTGTCTTTTGTCGCCTGTCTTTTCTTCTCTGTCTTCAGTCCCCTGTCTTTTGTCGCCTGTCTTTTCTTCTCTGTCTTCAGTCCCCTGTCTTTTGTCGCCTGTCTTCAGTCCCCTGCCTTTTGTCGCCTGCCTTTTCACTTCTGTGTTCTATCTCCTGTCTTCTGTCTAAATAATATTTTTCGATACTGGGTATCAAAATAATGGTAGTTTCCTCTTGGCAATTTTTTAAAGTTTTCAAGAAACTGATAACAAAATTAAAACTGTACACAAAATTAAAAAAATATCAGTGTTAGAGGTTGAAGAACTAGCAGTAGTTATTTGAAGAATCATTTATTTTTGGAAACTCAAAAGTTTGAAAATTTTTCTCCTTGAATATTCCATCTTGGAACACACTGTATTATACTCTACTCAGATGAGACAGTAAAAAAAAAAAACATTTCCCTGCCATGTGCTAGGAATTAGGAATATAACTTTTCCCCCTATTATTTAAGTATTTTTATCGTTATTTTATTTTTTTTATATAAAACGGTTTAATTAATTTGGATGCGACACAGCTTGCTTGATTTAAAATGGTTACTTAAGTTTCATATTGAGGGAACTGAGGATCATAAATAATAGATAATTTATTCGAGTTGTGTTATCTGGTTTTAGTAAACCTTAAAACTTTATTATCTCGACAAAACCCCAAGTTTGGATTTAGTGCGAAACAATTTCACGCACAATATTGCATTTGATTACTTCAAGGTAATCAGTATGGGCGTAGTGTTCGCCAGGGTGGTAATAAATCTAAACCTTATATACCAAGTAAATCCCATTGAGAATTACACGGCGTATTAAAATAGACAAACATATTCACAAACCATTTTGACTTTAGAGCTTCAACTAATGTTTTATTTAAAATATGTCTGTACCATGGCACTAATTAATATTCAAGTTCGTTAAAATAAAAGTGGAATTATTGTGTACCTAATTTACAGTGGATATACCTGATACAAAAGTGCACTTAATAAAACTGTATAGTAAATCAAATTGCTCCTGAGCTTTTCGGTGACGAAGCAGTGTGATCGTTCTGAAAAGCAAAAACATTTTATGTCTCCGATTTCAAAAATTCCAAGATAGAAATCCGTTCCAGGTATCAGGAAACATTTTGGTTCGTGAGAAAGAAAAAATAACCAAATGGGTGCAGAGGGATGAAACTTATATGGGACTAACATTTACTACTATACTATTTATGACCTACCATATCAATTTCATAAAAATCGGACGAATAGTTCTTAAGATATTATATTAGTTCTAAAAAATTGAGCGACAGACACAAATAGACTGCCAATTAGTGTGGCTCATAGCCTCCTCTCATCCTATCACTTTATTGATACTACTTTACTGATAGTACTTTATTGATTTTATGCTTTTACAAGCCATTATTGTCTAATTTATTTAGTAGTTTTTTTGGTTTTTTTTACAGACAGACCGACAGGTCGATAGAGACACGGAACCAAATATGTTCCCTGATGTCTGAAACGGATTTCGGTCTTGGAACTTTTAAAATCGGAGACATAAAATATTTCCGTTCTTCAGAATGATCTCATAGCTTCCGTTACCATCGGTAAGAAATAATGTACCTATATTAAAGGCGATCTAAATGAAATAAAAAAATGTTATAAGATATCATGTATTTGCATTACCACTATACATATTTGAAGAAAAAAATCCAAAAGAAAGCAATGTGCAGGGTATATTAATCTAAAATCACTTATGAATCATACTGTACTATAATATATTAAGCATTTATATGTAAGTTTTTTAATTATCTTTATTACTGTAAAAGGCTTATTCTAAGATTGAAACATTAATAATGGGAAACCGTTCTGTTTACAATGGAAGGTAACCTGTTAGATATAATGCTTTTATTGTTTACAATGTGACATCGTGTGTTTTCTTTCTCTCCCTCAAAAGAATATTTACCATAAAAAGGTATCAAATGCCTTTGTTTATGTTTTAATAGGATGTAACAAAAAACCACGTGCCCCTTCCTTAATACCGGGCTAATTTAGCTGCTCTAATTACCCTCACTCTGCCTTCCATTCTCGTTCATGTAAACAAAACAGTGTTTGTTTTTTTTTCTGGGAGGGAGGTTAACCTTGGTTAACATATCCTTAACTAGATATTAGGGCCTTTGGTTTACATCGACGTTAAAATTCGAGCAACATGCTGTTAAACATACATTCAATGTTTAAAATATATTATAATACTCGGTTTTGTATGGTAAAGAAAATATTTTAGAGGGGGGGAAAAAACTCGGCTTAACGGCTTCTATATAACTCAATTTATAAAAATAATGTAAAATAAAATAATAATAATAGTACAGCTCGCATAATAATTCTCTCGCCAGTTGGATCTACTCTATTCTCATAGATCAGATTGATTTAATTTACTTTGATCTCAGTAAGGTATTCGATATAGTAGACCACGGTGTACTGCTAGATAAATTCTTTCTTAATGGATTTTATCCTAGAAATCTTTTTTTTTCTTCTGTTGTCTCTTGTCTTGGATGCTGTGTCAAAATTTTCGACACTCTTCTCTCCCTTTCTTACCATTTAATTATGGATGTTAGTTCTTAGTTCCAGTGGCGTATCCAGGGGGGCACAGGGGGCACGTGCACCCCCCCCCCCCCCCAAACCCAATAGAGTAAAAAAAAAAATACCACCGTATTTTTTTTTTTAATACATATTTTTTACATTCACCTCAGAAATGCATAAAGCAAAGTTTTGAGAGGTCATATTTTCAAAATTACGAGGGGGCCCCATACCCCCCCCCCCCCCCCAATAATCAACTGCTGACGACTGCCATGACTTACAGTAAGATATTGTACTGCAGTAAGCATCAGCTCAGCATAACATATTCTAACGAATACGTTCTAAAAAACAGTTGTCGTTACTTGGGCACGGAGATTGTTTTTGTTTATTTTTTTTGGGGGGGGGGGGGGGGGCAGCTGCTTTGTTGAATAAGTAGTTCCCTTTTCTTGTTACCACTACGAACCCCCCCCCCCCCCCCCCCCAATCTAAACTGACACTCACCACTGCTTAGTTCTGTTCTTACTTTGATCATGATATCTTCGCTGACGATCGTAATATCTGAGAGCTGATCACTAGACCTGATTCTTATATCGAACTTCAAAATAATATTAATACTCTCAGCAGGTGGGCCAATGAAAATAATCTAACTCTTAACAGTAACAGTGATAAATCTAATATAATCTCCTATCTCCTTTATTCGACCATCAAATCCTTTTAATATTCAACATTTATGGATCAATAATAATTTGTCCTATGTGTCATCTGTGCGTGATCTTGGTGTAATCCTAAGTAGTAGAACTGATCCAAAAGATATCCATCCCTGGGGCATCCTTTTTCTAGATTTTATCCTGTCTCTAATCGTTAGTATTGGTTCCCCTATGGTCATCCCATTTTGGATGTCTTACTCTTGGGCTTGCTGAATGAAACTAAGATACCTCCTTAACATATTGTAACTAGATTCTGGTTTTTGTTCTGTTGCAGATAAGTAGGTAGTTGTACGATGTACTTTCTAAGTTAAAATTGATTCTGAGAGTATTTTACTGTTTGTTAAATAAAGTTATTGTAGGATATCATGTATTGAAGTCGATCAGATTGTCATTTGTCATTAAGATGATTGACACACTTTTTTAAATAATAAATATAATTTATTCTTTGAGAATAAAAAAAAACAAGGGGGAGATTCAAGAAAAGACAGGTCCTTACTCCTATCTTATAGTTAGCGAGGGAAAAATATTACGGAAGCATGTTGACCAGCTAAAGATGAAAATACAAGATGAAGAAACAAAAACAAGAAGAAGAAAAACTAAATAAATTTAAGAAGGAGAGATATGTATTCATGATACATATTGATTATTAGTCCAAGAGATAGCGTGCAAAAAAGTGTCTGACTAACATCAAGCTAGAATTTTGTATACAAGTCAATCTTTTAGCGCCTTTTAAGAATATGTGGTCGGCTAAGTCCGTCAGCGGGACATAGCTTGGCAACAGGCGTTTGAAAAAACAAACCGGTGGAGAGCGGCCATGTCCCACCAATTATGGTGGACAATGTGATTTTCATGATCCTGAGTACAGAATTAGGCAGTAGACCGAAAATCAAGTTGATGTTAGTTTGTCCCTTGACAGGTGACCACGTTGATTTTTAGTAATATTTGAATAACTAAACTATCAAGGGTGAAAATAACATCGACTTGATTTTTGGTCTACTAACTAATTCTGTACTCAGGATCATGAAAATCACATTGTCCACCATAATTGGTGAGACATGGCCGCTCTCCACCTTTTTTTTTTTTTTCAAACGCCTATTGCCAAGCTATGTCCCGCAGACGAACTTAGCCGACCACATTTTCTTAAAAGGCGCTAAAAGATTGACTTGTATACAAAATTCTAGCTTGATGTTAGTCAGACATTTTTTTGCACGCTATCTCCTGGACTATATGTATTGAAGTCGATCAGATTGTCATTTGTCATTAAGATGATTGACACCATTTTGTAAATAATAAATATAATTCATTCTTTGGGTATCCAACAGTTATACTTTCTAAAGCTTATACTTGCCTACTAAATATGAGGCGTTCCGAATACGAAGGGCGAACTCAACATACAACATTTTTTTTTTTTTTTTCCTTACCATCGTTTAGGGTCTAAGATTTAGCCTGTAAAGTTTTTTGTTGAGTTCGCCTTTAATTCCACTTAAAATTACTGGTTTAAACTGGTAGGAGAGGTTTGAATCGTCTATAAGTAGGCGGATACAAAGGGCGAACTCCACATCTAACTCCCCAAGTCCCCCACTTCTCTTATTCCTAAATCTTATCAGACATGCTTTTTTGTTGAGTTCGCCCTTTGTATTCGGAACGCCTCATATGTACGTATGAACGTCCCGTGGGCCCGTGGATGTTAGAAGGGCGGACATCGGGTATGCCTTTAGGTGTCTAGACGCAAACTTTCTACCCTTCACGGAATGTGCAAAAGTTAAAGTATCTGGTTCAGTGGATATCCGCGAATTCGTTCTCTTGGGTTTATCAGTTATATTTCTCGAAATCTCTCCGTTGAAAGTGTTGTGCCTTTGTACAAGAGTGAATACACCGACCTATCCTTGAGTGTGCAGTACCAATCTGGAATAATTTAGGTGTAATGAAGTCTGATCTTTTGAATGCTGTCCAGCGTCGTTTCATCAGGTTATTCTTAAGATAGGAGGTTTTCAGTCAGTTTTTCATTAGGGTTTGATCACCCTAATTGTTGTGGATGTCAGTGCCTTCTTCAAAATTCAAAACCAGACGTTGAGATAAGAGGTTTTTCACCAAAATAAGTTAACAGCCCATTTTCGGCAAAAATGGTAGATAAGAGATTATGTACTTGTTTTTTCTTCAACAAATGTTGTTAAAAATTGAGATTATGTACTTACATCATCGTTGTGTGCCTATTTATTATTTTTAGCCATAAGAATCTTTCTTTTATAATATCCTCAATGTATGAAATTATAATTCAGAATCTACAATAATTGTCGACTTCTAGTGGTGTTATAACCTTTGTTTAATGCGAGTGAACGTTTAAATTCACTAAACCAGAACTATTTTAATTTATAATTCATTTGTTCATTTCATAATAATTCATTTAACTTCTACTTCTCGGTTCACTGTTGGAAGGAACTTGTTCAATAATTCATTTTGAGAGTTTCACCTTTAGTTCTAGTGGTAATTACCTCCACAATACCCGACTAATTAACAGTTTTGTCTTACTCTCACCCCCCGGAGACATGGCCTTCTTAATTATAGTTAAAACTGTCCAGAAGATGATTCATAACAAGCCGACAGATGAAACAATCATTCTTCCAACATCCTCATTGTTCGGAATCGAGTGTTTTTCATTCTCGTGGAGGTAATTGTTTGGTTTGTGTTGGCACGTCGCGACACCTAGCGTCACTCCGTTCAACTAACCTAGTGAGGTTGCTTTGTTAAGGGTTTTCTTCTTTTTAATTTTTGCTCGTTTATTTCTTCTCTCCGACTGTCGGCCCGATGTAATTAATAGAGCTGAATAAATTAACGCTGAATGAATTAATGGATTTCTTCATTTCTCTTCTTACAAAAATTAATCAAAACTCAAGTTTAATTAATGAAATGTCTATTCGCCAAATCATTTTTGTTTAATGATTTAATTCCGCAACGCCACAATTCATAATCTTCAGTGATATTCTAGAGTTAGAGATAAGAATAGAAAAAAAGTCCTCTGTGTTTGGTTAAAATGTTTATTTTCAGACTTTTCTCTTCCTGTTTCTGAGCTCCATCAGTAATTAAAACAATATAATAACAATGGAAGGAGATATAAAATTAAAATTTGTTATTTAAATTAAATCTACCACCTTATCCCTGATAGCAAACCCCTGATTGTAAATCTCTGAGTGTAAGTCCTTGATTATAAATATCTGATAGTAAATCTTCAACTATAAACTTGATTTTTTTCCAATTTAACCTCCATAATATAAAAACAATGAAATTCCCAAAACGACCCTTCAATTGTTTATTTTTTAATACGGTTTAATAAATACCAATTGAACCAAATTTTATTTTCTCATCTACGTAGTATATACAGGGTGGTCCAAAAGTCACCCCCCCCCCCTCTTAACTTTTGAACAGTTTGAGATAAATTAATGAAACTTGGGGGATCTCTACCATGCAAAGGGAAGTTTGTTTTCATGCAATCACCCACTAGGGGCAACCACCCACTTTGCCCCCAGGCCACCCAACTTCAGAATTTCAAATTGGAATGTATATTTTTGATAGCATATTTGGATTCTACAGTGAAAAATAATATACTTTTACTTGAAACTATTTTTTCTATCTCCAATATTTTGCCCCCTACAGGGGGTAAAGATAGCGAAATAACCCTTCCGAAATAATAAAAAAATAACACTTAGATCCTTATAAAATCTAAACGGTTTGAAATAAATTAATAGAACTTGGGGGATCTGTACCATGTAAAGGGAAGTGTGTAATCATCCACTCGCGTACTAGGGGCAACCACCATTTTGCCCCCAGGCGCTGAAATCTACCATTTTTATACCTTTGCCCCCCTATAGGGGGCCAAATATTGAAGATAGAAAAAAAAGTTTGAAGTAAAATATTTTTATTTTTTACCGTAGAATCTAAATCTGCTATCAAAAATATACATTCCAGGTTAAAATTTTAAAGTTAGGTGGTCTGGGGGCAAAATGGGAGGTTGCCCCTACTGCGCGATTGCATGAAAACAAAGTTCCCTTTACATAGTAAAGATCCCCTAAGTTTAATTAATTTATCTCTAACCGTTTAGATTTTACAACGTATTATCGGAAGGGTTATTTTGCTATCTTTGTCTCTAAAATATTGGGAATAGAAAAAAAAGTTTCAAGTAAAAGTATATTATTTTTCACTGTAGAATCCAAATATGCTATCAAAAATATACATTCCAATTTGAAATTCTGAAGTTGGGTGGCCTGGGGGCTAAGTGGTGGTTGCCCCTAGTGGGTGATTGCATGAAAACAAACTTCCCTTTGCATGGTAGAGATCCCCCAAGTTTCATTAATTTATCTCAAACCGTTCAAAAGTTAAGAGGGGGGGGGAGACTTTTGGACCACCCTGTATAAAGGGAAAGCATTGCGATTGATATACACGTCTTGAGGTCCCCTGATTCCATCAATAAATGTTTGTTGTCTGTGCACTGTGCAGCCTAAACCGCTCTACTGCATGGAGCCCAATCTACTGGACTAATTTTAAAGAAATTTGGTATTCATGTACAGAAAAACCATTCTCCGAGGCGAAATCGAGAAATAAATTGGAACTGTAAATTAAGGGTGGTGATATTTTCCATACTCACTTCTCACTTCTTCTTATTGGTTTTATAATATACAGAAATCCTTTCTCCTTTTCATTTAAAATTAACACTTTCTGTTGAGAAGTTGGACTTGTGGTGATTGGTGATTGTCGCGCACACAGAAATACAGACAGACATAAAATTAAAAGGTCTCTTTGGTTTTCATTGTGTAAAAAAAAGTATCTAAAAAGTTTTTAATTTTTACTGAAAAAAACTTTAATTACACATTATATTATACAATAATTGTATAAAATACGATAATTATATAAAATACATGAAGTTTTATTATAATTTAATTTATTATTCGAAAATTAATTTTAATAAAGTTTGTTATTTTTAGTCCGTTACATTTTTCACTCTTTTTAAATTTTGTTTTTTCATTCGCTAAACATCATCGAGATATTATGATGGCAGCTGTAAAATAACAAAAAATTGCTAAAGGTAAAATAAAAGTACGAAAAAAAAAAAAAAAATCAACAAAAGTTTTTGGTTTTTGTTTTGTGAGATTGGATGGACTGAGCAACTCCAACTCGTCGAGCATTTTTTTTTTTTTTTTTCATATTGAAAACCTTCGAAACAAAAACACTGAATCAATACACAACCTATAGCTTACTTTATCTTACAACAATACTTGGGGAATCTGCACAAGCAAAATCACTTGGGAATACACCTGTTAAAAATAACAAACCAAAAAACCACATCGACAGAAATTGGACATCTTGGCTGTTTTAAATGTTTTTTTTTTACTTTCTCATATATACATCAAACATAATATGTATTATTGTAATGGGTCTTTTGTAGCTCGTTTGCTATCATTCACACTTTGAACCACTTTGCCAATTATATGCTTTATACGTCTGATGGAGAAACACAACAAACCTGTTGTGCCAACCATTATGTTACCTATATTATAGTTGCATAAAGCCCCTGGGAGGCTGTTTCGCCGTAGATCATTGCATGCTATTAGGGTCCATAGGCAAAACCGAGGACCCACATCATTTCCTGTTCAATTTGTCTGTCTGCGTTAACGCAGCACCTCTCTTTATGATAAGACGTTGGTACTTGCTATAAAGTCTAGCCTAACAGTTGGCTTGTTGAGGCATCTATAATTTATTAATGGGTACAACCTATTCAATTACTACAAGAAGTTCGTTACGTTAATAGCTAGCCATAAAAGTTATATACATATTTAAAAAAAATAGTTTTTTCGTGACTGTTTAGTTCAAGGTTAATTTATTTTATTTTTATATTATTTTACGATTTGTTTGAAGTGAAGTGTGGGGAAAGTTAATGAGGTAAATAGTTATTGGTTATGCCGCAGTGTTTCGTGGGGCGCCACTGTGCCGTCTAGTCTTTATTACTTAAGCCCCTTCCCCCGTCTTGTCTTTACTGTCGACATTACAACACGAACAAGCCTCACTCAGAGTTAAATATATTCAAATAGGACGGATACTTCCATCATTTAAAAAAATAAAAATATATCCTTGTAATAAAAATTGTAAAAAACTAATCTATTCTCTAAAAAACACAAATATATTCTCTAAAAACCCTTTTACTTCATCATTACTTTTTTTTACCTTGAAGTATACACATTATATTGGTTTTTTTTTACTATTTTTCTTATTTATTCATTATCTAATATTATTAACCGGTTAGTGTGATAGATAAAAATAGCTTGGAAAGGTAAGGACACATGAGAAAAACTTAACTCCAACTTTTCGGGAACATCCGGACGGCGGAAGTACGGGGTACGGGGTACAAAAGTCAAAAAAGTATATACCCTTCATGATTCATGTAGTTGGAATGCTTTTTAAGAGTACAGTAATTTTTGTTATATACACTTTTGTCATATTTTCATTTATAAGGGGGATAAAACGGAAAAACAGGAAAAAATAGTTTTAGTTAAAAATTAAATATATTACTATTTTTGAACCGATGTGAATGAAAATTGGTATACGTGCTTCATTTGATGACAGTGATGCCAGAAACACGATTATGAAATCATTTGTGTGCATTTAGTACTTTGGGTACAAATGGTACCGGGGTACCGGACAGACTTATGAAACTGATTGCCTGCGGCTGCAAAATAAATAATTGTGGTGCAGATTGCGGGTGGATGAGGGAAGGTTGCTTGCAAACACTGCGACGGAGAAATTTGAATCAACGTACCTCTCGTAGATGCTGAAGATGATTTCTTTGAGGATACTGACTTTGACTTTCCCTCCCAAGTAGTACTTTTGCCATCAACGTCAACTTGCGAAAAAGGCAAAAGTACCTTATTGAGTAAAGTAGAATCAGCAGGAAATTCAACAGCGGACTATCAACTGGCAAAAAAGAGAAACCGGAGTCAGAAAAATAATAAAAACTTGAGATAAACGAAAAAAAAGATGAGTTTACCCCCATCCACCTTCCGCAGGGTCCCGCAAATTGGATTTAAGCTGTTCTTATATGCCCCAAGCGATTCATGTAAAAAAAGTTCCCTTGAATTTTGACGCAGATAGTCTTTTATCACGGCCGATTGTCTGTACTAATAGTATTACTTACAATTTTTAATTAAAATGCATTTTTTCCTGATTTTCCATATTACCCCCTTAGTCCAGTCGCCCTGTAAGTACGTTGGACCTTGAAAAAAAACGCTACCTAAATAAAGGAGGAACTTCTTTATTTAGGCAGCGACAGGGAAGGGATATCGTATAGATGTTGAATCACTTTCGTATCGTCCCTTGTACTGACGGCCATAGAAGGCTAATGAACTAAACCTACGTCTTGGTCTTTATTGGTCTCCTTAGATAATTAATATTGATTTTAATAATATTCGTAATTATGTAAGCTGTGATATTGAGACATTTTTTCCATAATAGTTTATAATTTAGTTTGGAGTTAATCTTGATGAAACCCTCCCACTTATACGACAGGTGAGAAAATAGGGAATGTTAACGCTTTATCCACGAGAGAAACTGCTTTGACACGAAAATTAATTCTCTCCTTGCTTTCTTCGAGATAACAGTGAACCCTCCTCTAAAACCTTCCAATGATTAAATCTTGTTGTTTTCCCCAAGTTGAATTGATGATGTTTGGGAAGATTTTAACTAGCATAGCAAATAATAGGACATCCGAGGAAAACTCTATTATCATCGACGATAATCATAAAACCTTATTTAAAGAAAATTCAATCAATTTACCGAGACAAATCTATAATTAAATTTTCTCCTAAAATTAAAAAATGAGGTAATAACGTGATCCCTTCACCTGTTTTAGGATTTCCTCGTTTAGGACAAAATAAAATTATTTATAATTAAAGGTCAATTCAAACTATCTGTCCAGCTATCATCTCAGTGCCAGATTTGAGGGGGGGGGGGAGTGCTAAAGAAGGCAAGCGCCCCGGGTGGCAAAAACGTATATGTGTCAATACGATCGCAAGAAATTAAATAAGTAACTGGACTAGTAGGGGAATGGCATGCAGGTCGATGCGGACGAGGCCATCCGCTCAGTTTAGTAGGTATGTAGGTGTAGCCAATGCTGGTGAAGCTATGACACGAGTGTCAGAAGTGACAAGCCAAAACATTTTGGGTGTAAGTAAATAATTATTTGTTATTGCTTTTAGCGAATTTTCGAAGGAAATTAAGCTATTGCAATGGCTTCAACATTTTTGAAAATTTTCTCCATAGAAATCAGTTTTCGACCATTCTGAATCGATTCCTAAAATTTAACACTTTTCTTATGTATATATGTATGTGTATGTGTCACTCCAGACGATATCTCCCTTTAGGATGCACTTAAAAATTTCAAACAAATTTTAAAATGTCAATAATATCAAAAGAAAGGATGAATTTGTTGGCTAGAATTTTTGGAGTTCATTTAGGGGTCAAATTTTGACAATTTATAGGGTTAAAAACGTCCCCCCTTATATATGAAAATATGACAAAAGTGTACATAACAACAATTACTGCACTCTTAACTCTCAAAGAGCTTTCCAATGACATGCATCTTGAAGGGTAAATACTATTTTGACTTTTGTACCCCGTACTCTTGTGTACCATTTTTTTTTTTTTTTTTTTTACCCTTCCAAATTCTAAACCAAAATTTTCCTATATTATTTTAAGCCAATAATACGCAGCTTTCTTTGAAAATTCGCTCATTAAGTCATGGTGCATGATTGGACTTTTTTTAAATAAATAAATATATCAAAAAGAAGGTTAATAGAGTTCTAATCTTACAAAATTTCTAGATGTACCAACACTGGTATAGGCTTAGGTAACATAAGCGGCAAGCGGCCAGCTAAGGGGCCGCACAACAAAAAGAAAAATAAAGAAAACGTAACTTATTAATTATTTGTGGCGTTTCATTTGTGTTTGTGTAGAAATAATAATGAGGTGAAAAAGAATTCTTTGTATGTATTATAATTAAAGTTATCTTATTTAATCTGATTTAGCAGTAATCTGCAGTAATAAGGAAGTTTGTGCCTATAAGCTTAGCTAGTCATATCTACATGCATCTCTATTGATTGTTTTTGCTGAATGAGTATTTCTCTTTCTCTCATCTTTACTTATTTTTTCCTATCATACCTTTTTTTTATTTTATCTCAAACTCTTTTCTTGCCTTGCCTTAGTGATATTCGTGCAAGGATGTTTGTAAACGTGGCTGGTCTAGTCTTTCTATTTTATGAAAATAAAACTTGTTAACAATTAAAAAAAGTTGAAAATTTAAAAAAAGGACGGATGCAACAGGTGTGAATCCTCCCTCTCGTCTCGGAACTCGGATAAAGCACTTAAAAGAAAATAGGTACAAAAAAAAAATCCTCTGAAGATGGGTTTCCGCATATAAATCTCAACATAAATTAAAAATATAATATGCCAGGAAAATTTGAAGTACCAAAAGAAAAAAAAAAAATCAGGGAGAAGTAAACGTGAAATTTAACAAAAGAAATCGCTGGGTAACCATAGAGGGAAAGAGAGTGTATTGCGAAATATTTATCTCCTTCCCTTGTTAATACTCGTAAAGAGAAGGATATCTCTAACTCCTACTACTGCTATAATAGTTTAGTCTACCCTTCTCTTTCTTACTTACTAGACAGTAGACTCGTTTGAAAGACGAGAACGCCCTGAGAACAAAATATATTTTTGGTTTTGTATTCAATTTATTTCAGTTTTTGTAATTCATCTTTATGCCAAAATTGTGCTAGAAAATTCGTTTTTCGTGTCCTCCTTTCATTTTTATTAAATCAACGAAAAAATTATAGTTATATTCATTGTCAAAAAACGGAAAGACTGTTTTTAAGGAATTTTTTATACGTCGCATATTTTGTGAGAAAAAAATGTTTCCTCCCTCCCCCAAAAAAATTAAAAAAATTATCATCTAGAATCTAGAAAACGGATTGGTCTAGAAGTCTAGACACTTCGGAGTAGATTCATTATGTTTGGACAATAAAAGTGCATATTGGCCGTTTTTTTCACGTCATTATAATGAATGGTTCAAAAGTTATAGAAAACTTTTAAATGGCTGTAATGAATCAGCTGGGCCGATTGGAATTTTTAACGAAATGGTCCAAATTGTTAAATTGCCTACGGATACCCTTTAAAACTTGACCAATATGTACAGTATACAGTTCTAGTTTTAGAAAGGTAATTTTTAATTATATTTATTCTATTACTTGTAGACCTACAAATCAAAACAATCTTTCTTAATATTATTGGAATAATTGTGGTTAACGGCCATGGCGATAATCTATAAACAAACTACAGTCGGACATGACGATATCACAGAAATAGTTTTCGGTTTTCGATTAAAAGAGTTGAGTTGATAGTATCAACTAGTAGCAACTAGTATCAACTAGTAACTAGTATCAACTAGTAGTGGTTGAGTTCAGTGATCAGGAATCAGGATATCTATCTATTTAACTAACGCATCTACCTAAAATCACATCTATTAATAGGTAAGCTTTGTCTACTCGTTATCTATTTACTGATATCTATTTTGATATCTCATTTCGAGTAAAACTTAATTTTTACTTTCTCATATACATAGTATATTATACAAATACAATGAAGAAAGTATTGTGATGTCCCTTTTGACATTGAGTTCCATTGAGTTCGAAAAAGTCAGTTTATCGTCTGTGCACCTTATATATATAAAACATCTAATACTCATTGAAGCTAATTATTTAGCGTTTACGAATTATTATTTTATTATTAACTTAAGTTTTAATTTTTATTTTACCTACTATCCACCAGAGGGAAAATCTGTTCTCTTTCAACCCCCCCCCCTCATCAAAACATTCATAATAGTTTTTGTTCAGCTTAAAATTGTATTCGTTATTGGCGATTTCGTTAAGGGGACACCCTACGTAAGAGGTATAGAAAATAAAAATGTAATTTTTTAGACTTTTATTCTAGGATAAATATTTATAAAAAATACATTTTTTAAAATTTATTTCGGTAAATATCGGCAATAGCGCACCCCTTCTCACTACAACGTATTTTTTGACAAAGGGATATCAACTCTTCTATGAACAAACCATACATATATAATTATTATATACATATATTATTTTTCAATCCTCAGCATGGCTGATTTTGTAAATAGGGGAAAAAGGAAAAAAAAAAAAAAAGAAAAAAAAAAAGTGACTTGTACTTATAGATCTTTGCATCCCAAATTTACAAATAAAGGATTACATTACATTACATTACATATATTATTATATACGAATGGAAGGGATGAATCGATATATCGAAGCCAACTGTACGACTTCGAAATACATTGATTACACGGAAGGGGTACACTATTGCCGAGTTTAGCCTTTATTTCAAATGATTAAATACTTATACATGTAGTTTAAATTACATTAACTATGTATATACACACATCCACACACACACACATACACCTTTAAAAATAAATATAATATTTAACTTTTAGACTTTTAAAATATACAACAAATTTAGGTATTTATATATTAACAATTTCTTATAATTTTTATGATAATATTAAATTTTATAACATTATTTATACATCAAAACCATAAAATATAGGTAATAATTGGTAAATCATTCCTGTGATTTATATATGAAATTAAGGTAAATTCGGATTGTATGTGCCACCACTTTGAGGTTAGGTGATAAAATCCCGCATATTAAATTAAAAACCTTAATTTTGTGTACCCATGAATTTTCAATAGCCGCTCCCGCACCGCTTCGCGGTGCTCCACTTATTTCCTGAAGAAAACAACCCTCCTGTATATAAACCTGGTAGAGGTCCAACTCCAAGAAATTTCGATGGCATATACAATCCAAATTAGCCAAAATTAAAAACAGTAATTATTATTTTAAGTTAAGTTCATTATGATGAATAATGGAAAAAGCTTTTAATACATTATTAAACAATGATTTTTTTTTTTTTTTTTTTTTTTTTTAAAGTCTGGCAATTAGTGTGGCACATCTCTCTCAATTGCCTTTATTGACCCTACTGAAGCAAAAAAATTTCCAATATGTATATGAAAAATAAAATGCATTTTTCTTAAATGACTTTAAAATTAGTCTGTGAACTTTTAATTTGAATTATAATTATTATTATTTACAATACTAAATATAAAATTATACAAATTGATATTATCAAATCAAATTGATATTACATAATATATCAAATTAATTAATATTTTAAATTAAAATTAAATTAATATTATATAAAATCTAATTCATTTTTTCAAATAAATAAGAAGGGGGTTGTGGAAGTTATAATAATATAAATTAAATTTAAATTATTTGTTTCCTCAAATTTTAGAAAAGTAACTAGATAATATAAACTTATAACAATCTAAAAGTACTAAGATATACTGCTGTATAACTTGAAATTCAAACCACCCCGCTTTTAGGTTTTACCACTTTAAAATTGGAAAAAAATAATAAGATTTTTAATTGCTATAATATATATCAAATTTATATATATGCATATATGTTTACATTAAAATTTTAAATAAAAAGTGCGGCTTTAATTCAAAGTTTTTCAGTACTATTAATCAATTGAATAGGAGAGCAGAAGAAGGACCCCTAGAGCACCCTAGTGGCTAGCGTTTGTATTAAGCCAATGGTAAACTACTATTTTTTAATTAAGAAGGATAAAATTGTGATGAGATATTGTTGACAGTGGCGTACCAAGGCGGGGGTGTGGGGGGCGGGCCGCCCCGGGTACCACAAGCCTTGGGGGTGTCATTGTGGCAGAAAGAAAAAATACACCCCCAAAATCGTTCTGAGAGAGCAGGGGTGTCCATCCCCTTCAAGTGTGATGACGCACTCCCCCCCAAATAAACCAACTCCCCCCTCCACAACATATAACAACCTTCACCTTCTGGAGATTCACTTAGAATCATACACTTCCGGGGGGTCCGGGGCCCCCCTTTCAATTTTCAAATTTAAACAATACTTCAAAAAAGTTTTTAAAGAGAGTATCCCATTTCAAGGATCAAACGGTTATAACTTTTAAACTTGGGAAAATTCAGAAAAATCTTACAGGTTAAAGTTGTATAACTTAAGGTGTAGTTTAATAAAAAAAAAAAAGAAGAAAAATGATTCCACTCTTCAAAGGGTTCATATTGACCCTTTGATCAATATGACACTATGAAGAACGTAGTTTCCTCTTGAACCTATATTTTTTAATTATTGCTTCCGAGCTTACCGAAGGTAACGGAAGCTATGTGATCGTTCTGAAGAACGACAAATTTTTAGGTCTCCGATTTCAAAAATTCCAAGACAGAAATCCGTTTCAGACATCAGGGAACATTTTTGATTCCGTGTCTGTCGGTCTATCGCTCAATTTTTGCTAATCAACATATCTTAAAAACTGATCGTCTGATTTTATTACAAATTGGATGGTAGGTCATCATTAGCCCAATGTTGGTCCCATATAACTTTCAACCTTCAGCTCCCATTTGTATATCTTCGATAGGCGCACAAACATACATTTACACCTATATCTTCAAAAGTACTCTACTGATTTTTATGAAATTTTGTTGGTTTGTCAAAAGTAGCCTGGAGGTAGCCCCAGATTAATTTCAACCGTCTACACTCTTTAAATTTAGCTATTGATAGTTTAATTCATGTGAAAAATAAAAACTATTTTGACAGGTTTAAATAATGGGTCAAATAGTCCGCTCAATGTCCATCTAGCATTGTTTAAACAAATGGGAAGCTCCTCGAAAGAGTGGCCCCACTAGTTTTCGGACTGGAAACCATGATGATGACACTCCTGGTTGTATTACAGCCAGGAGGGGAGTCATGGTTAACGACCATATCTTCACACGAGTGTGAAGATTTCGGTCCCTAACCCGGGTTTGTTTAATGGGCCCACCTAAGTGGCCTGCGTCTTCGGGTGTAAAAGCCCCCCGGAATAAAAAAAGATAGGTTTAAATTATGGGTGGGAAATTGAATAAATTAAACAACAAATTGTAAATGTAAAAAAATCATTACTCTATACAAAATAGGACGCGAGGAAGCTATGTGACACACTAATTGGCGGACTATTTTCCTAAAAAGGCGTAAAATTGCCATTTTGGGACGCGATATATAATTTTGCTCTACTCTTCATTACCTTTAAAATGATACTTCACTCAAAATTTACAAAAAAAATGATCAAATCGTAATTGCTCGCGTTTCAATAACGCAACTTGCACCATCCGACCCCCCCCCCCCCCCCCCCCCCCCCCCGGGGGACGGCCTTGTGAGGGGGTGACAAGATAATTATCCCGCCCCGGGTGCCACAAGACCTTGGTACGACACTGATTGTTGAACACATTAAATTATAAAATTTGCCTATAGTAGAAGCAGGAAACATGGCTTACTATTTTAACTTGAGAATGCCTTAGTCTAATTTAGAATTAAAGCTTCTAAATTACAAAACCCTCATAAGACCAGTCATCACTTATGGAGGAGAAACGTGGAATCTAATAATTAATTCTGATTAAAACCTGTTAAGAATATTTGAAAGGAAAGTAATCAGGATAATATAGAGTGTATCCTGTGTTAATGGAATTTGGAAGAAATAAAGTGACAAGAGATAAATTATATCTTGGAAGGGATGATATTGTGAGGTTTGTGAAAGCACAAAGATTAAGATAGCTGAGACGTTGAAAATATCGACGAAGGCAGGATGCCCAAGTCTCTGCTGCAGGGAAAGATATGTGGACCATCAAGACAAGGAGGACCAAAGAACAAGTAGCTTCAGGATGTGGATGAAAATCCAAAAGTGCTTGGGGTAAGGAGCTGGAAAAACGGAGCTTAAGGAAGAGAAAATTGGATGTATGTTGTAAAGAAAGCCAAAGCCTATCTCTGTAACACGGCGAAAAGTAAATTGAAGATTACTGAAAACAACAGATATCCCACACTATACCTTCTTGCATTAATCTTTGCAGTTGTGCCTATAATTTACTTTACACTTTTATAATTAAGATGCCTATTTATTTTTTTAATTGTAATATGTCTCCAATGGTATCAAAACTAACTTTCCCTCATTTTTCTTTGTTTGAACGTTATGAGGACATTATCAGTCATCATTGTAGTCCAATACTTGCTTGTGCTTTCACACATTAGGAGTGGCAGAAATTAGGGAAGAGAAGCTTGCAACTTCAAAATGGCTAGAATTACTCTCCTGTAGCCACAGTGGTGGTTGATGGGTGTGGAATTCTGGGGTTGGCAAAAAGGACCCAAATGGTGTCTATTTACTAGGCCAGGCCTCTCCATCCTCAAGTCTTAAAAGTAACTTGTAAACATATTTTTCTTGGTCAAACATTTTGTGGAACATGCTTTTTTACCACTTGGCGCGTCATTTTTTCATAGATAGAGACGCTACTAGGTAACCAGCATTTCTGCTACTCCCGAAAGCACCTTAGTGGCTTTTATTTGTGCTGGCAAGGATAAAAATACAACTGGGCGATTTACAAACCCTAATTATTCAAAATGACTTCAATGCCACATGATACCTTCTGCCACTCATCTTTTCAATCATATCTATAATTCACTTTACTATTTAAAATTTTCAGGTTTCATCCAGGCTTTCACAACCTCTTAAGGATTTGCGATATTCTACTAAGAAATCATGCCTTAGGTTTATATCAATAAACGTATATGGAATGTGTGAGAATTATTAATAAATAATCGTCCCTGTTAACTGATTTGTTAAAAAAATATAATATATTATGAAAAAATATTAGGAAGATTCATCTTTGTACTCTTTTTATACTCCCTAATTAAAAGGAGTTGAAAATAAATCTGATGATTAATTTATAATCAGTTGTCCAGAGATATTTGCTGATTAGACCTGTGCCTGTATTGTTTACAGATATTGAAGGTCAGGAGCGCTGCAGAGGCGCAAGGACAGGAAGAGGTTTTGTCTTATGAAGTAGTGGCTCACTGCTGCAGTCTGGTGGACATCCGTTGCACGTCCCATTGCAGCTGCAGGAATTTAAAGGTTTCAAAGAAGTCACCTGCTTCAACTCAACTGGATCAAGGTGTAGATCGTCTTTGATCAGCACCTCTCCGTTTTGACCCTTGTGCATATCTTAAACCAAGTAAGAGAAATTAAGATAAATAAGTTTATTATTATTAAAAATAATCAGTTCAATAAGCCAATTCACACATATACCGGGTGACCACGATAAACTGGCTCAACCTATTATCTCTTTTATTTTTGAAGATAGTCACCTTGGATTTTCACGTACATAGTTTTATAATATGATTTCCAAAAATATTTATATCTCATAGTTTCGGCGTTATCACTCTCAACTTTGTAATCTTAAATGGTAACCTATATTTTTTCTAAAATTAGATTGCTTTTGAAGAAAAATGAGCCTTAAATCAACAAAATTAGTTGAGAATTGACATAGATATTCAGTTTTCAATATAACAAAAATGCTATCTAAGTAAGTAAAATAAAAAATCTAAAAAAAAAATATATATCGTAACTCTGTTTATTTCACTTTGTTTTTCACTTATTAAGGTTAGTTAAATGCATTTACTGATCAAAAGCAAAACCTTTTTTCCATTCCTTTCCTAAACTGTAGAGAAATGGTAGATTGTCGGCACACTGATCAAAAGTGGTCATGCCAATGATGTTCCTGAATGGAATGGAAAGAAGGTTTGGCTTTTGATCAGTAAATGCATTTAACTGACCTTAATAAGTGAAAAACAAAGTGAAATAAACAGAGTTACGATATATATATTTTTTTTTTAGATGTTTTATTTTACATACTTAGCATTTTTGTTATATTGAAAATTGAATATCTCTGTCAATTCTCAACTTTTTCTTCAAAGGCAATCTAATTTTAGAAAAAAATATAAAAAATATAGGTTACCATTTTGAAGATTACAAAGTTGAGCGAGATAACGCCGAAACTATGAGATATAAGTATTTTTGGAAATCATATTATAAAACTACGTGAAAATCCAAGTTGTTACTACGACAAAATCTTCTAGCGAACTAAGTATAGAATGAAGTATTGATGTATCACTGCACATAGTCAACAATATCCCCGCCATTTTCCAGTATTGATGTCTTCATTTATTTATTTTTTTTATCAATATTAAATATTGTCTTCAGTACAAACTTCTATATTGAACGCACACTGTCAATAGTATTTTACCATACAATTGACTGTGTGCAACCTACATTAGACATTCATTGTACTTACAAAATATTTTACTAAATATTTGGTACATTTTTATAAGCCACTTCTCACATCTATATTGATCTTGCACTTACCTAATATTTTAGATTCTAATTGGTCGCTGGTAGGGAAATGCTGAAGCTTATTTCCGCAGACAGTTGACAATACTCTGAGAACTCTAGTGGAAGCGTTTGTAATCAGAAGAACTTCATTTCTACTCTGGAAGTCCTTAAGAACAGCCAATATTTCCTAAAAACATAGACAATGTTCTAATAGTATTATATGTGTAAGGTGTCCATTATTAAGTGGGTTCGTTATCTAAAAGAAATTTAGCTTTATAAATACACTCGAGGTGAATAAAAAATCCCTGTTTTAAAGAAATGTTATGTGTTAGAGGAGTTTTGCGATATTTATTTTGCAGAGGTCTAAATTTTTTAAGAAATTAAAACTTACATTAGCCGTAGTATAATCGGTTGCTCTCATAGCAGTGAGATCGAGAACTATTGGTCGAGGAATGTTGGTATTATGCTCCAACAAGGCTGTTCTCAGCTTTCCAACTCCAGGATAGAACAGGCACCAAGACGGAGTTACAACAGTGTACTCCACTCCTCCACCAATCTAAAAATTATAATTATTTAAAATGCTATCAATCGATACAAATAAAAGCTCTAACTTTCTATCAATAGCAGAGTAATTGAAATATGCAGTAGAATGAAGTATATAGTATTTTCACTTACTAAATGTAGATATGGAATGGATAGTTATTTTATTTTTAACTATTAATATCATTGTTTTTTTTTTAAACTTTTTAAAGTATTGGGCCGAGAAGGTGTCAAAACAGTGTTGTTCTTAAGTTCAGCCCTTTTTACTTAAGGGGCCTATATACGCTGCAATTTGTTGTACAACCAAGTTGAACAACTTCATTTAAGTTTATCAAACCTGTTTTTTAGTTTATAATGAAGCTGTTCAACTTAGTTGTACAACAAATCGTACCCTATGTGGGCCTCTTAATGCATGTGTTAGAAATTATACACTCAGTGTAAATAAATAGTCTTTGAGTTGTAGTAAATAAAAAAAAGGAAATTTCACAAAATCACTTTGCCGTGAAGTAAACACTGTTTTCAACCATTAAATTAAGCGCCAAGAAGATAATGTTAGGGTTAACTAATTGAATTATCTAGGTCAAAGCAGCCACAACCACTTCGGTTGCCCACTGAAACAAGTGAAGGTGTACGATTGAAGTCGGTTGTTAGGCTGATCTTTCCGGACACACCGGCTATTTCTTGGTCATCCGGGTTAGTAATCCAAATGTACACTAAATGTTTTGGATGGTACTATTTATACAAAGAACATGCAAACAATGGCATAGAGGCTATAATTTACCTTGTTTTATGACAAACGATGACATAAAGGCTGTAATTTACCTGTTTTATGGACGTTGTAAGTGGAGGTCTGGCCCAGTGTGCTAGCAGAAGTGCTAAGTGAACGAGAACTCCTGCCAGTATACCAAGTTCAACCCCAATAAATAGACTGATGAAGAATGTTATGGACAGCACCAAAGATTCAATCCCTAAAAAAACAGAATGTTTACTAATAATTCTGATTTCTTTGTCTCTCGTAAATTTTAGTGTTGCATTTTTAATGTCCTCAATAGTCAGAAATGGTCTGTAAAGGAGGAAAAAGCATTCAATTTAAATAAATAAAATGTATTTAAAATATGTCCATTTAAATAAATAATGTAGCGAGTTGATCTGTTCATACCATTTAAAATAAATGAAATTGTCATTCATTTAATAATGTTTAACTAATAACAGCACAATTTCATTTTATACAATATATATTAGAATATAATTTAATTCAAACTAAATACAGCATATTTTAAATCACAAATTAATTTAGGTATTTAATGCAGTCTGAGTAGTTTGTTTTAATATACATATTTGGTAAATACATTTAATAATGAAAGATTCATCAAATGCTTGCTTACCATTAACAAAAATTTAGGATTTTTGGAAAGAAGGGTACACTACGTTAATGGATTTTTTTTTGTTCTAAAAATGTTGGCTATAAAATCTCAAATACACCAAATTTGAAAAATTAAATTGCTTGGGCTGTGAAAAGTCAGTTAGTTTTTTTAACAATAACAAATATTAATTGAACAAAATTCGGCACACATGTGCATCTCAGCATTTCTGACAACTGTATGGTTTTTTGTAATTTTACTCTGAATATTTTCAAGATTGTGGCCAATGTGGCAGAAAAATATGTAACTAGTACTGCACAATTTCCAGTCTTTGCTGGTATTTTGAAAACAAATATGGCTGATTTAAGAGCAAAATTCAATTTTTTTTTTAACGCGAGTCCATTATGCACCTCATCACTAGTTATAAATGAATATTGAATTAATGAGTGGTCTCCTAGTAGCTCAATCATTACTTCTGTTAGTCCTTATCCCATTGTAAGTGTGGGTTTGATTCCTTGGGGAACACCCAGTATCATGAAATAATGGGGTAGCTACATAGGCGAAGTAGAATACGCTTATCATCAATACCATATGTAAAGCCTTTATGATATAGTTTACAAATTGATCTCATGCCTTCCATTTAACATGTAGGGGAGGTTCCCTAACCTTGGACACTTGTCAAAAAGCAAATATTGCTGACTACATTGATATGATAGCTGATGAAAGTAGAAAAGTTGCTAAAATAATGTTGCCAGGCTCTACTCTGACAAGTAGCATCACAAAAAAAATGATGCCTCTCTTCCTGGAATTCTCCTGGTAAGGAGACCTCCCCTAAATGTAAAAGTCATTTGCCAGGCCCAATCTGTCCACAGGTGGTTGTACTACAGAACATGTGTGTCCTTTTGCATTAACGAATGATAGAATTTGAGTACTAACTGTTGGATTTCCAAATAGTTTTGACAGCTGAGAAATCGATCATGAATATAACAGCTGAGATAATGACAGCTGCCAAGGATGCTTTGGGTATGAAGTAAAAATATGGAGTTAAAAGACCCAGAGCCAATAGGATCACAGCACCTGTAACATAACAAAATAAATAAAAACCAGATAACACATTCAAATGGATGAGTGAATGAAGTGGATTTGGTGATATTTTGATATTAATATTTAAGGATATTTTATAACACTATGATTTCTATAGATAACTCAATCTAATAGGGATGAGTGGAGGAAGGAGTTTTGTGAAATTTTGATATTAATGCACGTTGAGAGGATATTTCTGTAACGAATATGATTTCTAGAAATAACACTAATAATTCTTAGTATAGTAAATATTTTTAGTACATCTGTTGTGTTTAGTTTGTGCAAAGGCGTGGAGCCTAAAATACTAGAATTATTTCAATGAAATTTGGCTTACATGTTAAAAATACCTATTTAGATCTATATTTGGGGTTAATTTCTTATGTGCCTTGCAAACTAGATATTAATTTCAGGTTATATCTGTAATCTAATCTGTTAACTCAAATATTAATTTTGATGTAGTACATTTATTTTGTAAAGCTATAATGAATTAAATTAGGAAAACCATAAAATCATTGATTCCTAATGTTTTACAATATTCATAAAAAAAATATATGTAGTCTTTCCTTTCTAGGGAGTCAATATTTATTAAGACAATATTATTCCTCTGTATTTTTATTTATAGAATTCTATACCAAACTAATTGGTAATGATGGTAGATCTAGAGGCATTACACAAATGAGAAAAAGCAATGCTTATACCCCAATAGCCGACGCATACACCCCCTATATAATGTTCAAAGGATCGAGTTATATAGTTACCTGTATATATGCCACCGAGAGGTGTAGCCACTCCACTGGCATGGTTTACAGCAGATCTGGAGAATGATCCAGTAACTGGCATTGAAGACACAAAGGAACCAAGAAGATTAGCTAGTCCAAGTGTGAGTAACTCTTGACCAGCATCCAAACTTCCTCCTTTTGCTGCAAATTTAATTTAAAAGATCAATTAAAATTAAATCTAATGTTCTAGCATTTGACAAAAGTTCCCTGAAATATAATAGTAAAGTCCCGAACAATATATATTTAGCACAAGAATAATAACTCAAAATAAGAATCAACAAGAAATCTGACATTGACATCTGATAACAGTGATGTTATATAATGTGTATGGTAGCCTGTAAACTTTATAATTACAGAGTTAGTAGCCATCCATTGTAGTTTAAAGTCAAAAAGAAACTTTTAATTTATTTAATAAGTGAACCTACCGAAAGCCTTAGCTATAGCGATATTGCCCAAAACAGCAATGATAGGAACTAATATTACAGCTGATCCCATATCGCTGACCATTTGTGTAAAAGGTACAGTTGTATTGCCATTTTGAGTGGAGAAAGGGGGAAACCTCAGTGGTGGTAATCCACCCACAACTTCACCTGGTTAAATCAACATTAATAACATAGTATAATATTTAATAACAACAATTTGACATTTAAATAAATAAATAATTAAATATAATATAAATGCCACAAATTAATTGAGGTATTTAAAGCTCTTTGGGCAGTTTGTTTGAATGTACTAAGTGTACAGAAGGATAAAAAAGAAAGTAAATTCTGACAGCCAGGGCCGCTTCTAGGATCTGAGGGCCCGTAGGCTGGACTTGTGGTGCGGGCCCCCTACATAGTTTCGAGATGGCTTTCTACAAATAGCTAGTTACTTTTAATTTTGTCTCTTTTCTAACTCCGCCATGAATAAGTAGTTAGCATCGTATACTTTGTAGTGTGATTTTATAATTTGTATTTAACCCTTCGATGGTCGCACAGCGTACGGAGTACGCCAATCCAACTTATCAAAGTTATTAGGGACTAAATCTGAGTTACAGCGAGTCGAGGCTCCACCTAACCTTCTATTAGCGTATTTTTTACAGAAATATACCACCATATCCTCTATTCAATTAATTTGCCTGTGTGATCTGAGCTGTTTAACGAGTTAACTGCTATCAGGAGTACCTCGTACACCGAGCGTCTAATTGTCCTATACCCCCCTTTTTTCTATAGTTATAATGATTAAATTTTAATTTATACTTATATTTTTTAAGCACATATAGTGATAAAGGAATTTAAAAAAAAACAAATACTGTTTTAAGTGTTTTATGTAACTTATTGATACCGTCTCTGATTTAAGGTATTTTCATTTTGATATATCTTTTTACCATCTTTAACATAGGTTTTTTAGTTTAATTTTTTCTCCAAACATATAAAGTAGAGTAATATTTAATATATATTTGAATAGAACATCGTGCATAGCTAAATATAATAGCGGCACATAAAATAAGTTGGTGGCGTACGGAGTACGCCGTGCGACCATTCTATTGACATTTTTCTGCGCGACTGTCGAAGAGTTAATGAAAAGCGTATGGAACTTCGTTCCTACCGGGTGTCCCGCAACACTACACGTATTTTTTTAAAATATCTTTTGCAAATATCTCGTAAACGAAGCCTTTCCGGAACCTTATTTGTAGGTACTTTTTTTGTTCAGCGTAACATTTTTTATAAGAAACCCTAATTGCTGCGGTTTCGTTCGGGACATTATTTTCGCTTTTGTACAAGAATTGGTTGAGATCCTGTCCGAATATAATAATTTCACGCCTAAAAATTCAATCCACCATTATGAAAACTTAACTATGCCATTCAAAAGCTTATGAAATGCAGAATTTTTTCCTGAATTCATCACATTTCTAACATCCCTTAATTAAGGCTCTACCGTCCTTTGAGGTTAGAAAAAACAGTAAAATTAAAATGTTATTGGTTCTAAGCAAGATATCAAAAATCTAAGTACAGGCTTCATTCCTAATTTTAATTCTGCACGATTTGAGCCCTATTTTAACTCCATACTACAATAAATACTACAAATATTTCAATACAACGAGTCTTATCGTTGTATTAAAATGGCGCCTGTT
Source organism: Gerris lacustris (assembly GCA_951217055.1). Classification (NCBI taxonomy): domain Eukaryota; kingdom Metazoa; phylum Arthropoda; class Insecta; order Hemiptera; family Gerridae; genus Gerris; species Gerris lacustris. The sequence goes on from OX578279.1 coordinate 51,406,170, forward strand.
CTATTTATTATAGGAAGTTGAAATGGGGTTCAAATTATGCAGAATTAAAATTGGGAATGAAGCCTGTACTTGGATTTTTTATATCTTGCTTATAAGCAATAAAATTTGAATTTTACTGTTTTTTCTAACCTCGAAGGGCGGTAGAGTCTTAAAAGTAGAGAGCTCTGGAATTTCATGGTTGAATTTTAAATAATTAACATTTTTAAATGTGACAGGACTTAGACCGAAAAGATGCCTAGGAGCTGATAATTTGAAAATCAATGAGTGATTCTGAAAGTATTTCTTATGCCCTTTAAAATTGCATCTTAGCCCAATTTCTCTATATCATTAAGTTTTTGAGATATTATGCATTTTTTTTTTTTTTTTTTTTTTTTTTGAAATTTTCGGGTAACACTCTGAAAAAGAAATAAATCGAGATCTCGAGAATGATTGAGAAATGGGGATATTTTTAATTATTATTTTTAATTTGCCTATAGAATCCACCAGTTTCGTTATGACATTTTATCACGGGTCACCCCGAAAAAAAAAAAAAAAAACCGTATGTCTATAAACATACTGTTTTTTTTTTTTAATTATTTAAAAGAAAAAAGCGCAATTGGACAAAATTATTGAAGCGAGTGAAACGAGTTTCTATCTATGTTGAAACCAAAATGTTCTTTGTCTGTGTGTGTGTGTGTGTGTCTGATACGCTTCCTTTGTCTAACAATTTCATTTTTTTTTTTTTCTTGTGGTGCCCCCTTGTGGTGCAGGCCCCTAGGCTGCAGCCTATGTAGCCTGTGCTTAAAAACGGCCCTGCTGACAGCTCAAGTTGGCCAGTCTATGTGAGGGAAAAAATAAAGGCACAGGTACCACTATCCTGAGTGCCGGTGACATTTTTGTTTAACCTTAATTCAGCTTAACCTTCTAGAAGTCCAAATCTACAGCTCCCATTGGCTTCCCACCCCAGTCGTTCGATTTTCTCATGCTGTCAAATATTTAGTATTTTCTTGATCCTATTATAGTGATGTATTCAACATCATTAAAGTGTGCAGTGTGCACGCTGGTGAAGTATTATTGATGAGTAAGGTATGTGGAAAGGTTGTTATGGCCTTATTGTTGTACGTGTGCATTACTCAAAATCATACTAATTTTAATAAATGGAGAGGAACAGGAACTGTAAAGTAATCTTCCATATAATTTTATCTCTTATAATATTAATAACAATCATTGTACTTTAACAGACTACTGGCATTGGTAGACTAGGTTTAAAGTCTAATATAATATTTGTCACATCTAAATATTATTACTTTACCTGTAAGTTTAACTGGCACTTGTTCCATGTGAGTTTTGAAAAAGTATGCAATCAATGAACATGTGAGAACAACTAAAGCATTTCTTGCAATAGATAACAACCATAAAGCTTTTGAAGCCACCTTTTGGCTTTTTGTCGGTTTATCTTTGTCAACTATGTGCCAATCCTTTATTTTCTGTAACAATAAAAGTTTGGGAAAATTATTTAGAACATTTTCTATGGAATTAACATGTAATAATATTGTTTCTAATCCATATTATTATTATTATTATAACATTTATAAAAAATATACTTACTCTTAGAACTAGAAGTACGATGATGGACATGACTCCCATTGCTGCATCTGGTAAACTTGTATTATGAATATTTAGTGCGACTTGATAAACAGTGTCTATAAAACCTTGAGGAGATATCGGTAATCCCAGAAGACCTTTGGCTTGTGAGCCTACAATTATAACTGCTGTAGCAGATGTAAAGCCAACGGTCACTGGTTCACTGATCAATTCCACAAGCACTCCTGAATAGTAGAACAATACAATCATAAAATAATTACCCAAGATTGTAAAAAAAGCTCTGTCTCTCAATCAATTTTAACTTCAATGAACTTAACAAGAAAGTACATCGAATAATGGTACTCATTTTCTTGGTTACCCACTTTTATAATTCAATGTATAAATATACCCTTGTCTTAATAGTTAATTAGACTAAGGTATATTACACCTGTACATAATACAGAAGTGTGATCTTCTTTTGTCCCAAAGTACTTTGGACCAAATATAAATATACCCTTGTCTTAATAGTTAATTAGACTAAGGTATATTACACCTGTACATAATACAGAAGTGTGATCTTCTTTTGTCCCAAAGTACTTTGGACCAAATATAAATATCCCTTTGTCTTAATAGTTATTCAGAAAATGGAATGCCTTATGGTAAACAAATATGGGGTGGAGGGTGGATAACCAAGTAAATGAGTGCCCTAATAACAAATCTATCTACTTATCAGCAACAAAACAAGAACTAGATAGATATGCTTTACAATGTGTTAAGGAGGTATCTTAGTTTCATTCAGCGAGCCCAAGATTGACCTCTACTGAATATGTATAGGATACCCTAGGGTTACTTTTGTAACATTGACCCATGGCTATCCTTAGGATTACCCAATAAGGTATCCAAAATAGGATGACCATAGGGGAACCTATCGACCAGTGATTATGGTCAGGATAAAATTTGGACAAATGATGTCCCAGGAATATCTTTTGGATAAGTTGTGCTGCATGGGACTGTATATACCGAATAAAGCATTCACACCCAGATAGTTACAACTTCACTTAAGTAGCTATGCATTTATATAAAATTGCTAGGTGAATATCAAGCATGGGTCCCCCAGCTGGTGACTGAAATCCAAAATGGACATTTTACATACCAAGCTCATATGAGAGTAATAAGCTACCGGAGAAACTTTTAAAGAGAAGATTATTAAAAATGAAGTATCATTACCTAAGCCTAGAGGAGCCATGAGAAGCATCACACATCCTGATAAGAAGCAAAGAAGAACTGCGTAATCTGAATTTCTTCCGACAACTTGTTCAAAAGTCATAAGAGAGAGCAGTGCAGTCGGACCTATCGTGATGTCCTTACATCCTCCGAAGATGGCGTAAACCATGCAACCGACCCAAGCACTGTACAAGCCAAACTGTAACAATAAAAACTTATGATTAAATGGAAATCTACTTTTCAAGGTGACATTTAAAATAATCAATTCAAGGCAAACGGTTGATCGAGCAATCAAATCTATATTTTCAACTTTCATCCAATCTTCATCAGTCCTTACCACTGGATCTTATTGCTTTTAATAAATCTGACGATGTTCTAGTTATTAAATAATATAGTCTCTGGTACTTACGATTCTTCAACATTATGCCTCTTTTTCTGCTCCTATAATTCTTCTAATTATTTTAAAACGGAAATATAACCTACTAATCCATTAGATATTGCTATGGGTACATTTAAAATTATAATTAAATTTCTAAACTACCTAAATCAGCGAGAGCTGTTAATGGTAAAAGGACATTAAACAATCTTTAGTCTACAACTTAGTCCAATAATGAGAATACAAAAACTATTATTAGTAGAAATGGAGAATGTAGTTGTGTTTACTTCATAAGTATACTCAATACTCAACCATCCACTTATTCATTGATACAACTTTTGACAGCAAATTAATTGAAATCTAATGTTCCTGGAATTTCCAAATTTTAATGTTTAAATTCTATATTTAATAATAATAATTAAAAAAAAAAAAAATTAACCTGAGTTTGAAGACCTGCTAGAGAAGCATAAGCTAAACCTTGAGGCATCACTGTCAGTCCGACGGTACACCCTGCCACAAGATCCGCTAGAGCGGATTTCTTCGAATAACCACTCACCCATTTTATAATTGGAAACCTCTGCCTCAGAATCTCTCTTAGCCCCGCCCTCCCACCGCTCATTTAGACAACCTGTAAATAAGAAACAAAGACTTCAGTCTGACGTATACATATTTATCATTTTCATCATTTGAATAGCATGTGGGGGTCGGTGGAACTTAGATCCTATCAATCCATCTTAACCCGGAGGAATCCAAGATATAATTGATTTTAGAGAAGTGGGACAATACTATAGAGGATGCCAAAAACTTAACTAATCAGATCTACCGATTTCTAGTTATTCCTTGCAATACTCGCATTCTTTTAACTTGGTTCTGTCTCTCCTATACCAAATTTTATTACATCCATTTTATTAATAACTAGAATTTTATTATTTTTAGAGTGATCATAAAGTGCTAACACATTCTCATTGAGGGTCCACATTAATGGCTTCCTTCAATAACAATGGCAATATAGCAAAAAGTAAATGTACTACCCTGACCCTGACCTTACTTACTACAACTGTAAAGTCAACCCATCAAATTTCAAAAACAATATGTGGACATTCACAAAAATGTCTTACCCTCTGGGAGGTAACTGATCCCCCTTAGAAAAGATAAAATTCTGTTGTAGTAGCTGTCAGGGACATAGACCCACTTAAAATGATTTGCCTTGCCATTATTTGAAATACAAATTGTTAATATTACATCACAAATTTTTCAATGCTGGACACGCAATGCGTATGTGTAAAGCGGGTTTGCGTGACTAGTCGTTGTGAGGAGATTAATTAAAGAGTCTGCAAATTAATAATAGATTGTTATCAAGACAAAATAAAATATTTTTTAATTTTTCTTTTTGTAAAATAAAACATATTTTATTTTTGTACTTGAAAATATTAATAACTTGCATTATCATGGGAAATACATCAGAAAGTTTCAGGTTTCTAGGTAGTCGGAAATTTGGTTAAAAATTGATGACAAAACAAGTAAAGATAAATCCCAACAAAAACACTTTTGTAAAAAAAAATAAGCCAAGTCTCACGTAAAAAGTTGTGAGATCATAGGTGTTGCCAACTTTCCATCGTCCAAGTAAGTTCTACTAGGTCTGATTTATCCAGTACAAGTAAATATTGTATGTCTGTCCCCCTCTCTATTCTTTGTCCCTCACAAATTCAAAAATTTTCTTTCCCAAATTACTCAACACGTTGAAATTTAAAAACATTTCTGACTGGCAAATACGCAGCACAAAGAGGCTAAAATTAGATGCGGTCTCTTATACAAATTTTTATCCTCGTGCTGCGACACTCAAATTAAAAATTAAAATTTATTATTTGATTTTTTGTTTATAAGTTTGTGCTGCGTATTTGCCAAGTCAGAAAATGTTTTTAAATTTAAACGTGTAGAGTGATTTGATAAAGAAAATGTTTGAGATTGTGAGGGACAACGAATAGAAAGGGGGGACAGACAAACATCATTTACTTGTACTGGATAAATCAGACCTTGTTTATGCACCTATGATCTCACAACTTTTTACGTGAGACTAAGCTTATTTTTTTACATAAGTGTTTTTGTTGGGAGTTTACTTCTTTTTTAAGCATAGTATATTCCAAGGCAAAATTCCGAGGTTAGGTTTTACTCCCAAAAAATCTCAAAATAAAACGATTCCGATAAAACGAAATTAAATCTAGTTTTCCGAGATATTGATGAAAATTATACTGATTTAGCTGAAAAACGAAAAAGTAAACAGCCACCTTCTGAACATGTTTTAAATGTGTTAAAAAAATAAATTGATTAAGTTAGATATATTATTGGAGTTAAAATCATTCGTAATACGTAATGAAAAAGTTTTGTATTTTACTATTATAACTTTTCATCTCACTCCTATGATTTGATTATTCGAGAGAATACTTGAGGATTAAAAATATATTCTTTAAAACATTGAACGTCTTTCAAATTACAGGTGGGGGATTGCCCATTTCTCGAACTGTGTCAAAACGAAACAGTGACACGATATATGTAACACGAAAAAGTGTTATAAAAGTTTTTTTTCCGGGACAGGGTAATGTAAACATGTTCTGGAACTTACAACTATGACTTTAAGGATAGAGTTAGTATTCGGAGCAGTTTGACAGAGCTATTGAAATATTATTGGATACACTTGATAAGTGTAGTGAATTCAATTGATTCACTATCAACTAAACAATTAAATATCAGCTATTTTGAACGTACTTTGACAACGAACTAAAAGTTGCGTATCTATGTACGAGAGCATACTTATTAAAATTAAAGTAGTTTTTATTCATCAAGAAAGTGCTTTAAACCAAGTTTGATTGCGATAAAAGTCGGTTTGTGTTTTTTTATTTGCTCTTAAACTGCCACTACTTGCTTTTATGTCGTTTTAAGTGAACAAATATATTTTTCTTGACAAAAAAAAAATCCAAATCAATCAATGAATAAAACAGCATTTTTTTTTTTTTGTATAATTCGAGTATATTACGTTATATTATATATATATATATATATATATATATATATATATATATATATATATATATATATATATATATATATATATATATATATATATATATATATATATATATATATATATATATATATATATATATATATATATATATATATATATATATATATATATATATATATATATATATATATAGACAGACACATTAAATTACGTAAATGAAATAAAATCAGATTTATTGATATTGTTTTGCATACGTTAACATATTGTTAGCGTAAACATCAAAAGCGTTCATAGATTTTTTAATTTTGAATGCAGTATTCAATATACTGCATTTAATCAATATGCATTCTTCAATATGCTGTATTTAATATTGAATGCTGTAATGCTATATGCTATATTCATTATAAACATACATCCATTGTTAAAAGAATACACATTAACCCTAACCCATATTGAAGTAATGTAGAAGGAACGAAAAATAAGATTTTTTTTAGTTGGACTTTTTAACGAATCACGTTGGTTTTGACATAATGTAACAAAATACCGTTGCGACTTCAGTTTAGAACGGAACGTTTAATACTCTTAAGATGATTTGTTAAACTGTTGTATTCAGATAACAATCGTTAATTAATATCGATGCCATTAAAAATAAATATGACAATATCACATTTAAAAATCTAATTTTAGTTAATGTTAAATCCATTATAGAATTATTATGTTTGAAGGTTTCATTCAGAAATCTTTTAAATTTAAAGTTTAGTCGTATTCATTCATAATTTCTTCTTTTTAATTTAATTCTTCGTTCTTCGCCTATTTGGTGATTGTTATCGAAACTGTGATTGGTCGATTAGAAATATGTTCCTTTTCTTTTTCATTGCCAAAGGCACGGGTGCGTAAAAAAACCTCTAATTGAAATAGGAGATAGGTCGAGGACGAAATGGCGAATGAAGATAAGATAAGAAAAAAATCTGAGTGCTTTAAGCACCTCTGTAGGTTGATATTGAGTAAGATTGAAAAAGATCGAGTCAATGGCGAAGGATGGTTATAAAAATATTGCGTCAACGTTTTGTTTCAGATCGAAGATTAGTCGGGTTTCAAGATATATAAGACAAGGATGTCCTTCTATGTGGTTACCGTTTTTTTCCCCGAATGACATCTTGTGGTGTCTGACCTTAACAGAAAGTTGTCTAAAAGTTATTCAACTTTTGTATTAAAGATCTTATACAAAATGTTTCTATCTTTGATAATAATAATGCTAAAATTAATCAACTTTGAAACGATAAACATTTAAATGAAATAATAACCTCAGCAAAAACCTAACCGTGAAAATAGGGCTAAGTTTCAGCCCACCGCCCATAAAAGTCAGCTTATCAAAGTGGTGGTATTCTACATTGTGGCCAAGTCTGCGCCTTCTTTAAACCATAACTTCACTTTAACTTCTTCTTTCGTGAGCAAGACTGCTCTTTTTTATTTTTATTGCTTAACACATGGCCCGTTTCTGAATGATGATAGATTGGGAGGACCCTGGTACTTTTTTTTCTTTTCTTCTAAGTTCTCTACTTCTTATTACCCTCGTAACTCTAGGTGTGTGTGTGTGTATGTGCGTGTGAGGGAGAGTTTAAATTATATGAAACCATTACAGAACTTGAAATTGTACACAGTAGTGTACAATTTGTTAAAAACTTAGTTCCATGCAACTCGTACCAAACTTTCTCATGTGTACAATGTCTTCATTAAGTATTTTCTATTTATTAGTTGTTTCGGGTTTTCACGGTTACATATATTTATTAATCAACATTTTATCAAAATTTACTGTAAAAATAATTTTTTAACAGGAGAGGAACCAAGCTTTGGTTTTTTGCAAATAAATTTTATTTGATCAATATCTTCGAAAATAGATTTTTCCCGGGAAAACTACTTATATGGCTAGTTTCGAATTTAAATGGACAACATTTTAGAATTAGTTTAGCCAATTGTCGGAACCTGATCGCCTTGGAGTATGATATTTCAAAATCGGCCCAGTATTTAAGGCTTCACGCGAATTCACAGACTTCTGACAGACTTATGCAAAAAAATGCAACATATTCTCAGATTTAGAGCACCTTAACGTATAAATCCATCGAAATCGAGTTTTCGCCCAGTTACAATACTTTCTCAATCAATACGTATATACGTATTGATATTTCGTACGAAAGTAAAAGTGTGAAGAAAGAAGCCTTTATGCATTTTCATTATTTCTTACATAAGTTAAAATGCTTTTTACCTTAGGTGCTTTTTAATTTCGCCACTTGTCACGATTTCCGAAGCGAATTAATGTCGTGTTCCGCGCACCGACTGTAATTAGTTTTTGAATAATGAATCAAAAAGGAGCTTACATTGTAATAAAATGACATTCTTTCATTATAATATTCATGTTTAAAATAAAACCTTGGTATAATTTTGCATTTTGTGTCTCATCATAAAATGCTACCTGCTAATTAATTCTACTGCAGGCACACGTCCCAGTGTTTCTTTTTTTCAACCGACATTGATTTTATAAATAAGAAGATTCGAAGGTTTAGAGACGTCATGAAAAAGCGAACAAAAAATAAAATAATAGAAGACCTTCTAGACTAAATTAAAACATAATGAAATTCTCAGTGTGCAATAATGTCTCGTTAAAACTGAATTGATAATTTTAATCATAATCACTTACCTAACCTAACATAACAATGATGTATTCAATTGCACAATTATGCAGCTTTAGTTCAATTCCTAAATGCATCTAATTAATCATGATAATGTTATTCTATTGTTTGTGTTTAAAAGATCGTTATTTAATTCGATACTTGTGCTTCATCAAATATATTCTTGACAACATTCAGCTAAATTTTCAATGTCACAAAGAACTTAAAAGAGCTAGAAGGAGCCTAGAACAGAACCCTCGTTTCTAAAAGACAAGTGGTGCTTCGAAGCGGCAGTACATATACTGACTAGTATGTACTACTACATAGTAGTACATTGTAGTGCTATCAATCACTATAGTAGTTGATCAATAATAAGTTGATCAAAATTCTGTTTAGTCACCTAACATTTTATCACTGTTATCAACCTCTGTCGGTCTCTTGGTCTGTCTGTCGTTCATTCATAATTAGGACATTGTTGGTTCCCATATAAGTTTCAACCTTCTGCGACCATATTATGTTGTTCTTCCACATACACACAAACGTGAAAAAAATCAAAACAATTTTGATAGATTTAAAATGAAAGGAGGGAAAATATTAAATAAATTAAACGATAATAGTTTGTAAAAGCATAACATCATTTAAGTACGTTATAGAATGCGAGGAAGCTATGTTGTACACTATAATTGTCACACAATTTGTTAAGTAATTTCGCCTTTATTCTTTATTATGAATATCTTTCTATATTTGTAAAAAGTTTTGTAAACCTGAGTCTAGTAAAAAAAAGAAGAGTATACACACAAACTAAGCAGTAGTAGGAGTTTGAGATATTTTCCCATTTTGATGGAAAGAGAAGGAGAATCCCTACACTCACACTCTCTTCCTCTCTACAGCAACACAGCGATTTGTGCTACTTGGGTAATTTCTAACCTGCTGCTCACGAACCAATATTGTTCGTGTAGGTTACTAACCTAGTAGGTTATTATCTTGTAGGTTACTAACCAGTTCTTTTTCTAACTTATATTATTGGTTATTGCATTCGTTATTTATTTGCTAACTACATTATTTTAGTAAGTAATACCCTGCAATTTACTAATTTAAAGCTGTGAATTGGAGATAATGATAATAAAAAGGTATATGAGAAATAATAGGTAATCTTAATCTTAAAAAGTAAATATGTATAAAATCAAGTATTATGTGAAAACATATTTTCCATTTCTAAACTATTGTTGTCCTGATTCGTATTAAGAAATTTAAATTGGAACATTGTTATATTGCATTCTAATTATTGAACGATCGTTATTTCAAACACTCTGAGAAGGTCCATTTTTCATCAAAAATGAATAATTGTAGAAGAATTTATTCAAATATTCATGTCTTCTTTATTCAAAATATCAATGCTACTTACTACGTATATATTAAAAAAACAAAAACACCTGTTTAATTTCTTAATATATAAACTTCTGGGAAAAATAACAAATTGTTTTTCGACTTATTGTTCTCTTTTATTTCTTTTTTTTTTGTCAATAAATTGTTTTACATAATATATTCAAATTTTAATTTAAAAAAATTTACAAGCCAAATAAAAAATGTCAACTGTATATGTACCACACTTATTTACATGTGTATATAATGGTATAGTTGTGTTAAACAATAACTGAGAAAAAAAAAATAAAAATAAGTAAATAAGCTACATTTTTATTTCATTCTATAATGTTCAGTTTCTTTATTGTTTTGCTTCCGAGCTTACCGAAGGTAACGGAAGCTATGTGATCGTTCTGAAGAACGAAAATTTTTAGGTGTCTGATTTCAAAAATTCCAAGACAGAAATCCGTTTCAGAGATCAGGGAACATTTTTGGTTCCGTGTCTGTCTGTCGGTCTGTCGTTCAATTTTTGCGAACCAACATATCTTATAAACTTCACGTCCAATTTTAATGAAATTTGGGTTTTAGGTCATAATTAGGTTTCAACCTTCTGCGCCTATTTGTTTCTCTTCCAAATGCGCGCACTTACATACATTTATTTTTACCTATAACTTCAAAAATACTTATCTGATTTGTATGAAAAATTTATAGTATATTGAAAGTAACCCGCAGATAGCCCCAGATTAATTTGAACCGTCTGCGCTCTTTAACTTTTGCTAAATTGAAACTTTTTATTATTATTATTATTATTATAGCCTGTGATCTTCATGCATATTCTTTCCGTCCTCTTGTAGTTCCATGCTTGATGTCTGACTTGCATGCAGGCCTTCCACTGGACGTGGAGATGTAGTCATCTAACTTCCCAGGTGACTAATCCTACTGGGAGGTGGTGGTTCCGACCATTTTTCTTTTCCCACTTTTCCTTATCCTGAGCGTCTCTGTGCCATGTTATGTTCATCTCTTTTACAATGTCGTCTTGCCATTTTCTTGGTTGTCTTCATCTCTTTCTTTTCATATCGTATGGAGTCCATTCTGTCAGTCTTCGTGACCATCTGTCATCGTTTCTCCGCATTAGATGTCCTGCCCATTTCCATTTCAGCCCTTTCATGTAACTCAGAGCATCTTTGAGTCTGGTAATTTTCCTAATTTCTTCGCTTCTGACTTTTTCTATTTTCCTTATCCCCTTCATGCTTCTTTCTATCGCTCTCTGCCATGATATGATTCTGTTCTCTCTCTTCTTTGTCCATGACCAAGTTTGACTACCATATGCAACTACAGGGAGTATTCCAGCCTCAAAAATGTATTTTCTCCATTTAATTGAAGCGAGCGTAAGCGAGCTTCTTACATTCAACGAAATATGCATCTTGTCCGTCTGTCTGTCTGTGTGTAACGTTTACGTGTCCGACGATAACTTGAGTAAAAGTTGACCGATTTAGTTGAAATTTGGTATACATGTTCCTCTTACTAATACTCAGGCTAAGTTTGTTGGACAGCGTAATCCGTCCAAGAGTTCGCGCGCAACGCTCGCGTAAACGAGAGGTCCAAAAATTAAATTGGAATTTCAGGACGGGAGAAGATTCTATTATCATCTATTCGATGAGACGAACATTTTTTTCAAATAACATTTTTTAGTAAAACCAACAACGACACTGCTATGAATTAATAAAGATCGCTAAAACTATTAAAGCGGACCTAAACGTTTAAAATAGAGAAAACAACCTTTTTAGCGATATCTTACGTTCTAACATAACGATTTTAATAAAACTTTATGTACATCGTCTAAAGTACAATTCAAACAAGTATGTAAAATTTCAACTTGATACAAGCAGTAGTATTTGAGTAATGAAGTGATACATTTATAATAATAGTTTAAAAGCTATGGTTAAGATTGTTATAGTCGTGTTGGGTGAAGGTTTGTTTATTAAGTGTGAATTAAAGTGCAATTTAGCAAAAGTTAAAGAGCGCAGACGGTTCAAATTAATCTGGGGCTATCTGCGGGTTACTTTCGACACACTATAAAAGTTTTATTCAAATCAGATAAGTACTTTTGAAGCTATAGGTGTAAATAAATGTATGTTTGTGCGCATGTGGAAGAGAAACAAATAGGCTCATGAGGTTGAAACTTATATGGGACCAACAATGGGCTTATTATGACCTACCACCCAAATTTCATTAAAATTAGACGAGTAGTTTTTAAGATAATATGTTGGTTCGCAAAAATTGAACGACAGACCGACAGACAGACACGGAACCAAAAATGTTCCCTTATGTCTGAAACGGATTTCTGTCTTGGAATTTCGTTTTTTTCACATCGTGACGGGGTGCCCAGGGCGAAGTGAACGTCTAAAACGGGCCTGTGGCCTGTTTTACACTATAATTGGCAAACTAGTTACTTAAACTCTTTATAATTGCTGCTTGAATAAATAATAAAAAAACCCTTAAATTGCATTCAATTAGCTAGATTTAGTTGCAATACATTAGCTAATTAAATGTGAATTTGATCAAATACGGACAGCGAATGCTAAACCCCAACATTCGGTTTCAGAAATGATTTTTAATTCCCAATTAATAATTAAATATAACTAAACAATCATCTCCATTTAACTCAACATTGTTTTTTGTCATTTATTTTATAATTAACAAATTATTATATAACAAGCAATTTAAATTACATATAAGAAAATAAATAACATGGAAGTAAAATGTTTAAAATTAAAAAAAAAAAATCATAAATTCCTTTTTAATTGCTAACCGCAACCGCAATCTTATTATAGGACTATGAAAACTAAAATATGTAATTAATGTCAATTGGTTTTAGTAAAACATTAATTATTAATTAACACAAACAAATTAAGAAATATTTATGTATATATAAAATGACATAACTCTAATAATTAGTAATGGTTATTTATGTATATTTTATATTTTATTATATGTATATACATATTTTTATTATCCATATTGTTTCCGAGCTTATTGTAGAAAAAAGATTCAATGTGATTTGTTCTAAACAACAATAAATATTTCGTCACCGAATTTAAAAATATCAAAACAGAAATCCCTTTCAGATATTAGAATTCATTTTTGGTCTCGTGTCTGTCTGTTGGTCTGTCGCTCTGTCAGTCTGTCTGTCATTCAACAATTTTCAAATACATATCTTAAAAACTATTCGTCTGATTTTAATGAAATGTGGAAGGCAAGTCATACTTAGAACCCTTAACCCACAGTTGTTCCCTTATAATTTATAAGTTTCAACCCTCTGCCCTTACTAGTTTATCTTCCACATGTACACAATGTTTTTTACTTTCTCATATAAAGAGAAAGTATTGTGATTTCTGATGGCACGAATATTCGATTTTGAAATTTTGATGGATTTACATGTGTTCAATTTTTGATTATGGATTTCAACATGAGTTCAAAAAAGTGGCTTATAAAATGTCTATCTATCATTTATTCTATGTTATTTTCAAAGATATCTGAACGCACTTGGATGCAAAAGAAAGGCAATTATATTTGCTTTAAACATTGTAATTATAATTTTTTACGTAAATGGAATACTTTGCAAGATATAACCGATAGAATAGTGCGGTTAGCAGGTTGTGGTTGTGGAATTAGAGATCATTTAAAATGGCTATAACGCGGTCAGTTTTTGTGCTAAAATATCGAATAAAGGGTTAAATGAGAGTAATTTTCAAATGTTACAAAAAATGTCATTTGTTTCTTTTTTAATTTTTTGTTTAAAAACTTATTCACCCAATTTTTTTTTTTTTTACATTCTTAACTCTAAACATTTTTTTTTTTTTTTTTTTTTTTATCGTTTATTATTTAGCTACAACTATAAAAATTAATTATAACAAGCAGCTTGTTCGCATAAGGTATATACAGCACAGTTACATCACAGATTAAGAGATTCCACCCAGTGGTGGTACTCCAATAATTTGGATTACAATAATATTAGTCTCTTAGATGGTCACGGGGCCATTTTCTCTTTAGGCGTCGCCTCGGATTGCCAGGGATATGAAGAGAGGATAGGTTTTGGACAAGAGGATTAGGATGGTGGACGAGCTTGGTGTGGAAGGTCTTGTAACGAGATGAGGCTAGGGTATGGACATAGGGAACATTTAGATCGTTATGTATTATACGGTTGGCCACGTAGGAGGGAGCATTGCATATTTTTCGTAGGATCAAGGATTGCAGCGATTGGATCTTATATGAATTTGATGGCTTGGTCGATCCCCACAGTTCGAGTCCGTATGTCCAAATAGGTTTTATAATAAGATTATAGATGGTCAGTTTGTTAGTTAGTGACAAATTAGATCTGTTGTCCAAAAGTCTGAGTAAAATCTTGTATCGTCTTTTCATGTCCGTCCGTTTTAGTCTTGTGTGTAAATTCCAGGTGAGTCTTCGGTCTAGGTGAAGTCCTAAGTACCGCACTTGATTCGAAACTGGAAGTGGATGATTATATAAATATACTGGAGGGCAAGTAGATCTTCGCAGAGTAAACGTGACATGTACACTTTTGTCTCTGTTAAACTTGATACGCCATTTTTTGGACCAGTTCTCAATAGATTGAAGGTGCTCTTGAAGAAAATCGGAGGCATGGTTGGGATCTGGATTTACGGAAAGGACTGCTTTGTCGTCGGCAAAAGAGGATATGGATGTGGAAGGATGTTCTGGAATGTCAGCTGTATAAATAGAGTATAAGATTGGACCTAAAATGCTGCCTTGAGGTACACCTGCCAGAATAGGAAAGGAATTGGAGTGACAGGAACCCTGTCGAACTACAAAATTCCTGTCACTCAGATAGGAGCGAAGGATAAGGTAATAGGTTGGGGGTAGGATTCCCTTGAGTTTCCACAGAAGTCCTTGGTGCCAAACTCGATCGAAAGCCTGACTTTCATCCAGAAAGGCTGCCGAGACATACTGCTTATTCTCAAGGGCGGATGAGATGTCATCTACAACACGGTGACATTGTTGAATAGTAGAGTGTTCTGCTCGAAACCCAAATTGGTGATTAGGAAGAATATTTTGGGATATGAAGATAGGATACATTCTGCGGAGGATAAGTTTTTCCAGGATTTTACTAAAAACAGGTAAAAGACTAATAGGTCTATAGGAGGAGGGTAGGTGGTGAGGTTTTGAAGGTTTGGGAATCATAACTATTAAGGATTTTTTCCATTTGGAAGGAAAATAAGTTGTTCTAAGGACTGCATTAATTATATATGTAAGAAATAGAGTAGCTTTTTTGGGAAGGTGTTTTAGGATGTTTGTTGTTATTAGGTCGTGCCCAGGTGCTTTATTGTTCGGAAGGGATTTAATAATGTATACAATATCAGATGGGTGGAAAGCAGGAGGGGGAGGTGTCAACTGGAGAGGAATATCAAGGTTGCTATCAATCAAATTTAAATTATCGGGATCATAAATATCTGGATGTGGAACGAAAACAGAGGATAGGTATTTGGCGAAACAATTGGATTTATCCTGATCAGACTTAGTCCAAGTACCATCGATCTGACGCAGGGGGGAGGATATTATTTTATAATCTAAAAGTCTTTTCGTTGCTGTCCATAAGGATTTGTCTTTTGTTGTAAGTAATTCTGTATATTCCTTAAACTTGTCTCTCTTAAACTGAGCTAGTATAGATGTTAGATGTCTACAAAGTCTGTTGTACGTTCGTTTGTCTGTAGGGTAACGAGTCATGTGCCACCTAGACCTAGCGCGGCGTTTCTCTGTAAGTAGTAATTTTATATGGTTCGGTATGTTCGTCTGTTTGTCTTTTTTATCAGATATTGTTAGAGTTGCGTCGCGTACAGTCTGTTGTATGATAGTTGTAAACGATTCTACAGCTTCATCAATCTGTCTTGAAGTTTTGAGAGAAGTTTTCAGGTCAATTGAGTTGTCTAATAAGGATTGAAATCTGTCCCAGTCAATAGGTCCTTGTATAAGAGAAGGTTTTTTGGGTTTAGGGAAAGGTTGAATATTAAGGGTAAGGAGTACAGGACAGTGGTCTGAGGATAAGTCATCTAGAACTGAAATTTGGGAATGTATATGGGAAATATTAGAGGAGATAAAATAATCTAATAAATCTGGTAACTTAGATGGATCATAGGGAAAATAAGTGTACTGAGCAGGAGCTAGGATAGAAAATTGGGATGAGGATAAAGTGTTGAGCAGAACGGGACCTCGACGGTTTATCACTCTACAACCAAACTGAGGATGCTTCGCGTTGTAGTCGCCACCTGAAAGGAATTTAGGGCCGAGAGTGACAAACTAAACAAGGAGTCAAAAGGAAGTGAATAAAAAAAAAAAAATCTTTTTCGGTTTTGACTAACCGGGTTTCGAGGTGAAAAGTGCTTTCAGACTGAACTGAGTAAAGTTTAATACTAATAATAATATTAGATACATTTTTTACATTATTATATTATATTGTGACTCACAACAATAACCGCGGAAGAGGAAATAAATACATAGACACTTTAATGAACTATTGAGTTGCAAAGGAGGAGCAGATAAATTGCCGTTATATAATTATAGTTGCTTCTTTCAAATAAGTTTACTATTATTTCTTATAATTTCTAGTCTTATTCGCTAAAATTAAACTTAAGGATCGAAATAAAAAAAATGATGGTGTGGACTAAGAATTTAAAAAAGAAACAAAAATTACCGGCATCTCCCTCATATTATCTACACAAAAAAAATGAACGACCTTGTGTGTCGTATTTTTTTTTCCAGGCAGTAATAAGTAAAGGCGCAATTATCTTTAGTTTCGCCTTTACCTTTACGTGAGCTTCATATTCGTCATCTTCTTTCCAATGTAAACAAAGCATGGAGCTCAGCTTGAAAAGAAACAAAATATAAATTAAAGGAAATAATATGTCGTAAAAAGCTATAAATCTTAGATCTTGGTTTAGATGTGATGTAATTTGTCTAGATTGGTAATAGTGTTCCAAACATTATAAACAATTGAAGACAGATTCAGATTATTTATATCTTTCATGTCATGAAGTTTTTATGCGAGCGTGAATGAATTTACGTAACACATTTTAAATAACAATCTACATCTTTATATAAATAAATATGCATATATATATATATATATATATATATATATATATATATATATATATATATATATATATATATATATATATATATCTATATATAAATACAGTATGTCCACGGATTGAGTTGCCTATACGTGTAAATTAAAAAAAAAAAAAAAATTTTCGAAGAAAAGTAACTCTTCATAAAATCTCCTGCTTGTTCTTAAATGAAGATCTATAGTATTACTTTTTGTTCAAAATGTACCCTGTACCCTGAAAGTACAATTTCCTAATATCGTACAAGAGTAAACCGGTCCAAATTTCGACTATACAAGAAAAAGGTATTCTTTATAATTTCTTTTAGATACTATTCCAAATTTATTTTTCGCATAAGAAAGTTGATAGTCAAATTTCAAAAATTCCCCCCCTCTCATTAATGAAAAGTAAAATTGGTCTGATTCTAATTTATGCGGGGTCGATTTAAAGGTCTCATTAAGTGCATTAAAAGATGTAGTATTGCTTTTTTTGATAAAAGCAGCTTGAAAGCATTTATTGAGAAAATCTTATTTATTATTTAAATATTATTTAATTCTTTAATAATAAAAAGAATCATTTTCAAACATGAATTTATTTTTCCCTTTAATAGCTTTCATGTTGTTTTTATAATAAGAAGCAATACCACAACTTTTAATGCACTCAATGAGATCTTTAAAGCGACCCCGCATAAATTAGAATCAGACAAATTTTACTTATTATAAATGGCAGGGGGGGGGGGATTTTTTAAATTTGATTATCGAACTTTTTTATGTGAAAAATAAATTTGGAATAGTATCTTAAAGAAATTATAAATAATACTTTTTTCTTGTATAGTCGAAATTTGGACCGGTAACTCTTGTACGATTTTAGGAAATTGTACTTTCTGGGTCTTCATTTAAGAACAAGCAGAAGATTTTATGAAGAGTGACTTTTCTTCAAAAATTGAAATTTTTTTGGAATTTATACGTATAGAAACTCAATCCGTGGACATACTGTATATAATATGTATAATTATGTTAGCTATGTAATAATTAGCTATGTACCAACTAACATGATGTTTTAATAAAGAACCTGCTGTAATTAAAAGTTTAAGCTTGTTGGCAAACTGTTCTTGTAATTTCTCGCATGTTCTTGCAACTGTTGAAAAATAGTTTGCCTTTTAAGAATTACCGAAATTATTTTTATTCGTAACTTAAGCATTTGCGCATAAGACTCTAGTTTTTGGTCTGATTTAGATGCTGTCATTATTGAACTAAAAAAAATAAATATATATTTCCCGTAAAACTTATGATACCTTTGAACAACCAGTAAATAAATAACGTATAATGAATGCAAAAAAACCCACGCGATTTCAAGTTGGTACTATGTTATATATATATATATATATATATATATATATATATATATATATATATGTGTGTGTGTGTGTGTGTTTACATACTGTATAATAAACAAGAAAAAAATAATAAAAACAGGTTTCCTTTATAGTAAATACTACAAATCTTGATTTAGATTATATAACATTCAGGTTAAGTTAAACATGGCAACACTGCAACAACAATAGTTATATCAAACATAATCTTTTTAAATCATCTCCATGAAACAAATAATACTTAATTTTTATGTTTAATTTAATTATTAATTTCATTGCTATTATTACTTATTGGTATATCTTTACTTTTATAAATTATTTTAAGAATTATTTAAAATTACAAATCAAGGAAATAAAAGTAAGGTTTCCTTTATAAAACATTTTTTTTTCACTTTTAACTTTTATTTTTATACCAAAGATCTTTAATTATATTTTAATCTAAAACTTTAGTTTAAGATAAATAAACAACTTTATGAGATTTATATCTTTCACAATTTTTATATGAATGAATTATTTTTATTGTTTTTATAGTGAAATATATAATAATAAGTAATTATACAAGGGAATAAGGAAATCATAAAATTCATGATACTAGTAAGCTATACTGGTAAGCTTTTGTGACCAAGTATTTTCATTTTTAATTTGCCTAATGAATATTTTTTAAGCAATATCAGGTTTGTAACAAAAAACAAAAAATAACTAACAGGTAGGTGTGGTCTTCTCGGTACCGCTATTTTCCTCTTGTTTACTTTTTTTGTTTTAACTATACAAAGAATCCCGTTTTATTTTACAAGCATTTATTAAATTAAGAAGCAACTGTTTTTAAGGGGCCACGGAAAGGGAGATACAAAAATATTTGTATAATTCTAAAGCTCTTTCAATAAATTGCTAAACTTCTTTTTCCTTCTTGGAGATAATTTTACTTTTCTTTATTTATTCATAATGTAGTTGTTTTTTTTTGTTTTTGTTTTTATTTACTACAGATATAGTTGAGATCCTAGATGTTTAAATTAACACAGACAGATCCTTTTCTAAAATTTATAAAATGTACGGTGGAGTTTAAAATTTCAACCAACTGTTAATAAGTCCAAAGTGATAAGAATATGGTTTAAACTTGGTCCAATCTATGTTAAAGTTATTATTAGCTTGGAAACAATAATGTCAATGTGTTCAACTCATTTCAAATTATAATAATTATTTTTCGGGTTTAATTAAACAAATTTTACCAGACAAACGTACGTTTTAGGTTAGTATACGTGTGCTAATGTGCTAATTTAGAACCACCTTCGTCATGTTAAATGTAACTTTAGTTCTTCCGTAATTGACACTGATGATAGCCTAGGAGAAACAGTTTGTTCAAATGTAAATCCTTTAACTATCTTCTTTTTTCCTGTTTATTGGATCAGCACGTCGTGATCATCTTCTTGATGTGATCATTGAGCAGCTACTCCTTTAACTCCGTCGTCTCCAATCATCAAGTCCAAGAATAATTACTGATGCTGAAGTCATGGCGACATTCTGTCTCCAACCTCACTCTCCGCAATGATCTGAAAGTTCTATTCGTTCGAGGTCTATCGTCTAGCCATATCCCGCTATCACCTGTAGGGCCTTGGTCCTGGGTAACTTGTAGAGGAGAGCGGTTTTTTCTCGATCAATCAACTTAAGTAGCATCAGGTGACCACTGACCCCGCTCAATGTTTTCCCATTGCTTAAACATAAGGGAAACAGCTCGAAAGAGGTAGCTCCACCAGGTTTTTCCTGGAAAGCCGTGGTTGACACAATTGGTTTGATTTGATATCGAGATGTGAGACATAGTTTACCGACCAATACTCCACATAAATATGAAGAGTTTGGTCTTCCAACCCGGGTTTGTTCGATGGACTACCTAAGTGGTCTGCGTCTTCGGGTGGTAAAGCCCCCCTAATGAAAAAAAAAAAAAAAAAAAAAAAAAAAAAAAGCTAACGCTCATTTCATGTCCTTCGACACCTTTTTTCCCATTTTGTATTCATCAACCATCCTCTACACTACACTACACTACACCACAAGAGACAGTGGCCTAGGGATTTGTTAATTATCTGTGTTCCTCCACTCTATCTACTCTACTTCCTTAATAAATGTATAAACGAGTAATTATATTACGATTTAATTATATTTAGTACATTTTATTATTTATCTCATTTTACTTGTATTTCATTTTATAATTATTTTTTATTTGCTTATTTTTATGTATTTATTCCAATATAATGTAATCCTCATGCCTAAAAAGGGGTAGTTTCTGGACTACTTCCTTTTCATGTTGCACAAGTAATATAAAAAAATATAAACTGTAACACTTATTGCATGTAAAATTGCAATGGCAAAAATCGGTCCGAGACAACTCAGACAAAATTTCTCATTACGATTTCATAATTACTTAGCCCAGTATTTCTTATTTATTAGTTGTCGTAGCTACATTTAATTATTATTGATCATTTCATAAAAATTTATCATAAAAATAACTTCTCCTCGGCGTGGAATCGGACCCGGCATCTCTCCGTCCGCGTTTAAAGCTATTTTCTCAGGAACTAGATTTTTTTTACGGGAAAACGGCTTATATCGTTAGATTTGTATTTATGGACTAAATTTTAGAATTTTTTTTATCAAAATTGCGTGGGAACCGTTTTCGAAGAATAGTTTTTTTCACGTTTTTCTCAGAGTTTTTGGGAGGTAGTACCCCCAAATTTGGTGCTAAAATTCATTTCTCGATTTCGCCTCAGGGTATGATTTTTCTGAACATGTATGCCAACTAGAAGGGGTATTTTGTGGACTTGTAGAATATATAGGAGAGAAGGAGATTTGTTGGAATAAAAAAAAAATTTTCTCAGTACTAACGTTATTACATTTATATTTCTTATATTTATATATATATTTTTATATTTTTCAATTGTTATTAGTTTCTAATTCTTATTTGTAGATCACTGATGAAGCTCAGGCTCCCTGAGCGAAAGCTCTGAAAATAAAAACATAACTACACCTATCGGACTTTTATTCCAACAAATCTCCTTCTCTCCTATGTATGCCAAATTTCGTCAAAATCGGCCCAGCAGTTTTACTTTGTCACTAAAGAAAATGAGTTTTTTCACAATAGGAGAACTTCTTCATTCATGCGTGTTTATAGCAACCATTATTCATAATTTCATGTATATTTAATTTGTATTATGTACTGTTTTATAAGTAAATTGAACATTTTTAAAATTTAGATTTATAAGTTTAAACATATTCGTGACATGAGTTATTAGATGTCTATAGAACTAAAGGCTAATAGTGATAGAGATAGAGAACTAAATACTAATAAAATACTGAATGAAAGGAGGAGGAAGAGTTAGTCTGTTTAGGACAGAGAACCGAGATAATAGCAGGAAAGAAGCAAGGACACTATCTCAGTTTTGGATAAAACAAAAACATACTATAACATCATATGAACACGAGAGTCACATTCTCATTTTTAAAAATGTTACAGACTACTAGAGTTCTATTCAGTTCTTTACTTACTGTTTTAAATCTTAAGCCACTAAAAAAAGTTTTTATTTGGAAAAAAATATTCAACAATCGTGGTTGTTGAATTTGTACATAAAACAACTAATACATTTTTTATATTAAAAAAAATTCAACTCGCAATAAACATTCTCATGTAAGAGTACACAATAACTTGGTCCAGTGTTTGCGTTATATATGAAAAGTATGGATCATAAATTTTACATGGATGGTTAATCCATTACAACTTGTGGTCAGATTATATACGCCATAGTATAAAATGTTTAGTTTTTTTTTTTACCCAAATTTTATTTGGCTTTGCAAACAATCTTTAATTATTTGATATCATTAAAACGGAGTATACAAACAGAGATTGTATTGAAACAATAAAATGGACTGAAGGCCCCTAGCTTATCTCGGCCTTTTCAATGCCATTGTTCAAGTATACACAATCATCTAAACTCAACAGAAATGATTTAAATCATTCAAGGGATCAATACGGTTGAGCGCTAAGAGAAGCATTCTGGTTTCAATTCTCTGAGAGGTGGGATTATCTGAACCCTAACGATCCCATCAATAGATGAGTTATAGATAGAAGTATCTGCTATGTTTCCTTTGTGCTGAGGAAGTGGGTGGGTAAAAGGAAGTTAAAAATGGTAGAATTCATTCTTGAACTAAAGATCCTGCCAAGGAAATTCGTTACGTTATTTTTTTAAATGTGGTCAAACAATTTATAGCCCATTTATATATACTAATTAGAAACCATTTAAACATAGAAATAAATTTCACCATGTAAGTTTTCTTTTTACCAAAAATATCTAGAAAGCTTCGCGAGAAAATAGTTTATAGCGGCAGGTAGGTTCCTCGTCCTAAGGTTTGCTGATGTCTAAACAAACCATTCTCCCATCCAACCATTGCTACAAATCTCGTCTTGCATTACAAGATTATTTACAAATCTTCTCCACATCGAAACCTTAGATAGTGCACTAAGGTTCGCGAGCGTCTAAGCAAAATAGGAGTGCATAATATGTAACAGTGTAACAGTTATGCATCCACTCATAATAAGCTTAAATAAACTCTTGAACATCTGTGATAATATACACGGAACTAAATAAGTGGGCAAACAGAGTGTTGATATAAAGTGGGCGGACATCCAATTACATGTCATTGTGAATTGACGGAGACTCGAGGTGAATGAAATATAGTGGTCTGACGCTGAACTATGAACAGCTCGCGAACTTGTCGCCCTCCTCACGCCCAAGGCCTGTTGATCGAAACAAGACTCTGTCTAATAGACACTCATTTCAATGAATGAAAGCCGCTCACTTGTTGGTTTTTCCTGTTGGACAACCTGTTGAAGAACAAAACAGGTTTAGTTTTTAAGTCGATGGAATCCCGATTGTAGAAGTTGTTAATTGCTTTTATCGACAAGTTCACTAAAAGCTTCAGATCAATTTTTAACTTTCTTTTGAAGTTAAATTTATTCAATGATCTATCGATCGACAAGGGAATATGTCTGTGGTATATATAGCCTTGTACACACCAAAACAAGCATGCGCAAATATTTGGACATATTTGCGGATCGTAGATACTGCGAGGTCGACACCACCTAATAATTTACGAACAACTGTTTAATCTTGAACTTAAACAGCTGTTTTTAATTTTTTGGACTTGTTCCCGTTTTTATTGTTTTGTTTTCCTTAACATTTAATATGTCTTTCAAAAATCGTGTAAGTGCCAGCTTGTTTATTTTTATTGTTATAAGTGCTGACTGTTTATCATTATTGTTTTAAGTGTCGGCTTCTTTATCATTATTATGAGTGCCGGCTTGTTTATCATTATTATAAGTGCCGGCTTGTTTATCATTATTATAAGTGCCGGCTTGTTTATCATTATTGTTATAAGTGCTGAATTGCGTATATCATTATTCTTCTTACATGTGGCGGCTTGTTTATCATTAATATTATAAAAACTATCTAACGTTAAAAAAAGAGGTTAGTCTTCAAATAACTGAAATATAATACCAACCTTCACGGGTATTTCACCTTCCTGTTTTCTTTTGGGTACAAAATAAATAGAATTTTTAAGAATCATATTACGGAAACAAAGTAGTATACAAATATTTGAAGACTTGATTAGCCTTATAATGAATTCAACCTTCATTATATTCAGTCTAAACATAAATTCATACATGTAACTAAATAAGGACGTGTCATCTTTATTCCACTAGAAATAGTATCTAACAAGCCTATAGTGTTATTTATATTTTATAAAGGGATATCTAAAGAATGATCTATAAATAAATTATTTCTTAATAAATACATTATTTCTTCCGAGCTTTACGAAGCCAACAGAAGCATTGTGATTGTTCTGAGGAACGTTATTTTTTTATGTCTCCAATTTCAAAAATTCTGAAATCCGTTTTTGACATTTAGTTTTAGGTCTCGTGTCGGTTTATCCTTCCAATCTTTTTACAAACTAACATGTCTTAAAAACTATTAGTCCGATTTTAATGGAATTTGGACATTTAGGTCCTATTGTTGGCCTAATAATTATTTTTATAATTAATTTTTCAACCTTATTAGTTACCTTACCTCATTAGTTTTTTATCCACATATGCGCACAACTTTTTTTATGAACACCTATCTCTTTAAAAGTACCCATCCGATTTTCAAGAAATTTAGATAGTGTGTCGATAGAAGCCCACAGATAATCCCGTATTAATTTCACCGTGAGCGTAAATTAAGTATTGCGAAATTGGCCATCTTATTCATGTAAAACAATAAAATAATTTGGCAATTTAAAAATAAAAGGAAAGTAAAAATTGAATAAAGTAGTCAATAATTGGTCGCAAAATCAAAACGTTTAATACGCGAGTTAAGTCAATATAGCATGCTGACTCTAACAATATTTAGAAACACCGACAAACACATACTCTCACAACTTATAGTTGATGTCAGAGATCCTTGCAACCAGGTGATATATTAATTAATTCACCTATATATTAAGGTACTACATAGGTGATAGTTTAAAATTTTAATATATATGTATTGTATTCATGTATCCCAAATATTAACCTAAATTTAAGATATATTTCATAATATTATATATTGAAAATACCCTATTCACGTGAATCATTTATTCACATCTTATCTCATAGGAAATAGTCCAGGTTAAAATCAGCATTACCGAGACAATGTTATCTATATATTTTGCTGATAAGATATATCAATTCAATGAAATTATCTATAATGAATGGATTGTAAGTTAAGCACATTATAAGATAAAACTATTTATGCAATTATAGAAAATAAATATTACTTAAAAATACCTTATGAATCATTTATATTATATAAACTATACATTTAATTTTATTTAACATTAAAAGAAAAATATAATTTTATTAAACATCTATTAACTATTCTTGTTTAAAACTATTGATATATAACAAGATAAAATTAAGAAACAATTAATACAATTTAATCCTATACTTATAAAACTTTAGCCAAAAACCAAAGGCTTATTGAATTAGCTTTAAATACAATTTTGTTACTAAGTCAAGCAGTATCTAATGATGCTCCATTTGACTTTCAAATTATAATTAATCAAAGAAAAGATAACTTTCAATTATTATTATATGACACTCTGGAAGAGTTACATGTCACTAAATCAAGGCGAATGTAATGACTTAATGACTAAATTTAATGCCTTTCATAACTTAACTATTAGACAAGCAGAAAAGATCTTGATGTAGAATCTTATAATTATAATAAAATTAATTATAATTTTATTTATAAATTAATAATAAAACAGTATTCATAATAAATCATATAAATTCTCATTAAAAACAACATTAGGAAACTTATTATTTACTGAAGAACATATTAAAATTAAGAGTTTTATTAAAAGAAAAACATAGTATTTATTTTTTGAAGTTCCATAGTAGACATATATGATTTTGATTATTATTGATTAATATGTATTCCTATATATCATAATGTAAGTAAAACTATGTAACAATTTTACCACAGAGTGAATATCTATTGTTTAATGATAAATTTCGAACTTTCTAATTTTAGATGTATAAACTATATAATTATTTAAATTTATAATTTTGTAAATCACTAAGGATTGTGAAACAAATCTGTTACTATATTTTAATCAGTTACTATATTATTAAAATCATTACATTACTTACTATATTTAAATTCAAACAATGTTTGTAAACTTAATGAAGTCAATTTAAACAATGTATTTTAACCAAGATTGATGCAAACAAATGAATAACTTCCAGTTCAAGAATTCTAGTTACAGAGAGTTGTAATGATAATAAAAAATGTACTATTTAGAAAGAATAACTTTAATTTAATTAGATAAAGTTTGTAATTTAAAATGTAATAACTATATATTGAAAACTCTCTAGAACACAAAATGTTTTGTAATGATATAACAATCCCACCAATGAGTATACCTGAGTTTAACTTAAAAAATTAATCTAAACTTTAAATTTACATCCCTTAGATTTTCAAATTGGTGATGTACTTTGAGAATGGTACATTATCAAGAAGAAATGTCTTTTTCATCGTTAACTTAACCCTTACCCTTGTTGTGTACTTAATATTTAAATGTTTTAAAGGAAAAAGATAGCATCAATCCCTTGGACAAATTTTGGAGATTTCCCCCAAAATTTTCAATTTCAGATGGGAGGAGTTAAGTCAATATAGAATGCTGACTCTGACAATACTTAGAAACACCGACAAACACATACTCTCACAACTTATAGTTGACGTCAGAGATCCTTGCATATATAAGACCGGCCACACCCTAGGCTCGGCGCATTATTCATTTTCTCTTTTAACATTATGATTTAAACTATTCAGTCTTCGTATTATTATAATTATTTTATTACTAAATGCACTTCATTTTCATTCATTTCTTTTGCCACTGTATTATTTAATACTTTTAAGGTAAGACGTTGGTGTCTCCAACTCTTACCAAATATATAAGAGACAGTTTATGTAGTTTGTAATTTTGTATGTTTATATCAAAATAAACTTTTTAAAAAAACAGTTCAGCGAGTGGTTCACTTAATTGGCGCAGTCGGTAGGACAGCCCTGGATCAGTTGAGAGGATATCAGCTGAGTTCCGTAGGATTAGCCAGGACACACCTAGAATTTCGAGACTCTGTGGCCCAACCTGTCTCTGGACTTCATCGAGAACAACCAGAGCGGCTGGACCTTCTTCCACAGATCTTCTTTAACATGATATCACTCCTACTGTGAGTAAAATTTAAAATTGAATTTTGCTATATTATGATGTGTGTAAAGGAATATTGATCAAGGAATAATAATCGAAATACTTAAAGTAAATTTTTATGAAATAATAATAATTTTTTTTGAAATAATAAATTTTTATATATAATAATAAATTTAATAATCATATAAAAATGGCAGAACAAGCCGTGAATTATCAGTTGCTTAAACTATTCATTGACACCATTCCATCATACAATGGAAATGTAAATACATTAAATATATTTCTAAACAATGTAGAAAGTTTATTAACCCAATTTGGGAATCGGGCCAATCAGGCCGACCCAAAAAACAATTTCTTGTTTAGGGTAATATGCGGTAAGTTAACGGGGAGAGCACTGGACCTAATTGGGTCCAGGACAGAATTAAACACCTGGGGTGAAATTAGAAATCTTTTGACTCTCACTTTTGGCGATCAAAGAAATATTGATTGCCTAATTCAGGACTTAATGTCTCTGACTCCAAACAGGGGAGAAGCCCCATACGACTTCGGCATGAGATGCCAAGACTCTAGGTGTCTTATTCTATCAAAATTAAATTTGTTAGACCACACTGAGGAACAAAGGAGAACTAGAGTACAAGTTTATGACGACCTGACCCTAAAAACATATGTAAGAGGTTTGTCAGGTAACATACAGGCAAATGTCAGGCTAAGAAATCCAGCCAGCTTAGAAGTCGCAATGGCTTATGTAATTGAAGAGGAAAATTTCCTCTATTCAATAAGACAAAATGCAAATACCCAAAGCCAGTATAACCCCCCTCCAATGATGACTCCTGGAAACTATAATAATAATAATAATCAAAGAAATTTAAACCAAAGAAATAACAATAATAATAATAATTATCAAAGAAATAATAATCAAAGGTATAACAATAATAGCAATTTTAATAATAATAATCAAAGATTTAACAATAATGGATTTCCTAGATTTAATAATAATAATAATCAAAATATGAATTATAATAATAACAACAATGGAAATAATAACAATAGGTTTAATAACCAAAATTATAGAAACAATGGTTATAACCAAAATAACCAAAATAATTTTAGAAATAATAATAATAATAATTCCAATTTTAATAATAATTATCCGAGAAATAATTACAACGGATATCCAAGGGGACAAGGAACAAATTTCCAAAATAATCAAACAAACAGAAATCCCCAAAATAATAATAATACGGTAAATAAACCTAATTTAAATACGGCTACTCCAATGGAGGTAGACCGAACGAGAAATACTAGGATGTTCGCCCAAGAAGTGGCTAATACAAGTGATTTTAATAATCATCAAAATCCAAATTATGATGCTAATGATCATCAAAATTCAAATATAGATATTGATAACTCCAATCAATACGAGATGGATATGGAAATGAATTATCCTTTTCACTTACAAGCCTCTCCGATACAAGAGAGCTAACACAGACTAAAAATCTAACAATAAAAACAGAAAACAATAATAATAGAAAACGAAAATTAAATTCTACAAATTTTAATAATATTAAAAAACCAAAACGGTTTATAAAAAATAAAAAATTAAGTACTAACATAAAAATGAACTTACAAGTAAATAATTTACCCTATATTGAAATAAAAGAATATAATTTAAAACTATTGTTAGAAACGGGCAGCTCAAAGAGTTTTCTAAGTCCCGAATTCGTAAATAAATTTTATAAGAATAAAATTTTAAAAGAAAAATTTAATGTTGTAACTGCACACGATGTGACAGAACATAATAAAATTTGTAAAGTTCCTTTGTTTAATATCTTTAAAATAAGAGATATACACAAATTTTATATATTTAGATTTAGTCCAGAATTTGATGGACTTGTTGGATCTGAATTATTAGAGAAGCTCGGTGCTTCAGTTGATTTAAAAAATAAAACGTTATGTACACCTAGTACAAATATTCTTATGATATACGGATGTAGTAATGATAGTGTTATAAATGAAAAAAGAAGTCATAAAATTTTGAATTATACATTGTTAAAGGGAAAGTTCCCTAATTCGTCGATTAAATTAAATTATATTAATGAAGTTGCAATGAATCATAATGACAAAGAAATTAAATTAATTAAGTTAAATTCCTTAGATAGGAATAGTTTTAAATTTTGCGAAGATTAAATTTTAAAAGAAAGAGAAGTAGAAGTTGAAACTTCAAATATTGATTATAAAGATTTTGATATATATGAGATAAATTTTAATGAAAATAAAAATAATGATGAATATAAAATTAATTTTGATGAAAATGAAATAAATATTCATAGTATAGTTGAATTAAAAGACAAACTGTTAGAGATAGAAATTTTCAGCGCATATGAAAATAATATCTTAAGTAAAGATGGAATACGAAATAATTTTAAATATAGAAAAAAATATTCTGTTAAAAATGTTGGATTGATTAAAGGAAAATTGAAACTTAAGAATGATTATAAATTTAAGAAAAAATATAAATTTCAGATTGATAGATTATTTAAAGAAAATATTAAGATCAACTATAATTATAATTATAAAAAGAAATGTATCTTGAACACTAGATTATTTGAACTAAATATTAAAACAAAAAATAATTACAAGTTTAGAAAGAAATTCAATATTAAACATTTCGAACCATTTAAAGAAATAATCCAAGTTAAACCGAACTATAAATTTAGAAAGAAAGTTAATATTAAATCATTTAATAAACTTATCGAAGTAAAAGCTAACTTTAAATTTAGAAAGAAACTTAAAAATGAAATTTTAACTTTAAATTACTAAATTTAAAAAATGACTAAATAATATTGACAATTGACTTAACAATAATTTACTAAATAAATAATTAAGTTAGTTTGACTATGACAAAATGTTTTAATATTTAATTACTGACCATCATAATTAAGACAAAAATATATTTCATTATAATAAATCATTATTGAATAATATTAAAATAACAGTTGAAATTACTATATATATTAGACAGCTTAATTATCTTGTGAAAATTCTATAAATATAATTAAATTTTATAAAGAAAGAAGATGTTAAAAGAAAATATTATCCAACCTAACTAATGACTATTTTTGAAGTCGTATATTGATAATACTGAAAGAAAATAAAAATATAGTTCAAAGTAACAAACCTAAAGAACCTATGAAACAAAATAATACTTAAACATTTCGAGATATGTCGAAACTTATTAATTAACGACCAAATTTTACAATATCCAAATTTTAATAAAGAAACTCCTTATATTATTAAAATATTGAAATAAAATGTTTCCATTGAAATTAAAAATAAATTAAATAATTTGAAGAATTTATTAGTTAAATGGTTATAAATAAAATGAAATATATTAGACGTAAAACTTAACAAATAATCTTAGAATAAACAGACAGACTGTAATGACAGAAAACTTATTTCCTTAATATAATAAAAAATAAAAATAATTTATGATTTAACCAATACTTAAACAATTAATGTTAAGAATATTAATAAAAATAATAATAATATATATTATATTTAATTAAAAGATAAATAAATAATTTTTATTACATTATACTATGTTAACTTTAAATAAACTATGAATATTATTAATTAACACTTTTCTTATATCAAAAATATATTATGTTCTATTAACTAATTTAGGAAAAAGGAGAAATTTAAGTATATTATACTTTGTTATACAATAATGAATTTTATTTGAAAATTTTAATTTTGAATTAAATATATAATTTAGAATTTAGATCATTAGATGAATGAATCCATATTGAATAAAACTAGGTCAGTATATCAGGATAAGTTATATATCGACAGCTGATGCTATGTTATCTAAGTCTCTAATAGACTCGTTGAGATGATAAAAATTATCAATGCATTCCATTGAAAAAAAATACTTCGTAAAACCAATGATTTAAAACACTTCCATTTAATTATTTCCTCCTTACTAAAAGAATATTTATTACGTTCAAGTATTTAAACTCAACCAAATGAGATTATTAAATAATCACATTCATAATAAAAATATTATAACTAAACCCTAAATTGATAAAACTAAATTTTAATTTTTAATCAAGTTATTGTTATATTTTAAACAATTAAAGTAAAATTTAAGAAAAACAATCATAGGTTTAATAAACAAAAGATTTTGTACTTTATTAAAGAATTATATAACAATTTAGATTAACTCCAAATAAAGAAAATTTAAATTTGTATTTTATCAAAACAATAAATAAGTTTTGCAATATTGTCAAGTATATTATTACTTGAATATATATTATTATAGTGACATTTTATATAACTTTTATTATATTAATTAGAATGATATATTACATTCAGTTTTAAGAAAAATATATCTATATCCTTAACTAAGTGAATTTTGATCAAAATAAAGTATTATTTTTATATTAACACTTTTATCTATCAAATTATTGTACAACCTAAAATCTATCATAAGCTAACATCTCACGAGATGAGTAGGAAAGAAAACAATTAATTACGGTTAAAGTTCCCCAAGAAAAATATGACGATATAATATTTGAATTTTAAAAGACTTTGTTCTCCAAGTCTTAACTATCATTTTTATTTTCCTACAGATATCCTATATAATGATTTTTGTAGAGAGTATTTAGATAAATTACGGTAATAAGTTGAAACTTATTAAATGCACAAAATTTACTACATTTAGTTAAAAACAAAAGAAGATCAAATTGAATAAATTCAGATCTATCACAAAAGTAATACAATTCATAAAAGTATTAATGAAACATTAAAAATCACGACGAAATCACTATTGAAAAGATATAAAAATTGGTCAATTAGTTTTAGGAAAACTCACTGTAAAACCAGGTGATATATTAATTAATTCACCTATATATTAAGGTACTACATAGGTGATAGTTTAAAATTTTAATATATATGTATTGTATTCATGTATCCCAAATATTAACCTAAATTTAAGATATATTTCATAATATTATATATTGAAAATACCGTATTCACGTGAATCATTTATTCACATCTTATCTCATAGGAAATAGTCCAGGTTAAAATCAGCATTACCGAGACAATGTTATCTATATATTTTGCTGATAAGATATATCAATTCAATGAAATTATCTATAATGAATGGATTGTAAGTTAAGCACATTATAAGATAAAACTATTTATGCAATTATAGAAAATAAATATTACTTAAAAATGCCTTATGAATCATTTATATTATATAAACTATACATTTAATTTTATTTAACATTAAAAGAAAAATATAATTTTATTAAACATCTATTAACTATTCTTGTTTAAAACTATTGATATATAACAAGATAAAATTAAGAAACAATTAATACAATTTAATCCTATACTTATAAAACTTTAGCCAAAAGCGAAAGGCTTATTGAATTAGCTTTAAATACAATTTTGTTACTAAGTCAAGCAGTATCTAATGATGCTCCATTTGACTTTCAAATTATAATTAATCAAAGAAAAGATAACTTTCAATTATTATTATATGACACTCTGGAAGAGTTACATGTCACTAAATCAAGGCGAATGTAATGACTTAATGACTAAATT
Source organism: Gerris lacustris (assembly GCA_951217055.1). Classification (NCBI taxonomy): domain Eukaryota; kingdom Metazoa; phylum Arthropoda; class Insecta; order Hemiptera; family Gerridae; genus Gerris; species Gerris lacustris. The sequence continues at coordinate 51,439,273 of OX578279.1, forward strand.
TAATGCCTTTCATAACTTAACTATTAGACAAGCAGAAAAGATCTTGATGTAGAATCTTATAATTATAATAAAATTAATTATAATTTTATTTATAAATTAATAATAAAACAGTATTCATAATAAATCATATAAATTCTCATTAAAAACAACATTAGGAAACTTATTATTTACTGAAGAACATATTAAAATTAAGAGTTTTATTAAAAGAAAAACTTAGTATTTATTTTTTGAAGTTCCATAGTAGACATATATGATTTTGATTATTATTGATTAATATGTATTCCTATATATCATAATGTAAGTAAAACTATGTAACAATTTTACCACAGAGTGAATATCTATTGTTTAATGATAAATTTCGAACTTTCTAATTTTAGATGTATAAACTATATAATTATTTAAATTTATAATTTTGTAAATCACTAAGGATTGTTGTGAAACAAATCTGTTACTATACTATTGTGAATTCAATTTTTTAAGTTTTTGGTAGTTTTCATACTACGGAAAGTTAAATTTTAATTTAAATCAAATTATAATTATTCCCAAATTATATAGAGGCCCGTGGTTCAAATCCCGGCACAGGAGTGTATTTTTCACTGTCTGTTTCCCGTAGTTAATAATAATTATAATTTGATTTAAATTAAAATATACTATTGTGATAACTTGAAAAATTCCAATTTTTAGATTTGTGATGGTTGTACCCGTTCTTATGGCTTTTAAAATTTTTGCGACCTATAATTTATTACAGCGATTATTAAAGCACTTATTATTTAGCGTTTTACGAGAACAATTTATGCATTAAACAAGTAATTAAAATATAATTTAGTACTTATTCTTATCTCAATTACCTTTTTACTTATATATATATATATTTAAATGCATTTTCATTTAAGTAATATAAAAGTACTTTAACAGATGTTAAAAGGCTCTTCGTCATATTTGTATTTTTTCTTTATTATATGCGTAGAATATGTAGAAAGTAAGCTTACAATGGCTCAAAAATTCTATTAAGTCCCATGAGTCCAAAAATGTGGTTGGTTGTTTTCAATGAAATTTGGCATACGTGTTTTGAAAAAGCATACTCCAAGGAGAAATTGAGGAATAAATTTGGGACCCTTTAAAAACTCCACACGAAAAACTTGAAACCACGAAAAACTTGAAACAGCTATAAATGGAAAATACTGGACCAAGTGTTTAAGTTCTTGTTTATTAGAAGCTTTAGTACGAGTTGAAAACCACGAAAAACTTGAAACAGCTATAAATGGAAAATACTGGACCAAGTGTTTATGTTCTTGTTTATTAGAAGCTTTAGTACGAGTTGAAAACCACGAAAAACTTGAAACAGCTATAAATGGAAAATACTGGACCAAGTGTTTATGTTCTTGTTTATTAGAAGCTTTAGTACGAGTTTTTTACTTCCACAAAAATGCAGTATAAAGAGATAGAATATTTATATAATTTAATATAGCTTAGGCTTATGCGGCCAGTAAGCTAATCTAGTTCTAAGGCTATAATTCGCTATAAGATTTAATGTAAAATTAAAATTGTATATTATCTACTGTATTTTAATAAAAAGGAGAAAATAAACAGGTCAAGTGTGTGCTAGTCAGCACACAGCGAGAGTCCGTAGGCCACACTGTATAGTTTAAGTAGTACCCTATATTGATGGTGTTTTTTAAAATGCTAAAAAGCTTACTTTGAACTATCCTATGGTTCTGATATTCTCAAAACACATAAACAAACTTCTGATAAAGTATTTTTTTGCCACAGAACCGGACTACAACCATATAAATACATCGAAAAGACCAAAGTTATAAAAAACTTATTTTGTCAATAAAAAATAAAATAATATTTTTTCCGAAATTTCCAAAAAGTGGTATCTTTACTTTTGGTCGAAGAATGTTCAGGAATTTGTTCAGATTTTTTGCACTTCACATAAGCGAGATAGAGGGGGGGGGGGGGGGGGGACACGTTTCACACCCACTTCAAACTTGCCTACGCTCGCCCTATCAAAGTTATAACCAAAGAATTATATATTTTTGTAATCAGCTCGACGTACCCTTTCATATGATACCCCTCACGGTGTCGAAAAAAAAATAAAAAAAATTTAACCCTTAAGTTTTTTTATCCTAATTTTTTTGAAAAATATTTTTATTTTTATTTATTTATTTTTTTTATTTTAAATCAAATTATAATTATTATTAACTACGGGAAACAGACAGAGAAAAATAGACTCCAGCGCGGGGATAAATATTTTTTATATTATATTTTATATTTTAAGTCGCTATATTTTTAAAATATGTGAGCAGGTACAAGACACATACATGCCAAATTTCAAAGTGATCGGACGAAAGGTGTAGCCGTGAGAGCAGGCGACAGGACGGACGGATAGACACACGCAGGAAAATATAAGGGTCCTTGGTTTTGCCTACGGACCCTAAAAAGTTTTCTGTCTGCCTTCTGTCGTCTGTCATCTGTACAGACGCATTGAGCCTAAACTACATGACCGATTTTGACGAAATTTAGCATGTAATACGTCTCGATAAATTGTACCCAAAGGCGAAATCGAGAATTGAAATTTAGTTCTTAATTTAGGGGTGCTACCCCTTAAAACTCAGAAAAAATTATTTCTCGATAACGGTTCTGGCGATTTTGATTAAAAAATTCTAACATTTAGTAAATTTAAATACGATGCTAACGATATAATGCGTTTTACCGAGAAAAATCTATTTTTCGAGATATTGATGAAAATAATTCTGATTTTTGATGAAAATCGAAAACAAAAAGTAATCAACCACCTGATGAACACTTATTAAAAATATGTTTAAAAATAAATCAATTAAATGAGATTTGGGACTTAAATATACAGTATCAATGAGCACTTCTTTAGATTGTTACTCCCCTTATAAAAAAAGCAGAGGGGGAGTAACAATCTAAAGAAGGTGTACGGAATATTATTCTTTAGACTGTTACTTCACTTATAAAAACGGAAAAGAAGTGTGATATATTCCTTTGTCCCAAAGTACATAAAACATGAATCCTCCCCGGCGGGGAATTGATCTTAACCATTCGCCCTTTATAATAATACCTATCTATATCTATTTTCTCAGGAACTAGATATTTCCTGAGAAAACTACTTAGATATTTAGATTCGTCTTTAATAAATGGACTACATTTTAGAATTTATTTTAGTCATTTTTATTTATAATATCGTCGGAACCCTTCTCGTGAAATATATTTTTTCAGACTTTTTTAAGAAGAAGCGCCCCAAAATGTAAAGCTAAAATTAATTTCTCATTTTCGCCTCGGGTTATGATTTTGCTTCCGAGCTTACCGAAGGTAACGGAAGCTATGTGATCGTTCTGAAGAACGAAAAATTTTTTGGTCTTCGATTTCAAAAATTCCAAGACAGAAATCCGTTTCAGATATCGGGGAACCGTTGGTTCCATGTCTGTCTGTCGGTCTGTCGGTCGGTCTGTCGTTCAATTTTTGCGAACCAACATATCTTAAAAACTACACGTCCATTTTTAATGAAATTTGGGTGGTAGGTCATAATTAGCCCATTGTTGATCCCATATAAGTTTCAACCTTCTGCGCCTATTTGTTTATCTTCCACATGCGCACAAACATACATTTATTTACACCTATAGCTTCAAAAATACTTATATAATTTGAATGATACTTTTAGAGTTTATCGGAAGCAACCCGCAGATAGCCCGAGATTAATATGAACCGGCTGCGCTCTTTAACTTTTGCTAAATTGATACTTTAATTCGTGTAAAAACTCAAAACAATTTTGACAGATTAAAAAAAACGGGGAAAACAATTAAACTAATTAGACAATAATAGCTTGTAAAAGCATTAAATCAATAAAGTACGTGGATAGGATGCGAGGAAGCTATTTGCCACACCAATTGGCAGTCCATTTTTTAACATGTTTGCCACATTTTAATTAAATCGGTTCGGTAGAACTCCACGTGTATTTTTTATGTTTTATTGTTTTTTTGCAATTTCTAATATTATCAACCTCATGGCTGGTTTTATTACGGTTAATAAACGGACAGTCAATTAGTTTGGCACATAGCTTCCTCGCATCCTCTCATGTACTTTATAGTTATATTAACAATAAAATTATTTTTATATTACTGTATTGTTATATTGTTTATTGTGTAAAAACTATTAAAAATTGTATTTGAAAAAAATGTTTGCCTCATTGAATAGATGAAGTTAGATTTTTTTCCGACCTAAAATTCCATTTTAAATTTGAAGTTCATGTTTACGCGAGCGTTGCTCGTGAACGCTTGGACGGATAACGTTGTCCAACGAAATTCAGTGGCGGATCTAGATCTTGCGGGGCCCTGGGCGAGACAAAATGGCGGGGCCCCCTAGGATAGAGCGGGGATTGCTTATAAAATACAATAAAGTAACTTAATAATAAAATACTTATAACTTGATCCTATTTTACGGCTAATTCCCTTCACTTAGGGCCAGTCAAACGTTTATGCTCTCAAAATAATTCAAAACTTTTAAAATAATTACAATTCTGCTCATGATTTTAATCTAACATATTCAACTAATCATTTTCTTTGCAAACGTAATCGAAAAAAAACCATTTTTATTGTAATAATTAAGCTGTGTTATACTTAACTATTTATTCTTCTTCATGATATTTTGGGTTTTATGGTTAAATTATCACTGTAAATAAAAAGTTAAGCTTCATTATTTGTGATCAGTCCTATAATTTGAAATCTACACTCGAGCACTTTAAATTTACTCCCAGAATTCGTATTCTCAGCTTATAGCTCATTATTTTAGTGCCGAGTTTTTAGTTTAATTTTCAAAGACACATTTTAAAATTTTGTAAATATGACCTCTCAAAACAGCGTTTTTATGCATCTCTGAGGTGAAGTTTCTCTTTGACATCAATTGGTAAAACTGCACTAATTGGCCCAATTATTTCGTACTGTCCGATATATTTCGTTTTTTTTTTTTACTATTCCTTTTTACAGGATTTGTCTTTTTTACAAATCTCTGTACATTGTCAAACTATTAAGGTTATGTAGTATCTCGATAAATTCAGTGTTTTATTTATTTATTTTAAAAAAAATACACGTAATGTCACATTTTATAGGGTAATGATAGAAGGTTATTGTTAGGTCAGGTCAAAAAGTACTAAACTCAACCTAAACTTACCATAACCTTCCATACTTTTCCCTAAAATTAAAAAAAATTGAATATATCGAGATGCTACAACCGAAATCGTTTTTGTAATGTAAAAAGGAACATTTTGAAAAAAACTAAATTAAATTGGACGTTTAGATATAGGTGGGGCACATAATGAAGATTTACCCCACAGAATAAATAACAAAATCGTCATCATTTTGAAAAGGGGAAGGGTAAGAAAACACTAGAACGTTAACTCACTTAATTTTATATGGAGCGGGGCCCCGCGGGCTATCTTAAACATAAAAAAAAAAAATATATATATATTTTATAACTTATTTATTTGAACATTTTCTAGCGAGGGGCCCCGCGAAAAGGTAGTTAGGTATTAGGCTCTACCATGTAAACTAAATTCGACTGAATTTTATAATTCTAATATTTCATGTTTTGTACATGCCACGGGGCCCCGTGGACAATCTTCACTATGAACTATAAATTTGCCGGTAAAGTATAAGTATTTTATTTTAATTTTCTATAGCGCGGGGCCCTCCAAGGCGCGGGGCCCTGGGCGGTCGCCCCCTTCGACCCCCCCTGGATCCGCCCCTGACGAAATTGTCCTGGGCATTGGTAAAATGAACATGTCTACCAAATTTCATCAGAATCGGTCGACATTTACTCAAGTTATCGTCACACGTTTCATAATTCGCGGACACACAGACCGAGAGACAGGCAGACAGACAGACAGACAGACACGAGACCAAAAATGTTTCCTGATGTCTGAAACGGATTTCTCAAAAGTGAACACAATGCTTCCGTTACCTTCGGTAAGCTCGGAAGCAATATATAAGCTGAAATTCTAGGCATCTGTAGTTCATTTTTCAGTGTTTGAATATATTATTTAACCGTCTTTATTATATTAAAGTGATCACTTGATCACTCGTGGTTAAATTCCGCCTTTTTATTACTATAGCTGATCACATGTAATTTAATTCCGTCATTCATTATTACTAATTAATTTACTTCGCTGTTCGTCTTATACCAATTTGTCTAGAAAATTTTAATGTATGTTTCATATTTTAGCATGTATGTCCCCCAACACAAAGCGGAAGTAATTAATTATGTGATAAATTAGGTCAAAATAGGGTCAGACATATTTTTTCTACAATTCACCTTTCGTTCGAATTTTATCAGCAAAATTAATACGATAAAAATTAATCTTGGTTGACCTCAAATTCGTATTTATTTGCACATTTTTATTGGTTGTTGTTTTAATTGGAGTATGGTTAATCAAAAAGTCTGGATGGAAGGACTAACAATAAACTTACTGGCATACTGACATATAGAAATTCCTACGTACAATATTCATTTACAGAATAATATATGTAGTCCTCCTCTAACCACCTTACATGTTTAAAAGAACGAAAAGACAATGTTAAAGTTATTTTACTTTAAAAATAACTAATCATATTCCTAAGTTCCTAAGGAGATCTGATTTATAAATATTTAAAAAGCAATGCCTCAAATATCAGGGTTGTTATCATACAAGAGATATAGTTAAACCCATTTACTTCACGTAAGGAAACTTAACAATGATATCTTCACGTAATTGTTTAGGTTAGTAACTTTACTCTAGTCAAGCAACTTGTTTGTGTAGTAATGCTTCACTTCTTAATAAAGGTTATCTTCACTTAATTGTTTAGGTTAGTAACAGTAATCTTATTCCAGTCTAGCAACAATATCTCATTTTAAGAAGGTTATGTTATCGTCTGAGGTAAGGTTAGTAACCTTACTCAATAATGACTCAATTTAAATTTCCCTAATGAAGGAGGAATGCTGGATATCGTACTTTTGCGAGATTAAGTTATACGGGTTTATTCTTGTCACTAAATTTATATATTCTGTTATATTTCACTTTAAGAACGTTATCTTTATCAGGTTGGAAGTTAAATGCATAAACTTAATCTAATCAATATCGTTATTTTTTATTTCCAGACGGTTATCATCGTTTAAGGCCTCGTTCACATGACTTTTTAGCCGCGGCCGGAAAACAACTACTTTTATGTTACACATGAAATCAATGGAAGCTTAAGCACGAGCGGCTGGATGACCGCGACTGTTTTAAAAACGTAACAATTGCTATTATTATTTTTAAGGCAGATAACTGCTTGCGGAATAGAACACCCATAGATCTATGGATAAGGCAGTAGTGACTGACCAAATGTGCAGTATGGGATAGCTAAAGCGGTTATTTAGCCGCTCACGCGCACACACTACATTTGAGGCGGTTAAGTGGCCAAAAGACCGCGCGGTAAAATACTGCCTATGTTATCGAAGGCTAGAAATTAAGTTTTACGGTTCACTAATGTAATTCAACTCGTTTCTTGTTATGCATTTTTTTCTAAATTTTTAATAGTTTATGACTACTAATTAAAAGTTCTAGATGCACTTAGAACTTATAATTAGTATAGTATAATATTAGTATATATAATTATGAAAGATTATCCTATAATGATGGTATTGGTAAATGGTAAATCCCTCAAGTCTCACTTTAAGGAGGTTAGGTTAGTAACCTCTAGTCCAGAATTGTTTATCTTTTATACTGTCATATCGTCAAACCGTCAATAAATCTATAAATATACTTACATAGCTCTATAAACAAGATTTTGGACGACAAAGACAAGATCGTTTTATTCATAGAATATAAATTGTATACAATCTTAATATTCCATGGAGATTTTTCGATTATCACGAAGATATATGGATTGATGTTTATCGATACTCAATATTGAATTTATTTATACCCTTAAGTGGATAAAGTAACATTTTCCAGGCGAGTGTAAGCTGCATAGAATTCGCATTCGAGCCAATAAAATGCTGTTTACGCACATTTAACGTACCGTACCTTTTCGACGGTAGCAATTTTGTTAAGTAAATTTACATACTTTACCCTTGCAAAGAATGAATATTAAAGGAACTAAATAGTGAAATAATATAGTCTAATAATGGATCCTTATTAGGGTGAAAATAAATCACTTCAATTCATTTCAGTTCGGCTACTCAGGCCGAAACCGACCATTTTCAAGCCTAAAATAACTACTAAATAATTACTCATTATAACTACAATAAAGAACATTATCACACATCTAAAGAAGGATAAGTTACATTACTTAAATTTACCTTATAATTACACACATGAGGTAAGTGAAGTCAAAATTCTGGTAAAGATAAAAGTAAAGGAACTCTTGACTCTTACTAGATCTATTACTAGACTAAAAGATTACTACAGGGTGCATCTACAGCCAATATTCATAGTGAAATAATGTTTTTATGACATAAAAACATATTGATAGATAAAAACCTTATTGTTAAAAGAAATTGTAAAGAATACGTGGGTATTTTTATCAATTTATATTTTCAAACATATTGAAACACATTTTGAAAAAAAATTTTTTCTCATCGAATAAGTGATGATAGAATATTTTCCCGTCCTGAAATTCCAATTTTACATTTGAACCTCTCGTTTACGCGAGCGATGCGCGCGAACTCTTGGACGGATCACGCTGTCCAACGAACTTAGCCTGAGCATTAGTAAAAGGAACACGAATACCAAATTTCAACCAAATCGTTTAACTTTTACTCAAGTTATCGTCGGACACGTAAACGTTACACACAGATAGACAGTCAAGATTAATATTTCGTTGAATGTAAGAAGCTTGCTAAGCTCGCTTCAATAATATTGTCATTTTTGTCTTTTGTAATCCTTATTGAAATGAAAGCTAACAAAACTGGAACAGACATTGTATTAGCAAAATTACAACCAATATTTGCCCTAAATCCTATATATCAACTGCGTTGCAAGTGAAATAGGAGCTCGATCAATAATCTACTGTGTTTTTCCCCCTTTTATATAAAAATTGTAATAAATATAAGTTGTTTGTTTTAGCATCGATGCATTAAGAAATTTACTCAGGATGAATAGAACAAAACTTGGTCGGTCATATCAAGATAATTCCCTCATTTTCTCTGATAAACTTTTTAAGTTAATGCCGTCTTCATTCTGAAGCTTTCTTTTCCATGGAGATATTTGTATTCTGGTTATCCCCAATTTGTACCCTCCTATCAGATGGACATATTTTTCAATGAGGTAGTCCCCAACTTTTAGCTTCCTTTCCAATAGACTTATTTTAATTGTGTCCCTCATTCTCTTTCTAATTGAGCCCATAATCCAACTGGTTTAATCCTTAGATAGGTGGTCAAGTTTATCATTAAGTTGGGTTCAGAGTAACCGTGATCGTAAAGGCAATGGTCGCATCTATTCGGCCATCTATAAATTAAGGTTGAGGTCACGGGTTCAATCCTGCGCCAAGCACCTTGATTTACATGGCTCACTATTTATCACACAGTATTCGCTTCGGCGTTACATTGGTGAGTGAAGTGGCTGAACTCCTTACACCGTGAGGAGTTCAGCTACAATGAGCCCTTTTGAATAGGGCCCAAATAAAGATGGCTAATTGCTGGGTTCGAACGAGTGCTTCATTCTATATAACTAGATCTAATCATCAGGATCACTTTAACGATTAACTGATGATCAAGTTCACTTGAAATATTTCCTATCACTCCTTCTTTGAACATAATGTCTTCATTAATTCACGCCACTTTCTTCGGTCTTGACTAATCATCTTGACGTCTAGCGCCCCACTGCGTGTTACTTCTTCTTTGATAGTCCGTTTCCACACCTTCCTCGGCCTTCCGATTGCTCCTTACGGGTTCTAATCCAACTCCATTTCTGCTCTCTTACTTGTAGTTCAAAGGGATTTATTTTGTATATTTTAATCAACTTTTTCCAACAGGTCTTCTTTTTGCATTATATACAAAACAATAGTGGTTGCGCCTTTTTTATGATCGTCATAGCGGGTAAATCGTTTATTGCCAATTTTTTTCTAGTACCGATAATAATTGTATGCAAACGATTTAAACTAGAAGGGAGGACGAACTATTGATTGATTTTGTAAAGAATCAAGAGGCTTTGTATGTGAAATGCAAATACTATATAGAAAAGCCCAGTTAACGTTAACATAATCAGTGAAGTAATATCGCAACTATTCTGGTATCGCAAAAATCAGGTCTTCCAAATAAACTGCTAATGCTAAGTCTAGATCGTCCATCCTACACTGTACGAGTGATTACAAGACTCAATGTCGATCTAAGTTGACGTCCCTGGTAATCTTTAAAACGGCCGTCATTTTACATCCACCCCAGTGACGTCAACCGCAACTTTATTACGCCCGCTAGATAACGGCACCGCCCTCTTAAGAAACCAGAGCTTAAGCCTTACCAGGATAAGTAGCGAAATTATGTTGCGTCCTCCAGAGTGGGTACAGCTGAACGAAAGCACAGTTTGCTTTTCGACTTCTGGCTTTCCCGTCTTCTTCAGTATATATCAGCGGTGGGCAAATGTGGCTCCCAGAGTCGCATGCGGATCTTCGTTGGGTTAAGTGAGGCTCCCATTCAAAATGTTTGTCCTTTTTAGTTTTTAAAATTTGAAATGTTCGAAATCTACATTTACATATTTTGTAAACAAATTTATATGTGATATTGTTGAAGATAGATACCTAATAGATATCACTATGTAATTTTAGTGTGGCTCATTATAATACATGAAAAACTGAAATGCGGCTCTCATAAACCTCATGCGTGCCCTGAAATATATAATATACCCCTCGTATATATATTTCACACCCACATGAAGTATTTCCGTTAAATACCCTAAACTTCAACCCCTTGTTTGTGAGGGATGATTTTTAAGGTTTCCCTATATATTAAATTTTAGTACACACATAACTTCTAAGTTTCAATTTTTTGTTGGGTACTTTCGGAGATACCTGGAGTAACAAACGTACTTTTGGGTACATAAACTTGGTCAACGACTTTTGTCCAATCGTCACCGTCTTAAGTTCGACTGCGTGGCGCCAACTAAGTTCCTCTACATCTTGTATTTTTGTGTTAGGTACTTGTTGCTCGTTGTCTATGTACGTTAACGACAGCAAATTATATGGGTCCTCGGTATTGCTTACGGACCCTAAAAATATAGCTGATGGGAGAGCAAGATATTTAATCTTTGTTATCGTTATTTTATAGTATATAGTTAAATTATCTCTTCGATTTTTTGTTCAGTACGGATAATTTTAGCGAAATATCGGTAGAAACTACGTTAACTTATTTTGTTTTATATTATGATATTATGTAAAGTGGCTAAATATCTTAGTTCTTAAAAAACATAAAGCTGTGTTATTAAGAAATTCGAAAAGAAAAGAAATTTGTTGTTAATAGTTTATTCTCCAGAAATGTTGTTTCATTTGTAGATCTGTATTCCTATTGGCTCACTATATAAACGATGTACCTAGTAAAAACGATAATGCTAAACATTGTATGCATTCTAGATCTTCAAAGACGTTTAATGATATAACTATTAATCTAATTACCATGAAAGCATTTACATTCATAATTAGGGATTTGGTTACAAAATAATACTTGTTAATACAATGTACAAATTTTGTTTTCAGTCTTAATAAAAAAATCTACCAATAAGAATCACAGTAGAATCACCTCATTGTTAATTACATATTAATCATTTAAAATTTATGAGCTATCACGTATCATTAATCTATGTTTTGAATGCGTCTTTTAAATTTACGCTGTCAAATATGTAAATTGATGTATTGGAAATTTAAGGGAGAAAATCAAATGAGGTGATATTTAATTAGGCACGCATTTTTAATTTGTATTAGGTAAAAAATGTGTTTGCACTTCGTTTAATTTGCAACGTTTATTATGTATTTTGTCATGTTTTTTGTTTAGAGGCAGGAGGAAGTCGGGAAAAGTCAAAGAAAATACAAAATGTAGAACTTGGAACTTGTTTCTCGTCGAGAACTTGACGACAGTGACGATTAGGCAGAAGTCGTTGACTAATCCAGGGGCATACACGAATTCTTGAGACAGGATTTGGTAAGTAATTTTAAAAGCTTTTCTCTATTAAAATAGTTGGTCGGTCTGAGACCAATTGGGAAAAACTGGTGTATAATATTTTTCATTGTCTTAAATTAAAGCAGCTTGCTTTCCGATTGACATATTTTTAACACCAAAGTCCCCATTTAATTATTTCCTTTCCTATGGACTTATTTTTATTTTGATAGTGCCCACATTTTTTTGTGCGCAACTGTCTTGAGTAATATAAATTAGATTATTTCTGGGAAATTTTTTTTAACACATTAATAAAAATTTGTTTTAACACTTTCCTATTATATGTCACCACTTTCCAGCGGGGTCGCATTATTTTTTTGGGAATTATTTATTAATAAATTAATTTAATAGGATATTTGGGATTTAAATTTAGTATCATTGTGCATGGGACCTATTTAATAATATCCTTTCCTATGGACTTACTCACGAATACGAAGCAAACACGAAGCAACACGGCACGAAAATTAGATTTGGAGATTTTGGTGGATTTACACGTTTTAAAAAAATGATGTGTGCCGTCTATGAAGACACGTCGTTAGCCTCTATGTGTCTAACTACTGGGCTGATTTATACATGTTCAGAAAAGTATACCCTGAGGCGAAATCGAGATACCCCCAAAAACTCATTTCTTGAAAACGGTTCCGATTAAATATATCCGATTTAGATTAAATAATTCTAAACTGTAGTCCATTGAATTACGAATTAACCATATAAGATAGAAAAAAGCTATAAACTCGAACATTGAGAGGCTGGGCTGTTATTGTATTAGCACCATAATTTATGATGATATTATAAGCAAATACAGCAATAAATTATCAGTTGATAATTTTTATTATAAATTAAAATCAGAAGAGGATCATGATACTGAAATATCAACAATATTTAAAAAAATAAAAAATTAAGCTTACCTTTAAATTTAAGCAGATAAACTATATAATTATATTGTAGTATACTTTTACGCCTGCATTCACTATTGAATGTCTTATGATTAAAAAATTATAATAAAAAAAACGTTATTACTTCATTTTTAATTATAATTATTACTAAATATTAGGGAAAAAATTACTGACAATAAAAATTAAATATATACAAACAAATATTTTAAAATTAAAAAAAATAAATAAAATAATCGCGTAATGTTAAATTAAAATTTTAATATAAGTATATATTTATGTATTAGAGTATAAAAATAATTGTAATTTATTTAATTGGAAATATAAATTAGTAATAACCAATTTTTTTTTAATTGTAATTTTTTTTTTTGTAACGGTTAATAACGTAAAAAGATCGTTTTATTGAGATTAGCAGAATGTTGAGATAGTTTGGCTAAGATTCGCTCACTACGAGAGTCGGCGTATGACTGGATTGTCAAGCGGCGAATTGCTGGAAGTATTAGGAAAGTGCGCACTGGCGTTACTGCGCCAATGCGCGGGTAGGAGGGGAACCGGCGTCCTTCACATCTTGTAAAACACACTCAGTTCTGCCAACTTAACCCAACCATATTTAATATGCATTATAAACAAGTAAACACATTATTAATAATTCATAAAGACATCCTATATTCGATGAATTTATTACGGTATTATAATTGCATATTTACATTATTTTATTTATTTTCTTTCTTTTTTTTCCAAACAACACTTATTGATTCAGAATTACAGCTCGTATATTTATTTATTGTTTTTTAAGGGTGTTTGACAATTTGGTTATATATATATATATATTTATTTATTGACGCGTGTTATCTCAGGGTATATTGGATGTTCCTTAGATCCAAAAACAGCCCCCGAAACATCTCAGACAAACTGAACACTTTTATTTGTTTCCACTTCTATAGAAGTACAGTTAAGAATAAGTTGCTTCATTTTACCTTGGTTTATTTTTACATTTATAGGAGTACATTTAAGAATAAGTTGCTTCATTTAATCTTAGTTTGTTTTTACTTTCAAGGAAGAAGGAGAAGGAAGTACAATGTACAAATAAGAATAAGTTGCTTTATTTTACCTTAGTTTGTTTTACATTTATAGAGGTACAATTGAGAAAAGTTGCTTTATTTTAGTCCGTCAGTTTATTTAACTTTCTAATATTTGTTTTATAATAGAGAGGAAGTAATAATTATCTTTTAAATTGGTCGAAAACATTTGTGGCTTTACTTTAGACAATCAATATCTTAACATAATGAACCAAAACTCCTCCAGGAAGCGTTGCACTGCCATAATGTTATAATAACCAGGATGCGAATGGCGGATAAGGTTAGCGTTCTAGCGTAGGCGAAAAAAAAACCAGCTTATTTCTTGTTAGATATTATTTTCTTTCTTTCTTTACTGATCTATATTTATTAAGTTTATTTGTTTGTGAATTAATTTATTGGACGTTATTTAGTAAGGTTTCATTTGTTTTCAAGCACCGGTACCGGTACCGGTCCGTGGAAAATTTTGACCGGTCCGCGGAAAAGTTTAGGCACTTAGGGAAAAGAATAATGAATTATTAAACTGAAAATGAAACATAATAAAAAGAAAAATAAATAGAATAGAATTATTATGAAACTGTTAAACTGAAAAACTACTTTTATTTTACCAAGAGTTCAATATACATACTTTCTTTCTATAAATTATCAAGATTATAAATAATGGAATTATTATACATTGAATTAGTGGAATTAAAGAAAGAAGGATATAACTACAAATTTACTTAGAAGTTCTTATCTATTTGTATGCTTTTATAGTTGAAATATCGACAATTTCTTCTTATCGTCTGTACTACATTATTTCGAATTTTAAATAAAAAAAAAAAAATTAGTTTACGCAAAAAGAGTCAGTATCCAGTTTGATTTCATCTAGTGCGGATATTATTTGCTGTATTAATATCGCCATGAGTGTAATTGCACATTAATATTTCTTATGTATATGAAGTGTTCATTAATTTAGTAAGACAATTTCGTATGTCTCACGAAGTGATTGATTGTTTTTGTAATAACAACCATTGGATTGCTCCTTTTTTACTGTAGTATTTTGGAAAATTATCTAAGATTATTTTTAAAAATAAAAAAGCCTTTTTTTTAACTCAGATTGGAAAGAAATATGTTCCCCAAAGAACAAAATCATCCTTTCCAGAGAAGTTGGGTGTTAAAGAATGAATAGCAAAGTTAGCTTATTTAGCGGACATATTTACAATTTTAAATTATTTGAATTTAACTCTTCAAGGGAATATGAAAAATATATTTACTTCTCAATCTGTAGTTTTGAACCCTACATATTCACTCTCTGGAATAAAATGGATGCGTTATAAAAAAAAGTTGTGCTATGGGAGCAAAGTGCTATCAAGTATGAATTTAAAATGTTTCGGTTTTGGTCCGGTAATATTTTAAGAATTTGTAAGAACACATTTAAATTCACTTTCAGTTTTCGCCAATACTATCCAGAGAATGAAGACCCAAGAAATATAAACCTATGGGTAACCAACACTTTTATAACCTTCATGAAATTAATGCTAAGAACTATCCTCTGACGAAAGATATATTTTATAAAGATTGTTTAAGTAAGCCGAAAAAAGTCGTAGATAAAATGTATATGATCGAAATTCAATTACTATTTTCAGTCAAAAAACGAAGTATTGGGAGGTCATATCCGGAATTCCCGCTGATTTTTGTCAATTAATCTAAGTTTTTTACCGGTCCCCGTTCAAAAAAGGTTGAGAACCACTGATCTAAAGGATGGAAGAATTAGCAATTATACTTATCTAACCATTGGTTTAGAATTTGAAACAAATATCATTTGTCTGGACTGGAAACCCAGATAAATTAACTACGAGTGTCTCTTTAGATAAAACCATCTGAAGTTCCCGGCGCGGCGTTGCCCGGGTGTACTTAAGAAAGAACTTTAATGAATAATATTTTAAACATTCTCTTTTTACATCTATTCTTTTACAGTCCTAATACCATTAGGCATGTATTATATTTTTATCTCAGCTGATTTATTCCCTTTATTTTTCTCTTTTAATTTTCAAGTTATTAATTCCAACTCATAATATTATAAATTACTATACCTAAAATTACTAAGCTATCAATTTTCCAAAAGTCTAGAAGTCAACATTAACGAAAATAGAACTAGACCGAGAAGTATCGCTTTTAATTACAAAGTACCCATTTAGTACCTGTACCTTGTACAATCAATTCGAAGTTTCATTATTAAGTTTTAGGTAGTATTTATACTACGGAAAGTTTAAATTTTAATTAAAATCAAATTATAATTATTATTAACAAAGGGAGACAGACAGAGAAAAATAGACTCCAGCGCCGGGACTTTAACCACTCACTTTCTCTATATAATTATTATAATAATTATAATTTGATTTAAATTAAAATTTAAACTTTCCGTAGTATGAATATTACCTAAAACTAAATAATGAAATATGGTTTAGATAATTAAATTTAATTTTTTAATGTTATGCAAACTAATTGTAATTATGTGTCCAATTGTAATATTAGAATAAATTATGATTTTAGCTTGAGAATGATCTAAGGAGGGATCGAAATATTGCAAAAGTGAGGCATTTATTTCCTTAACTGACCCAACTTCTAAAGAACAAAAATTAAATTAAGAGTAACAAATCAAACCATATGACTTTTATTGTCTGGTTTTGTAGCATTAAAGAATTTAGGAAGTAGGAAAGTAGAAAGGGGGTGTGAGATTGTGGACATTCCTAAAATATTCTTTAGTCTGAAATCTATTATATTCCATCTCTTGTTAACACTGGTCTGGTATCTAATTACCTTCCTTTCATTGTTTCATTCATTCTTCTGCTTGCGTCTTTCAACAGCCTTTCTCTACCTCTCAATCTAAATTCATTTCTCTGCTCCAAGGAGAAAACAACCGCACAAATAAATCCAGCTACTTCTGTCCCTATATGGTTGATATCATCGCAGTTGTATTCCACTGCACTAATTACAAGTAGGCTCTAATTCGCTAACTTTTTGGGCAGCCACTTTCTCGCACTCCTTTGACAATTCAGCTATAAAGCCATTTTGCCGATGATCCAGTCTAAGTTCGGTTGGATAATTCACTTCATTTGTTTAACAATAGTTATTAGATCAAAAACATTTTTAACGTAAACTTGAACAAAGCAATAGTATGGCAGATGTGTAATCCTCATTCAAAACTCGACATGTAGCAAATATAATTCCATTTCCTGCGTTTAATCATCTTAAATAACTTCTTCAAAGTTAACGGGCCATTATTAACTTTTTCTGGCCAATTAAATACGTAGGATTTGCCGTAGTAGGTATGAGTTTACGCTTAGAACTTCAGTTAAATTAACAGTGCGCCTGTTAATGCTGCAGTTATTTACCAGTTCTCAAAGTGTATATAGTGTTTCTGTGAGATGCTTAAAGCGCTGTAAGGGCGGTTTCACACTGGGTGACGTTTCAGCGAAGGGGACGTTTCTGTATGTGAAAGCTCTCATTGTGCATATACATTTCGGTCTTCGGCGTCACATAAAAAACGTCGCCCAGTGTGAAACTGGCCTTATCTATAATATGTATATATAAAGGTCGATGAAGGCGTGTGTGGTCTTTATAGGCTCTTTCATTTTTTGAGATATCTAATCTGGACCAAATTTGGCACATATTTGTCAGATTTAGATTTTCATCGCCCTATATTCCGTAAACCGTCCACTGTACGTAAAAAATTAATGAGTCTTTAATTGTAGGAAATTTTGTGATCTTTAATTTTAATAACCACCTATAGATTGATGACCGAGCCATAGGAAGCGAGCTATTCACATTCACAAATAACCGAATTTGTTGACCTTTGCCCTTGAATATCTATTAATGCAACCACGATCTCGTTGCCGATTTTGAATATATTTTCCAGAACGTCAAAATGAAGCGATCAAAAAAAATTTGTGACTAAACTAAATGACTATAATGTTATTTTATAAATTTATATAATTTTCGACTATAGTGTTTTATCGACGGAATGTTTTTCGGCATTCGATACAGATTAATATCGATCTAGTATGTATGTCGACATTATTATTCATTTAGTTTTTTTTAACCAATAACACACACACACAATACTATTTATTCCATATGATGAAATAATCCTATTTTATTTATATTTTCTACATCATGTAATTTATCAATTATCTCTCTCTCTCTCTCTTTTTACATACATACTTTGATTACCTCAATTTTCATTCTTATTGCCATAATACTCGCAGTTATTTCTAAAGTTAATTACCTTATTAACAGCGGATATTGTTGTCACCAAAAGTCATTATACAATTTAGTAGCAGTGTTTATCGTGTGATGATACTATTATAAGGCCTTCAAAATCTCGCCATGTTTCCGATTTCCTGTCAAATAAATAATCAGAGTCTTATTTTTTCGTGTCAATTAATAATAACAAGTGAAACCTTGTAAAGATGATGAAATTATTGACATCGCCATTGCTACTAAACTCAACGTCCTGTTATATTTTTTATATCTCTTTGTATAACTCGTTCTTCAAATTAACTTAGTAATAATTAGTTTTGTGTTAAGTGATTTTTTTCAGTCCAAGCGCTTAAAGGAAAATAGTACCTACTGTGTATATAATAAAATTATTAGTTTTTCGCATTTACCAAGTATATACATAAAATATATAGAAATTATTGTGATGGCACAAAAATTTGATTTCGACGTAAAATTAAGATAGATACCCAAATTCTTCTTCCTCAATCCCTTCTGCTTAGGCCCAACAGGTCCAGGAAAGTGGTTCTATAATTTATTTATTTAACATACACATATTAAGACTATTACTCCCTTCTCCTTAATATATGTTAGTCTTAATATGCGTATTCAAATAAATAAATGATGCTGTTTCTTTTACGTCCTGTGTGAAACATGTCTCACCTTTCTGGGATTTCAACTCACCAGATAAATACGTGTTTTGACCTGGGTTGCAGGCAGAGTTAAGAGTACGCAAACCACTCGGCTACGCCGTTCGTGAGAATGTGTTATTATAACTATTACTTTTGGTATTCTTGACGTGGTTTTTATGATATATTTATTATCCAAGCTCTTGGTTCCCTATTACATTGCTTTTTTATTTGGAATAAGATAATAGGCAGGATCTTCTACATTATTCTCACCTATTCTGCACCAGATACCAGATTACTTACCTAATTATTGATTGACAATAACGCATATTGGAAAGCAAGAGAATAAATAATAATTCGAGTATTTCAATTTATTCAGTATTGAATTTTTACTATACGGAATATTACTATGGTATACCTGTACAAATGAATGATATTATTTGCAATAGTAAAAAAAACCAACACGGAAATATATCAATTAAGTGTTCAGATATTTAGATATATCACGTTATTAACCTTAAAGATTTATGATGTTGTTTTGAAGCTTATTTATTTTAATTTTGTTATTAAATCGCAGTTACAACAATGTTATTTAATTTTCCAAGCAATGATGTAATATAAGTTGAAAACCTGTTTATTTTTTGTATACTATAATTGAAACCAATTCAAGAATGCAGATCAAGAAATATACGAACAAGATATATATATATATATATATATATATATATATATATATATATATATATATATATGTGTGTGTGTGTGTGTGTGTGTGTGTGTGTGTGTGTGAGTGTGTGTGTGGTTTCAACATTGAATAAATATATATGTACAATTTGTATGGTAGATATGGTATAAATTGTTCGCAAATTATGTCAGTTTACAGCCCCATTATTAAATTAATTGGGTACCATTTATATAAAATTGTTGACAACATCTCGTTTTTAACGTAAAGAATTTCGTTGTTACGTCCGATATTTTGAATTTTTTGCTCAAGGTATTATAACTCTGACCGATACCAATATAATTTTTCTCCTCTAGTCTTTTCCATGTGTTAGTTTTTTTCTGGTTTTTACGATTAACTTTATATTATTATTCAATATTTTATAAAAAATATTATATAAAAAGAATTCGTGAAGAAATCTTATCTTCTAAAGAATCTAACTGGATTTTTCCCGGGAAAACTAATTATATGGTTAGATTCGAATTTAAACGGACTACATTTTAGACTTTATTTTTTTTTTTTTTAAATCAAAACAGTTTTCTAGTAATAAAACTATATATGGTTTTTTAGAAATTTTTGTGGGTGGCACCCCAAATTTAGAGATTCCATAAAGAACATCCATGCAAAGTTTTATCTAAGTCGGCCCAATTGTTTAGGCTTGACGTGTCTGCACAGACGACCATCTTGAAAATTTAACCCTTTAAAACGTGTAAATCAATATAACCGTCGTAAATCAAGTAAGTTTTAGAAAAAATTGCTTTTATCTACTATTGATACGAAATATAAACTTTATATCTCTGTTTAGATGCATAGAAAGTGATTCTTTTAGTAGTTTAATATAAACATGACCTTCTCATTAGTAGATTTACTGATGTGTTTACCAAAATTATGATTTAACTTTGATTAACAAAGTCATTAATCATTATTAATCATGAATTGTAGAGGGTTAGGATTCTCAATTGAGGTTAGAATTCTACTTGAGGTTAGAATTTCACTAATTACAAATCAAACAGACTTGATTAAACACCTAGATCGAAAGCAGCCTAAATCTAATTATAATTATACATAATTATTTCATTTATTGAAGATTCTTTACAATCTAAGATATAGATTTTCTTCTTTTTTACTTTCGGATTGTGCAAGGATATTATGGTTGAAATTAGTATACGAACAATTTATGAGCTAATACTTATAACGTGTAGAAATTTCATAAATTTGTATGAGCAATTTTTAAAATGTGTGTCTCACTTTGCTGTGACACAAAATCAAATAAGTACACCTATATCTAAGAAAGGTGAAATAAAAACACTTAGTATGTACGTGGAAGAGAACCCAATGGGCGCAGAAGATTGAATATTATATGCTACTGACAATGGGCTATTTGTGATCTACTACACAAAATTAATTAAATCCACACAAGTAGTTTTTAAGTATGGTGGTTCGCAAACCTGTTGAGTGATAAATGAGAAGAACCAAACATTTACCTGATTCCTAAAACGCATTTATGTACAGGAATTTTCCGAAATCGGAAACATAAAAAATAATATCGTTCTTCAGAATGATCACATAAAGCTTCCGTTACCTTGGGTAAGGTCGGAAGCAATATTAGTATTAATAGAATAAAAGTTTTGCGGATCGCAAAATAACACAATGGGCGTAGAAGGTTGAATTTACTATGTAACTTTGAATTTGTAGCATACAAATTGGACTAGTATTTTTCTAAATATGAGCGTTCGCAAAACTGTTGGCGGATAGACTGAAAGACACGACACCAGAAATGTCTGATATGTATTTCTGTTGAGGAAACTATGAATTTTAATACAAAAAAAATCTTTCTTCAGAATTATCTAAATAATTCTATAACCTACGGTAAGCTCAGAAGCAACAATTAGATTGAACAACGATGTTTACATCAAATAAAGCAATCATTAGGTTAGCAAGCTAGTAAATGGATTCTTGGAATGCGTCTACAGCGGTTATATAAGGATTATTAGTAATTAAATTTGAATCACCGAGATTAATTGCCCTATAATTTGAGTTACTTTGGTTTATCATTTTAAATCTTGAATATGTGGCTCGGAGGCACAAGCAAAATTCAGTTAATGTAAGGTCGAAGTGGGTTTGTTGCGAAGTCTACAGGTGTTTGGACAGGCAGGAATGTAGGCAAATCAGGACCGGTTTTCTAGCTCAAGGACAATTCAAATTTAAACCGGCTTCAACACGCATGCACCCCAATTTATAACTTCTTTTCCCATCTTCTTAATTTACTTTCTGTTTTACTTAGTCTTTTTTTAGTGGTTACTTGAAATAGGACTGTCAATACTGGGGTGTCTAAGTACGTTTTTTTTTACATTCTTCATACGTAATCGTATGAAGAATCAGAAGCAGTGGCGGCGCTAGCCATTGCGGGGCTTTGTGCGAACTGATATTGCGGGGCCCTACACCGGGGGGTCTGGAGGAGGCTCTTTTTGACCTAATAAAATATGAACACAAACCTACATAGTTTAAAGTAAAATTTTAAATAATAGGTAAAATAAATAAATACAATATGAACAATACACATTTTGTATTACATTCTAATATTTTTTGATTTATTTGTTTGATGATGGAAAGTCAACAGTGTACGCGAATTATTCATTTAGCTATTATTTCCAAGTGGAGAAAATGTCCTAAAAACAAAAACTACTGCTACTATATTACAAACTACATCTAATAAATAATAATAGGCTAAAATAAGCAAAACAATCTTATTGTAACTATGTACACAACTTTAAATATTGTATGAAGTTTACTGTAAAGCCTAGTTTGCACGGGTCGAGTAATTTAGTATTAGTTGCTACGGTCGAGTAATTTAGTCAGTGTCGAGTATATAAATTTAGTAAAAAACGAAGTGTCCAAACGAGTCGAGTACTAAATTACTAAACTACTCTACTAAAATACTCGACCCGTGCAAACTAGGCTCAAGATAAAGCTAATAACCATTGTATTCAACTCTTTAAGGAAACTGCCTTCTCCTAAAAATTAACCTTGCGACTCTTTTTTTACAAATCTGTTATTAATCTATATACATTTATAAAATTAAAATTTTGTCTGTACATTGGTCAGAATTGAATTTTTTTTGGATACTTTTTCATTTTATACATTCCAAAAACCGAATGCGGCTTTTTTTTGTGTATGTGTGTCTCTCGCCCCAGTCAATCTTTATAGGCACAAAACTGATGGCTAAACGATATCGATATTTTTTTCAGTGGTGAGCGCAAACATGTTGCGCAATTTGTAGGCTTGATTTCATCGGAAAAATAGTGAGTAGAACCAAAGTTATTAACAATTTTATAAAAAATAATGTATAAAAATTTAGAGAACTAAATTAGCATTAACACAATTGATAGTTAAAGAAGTGTATTTCATATTTACTTGAACAAAAACAAGAAAAGAACAAGAATAATAATATGTCATAACAATAATCCTCCTCTCTCTCTGTTGTCAACATTGGTTGCCATGGTTACCACATATCCCCTTCCAGAGACAACGGTACTGGAACCTTTATAGTTGGGGTTGAACCTTTGCGGGGGGCGAATGAAACGCCCGTAACGAGAGGTACTGTTCGGTTTAGGTGATGGTGGTGGTAACTGGAAGGCGACTCTTTTCATCGGGTTATCCGACTTGTCCTGGCGTACTGCACTCTTTAGGAGAGGATTAGGACGAACGTCGTCTTTCTTATTCCAGGTGTTGCCTGTGCTTGCAGGGTCTATGTACGCTGGTTTTAACCTGTCTCTGGTTGCTTTGACGTCCTTGCCCTTTACTCTAATCGTAAATGTTTTTTCTGTTCGTGCTACAACCTGGTGTGGACCTGTATACGGTGGTACTAGTGGTGGTCGAACTGTATCGTCGCGCAGAAAGGTTTTCATCAGAGTTCGTAAGTGACCATGTCTCCGATCCGTACAGTACAACAGGTCTGATGAGGGTAATATATACTTTAATCTTTAAGTCTCGACTTAAGAGTCTACTTCTTAGAAGTTTCATTAAGGAGAAGTAACACCTGTTTCCTGCGGCCAGCCTCGCTTTTACCTCCTCTGATACACTGTTAATCAGTGATTTGGGATCCTAAATATTTAAAATTCCTCGTTGCCTTAAATGAGTCCCCTCCTAATAACACTTCTTCAGGAGGGTCTCTACCTTCTCTGCGAGTCATCAGCAAATATTGTTTTGTTTATATTATTGCTCGGCGCGCCAAGGGGGATCTTACATATCCCAACCTATTCAAATGGTGTCGAAAGGTCTTACACGTAGCCTTGCCTCAGTCAACCATTGACACAAACGCATACATGCAAACAAATTAGCTAGAGAGCTAAATAAAGAAGATTGGAAATTCCGACCTTGATCAGTTACAATCTGTTGGGGAACTCCATACCTACATATCTAATTGCTCCATAGTGCGTGTGCGACTGTCTCACTATCTTGCTGAGTCAATGGTATTGCTTCGGGCCACCTGGTAAAACGATCGATTATTGTTAGCAGATAAGAATATCCCTTAGATGGACGGAGTGGCCCAACGATATCAATATGGATTGTTGCAAATCTTTCATCTGGTGGGTTAAAGGTAATTAATGGGGTCTTTTCATCTTGGCATTTTACACAATGACGGACGAAGTTTTTTACGTACGAAGCCATTTTAGGCCATACATACCTTTTTCGGACCAATTCAAGTGAAGCTCTTCCTCCGGGATGGGCGAGGTTATGTAGCGCTGAACAGATATCATGCCTGAATAACTTTGGTACGAAAGGTCTGAGGCTGCCTGTTGACACGTAGCAATAGATCTTTGTGCTATCATTAAATTCAGTTAATTGAAGCTTGAGTCCAGTATCCGATGTGAGGAGGGCCTGCAACTCAGCGTCTTCTTTTTGGCCCTTGGCAAAATCTTCTAAAGAGGGGAAGCTTGATGAAATTGGTTCGATTCTTGATAGGGTATCGGCTATTGTGTTGTAGCGTCCTTGTATGTGTCGAATGTCAGTTGAAAATTGTGATATAAAAGATTGTCTGGTTTGTCTAGGGCTTGTCTTGTCTGGATTTTGCATGAAAGCGAATGATAAGGGTTTATGGTCTGTAAAGCATGGGAAGTTACGGCCTTCTAACATGTAGCGGAAGTATTTTATTGTAGAGTAAAGGGCTAATAATTCACGGTCATATGCTGAATATTTTTCCTCGGTTTGTGTTAACTTTCGCGAAAAGAAACCCAAGGGGGCATATCCTTTTCCGACTAATTGGTGCACCACTCCACCAATAGCTCTATCTGAGGCATCTGAAAACACTGCCAAATTTGCATATGGATTAGGATGGAATAGAAGCGTGGCTTTTTCAATGGCTTCCTTGGATTGGATAAATGCTTTTTTCATCTCTGCCGTCCAGATGATTTTGTCATTATTTTTTCGTGTGCCTTGTAGGTTTAACGGTGCTTGTAGGCCTGCGACTCCTGGTAAAAACCTTCTATAAAAATTTAACATGCCCAGGTAACGTCGTAGTTGAGACACAGTATTAGGCTTAGGGAATTCTCGAATAGCTTTTACTCGATGAGTTGGCGGCCTTATTCCGTCGACCGTGATGTGATGTCCGAGAAATTGAATTGACTCTTTCATGAAATTACACTTAGCAGAGTTGATAATTAATCCGTATTTGCGAAGTCGTTCGAATATGGTGCGTAAATGTTCCAGGTGCCGCTCGATGTTTTCTGAAAATATCAAAATGTCATCTATGTATGGAAAACAGAAATCCAGCCCTTGTAATAAAGCGCTGAAAGGTTTGTGCAGCGTTGCGCAGACCATAGGGCATAAAGGGGAATTCAAATGTTCCAAACGGAGTGCATATAGCTATTTTACCAATGTGCTCGGCTGCCACGGGTATCTGTTGGTATGCTCGAACGAGATCAATTGTGGAAAATATCTTCTTACCGTGCATTGATGCTGTGAAATCGAGGACATTGGGTAAGGAGTAACGTTCGGGTGTAGTTACAGCGTTAAGTCTTCGATAATCTCCACATGGCCTCCACTCCCCTGTCTTTTTAGGGACCATGTGGAGGGGGCTGGCCCAAGCGCTGTTAGATGGTCTGCGTCTGCACAGCCCTAATTTCATCATGTGGTCGAAGACTTGTTTAGCGATCTTCCATTTATCGGGGGCGAGTCGCCGGGTCTTTGCTATGACTGGGAGGCCTGTTGTTAATATAAAATTTTGAGTAGAATGTTTAACGAAGATTTGTTGTTTGTTTCGATTTGTTATGTCTGGGAATTGAGCTAGTAACTGTCCTATTAAAGAAGCTGGATCTATGGCCGAAATAGATTCACTGTGTTATTTTTTTGTTTTTGCAATAGTAAAGTTAAGAAATTTACCATCTATTAGGCGTTTTCCTGGTACGTCCACTAGTAGTCCAAAATGGCGGAGAAAATCGGCCCCTATTATAGGGTGTTTTACATCGGCTACGATGAAAGTGTAAGTATACTGTTTGCCTAATCCTAGCTCCAGAGTGAGTCGCTGGTTGCCATATGCTGCTATCGTAGAGCCATTGGCAGCAAAAAGACATCTATCTTCCTTATTGCGTAGATCCGCTCTTCGTGGAGGAATGATCGAAACATCAGCTCCAGTATCTATTAAGAATTGTAACTTGGTAGTAGGGTCTGTACCGAATAGGCGACTTGGTTCACTATGGCAGGAGCATGTCGCCACTGACTCCGGCCGTTTCAGTTTTCCGGGTGAGTCTTGAAAGAACAGGAGGGAGTGCATCTCCTCGCTCTTGCACCGTGAGTGCGGTGGTACCAACAAAAATTATAGTTACTAGAGTCTAGTGTCCACGAGCCCCCTCTATATCTTTGTGGTTACTTCTACGCCATGGTGACCTGGCGCGAAACCTGGACTGTGAGCGTAAGGCTTCAATTTCTGCTTGCAGTGCGCTTATTTGCTCTTTAAAAATCTCTTGGCTAGAGCTGGGGTTACTCTGTGCGGCACTTATGATGGATGGATTAGCTACTTCTACTATTTTGTCAGCCATCTCGGCTAGTTTTTCAATAGGTTCACTGCTTACTTGCAAAATTGCTTGAGTAGGAACTGGGAGCTTTTGCATCCAAAGTTGTTTTACGATGCTATCAGACAAATTTATTCCTGCCATAGAGTGTATATCTCGAAGTAGTTGTGATGCCCTCTTGTCACCGAGTTCGATGCCGGATAAAAGTTTTTTTATTTTTGTTTCTGCACAGTCCGAACACCGTTTGATTAGAGCGGCCTTTAGTACATCACATCCTGGTGGTGCCGATCCTTTTAGCAGATCAGATACTAATGATAAAGTGTTTGGGTCTAACGCTGGGTATTTAGTCTTAGCATCGGTTACACGACTTAATTCAAACTGGGCTTCTACTTGCTGAAACCAGATCTCAGGTTCATTGCTCCAAAAGGTAGGTAGTTTGTCAGCTACATGAGCAACACTTTGTGTATTTGGATTTGAATTGATATTTACCTTTTGTTTCATTTTTTCTAACTCCTCCTTAATTGTTTCTAATATTGTATCTATTTTTGACGTTCGGGGTCACCAGTTTAAAGAACTAAATTAGCATTAACACAATTGATAGTTATGAAGTGTATTTCATATTTACTTGAACAAAAACAAGAAAAGAATAAGAATAATAATATGTCACAACAATGATCCTCCTCTCTCTCTGTTGTCAACATTGGTTGCCGTGGTTACCACAAAAATAATAACCTAAAAAACTTAGGTTGATCCACCATAACCAAAATTCGCAGACTCGCTAATCGAAATGTTTGGGTACTTCTAGTCTAGAAGTACGTAAGTAGAAGGCCCATCCCGGATGAGCCCTCTAATTATGGGGGGGAGGGGGTACTCATTAGATAATATGGCGCCGGTTGATATGTTTTCCCGAGGCGGACGCTACCTCCCCATCCGCCCCTGCACCTTCGATGTCACTTTTTTCTCCGTTGGTTAGTGTCAATTGGAGATCTTGACAGTTTTTCATGGGTTTCTCGTCAGGCATTCTTGAAATATTCAGGATTTTGTACAAAAAACCGAAATTACTAGCATGTCCTCTCAGTGCTTCAAATCTTGGCTCACAGCTACTTCTTATTTAATTAACAACCACGTTGAATTAAGTACATTTGAACCGATCTTCTATAGGGAAAGATCAGGAGCTTCATCTCTTGCTTCGTAATCAAACTCACTCTTCTTGCGCCTGATCCAGATTGTTTTAAAGGCCACTTTACCCATTCCAACTTCTTCTGCTAGCTCTTTATGGCTGATACCAATACAGACACAAATTCATGTTTACGATAATTATCAAGCCTTGTTATAAAACTCAGCAAATGACTAACTCTGCTAAGTCCAGGTTCATGTCTGGACTTGGCTACATTTTGTTAATGAAGTGAATGTTTAGTAAAATATCATATCAAATTACTAAAGAGGCTATGAACTCTGAGGTTCTTCTTTCATTTATCAAAGAGTTACATTCGCTTATAAGAACAGTCTGTTGTACTTGCACGCACACTCGTCAAAGCACTGCATATCTTACATTGATATCAGACCCGCGGACGGTCCGACGCGCGACAATTATGTTCTTCCTTTTTCATCTTTATTATTTGGCTAAACGAATGACAACAATGGGTGGCTAAGTAAGTTCGTTTACTTTTTTAATGCAAAATTAGTCGGTTTTCTATCGAAATTTCATGGAACTTACTCAAATGGATAAATTGATAAGTCAAACAAACGGTAATAGCTAATATCTACTGGTCTCGACTCCTTTACATGACATAGATGTTCGTCGCCAATTAACTGATAATCAACATTGCACGCGTTAAAACAAACTAAAATCTGCGAAAATATATCTTCAGCGACATCTTTGGTGTTTTCGTAAGTGCTTTGTCCGTTAAATCTATTATCTAATTATTAGCTGTAGTTAGAAGATTTGCATTAATCCTCGAAAACTACTGTTAAAAAAATATATTACATGGCACCCCCCCCCCCCTTCCCGGACTAGCCTTCCCCATGAAAGAAGTAAAATTCAGAAAACTGACCCCCCCCCCTAATCCTTAGCAACCTTCCCGCCTTCACCAGTTATATCATATCAACAGTGTTATCAGCAAGAGTGTGTCTAAGATAAGAGAACCTCCCTCCCTGTACAACAAAGTAAATATACTATAATACGAATACCTACTTATTGATATATATGTATTATCATTCTACTTTGACCAGTTTCACAAGTCTTTAAACTTTGTAATTCTCAGGTGTGTTTGTTTTTGTAAATGTATATTGTATTATAGCAGCTGCGATTACAGCTACGCTTTGTTTATTTGTTTTACTGTAATCTAATAATTGATACAGCTATAAAATTTGTATTATTAGAGTTAATATTATGCACATAAATTTGTTACTGACTTTTTTTCTATTTATCGCTTTCATATGTAAATTACAGCAACGTTTGTAAATCACTATTATTAAATTATAACAATATGTACAGGGTTTCCCCTATCCCCTAACATTTATTTAATATTCATATAATCTATTCATATCCATTAAAATTCATTAATGTAAACATAACGTCAACACAACTAGTTTGAATGTTTATTAGAGAATTTATAAAGTTCGATAAAATAGAAAAAAAATCTTCATTTGTAAAAGTTGCCAAGGTCCTTAGATTGCTTATGGAACTTAAATCCGTGCTATGATAAACTAAAACTAAAATGTGTGAACCAAATTTCTTGTCCGGTTTTATGAATCTACTTCTATATAAGTTACTATCAAATATAAGTGCAGCGCGTTAATCACGGACAAACATTTTGTGTTATAATTTTTTAACACACTTAACGATCGATGGGAATATTTAGGTTTATAAATCAATTTTATTATTTGTACGTACAGACACAGAAAAACATAAACTTTTAGAATTAAACTTTGTTATAGAACAAAATTCAACAAGTTCATATATAAATATTCTGTTTGTTTTACATATAATATATATATATATATATATATATATATATATATATATATATATATATATATATATATATATATATATATATTTGTGTGTGTGTGTGTATGTGTATATGTAGGAATATTTATTTATTCCATGATATTTATAAAATAAATAACAGATAAGCACAACAGGTGATGAAAAGATAGGTTAAAACTAGCATGGAGTCAAACTTAAAGTCACGTGAACTACATTCGATATTTTCTTCTATAATGAAAATAAAAGGGGACCACGTTCTTCCCCTTATGGAACTTCGTCCGAATGATTTTTATATTTAACTTTCGGAAACTTCCGCATTTCTACGTGATTAATATAATATAATGTAGAAAATAAAAATAGATTTTCTTAAACCCAACACATAGATTATAAAAGGAAAGCTATAATTAAACAGATCTTGATGGGATGTAAACAATGTCTTACCATGGAGTTGCAGTATATAGAGCGACGAAACTCAACTTGTGATAACCGGATCAATAATACTACACCTAACCCCTCCAGCGATCATTCATCTAACTAAAGCGGCTTGAAAAATCTCCACTTTTTTTAAATTTACTTTTTGACAATCCACCAGAGAAGAATGGTTTTCATTAATTTTATCCCTGTTCAATGGCAGATTATAAATAATTCTATTACAAACGGGAAAATATTATTTACGGGATTTATACGCAGTTGAGTATAAAAGCAAAATGAAAAAAGGGCATGATTAAGACTTTAAAGCTTTGTTTAAATTAAAACTTGGTTGATTCTCTAGACTGTAGAACTAATTCATGATATATAAAACATAATCTGTTAATTGATAAACCACAAAACAAACGCTTGAATATTATGTGTATGTTATTAGCACTTTTAGTTTAGTAACATTTCATTTACTTTAATGGTAACCCTGTTTTTGATTTACGCGCGCAATAGGAATTTTTGCGTACTTGTACATGTTTTGCTCTGGTTCTGGTGTTGTTATCATTATCGTATTGTTTTTAATTAAGAGTTAAAGGGACATTTAGAAGAATTTGTGGTATTCAAATCGATCGTGTATTCATTATTATTTGAAACTATGGCCGACAGTAAGAATGGAAAGAACAGTGATAAGTGCTGTAGGAAGTTCAATTTTGACGATTTCAACGTACCTTGTAACGAGTTAGCGACCAAGTTACTCGGCAAGTATTTAGTTCGTAAAATCGGTGATTCTGTTATTAAAGGTAAAATTGTTGAAACCGAATGTTATTTAGGGGGCGAAGACAAAGCTTCACATTCGTATAATGGTAGAAAGACAGAAAGAAACGAACCTATGTTCATGGATCCGGGAACTTGTTACGTGTACTTGACTTACGGTATGTATCATTGCTTTAATATTTCTAGTAAAGGCGAAGGCTCCGCCGTACTTCTCAGAGCTTTAGAACCCGTCGAAGGTATTGAAACCATAAAAGAAAACCGGAGATCGTTTAAACCGCCTAAAAACAAATTGAAAGAATTGAAAACCCACGAACTCTGCAACGGACCGGCCAAACTCTGTATTGGATTCCATATAGATTTAAAATGTAACAAACGTAATCTCTCTACATGGGACGAAATGTGGATCGAAGATTCTGCTGGGATTTCGGAGCATTATATCGTCACATCTTCTCGTATTGGTATAGATTCAGTCGGTAAAGAGTGGGCTTCAGCTCCTCTCAGATTCTACGAGTACGGAAATACACATGTCAGCAAGAGGGATAGAAAAGCCGAAGAAAATAAATTCCCTCAATCCTCTGTTAAATTTCAAAAACCCGGTACAAAACGTAAACTTGTTGACACCTGAACAGACAAGCCCTCTTGGATTTAATTACTTAAATTAATAATGACAGATATGGTTTGTTCGTAAAGTCACTTCAGCTCTTTTTTTTTAACGATTCAAAGTAAATTCATGTCCATTATTATTTTATTTTTTTTTGGCTAAAGTGAATTGTATGGTGCCATCGAAACCTTATAATTTTGTACTTTGATTTGGACCTCTACCTAGTCTATATTCAGCAGGGTTGTTATTATTTAGATAATGAGCGAAGCACTACCTTGCGGTGTGGAGTGTCCGTTGAAAATTTTGTAATTCAATTCTGTAAAGAGCACCGTACAATTCACTTTAACCTTCTTTTTTTAAACCAGATCAGAGTACTATACGAGCAAAGGTGTGTTTACAAGACATACATTGTGAGTTGGAAATTGTTGGTCCCTCTGCACTTTTAGAGTTCAACTTAAGTGAGGACAAGATGAGTGTTAACTCCTGTCAGCTCAAGTTGGCCAACTTAAGTGAGGGAATAATTAAGCCACTAGGCACTCTGCCTGTGATATTTTTGTTTGCCTAGTTGGCCTAAAAGCTCAATCTATCGTTGGTTCCCCCCCTTTTTTTCCATTTTCCAACTCTGCCTGAGTAAAAACTTATCTTGGCCTGACTAATCTTTGGCCTGGTGAGATTAGTTCCATTGTTTAATACATAATTACAAATGTACTTCAATTCCATAACAAGGGCTCTTGTTGAAAGTTGGTAAGTTACTATGTTAATCAGAGTTTACCATTGCAGTTTGCACAAAATTAATTACAGTGCGTTGTCAGAGTGAGAAATCGTAGCTATGGAAAGGTCGAAAAATGGAGTGGAGAGCCAATGAAGGCACAGGATTTTAAAATCCTGAGCTATCATTGGCTTCTCACCCCATTTTTTGACCTTCCACTCTGTCAATGAAATTTGATACAGACTGTAATACTTAAATTACTAAAGTCAGGTTCACCCGTGGTTTTTTTGTAGTAGTTAAATTGAGAATATTGCATAATACAAACTTCTTGAGCAAGTCGTGAAAACCATAGAGTGCCGATAATCTTCTAGATTATCAAAGTAACAATAAAAGGGCTGATAGATGTCTTAAATGTCAAAATAAACTTACTAAAATTTATGTTATGTGTTTTAGTAACAGTAAAAAATAATGTACAAAAAAATATGTACAGTATTGCATGTACAAAGTGATTATGACAATTGGATTATGGGCAAACCAGAATTTTTGACTTTCTACTGTACTGTCAAGAATCAGGCTAAAATATAATGCTATTTGACCATAAAATAATCAATCTTAATATGGGCCCTATTTTTTTTTATTAATTTTTAAAAAAATATCAGTGTAATTTATATTTTTTATCTGTAGTGTTATTATATGATACATCATATAATAATATATATATATAACATATGGTTCATTGACTACCACATGTGAACATGTTGAATTTTAAAAATCTCAGTTACTTATTATTTGAGTAATACATAATTATTTTTTAAAAAAATAATATAATTAATCATTCTACATTTAACATAATTATTACATCAATCTCACTGTCAAATTACACATTTCAATTCAATGTTTCAAGTGCGTTTAAAAAGTACATATTTAGTGTAAAATATAAAAATAATGCGAATGTAATACAATAATATTGTATGATGTTTTAATGCATTGACATGTAAATTGTAATAAAATTATCTATTTCTAGATATTTATTTTATTTTTTATTTAAATATTTTACCTTGTTGAAGAAATTATTAATTAAGAGTACACATATTTAACCTTCGGGCGGTCCCACCAGTAGGCAAGTTACAAGCAAAATAAGACCCTCAGCTATTCCTTAATTAACTATTGATAAGCTAAATATCGTACGCATCACACATTCTTTCCACTTAACCACCATCAACAATCAGTCACTGAGGAAGGAATCAGGTATGATGTTTGAAGCTCCCTGACACAGATATTGGTAAGGAGATTGTCTTCAGCAAGTCTATTTCTCACATTGAACAACTTCTTTGTGTTGATGCAGGAGATGAGAGATATTTAAACCGAACGCAGAGAATTCATGAAAATGATTTGCTGTTTCACCAATCACTCTAAAGGTCTGTATGAGAAGTATATGAGATTATTTGAAGGGAAAGATTTATGCATCAACTTTGTTATGGAAAAAGTTATTTAAGTGTGGAATCTTTGCTTAATAACTCTTACAAAAGTAGGATACATCGACTCTATTATTCCCATCCTTTACTCAGGACCTAATGACCACTCTCATGTTTTCCACGTATGAGTGGAAAAACAGGGACTGCAAGTAGTCTACACAGGGACGGCTGGTGGAACAAACAGGGATTTGAGCCCAAAAGCTCATGTTCTATACCCGAATACATGGACCATGTAGATGGGTCTATTTAGTAAACCTGGCTTCATCCTGCTTACTACATAATGGGAGAGAATCGATCACTTCTCACAACCACTAGATATGATCATCAGTGTGAAACATGACTTACCTCCCTGGGATTTAAACCATTGCCAGTTATATTGATAGCAATGTTTGGTTTAAGGTGGTAGTTTTGAGAGTACTCTGATTACTCAGCATAACCGATCCCCAAGCATACTATAACTTACATCGAAAAGGGAATCAAAAAAGCTTATTTATAATAAATAAAAAAATGTAAACACATATTTTAGTACATTTTATTTAATAAGATCAAAATTGTTTTATAACATTTAAAAAATGTAAAATAACATTAATACATTGATGTTTTTCACAGGTATAAATAAAGCATATGTTGATAATTAATAAATGTATGCATACAGTATAATGTCACTAAAACGGACTATACGAGATTAAAGGTTGTCCGTTTTAATGAAAGTCCAGTTTAATAATTAACTCTTTCAAATAATAATACAAAAGGATGTACATCAATGAAAGTACAGTAGTTAGCTGTAAATTTTTTTTGTTTTAAATAAAATAAAAAACAGCATTCAACAGGTTTAATTTAAAAATATGTGTATGTGGTCTTTGGAACTCTTCTTCAGTTAATAAATTACAGAGGTGCTGCAAGTGTTTATTGTATAGCCAGATAAAATAAGCAACCTTTATTATAATGTGAATAGTAATTTTTTAACCTGCCTGTGATAATGGGGTCCATTATAATAAGGTTCTACTGCATAGATAAAATATTATAAATTAAAATGGTTCATAATTATAGTTACTTCTAAAGATATAGGAATCAAAGGATATATTAGGAATCAAAATTCTTCTTATTTAATGATAATATTAATAGTATATTTTATTGCTTATTTAGAATGGTCATACGTCCTGTTATTTTAAGCTTTTGAAGGCACCACTGAAAACAGCCGGTATCTGAAAATGTCCCGCTTTTCAGAAAAATGGGACATTTTCAGATGGTCTTCAGATGGTAAAATGAAAAACTTGTCCCATTTTGTAATGAGTTGGAGACATTTCCAATCTTAGTAAATATGTTATTTATTGTGCGGTATTACCAAACTAAACTAAGTATTGGTGCAACTGAATTCAATAACATCTTTATTAAATTTATTATTAATTTTTAATTATGAGTGTAAAGTAAATCAAATTTCAAATTATACAGCTTGTAAGCATTTAATATAAAATTTTATTTACTTTAGAACTTTATTTAAATTAAATTCATTTAAATCTCAAGACTGACCCTTGGTACAAGGAAAATAAATAATTAAGGTAACGATCACATGATAACAAAAATAATTAAATCAAACATGTTTCAAATTATTAAAAAAAAAATTACAAAAAAAAGATCACATAACTTCCGTTACCTAAGTAGCTCAAAAGCAAAATAAGATTTAAAATATACATGTTGGAATTAATAATAATATAAGCATTATACATTTAATAAAAAGCAAAATAATGTAATAAAAAAAATTCTTCCCTCAAACCCCCCACACAATAGCATAAAGCTTTGTTTGTTGCGCTTCAAAAAAATCACATACCATTTTACAATAACATTATAGTTTAAAATTAATTATGTACAGTATTTACAGATATTCATAGATTTTTGATTATTTTCATATCACTCCTCACTTTTTTTAAGGCAATATAAATGCAGAATTAATAATTAATACACCAAATAGTTTACATTTTCAAGCAGAAAAAAACAGTAACTAAAAATTAATATTAATTATCCATTTTTCAATCAGTCTTTCTGATGAATTTATAACAATTAAAAAAAAATTCAAAATAGCTCTTTTGTGATGTAAATAATGATAAAAAATGAACTTCGAATATGACTTATGATACATGAAGACAAATATAATCTATTGAGTGGAAATTATTAAATTTGAATCAAATAAAAAAATATTGAGAAGTTTATTGTCAAACCACAGTTTTCCTGTTTCTGTTTTTCATCATTGTCATTAGATATTCATAGATTTTGAAAAAAATTGATTGTGATAGCAAAGAAAGATAAAGGTATGTAACCTCCTTCACAGAGAAATTATCATGGCAATAGAGGGCAGCTGAATAGCGAGTAGGGCGTCACATTTAATGAACAAGAAAAGCAATGACAGGTTAGAAAAGCCTAAAGGTCAATATGGCAATGACTATAGCTGTGGGGTTAGAGCTGTACGACCCGAGCCACTTCTAATCCAATTTTCAGTAGCTTCAATAACATCATAGTAATCATCATCTTCTTGAAAAAAAGAGCAATTAATTGAACTAATACAGCAGTTAAAAAGAACCTCATCCTACTTGTCAAGGAACAGAGAGGTATTTCAAAACATCCTAATACAATTTTTAAAGGATGATTCCTTGTTTAGAAAACAGGGTATTAGACATGTAATATACAGGGTATATACATCTGTATTCCTAAAAAATTAAAAAATACATCAGGAGCAACTGCACACAACCGTCAAATTTTATTGTTAAATAGTTCAATTCAGTGAATAAATCATTTGAGGGAGGGGTAAAAATTTTCGCATTAAAAATGTCATTGTTCAAATGACGTGTAAAAATTAAAATAATTAAGAATCATATGAACAAAGAAAATACGTGATTGATTGATAAATAAACAATGAATGGCATTGTTGGAAATCTTTATACAGATCATGTTAAGGGTTAAAGAGAACTTCGTTTCGCTGACCCGAACTCAATTAATTTGGTATCATTCATTTTCGATTGATAAAACAATAATTCCATCTACGACGATTGTTACAGCTAGACTGTTTGCTAAGGCTTGAGCCAATAAAGACAGTTCTGAAGCAAGCACACAGACGAGTCATTAGAAAGGGTTCCATTCATTTACCTAAAAGTAGTTCTATGAGTCGTTTCATTGACATGCCACCTTAGAAAAAATAAAAATAAATAGACCAAGATAGAAGGCACTAGAGAAGTGATGTGAGAATGGTAACTTGCTGGACTCTGCCTGGGTGCAGTCTTTTTAGTGGGTCTGATAGCCAGCCTCGCATTAACTATTGATAGGCATTCTTAATAGCAAGTCTGTCAAACACATTTTTTGCTCACCCTATACTAAAAAAAAAAAAAAAAAACACATCAGAACATAACAACAATTGAATATTTAACTTGACCTTAAACTGCTTTATTTTCACTCTATGACTTTTATTAAATATTTTTAAAATTCCCTATATTTACTGCAACTTAAAAATTTTTGGACAATGGTCAACACATTTTGAATACTCTCAATATGCATTAATATTTGAACCGTACAGATGTTCGAGGCATTCCAGTGGTGACTACTTCAATGGATGTCTGCCCCGAATTTTCATACCCAGAGTTGGAAGCATATTCAGGGGTCTTTAAAGTAGTAACAACATGTACTCCTCTAAAAATGTCTATCACTGAGCACAAAATTGTTGGAACTTAAATTTACAGCGTGGTCATCCACTAGAAGACCTAGAACACCACTAAATATGCATCTTAACTTAACACATTCCTTAATAAAAATATTATCTTGCTAACACCTAGGCAAAACCACAAACATAAAGTGTTAGAGATAAAATCCAATATAATACAATCAAAAGATGCTCTAAAGTAAAATCTTCGCTATAGATCTAACACCTCGTAAACCAAAAATTGATAATTCAACTTCAAATAATTGTAACCTTTTTAATATTAATATAAATTGGATTTGACATTGGAAGAAATCAACCAGTTTACCAGGAGTTAAGAAAACAAAATAATTAAGCAGACTTTTCTTGTCCACTTTTTTATTACCATAACACTTTGAGGTGATAGAATTAGGGACTAAATTATTTGTGCCAGTACCAAACCAATGTGCACTTAATCTATAAATTTGTAGGCAGAATCATTATTTTATGCAGATGGGTTCTTCTTCATAAGATTTATATCAGCTTCCATCATATCTTTTACTAGATCCTGAAACATTAATGTATCTATTTTTAGAATTAATTATGTTTTTTTATTTGTTTTCAAAATGGATGATTTAATGATAAAAACATGATATATTTTATATTACTTGATAATGTATCCTACACACCTGACAAGGCCATTTAAATCCAGCCATACACGTTGTGGTAAACCTATACAGGAGTATGAGTGCTATCATAACTGATAGCACACATGCTCCGGTTTACCTGTCAGGTATGCAAGATGTATAGCTGGCTTAAGAAGGAACACCTCTAGAGAAGGAGGCCTAACCAAAATTATATGTATTAATAAAAAATTTTTTTAACTGTAGAATAAGTTTCCAAGTGGAGTAATTATCAATAGTAAAATGAAAACCAACAATTTGTTTATCAAATATAATTTTAATTTCAAGGCCAGCTTTAAACCTCTCGCCTATCTTCAGGGCTTACTACGAACAGAATAAATAAGTAAAAGTGACAATTATACTTTAACTATTAAATAATTGCACTAACAAATGGTTGCCTGGAGTCAGTCATGGATGATGAATCTTTTGATCCAGAAGAATGCTCTACATGCCTCATATTAATTTGGTTCTTTTGTACAAAACCCATTAAACAAAATCTTAAAAACAAGTACATACCTTGAAATGAACTTTAGGAGTCCATCCAAAAGCCTGCCTAGCTTTAGTCGCATCACCAAGCAACAAATCCTGAAAACAGAAAACAATTATTATTAAACTCATAATAAGTTTCTTCAAAAATATAACACATTGCTTTTAAATGCAATATTTCACCTCCTCTTGAGGCATCTTCAGGGCCTTTAATTTCGTTTTACTGTTTATTTATTTAAAAAATTCTAGTGATTGCTTTTTTAAAATAGGTCTTCTGCTAGCTGTGAAACTCCACATTGTCACACAATTGTTGTTCATATATATGTCAAAAAAATTTAAACTATTGAATAATTTCATTTTTTCATTGAGAAAACCTGTTGGAGGAAACATGAACCAATTAAAATAGTTTCATAAATAGAAAGGAGAATACTAAAAGAAAAAAATTGTAGGTATTTTTTTAAATGATAATTCCCTTCTTTTTTTCCTCTACCTTTTTTGGTATTGTACTTCGTGGGAAATCATTTAATTACCATCAATTTGATTAATTATTGAACATACCACTTCAGTAGGTCGGAAGTACTTAGGATTGACTCGAACCCTGACTATATTGGTTGATTTCTCGACACCTTCTTCATGAATTCCAACTCCTCTCCACACGATGGTTCGGCCAATATAAGAGAAAGCTGCCTCAACAAACTCCTTTACACTGTGTGTCTCTCCAGTAGCTATCACAAAGTCATCTGGCTTTTCCTGCTGCAGCATTAACCACATTGCCTGGACAAAAAAAAGAATATTAAGAAAGTATTAATCCGAATAAAATATAAATACAGAATAATTTGTGTTTAATAATCTTCAAATTGGTAGGCCCCAACAGGGCGGTTTCTGCATGATTCAAGGATCGACCATTCAAAAAACCTAACCAACCCCACCTCTAACATCCTCTAAAAGTACAATAAGTACAATGACGGGGGATGGTCTTTCCTGCCGACGCTTGTAGCTAGAGTGGCAAACATTCTATAGAATATTCGCCAAGTAATTA
Source organism: Gerris lacustris (assembly GCA_951217055.1). Classification (NCBI taxonomy): domain Eukaryota; kingdom Metazoa; phylum Arthropoda; class Insecta; order Hemiptera; family Gerridae; genus Gerris; species Gerris lacustris. The sequence continues at coordinate 51,478,882 of OX578279.1, forward strand.
GTAGGCTTATTTTCCTTGTTTTTTTTTTTCTTCTGAGCTTGCTTACCAAAGATGGTCCATAGATAGATCAATTTAATATCCATTTGTTTTTCACTGCTCTTTTGAATAGGGTAATGTGAATCAGCAGTGCATGCACTAAATGCATACATTTCATAGGATGAAATGTTTTATCAAAATTTCCAGGTTGAATATTAGGATACATAAAATTTGGTTTTAGACACGGGTAAGTTTGTCACTCTATCAGCTGTTTAAAACTTATAATTTACTTCTGTAAGCAGCTACCCATTTATATGACAATACAGGGTGAACATCAAGCAGGGCAATCCCCCGTCTATGAAATGAACCCAGATCTGTGGTCACCATTCAAGTTGTTATCACGCTCGATGCTGTTTAACTTTATAAATAGGAGAGGCAACTGCTTTCCTAAACGAACGAGCTACAGAGCATACTCACTTAAGTAGCGACCTTTTTAAATTGCAATGCTAGGTAAACACTCCATAGGGTTGCCAGAGTCGGAAATTGAACCCGGATCTGCTGCTTCCAAAGAAAGAATGATAGCAATGAGCTTCCAGGAGAACTCCTCTTATTATCTTATTATATTACCTCAACATAATCTTTAGCATGGCCCCAGTCTCTTCTCGAGTCCAAACTACCCAGTTCCAAGCACTCCTGGAGACCCAGTGATATCTTGGCTACAGTCCTGGTAATCTTCCTAGTAACAAAGTTCTCTCCTCTACGAGGACTCTCATGATTAAACAAGATGCCATTACAGGCAAACATGTTGTATGCTTCTCTGTAGTTTACCACAGTCCAATATGCATAGAGCTTGGCACATGCTGTAAAAAAAAGAAAAATAAGTTTAGACTCCTGAACCAAATTCCTAATTTCCTTTCACTTAAGTAACTAATTTCAAAAAGGTGAGATTTATTTACTCTACATTGAAGATACTTGTAAATAATAGAACAAAGAAAGGTGATGAGTCCTTTGGCAGGCCTAAGCCATTCATGGGCAGTTGCGCCAATAAAAAAAAAAAATTATACAAACCATAAGGTGATCTTGGGTAGAAAGGTGTAGTTTCTTTCTGTGGAGTCTCGTGCACTTTTCCATAAAGTTCAGATGTAGATGCTTGGTAGAATTTAACATAAGTTTCTAAACCACACGTCCTTATAGCATCTAGCAACCGTAGAGTACCTACAGCGTCGACTTCAGCTGTATACTCGCTCAATTCAAATGAAACCTACACACAGTAAATTACAAATAAACAAAGCTTTACAATCAGTTATGAGGTAAATCTTCTACATAACTGTTCTGTGTAATGTTATAATAATTATTCTTTGAGGATTCGCTCGTCAAAGTAGCTACTGTAACAGGGAAACCAAGGCTAGAATAATCTAGGAAAGGAGTGTAGACCATAGGCTAGCGAAGGTTGGAATTTTTGTCAAGTGGTCGCTCCTCCTTCCCCCCAGTAATCTATCAAACTAAACCTTAGCAAAGAGTGGCATGAAGGGCCTGGTCCTAGCTCTGGAGATGTACACTTCATACAACAATACCACTCACATATAAACAACCAATATACAGGGTGATTCAAAAGTTGTCAAATGACTCATCGGAGGGGAATGATCCACCCCCCCCCCCCCCCCCCCCCCCCCCGTCAGGTAGAGGGGCTGTGAAGTTTGGCCTTGGAACTATGTAGGGTGGACAGGGAGCAAGTTGGAACCTCCAGTCCACTTAGTGCAAACTGCCGAACTCGAAAACTGCGTGCTTCATTTTAATGAGTGTCGCTCTGTGATAGCTGTGTAGAGTGATTTCGGTAGGAAGTTCAGAGTTGATGTTTCCACTGATAAACCATTAGAAAGTGGTACAACACCTTCACAGTAAGAGGTTGCATAGCCATTAATTTTTGGATTAAATATACATTTTTGTAATCCTGTACTGACTTTTAAATCACCCTGTATAATATCACATTGAACGTTGGCTTCTTAAGACAAGATTAAAATATTGCTATTGTTACCTTGACATGGCTCTGAGCTGCAAGATTATAAATCTCAGTTGGTTTAATCTTGGATATGATCTTTACAAGGCTGCTACTATCAGTTAAATCACCATAATGTAATTTCATACGTCCACCCTGATGAGTAGCAGGGTTGGTGTACAGATGTTGGATTCTTCCTGTATTAAATGTACTGGCTCTGCGTATAACTCCGTGCACTTCGTAGCCCTTCTCAAGTAATAACTCAGCAAGGTATGACCCATCCTGCAGACAAGAATGTAAAAATTCAATGAAACATAAGAATGTATTTATTTTGAACAAATGTATCTTTAAAGCTGGGAACACATGATGGCCAAAAATTGTGTTGCAAATGATTTTAGACTACACAGACTTCACTGAGAGGCTTCAGGATTCTTCCTGGGGCCAAAATTCCAACTAAGATAAATGAGGGTTAAGATTTATAGATCAGGAAACATAATTAGCACTAATCAATTCAACCTGTTGTGTTAACTGTATCATCCAAATTTATGATTCAGTAAGATCAAGATGGGAGAAGTAGTTTTAAGGTATTGTTTCAGTTATGAATGGTTCTCCTACATTGAACAGTAATGTAACTTGGACACTTCCCCAAGCACAATGCCAGAGAGGGTTTTTTTTTTTTAGTGATACTATTATAATATAATTATAATATTAAAAGGATAATTTTTATTTTAATATAATTTTGGCATATTCAAGTATGTTTTGAGTGCACAGGGCAATGTAAAAATAAATTAATTTTAACTACATAAGGGTTGACAAGTATACTTTTCAAAGTCTCCCTGCACAAACTGCCTGTTCTTCCTCGTCTGTGCTCTTATAGAACATCACTTGCACATGATTTAATCCATCTACGATCGTAAAAGTGTTAAGGAAATTTCCACCAAACAAACTTTATACTTGTTGTATAACCCAACTCAAGAGCCGCTTAAACATTTAGTAATAGGATTGACCAATCTTGATATTTGTGTCCACTTAATAGAATAAAATATAAAGAAAAAAAACCCTTGGTTTATAATAGGTGTTGTTTTCATCACCAGCAGATAAGGAAATATCAAACTATGAAATTGGAATTTTCACATGTGTAAATAAGTTATAAACAACTATACCACATTATAATGCACTGTTTTTTAGATCAGATTTCCTAATTAGGATTGAATTATACATAGTAAATAACAAATATAATTTAGAACTAAAGTCCCCAATCTTATATTACTTATTACAAAAAAAATCACATTAAGCATTGAGAGATTGATAATGCACTCAAATATTTTCTCAAGTGAATATATAAAGTAAGGACACGTATGAGATTTATTCTCATCTCAAAAATAAACAAAACGTCAGTAAAGTTCTTCAAATTGAATTACAGTCAAAGTTATGTAGAATACAAAATAGAATTTGAATAATACACTCATAAATCATTAACCTTTATATATTATCTAATAAAATTAATCGATTATATTAAAATTAAGTAAACATTGATATAATTTAAGTACCTGCCCTGTGATGCCGGTAATAAGAGCAATTTTAAGCTTTTCTTCTAAATTAAATGAATTATTCATGTTAAAACAATAAATAATACCGACGTGTCGAATCCAATAGCAGAAGTTATCATACTTTGATCAACTACTTTTTAATTAAAAGTAATTGTTACGGTCGTTTTAATTCATATCTAAAAGCTTATCTATAGTTGACAACACAACGAAAACAAACAAATAACCTTATAACTTATAACCTTCACTTCAACTATTTGTTGAACCGCTCTTGCTGTAAACCGATGAACCGATATTTGAAGCATCAAACAGTACTTGCTGCTCAGGCACTGGATGTTAGCTGAAAAAAAGAACCATACTTTTTTTTAAATTTAGCTAAACCTAAAATAATATTTTTGTGATTATTTTATAGTAATTATAAAATAGTATTTTGTTACATAATATAACTTTTAATGATAGTTTTATCAATAAAATTTAAAAAATATAATAATGTATCACTGCAGCTAATTTTTTAAGAAATAACGAAAGATTTTTAGATCGTCGAATAGATTTTTTTAAAAATAAATTATATTTATTAATAATAATGAATATTGATATATCTTATTTTTATATCATTTAAGTTTTAAGTTAAAATAATTTACAGAGCGTTTAGGAAAGTGCTTCTCCAGTTATTTTAATGTTTAAATATAAATAAACAGCTGATTGGAAAATTTTTAAAAAGGAGGTTTAACTACTCCAGGTTACGTTTTGGCTTTTGGGTAAAAATTCTTTGTATTTTTTTTTAATTAATAAGTTTTGGTAAATTTCCGTTTGTTTGTGTGTTTTTAATGGGAGTTTATTCTGCAGGGACCTTGTTTGTTAGGAAGTATTTCGCCAGTATTTTCTTCCCTTCAGTCGTAGCCTGGGCTATTTATACAGACTACACTCACACTCAGAAGTGGAAGTCGCAGAAGTTAAACTCTCTTCAGCAGAAAACCAGTGAATTCTCTGAATAGGTATCGTTAATTTTTGTTGTGGCTCCATTATCACTTATTTATTTTGTCTATTTAGTATTTATAATCATTAGAAATAATCTAGAACTCAACCATATCTTAATGTCAATACGGGACGTGAAATAGTTGAAAATATTCGTGCTACCTCTACCAATGGTAGAATTCTCTAACCACCACAATTTCTATTTTGATACCTAGTTTTTTTTTATACCTCCTAGTTTACTGAAGATAATAAAAACATTATCATCGTTCTTAAGAACGATTTTTTTTGGCCTCCAAATCAAGCAATTCTAAGACCTAAAACAGTTTCAGATATCATAGAACATTTTGGCTAACCAACTTTTATTGTAAAAACTACTTGTCTGATTTTCATGAAATTTAGATGGTAGGTCATAATTAGCCCATTTTTGGTCCCATATAAGTTTCAACCTTCTGCTCTCATAGATTCTCTTCACCATGTGCACAAACATTTTGATAAAACTGCACTTATAAGTACGGTGGGGGTGAGGCTAAGAAAAGTGGGGGGGGGGGGGGAATAATAATCTTTGTGGGCAGAGCAAACGAGCTAACTTTAAAGGCACAAAATTCAAATTTTAAAAGTTCAATAAAATATTTGGCTTACTTTTTTAAATTTATTTTGTCTCCTCAGGAATGTCTCTGCCATTGGCTCATTCAGAAATCCGACATCCTCCATAAATGCACTCGTAAGATTGTATATGCTCTATAGCATATATAATCTATTGTATATAAGTACTCTCTGTTTGTAACCATACAAAAACTTCTATCCAACCACACCAGCCATTCTGAAACGAAGTTATTTTAATTTAAAAGAAAAAACTGGCACTCTTAAGGAAAAAAGTTACTGAGTCAGTACCCATGACTATAATGCCTAATGATTACTAATAATGAGGTGCTTCTTCTCTAATACACCCACTAACTAATGTGCCACTCTACAGATTGTGATACTTAGATTAGCCAACCTAAATTAGAAAAAAATAAAGCCACCAGGCCTGTGGAAGGGGTGGGGCATTTTTGTTTGCCTAGTTGGTCAGATCTTTTAGAATTAAAAATTCTGACCTCGCATTAGCTCCCCACTCCAAGTCAAAAATCACAACTCATAACTCGCTGACTGTAATTGACAGAATATTGTATATTGTTGTTATAAGTCTGTATTAATTCTGTTGTGTGAATCAAGCATGCCTCAAGATTAACTAAGGGTACGAACACAGTAGCGCCTGGTTGGTAGCAGGGCAGGTCGCATGTTACCTAGCTGGTTACTTGGTAAAAATACAGTGGAGCTTAGCTGGTCGCCTACAGGCTGGAAAAATTGACCCGTACTTCTTTACGGGCATGAACACAGTGGAGCCTGGAAGGTTACCTGGTTGGGTGCAGGAAGCTTGAAGAATTCCTACCTCGATTGTTACATAGCTCTATGGGAAGTAGATTTGCCTCGAATGCAGGTGCTTTAACACTTTTTCTACAAGTCCCTACACAGTGGAGCCTGGTTGGTAGCAGGGCAGGTCGCATGTTACCTAGCATGTAGCGGGTCACACACACATTGCAGCTTGTTTTTAGGTTCGAGGTTAATCTACTACGCATAGAGCTGCACCCAACCAGGTAACCTGCCAGGCTCCACTGTGTTCGTCCCCATAAAGAAGCATGGGCCAATTTTTCCGGCCTGTAAGCGTGTATGCGAGTAAGCGACCAGCTAGGCTCCACTGTGCTCGGACCCTAAGATGGAGGATGTCAACTATAACAGTGCAAGTGGCACGATCCTTAATTTTACAAAAAAGTGTCTGACTGACGTCAAGCTAGAATTTTGTGTATAAGTAAATGTTTTGGTGTCTTTTAAGAATATGTGGTCGGCTAAGTTCGTCTGCGGGACACAGCTTGGCAATAGGCATTTGAAAAAACAAACCGGTGGAGAGGGGTCATGTCCTGCCCTTTTTGGTGGACAATGATATTTTCATGATCCTGAGTACGAAATTAGTTAGTAGACCAGAAGTCAAGTTGATGGTAGTCTGTCACTTAATAGGAGACCTCTTTGATTTGGAGTAATATTTGACTAACCATGGGCGTCGTCAGCAGTACAATATTGGGGGGGACACATTCCGGGTGGGGGGTCCGGGGGCCCTCCCCCGGAAAATTTTGAAAAATATGACCTCTCAAAACAGCGTTTTTATGCATCTCATATGTGAAATTTTATTTTAACTTTGTCATAAAATAAAGTAAACCTACGGTGTAGTTCATTGACAAAACTATGAACACAAGTATTTTTATAAAAATAGCAAACTGAAATAGTAACTTATAACAGTGGTAAATGTAATATAATAAAAGTTGTGCTCCTAATCATTGTAGATTAAATAGATCAGTAAATAGTAATTATGCAATATCACTTAAAATCTATAATAAACTATGTCATTTAATCAATAGATTATGAAAAAAAATAAAACATGTTTTCTTAGGGTGGCCATGATATAAAGTTTAGTCCAAAACGGGACATTGGATTTTCGAGCTATTGCAGCTCTCAAACGAAGTTGGGGGAGTCTGGGGGCCCTAGAAAAATTTCGTAAATTTTAAGGATCATATGCATTCTTTAGTAAAGTTTTCTCTTTTGACATCAATCTGCACTATTTTGCCTATTTCGTTCTGTCTGATTTACTTCGTTTATTTTTTTTAAACTGTTCCTTGTTACAGTATTTGTCTTTTTTCCAGTATCTCAGGATACTGTAAAAACTATTCTGGCTGTAGTATTTCGATAAATTCAGTATTTTCTATTTATTAAAAATACACAAAGTGTCAGGTTTTATATAGTAATGATGGAAGGTTAGGGTTAGGTTAGGTCAGGTCAAAAAGTAATAAACTTAACCTAAACTAACCATAAACTTGCATCATTTTCCCTAAAATGAAAAAAAGAAACAAATAAGATTTAATTTATCGAGATGCTACAACCGAAATCATTTTTGGGGTTTTGAGGTCATCCTAGAAACCCTTATGCTTTTGGTAGATCATCTGTCGTATCTTCGATCAAACCCCCTGACCTATTGTAGCTAGTGATTTGAAATTTGGTAGACAAGTTAAACTTTTTTGCCCAAAAACAGGAAAAATGTTGTGAACTTCACAACTCAAAATTTCTTCGATCAGCGAGCAATTGCGATTTTTGTAATTTTTGAGAAGGGTATCATTGTAAAGGTATTGAAATGTAGATTACAAATATATATCGTTTCCAAAATGGTGGCCATATTACCCCCGAAATTTCCAAACCAAATCCCCCATAAAAGGGCCCCCTTTTCCCAGTGGCGTAACTATGGCCCGCGTGGGCCCGCATCGCGGGGGGCCCCAAATAACTGGAATTACTATCCTTGTACCAACGTCGAGGGGGCCCCCAATCTTGAACACAAGAGGTTTTTTTTTTTATCATAAATTTTCTTTGGCGAGGGGCCCCAAAAAGTTGTCGGGGGGTCGTCCCCTATGGTCTAGCTACGCCATTGCCTATTCCCTATAAGGAAAGACCTTATAAATGAGGAAAAAATACATCAAAATATACTTCTCTGTGGGCCGAAGATATTTCCGGGAGTTAATATAAAAAAGCTAAATTTTGGAAATTTTAGGCGGCCGTAACTGTGGTGACCAAAAATATTTATTTTTTTGTCATTTTGGAGTGGGGTATTATATTAAAGATATTGAAATGTAGATTACAAATATATATCGTTTGTGGCGATCTTTTTACCCACGAAATTACCAAATAAATAAGTGCATACCTAAGATACTAAAGGATAATATAGTACAAATACAGAACTTGTTCCTCTTAAGTGCAACTTTTTATACATATTTTAGTAGAAATGTAGGGAAATATGAATTTTTATGATCGAAGAAACCCTTTTAGTAGCTTGCTGGCAAAGTACATGTCGGGATGTTTTGTATACTGTAAAAAGGAACAATTTGAAAAAGCCGAATTTAACGGATGTTTAGAAATAGGTGGGGCGTATTATGCAGATTTACCGCACACAATAAATAACCTGTTCGTCATCATTTTGAAAGGGGGGGGGGGGACACTAGGTCTTCACACAAAGTATTTGTAATAACTGATAACAGGTTTCTAACTGAATCTGAAGATTCCATATTAGTTTTTCACTGTTAACAGTAACATACAGTGGATAATATATTATTAATAATAAAATATATGTAGAAAAGTAATAACGGGTTAGATATTTTATACTTTTTTAATTTTTTTAAAAAACAGGTTAGATATTTTAAACTTTTTTTTAGGTTAAATTCTTTATTCCATCTCAAACTTTGGGGGGGACGCGTCCCCCCTGTCCCCCCCGGCGACGACGCCCGTGTGACTAACTAACCTATTAAGTGACAAACTATTATCAACTTGATTTTGGGTCTACTAACTAATTTCGTACTCAGGATCATGAAAATCGCATTGTCCACCAAAATGGGCAGGACATGGCCCCTTTCCACCGGTTTGTTTTTTTCAAATGCCTATTGCCAAGCTATGTCCCGCGGACGAACTTAGCCGACCACATATTCTTAAAAGGCACCAAAACAACATTCACACAAAATTCTAGCTTGATGTTAATCAGAAACTTTTTTGCACGCTATCTCCTGGACTATTAGTTGCTAACAGTATTAAAATATTTTTTTAAAGTAATGGTTTTATTGTATGTAGTTAACTTTACCTTTACAACCTCCCCTTTTCCTGCACACTTAATAACAACATTTGCAGTTAAAGGTTGACTGCATTATTAATTATTTAGTCTCATTCCTAATGTTATTTTAAGTTTCAGAATGGCACTTTTTGGAATTACGGTTCACTATGCTTGGATGGCAGTACCATTCACTGGGCTTTTAATTGGCAAATTCCTTGATGATCAGGAAACACTGAGAATGACACGGTTCAGGGATAAGAGTGCTCTCTACGGCCGGCAGCTAGCACCCGGTGAAAAACCTTCATGGCCTTAAAACGAATCACCTCTATAATCCTTAAAGATATCTACTGTAATTTTATTCATAGAGAATCAACCCCTTTTAGCCTAAAAATCTAAGTCAATGTTTCCAAGGGAATTAAGTGTTTCGTTAAATCTTATTTGATTATTTTTGTGTTTGAACTGCATAACCATATAAAATACAGATAATTATGACTATAGTTGTACAATAGATTCTGCTGATTAAAGAGTAAGTACTTTATTAATAGATTATAACTAAAATAGTCGAGATCAGTGGGTCCAAAGTGGCATAAAGATGGTGTCACATTAACATTGAGCTCTTATGATATTTAGAATATTATCACATCTTAACAAGGATATTTTCAAGAGCATTCAGTTAAAAAGTGATGAATTGAATATTCATTCAATTCATCACTTTTTTAAAGAGAACATTGAATTGGTGACTTGTCTAACGTTAGTCATCTGACAACTTGTTTCTTCTTAACAGGTCATTCTTTATTTGTTAAATGTTAGGAAATTTTAGCTAACTTTAAATTATATTTTTCTTGGTGATAATATTTACTCAAAAGTGCATTATAAAATCTCGTCTATTGTTAAACTATAGTTGTTAAATTCTTTTTATTTAATCCTGAGGATTCTATTCTTCTAAAGTTAAATTTAACAGTTTATTTCAATAAAGAACTCATTTCACAAGATCTATGAATAAACTTAAGAGTATTGAAAAGTGTCCTTTTGAACTATTAAATATTCTTTTCTTATTTAATAAAGGAGTGCTTACTTTTCAATTTTCACATTTCTTATAAAGTCACATTTATAATACACTAAAATTTACATGTATGTGAAATTATGTTTTTTTTTGTGAATTAAGTTTTTTTTAAATTATACATTTCTGTCATTGAAAGAAAGGGATTTGACAAATTTTATCTTATTTTGCCTTTGTTAAATCTCTGTTGCAGCTTATTGTATTTATTTTTTTCCCATTTTTGTAGAAAAGAAAAGGGGTGTAAAAGATACAAATAAATATAGTTGATCCGTTTATGTAATATATTTTGTATTTTTCTTTTATATTTTTAATTTACCTAAACACCATTTAAAATTTAAAGCAATTTATTTATACCATTTATACAAAAGTAAAGTAAAGAAAAGCTGTATAATATAAATAGCAAAATTTGAACATAATATGGAATGTATTTTGTTTTTACAACTTATTCATGCTTTAACATTATGTATAAAATGAAAATTAGGATTTGTTTTTCTTACTTCACCCTTTCATTTGCTAAGAATGAGTTAACGTGCCCTGTTCAGTGATAAGGGTTATGTTAGTAAATATAACAAAGTATGTTTATAAGTTTTTGACAACATTTCATCAGAACATAAAACGAATTAAATAAAATATATATAAATTGGTAAAATATATGATTATTAAATAAAATATATATTCGTTTTATGCTCTGATGATGCTAATAAATTTAGCGTAACATAAGCAAAAACCTAAATACTGGGCTCTGTTTGATAGAATCTCACTAACATAACCCTCTCATTATACTTGAACTGCTACTAACTACTTTAATGATAATTTATCATTTCTTCTGTGTTTACACGCTTTTATTTAACTTGCTTTCCTTCTTTATTTTTTTGTCTCCAAATCTTGTACCCCAATTCTGAACCACTTTCCGACTTCACAGAAAGCTGAAACTTGCACAGCTTGTGCATTTCTGATAAATCAATAAATTTATCCTTTAACCACTTCCTAGAAAGCTGAAACTGGCATATATTATATATTGCCGATAAAGATACAGTAATCCATCATTAGTTTTACAAAAATCTATAAATATGTCATCAAAGAATTTACTAGTTCCATTAAGCTGTCACCATGCTTTACTAGTGTTCCTGACCCAAACTCTAAGCAATGAAAGGGTTACTTACAATTCTGTACCTATGTCAGAGATAAATTATTGTTAATCAATTTTTAGTTGTTTATAAATCCAAGTTACTTATATGTGTAATAAATTAGTTGTTTAACAAAATAATGTTCTTAACACTTGCAAAAGTATAGTATCCAACAGTCAACTTTGTCAGTGAGCTTGGCTTATTATTAAATTTAATAAATCTCCATTAATTTCAAGAAAATTATTGATATTAGTCAAATATAAATGAGGAAAAAAGTGGAATGTCAAATTTACATTAAAAGCACCAGTAGCAATTAATAGAACCTTAAATTAGAATAATGATTAAGTTGTGGGATACTTGAAAAAAAATACCATTTCTATTCATTTAGCTGATATTTTCATAATTTGATATTTTTATCTCAATTTTTGATAAAGAAAAAAATGAGACATTCCACTTTTTTCCTTTTTACAATTTTTATGTTTGCTTATCTAAAATATAGAATTTAAAAATATTGCAGGGGATGGTTACCAATGGATGTACACAAACATGTTATGTACTCAATTAACATTTATGTAAAATTAACAGTGAGATTAATATTGTTAATATTCATAATGAAATGCTTAAACCAGATTCGTAGCTTCGGTAAGCTGAGAAGCAAAATGGGGTGGAAAGCATGCTGAGAGTCCTTGTTTCACCTCAGCAGAAGGGCTTAATGAGACAAATGGGCAATAAAAGAGTAAACAATAGAATAATTTATTACTACTTAACTTTGGGTAATTGTCATATTAATTTGAATTCAAGTTGTCCTGAAATTTAAGCTGCACTTAAAAAAACTGTTAACTGTTCAAAACTATACTTCTAATTTTGAAGCACCCTGAATTTGTGTATTAAACATAAAAAGAGCAGGTTAAATTCAAAATAATGAGGTTTTTTCAAACTTCTACTTACTTATTTGAGTGAAATGTCATGGGCATTCATTTATTCCACATAATATAGTTAACTATTTCTTAAAAACTTCTTTAGTACATAGGTAAGCAGGTACATGATTTCAAATAAAGTAAAAATATCAATCTATAACACATTATGAACTCTCATTTTGATATTAAAACTAGTAAATTTAGAGAAGAAAAAAAAGAAATGTTACATTTTTTTAGGTTCTGCGTTGTTTGTTTATAAGGCTCATTTGAAACTCTTTGACAGCTTTCACACCGAAAAGACAGAAGACCGACAACAAGAGACATATGTCTTTACTAAACCAATCCATTACATTATTATTATTATTATCTAATATTGTTTTCACACCAAAGAGACATGGACTCATGCTCCCCTTACTTATAAGAGAGAAAGGCCTTATCTCCATACTACTGGTCCCTGTCTTCTCGGTGTAAAAGATAAATTATGATACACAGTAATATTTGTAAAAATTAAATTAAATTTTAGCCCAAAGTTTTTCTTTCTATTAATTTTTTTTTTTTTTTTTTTTTTTAAATATAATTATAGTTGTATAATATACATAAAATTAGCTGTTTCTGCAGGTTGCATGGTTGCTACTCTTCTCGAAAGGGCAAAACAAATAGAATTTTAAGAGTAAACGATGTAGAAAATTTTAAAAATTAAAGAAATATATTTTAACAATTCTACAATAAACTAAAAAAAAAAAATATATATATATATTAGAAGAAGAAATAAATTAATAAAAATCTAAATAATCATTTAAATAAACCGATATTAATAATAAGGCACATTCAAAAGGTAAGATGTAAGGAACTGGAATTGCATAAGTAAAGCCTAGTTTGCACGGGTCGAGTATTTTAGTAGAGTAGTTTAGTAATTTAGTACTCGACTCGTTTGGACACTTCGTTACTTACTAAATTTATATGCTCAATACTGACTAAATTACTTGACCGTGGCTACTAATACTAAAATACTCGACCCATGCAAACTAGGCTTAAGAGTAATAAGCTAGTTAACTCTTAAAATATTTATCCAATAAAACTATTAAGTACAAAATCAATCAAATAAAATATATTAATAATCTTAATATTCACATATATTTTAAATAATTTGTTAATTATATTAATTTCTTAACTTTTATTTTACAAGGCACAAATATGGTATCTTTCCTTAACATAATAATGATAAATATGTTGTTATAGTCAATATTGGCCAGAGAAGTGCAATAAATTATTGTTTTTTTTATAACATACAAATTTACTTTTAAATTGGGCAGCATTAATTACATAATTTTGTGGCTAGAATCAGGCAAAGGAACAGTAAAGTTAGAGGATTTTATTAAGAGGAGCCTCTGATAGATGTAGCTATTTTTCCTGACAAATGTAAATTTACCAAAATAATAGACCACGGAAACAGGTGCTGAACAATAAAAGATAAATTGTGTTTTCTGACATAGAAGATCAAACAATTATATTGCTACTTCGAACAGATAACCTAGAGACTGAATTTCTCTTTAAGGTTTGACTAGGTTGTTTGTTTTCTTTGCCTCGTTTAACAATTTGACAGGAGCTATACCTCAGACCTTTGATAGTTGTCTGTCTGTCGTTATCATTACTCAGATGAAAGATCGAAAGCTCAGTCGAATTTTTCTCGACTTTTGGTCCCAAAGTGTTTTGATTTTGAAAGTGAACGTGTTTGATTTTCTTAGAACATCCAAAGTTCGGTACAGGAAGAGTTTGTGGATCTAGTTTGGCGATAGTTATCGGTAAGCTAGTATCACCTGGATCAGCTGAAAAAGATGCATCGGTTTCATTTAAATCTGGCTGAATTTTGGATTCTCTACATCTGTTTAAGTAAACATTCGCTCGAGCCATCTTCTCTTTCGCTTGTCTCTCCAAAAGAGCCAATCGTTTTTCTCTCCTGTCTAATGAATGCTCCCTCTCGACTAACTTATCCGCTTTTTCTCTTAATTTTGCTTCTTTAGTTCTGACGGATTCCAATTTAGCCAACCATTTATCTTTGAAAATTTTCTTTGACACATCTTCAGGTTCATCGCTTAATTTTATTTCACCCATTCTTCTCGTGACATCATGTCTATTGGACGATGATTCAAACTTGAGCCCGGTAGATCCAGATGATGATGACGAGGGAGTGAAATCGGCATTAGAACTTACTTGGTTGGCTACTACAGCAGGGTGCCGGGTGATTACCCGTGCAGATGGCCTCAAATCCATAGGTACTGTCAACATTGAATTGACAACTTTGCTCAAACCCTCTGAATAATTGGTTGGAATTCGCTGAAACCTGAAATTAATAATCAAATTGAAAATAACAGAAAGAATTCAATAACTGCTTGGAAGAAAGACCTATGTCACATTTTATTAAAGTTTACAAGAGTGCCAAAAAACCATGGTGCTGCTAAGTAGTATGATAGGCGCAAGATAGGCCCTTCTCCCATTGTGAAAACAAAAACTCTCAAAGGCTTATTGAATGAAGTAAACCAAAATTACTCAATACACCAAATGCAAGTAAAACTGAGTGCTACAAACTAAAATAAGTACCTAGTTGAAAAAATTCACACAAACTTAGATGCTATTTAAAAAAAAAATATATGTTATTTTTTTAAGGAAGTAATACAAAATAACACAATGTAAGCAGAGCCAAATAAAGTGGAGTAAGTACCTGTATTGTACACTATGTGGCTACATTGAAGGCAATGATATGAAGAACGGCTTATGCGTTTCACTAGTCATAAACTGGATCATGACAAGTAGGTTTTTGCTTATGGTGTAAGGAATTTGAGTAAAGAAGAGGGAAATCATTAGGTTGTGGGGCAGCAGCAAAGGCCCTTCTCCTACTTCGACTTCTCTGTTATTTTTCGTATCAGAGATTCTCCTGGCCTCTAGCTGCTTTATATACTTCCACAACAACAATACATGACATAGGCCGTTCTTCCGGGCCACCCACTCAATTTTTATTAATTTCTATTACACAACCAAAGTCTAATTTAAGGATAAAACATTATTTTATGTATCTAAAATAACAAATGGTAATTCGTTAATAGTATTGATTTAGATTTTATGGTATTTATTCATAATAAAGGTAAACAAGTAAAGGTAGTAAATAACAAACACTATTCTTAGTTCAATTAATAATCAGTATTTGTCGTTAATAAAAAACTGTTAATAAATATACACAACACACAATACACTATTAATAAAATACAGACCAGTTTCAACTAATATGTGTCTTTTACAATGTCCAACAAATATTTGAATAATTAAACCAAAAAATGCATAAAATTTACAATAATTATTGTCTTTACATATTATAATTACATAAAAGTGGAAGCAAATTTCTGAATTGAGGACTTATGTATGGTAGTTATGCTAATTATGTATAGGGTTTTTATGAGTTTGATTAAGGGTGAAGCATTAAGGTTTTTTGTTACTCAGTACACTCACAATGACTGTATAGTCAATATGGTCTGTATTTTATTAATGGTTTATTGAAATAACTGATTAATTGAATTGTAATGGTATTTGTTATTTACTACCTTTAAATGATTACCTTCATTATGAAACATGTTAGTACTATTTGTTAATGGTTTTTTTTACCTTCCAGCCTTAATGTTACTGATTATTTGCGCCATACCGGTACCATGAAATGGAGGAGACAATGAACACATTTCATACACCAAACAGCCAAACGACCAAATGTCTGATTTAAAACCATATTGGGATCCTTTTAATATTTCCTGAATAAAAATTTAAAAAATATGTTTTAAAATAAATTTTTTAAATTATAAAATAATATGTATATATTTTAATCAACTGACATACTTACAGGGCTAACATAGTGTAGAGTTCCAACAGTGACAGCCTGAGATGATGGATTAATACTAACAGTACATGACAGTCCAAAATCTCCAAGCTTGACATTGCCTTGACTGTCAAGGAAGACATTAGCAGCCTTGACATCTCTATGGGCCAGGGCATGCTCCTGGTGTAGATGCTCTAAAGCACGAGCTAGTTGGTACACAACTCTCCATATGTACCATTCTTCTATCAGCTTACCGTATCTAAGCAGTCAAATTCAATTTTAGAATTAGAAACGCATTCTAATCTCAGTAATGAAAGGATTAAAAGCTTCTCTAACATACTGATCCACTTTTTAAGTATAATATTTTATCATAAAAATGTATTTATGTTAAATTTAACTGCTTGCTGTTGCTTAAATTAGCTGCTGCTCCATGACATGGGTTAATGAGATGCACCTACAGTTTTCTATAATATTCCTTACCTTTCCTAGCCACACGTCAGAAAACTTCTTTCTTTTTCTTCCATCCATTTTTTTAATCAAAATTAAACATGAGGTTGAATTGACTATGAGGATGGAGACCCCCTATCCAAGTCCTATCCAAGAGTCCAAGTCCCCCATCCAAGAGTCGGCATGTGGGAAGAAGTTGCCGAGCGAGTGAATGTTGATACTTTTTTGAATCTCATACATCAGATTGAATCAGATTCTGGTGAACTAATGTGAATAGGGCATAGAGCCTGGTAGAGTTTACATTAGTAGAGTATGCAGTAGCTTTATATATAGTAGTATCTTACCAAGCTACTAGCCTAATGTAAACAATGCGCATAATAAATGGTAGAGTATAATGGTTAAAAGTTGGTAGAGTAAATGGGAAAGTGGGGTGGTAGAGTGACTCTACCTCAGACAGGTAGTAGACACCCCATCCCATGTCCTCTCCTATTATTGACTACCTCCTCTATGCATTAAATAAATCATATATTTTATTTAAATCATCTCTGGGTCTCACAGTTTTGGTTACTTTTTAAACTTAAAGTGTCTTGATAAAGAGGTCCGAGTCAGGAACTTTAAAACTAGTTCAACTTTATGCAACATTTGTAGTGTAGAACATAGAAACAAACATAAACGACAATCTGCTAATGAATATATCCTTAGAAGGATGGAGAAAAATGATTTTAATACAAGTTAAATGTACATACATGAAGAGGTAGCAGAAATAAATAAAAAAAAATGCATGCATTGGAGTCTGCAAAACAGTGAGGCATTTTCATGTCTTTGCTTCACGTAAGCTACCGACATGAAATGTCGCCAGGTTCGCTTTGCTATATTTATTTTTATTTTGACAGTGTAACGCTTTTTGGTAGCACTTTTCGAGCTTGTTTATGTGCCTAAGTAAAGACATGAGCTGCTGAACTATATGTTTCATGCATGCTTGATTTGTGATGGAATAGCATCTTTCATATACGAATATGTGGTAAACACTTCTTGTACTCTACCATATACTCCACCAATGTACAAGGCTTAAGAGAACATTAGTGTAGGAGTTGAGGCAGAGGTTGGGCAACTATACGTTAATGTTTTCTTAACTTCCAGCCTTAATGTTATTGATTATTTTAGTAACATCAGACAGATTCCAACCTTTGACTCACTCAACTTTGACACTGTTTTTTTCTCTTTAGGAGAGATTTTCTAAATGTCATTATGTATTCCTAAACAAGAGACCACTACTCATCTAGAAAAAATTATCCCCTTTTTTTAGTAAAAATATAATAGAAAATTATAATATATTCAAAATCTTGATCAATTATTTGGAATATTATATTAGAATAATATTATTAACATACTTGTATGTTTCTTTTATGACAGAGGCAAGATCTCCTCCTTGGCACCATTCCATTATGATGTAAAGAGTTGTTGTTTCTTTATGAAGTATCCTACTGAAATATTTCACTATGTACGGATGACTGATTTCACTCAGAGTATTCACTTCATTGCATAATAACTGTAAGTAATCAAAATAATAAATATAAAGTCAGCATTTATATATGTGTCACTTCATTAGTAGTATATGGGAATACATATATACTATAGTATAGTATATATATAAGAAGGGAATCCAATTCCCGACTCTGGCAAGGGCCCACTCTCTGTGTTCACCCAGCATCGCAATTTAATTGGGTTGCTGAACGAAAGTTGAAATTTAAGTGGAGTCTATCTGGCTGTGAGTACCAACTATAGTTGGTAATCACGAGAGACTCCACTTAAATGTCAACTTTTGTACAGCAACAGAATTAAATTGCGATGCTGGGCGAACACAGAGTGAGGGCCCTTGCCAGAGTCCGCAATTGAGCCCGGATCCCCTTCTTCTAAAGTGCAAATAATATCAATGGACTATCAGGAACCCCAGTTATATAGGTTTAAAGTGGCACTTCTTTAGATTGTTACTCCCCTTTTAAAAAATACAGAGGGGAGTAACAATCTAAAGAAGGTGTACGAAATGTTCTTCTTTAGACTGTTACTCCCCTAATCAAAACAGAAGTGTGATATTCCTTTGTCCCAAAGAACATTGGTCTAAACATCCCTTTTTCTTAATAGTTGTTTAGTTAAAGTTATTTATATTCTAAAACAACATAGGGGAGTAACAATCTAAAGAAGTACCTTTAAAGTTAGGACCTCAGTTAGAAAAGATTAAAAATCTTTGGAGTCAATAGGGTTTTATACAACACACAAACCTAATCTACTTAAAGGGATAATTTGATATTTAAAAATCTTCAAATCCCACTGAAAAATATTTTATAGGAACTGGATTTGACCACTTGTAAGTGCAAACCGAGATGCTTATAAAACCGATCACTGGTATTCTACAATCTCAGTAATATAATATTATTATTAGACAGACCTGATGAAGAGAGTGTCGGAACAAACTAATAAAAAATGCCCAAATTCAATTTGATTACTATTGACTGAATAAATTAAAACCACCAGTTAAAAAGCTTACAAAATAATTGCAGGGTTCACACTTAAAATTTTATTTTGATTTCCCTGACATTCCATGACTTTCCCTGACTATGTTGATCATTTTTCCCTGACAAATAAAAAAAAAGAAGAAAAGAATAACAATCTCGTAAATTTAATGGAAATATTTATTCACACCATTTGTTTATACATACGTGCCACTTAAAGTAATGTAAAACCTTAATAAGTTTAATCTTGTTAATTAAAGTAAAAAATATTAAGAAAAGGGTTTTTTTTTCCTTTAAATAAAATGCACTCATAAATACCTAAAATGTATAATTTAACAATAAGTAACTAATATACCTAAATACCTAATATAGTTAAATATTTTTTAAAAAATCACAAAATATGGCCCCCTCAATATGATTAGTAGGGGTTAGAGATGTAAATAACGTTTTTTTCTGGTGACTCTTTTTTATAATTACATTTTTTTTTTCATGAGTATATTTTTTCACTGTATAATGAAGGCATGTTTATAATTGCTTATCTTCAAAATACCTTTAATTAATATTTTGCTTTAAAAATACAATGTATATACAATTTTAAGTTTTTGGTAGTTTTCATACTACGGAAAGTATAAATTTTAATTTAAATCAAATTATAATTATTATTTACTACGGGAAACAGACAGTGAAAAATACACTCCCGCGCTGGGATTTGAAACACATACAGGAGACCCGTGGTATTTTTCACTGTCTGTTTCCCGTAGTAAATAATAATTATAATTTGATTTAAATTACAATGTATATTATGTCCAAGAATGTTTGTAACATTCAACATTAATATAAAATATTTTTGATGAAAAAAATATGTATATACTCGTATATTTACTTGTCATAATAATCTCCACCACTAACATACTCGAATAAAATAACTCATTTTTATTGCCAACTTTTTGATTTTGTACTATGAAAATTTATTCAAATTTGATTAATCAATCAATAATATACAATACACTTGTTAAAACATTTTATTTGATAATAAGAAATTCAATTTAATTCAATTTGAGCTCATTAAACAAACTGGAATTAGTTATTTTATTTTTTTCTTAATAAAAGTCAGTTTCACCCTGGTGAACTGATTAAACTGTCTAACCATTTTATAAATTAATAATTTATTTCCTATTAACCGGAGCCAATATCCGAGGACAATATAATTTCCAAGATATTATGCAAGTTGTGGAACCATTACTTCGTTTCTTTTTCAGAATTTTGTTTCTTATATCAGAGTTAAATAACCATACTATACTTGTAATAAAAATTAGTTAAAAAAATGCATCTGAAAAAACTTTTTATGTCACAAAACACGAGAGGCTTATTTGTTTATAGTTTATTTAATTGACAAATTTTGTTTCCCTGACTTTTGGCTTATTTTACCTAAAGTTTGGTTATTTTCCCTGATTTTAGGGTTATTTCAAAAAGTTTCCCTGACTTTCCCTGACCTCGATTTTTTTCCCTGACATTCCCTGATTTTCCCTGACTTTCCAGGTCAGTGTGAACCCTGAATTGGTACTTGTTAATTAGGAGCCCTCCCTAAAAATTAGTGATGGTTAGAAATCACCTCTCTAAGCACCTCTAACTT
Source organism: Gerris lacustris (assembly GCA_951217055.1). Taxonomy (NCBI): domain Eukaryota; kingdom Metazoa; phylum Arthropoda; class Insecta; order Hemiptera; family Gerridae; genus Gerris; species Gerris lacustris. Next base: position 51,499,604 of record OX578279.1, read on the forward strand.
TTAGGGAGGGCTCCTAATTAACAAGTACCAATTAATTTATAGAGCTGAAGCCTTACATTTACACTTTATTAGTGACTTGTTAAAAAAATGATTGTTTGCAGTCGGAAAATAAATTAATGCCAATGTTGAAAGATTTACAAGACCATAACCTAGCCCACAAAAGTGTTGGTAGATTATACTTTGGAATTCAGAAACATAGAAGAGATTATGTCCCTTAGACTTCATAATAAATTAGACGGAGGCACTTGTAAAAAAATTATAATCACTTAGTATAATTAACTATTAAGACAAGGGAATTTACACATTGTAATTTAGGTGGGTCACCAAGTAAACGAGTGCCCTAAAGGGTAGGTGCAACTGATTTATACAGACAGGGTTGACCTTAATCAAAAGAAGATATTAAAGGAATTTAAATAACTCCAATTGGTTACCATTACCATACAGTACAGCCTCGCTAATCCAGACCCCGCTAGTCCAAATATCAGGTTAATCCAGACAGACCTCAAAAAAATGTCTAATAATGTACCACCAATAAACTTTAAATTTATATAAAAAAATATGGTAATTTTTTAATCCTAAATCAATTTGTAGGTTAAAAAGTGGACTTACGTTGAGACTAAACACTAATTTTAGTGATAGTTTCACAGATATTTCAAAACTGACTATTTAATCTGGACTTTCGGTGATCCAGACAGTGCCCGGTCCCATAGAATACGGATTAGTGAGACTCTGCAGTAACTTCAAGCTTTAGTAAATCTAAACAACACCAACCATTTAACCCTTTAATGCTAATTGTAATTGGATGGCTTGTATTACTAAACCTTCGTCATTCAACTAACATATGCAGAAAATACATTTTTTGGGTTGAAACTACACTTTTATAAAGAGAAAACTATTAAGAACTCATTATTAAATATTTTAGTGAGATGTACAAACTTTTGATGACAAATAACTTAGTAGGAATAACAGAAGAATCTGAAATTGAGTGAACATTAATGCACCAGGTCCCATGCCCCAGGCTAAAAGCCCTATGCCCTATGCTAAGTGCTCCAGGCCCCAGATTATCGGCCATTGGTCTCTGGCCCATTGCCCCTTACCCCTAGGCCTATTGCCCCTTACCCCAGGCCCATTTTCCCAGGCTATAGGCTCATTCGACGACCAATTAATTCCCTACATCTATTACTAAACGTTAGTCGAGTCGACGAAGTATTTGACGACGAAGTTTGACAGGTATTTGCCAGAAAACGAGTGTATGCTCAAAAGGACTACTACCGCTACACTAGCAGGTGTGATACTAACCAGTGCAGGCACTGCAGAAAGATGGGGTACCCATCACCATCACATACGAGCGTAGATGGTTAAGGTTCAAACTGTGCTCGTCGATTCGACTAACATTAGCATTTAAGGGTTAAAAATGAATTCCTACTAAATAAGTGGATATTTGATTTTGGTGTTATATTAGGTTTTATCCAACCAAACAGTAAACACTCTGCGGTATCATCACAGGCATGCACAATGGATAAAATCCTATCCAACCTGACTTGTAACAGTGTTTGGTACTGGTTGGTTCGTTCCTCAACCGTATCTCGTACAGTTCAAATGATCTTCAGCCATAACCAAGTACCGATTTGTACGACATGAATAGTAATGTCAGCAGGAAGGTTCGGCACTTTTATAGAAAAGGGCCCCCCACTTTTTTTTTTCTAATTCACCTTCTGACAACCGAATACACACTTTTTTTTATGCATAAGTCTGATATTCCTTTGTCCCAAAGCATATTGGACTGAATATCCCTTTGTCTTAATAGGTAGTTAGACTAAGGGATATAAACTCTTCTGTATAAAAAACAAAAAGGGGGGCCCTTTTCTATAAGAGTACCGAAGGTTCCCTATCTCTTAGGTTTCCTTGAGTGTTTTTGATAAATAAGGTTCAAAAGAGTCACAAACCAGTTCCGATATGGTATATATAATGTTAGCACATGTGCATCAAACCTCCTGTCCTAAAAGATTCCCGTATGATCTCTGGGACGGTGTAAAGGACGGTCCAAATAGGGGGGGTTGGAACAAACCAATGGTGTTCCCTTTTGAACCCTTAAACAGTTTTAAGCTAGCAATTCCAAGAAACCTCTAATGTCTTCTTGCTATTTTATAAACTATCAGCTCTGAAAATTCTCCAGTTTAGTAATCAAAACAAAAATGCATTAGACTAACGAAGGAGTGGTTTATCGCTAAAACCAATAAGTGTATTCAGTAAATATGCACTTGCACACCCATATATTTCTTAGAATTTTTTAGTAGTCGAATAACGTAATTTAAATTGTAATACACATGTAAATGACTTCTTTTCTTGTGTATTTAAATGTTTCTTTTAATTACATCACCTGTTTTTTTACCTTTTTCTTTTCTTCCGACATCCTGCCATAGTCGACTGCCTTCCACACGAATATCTCACTGGTTAATACATTGCGAACTTTATAACAAGTACCGAAAGAACCGCTTCCAACAACCTTTAAAACTTCGTAATCTTGGAGAGATGAATTCATGATAATTACATCACGTCATTTGAACTAAGTAATATTCGTTAGCCCTAAAACTAAAAGACAAAATCAGGAAGAAGGAAGTATAAAAAAACAAAAGGCAATACTGGTAAAAAGGAAGAGATTAAGATCACATTCTTTTGTATTCTTTTTAACTTTTTGAAATTCGAAAACAACGGTTATGTCAAGTGTCAAGGTCCCTTCCAAAATTAACTCTTTGGTGGTTTAAGTAAACATCCTACTATCGATACTTGGTTGCTCAATGTTCTTCCCAGCCCTATACAACTCCCAGGGTGGGGGTTTGCCCAAGTTTGGCGCGATGGTACTGCTACAAGAACCCGACGGCCAAAAGTGGAAGTAATAGAGTAAACAATCAACGGTCAAGTGTCAAGTCCCAACGGCCAATTCCTTCAGTCTACCAGTTCTACTTCTACGCATTTTTCACAGCGTGTAGTTTTTGATTTTGATTACCTGTTGAAATATGGTTCACTTTTGTGATGTGCATGGCTGCTTAAGCAGAGAACCTGATGTATAATGCTTTAGTTGGCCTAAGGATAAAGCAAGGTTAGTTATAATTTTTTGGTAAATCTTAAAAGTAATGTTTCACTCGAATGTACTGTTTTGACAAAGAGCAATACTCTCTCAAATGTATAAATCATACCTATACAATCTCTCAAATGTATAAATTATACAAATTTACTGTTTTAGTATTTACGCATTAATTGATACTGCTGGATTTTGTTGATTTAGATATTATAACTTTTGTTCTCCATGGGGCTGGGATTTGAACACTGTCTCCCACGAGTTAATTGTTGTTGAAATAACGATTTTTTTTATCTAAGATGCATACTTTCAGTGTTGATATGTTGAAACAATATATTAGTTGCATTATTTGTTCATATATATTTCTTAAACTTGTACTGAATTTAGTTCTTACTCTAATTTATATAGTGAGAGAATTATGTTTATGAGATACTGTCATATAAATCACAGCATTTAAGTTTTCGCTAAATTTATTAGCATTATATGAGCATAAAAAATATTGAGATTATATAACCTCCATTCCCACTAATATCATTTGAACTGTCTTTCATATTTTGACATTTTTACAGGTGTGAAATATGGGAAAAGTTCTGCCAGAATCCCAAGTTGAAGAAGGTGAAGAAGCAAATTTGTGCTAAACATTTTGATTTAAAGTACTTCATTGATGGAAGCAGATGTAAACCACTTTTACGTCCAACAAACCCTATTTCAACATTAGATCCTCCTACAACAACTTTGATCGCATTATGTGAGTATAGCAAGTACTTATTTCTAATTTGTTTCACACCTGGATGATTTTCATACTCTGAAATTTCCTTGCACTTTAGTAAATTTTAACCCTTTACGGGGCAAGGTCATTTTCAGTGGTTCGTTTTATTAATATTTATAACTGAGCACCCCAAAGACCCACAAAACAATAATTTGAAGTTAATTTTGTTACCGTTGTTGCTATTATTGATATTCTGAATGTATCATATTTGATACATTACCTCAAATGCGTAGAATAACTGTTCTGCAACAATGTATCATTTTTGATACATAACCCTTTCCCTAACATATATAATACAATATATAAAATACAATACGGTGCAATGTAACATATTTGATACATTAAAATTAAACTTTTTTTACAAGACAAGGTAACTATTTAGCAAACAAATAATGAAACCATACATTAACCCATTTAAGTTTATGTTTTCTTCACAAATACATCCAATACTAACATAAAAATGGGTGTAAAAAATAAATAACTAACTTGGTATGCGTGGTCTATATTTCCCCTTAATTTCATGTTGACAACTAAAGGCTTATGTTTCTCTTAATGACCACTAGATGCCAGATAGAACTAGAATAACTTAGAATATGCATCATATTATATAAAGAACCTTGTTTCCACCAAAAAATCCCTTTTTTTATTTTTACAAATATATATACATATAATGTATGATATTTGTTACACGGCCCTGTAAAGGGTTAATTGCTTGAAGCATTGCTTGTAATTATATTGGTGCTGATGTGTTATAGGTGGGGCAGCTGTTTTGAGTGGAACTACTGATGATACTTATATGGAAGTGGAAGCTGCCGAAACTAACCATTTTAATAATTTCATTAAATTGCTACTAACAAATATTCACTGACATAAATTTTTGTAAATAGATTTTCTTTTTTATGACAACAATATTTTTAATGCTTAACTATGCATTAAAACATTGTATTTAGCCTTATTGTACCTTTTATGTGAATAAAGCAGGCTTTTTTTATTCTACTTCTTATTTTCTTTTATTTTTTTTAATATTTATTCTTCAACCCTTCCAAATATTTTTAATAAGATTTATTTTAGATTATGTTTATTTTTCATTTTAATACAAAGTGAATGTATTAACTCATTAAAATATATTCTTAAAATATGTTCTGATGTAATGAAATTTTCATTTTTGAGCAATATGAAAAATCAAGAAAATTTACACATGTTCAAAAATTCAATTTGCTGAATGAATTTTTATTTTTCTATAATTATCAAGGTTGATAATTTAATATACTTAATATTTCAAGGCACTTAAATATTATGTGCATATGTACATTTAATTCCTTTAAAGTAGTGGGTAAAAAAATGGATTAATATTTCAAATATGAAAAGTAAGGAGGAAATAAAATACTTAATACTTTTGATTTGAAATTCCCGGTCTTTTTGCCGAGAATTAGTACTTCATTTTCCCGTCGGGTTCTTGGAGCGCTTCTGTCCGTTTCCCCCACTATAACCTTGTCAAAGGGTCTTAAAGAGGGGAGACGACTATCTCTATATATTATTTATCTATGGTTCTTCCTATTTAATTAGGTAGAAGATTAGAAGTCTCTTCACCAAAAAATGTTAATTTTTTTTTTATTAAACTCAACTAAACAAATTAGGTATAAAATATATCAAATTTATCATTTTACAAGTAAACGATATATCGATTGTTTAGAATCTGTTCCTCAATACCTTCATCTCTAGATTTAACTCTTCAATTTCTCATAATGTATATATTGGTAACATTGACTCCAACAATCGAAAATCGAAAGCTCTTTATCTTAGTGAAAGTGATAACAATATTTTGTTTATGATCTTGTAGCTGCGGGTTTTTTTTCACATATATTTGCTAAATATTATTTAAACTCTTTCTTTTAATAATGTATGCCAAAAATTAAAAACAAAATGGATGATCAAGTGAAACAATTAGATCAACTAAGCAAATCCTATTCTAATTATCTCAAAGTTGATACTTCCCGCGAAGTACGTTATTGTTTCGTTTTTTTTTTTCGATATAAACAAATCCTGTTTTTATATTTGTTTTTGTTATTTGGGTTTTATTTATTTTCAGGTGAAAACTATTGAAGATGCTATCGAAGAAACTTTAACTCGTTTGGAGGAATTTGAAACAATACTTTTGATGGTACGTGCTATGCTTTATCTTAATGCATTGCTACTATTACTATTTATCATTGTAATAAAGTTGATGTTTTGGACTAATAGATATTATTTCGCCATCACAAGGGGTGTACTGGAGCCGGAACGCCTTTCCGGGGCTAAATCGGATTGTACGTGCCCTGGAAATTTCTTCGAGTTGGACCTCTACCTGGTTTATACACAGGAGGGTTGTTTTTCTTCAGAAAATGAGCGGAGCACCGCGAAGCGGTGCGGAGCGGCTATAGAAAATTCAAGGCTACACAAAAAATTAAGGTTTTTAATTTAATATGCGAGATTTTATCACCTAACCTCAAAGTGGGGTCACGTACAATCCGATTTTACCCCTTTCCGGTATTGCTTTAATGGATGAAGAATTATTTTCTTGCGTAAAATGTATTTCTCTTAACTCAGGGGCGTTCACATTGGCGAGTAAAACGGGTTAGTACATTGCAAATACTGGTATGGCTAGTAACTAGTATGGCAGAACACGCCTCGTTTGAACACTTGTACTAGTGCACTCTCCTTGGTTAGCCCACTAACCTGGTGAGTAGAGCAGGTAATGAAATCGGCCCTATGATTTCACTAATATTGGCTAGATAGAAAAACGAGTCCATTTCTTTCTTTCTTTTAACAAAGACTGAATTATTTATTGTTTTGACAATATAAAATCAAATATTTTTATAACAAGTTCTAAAAACAAAATAATCTTAATTCGCTTTCGCGACACTCCAGCAGCAAGCAGCTTTCTTCTACCTTCCTTTCCAGCTTCTCATCTGCTTCCATACTGTCTGGATAACCTCGGCTTTCCATTTAGTATTAAATAAACAAATTGAATAAATAAACAAACAAAACAAAATATTGGGATGCTCGTCTTCCAACATCTATTCCTCTATCTCTAGAGGGTAAATTTTAGAAATAGGTCTTGTAATGGTTGCGGTTGAGGTTTTCACGACTACTGATCTAATAGCCCCATCCCTGCTAACGTTGACATCTTCGATAAGTTCCAATTTCCACTTTTGACGAGGAGTTAGTTTTTTTCAATTAGGACGACTTCTCCGACATGTGGTGTTTGTCGTGCTCCTCTTCTTTTGACAGTTCGGGCTGAACGTTCTCTTAAACTTAGAAGATATTCCTTCTTCCAGACTTCCCAAAACTGATTCAGAATATTATTCCCTTTCTTCCAGATATCAAGAAGTTCGCTCTGCGTTTTGTTGAACGTTCTTCCGTCTCGGCAAATGTCACCGTCAAACGACTCCACGGCTCTGATCTGTGTTAAGTGGGCAGGCGTTAATATCTCTCTGGCCTCGGTTCCCACGTACACTAGGGGTCGGGAATTTAAAACGGCCTCTACTTCCACTACTATTGTGCTAAGTTGTTCCCGGGTTAGTAAAATTTTGCCTAATGTCTTTTTCAGACAACGTTTGGTCAATCCTATTAGCCTCTCATAGGCCCCTCCCATCCAGGGTGACAATTCAGGGGCCCACTGCCATAAGATGCCCTTTTCCGCACAAAATGTGTTTACCCTTTCGTTATTCACAGTTTGACCCTTTTTTCTCCTAAGGACTACTTCAACCGTCTTAAATTGCTTAGCATTATCGGATAGAATAACTTTGGGAATCCCTCTCCGTGCTATGAACCTTCGAAAACATAATAAACAAATCCAAACTTTAATTTCCTTACCAGCGGTTTTAACCCATAATGGTCCTAAGTAATCGATTCCCACTGACGAAAAACTAGCTGATTTGGTCACCCTAAACTCAGGTAAAGGGGGTCTATCTGGATAGTTAAATGGTTTTCCCTCTATTTTAGTGCATGTAATACATTTTCGCAATACCTTAGTTGTTACTGACCTACCCTTTGGGACCCAGTATTGTCTACGTAACTCACTTAACGTGTGATTAACTCCTACATGCTGAAGTTTTTCATGTAAATCCTCAATGATTAACTTTGTAAGATGATCTTTCCCTGGCAATAAAACTGGACATTTCTCTTCCGGCTCTAAATTAGCATATTCAAATCTGCCTTTACACCTTATTATTTGTTTCTCATCTAAATATAGTCCTAGCTGTCTAACTAATAAATTTGAATTTTCCAGTATCAAATCTTTTATCACTTCATTGTAATGTCTAGTTTGTACACATTTTTCCCATTTAGTCAAAGCTAACTTCAATTCGTTCTCACTCACATATTTTTCGCTATTTACTTGTATCGTAAATTTTATTTTTCGAATTTGACACAACTTCCGTTTAAATTTGATGAGAGCCCTGTGACACCATACAGTTACCCCGAGAAGTTTGTATAATTTATTGAATTTTTCCCCTTGTATCTCATAAGATGTCTCAATTTTTTCTTCTACTCCAACCAAGTTCAATTCTTTATAAATTCCTTGCACTGTTTCCTTCTTTTGTTCTTCTTCGTCTTCAATGTTGATTTCTTCTGGCCACATCTCTTCCTTTTCCAACCACGTTGGACCATCTTTTACTATTATGTTATTTTCGAATTGCTCTAAACCCCAGTCATCCTCGACTTCCTCCTGACCGCTTTCCTTAATCCCTAATATTTCTAGACTCCGGAATTGTTTTAAATTAAGATTACTTTCCCTAAGAATTGACCGGTTGTCTTCCTGCATGTACATCTCAATGTCTGTACCCTGTTTGTTGCAACATAACATGCTTATTAAACAAGGACTTTCTTTACTTTTGCTTTTCTCACTTCTTCCTGTAATTATCCACCCAAATTTCAAACTTACTATATGCAATCCTGGCCTTAATTCTATTTTTTCTAAATTCATGACATCGAAGTAATAATCATTACCTATCAAAATTTGAATTTCTCTATTGTCCATTAATAATTTAGGGTTATCTGCAAATTCTAAGTGGGGAAATTTTTCCTTAGCGTATTCCAAATGTTTATTACATTCTATCCTATTTTTTATTATAAAGGGTACAACTTTTGCTATTACAGTCATAAATGAATTATCAGAAACTTTTATCTTAAACTCAACGGTATACGATTCAATAAATTTTGGCTTTGATGTTCCGAAAACAGATATTTTTAGCTTTTCTTTGTGTAGTGGAGTTAACCTTAGTTGTTTGGCTAATGCTTCTGCAATGTAAGACCTGTGACTACCACTGTCCAATATAACTCGACGGTGAACCATTTTTGTGTGTTCTGTACGACCTATTTCAACTGTGGCAGTTTGCATTGCAACTAATGGTGCTCCTGCCATCAGTTGTACCTCATTCTCTTCATTACACTTTCTACTTTTACTAATTTCTTGTGAGTCATCCTTATTAAGCCCTGGCATTTTAGGACATAAACTGCGATGGTGTAGTTTACTCTTGCAATAATAACAAACTCTATTTACTTCACAACTTTTGGCCTTATGGCGGGATTTCTTTAAACATTTAAAGCAGCATCCTTTTAACTCATCTTTTCTGGATTCTATTGTTGAAAAATTGTTACACTCGTCAGTCTAATGTGACTGAGAGCAGTACCTACACTTCAGTGGTTGTCCAGCAAATAACATACCAGTGGTACTATGCGTCTTATTAAAACTACCACATCCCTCCTTCGCTGAATCGTTCCTTTTGAAACTTCCCTGTTCATATCTACCATTATGAAATACTACATTCCTATTTTTAGCTCCTATTCTTTCCCTATTTCCTATTAACATGTCTAATTGTTTACGAAGTTTCTTTGTATCCGTATCTTGAGAAACGGACGTGGAATCTTCGCCGCTCCTAGTGACATCATACATCTTAAGTTCCTCTAATTGTAATAATATCTCTGAAGGAAATTTTGATCTTATCAAACAAACTGTGTTTGAATTCTCAATGTTTTCACCTAAACCTTCTAAAGACCTGCAAAAATTTTCAATTTGATCCAGTGTAGATCTTAGACGCAAAGTATTGTTATTAGATTGGCTTAACTGTCTGAATTTTCCATGAATGTCCTCAATTATCAGTCCCTTATTTGCAAATCTTGATTTTAATAGGTCAATAGCGGTGTCATAATTGCTACTAGTCAGTGACAAGCCTGCAATAGCTTGTGCAGCTTCTCCTCCTAATTGTTGTTTTAAGTAATTAAATTTATCCATTTTACTTATATTTAATTTGCTATGTACCGCAGTCTCAAACCTTTCCCAAAATTCAAATCATTTTAATTTAGAACCTGAGAACGTAGGAAGGACAAGTTTAGGCAGTTTAGCTGATACCTCACCTACTTTCTCTGGATTGGAATTCGCTATTAAAATCGGACTGATTGTTAACCTATTTTCCAGTAAAACCTTAACTTCTTCCGCGTCCAACATAATATTTGTTAAGCTTTCAATATCCCCATCAAACTTACCCAAATCCTCTACACTAGTCGATACCGTCTCTAATTTTGCCACTACCTCGTTGAATTTATTTAAATATTTATCTAACTTTCCCGCTAAATCTACCCCAGTTTTCCTATCCAGCCTACCATTATTCTCATTTTCAATCCATGTCCTAATTTTTTCTGTTACTTCAATTAACCTACTCTTGACAGGACCTAATACCTTTCTAACAGACCCAGCAGTGGAAGCAGCCATTTCTAAATTCCCGTCCTCTAATACACACGGAAACTTAAGCCTGAGAGATATTACCTATTTTCGATGTCTTTACTTCAGTTACCGTTAGATAACCACGTGCTCAGCTACCATGTAATGAAATCGGCCCTATGATTTCACTAATATTGGCTAGATAGAAAAACGAGTCCTTTTCTTTCTTTCTTTTAACAAAGACTGAATTATTTATTGTTTTGACAATATAAAATCAAATATTTTTATAACAAGTTCTAAAAACAAAATAATCTTAATTCGCTTTCGCGACAGAGCATTTGCCAAGAGATAGCTCAGGGGGCCAACTAACTACTTAACTCGCCTCGTGTGAACAATGTTTTTAGTAGATTTATAGATAACGGGGTTAGTTAGTAAACATAATTCGCGTGATTTTGTTTTTCTTTGTATTTTTTGTGTTCTTCATTTTTGAAAATTTATTTAAATTTGTACAAAAAATGAAGTGGTTAGAAAGGGAAAATGTTTTTCATCACTTTATTTAAGTTTAAGTCGAACTTGGTACTTTTTAAAAACTTTTACCATGATGTTGTCACTAACCACTAGCCCACACTGCGCCTGAACATCTAATAACCTAGGCTAGCTACTAGCAAGGCCGATTGCTACTAGCCCGGCACTAGGCACTAGTCCACTAGTACAGATTTTCACTCACCAATGTGAACACCCCATTAGAGAAACGGGCGGCTAATTCGGATTGTACGTGCCCTTGAAATTTCTTCGAGTTGGACCTCTACCTGGTTTTTATACAGGAGGGTTGTTTTCTTCTGGAAATGAGCGGAGCACTGTGAAGCAGTGCGGAGGGGCTATTGAAAATTCAAGGGTACACAAAATTAAGGTTTTTAATTTAATATTTGGGATTTTATCACCTAACCTCAAAGTGCAGAGAAATTATGCCTTCCGATCAATATTTTTAATAAGCTGTCTTCCGATCAATATTTTTAATAAGCTGTCTTCCGATCAATATTTTTATAAGCTGTCGGATTAGGATGATGGTTGTGAGGAGTTATCTTAGGACTGACAACTAATAATAATGAATTAAGGTTAAAAGCCCTATACTAAGTCAGAACGCTGAAGGAGAGTAATTACTGATTTTTTAAAGTAATTTTTATTTTTATAATTAAAGATATCATAGAGAAAGAAGAAATATGCAATACATTATTGACTTTTTAGTTTAGCATTTCCAAAACGCAATCTAGAATAACAATAGAAAACATAAAGTACACCGCCAGGGCCTCATTGCATCTAATGAAGACATGCCAGAAGGTTCGATTTCTTGAAGAGATTGTCTATAAACTAAGACAAGAGGTAGACACTATGGAAACTAAGCTGTTTGTCCACTATAGCCGTGCCACTTAGGGTTAACAAAGGAAATTCTAATATTTTTTTTACGTTTTACCTAATATTCCAATGTAATTTCGTTGCTTGAATATGTATTTTTTTAGTAGCATACCAATAAATAAGTAATAGTTTTATCAATTTCTTGTGTTGGGATTTTTAGTTTGTAGTGGTACTACTGTATTAAAACTATTGTGTAACTTGTACAAATGTAGAGGAATTAACTTTTGCTTTCATGTGCAGTATACGTTGGGGAAGTGTGACGTCACTTACGTAAAAAAATATGTTTTGTTAGGTTGGCTAATCTGCGTTGGCTCATAACAAACAAGATACAAATGGGTTTTATCAGTGCTATTCTATTTTATTGTTATTTTTTAATCAATCAATTTTATTAATTTATGAATGAAAAAATGTCTCAATTCTTTGGCATTGAGCATTGCATTTGGGCATTGAGGCATTGCATTTGGGTGCAACGCATAGGGCCTTAAGAGATAAATGTCACTTTTACCGCTTTCCCAAGAATAAAAATCAATTTTCTGTGTGGCGTAACATCTGTAGGTAAGTTGTCTTTTATATCTTATTTGTAAGAATTCTTTGTTCTATCATCTATTAATGTATACATTTATTGGCTTATTAATGATGTGAATGATGTATGATTAGGTTAAAAAAGCTTTTAATAGAATAAAAAGAGGAAAAAACTGTAGTATGCTCACAGAACACTAGTAAACAATTGTTTGTTATAAGCCAGTAAAAGATAACCTGACAAAAAATTGTTGTAGGGGTAGGGGTCTGACATCACAGCAACCTTTGTCACCTTAGGCACCCTCACCACCTAAGATAGAAGAATCAGTGTGGTAACTTATTATATAAATACTTTGTTTCTGAATTCTTAATGTGGATAGCTAATAGTATAATAACAAAATAGGTTGCTTAAATTAATGTACAAAAATTTTACCTCTATCATGAAAAATTTTTCCAGCAGTTTTGCAAAATTCAACTATAAAAAAGTTATAGTAAATTATGGAGTTATTAAACTGAATTTTTTCCATTTACAGTAGGTTTAGTTTTTTTACTTCATTACTAATCGTTCCTTGGGGTCCTATGGTAAATTTTACCTCCAGAGTGCATTAAAATGTGTTTTTAAGGGTTATATTTTCCAAAATATTTAGGACCCCCCTCGGGAGCCAGGGTGACCGAGGTGCTATAGGTGCCGCACGGCTATCACTGAGTTGAGGCAACTCGAGGTCGTGGGTTCGATTGAACAGGTCGTGGGGCCATGATGCTCTGAATTGCATCTATGAATCGCGGACGGAGCAGGGTGAGGGCACCCCCTAAGGGGTTCTCTTCCCCCACACTTTGATGTGGGTTCGATCCGTGTCATGAGATGTGATTTGTATTTATGGTTCGAGGTCGTAGTAGGGCGAGGGCACCCCCTGAGGGGTTCTCTTCCCCCACACTTTGATGCACGCTTATATAGCTTACTAATGACCACATCATACTCGCTTCGGCGGTACAATGTACAAATGTATGATGTGTAAAGTAGCTGGAACTCTTCACCTCGGGGCAAGTAAAATGGGTCTACTATAAGGCCTGATTGCGAGATTCGAATAAGTGGTTCATCCAACCCGTCTAGTAGGAAGTACTAGGTAACTACTACTACTACTAGGACCCCCCTTAGGCGTTCCGGTACTGGAAAATTTGCTTGTCTTTGGATTTACCTTGTATTATGGTGTATTTTATGTAACTGTTGTTATATTTATAGATGAGATCATCAGCAGAAGGTCAACTGACAACAGCACTGCTAGATAAGAAAGAGGATCTAATGAAGACATGCCAGAAGGTTCGATTTCTTGAAGAGATTGTCTATAAACTAAGACAAGAGGTAGACACTATGGAAACTAAGCTTAACACAGCTGAAGCCGAGCTTAAAAACTCCTCTCAAACCACTCTTCAAAATATACTTAAGCCTCTTCTATTTGTGAGTAATTTAATTTTCTTAAAGAAAAAATATTAAATCCTATTAAGATAAGTTTTAGTAAGATCCGTAACAATTTATTCAAGTAGGTCTTCATATTTTTTTTAGAATTATTGAGTTATTTAATTTTAACTTAGACAATAATGTTTGTGTTTAAACACACACCACACACACATGATTGTGTGAAACACACACTCACACAATTAGTGCAGTGCATAGCTTCCTTGTGCCCTATCTCTATCTTTTTGGGGGACAGAGACAGAACTAGACCTGCTGAGGCCCGTGTGCAAAATTTTTTTTGAGGCCCCCCTTAGTCCAGTCGCCATGTACTTTATACCTAAGAAAAATTTCGAATTTAACGAAACTTTGGGATGTTGTTAGTGGGTGTATAGAAGTGCAACACCCAATTTTTTTAACAAAAAACCCTGTGCTAACTTAGGGGGGACGTTTGATTTCCAACGGTCGGGAGTGACAAAACAATTATTTTTAGCAGTTTTTCACGATTTTGAGAAATTTTGCTCTTGATCGAAGCCGTATATCGGTACCTATGGGATAAAACAATAAATTTGACCAGTGAAATATGAAGGATATTTAATTCTCCACAAATTACTATCACAAAGTTTTACGCTAAAATCAACCGTTTTTGAATTATTTAAGTGCAAAATGTTTGTTGTTTTTGACCTCCCCCCCCCACCCCAAGTTGGCACAGGTTTATTTGTTCGAAAATTGGTTGTAGTACTACTGGACACCTTCTAGCAACATCCCAATGGGTCTAGGAAAAAAATTTCAAGATTGAATATTCCTTATTTTGAAACGTTAAATCTAAATTCATTAAAATTGTACCTTATAAGCAACTTATTTCGTTAAAAAAGTATAAACTACAGCAAGAAAATGAGAAAAAAAAGTCGCCTGTAATTAATACTTTAAAGAATGGATTTTGATTTTTTGGTTCAAAACAAGTACTTTTTATTTTTTTAAATTATTTCTTAGATCTAATATTTTAGCCGTAAAACATGAGTTGAAAACTCATATTTTAAAACTTCAATCCTGAGGGAGGAAAATGGGATGATGTTCTTATTTTAAGCCATAATATCTAACTCTAATATTAAAAAATGTCTTCTTATTAACTTTTTCATATTTTAAGTACTGTTGTTGTTAAGAGCATGTTAGCACTCAAAGTGCTTAGCATTTTAAGTTAACATAGGACCCAGCAAACCGTGTCTTTCTTCCTGCAATAGATTCTAGGGATATTGAGTGGATCATGTTAGGTGGGACACTCTTTATAGGCATATTTATTTTAAAAATATCAAATTTCAATTTAAATTTAAAAACTAACATTAAAGAAAGTTACATTTTGACAGAACATATAACAGGATCACACAAAACATTAACTGTCTAAAATATGCAATTGCATAAAAATCAGGTTATGTTAAAATTAAAATTTTTATATTAATAATATTATCTTAACAAGCATTAAACATCAATTGTCTCAAATAATAATAATAATAATTATTATTATTATGTGGAAAAGAACACGAGATAATAATTATAATAAATAAAATATAAACTAATATCACCTTTCTAGTAAAATTATTCATTATTTTTTATTTACTTATTTTTATTTTTTTTATTACTGGCCGGGCGGAAGTGAGGCCCCCCTTACTCCGAGGCCCGTGTGCGGCTGACCCCATGCACACGGCTAGTTCCGGAACTGTTGGGGGATTAACAATGCACTAATTATAACCTAAAACAGAAACTTCATTTAAATCAGACGTTTTTAAGATATGTTCACAAAAATGTTGAAGAGGCCAAGAGATGTACATGCTGTCTGAAACGGATTTCTGTCTTTGAATTTTTGAACTCCTAAAGAGAGTTAAAAAGAGAGACCTAAAAAATGTTCATCCTTTGGAACAATCACAATGCTTTTGTTACCTTCGGTATGCTCGGAAGCAGTTTACAGTTATTTCTTGAATATGGTTAATTAATTTTTAACAATATACTTCACTCATTTCCTATGATGCGCAAGAATGGCATTCAAACTCCTTATACCTTTAAATTAAAGATTTTTATTTTTTTAATAACAATTTTAAAGAGGGTTTTCCCTTACCAATTTATCGTACAATCTGGTTAGTCAAATATATTGTATGATCTTGGGCAATATTTAAAGCCATCCAATTTTTAGGGTTTCGTTAGTAAAACCAAAAAAAGAAACCCTTATAGTTTTGTTCCTGTGTCTGTCTTTTCACTCTGTACTGTTCCAATAACTTTTGAATCAAAAGAGATAAAAACATGAAACTTTCCAGTATTAAAGATCGTTTTGATGCGCACACAGAAAAAATATAGCAAACTCAAAATTATCAGCTGCTCAAATCCAAAATGGCGGATTATTCATATCATCAAAACTTTTTTAAAAAAATGTTGAGTGACATGAATAATCCGCCATCCGGGTATCAAATGAAAGGTATTTAAAAGTAGATTACAAAAATATATAACACTTGTGGAAAGTGCTTAATTTTTCATGCCATTTTGTAAAAAAAAAAAAAAAAAAAAAAAAAATCAAAATTTTGCTTCCCCCCCCCCCCCCCCCCATAATACATGGGTCATTTGTACTAACCTAGGTTAGCCTCTTATCAACCCAATACTGGATTGATAAAAGACAACTAAACCCTTCACACATGTGTGAATGGTTAACCGACCAACACTTCACACATGGTCGATAAACCTTGTCTCACATCTGGCCTTCACTTGGTCTCACAGATTTTTAATGGATCAACCATGAGAGTGCCAGCCATGGTTTTACAGGTAAAAATCTGCCTATTTGTTTGAGTAATGCTGGGTGGACATTGAGCAGAGGACCTTGGAATTGAACCCAGATCTGTGTGGTCATCTACCTGTTAGAGACCACTCCTGATGCTGCTATTCAAGCTATCCATGCCTTTGTATCTAAACCTTAAGATTGGTTTGATCAAATCTGTCCAATCCAATAAATTGTGTAAACCTGGTTTTTTATAGATTGGCTTTTAAGTATTAATAAAATATTATGGTATCTAGTTTAACTAATAAAGGTGTGTATTAATATGTTGTTTCTAGATGAGGCCTGAGTCTAGCGGAGTTACTTTACCTTCTCGTAGAGATCTGAGTTACACACCTCATCCTGTGCTAAATGTGGATCAGTTCTTCCACAACTCTCAAACCTCATGAAGCTTAATTCTTTTAAAAGCCTTTGTAACTCTATCAAGCACTTCTTCTAACAAATTATTGTAGACTCGTCGGTTCAAATCTTGATAATACAAAGTTCATTACTAATTTACCGAAACCAATTAAATGAGGTGATATTGGTGGGTAACCAAGTAACTGAGGTGTCATGTTGCAAAAATTTAATAGTTTACCCACCCTTTATATGTTTTATTATTTTATTTTTTTTTTTTAGTGGTGTCTACACACATTTAGTCTTAGTTAATTTTTAAGATAATTTCAAATAAATTTGTTTTGCAACTTACAACAAAAAAAATATATTTATTGGATATGGAACTAGTTTTCTCGAAGGGAAAGTCTTGGCACTTTTTTTTAACTTGTTTAGAGAACTTGCAAATGAAGATTTACCAGAATAGAGAAATTGCATGAGGACGTCCACTGAACATTTGATGAAATTATCATTGCAGGTGGCTGTATTAAATATTGTGACTTAAAATTACTCATTGGAATTGTTGTGTGGGCTTGTTAAATTTTTATATTTTATTGTGAAATGTACATTATATTTTATTGGTGTGAAGTTATAGTTTTATTATTTTAATTTTGTATATAATTTATTTTTGTTTTGTTCATCAATATTTTCTTTAATATCAACATAACCCTCTATGTCAAATATGAAGTGAAAAGACAGAACAAGACTCAAACTAAAGGAACTTCTTATTTAAACTTTGAAAGTGTGCATATCTGTCGGAGCCCTGGGGGGGGGGGAGGAACATGTTTTAGTTGGGCATTTGTATTGCACTCCTTTGTGAGAAGATCACATTATTTCCTAGGTAGTAAATACTGTAAGCAAGAGGTATTTTCTTGAGGTTTGTCATGAAAATTACATCTACCACATATTATTAGTTAACTGCTTATAATCTGCTACAATAATTTCTGCCATCGATATTCGCGCTCCTATCTTTGGTGTCGTGTCTAGGGAAAGGCACCTTTAACCAGCCTTATCCAACTTCCAGGAGTGGGGGTTTACCATCGTTGTGCCGATAGTGCTGCACTCTAAATAGCCTCAAAAAAATTGAATTTATTTTGTTTTTCTTTCTCATAACGCCAATGTTCTCTTCTTCATAATGTTTTTATGATTTTGGCACTTCTTTAGCCTTACTCCCCTTAAAAAAACAGAAGTGTGATATTCCTAAGTCCCAATGTACATTGGACTAAACATCCCTTTGTCTTAATAGTTATTTAGTCAAAGTCGTTTACATTAAAAAAAATCATAGGGGAGTAACAATCTAAAGAAGTACCATGATTTTTACCTCTTTGAGAATGACTCGTATGTCTGTGGTGTATTTGGCTGCTCAAGTAGAACCTTTGGTGAAATGCATTTGCTGACCTCAGGGAGGTAAAACAAGTTTAGTTATAATTTTGATAAAAAAAAAAATATGTGTGAGCAGTGGGTTAGGAATTCATTTTTTACGGGGTACATACTCAGTGCTCAATTTCTATAAATTAAGGTGCCAGACTAAAACGTACCCTCTCTCAACCCCCCCCCCCCCCCCCCCCCCTTATTGAAGGTGGGTCCTCCCCCGGGAAAATTTTGGGAAAAAAACGTTCAAAAACAGCATTTTAAGCAGACCTCAATTTGGGTTTCAAATTACTTGTAATCAATAAAGAACAATGTAACCATAGGTAAATAGTCTGCCAGATAACGTGGCACTTAGCTCACTCATGTACTATTTCGTATACTTTAATAGTTTTATGCCTTTTAAACCTATTATTGTCAAATTTATTTAATTTTCCCAATTCATGATTTTTATGTCTCCGATTTCAAAAATTCTAAGCCAGAAAACCGTTTCAGACATAGGGGAACATTTTGCGTCCCATGCATGCCTTTCGCTCAATTTTTGCGATTCGACATCTTATCTTAAAAGCTATTTGTCCGATTTTAATGAAATTTGTATGGTATGTCATTATTAGCCAGGTTATAACATTGCTGGATTGCTGGTCTCATATAAGTTGCAATATTCTGCACCTATTCGTTTCTCTTCCAAATACGCTCAGGTACATTTATTTACACCTATATCTAAAAAATTACGCATCTGATTTTTGTGAAATTTGAATGGTTTGTTTCAGCAGATAAATCTAGATTAATTTCAAACGTCTGTTGCTAGATTGATACTTTAATTATTGTAAAATAGTCTTTCACATGCAAGTGCATAATGGTTCCTCACGTCCTTTTTCGTAAACTTTAATGATTTTATGCTTTTACAACCTTTTATTTGTCAAAATTGGTTTGATTTTTTTCATGATTTAAAGTATCAATTTAGCAAAATTTAAAGAGCGCAGACGGTTGAAATTAATCTGGGGCCATCTGTGAGCTACTTTCGCTTAGCCAAATTTCATAAAAATCAGATGAGTACTTTTGAAGACATAGGTGGAAATAAATGGGTGCACAAGGTTGGAACTTATATGGGACCAACAATGCCTAATTATTATGCTAATTACCTGCCATCCCAATTTCATTAAAATTGAACGAGTAGTTGTTAAGATATGTACTAGGTAATTAATTGGGAGATTTAACATCAAATGTTTTCTGAGCGCTTTTTGAGTGTTTGGACTTAAATTTAGTATTACTATGAAATATGTAAAAGTTTTGTCACAATATGGCTAACCGATTTATTTATATTGCCTCTGTTTTCACACTTAATATAAACACTAGTCCGGCCTGAGTCCCGGGAAATGCCATAGACAAGAGGACCCACGTAGTGTTCTATACACACAATCCTGGTCCAAAACAAAAATTTGCTAATAAAATCAAACAACTCCCTTATCCTATCATTTCCCCGTTTAAGCCAGTCTAGTTTGCATTTCTTAATATGTATAATAAATTTAATTTCATCGGCAAAAGTCCGAGTTGACTTGGGCCTCATTTAATGTAATTACGTGCCATGCCGGCAATTGGGAAAGACTTAGATTATGCGTCCTAATTTAATTCCATCGACAAAAATTCGGTCCCAGCAGATAAATAGTGTTTAATGTTCTAATTTTATTGGCAAAAATCCGGGCCCACCTGACAATCGGGCCGGTGTAATGTTTACTGATTTAATTCTGCCGGCAAAATCCAGGCCCGGCTGACAATCGGGCCAGTACAGTGTTTAATGTTTTAATTTTATCGGCGAAAAGCCGGGCCCAGCCGAAAATTGGGCCAGTACTACAGTGTTTAACCCTAGAACGCTAACCATATTTTTTAACCTCTTATGACTAACCTTGAGTCATATTGACTCCCTAATCTATTATACCCAGTTTTATTAAAATATAAAGGCCTAATATGTACAATATTTTTTTAACACGTTTTAGTGCTAGTTGATGGGACACTTGGGTGCTTTGTTTGCCATAAAAAACAATTTTTTCCTTTTAATTCCGGTTTTTCAATCTGGACTACCTACTATTACATATCCGGTATTGTCATCTACCGGAGTAGTTTTATTTACTTTTTTCTTTCCTTTCCTTTGATTTTTCTATTTCGTAAATTGTTTCAATTAATTTATCATTTTCCTCATCATCGCTGATGGGATCAAAAAAGGCATTTTCTATTTTCAAATCAGGGTCCAAATCACAATCGTCACCATTATTGTCGAATACGCTCTTTTTCATAATCGGTATCTGAATCGGCCATTTCCTTCATCAAGCGATAAATGTCGTTTGGATCATTGTATTTTTTTTCTCCATTATTTGACTATATTCATATTCTATTAACTTTATATAATTTAGACATATAAAGACAAAAAAATATAAAAATGTATACTTATAAATGAATAAATTACAATTATATTACCTTTAATTTGAAATAATTATTGAATTAAAAGTTATATAATGTCTAATTTATAAGATTTGAAATGGTCAATTAAACAATAACACGACATACTATTCTAAAAAATACTATTCTGCGTCAAAATGACCTACAAAACATTTACGTGTAAGACTAAACAGGAGTCAAAATGACTCCGAGACTGCAGAAAAACAAACGATATGTCCTCTTTAGAATCTGAATGTGAAACTGATAGAAGTGTAGAAGGGTAATTCAAGGGTGGGAGATAGCATAGCTGAGATGTGGGAGTTCTGTGTTTTATAGACACCGTGCATTCGTAGTTAAAAAAAAATGGGAGTCATTTTGACTCCAGGTTAGCTTTCTAGGGTTAATGTTTTAATTTTGTCGGCAAAAATCCGGGCCCAGCCAACATTCGGGCCGGTACAGTGTTTAATAATTTAATTCTGCCGGCAAAAATCCGGGCCCAGCTGACAATCGGGCCGGTATAATGTTTTATGAATTAATTCTGCCGGCAAAGATCCGGGCCCAGCTCACAATCGGGCCGGTATAATGTTTTAATTGTATCGGCAAAAGTCCGGGCCCAGCCGACAATCGGGTCGGTATAATGTTTAATGATTTAATTCCATCGGCAAAATCCCGGTCGAGCGCAATCGGGGTGATTAAGTGCATACACACCCTAATATAATACTTAATTAATTCCTTTTATTGGGAAATATTTACAGAAAATTCGAATGCATCTGATATTACTGTGCTCGTTTGGTTTTCAATGTATTGCGGGGCCAATTATGTAATCATTTCGGGGGGGGCAGGGCCCCTTGGGCCCCCCCTGGGTACGCCACTGATTAAATGTACCTTGGAAAACTAATAAATGAAAAAGACTGGGCTAACTTATTATAAACTTGTATTAAGGTAAGCATTAATTACTCGTAAAATATTAGGTATATGAGGAAGTTTTGAGTTATCTAGGACCGATTTGTTTTAACCTTGTAAAAGCTCAGTTAAGTTAAGAGGGGATACGACTATCTCTATATATTATTTACCTCTGTTTTAATCATAATTATTAATCATCTGAAATGTATATAGACACTACCTATCAAACCACTAATATCAGAGTTTTCTTCAGAAAAAATTGTACAGCTTAGAATACGGTTTCCAAGTCCGCAACACTATCACTATTTTGCTTTTTCTGTTCAAGAAAAATTCAATTTTTAGTCAATTTTGACATTGGGACATAACTCACTCTTGTGTATATATAGACACTACCTATCAAACCACTAATATCAGAGTTTTCTTCAGAAAAAATTGTACAGCTTAGAATACGGTTTCCAAGTCCGCAACACTATCACTATTTTGCTTTTTCTGTTCAAGAAAAATTCAATTTTTAGTCAATTTTGACATTGGGACATAACTCACTCTTGTGTATATAAGTTGTAATATCCTATTGTTCAATAAACATTAAAGACGAATAAGGGCAAAATATCTTTCATATTTTAAAGTGTAATCCTGGTAAAATAAGTGTGTTGTGGGCTTGGTTACTACATTTTAAAGCTTAGCCAAAAAATGTTAATTACCTTAACTTTTACTTGAAATTATGATGATGATGATAATAATAAAAATCTAAATAAACTTGTTACAAATGAAATGTATAATTTATAATACGAGATAATATAAAAACATATTGTGTCCCACATGTACAGTTTCTCAAAGAGAATCGAGGTGAAGTTTTTTACTGATAACGAATTTTCGAACTGTTTAGTTTTCTCTTGTTATTGTTATTGTCTTTGATAACATATAAAATTTTACATGGTGATTTTGTTTTGTTTCTATTTCTGGATTTTATTTCTTCATCTTTTATTTAAATGTTTTACGGTATAGTTTTATTGTTTCACTAGTTTTTGATCCTAGAAACGACTTTTTTTTTCTTTTTAAATTGCTTATCTTTTTATTTATTGGATAAATGGTTCGACGACTTACTTAATCTTATTTTAACTCACAACTGGTCAATGAGTTTATTCGATCTTTTCTTTTTCCATATTATATTAATTTGTCATTAGCTTCTCAGCATTTTGTCTGTTCTGAAGAACTTTGTGGAAGATGACGTCGGTGGAAGTAACTTGTTTTGAACTGAAAGAATACGATGTGATAGTAAAATCAGAACCTGCTGATAATTTAGGTAAGTTTTACCAAATTTTTTATATTACCCATCTATGATATACAGTTTAGACAATCTTACTTTCTCCGGTGTTTGAGGAGTGGAAATATTCCATTGTGAAAAGTTAAGGGGAAGTATTAATTAAGATAAAAGGTAAATGAAAAGTACAACTAGGACATAGGGCTCCTTCCCGATATCTATTATTAGGCTAAGGTATATTATCACTTCTATATACTGGTGAGATAATAGACAGTCTGGAATCGGGTTTACAATTATGAGGGCTTTATCAACCTTGAAAGAAGAAGACGTTCAGGACTGAAGGGGTGCTTCTAAAATAAAATAAGGACACAAAATAGTTGTAAACTTATATTATAATTTTAACAAACGCCGTTTGGACTACAGTATATGGGGCCCCTACTAGATATCTCAAATCAGTACTATCGATTGTCATAATGACGCCATATTTCGATATCTCCTAATAATGCGTGATTTGCATAATTTTACATGTTTTTAAAAATATGTGTTTGTTTTGTGTTTGAATTCAATTTTGTTAACCTTAATTATTTTGCCCTAGAATTTTCTATCGCCGCTCTGCACCGCTTTGCGGTGCTCTGCTCATTTTCTGAAGAAAAATAGCCCTCCTGCATGTAGACTAGGTAGAGGTCCAAATCGAAGTACAAAAGAGTTTAACAGACAAGATATATCGATATATAAAGCCTTGTTAGAGGTGATAGTGAAATAACGTGTTATCAGAAGGGGCCCCATATACTGTAGTTCAGCCCAAACGCCCTTCACATAATTCATGAGAACAGGAGGCATACCATACACTCACAATCGAGATATAAAGTGGAATCATCTACAGAGGTACAACTGTATCATGTGGGTCTAAACCTTACATATCCAGTATCAATCACTACGTGTATTGCGTAACATTAATTTACTCTTACAGGACTAATCTCAACATTGGGTGATGAGACTCTGTTAAAATCTATCGAAGCAGATCTGTCTAAAAGTAGGGGATGTCACTTAGCTTAGACACTTAGTAACAATCATCTATTGGTGATAACACTATTTGATATAATTGGTGAAGGCGGGAAGGTTGCTATAATAGTGTTGCCAGGCCCCGCTCTGATGAGTAGTATCGCAGAAAAAATGTCCTCTCTTCCTGCATTGTGATGTAAAGATACCTGTCAAAGGTAAGAGAACCTCCCTGCATAATATGACCTATTAGCTTAGCTAGTAGAATGCCGTCACATACAAGAGGTGGGGAAACTAGTAAAACAGCCGTTTATTTGTAATCACCCCCCCCCCCCCCCCCCTTATTTTGATTCTGCTTTATTTTCATTTTTTACTTTTACAGATAAGTCATTAACTACAACCATCAAAAATAATAGCAAAACTCTTAATGAAGATGTAATTAAAATCAAGCCAGAACCTATTGACTTAACTCAGGATGGTGACGCCGATGACTTAGTTTTACCAGGTAATGTTATTCAAGTTTTTTTAATTCTTTATAAATTTAGGAAACTATGGAATTACAGTAGTGTCAATAATTTGGATGTCATAAATCTGGACTGTCGATAATCCAGTCTTGTTATAAATTATACAGTCTGTACATGTAATACTGTACATCGTACAGTCGTCATATTTGTTCTGTAACTAAAACATGTAACAATTTAACTGTACTAGTATTTCTGTGAGAAGTATTCCTTGCTTCCAAAAAGAAATAAGAAAAAAAAGGAATTAATGTGAAGGAATCCATCCTAAATATCAAGAAAAAAAAAGAAAAGAAAATGGTAAAAATAAACCATATACTTAGATTTTTATAACTTAAACATACAATTAAATTAATTTTATACATGCCAAAGTTTAAAAAAATCTTTACAACATGTTTGGTTGTGACAGTGTAACAAATTTACAGACAGACAGACAGACTACATGCCAAAGGTCGAGTCTGGTGTTGAAAAAGAGAAGTGTGGATATTCCAATCTTCTAACGTTGCCATCTACAATGCCAAGCTTTCACAATTCATTTCTTTACTTCTTTTACATTCACGCCATCTTGTCTTTTAATTGTGCCTTAACTCAGCTAAGTACAAATAGTTAGTTACTTTTAATTGTCTCTTTTCTAACTCCGCCATGTATAAGTAGTTAGCATGGTATACTTAGCAGTGCTATTTTATATTTTATATTTAATGAAAAGTGTAAGGAACTTTGTTTCTTACCGGGTGTCCCGTGACTCTACATGTATTTTATAGTTATCACATTATCGTTTTTTTTTTTGTTTTGTTTTTTAATAAATAGTTAATTTTGATGCTATTCCTGAAGAATGCAGCAGAACTTTCTCGGATAATGTCATTGGAATCAAACAAGACCCTATAGGCTATATTCAGGATGACATTGCAGACACCTTAATTTTACCAGGTAGGTTTCTTTTTTTTATCATCAGTCAGTACGTATGGATATAGTGGTGAATAATCAATCTATTATGTGGTCCTACATACTCCCAATGAGTATTCTCAAATATTCCAACACCTAGCTATTTTGTTGGAATGGCCGGCTCTTGATTCATATGGCTTACTAAAGATCACACTGCATTCGCTTTGGCAGTACTTGATGTATGATATGGCTGTCCATACGGGATTAGTAAAAAGGGTGCAAACAGGTGGCTTACTTGCTCGGTGTGTACAAGTGGTTCACCTCCCCTCTGTTCCTACCTCAACCTTGGGTTTCTTTGGATTATTACTTGTTTAAGGTTTATTCTTAAGTATTTAATTTGTTTTGTTTAGTTGAACATGGAGATGTTAGAAATTACATTGATGAAGCATTTCCTGTCTCAGTAAAACAAGAGCCTGAGATTGACCCTCTCTATATAGGTAATATGCACTATAAATTTAGTATTTCTAATTTGTATTTTTAACTTTAAAATTATAAGAGAATCCATAGTTAGTGTATCACTAGCACTTATGCTAATAATAAGGTAAATGGGTGAAAATACCACTTCTACTCAGTAAGGCTGGCTGTTTACTAAAATCATACTATTTTGACTAACTGAGTTGCTTGTTGCTCTCCTCTCTGTTTTGGCCAATTAGTACAAAGATTCAGATGAAATTAGGCTACAGTGGACAGCCAGCTTAGAAATGACACTTGCCAGATCATAAACTCAATAATGGGGGTAAT
Source organism: Gerris lacustris (assembly GCA_951217055.1). NCBI lineage: Eukaryota > Metazoa > Arthropoda > Insecta > Hemiptera > Gerridae > Gerris > Gerris lacustris. Next base: position 51,525,886 of record OX578279.1, read on the forward strand.
AGAAGTTAATGAGAAAACCCTGTGTTACCCATCAATAAAATATATGCCGTATGCAGTAAAATATTTTTAAGTAAGCATCTGGCAGGAAGGGACAAGTTCTACAAACCCGTTTAGCTTGAACATGCTTCTGGCCGTTATTTTCCTTTAAAATTATGTATGTTGGTGGCATTGTAATGACTACAATCCTGGTAATATCTCTTAAATATAAACCCTTTGACTCTGGTAGCCTGGATGAGCAGTCAAGTGAAAACAGGGTCTTACCCAGTAGACTCTAGAAGTCAGTGGCTTCTCTGGCTCAGTGAAATAAGAATAGTCCATCCTTGGAGATATGTTTCAGCTATTAGGATGGCTTTTAGTTGCTCTTTTGCCTCTAGATATCATGGGAATCGTGTTTTTTTAAAAGTATTTTTGCCCACTGCCAAGTGTCTGAATTTACAATCCTTTTTTTTCTACAGTAAGTAATTATTTCTTTTACCTGCCTCCTCCTTACTTATTGGGTGTTCATTTTACTTTTAAATGTTGCTTTTACAACTATTGATTTCTTTATTGATATTGTATTTTTTTTTTTTAAGTTCTGCTATTAGTTGTTGTATTATTTTTTTTGGACTTTTATATGAGGATTGGTCAATAAGTAAGGTCTCCAACACTCTAGCTTAAACTGACAACGTCGGACGAGAGAGGTGGCAAAACTGCCGTGTCCAGTCACCCCCCCCCCCCCCCCTCTTTCAAACTAACCATCTCTAAATCCTTTGAACCTTTTAGTTTGCCAACTAGGATCTGTTTGAAAGGGATTTCAAGTCATACGGTTTCTTACAGCAAAAGACGTTCCGCCGATTGAAATTCACAGACAGCTTTGCAAAGTTTATGGAGAGGGATGTGTGACATAAAAAATATGCGTAAATGGGTTTGTAGAATTCAACAAGGCGGGACAAATATTCATGATGAAGAGCAAAGTGGGAAACCAACAACATCTGTCTAAGATGAGATGGTGGCAAAAGTCGATGAATTGGTGTGACAAGATCGACGAGTAACTACTCGTAAACTTTGTTCATTGCTTCCTAACATTTCTAAAGGTTCCTTAAAGACCATTTATAATGACAAATTGATGTTCCATAAGGTTTGTGCGAGGTATTTTTGTGCGAGGTTCCAAAAATTTTAACGGAAGAACACAAACGACAACGAATGGAGGTTTCTTGTGAATTTCTTGCTTGTCATGTTGAAGAGGGGGAGCAGTTTTTTATTCTATCATTACAGGTGATGAAACGTGGGTTTCTCATTACTCTCCGGAAACAAAATGACAATCTCTTGAGTGGTGTCATACCACCTTCCTAAAACCACGGAAATTCTAACAAAACTAGTCTCCACGAGAAATCATGGCGACAGTTTTTTGGGACCAAAGAGGTGTTCTTTTGGTTGATTTCATGTCCCGTTGAATAACAATTAATGTGGATGCAATTGTGGAACACTAACGAAACTGCATCGAGCAATACAGAATCCCAGGCAGGGCATGTTGTCAAAAGGTGTGTCGGTACTACATGACAATGCCCGTCCTTATGTGGCAAACTCCACAATGATCCTTCTGATCAAGTATGGTTGGGACATAGTAACTCATCCACCTTACAGTCCAGCACTTGGCACCTAGTGAAAACCATATTTTCTCCTCCCTTAAAGAACACTTGGGTGGCCAACGCTTTGATAATGATGAGGAACGCTTGATAAGGAAGAGGTGCAAAGCTGGATTAGTGATCCGGCGGAAGATTTCTTTGACACTGGTATTAAAAAGTTGCCTGAAAGACTCCAAAAGTGCTTGGATTGGGAGGGCGATTATGTTGAGAAATAGTTGATAGTTTTCTTACAAAATAAAATTATTTTTATTTTAATACTCGATGGTGTCAAGCTAAAAGGGAATAAACAACATTTTTTTTGGAAAATCACTTATTACCTTCCCATAATAACAGAGGATATTTAAAATCAAATGCTGAAAGGATATAACTGAAATCACTATATTAAGATAAATAATTAAGAATTATTGAATTTTTTTAGGGAATAACCAACATAAGTCACCTATATTGCTTTGCAAAAAGGTAATAACCAACATGAGTGATTAAACAATGCCTCTATGAAATGAATAACTGAAAGGGAATAACCAACATATCACTTTAATATTTTCATGCAAATAGATATTTCATTAAATTCAGCACTGATCTTATTAATTTTTATTTAATATTAACCCTTTGAGCTATTCAAAAAACTAATCACTTCAAAAATTGAAACAGTTAGGTTAAAATAAAGCAATTTAATGTTCTAGTGAAAAATTGTTATGAAGTAGGTTATTCCCTTTTAGCTTGACACCATCGAATGATTTTTCAATTTTTTAAAAATATTGAGATATTACTTATTGACCAACCCTCGTAAAAAAATAAAAATAAAATAATCTAGCTTAAATGCAAATTTGAAATAAAATTTTCTCTAGGCAAATAATTTTTTCAAAAATTATATTGAAGCAATTTCTTAACAAACTAAAAGACTATTATTACTTGTATTATAATTTACAGGGAAGTGTAGGTAGGATTCTTTAGTTCAAATTTCACGGCTGAAGAGTTGTAATAGTAGACGTAATTAATTTTACATATGTGACGTTTCAAGCCTATTAAAGGTTATCTTCATCAATATTTTATTCATCTGCAAATACAATTATCACAGTAATTAACATATAACATTCCTTTTTTTTTAAAAAAAAAAAGTTTATAAATAAAATTATAAATCTAACCACTCAAAACATATCATAACCAACATAGTAGCTAACATGATTTTACGAGCTCTCAAAGTTACTGATAAAGAATATTTTTTCGAAATAAAATCAACAATTATTTTTACTTAACTAACTGAGAACTTATATCCATATAAAGTAATAAAATCATTGTGGTATAGACAGATAAACAAATTAGAAATGAGCCAATCCGAAATTCTACCAGAACCTAACGAAAATATTAAGCACTTCACGAGTCTCACATACAAAAATGGATTATCAGATAAAATTAAAAAAATAATGAAATTAAACGATTGCGAACAGATTAATGTAACGTACAAACCCATGGATAAAATGTCATTGTTCTACAATAATAAGAAAGACCGAATTAGTAAAGATAACAAATCAGGAGTAATATACAAAATAGAATTTAACAATTGTGAAAATTCTTACATCGGTGAAACATCACAAAAATTAAAAAGTAGAAAATACCAACACATCAAAAATAAAAGTTGAAAAACCGGTCTAGCCCTAAATGCTTTCAATACTGGACACAATTTCGCTTTTGATAATACAAAAATCATAGTCTATGAAAACAACGTATTATGGAAGCATTCCATATTTTTAAAAATAATCATAACACTGTCAGTCAATCATAAAACTGACGCATGTAACATTAATAAAAATTACAATCCCATTTTAAATTGTTTTAAAGATTACAAACACTAAAAAATAAATTTCAAGTATCAAATAATAAATAAATAATAATATTATGTAATAATTATATTAATATTTTAGAATAAATCAAATTTAATGAAGTATTAGATTTTAAATAATCAAATAATAATGTTAATTAAGAATAGGATTTGTAAGGTTGGGAAGTTTTGGATGCTTCAATTAATATTGGAATGTTAACCTCTAAGTTCGTATTTCTAGTTCAACATCTCTCTCCTAGGCATGCTGACAATCATCTTAATCTATAAATTAACAATTTAGTCTTTCAACATAACCCAGAAATCAAAAATTAAAATACCCCCATGATTGATCATCATGTTTTATAATTAAGTTAGTATAAAAATAGCTATTAGAAGTATGTTCCTTGTTATATTATTATGTATTAAATGTAAATTTAAAGCAATAAGATTCAGTTGAGAATCTCGGAGAAAAATCCTATATTATTTTTATACATATATTTAAATTTTCAGTGTTTAGTTGCATTTTATGTCACTCAGTTGGATATAATTTTTTAATTTTATTATTTTGATTATATTTTATGCTCTCTTACGGAGACAGTTTCTAATCAAAGAATTTTTATGTATACCACTATAGGATTAATGATGTAAGTATTTTTGCTAATTATTATTTTTAATTGTTTTGCTCTTTTTGCTTTCAACTTTTTAAACAATCAAATTTTATATATTTAAAAAAAAATGTATTAGTCTTATTAATGTTAAATGATTAGTTGTTATATTTTTAAATCTATAATTAAGTTGCCATAATACTTTATTTATTTTAAAACTTTTTTTTTTTTTTATAAAAAGAAAAAAAAGAATTGTTATATGTTAATGACTGTGATAATTGTATTTGCAGATGAATAAAATATTGACAGAAGATCATTTTAATAGGGTTTAAACTTCTCATATGTAAAGTTAATTACGTCTATTATTACACCTCTTCAGCTATCTATTACATATATTCAAAAATTTCAAGGTGTATCACATTAAATTATTATCAAAAATTTAATTTATTGTTTATATTAAAATTTCACGTATAATTGATAGTACTATTTTGTGTAAAGTATTCCATACAGCAGGTACAAGTGGCCCCTCCCAGCTGTCGGAGTACAAGGGTTAAATAGCTTAAAGATGTAATTATGATTTATTCCTGTTCACTCTGAGTTTTTTTTTATTTCCAGTTGATTTGGAATGCGATAAGGTTATTGATGCTGATAATTCTCAATTTGAAATCATAGATTTATCAAGATGCAGTGACAATGATCCAACCCTACTTCCTTCTAAATCTCGCCGCCTTGACATTAAGAAATCAATCAAGGCTCTATCAGTTCTCGACCAGCATGATAAGAATTGTTATCAGTGTCATCATTGCCCTTATAGAGGGAGGATTAAGAGCCGATTGAAAAGACATATTGAAAACACACATTTAGGCTTGAAGCGCCATCGCTGTAAGATCTGCAAGAATAAATACGGTGATAAGTCTACTTTGAAAAGACACGTGCTTGCAATTCATGAAGGTCTGAAACCTTACTCTTGCAACGTATGCGATTTTAAAACAGGACATCATGGCGCTATTAACAGACATCGGATGACACATCTTCAAAAAGACTCATTTACCTGCCCTATCTGCTATACTATGATTGCAGATAAACACACTCTTCGTACCCATATTCAAGTCGTACATCTAGGAAAAAAACCTTACGTCTGCAACCTTTGCGACTACCGTTCAGGTTATTTGACCGGAATAAAACGTCACCTAATATCAAATCATCTAAAAGTCAAACCTTATCAGTGTGAAAAGTGTGACTATAAAACCTCGAGAATTCACGACTTGCTCAAACATGCAAAATCTGTTCACGATAAACGAAAACCTTATGCTTGTAACGTTTGTAGCAGGCGTTTTTCTGTGGTCGGAGGATTGATTAAGCATTTGAAAGCTGTTCACTTAGGATTAAGACCATATACCTGCCCTCATTGTGAATATTGTTCAAGTCAACGGCAGCACATCAAAATGCATATTGACAGTGTGCATAAAAATGTAAGGACTTTCAAATGCTACCTCTGTAATTACAGTGCCTCTGTGAAATCCATTCTTAAACAGCATATTTTAAAAAAACACATTGCTCAAGTATTGCATATTGCTAAAAATCCCAAGGAATGTAATTCTGAGGATTCAGTTTCAGGATATTCTGAATCTGAAAATTCAGATACTACAGATTCTAATTCTGGGGACTCTGATCCTCAAAATTCAGATCCTGAGGGGGTTTCTGATTCTGAAAATTCAGATAATGAGAATTCTAATTCTAGGGATTCCGATCCTGAGAATTCAGATCCAGTGGATTCTGATCAAATGGATCCTGATTCCAAGGATTCTGATCCTGAAAATTGTGTTTCTAAGGATTCTCAGCCTCTAGTTTGTGATTCTGATCCTGAAATTTTTGAATCTGATTCTAAGAATTCTGTTCCAGTGAAATCTGAACCAGATTAATACAATTAATTTAAATAGATTAATAAAATGAATTTTTTGGCAGAGATTTTTATAAACCTTAGGATAAAAAAGTGACCACTTTGTTCCTACAATAAATAAGTTAGTTCATTCACATACATATCATGTACATGCTGTATATTTAATTCATCCTTATATTTGTACTTAATAATACAGTTTCTATGTATACATTTTTATTAAGAATTGGTATATACAGGGTGGGCAAAAAAACGCACTTTTTTGAACACTTATAGCTCAGCTTCTGCAATAGATAGAGATATGGGGTTTGCGGGGTCTGAAAACTACATTCTTCTAATTTAAATTTCCTATTTTTTTTTGCCCACCCTGTATATATACAATGTGTTTAAGTGTTTTACTTTATTTTAAAAAAAAAAAAAAAAAAAAACTAAATCCCGCTAATCCGAAAGACCCTGAGCCTAAATTTGTCCGGATTACCGGGTCCTACTGTATATATATATATTAAAAGCCTCGGTAGCTCAAATAGAAGAGTATGGGCTGTCCTATCAATAAAGTTAAAAAATGCTACAGTTACTGTTTAAAGAAAAAATACTTTTGACATTGCGCATTATCTGGACAGGTCTAGAACTGTCTGAGGCTCTGTTTGAACAAACCTTTTACTATTACGTTATCAGTAACCTTCCTCAAGACTCAAGATGTGAGAATTCCCCACTAATTTGTCAGTCTGCAGATGTGCATGCCTATGGTGCATAATTCCTCTTCCTGTTTTAAAAAATAATTGTAATTAATTGTCGTTTAAATTTAATAACTATTGATGTACCTGATTTATGCTTGTATATTTTAATTTCTTCCATAAATACATATTAGTAGATCGTTAATAGATAGTAATAAATAGAATTTATTTATTTCTACTTTTGATTTAACTAAAAAAAAGTATGTAATGGAAAAAGAAAAACTTTTTGGGTTTTTTTTTTTTTTTTTCAATTTTTCCTTTTAGTGCCTTATAGATTATAGAATTTATTTTATTTGCTATTAAAAATAGTTTTGTTATGAATTGTGAAAAATGTTTGTAAATAAATATTTATATATTGTGTAATAACTATTTTTTTTATATTATTTAATCGTCATTAACTTGCACAAGATTATGTTGGTAGTTTCTTGTTTATTAAATGAGTAACTTAGGTTTACTTATTTGCCTTGTATTGGTTCTTTTTGTTGCCTGGAGGATCATAACTGCCAACGATGAAAGTAATTTCATACCAGTCATCACTAGTTGCTTATCAAATACCCATGTACTTAGAGTCGACCCATACTAACTGAGTGAAGTAAGCTGCAAATACATAAAATTTAAAATTCAATTTTACGTTTTTGGTAGTTTTCATACTACAGAAATTTTAAATTTTAATTTAAATCAAATTATAATTATTATTTACTACCGGAAACAGACAGTGAAAAATACACTCGGGATTTGAACCCGGGTCTCCCGTATTTCCAGTACAGATGCTCTGGCCAATACGGGAGACACGGGTTCAAATCCCGGCGCGGGAGTTCTTTTTAACTGTCTGTTTCCCGTAGTAAATAATAATTATAATTTAATTTAAAATAAAATTTAAAATAACACATTAAAATACATTAAATTTTAATTTTTTTTATTAAAATAATACATTTATAAAATGTTTTATGATTTACTCTAACTTTTGTTTGTTGTTTTTTTTTTTTTGGTGACAATGATGCATCTTTTGTTTATTAGGCACTAGCTGAATACCCTTGCTTCGCTACAGAGTGTGTTAATTTTAGTTTGATGGATTTATGAACTACCATCAAGAAATATTTAAATTATTTTATTAAGCGAGAATATCTAGATTCTATCACTCCCCCTTATTTCTATACCCCCTCTCCTTTGATAAGATAATTAATATCCCAAATTAGTAATTGATTCCAACTACTGAAGAAAAATTCTTAAAATATTACTTTCCAGTAAAAAAAAACAGTATTTGCCTTCTGTATCCCTCCGTGTGTTTTCACATTCCTGGGTTGAAATTGAAATGATCTTTTATTAATATGTATGCTTACATTCAAAATAGGAGCCCTTTCTCAAGTATTAACTTCCTAAACTTAGAAAATCAGTCTGGGCTCAATTCCCCTCTTTTCTTACTTTTTCCCTATGTTCCCCTGAGGGATAAAATTTTGTTAAAATCCCTGTTGGCAGTTATCAATATAATTTAGAAATTATTATTTTATGTATTCTGGTAGATTTTATTTTAGTGCATTTTAAAGAAGTGGGATGATTATGTAAGTAATGCTTTAGGCATGGTTAGGTGTGATTTATAAACAATTGTTTTAATATCAAAAAATAGATCTAAATATTTTTTGACAGCGATTGAAAACTTATTTCTTTAACAGTTTTTCCTACAGGAATTTTCACAAAACATAAAATATTGGCTGTAGCTTCTTCTGAAATTTTTATTAAATACATTTTGTTATAAAAAAAAAAAAGTCAACGTATGTGCGTGTGTATGTTCTTTATACAAATCTACAGTTTTAGTCCGATCTCGATGAACACTTGACCTTCAAAGCAACGGGAAAATCACTGTCTACATGAATTTTCGAAATTTAAATATTGGTACAAAGGGGTAGGGGGTACAAATGTCAAAGTAATGAAAACCCTTCTTGATGCATACCATTGAAAAGCTCTTTAAGAGTACAGAAATTGTTGTTATGTACATTTAGGGGGGTAAAATGGAAAAATATATCTAAAAGTCAATGAATGTGTGTGTGTGTTCGATTGATTCGACTACCATTAGCATTTAAGGGTTAAATAACATCTCAATAATCTTCTAAGTAACTATATAAAACAACACAAGAAACTGAAGGCCACCCCCAGAGGGCCGGAACCCTGGCCAATTGCCCTGGAATTATCCGCCATTTGGGATTCCCAGTTAATCAGATCAAATTGCTATTCTTATTTTTTCTATGGCCTAGCAGACCGCACATTTTTATGTTTTTAGTAACAGCAGAAATATAGTTTAAGGGGGGGGGCGCAAAATGTTGATTTTTTTTTGTCAAAATTGCATGAAACAAACCACTTTTAACAAGTGTTATATATAGTTTTGTAATCTACTCTTCAATACCTTTCATTTGATACCCCACAATTTAAAAAAAAAAAAAAAATTAAAAATAAAAATTATTCGCAAGACATGAATATCCACCATATTGGATTTGAACACTAGTAATTTTGAGTTTACTAAATTTTTCCTGTGTGCGCATCAAAGCATTCTTTAATACTGCAAAGGTTATTCATGATTGGATCTCTTTTGATTCAAAAGTTATTGGAACCGTACAGAGTGACAGACAGACAGACACAGGAACGAAACTGTAAGGGTTCCTTTTTTTGGTTTTACCAACGAAACCCTAAAAAGCAATTCTTTTGTAATAATTGAATAGAAATGTTATTAGGTTTCCCGCATTACCAAGAAAGAAATTAAAAGAGTAGGGGAGAGTGGGGCACATTGTCACAAATTTAACAATTTATTTTTTCTATTCTGTACTTTTTCAATTTCTATGTACTATTGTTCATTTTAAACTTTTAGCTACATGTGGCACAAGTTTCATTTATCTAGCATTAGTAGAAGTATTTTTATTTTTTTTTTTTAAAGTTAATTTTTTTTTGTGACAACCTGCCCCATCAAGTGCAGGTTGTCACTTGGTATGGGGTAAGTTGTCACAAGGTATAAATTAATTATTACCACTTTGATTTAACACTTTTCAAACCTTATATTTAATAAAATTTCAATACCTTAAGCTATAAGATTTGGCTAGTTAAAATCATAATAATTATTATTTATAGGGCTATCAGTCTTGTACAGGCAAAAATATTTTTCTTATAGGAAGGTATCCAACAGTGCAAGATGGAACTGAAACACTTTAACCCTGAATTTCATTCATATTAATTTTACTGCAGTAACTATGCAAGGTTCTGTAATTTATTAAAATTGCTTCCTCTGCAGAACGAGTGGAGTAGCCAATTTTACAGCCCTAACCGCCTCCATGAGCACACCTGGAGCATACCGTCCTCTAGTGGTTTTTGCCTTGTAATTGCTCACAATTTTGCCTAGAACAAACCAGCTTTGCTTTGTTATTTCGTCTATATCTAGCTTAATCATCATTTTAAAAGGTTAATTTTTCATGTAAAATGTAAAATAAATAATATTCGGTAAGGGGATTGACTTCATCAACCCTGCGTTTTTATGAATAAGGGTGGAGAGTGTCAGTTAACAAATTAAATGTATTATAAATTATTATTTATTGTATTAGAAATAAAAGGGGGAAAGTGTATTATATGTAATCCGCTTTCCGCTTTCCTTATTTATTTCTCTTCGCTTTCCTTTTCTATTTAAATATAGAGAAATACTCTTATGTAAAAATTGCATTGGGGCAAGTTGTCACAGAAGGTATTGGGTGTGACTATTAGCCCCTTTTACAATTATTGCGCCATTTTTAATTATAGTGAAATATATTTTTTCTTCCGCAATAATAATATTGATTAAACGCTTTAGAAAAACAATGCTAAAACTATTACTTAATAATAATCATCGAATATAGCAATAGCACCCTAGATAAAAATGACAAAACAGAAAATATCATTTAAAAAGAAAAAAATGCAGTGAGTGACTTGTCTAAAATAAAAAGTTAAAATGCCCTAGATGACAGACAGTTTGTTCTAGTGACACCTTCTTTCGTAAAGTTTGTCTACGTATGAAGGTGTATCTTCAGTAGCCACGCGAGTTTTCCCCTGTCACTCTAACCCCTTCAAATTGACCTGTGACAACTTGCCCCCCTCTCCCCGACACATCGAATATGAGGGCATGCGATACTTAATAAGTATTACTCAGTTTATAGATTAATCTTGTATCTTGTTTATAGGTGAATCACCTACTGCTAGAAGTTATTAGCTGGAATGTAGTTATCTATTGTCAATATTCATGAAATAATATTTAAGCCCAATTCTAGTTCTATTCTTAATATAGAAAGCATTTTGAAGAAAACCGAAAACTTAAAATTTTCATCATCCACCGTTGTATGTGCTACCATCACAACCACTAGCCAATACTGTGAGGTAGGATATAAAGTCATCAACTCCATATTCTAAAGCATAAGGATTTTAAAAATCTATTTATTTATTTTATTGCTTCCGAGCTTACCGAAGGTAACGGAAGCTATGTGATCGTTCTCAAGAACGAAAATATTTTATATCTCCGATTTCAAAAATTCCAAGACAGAAATCCGTTTCAGACATCAGGGAACATTTTGGTCCCGTGTCTGTCTGTCGGTCTGTCGTTCAATTTTTGCGAACCACCATATATCTTAAAAACTACACATCTAATTTTAATGAAATTTGGGTGGTAGGTCATAAGTAGCCCATTGTTGGTCCCGTATAAGTTTCAACCTTCTGCTCTTATTTGTTTATCTTCCACATGCTCACAAACATACATTTATTTACTGCCATATCTTTAAAAGTAATCATCTGATTTGTATGAAATTTTTATGGTTTGTCGAAAGTAGCCTGCAGATAACACCTGCCTAATTTCAACTTTCTGCGCACTTTAAATCGTGGTAAATAATATGTCTTATACTATAAAGCCGCATGGCTAACTGACTCACTGACTGACATTAATGTTTACCCACTTCCAGAAGAGCTAGAGCTAGAGACTTGCGGTTTGCGCCATTCGACGTGCAACGTCCATATTGTGAACAAAAATAACTATAAAAAGTTCACTTTTCCCCCTTCTTCCACCCTTAAAAAAAAATAATGGGCGACTTGATTTTTAATCTGGTTTGGGGGCTTATTGCGGCTAAACGGTAAGTCGTATTAGAAAATGGATAGCAAAAGTGGTAGCTGATTTTAAAAGATCTACAACTTTAGTCCTATGAGTTTTTGCCATATCATCATCGGTTGTACCTTAGATGGTGATCATTTTGTTATTTTTTGGTTATAATTTTTTCCATTTTTGTCTTTGAATGGCCATAGTTTCTATAATAGTTGGCCGATTTTATTTCTGATTGCGGCGATTGAATCTCACACTAATGCTCTTTAAATTGATTATATTTTATTTCATTAGTTCATCCTACTTGGTGAAAACATTAGAGTAAACTTTTTCCCATGTGCCGTGTCACGTGACCACTTTTTTTGGTTTTTAATATTGTGTCGTATATCATTTTAAAGGCCTTGATATGTATATTAAAGCTATTTTATTTGTTGATTTTTTAAAAATGTTGTACATGTACTTTAGTACCGATTTATAATTTTGTTGAAGGTTAAAGGGTTTAAATACTTTTTTGATATTAGGTTTTTTATTTATATGTATTTATTAGTTAAATGAATGCCCCTTTTGTTTTGTTTGTTTTTTAAAAATATAATTTTGGTACCTCAGAGTACAGGGGTACAAATGTTAAAGTTAATCTTTTATAATATGATGTTTATCGTTGAAAAGCTCTTGCATAGTAGATTAATTTTTGTTATATTCTATTTTGTGTTATTTTTAGTTTTGAGGGGGGTAAAATAAAAAAAAAACTTTTTATACAGCGGTTTCAACGATTTGGTTGCAGTTTCATATTTGTTTATTAAATTAATTATATGTGCGCGCTAACTTTTGGTGCTTGTTGGAGGCTTTGTTTCTCCAACAAATGTTTAAATTTCTTCAATTTTATTAAATATTTACTGAAACAGTGCCGCGCCGTTCCAACTTTTTGATTATTTTTATCGAGGTATTTTTCTTAATTCGGTCTTTTCTTTGCGAGGAAGCTATGTGCCACATTAATTGGCAGAGTATTTTTTAAAAAAACCATATACAAAGAGTTTAATGAAGGAACATCCATACTAAATTTCAATAAGAATAAATTAAAAATAAAAACATGTACATTGATTTTAAAGACTTCAAGGAACATCCATGCTAAATTTCAAGAAAATCTAACTACGTGTTTGGTCACAACTGCGTAAAAACCGCGCCCACGCTACGTCGCAATATGCCAGTTTGCAAGGCGAAATGGCAAAGCTGTCTAGCAAAGCCAGATGACATCACAGAAAATTCATTCATCCACAACTGGCAAACTCAGTTAGTTCTTATTTTAGGTTTCTGTACGAAGTACGAAAAGGAATTTTATATAACGGCTCTGTCTGTCTGTCCGTTGGCATGTTTCAATTCATAAACTACTATATCTAGGAACATGAAATTTGGCACACAGGTGCATCTCAGCATTTGAGGTAACTATACACTTTTTGGAGTTTTCATACTTAATATTTCCAATATGGCGGGTGACTAAAAAAAAAAATAGTCACCATGACCTGTTATACATCAATTTAAAGGTCTTGCAAAGTGTAGAAAAGGAATATGCAACTATAACACTTGATTATTTTACTGGTCTTATATTACTTTGCTTTGTAAGTTTCATCGCACATTTCCGTTTCCCCAATTTTGAACCACTTACCGTGATTCAATCTTCCTCAAATTTTGCACATAGAAACAACTATGGTGAAGAATACAGAAACCAAAAAAAAAAAAAAAAAAAAAAAAAATGGTGTCAAATTTATTTGCTTTTTAAGTTTCATCGCACACCTATTACCCCAATTTTGAACCACTTATCGTCATTCAATCTTCCCCAAATTTTGCACATAGATACAACTAAGGTGAAGAATACAGAAACCAAAAAAAAAAAAAAAAAAAATTGAAAATAGAACCAGTTTTGAAAAATGGAATTTTTATATTAATTATTTTAACTTAATCGTACAGAAACCGGCGATTATCGCCGTACGTACTTACGTAAAGCGCGCCTCAGGTACTTGTTTCATCGATATCTTACTTATCTATACCAAACTCGAAATCAATTTCAACCAAGGTGTCATGCCTTTTTGATTTAGTTATCTGTAATTTTTCAATTTACAATCCTCAAAACATCGATTCTAATAAAAATCAATCAGAACATTGATGAAAATCAAAACTTTTCATTTGTTCACTCTATAGTTCTAGTAGTAAAGATTTAATTCTTTGTAAAAAATGAGCTAGGAATCGAAATGAATAAAGACTAACACTGAATTAACAACCGACTTCTCTTAGAAGAACGTCAAAGTACAACTGAGGAAGAAAAAAGAACCAGATTCGGGTATGCTCTGAAAAATAGTATCGTATAAATAAATTGGTAGTATGGTACTAGCTGCGCCCTTGCCACATGCAATTTAGCCAGATTTCATGTCCACATGTCATACTCCTCCTTATTTTCTGGCTTCCTTTGATCCAGAACCACCAATAGTCGGGTTCAGTCTGGCATGGCAATTGGCACGTTTATGCCAAGCATAGCAAAATGCCAAACAGAACGTCCCCATAACACTTGTGCCATTTGGCATAGTGTGGACGCATTTTAATTTTAAACTAACACATTTACAGGCAGATAGACGAAATGCCAAACGGTCGAGTCTGGAACAGATACGTCGCTACGTTCAGTCAATTAGAGTTGAAGTGATATTAAATTTTCATTATACGTTGGTACATATTATTTTATAGCAGATTGTGCAAATGTCAAATGTCGTAGCTATGATCGCCGTCAGAAAAATATAACTTAACATACTTAATTGAACTATAATTTTTAGCATAAAATACATTTTAAACTGCAGCATTTAACAAGTTTAATCCCCGTGTGGCATAATACGAGTATGTATATACAACTTCGTTATCAGTCTTATAAAACAATAAACAATCCTTATCAGCGTTCTTATTCAAGAAGGAATGCCTTAGAGTGCTTAGAGTAACAATTAAAAGAAGTAATAATCAATAAAAACCATAAACATAAAAATGAAAAGTCAGTGATATTTTTTAAGCATTATGAATTTTTATGAACAATCATAACAATGAAAATAGTAATAATTAAAAAGGTAATTATAATATATTTATATATATATATATATATATATATATATATATATATATATATATATATATATATATATATATATATATATATATATATATATAAATATATATATATATATATATATATATATATATATATATATATATATATATATATATATATATATATTTATGCATATATGTAATATATAAAATATCGTTTTTAAAAGTACATTAAAATATACCTGTATTTAATTTTTTTCTATGTAGTAAATTTAAATCAACCTATTTTGAAGTAACTCACTGCACATACTCTTTTTATTATATATTAATGGTAGAAAAAGAAGGTTTTTCCCCAGCTATTAAAGTTTTATTTTTATAACTCATTGCTCTTTTTTTGTTGATAAAAAGAAAGAAATAATATATTAACCAACAAATAAATACTACTTTTATTTATGATAAAACTATATAAATAAAAATCAATTGTCTATTGTTTGATTTGTTGAATGTAATGTGTGTTTCAAAAGTTCTTTGGCTTCCGCAATTGTTTCCTAATAATGAATGAAGTAATGGATCTTTTTCGTTTCACCTGTATTTCTAAAAATGATTTATATGCTCTGAGAGTAATGACAACGCTGTCTGACAATTTTAAAGTTGACCAATTTAAAGCTCGTGCACTCTTTATATTATTTCTATACTTAGTGTTCAATGACGCATTAAAAATCGATTCTTGTGGTTCTTTTTTTAATTATCTACCACGATTATGTTTATAATTGCATTATTACTTGCAACAATATTTTTTCTTGAGGGAATTATCCATCTCAATTCTGTGTATTACCGCTTTATTTCTTGACATTGTAAATACACTCTCTTAACTGCGATATGCCTTAATTTAATTTTAACTAACTTAACATCGTTCTTTCCTTATAGACCAAGCACATTAGACTTTTGCCTTCGTAAAAAGGGTGGAGTTCTGGAAATTATTATAATCACTCAAGTCAGGCCCTTGCATGAACAATCTGAGTTTGCCCCGATTTCCGAGGGGAGCTTTAGCCGTGAATTTATTTTTGAACAAACTATTGCAGTTGTTTTAAGAACAAATCGTGACTAATACTAATCAATCCATTAAACAGCTGGTGCTGGTGCACTATAGAGATGATTAGTGTGACGTCACGAAAGCTTTCGAAAATTTAACTCAGTGTTTGTTATGTTCCTTTTTCTTATCACCTCTTATCAAACCCATGTAAAATGAATGGGAGAATTTTCTCAACTTTTTAAATAATTAATTATTAAATTATTATTAATTTATAAGAGTTTTCACCCTTTGAACATTATTGTACCAAGTCTTTTTTAACGAGTGTAACAAAGAAAACATTAAAAACTTTCGTTTCAGTTATTTAAAATGAGTATTTGTGTGAAGGGTCATATCATGAAAAAAGCTATTTGAGTTATTAATCTTTATACTTGATTTTTTGTATTTCCTGGTGCCATAAAAATTCACAGGGTGTGTTCGTGTTCATATTGAGTGTCCGAAAATAAATTTTCCTCAAGTTTTGAAACTCAATGAAGTATACTCAGGATACAGGACTTGTAGAAAGATAGTGATACTTAATCTGCCAGGTAATAAAAGATTATTTGCTAATAATATTTTGTTCCAGGTTACTTACAATGTGCATTATATTTCTCTGATGTTGGAACATAATATCTACTGTAAAATAGATCAGTGATCAGCCTAGGAAAAAGACGTTGATGACGAGACAAAGACCAGACTGTTTTATTTATTTATTTATTTGTTTATTTATAATAACGAGTATGATAATTTAAGATATGAGTGCGTCGCATGTATACTTGTTTAAAATTTTGATTAAAAACTAATTTAATACATTAATTTAATATTACTTAATTACTCTGACATACTTTTACAAAGAATAGCTTTGTCCTCCGAAAAAAATTAAGTATAGATGAAATTTTCATAACGCGCGAGGAGGTGGAAGACATAATATACAAACTAAAATAGAAAAACCATTTAAAAAATAAACAATAAATAAGAACGGACCCGAACGGTATCAATACATAAAACACACTCACAATAATACTTATTTTAAACCACTAGAAAGGCAATTTTTAATGTTTTCTTATCTTACATTGTTAAAATAGACTTAGTATAATAATGTTCAAAGGTTGAAAAGTCTTATAAATTAATAATAATTTAATAATTAATTATTTAAAAAGTTAAGAAAATTCTCCCATTCATTTTACATGGGATTGATAACAAATGATAAGGAAAAGGAACACAACAAACCGAATCGAATAAATTATCGAAAGCGTACGCCATCTTGTGACGTCATTACTAATCATCTCTATGTCAATATTCATTCAAGTTTAATAAACTTGAATAAAGGTTAATAGTTGTGTATTATTGTTTCCCTGGCTCAATAGTTGCAATTATGAAGTACCGGGTCAGATGCGACCCAATGTTTGTGTTTGTGTGCCTTGTGTCAACGTTTGTAGAGGAGGGTTTAATGGAAATGTGTCGTGGGATATTATTACCAATTCATTTTGTGCCACGTGTCCTTAAAAATTGGCTTATTATTGTTTCTCCCCCTCTATTTTTTAACAAATCAACGAAAAAATCAATTTTGTTTTATGACAAAAAACGGGTTTTTAGAAATTTTTCATGAGTCGCATATTTTATGAGAAAAATATGTTTCCCCCCTCCTCCCCCTAAAAAAAAACATAGGAACGGATTGGGCTTGACACTTTGGATTTGTTGGAAAAATGCATTGTAAGGCGTTTGTTCCACGTCATTATAATAAATGCGGTTCAAAAATAATAGCTAAAACCAACTTTTAAATTACCACCATCTTAATGCCAGAACACAGATAAAAAGAAAATGTACGCCATATTTCAACTATATCGGTAAACTTTTACTCAAGTCATCGTCACGCGTAAATACATTTTATACCATGTACTCATAAATTCATTCTCATTGCTCTGTAGTTCAATAATAATACTAATGTTTTAGCAAATTTCAATGCTCAGACTAAGTTCGTTGGGGAGCGTTATCCGTCAAAGCGTTCACGCGCAACGGTCGTGCAAACTCGAGCTTGAAAATTTGAAATTGGTATTTTAGGATGAGAAAAGATATGGTTTCTTTAAGAATAACAGTCTTTTTACAAACTATTGCAATCATAGTAGCAATTGTAGTAAAATAAGAAAATATTAATTTAAATAAGAAGTTTTTTATTTTTCTCAATAATATTGTAAAATTATAAATGTTTCAAGATGAAATCCCCTCTCTATAGAATTGCAAGCTATTGAGGGTTTTCTCAATGTGCTTGTATTATATGTAATTTGATAAGAAAAGAAAACACTTTTACTTGTTCAATAATTTTTTTTTATCAACTACTTTTTCTTATCAACCTTCACTATGAGTAAATACCATAAAATCTCAATCAATACTACTAACTTCATTATATGTAATTATTCATGTCTTTGAAGTCGTGAAACATTTTAATAAATACATTTTTTTAGTAAAGCCAACAGCGAATCTGCTTTAAAGTGTTAAAGATCGCCAAATCTATTTAGTCGTACCCAGACATTTTAAAACAAGAAAAGAAAGTTGTAAAAAATTATAAATGCAAATGTTGTAGCTCGCTCATTTTAGCGAATTTTCGAAGAAAATTAAACTATTGCTATGGCGTCAAAACTTTTGTCATGCGAATTTTTGAAAATTTTCTTCATGGAAATCCGTTTTAGACCATTCTGAATCGATTCCTAAAATTTAACACTTTTTTATGAATGTATATATATATATATATATATATATATATATATATATATATATATATATATATATATATATATATATATATATATATATTTGTCACTCCAGACGATATCTCCCCTTAGGATGCACTTAAATATTTCAAACAAATTTTAAAATGTCAATAATATCAAAAGAAAGGATGAGTTCGTTGGCCAGAATTTTTGGAGTCCATTTAGGGGTCATATTTGGACCATTTAGGGTCAAAAATAGCATAAAAACATGTTTTTTCTATTTTACCCCTCTCTTATATGAAAATATGACAAAAGTGTTCATAACAACAATTACTGTACTCTCAAAGAGCTTCCCAACGACAAGCATCTTGAAGGGTTTCAACTATTTTGACTTCTGTACCCCGTACCCTTGTGTACCAATTTTTTTTTTTCACCCATCCAAATTCTAAACAAAAAATTTCCTATATTATCATAAGCCAATAATACGCAGATTTCTTTGAAGATTCGCTCATTAAGCCATGGTGCATGACTGGACTTTTTTCCTTTACAATGTTGATAATAACTAGTTTTGCTAACCAGAACTCCACCCGTTTTTCGAAGGCTCACCTTTTTTGGAACAAATTTGTTTGCTCTATTAAGAGAATTATTCATTTTATTTATAATCGCATTACTCTTAACAATATTCTTTCTTTAAGGTTGTTTAGACACCAACTCATTTATTATTATCATTATTATATATCATTACTAATTACAGTTATTTATTATTATCATTTAACTTTATTGTAAACTAAATTCAGTTAAGGCCCCCCCCCCCCCCCCTCTTCATTACAATCGCACCGTAGAGCTGCCATCTGTCAGAGGCAGGGCCTGCAAGACTGAAAGCCAGGGTATACACATCTGGCTCCCTTTTACGAACTCGCCGAGGCTGCAACATAACCCGGCGAGTGGCGAGAGTGTAACCTCCGGAGCAACCGGCGACCACGAATTTTTATTAAATATATCAAATACAATTAGTTTTACATACATTACAGTTTGCTAAGTGTTCTTCTGATTACATTAATAGTTTTGCATGCCGAATAGCCTGCCTGCATCACTCACCACACACCACTTCTCCACTTCACACTTCACGTTCACACCACTCTACACTTCCTTTCATTTATTCACTCCTATTTTATTATTTTGTAGTAATTGTTTTATTTCACTTATTATTATGTATAACATTCCCTTTGCACTTATTATTATGTAGTAATATTATCTTTGCACTTATTATATAGTATTACTAACCCCATTTGCATGTTACTATTCACTTCCTTACCTTACACAGTACACCCTTTATACTACTCACGTATTTTATTATTCACTATTTACAGTCCAAAACCTATCCTCTACAAGTTAAGCTAATAACTTCGCATTTTATTATTAGGTTTCTCATATCAGAGTCCTACCGCTCCTATGAGTCCTTAACAAAGGTAAATAATGAAAGTAAATATATATTGTATTTTTTAAAAAAAAAATTATTTTATTTTTTTATCATCTTTTTACACAATATTTTGTTGGCAGTTTCTTGCATATTATATGATTAACTTAGGGTGGCAAGACATTAGCCTTGTATTGGTTCTTGTAGTTGCCTGGAGGATCATAGCTGCCGCAGATGTAAGTCCAGCCGGTCTTGGAAGTTGCGTATCCAATACCCATAAACTTAGAGTTAACCCACACTAACTGAGTGAAATGACCTGCAAAATTATAAAATTATAAATGCAAATGTTGTAGCTCATTTTAGCGAATTTTCGAAGAAAATTAAGCTATTGCAATGGCGTCAAAACTTTTGTAATGCGAATTTTTGAAAATTTTCTTCATGGAAATCCGTTTTAGACCATTCTGAATCGATTCCTAAAATTTAACACTTTTTTATGAATGTATGTATATATATTTGTCACTCCAGACGATATCTCCCCTTAGGATGCACTTAAGATCAGTAAAGATCACTAAAGATCATTTCGCATAACTTCACATTATGTTTGTTTCAGTAAAGTTAGAATTAGTTATACTTGCTATTGATGTTACAGACGAACCACTTGTTGGATGATGTGATTGGTCGAAATCATACCACTTATTTGGGCCCTTATCCCTTATTATTTTGGGCCCTTACTGGCCTACATTATTGTACATAGTGGCTGAACACATGGAGTTGTTCAGCCACTATGTACAATAATGCAGCTCGATGCACTGCATCGATGAGCTTATGAAAAGGAATCAAACTAGTACTCGACCTTGATTAAAAGATGGCTTTTGCTGAAGTTACCTTTAACATCACGGTTAATCTTAACTACATGTTACAGAATAACTGTTTGTCGATCTATCGATTGCTTTCTTGATCACTAAAGTAAATTAAACTTGGCACTTACCGACTTGAGAGAAGTTGGGAGGGTTGTCTTGGGAATAATCGTAATTCTTGACTTCAGAGTACCAAGAGTTGCAAGCGGAGTTGCCGTCTCGAGTACCTGTTCCGGCAAACAGGTTCTCACCCCAAGGTCCGTTACTATGTTGAAACGTATCTGTGTCTGCCAACTTTTGAGCGTAGTTCTGAGCGTAGTCCATTAGCTGATTTAACATAATATAACATAATTTTTTAACATAATAATATTAACGTGTCTTTGTGAAATATTAATTAGTTTGTTTGTTCATGTAAACATTTATTTAAAAAAAAAAACTAGAAATACAAACGAAGAAAGAAGTTCAAATAGATAGTAATATCGGGATTCACAAAATCTGCGGCAAAGTATCCTTCGGAACATCTCATTATGTGTAGGAAACGCAACAGGCTATTGTCAACTCAACATGGTACTTGATGGTCACCTCTATTCTTTTCTAATAGGTAGGTACTTTAATTTTTCATTCTTCAATTTTCTTCGCTATAAGGACCTCTTCCACATTTTCCATCCGTCTAATCATTCGTCACCCCTTTTTACTTTCTCATATATAAAGAGAAAGTATTGTGATGGCGCGAAAATTCGATTTTGAGATCTTGATGGATTTACACATTTTGAGGTCCCCTGAGTCCAAAAAAGTGGTTTTTAAAAAATGTCTGTCGTCTGTCTTCTGTCTGTCGTCTGTGCAGACGCCTAGAGCCTATAAACTACTGGGCCGATTTTGACAAAATTTGGCATACATGTTCAGAAAAATCATACCCCGAGGCGAAATCGAGAAATTAATTTTTCCTCCTAATTTGGGGGTCCTACCCCCCAGAAACACTGAAAAACGTGAAAAAAAAATTATTTCTCGAAAACGGTTCCGACGATTTTTATTAAAAAATTCGAGAAAGTTTGTCTGAGTTGTCTCGGACCGATTTTTCTTCCATTGAACAATCTTCCATTTCATATTTGTTCATGCATCCTAACCCTATTTTCTTTTTAGTGTAGACCCAGCGTAAAAAAACAAAACAAAAATAATGCAGTTTACCAATACGTAGTCGTGATTATTATTAAGTAAGCAAAAATAAAATATATAAAGGTAACGAGTATATCTTACATCCTGTCTGTACTGGAGTGGAGCGGCATGATGCTTAGCCCTGTTGCTGTTGTGACATGCCAGATTCTCTGCAAGGAACTGAGTTTTAGATTCTGTTACTGCTCTCCTGACTCTGAACACTCTCCTATAAAGTAATGCCAACTAATTATGTAATTCTTACGAAAAATTATCCAAATATAATGAGTCAATATTAACGCCAATAATGACGAATTGTCGATGTTTTATGTACCTTTGCTGATTATAATATCGATGAGTTTAACGTCAATATGATTTAACTATCGTTGTTTTATTGGCTAGTTATCAATTAGTTTGTTTATTTTCTATGTTTATTATTAGATTAACAATAAAAATAAGATCAATGTTTAATTTCCGATAGTTTGTAGCAGAACACATCATGACCGTTATAGTTATAGTGGTTGAATTATGTAAACTACAAACTACTGAAACCTTATTTACTGCAAACAAGTGTATAATGTAATAATAAGTGTATATGTGTTTAATTTAAAAAAAAATCTGTGTAGAGTGATTTGGGAAAGGAGTTTGTAAGGGAAAGATAATAGAGAGGAGGGAAAAACAAACAATATCGCTTAAATGTATTAGACCTAACGTAAGAACCTAGGTAAACATTTGTAAGAACTTATTTGAACAGGGGAGACTTGGCTAATGATAATGCCCAATGATCTTACAACGTTTTACGCGAGACTGTTTATCATTTACACAATTTTTGTTTTGTTTTTTACTTTTCCTCACTACCTATGGTAGGAAAAGTATTGTTTTCACCGATTTTTTTTTTTTTTTCGAGTTTTCAACGGAATTATCCGTTTTGGGTTTTTTTTAAAACCTCCTGAGTTGTTTTCAGCATGACGTCTGTATGTATGTATGTATGTGTGTGTTATCATCGTAGCGCCCAAGGTATTTAACCTAGAGAATTGAAACGGCAGAAAAATCAGTCCTTACCTGTGGTGGTGCCGCTCGGAAAATTAACTTTTTCCGCCATCTTGAACCCAGTTTGCTGAGTCAGCAAACATTTAAAAAAATCGAAAATGGTCCTGATCGAGTTGAAATTTGGCACGAATGTCTCTGTATGACAAACAAGCCCACCAAATTTCATTTTGATATTGGCCGCCATTTTGAAGATATCAATTTTTGAATTTTGAAACTTTGACAGTTAAAAATACCGAAAGTATAAATACTTTTATGACATAAAGCATATCGTTGGAATAGGAAAAATTAAGGAACATATATAAAAAAAAAAACCGATGTAATTCCATTAATTAGTTTAAAAGTTATAAGCGAATATAATTATTTATTAATGCGATTAATTTTGATGACGTCAAAGTTTGTTTACATACCTGTCAAAATACCGCCAAAATTCAAATAATTGAATAAATGAAATAAAATAAATGTATAAACATTATTTAAAGAGGCAACTTTAGTGGTCTCCGAAGTGAGGAAAAGTTCCGAGGTACCCCGTACCCGATTTTTTTTTTTTAATATTTTAATAATTCCATAAAAATCGGATGGGTTGTTTTAACATAAGTTGTTTTTCCTGTGAAATCTAGTTTCTTTCTAGTTTCTGATATAATTGTTAAGGTTATGGTATCATTCATCATTACTGTTATTAATATTTTACTTTCTACTTTAATTTTAAAATTATAGTTTAATTTTGTACTTACACGAATCCCAAATCATCATTTTCGGCTAGGGTCGTAGCGACGACTGCTGCTAAAACAATTAATTTTAACATTGTACAATTTTTGATGTATATCTTATAAAAATTCAAAACAAAGTTGTTCCTTCCGCTTATAAAGCTCACCTTTATATAAGAAACTGTTATCAACCTAATCATAATACCTTATCACTTATCACTGTCCTCGCAAAAAAAATAAACCATTTTGAATGTGTATATATATATATACATTAAAATGGTTTATTTTTTGCAAGGACACTGATAAGGAATTATGATTAGGTTGATAACAGTTTCTTTTAAAAACCTCATTTTTGAACTTTATGCAACCTCATAAAGAATAGATACATTCAAATTTTCGCGCTATCACAATACTTCTATTCTTTCTCACTGTCTATAATGCGTATAAAATAAAGTATACAAATTGAATTTATTAATAAGTTAAATAAAATATTAAACGTAAAAACAAACTTTATTTATTCCCACTACACTTAATCATAATCATTTCAATGGTAGCTTTAGTTATCATTTATTAGGCAATTATACTCGCATTAAGTGATAAATTTTAATTTTTGTCGAAAGCTATCGTTAAACGTTAAATAATTTACTGTCAAAAATCAATACTAATGTAAAATTGGAAGTAATTACAACAATGTAATCATTAGTCTCTAAGTAATAACATAAAAACTTTATTACTTCATATCTATAGTTTGTCCATTAATTGCATAGATTCTGATATATATATATATATCGAATTGTGAGTTGTTACCGCAAGTTGGTATGTTATCAAATGAGGATATCCCTACCGTCGATACTTGCTTGATCTTGAGATCACTGGACCGGTTTCGGCTAAACGCCATCATCAGCAGAGTCGAAGTCTCTCGTAGCACTCAACACACTTATCGAGTCTACATGAGAGAATGAAGTTGAACAATTATTTTAGCAGTTGAAAAACCAAATGTTACCTGAACCTTTTACCTTTAATTGTTTTTCCGACTTAGATCTCAACTCCATATCCCTTACCTTGTTCCTTTCGTAGTAATCCCTCTACACGACCCTACTCCACCCCCAACTTGTACTGTTAGTTTATAATAAATGTTTGTAAAATAGTTAGCTTAGTACCGAATTAACTCTTACTAAGTTAACACACACACTGAAGATGATGTTATTTGTCGAAACGCGTTTGAGTTTTTAATAAAAATTGTGGTGACAATATTGTTCCTCTCTAGTCATAATTATGAAGTGGTACAACAAAATCTCAGTCAAAACAACTAATTATTTCTTAACTTATAACTTAGATCGTATATTTAGGTTGACCTATTTTTAATAAACTTGCCTCGTTTCATTGATAAATACCCAACCAACTGTTACAATATTAAATAATTAGACAAAAGTAGGTTTGAATTTATTAATTAAATAAAATAAAGAAAATTTGGGACGATTTCTTAAAATTAAACATCATTAATTAGATAAGTTAAATCCTCTCTCAGGGTTAATCCATCTAATTATATGAATATTATTATGTTATTCTAATGAAGTATAATTATTACATCATTTATAGAAAAATGATATCGTTATACTTGTACTATGTCCTAAATATCCTTTTCTTATAAGAAATACATACCTATATTTTCCCTTTTTGCCTTTAGTTGATTTTGGTAATGAGGCAGGCAGTGGCGTAGCTAGGGTAGTGAGGGCCCCCCCGCAAGAACGTTTTGGGGGCCCCTTGCCAAAAGAAAAATTGATGAGCAAAAATAAAAGCTCGCGGCGTTCAGATCTGGTACAGAAGTATAGGAATTCATCCCAGGTAGTTTTCTTTATAGGGGGCCCCATTGGCATTGGTAAATTGGATTTAGGGGCCCCCTTGGCATCGGGGACCCCCCCGCAGTGCGGGCCCATAGTTACGCCACTGGAGGCAGTGGCCAGTTAATATCTTTCTATTTTATGTCTTTTTCTTTCTCTATTGAAGTTTTAAATGTACAATAATAAGAATATAATTATTAATAATAAACTCCTATGTCGTCCTAAATAGTATCTAAAAGTATAAATAAAGGGAGAATTTAAAGCCTTATCTTTAGGGTGAGTATTCTCCGACAAGGACCCTTGTAATTTTTGTAAGAAAGTGTAAAATATGTAAACATTTTAATTATTTAATTCATAAAAATATGAACTTAAATAATTGAAATGTTGTACAATTTAAGTTCACACAGTGAGTTTCACAGTAGAAATATAATTATTTTGATGCAAGTGATAATACAAATAAAAGCAACATAATATTTAGAGTCATTATTTTACAAAAGGTTATAGGCCCAGGCAATAGGAAAAAAAGTCAGCCAATTTGTGTGGATCACAGTTTCCTCGAGACCTATTATTGAACGAATGGTTGGATTGAATATGGATCTGCTTCGATTCCAGTGGGATTACGCTTATGTGTTAGCAATCTAAATTTGCGCAAACGGTTAAAATTAATGCTGGATCGTCTGTGGGCTACTCTCGATAAACCATCCAAACTTTTTTCAAAATAGGAAGAGTACTTTTATAGATATAAAAAAAAGTTCGTGGACACGTGGAAGGAAGCACGTGGAGGCAGAAGGTGTTGCAGATGATGTCACTTTAATTACAACTCTCCAAATATATTTAATTTTGCTTAAAAATAAGCATGACGCATTGGGAACTAATCCGAACTAATCCAAATTTCCTATAGCCATTCAAACAATAATTGGACACAAATTGGCTGATAATTTAAAAATAATATATTATTCATTTCAATTTAATAACATATTATTATGTTTAAACTTGTTTTTATTAACAACTATACCTTTATTCAACCGTATGCACATATTTAATATTCAATAAAAATAAGTGTGAACTCTCTGGGAATCGAAACAACTTAGAATAGAATAGAATAGAATAGAATAATTTTATTTGTATAGAAGCTGAAGCTTATTACAAATTGGAGCACATAATTCGAATTTATAATTTTTGTGTATAGTTCACTTTTTCTTCTTAATATATATTATAATATTTCATTACATTAATTCTTCTTTTTTTTTCTTTTTACTTAAAATGACAAAATGAAAGATCTTTAAAAAAAAATATATATAAATAAATATAACACTTCTTGATATACACGTTGTAACGCAATTATAAAACAAAATAAAAATGATAATAAAATCGCTTAAACAAAATATAACTTAAAACATTATTTCATGGGTCCAAAAGAAATGCTCTTAATTTCAAGATATTTAAAATAAAGTAAAAAATGTTAGCAGCTTGGTTCTTGCTTGTGGGTCCAAGTAGCGAGGCCAGATTAGTATTGTCAGTCAGTTCATTGTCTGTAAGGTGAAGCGGGAGTAACATTTTTCTTTGATGCTCGTAAATTGGGCACCTGAAGAAAATGTGGCCTAAAGTTTCTGTTTCCCTCTGGTTGCACACGTTGCAAACTTCACTCGCTTTAATAACATGTAGTGTTCCTCTGAGTGTTAATTTGACTGAATCCATTCCTGCAGTCCGAAGTTGAGCCAGCGTTTTTTGTTGAGCAAATGGAATATCTAAATTGAGGTAGTTGATATCGGTATGGTGGAAACAGTTAAGTATTTTGTACATTTGGCTATAGCTTGATTGTTGTATTCTTTCCTGATCTTCATTTTTTAGTTTTAAATGGTACGCGGAAACTATTTTGTCTATGGATGTGGTATTGAAAGAGGGTAGGAGTATTGATTCGAGTTGTATATCTACTGTGTCAAGAATGTGCTTTAGTTGAGAAATCCAGTTATATTTTATCGTATTGCTAGGTGAAGAGTCTAGTGTTAGAAGACGTCGGAAACATTTTTTTAATAAGCTATCATCGTCCAAGGAATTTATTTGTTTAACAAAGTTTAATGTTTGTTTGAGAATTTTCACTGCGATCTGAGGTACGTTGAGTTCTTGTCTTACAATGTAGTGGGGTGTATTTGATTTTAATGATAAATATCTTTTAAAGAAATGGGTTTGAGCTGATTCTAAATGATGCAAGTATCGGAGGGACCAGACATGTGAGGCATAAAGAAGCGATCCTAAGACACTAGCGTTGTATACTTGCAACACGGCTTGGAATGAACGATTTGACGCTCTTACTAGCGCCTCTCTTACCGCGCCTCCAACTGCCCGGCCTTTACTAACAGCCTGATTAGTTGCTTGTTCGAACACCCCTCGCTGACTAAAACAAACTCCTAAATAGTTAAAACTAGTTACTTCTTCTAATATCTGGCCTTTGTAATAACACTTAGGGCGATTTAGAGATATTTTACCTTTAGAAAAAATTAAAACCTTTGTTTTGCTTATGTTAACCGTCAGATCGTTGGTATGACAATACTCCTCCAATATTCTCAGCGCTTTGTTCTGCTGAACGACTGAGTCCGAAAGAATGGTAAGATCGTCCGCGTAGGCCAAAATACTAATGCTTGTTGATCCGTCCACGCTTATTCCTTCGTGACCATTAGCTTTAAAGAATTCATCGATATCTCTAAGGAAGAGATTAAATAATAAAGGTGAAAGAATTTCACCTTGAAGCACTCCTTGTAAAACATCTATTTCAGACGAAATTTCATTGTTATAATTAATTCTCATCCTTGCATTTTTGTATAAATTCATAATAATTTTTAACATCTTAGAGCTTACTTTTGCTAATTGTAATTTCTGAATTAATTTCTGATGGTTTAGGCTATCAAAAGCCTTTTTGAAATCGACGAATGCGGCGATGATTTTTCTTTTGGGCAAACGTAGGTGATTTTGTACTAAGGCATTAAGGATGAATATATTATCGGCACAGCTTCTGCCCTGCCTAAAACCAGCTTGAGTTTCCGGGATTAATTTGTGTTTTTCAGACCAAATCCTGAATCGATTGTTTAAAATAGACGTGAATAGCTTTGTGACACAGTTTATTAGCGAAATTCCCCTATAATTATTTGGGTCATTTTTATCTCCCTTCTTAAACAACGGTTTAATTGTAATAACTGACCACTGACTGGGAGTTTGTTCCAGAATCAGAATTTTGTTGAAATAACCTGTTAAATATTTAATCCATTTAGACGGTAAATGTTTAAAAAAATCATAACTTATTAGATCAGTTCCTGGAGTAGAGCCACTTCTAGATGTATTAATCGCTGCCAAAACCTCTTTTCCGTTATCTCCGGGTCAAGGTCGGGATCCGCTAATTCAAGAAAGTGCATCTCCTCTATTTGTTTTGATTCCTTATATGATCGTAAGTAGTAATCTTCCCACTCTGTTATTGTTATTGTTCCGCAGTTGTTTATATTTTGTTTTTTAAAGCTATTTATCGTTTTCCAAAAGTTTTTGTTATCTTTAATATTTTTCAGTTGATTGATAATGTTTATTTTGTACTGTGTTTTTTTAATTTTGATTATTTTTCTATACTCCGCTAAACTTGCTTTTAAATCCGCTTTAAAAGGTTCTTTAAAGTTTTCTTTTTTACATTTCCTTGCGGTTTTTCTTGCAGCGATCTTGACACACCGGCACTCTGCATCAAACCAAGGTTTGTTCTTCCTCCTACCGGATCTTATTATAATCGGGGTTTGTTTTAGTTCAATACTTTTTTTCATTCCTGATTTGTCAGCAGCCTCTTTTATTGAATTTATTACAAACAAATTTATTTGATCTAGAGAAGACATTTCTATTGGCAAATTTGAAGTAGCTAGAATGTGGTCAATGCTTTCTTTAAATTCTGTATTATAGTTGTTGTCCCAAGTATATTTATTGATTTTGACGGAAAAACGATTTTTTGTGGAATTTATGTCTTGGAAATCGGTTTCTAGAGTGAGTAATAGGGGGAAGTGATCAGAGCAATAGGTCAAATCAAGAACTTGTAGGTCTCTGACTTGGGGCAAACCAGCCGTTCTGCACCATACTAAGTCAATAGTGCTTTCGCCATTTTTATTCATCAAAGTGAAGTTGCCTGGTCTGTCCGATTCAGTTCGTCCGTTCAGCAACACAAAGCCTAGAGATTCGAGTAATTCACTTATATCTTTCCCACGTTTATTAGACACCGTATCTAGGAATTTCCTAGAGCTAAAGAGGTTTCCCTTAGTTTCGTTGTCGGGGAGTTCGCAATTTAAATTTCCAACTCTGCCATTCCAGTCACCTCCTAAAATAAATAATTCGTCATCTTTGAGGTTGCTAACTATAGAGAGAAGGATATTTTCAAAAGTAGCTAATAGTGTTGATAGTTCAAGGTTCGGTTTGAAATAAATACTGCCTAAAATTATTATAGTGTTCATATATTGTAATCTAACCAAAATCCACCATTCAGTTATGTCAATGACACTGACTTGGATGTCTTGTTTCAAGATGACGGCCAGACCACCACTAGCTCGGCCCATTCTCGGCCCATCGAAACAACTTTGTTTGGTTAACATCTAAACCTTTTAGAGTACTAGTCAATGAAGAAATTTGGATGGTTTGCCGAAAGCAGCCCACTTATGGTCCAATATAAATTTAAACCGTCTGCGCAAATTTAATTGCTTATAACAAGTGTGACACGGCTGATAAATCGAAACAGATCCAAATCCTATGTGACCATTCGTCTAATAATAGGACGCGAGGAAGCTATATGCCACACAAATTATCAAACTATATTTTAACGACTTAACCACTAATTTATATTAATATATATAAAGGACAATGAGAAAAGGAAAAGTCAAATCAGTTCAGCAGGTCAAGATGAGCTAACAGGAAGAAGATGGATGAAAAGACCAAAACCATCATTAAAAACGTAAAATTTTAAAATTATTGTGCATGAACTCTAAAAGCCTTCGAAGGCAACCACAGCATCCAGCTGATTTGGAAAAGAAGCAAACAAAGAAAACAACAAAATGTAAATGTATATAATTAATCATTTTCAAATAAATGGTTATTTATTTAATTTAAGCCTCCTAATTAATATTTATATGATAACCACACGTTTATACATACATTAAGTGTCAAACACAAACAATTGTCAATTTTAATAACTCTAGTACCAAGTAAAAAATAACACTCATAAATAAAGAGTTATTACTAAAAATGTTATTACTGCACTTTAAATACATAAAACAGTGTTTAGTAGTTAGCAAACTATAAAATATTAAATTTTATGCGATTTAGCTGAAGAAATCAATTGTATGATAAAAAATAAAGCAATTAACTCATTTTTATAACTCATTTTTGAAACAATTGCCATTTTATTGGTTTTTTTCTGGTTTTCATAGTTCCATTTAGTTATCAATGAACATTTTATAAATTTTACAATATTAATAATCCCTCCCCGGTGGCGAATCGAACACCACCACTCACCCTTTGCAGTAATCAAGTATTTTTGTCAGAAACTAGATTTGTCCCAAGAAAACTACTTAAATGATCACCAAAATAGATTCGTCAGAACAGTTTTCATCAAAATTTGAAAAATCAATTTTTCAAAATTCTTTCTACTCATCATAAAATACTACGTAATATGAGAAAGTTAAAATGAGAGGGAGACCAGTTTTTTTAGAAAATTTTATTTGTTGCAAACAACCATAGACGGCCAAGTAATCCTGAGATAGGGAAAGACGTTGGTACATGCACACTGCACCTTCGACGGTTGACAGGCCTGATTGTAGTAGGATTGGACGGACCAGTTGGACCGAAAATTCAAAACACATGTTGCTCTCCTCTCTGTTTTGGCCTATGGCGGACTAAGTTTCAGATATAATTCGACTGCAGTGGGACAACCAGCCAAAAAAAATAAAAAATAAATAAAAAAATAGCTTAAAAAATAACTCCGTTTCATAAACCAAATAATGTGGCAAAGAGGAGTTAATAGGTTAACCCTGTGTTATCCATCCACAAAATATATATCATTATGCAGTAAAATATGCCTTAGTATTCTCCTGGGAGGGAGGGACTAGATGCACAAACATGTGAATTATGACTAGAATTCTGATTCTGTGAATTATGATTCTATGGTGATTATTGTTATTCTAATTCTATACATAGAAGTAGATTTTACAGTAGAGGTGTTTAGAGTTCCAGTTATGGAATAAAGGAGGTTAGATGCCTTGGTTTGAGTGTCTGCCATGATTAGAAGCAGTGGAGTAACTATGGGCCCGCGCGGACCGCATTGCGGGGGGGCCCCCAGTTATAAACGCAAGAGGTTTTTTTTTTTTTTTTGCTCATCTATTTTGTTTGACGAGGGGACCCCAAAAAGTTTTTGCGGGGGGGGGGGGGGGGGGGGGGGTGGTAACCCCAATGCCCTAGCTACGCCACTGTTTTACAGGTACCTGATAACCAAGCTCTTTCACATGTGAGTGAAGTGTTGGAGGGTAAACCATGTCTTCACAACTCTGGTCTCGTTTGATCAATTTTTATCAAACCACCAATCAGAGTGTCGACCATGGTTTTCCAAACCAAAACCTGGTGGTGCTAAATCTTTCTTTATGTTTTTTTAGAACCCAGAGCAGTGTGATAGGTGATGGTCACCCATCCAACTACTTACTACGCCCGATTCTGCTTAACTTCAATGATTGAAAGCCAACTGCTCTCCTACTCGAGGTACCGGTGCCCCTTATTATTTGGCTAGGATTTATGGAATAGATTAGAAAAATATTTGTAGAAACAGATAATATTTATATAAAGGGGTTTAGCAAAAATTACATAAAATTATAATTATAATAATCGATAACTACAGGAGACATACAGAGAAAAATAGACCCCCGCACCGGGACTCGAACCACGGGTCCTCCTATTAATCCGTTACAGGTGCTCTTTTACCAACTGAGCTATACGGTAGAATGATTTTTCTCTGTCGTTACTGATACAAATTCCCCGAATCCAAGCTTTCAATCTTTTCTACAAATCTAGGAAGCCAAATATTCACGGCAATAGAACTAGACAGAGAATTAACGCGTATAATTATAAAGTACTCAATTAGTACCTGTACCTAGTACAATCTATTAGAAATTCAAATTTTTAAGTTTTTGGTAGTATTCATACTACGGAAAGATTAAATCAAATTATAATTATCAATAACTACAGGAGACATATAGAGAAAAATAGACCCCTGCACCGGGACTCGGTAACGACAAAGAAAAACCATTCTCCCGTATAGCTCAGTTGGTAAGAGCACCAGTAACGGATTAATAGGAGGACCCGTGGTTCGAGTCCCGGTGCGGGGGTCTATTTTTCTCTGTATGTCTCCCGTAGTTATTGATAATTATAATTTGATTTAAAGTAAAATTTAATATTTCCGTTGTATGAATACTACCAAAAACTTAAAAATAAAATTATAATTATAGCATTAAAAAATAATAATGAACAATCACTCTTCAAGGATAAATAATCTGACCTTAAGAACATTCATTAAATAATAGAAAATGTTTTTACTGTTGTTTTTTATTTTATTTCTTAGTATAGAGCAACAACATTTAGTCATATCTGCCCATTTCTCACTAAGACATTGGCAAAAAGGCGTTTCTTTGAGACTCATATATTGATATTGGACTATTAAAAACATATGACCTATATTTTCTTGCTCCTCAAGATTGTAAATCGGGCATATAACGCTCACTAGTTTTTATTTTGTGGAGGTGGCCTCTAATTGTCATTTTCAAATCGTCGAAACCCGCTGTTCAAACTTGTGGAAGGACAGAAAGGATACGATGTATTGAGAAAGGTAAAAATAATGACGTGTTCAAATAATTATAATCGGGACTATTACAACTAATTAATGTATGGTGTATACTTGAGTAAGGATTGTATGTGTTGGAGTAAGGTTGGAGGATGAGGTTTGTATTTTGTCGAAGTCCTGCTTTCTTAGTGTTAGTCTGTAAACTGTCGGTATGTTTTGAATAAATTTCGTAGAGAACGGTGCTGATACTAAGTTAGGATTGACGTCTATTATGTGGCTATCATGTGTTTGTTTTACTTGAGCAACCCAGTTATATTTAACTGAGTTGCCTTAGACCGACTCTAAGTATATTAGACGATTAAAACACTGCTTCATCAGACTATCGTCCTCCAAACCAAACAGAGTATCCTGTTGATAAACCCCAAAACCAGACCGAGGATTTTAGTTAAGACATGTTGTAGAATTCTTGCCTCACAATATTATGCGGGGTATTGACATTTAAAGAGAAATCATTTTTAAAAAGCTTCTAATTTGTCAAAACAGCGAAGAGACTATAATTGGAGGGGCATAATATAAGAGATATATACTTGCTTGAAAGCTTCAGAAGAGCGGTTGGATGGTTAAATAATAATTAATATAAAAATACCATTTTTGAAAACTGGTCTTATTTTCAACTTTTTTTTTGTTTCTGTATTCTTTACCTCAATTGTTTTCATGTTCAAAATTTGGGGAAGATTGAAAGACGGGAAGTGGTTTAAAATCGGGGTAATAGGTGTGCGATGAAACTTAAAAAGCAAAGAAACATGACGCCATTTTTTTTTTTTTTTTGATGTTGTTTCCATGTGCAAAATTTGGGGAAGATTAAAATACGGAAAGTGGTTTCAATGAATTGAATATAAAAATTTTCAAATTATGTTTTTCTGACTAGAGACGGCCAGTTATTGAGGATCGAAGTGAATATTTATATTGGCTAAGATGTATAATATACACATTTGAAAAAAGAAAAATGTGACCACTTTAGTTTTACGATAAATTGGTTTTTCATAATGAACATTTGAGTACTTATATCATCTTCATGAAATATATAGTATTACATCAAAACTCACAGAAAAATGATTACAACAGGG
This sequence comes from Gerris lacustris, assembly GCA_951217055.1. Classification (NCBI taxonomy): domain Eukaryota; kingdom Metazoa; phylum Arthropoda; class Insecta; order Hemiptera; family Gerridae; genus Gerris; species Gerris lacustris. Next base: position 51,560,495 of record OX578279.1, read on the forward strand.
ATCCGAATGCTTCAGGGCCTGCTCTACCATAATCTATATATATTTTTAAATTATTAGATTAAGTTTATCATTTTGTGCAAACAATAATGATTATTTTTGTTTATTAGAGTTTAGTGTTGCCCAAATCAAGCATTCGTGTGAAGATAAGTGAGCTTAACCTAAATTTTTGTAGGTTTCAGAAAAGTTATAATTTGTTATAGTTGCACTTAATAGTACAAATTAGTGCTACTAAAAGAACAGGGGAGGTTATGTTTGTTTCAGTAAAGTAAGAGTTGGTTATACTCGATCATGATGTTACAGGTTAATTTTAGTTATTGAGCAGTGAGGACAAACCACTTGTTGGAACCTAACAATTAGGCCAATTATTTGGGTCCTCTATACAAACACTTGTTACTATATAGTTCAGTCACTTCTCACACGACTGAACTTGTCGGATTTTAAGAATTAACTTCTAATCTGTGTTTAGTAATAGGGTTTTAACTGCAAAAATTCCAGTTTTCAAGTTAGATGCGATTAAAACGTTTTCTGATTTATTTTGGTAAATATACAATTACACAATAGATTACTCTCTATTTTGTACTTTAAAATTCAAATGAAAAGATTAGTTTAAATGGTTTCACCTAGCCTGAATTCTAATGTACAGCTAAAGGCCATGTAAATCGAAGTGCTTATGTAAGGGGATCAAACAAGTATACTGGGCCTTGATTAATAGATGGCCTTTGCTGAAGTCACTAATACCTTACGGTTCATCTTAATCTTAACTCCATATTACGGATAACTGATTGGAAATCTGCCGATTGCTTTCTCGATCACATTAAACTTGGCACTTACCGACTTGAGAGGAGTTAGGAGGGTTGTCTTTAGAATAATCGTAATTCTCGACTTCAGAGTACAAAGAGTCGCAAGCGGTGTTACCATCTAGAGTATAACCTATTCCGGCCAACAGGTTCTCACCCCAAGGTCCCTTACTATGTTGAAACTTATCTGTGTTTTTTACATTCTTAGTTAGAATGCAAGCCCTTGGAGATACGCCATTAGTGGAGCAGAAAAGGGAACAACCAGTAATCCCTAGTCCACGCATTTGCCTTTTATAAGCATAGGGCTCCAGAATAAGGCCAATATTAACATTACGCTTAGCCATCCGTTTGCAGTAAACAGAGGTAGCTGATATACTGTGATGTAAATTGGCCTGAAGAATATTAATTGTTGGAACAGAAAATGCCTTAGGTGGGGATGGACCTACTGACACAGCAATACTACCATTAACCTGATGAGGTTGTTCCACTTGAATTTATTGTAAATAGTCTTATAGTTTATATAAATATTTTAATGTTCACACATTAAATTAAGAATGCAACTGAATCAAATCATAAATACAAGTGATACTACAAAATAAAATAACTTGTCTGTCGAATTGTCTGTCATGTATGTCATGTCAACAGAATTAAGAGAGCTTTCTTAGTTTTGATAAAACTTACATTTGAAGGCCTCAACGTTGTTATCCATAGATAAGAGGCGAACCTTGACTCTCATGCAATAGTAGATGAGAGCCATATCCAGCTTTCTCAGATAGGAGTGCAAACCTGAGTTAGTTCGCACCACTAATCTTAAGCCAGTGGGCAATCTTATTTTATTAAGGATTTTCCAATCCCTGGTTCTTAGACCTCGATTGAACTTTCTCAACCTTGAAAGGATCTCCGGATCACTTGGGTTCTCCTCTTCAAGAAGAGGGATTATGAGCGACACTTTAATAGTGCCAGACCTAACCTGCTGACTAGTGGTAGTCTGTGTGGTTAGAGTTTCAGTCTCACGAGTACAGAGGGAACTGTGAGCTGACCCCACACCCCACAGAAGCCAGAGCCCTGTGAAAGTCCGGCAACTTTTGGTAAGGGGCAGAGGACAAAATGTGTGCATGCGTATTTTCATCCATAAATACATTAAAATTGGGTTTATTTATTGCTATTTTTAAAATAGTTTTGTTATGAATTGTAATGAGTGAACAATGTAAGGAAGTAAATATGTATATATATAGTATATTGACTATTTCTTTATTTTATTTATTTCCACAAGATTATGTTGGTAGTTTCTTGTTTATTATATGACTACCTAATTTAGGGTGGTAAAACATTAGCCTTGTATTGGTTCTTGTAGTTGCCTCGAGGATCATAGCTGCCGCAGATGTAAGTCCAGCCGGTCTTAGAAGTTGCGTATCCAATACCCATGTACTTCGACTTAACCCACACTAACTGAGTGAAATGGCCTGCAAAAATACATTCAATGGTAATATACATATTTTTTTATTCAAATTATATATATTTAATTTATTATTATATTAAGTTTTAAATTTTCTTTCCCGACTTTACTGCATATTTGTGAGAAGATAAGTAAGCTTAGCCTAAATTTATGTAGATTTCAGTAAAGTTATAATTTGTTATACTTGCACTTAATAGTACAAATTAGTGCTACTAAATGAACAGGGGAGGTTATGTTTGTTTCATGGTTCATGAGTTCATGGTTCAATCACTTCTCACACGACTGTACTTGTTGGACTTTAAGAATAAACTATAAATCTGTTTTTATAAATAAGTTTTTACTGCTAAAAATGCAGTTTGCAAGTTATATTAGGTTGAATAGTTAGCTGATTTGGTTTTGGTAAGGATAAATTTATCTTTTGTGTACTTTAAAATTCCTTTTATGAAGTCAAGTAACTTCCCCCCAAAGATGGAGTATCTTTCCCCTCAAAGATGGCCTTTGCTGAAGTTACCAATGCTTTTAACATCATGGCTGATCTTAACTCCATATTACGGATAACTGATCGGTAATCTACCGATTGCTTTCTCGATCCCTAAACTACGAGTATATTAAACTTGACACTTACCAACTTCAGAGAAGTTGGGAGGGTTGTCTTGAGAATAATCGTAATTCTTGACTTCAGAGTACCAAGAGTTGCAAGCGGAGTTGCCGTCTCGAGTACCTGTTCCGGCAAACAGGTTCTCACCCCAAGGTCCGTTACTATGTTGAAACGTATCTGTGTCTGCCAACTTTTGAGCGTATTTCTGAGCGTAGTCCATTAGCTGATTAAACATAAAAAATTGTAAAAATATTAATGTCGTGGCTCTGTAAAACATAACTAAGTTAGTTTGTTCAACTATACATGAATTTAAAAATCTAAAAAAACAAACAAGAATCGTTCTCAGACACAAGTTGCTACTGGCTTTTCATGAGCAACTATAGTGAGCATAATCATTTTAAATAGATTCAAAAAATCTGTGGCAGTATTTTTTGGTAGATCTCACTATGGCTATGGTAAAAAAAAACGCTACAGACGATGGTTCCCTCCTTTTTCTATCAGCTACTTGAATTTTCCACCCCTCAACTTTCATCGCTATTAGGTCCTCATCCAAATTTTTTATTTGTCTATTTTGTCGTCACCCCTTTTTCTTCCATTGAACAATCTTCTATTTCACATTTATTCATACATCCTTACCTTACTTTCATATAGTGTAGACCCAGCGTAAAAGAAACAACAAAAAAACCAAAGGAAATCGCGATTATTATTTAACTAATAAGAAAAATAAATACATATAGGCAAGGAGTATATCATACATCCTGTCTGTATTGGAGTGGAGCAGCATGATGCTTAGCCCTGTAGCTGTTGTGACATGCCAGATTCTCTGCGAGGAACTGATTTTTAGATTCAGTTACTGCTCTCCCTACTCTGAACACTCTTCTGTAAAATAATATCAATTAATTATGTAAATTTCAAAAATGTTATTAAAATAGTCTGCCAATTAGTATGGCACTTAGCATCCACGAATCCTTTGGTGCATACTTTAATGATTTTAAGCTTTTACAACCCATTATTTTCAATTTATTTAATTTTCCGCCATTTTTTAAATTTGTCAAAACTGTTTTGATTCTTTAATAAAGTATCAATAAAGTATCAATTTACCAATATTTAATGTGTCCAGATTCTTAAAATTATTCTGGGGTTGTCTACGGGCTACTTTTGGCAAACCAACCAAATTTCCTTTAGCATCCATGACACCTCTTACTGCTTACAAATCCCTTCCGCTACCGCACCCACGTATCTCGCTAGGCTCTATTTCCTGTTTTACTCGACCAATTTTCCTCTACCAAATTTTATTATAAATATATTACACGCCTCTACAAGAAGTCAGCATCTCAATTATTTTCGTTGCTTCAACTAAAGTTTCAGCAATCACTCTGAAATTTGGCAGTGAGATATCCGTTTGTATGAGCCGCTTAATCAATAACTCTCCTGATTTAAATGGAGAAATTGTGGCGGTAAAATTCAGCTAAGTGCAGTAAATAAGTATACTAACAGCTAAGAGAGGTTAGGATATATTACAAGATTAAATGTGTCGAAGACTTAAAAGTAAAAAATAATAAAACACTTTTATAAAACATGCACTAAAAAGGATGAAATAACGATTTAACAGCCAATGTACTACGAGCGATCACAGTATATGCGTGTCTCACTAAAAATCGGGTGCGCTATCAACAGTTTTTGTCATGGCTTTGTTCGATAGTATGCTAATTAGTGTGGCACATATAATTTTGTAATATAATTATATTATGCTTTTATAACCCATTATTGTCTAATTTATTTAAATTGTCTCCCCTTTTTTAATATATAATTATTACATGAAGGAAAGTATCAATTTAGCATAATTGAGCTCAGGTAATTGAAATTATTTGGACCACCTGGAGGCTATATTTAACAAACCATATAAATTACTTAAAAATCAGATTGCACTTTTAATGATATAGCCGTTAATAAAAAAGAGGTCTGCCAATTAGTGTGGCACATAGCTTCCGCGCATCTTATCACGTATTTTATTGATGTTGTGCTTTTACAACCTAATATTATCTAATTTATCTTATTTAAGTGTTCCTCCATTTTTAAAAAAAAACTCTCAAAATTTATATGTTTTATTAAATGAATAAAAGTATCAATTTAGAAATATTTTATGTGCGCAGGCGGTTGCAATTAATCTGGGGATATCAGCGGGCTACTGTCGACAGACCACCTATATTTCGTAAAAATAGATGAGTGCTTATGATAGGTGTAAATAAATGTATGTATGAGCCCATGGAAGAGAAACAAATTGGCGCAAAAGGTTAAAACTTATATAGGATCAGGATCAACAATGGCTAAATTATGACCTACCATTTAAATTTCATTAATATCGGACGAGCAGATTTAAGGGTTATTTGTTCGCAAAACTTTTTTTAATAACTTCTTCTAGTAACCTTGCTTTTAACTCATTCGGACGTAGATATTGCAGTTACAGCGCTGTTAGATGACAAAGCCCCCCCCCCCCCCCTTGCCCATAAAAATTGCGCCTCGCTCACTCGCTCAGATTTCACATGGTTGGTTATCGTACAAACATGTTCCACGTTGAAATAAGTTGTTTTCCTGGTAAAATCTATTTTTTAAATGTAATTTTGTAAGGTTGTATTATCAATTAATCATTATTGTCATTCATATTTTACTTTATAGTTTAATTTTAAAATTATAATATAATTTTGTACTTACACGAATATCCCATCGTCATTTTCGGCAAGGGTCGTAGCGACGACTGCTAATAAAATAATTAATTTTAACATTGTACAATCTTTGAAAATATTGTTTTACTACAAAAATTGTAAATAACGGAAAATAAATAAATAAATCAAAGTTGCTCCTTTTGTTTAAGAAGCTCACCTATATATCAGAAACTGTTATCAAAAAAATCATAATACCTTATCAGTGTCCTTGCAAATATTTAACAACTTTCTATTTATATATATATATATATATATATATATATATATATATATATATATATATATATATATATATATATATATATAATATCATTAATTGCATTTATATATATATATATATATATATATATATATATATATATATATATATATATATATATATATATATATATATATATATATATAATATCATTAATTGCATTTATATATATATATATATATATATAAATGCAATTAATGATATTCTGAAGATATGACAAGAAGTTGTATTTTGTTTATTACTTTGAGAAAATTGTTATTGATTTCTTTGTCAGTAAGTTTTTTACCGTTTAATCGTAGCTTTCGACAATTAAATTTTATCACATAATACCAGTATAATTTTTCAATAAATCATAACTAAAACTACCATTGAAATTATTAAATGTAATGGGGATAAATATAGTCTGTTTTTTCGTTTTAAACTATTCAACGTTTGTAATTAATGCATTTATTACTTTGTCATATGTTGTATAGTGAGAAAGGACTGTGATAGTGCAAAATGATATTTTGAGATTTTTTTGGATATACACGTTTTGAGGTCCCTTGAAGTTGAAAATAATGATTTTTTAAAAATTACTTTCTGTCGTTTGTAGTCTTTGTACCATCTGTGCAGAAGCTGGGCCCTAAACAAGTAGACCTTTTTTAATGAAATTTCGCATAAATATTCTGAAAAATAATATCCCCATTTTTTCGTATAATCATACGTTTTGTAACTATGCACTTTACTGTGCGTGACCATAGCAACCGTGTGTAAACTGTGTTTTGCGCCAGTAAAAAGTTCAGTCTTGCTTTAACATCCAAACGGTTCCACACAGAACAGAATCTCAAGACTCCACCATCCGAGACCAAGCTCCAGGGCCCTGAGCTGCTTGAAGACTACAAGCTGTCATCAACTCCTCTCCCAAGGTAAATGTGTCGGCTTTAAATATCATTAGTATATCATTCTCATTATGTCACGTGAGCCTCTCTCAAACGGGAATTCGCCACGAACTAAGTCCAATAAGATAGCTGAAGGTGGAGGTTCAGGAGAGTCATAAGGAAGATACAGGGAGCACACCACAATGTCTCTCCCTGCTAATCCCATCTGACTCCCGCCTAGTTTTACAGCAACTAAATCCCTGTCACAAAACTGTGGGATGAGTGGTTTTTACATTCTTAGTTAGAATGCAAGCCCTTGGAGATACGCCATTAGTGGAGCAGAAAAGGGAACAACCAGTAATCCCTAGTCCACGCATTTGCCTTTTATAAGCATAGGGCTCCAGAATAAGGCCAATATTAACATTACGCTTAGCCATCCGTTTGCAGTAAACAGAGGTAGCTGATATACTGTGATGTAAATTGGCCTGAAGAATATTAATTGTTGGAACAGAAAATGCCTTAGGTGGGGATGGACCTACTGACACAGCAATACTACCATTAACCTGATGAGGTTGTTCCACTTGAATTTATTGTAAATAGTCTTATAGTTTATATAAATATTTTAATGTTCACACATTAAATTAAGAATGCAACTGAATCAAATCATAAATACAAGTGATACTACAAAATAAAATAACTTGTCTGTCGAATTGTCTGTCATGTATGTCATGTCAACAGAATTAAGAGAGCTTTCTTAGTTTTGATAAAACTTACATTTGAAGGCCTCAACGTTGTTATCCATAGATAAGAGGCGAACCTTGACTCTCATGCAATAGTAGATGAGAGCCATATCCAGCTTTCTCAGATAGGAGTGCAAACCTGAGTTAGTTCGCACCACTAATCTTAAGCCAGTGGGCAATCTTATTTTATTAAGGATTTTCCAATCCCTGGTTCTTAGACCTCGATTGAACTTTCTCAACCTTGAAAGGATCTCCGGATCACTTGGGTTCTCCTCTTCAAGAAGAGGGATTATGAGCGACACTTTAATAGTGCCAGACCTAACCTGCTGACTAGTGGTAGTCTGTGGTTAGAGTTTCAGTCTCACGAGTACAGAGGGAACTGTGAGCTGACCCCACACCCCACAGAAGCCAGAGCCCTGTGAAAGTCCGGCAACTTTTGGTAAGGGGCAGAGGACAAAATGTGTGCATGCGTATTTTCATCCATAAATACATTAAAATTGGGTTTATTTATTGCTATTTTTAAAATAGTTTTGTTATGAATTGTAATGAGTGAACAATGTAAGGAAGTAAATATGTATATATATAGTATATTGACTATTTCTTTATTTTATTTATTTCCACAAGATTATGTTGGTAGTTTCTTGTTTATTATATGACTACCTAATTTAGGGTGGTAAAACATTAGCCTTGTATTGGTTCTTGTAGTTGCCTCGAGGATCATAGCTGCCGCAGATGTAAGTCCAGCCGGTCTTAGAAGTTGCGTATCCAATACCCATGTACTTCGACTTAACCCACACTAACTGAGTGAAATGGCCTGCAAAAATACATTCAATGGTAATATACATATTTTTTTATTCAAATTATATATATTTAATTTATTATTATATTAAGTTTTAAATTTTCTTTCCCGACTTTACTGCATATTTGTGAGAAGATAAGTAAGCTTAGCCTAAATTTATGTAGATTTCAGTAAAGTTATAATTTGTTATACTTGCACTTAATAGTACAAATTAGTGCTACTAAATGAACAGGGGAGGTTATGTTTGTTTCATGGTTCATGAGTTCATGGTTCAATCACTTCTCACACGACTGTACTTGTTGGACTTTAAGAATAAACTATAAATCTGTTTTTATAAATAAGTTTTTACTGCTAAAAATGCAGTTTGCAAGTTATATTAGGTTGAATAGTTAGCTGATTTGGTTTTGGTAAGGATAAATTTATCTTTTGTGTACTTTAAAATTCCTTTTATGAAGTCAAGTAACTTCAGCAAAGATGGCCTTTGCTGAAGTTACCAATGCTTTTAACATCATGGCTGATCTTAACTCCATATTACGGATAACTGATCGGTAATCTACCGATTGCTTTCTCGATCCCTAAACTACGAGTATATTAAACTTGACACTTACCAACTTCAGAGAAGTTGGGAGGGTTGTCTTGAGAATAATCGTAATTCTTGACTTCAGAGTACCAAGAGTTGCAAGCGGAGTTGCCGTCTCGAGTACCTGTTCCGGCAAACAGGTTCTCACCCCAAGGTCCGTTACTATGTTGAAACGTATCTGTGTCTGCCAACTTTTGAGCGTATTTCTGAGCGTAGTCCATCAGCTGATTAAACAGAAAAATTTGTGAAAATATTACTGACGTGCCTCTGTAAAACATTAATTAGTTTGTTTGTTCAACTATACATGTATTTAAAAAATAAAACTAGAAAAACAAACAAGGATTGTTCTCAGAGTCAAGTTCCTAACGGCTTATCATGAGCAACTGCATTAAGGATGATCATTTTAAATAGATTAAAAAAATCTGTGACACAATATTTTTTAGAACATCTCATTAGTTGCAAAAAATACGATTCAGCTGATTGTTTCCTTTTTTCTTTTGTATCAGCTACTTTAATTTTCCTCCCTTAAACTTTTATCGCTCATCCAAATTTTTATCTGTCTAATTTGTCACCACCCCTTTTTCTACCATTGAAAAATCCTCCATTTCACATTTGTTCATGCATACCCTGCTTTCATTATCAAAATCTCATTATGTATATGAAACGCAACAGGCTAGTGTCAACTTAACATCCTGCGTGATGATTTCCCCTATTCCTTTCTATTAGCTACCTGCTTTCATTATTCATCCTTCAATTTTCTTCGCTATAAGGTCCTCTTCCACATTTTCCATCCATTTATTCTGTAGTCACCCCTTTTTTTCATTGAATTATCTTCCATTTCATATTTGTTCATGCATCCTGACCCTATTTTCTTCTCAGTGTTGACAAAACAAATATAACGCAGTTTACCAAGACGTAATCGTGATTATTATTTATTAAGTAAGCAAAATAAAATACATAAAGGTAACTAGTATATCTTACATCCTGTCTGTATTGGAGTGGAGCAGCATGATGCTTAGCCCTGTAGCTGTTGTGACATGCCAGATTCTCTGCGAGGAACTGATTTTTAGATTCAGTTACTGCTCTCCTTACTCTGAACACTCTTCTGTAAAATAATATCAACTAATTATGTAATCTTCACAAAATATAATAAGAATAACCTGTCAATTAGTATGGCACGCATATCCGTGCATCCTTTGGTGCACACTTCAATGAATTTATACTTTTACAAGAAGCCCAGATGCTTAAAATTATTCTCGGGCTGTCTACAGGTAACTTTCGACAAGCCAACCAAATTTCCTCTAGCCTCCGTGACACCACTCACTACTTATAAATCCCCCCCCCCCCCACGCTACTGCACCTACGTATCGGCGCGCTTGGGTCTATTCCCTGTTTTAGTCGACCAATTTTCCTCTAACAAATTTTATTATAATTATATTTCACGCCTCTACAAGAAGTCGGCGTCTAACTATTTTCGTTGCTTCAACAAAAGTTTCAGCAACCTCTCTGAAATTTGACAGTGAGATATTCACCAAGGACGTAGCTATTGCAGTTACAGCGCTGTTAGATGACAAAGCCCCCTCCCCCCCCCCCCCCCCCCACCCTGGTCATAAAAATTTGCAGCCTCAGTCGTTTGCTCAGATTTCACTACATTGACATAGGTAATTTTACGAACAAGTTCCGTGTTGAAATATGTTGTTTTTCCGGTATAATATATTTTCTGATGTAATTGTATAAAATTATATTATAGATTAATCATTATTTTTATTACTATTTTACTTTATAGTTTATTTTTTAAAATTATAATATAATTTTGTACTTACATGAATCCCTCATCATCATTTTCGGCAAGGGTCGTAGCGACGACTGCTGCTAAAACAATTAATTTTAACATTGTACAATTTTTGAAAATATTTTCTTATTTACTACAAAAACGAAAAAAAAAATGTAAATCAAATTTGTTATTTTCGTTTAAGGAGCTCACCTATATATAAGAAACTGTTATCAACTTAATCAGTGTCCTTGCAAAAATAAGTGTAATAAAATAAGTGTCCTTGCAAACATTTAACAATTTTGTAATTATTATATATATAATAATATGTATGATAATCTGAAGATATGTTAACGAAAAGTTTTTTTTTTTTTCGTTTTAATTATTACTTTTAGGAAATTGATATTGATTTTCTTTTCAGTAAATTATTTGCCATTTAATTGTAGCTTTCGACAAAAATTAAATTTTATCACATACTCGTAATACGAGTATAATTGTCCAGTAAATTGTAACTAAAACTACAATTGAAATTATTAAGTGTAATGGGAATAAATATAGTCTGTTTTATCGTTTTATAGACTCTATTTATCGTTTGTAATTTATGCATTTATTGCTTTGTTGTATACGTAGTACATACAGTGAGAAAGGACTTTGATAGCACAAAATTCAATTTTGAGATATTTTAGGATATAAATGTTTTGAAGTTCCAAATAGTGCTTTTTAAAAAATGACTGTCTGTCGTCTCTAGTCTGTGTACTACCTATGCAGACGCGTGAGCCCTAAACTATGTGACCAATAGTTCTATGTGACCAATAGTTCTGACCAACCATGTTCAGAAAAAGCATAAGCCCGGGTGAAATTTGGAAATTAAATTTAGCTTTAAATTTGGAGGCACACCTCACCAAAAACTCTAAAAAAAAACCTGAAATAAAATTATTTTCCGTAAACAGTTCCAACGATTTTGATTAATAAATCTCTTTCCTGATATCCACTTCTTGACAAGTTAGCCTACCCTCTAAACCAGTCAATTACGTGTTCTGGTCCACAGAAACTCTAATTTTGCTACTTAATCTGCCATTTTATTTCCCTGAAATCACTGAGTGTCCTGGTACTCAACAACGAAACTGTAGCTTCAGGGAGTAACTAGCTACAATGAAAGAAAATATCTATAAACACAGACAGTAGTCCAAGAAAATAAGGAATAATAGGGGAAATAATTTAATAAGTTTTGAAACTTTGTGAAAACACTCTTAAGGTGGGGTGTAGTATTAAGAATTAGTAAAGTTCCCATCTCATGGGGGGGGGGGCGCATCCCCCCCTCCTCCTCCTTAAAATTGGAAATTTACTTTTTTACGCAAAACGGTTCATTTTTCGATCAGAAGAAGTGTTATTAACAAAAATATTTTCACATAATTCTGCACAAAAAAGGTCCTATGCATGTTTGAAGTGAGACAAACCGTTTTCGAGATATTGTAGTCGGAAAAAGATAAATAATCCATTACCGTATTTTAGCGAACCAACATAATATCTTAAACAACTCTTCCAATTTTAATGAAATTTGGATAGTAGATCATAATTAGCTCATTGTTGGTCCCATATAAGTTTCAACCTTCTGCACCCATTTTTTTTTATCTTTCACATGCGCACAAATATACATTTATTTACACCTATATCTTCAGAAGTACTCAACTGATTATTATGAAATTTGGATAGTTTGTCGAAAGTAGCCCGCAGATACCCAAAATTAATTTCACTCTAAACATAATTTTGCTCTAAACATAATATTATAAATATTTTTATAAAAAAATATATTTTTAGATTATATGCTTAACTACTAACTACTTGACTATATAGGGTAAATGTATTTGAAAGGAGTTACAATCTACATTAGATTAGAGAAAACCGGAAATACCCATTCAAATCTGAAGTTTTCATGGCTCAAGTACAAAATGGCATTGGTACAACACTCATGGGTATACAAATATAAATATATTTACACCTACATCTTCAAAAGAACTCATCTAATTTTTAAGAAATTTGGATGGTTTGTCGAAAGTATAGACTACAGATAGCATCAGATTAATTTTATTCGCATGAACACATTAAATATTGCTAAATTGATTTTCATGTAAAAAATCAAAACAATTATAAATATTTAAAAGAAAAGGAGGGAATCATTAAATTAATTAGACACATATGGCTTGTAAAAGCATATATAATTATCTAAGTACATTATAGAACGCGAGAAAGCTATATGCCAAATAATTTGCAGATTTTATATATATATATATATATATATATATATATATATATATATATATATATATATTTTTTTTTTTTTTTACACAATTAAAAGTAACAATTTAGCAAAATTTAATTTTTATTTTAAATCAAATTATAATTATTATTAACTACGGGAAACAGACAGTGAAAAATACACTCCTGTGCCGGGATTTGAACCACGGGCCTCTATATTTCCAGTATAAAAAAAGCTGTTAAAAAAATCTGTCGTCAAAAGCTTTGCAGACATGTGGAACCTTAACTAATAGGCCATTTAAATAAAATTAGGCGTACAAATTCAGAAAACTCATTCCATGAGGCGAAATCGAGGTATGAGTTTTAGCTTTAAATTTTGCGCGTTGCTCACCAAAAACTCCATAGAAATAGTTTTTACTAGAATCTAGTTCCTTGCAGAAAATACCTATAAACACGGAAGGTAATATACCGGGTTCGATTCCATGCCGGGGAGAAATACATTTTATGGTAAATTCTGATAAAATCTTAATAGTAAAAATTAAAATATAACCACGAAAACTAAAAACAGATAGAAAATGGAAAACACTGGTACAAGTCGTTATGTACTCGTATATGAGAAACTTTCGTATACTAGTTATGTCGGACAGTTTTTTTAATTTTGTAAAAATAAAAGTAAACAAATAACACAATACATACCTTATTGTGAATTATTTCACAAATATTTATTTACCTTATCGAATTGTATGATTGATTACTGATAAGGGTAATTGAGAAAAAAATATGAATTTTTCTTTCCTTGCCAATATAATTATTGGTAGGTACAATATTTAAAACGAGCCGGGCTTAATTATTTGTTTAGAAAAAAGTAAAATTAAGTATATTAATTTAGATAAGTTATTATATCTATTTGAAGGCCACCAAATCCAAACAAACATTTATTTTTATTGGAATAAATGTGGTTGAATCAAATTATAATTATTATTAACTACGGGAAACAGACAGAGAAAAATACACTCCAGCACCGGGATTTGAACCACGGGCCTCTATATTTCCAGTATAGCGCTCTACCAACTAAGCTACGCAGGAGAATGATTTTCTCTGACGTTAACGATACCTTGTCCCCAATTTAAGCTTTCAATTCTCCACAAGTCTTAGAAGTCAACAATAATGACATAGAACAAGACCGAGTTTTTTTTATCAATTTCTAATTGATTGTACTAGGTACAGGTACTAATTGGGTACTTTATAATTTATAAGCATTATTTCTCGGTTTTGTTCTATGTCATTAATGTTGACTTCTAAGACTTGTGGAGTTGAATTGAAAGCTTAAATTCGGGACAAGGTATCATTAACGTCAAAGAAATTATTCTCCTGCGTAGCTTAGTTGGTAGAGCGCTATGCTGGAAATATAGAAGCCCGTGGTTCAAATCCCCCGGCGCTGGAGCTATTTTTCTCTGTCTGTTTCCCGTAGTTAATAATAATTATAATTTGATTTAAATTAAAATTTAACTTTCCGTAGTATGAAAACTACCAAAAACTTAAAAATTGAATTGCAAAATTTAATGTGAATAGTAGGTTCAAATTAATATGGGCCCATCTTCGGGCTACGTTTAACAACACGTTCTTCAAAATATTAAGAGTACTTTTAAAGACATTGGTGTTAATAAAAAAAAAGACTTTGTGCCCATGTTGAAGAGAAATAAATTAAGGGCACAGAAGAGTAGAACTTAAATGGAACCAACAATTATGACCTACCACCCAAATTTCATTAAAATCGGATGTTGGTTTCGCAAAAATTGTGGACAGACAGACACGGAACCAAATATGTTCCCTGATAAAAGAGAATGAGTTTTTCCTGTCCAAAGCAATACACTAGTCCCTTTTAATAGCGAAATTAGTTTAATTTTGTCTATAGAGGACTTATTTGTAGCACTCGAGCTTTACATGTTTCAAATTTCACCAATTGTCAAGCTGTTTGATCAAGCAAAAATATCCTACTAAATCTTGAATGCGAGTTCCAAGCTGGTTGTTTAGGGGCTCTCCTAAACAAAATGTGCATTGGGACCTTTTGTCACTGAAGAAAAAAGTTTTATGCATCCTGCATACAGTACAAGCTTGAAACATAACTGTGTCGCCAACATCGGTCTGTATTTTGTTATTTTTATTAATGGTTTATGACAATATACTGATAATTGAACTAGAAGTATATTTTCAATTACTAACTTTACTTGTTTATGTTTATTATGAATAAATACCATAAAATCTCAATCATAACTATTAACTGGGTAAGACAGTACGTAAAGGTTTTGACTTTCTTATTAACCAGGTTAGAATATTAAGGTAATTATAAGATGTAAGGTATTTAGGAAAAAAAAATTGTTTTAAATGTTTTTTTTCTTTTAGATTGTTTTAAAGAGGCTGAAAACTTCTCTTGTAAAGCAGGTTAGGCAACCTTAAGTAGATTTTTCTTCAGACAAGGTTACCAAGAAAAGGTTTCTTCCTTCTATCTTAATCAGATTAGAATGTTAATGTAATAAAATTTAAGCTTTAATTTCTTTCAAGAAGCTAGAAAACTTCTGATTGTACCTTGTACTGTAGATTAGGTAACCAAGAAAGGATTTTACCTTCTCCTTTATCAGATTACAATATAAGAAAAAGGTACTAACTTTTTTGTTTAGTTTGCATGGTCACATTAGAACGAGATGGTTTATTATGTCGAGCTTTACCAAATTCTTTATCAGCTCAGGTTACCAAACACTAGCTAGGAAACTTTTCTAGGTTAGAATGTTAAAAATGAATGGTTAGAAATGCATTTTTTATTACAAGATGATAGACAACTTCTAGTATATCAAGTTAGGCATCCAAGAGAAGAATTTTACCATCTTCTTATCAAGTTAGGTTACGAAGAAACGGTTTCTAGCTACTTTTTATGCTCTGAAAATGTGAAGATAATAAGTTAATAGCTTCATTTCTGTAGTAAAAGTATACCTAGAAAATTTACTTTCTTACAAGACGCTAGAATGCTTATTGCATAGCAGGCTACATTAGCAATATAATGTTTCTTGTATCTTACTTTATGTTGTTATATTAAGTAAAGATTTTTATCTACGATTGATACGAAATATAAACATTATATCTTTGGTTAGATGCGTAGAAAGTGATTATTTACGTACTTGCATTCATTGCGCATGCGCGTCTCATTTCTGAATAATTCCTCTTCTTTACCACGCTAGCGCGGTAAAGAAGAGGAATTCTTCAGCTTTACGCACGATTAGTGAGTTTGTTTACATTTAAAAAAACAAATTTGCTGTTCATTTATTAAAGTAACTGTTTAACAGTACAAGTACAAGTAACTGAAAAACAGTAAGTGAATCAAGTGGCTTTGACGAAAATGTAGAGAATAATACTCCTCCAGAAATAATTAATTCGGCAAAAAATACAACTCAAGATTAATGCCATATTTATCAAGAGAAGAGATACGAACTTACATACAGCAAGTTTATTTTTTTCTGTATTTATTATTTAAATCTAACAATCGTAGATAAAGTACGGTACGCAACTCGTGCGAAAACGGCATTTTGCATTGCTCGTGTGGTTTTACCACCCTCGCTATCGCTCAGGTGCAAACTCCACACTCGCATGCAAAATGCTACTTTCCGCACTCGACGCGTAATGTAATATTACCTATTTCTTTAGGAGGTTAGGATATATTAAGGATAAATGTTTACATTCCAATTATTTTATTATAATCACGAATAGAATACGAACAGAATTTACATTTTATTTTAACAGAATATACATAATATTATTAATATTTAAGAGAGTTTAAAATGATATTTTCTTGCTTTTTATTATCATGTTTGGAGTTTAAGCTGGCAAGACATTAGCCTTATATTGGCTCTTGTAGTTGCCTGGTGGAGAGTAGTTGGCAACGACATAAGTCCAGTTGGTTTTGGGTGAACTTGCGTATCCAATACCCATATGCGTAGTGCTCTTCCATACTAACTGTGTAAAGTGGCCTGCAAAAGTAAACATATAATGCCAACAGTAGTAAATTATTGTTCTAAATTCAATTTATTTAATTAAATTTTAAAGATGATGTTTGTAATATCATTTAAGTCCGAGGTTAAATAAGAATTTTGAATCATGAATTACTAAATTAAAATTAAGTTCAGTAAAGTTGCCGTGTATGTGTTTTCAGCGAGCACAAAGGGTCCGTTCGCTAATTAACAAATCCAATTAGTTCGTTTACCAGCATAATTGGATCAGCCGTTCTAAGATGGGGCCATTGAAAATAATTTTTAGCTATAAGTTTTAAACCATTTATTATAATGACCTGAAAAATAAGCTGTTAAATGGATTTTATCGATTTTTTTAAAACATAAGGGGGGGGGGGGGCGAAAAAGGCAATTTTTAAGGACTCATGGTGGAAAGATGGTTCGTTTTTATTTTTCCTCAGGGTGTCCTCCTCTTTCGTATAGCACTTCACATGACCATGACACATTTCCGTTAAATAACTTTAACTTCTTGCATTTTCGATGATCCCATCGAGTAGAAGATATTCAATACTCATCATGAGTCATTTTGACTCACTTACGAACTAAAATTTAATTACCTAATCCGCCGCTAGAGGGAGAGACTCTACCTGTCAGGAATGATATCACCAATTTGCTTCCAACCTTCAAAGGTTTAACATCAGGCCACAATGTACTTTCCTGTCTAGGAAAGTTTTAGTAAATATCACTGGGTCAGTTTAACTCATGAAATGCGTCACTTTAACTCATTTATATTTTATAAACAGTAGATTTGATTACAATTAACTTAATTTTTTAGGAGATATATTAAAGTAAGTTCCAAAATTGATTAATATGTATATTTGTATATTGAACTAAAGAAAAATAAAAGTTCCAAAATGTATAATATGTAGTAAATATTTTTAAATTATAATTAAATGACCAAATATTTAAGTTAAATATATTTATATTTATTCAAATATATTCACCTTACCTCATTAGTAACTGTTAATTATGATATTTAAAATAACAGCTATAAAAGTCTTTGATTTTTTAATGAGTCAGAATGACTCATAATGAGGAATAAGCGCTTAGTTTTAAAGATTACCGTTAAAATGGCCAGATGTTTTGATCAGGACTTGCTAACACGAATATAATAATAACACGATGAGATAATGATAAACACTTTTAAGGAATTTATTGAGATCTTTTATGAGAACATTTAGGATAAAAAAAATCGTTAATTATTGTGAATTAACTTTAAATACTTACCGACTTGAGAGAAGTTGGGTGGGTCTTCTTTAGTGAAATCGTAGTTCTTGACTTCAGAGTACCATGAATTGCAAGCGGAGTTACCGTCAAAAGTACCAGTCCCTGCAAACAGGTTTTCACCATAGGGTCCACCACTGTGTTCAAACTTATCTGTTGACGCTAGATTTTGAGCGTAGCTCTCAGCGTAGGCCATCAGCTAAATTTGAGAAAGAAAAGAAGAAATAAGTGAACTTTAACTTTACCTAATTCTTTAAGCTTAGGTTTAACAAGCACTAGCTAGAAAAACGTATTACTAATCCTGATCCCTGATCCAGGTCGATAGTACAGTATCACTGCACTAGAAGAAGCTAAGATCCATCATTGTTGACTCAGAAACCGGCTTGTATATACTCAAAATAGAACAGTGTATCAGTAACATTTAGAGACACTGCTCCAATCAATAAAATATAAGGTGGCTGTGGCTTTTTCATCTCGAAAAGAAAGAAGATAGAGAACCCATCTCTTTAATGAACCGATCCATTACATTATTATTATAATTATGTGACTAATATTGTTTTCTTGATGTAAAGAGACACGGACTCATGTTAAAGAGGTGGAAACGTGAATTCTCTGAAAGAGCTCATAGGACTGGGTGAGTCGTGCAAAGCTAGAAAGTGGCAGAATACAAATGTGTCTTGTGCCAGTGTCTGGCTATAGATAGTTTAATATCATTGAAACTGAAGCTTAGATAATTTGGTAACATCGCCAAGAAAGATTATTATTATTAACACTTAAAACATAGATAACTCGATACCATCGTCCAAAATCCTACATAATTTGATACATCGATAATAAAACATAGATGCTTTGATCAATTACTTGATTCGATGTAATAATTGACCACAAAATATCGATGTTTGTTAAGTTATATATCGATACTTATGTATGATAAATGATTATAACTTATGAAGCTTACCTCCTGTTTGTACTGGAGAGGAGGAGCATGGTGTTTTGCTCTATAGTTATTATGACATTCTAAATTCTCAGCTAGAAACTTTTCTTTAGGCTCGGTCACATCTCGTTTAAATCTGAACACTTTCCTGTAAAAATACATATACCAATCAAATCATATCAACGAATTCAATAAACAATTAATCTTCAATTGTTATTCAAGAGGCAATTAAATCGTAAGATGCAGCAGAAGACATTGATTGAGCGCTTTTATATATATATATATGTCCATCATTTTTAAAACATGATTAAAGACCATTATAAAATAAGGAAATTTATAAAGAAAATCGAAATTCCAACAGCGTCATCGCATTGTCGATGTCATTGCCTTCACCCTTGAAAAGACAAAGGTTTTGCTCGGCTGTCTTCTTGGACAAGCTTTTGACAGAGTATGGCATGCTGGGCTTCTTTGGAAACTAAAGGGCACCCTTCCATTTACTTACTACCTTAACCTCAAGTCCTTTCAACTGAAAGATCATTCTGAGCAAGCTTAGGAACCTCTTCCTCCCCCTTCTGCCCTGTAAGAGCAGGAGTTCCTCAGGCTAGTATTCTTTGACCCCTCCTACATTCCATCTACAAACATGATATCCCTTATCCCTCAACACCCTTCCTCAGTCCTTGCCATCTTCGCAGACGATAAGGGAATATTATCAGTCCACCAAGACCCTCAAATTGCATCCAATAACATCCAAAGTCACCTTCTCCTTCTCGAACCTTGGTTAAAAAAATGGAGGATCCGGATTAACAGCACATGTCACTTTTACTCTTCGACATTGTACCTGTCCTCAAGTCATTCTTAACCAAGTCCTCATTCCTCAATCTAGCACTATCCGGTACCTTGGCCTTCACCTTAATCTACGACTCACCTGGCAACACCACACTAAGACTGATCGTACTGACATCTCAAGACGTTACAAGTTGCCAAGTTGCTGCTTCGTCTTCCAGATCGTAGGTCCAAGATTACACTGAGTAATAAACGTCTTATATACAACACGGTCTTAAAACCGGCTTAGACCTACGGTTTCGAGGTTTGGGGTAGCACCACGCCTTCCAACTCCCGTCGACTACAAATTCTTCAGTCAAAGATCCTTCGTAAAATCACCTATGCTCCTTTTTATGTATCCAATCTTACTCACCATAATGATCTCAATATTCCTTTTGTCTGTGACCTATCTATATCCAGATACCATACATTCCAAGAGTCCTTATTAAATCACCCCAATCCCAATCCTTTAGAAGAACTTCTTTCTTCCCAATCCATCCCTGATAATCCTCCTTGCCTGAGGTAATAATGATAATATACGCCTCCCGAAATAATTAATTCGGCACAAAATACAACTAATGAATTAATGTCATCTTTATCAAAAGAGAAATACGAACTTACATACAGGAAGTTTATTAAATATTATTTTCTGTATTTGTTATTAAAATCCAACAATCATACATAAAGTACGATACGCAACTCGTGCGAAAACTGCATTTTGCTTTGCTCGTCTGGTTTTACTACCCTCGCTGACAAAGTAAAGAGGGTTTTACTACCCTCGCTTGAGTTTGGGTGCAAACTCCACACTCGCATGCAAAATGTTACTTTCCGCACTAGACGCGTAATGTACCTACTATTGCTCAATCCTACCGCCCACAATGCTTAGCGGTAAAACAATTAAGGGGTAACTCCCAAGAGTGTAATAGTCAAAACTGTTTTCTGTGAGATGCATAAAAGCTTAAATAGGAATTAATCAAAACAATTACTACAGGAACTTGTTAATAAAAGAATTCTTATATATGTTGAAAACATTAAGTAAAAAGTCAGTTTAAACATCCACCGTTATTGCCACTACTTGAATTGGATATGCAGGTATAATTATCTATCTGAAAGCATAATGATTTTCAAACCTTTATTTAGTTATATTTTGTTTATCTCAGTGTATTTTTACCTTGTTTATTATTATTTAATCTTACCTGCCTTGTTTTGCTTCCGAGCTTACCGAAGGTAACGGAAGCATTGTGTTCACTTTTGAGAACGAAAAACTTTGATGTCTCCGATTTTAAAAATGCCAAGACAGAAATCCGTTTCAGACATCATTTGTTTCAGGAACATTTTTGGTCTCCTGTCTGTCTGTCTGTCGGTCTGTGTGTCCGCGAATTATGAAACGTGTGACGATAACTTGAGTAAATGTCGACTGATTTTGATGAAATTTGGTAGACATGTTCATTTTACCAATGCCCAGGTCGAGTTCGTTGGACAACGTTCTCCGTCCAAGCGTTCACGAGCAACGCTCGCGTAAACGTGAACATCAAATTTAAAATTGGAATTTTAGGTCGGGAAAAAAATCTAACTTTATCTATTCAATGAGACAAACATTTTTTTCAAATACAATTTTTTAATAAAACCAAGAGCGACACCGCTATGAAGTGTTAAAGATCGCTAAAACTATTAATAGTTTTTACACAATAAACAATATAACAATAATTTTAATGTTAATATAACAATAAAGTCCATGATAGGATGCGAGGAAGCTATTTGCCACACTAATTGGCAGTCTATTATTAATTACTATGGTTCCTAACCTTAGATTTATTGATCTTAATTTAGTAATAGCTAGTTTATTATTATTAAATACCTGCTTTATTATTAGCTAACCTGTCTTGTTTTCTTAATAAGCATTATTCCTAACTAAAAGAAATTTATAATTCGATACATAAGTGTTTGAGGTGCAGTGCTATTTAACACATTTATAGACAGAAAAGACGATATACCAAAAGGTCGAGTCTGGAGTTAAAACAGAGACCTCGCTGCGTTCGCTCAATTATAGATATAGTAATATTAAATTTACATAATACGTACATATTTTTTAAAACATCAGCTTGTGCGAATGTCGTAGTAACGATCACAGTCAGAAAAATAAAACTTAACATCATTTAAATATGATCTTTAGTCTAATTACGTTTTATACTTTAATATTTAATAAGTTTAATTTACCGTTCGGCATAATTTATATACAACTTCGTTATCAATCTAATAAAACAATCAATAATCCTTATCAGGGTCCTTTTAAAGAGGGGATAACTCTGAGTAACTGTTAAAAGCTAATAATAATAAATAACAACCATTAAGATAAAAAAGAAAATACTTTGATATTTTTTAAGCATCAAATAACGAGTTTATAATTTCTATGAATAATATCATGGTCGAAAATGCTGTTTTCCCCAGATATTAAATAATTATTGTTATTTCTCATTGTACATTTGTTTTTAAAAATTAATCAATATTATATTAGCAAAGAAAAAAATATTAGGTGCAGTTTTTTTGTGATATGACGATAAATAAATAACAATTAAGTTAAGTTCTATTCTTAGATTAGTTTTCATAATAATGAAGTATTAGGTCTTTTTTCGTTTTACCATTGTAGCTTGAGGAATTTTCAGGTAGTAGTAGTAGTAGTTATCTAGTACTTACTACAAGACGCTATACGGGTAGGACGAACCAACTTGTTCAAACCTAGTAATTAGGTATATAGTAGACCTATTTTACTTGCTACATGGTAGGAAGTTCCAGTTACTTCACGCATCACACATATCGTACATATGTACATTGTAACTCCGAAGCTAGTATGGTGTGATTATTAGTGAGATTTATAAGCGTGTGCATCGCCCTGCTCCATCCTCGATTCAAAGATACAAATCACATCAACATGACACAACATCAAACTGTGGGGGAAGAGAACCCTTCAGGGGGTGTCCCTTGCCCTGTTCCGTCCGCGATTCACAGATGCAAATCAGAGTATTATGGCACGGGATCGAACCTACGGCCTCGAGTCACCTCGACTCATTGATACCTGGGCGGGCGCCTAGAGCCCCTCGGTCACGATGGCTCCCTAATTTTTAAGTATGTTAGTAATGTAAATAAAATTTACAACGCTGACTGACAGTACCCTTACTTTGACCAACTAGGATCCTGGTCACTACTCGAAGGTCTTGCACTAAGTGCAAGACCTTCGATATTTAACACATTTAACACATATTTAACACTTCAATATTTCACTTACTTAAGTTTTACTTTAGGGTTGAGTTTTGCATTTGTAATCGATTCTCGTGATTTTTCAAGGGAATTATCCGTCTTGATTCTGCGAATAATTGCTTCAAAATTGATCTTTCAAAGGGATCTATTCCCTTCGATGCTGTTACCTTCGCTTTGTCAAATAACACTGATCTTTCTTAAAAGGTTTAATTCCCTTCCATGCTGTTTACCAACCCTTTATCAATCAAAATTAATTTGTCTTAAACGGATATATTCTCAACGATGCTGTTAAGTTAGCTTTATAAATCAGCATAGTTCTTTCTTCATTCAAATTATTGGCTCGAATTCTTAAGAGATGAAAAATGTAACACTTATAATCTAATCAAGCTGGCTGAAATTTGGTTCTGTAACAATGATACAGGGTGGTCCAAAGTCTCCCTCCTCTTACATTTTTAACGGTTTGAGATGAATTAATGAAACTTGGGGTATCTATACCATGGAAAAGGAGGTTTGTTTTCATGCTATCGCGCACTAGGGGCAACTACCCTTTTTGCCCCTAGACTCTAGACGACCAGACTTAAAAATTTAAATAAGAGTGTATATTTGTGATAGCAGATTTGGCATCTAATCTATGGCAAATAATAAGAATAATTTACTAAAAATCTTTTTTTCTACCTTAAATATTTTACCCCTATATTTGCCCCCCCCCTTACCCCTATATACCCCCTATATGGGGGCAAAAGTATAAAAATGGTAAATTCCGTGGATTTTTTTTTAAATTGGGTGGCCTAGAGGCAAAAAGGGTGGTTGCCCCTAGTACGCGAGAGGACGTATGTAAACTTTCCTTTTGTTTCACTATTAAATGAAGTCAACCAACTGTTAAAATATTAGATAATGAGATTAAAGTCATTTTGAATTCATTAATTAAATAACATAAAGAAATTTAGGTCTATTTTTAAAAATTAATAATGAATAATTAGATAAGTTAAATCCTCTCACAGGGTTAATCCATCTAATCATATGAGTATTAATAAGTTATTTTAATGAAGTATAGTTATTACATCATTAACAGAGAAATTATATCAATAAAAAAAGTATGTCACGAATATCCATGTCTTAAAAGAAATCTATCTGCTATGGCCTTTCGTTGATTCAGGTGAATATGAGACAGGCGCCAGTTCATATCTTTCTAGTCTTTGTCTATAATACTTTACGTTGAAGTTCTAAACATACAATAAATAATAACATTATCATAATTATTAATCATAATCCCCAATTAGATTACTAATTGATTATGATATTCAGTTTTAACTAATATTGTATAGTTAAAAATGAAAGGGGAATCTAAAGCCTTATCTTTAGGGTAGAAATTCTCTAACAAGGACCCTTGTAATTTTTGTAATAATGTCTAAATAATTTTACAACTGAAAATATGGATATTTAACTATATAACAGTCTAAATAGTTTTAAGTGTTAAGTACTTAATAATAAAAATTATGAATTATTAAGTTCACACAATGAGTTTTACAATTAAACTAAATTATTTTGATACAAATTATGAAACATATTAAAACAAAACATTTAGAGCATAGACCTGAGTCCAAAAAATTGGTTTTTAAAAATGTCTGTCTATTGTCTGTCGTCTGCCTTCTAAGCAGAAGCATGGAGCCTAAACTGTTCAATAATAATTAAATGTACCTACGAATCTACGAAAACTAATAAATGGAAAACACTGGGCTAAATAATTATGAGCTCGTATATATGAGAAAGTTATAGTCTGAGTTGTCTCGGACTGATTTTTTTCGAGATACTGATAAAGACTATCGATATGTCCTAATATCAATCTAGGGCTTTAGACATTTATAAATATCGATTGGTATCAATATAATATCAAGCAATTATTGTTAAATACACGAAATAATTGTTTAAATGGGATTATTAAAACCAAGGAGTAACGTGTTAGTTTGAATTAGTAAGTCCTCTATATCATCATGTACAATTTAAAAGTAATTTGATATCTTAAAGTTTTTTAACTACATATTAAACATTTGTTTTTATCTTTTAGAGTGGCATTTTTTTTATTGATTCACGTTAAGGGCAATTAATGTCAAATTAATACTTATTGTGGCAATTATTTTGTACTATTAAAGAAAAAATTGTTTTCAAATTTTTAAAATTGACACTTAATGTGTATATAAATATTAATTGGGAGGCTTAAATTCCTTACATTATAATATTTATGTTGATTTTAATGTTTTACTTTACTTGGCCCGTCAAAGTATTTATACAACAACTATTATAATATATGCAATTGATGACATGGAGTTAGCGTGTTGCTTTATCAGGTGTATAAACTATATTACTTTACTTGGCCTGTCAAATTACTTTTACAACAACTGCCATTCTATGTAATGGATGACATGGAGTTAGCACGTTGCTCTATCAGCTGTATAAACCATATTACTTTACTTGGCCTGTCAAATTACTTTTACAACAACTGCCATTATATGTAATGGATGACATGGAGTTAGCGTGTTGCTCTATCAGCTGTATAATACATATTTCTTTACTTTAGTTTCCTGAATTCGTATATTAAACTTATTACTATATTACTTTAGATCCCCCGAATTCGTAAACCATCTGTGATTGATTATTGAATCAATCAAACGCTATTTTATTGACTATAATTCAATCGCGCATTAAAAATAGATTCATATACTGAGAATTTTTTCAATTATTCTGTTTGATGAATAATACTCAAAAAATAAAATGTATGGATTTGTATAGTTAAAAAAAAAAAGAAGTAATAGATGATGCAAGAAACAGACAGACGTACCAACGGATGGTTAGAATAAATATATTAATTTCAACAGAAATTGACAATAGTCCAAACACTTTATTTGTTTTTTCACCTATATCAAAAAAATTAAGTTTTATTCTAAAAATCATTGTGTGAACTTAATAATAACTTAAGTTAGTATGCCATTTTGTGTGGCACATAGATACCTCGCTTGAGATATGGATCGGTTTTGATTCCCAGTTGGGGTCACACTTACATTTGCAAATATTGTTAAATTGACGTGGAGCCATCTATGAGCTACTTTTATAAACCATTCTTCAAAATCGGATGATTACTTTTAAAGGTATAGATGTTAATAAAACAAACTAGTCGTTTTGATTTCCTGTAGGGTCGCTCTTATTTTAAACCAAAATGCATAATATAAAGAATTTATAAGAAATACCTTCTTTTTATTGGCTAGTATTTCTACTAACTGTAAGAGACATGGTTGATTCACGCATCGAAACCTAAACAGACAATACACAACTAATAATGTTGAAAGTTATTACACTTAGAACGAGTTTAGTGCGTTTTTATTTTAGTGAAAAGACGAAAAGAACTTCGAACAAAACTAAAATATGTATTTTAAGAAATATTGTTTGCTTTCTTTCTAGAAAACACGTGAGTACTCATAAGAAGGATTCTTTGTTTTTATCAAAAAATATTCCCCGAATTTAAGTTTACCAACCAAATTCTCTGATATAGACCTAAAGGTAACTTTGGGCGCTATTGGAAGAAAAACCAACGCGCACAGAAGGTTGAAACTTATATGGAATCAACAATAGACTAATTATGACATAGCATCCAAATTTCATTATAATTGGAGGGGCAATTTTTATGATATTTAGGTTCATAAAAATGTTTAAACGACAGACAAATCATATTTTATGTGTGAAACAGATTCTGCCTTTGAATATTTGAATTCGAAAGAATAGAAGAAATTCGTTCTTCTGAATGATCACAATGCTTTAGTTACCTTCGGTATGATTGGAAGCAAATTTGTTTGTCCCTGCCAATTGTAAATAAATACATAATAATAAAGTATTTATATATATTAATTTGTTATTCTAAAAAACTAAAACAATTAACTTGATTACATTGTCCGTTGGAGTTAATAAACTTTGTTATCTCACATGTATGTTCTAATTTTTAGATCACGCTCATCCTTTGAGAGTTGTGCCAAGGCCAATCGTTTTTACTCCACAACCATTTTACCTCAGGGGCTAATACTCCCAAATTTATTTAATGATAGATTATTTTGATTTAATATTAGGAAACAAAATGCACAGTTGACAAACTCGAAGGGTATTTGAAAAACTATAGTAACTAGTTAATCATGTAATTTAATCGTATCAATGTATTAAATACGTATATCTATCATAAATAATTATCTATTTATATAATTATATAAAATTATCTATTTATATAATGTATCTCTTAAAAATCGGATGACGCTTTTAAAAATATTGGTGTTAATAAAAAAAGTTTGTTCACACTTGTGGAAGAGAAACAAATGGGCGCTGGGGGTTGCAATTAATGTGGGCCTAATTATGAACTACCATCCAAATTTCATTAAAATCAGACGTGTAGTTTTTAATATAGGGTAGTTTCCAAAAATATTCAACGGAAGATTGACATAATATTTATTCCAGAGAAGAATGAAAGTAGCTAATTAAGAATCATGAAATTAATCACCTAATTTTGTTTAATAAACCCTGCATTGTACCCACAGTAATAGGAAAATTAAAATGTGTCATTATTGTGATTTTTATTTACAAAGCAACCAATTGAAAATGCAGCTCAAATAAGCATTATTTGGTAGCAGGTTAGCCTAATACATATATATGTAATAAGTACATAATATATATGTAAGCAATAGTTCTTACTTTAGACTAGATATGATTTAGATTTAGATTATGTTTAAGTTGAGCAATAGTTCTTTATTTAGATTAGTTATAATTTTTTTATTTACAAAGCACTATTCAATAAAAGCTGCCCAAAGCGTTATTACGTCGCAGGTTAGATGTTAAGGAAGCCTGATTAATTTATTTGAGCAATATTTCTCAATTTAGATAGATATTAATTAATATGGTTTAAAAAAAAACTATGGTCAAAACTATCAATTTAATTATTTCTTAAAGCTGGTCAGTTGAAGCAATAAGCTCATTTGAGCTGGTAGCTATTTTAAAAGTAATAAAGTTTATTGCATCAAAAATATACATTAATAAAAAAAAAAAAAAAATTAATAAAATATTCATTTACATTGATTCGCTTAAATTGTTCTTCAAGTACTAATAAATTTTACTCTCGAAATGCTGTGATTGTTGAAAAATGCCACGTAAATAACTGTAGAATTAAGGGAAACTATTGGTAAATATTTCAGGCATATACGAGCTTAACGGAGCTGTAAAAATACGAGGCTATCTTGTAAAACTGGCTTTAACAGAATGAGAGACACAAAACTGCAGTAATAGTAAAGGACCAGTATGGATCGATACTTAAAGGCTAGACAATGAAAAGGGCAATGTGCCTGGACTAACATATGACACCCAAAATTAAATATAAGTATCATATTATGTTCAAAAGAGTTAGATCTCTCACACTCTAGAAATAACGTTTAACGTATGAATAACTAGTTAATAGAGACATATCGACATTAAATTGGTCATATTGATAATTGTTAAGTAAATTATTTTAGGCTGGAAAGTACTATTTCGCTAATTTGTCATTAAAATATTAAAAACAGGCAGGAAAGTAGTTGAAACAGTCAGGGAAATACTTACCTGCGTATAGGCAGAGAAAGTACAGTGTTTACCATTTGCATGCATCTGTTTTTGTTTGTTTAGTTTTATTTTAATTTGTGTTATTTTAATTTAGGTAGACGATTTAGATTTCAATCTAGGAATTTTTGAATTTTGAGACAAAAAAATTGATCACAATGGTTCAGTTACTTTCGGCATGTATTATTAGTCTGGCATATGCTCTGAAGAATGTGCTTGCTAGTTTTGTTGATTTGTTTATCTGTATCTTGTTATCTGATTTGTGTAGTATTATATAATTTTGTATTAAATTTGAAAACAAATTTATACACATATTTAGCTTTTACTTTTAATATCACTGGCTTCATATTGTTTTAATGGCTTGTAATTCAATGACATGTAATTTCAGTGCAATTAACATTAAAATAAACCTTGTAGATTGTCAGGTAATAGTCCTTCTACATTATCAGTGCCCCAAGCAAACCATATTAAATCAATAATCATTATATATATATATATATATATATATATATATATATATATATATATATATATATATATATATATATATATATATATATATATTGATATATATTGATATATATAATTGATATATAATTGAGTAGCGTACCGACGACGCACCTCGAAATGATGTGTTATTGCTATGCTAAGGTTACCACATTTATATTTTACGATTTTGGTAGTATTCATACTACGGAAAGATTAAATTTTAATTTAAATCAAAATATAATTATTATTAACAACGGGAAACAGACAGAGAAAAATACACTCCAGCGCCAAAAATACACGAGCTTCTATATTTCCAGCATAGCGCTCTACCAACTAAGCTACGCAGGAGAATAATTTCTTTGACGTTAATGATACCTTGTCCCGAATTTAAGCTTTCAATTCAACTCCACAAGTCTTAGAAGTCAACATTAATGACATAGAACAAAACCGAGAAATAATGCTTATAATTATAAAGTTCCCAATTAGTACCTGTACCTAGTACAATCAATTAGAAATTGATAAAAAAACTCGGTCCTGTTCTATGTCATTATTGTTGACTTCTAAGACTTGTGGAGAATTGAAAGCTTAAATTGGGGACAAGGTATCGTTAACGTCAGAGAAAATCATTCTCCTACGTAGCTTAGTTGGTAGAGCGCTATACTGGAAATATAGAGGCCTGTGGTTCAAATCCCGGTGCTGGAGTGTATTTTTCACTGTCTGTTTCCCGTAGTTAATAATAATTACAATTTGATTCAACCACATTTATTCCAATAAAAATAAATGTTTGTTTGGATTTGGTGGCCTTCAAATAGATATAATAACTTATCTAAATTAATTTACTTAATTTTACTTTTTTCTAAACAAATAATTAAGCCCGGCTCGTTTTAAATATTGTACCTACCAATAATTATATTGGCAAGGAAAGAAAAATTCATAGTTTTTTCTCAATTACCCTTATCAGTAATCAATCATACAATTCGATAAGGTAAATAAATATTTGTGAAATAATTCACAATAAGGTATGTATTGTGTTATTTGTTTACTTTTATTTTTACAAAATTAAAAAAACTGTCCGACATAACTAGTATACGAAAGTTTCTCATATACGAGTACATAACGACTTGTACCAGTGTTTTCCATTTTCTATCTGTTTTTAGTTTTCGTGGTTATATTTTAATTTTTACTATTAAGATTTTATCAGAATTTACCATAAAATGTATTTCTCCCCGGCATGGAATCGAACCCGGTATATTACCTTCCGTGTTTATAGGTATTTTCCGCAAGGAACTAGATTCTAGTAAAAACTATTTCTATGGAGTTTTTGGTGAGCAACGCGCAAAATTTAAAGCTAAAACTCATACCTCGATTTCGCCTCATGGAATGAGTTTTCTGAATTTGTACGCCTAATTTTATTTAAATGGCCTATTAGTTAAGGTTCCACATGTCTGCAAAGCTTTTGACGACAGATTTTTTTAACAGCTTTTTTTGGACTCAAAACGTGTAAATATATTCTATGCAAAAATATATATTTTTGCATTCAAGAAATCACGCAGTATGCACTTGGATGCTACTGTTTACCCAGTGTTTCGTCCTGACTTGTATACATGTTCTGTTCGACCACCCCAGACTAACTGCGGTAGTTTTCTCTGTGCGCACAGTCTCTGCTTCTTTCTTCTTTGACCAAGCCCTATAGCAGACTCTTGGAGTTGAGCACTAAAACTAAAAAAGGAAGCTTTATTCGCAATCACCTATAAAATAAGCTTTATTTCGCTACGTTATACATTTTTCGGGGTTAGTTACAAACGTGGTTTATATTGTCGGGCTTAAAGAGCAGACTCCGATTCACCTATTCTTTCCTTCCTCTAGCCCTGGAACGCCTTTCTTGGGACTTTTTACCATATGCGCTTAGGTCTATATAGTAAGGAAACAAATCTACATTGAGATGCAGACGGCGCAGGGCATGACAGCGCATGATGGCAGTTAATGTTGGGTTGTTTAGTTAATAGTTTAGTACCAACTTACAAAAACTAAGTGTCTCTTCTTTCCACTTTTTTATTTGTCTATTTTTCCACCCAATTCTAGCGTAAAAATGAATGGTAAAAAAAGATTTTCTCTAATACGGTCTCAAAAAATCCAAAAATCTTTTAAAGTAAAACGGGTGTTCATTTTTATCAGCTTTACCTCACGCCAAAGTATAGTAGTTTTTTATTTTCTCCAAAAATAAAAAATGGCAAGGCCGACCTTTTTAATAAGTACCTTTAAATTTTAAGAATGCTATGCTTTTTTGTGTGTTTTGATACTTTAAACCGTAAACTCTAAATTGTTTGGAAGTTTTTAAGCATTTTATTATAATATAGTCAGAAGCACATAATGATATTTTATCTACGATTGGTACGAAATATAAACATTATATCTCTGTTTAGATGCGTAGAAAGTGATTATTTACGTACTTGTACTTGTATTCATTGCGCATGCGCGTCTCATAGTTCTGAAGAATTCCTCTTCTTTACCACGCTAGTGCGGTAAAGAAGAGGAATTCTTCAGCTTTACGCACGATTAGCGAGTTTGTTTACATTTAACAAAACTAATTTGCTATTCTTTTATTTAAGTAACTGTTTATATCGAGTTTTTAGTGAAAAACAATGAATGAATCAAGTGTCTTTGACGAAAATGTAGAGAATAATACTCCTCCAGAAATAATTAATTCGGCAAAAAATACAACTCAAGATTAATGCCATATTTATCAAGAGAAGAGATACGAACTTACATACAGCAAGTTTATTTTTTTCTGTATTTATTATTTAAATCTAACAATCGTAGATAAAGTACGGTACGCAACTCGTGCGATAACGGCATTTTGCATTCCTCGCTGTCGCTCGGGTGCAAACTCCACACTCGCATGCAAAATGCTACTTTTCGCACTCGACGCGTAATGTACTATTAAGTTTACTTATATCTAGATTCAATAATTTATCTAAATTCAATAATATTTAGATAATTCAATAATTGATTAAATCGTAAATAGACTAATGACAAACGTATTTGCAAATGTACTAAAGGTTATACTTGTGGTAACCCTCTAACTGACACTATTTATGTCAAGTATGCTTCAAGGGTTTTAGAATTTTCCATATTTATAAAAATAAAATATTAGAGGTCAAATTTTCGAAAATAATGTATCTGAATAAATAAACAATCATATTATTGTTCTCTATTATGAATAACAGACTTCATATTATTCTTTTGCGTTATCTATTATATTATTCACCTAGGCATAGAATAATGAATAAAACTATATAGATTCAATTTCGACATAACTATATTTCTAAACAAAACCCTCCGGTTTACAAGGCCTAGGAAATAAAGGAACGGAGTCTCTTAGATAAGATAATTATTGTTGTTCTTGCCGTGGAAACTGATAAAAGAACTGATTCATTGCCAACCATGATTTCTCTTGAGAGGGGATTCTATAAAAACAGAAAAAACCTGGAGCATCAATATTATTTCATTTTTGTAGTGGCAAACGGATTTATTTACGCTATTGCATTTTGCGTTTGTTTGTTAATAATGGCTTTTTAGTTGCGAAGACGTTTTAATTTATAGTTATTAATAAAAAGTTTAAAGCTCTAAGTTGTTATTTACATAATATTCTAGCTCTTTTAGCTTTTTTTGAATTTATGATTATCATTGACAGAATAAAATATTGTTTACTGTAGGTTATTACGAATCGATTTCGATTGTTAAACCAAATCAATCATCGGTGAAAACATGATGAGGCATACTATAATAATTTTATGCGTTTTAGTTACCACACCTTTAGCCAATGTACATGCACATGCACACCATGAACGGTAAGTTTTGATCTTGATTATAAATATAGACCACCTACTCCTCGATTTGCGTTAATTCAACATTGCTAAACATAGAATTATTTATTTAAAAAATGGAAAACTTTATTGATCTATGGAATTGGAATTGTGCATGTTATATTAAATTACACAGTTATTTAACGAATTAATTTAAAAATCTACCAATTATAAGATTAAAATTAATTTTCCATAGTTACCGCTTTAGCAACTTTCACTCTCATTATCCAGAGTTAAATTAAAGTTTTATTGCGTAATTCTATTATTTTTTAAATGGATTTCTGTTGAATTGTAGATTTATTTTTTCAAAAAAGAAATAAATAGTTTAATAATTAACTCAACACCCTTTTATAACGTAACCTAAAAGTACGTATCTTCTATGCAACCCAAAACTATTTCTCTTTTACCATAACCTAATCATACGTCTCTTCTAACAACATAACATAGGTTATGATAGAAAAGCGTGTTTATTTATCTTCTTGTCCATGTCACTATCGTACATTTATAATCTATATAGTACAGTAAAACTAGCTCAAAAATTGTCCAAACCCAAACATCCTAAAAGAAACGTTTTACCTCACGCCAAATTGTTCTATACCCTCCTCGTAGTATAAGTGATAAAAAGTTGCACAACCTAGAGCGTCGGGTTTGGCGGGGAGGGGAGTGAAAAGGGTGGCAAAAGTGGGTGTTAGTGTTAAATCGTTTTTCGCAAATATCTCGAAAACTATGAGGTTTAGCGCTAACTTTGATACACTCCTCGTAATCGGTTACTTCAGCACAAAAATGCATATGGCCATTTCTGTTTTAAATTTTATGTAGATTATTTTTGAAGTAACAAAGTTAGCGCTAAACCTCATAGTTTTCGAGATATTTGCGAAAAAAGATTTAACACCCCTTTCCCCCCCCCCTTTTCACCTCCCCTCCCAGCCAAAGCCGACGCTGCAAGTCATGCAACTTTTCAGTGGCGTCTCCAGAGGCTACGTCTGGGGGGGCACATTCTAAGTCAGTTTGGATTGGTGGGGGGGGGGGGGGGGGGTGTATTCGTAGAGGAAACAAAGAAGAAAAGGGAACTACTTATTCAACAAAGTAGATCCCCCCCCCCCCCAAAAAAAAAAAAATTATAACTAATAAACTAAAAAGATCTCCTCGCCCAAGTAACAACCACTGTTTCAGAACGTATTCGTTAGAAAATGATATGCTGATGCTTACTGCAGTACAATATCTTACTGTAAGTCATGGGCGTCGTCTGCAGTTAATTATTGGGGGGGGGGGTCCGGGGGAAAATTTTGAAAATATGACCTCTCAAAACAGCGCTTTTATGCATTTCAGAGGATGGAATTGGATATGAGGTGAATGTAAAAAATATGTATTAAAAAAAAAAAATACGGCGGTATTTTTATTTTTATTTTACTCTATTGGGTCTGGGGGGGGGGGGGGGGGGCACGTGCCCCCTGTGCCCCTCCCCCTGGATACGCCACTGCAACTTTTTATTACTCACTACGAGGAGGGTATAGAACAATTTGGCAGTACAGCAATAATAATGACAATAATCTAATATAATTAGTGTAATACTATATTATTTCTTCTTTGCACAGATAAAGTGACCAAATTTGATGTGCATTAAATTAGATATTTTGATTTGTTTTTACTATACATTTTATATTTCCACAGAAAAACAAAATCTTTTATTTATTTCTATGAAAACAGTTTACTTTCACAAATTCTTTATATTATCAAAATTAAATCTCAGTAAAACAACATCTTCACGAGACTCTCGACAAGCCTTAATTAAACAAATCTTAAATTCAGGCCAGTACAAACTTGGGCCACCATGTAATGCGGGTCTCAAAATTAAAATTATCATATCTAACAAGGAAAGTTATTTTCACTTATGTTTTGTTTCTTTTTTCTGTTTAATATTCATAAAAGTTAATTGAAATAGACTCAATGTGAGCGAAAAACTAGTAGTTTTGTGGGCTGTAGACTTCGCTACCAAAAAAAAAAAAATTATGATTAAAGACTTTAAGGAACCTCCATACCAAATTTCAACAAGAAGCCAAAAATGTATAGATCGATTGTAAAGAAATGAAGGATTTGAAACATTTGAAATAAAGGATTAAAAAATTTCAAGATATGAAATGAAGGATTAAAAAATTTCATAGCACATTATTAGAAAAAAAACATAAAGAGGTAAATAGATTTTAATGAACATCCATGCCAAATTTGAAGAACATTTAACAATGTGTTAGTTCTTGACTGCATAACAAACAAAATCATACTCAGACAGACGAAATGCCAAACGGTCGAATCTCGAGTTTGCCCTAGATCTAGATGATGACTTTGCCCTGCTCTCGTTCGACAAAAAATTATGTTTTATGTTGTTTAGTAAAGAGAGACACAGATCAGTACTTGACCGGCAGCATCATCTAGATCAAGATGTCTTGAATGAATCCCAGCATGTGGATGATATGACTCTCTTCAGGAAGGAGAATCTTAACTGCCATAACAACTATCGACATAAGCATCACGCACATCAGCTACATCCATCACATCTGGTATGTTTATTCATTGTTCCTACTATGATTCCTTCTTTTAAATTACGGTACCCATTCTGATAAAGTCTCCTTAAGCGTTCTTTTATCAACAAATTATCTGGACTAAGGAATATTATCTTTCCAGTGTTTAGAAGAAATGATTTACCTTTGTGTACAAGGCATATTATCTCCCCAGTGCAGAGAAGTGATAACATCCCCTCCCCTAGTCAGTAAGGAATCTCTCCAGTTGAAACACTTTCTTTCTTGCACATATAAATAAATTCCTAAAAATCTCCAATACTCGAACCAAGCATGGAAAAAATTGTTACTTTGTATCCGGAATATAGCATTGCATAGGAGGTAGTTCGATTTTCACAAATTTTGTCATTCTCAAACTGTCTTTTTTCTGATTTCGTAACAGCATTTCTTTCTTTGTTCACGACCCCAAAACGTCTATTAGAGATAGGGTTTCCTGGTTTAAGAAGCATTTCCTACAGCCTAAAAAGACAAATTGATTATCGATCAGCTCTTCAAACCCCCCACAAAATGAGTTTGTTTTACCACATTCTATCCTTTTCTATGTTTATTTTTAGGAATTTTCATTACCATGCAAACCCCTACTCATGGAAATTAAAATTAAATGAATTAAAATTGCTCAGTAGGACGTGCTTCAAGAACTAACTTTGAAACACTTTTTCTTTTTTGCTTCTATAAATAAATTCCGAAAAATCGAACTGCCTCCAATGCGTTCCTGAATTTCGGATACAAATTGACAATTTTTCCCGTGCCTGATTCGTATTGCAAGTTTATTATAACCAAGGAAATTTATAAGAAATTGTAAAAATCGAACTGTCAGTATATTCCAGATACAAATTGATAATTTTTTCAAAGAAAAAAAACCAACGTGTATTGCGGGTTTACTATAACTAGGAAATTTAAGGAATATTTTAAAAATATTTCCGCCTAGTGGCTTTATTTTTTCCCTCACACACGTTAGACAACCTGAGTATCAAAAAAATAATTCTCTATTCTCAAGAAAGAAACATTTTATATTCTCCTAAATAAAGAATTGTTGCTTTAATACCAGTTGAACAACTTTTATATTTCATGGAGCACAATAAATGACATCTCATCTCTTTATTTATTCTTTTCTGATGCTTTTTGAACTATTAATTTACCTCTCTAATATCAACATCTTTAAATGTTTAACCAGTTCCCAACTAACTAACTTCATTAAATAAAACTTATGAAAAAAATATATAATGGTACAAGAAAAATGTATAAAAAAACTCATGTCACACAGTTAGTTTTACTGGTTAAAGGGGTATCTGCACTACATACTTCCTTTATCCTTGATTCAAAAGAGAATTTTCTATCTGTTTATTTGATAAAAAGGGTAAGATCTTACATTTATCTCCATCTATTAAAAGATTTCATAACAGTATACTGATAGGAACGATAAAGAACGATGAAATTACTTGCCACTTTTAGCAGTTGTAATAAACAAAAAAGTTTATTTTTAAAAAAAATAATATTAAGGTTTTATGATGTAGAATGAAAATCAATTTTTGTGTGAGCATCAATATTAGTAAAAGTGTGATGATGCCAGCTTTAGCATTTCCTACCCTTTTAACTATATGCTTGCTACAGTATTGGTTCTAAGTGACGGCATAGAACATACCACCATCATCCATGCTACTATCTCATTTAAAAAAATGGAACATACCACCTTTATCAACTTAAATCTTCAATTGATATACGAAACCAGTTAGTTGCCACCTCACATTAGCAGCTATATAAGGGGATGCTGGTTGAACACCGAGACTAAAGCCCATTCCCTTAGTCGGGAATTGAACCAAGAACCTCCTGTTTGACAGGCGAATGTGAATGAGATAGTAATGAGCTACCCTGGACTGCTTCATTATCATCTGTCCATCTCGTGGAGAATGATATGTGCACTTTTTATTTGATCTTTTAACCAAGACCTTAAATTTAGGTAATTTTTTTAGAATTAGAAGATCATTGAAATATTCAATAATTTAGAGTGCACTTGCACTTATTCTAAAATGTTATCTTCTTCAATCTTTACAGATGCAGAAAGGTAGTCAAAGACTTTTGGTTGAAAGACATAATCTTAAGCCCTTACTTAAGTTATTCTTTTGTTTTTAGTTGGATAAGTATGCTCAGAAATTGGCTGAAGAGCTTGCTACAAGAGGTGTATTAGAACATAGCGGAGGCCCACATGGAGAGAATCTGTACATGTCTACTGGTAATGTAGATGGAGACTCGGCTTGTAATTATTGGTACAGCGAGGTTAAGGATTATAACTACTCTATGAACAATCCTCACAACTTTTTCAATGTTGGTGAGTAAAGCATTTTTAAGATAAAACTTATTTTATATAAGGGTTGTTACTACAAGTTGGGGGTTGGAGTTATGTAATCAAGGAATGCTTGCTGAGGATCAAGGATCAATGGTTAGCTCTTCTATATTATTGTAAACGTTTCTACTAAAACAAATATAAAATAAAGTTGTTAAGAATGTGCTTTACCCAAAGGGTCTTATTATAACTAAGGATATTAACAAACGAAAAACAAAACTGTCATTTTGTAACCGGGATATACAAAGCTAAGGAGGTTCTTGCTGGACAATGCTAAAAATGACTCAAAATATTGTGCTTAAAGAACTGGCAAAACACTTTTTCTTTCTTGTTCCTACAATTAAATTCCTGAAAAGCTCCAATACTCGAACCAATCATGGCAAAAAATTTCAATTTGCATCCGGCATATAGCAACGCAAAGGAGGTAGTTCAAATTTACAAATTTTCATAATTCGGCCAAAGTGCCATTTAATTTTTTTCTATTTTTGATATTTGCCCGACAAACCTATAGTTTTACCATAATATTTCTGAAAAAGGAGAAAAATAAAAAAACTTTTGTTAAAAAAAAAAATTAAGAAGAAAAGAAAATGCCATTTTGTCGTGTTTAAAAGATTCATAAAATCAAGCTGCCTCCTGTTCCTTGCTGTAAATTGAACATTATTTGTGTGAGTGATTCGTGTAATGCGGGTTCATTCTAACGGAGAAAATTTAAGGCATTTCTTTTAGGAATTAGTGAAAACTTCTCGTGTGTTGCTATATTATGGATACAAAAGCCCTGTTTCCATTACAACAAGTTGCAGGCACATGTTGCGGGACAAGTGCAATTGGAAACAGTTCCGCAACAGTTCAGTAACACAACACTGAAAATACCTCAACCACAAACAAGAGACCACGTGTAGGTAGGGAGAGAGGTTTAGTTATGATTTGGACAGCGAGTATAGACTGCACCGCGCGTGCGCCTTTTCCCGGGATATGTTGCAAAGTGTTTCCATTGCCCGTGGCATTAGTTGTGGCACAAGTTGTGTCCCGCAGTAGCTTGGCACAATTTTGTCCCCGGCACATGTCCCGCAACATGTTGCAGACTGTTTCCATTTCAACAAAATCCTGGAACTTGTGCCGGCAACATGTTGCGGGACAAATTTGTTGTAATGGAAACGGGGCTAAAGTGACAATTCTTGCCGTGTATAATTCGTGTATTGCCGGTTTCTTTTAAATAAGGAAATTTTAGTAAATATATTAAAAATTCTTGATAATTTACCTTCCTTCTACAGTTTGCTATCTTGCAGACATAAATCGACAATTTGTGCCGTGATTGGTTCGGATACTGGAGTTTTTTGTTTAGGAATTTCTTTATAGAAGCACGGAAGAAAATATGTTTAATAGTAAGTTCTATATGCAGAACCTAATGAGCCCTTTGTAGCAATTTCCGGTAGTGAAAGTTCATGAATATTCCTAAAGGTTGGCTTAGATGAGGACAACCTATAGCTTTTAGCATGTTAAAGAAGAACAAAGAGTACACGTCAGGTTTTGGACTTTAATGACTTCAAGGAACATTTATGCCATATTTTAAGAAAAACAAATAAAGAAGAAAACAAATATCGATAGAGAATATGATATGACCCCTTCTTTCTATCAATATTGAAATACAGGAAACAATATTTAAAAATGTTTTTTTTTAATGGTTACAGGTCATTTCACACAGATGGTTTGGAAGGATACAAAGAAAGTTGGCGTAGGCAGAGCTAGATCACCAGATGGAAAAATCATAGTGGTGGCTAACTACTCACCACCTGGCAATTTTAGAAACCAGTACAAAGCTAATGTTTCACCAAAATAACACCACAAATTA
This sequence comes from Gerris lacustris, assembly GCA_951217055.1. Lineage (NCBI taxonomy): Eukaryota > Metazoa > Arthropoda > Insecta > Hemiptera > Gerridae > Gerris > Gerris lacustris. The sequence goes on from OX578279.1 coordinate 51,600,361, forward strand.
TATTATAATATGTAAAAAAAGCACTGCATATAAAAAATACTGCTCTGCCCATGTAAATACTACAGTAATTAATAAAGAAAAACTGTTTTTACTCTTAGAAAATATATTCCTCTAAAAATAAATATTTCTGTGATTATTTATTTATTTATTTAAATTTTCGGGTGTTGAACGACATGGTTAAATACACCCTTAACAAACTTTAATATTTTACATTAGATATTAGTTAATCGATATTGACATATTTACATTATTGTATGAAATAGAATTACAAATTAGTTGATGCTTAACATTTGGTTGAAAAAAGGAAAAATCTAGTTATTTAAATTTCATTGAATAAGTCAGCTTCCTTTAAATATAGAGTAAGTTTAGAAATAACAGTCGAATTGTTTCCTAGCAAGTCAGGTAAAGTGTCAGGTAAGCTGTACGTGTGTCTTAGTTGTTCTAGCTGTGGACAGTCTGTTAGTAGATGACGATGAGCTACAGTCAGAATGTCATTACATAGTCTGCACCTAGGTCTGTCTCGATCTCTAGTAAATAGATAACTGTGAGTTAGTCTTGTATGTCCTATTCTTAACCTGCATAGTACAGTTTCTTCATGTCTGTCTTTTCTGTAGCAAGAGTTCCAGTCGGCGATATGTGGTTTAATATGTCTCAGTTTGTTGTCAGTCAAGTTTGTCCAAGAAGTTTGCCATTTCTCTCTAATTTTTGAAGTAAGAGGATTATTAAAGTCTCTGGGTGTAATTTCAGCTTCAGTAGGTTCTCCGTCTGTAACAGCTAGTTTTGCCAGTGCATCTGCAGCCTCGTTCCCTGCAATTCCAAGGTGGCTGGGTACCCAGCAAAAACGTACTGTCAATTTCCTCTCGTCAATAAGTCTTCTGATGTTCGTGATAGTAACATTTTGTGAATACAGTTGATCCAAGGCCAAAAGTGCTGATTTTGAGTCGGTGTAGATTGTTATTTTTTCAAGACTCTGCGATGCAGCTGCGTGCAACGCTTGTAAGATGGCTTCCAACTCTACTGAAAAAACCGAGCTCCAACTTGAGCAGCCAAACATTCCACTTCCTGCCACTTGCACAAAAGCGCAGCCGGTTCCCTCGGCAGTTTTTGATCCGTCGGTGTAAAATGCAGTATATCCTTGGTGGGTGTCTTTGTCAAACATATGGTCCTTTTGGAAAGTATCTAAGAATGTCAGGTCTCTTTTCGGTTCTTTCGAATACCGTATAGTAGGACGCGATGTTCTCCAAGGAGGGATAACAGGGTTACTATATTCAGAGATGTTATTTATAGCAGAATCGAGTTGGTACTCTTGGAGAAGGTTTTTAAACCGGAGTCCTGCGGGGCGTAAAAGATTGGGTTTTCGAGTATATTTATTTTCAAATTCTGGATAATAAAAAGGCCGAAATACGTTGTTACTTGAAAATCTTTTCAGTTTTATGCCGTAACGAAGGAGCAGAAGGTCTCGTCGCAAGGAAAGGGGTGGTTCGTTTGCTTCTACAAGGATACTGCAAATAGGACTGGTCTTAAAAGCACCGAGTGCAAGTCTTACTCCTGCATTGTGGACTGGGTCTAAACGTTTTAAGTCCTTGGGCTTTGCTGATCCAAAAATCACACTCCCATAGTCTAATTTGCTACGTATTAGTTGTCTATATAGCTTAAGTAAGGTTGTCCGGTCAGCTCCCCACTTTTGACATTATAACATCCGAAGGATATTTATGTCTCTCAGGCACCTGGCTCGAACGTCTTCTATATGTGGGCGCCACGTGAGCTTCCTGTCAAATAAGAGACCCAGATACTTCACATTCTCCTCTACCGGGATGACTTGGCCGGAAAGTTTGAGCTCCACTCTAGGACTCTCTCGCTTGTTAGAGAATACGACACACTTTGTTTTGCTTGAAGAAAAGCTGAGGCCGGTTTTTTTTGCCCAATCATTTATCTTGTTGATGGCTTGCTGCATTATCGTAACACCGGTTTCCAGACTTTTTGACCTGAAAAGAACCGTCATGTCGTCTACAAAGAACAGTGACTCCACACAGGATGGAACCGTCTTTTCAGCGTCGTTCACTGCTAGTAAGAACAGGGTACAGCTGAGCACAGCTCCCTGAGGCACTCCGTTCTCTTGTTCATAAAGGCCAGAGAGGGAATTCCCTACTTTCACTTGAAACATTCTTCGTGATAGGAAGTTGTCAATGTATTTAGGCATGTGTCCACGGAATCCAAAATGGTAGAGTTGTCGTATGATGGAATGCTTCCACGTCTTGTCGTATGCTTTTTCACAGTCGAAGAATGTTCCAATGGTCGTTTTGCCCTGAACAAAACCGTCTCTTATATATGTCTCCAATTTTGATAAGTTGTCGGTCGTCGATCTATGCTTCCGAAATCCGTTTTGTCGCGTCGATAGAAGATTTTTGGATTCAATCTCGTAGTTTAGCCTTGAGTTTATGATTTTTTCTAGTAGTTTGCCGAGTGTATTTGTCATGGCTATGGGCCTGTACGATGAGGTTAGGACAGGGTCTTTGCCTGGTTTAGGTATCGGAACTATTGTCGCTATGCGCCATCTCTCCGGATAGCTATCAGTGGACCAAAGTAGATTGTATAGTCGTAAGATATATTGTTTAAATTTAAAAGGGAGGTTTTTTAACATGTCATTGACGATTTTGTCTGGACCGGGTGCACCTTTCTTTAGAGTTTTTAAGGCTGTATAAAGTTCCCATAGGCTAATAGGTTTGTTGTTATCTTCAGAATTGTTTGAATTAAAGTCCAGAACCTCTTTTTCAGAGTGTTGCTTAATTATTTGAAATTCGGAGGAGTAAGTATCAGAAGAACTTGCTGCAGCAAAGTGCCGTGCCAACAACTCAGATACTTGCTGTGGTTCTGTAACGGTGCGAGACCCATCATTGATTATAGGGGCAGCCGATGTTTTCCTTTTGCCTGAAAGGATTCTCACTTTTCTCCACACTTCACTGGTTTCAGTTCCCTGGACAATTGTTGAAATGTAGTTTCTCCAAGATTCCTTTTTCGCTTGCAAGAAAACATATTTACACTTTGCCCGAGCTTGTCGATAAGTTTTTAAATTATCAGAGATTGAATTGGCTTTAAAACGCCATAGCGCCCTTCTCCTATCTCTCAAAGCTACTCTACACTCTTTGTTCCACCAGGGTACTGGGTTTCGTCTACCTTTTAACTTTATCTGTGGAATTGAAACTAGTGCTGCAGACAAGAAGGCGTTTGTCAGGTAGTCAAGCAACTGTTCCGCGTCTTCTTCAATGCTAGGTTGATAGGGCGCGGTGAGGGTAAGATGGTTTCTATAGGCGTTCCAATCCGCATTTTTCAAGGACCAGTATGTATCAGACGGCGTCTCCAAGTTCGAGCTTCCTAAGTTCAGAGTTACAAAAAGCGGGTAGTGGTCGCTTCCGTAGAGGTGGAATGATACTGAGAACTCTATCAATCTTGCCAACGACGGAGAACTTAAGACTAAGTCTAAGGTGTCCTGCTTTCCTGTTCTTGAATCCAAGTAAGTAAAATCCCCATTGTTGAGAAGACACAGGCCACTATGGTCGATAAACGAATCGATTTCTTCTCCTCTCGAATCAGTTTTTGTAGAGCCCCACACTAGATTGTGAGCGTTGAAGTCACCCGTTACTACTTTGGCGCCCGGTAATTGCTGCATAATATTGTCGAGGCTAGTGACTGTAACGTCATCATTACTATCTAAATAGATGTTGCAGACTGTAAAAGGTTTGATGTACCCACCCAAATAGCTTGTACCTGAAAGTTACTTTGTATTTTAATTTCACGACTCGGCAGTTTGGACGAGGCAAATATAGCCAGTCCTCCTTTCCAGGTTCCTCGAGGAGGGTCCTTTCGGTACACTACATAGCCCGGTACTTTTAGAGGTTGGCCAGCAGGTAGATGGGTTTCTTGTAGCATGAGAATGTCTGGGTTTGTTTCCTGAATTAGAACACGAATATCGTTGAGTCTCGATCTAAGTCCTTTACAATTCCAACTGATAATTTTCATATTTATTGGTTTAAACTATTATGCACCGTTTCTTTCTTTGATATCGCATATTTATTCTATCATGTCTTCACCACAATTACAGTCTGAGGAGGGGGACCCAGGGGAGTCCCAATCGTTCCTCCACATCATTTCCTGTTCGGTATGAGAACTGATAACTATTGGCTTCGACTTCGCTGAACATGTAGCGCTCTTGTCTCCTATAAGATTTTTATTTTCTGATTTATTTTGCTTATTTTCTACTTTATTTTGCTTATTCTCTAATTTATTGGCTATTTCATTTAGTTTTTTATCCTTTTCCCCTTTTTTATTTTCATTTTTTCCTTGTTTATTTCCAGTTTGAGTTTGTACATTCTCGATCTTTCCTTGATTTGTTACTTTAGGGGAAGGTTTCACATTTGTTTTGGTTTGTGATGGTTTCCGCGGAATATTTTCCACGTCAGTCTTATCTGTTTTATTAGTCTCCACGATAGCTTGAGGTTCATACTGAGTACTTCTGTCCTCAGTTGTCAACACTTTGCCTTTACAAGCGACACACATCGGTGGGTTTGGACTAAATAAGCTTGAAAACGGCTTAGAGAGGGTGGGCTGGCACATTAAAACATTTGCTTTCTTCTTAGTGTCTATGTACGAAATTTTCTCCTCGACTTTGATTTCTATGATCTTCTTTTCTAAAAGCCATTTTGGGCAAGCTCTATCGAGAGCGGAGTGAGGGCCCTTGCAATTTAAACATCGCCTAGGTTTGACGCAAGGTTCGTTCTCGTGCTTGGGATCCCCACAGTCCGCACAGGTGGCACCGGTTTTACAAGTTAAACTTATATGCGAGAAACTGTGGCATTGAAAGCAACGCCTCGGAAAGGGATAATACACTCTTACAGGAACGGACAAATATCCGATCTTGAGTTTACTCGGTAGGGAAGTTAGACTAAAAGTTACGATATAGCTGTTAGTTGGTTCTATAGCTCCGTTGATCCTTTTGTTTAGTCGTTTTACATCGACTACTCCTTGAGATCCTAGGTTGTTCTTAATTTCGTCAGTAGGTAAGTCGGGACAGTTAATGACGCATGACGCCTCTCACTTGATTAAGGGTTTTATGAGGTTCAGCAGTTAGTTGAAGCAACTGAAGTCTAGGTAGATTAGTCATTAACTTCTTCGATTGCTCGTGTGAAAACGTTTCGACCAAGAGAGAGCCGTCTCGAAGCTTTTTAGCTGTTTTGACGCCTCCGCAAGCCTGGGATAACAACTTTTCTATAGTGAACGGCGAGACTTTAGCCATAGACTGACCGTCAAGCCTTTTTATCAACAAAAAGTTAATAACTTCCTTGCAGGGAATCGTTTGATCTAGTTTAACCGGCGTATTAGGCCGAAGCCGCTTGTTAGACGGAACTGACGTGTTTTCTTTATTGTTTACGTTTCGCGTAACAATATTCTCGTCCATTTCGACTTGTCCATCCTCAAGGATGAAAGGGGGATTATTAGTTTGCCCTCCCGGGTCAGGGGGCCTCATTTCGACAAGAATAGAGAGGTTTTTAATGTCCTACTCAGGGCTGGATTTAGGCAGGGGCCATGGGGGCCCGGGCCCCTGGCGGCAAATTTTCGAAGGTGGCAAAAGGCGGCAGAAAGAAAAATAAAGCAAAAATCATAAAATGGATGTTGATGTTCACTTGAAGATGATGTTCCTACGGATGCGACAATAGAAGCAAAATTGGTTGGAAAGTATGGCAACAACATTGTTATTACAACAAAACCAAAAAATGACAATGGTTAGCTTCCTCGATACTCATGCGACTATTCTTTCTAACGCTTGGTATGAAAATAAAAAATTGAATCAAGAAGAAGAACTTCCACGAATAGTTGAAGCTGATGCAACAATTATAAGAGAAGACGTCCGCAGTATCGCTGCTGTGATACACTGAATCGTAATAACAATATTCTTGCCATACTTTTCAATCAATTTTGCTTATATTGTCGCATCGGTAGGAGCATTATCTCCAAGCAAACCCTTCAGCTCCACCAACGTTAATTGACAATTATCTATATTAGTATGTAATAAAATTATTTTTTACGCCTTGTGTGGAAACTTTGGAGCACTTTATTATCCAAAAGGTTCGTTCTAAGTAAAAAATAAACAAATGTTTCATGTGTGAAATTTTAAAATCTTCAATTTTGATCTGACAGTCAATTGGTCTCCGAGCTAGAGGAAGCGAGATATTTACAAAAATTAGCAAAAAGTTGTGCTTTTCAGAATGTCAAAATGAAGTGATCAAAAATTGAAAAATTGAAGCTTCGAATTTTTTGGAACAGAAGCCATATTTATGACTAAAATAACTGGACTATGACTTGAATTTAAATTTCATAAATGACTTTCCTAATGTTAAAGCAAGACTTAAGAAATTTAAATAAACAAAAGTTCGTTGGCCAGAATTTTTGGAGTCCATTTAGAGGTCAAATATTGACAATGTAGGGTCAAAAATAGCATAAAACGTGTTTTATCCATTTTACCCCCCTCTTATATGAAAATATGACAAAAGTGTACATAACAACAATTACTGTACTCAGAGCTTTCCAACGACATGCATCTTGATTTTTGTACCCGGTACCCCTGTGTACCAATTTTTTTTCACCATCCAAATTCTAAACCAAAATATTCCTGTATTATCACAAGCCAATAATACACAGATTTTTTTAAAAATTCGCTCCTTAAGTCATGGTGCATGATTGGCCGTTTTTTAAAATTATTTATAACTACACTTTAACTTTATATTTCCTACAGACGAAGTTACTGTTAAATCATGACTAATTTTAAAATAAAACTTGCATATAAAAACTGTGTACTTGAAAATTGTTTTTCATTCAAAAACTTTTTTATTTTAAAAAATTAGTATTTGGTTTTAGCCTAGTCCTGTAATAATAGTAGAATATTATTTAAATAATATTAAAATAAATCAGGTTAAAAATGGACAAACTATAAAACATTAGTCCATTATGTTTTATAGGACAAAACTTGCAGTATTTTTTTTTTTTTTTTATAGGAATTACAAAATTGTCACAGCATTGGGGGGGGGGGGGGGGGGTTAGGCGGCAATTTTTATTGGGCCCCTGGCCACCAAATATGTAAATCCAGCTCTGGTACTACTACTTAAAGGTAATAAGAAATAATAGGATTAAATTTTACTCACTTGTGTTGACACCGCTGTCAAATCAAACTCTGACGCTCTTTCTGTGATTATTCTACAAGTATATATATATATTTTTTTATTTTTTTTAATAAACTCTGCTATACTCATTGCCCAATCTGCGAAGTACTTACAAAGGGGGGGTTACCTTGCAAATGGTCCTACAATTTTTTTTTTTTTTTTGTATGTTGTATGTACCTAAGCCCTAGTTTAAAAACCCAAGTTTTCGAACTCCCAGTGGGGCTGGATTTGCCACTAGGCCCTGGCCTAGGGGTGGACAATGCTAGGGGGTGCACGCTATAAGAAAAGTTCAAATAAAAAAAAATGATAATGAGTTAAGAAAAGTCTTAATTTAATTTTTCATGTACGTATACAGTTTATTGGTGTGCGTAATTATTGTTGATTGCTGCAGGAACTTTTTAATCTCTTGAGCCTCAACACACCTCAACACACCAAATGCCAAATGTGTTATCCTAAAGAAAAAGTGTCCTTTACAACTACCAAATCTATCCAATACTCGATGGTTTTTTCGTCACGACGTCTGCCAAGTTGTAAATGAAAATAGAGATAGCCCAGTACAAATAGACATAAAAAGGGCCTAAAGGGGGGAAAAATTAAATACCAAACTTTCTTTACGCCATCATATCAATATGCTTTTTGCAGTAAAAATGTACCAAAAATTAATAAAATATGGTAAAAAATCGACATTTCTTTTTTCTACTCTGAACAATTTTGATAATAACTTTTTTCCTCGGGGTCGGCACTAAAAATGTGGTGAAATAAAACGTGTAGCTTATTTTATTACCTATAATTCGATGTATAATTTCGACATTTCTTTTTTCAACTCTGACCTATAGGTCACCTATAATAGGTCACCTAGGACCTATATTACCTAGGACCTATAGGACCTAGGACCTATAGGTCTTGGGTAATATAGGACCTTAGGCCACAACCATCACCACAACCATACCCACAACCACAACCTCAACCACAACCACAACCTTAACCATCACCATAACCACAACAAATACCACAACCACAACCATCACCACAACCACACAACAACCACAACCAATACCACAACCACACCAAAACCACAACCATCACCACAAAAACAACCACAAACATCACCATAACCACAACAAATACCATCACCACAACCACAACCACAACAAATACCATCACCACAACCACAACCATCACCATAACCACAACAAATACCATCACAACAACCATCACCAGTACCACAACCATCATCATAACCACATCAAATACCATCACCACAACCACAACCATCACCTCAACCACAACCATCACCATAACCACAACAAATACCATCACCACAACCACAACCATCACCACAACCACAACCATCACCACAACCACAACCATCACCACAACCACAGGCCTAGGACCTAGGACCTAGGACCTCAACCATCAGCACAACCACAACCATCACCACAACCATCACCACAACCACACCACAACCACAACCATCACTACAACCACAACTACAACCATCACCACAACCACAACCACAACCACACCTACAACCACAACAACAACTACAACTACAACAACCACAACCACAACCACTACCATCACCACAAGCACAAGAAATACCATAACCACAACCACAACCACAACTACAACAAATACCACAACCACAACTACAACAAATACCACAACCACAACCACAACAAATACAAATACAAATACCACAAACACAACCACAACCACAAAAAATACCACACCACAACCACAACCATAACCACAACCACAACCACAACTACAACAAATACCACACCACAACCACAACCATAACCACAACCACAACCACAACCACAACTACAACAAATACCACAACCACAACAAATACAAATACAAATACCACAACCACAACCACCACCCCAACAAATACCATAACCACAACCACAACAAATACAAATACAAATACCACAACCACAACCATAACCACAACCACAACCACAACTACAACAAATACCATAACCTCAACCACAACCACAACTACAACAAATACCACAACCACAACAAATACAAATACAAAAACCACAACCACAACCACACCCACAACCATAACCACAACCACAACCACAACCCCAACAAATACAAATACAAATACCACAACCACAACCACAACCTCAACCACAAAAATACCACAACTACAATTACAACTACAACAAATACAATTACAAATACAAATACCACAACCACAACCACAACCACAACCACAACCACAAAAAATACAAATACAAATACCACAACCACAACCACAACCACAACCACAACCACAAAAAATACAAATACAAATACCACAACCACAACCACACCCACAACCACTACCATAACCACACCCACAACCACAACCATAACCACAACCACAACCACAACAAATACAAATACAAATACCACAACCAACACCACAACCATAACCACAACCATAACCACAACCACAACTACAACTACAACAAATACAAATACAAATACCACAACCACAACCACAACCACACCCACAACCACAACCATAACCACACCCACAACCACAACCATAACCACAACCACAACCACAACAAATAAAAATACAAATACCACAACCTCAACCACAACCACAACCATAACCACAACCTCAACTACAACAAATAAAAATACAAATACCACAACCACAACCACAACCACACCCACAACCACAACCACAACCACAACAAATACAAATAAAAATACAGCAACCACAACAACCACAACCACAACCACAACAAATACAAATACAAAAACCACAACCACAACCACAACCATAACCACAACTTTAACAAATACAAATACAAATACCACAACAACACCCACAACCACAACCATCACCACAACCACAACCATCACCATAACCACAACAAATACCATCACAACAACCATCACCAGTACCACAACCATCATCATAACCACATCAAATACCATCACCACAACCACAACCACAACCATCACCATAACCACAACAAATACCATCACCACAACCACAACCATAACCACAACCACAACCATCACCACAACCACAACCATCACCACAACCACAGGCCTAGGACCTAGGACCTAGGACCTAGGACCTAGGACCTCAACCATCACCACAACCACACCACAACCACAACCATCACTACAACCACAACTACAACCATCACCACAACCACACCTACAACCACAACAACAACTACAACTACAACAACCACAACCACAACCACTACCAGAACCACAATATATATATATATATATATATATATATATATATATATATATATATATATATATATATATATATATATATATATATATATACAGTGAAAATCGTTTAAGACGAAACTGAGGGGACCAACATATTTTTTCGTGTTAAAAGAATTTCGTGTTAAAGGTTCCATAAAAAAAAACAAAAAAAACTCACCAATATCTTTGATGTCAAATTGTTTAATAAGATGCATACAATTTACGTTCATACATTGTATATTTATTTTTTAATATATAACACAATAAACCAAATAAACTTAATAAACTAATAAAACTAAATAAACTTAATAAACTAAATAAACTTTAATTTTTTAAAAAATAATCTGATATTTTTTTTTGCATTGTATTTTTTAGCATCAAATTGTCCACAAATTGTTCTATTTCGTCCATCGAATTATTTATTTCACCATTCGAATGCGCATCTAAATATCTGCGCATTCTTTTTAAGATGTTCCGCATTTCGGGTGTAGTAGGAACAGGAATGTTGTTGTTATTGTCATCAAATTCGTCGTCGGAATCTACATCGATGGGATCTTTTGAGCTCTGAACCAACTCCAAAATGTCTTTGTCTGCCATAATCGGCGCTGTACACATATTATCATCGACTGCAACGAATTCATCCAATGATACAGTAGGACAGTCTAACAATGTAGAAACTTTCCTAAACATTTCATTACATGTAGGCTCAGTTTCAATATCCGCCGATTCTTGAGGCTCCAAAGAATCTGCTACTTTTGAGAATCCTGCATGACGAAAACAATTTTCAATCGTCTTTGGTGTCACCAAATTCCATGCAGAGCGCAACATATGTAGTGCATCTAATGAATTGATAGAGAAATCTTCTTTTGCTTCGATTGCGAGTAAATATTTTCGAAGCAATTGCTTTCGATAGTAAAATTTTAAGTTTTGAATGATGCCTTGATCACACGGTTGTAAAACACTTGTGGTATTCGGAGGCAAAAATATAAGCTTTATAGCTTTTAATTTAACATCGGGGTGCGCTGGACAATTATCAATAATAATTGCGACTTTACGCTTTTCTCGTAAAAATCGCTTATCTAATTTTAAAATCCAATCGGTGAACGTAGTAGCCACCATCCACGCTTTTTTGTTGGCCGTATATTCAACCGGTAATGATTTTACATTTTTAAAACACCGCGGTTTTAAACTTTTCCCAATGACAAGTAAGGGTAGTTTTTCAGATCCATCAGAATTGCAACCTACCATTACCGTGATTCGTTCTTTAGAGATTTTCCCACCAGAACACGATTGACCTTTAAACGATAAAGTTTTATTGGGTAAGCAGCGGTAAAATAAGCCAGTTTCGTCGGCGTTGAAAACATTTTTCGCGTCATATTCTTCAAGTATTGAAGGCAACGTAGACTGCAACCAATTTGTTGTCATAGTCGGTAAAACTTTGTTTGCTTCACCACAAACATTTTTTAATACTATGCCGTTCCTTTTCTTAAAACGTTCCAACCAGCCTGGATTTGCAGAAAATTCAATGTTCATTTGCTTGGCAAGTTCGTCGGCTCTTTCCAGCATTAATGGTCCTGATATGGGTGCATTTTGAGACCTAGCTTGTTTAAACCAGACAAGCAAGGCAGCCTCTAAATCTTCATGCTTAGCCGTTCTCATCCGTTTTCTCTGTGGCTCAAACATACTGCGCTCTAACATTGCCGTAATTTGATCCCTATTTTTAATTATCGTTGACAATGTAGAGTTAGCAATACCAAACTCTTTACAGATTTCGGTTTTCGACCTCCGTTTTTCATCAACTGCCTTAAGCAGCTCCATCTTCCTTTTAAGCGAAATTGCAGTTTTTTTTCGTCCCGATTTCTCTGCCATTATACACGTACAAGAAAAAAAATACGAAATTCACTGATTTTGACACAAGATTCACTATACACAATCTACTGACTTCGATACACCCCACACCGAATTTGAAAACGTACTGATAAGATTAATTAATATGTATCAGATTAATATCAGAGTAGGTAGAGTAGGTGTTATTAACAGAGATAAAGAGCCCCCTCCTGTGTCACAGGAGGGGGTTGTTTAGAAAACATTATCATCTCGTCTCACCCCTTCGGTGTCAGTATTTCTAAGCCGAGATAAAGATTCTCGTCTGGGTGTCTCATTTTTATTTCCGATCCCTCTTCATTATCGCCGGTTTATATGAGGTGTTGCGCTTAAAGGCCAAGGAGTTAAAACGCTTCTTCCTTGCCCGCGGGTAGAGTAGGGATAAAAAAAAAAAATAATAATAAGGTGTTAAATAAGGCTTAAATATGGTTTTTTTTTTGTGTTTTTTTTCGTTACGAGAAGCGAATTCTTTTCGTTTTAAGCGATTTTTATTTCGTGTTAAAAGAAGTAAAATGTATGAAAATACCTAGTATTTTGTCGGGACCGCAATATTTTTTCGTGTTAACCGATTTTTCATTTTAAGCGTTTTCGTCTTAAACGTATTTCACTGTATATATATATATATATATATATATATATATATATATATATATATATATATATATATATATATATATATATATATATATATATATATATATATATATATACACAATATTATAGGAGTAATTTAAGACTGAAAATTGTAGGTCAATATAGTAGCAGCTATTAGTTATAATGTTTCTTTTGTTTTTTTAAAGGAATTAACCCAAATCTATGAAAACCTAAATGTTTAGGTACTTGTAGGTCATTTTTTGTTTCGTTTCTCTTCATAATTTTAAATCTTTACCTCCAACTTTATTAATAGTAACAAATGATATAGTCATCATTCTTTAATGACGAATTTTATAAAGTTATATGACATGGTATTATATACGAGGAAATAATTAATTAGTCCAGTAATTTCCATTTGTCATTTGGGTTACTTTTTTATTATAAGAACATTTACTATTAAATAATTCTTACCCGGCGGTGAATCAAGCCCGATATTTTTGTTTTTATAGCTCCTCAGGAACTAGATTTTTCTTAGAAGAACGACTATCACCACAACCTCAACCATAACCACAACCACAACCATCACCACAACCACAATCATCACCACAACCACAACCACAACCTTCACCACAACCACAACCACAACCACAACAAATACAATAACCACAACCACAACCACAATCATTCCTCAACTACAAACATCACCACAACCACAACCACTACCATCACCACAAGCACAAGAAATACCATAACCACAACCACAACCACAACCACAACTACAACAAATACCACAACCACAACCACAACAAATACACATACAAATACAAATACCACAAACACAACCACAACCACAAAAAATACCACACCACAACCACAACCACAACCACAACTACACAACCACAACCATAGCCACAACCACAACAAATACAAATACAAAAACCACAACCACAACCACAATCACAACCACTCCCACAACCACAACCATAACCACAACCACAACCACAACAAATACAAATACAAATACCACAAACACACCCACAACCACAACCTCAACCACAAAAAATACCACAACCACAACCACAACTACAACAAATACCACAACCACAACCACAACCACAACCACAACAAATACAAATACAAATACCACAACCACAACCACAACCACACCCACAACCACTACCATAACCACACCCACAACTACAACCATAACCACAACCACAACCACAACAAATACAAATTCAAATACCACAACCACACCCACAACCACAACCATAACCACAACCACAACTACAACAAATACAAATTCAAATACCACAACCACAACCACAACCACACCCACAACCACAACCACAACCACACCCACAACCACAACCATAACCACACCCACAACCACAACCATAACCACAACCATAACCACAACCACAACCACAATAAATACAAATACAAATACCACAACCTCAACCACAACCACAACCATAACCACAACCACAACTACAACAAATAAAAATACGAATACCACAACCACAACCACAACCACACCCACAACCATAACCACAACCACAACCACAACAAATACAAATAAAAATACAGCAACCACAACTACAACAAATACCACAACCACAACCACAACCACAACCACAACAGATACAAATACAAAAACCACAACCACAACCACAACCATAACCACAACTACAACAAATACAAATACAAATACCACAACCACAACTAAAACAACACCCACAACCACAACCATAACCACAACCACAACAAATACAAATATAAATACCACAACCACAACCACAACCACAACCGTGAAAAATGCCACAACCACAACCACAACTACAACAAATACAAATACCACAACCACAACCACGACCACAACCATAAAAAATACCACACCACAACCACAACCATAACCACAACCACAACTACAACTTCAACAAATACCACAACCACCACCACAACCACAACAAATACAAATACCACAACCACAACCAAAACTACAACAAATACAAATACAAATACCACAACCTCAACCACAACCACAACCATAACCACAACCACAACTACAACAAATAAAAATACAAATACCACAACCACAACCACAACCACACCCACAACCACAAAAAATACCACAACCACAACAAATACAAATACCACAACCACAACCACAACAAATTCCACAACCACAACCACAACCACAACAAATACAAATACCACAACCACAACTATAACCACAACCACAACCACAACTACAACAAATACCACAACCACAACCACAACCATAGCCACAACCACAACAAATACAAATACAAAAACCACAGCCACAACCACAATCACAACCACACCCACAACCACAACCATAACCACAACCACAACAAATACAAATACAAATACCACAACCACAACCACAACCTCAACCACAAAAAATACCACAACCACAACCACAACTACAACAAATACCACAACCACAACCACAAAAAATACAAATACAAATACCACAACCACAACCACAACCACACCCACAACCACTACCATAACCACACCCACAACCACAACCATAACCACAACCACAACCACAACAAATACAAATACAAATACCACAACCACACCCACAACCACAACCATAACCACAACCACAACTACAACAAATACAAATACAAATACCACAACCACAACCACACCCACAACCACAACCATAACCACACCCACAACCACAACCATAACCACAACCACAACCACAACAAATACAAATACAAATACCACAACCTCAACCACAACCACAACCATAACCACAACCACAACTACAACAAATAAAAATACAAATACCACAACCACAACCACAACCACACCCACAACCATAACCACAATCACAACCACAACAAATACAAATAAAAATACAGCAACCACAACTACAACAAATACCACAACCACAACCACAACCACAACAAATACAAATACAAAAACCACAACCACAACCACAACCATAACCACAACTACAACAAATACAAATACAAATACCACAACCACAACTACAACAACACCCACAACCACAACCATAACCACAACCACAACAAATACAAATACAAATACCACAACCACAACCACAACCACAACCGTAAAAAATGCCACAAACACAACCACAACTACAACAAATACAAATACAAATACCACAACCACAACCACAACCACGACCACAACCATAAAAAATACCACACCACAACCATAACCACAACCACAACTACAACTCCAACAAATACCACAACCACCACCACAACCACAACAAATACAAATACCACAACCACAACCCAAACTACAACAAATACAAATACAAATACCACAACCTCAACCACAACCACAACCATAACCACAACCACAACTACAACAAATAAAAATACAAATACCACAACCACAAAAAATACTACAACCACAACAAATACAAATACCACAACCACAACCACAACAAATTCCACAACCACAACCACAACAAATTCCACAACCACAACCACAACCACAACAAATACAAATACCACAACCACAACCACAACTACAACAAATACAAATACCACAACCACAACCACAACCATAACCACAACCACAACTACAACAAATACAAATACCACAAGAACAACTACAACAAATACAAATACATATACCACAACCACAACCACAACCACACCCACAACCATAACCACACCCACAACCACAACCATAACCACAACCACAACCACAACAAATACAAATACAAATACCACAACCTCAACCACAACCACAACCATAACCACAACCACAACTACAACAAATAAAAATACAAATACCACAACCACAACCACAACCACAGCCACAACCATAACCACAACCACAACCACAACAAATACAAATACAAATACCACAACCACAACCACAACCACACCCACAACCATAACCACACCCACAACCACAACCATAACCACAACCACAACCACAACAAATACAAATACAAATACCACAACCTCAACCACAACCACAACCATAACCACAACCACAACTACAACAAATAAAAATACAAATACCACAACCACAACCACAACCACACCCACAACCACAACCACAACCACGACCACAACCATAAAAAATACCACACCACAACCATAACCACAACCACAACTACAACTCCAACAAATACCACAACCACCACCACAACCACAACAAATACAAATACCACAACCACAACCAATACTACAACAAATACAAATACAAATACCACAACCTCAACCACAACCACAACCATAACCACAACCACAACTACAACAAATAAAAATACAAATACCACAACCACAAAAAATACTACAACCACAACAAATACAAATTCCACAACCACAACCACAACAAATACAAATACCACAACCACAACCACAACAAATACAAATACCACAACCACAACCACAACAAATACAAATACCACAACCACAACCACAACAAATACAACTACAACAAATACAAATACCACAACCACAACCACAACCACAACCACAACCACAACCACAACCACAACCACAACCACAACTTGTACTTGTACTTGTACTTGTACTTGTACTTGTACTTGTACTTGTACTTGTACTTGTACTTGTACTTGTACTTGTACTTGTACTTGTACCTTGTACCTTGTACATTTTTTAGTACTATTTTCTGAGTACTTTTTTCTAAGTACTTTTATCTGAGTACTTTTTTTAGTACTTTTTTCTGAGTACTTTTTTCTGAGTACTTTTTTCTGAGTACTTTTTTCTGAGTACTTTTTTCAGAGTACTTTTTTCTGAGTACTTTTTGTGAGTACTTTTTTCTTAGTACTTTTTCTGAGTACTTTTTTCTGAGTACTTTTTCTGAGTACATTTTTTAGTACTTTTTTCTGAGTAGTTTTTCTGAGTACTTTTTTGAGTACTTTTTTCAGAGTACTTTTTTCAGAGTACTTTTTCCTGAGTACTTTTTTTTTAGTACGTTTTTTCTGAGTACGTTTTTTCTGAGTACGTTTTTCTGAGTACGTTTTTTCTGAGTACGTTTTTTCTGAGTACGTTTTTTCTGAGTACGTTTTTTCTGAGTACGTTTTTTCTGAGTACGTTTTTTCTGAGTACGTTTTTTCTGAGTACTTTTATCTGAGTACTTTTATCTGAGTACTTTTTTCTGAGTACTGAGTACTGAGTACCGAGTACTTTTTTAGTATTTTTTTAGTACTTTTTTTAGTACTTTTTCTAGTACTTTTTTTAGTACTATTTTTAGTACTGTTTTTTAGTAGTTTTAGTTTTTTTTTAGTATTTTTTTTTAGTCCTTTTTTTAGTACTTTTTTAGTACTTTTTAGTACTTTTTTAGTTTTTTTAGTACTTTTTTTTAGTACTTTTAAGTATTTTTTAGTACCTTTTTAGTACTTTTTTTAGTACTTTTTTAAGTACTTTTTTTAGTACCTTTTTTTAGTACCTTTTTTAGTACCTTTTTTCAGTCCCCTTTTCCAGTCCCCTTATTAGTCCCCTTTTTAGTCCCCTTTTTTGGTCCCCTTTTTTAGTCACCTTTTTTAGTCACCTTTTTAGTCCCCTTTTTTAGTCCCCTTTTTTAGTCCCCTTTTTAGTCCCCCTTTTAGTCCCCCTTTTAGTCCCCTTTTTAGTCCCATTTTGTCCCCTTTTTAGTCACCCTTTGTCCTATTTTGTCCCCTTTTTGTCCCCTTTTTAGCCCCTTTTTTGTCCCCTTTTTTTGTCCCCTTTTTCTTTTTAGTCCCCTTTTTTAGTCCCCTTTTGTCCCCTTTGTCCTATTTTGTCCCCTTTTTAGCCCCTTTTTTGTCCCCTTTTTTGCCCCCTTTTGTCCCCTTTTGTCCCCTTTTTTGTCCCCTTTTTTGTCCCCTTTTTTGTCCCCTTTTTAGCCCCTTTTTTTGTCCCCTTTTTAGCCCCTTTTTTTGTCCCCTTTTGTCCCCTTTTGTCCCCTTTTTTGTCCCCATAACCACAACCACAACTACAACAAATAAAAATACAAATACCACAACCACAACCACAACCACACCCACAACCACAACCACAACCACGACCACAACCATAAAAAATACCACACCACAACCATAACCACAACCACAACTACAACTCCAACAAATACCACAACCACCACCACAACCACAACAAATACAAATACCACAACCACAACCAATACTACAACAAATACAAATACAAATACCACAACCTCAACCACAACCACAACCATAACCACAACCACAACTACAACAAATAAAAATACAAATACCACAACCACAAAAAATACTACAACCACAACAAATACAAATTCCACAACCACAACCACAACAAATACAAATACCACAACCACAACCACAACAAATACAAATACCACAACCACAACCACAACAAATACAAATACCACAACCACAACCACAACAAATACAACTACAACAAATACAAATACCACAACCACAACCACAACCACAACCACAACCACAACCACAACCACAACCACAACCACAACTTGTACTTGTACTTGTACTTGTACTTGTACTTGTACTTGTACTTGTACTTGTACTTGTACTTGTACTTGTACTTGTACTTGTACTTGTACTTGTACCTTGTACCTTGTACATTTTTTAGTACTATTTTCTGAGTACTTTTTTCTAAGTACTTTTATCTGAGTACTTTTTTTAGTACTTTTTTCTGAGTACTTTTTTCTGAGTACTTTTTT